>CM050449.1:28255357-33055357 GCA_027563935.2 Costus lasius | reverse complement strand
GCTCAATAAATTTCTAAAATACAATCATTAATGAAAAATTTCATCAATTGTTTTACAAAACTTCAAATAAACATATCATCCTTAGAACTCAACCCTCTAGATCCACAATTCAATCAAATAAAACTTTGCAACTTGTTTAATAAATAGAATTTTCAATCTCATTATTTCACCCAGTTTTCAGTTCAAATCTATCATGCTTTTGTTTACAGGAATTAGGTTTCCAGGATCTTTTTCCACACATGATTTTTTTCCCATTTTTTTAATGTATTTTGTTTGTTTTTGTGAAGATGGCATGTACCCACTTAGATACACACTTTTTATTTTTGACTTCAACTCTTGTCTTCGGTACCACTGTCAATTTTACATAGTGCCAAGTAGAGGAGTCTTATTATTTTTCACTCTCATTATTTTTCATGTATAGACTTCAACCTATGTCTTCGGTACCACTATCAATTTTACATAGTGCCAAGTAGAGGAGTCTCTCACTATTTTTATGGATCTTGGATTCTTACTTCCCAACAGATAGCAAAAATAGACTAAACATCTACTAGGTTGATCAATTGATCTCAATTCTCAAATCATACTCATATGCTCATTTTATTTAAAGGAGTAGTTTCACCTTTAGATCTTATTTATCAAATAACACATCTACCCAAAATTTCATGCATCAACCAATGTCAAATTTCAAAAATAGATATGCATTGAAGAAATAAATCTAACATGATAGGGTTTTTCTCTAATCACAAGTATAAATACTCACATCATCAAGGAAGACATTTTATCAATAGAAATTTTATCAATAAATCATGTCATCATATAGTAGAAAGTGGATCATATGCTTTCATCAATTTTAACAACACATTTGAATAATATCATCATCAAAATAATGAGTTCCATATATATCCATAAAATCATTTTTGAAGAGAAAACCAATAAGTAGTATAAATATGATAAAGTCAAAGATGCACTATATGAAATAGTCATTAATAAGAGAGTGCAAATGATACTCACAAAACTAAATAGATCATGCTCAATCATTGTTAGGCCAATGCAGCTGGGTCCAAAGATATGCCTTTTGAAAATTTTCTGCAAAATTTAAGGTACATAAGGCTCACATAAGGCTCAGATCAAAAACAATCTTGAAAATAATAATAAAAATAATTTTCAAGGGAGAATCAGAGATGTAGCCAGAGGTCTGAAGAAGATGCTGGTGGAAAGAGTCGAGCAGGCAAGAAGTAGAGGGTGAATAGAGGTTAGCTGAAAAGCTGCTGTCAATGATGATGCCGACAGTAGAGTGAGTAATCTCCAGTGGCCTACTGAAGACTATAGTCCTGGAGGTGAGATCGTCGGCTGGTGGGTGACAGAAATAATGCTGCATAGATAAAAAAAAATCAGTCACTAATGAAGAGTCTGATGCATAAATAAATCAAATCATTGGAATAAGAGGTAGTAGAAGAAATAAGAATCTGCAGATGGTATAATCTAGTGTTGACAGCTGGATACAGTGATGTCAGAGGCAGATGCAGTGGTGGTTTAGAGGTGGAAGACAGTTGCTCTTGAAGATTTCTGAATCTGGATGCAAAAGAAGCAATAACAAGTAGAAAGCAAACAGTGCAGTTTTTAAATTTTTTATGAAAAGTAGTCCTACCCAAAAGTAAGATTTAATGATCCAAATAGAAAATGGACAGAACCACGTAATAGAATAAGAGATATTCTTTTCAGACGTGTAAAAATCAAAGGATCAAAATCTATCAGAAATTTAGGGCATCAGCAGAAAGAAGGCTACTCAGATTAAAAACTACACAAACTGCACAAAAGTTAATAAAGTTCAAAAAGTTGCAATGTGTACTAGAATGATCAGAACATATTTTCGTGAAAATAATTTATCCACAAGATAGAATGACACATGTTCTTTCAATTCCAAGAGAAAAATCTGGGTTTCAAGTCACTGAAACAACTTAAAAAGTGGCAGCAAAAGTGCTAGTCAGAACAGTTAGAAAAAACTACTGCAGAAATTAATCAGAATCGAAAAGTTGCTAGGTGTTTTTGAAAGATCCATGGACTTTAAAATTCAACAAAAATATCCAGAAGATAGACAAAGATGAGTACTTCCATGTTGTGCCAAAGATCAAAATTTTTCTCAACCCAGTTTCTTAAAATCGTAGCGAGAAAACACCTACTCAATAAGTAGAGGGCAGCTTTAAAATACGGTACCATGTAACCCTTTACGGCAGTGCCGTAATTTACAAAGAACCCTCGGGTTAAAAATGACTCTAAAATACGGTACCATGAACGATATTACGGTAGTGCCGTATTTTGCAAAAAAATTTATTCTCCCTGCATAACAAAAAGAAAAATTAATCCTAAAAATTAACAAAAATAAAAGCAACTAAACTAAGCAAAAGTGCTTTGGTTGCCTCCCATGAAGCGCTAATTTTAGGTCCATAGCTTGACCAAAACTCAAACATCATGGTGAAGTAGGTGAATCAGTACCAAAATATATAGCATGTAATTTCTTTCTTTTCCGCTATCCAAAAAGTTTAGCCACTAATCTAGATATCCAAAATTTCAAGTAAATCATAATTGAAGTGGCTCTCTCAAATATGCAGAAATCAAAATCAAAATTTTTAATGATCTTCCTATGTTTATCAATAAGCAGAATCATTAGTCCTTTTTTCAAAATTATACCTTCAATCACAATAGGACTTATATCAAAATATTCAAGCATTGGATCATCATAATAATTTTTATGTCTTTCATTAGGCTCCTCAATAAAAATCAAATTTTCAAATTCATCAAAAGATTCAACAAAAGATAAGGGCAAAACATCAGA
The DNA here is from genome assembly GCA_027563935.2 of Costus lasius. Classification (NCBI taxonomy): domain Eukaryota; kingdom Viridiplantae; phylum Streptophyta; class Magnoliopsida; order Zingiberales; family Costaceae; genus Costus; species Costus lasius. Next base: position 33,052,524 of record CM050449.1, on the reverse strand, counting down.
GTGAGATTCATCAGTGTTTGTAACATTCAAATCTTTTTCAATTTCCTCATGTTCATCATCAAACAATTTTTCAATATCAAAATTATCAACAAAATCAAGATGAGACTCTTCTAAATCAATTTCCTCATACCTCCCCACAAATAATTCATCATCAGAAAAGTCAAAATCAGAATCATATGAAAAAGAAATAATAGAATCAGAATTAACCACAAGAGATTTATCATTAATTTCCAAAATATTACCAAAATCAAAGTGGGGCTCATCAATGTCTGTAATTTTCAACTCTTTATCAAACTCATCAGATTCAACCATAAATGATATAACATCAAAAGAATCAATTTCGACAAAAGAGGGTTTTTCAATTTCAATTTCGCCAATCTTTTCCACAATTAAATTATCAGAAGAATCAATTTTACAATCATCAAAATTAGAGTGAGATTCATGAATATTCACATAAGGCTCAATCTCAAAACAGTCATGATCGCAGGGGGAATTTTCTAAATCAAGTTTTTCAGTATCAAACTCAAATAACCATGCTTGTTGTGCAATCTAGGTTTCTAGCAATTCAGTATTAGCAGTCAAAGATTCTTCTTGATAAGAAATTTGATTAACATAACCCTTAAGATCATCAAGATGCTTTCTTTGATTTGCCAGCATTTGGTCTAAAAATTGATTTTGTTTAGCAAAAAATGTTTCTCGATCAGCCATGAATTTTTTACACATGGATTTTAGGCTAGATATTTCAGTATCCTCAAAGCATGGCACAGAAACATGATCAGAGCAATCATCATAAAAAGAAGTTTGATTTTCCCAACTAGAATCATAATGATCATCTTGATAGCATGGTGAATTAGAATTTGCATGATATCTAAATTGACATTCATAAGCATAATGATCAGAAGACTTACAAATATTACATGTAACAGAATAAGAGTGTAATTTAGCTAATTCTACAATAGACATCTGTGAATAATCTTTATGCTCACCTTGTTGCATGTATACCTAACCTCTTTCAGAAGCCCATGAATTTTGATAAAAAGACATATCTTCAAATCTACCAAAAAGATAATCCAACCCCAATCAAATAAGATATTTTTTTTTCAGAATATATAAAGACACAAACAAATAAAAATTTCAGAAATCACAGTTCTGCGACAACTGTGAATATCCAAAACTTGCAAAAACAGAAAACAAAGTTAAATATAAAGCAAATAAAACTTAGTCTAGCAATACTAACAACTATTTTGATATTAACAAAACTAAGGTCCCCGGCAACGGCGCCAAAAACTTGATAGGATTCCGCAAGTGCACGGAATTATCGAAGTAATAAAAATATCGATCCACAGAGACCTTATTGTTAATTACCAAATAATTGTTTTCTCGCTAGCTAAGCAAGCCAAATATGATGAAAGTAAACTATGCAGAGAATATGCTAAGGAGATAATCAGAGAGATAAACATGGGACTAGGGTTTCCTCCACCTTAATTTCAATGATAAGATATAAATAAAGGTTCGTCAATCAAATCTTGCTACGATAAAGACCTAATTTACTTCATAAAGGGATTATCTCACTTTCGTGCAAACAATCATGTAGGGACCAATCCTCGCTTTCGCGCAAGATCTGTCTCAATGCTAAAGATAAGTAAATCATCAATCAAAGAACTCAAGATCACTTTCGTGCATCCGAATTCTAGGTTGATAATCTTTAGTGGAATCTCAAGGATCACTTTCGTGCATCCGAGCCTCAACTCTAGTTTTACTCATGGATCTCCATCATTCCGATCCTCACTTTCGTGTAAGATCTCCACGTTTGATAAATAGACTCGATCCATAGATTCATATTACTAACCTAAGGAAGGGATCATAACATGCAATTCTAGGGTTCCAAGTTCTCAAGCAATTACCTTTCAGTCAATAGCGAAAACTCTAAAAACATGATTAATTACATAGATCTATAGAGAGTCTAAGAACAATCAATCACAAAAGTAAAATTATCATAGCAAAAATTATCATGACGAAAATAGAAGAGTTATCTAATCATTAAGAATCAAGGGGATTACACCCCATGTCCCAAAATAGTATTAAGCTTGCATGAAGGAGGAGATACAATAAATCATAGTTTTAAAGTGATCAGAAAATAAAAAGAAAGGAGAAACAACGTTACAACACGGCTGTAAAATCCTTTACAGCCGTAATTTGCTTCGATGAACAGCGCTGTCACCGCTGTTTCATAGATTCCTCCTCTGATCGGACTCCAAATACTCTGAAACTTCTGTGGTGTCTTCCTCTCCTCTAGGCAAAAGTTTTGCATGAAAATCAGAGCCTAAGGTGCCCTCTGCGCCTCTCGGTGTGAGGCCATACCCTATCCGGCTCTCTATTGATTGCTCTCTCGATACTGGATAAACATTGGTCCTTTCACTTTGCGCATCTGATACTCATAAAGACAAGTTTGGAACATCTTTCAGAGCTCAATTCGGAGCTCTAGATCAAAAGATATGGTCTGCGCAAGAATCAACACAAAAAACTCGCGTGTCCAGATTACAATTACGGTACCAAATTTAAAAAACGGCCGTGTCGTATTTGCAACTGAACCTTCTGGTCGGAAATTGCTCTAAATTATGGCCCATGTTATTCCTTACGGCAGTGCCGTATTTTGGGAAAAAGTTACACCCGTAATATCCATTACACCCGGGGTGTATTTTTCAAACTTGCTCCGATTTGCATGAAAATTGGCGGGCGGCTTCGTTTCGATATCTGGAATCCATTGGTACACTCAGATCTTCTAAAATCCATCAAAAAATGGCACTTTTAACCTAAAATTCATGAAAAATAAGAAATTGTGTAGATTCCATAATATTTAACAAATAATGCTTAAAAACAAATAAAAGTTCATAAATATGACACGAAAAGATATATAAAATGGTATGAAATTTACTATAAATTTTGGTGTCAACAGCAGGTCCGGCCTGTTGGGGTATGCCCTTAAGGCTAATGTTTGAGGCCTTGGGATTGTATAAGTATCTTGTAATAAACTCTTGTGTTTATAAAAGGCATGGTTATTATTCAGGTTGTTACCTTGTCTGCTGTAATAAGTGTACTTCTGAATAATGTCTCAAAGCTGTTCAGCTAGGCTGACAGGCTATATGTCCTTAGTCGAGATATCTTGGTGAACATGAGACAGCCTTGATATGATTGAGACTAATATGTGTGCTAATCTTATAGGATGCTTCGAGCATGGAATAAGATGTAGACTCATGGGTACATTGGATGTACTGGACAGACCCTACTGGGATATTCCATTGCTTGTCACAATGTGAATGATCCTTGTAAGCACTAAGTGGCACATGTCCTTTGACTTGAGATCACTTGTGTTTCTAAATGATGATTGTCATTGTCTTGAGGTAGTTCAATATCATTTGAAACATAATGATTATAGACTATTTTGGATGGTGAGCTTGAATCAGGTTAGGGCACTAGTGATAGACAAAGGATTGCCGTCTCCTTGTTTAAGGAGTGTGATGTTCTAAAGGGCCCCCCTATATGAGATGATTGAGAAAGTGTATGGCCATACCCAGATGACTATGTTCATCTGATCTAATCATGCTCATCATGTTGGAGTTACAAGCTTGACATGCTTGTCCAATAAGAACATCCAGTGGCAAAGGAAACATGTATGCCTTGTGAGTTTGATTCACACTTGTGCCATGGTTTGGGTGTAGTCTTGGAAGACTCTTTCCTTTATATCGGGAGATAGTGATGTGTTGCTAGATACCTCTCACTGATCGTGATAACGAAAGTTATCGTTACCGACATTTAAAGGAAACCCTTAGGGTCGCACAATTTGATGATATGGCTTACTCAAGTCAGATCGTATGGACTGAATTGTTTGGGTTCAGTTTAGAGGAGTTTAACCTCTGATTGTAAGTGAGATCTGGTCTGATCATGTTTGATTGATTAGAGCTCTAGATCGGTAAGCTTCGATCGAGAGAGTTGATGCTAGATCGATGAGATCGGAAGCATCAAAAGGATGAACGGTCAGATCTTAAACCTTGGGTTTATTTTGATTTGGACCAATGCTTGGGCTGATTTGATTTGGTTTATTGAACCAAAATCAATTGGAGCGATTAAGCTTGAACCGGTTCACATGTGTGAATGCTTGGTTCAAAGATTAAGCGTTTTGTTTTGGTCGGTTTCGGAAGCTCTCCTTCATGACATTCCATTTATGGAAAGTCATCATGGTGACTTGATGAAACAAACGCCAAAACGCTTTTTGCTTGAAGGCTTCTCACTTGGGCGAAGAAGTGTGCTTGAGAGAGCATTATCGCCGAGAGTGGAGAGGTGGAATTCGGCCAAGCAAAGACTCCAAGGATTCTCCTTCAAACGATCAAGACCCCTTGAAGCTTTTGCTAGCACAAAGGCGTGAAGGGAGTAGCCAACTTCTTCTTGTGTGCGCGCCATTTGGAGGGGATCTATTTTGCTCTCTTGCTTCCAAGCCGACCTCCATCTCTATGGCTATGGTATAGATCTAAACTCATTCAAGTTGATCATATGGTTTTTCATATGCGATCCTTTAGAAACCCTCTTTCCGCCATGCTTGCTAGAGGCGCATGTTACTAGGGTTTCCCCCCATGAGTTAGGGGTTCTTTCAATTGGTATCAGAGCCAAGGTTTTTGATATGATCTATATGATTGCTTTGAAATGTTTGTGATCCATACATGTTGCGCTTACTTGATGCATGCTTTATTTACATGAAGTTTGCGCTTGTATCATGGTTACATGAAGTTTGCGCTTGTATCATGGTTACATGAAGTTTGCGCTTGTATCATGGTTACATGCAGTTTGCGCTCCCCCTTGAAGGGGACTCCCTAATGTTTGCGCTCCCCCTTGAAGGGGACCCCCTTAGATCTAAGGGTTATCAACATGCTAGATATGACATATATCTTATGTTCTCAAGTGAAGCATGTTGTTTGTTATGTTTGCGCATGTTCTAAATGTTTTATAAAACTTACATCTTGCGCGCCTGCTTAGATCTAAGGTGCCCCTACTATAAATCCTTAGATGGGTTGATGGGGTTGAAAGCATCTACTATGTTAGATCCAAAGTCTGATCAGACCATCTGACAGCCTAGATGGATCGACCAGATGGCACCTGTGCGCAAGCACAAGGTGGCCATAGGTTGATTGCATCTTAGGTGTGTAGCGAGGTCTGGTTGAGACAACTACTGAACACACATGAGTTAGGCCCGGGGTCACACCCGCTTGCCAAAACTCATGAGGGTGGTTCAGCCCTTGGCGCATGCATGGTTAACCATTAGGTCAACTCGGGTCAGTTAGGACTCGGTGCATGCAAGGGCAGGGGATCTGACCAGATGGATGAGTGAATCCCTATCAATGGACCATTGTAAGGTTGTGGAGCACATAAGGAAATTAAAATTGATGCCTATGGGGTTTTTCAAAATTTAATTTCATGATTGGATCACATGATGAATGATACCATATGCTTGTTTATTTAGTCTTATGTGGGTTGCCCTATTGTGTGCTGTGCTGGGGCCTGCGTGCCTGGTAAATTATAAGTTAATATTATTGTGATCTGCGAATCACTTTTTCATTAATTTATTGTATAATTGACCTGCGAGTCAAAGCTTGTCTAGATAGATCAAATTGTATTTGATTAGACAATAGCACAAATGCACACATCCAAAAGGAGCATTCACCTGGTGGCGCACCTGAGGTGCTCTTGGCGCTAGGGCCCTGGGTTGGACCAGATGAGATGCAAAGGAGCTCAAGTGAAGACTTAAGTAAAATTAAGGTCTTACTAGGGTTCATGGGCTTTTACCACATAAGATCATGCTTTCTATTTATTGCTTATATAAATTAGAACTGCATGAGTTTATCTTCTGCTATCACCATAGGAATTGCATGGTAGTTAAGAAGATAAAAGACCGTTAAAATCCAACGCTAATATATCAAGCACGTAATGCCTTCTGGCGCGAAACCTCACTGTTCTGACTATCGTTGGAGCCGTGTTGAACCCACTCAGTGGGCACGTCCATCTATCTTCAGACGGTGCTGGATTTCACCTGCGTGTTACAGAGTAGGGATTTATCCCTTCTCGTTGCTCAGCATAGCACGTGGTGGTCCAGGGAGTAGGTCAGGTCAGCTTGACCATGTAGGCTACATATGTGGCGCATATGGTAGCACATGGAGGCAGCCATCTGTGGGATCAGAGACTGTGTTGTACCAACTCAGTTGGCACAGTCTGCTGGATTGCCCAGATGAAGGGGAATCGTACGGGTTGGCGATTGGCTGGGACAGCCTACCAGAAATTAATGCTTGTCATCTCTGTGCATCTTATCTCGCCTGAGCGGGACGCGGAGACCAAGTATGAAATCTGGATCCCATCTCACTAAAAGAGTGTTACTCTTTCGGACTGTTTACTGGATTTTTCAGTCAGACAAAATAGTGAGAAAAAGAATCTTTCTTAAGTCCTGGATTGATTCTGAACATTGATACTAACCTTGCTGTTCTTGCATTGTTGTAGATAACTGCAGCAACGAACACCATGAGCTTCAATGTGCGATCCCTACTGGAAAGGGAGAAGTTTGCTGGGCCGAACTTCTCTGACTGGTTTGGACACCTTAAGATCGTTCTTAAGGCAGAGAGGAAACTGTATGTCCTCGAGACGGCAATACCGCCGCAGCCCGCTCCGAACGCCGCAAGGGCGGTTCGGGATGCCTATGAAAAGCACGTCAATGATAGCATTGATGTCGCTTGCCTGATGCTAGCGTCTATGACGCCACCGCTGCAGCGTCAGCATGAGGATATGTCGGCTATAGAGATTATAGCGAACCTCAAGATGCTGTATGCTGCACAGGCGAGGACAGAACGCTATAATCTGACGAAGCTCTTCTTTCAGAGCAAACTGGCTGAGGGGAGCCCAGTGGGAGCTCACGTGCTCAAGATGATTGGGCACAAGGAGGCTCTGGAGAAACTGGGGCATACCATCAACCAGGAGCTTGCTGTAGATATTATTCTGCAGTCTCTTCCGCCCTCTTTCGATGCGTTCATTATTAACTTTAATATGAACAAAATCGATTGTACGCCGGCAGAGCTGCTGAATATGCTCTTGACTACTGAGGAAACTCTGAAGGGAAAGCCTTCAACCTCTGTCTTAATGGTTCCTTCAAGGAACAAGAAGAAGGGGAAGAAGGGCAAGGCCCCTGTCAAGAACTACAGCAAGGCTCTGAAGTAGAAGGTAAAGCGGTCGAAGGACAACAGGTGTTTCCACTGTGGCCAGCTGGGTCACTGGAAAAAGGACTGTAAAGCGCTCCAAGGAGATAAGAGGGGAAGCATCGCTTCTGGCTCAGGTATATACATGACGGAAGTCATGGTTTCATCTTCTTCTATTTCATGGGTGTTGGACACTGCATGTGGAGTTCACATTTGCTCAAATGTACAGGAACTCAGGAGAAGAAGGCAGGTGGGACAGCATGAGGTAGACCTACGCGTTGGAAACGGGGCACGGGTTGCTGCTGTTGCTGTAGGAGACTATTTCATTTCTTTACCATCTGGCATTGTATTAGAATTAAACAATTGTTATTTTGTACCCAGTATTACCAAGAATATTATCTCTATTCCTGCTCTTGTCAGGAAAGGATTTGCCTTTGAATGCAAGATTTCAAAGTGTGTTTTATCTTATGATAATATTGTGTATGCGACTGGTTCAATTAACAATGGGTTATTCATGTTGGACATGGAAAATTCTATACAAAACATTGATAATAAGAAAGCCAAGTATGCTGATGACAGCACCTTGCTATGGCATAGTCGTTTAAGCCATATAAACGAGAAGCGCATTAAGCGGTTGCATGATCATGGACTGCTGGGATCATTCTCCTATGAGGAGATTGATACATGCAAAGCTTGTTTGATGGGTAAAATGATGAAGTCTCCTTTTCCTAACAAAGGTCAAAGGGCTTCAGGTTTACTTGACCTCATACACAGTGATGTGTGTGGGCCATTTAGTAAACATGCCAGAGGTGGCTATCAGTACTTCATTACCTTTACTGATGATTTCAGTAGGTATGGGTATGTCTATTTAATGAGACATAAAAGTGAATCTTTTGACAAGTTCAAAGAGTTCAAGAATGAAGTACAAAATCAGTTAGGCCGTAATATCAAGGCACTTCGTTCTGATCGAGGTGGAGAATACCTGAGTCATGCATTTACTGACTATCTAAAGGAGTGTGGGATTATCTCACAGCTCACTCCGCCAGGAACACCGCAATGGAATGGTGTGTCCGAGAGGAGAAATAGAACATTACTTGATATGGTTCGTTCTATGATGAGTCAGGCCACTCTTCCATACTCCTTTTGGGGTTTTGCACTGGAGACAGCTGCAAAGGTACTAAACCGAGTGCCATCCAAGGCAGTTTCAAAGACGCCATATGAGTTATGGTATGGGAAACAGCCTAGCTTGACATTTATCAGGATCTGGGGTTGCGAAGCTTATGTCAAAAAGCTCGCCTCTGGGAAACTGGAGAGCAGATATAAGAAATGTATCTTTGTCGGTTACCCTAAGGAAACTAAGGGTTATTATTTCTTCGATCCCAAAGAGAACAAGGTTTTTGTTGCTCGGACGGCCATATTTCTTGAGAGGGAATTTCTTCTGCAAGAGGCCAGTGGGAGAGAAATAAAGCTGGATGAGATTCCAGAGGAAGGACAAAGCAGTCAAGCACAGTTGGATGAGCCTGAGCCAGTTGAACAGGTTATTGAACAACCTGAGGCTCAGATAACACGGGAACCGCGAAGATCGGGAAGGATCCGTCGTCAGCCTGAGCGCTATGACGGAGTCTACATCATTGATAATGATGAACCCCTCACTTATGCGGATGCGGTCAGTGGACCGGAGTCAGCTAGATGGCTTGATGCTATGCGAGCCGAGATGGACTCCATGTCAGATAACCAAGTCTGGGATTTGGTTGATCCACCTCCGGGAGTAATCCCTATAGGCTGTAAATGGATCTTCAAGAAGAAGATTGACATGGATGGTAACGTGGTTACCTATAAAGGCAGGCTAGTTGCGAAAGGTTTCAAACAAATCTACGGGATAGATTATGATGAAACTTTCTCACCTGTAGCCATGTTTAAGTCTATTCGGATTCTTTTCGCGATAGCAGCATATTACGATTATGAGATCTGGCAGATGGATGTGAAAACAGCTTTCCTTAATGGAAATCTGGATGAGGATGTGTATATGACACAACCTGAGGGTTTCACTAATCCATCAGATCGTCATAAAATATGCAAGTTAAAGAAGTCCATTTATGGACTGAAACAAGCATCTAGAAGCTGGAATATTCGTTTTGATGAATCAATCTCTGAGTTTGGTTTCATCAAGAATGAAGACGACCCGTGTGTATATAAGAGGTTTAGTGGGAGCGTGATTACATTCTTAATCCTCTACGTCGATGATATCTTAATCATTGGAAATGATATTCCTGAACTGCATGCTGTTAAAGCATGGTTAGGAAAATGTTTCCAGATGAAAGATTTAGGAGAAGCAGCCTATGTGTTAGGTGTAAAGATCTACCGGGATAGATCTAAGAGGCTTCTCGGGCTGTGCCAGAGTACTTACATCGATAAGGTCCTGGAGAGATTCCATTTAGAGAATTCTAAACGTGGATATCTTCCAGTCAAACATGGTCTGAATCTTTCGAAGAGTCAGTGTCCACAAACACAGACTGAGAAAGATGAAATGGACAATACGCCTTATGCTTCGGCTATTGGGTCCATTATGTATGCGATGTTGTGTACTCGCCCAGACGTCGCTTACGGGTTAAGCGTAACCAGTCGATTCCAAAGTAATCCAGGTTTGGCGCACTGGATTGCAGTCAAGAACATCTTAAAATATCTGCGGAGGACCAAAGATATGTTCTTGATATATGGTGGTCAGGAAGAACTCAGTATAGAGGGATATACTGACGCTTCGTTCCAGTCGGACCAGGATGATTTCCGATCGCAATCAGGCTATGTTTTTAGCTTGAATGGTGGAGCAGTGGTGTGGAAGAGTTTCAAACAGTCAACTGTTGCTGATTCCACAACAGAAGCCGAGTATGTTGCAGCCTCGGAAGCATCCAAGGAGGCAGTGTGGATTCGTAAGTTCGTAAGAGAACTTGGTGTCGTTCCTTCGAGTGCAGATCCTTTGGTTATCTTCTGTGATAACACTGGAGCAATAGCACAAGCAAAGGAACCACGGTCGCACCAGAAGTCCAAGCACATACAGAGACGGTTTCACTTGATCCGGGAGATCATTGATCGTGGCGAGATCAAAATATGCAAGGTTCATACAGATGACAATTTGGCAGACCCGCTTACCAAGCCTCTGGCGCAGCAGAAGCATGAGAAGCACTGTAATAATATGGGTTTGAGATTTCTCAACCATTAGGTTAAGTGCAAGTGGGAGATTGTTGGGGTATGCCCTTAAGGCTAATGTTTGAGGCCTTGGGATTGTATAAGTATCTTGTAATAAACTCTTGTGTTTATAAAAGGCATGGTTATTATTCAGGTTGTTACCTTGTCTGCTGTAATAAGTGTACTTCTGAATAATGTCTCAAAGCTGTTCAGCTAGGCTGACAGGCTATATGTCCTTAGTCGAGATATCTTGGTGAACATGAGACAGCCTTGATATGATTGAGACTAATATGTGTGCTAATCTTATAGGATGCTTCGAGCATGGAATAAGATGTAGACTCATGGGTACATTGGATGTACTGGACAGACCCTACTGGGATATTCCATTGCTTGTCACAATGTGAATGATCCTTGTAAGCACTAAGTGGCACATGTCCTTTGACTTGAGATCACTTGTGTTTCTAAATGATGATTGTCATTGTCTTGAGGTAGTTCAATATCATTTGAAACATAATGATTATAGACTATTTTGGATGGTGAGCTTGAATCAGGTTAGGGCACTAGTGATAGACAAAGGATTGCCGTCTCCTTGTTTAAGGAGTGTGATGTTCTAAAGGGCCCCCCTATATGAGATGATTGAGAAAGTGTATGGCCATACCCAGATGACTATGTTCATCTGATCTAATCATGCTCATCATGTTGGAGTTACAAGCTTGACATGCTTGTCCAATAAGAACATCCAGTGGCAAAGGAAACATGTATGCCTTGTGAGTTTGATTCACACTTGTGCCATGGTTTGGGTGTAGTCTTGGAAGACTCTTTCCTTTATATCGGGAGACAGTGATGTGTTGCTAGATACCTCTCACTGATCGTGATAACGAAAGTTATCATTACCGACATTTAAAGGAAACCCTTAGGGTCGCACAATTTGATGATATGGCTTACTCAAGTCAGATCGTATGGACTGAATTGTTTGGGTTCAGTTTAGAGGAGTTTAACCTCTGATTGTAAGTGAGATCTGGTCTGATCATGTTTGATTGATTAGAGCTCTAGATCGGTAAGCTTCGATCGAGAGAGTTGATGCTAGATCGATGAGATCGGAAGCATCAAAAGGATGAACGGTCAGATCTTAAACCTTGGGTTTATTTTGATTTGGACCAATGCTTGGGCTGATTTGATTTGGTTTATTGAACCAAAATCAATTGGAGCGATTAAGCTTGAACCGGTTCACATGTGTGAACGCTTGGTTCAAAGATTAAGCGTTTTGTTTTGGTCGGTTTCGAAAGCTCTCCTTCATGACATTCCATTTATGGAAAGTCATCATGGTGACTTGATGAAACAAACGCCAAAACGCTTTTTGCTTGAAGGCTTCTCACTTGGGCGAAGAAGTGTGCTTGAGAGAGCATTATCGCCGAGAGTGGAGAGGTGGAATTCGGCCAAGCAAAGACTCCAAGGATTCTCCTTCAAACGATCAAGACCCCTTGAAGCTTTTGCTAGCACAAAGGCGTGAAGGGAGTAGCCAACTTCTTCTTGTGTGCGCGCCATTTGGAGGGGATCTATTTTGCTCTCTTGCTTCCAAGCCGACCTCCATCTCTATGGCTATGGTATAGATCTAAACTCATTCAAGTTGATCATATGGTTTTTCATATGCGATCCTTTAGAAACCCTCTTTCCGCCATGCTTGCTAGAGGCGCATGTTACTAGGGTTTCCCCCCATGAGTTAGGGGTTCTTTCACGGCCCGCGTCGCTACCGTAGCCCCCACTGAGCACGACGCCGAGGCTGAGTGCTACACTAGTGGTGAGGAGTCGGGTCCGTCAGCACTTGTCGTGTGCTGTACCCTTGTCCAGCCTGCACCTTCTGAGGATTGGCTGCACTCAGGCATTTTCACGACTTACATCAAGTGCAACGGGCACTCGTGTAAGATTGTCATTGATGGAGGCAGTAGCTTAAACGTGGTCTCGCGGACAGCGGTCACGCGTTTCGGTCTTCCCCTTGAGCCTCACCGGAGACCTTACTCTATTGCATGGGTCGATACCACGAGCCTTCCGGTCACACACCAGTGTCAGGTTCCCATTGCATTTGGGAACTATCACGAGAAAGTCTTGTGTGATGTGGCAACTATGGATGTCGCGCACGTCCTCCTCGGCCGCCCTTGGCTGTACGATCGCGACGTGGTACATTATGGCTGATCGAACACTTATGTGTTTGACCATGATGAGTAGAAGATCCGGTTGCTTCTGGCTCTGCCCAAGGAGCTTCGCGCGTCGACCTCTAAGGGCGTGATCACACCCTCAGCAACCACCCCTCCGCGTCCCACCATGATCTCCCTCATGCGCACCCCCGCCCTTGTGCATGAGACCAAGACCATCTATGCCCTCATGCTTCGTGAGGTGCAGGACCCTGCCCCCTGCATAGACCCGACACCGCCCGCCGAGGTGTCCGCCCTCCTTACCGAGTTTCGTGATATCACCCCTGCGGAGTTGCCTCACGGTCTTCCTCCGGACTGAGAAATCCAGCATGCGATTGACCTCGTCCCCGGAGCACCCCTCCCCAACTTGCCTCATCACCAACTTAATCCCATAGAACACGCTGAACTGCAGCGTCAAGTGGATGACCTCCTTGCTAAGGGGTACATCCGTGAGAGTCTCAGCCCTTGCGCCATCCCCGCTCTACTCACACCGAAGAAAGACGGGTCGTGGCGCATGTGTGTCGATAGTCACGCCATTAATAGGATTACCGTCAAGTATAGGTTCCCTATCCCTCGACTCGATGACATGTTGGACTTGACCTCTGGCGCGTCGTGGTTTTCCAAGCTCGATCTCCGTAGCGGGTATCACCAAGTCCGTATTCGCGAGGGTGACGAGTGGAAGACCGCCTTCAAGACCTAGGACGGTCTCTACGAGTGGCACGTCATGCCATTCGGTTTGTCCAATGCCCCATCCACATTCATGCATTTAATGAGTCAAGTCCTTCGGCCCTACATGGGTAAATTTCTGGTCGTCTACTTCGACGACATCTTGATCTATAGTTGGACCCATGACGAGCATTTGGAGCATCTTCGCTCCACTTTCGACCTCCTGCGAAAGGAGCACCTCTTCCTAAACATGAAGAAGTGCGCCTTCATGACCAACTAGGTGTTTTTCCTTGGATACATTGTGTCCGACCAAGGTCTGTCCGTTGATCCTGTGAACGTTGAGGCCATTCGGCATTGGCCCGAACCTCGGTCTGTGTCGGAGGTTCGTAGTTTTCTAGGTCTTGCGGACTTCTATCCTCGGTTTATCCGTGGGTTCAGCACGATTGCAACCCCCCTAACCCAGCGCCTCTCTAAGGATGAGTTTGAGTGAACTCCTGCCACTCAACGAGCTTTCGACGCACTTAAGGATGCCTTGACCACCTCCCCCGTCCTACGCCTCCCTGACTTTTCAAAGTTCTTCGAGGTCGAGTGTGATGCCTCCAGTTCCGGCATCGGTGGTTCTCTTAGTCAAGAGGGCCACCCTGTGGCTTTCTTTGGTGAGAAACTGAACGCGGTTCGGCAACGTTACTCCACGTACGATAAGGAGTTCTATGCCATTGTTCAGTCCCTTCGCTAGTGGAGGCACTATCACCTCCATCGTGAGTTCATTTTATATAGCGACCATCAGGCGCTCTCCTTCCTTAACGCCCAAAAGAAGTTGGGTGCCCACCATGCCCAATGGGTTGAGTACTTGCAACAGTACTCTTTCATGATCAACCATAAGGCGGGCAAGGAGAATGTTGTTGCGGATGCCCTGAGTCGCGTCTGGACCCTCTTGTGTGTGATGCGCACTCGCGTCAACACCATCGATCATGTTAAAGAGGAGTATCCCTCTTGTCCCGACTTCGGGGCTGCCTATGCTGCCCTCTCCGAATCTTCCGACCCCAAGTCGCCGTTTCAGCTTTGCGAGGGTTACCTCTTCTTGGGAAACCGCCTGTGTATTCCCCGATCTTCCCTCTGTGATCATTTACTCCTCGAGCTTCACGCGGGTGGAGTCGCTGGCCACCATGGTTGCGACAAGACCCTGGAGATGGCGGAGGAACGCCTGTTTTGGCCTTCCCTCCTTGGAGATGTCGAGCGTATTGTGTGCCATTATGGCACGTGTCAGTTAGCTAAACCCCGCCCTCCAAACACGGGTCTCTATACCCCACTACCTGTGGCCACCGGCCCTTGGCGCAACCTGAGTATGGACTTTGTCCTTGGGTTGCCTCGGACCATCTCCCACTTCGATTCTATCTACGTGGTCGTAGATTGATTTTTGAAGATGACCCACTTTATCCCTTGTTCGCGCATTGCGGACGCTTCTCACGTCGCACATCTTTTTGTCCAAGAGATTATACGTCTCCATGGCCTTCCCTCCACCATCGTGTCCGACCGCGACACGTGTTTTGTGAGCCACTTCTAGCGCTCACTATGGGTCCTCTTGGGCACTGCTGTGAAATTCTCCACAGCCTATCATCCCCAAACCGATGGGCAAACCGAGGTCGTTAACCATAGTTTGGGCAATCTTCTCCGTTGTCTCATCAGCGACCATCCGAGGTCTTGGGATTCCATCCTACCCATGGTCGAGTTCGCGTACAATAGTGCTTCTAATAGGTCTACGGATCTTAGTCCCTTCTAGATTGTCACAGGCCATCAACCTCGTAAACCTATAGACCTGCCTGACCTCCCCATGGAGTCCCACCTCTCCACGCATGCCTACTCATTCGCCCAACATATCACTAGTTTGCATGATGAGGTTCGACATCGTATCTTTCTGGGCAACACTCGCAATGCAATGAAGGCCAATGAGCATCATAGGCCATACCATTTTTCTCTAGGTGAGCTGGTGAGGGTGCGCATCCACCCTGAGCGTCTATCGAGCGGAGCACATTTTAAGCTTCAGCCGCGTTATTTGGGTCCCTACGCGGTAGTGTGTAGGATTGGCTCCAACGCCTACGAGCTGGACTTACCCGAGGACATGGGGATTCACCCTGTCTTCAATGTGGCAGACATTCTCCCTTTCCATGGCTTGTTGGAGGTGCCATCGGACCCCGACGAACCGCTGCCCCCTAGTTCTCTGGGGGAGAACACATCAGAACACGCAGCGGAAGCTGATGCAGGAGCATTCCACATTGTTGGGGAAGAAGACGAGCCCATGCGTGCACATAAGAACAGCCCAATCCCTCCAGAAGACATGTGGGGAGGCTCCTCGGGACTTGAGGAATTTTCTCTAGAATTTTCAAAGTAATCGGAGCCTTCTAGACCCAGATACGGCAAGGTCGTGCTCCCCGATACGGCCGTGGCACGGTCAGCTTGGAACGCGAACACCGCCACGGCCACCGTAACGCCCGTGCCGCCTCCCGTGACTTCTTCGGGCAAATTCCTGGAGATCGCCACGGCCGTGCCCCTCAACACGGCTAGGCCGTGCTTTTCTTGGCCAACAACGCCGCACTCGCCACGGCCACTGTCACGCCCATGTCGCCTCCCGTGACTTCCTCAGCCAAAAATCCTGGAACCAAGCACGGCTGTGACCTCCGACACGGCCATGCCGTGCTCTTCTCAGCCGACAGCACAGAACCCGACATGGCCTTCAGCACACCCGTGCCTCAGCCCATGTACGTCTTAGCCGAAGATCCTATAGCCAAACACGGCTGTGCGCCCCGACATGGCCAGGACGTGTTTGACCTTGAAGACACCGGGGAGCCCCGACGACCGCACTTCAATGTACATCACCCTCCCTACCATGTTGCTCCCCCTCATGATGAGCCATAGGAGCTCCACAAGGTAACAGTTCGGCAATCCTAACACCAAAGCAAGCCGCTGGACCACCTCGCGGGCGTCGTTGTTCCCCCTTCCACCCACACCGCGACAACCTAGCCCAAGGGCACTACTAGCCGACCCCCTGAAGATCCAAACCCAATTGGGCCACTCAACCTCAGCAGCAACATGTCCCAAGAGCGAGCCGCAACGGTAGTGGTGCAGCCCACGACATCAAAATTCTGCTGCCTTGTCACGATGTGCTCCGACTGCGTCTAAACCATCTCCGTACAAAGACACAGGATTGTGCGACCAGCTTCGAAGAATATTTGGTAGTTATTACTTGTCTTGTAGTTGCAGATTGACCACTTTAGTGGCCTACAAGAGTGGTTACTTTGTTAGAGTAGGTTGTCTCTTATGTGTTTTGTTTGTTCTCACCCCTCTACCCTATAAAAGAGGAGATTGGGCTAGAGTGTTATTCAGTTCTCTTAAGTGCATAGAGACCTCTTGGTGAGCTTAGAGCCTTCAGCGTTTGTGAAGATGAGCCAGAGCCTCGCCTTCGTCGTTGTTTGGGTCGAGGATATCTCTTCGATTCCAAGTTGTTCCCATCTCCTGTTTGAAGTAAATCCCACCCTTCCGGTGGGTCAGGTTCGCCTGTTTGTCATTCTCTTGTGCGTTTCTTCGATGCGGTTTTTCTCCTCTTTACTTCATCCACGTTTGTCCGCACATCGGAGCGTGGTCGGATCTCTTGTTTCTTTTGTTTATTTCAGCCCTAGAGGCGGACGAGCTGAACCCCTGTGCACTTGTTGTCCCCGCATGGCTGAGCTTAAAAATGTGCTAAGTGAGCTGCAAGGAACGCTTAAAAAAATGCTATGAGGTTAGTGTGTTGCGTTAAATAGTTGGGTATCGTAGTTCTTCCGTTGCATTTGTATTGCCTTGATCGAGTTCGTCGCGATTTGACCGTGCTTTCTATCAGTTTCCCTGCATTTTCTGACGCGTTTCTCTTCCCTCGCCTCATGACCCTCTCCCATTTTCCGTGAGCATTATGTAAAACCCTAGAGTACGGCTCTAAGGACCCTCCCTGCTATTAGATGCTTCTTCACTTGTCATTGAGGATAAACCCAGAACTTACAATGAGGCGGTCTCTAAACCAGACTCCGAGAGATGGCTTGAGGCCATGAGATTCGAGATAGATTCCATGTCAGCTAACCAAATCTGGGATTTGGTTGAGCTGCCTGATGGGGTAAAACCCATAGGCTGTAAATGGGTCTTTAAAAGAAAGAATGACAAGGATGGCAACATAGTTACCTATAAGGGTAGACTAGTGGCTAAAGGATTCAGACAAGTCCACGGGGTGGACTATAATGAAGCCTTCTCGCCAGTTGCCATGATCAAATCTATTCAGATTCTGCTTGCTATAGTTGCATATCATTACTATGAGATATGGAAGATGGATGTTAAGACAACATTCCTTTTTGAGAAACAGACAGAGGATGTGTATATGACACAACCTAATGGTTTCATCCATCTTGCAGATGCCAATAAGGTCTGCAGACTAAATAAATCCATTTATAGATTAAAACAAGCATCTTGAAGTTGGAATCTTTGGTTTGATGAAGCTATGAGAGACTATGGCTTTATCAAAAGTGAAGATGACGTCTGTGTGTACAGAAAATTCAGTGGGAGCTTGGTGACTATTCTGGTCTTGTATATCGATGACATACTACTCATCGGAAATGACATCCCTAGTATTTAGTCTGTGAAGACATGGTTGGGTAAGTGTTTCAAGATGAAGGACTTAGGCGAGGCCGCCTATATCCTAGGCGTGAAGATCCACCGGGATAGATCCAAAAGGCTCCTGACCTTTAGTTAGAGTACCTACATTGATAAGGTCCTGGAGAGGTTCAACTTGTAGCAATCTAAGAAAGGATACCTTCCAGTGAGACATAGCCTTACTCTCTCAAAGAGCCAGTGTCCCACCACACAAGCTGAGAGGGATGAAATGAGTCGAGTGCCCTATGTTTCAGCAGTAGGCTCGATCATGTATGCAATATTGTGTACTAGACCAGACGTGGCTTAAGCTGTGAGCATAACCAGCCAATACCAATCCAATATAGGTCTACAGCACTGGGTGACTGTAAAGAACATCCTTAAGTATCTGAGAAGAACTAAGCATTTGTTCTTGGCCTATGGGGGACAGGAAGAGCTCAGTGTTCAGGGCTACATGGACGTATCATTCCAGTCCGACCCTGACGACTTTAGATCGTAGGCCGGCTATGTGTTCAAGATGAATGGAGGTGCTATTTGCTAGAAAAGCTTCAAGTAATCCACCATAGCCAATTCTACAACTCAGGCTGAGTATGTCGCCGCTTCTGAGGCAGCCAAAGAAGCTGTTTGGATAAGGAAGTTCATATCTAATCTTCAAGTGGTTCCAACTGCTGTGGATCCCATTGAACTCTATTGTGACAACAATGTGGCTATTGCATAGGCAAAGTGTAATACCCTAAAAAAATTATGAACCCCTTATGATGATATGCAAATAATGAATTTGGTAAATCATATCCCTTGGTCAATTAAGAATACTTGAAGTCTTAAATTTTCTATGGTGATGATGATGGTATCTTGGTACTATGGGCTTAAATGTCCTTGTTGGAGTCTTAAAGGGCGTTTTTGGAAAAAGCTTGCCACATAAGCCTTGAGGGTTAGTATTATGGAAAGGAAAAATCGTGAAGGGGGAGGGAGGCTGGTGGCATCATGCTTGGGGTGGAACCCTAGAGGAGCCACCAACTAGAGAAAAGAGATTTGGAGAAGGGTTTTCAACATCTCTAGGCAAGTAAATCTTGTTCTTTGTTTTGGTAAATCTAGTTCTTCCCTTCACGCTTTAGATAACTTTGATCCCTTGTGTCTTATGATTTCGATTTGGAACTTAGATCTTGTGTTTTTTTTATTCTATGGGTCGGATCTGAATATGCATGATGATTCTGAAATTTTGTCCTATTGAAAATTGTAGTCGCCAATTTGACCTTGCTGTGCTTTAACCCCAATATCTCATGACCTATAGATCCAAATAACAAGAAACAAATTTTGTATGAAACTAGATTCACTCAGATTTTATTTGAATGTGATATCGACCACATCTGTGCTATATTCGTGTTGCAATCAGTATTGTTATCTAACTTATGATACCTGTTTTCTGAAAATCTGAAATCTTGACCTTTCTGTGTTCGAACCCTCGTATCTCCTTAGGTATAGCTCTAAATCTTGTAAAACCAGTTTTATTGGAAAGTAGACTCGAAGTTCTTCTTTTGGACTACCATATTGCCTATTTTCGGCTATTTATTGGATCGGAAATATATATCGCAATTCTGATTTATAAATCTGTTTTCTGGAGATCTGAAATCCTGACCTTTTTACGTTCGAACCCCCATATCTCTCTGATTATAATTCTAAATCTTACGAATTCAGTTTTATTGGAATGTAGACTCAGAGAGCTTCATTTTAGATACCATATTGTCTAGTTTTCGTTAGGTTTTCGACATGAAACATATGTCGTAATTCTGATATACGAATCTGTTTTTTTGAAATCTGAAATTCTGACCCTCCTGTGTTCGAACCCTTATATCTCCCTGCCTACAACTCGAAATCTTGTGAAACCAGTTTTATTGGAAACTAGATTTAGAGAACTTCATTTTGAATACAATATTGACTAGTTTTGGTTAGCAATTGGACCTAAAATATATGTTGCAATCTTACAATATAAATCTACTATGTTTTGGTTAAATGCTTACCACTAAACTTGGTATTATGTTTTAGAGCTTAAAATTATTCTTGAAGCAACAAGATCATTATGAAATCTATTTTCTATGCCTTAACTCATGACTTTGAACTCATGGTATGAACTCTAACACATTATATGGAACTTATGACCTAGCCCTAAAATCTCATTAGCAATGTTATGCTTGTGTCCAATGACTTAGGTTATATCTTATTATCAATGTTATACTCAAGCTCATTGTCTTTGTGCTCTTCTTATGAAAGCTATATTGTGGGGAGAATTTGTGTGAACCCAAATAAGAGATTTGTGGATGGAGTTGTTGGGAGCAAAGTGCCACACCCCTAAAAAGGTGGGGGCCACCTCTTGAGTCCCACTTCTCATATGGTAGTTGGGAGCAAGGTTCCACATCCCTAAAAAGGTGGGGGCCACCTCTTGAGTCCCACTATCTATTCGTATGAAGAGCCCTAAGATGCTCTAGCTTTTGTTTGCTCTCTCCTGACGAGGATGGGTTCAACTTCCAGGAAGGAATTATGAATTATGATTGTCTCCCCCACATCTATGATACATGCCTATTCATGATATGAATGCACATCTATGATCTATGACTACTCTTGATATGAACGTACAATAATGATCAATGATTACTTGTGATACGAATGCTCAATAATGACCAATGACTACTTGTGACTCAAATGTCTTATCCATGGGGGATGTGTTACTATCTTATTTTCCTTACCCAAATTATGTTCTCAAGGGAATTATGTTATTCTTCATTATTGTTTTATTGTGTTGACTATTTCATTGATATGTTTATCCTCTTTAGTTCGTTTCCCTTAGCCTTTGGGTTTACTTGCTAGGCAATTTATGCTCATTCTTGCTTGGACTAACCATTATTGCATATTAGCTTTGCTACGCATTGTGGGCAGAAGTATGAAATATTTTGGAAACTCATTTGGATGTTTTAGCTATATCATGAATTTTTGTAATCTTGGAAACATTGTATGTTCTATACAAGACTTGTATTAAGGAGTGGTATTGTGACTTATTGTGATGAGAATGTTTCTAGTTTTGAAATTTGATTACAATGGTCTATGTTGATAGTATGTTTAGCTCTCAGATTTTGGATTGTATGACTTTACTTTGCTATTCGGTAAAAGACTTTGAAAGAATGGATATTGTTCTGTTGCAACTTAGATGATGACATTTTAACATATGTTTTGTTGTTCAAGGCTTTAGAACTTGATTTTTATTGTCGATCCTTACGAAAATTATGTGTATGATTTTTCTATATTGGATTGTTATTATCTAAGGGTGTGACACAAAGGAACCACGGTCTCATCAAAGGTCCAAACACATACACAGGAGATTCTACCTGATCAGAGAGATCATTGACCGATGTGATGTCAAGATTAGCAGAGTTGACATAGAGAACAATCTAGCAGGCCCACTGACCAAGGCTTTGGCATAGCAGAAGCATGATGGTCATGACAGGGATATGGGGTTGAGGTTCCTCAACCTCTAGGTCTAAGTGCAAGTGGGAGATTGTTGGTGTATATAACCTGAGACCTAGTTTTGGTCCATCTTTGTACTATTTGATACTAATATTTCTCATATATATATCATTCTAGCATTGTCGTTATCATTATTTATTTGCATCCGCGATTGTGTACTTATATGATAATGTCACTGAAGACAGATTGGATCTGTGCTCAAACTATAGTCCCAGTCATGTACCTTAGTAGATATGGGACAGCTCTGGTACATGTGAGACTGTTATATGGGCTGGTTAGGCACGAGCTGCTAACGTAGACATATGAGTATATCAGTGGTAGATATACTGGACCGTCCCGCTGTGAGGCAATAACTTGGTGTCATGACTTATTCTCACAAGTGATAGGAGATGCATTGATCCCTTGACATATGGGTATATCATTGACTCTTCTATATGGTTAGGGACATGCTTTGATACAACCTGACGCCTCACCGTAGTTGGGAGGTCATAACGGTTGCCATTAAGTATGTTACGACCCATATGAGAAAGTCAATGTACAGATAGAGGATTTGCCCCTTCCTGATGGAAGCTTGATATCCATGGAGCTCCTCTTTGGTTCTATGACTGAAAGTGTATGGCCATACCCAGGTGAGAACCTAATTTAGTCATGACTATGAGATTGGGTAAAAATAAGTGATGACACACTTATCCAATTGGATATCAGTTTGACAAAGGGACTATAATGCATCTGTACCTAGTTGCGATAATGGGGATGTTGATGTCGATATCCATTCAAATGACTTGGATAGCAGCGATGCATTGCTAGGTGCCATTCACTGCTTGTGATGACCTAAGTTCATCACTGTCAACATCAGAGGAACCTACACGGTCGCACACCTTGATTCTTGAGTTTTCGTATTGATTGGGTAGCCTTTAGATTGAGTTATTGCATAACATGGATCTATTTGGGAGATTTCATCAGCGCCAATGAGCCTAATGAGATAGAAGGAACTTATTGGGGCTAACTTCCATTTTTGGCATGTTGACCGAAATTGACCATGGTTTGCCTCATTTGACCGTGGGTTAAATTGGATTAAATCCAATGGCTTGGTTAATATGTTTAATGAAGTATGGGCCATAAGAATAAGGTTAATGGATTTAAGGGCTTAATGAGGATATAAATTGGGGCTAAGAACAAAGAGTCCTAATTAGATTAGGAATCCTAATTGGATTAGGATTTGTGATTAAGAGGCCCAATGAAGTATCTCTAGGCATGTGGACTTGGTCAAAATGCTCAAGAAGAAGGATTTCCTTTTAGGAAATATCCTTGGATACATATGACAGCCTCTAGGCATGTGGCACAAAGCCTTGGGCGCATATGACTCCTAATTGGATTAGGAGTAGCGCATATGGCATACTCTTGATGATTAAAGTATATCAATTCAGATTTGATATGATTTAATTATGCAAGCTTCTTATGGAAGGCAATAGGTGCATGAGGGCTGATACTTGGCTTAAATAGACTCCTAATTAGATTAGGAGTAGCGCCAATGTATTAATAGGCAATCATATGTTGTGTTTTGACTAGGTCTTATCACATGTATGGAAGGTTTGCCTATTTAGGTGTACATTGGGTTGCATATGGCTCACCCTTGCTTGGCAAGGCTTGGCACATATGTAATCAGGGATTTATCTAATATGATTGAGAATTCAATCAAGATAAATCGATTGATTAAATTCCTTGATTCATGCCCTAATCGCCTAGTACTTACAATTAACCCTAACCGCCTCTTGCTCCCATAAAACAAACCCTTGTCGCCCCCTCTTGACATACTAATCCTTGGAGGCATGAACAAGTAAAGGGGCGACGGTTTGGAGAAATTAGAAGCTCTTCTTCTTCCATCAAGGCTGAAATGTTCTTCCTCCTTCCCATCCTTGGCGCAAGGTGTAAGAAGGCTTGCAGCATCCTCTCTTCCTCTTCCTCCTTGGTGCATCCTCCTTTGGTGGTTGGCGCAAGTGATCAAGAGGCTCTCCTAAGGTGTGGATCTTCTTCTTGAGGCTAGCACCGGGCGTGGAAGAAGAGAGCTCGAGAAATCCGTGTGTGTGAGATTGCAGAGAGCGCACGCTTGGGTGCCTACAACAACATCAACTCTTCTTGCTTCTAGGTACTTTCTCCTCTCATCGTGTCGACCCCCTCATAAGACGATCTTCACTGGGTTTTTGGGACTAGCCTATTTCAGGGATATTCTTCCGCTGTGCAATTGTATTGTCTAATGAAAATTTATAATATATCCCTGGGGTTTCCCAATACTTAATTCTCCCCCACCATCAAATAATGATCATTCAGACAATATCATCTATGATTAAATTTGACTGTTTCCTCATCAAGATATAGGGAGAATTAAGTGTTCTATTTTTGTACAATATACATTGAATTTATTAGTTTAGATGATGAAAAAACACATATCATTATATTCAGTCTATTTTCACAATATGTTTTTTTTACACATCATTTTATATACACAAAAATCTTTCGAATAAATTTAACTCACATTGTTATTCTAATTATTTTCCTATATACATCAACCGTTCGTGTTATTCTATCATTCTCATTAATCATTAATTAGTATTTTTTTTTTGACAAGCCAACTAAAGCAAAGGCTCGTTATTGCCCTTGTCATATGTCTAGTAATTTCCCTTGCAACTTCTTATAACCTTGCTTCTCCCCCATCATCAAATAATGATTCTTTGGATAATGTTATATGTGAGTAAATTTAACACTTTCCTCATTATCATTTTATTGTTATTGTAGACATTTCATTTTTCATCCATAATAATAAAAATACCAATAAATTTGTTATAGTTTTATACGAAATAGAGCAATATCATGATATAAGGAGAATTTAGAATTCTATTTTCAAACAATTTTCAAATAATTTATTGATGCATATTTTTTTAAAAAAACACATCTTCATATTAAGTCAATTTTAGCAATACGATTTTTTTACTCATCACTTTAGCTAAACTATGATCTTCGCAATAAATTTGAGTGAGATGTGTTCTAACGATTTTCCTTTATACAACTAACTTCTATGTATTTGGAAAAGATGGATATGGATATATAATTTTGAAGGCGAAGCCATTTGCGCATGATAGTTTTTATATTAATATGGGAAACATGATTTTTTTAATTAATTTTTAAAAATTAATAATAATAATCCAATTTTCTCTCATAAAATTTCACATTTATTTGAAAATTAAATTTCTCCAAGTTAATATTAACAAACATAATAAATGGAAATAGTTTCCTAACTAAAATAAATGGTCAATTTAAACATAAGAGTACTAATTAATTTGGAAATAAATGTTGAGAAACAATAAAGTTGTTCTGCTTTTTATTCATTTGATATGCAAACAACATGTGACTCTAACTTACTTAGAGCATTAATTTAAAAATACTGTAAAAATTGTAAAATTTTTGATAAGGGTGATTATAAGATATCATAGATGTGTTAGGTATGTATATCATGCATCACAAAAAGTGCAATGATTAATTCTAAATTCACTATAAATTAAAATTCACATAAGGAGAAATTGTATTCCCTAGAGTTTTGATCAATTTTTAGGACAGTTAGTCAACACACATTATGATTTTCCAAGAGGAATTGAATAATATATTATAACAAATTGTACAAATGAATATGTATAGATGTCAAAGTACATTTTAATTAAATACAATGAACACCAAGAATAAATGATATCAGAATCCATTTATTAATTGGTTATAGTTCTTCTATTTTTAAAAATTTAATCACCATGTTGATTTAGACTTTTATAATTTCAAATGAAGTATTAAATTTTCATAGTATAATTGTTCTTAATGCCAATATATGAGATATGTACATGTTATAGTTAAATATTTATTAAAGTCAAGTATAGAAGAATAAATTTTATTTTCTATATACAAATAGAAAATTCTTAATTACCAATAATTTCACGATAGAACCAATAACTTCTAGAATGAGTTGAAGCTTTTTCATGAATATGAAGGGAAAAAATAGTGTTATTAATTTTGATTAAATGATAACAAACATACTTCAAGTATATTTTTGTATGCTTATAATATTTTTTTTTGTTAAATTGGTCATTGTAAATTAATTTTATGCCCTCTTCCAAATGGATTTTTTCTCATGAAACAGTAAAAATATAGAGAACCTTTTAGTTCAAAAAAATTTGCTACAATGAAATAGTATTGTATTGAAGAGAAAGATTTATCCTCTTGGAGGAGGATCATAAAATCATGCTAAAATTTGTTAATAACAAAAAAAAATACATGTTGCTAAATGTGTGCTCAATTCTTATATTTAAATCTCAAATGCTTTCAAGTGACTTTCTAAGTGTAGATGTTTAATGAAGCCGTAAGTGATTCATTTGTAATTTGCTCAAATTTTATTTTTTTATACTTTGACTACTCTTTAGGACTATTTCATTTTCAAGGCGATTATGTCAAATAATAAGTTACAAAATAATTTATTTTCATATATATATATATATATATGTAAAAGAATTGAAATAAAGAAAAAGATTCATCCTCATGTAGGAGGTGTTGGTGTTTATGTCCTAGAATCCGTTGTTGGTCAATCTTTGTACTAGTTGACATTGATATTTTATATATATCCATTCTAGAATTGTTGTTATTATGATATGTTTACGTCTGCGTCTTTGTACATTTGCATGATAATGTCTCTAAGATAGATTTCATCTGGTCTTGACCATATAACCCCAGTTAAGTACCTGAGTGGATAAGGGACAGCTCTAGTATATATGACACTAGTATATATGCTGGTTAGGCACATGTTGCTAACGCTAGCATATGGGTATATTAGTTATGGATATATTGGATCGACCCACCGTGAGGCTCTATCTTGGTCCCACAAGTGACAAGAGATGCATTGATCCTTGTACTTGAGGTCATTGACTCTTCTATTGGTTAGGGATATGCTTTGATATAACCTAACACCTCACCATAGTTGGAAGGTTATAACAGTTGTCATTAGGTATATCACAACCCATATGAGAAGTTCAATTGATAGATAGAGGAATTTCCCCTTCCTGAGAGAAGCTTGATATCCATGGGCCCTATATGGATGCATGACTGAAAGTGTATGACCAAACATAGGTGAAAGCCTGATTTAGTCATAACCATGAGATTGGGTTTATACAAAGTGGTGACACACTTTGTCTAATCGGGATGTCAGTTTTGTAAAGGGACTGTAATGCATGGACACCTTGTTGCGGTATAGGCGATGTTGATGTAGATAGCCATTCCGAAGACTTGGGTATAATGGGACCTACTAGTAAGTGATGGAAAAGAAGCATAGTGTCACGGACGCACTTTTCCTCCAATCCCAGACAATAGGCCCCTAAAGGGTATAATGGGGAGAAATATTATGCTTAGGCACCTAAGGGCTTAATGGGAAGGATTTGGGGACTTTGACATGGCCAAGGCATGAGGAAGGAAAGCTTGCCTCCTTTGGGAAGTCACGGGTGCATATGGCTGATCTTTGGTTTGCATGGCAAGGCTTGACCACCACCCTTCCTCCTTACCCGAGTGTAATTGTTTTGTTCCCATGCGCCTATTTAGTATGTTGTTGCTGCCCCTTATGTGTGTGCTTCCTTGGCAATGACAAGAGCAAATGGGTGAACATCCATTTGTGCAAGAAATCTTCACCAAGTTGCAAGCTTCTCACCTTGGCGCTACTTCTCCTCTAGGTGCAAGTTGAGTGAAAGCTTGGAGACTCTACATCCTTCTGCTTAGCGCATCCATCCTTTGACCGGCGCAAGTGAAGTAACTCCTCTCCCAAGGCATGGATCTTTTTCCCAAGGCTAGAACCCAGTGTGAAAAGAGAGGACTCGAGGCATCGGCTGTGTGCGGGACTGTAGAGGGTGCACGCTTGGGCACCTATGCATCGCATCTTTTATATCACTGCTGAGGTATGTTTCTCTACTCATCGTGACACCTCCCTGGCATGACTCGATCTTTTAGGTTTTTGGGGCTGGCCTATTTCGAGGATTTCTTATACTGTACTCTAATAAAATTTTAAAATTCTCTTGGGTTTCCCAATAGTAGTATAAAAGCGACTTATGAGACTCAAACAATATACGCTCTTTCATGATTGCTCACATGCCATGAAAGTTTTTTTGAAAATTTATTTATGGCACGTTTTTCTTGCCTAGACAAATTGTAGGTATGTCGTTCCTAACTTCTTCTTCGATCTCTTTTATTTTTTGATTTATTCACATAAGGGATTGACACACATGTGAAAGAATTAATTTCTCCTCGCACATATAGAATAAACCTACTGTGTGAGACTTGTTAAGATTATGTAGGGCATGGACTGGGTGATTGCCCTAATCTTGGCAAGTTAGGGATTGAAAGGGGGTGGCTAGCATGCATAGAGCATGCATCCGCCACTTGTAGACTCCTGAGATAAATGAAAGACCAAGATTTGTTATGAGTCGTAGAGGTTGATGGACGCGTTTTAATAAAAAACTAAAAGCTTAATTTCTTTGGTTTTGCATGAGCATATAGAAAGCATGATTAGAGATATCTTGATTGTGCATCATGATATGGTCTTAGTCAAGCCCCTTGTATGGTTGTGACGTATTTGTGTAATGCTTGTGTGATGCTGCTCTTTTGCTTTCTGTTTTGTAATTGCGCATAGAAGATTAAGGGAGCTTCATCATTGGTTCATCTTCCTTGGACCAAGCTTGCTTGCACACGTTGCATGGTGGCACAACTTTCTTGATGGCGCAAAAACAAGGGCTTCTCCGGACCTTTAGGGGCACACCTAGGGTTACCTAGGGGGTGCTTCTAGGGTTTGCGAGCCATCCCTTGGCGTGGAGGACCTTAGAGCCGCGCAGGGACATGGAGGAGGTGGCAGTTAGGTTGGGTCTAGTTGGGGCTTGTTACCTAGGTCAAGCATTGAACATCATGTGGCATGTGATGGTTCAATGTGTTGATTAAGCTATGATCATATCACTTGTTTGTTACTTTCCATATCTACAAAAAGCATGCCTAGATGTGTTTTATCTTTTTGTTACCACTATAGGATTGCATGCCTATAATGCTAGACAAAAGATAAAACTAAGTGGATGAGAGCACAAAAACCCTCATAAACAATATCAAGTATATTATAGCCTTTTGACTCATAGCCCTCATCGAGCTATCATTAGTCGTTGTCCATTGTTTCCCACCCTCATAGGACACACCCACTTATTTTTAGAAGGCATACAGTGGTAATGGTTTTCCCAGTCGAATTTTAACCTAGACGTGCCTTTGTAAGGAAACTGATTGGCCCTAGGCTTAATGGTCAAGTTAGATGATGTCTCATATTTACATAGCATTTTTTACATATATTCTTCATGGAATCGAGGCTTATAATCATGTTTTTACATCCCTTTCTAGCTTATTTCATTATTTTTCTTAGAATGCCACTAAATCAACACCACAAAAGTTATCTTCATTATCTTTACTTCTAAAGTCAAAGAGTAAAGCTGCTCTTTAATTGTTCAACTAACGAACAAAAGGCACAGGTAGGGTGGTCCAAAAATCAGTTTAAAATGATTTACTGAACCTAATTGATCAGATAAATTTGGTTTGATTCGGTTTTGAACTGAATTGGGTTGGTTCGGTTTGGTTGGACAAAGACACGAACTGAAATCAGTTCGATTTTGGCTTGATTGGTGTAAATTTTACTAAACTCGAACTGAACAGATTTTAGTGCACCATTGTTCTAGCCATCCCACTGCCCATAGTTCAGCCTAAATTCCCTTATTCCCTAATGACCTAATCCCTTATTCCCTGTCCCTGGACCCTAATCGTAATCGAAAAACCCTCTCCGCCTCTGACTTTGAGCTTTCCTTAATCCCTATTCGAAATTGAAATCCTCATTCCTCAGTCCTCTCCATATTCGACCAACTCAGTCCTCTCATGCGGCTGGCCTCCTTTGACCTCTCTTCATGCTATCTCGTATTCCCTCTCAGCCTCCATTTGAACGACAAAATAGGTTGGCCTGGTGCAGTGCAGTAGTGGTGCCTCACAGGCTCACAGCCTCAGACCTCAATGCCTGCTTTGCCGCTCCTCCTACTTTGCTTGGCCACCTCTCCGTGGGCTGTGGCTCCACATCACTCTCCAGTCGGACCAGTCTAGTCTCCACTTGGCCACTCCCCACTCTAGCCTCTAGAGTCTAGATTCAGCCATGAGCATGAGATTCAAGAATATGAATTAAGAACTAATAATGATTGCTTATTAGGTATAATTGTATAGACATATGACATAATGACATGATTAATATTTATGCTAATTGCTCATTTAAAATTTCTACTTCAAGGAAATGTCTGAACCAATGAATGAAGTCAATGATTCATACGCACCGCAAGCACATGGGGTTATCGAAGTAATATAAAAGATGTCAGTCCTACAGGGAACTAGGTCAAGTACCAACTATTCTAATATTTAGAAGCTAAGCAATCTAATTTTTTGTATTTTGGGAATAAAGTAAACTAACTCAACTATAAATAAAATAGGAAAAGCAACGATAGAAACATGAAGGATGTCTAATTGAGAGATATCAGGACTATAGAATTCACCACATTGACTGATTTATCTAAATTGGAATTTAGTTGATGCATGAGTTTATCATTTTGCATAAGGAATCTCCCCTATGGTACAGGTTGCCCCCTCGCGGCCGGTACAACCCGGTACTTACTTAAATCGATCTCCTACTCTCATAGCCTATCGATTTAAGCAAGTCTATTGCATTCTGTAAAAGACCATGGTACCCTTGAATGAACCCTAACTACTCTCGTGTTAGAGGTTTCCAAGTTTTACCTAGTGGATCTGCTAACACGATTCTCCTTGCGGTCAGATCTGTGTCAACTAACACACAACATTACTTGATCAAGGTAATATTATGAAATAAGCATAACTAAATAAAATATGCTCAGATAAGACTCAAAACATCAAAAAAGTTTAGTTCATACAATAGATCAAGTCAAAGGACTTCATCAGAGCCCAAAATACAGGTTTAAGCTAGTACAGCTATGAAATTCTGTACAAATATCTCAAATTGACAAAGAAAACTAGAAACAAAGACTAAGGAGAGGTAGGAGAAGATGATGCAAATGTTTCCTCAAAGTTTGGCACAGATCCGTTACGAAATCGCACCAAAATCCTCTATGGGAGCCCTTATCGCTGGTCTACTCGCCCTAGCCGCTTCGTTCATCAATTGCTTGTTGTAGTCCGCAAGTGCATGGATACTCGAAGTAATAAAGAAAGATATCGAACCACAGATACCTCATTTGTCAAGTATCGAATAATCGATTTCTTACTATCTAGGCAATCGAAACTTTGCAAGTGAACTAATGAAGGCTAACGAAAATATCAGAGAGAAATTCTGGGACTAGGGTTTCATTCACTTTAATTTCTATGACTATATATGAATATTAATTCGTTAGTTTAATTTTATCTTAATAAAGATATAATTTACTTCATAAAAAGATCATCTCACTTTCGAGCAGACAATCATGCAGGGACCAATCTTCGTTTTGACGCAAGATCTATCCCAAGCTGAAAATAAGTAAATCATCAATCAAAGAACTCAAGGATCACTTTCATGCATCTGAATTCTAAGTTGATTATCTCAAGTGGAATCTCAAGGATCACTTTCGTGCATCCGAGTCTCAACACAAGTTCTACTTATGGTTCTCCAACATTCCGATCCTCACTTTCGGACAAGATCTCCATGTTTGATAAATTAACTCAATCCTAGATTCATATTATTATCATGACAATTATTCTTCTAAAATCAAGAAACAAGAACTAACCTAATTTGTTACAGTAAGTTTCAAACATTCAATTCAAGGGTTCCTAGTTCTCAAGCAAGTCACCTTTTGGTCCTTATTGCAAAAACTCTAAAATATGATTAATAACATGAATCTATCGAGAACTAAAGAGCAATTATCACATAAGTAGAATTATGATACTAAAATTATACGTGACGAAGTATTGAAAAATTTATTTAGTCGCTAAGAAATCGAAGGGAATTACTCCCCCATGTCCCATAAAAGGTTTAAGCTAGCATGGCAGAAAGATTATAATATTCAATAGTATCAAAGTGTAAGAAATCAAAGAAAGGGGGGAAAAACAAATAACCAGACGGCTGTAATGGAAATTACAGCCGTAATTTCCACGTGTGAACAGTGCCGGCGGCGTGCTTTTGTTGATTTCTCCTCCGATTGAGATCATTTTTCTCTAAAACTTCTGGGGTATGTTCTCCTACTCCAGGCGAAGCTTCCCCTCAAATTTCACTACCGGAGATGCATTGTACGCTTCCCAACGGTGAAACCTAAGGTGGCAGCGTGTAACTCAATTTCTCTCTCGACAGTCGATGAAATTACGGCTTCTTCATTCTCTATCTTCTCCTCACGAAAAGCTCTCTTTTTGCTTCTTACAGCTTTGAATTTAATGACCTAGATCGTCCGCAATCGATCGCGTAAAAATCGGACTTCAAGGTTGACAAGGAAAATCTCGTCCAGAGTTAGAATTACGGCTGTGAAAATGGTTACGACAGTGCCGTAATTTGGGCTAGAACTCTCGGTACAGAAATCATCTGGAATTATGGTACCGTGAATTTCATTACGACAGTGTCATATTTGCATCGAATTTCTCGGGTGGAAAATTGACTCAAAATACGGCCCGTAATTTCTGTTTCGGCAATACCGTAAAATCCATCAAACTTTCTATATAGAATCGAACCCAGATTACGGCCCGTGAAAACCGTTACGGTAGGGCAGTAATTGACTTGAAACTTTCTGTACGAAAAATCCCAAAATACGGCAGCACACCGAAAATATGGCAGTACCGTGGTTTTGTTCTATAGATGCAGTGAAACCACGGTATCGTAATGTTGATTACGGGGGTGCCGTAATTTGCTCTGATGCTCTAATCTTCTTGAAATTTGACATGTAATCTTCTCTTGATGGTGGGAATTCATCCATACATCTGGAATTGCTTGAAAACACCTGAAAATCGTGCCTTTTGCCTGAAAATCATCAAAAACCAAAAAGAGTGTAGATTCTGCAATAATTAATAAAAAAAAAGCATAAAAATAAGCAAAGATGTAGGAATATGACACAAAAATACCAATGAAATGGCACAAAATTTACTATAAATTTCAGTGTCATCAAACACATAAGGCTCAAACTTTGCTTGTCCTCAAGCAAAAATTAACAACTGATCATAGGCATAGACTTTCTCATGAAGAATAAATTTCTAAAATACAGTCACTAATGAAAAATTTCCACCAATTGATTCATAAAATTTTAAACAAACATATCATCATTTGAATTCAATTCTCATGATCCACAACTTTATCAAATAAAATTTTACAATTTGTACAAAAAATAGAATCTCAATCTCATGAAATTACCCAATTTTCAGTTTAAATCTATCATACTTTTGTTTACAGGAATAGGATATCCAAAATCATTTTGCACTCAAATTTTTCTTTTCTTCCTTTTTTTTCTTTTTTTCTTTTCGGATGGCATGTATCCACATAGATACACACTTTTGTATTCTTTTTTCATCGTTCACATTCTCTAATTCGATTACCACTTTTTTTTCTGGTGACGAAGTTAGAGTACACTGACCACATAATCAATGTAATAGAACTCATGTCTTTTCAGTAGAAAGAATTTTACCAAAGACAGAGGAGTTAATGTGAATCAATTTCTCTCTATTATTTTTTTTCTTTTTCAGACTTCAACCCATGTCCTTTGGTACCACTGTCAATTTTGCACAGTGCCAAGTAGGGGAGTCACTCACTATTTTTGGATCTTGGATTCTTTCTTCCGAACAAATAACAAATAGACTAAACATAAATTTAATTAATCAATTGACATCAATTCAAAAATTATACTCATATGCTGACTTTACTCAAAAAGTAGCTTCACTTTTAAATGAAATTCTTCAAATAACATATCTCCCTAAAATCTCACTCATCAACCAATGAAAAATTTCAAAAGTAGATATGTATAAGAGAAATAAATTTGACATGATAGATCTAGATCTAATCACAAGTATGGATTCATTCATCATCAATAAGAATCAAATAAGTCATCAACAATGAATTCTTTAAAATTTATCTAAGCCATAAATCAATGGCATCAATCAAAAATATACTCATCAATCATCAAAATATCACAATATCATCAAGCATCAAGCATTCAATTATGCACCTCCACAAGGTGCTTAAGTATCAAAAATATCATAATACAACCCGATCGAATGATTCATCAATATCAAAACATGATAATACAACCCCATCAAATGAATAAAAATCAATATCATCATCATACAACCATATCGAATAGGAATATAAGCATGTAAAGCAAAGTAGCAATGGCGGACACAACAAGTATGGAGGAATCATCCTTTCCTATAAAACATGAAACATCAATAAGATAAGGAAAATGAAATGCAAAAAGTAAAGGGAATAAAAATACTCACAAAACTCTACTCATCATCATCAGATCGGATCTCCTCGGTGTCCTCCTTTGCTGCATCCATAGGATCAAAGGGCTGCTCTCTCTGGTGTCCACCATGGTCGCCTCCTCGTCTGCTATCCTCATACCCGAAGTGGTCATAAAGGAAATTTCCCATGTCTTCCATGTAAGTATTCAAATCTTCCACATCCTAGTGGATATGGTGCATAGTGTCCTGCATTCGCCCCATGGAATCCATCATCTTCTCCATATGATGTCCCTGACGATATATCTCGGTGGAGAGTGCCTGGAATCCTAGGTCGAAGGCACTAGACCATCCTCCAGCAGGTCTGTGGGAAGAACTATTTGCTGGGTGAGTAGAGTCAGCAGGCCGGTGAGATGGCGACTCCATACCAAAAGGATCATCTCTTCCACCCTAAGTGGGTGGTGGTGGAACTACACTCAATGGTGGTGTAAAAGTGGCCTCAACGGTGCTCGATGAAAGTTTCCAATTTGCTCTCGCCTTCATAGTGGTCTTTGTTAGTGTTTATGCCCTAGGACCTCAGGATGGTCCATTGGGATATGTGTATCACATCTAGTTGATAGATGAGTTATCCTGGCATTGTCGTTGTCAAGCAAGTTTGTACATCTGTGCATATGTACATTTGCATATACAATGCCCCTAAGAGATAGATTTTATCTAGTCTCTGTGTTTATCCCTGGTCGAGAATTATGGTAGATATGAGACAGTTATGATTCGCTTGAGACTAGTATATGCGCTGGTTGAGTACGGGTTGCTAACGCAGACATATGGGTATATCAAGGGAGATATACTGGATCGACCCACCATGAGGATTCATCTTAGTGTCACGAGATGAATATCACAGTGACAGAGTTGTGCTTGTCCTAGACTTGAGGGCATTGGTATCTCTATATAGTGATTGATGTACTTTGATGCAACCTAACGCTTTGCCGTAAAAGGGAAGTCTTAACGGTTGTCATTGGGTATGTCATAACCTACATGAGGGATTCAATGTGCCAATAGAGGATTTGCCCCTTCCTTACAGGGAAGCTTGATTGTCCATGATGCCCTATATGGATGACTGAAAGTGTATAGCCATACCCAGGTGAGAACCTGATTTAGTCATGCCATATTATTGGGATTAACAAGTGTGACACACTTGCCCAATCTGGACATCAGTTGGCAAAAGGACAAAGCTACACTTGTACTTTGTCACAGTTTTAGGGGATGTCGATAATGACACCATTCTGATGACTTGGGTGGCAATGATGTACTGCTAGGTGCCACTAATTGCTTGTGATGACTTAGTCATCACTGCCAATGTCTGAAGATCCTACAAGGTCGCACACCTTGACACTCGAGTTCTCATACTGATCGTTTAGCCTCTGATCGAATCATTGTGTGATTCGGATCTTTTGGGCAACTGATGCATTGAGACTTTTATAGAGAGGATGATATTTTATTTTAGTTCGTGTTTGACCACTAGTTGACTCTAGTGGAACACGTTTGACCTCTGTTGACCTATGTTGTCAAAATGAGTCAAACAAGGGTCTGGGTGCAAGTTTGGGCTTGACACTATAGTCACATGAATAAAATAAAATTATTAATTGGCAAGAGAATTTTTCTCTTGGCTAATTAATAAGCCTGGGCGCAATTTACAATTAATTGCGTCTGCGGGGATTCGATCCCATGATGCTTAATTGTGAGTAGGTGCCTATGCTTGGGCTCATTTACAATTAATTGCGTATGCGGGGATTCGAACCCATGACGCGTAATTGTGAGTAGGCACCTATGCTCATTATCCCACATGGGAAGTATTTCCAGTGTGCGTCTGGCTCTGCTATTATAAATAGAGAGCCCCACCTGGAAGATTCTTTTGTACTAGACTCTTCTCTTGTCTCTAGTTGTCACCTCCCCTCTACTCCTTGGCGTGAGGGTCTAGGAGGTGACGATAATAAAAGTTTTTCGGCATCAAAGGTTGGGACAAGTGGCAGTGCTACCCACTCCTTGTCGCCAACATCCCTTCTTCTCCTTGGCAGTGGCGCAAGTTGAGAAGACTAGAGGCGTGGATCTCATCTTCCGGGGCTAGCACCCAGCGCGGAGATTGGAGAGGATTCAAGGAGTCCGTGTGTGCGCGATCGCAGAGGACGGGCCTGATGACACCAAAATATGTAGTATATTTTGCATCATTTTTTGATATCTTTTCATGCTAAAATTGAGGATCTTTTACTTGTTTCCATGCTAAATTTATTGAATATTGCAAAATCTACTTCTATTTTGGTTTTTCAAGGTTTTCAGGTAAAAAGGCATTATTTTAAGGAGTTTTTAAGCAAAATCAAATACATAGAAGGATTACCATCATCAAGAGGAGATCACCCAAGAAATTTCACGCAAATCGGAGCAAGACAGCAAATTACGGTAGTGCCGTAATCTATTTTACGGTACTGTAATTCCATATGGTGCCGTAAAATCCGAACACTGCCGTAATTTGTAAAGATTTCCGAACAGAAAGATTTCCCGATTTTACGGTACCAGCCGTAAGCAATATTACGGTACCGTATTTCGGAGCGTGTCAGAATAGAAACTTCACCCGATTTTACGGTGCCTGCCGTAAGGGATTTCACTGCCGTATTTTGTAGTCGTTTCAGAACAGAAAGTTGCCCTGAAATTATGGTACTTGCCATAAACTACTTTACGGGCCGTATTTTCCGAGACGACATCGGCACAGAAGACTCAAGAGATTTTACGGCACCGGCCGTAAACAATTACACTGCCGTAAAACAGGTTTTGAACGCGACGCCCAGGTCAATGTCCACGCACGATTCTTACGGAGATGATTACGAACGATCCAGAGGTTTTTGTGGGGTTCCGTAAGAAGCAAAAGAGAGCTTTTCACGGGGAGGATTACAGAGAGACCGAAAGCCCCAATTTTGATCCACCGTCGAGGGAGAAATCTTGATCCACGCCGTCGCCGAGGGTTTCGCCGCCATGCTCGATCCAGACGATTTTCAGCCGCGATTTTCATACTGAAGCTTCGTCAGAGGGAGGAGACAACACACCAAAAGTTTCAGACCGTAAAGAGATCAATTGGAGGAAGAATCGAAGAGCAAAGCATCGCCAACACTATTCACCGAAGCTATTTGCAAATTACGGCTGTGAAATACTTCACAGCCGTGCTGTATTTTCTAAAACTCCTCTTGTCTTTCAATTTTCGATCCTCTAAAACCATGATTTGTTGTAATTCCCTCATGATGATAGCTTAAACTATTTTTGGGACATGGGGAAGTAATTTACTTAACTTCCAATGACTAGATAACTCTTTTTCAATATTTCGTTGAGTTTGATCTTAACATGATGATTTTGCTCATGTGATATTTGTGCTTAGACTCTCTTTAAATTCATGTTATTAATTTTGTTCTAAGAATTTACGCTTGAGACCGAAAGGTATTTGCTTGAGAATTTGGAACCCTAGAATTGCATGTTAGGATCCCTTCCTTAGGTTAGATCCATCTTGATCTTTTCTAGTAAAATAATTGCCATGATTATAACATGAATCTATAGATCGAGTCTATTTGTCAAACGTGGAGATCTTGTGCGAAAGCAAAGATCGGAACGTTGGAGGTCCTTGAGCAAAACTAGTTGCGAGACTCGGATGCACGAAAGTGATCCTTGAGACTCTACTAGAGATTCTAGAGCTCGGATGCACGAAAGTGATCCTTGAGTTCATCCTTTGATAATATCTTCTTCATAATGAAATTGAATCAACAAAATCCTTATTCATGTCTAGTCATAAAAGTTTAAGTGAACGAAACCCTAGTCCCAGCTTTTCTCTCTGATAATCCCGCTTTTAGTTACCGATTGCTATTCTCACGATCTCATCTTGCCTAGTTAGTAAGAAATCAACTATTTAGTATTCGACAACGTAGGTCCCTGTGGATTCGATACTTTTCTATTACTTCGTATACCCGTGCACTTGCAGTTTAACAACAAGTCTTTAGTGCCGTTACCAAGGATTAGTCCAAGGTACACGCGTGCCATATTTGTTGTGTTCCCCTTTCTGGCTATCAAGTTTTTGGCGCTGCTGTCGGGGACCTTAGTTTTTGTCGATATTAAAGACATTGAGAGTATTGCTAAACTAGGTTTCATTTATGTTTTATCTTTTTATTCTTTTCTGTTTACTTACATCATTTGATCAGTTTGCTCTAGTGTGCACAGGACATTCATTTCTAATGGCTGATCAAAGATCACTAAGGGACTATGCTGCCCCTAATCCTCAGGGGATACACTTCAGCATTGCTAGACCTACAATTGAGACCCCCAACTTTGAAATTAACCCCGCTATTATCTCCATGATCCAGCAGAACCAGTTTAGAGGATCATCAATCGAAGATCCTTATTCACATTTATATACTTTTCTTGAATATTGTGATACATTAAAAATTCACGGAATTTCTGATGATGCACTAAAATTGATATTATTCCCTTTTTCTCTCAGGGATCAAGCACGAACTTTGTTGCATTCTCTTCACCCCAATACTTTCACAACATGGGATCAATTATCAAAAGCTTTTCTAACGAGATATTTCCCTCCAAGCAAGACTTTCCAATTGAGAAATCAAATCTTGAACTTCTAACAGAAAGAAGGAGAATCTCTTAGCGAAGCATGGGAACGATACAATGAATTGCAAAGGAAATGTCCTCACCATGGCTTGGAGCGATGAGTCTTAATTGAAACTTTTTATTATGGTTTAATTAATCACACTCACCTCATTGTTGATGCTTCTGCAGGGGGAGCCTTGATGAGTAGAACAATTGATGATGCCTTCAAGTTGTTTGAGGAGATGTCCTTGAATCAGAGCCAATGGGCTCCAGATGAAGGAATTTCATATTGTCATCAACATGGTAAGAATGAGAATGAGAATCAGCAAACCCTGACTTAAGAGGTTAGTGAGCACATGTTAGAAAAATTTTTAACTAGCCAAATCTATTCATTGCAAATTCAAAACACAAAAAAATTCGAAGATCTTGAAGAAACTGTTAGTCATCTTGCTTCTTAAGTAGAATCCTTAGTTACTTGCAATAAAATTTTAGAAGGACAAATATCTAGATTAAACACTGGGGAACATTGCAATGCCATTATCACTAGAAGTGGGAGACAACTAGGAGAACTTAAGGAAAAAGAGTCTATTAATGATCAGGATGAAGAATTAGAATTAGAAAAGCCTTCTGAACATGAACAAACCCTACATAGTTCAACACCTCAAAAGGGTAGTAATCAGAAAGGGATGTTCCATGTAAAGAAGACGGATCTAAGACTAATCTACCTCTATCCTTTAGACCACTGGTACCTTTTTCCCAAAGGTTAGAACAAGAAAAGTTATATAAGCAATTTGGGAGATTTCTTGATGTTCTAAAAAAGCTTTACATTAATATACCATTTACTGAAGCTTTATCTCAAATGCCTATAAATGCTAAATTTTTGAAGGAAATTTTGTCTAACAAAAGAAAGATAGAAAACTATGGTACTGTTTCTTTAACCGAAGAATGTAGTGCTATTATTCAAAACAGGTTACCACCAAAATTGAATGATCCAAGTAGTTTCTCTATCCTATGTTTTATTGGAAATATGGCTTTCGACCGAGCCTTATGTGATCTAGGGGCTAGTGTAAGTCTTATGCCTTTGTCTGTGTGCAGGAAATTGGACATGGGAGCTCCTAAGCCGACTACAATTTCTTTGTAGCTTGCCGATCGATCAGTAAAATATCCAGTAGGTATTCTAGAGGATGTCCCTATACAAGTTGGTAAGTACTTCATACCTGCTAATTTTGTGGTACTTGAAATGAAAGAGGACGCCAAGATTCCTATTATTCTGGGTAGGCCATTCTTAGCCACTGCTGGAGCCCTTATTGATGTAAGGAATGGAAAACTTGCTCTAAGAATTGGCAATGATAAGATTGAGTTTGATTTGAATAATTCATTGAAAAAACCTGCTTATGCTAGTTCCTGTTGTACTATTCAGTCCATTGATGACATAGTTTATGATGCTAGTTGTTTGTTTGATGATTCTTCTGCTGATGTTTCTTTTTTTGATTCCTTGGAAAATTATTGTGAAAAAATTGACAGCCCTGGTTTTGAGAATGATTTTGATGATTTTGATGATGAGAAACACGATATCTTAGATCGTGCTACTTTTGATAATGAAAGTGAAAAGATCCCTAAAGTTGAGTTGAAAGTTTTACCTAATAACCTTAGATATGAATTTCTTGGTCCTAACTCTACCTACCCTGTGATTGTGGATGCTAAATTAGATGCCAGAGAAACTGATTTACTCTTGAAGGAGCTAAGAATTCATAGAAAGGTAATTGGGTATTCCACTGATGACTTAAAAGGGATTAACCCTTCTTTTTGTATGCATAGGATTCACATGGAGGATGAGCACAAGCCGCATGTAGATTTTCAGAGAAGGCTCAACCCATCTATGAAGGAAGTGGTGAAGAAGGAAGTACTAAAATTGCTAGATGCAGGTATTATCTACCCTATCTCAGATAGTAAGTGGGTGAGTCCTATACACTGTGTTCCAAAGAAGGGGGGTGTCACTGTAATGAAAAATAAGGACAATGAATTAATACCTGTTAGAACTGTCACTAGTTGGCGTATGTGTATCGATTATAAAAAATTAAATACTGCCACTAGGAAGGATCATTTTCCCCTACCCTTTATTGATCAAATGGTTGAGAGACTAGCTAAACACTCATACTTTTGTTTCCTCGATGGGTATTCCAGATTTTTTTAGATTCCTATTCATCCTGATGATCAAGATAATACCACTTTTACATGCCCATATGGTACCTTTGCTTATAGAAGAATGCCCTTTGGTTTATGCAATGCACCTGCTACTTTTCAAAGGTGTATGATGGCAATTTTTTCTAAATTCATTGAAGACTTCATGGATGTCTTTATGGATGATTTTTTGGTTTATGGTTCTTCTTTTGATGACTGCTTGGCTAATCTCTCTAGAGTTTTGCAGAGATGCGAAGAGACTAACCTTGTCTTGAATTGGGAAAAATGCCACTTTATGGTTAGATAGGGGATAGTTTTGGGCCATCTAGTTTCAGAGAGAGGGATTGAAGTGGACAAGGCCAAAATAGAAGTGATTGAGAAGTTGGCACCACCCACCACTGTTAAAGAAATCATAAGCTTCCTAGGACATGCAGGGTTTTACAGGAGATGCATTAGGGACTTCTCTAAACTTGCTAAACCTTTAACTGATTTACTTTGTAAAGATGCCAAATTCTGCTTTGATGAGAAATGTCTGTGTGCTTTCTAGGAACTAAAGAAGGCCTTGATATCCGCACCGATCATGCAACCCCCAGATTGGGACTTACCCTTTGAGCTCATGTGTGATGCCAGCGATTATGCAGTAGGAGCAGTCTTAGGACAAAGAAAAGATAAGAAACCTCATGTTATTCACTACGCCAGCAAAACTTTGGATGAGGTTCAAAGAAATTACACCACCACTGAGAAGGAATTATTGGCCATAGTATTTGCTTTTGATAAATTTAGGTCTTACTTGATTAACTCCAAAGTGGTAGTGTACACTGACCATGCAGCTGTGAAATACTTAATGTAGAAAAAAGACAACAAACCACGATTACTCAGATGGATTTTACTTCTGCAAGAATTTGATTTGGAGATTAAAGACAAAAAAGGATCAGAAAACCTTGTTGCAGATCATCTCTCAAGAATAATGGCAGACACTGAAAAGAATGATGAAATCAATGATTCTTTCCTTGAAGAACAGCTCTTAACCATTGAACAACTCAAAGCACCCTAGTATGCTGACATAGTGAATTATCTTGTAGCCAATATCTTTCCTCCTAATTTGAGCTACCAAAAAAGGAAAAGATTTTTGGCTGAGGTGAAACACTATTTTTGGGATGAGCCTTATGTGTTTAGAAGATGTGCTGATGGCATTTTTAGAAGATGTGTACCTGAAGAAGAAATTGCAGATATTTTGCTTCAATGCCATGGATCCTCCTATGGTGGTCATGCCGGTACTAAAAAAACTGCTTTTAAGGTGCTACAATCAGGTTTTTATTGGCCCACAATTTTTAAAGATGCTAGAAACTTTGTATCATCCTGTGATAGATGTCAAAAGACTGGGAACATTAACATAAGACATGAGATGCCACTATCCAATATTCTTGAAGTTGAGATATTTGATGTTTGGGGGTTTGACTTCATGGGACCTTTCCCATCTTCTGGAGGTAACAAGTACATTCTTGTAGTAGTTGATTATGTCTCAAAATGGGTTGAAGCTTTTGCTTCACCAACTAATGATTCGAGAGTTGTTATTAAACTGTTTAAGAAGATTATTTTTCCACGATATGGGACACCCCGAGTAGTGATCAGTGATGGAGGCTCGCATTTCATAGAACATAAGTTTTCAGCCCTACTCAGAAAATATGGGGTAAATCATAGAATTTTAACGCCATATCACCCCCAAACAAGTGGACAAGTTGAAATATCAAACAGAGAGATCAAGGGAATTTTAGAAAAGACAGTGTCGCACACTAGAAAATATTGGGCGTCCAAACTCGATGATGCTTTGTGGGCTTATCGAACTGCTTTCAAAACACCAATAGGTATTTCCCCATTTCAATTAATTTATGGAAAGTCATGTCACCTACCTATAGAGCTCGAACATAAGGCGTATTGGGCGATCAAGAAGCTGAATTTTGACTTGAAAAATGCGGGTGAGAAAGGGAGGTTGCAATTAAATGAGCTAGATGAGATCAGACTCTCTGCATATGAGAATGCAAGAATCTACAAAGAGAGGACTAAGAGATGGCATGATCGACAGATTTTTAGAAAAGACTTCCAACCAGGTGACTTTGTTATATTATTCAATTCTAGATTGAGACTTCTTCCAGGAAAGCTTAAGTCTTGATGGTCTGGTCCTTTTCAGGTAAAGAAAGCCTATCCCTACGGAGCTGTAGACGTATGGAGCAAAGAAACGGGAGAATTCAAAGTTAATGGTCAAAGATTGAAGCATTAGTATCAGGAAGAGCAGATTGAGGAAAAGGAAAGTTTTTACATTGATGAGCCACGATCAAATCCGAGTGTCGAACGGTCAAGCTAATGACCTTTTAAACTAGCGCTTCTTGGGAGGCAACCCAAGCACTCTTGCTTAGTTTAATCACTTCTATTTTAGTTGTTTTTAGAATTAAAATTTTCTTTTTTTAGGAGAATGGAATAAAGAGGGAGTTATGAAGAAAGTTGAATCCAACGGTGGCGAAAAATTGAATTTTGTGAGCATCACTTTCCATACTACTTTGCATTCTATTTTCCTCGATCTTTTTGGATGCATACGATCCATTTTCTACCATCTTGTGGTATGATCCTATTTTTTTTTTTTTTTTTTTTTGAAGATTTAGCCCTGTCATGTTAAATTTATTTCTTCAATACTTATTTGTCTATTGAGACATGACATTGATTGATGCATAAAATTTTAGATAGATATATTATTTGAGGAATAAAATTTAAAGGTGAAACTTCTCTTTTGAATAAAATGAGTATATTAGTATGATTTGTGAATTTAGATCAATTGATCAACCTAGTTGAGGTTTAATCTATTTTTGCTATTTGTTGGGAAATAAGAATCCAAGATCCATAAAAAAAAAATAGTGAGAGACTCCCCTACTTGGCACTATGTAAAATTGATAGTGGTACCTAAGACATGGGTTGAAATCTAAACATGAAAAATAATGAGGGGAAAAAGAATAAGACTCCTCTACTTGGCACTGTGTAAAATTGACAGTGGTACCGAAGAAAGAGTTGAAGTCAAAAATAAAAAGTATGTGTCTTTGTGAATACATGTCATCTATACAAAAACAAACAAAATGCACAAAAAAAATTTATTGGAGACCTAATTCCTGTAAACAAAAGCATTGATAGATTTAAATTGATACCGGGTGAAATCATGAGATTGAAAATTCTATTTATCATACGGTTGCAAAGTTTTTTTTGATTGAGTTGTGAATCTAGAAAATTGAGTTTAGAGGACGATATGTTTACTTGAAATTTTGTAAATCAATTGATAGAATTTTTCATTGACAAGTTTTATTTTAAAAATTTATTGAGCATGAAAAGGTTATTCTTTTGATCAAACTTTGATTTCAAATTTTGATTTTTGCTTAAGGACAAGCAAAGTTTGAGCCTTATGTGTTTGATGACACCAAAATATGTAGTATATTTTACATCATTTTTTGATATCTTTTCATGCTAAAATTGAGGATCTTTTACTTGTTTCCATGCTAAATTCATTGAATATTGCAAAATCTACTTTTGTTTTGGTTTTTCATGGTTTTCAGGTAAAAAGGCATTATTTTAAGGAGTTTTTAAGCA
Source organism: Costus lasius (assembly GCA_027563935.2). Classification (NCBI taxonomy): domain Eukaryota; kingdom Viridiplantae; phylum Streptophyta; class Magnoliopsida; order Zingiberales; family Costaceae; genus Costus; species Costus lasius. The sequence continues at coordinate 33,008,117 of CM050449.1, read as the reverse complement.
GAATCAAATGCATAGAAGGATTACCATCATCAAGAGGAGATCACCCAAGAAATTTCACGCAAATCGAAGCAAGACAGCAAATTACAGTAGTGCCGTAATCTATTTTACAGTACCGTAATTCCATATGGTGCCATAAAATCCGAACACTGCCGTAATTTGTGAAGATTTCCGAATATAAAGATTTCTCGATTTTACGGTACCGGCCGTAAGCAATATTACGGTACCGTATTTCGGAGCGCGTCAGAATAGAAACTTCACCCGATTTTACGGTGCCTGCGGTAAGGGATTTCTCTACCGTATTTTCCAGCCGTTTCAGAATAGAAAGTTGCCCTGAAATTACGGTACTGGCCGTAAACTATTTTACGGGCTATATTTTCCGAGACGACATCGGCACAGAAGACTCAAGAGATTTTACGGCACCGGCCGTAAACAATTACACTGCCGTAAAACAGGTTTTGAACACGACGCCCAGGTCAATGTCCATGCTCGATACTTGCGGAGATGATTGAGAATGATCCAGAGGTTTTTGTGGGGTTCCATAAGAAGCAAAAGAGATCTTTTCACGGGGAGGATTACTGGGAGACCGAAAGCCCCAATTTTGATCCATGCCGTCGCCGAGGGTTTCGCCGCCGCGCTCGATCCAGACGATTTTCAGCCGCAATTTTCATACTGAAGCTTCGTCAGAGGGAGGAGACAACACAACAAAAGTTTCAGACCGTAAAGAGATCGATTGGAGGAAGAATCGAAGAGCAAATCATCGCCGACACTGTTCACCGAAGCTATTTGCAAATTACGGCTGTGAAATACTTCACAGCCGTGCTGTATTTTCTAAAACTCCTCTTGTCTTTCAATTTTCGATCCTCTGAAACCATGATTTGTTGTAATTCCTTCATGATGATAGCTTAAACTATTTTTGGGACATGGGGAAGTAATTTACTTAACTTCCAATGACTAGATAACTCTTTTTCAATATTTCATTGAGTTTGATCTTAACATGATGATTTTGCTCATGTGATATTTGTGCTTAGACTCTCTTTAAATTCATGTTATTAATTTTGTTTTTAGAATTTTTGCTTGAGACCAAAAGGTAATTGCTTGAGAATTTGGAACCCTAGAATTGCATGTTAGGATCCCTTCCTTAGGTTAGATCCATCTTGATCTTTTCTAGTAAAATAATTGCCATGATTATAACATGAATCTATAGATCGAGTCTATTTGTCAAACGTGGAGATCTTGTGCGAAAGCAAAGATCGGAACATTGGAGGTCCTTGAGCAAAACTAGTTGCGAGACTCGGATGCACGAAAGTGATCCTTGAGACTCCACTAGAGATTCTAGAGCTCGGATGCACGAAAGTGATCCTTGAGTTCATCCTTTGATAATATCTTCTTCATGATGAAATTGAATCAACGAAATCCTTATTCATGTCTTGTCATAAAAGTTTAAGTGAACGAAACCCTAGTCCCAGCTTTTCTCTCTGATAATCCCGCTTTTAGTTACCTATTGCTATTCTCACGATCTCGTCTTGCCTAGTAAGTAAGAAATCAACTATTTAGTATTTGACAACGTAGATCCCTGTGGATTCAATACTTTTCTATTACTTCATATACCCGTGCACTTGCGGTTTAACAACAAGTCTTTGGTGCCGTTACCAAGGATTAGTCCAAGGTACACGTGTGCCAGATTTGTTGTGTTCCCCTTTTGGGCTATCAGGGCCCTTGCGCGTCTTCATCATCGGCCGCTTCTAAAAGTTGCTTGATAAGGTACTGCCCCTATCACATTCCTTGTATTCTTCGTAAGTCGGTCCTTGTTGAATTAGGAATCTCATTTCGGGCTCGCTTCCGCTGTTTTCGTTTTCTTATAGCCCGGGGATTACCAACAGTGGTATCAGAGCCAAGTTACGAGATACATCGGTGTATGGGTTTTTTCTAGCATGTGCATGTCATAGAAATTTTTTAAAAATCTTTATGCCATGTTTTATGTGTAGAAAAATAGTAGGTTTGTTATTTCTCGCTCTTATGAAATTCATGATTTTCGGTTTCTACACATGGGGATAGACCCTATGTGTGAGAATTTATTTCTCCTCCTATTCATGGGATAGACCCACGATGTGAGACTTGTATCTAGATTTCGGGGCTTGGACTGGGTGATTGCCCTAATCCGTACAAGTTAGGGATTGCAAGTGGCAACGATAATCGGGGTACATATGGCCACTTGTAGACTCCTGAGAGAAAACGAAAGATCTGAATTTTTGATAAGATCGCGGGGATTTAATGAACATGTTTTCTAATGAAAAACTAAAATTTGGTTCTGTAGTTTTTCATTGCATATAGAAGAGCATGTCTTAAGTGTTTTTCCTTATGCATTTGATATGATCAAAGACAAGCCCTATTGCTATGCCTATGATGTATCAATGTGAGGCCTGCGTGCCGCTTTCAATCTTGTGTTTTCAATTCTACATTGTAAATCAAATAGAAAGCTTTGATGACATTCTATGGCGTTTTCCTCTCTCTCTCCCTTGCGCAACTCTCACCTAGCCGAATCCTAGGGTGGCTTCTAGGGTTAAACCTAGGGGTGCATCTAAGGGGGTGGCGGCTAGGGTTAGGGTTGGCACAGCTCACCTCCCATGGTGGCGTATCCCCTTGTTTGACCTAACCTTGAAGTATCTTCTAGGGTTACCTAGTTAGTTCACTTAAGGGATAATGGTTGGATAAGGAGATGGTGCAACCTAGTTAAGCAAGCAAAGGGGGCTGACCTTCATCCTCAACCGAATCCACATGGCTTCTAGGCTTCCTAGTGGCGCATGCATGGGTTCAAGGGCTGATGATAAAGGAAAAGCAACCTAAGGGGGCTGATCTAACTCTTTGACTGAACCTTGATGCCTTCTAGGTCTCCTAGTGGCGCATATTGAGGTTCAAGGGTTGAGGAAGAGGATTGGCGCTCCAAGCTTGCAAAGGGCTGGTCTTCTATCATTAGCCAAGAGCTTGAAGGTCCATTGGACGCTTTTTAAGTTCATGGGCTGATGGAGGAAGGTCGAGCACCAATGATGCTTGATGGCACATCCAAGCAAAGGGGGCTCACCTCTAGGTGGCGCACCTTGCAAAGGATGACTCGTATCAAGCATTGAGGTGAGATACTTAACATAGGGATGACACATGGATGTTTGGCCGAACCCTAGGAGGAGCCTAGGGCTTGCAAGCTATCCTCCAGGAAGAGATCTGAGTTGGCCGAATCCTAGGAGGCGCCTAGTATTTGCAAGCTAGCTCACGGAGAAGACTCGGGCTAGCTGAACCTAAAGGGAGTCTAGGGTTTTTCCTGGATGGTGCCTTCGGGGTTCGCGAGCTGACCCATGAAGCTGAAGACCTTGGTGGCGCACCTCGGGGCCTTGGAGCAGAGCCCTTAGGGCACTTAGGGATGAGCTAAGGACTTGTTGGCATGGGCCCATCGCTCATTGCCCTTGGTAGTGCTAGGTGGCTAGGACATTAATTAGGGGGTTGTTACCCATGTTTTGGGCTTTGATCACATCATATTTACTATTTATGCTCTATCATGCCTTTACTGCTTTGTTTTATTCCACCGTAGGATTGCATGCCTGTATTGGTAGAACAAGATAAAAATTTGTGGTGCCGAGACCACAAAAATCCTCACAAAATTATTTCAAGTCTCGTTTTGCCTTCTGACGCGTAACCCTCATCAAACTGACGATCAATGGTGTTGTGCACTGTTTCCCACTTCCGTGGGACACACCCATTTATCTTCAGAAGGCGTGTGGTGATAATGATTTCCCCAGTCTGGTTAAAACTCTAGACGCGCCTTCCACAAGGAAATCGTTGGCCCTGGGTATAACGGTCAGCTCGAACTTGACTAGACTTTTCATATGTGGTGGTTCACATGATGAAATTTCTAGAGGCACCCTTAAGAAGTTAAGGCTTTGTGCTGTATCCTGTTGGGGTATGCCCTTAATGTTGGGGTATGCCCTTAAGGCTAATGTTTGAGGCCTTGGGATTGTAACAGTATCATGTATAAACTCTTATGTTTATAAAGGCATGGTTGTTATTCAGTTTGTTACATTGTCTGCTGCAATAAGTGTACTTCTGAATAATGTCTCAAAGCTGTTCAGCTAGGTTGACATGCAGTTAAGTCCTTAGTTGATATATCTTGGTGAACATGAGACAGCCTTGATATGATTAAGACTAATATGTGTTCTAATCTTATAGGATGCTTCGAGCATGGAATAAGATGTAGACTCATGGGTACATTGGATGTACTGGACATACCCTATTTGGATATTCAATTGCTTGTCACAATGTGAATAATCCTTGTTTGCTACAAGTGGCACATGTCCTCTGACTTGAGATCACTTGTGTTTCTAAATGATGATTGTCATTGTTTTTAGGTAGTTCAATATCATTTGAAACATAATGATTATAGACTATCTTGGATGGTGAGCTTGAGTCAGGTTAGGGCACTAGTGATAGACATAAGATTGCTGTCTCCTTGTTTAAGGAGTGTGATGTTCTAAAGGGGCCCCCTGGATGAGATGATTGAGAGAGTGTATGGCCATACCCAGGTGACTGTGTTCATCTGATCTAATCATGCTCATCATATTGGAGTTACAAGCTTGACACGCTTGTCCAATAAGATCATCCAGTGGCAAAGGAATCATGTATGCCTAGTGAGTTGATTCACACTTGTGCTGTTGTTTGGGTGTAGTCTTGGAAGACTCTTTCCTTTATATCGGGAGACAGTGATGTGTTGCTAGATACCCCTCACTGTTCGTGATAACGTAAGTTATCGTTACCGACATTTAAAGGAAACCCTCAGGGTCGCACAATTTGATGATATGGCTTACTTAAGTCAGATCGTGTGGACTGAATTGTTTAAGTTCAGTTTAAAGGAATTTAGTCTCTGATTGTAAGTGAGATCTGGTCTAATCATGTTTGATTGATTAGGGCTTGAGATCGGTAAGCTTCGATTGAGAGAATGGATGCTAGATCGGTGAGATCAGAAGCATCGAGAGATCAACGGTTAGATCTGAAGCCTTAGGGTTTAATTGAGATCTAGACTAATTGCTTGGCTTATTTGGTTTCTTGAACTGAACCAACTTGAACCGGCTCATCATATGAGCGCATGGTTCAAAGGGGAGAGCTAATAGCGTTAAGGAAAATTCATGGTCGCATGAATTGGAGACTTTGCTATTTTTAGATAGCACTTCTCTAAACGTGACCACGCTTCACGTTCACGCAAAAGGGAAGCTCTATTCTCGCCTCTCGCTCTTCTCTCTCGACACACTCGTGTGTGGTGACGACTTCAAGTCTCTAGGAGAGGATTCGGCCAAGAAGAAAAACATCTCTTTCCTTCCACACGACAAGCACCTCTTGGAACCTTGCTAGCACAAGGAGCACCAAGGGAGTAGGCGGCTTCTTCATCTTGTGTGCGCATCCTTTGGAGGAGATCCTCTCGCTCTCTGCTTCCAAGACACCATCCAAGAGATGGCGATGGTATGGATCTTTCTCTTCTATACTAGCATTCGAAAGTTGATCATATGATATATTAAGATCTCTTGAAACCCTAGCTTCCCATGCGAATTTTATATGCGCCTCCCTTAGGGTTTCGGCCCCCTAGATTAAGGGGACTTTCAATTGGTATCAGAGCCTAGGTTTTATATATTCATATGATTGCTTATGGTGATCCATGTATGTTGAATGTTTAGATCTAATATTTCTCATCATGCGAAAATACCAGATAGATGTATTTTGTTTGTGGCGCATGTATGAGATGAACTTTTGTTGGCGCATGCTTTACATGTTTTAGTTTTTGTTTTCAAAACTTTCATGACATGCGCGACTCACTATAGATCTAAGGCCTTACTGTAAACCCTTAGACGGGTTATTAGGGTTGAAGTCATCCCCTAGGTTAGATCCAAAATGTCTGATCAGACCATCTGACAGCCTTGATGGGTTGACCAGATAGCACCTGTGCGCAAGCATCTGGTGGCTATAGGTCGACTGCAGACAGGCGTGTAGCGGTGTCTGATTGAGACGACTAGTGAACACACATGAGTTAGGCCCGGGGTCACACCCGCTTGCCAGAACTCATGGGGGTTGTTCAGCCCTGGCGCATGCATGGTTGACCTTTTGGTCGACTCAAGTCGGTTAGGACTTGGTGCATGCAAGGGCACTGGATCTGACTAGGTTGGATGAGTGGATCCCTAGTAATGGACCGTTGTAAGGTAGTGAGGGCATATAAGAAAATTAAAATTGATGCCTATGGGGTTTTCGAAATTTAATTTTCATGATTGGATCACATGTTGATTGATGCCTATGCTTGTTTATTTATTCTTATGTGGGCTGCCCATGTTAAATGTGTGCTGTGCTGGGGCCTGCGTGCCTGTATTAAAATGTAAATTAATTATTGTGATCTGCGCATCACATTGTTTTAATTTATAAAATGTAATTGACCTGCGAGTCAATCTTGTCTAGATAGAATAATTTGTAAATTAATCAGACAAGAGCACAGAGTACACTTGGCAGAGGCGCATGCAGCTTGATGCTAGACCAGGAGGGAGGTCCAGGGTTCGACTTTGGGACCCGGCGCATTTTCCCTGGTGGGTGCACCTCAGATGCAAATGGCGCTTGAGCCCTGGTTTGGGCCTGATGAGCAGCTAAAGACCCTTGAAGAAAAGCAAGTGAAGACTTAAGTATCTTAAGGTCTTACTTAGGCTATGGGCTTTTACCACATAAGATCCATGCTTTCTTTTATTGTTTAAATAAGTAGAATAGCATGATTTATTTATCTTCTGCTATCACCATAGGAATTGCATGATAGTGAAGAAGATAAAAGACCGTTAAAATCCAACGCTAAAATATCAAGCTCGTATGTCTTCTGACGCGAAACCTCACTGTTCTGATTATCGTTGGAGCCGTGTTGTACCCACTCAGTGGGCACGTCCATCTATCTTCAGACGGTGCGGGATTACACCTGCGTGTTACAGAGAAGGGATTTATCGCTTCTCGTTGCTCAGCATAGCACGTGGTGGTCCAGGGAGTAGGTCGGGTCAGCTTGACCATGTAGGCTACATATGTGGCGCATATGGTAGCGCATGGAGGCAGCCATCTGTGGGGTCAGAGATTGTGTTGTACCAACTCAGTTGGCACAGTCGGCTGGATTGCCCAGATGAAGGGGAATCGCACGGGTTGGCGATTGGCAGGGACTGCCTACCAGAAATTAGTGCTTGTACTCTCTGTGCATCTTATCTCGCCTGAGCGGGACGCGGAGACCAAGTATGAAATCTGGATCCCATCTCACTAAAAGAGTTTTACTCTTTCGGGCTGTTTTGCTGGATTTTTCAGCCAGATAAAATAGTGAGAAAAAGGAATCATTCTTAAGTCCTGATTGATTCTTAACATTGATACTGACCTTGCTGTTCTTGCATTGTTGTAGATACCTGCAGCAACGAACACCATGAGCTTAAATGTGCGATCCCTACTGGAAAGGGAGAAGTTTGCTGGGCCGAACTTCTCAGACTGGTTCGGACACCTTAAGATTGTTCTTAAGGCAGAGAGGAAACTGTATGTCCTCGAGACGGCGATACCGCCTCAGCCCGCTCCGAACGCCGCAAGGGCGGTTCGGGAAGCTTATGAAAAGCACGTCAATGATAGCATTGATGTCGCTTGCCTGATGCTAGCATCTATGACGCCACCGCTGCAGCGTCAGCATGAGGATATGTCTGCTATAGACATGATAGCAAACCTCAAGATGCTGTATGCTGCACAGGCGAGGACAGAACGCTATAATCTGACAAAGCTGTTCTTTCAGAGCAAACTGGCTGAAGGGAGCCCAGTGGGAGCTCACGTGCTCAAGATGATTGGGCACAAGGAGGCTCTAGAGAAACTGGGGCATACCATCAATCAGGAGCTTGCTGTAGACATTATTCTGTAGTCTCTCCCGCCCTCTTTCGATGCGTTCATTATTAACTTTAATATGAACAAAATCGATTGTACTCCGGCAGAGCTGCTGAATATGCTCTTGACTACTGAGGAAACTCTGAAGGGAAAGCCTTCAACCTCTGTCTTAATGGTTCCTTCAAGGAACAAGAAGAAGGGGAAGAAGGGCAAGACCCCTGTCAAGAGTTACAGCAAGGCACTGAAGCAAAAAGTCAAGCGGTCAAAGGAATACAGATATTTCCACTGTGGCCAGCTAGGTCACTGGAAAAAGGACTGTAAAGCGCTCCAAGGAGATAAGAGGGGAAGCTTTGCTTCTGGCTCAGGTATATACGTGACGGAAGTCATGGTTTCATCTTCTTCGATTTCATGGGTGTTGGACACTGCATGTGGAGTTCACATTTGTTCAAATGTACAGGAACTCAAGAGAAGAAGACAGGTGGGACAGCATGAGGTGGACCTACGAGTTGGAAACGGGGCACGGGTTGCTGCTGTTGCTATAGGAGACTATTTCATCTCTTTGCCATCTGGACTTGTATTAGAACTAAACAGTTGTTACTTTGTTCCCAGCATTACTAAGAATATTATCTCTATTCCTGCTCTTGTCAGGAAGGGATTTTCCTTTGAATGCAATATTTCAAAGTGTGTTTTATCTTTTGATAATATTGTTTATGCTACTGGTTCAATTAACAATGGGTTATTCATGTTGGACATGGAATGTTCTATACAAAATATTGATATTAAGAAAGCTAAGTATGCTGATGACAGCACCTTGCTATGGCATAGTCGTTTAGGCCATATTAACAAGAAACGCATTAAGCGGTTGCATGATCATGGACTGCTGGGATCATTCTCCTATGAGGAGATTGATACATGCAAGGCTTGTTTAATGGGTAAAATGACGAAGTCACCTTTTCCTAACAAAGGTCAAAGGGCTTCAGGTTTACTTGACCTTATACACAGTGATGTGTGTGGGCCATTTAGTAAACATGCCAGAGGTGGCTATCAGTACTTCATTACCTTTACTGATGATTTCAGTAGATATGGGTATGTCTATTTAATGAGACATAAAAGTGAATCTTTTGACAAGTTCAAAGAGTTCAAGAATGAAGTACAGAATCAGCTAGGCCGAAATATCAAGGCACTTCATTCTGATCGAGGTGGAGAATACCTAAGTCATGCGTTTACTGACTATCTGAAGGAGTGTGGGATTATCTCACAGCTCACTCCGCTAGGAACACCGCAATGGAATGGTGTGTCCGAAAGGAGAAATAGAACGTTACTTGATATGGTTCGTTCTATGATGAGTCAGGCTACTCTTCCATATTCCTTTTGGGGATTTGCACTGGAAACAGCTGCAAAGGTACTAAACCGAGTGCCATCCAAGGCAGTTTCAAAGACCCCATATGAATTATGGTATGGGAAACAGCCTAGCTTGACATTTATCAGGATCTGGGGCTGCGAGGCTTATGTTAAAAGGCTCGCCTCTGGGAAACTAGAGAGCAGATCTGACAAATGTATCTTTGTCGGTTACCCTAAGGAAACTAAGGGTTATTATTTCTACGATCCCAAAGAGAACAAGGTATTTGTTGCTCGGACGGCCATATTTCTTGAGAAGGAGTTTCTTCTGCAAGAGGCCAGTGGGAGAGAAATAAAGTTGGATGAGAATCCAGAAGAAGGACAAAGTAGTCAAGCACAGTTGGATGAGCCTGAGCCGGTTGATCAGGTTATTGAACAACCTGAGGCTCAGATATCACGGGAACCGCAAAGATCGGGAAGGATCCGTCGACAGCCTGAGCGCTATGACGGAGTCTACATCATTGATAATGATGAACCCCTCACTTATGCGGATGCGGTCACTGGACCGGAATCAGCGAGATGGCTTGAAGCTATGCGCGCCGAGATGGACTCCATGTCAGATAACCAAGTTTGAGATTTGGTTGATCCGCCTCCGGGAGTTATCCCTATAGGCTGTAAATGGATCTTCAAGAAGAAGATTGACATGGATGGTAACGTGGTTACCTATAAAGGCAAGCTAGTTGCGAAAGGTTTCAAACAAATCTACGGGATAGATTATGATGAAACTTTCTCACCTGTAGCTATGTTTAAGTCTATTCGGATTCTTTTCGCGATAGCTGCATATTATGATTATGAGATTTGGCAAATGGATGTGAAGACAGCTTTCCTGAATGGAAATCTGGATGAGGATGTGTATATGACACAACTAGAAGGTTTCACTAATCCATCAGATCGTCATAAGATATGCAAGTTAAAGAAGTCCATTTATGGACTTAAACAAGCATCTAGAAGCTGGAATATTCATTTTGATGAATCAATCAGTGAGTTTGGTTTCATCAAGAACGAGGATGACCCGTGTGTATATAAGAGGTTTAGTGGGAGCGTGATTACTTTCCTAGTCCTCTACGTCGATGATATCTTGATCATTGGAAACGACATTCCTGAAATGCATGCGGTTAAGGCATGGTTAAGAAAGTGTTTCCAGATGAAAGATCTTGGAGAAGCAGCCTATGTGTTAGGTGTGAAGATCTACAGGGATAGATCTAAGAGGCTTCTCGGGCTGTGCCAGAGTACTTACATCGATAAAGTCCTGGAGAGATTTCATTTAGAGAATTCTAAAAGAGGATATCTTCCAGTCAGACATGGTCTGAATCTTTCAAAGAGTCAATGTCCACAAACACAGATTGAGAAAGATGAAATGGACAATACGCCTTATGCTTCGGCTATTGGGTCCATTATGTATGCGATGTTGTGTACTCGCCCAGACGTCGCTTACGGGTTAAGCGTGACCAGTCGGTTCCAAAGTAATCCAGGTCAGGCGCACTGGATTGCGGTCAAGAACATTTTAAAATATCTGCGGAGGACCAAAGATATGTTCTTGGTGTATGGTGGTCAGGAAGAACTCAGTATTGTAGGATATACTGACGCTTCGTTCCAATCTGACCAGGATGATTTCCGATCGCAATCAGGCTATGTTTTTAGCTTGAATGGAGGAGCGGTGGTGTGGAAGAGTTTCAAACAGTCAACTGTTGCTGATGACACAACAGAAGCCGAGTATGTTGCAGCCTCGGAAGCATCCAAGGAGGCAGTGTGGATTCGTAAGTTCGTGAGAGAACTTGGTGTTGTTCCTTCGAGTGCAGATCCTTTGGTTATCTTCTGTGATAACACTGGAGCAATCGCACAAGCAAAGGAACCACGGTCGCACCAGAAGTCCAAGCACATACAGAGACGGTTTCATTTGATCAGGGAGATCATAGATCATGGCGAGATCAAAGTCTGCAAGGTTCATACAGATTACAATCTGGCAGACCCGCTTACCAAGCCTCTGGCGCAGCAGAAGCATGAGAAGCACTGTAATAATATGGGTTTGAGATTTCTCAACCATTAGATTAAGTGCAAGTGGGAGATTGTTGGGGTATGCCCTTAAGGCTAATGTTTGAGGCCTTGGGATTGTAACAGTATCATGTATAAACTCTTATGTTTATAAAGGCATGGTTGTTATTCAGTTTGTTACATTGTCTGCTGCAATAAGTGTACTTCTGAATAATGTCTCAAAGCTGTTCAGCTAGGCTGACATGCAGTTAAGTCCTTAGTTGATATATCTTGGTGAACATGAGACAACCTTGATATGATTAAGACTAATATGTGTTCTAATCTTATAGGATGCTTCGAGCATGGAATAAGATGTAGACTCATGGGTACATTGGATGTACTGGACAGACCCTATTTGGATATTCAATTGCTTGTCACAATGTGAATAATCCTTGTTTGCTACAAGTGGCACATGTCCTCTGACTTGAGATCACTTGTGTTTCTAAATGATGATTGTCATTGTTTTGAGGTAGTTCAATATCATTTGAAACATAATGATTATAGACTATCTTGGATGGTGAGCTTGAGTCAGGTTAGGGCACTAGTGATAGACATAGGATTGCTGTCTCCTTGTTTAAGGAGTGTGATGTTCTAAAGGGGCCCCCTGGATGAGATGATTGAGAGAGTGTATGGCCATACCCAGGTGACTGTGTTCATCTGATCTAATCATGCTCATCATATTGGAGTTACAAGCTTGACACTCTTGTCCAATAAGAACATCCAGTGGCAAAGGAATCATGTATGCCTAGTGAGTTGATTCACACTTGTGCTGTTGTTTGGGTGTAGTCTTGGAAGACTCTTTTCTTTATATCGGGAGACAGTGATGTGTTGCTAGATACCCCTCACTGTTCGTGATAACGTAAGTTATCGTTACCGACATTTAAAGGAAACCCTCAGGGTCGCACAATTTGATGATATGGCTTACTTAAGTCAGATCGTGTGGACTGAATTGTTTAAGTTCAGTTTAAAGGAATTTAGTCTCTGATTGTAAGTGAGATCTGGTCTGATCATGTTTGATTGATTAGGGCTTGAGATCGGTAAGCTTCGATTGAGAGAATGGATGCTAGATCGGTGAGATCAGAAGCATCGAGAGATCAACGGTTAGATCTGAAGCCTTAGGGTTTAATTGAGATCTAGACTAATTGCTTGCTTATTTGGTTTCTTGAACTGAACCAACTTGAACCGGCTCATCATATGAGCGCATGGTTCAAAGGGGAGAGCTAATAGCGTTAAGGAAAATTTATGGTCGCATGAATTGGAGACTTTGCTATTTTTAGATAGCACTTCTCTAAACGTGACCACGCTTCACGTTCACGCAAAAGGGAAGCTCTATTCTCGCCTCTCGCTCTTTTCTCTCGACACACTCGTGTGTGGTGACGACTTCAAGTCTCTAGGAGAGGATTCGGCCAAGAAGAAAAACATCTCTTTCCTTCCACACGACAAGCACCTCTTGGAACCTTGCTAGCACAAGGAGCACCAAGGGAGTAGGCGGCTTCTTCATCTTGTGTGCGCATCCTTTGGAGGAGATCCTCTCGCTCTCTGCTTCCAAGACACCATCCAAGAGATGGCGATGGTATGGATCTTTCTCTTCTATACTAGCATTCGAAAGTTGATCATATGATATATTAAGATCTCTTGAAACCCTAGCTTCCCATGCGAATTTTATATGCGCCTCCCTTAGGGTTTTGGCCCCCTAGATTAAGGGGACTTTCACTTAAGGCTAATGTTTGAGGCCTTGGGTTGTTATCAGTATCATGTATAAACTCTATGTTTATAAAGGCAATGGTTGTAATTCAGGTTGTTGCATTATCTGCTGCTATATGTATACTTCTGAATAATGTCTCAATGGTGTTCAGCTTAGCTGACATGCAGTATTGTCCTTAGTCGAGATATCTTGGTGAACATGAGACAGCCTTGATATGATTGAGACTAATATGTGTTCTAATCTTACAGGATGCTTCGAGCATGGAATAAGATGTAGACTCATAGGTACATTGGATGTACTGGACTGACCCTACTTAGGATATTCAATTGTTTGTCACAATGTGAATAATCCTTGTATGCAAACAAGTGGCATATTTCCTCTGACTTGAGATCACTTGTGTTTCTAAATGATGATTGGCATTGTCTTGAGGTAGTTCAATATCATTTGAAATATAATGGTTATAAATTATCTTGGATAATGAACATGAGTCATGTTAGGGCACTAGTGATAGATATAGGATTGCCTTCTCCTTGTTTGGAGTGTGATGTTCTAAAGGGGCCCCCTGGATGAGATGGTTGAGAAAGTGTATGGCCATACCCAGATGACTATGTTCATCTGATCTAACCACTCTCATCATATTGGAATTACAGGCTTGACACGCTTGTCTAATAAGAACATCCAGTGGCAAAGGAAACACATATGTCATGTGACTTGGGTTCACACTTGTGCTATGGTTTGGGTGTAGTCTTGGAAGACTCTTTCCTTTATATCGGGAGACAGTGATGTGTTGCTAGATACCCCTCTCTGTTCGTGATAACGTAAGTTATTGTTACCGACATTTAAAGGAAACCCTTAGGGTCGCACAATTTGATGATATGGCTTACTTATGTCAGATCGTGTGGACTGAATTGTTTTGGTTCAGTTTATAGGAGTTTAAACTCTGATTGGAAGTGAGATCTGGTCTGATCATGTTTGATTGATTAGGGCTTGAGATCGGTAAGCTTCGATCGAGAGAATTGATGCTTGATCGGTGAGATCAAGAGCATCAAGAGATGTGTGGTTAGATCTTGAGCCTTTTGGTTTAATGAGATCTAGACCATGTCTTGGTTTGATTTGGTCTTTGAACCAAAGTCAATTGAACCGGTTCACTTATGTGAACGCATGGTTCAATTAAGGGGGCGTTTTGATTGGTTCACTAAGCGTGAACGTATGAAGTCATGACTTACTATTTTTGGAAGCCATGACACTTCCCACGAATAGAAACCGCCTCAACGCCTCTCTCGCCTTAATCTCTCTCGTGTGTCTCGTCTCCACGAGGGTGAAAAGAAGGTATTCGGCCAGCCAAGAAAACATCTGATCTCCTTCATGCGACTAGGACACTTTGGAGAGCTTTGCTAGCACAAGGTTCACGCCAAGGGAGGAAGCCACCACCATCTTGTGTGTGATTGCTTTGGAGGAGAGCCGCTCGCCCTCTTGCTTCCAAGACGCCATCCAAGCAATGGCTATGGTAAGATCACAACTTGATCTTTGCAAGTTTTAAGTTGATCATATATTCATGCCTTATGCGATCTTCATGAAACCCTAGAAAAATTTTATATGCGCCTGCTTAGGGTTTCGCCCCACTTTCATATCCAGCCTCTATTGGACATAAAGTGCTTGAACTGTCTTAAGAAGGGGAATTGCCGAGTTGCAATTGGCCAGGGGCCTACCTCAGGAAGCATGTGTGACCTGGTGCAGTACATCCCACCTCCGTGGGATGCAAGGCCGTGTACGAAATGAGGATCCCATCTCACTAAGGAAGTCGAGCAACTTCTCGATCGATTTTTGAAGATTATCGATTCGAATAAAATAGTGAGAAACAATCATTTATAAAAGGCCAGAATAAATGATTAAAATGTGATACTGATCTGCTCTTGTTTGTATTGTAGATGGCTTCTACAAGCAATAACAACAGCGGACTGTCATTCCGTTCCTTCCTTGAGAGGGAGAAGTTGACTGGAGTTAACTTCATGGACTGGTACCAGCACTTGAGGATAATCCTCAAGCAGGAGAAGAAGCTGTATGTCTTAGAGCAAACGCTTCCTCCTCAACCGTCATCCACATCCCGCACGGCTGAACGGGATGCTTTTCGCAAGCATCAGGATGATGCCTTGGATTTTGGCTGCCTTATGTTAGCCACGATGTCGTCCGAGTTGCAGATGCAGTATGAGGATCAGAATGCATTTCAGATCATCACGCATCTAAAGCAACTGTTCGAGTCGCAGGCTAGAACAGAAAGGTTTGAGACATCCAAGGTTGCTTTTCAGTGCAAGATGCCTAAAGGTGCTCCAATGGGACCACATGTACTCAAGTTGCTTGGGTACTTGTCGAATCTCACTAGGCTAGGACACCCGATGGATCAGGATGTGGCTACGGACCTTATCCTGCAGTCTCTGCCTTCGAGTTATAGCTCTTTTATCATTAACTTCAATATGAATAAAATAGCTTGTACTCACGAGGAGCTGCTAAAACTGCTGGAATGGACCGAGAAGGAAATGGTCAGGTCCAAACCCAAGTCCGTTCTTATAGTCTCCAAGGATAGTAAGAAGCGAAAAAGGGGTAAGGGCAAGTCCAAGGCCAAGGCACTGAAGAAAGGCAGGGTGAGGGAGAACAAGTGCTTCAACTGTGGCCAGGAGGGCCATTGGCGCAAAGACTGCAAGCATCCTCAGAAAGAGATGAAGAGAAGTAACCCTTCGTCTTCAGGCTCAGGTAATTTTATTACCAAATCCTGTATTTTCTATTTCCGTACATGGTTATTTTATACCGCATGGTGAGAATGATATTTGCAAAAATATGCAGGAGCTCCAGAGAAATAGGACATGGATGACAGTAAGAAAATCTTGCGGAGCATTGATGCTGTCGAGCTATTTTTCATTTGTCATTGATAGGATTGTTTTATTTTTGCAAACATGTAATTGACATTGTATCTATTCCTTTGGAGTAGAGTTTTTGGAATAAAAGGAATTTGACATTCTTTTCATTTGCAAATTTCTTGTCATTACATTGTGAAAAAATAATGAGCTAATAAAAGAACTTGAATTTAATAAGTGGTTCAAATTGAATGCCAATCTTCTGACTCAGATATTTTATCATAAACAAGTGATGCATCCACTGACTTCATGCATAAGAATTCTTGGATTCGAACTCCTTCTAAGAGATTGACTATCTTAATCTCTTTCGAGATGTGATAGATGGGCAAAGACTTGTTTGATGATAAATATTTTTCACCAAGTGAGGTGAAGTGGAAAGGTCAAAAGATAGGAATTCGTGAAATTACCAAAATATTTATGGGACCAGCTTATCAAAATTCATAAGTGATCTTCAGTCCAGGTTGGATGAAGAGTACTTGAGCCACAGGTGACTATGATAGTGAGTATGAGGTTTGCTCATACCTCATAACTCCTGAAGAACACCTTGGCAGGTGGTTCTAGTGGGAGGAATTGAAAGTCATCCAAATCTCTACTGAGGTTATGCTGATAGTTTCTTCAACACTGAACTATTTCACCTTAAATGTATCTCCAGGTAAGGAGATGACATGACTAATTATCAGGATCTATAGATGTGAGACTTTGGGGGTCATACATCTGAATCTAGTGACATAGATTCAAGATCTGATAAGTGTAGGTGGAGTATCCTAGGAGGACTTAGGGATACTAATTTCCATAGACCCATAGGAGAACAAGCGATTTTTGCTCTTGATGCTAGCTTTCTTGGAAATGTATTTCCTTGAAAATGGCAAGTGGGAGGAAATTGTGACTTGGATTCAGTCCAAGGTCAGCCACCTAGCACAGATGGTCAAAGATGAAATCTGAGCCTCGTATATAGGTTATGGGGCAACCTAGGTTCAGAAAGTATGGGAAAAAGGCTAAATCGATTCATGTGTGCCAGTGTTATGGGTAACTCCTAACTTGGACAAAGAATCTTCACCTTATAGTACCTGAGTTCAGTGGGAGCTTGAAGACATATCTGGTCTTGTATGTTGGGGATATACAGATCATCAAAGACGATATCCTGATCCTTCACTTGGTGAATAGGTGATTGGGAAATGTCTTGTGATGAATGACTTAGTGAAAATCACCTATGGGGTAGGTGTGAGAGTTTTTTGATAAGTCCAAGAAACTCTAAGTGCTAAGTCAGATAACATACATCGATGATGGTATGTTATAGACTAGATGTGGTTTGTGCCGAGAGCATAACCAATCGATACTAGGTCCAATCCAGGTGCATGGCACTGGATAAGGAATGAAGAACACACTTTGGTTCTATGCAGAACTAAAAGGTGGTTCTTGGTCAGTAATGATAGGAAAAGCTCAGTGGATTCACTTGGCAGCTTGTTCCAGTCAGACCAATGACAGTCTAGCTGTTCCTGTAGTGGTGCTAGAAGCTTTGGGAGCTTCAGAGCTGGCTACTTGAAAGCAGAGTATGCAAGTGCTTTTGGGAAGTAGTGGGAGTTCTTTGTTGAACCTCGCAGGCGTACTCAGATGCTTATACCTTGTCTTGGGGACAGAGGCGCTTGATATATAGCAGATATAAACACTGATACAATCGTGATAGGCCCCTAGACCGTTGCTCTGGCGCAGCAGTAGCGTGGCAGGTCGTGCTTAGGACATGGTGTTGAGGTTGCTCAATGCATGGACCTAGGCAAGTGAGAGATTGTTAGTGTTTATGACCTAGGACCTCAGGATGGTCCATTGGGATATGTGTATCACATCTAGTTGATAGATGAGTTATCCTGGCATTGTCGTTGTCATGCAAGTTTGTACATCTGCGCATATGTACATTTTCATATACAATGTCCCTAAGAGATAGATTTTATCTAGTCTCTGTGTTTATCCCTGGTCGAGAATCATGGTAGATATGAGACAATTATGATTCGCTTGAGACTAGTATATGCGCTGGTTGAGTACGGGTTGCTAACGTAGGCATATGGGTATATCAAGGGAGATATACTGGATCGACCCACCATGAGGATTCATCTCAGTGTCATGAGATGAATATCATAGTGACAGAGTTGCGCTTGTCCAAGACTTGAGGGCACTGGTATCTCTATATAGTGATTGATGTACTTTGATGCAACCTAACGCTTCGCCGTAAAAGGGAAGTCATAATGGTTGTCATTGGGTATGTCATAACCTACATGAGGGATTCAATGTGCCAATAGAGGATTTGCCCCTTCCTTACGGGGAAGCTTGATTGTCCATGGTGCCCTATATGGATGACTGAAAGTGTATGACCATACCCAGGTGACAACCTGATTTAGTCATGCCATATTATTGGGATTAACAAGTGTGACATACTTGCCCAATCTGGACATCAGTTGGCAAAAAGACAAGGCTGCACTTGTACTTTGTCACAGTTTTAGGGGATGTCGATGATGACACCATTTTGATGACTTGGATAGCAATGATGTACTGCTAGGTGCCACTCATTGCTTGTGATGATTTAGTCATCACAGCCAATGTCTGAAGAACCTACAGGGTCGC
Source organism: Costus lasius (assembly GCA_027563935.2). NCBI lineage: Eukaryota > Viridiplantae > Streptophyta > Magnoliopsida > Zingiberales > Costaceae > Costus > Costus lasius. The sequence continues at coordinate 32,989,559 of CM050449.1, read as the reverse complement.
ACACCTTGACACTCAAGTTCTCATACTGATCGTTTAGCCTCTGATCGAATCATTGTGTGATTCGGATCTTTTGGGGAACTGATGCATTGTGACTTTTATAGAGAGGATGATATTTTATTTTAGTTCATGTTTGACCACTAATTGACTCTAGTGGACCACGTTGGACCTCTGTTGACCTATGTTGTCAAAATGAGTCAAACAAGGGTCTGGGTGCAAGTTTGGGCTTGGCACTTTAGTCACATGAATAAAATAAAATTATTAATTGGCAAGAGAATTTTTCTCTTGGCTAATTAATAATCCTGGGCGCAATTTACAATTAATTGCGTCTGTGGGGATTCGATCCCATGATGCTTAATTGTGAGTAGGCGCCTATGCTTGGGCGCATTTACAATTAATTGCATATGCGGGGATTCGAACCCATGATGCGTAATTGTGAGTAGGCGTCTATGCTCATTATCCCACATGGGAAGTATCTCCAATGTGCGTTTGGCTCTGCTATTATAAATAGAGAGGCCCACCTGGGAGATTCTTTTGTAGCAGACTATTCTCTTGTCTCTCGTTCTCGCCTCCCCTCTGCTCCTTGGCGTGAGGGTCTAGGAGGTGACAACAATAAAAGTTTTTCGGCATCAAAGGATGAGACAAGTGGCAGTGCTACCCACTCCTTGTCGCCAACATCCCTTCTTCTCCTTGGCACTGGCGCAAGTTGAGAAGACTAGAGGCGTGGATCTCATCTTCCAGGGCTAGCACCCAGCGCGGAGATTGGAGAGGATTCGAGGAGTCCATGTGTGCGCGATTGCAGAGGACGGGCCCCTGAGTGTCTTCATCATCGGCCGCTTCTAAAAGTTGCTTGATAAGGTACTGCCCCTATCACATCCCTTGTATTCTTCGTAAGTCAGTCCTTGTTGAATTAGGAATCTCGTTTCGGGCTCCCTTCCGCTGTTTTCGTTTTCTTATAGCCCGGGGATTCCCAACAGTCTTCTCTTCGTAGGGTAATGGTAAAGTAGGGGCATTTGGTCCTATGACCAAGCAAAAGACATCCCCTTCTATAACTATCATTTTCATTGCCATGCAAAACTCAAGATCAAGCCTTGCATTCCCCCTTGCCACTTCTATCCCATAGGGCACAACATTCAGATGTAGGGCTATAGGGGTAAGATGTCGAAACACAGAGACGTTGTTGTTAAGTACCGACGAATTGAGTTTTCACTAGCTAAACAAATCGATTAATGATGCAAACGATCGGAAAGTGCACGGAAAAATATAAGAGAAGAAAACTGGAACTAGGGTTCATCCACCATAATTCTAATGACTAGAAGGAAATAAAGATTGTTAGTGAAATTTTATCATGATAAAGATTTAATTTACTTCATGAAAGGATAATCTCGCTCTCGTGCAGATAATCATACAAAGGACCAATCCTCACTCTCGTGCAAGATCTATCCAATACTGAAAATAAGTAAACCATCAACAAAGAACTCAAGGATCACTCTCGTGCATCTGAATTCTAAGTTAAACATCTCACGTGGAAACTCAAGGATCACTCTAGTGCATCCTGAAACTCATCACAAGTTCTACTTAAGGTTCTCCGGTGATCAGAAATTTAATCTCTTACAATTTTAAATCAAATCTAACACATTAACTGAATCCAAAGAATCAGAAAATGAACATGGCAATAAATCACTAAAAATCAGAATTCAAAGAACATACCTAATCTCTTTCGATAAGTTCCAAACTTAATGATTTTTAGGGTTCCAAATTTCACAATCAACCTCTCACTCTATTTTGCAAAACTCTAGAACATGCTAATATTTATAAAACTAAGGAGAATTAAAGGAAAATCATCACATAAGCAGAATTATCATAACAAAATTATCATGACAAAAATAATCAATGTCTAGTCATTAAGAAATTAAGGGGATTACAACCCCATGTTCCATACGAAAGTTTAAGCTAGCATGATGGAAGAATTACAGGAAAACATGGTTTTAAAATGTTTAGAAATCGAAAGAGAAGAGTAAAAGTATCAAAACAGGGGTGTAATCTAAATTACACCCCGTAATTTGCCTTGAAGTCGCGATGAACAGTGTCGCGACCGCGTTTTTGATGATTTCTCCCTCGATCGACCTCCTATCGCTCTAAAACTTCTGTGGTGTGTTTTTCTTCCTCAGGCGAAGCTTCCTTTGAAAAATCGTGGCCGGATATGGTCTATGTGACGAACGGCGACAAACCCTAGCGCAGCGGCGATTCCCTAAAATTCTCTGTGAATACGTGATAAAAATTGTTCCTTTTGCTTCGCAAATCTTCGCCTACTTATCATGAGTCTTCCCCTTTTTTCGGATCTTCAATTGGTGCTCTAAATCTCGAGAAATCGTGTTTTTAAGCTTTTGGTGGAAAAAATAGAAATCTGGGTGCAAAATTACGATACCGTGAAAAATGTCACGGTACTGCCGTAATTGCCTCGAAAGTTCTGTAAGGAATTCATCTGAAATTACGGCACCGTAATGATTTGGCCCAAAATTACGGTAATGTCATATTTCTCTTGGTTGACTCTGAAAGTTTCTATGTGAAATCGTCTAGAATTTCTGTGTGAAAATATTTACGGTAGTGCCGTATTTTACCTGACGCCTCTGGTCGGATTCGCTGAAATTACAGCACCGTAATGAATTTGACCAAAATTACGGTAGTGCCGTAATTTGTCTAGGAAGCTCTTTTTGACTTGAAATTTGATGTGTAAACTCCACGTGATGATTAGAACTCATTCATGCATTGAAATTGCTTGAAAACCGGTGATAAAGATACCTCTTTGCCTGGAATTGATCAAAAACAAAGAAACGTGTAGATTCCGAAGTATTTGGCAAATAAGGTATAAAAATAAAGCAAAAGAGCAAGATTTTGACTCAAAAGACTAGCAAATGAGTATGAAAAATACTATGAAATTTAGAGTCATCAAACACATAAGGCTCAAACTTTGCTTGTCCTTAAGCAAAAATCAAGAAATTGAATCAAAAGAAAAGACTTTTTCATGACGAATAAATTTCTAAAATACAATCACCAATGAAAACTTTCACCAATTGCTTCATGAAATTTCGAATAGACATATCATCCTTTGAGTTTGATCCTCAACATCCACTATTTAGTGAAATAAAACTTCATAACTTGTATAATAGGTAGAATGTCAATCTCAAGACTTCATGCAAATTCAATTCATAACTATCAACTTTTGTTTACAGGATTATGGTTTCCAAGATCTTTTTCCTCTCATAATCATTTTTTTTCATCATCGTCCACATTCTCTAATTCGACTACCACCTTTTTTTTATGGTGACGAAGTTAGAGTACATTGATCACATAATCAATGCAATAGAGCTCATATCTTTTTAGTGGAAAGATTTTTCCAAAGATAGCGGAGTTAATGTGGATCGATTACTCTCCATGGCTTGCTTCTGCTTAGATACATGCTTTTTCTCTTTATTGCTTCAACCCATGTCCTTCAGTACCACTGTCGATTTTACACAGTGCCAAGTAGGGGAGTCCTCACTTTATTTGGAATAAGGAATCTTTCTTCCCAACAAATAGCAATTAGCATGAATATCAACTAAATTAATCTATTAATATTAATTCAAGAATTACACTCATATGCTAATTTTATTTAAAGAAATAGCTTCACTTTAAAATCAAACTCATCAAATAATATGTTCACCCAAACTATCATTTATCAATCAATGAAATATCTCAATAGGTAGATATGTATTCGAGAAATAAATTCAACATAATAGGTCTAATCCTAATCAAAATTCTGAATATATATATTATCAAGAAAAATTTCGACATGATAATGGCAGCATTTTCATGAATAAACAAACCACATAGGCATAATAACAGTAATTATCATCAATTCATAACACACAGAATATCAATCCAAAATATCAAAATATCATGTACAACCATATCGAATCATCATCAAACAGAATTAAGTATCATAAGAACATCAAGTACAACCATATTGAATCATCATCAAACAAGTGTCAATATCATCCCAATACATTCATATCGAAAGTATATAGCCATAAAAACTAAGAGGCGAGGATCCGTAGCAGTAGGACACAAGAAGTAGGACAAAGTCATCCTTCCCTACACAAGTATAAGATCGATATCAATAAGTAAACACAAGCAAAGCATGGGAATAAGAATAAGATACTCACAAGATCCTACTTATCTGAATGCGTCTCCTCGTCGTCTCTCTCGGCCAGAGTAGTGTCCATGGGATCATGAGAAACTCCCTCACCTGTATTGCCGTAAATACCACCCCTCCTGGAGTCTTCGAAGCCGAAATGATCATAGAGAAAATTCCCCATGTCTTCCATGTAGTTCCCCAATGCTTTGACATCCAGGTGGATTTGACTCATCTGATCAGATATCGTGCGCATGGCACCCATCATCCTCTTCATGCGCTGCTCCTGTCTGTACATCTGTGCAGAGAGAGCCTGAAACCCTGGGTTTCGGTAACTCTGCCAATCACTCTGATCTGGAGTTGTGTGATGTGAGGATGATCTGGTGGCTCCATGTGGTGGTGGATCGGTGGCTCTAGGTGGTGAGGAATCGATGCCCATACCAAATGGGTCATCACCCCAAGCAGGAGGTGGTGGTGGTACTAATGTCTCGAGTGCAGGTGTAGCGTAAAATATGCAGCTCGGTGACAACTTCCAATTCTCAAGATTTTACACTGAGATCCGTCTAGGGTTTGGTAATGGCAATGTGGGAAGTCTAGGCTGCAAGATCAAACAATATATGTTGCCATCTCGTACAATCATCTTCATGGCAACGCAGGATTCAATGTCTATCCTTGTGTTTCCCCTAGCAACCTCGATCCTGTAGGGCTCAATCCCTAAAAATAATGCTATAGGAGTGAGAAAATATCCTATCACGATCGTGCCTCTCTTGGCTCTAGCCACTTTATCAAGATGTTTCATGAAGAAGAAAGCCACATCTACCATATAACCATGAAGCATACCCTAAAGAAAGAATAACTCAGCATGACGGACTATACCATCGCTATCTCCTCGCCCGAATATGGTGTGTGCAAGGACGCGGTGGGCATATCTGATGCATGGGTTTGAGATGCTTGAGGCCCTCACTGCCGATGGTGAAAATCGAGTTTCTAACATGATTTGACTCCAAAAAATATTCTCAATAAACCCAATTGGCGGCTTGGTGTGCCCCCTCTGTGGAAGATGGAATATGCGTCAAATTTCTTTGAATGAGAGCTTTCTATCTTCATTAGCCATTCTAAACCTGATTTCTCCTTCAGCTGAATGATCTACATGCTCATCCCAATGTACCACTAGACTGCTAAGAAACTCCAAAACAATAGGTAGATAGGTTTGAGGTGTCATGTCAAAAAATTGCCTCAAAGCCATCTTGTCAAACATCCATAACACATCATCCTTCAATCCTAAGAGATCCAAAGCTCTTGTGTCAGTGTATTTTGTCTTCACAACGCGTCGGGTAAGTAGTAGGTTGTATCGCTGTTCTTGAGCCTCATCTCGGAAAACAATCCTGAAAGGGTTTGGTGGAGGCACTGGAGGTTCAACTGGGGCCTTCTCCTTTCTCTTCGAGATCATCCTCTTGACCGGTGACATGGCAATGGAAGCAAAAGCAGCAAAAACGACTGAAGAAAACTGGAAATAGAAGTGTTACCGAAAGATGCGAATAGGACTGAAAATAGGGCTAGATTCAAGCTTCGAATCTAACTTTTTTAGTTGAAATTGAGCTTCAAAACAACTTGGGAGATGATCCTCTACCTCCTTTGAAGCCTTTTGGAGCTGGAAGCGGCTTAATCGATGCCCGGACGAAAGAAAAGGAAAGGGGCGAAAACAGTGGTGGAAAAGCAGCAGGCGAGCTCGATCAAGCTCAAAATCTCTCAAATCTTTAGTAGAAATCGGTTGGAAATCACTAGGAAAGGTCGCAAGAGGGTTAGGGAAGCAAGGAATCAAGAAAAACACAAGAAGTTGGCGCGAAATCGGGTGAAAGAACCCTAAAAACACGGCGCCGAACCCTAAATACGGCACATGAAAAGCGTGGGGTAAGAAAGATTATGGCACCTTAAATGGATTACGGTAGTCCCGTAAAATGGCAGCAGACTCTCGGCAGGAAAAATTTGCAAATTATGGTACCATGAAGTGTTTACAATAGTGCCGTATTTCGTTCGAAAATCCCAAAAGTTTCGGCAAGAAAATGACCCATTTTTATGGTACCGTGAAAAACGCCATGACACTGCCGTAATCTTTAAAAATTCTCTGGTTGAAATCGCCCGAAAATACGGTACCGTGAAAATGACCATAGTACTACCGTAAAACGGTCAAAAACTCAAAAACTTTTTGTATGAAAACTGACAGAAAATACGGTACTGTGAAATTTTCCGCGGTAGTGCCGTAATCCACGTAATTTTTCGATAAAGAATCAACATGAATTACGGCACCGTAATAACAATTATGGTAGTGCCGTAATTTATAAAAATTCACAAAAATAACTGAAAAACATATCTAAAAATTGGAAAAATAAAAATTAACCCTAAACAAAACAAATTAAGACAAAAACAAAGCAAAAACAAAGGAAAAAGTGCTTGGGTTGCCTCCCAAGAAGCGCTAATTTAATGGTCATTAGCTTGACCATTCTACACTCAAATTTGATCGTGATTTCTTCAGTTGCCATGTTGATCTCTCAATGTTTTGTTCATGGCTTCTATGAACATAAGGCTCATTCATGAAACAATGTCGAATTTTACTCAAGAACCTTTTTCCTTTCTCAAGCAGTTTTGATCTTCCTTTTCTCCTTCGTCTCTTCTTCTTCTTTCCTACTTTCTCCTGAAATTCTTTATTCACACACTCAGGTGATATGTCAGTTTTAAGATCAAACAGATTATCAAATAAATTATACACATCACTAACATAATCATCAATTATATCAATGCTACGACATGATCCTGAGTGTGATGCTTTTTGCAAGAAACCAGTTAAATCAAATTCAATTGGATTATCACAAATGTCAAAAGTGAGTTTTCCTTTTCTGACATCGATGACTACACCAACTGTGGCTAAAAATGGTCTACCAAGAATAATAGGATTTTTGGAACTTTCCTCCATCTCAAAAACCACAAAATCAGTATGTACAAAATACTTACCGACTTGAATAGGAACATCCTCAAGAATACCTACAGGATACCTCACTGAGCGATCGGCAAGCTGCAAAGATATTGAGGTTGGCTTAAGAGCTCCCATATCCAGTTTCCTGCACACATATAAGGGCATCAAAGTCACACTAGCTCCTAAATCACATAAGGCTCGATCGAAAGCAACACTCCCAATTAAACAAGGGATAGAAAAACTACCTGGATTCTTTAATTTCAGTGGCAACTTGTTTTGAATAAGAGAACTGCATTCTTTAGTTAGTGCCATAGTACCATAGTCCTCTATTTTTCTTTTGTTGGATACAATTTCTTTTAAAAATTTTGCATATGTAGGCATTTGAAATAAGGCATCAGTAAATGGAATATTAATATATAACTTTTTCAACACTTCCAACAACTTCCCAAACTGCCTATCTAACTTAGCTTGCACAATCCTCTGGGGAAAAGTAATAGGTGGCCTATAAGGTGAAGGAGAATTAGGTTTAGAAATATCATTCTGACATGGTTCATCACCTTTTGGTTTATCACCCTGGTGAGGTGACAAACTAGTTTGGGACTACTCATGCTCGGAAGATTTTTCCAAGTCTAATTCATTATCAAGGTAAATATTAGGCTCTTTTTCATTATTTTCAGATTTCCCTTTAGGTTCATCTAATGTTGGAAAACCCCGGGGATATTTTACAATTTTCAGAGATAGAGATTACACAAATACATTACACAGCGGAAGTAATTTCCCCGAAACGAGCCAGTCCCAAAAACCGAGTGAAGATCGCATGCGAGGGGGTCGACACGATGAGTTAGAAAATACCTTAAAGCAAGATGAGACCGATGTCGAGGTAGGCGCTCAAGCGTGCACCCTCTGCAGTCTCACACACACGGATGCCTCGAGTCCTCTTCTTCCACATCCGGTGCTGGCCTCGGGAAGAAGATCCAAGCCTTTGTGTCACCTTCTTCAACCTTGTGCCACCTCCAAGGATGATGCGCCAATGGAAGAAGGATGGAGAGGAGATTGCTGCCAAGCCCTTATCTCTCTTGTGCCAAGAGGAGAATAGAGGAAGAAGCTTGCGGCTAGGAAGGAGGAAGAAGTTGCGCCAATAGCCCTTGCCCTCGCCTCTTGATGTGTTCACGCCTCCAAGGAATTGTACACAAGAGAGGGGCGGCTAGGATCCAATAAATTGGGGTTGGGTTTCTCCCGATTATACCCTTTTAGCTTATTGCCTCTTCATGACAACTTGTTATTGGGCCTCATTGGGTAATGAGCTAGCCCAAACTTCATTACATGGGTTGATCAAGCACTTGGATCCAATCCAATGCAACCCTAATCCAAATGCAACCAACCATGGTCAATTTCGGGTCAACTACCATAAATGGAGTTTGGCTCCAATAACATTCTTCCATCTCATCAGGCCCATTGGCGCGAATGAAATCTCCCAAATAGATCCGAGTTATCCAATAACTCGATCATAAGGTTTTCTGATCAATACGAGAACTCGAGTATCAAGGTGTGCGACCCTGTAGGTTCCTTTGACGCTGGCAGTGCTGACCAAATGTCACCATAAGCAGTGAGTGGCACCTAGCAGTGCATCGTTGCTACCCAGGTCGTTAGAATGGATATCGACATCGACATCCCCATCATCGCGACTAGGTACAAATGCATTATAGTCTCTTTGCCAAACTGATATCATATTGGACAAGTGTGTCACCACTGGTTTTCACCCAATCACATGGCTATGACTAAATCAGGTTCTCACCTAGGTATGGCCACACACTTTCAGTCATAGAACCATAGAGGAGCTCCATGGATATCAAGCTTCCCTTAGGAAAGGGTAAATCCTTTGTCTGTCTATTGACCTTCTCATATGGGTCGTGACATGCTCAATGACAACCATTATTACCTCCCAACTACAGTGTGGTGTTAGGTTGTATCCAAGCATGTCCCTAACCATATAGAATGGCCAATGACCTCAAGTCAAGGGATCAATGCATTTCCTATCACTTGTGATGATAACTCATAACACCAAGTCATTGCCTCATAGTGGGTCTGTCCAGTATATCCACCACTGATATACCCATATGTCTGCGTTAGCACCTTGTGCCTAACCAGCCCATATACCAGTCTCACAAGTACCAGAGCTGTCCCATATCCACTCAGGTACATCGACTGGGGACAAACATTTGAGCACAGATCCAATCTGTCTCTAGGGACATTATCATGTAAGTACATAATCGCAGATGTAGATTAACATAGATAATGACAATGCCAGAATGATATGAATATCAATGTCAAGTAGTACAATAATGGACCAATACTAGGTCCTAGGGCATATACACCAACATCTAATTGCCTTCCACTCCTGGTGATGATAGCATTACAATACTCCCTTGGGTTTGGTTCAGGTTTAGCAGGTAATTTTCCTAGGGGTCCGTAAGAAGTGCTTGCTTGTTGTGCTATCTGTGTCTCTAAAATCTTATTGTGCACAACAACACCATCTAACCTAGAGTTAATTTCCTTAAGATTCTCTTTGAACTCTTCATTTTGTTTCATTTGGGCACCCATGAATTTTTCAAACATGTCCTCTAAACTAGATTTTTGGGGTTGACTCTGATTTTGTTGACTCTGCTGGTACCCTTTATTTTCATTTTGCACGCTAACATGATTGTTACTTTTCCAAGATAAGTTAGGGTGGTTTCTCCAACCAGGGTTGTAGGTATTAGAGTAAGGGTGATTGTTTCTACCTTGATTGTACCCCCCTACTGCATTGACTTGCTCAGTACCCTGATCAACTATAACTTTACACTCTTCAGCATAGTGCCCATGATTTCCACATACATCACAAGTAACAGAAGAAACAGTAGCAGTTTACATCTGAAAACAATGAAAACGATTACACAAAGAATCTACCTTTTCTGCTAGAGAACGCCAAATATCACCATCATTCTTACCATGAGGAGAACGATACAGCACTCCTCTCTCAACAGTCCACTGGTTGTGATTTAGCGCCATCTCTTCAATCAAAGCATAGGCATCTTCAATAGTCTTCTTCATCAGTGCTCCCCCTGCAGCAGCATCAACAATTAAGCGAGTGTTGTAAAGCAAACCATTATAGAAAGTTTGAATTAAAACCCAGTCTTCTAATCCATGGTGAGAGCACTTCCGTTGTAACTCATTGAAGCGCTCCCATGCTTCACTAAGTGATTCACCATCTCTTTGTGCAAAGCCCGTGATTTGGTTCCTCAATTGGATCATCTTACTAGGTGGAAAGTATTTCAGCAAGAAGGCCTTTGACAATTGCTCCCAAGTAGTGAATGTTCCAGTCGGATGTGTGTGTAGCCAGGCTTTTGCTCAGTCCCTGAGAGAAAAAGGAAACAATCTTAGTCTAAGAGTATCATCAGATACGCCATTAATTTTTATGGTATCACAAAATTCAAGGAAAAGAGATAAATGTTGGTTAGGATCTTCTAGAGGAGATCCTCCAAATTGGTTCTGTTGGATCATTGACAAGAAAGCTGGTTTAATCTCAAAGTTGTTTGCATCAATTGCAGGCCTAGTAATGCAGGAACGAATTCCCTATGTATTCGGGGCTGCATAGTCTCTAAGTGTTCTTCTTTCCGCCATGATGGATTCTTCTTCTCTCTCCTCTACAAACCTCAATTTCCTACGCAATCTAAGAACTTTATTAATTTAAGGATCAAATGGAACTAATGGTCCTGACCTAAGATTTATGCGTATAAATAAGTAGTATGTCAGATAAGTTCAGATTTTGCAGAAAATAAAAGAAACTAGAATCTATCAGAAAAAAAAAATAGTAAAACAAAACCAAAAGTTTAGTCTAGCAATATTATCAATTATATCAAATCAACAAAACCAAGGTCCCCGGCAACGGTGCCAAAAACTTATTGTATGTCCGCAAGTGCACGGATACTCGAAGTAATATTTAAGATATCGAACCACAGAGACCTTGTTGTTAAGTACCGACGAATTGAGTTTTCACTAGCTAAACAAATTGAATAATGATGCAAACGTTCGGAAAGTGCATAGAAAAATATCAAGGAAGAAAACTGGGACTAGGGGTTCATCCACCTTAATTCAAATGACTAGAAGGAAATAAAGATTGTCAGTCAAATTTTATCATGATAACAATTTAATTTACTTCATAAAAGGATTATCTCGCTCTCGCGTATATAATCATACAAAGGACCAATCCTCATTCCCGTGCAAGATCTATCCAATGCTAAAAATAAGTAAACCATCAACAAAGAACTCAAGGATCACTCTCATGCATCCGAATTCTAAGTTAAACATCTCACGTGGAAACTCAAGGATCACTCTCATGCATCCTGAAACTCATCACAAGTTCTACTTAAGGTTCTCCAGTGATCAGAAATTTAATCTCTTACAATTTCAAATCAAACCTAACACATTAACTCAATCCAAAGAATCAGAAAATCAACATGGCAATAAATCACTAAAAATCAGAATTCAAAGAACAAATCTAATCTCTTACGATAAGTTCCAAACTCAATGATTTTTAGGGTCCAAAATTTCACAATCAACCTCTCAGTCTATTTTGCAAAACTCAAGAACGTGCTGATATTTATAAAACTAAAGAGAACTAAAAGAAAGTCATCACATAAGCAGAATTATCATAATAAAATTATCATGACAAAAATAATCAATGCCTAGTCATTAAGAAACTAAGGAGATTACACCCCCATGTCCCATACGAAGGTTTAAGTTAGCATGATGGAAGAATTACAGCAAAACATGGTTTTAGAATGATTAGAAATCGAAAGAGAGAAGTAAAAGTTATAAAACAGGGGTATAATCTAAATTACACCCCATAATTAGCCTTGAAGTCGCAATGAACAGTGCCGCGACTGCATTTTTGATGATTTTTCCCTCGATCGACCTCCTATCGCTCTGAAACTCATGTGGTGTGTTCTTCGTCCTCAGGCGAAGCTTCCTTTCAAAAATCGTGGTCGTAGATGGTCTATGCGATGAACGGTGATGAACCCTAGCACGGCGGTGATTCCCTGAAATTCTCCATGAATATGTGATAAAAATTGTTCCTTTTGCTTCATAAATCTTCACCTACTTATCCCGAGTCTTCCCCTTTTTTCAAATCTTCAATTGGTGCCCTAAATCTCGAGAAATCGTATTTTTAAGGTTTTGGCAGAAAAATCAGAAATCTGGGTGCAAAATTACAGTACCGTGAAAAACGTCAAAGTACTGCCGTAATTGCCTCGGAAGTTTTGTATGGAATTCGTCTGAAATTACGGCACCGTAATGATTTGGCCCAAAATTACGGTACTGCCATATTTCTCTTGGTTGACTCTGAAAGTTTATGTGTGAAATCTTCTGGAATTACAGCACCGTGAAAATATTTACGGCAGTGCCGTATTTTGCCTGAAGCCTCTAGTCGGATTCGCTGAAATTACGGCACCGTAATGAATCTGACCACGATTACGGTAGTGTCATAATTTGTCTGGGGAGCTCGTTTTGACTTGAAATTTGATGTGTAAACTCCTCTTGATGATTAGATATCTTAAATATTGACAAAAACCAAGGTCCCCGGCAAAGGCGCCAAAAACTTGTTGTAGTCCGCTAGTGCATGGATACTCGAAGTAATAAAGAAAGATATCGAACCACAGAGACCTCATTTGTCAAGTATCGAATAATCGATTTCTTACTGTCTAGGCAATTGAAACTATGCAAGTGAACTAATGAAGGCTAACGAAAATATCAGAGAGAAAATCTGGGACTAGGGTTTCATTCACTTTAATTTCCATGACTAGATATGAATAGTAATTCGTCAGTTTAATTTTTGTTGGGGAATGCTGGGTGTAATTTAAAATTTTGCAGTCGCAGAACGCAGCGGAAGAAGCATTACACCCGAAACACATTCCTTTCCCAAGGATCCATGCGAGAGGGAGAACACAAGGATGTGTCAGAGATTATACCTCACTTGCTTATTTGGTTGATGATGCCATGCTGAAGACGCTCAAGTGCTCGTCCTCTACAAGTATCCACGCATCGACTTTCTCAATGTTGCTCCCTTCCACGCTTGGTGCTAGCCTCGGGAAGAGAGTCATGCCTTGAGGGTTCCTTTACTTCAATTGCGCCACATTAAAGGAAGTTGCGCCAAGTGTCAAGGAAGATGCCGCCAGCTCCTTGTCTTCTTTACTCCAAGAGAAGAGGAAGAGGATGAGTTTCGGCCCTTAGGAAGATGAAGAAGAGTTGCGGCCACCAAGCCCTTCACTAGGTTGCGCCAAGAGGAGAAGAAGGAGAAGAAGGCTTGCGGCTTCAAGGAGGAAGAGAGATTGCGCCACCACTAAGTCACTGTCGACCTTGCTCTTCTTATTCTCACTAAGGAGATACATCAAAGAGGCTCACACATGCATCTAATATATAGATGCAAGAGGCGGTTTAGCAAGAGGGGTGGGCGCAACTTCTTCCAAGGAGAAATCGGCTAGGGTTAAGGGATTGGGTGCAATTAGGGTTTGAGGTAAGGAAACTCTCAAAGACTTTACCATAAACCTCATTCCCTCTTCCATATGCGCCTAAGACATTTCTATAAAAGTCCTCAAGCCATATCAGCCCCAAGTCTTTCCTTAGAGGCATGCATACCATCAAGGGCTCAAGGGCTAGGAGCCAATAGCTTCCTAATGAAGCATTAAGCGCCTCTTTCACCCCATTATACCCTTCATGCGCCTATAGGGATAATTTCTCCCCATTATACCCTTTTAGCCAATTCTCTTCTCTTGACAACTAGTTATTGGACGTCATTGCGTATTGAGCTAGCCCAAACTTCATTACATGGGTTGATTAGGCCATTGGATCCAATCCAATGCAACCCTAATCCAAATGTGACCATTCTAGGTCAATTTTGGGTCAACATGCCAAAAAATGAAGTTTGGCTCCAATAACTCTCTTCCAACTCATCAGGCCCATTGGCGCTGATGAAATCTTCCAAATAGATCCAAGCTATCCAATAACTCAATCATAAGGCTTCTGATTAATGCAACGTCAAGAGTCTATTGCGTGTGACCCCGTAGGATCCAAATGACGATGGCAATGATGATAGAACATCATAAGTAGTGAGAGGTATCTAGCAACACATCACTACTACCCATGTCATTGGACTTAAGTCATCTGGCAACAACTCCTAAACAAGCAACGAGGATTCCCATGCATTATATATCCCTTTGCCTAAACTGATATCCTACCATTGGATTAGTCTCAAGTTTATTAATCCAATCTATTGGTCATGACTCAAACAGTATGACCATACATTCCTGTCATGTACCAATGAGGTGGGGTGCCCCAAAGTGGATATCATGCTTCCAATCAAGGAAGGGGCAAATCCTAGTATTGGTCATCCATGTCTCTATGTGATTTACGATATGCCCAGTGACAATCGTTTTGGTCACCCATTTATGGAGAGACGTAAGACTGCATTAAAACATATCCATCATCAAATCTAGACAAGAATACCTCAAGTCTAAGGATCAATGCAAACCTCTCGCATGTGAGATTGACCTGTTGATTAGACAAGTCAATACTCATGGTGGGTCACTCTAGTGCATCCAATGCACCTGTATGTCTGCGTTACTATGCCCCGCACCTGACCAGCCCATACACCAGTCTCACATGCACCAAAGCTGTCCCATATCGGCTAAGGCACATTAATTGGGGATTGCTTATGAGAATGGATCCAACCAAACTCCTAGGACATAATTTATGCAATTCAATACATCAACGCAGGTAAAACAATCTGCATAATAACGACCATGCCTTAATTGATTACATCAATTTTATCAAAGTACATTCAAATAATGCCGGACCATGTCCATTCATTGGTCTGCAGGGCATAAATACTAACAATCTCCTACTTGCACTAAGACCAAGGGCAACTGAATTTATTCAGTCCCATGTCTCTAGAATGACTTATTTAGCTTCCGCTGTGCAAGAGGCTATGTCAGTGGGTTTTCCAGATTGCTATCTGTGTTTATTTCGCAAATTTGTACATCATCTTTATCCATGATCTCTAAGATCAGATGATATCGCTGTAGTACATACTTAAGTGTCAAGTTCCTTTTCTCATGTTATTGTTGGGGTATGCCCTTAAGGCTAATGTTTGAGGCCTAAGGATTGTATCAGTATCATGTAATAAACTCTTATGTTTATAAAGGCATGGTTATTATTCAGGTTGCTACATTGTCTGCTGCAATATATATGTTCTTCTGAATAATGTCTCAAAGCTGTTCAGCTAGGCTGACATGCAGTTAAGTCCTTAGTCGATATATCTTGGTGAACATGAGACAGCCTTGATATGATTGAGACTAATATGTGTTCTAATCTTATAGGATGCTTCGAGCATGGAATAAGATGTAGACTCATGGGTACATTGGATGTACTGGACTGACCCTACTAGGATATTCAATTGCTTGTCACAATATGAATAATCCTTGATTGTAACAAGTGGCACATTTCCTCTGACTTGAGATCACTTGTGTTTTCTAAATGATGATTGTCATTGTTTTGAGGTAGTTCAATATCATTTGAAACATAATGATTATAGACTATCTTGGATGGTGAGCTTGAGTCAGGTTAGGGCACTAGTGATAGACATAGGATTGCCGTCTCCTTGTTTAAGGAGTGTGATGTTCTAAAGGGGCCCCCTGGATGAGATGATTGAGAAAGTGTATGGCCATACCCAGGTGACTCTGTTCATCTGATCTAATCATGCTCATCATATTGGAGTTACAAGCTTGACAGGCTTGTCCAATAAGAACATCCAGTGGCAAAGGAAACATGTATGCCTTGTGATGTTGATTCACACTTGTGCTGTGGTTTGGGTGTAGTCTTGGAAGACTCTTTCCTTTATATCGGGAGACAGTGATGTGTTGCTAGATACCCCTCACTGATCGTGGTAACGCGAGTTATCGTTACCGACATTTAAAGGAAACCCTCAGGGTCGCACAATTTGATGGTATGACTTACTTAAGTCAGATCGTGTGGACTGAATTGTTCAGGTTCAGTTTAAAGGGAATTAATCTCTGATTGTAAGCGAGATCTGGTCTGATCATGTTTGATTGATTAGGGCTTGAGATCGGTAAGCTTCGATCGAGAGAATGGATGCTAGATCGGTGAGATCAGGAGCATCAAAGAGATGAACGGTCAGATTTGGAGCCTTAGGGTTTAATTGAGATCTAGACCAAGTGGCTTGGGTTATTTGGTATTTGAACTGAATCAAATTAAACCAGCTCATGGATGAGCGCTTGGTTCAAATCTAGAACAAGTTGCGATTGGGGTAAAACTTCATGGTCGCATGAAGAGGTGGTTTACTATTTTTAGAAGCCACTTTCACACGCCTCACGTCGCCACATTGCTCTCTCCCTTTCTTGTGCCCCGCCTCTTCCTCTCGAGAGAGAACTCTCGTATGCGTGAAGGTGGACAAGAAAAGAAAGAAGGAGACTCTCGCCAAGCAACTCTCCATCCCTTCCATTCGATCAAGGACGCCTTTGGAACCTTGCTAGCACAAGGAGCACCAAGGAAGTGAGCGCATTCTCATCTTGTGTGCGCATCCTCTGGAGAAGATCTCTTTTGGTCTTTGATTTCAAGACATCGTCCAAGCGATGGCAATGGTGAGAACTTTTCTTATCTATTCAAGTTTTGATAGTTGATCGTATAATGCATGCTATCCGATTCTATGAGACCCTAGTATCCGCTGCCCATATTCATATTTGCGCCACTTTAGGGTTTCGCCCCCTTTATGCAACCTTCAGTTATGGCCCCAGTAACAATTATACTGGACCATCAAACATCAGGGACTAAATCAAATTCAAGTGAATGAAGCTGCTTCCTTGGCTGCCACAAGAAGCTGCAATGTACTTAGCCTTAATTGTAGATTTTTGCCACTATGGTTTGCACAAAGCTCTTTCAGCATACAACACCACAACAAGGCAAAATGCAAATCCTGGCTATGAATTATAGTCATTAGACTGGAACGAAATATCAGTGCACCCCTATACACAAAATTCTTCCTGTCTATCATAAACTAGACCTCAATCCTTTATACTTCCTAAGTATTAAAGGATTGCTCTCACAGCTATCCAGTGTGAACACTAGGATCTGATTGAGACTTACTGGCCATGCTCCAAGCATTTGCCACACATGGTCTTTTGCACAAGACATGATCTATCCTATACCTAATGTACTAGGATTATAGACTCATGTTACTACTCTCTAGCTATGTCAAAGGACATAGCATCTTTGAGAGAATTAGACCATGTCTTTCTGGAAGGTATCAATTTTTGGAATCACCCAATATGAACCTCTACAAAATCTCTTGGATGAACGTAGATTGACTAAAGGGCAATGACTTTCTTGGATCCCTATCTATAGATCCTCATGCCTAGGATGTAGGCATCATTCCCTAGATCATTCTTCTCAAAATACTTCCCAAGCCTTGACTTCACCGTGTGAAAAGCTAGGATGTCATTTCATGTGAGGAGAATATCATCAATCAGGTAGAACAAGAAACACTATGATGCTCCCACTGATCTTCTTGTAAACACATGCCTTTTTAAAGATACTTGCATAAGACCATGCATATCTTTATGGCCTTTATATAAAAACCTTTCGGCTATTTCTATATAGACATTCTCTTCTAGACGTCTATTAAGAAAAGCAGTTTTCATAACAACACGCCATAACAAAAAATGCAATTATAACAAGCAGGTACCTAATGGACTCAAACCAAGCTATGAGTGAAAAATTTCATCACTATCCACCCAGTGGACTTGCCTCAAATTTCATTCACTAGCTTGCCATTATAGGTAACAACATTACCTTTCATCTCTATCTTCCTTGAAGATCCTTTTATAGCCTATGGGTGTTACCACTTTTGGCGGCTCAATCAAGTCCCACACTCGATTAGCAGACATGGAGTCCATTATGGTTCTCATGGCGCTCAGCCATTTATTGGAATCTGGTCCACTGATTGCTTCCATTTCCTCATAAGTCTTAGGTTCATCCTTGATGAAAAATTCATCATGCTCATAACCCATGAGAGCATTTCGAATCCATCCAGACTTTTGTTGTTCTTGTGTTACTTGAAACTCAGGTTGCCTTTCAACCCGTAAGTGATATCCTTCTCTCTATTTGTATTGTATTGTGATTGATTTTGGACCTTGTACTAATCAAATCTACTCCCACTAGCTTCTTTCAAGAGATGTTTCTTCTTAAGAAAGATAGCAGTTTGAGCAACAATTATTTTTGTTATCATTGGGATAGAAGTAGTACTCTTTAGTACTTCCACAAATACATACTATTGAGAGAATGGAGTTTCAGAATAATTGCAAGCATAACCTTAAATGAGATTGTATTTGCATGATTATTCAAAGATGGAACCACATCCAATGTGTTCCTTTCCTTTCTTTGAATTTCACCATACAATTGCGATGCTCCAAGTAAGCTGTGAGGAAACCCCACACTTCGTAGGATAGTCATAAAATTCTCCACTAGTCACCTTGATCCAATCAAAGTGCTTTAATAGATCCTCCAATTTGATTAAGTACTTCATTTATTGGATTTCTCCAAAGTTATATGTTGGATAATACATATCCAAAACTAATGAAGTATACCTTCTAGTGCTTGTTTCCATGGGTCCACACACATTGTTGTGTACTAGATCCAACAAGCCTCTATCCCTCTCTCCTCACTTAGGTGAAGGGACCATCTGTCAACTTTGTCCATTAAACAAGACTCACTTTGTATCATAATCCCAGGAGGATAATGACCACCAAAGTTCATAGACTTGTTCTCATGGGCCAAGTGACAATGCCATGTGAGAGTGCTTGAATCATTGTACTTGATCTATTATATTGTTACACACAGAACTATAAACTATTATCAATTGTATCACTTTAATAGAACATTCCAAATTTAAAGAAATATCCTTTATTTCAAAGTGAAGATCCATTCAAAACAATGGACATAATGTTCTAATACAAAAGCTGATACATAATTGCAAAGTTCTAGATGAAGTCTTCATGGTAGTGAGATGATGTCAACAGCAGCATCCAATGCTCCGTTCTTGACTCGAATGTCGATCTCACCCAGCCTTTATTGTCCTACTTCTTCTGAGCCCCTGCATATGAAAAACATATGTAAGCTCTACATGCGGTACTCAGTACCCACGTATAAGAAGTAGACATAAAGACCTTAGTAATTCAATACCTGAAGCAAATGGATTACATCCCTTCATCTGTGCCATGCTCTTCTTGGGGCTTTAATCCATCCTGATATGTCCATGCATTCCCAATCTTCCGAAGTTTTAGCTTCAAAGAAGCAGAATCATGGCCATTCCTAGATTTAGGCAAAGACCTTGAAGATCCAACAGAACTCTCTTGGTCAATATTTAAAGTGCATGGTCTGATGAGACCTCGAAGATGTATGATAAGTTCATAAATCCCCATCTCATCACACTGAACCTGGACTTCAGGAGTCATGCACTCTAAAACAAGAGCAGTGTACTGTTTATTATCCTCACAATGTTCAAGATAGAATTTCCACTCCCATTCAGTAGTAAAATAGATACTGGGTTGGGATGGAGGTCTTTCAAGAAGATGCATCTTATTCTCTTGTTTCAGTATTTCTGGACAATATCCAGAACCATCTTGTCCAATTCGCTCCATCCAGTTTATGTTTATAAAGTTTCAATCTAAGATTAGGAGATGTCTTTATCTACAATGAGCAAATAAGCAAAATAAGTACTATGATAAAGCATTTAACAAGGACTTTAAATTAAATGCTACGCTCCCACTATTTCCTAACAAGTTGATAACTCTCAAACTCAACTTGGAAATGCGTGAGTAGGATCCTAATTTCACATGAGGTCCCCGTGACTCACGTGGGTGAGTTGGGGTGCACAAAGTGGTCTCATGCTTCCTTAGGTAGACATGCCAGTCAATTGTGTCGTGCACAACTCCTCTTAGTTAAGACAGACTAGGCGCCCTGTGTCTAGCGAGGGCTGGATACAACACAGAACCCTATCCTCTCAACAGCTACCTCTAGTGATTCATCATGTCAGTGACATATGAAAACTAGTCAAGTCTGACTTGATTGTTATGCCTAGGGCCAACGAGTTTCCTTGCGAAGGCACGTCCAGGTTAAGACTGGACTGGGGAAACCGTTGTCACCACATGCCTTCCAAAGATAGATGGGTGTGTCTCACGAGGGTGAGAAACAGTTCACAGTCCATCGATCGATGGTTTGACGAGGGCTATACATCAGAAGGCTTATCGACTTGATATTACGGGGAGAGTTTATTCATTAATTATTATTCTTTTCTAGCATGCAATTTTCCTATGGTGGCAGCAAAAGTAAAAACATCACAAGCATGCTATGAATAAAATAATAAACCATCACAGGCATGCTAATATGGTCGATATGGTCATAGCCCTTTTCTTACACATAACTTATCACGAGCCATGTGATATGTTATCATGCATCCAAGGGTTGTGAGTCCATTTAGCAAATCAGCCCATGCCATAAGCCGAAAGCAATCTTCCTTCATCAAGCCACAAATCCGTCACCAAGCTTCCAAAGTTGGTGCCACCAAGATTCGGTTGAGGAAGACACCTTGTTGTCTTGATGAAACCTTAACCTATCTTCTGTAAACAATTCTACATCTATTCTAAAATATGATGAAAGAATACATTAAAATTTTTGCATAAAGATAGGAGGGAGATCCACACGCTGGTGGCAAAAAGATTTTATAAGCATTCATCACAAGTGGAAACATCCTTCCAAATCACAACACAAGAGCGCACTCACTATGACCATATCAACCCACACAAGAGGCAAGTGGCGCATGTAAAAATTGAAAAACTGAGCATAATCAATTTTAATCCCTTATGCACCAGCTTCATCCAAAGCACTCTCTCAACCGATTTTATGCTAAAATCAAGATCAAGTTTCATGATGATTTGAATATCCTATCAGCTGGCAATTTTGTCAGATCAAGAGACCCGGCCAGTCCGAAGATACAATGCCCGTCCTACTTGACAAAATTGCGTGCACCTTTGATCTTAAATCAATTAGAAACTTAATCCAAAATCAGCCATAAAATAGATAAGAGATGTTTGAATAAAAAACGCCACTAGGTGAAACGCGCAAGGGTGAAAGAAAAATTTTTGAAAAATTTTTCATACAAGCATGTGTACACCTTGTGTTTCTCGCAAGTAGCTATGATACCACTATTGGGGAAGAAGCATTACACCCGAAACACATTCCTTTCCCAAGGATCCATGCGAGAGGGAGAACACAAGGATGTGTCAGAGATTATACCTCTCTTGCTTGTTTGGTTGATGATGCCATGCTGAAGACGCTCAAGTGCTCGTCCTCTACAAGTATCCACACATCGACCTTCTCAACGTTGCTCCCTTCCATGCTTGGTGCTAGCCTTGTGAAGAGAGTGAAGTGTTGGTGTATATGCCCTAGGACCTAGTTTTGGTCCACTTATGTACTACTTGACTTTGATATTTATATATCATTCTGGCATTGTCGTTATCTATGTTTGTTTATATCTGCGCATATGTACTAACTTGATAATGTCTCTGGAGACAGATTGGATCTGTGCTCGAACTATAGTCCCCAGTCGATGTACTTTAGTGGATATGGGACAGCTATGGTACTTGTGAGACTGGTATGTGGGCTGGTTAGGACGCAGACACATGGGTATATCATTGGAGGATATACTGGATAGACCCGCTGTGAGGCTATGACTTGGTGTCATGAGTTATCCTCACAAGTGATAGGAGATGCATTGATCCCTTGACTTGAGTCATTGATCATTCTATATGGTTAGGGACTTGCTTTGATACAACCTAACACCTCGCCGTAGTTGGGAAGTCATAACGGTTGTCATTGAGCATGTCACGACCCATATGAGAAGGTCAATGGACAGACAAAGGATTTGCCCCTTCCTTAGGGAAGTATGATATCCATGGAGCTCCTCTATGGTTCTATGACTGAGAGTGTATGGCCATACTCAGGTGAGAATCTGTTTTTAGTCATAGCCATGTGATTGGGTGAAAACAAGTGGTGACACACTTGTCCAATCAGATATCAGTTCGGCAAAGATACTGTAATGCATCTGTACCAAGTTGCGATGATGGGGATGTCGATGTCGATATCCATTCCAATGACCTGGGTAGCAGCGATGCACTGCTAGGTGCCACTCACTGCTTGTGGTGACCTTTGGTCAGCCCTGCCAGCGTCAGAGGACCCTACAGGGTCGCACACCTTGATACTTGAGTTCTCGTATTGATCGGGAAGCTTTATGATCGAGTTATTGGATAACTCATATCTAATTGGGAGATTTCATCAGCGCCAATGGGCCTGATGATATGGAAGAATGTTATTGGAGCCAATGAGCCAAGTTATTGGTACTTGGGCGATTATGGATAGGTTGAATGGAGTTTATGGTAAAGTCTTGGAGACTTTCCTTGTCTCAAACCTCCTCATCCTAGCCCTACACTTGTCATGATCTTGGCCCTTCCCTTAACCGCCTCTTGCCCTATATATGTTACCCTAGCCGCCCCATCTTAAGATGATTTGATCCTTGAAGGCGTGAACACAAGAAGAGGGGCGAGAGCTAGGAGCAAGGGCGCAACTTCCTCTTCCTTCTTCCATAGCCGCAAGCTTCTCCCTCCTTTCCTCTTGGCGCAAGGAGCTTTGGTGCTTGGCGGCTTGGCTTGGTTCCTTCTTCTCTTGGCGCATCCTTTCCTCTTGGTGGTGCAAGTGAAGTGGAGCATCTCCCTAAGGCTTGGATCTTCTTCCCGAGGCTAGCACTGGGCGTAGAAGAAGAGATCTCAAGAGATCCGTGTGTGTGAGACTACAGAGGGCGCACACTTGGGCGCCTACATCGGCATCACTCCAAATCGCTTTTAAGGTATTTCCTAACTCATCGTGTCGACTCTCTTGCTTGCGATCTTCACTGGGTTTTTGGGACCGGCCTGTTTCGGGGACATTCTTTCGCTGTGAAATGTATGTATGTATGTCTATGACTCTGAAAAATTGTAAAATGTCCCCGGGGTTTCCCAACAGTGGTATCAGAGCGACTTGCAAGACTCGAACGATGTTTTATTCTTTTCTTTCATGCTCACATGCCATATCTCTATTTTTGTAAATAGCATGATGCATGGCAAACGATTATTTCGAAGTAGGAAAAATTAGGGTTTCTTGTTTCTATCATCCTCTCAATCTCTTTTGGATTTTTTGACTATTTTTCTTGTTTGATTTAAAGATTAAAGGCGCACGTAATTTTGTCAAGTAGGACAGGCATTGTGTCTTCGGACTGGCCAAGTCTCTTGATCTGACAAAATTGCCAGCCGAAAGGATCTCTGAAATCATCATGAAAAATAAATCTCAATTAACCAAAAGACTTGTGAGAAGAAGATGAGAAAAGGAGACTAGTTTTATGAAAAAGTAAAATTTCAGATTTTATGTTTTTCATGAGCATGTAGAATTGCATGAGTAAATACCTTGATTGTGCATAATGTTGTGATCATGAGTCAAGCCCCTCTTGCATGCCTGTGATGTATCCTTGTGCGGCCTGCGTGCCATCTTTTTCATTATTTTTGTAAAAAATTAAGATGAAGATTAAGGGCTAGGCGCATCCTTCTTGGACCTTGATGCTCGCATCTTGCTTGATGGCGTAAGCATGCAAGGAGACGCATGCAAGCTGGTGCTTGGTTGCTTGGTGGCGCAAGAAAGCTTGGCGAAACCTCTTTTGGTTTGAGAGCTAGCTATCTTGGCCCCTTGCATGGTGGCGCACCTTCCTTGGAGGAAGACCATGGCATTGGCCAAACCTATGGGGAACTTTTAAAGTGTACCTCTAGGGTTTGAGAGCTAAACCATGAGAGAAGGACCTTGGAGCCAACCTTGAAGTTCAAGCTAGAGGTCGGCTAGGCTAGGTCTAGTTTTTGGGGCTTGAGTTCTAGGACAAGAGTTGAACCTCTTTCATGGCATGGGTTGGTTCAATGTCTTGAATAGGATATGATCACATCATTCTTTACTGCTTTTATTATTATCTGCAGAAGCATGCCTGAAATGTTTTATCGTTATGTTATCACCATAGGATTGCATGCCTGTAATGATAGACATAAGATAAAACTGAGATGATGAGACCTTAAATAAAAACCCTCAATTAAAATATCAAGTCTAGTAGCCTTCTAACGCGTAGCCCTCACTAAGCTATCGATCAGTGGAGTTGTGAATTGTTTCCCACCCTCGTGGGACACACCCACTTATCTTTAGAAAGTGCGTGGTGACAATGGTTTCCCCAGTCCAGTTTTAACCTGGGCGTGCCTTTGCAAGGAAACTCGTTGGCCTTGAGCATAACGGTTAGGAATGGACTTGACTAGATTTTCATGTGTGCTAGGCACATGATGAAACTCTAGAGGCATCGTTGAGAGGTTAGGGTTTCATGCTTTATCCAACCCTCGCTGGACATGAAATGCCTGGACTGTCTCAATAAGGGGAATTGCTTGGAGCAATCGGCCGGCCCGCCCACCTTAGGAAACATGGGTCACTTTGTGCATCTCATCCCACCCTCGTGGGATGCGAAGCCCTGTGTGGAATGAGGATCTCATCTCACTAGGAAATCTTGGATTTCTCGATTGACTTTGTGGGTTGTCAATTCGATTAAAAATAGTGGGAACCATGGTAATTTAAAACAAATCCAGTTTAAATGACTCGAAGTAGTACTAATCTGCTGTTTCTTGGTTGTTGTAGAACAATGGCTATGAACAATAGCAGTTGGTCACTGCGATCTACCCTAGAAAGGGATAAGTTGGTTGGATCCAACTTACTGGATTGGTATATGAACTTGAGAATCGTGCTCAAGCTCTAAAGGAAGCTTCATGTCCTTGAGTGTCCTTTTCCTGAGCCACTTCCATACTCGGCCTCAGTGGCTGAGAGGGATGCTTATGATAAGCATTAGGTTGATACTTTGGAGGTTGCTAACCAACATGTCACCTGAATTTAGAGGGTGATATGAATCAAAGAGTGCCTCTGAGATTATTTTTAATCAAAGGCAGCTCTTTGATGAAATGGTTGACCTCAATCCTCCTAGAGTTGATATTCAGTGTGTTGAGCCGAAAGGCTTGACCAAGGAACTGAAATTAAAGATGGATATGATCAGGAATAATAGGTGCTATTCATGTGGAGGGCCATCTCACATGTTGAAGGACATGTTGCAACTTCAAAATGAGGAGAAGAAAGGCAAGGCGTTGTCTTCATGCTCAGGTATTTATGTTACCGAAGTCAACCTCTCTACTCCTATGGCATGGGTATTGGATGCCGCATGTGGAGCTCATATTTGTACAAATATGCAAAGACTCAGAGAGGGTAGATCAGTAAGGCCCAAAGAGATTGACCTATGGATAGGTAACAGGGCACAAGTTGCTGCTGTTGCTGTAGGAGTTTCTCTCCCTGCCTTCTGGACTTCAGTTAAAGCTAGACAATTACTACCTTCCCTTACCAAAACATTATATCCAAGAAAGGATTTAAGTTTGAAATAAAAGAGAACTTATGTTCTTTTTCTTTTGCAAACATGTTTTACGGGAAGGGTACTTTGTGCAATGGTCCGCATGTCTTGGACATGGATAGCTCTATTTGTAACATAAATAATAAAACGACCAAACTGAGTGGTTCAGTTGGTGCTTTCCTACAGCATTGTCGATTAGCCCATATAAACAAGAATTGCATTCGACAACTCCATGTAAATGGGTTGTTAGATTCGAGTTCCTTGGAGGAACTTGATACATGTGAGACTTGTTTATTAGGGAAAATGACAAAGGCGCCCTTCACCAAGACTGGTGAGAGGGCAGGAGGTTTATTAGATCTCATACATACTGATGTGTGTGGGCCTTTCAATAAACAAGCTAGAGGAGGGTACAACTACTTCATCACGTTTACTGATGACTTCAGTAGATATGGTTATGTCTATCTGATGAGACATAAGTCTGAATCATTTGAGAAATTTAAGGAGTTTAGACATGAAGTAGAGAACCAGCTTGGTAGATCCATTAAGGCTCTTCGATCAGATCATGGTGGAGAGTACTTGAGCGGTGAGTTCTTTGACTATCTTAGAGAGTGTGGGATCATATCCCAA
This sequence comes from Costus lasius, assembly GCA_027563935.2. Lineage (NCBI taxonomy): Eukaryota > Viridiplantae > Streptophyta > Magnoliopsida > Zingiberales > Costaceae > Costus > Costus lasius. The sequence continues at coordinate 32,963,186 of CM050449.1, read as the reverse complement.
CTCACTCCTCCTGGAACACCTCAATAGAATAGTGTGTCTGAAAGGAGAAATAGAACTTTGTTGGAGATAGTTCGATCTATGATGAGTCATGCAACTCTACCTCCATCATTCTGGGGGCATGCACTAGAAACAGCTTCTCTGATACTGAATAATGTTCCATCTAAGAGTGTCTCCAAAATACCATACGAGATGTGGAGTGGAGATGCCCTAATCTCACTTTTATCAAGATCTGGGGATGTGAGGCTTATGTCAAACGTCAGGATTCTAGCAAGCTAGAACCTAGATCTGATAAATGCGTGTTTGTGGGGGTATCCTAAGGAAACAAGAGGATACTACTTCTATGTTCCAACCGAGAACAAAGTTTTTGTTGCTCGGGGTGCTGTCTTTCTAGAGAAAGAATTTCTCAAGAAAGAAGTTAGTGGGAGGAAGTTTGACTTGGATGAGGTCCAAGTGCAAGCACAAGACAAAGAGATGGAATCTGAGCCACCTGCACCGGTTGCTAGCCAACCTGAGGCTCAGACACAGGCCCCGCGTAGGTCTTGGAGAATTCGTCGTGCACCTGAAAGGTACGGGTCGCTGCCGACCCAACACGATGGGATCTTCATCATTGAGGATGAACCCAGAACCCATGATGAGGCGGTCAGTGGACCGGACTCCGAGAGATGGCTTGACGCCATGCGATCCGAGATGGATTCCATGTCGACTAACCAAGTCTGGGATTTGGTTGAGCTGCCTGATGGGGAAAAACCCATAGGGTGTAAATGGGTCTTCAAAAGGAAGACAGACATGGATGGCAATATAGTTACCTATAAGGGTAGACTAGTGGCTAAAGGATTTAAACAAGTCCACGGGGTGGACTATGATGAAACCTTCTCGCCAGATGCCATGATCAAATCCATTCGGATTCTGCTTGCTATAGCTGCATATCATGACTATGAGATATGGCAGATGGATGTGAAGACAGCGTTCCTTAACGGGAAGCTGACTGAGGATGTGTATATGTCACAACCTGATGGCTTCATCCATCCTGCAGAGGCTAATAAGGTATGTAGGCTAAAGAAATCCATTTATGGATTAAAGCAAGCATCTCGAAGTTGGAATCTTCGGTTTGATGAAGCTGTGGCTTTATCAAAAGTGAAGATGACGCCTGTGTATACAGAAAATTCAGTGCGAGCTTGGTGACTTTTCTGGTCATGTATGTCGATGACATACTGCTCATCGGAAACGACATCCCTAATCTTCAAGCTGTGAAGACATGGTTAGGGAAGTGTTTCGAGATGAAGGACTTGGGGGAGGCTGCCTACATTCTAGGCGTGAGGATCTACCGGGATATATCCAAGAGGCTCCTGGCCCTTAATCAGAGTACCTACATTGATAAGGCCCTGGAGAGGTTCAACTTGGAGCAATCCAAGAAAGGATACCTTCCAGTAAGACATGGCCTTACTCTCTCAAAAGCCAGTGTCCTACAACACAGGCTGAGAGGGATAACATGAGTCGAATTCCCTATGCTTCGGCAATGGGATCAATCATGTATGCAATGCTGTGTACTAGACCAGATGTGGCTTATGCTGTAAGCATAACCAGCCGATACCAATCCAATCCAGGTCTGCAGCACTAGGTGGCTATAAAGAATATCCTTGAGTATCCGGAAAAGGACTAAGGATTTATGGTCTACGGGGATAGGAAGAGCTCAGTGTGCAGGGCTTCACTGATAAGTCGTTCCAGTCTGATCCTGACGACTTCAGATCGCAGACCAGCTATTTGTTTAAGATGGTTGGAGGTGCTGTATGCTAGAAGAGCTTCAAGCAATCCACCATAGCTAATTCTAAAACCGAAGCTGAGTATGTGGTTGCTTCTGAGGTAGCCAATGAAGCCGTTTGGATCAGAAAGTTCTTTTCTGAACTTCGGGGGGTTCCAAGTGCAATGGATCCTATTGAGCTCTACTATGACAACAATGAGAACTCACAAGCAAAGGAACCACGGTCTCATCAAAGATCCAAACACATACTCAGAAGATTTCACCTCATCAGAGAGATCATTGACAGAGGTGATGTCAAGATTAGCAGAGTTGACACAGAGAACAATCTGGCAGACCCATTGACCAAGGCTATGGTGCAGCAGAAGCATGATGGTCACGCTAGAGATATGGGGTTGAGATCCCTCAACTTCTATGTCTTAGTGCAAGTGGGAAATTGTTGGTGTATATGCCCTAGGACCTAGTTTTGGTCCACTTATGTACTACTTGACTTTGATATTTATATATCATTCTGGCATTGTCGTTATCTATGTTTGTTTACATCTGCGCATATGTACTAACATGATAATGTCCCTAGAGACAGATTGGATCTGTGCTCGAACTATAGTCCTCAGTCGATGTACTTTAGTGGATATGGGATAGCTATGGTACTTGTGAGACTGGTATGTGGGCTGGTTAGGACGCAGACACATGGGTATATCATTGGAGGATATACTGGATAGACCCGCTGTGAGGCTATGACTTGGTGTCATGAGTTATCCTCACAAGTGACAGGAGATGCATTGATCCCTTGACTTGAGGTCATTGATCATTCTATATGGTTAGAGACTTGCTTTGATACAACCTAACACATCGCCGTAGTTGGGAGGTCATAACGGTTGTCATTGAGCATGTCATGACCCATATGAGAAGGTCAATGGACAGACAAAGGATTTGCCCCTTCCTTAGGTAAGTATGATATCCATGGAGTTCCTCTATGGTTCTATGACTGAGAGTGTATGGCCATACCCAGGTGAGAACCTGTTTTTAGTCATAGCCATGTGATTGGGTGAAAACAAGTGGTGACACACTTGTCCAATCGGATATCAGTTCGGCAAAGAGACTGTAATGCATCTGTACCAAGTTGCGATGATGGGGATGTCGATATCGATATCCATTCCAATGACCTGGGTAGTAGCGATGCACTGCTAGGTGCCACTCACTTCTTGTGGTGACCTTGGGTCAGCACTGCCAGCGTCAGAGGAACCTACAGGGTCGCACACCTTGATACTTGAGTTCTCGTATTGATCGGGAAGCTTTATGATCGAGTTATTGGATAACTCAGATCTACTTGGGAGATTTCATCAGCGCCAATGGGCCTAATGATATGGAAGAATGTTATTGGAGCCAAACTTCATTTTTGGCAGGTTGACCCGTATTTGACCATGATTGGTCACATGTGGATTAGGGTTGCATTGGATTGGATGCAAATGCTTAATTAACCCATGTGATGAAGTTTGGGCTAGCTCATTATCCAATGAGGCCCAATGACAAGTTCTCATGAAGAGATGAGAGGCCAAAAGGGTATAATGGGGAGAAACATGAACCATTAAGCGCCTAGGGGCATAATGGGGTCATGTTGGCGCCTTTGCTTCATTATGGAAGTAAAGGGCGCCTCCCCTCTCTTCCTTGGATGGAATGCATGCCTCTATGGCATGTCTTGGGCTGATATGGTACTTGGGCGATTATGGATAGGTTGAATGGAGTTTATGGTAAAGTCTTGGAGACTTTCCTTGTCTCAAACCTTCTCATCCTAGCCCTACACTTGTCATGATCTTGGCCCTTCCCTTAACCGCCTCTTTCCCTATATATGTGACCCCAGCTGCCCCATCTTAAGATGATTTGATCCTTGAAGGCGTGAACACAAGAAGAGGGGCGAGAGCTAGGAGCAAGGGCGCAACTTCCTCTTCCTTCTTCCATAGCTGCAAGCTTCTCCCTCCTTTCCTCTTGGCGCAAGGAGCTTTTAATGCTTGGCGGCTTGGCTTGGTTCCTTCTTCTCTTGGCGCATCCTTTCCTCTTGGTGGCGCAAGTGAAGTGGAGCATCTCCCTAAGGCTTGGATCTTCTTCTCGAGGCTAGCACTGTGCATGGAAGAAGAGAACTCAAGAGATCCGTGTGTGTGAGACTGCAGAGGGCGCACACTTGGGCGCCTACATCGGCATCACTCCAAATCGCTTTTAAGGTATTTCCTAACTCATCGTGTCGACTCTCTTGCTTGCGATCTTCACTGGATTTTTGGGACCGGCCTGTTTCGGGGACATTCTTCCGCTGTGAAATGTATGTATGTATGTCTATGACTCTGAAAAATTGTAAAATGTCCCCGGGGTTTCCCAACATGAAGCCTTGAGGGATCCTTTACATCACTTGCGCCACCTTCAAGGAAGTTGCGCTAAGTGCCAATGAAGAAGAGGAAGAGGAAGAGGATGAGTTTCGGCCCTTAGGAAGATGAAGAAGAGTTGCCACCACCAAGCCCTTCTCTAGGTTGCGCCAAGAGGAGAAGAAGGAGAAGAAGGCTTGCGGCTTCAAGGAGGAAGAGAGATTGCGCCACCACTAAGTCACTCTCGCCCTTGCTCTTCTTATTCTCGCCAAGGCGATACATCAAAGAGGCTCATGCATGCATCTAATATATAGATGCATCTAATATATGGATACAAGAGGCGGTTTTGTAGGTGGGGTGGGCGCAACTTCTTCCAAGGATAAATCGGCTAGGGTTAAGGGATTGGGTGCAATTAGGGTTTGAGGTAAGGAAACTCTCCAAGACTTTACCATAAGCCTCATCCCCTCTTCCATATGCGCTTAAGACCTTTCTATAAAAGTCCTCAAGCCATATCAGCCCCATGTCTTTCCTTAGAGGCAAGCATGCCATCAAGGGCTCAAGGGCTAGGCGCTAATAGCTTCCTAATGAAGCATTAGGCGCCTCTTTCACCCCATTATACCCTTCATGTGCCTATGGGGATAATTTCTCCCCATTATACCCTTTTAGCCAATTCTCTTCTCATGACAACTAGTTATTAGGCCTCATTGTGTAATGAGCTAGCCCAAATTTCATTACATGGGTTGATTAAGCCATTGGATCCAATCCAATGCAACCCTAATCCACATGTGACCATTCTAGGTCAATTTCGGGTCAACCTGCCAAAAATGAAGTTTGGCTCCAATAACTCTCTTCCAACTCATCAGGCCCATTGGTGCTGATGAAATCTTCCAAATAGATCCAAGCTATCCAATAACTTGATCATAAGGCAACATCAAGAGTCTACGTGTGACCCCGTAGGATCCAAATGACAATGGCAATGATGATAGAACATCATAAGTAGTGAGAGATATCTAGCAACACATCACTACTACCCATATCATTGGACTTAAGTCATCGGGCAACAACTCCTAAACAAGCAACGAGGATTCCCATGCATTATATATCCCATTGCCTAAACTAATAACCTGCCATTGGATTAGTCTCAAGTTTGTTAATCCAATCTATTGGTCATGACTCAAACAGTATGGCCATACATTCCTGTCATGTACCAACGAGGTGGGGCGCCCCAAAGTGGATATCATGCTTCCAATCAAGGAAGGGGCAAATCCTACTATTGGTCATCCATGTCTTTTTGTGGTTTATGATATGCCCAATGACAATCGTTTTGGTTACCCATTTACGGAGAGACATAAGACTGCATCAAAACATATCCATCATCAAATATAGACATGAATACCTCAAGTATAAGGATCAATGCAAACCTCTCGCATGTGAGATTGACCTGTTGACTAGACAAGTCAATACTCATGGTGGGTCACTCCAGTGCAACCAATGCACCTGTATGTCAGCGTTACTGTGCCCCGCACCTGACCAGCCCATACACCAGTCTCACATGCACCAAAACTATCCCATATCGGCTAAGACACCTTGACTGGGGATTGCTTATGAGAATGGATCCAACCAAACTCCTGGGACATAATTTATGCAATTCAATACATCAACACAGGTAAAGCAATATGCATAATAACAACCATGCCTTAATTGATTACATCAATTTTATCAAAGTACATTCAAATAATGTCGGACCATGTTCATTCATTGGTCTACATGGCATAAACACTAACAATTTTATCATGATAAAGATATAATTTACTTCATAAAAGGATCAACTCACTTTCGTGCAGACAATCATGTAGGGACCGATCTTCGCTTTCGCGCAAAATCTATCCCAAGCTGAAAATAAGTAAATCATCAATCAAAGAACTCAAGGATCACTTTCATGCATCCGAATTCTAAGTTGATTATCTCAAGTGGAATCTCAAGGATCACTTTCGTGCATCCGAGTCTCAACACAAGTTCTACTTATGGTTCTCCAATATTTCGATCCTCACTTTCACACAAGATCTCGACGTTTGATAAATTAACTTAATCCTAGATTCATATTATTATCATGGCAATTATTCTTCTAAAATCAAGAAACAAGAACTAACCTAATTTCTTATAGTAAGTTCCTAACATTCAATTCTAGGGTTCCAAGTTCTCAAGCAAGTCACCTTTCGGTCCTTATTGCGAAAACTCTAAAATATGATTAATAACATGAATCTATGGAGAACTAAAGAGCAATTAACACATAAGTAAAATTATCATGCTAAAATTATACGTGATGAAGTAATGAAAAATTTATCTAGTCGTTAAGAAATCAAAGGGAATTACTCCCCCATGTCCCATAAAAGGTTTAAGCTAGCATGGCAGAAAGATTACAATATTCCATAGTATCAAAGTATAAGAAATCAAAGAAAGGGGGGCAAAACAAATAACCACACAGCTGTAATGGAAATTACAGCCGTAATTTCCGTGTGGGAACAGTGCTGGCAGCGTGCTTTTGTTGATTTCTCCTCCGATCGAGATCCATTCTCTTTGAAACTTCTGGGGTATGTTCTCCTACTCAAGGTGAAGCTTCCCCTCAAATTTCACGACTGGAGATGCGCTGTATGCTTCTCGGTGGTGAAACCTAAGGTGGCGGCATGTAACTCAATTTCTCTCTCGACAGTTGATGAAAATTAGGGCTTCTCCGTTCTCTATCTTCTCCTCGCGAAAAGCTCTCTTTTTGTTTCTTACAGCTTTGAATTTAATGGCTTGGATCATCCGCAATCGATCACGCAAAAATCGAACTTCAAGGTTGACTAGGAAAATCGCGTCCAGAGTTAGAATTATGGCCGTGAATATGGTTGCAGCAGTGCTTTAATTTGGGCTAGAACTCTTGGTACAGAAATCATCTGGAATTACGGTACCGTGAATTTCATTTCGGTAGTGCCGTATTTGCATCGAATCTCTCTAGTGGAAAATCGACTCAAAATACGGCCCATAATTTCTGTTACGGCAGTACCATAAAATCCATCAAACTTTCTGTATAGAATCAAACCCAGATTACGGCCCGTGAAATCCATTACGGTAGGGCCGTAATTGCCTTGAAACTTTCTGTAAGAAAAATTCCAAAATACGGCAGTACTATGGTTTTGTTATGTAGATGCAGTGAAACCACGGTACTGTAATGTTGATTACGGGGGTGTCATGATTTGCTCTGATGCTCTAATCTTCTTGAAATTTGACAAGTAATCTTCTCGTGATGGTGGAAATTCATCCATGCTTCTAGAATTGCTTGAAAACACCTGAAAATCATGCCTTTTTTTCCTGAAAATCATCAAAAACCAAAAAGAGTGTAGATTCCGCAATAATTGATAAAAAAGGCATAAAAATAAGCAAAGATGTAGGAATATGACACAAAAATACCAATGAAATGGCACAAAATTTACTATAAATTTCGGTGTCATCATTGCTCCCCAAATATGGCACGAAAAAGAAGGCTTTTATGCCCAAAAGATTTGCCTCCCTCTTAGCTTCCTAAAATATATTTTTCATATTTTTCTAATTTTTTTAAAGCCATCAATCAAGTAAAAAATATAAAGACGGACAATAGAGTCAATCGCGATCACGGGTGAACCCTAGCATGTTCACCCACCTATGAAGTATTCTGTGAAGTTATGCGAAGTAAGAATCACAAGCGAACACCTCCGTGTTCACCAAGTTGTGAAGTATTTTGTTCTTTTCTTGAAAATTATCTTCGATGAAATCAGCCAAATACCTAGATCATGGGCAAGCCGTGAAGTGTTCTGTAAGTTTTCGGATATCTAGGCGAATCACAAGTGAACCCTGCAGTGTTCACGTGGCCATGATTTTCAAGGAAAATTCTGATTGAGCCCAAATTTGTTGTGTAGACTCGTCTTCTTATAAGAAATCACTCAATGGCTATAGAACCTCCAAAAAGCTCCAAAATTGAGTGATTTTACCTAAAATTTCATAAAGACGAGAAAAAGTGAAGATTCAGAAGCAAACAAGAAAATAAGCCTAAATAGAGCTTGAAAATATTAAAATTAGCATAGTTTTGAGATAAAATAATACTAGAAATCACTGTGAAAATGCAAGACATCAAATACTCTCAAACATAAATCTTTGCTTGTCCACAAGCAATAAACTAAGACGAAGTACATGATAGGCATGAAAGTAGTTATCCTGGTCGAAAGCAAATAACCAAATCAGAAAATATCTATGAATTGTTGGTGTATATGCCCTAAGTCCAATTTTTGGTTTGTCTTTGTACTACTTGACATTGATATTTCTTATATATCATTCTGGCATTTGTCGTTATCATGTTTAGTTTACATCTGCGATTGTGTTCTTACATGATAATGTCCCTAGAGACAGATTGGATCTATGGTTAAACTCTAGTCCCCAGTCAATGTACCTTAGTGAATATGGGATAGCTATGGTACTTGTGAGACTGGTATATGGGCTGCTTAGGCACGTGGTGCTAACACAGACATATGAGTATATCAGTGTTAGATATACTAGACTGACCCACTGTGAGGCAATGACTTTGTGTCATGAGTTATCCTCACAAGTGACAGGATATGCATTGATCTCTTGTCTTGAGGTCATTGACTATTCTATATGGTTAGGAACATGGTTTGATACAACCTAACACCTCACTGTAGTTGGGAGGTCATAACAATTGTCATTCAGCATGCAACGACCCATATCAGATGGTTAATGTACAGACAGAGGATTTGCCCCTTTCTGAGGGAAGCATGATATCCATGGGAACCCCCTATGGATTTATGACTGAAAGTGTATGGCCATCACTAGGTAAAAGCCTAATTTAGTCATGACCATGAGATTGGTTTAAAACAAGTGGTGACACACTTGTCCAATCAGATATTAGTTTGGAAAAGGGACTGTAATGCATCTGTATCTAGTTGCGATGATGGTGATGTTGATGTCGATAACTATTCCGATGACTTGGGTAGCAGCGATGCACTGCCAGGTGCTACTCACTGCTTGTGGTGACCTTAGGTCAGCACTGCCAATGTCAGAGAAACCTATAAGGTCGCACACCTTGATACTCAAGTTCTCATATTGATCAGGAAACCTTATGATCGAGTTATTTGATAGCTCGAATCTATTTGGGAGATTTCATCAGCGCCAATGGGTCTAATGAGATGGAACAGACTTATTTGAGCCAAACTTCATTTTTGGCAGGTTGACCCAAAATTGACCATGGTTGATCACATTTGAGTTAGGGTTGTATTGGATTGGATCTATTGGCTTTATCAACTTGTGCAATGAAATTTGGGCTAGCTCATTACCCAATGAGGCCCAATAACAAGTTGTCATGAAGAGAGAATAGGACTTAAGGGAATACTAGGGAGAAATCTCCCTCCATTGGTGCCTATGGGCATAATGGGGAGGAGTTAGCGCAATTTACTTCATAAGGAAGCAATTGGCGCCTTCCCCTTTGTTCCTTGGATGGATGGCATGCCTCTAAGGCAAGGCTTGGGGCTAATATGGCTGATTGGACTTGTATAGTAAGTCCTTGGTGCATATAGAAGAAGGGAAGAGGTTTATGGTAAAGTCTTAGAGACTTTCCTTACCTCTAACCCTAATTGCTCCCACACCCAAACCCTAGCCGCATGCTTCATGCGATTTGCGCCACTACCTCTTGTGTTGCCACCCCCTCTTGCATCTATATATCAGCATACATGCGAGTGCCCTAGAGAAATAATCTATTAGCGTGAACCCCCAAATAGGGGCGAGAGCAAGAGCAAGTGGCGCATCATCTCTTCCATAGCCGCAAGTCTTCTTCCCTTCCTCCTCTTGGCACAAGTTGGAGGAAACTCTTGGCAGCTTGATCTCCTTCTCCGTAATCCTTGGCACAACTTCTCTTGAAGATGGTGCAAGTGATCAAAGGAGGTGTATAAGGCTTGGATCTTCTTCCCGAAGCTAGCACTAGGCATGGAAGAAGAGAACTTGAGGCATCTGTGTGTGTGAGACTGCAGAGGGTGCACGCTTGGGTGCCTACCTCGACATTGACCTACACTTGCTCTAGGTACTTTCTTACTACATTATGTCGAGACTCTTGCAAGAACGATCCATTGGGTTTTTGGGACTAGCCTGTTTCGGGGATATGCTTTGGCTGTGTGCATGTTCTGATTGATAAAAATTTGTAAATATCCCTAGGGTTTCCTAACATAAATAATCCATGATCTAGATAGAAGAAATCAAGTTGATGCAGCGACTAATGGGAGGGATGTCCTTAGCACCGTACTCTAGGGGAATTACACAATGCTCGGTAAAAACGTGAGAGGGTCGTTAGACGAGGGAAGGAAAAACGCGTCGGAAAGTGCAGGGAAACCAATAGAAGCACGACGAAAGAGACGAAGAAGTCAATTGGGGCAACACTAATGCAAACGAAAATGAACGGCACTCAACTATTGAATAGCACATTGACCTCTTAGCATTTTTTTTTTGCAACTCACTTAGCGCAATAAGCTCGGCATGCGCCGGGGACTATGGTTGCAACGGACGGCTCGCGCGCCTATGAATCTGAAATCAAACCAAAAGACGAGAATTCCAACCACGCCTCCGACGAACGGATACTCGCGGGGATAAGGGGAAAGGAAACTCACAGCGAATGAAAGCAAGAGACAACAAGTAACAAACAGGCGAACCTGACCCACCGGAAAGGTGGGATTTACTTTACTCGGAAAGCAGGAAATAGCTTGGAATCGAGGCGTTCCTCGACCCAGATGACTACGAAGGCGAGGCTCCAGCTCGACTTCTACAAAATGCTGGTGACCCTAACTCACCAGGACGTCTCTCCACTCCAAGAGAACTGCGGAATACACTAGCCCAACCTCCTCTTTTATAGAATAGAGGGGTGGGAACAGGACAAAATACACACAAAGACACTCAACTTTAACAAACTACCTACTCCCGCAGGCCACTAAAGTTGTCAAGCTGCGGCTAAAGACGAAAGGTAACAAACTCCAAACTAATATTCTTCGGGGGCAGGTGGCGTGATTCTGCATCTTCGTACGATCATGGTCTAGACGCGCTCCGAACACATGGTGATGTGGCAGCAGAATTTCGATGTTGTGCGCTGCGTAACTACTGTCGCGGCCCGCTCTTGGGCCGTGTTGTTGCTGAGGTTGAGCGGCCCACTTGGGTTGGGGGCCCCAAGGGGTTGGCTGGGGGCGCCCTTGGGCTGGACTATCATGGCATGAGAGGAAGGAGTATCGACGAAGCCCGTGAAGTGATTCAGTGGTTTTCCTTAATGTTGGGATTATCAGATTATCACCTTGTGGAGCTCCTTGGGGTCATCCTGGGATGGAGCAACATGGTAGGGAGGGTGACTGACGTGAAAGTGCGGTCGTCGAGGCTCCACGGCATCTTCGGGGTTGAACACGGCCTGGCCGTGTTGGTGCGAACGGCCGTGTTCAGGTACAGGTCGGCTGGCCGGGGCGGACACGGCTTGGAACACGAGTTTGTTGGCGGCCATGGTGAATTCGTTGTTGGTGGCCGAGGGGAACACGGGCTGGCCGTGCCGGGGCGCACGGCCGTGTTCAGCTACAGGTTGGCTAGCCGAGGGAAGCACGGGCGGGGCCACGGGCGTGTCGCTGGCCGTGGTGAGCTCGGCGTTGTTGGCCGAGAACAACACGAGCTGGCCGTGCCAAGGCATACGGCCGTGTCAGGCTGTACGAAATTCGGCCGAGAGAAGTACGGGCAGGGCCACAGGCGTGTCGATGGCCGTGGCGAGCTCGGCATTGTTGGCCGAGAAGAACACGGGCTAGCCGTGCCAAGGCGCACGGCCCTGTCGGGCTGCAGGAAATTCGGCCGAGGGAAGCACGGGCGGGGCCACGTGCGTGTCGCTGGCTGTGGCGGCGTTCGCATCTCTGGACTCTCGTGTCATGGCCGTGTCTGGACAGATGGCCTGGCCGTGTCTAGCTCTGGGAAGCTCCGTTTGCACCGCAGATTTCTGAAAAAAATCCTGGGGCCCTGGGGAGCTTCCCCAAGTGTCTTCTAAGGGACTTGGGCCGGCTTCATGTAGGTTCGTGTGCCCGATTGCTCCTGCATCAGCTTCCGCTGCGTACTATGAGGAGTTCTCCTCCGGAGAACTGGGGGGCAGCGGGTCGTCGGTGTCGGAGGGCCCCTCCAAAGGGCCGAAGAAGGGGAGGAGGTCCGCTACGTTGAAGACGGGGTGGATGCTCATGTCGTCGGGCAAGTCCAGCTCATAGGCGTTGGAGCCAATCCGGCGCACTACCGCGTAGGGTCCCATGTAGCGTGGGCGGAGCTTAGAATGCGCTCTACTCGATAAACGCTCGGGGTGGACGCGCACCCTCACCAGCTCACCTACAGAAAAGTGTTGTGGCCTACGATGCTCATTGGCCTTCAATGCATTGCTAGTGTTGCCCAAAAAGATACGCCGTTGAACCTCATCATGCAAACTAGCGATGTGTTGTGCAAATGCATATGCATGCGGGGAAAGATGGGACTCCATGGGTAGGTCATGCAAGTCGATAGGTTTGCGCGGCTGGAAGCCCAAGACGATCTAGAAGGGACTAAGGCCCGTAGTCCTATTGGAGGCACTATTGTACGCAAATTCAGCCATCGGTAGGATGGAATCCCACGACCTCGGGTGGTCGCCAACAAGGCAGCAGAGGAGGTTACCCAAGTTGCGGTTAAGCACCTCAGTTTGGCCATCGGTTTGAGGGTGATAGGCCATGGAGAGTTTCAGTGTGGTGTCCGAGAGAGCCCAAAGCGAGCACTAGAAGTGGCTCACAAAACGCATGTCACGATCGGACACGATGGAAGTGGGAAGACCGTGAAGGCGCACGATCTCCCGGACAAAGAGGGTGGCAATGTGAGATGCGTCGGCAGTGCGCGAACAAGGGATAAAGTGGGCCATCTTCGAAAACTGATCAACAACGACGTAGATCGAATCGAAGTGGGAGGCGGTCCGAGGCAACCCGAGGACGAAGTCCATGCTCAGGTCGCGCCATGGGCCGCTGGCCACTGGCAAAGGGGCATAGAGACCCGTGTTTGGCGGCCGGGGCTTGGCTAATTGACATGTGCCACAATGGCGCACAATGCGCGCAACATCCTTTCGGAGGGAGGGCCAGAAAAAACATTCTTCTGCCATCTCAAGGGTTTTGTTGCGGCCATGATGACCGGCGACGCCACCCGCATGAAGCTCGAGCACAAGGTGGTCTCGAAGCGAAGAGCGAGGAATGCACAAGCGATTCCCCAAGAACAGATGACCCTCGCACAATTGATATGGGGAGTCGGAGTCGGCGGACTCGGTCAAGGCGGCATAGATGGCACCAAAGTCAGAGCACACAGGGTACTCCTCTTAGACATGGTCAAAGGTATTGACTCGGGTGCGCATGATGCACAAAAGGGTTCGGACGCGACTGAGGGCATCCGCGACAACGTTTTCCTTGCCCGCTTTGTGGGTAATAACGAAATAGTACTTTTGCAAGTACTCAACCCATTTAGCATGCCGGGCACCTAGTTTCTTCTGGGCATTGTGAAAAGATAAAGCTTGGTGGTCACAGTATAGGACAAACTCGCGATGAAGAAGATAGTGTCGCCACTGCCTGAGCGATTGAACGATTACGTAAAATTCCTTATCGTACGTTGAATAACGCTGACGAACAGCGTTCAGTTTCTCACTGAAGAAGGCCACAGGATGGCCCTCTTGACTAAGGGAACCGCCGATGCCGGAACTAGAGGCATCGCACGCGACCTCAAAGACTTTCAAAAAGTCGGGGAGGCACAGGATAGGGGCAGTGGTCAAGTCATCCTTTTGCGCATCAAAAGCCCGCTGAGTGGCAGGGGTCCACTCGAAGTCATCCTTGGAGAGGCGTTGGGTCAAGGGGGTGGCAATGGATCTAAACCCCCGGATGAACCGACGATAGAAGCCGGCAAGACCCAGGAAGCTACGAATCTCAGTCACGGTGCGAGGCTCGGGCCAATGCCAGATGGCCTCGACTTTCGCGGGGTCAACGGAGAGTCCTTGATCGGACATGATGTACCCTAAGAAATATACGCTGTTGGAAAGAAAGGAACATTTCTTCGTGTTAAGGAAGAGTCATTCCATGCGAAGCTGTTTGAATGTGGAGCGAAGGTGCTCCAAGTGTTCAGCGCGGGTCTGACTAAAAATTAGGATATCATCAAAGTAAACAACCAGGAACTTTCCCATATATGGCTTGAGGACTTGACTCATCAAGGGCATGAACGTGGAGGGGGCATTGGACAGGCCGAATGGCATGACGAGCCACTCGTAGAGACCATCCTTGGTCTTGAAGGCGGTCTTCCACTCATCGCCCTCACGAATGCAGGCTTGGTGGTAGCCGCTGTGGAGGTCAAGTTTCGAGAACCACAACGTGCCGGAAATCTGGTCCAACATGTCATCGAGTCGAGGGATGGGAAACCTATACTTAACAGTGATTCGGTTAATGGCACGGCTGTCCACACACATGCGCCACGACCCATCCTTCTTGGGTGTGAGGAGTGCTGGGACGGCGCAAGGGCTGAGGCTCTCACAAATGTACCCCTTAGTGAGGAGATCATCCACTTGACGTTGTAACTCAGCGTATTTCGAGGGCTTAAGGCAATGGTGGGGCAAGTTTGGGAGGGGTGCTCCCGGTATGCATCCCGGTATGAGGTCAATGGCGTGTTGAATTTCCCTCTTTGGGGGAAGGCCATGGGGCAAATCCTCGGGGCTGATATCCCTAAAGTCGGCTAGGAGGGTGGCCACCTCAACGGGAGGTGCCGGCTCAAGGCATGGGACATAATCCTGCACTTCGCGCACCATGAGAGCGTAGACAGTCTTGTTCCCATGGGCCTCACGCACCAACGCAGGTGTACGCATGAGGGAAACCATAGGGGGACATGGAGTGACAGGGGCCGACGGGGCGATCACACCCTTGGAAGTGGACGCGTGCATCTCCTTGGGCGGAGCCGGGATGAGTCGAATCTTCTGCTCATTGTGGTCGAACGTATAAGTGTTCGACCGACCATAATGGACCACGTCCCTATCGTAAAGCAATGGACGGCCAAGGAGGACGTGAGCGATGTCCATAGTCGCAACGTCGCATAACACTTTCTCACGATAGTTCCCAAAGGCAATGGGAATGTGACATTGATGCGTGACGGGGAGGCTTGTGGTGTCGACCCAAGCGATAGAGTAGGGTCGTGGGTGGGGCTCAAGGGGAAGGCCAAAGCGTGTGACCGCTGTCCGAGAGACTACGTTCAAGCTACTTCCGCCATCGAAGACGATCTTACATGAGTGCCCATTGCACTTGATGTAAGTCATGAAAATGCCCGAGCGCCTCCAATCGTCGGTAGGTGCCGGCTGGACTAGGTTGCAGCGCACCACAAGTGCGGAAGGACCTGACTCCTCCCCACTTGTGTAGCACTCGGGTTCAATGTCGAGTTCCGCGGGGGTCATGGTAGCGACGCGGGCTGGGCCCTTGTCGGCCAGTGGGGGTTTCTTAGGGCACTCTCGCGACATGTGGCCCGGTTGGAGACAATTGTAACAAGTGATCCGGCTAGAGGAGCCAATCGCAGGGGCCTTGCCCTTCTCTTCCAACGTGGGTCGAGAGGGGGAAGCGTCAGTATGGGGGCGATGAAGGGGCTGATGGGCCGGTGGTGCGGGTCGTGGGTCAGGACGAGGCTCAGTACGCTCAAAGCGTGGGTGAGGGAGGTTGCCCTGGTGGGGGCGTCTATAGGACCCAAGGTCATGACGGTCATTACGCCTTGCAGCGGCGTGAAGATCTTGCTCGATGTCTCGAGCACATTGGAAAGATTGATCAAAGGTTTCTGACCCATAAGGTGGTAAGGCTCGACGGATATTAGAACGTAGCCCATTCCAAAATTTGGACAAGGACAACTCGGGGTCCTCCTGGAGGTTACATCGGAGTTGGAGCGTCTCAAAGGTGAGATGGTAGTCCTTTACGGTACTTGAGCCTTGGTGTAGGCTACTATACTGATCAAGGAGACGTTGTCTGTACGACGTGGGCACGTAGCACTCACGAAGGCGATAGTGCATCTCCGCCCACTCAGTGATCGGGCGAAGGGCCTGCTGCGCGTTTTGACGCTCCACGTTTTCCCAATGTAAACGTGCAGGGCCTTCAAGTAGGGTGCGCATATACCATACACAGTCATGTTGTGGGAGTCTAGTTAGGTCAAAATGGGCGTCGACGGAGGCCACCCAATCCAGGAATTTGGTGGGGTCTAGGCCACCTTTGAAAGGCGCGGGGGTGTGCCTAACATAACGCAAGATGACGTTGTCCCCTCGGGGACGTTCAACGGGGGTTTCGGCCGGAGTACGCGGTACAGCCCAAGCATGGCCGAAACGACCGTTAGGCTGAGGGCCCTCGGCGGCCTAGACATCATCTTCATCTAGGGGTTCATCCTCACGGATTGGGTTCCTTGGAGCCTCGTAGGAATGAGGGTGGTTCCAGTCATCCATTTGGGCACGTGGCCGTGTTGGTGCGGCCAATGGAGGCAATTCTCTAGTAGGGGCTGGGTGTGCGGACAACGGAGGATTCACCGAGGTTGGGAGCTCACGCTCCGTGGCTCCGGGGCGACTAAGAAGGTTGTGGATTCCAGCCATACCAGCGAGAAGCTGGCCAAACTTGGCATCGGTGCGGGCTTGTTGTGCATCTGCACGCGCGTCCTGGGCGTCCATGCGCGCGGACAGCATTGCAAGCTTTGCCTCAACTCGCGCCTCAAGTGCGGTTATAGATTCTAGATGGGAGTTAGCCCCTTCCGAAGGCTGGACTGATTCTTGGGTTTCAGGAATGGTGTCGGGGTATTGTGACGACATGATTTGGGATCTAGTAGTCACCATGCACAAACAAGGGGAAACGCGACTAATGCGGAATGCGGAAAAGAGATGCGGAAAGAATGCGGAAATATGCTATGCAAGGGGATCGTGCGAACGATAAGAATCGATCGTGCAATGCCCTCTGATACTAGAATTGATGCAGCGACTAATGGGAGGGATGTCCTTAGCACCGTACTCTAGGGGAATTACACAATGCTCGGTAAAAACGTGAGAGGGTCGCTAGACGAGGGAAGGAAAAAAGCGTCGGAAAGTGCAGGGAAACCAATAGAAGCACGACGAAAGCGACGAAGAAGTCAATCTGGGCAACACTAATGCAAACAAAAACGAATGGCACTCAACTATTGAATAGCACACTGACCTCTTAGCATTTTTTTTTTGCAACTCACTTAGCGCAATAAGCATAGCCTGCGCCGGGGACTGCTGTTGCAACGGACGGCTCGCGCGCCTATGAATCTGAAATCAAACTAAAAGATGAGAATTCCAACCACGCCTCCAACGAACGAATACTCGCGGGGATAAGGGGAAAGGAAACTCACAGCGAATGAAAGCAAGAGACAACAAGTAACAAACAGGCGAACCTGACCCACCGGAAAGGTGGTATTTACTTTACTCGGAAAGCAGGAAACAACTTGGAATCGAGGCGTTCCTCGACCTGGATGACTACGAAGGCGAGGCTTTGGCTCGACTTCTACAAAATGCTGGTGACCCTAACTCACCAGGAGGTCTCTCCACTCCAAGAGAACTGCATAATACACTAGCCCAGCCTCCTCTTTTATAGAATAGAGGGGTGGGAACAGGACAAAATACATAAAAGGCACTCAACTTTAACAAACTACCTACTCCTGCAGGCCACTAAAGTGGTCAAGCTACGGCTAAAGACGAAAGGTAACAAACTCCTAACTAATATTCTTCGGGGGTAGGCGGCATGATTCTACGTCTTCGTATGATCATGGTCTAGACGCGGTCCGAACACATGGCAATGAGGCAGCAGAATTTCGATGTTGTGGGTTGCATAACTACTGTCGCGGCCCGCTCTTGGGGTGTTGTTGCTGAGGTTGAGTGGCCCACTTGGGTTGGGGGCCCCAAGGGGTTGGCTGGGGGCGCCCTTGGGCTGAACTGTCGTGGCGTGAGAGGAAGGAGTATCGACGAAGCTCGTGAAGTGATTCGGTGGTTTGCCTAGATGTTGGGATTGTCGGATTATCACCTTGTGGAGCTCCTTGGGGTCATCCTGGGATGGAGCAACATGGTAGAGAGGGTGACTGACGTGAAAGTGCGGTCGTCGAGGCTCCATGGCATCTTCAGGGTTGAGGTCGTGTTCAGGTACAGGTCGGCTGGCCGGGGCAAACACGGCTTGGAACACGAGTGTGTTGGCGGCCATGGTGAATTCGTTGCTGGGGGCCGAGGGGAACACGGGCTGGCCGTGCCGGGGCGCACGGCCTTGTTCAGCTACAGGTTGGCTAGCCAAGGGTAGCACGGGCGGGGCCACGGGCGTGTCGCTGGCCATGGTGAGCTCGGCGTTGTTGGCCGAGAAGAACACGGGCTAGCCGTGCCAAGGCGCATGGCCATGTCGGGCTGCAGGAAATTTGGCCGAGAGAAGTACGGGCGGGGCCACGGGTGTGTCGATGGCCATGGCGAGCTCGGCATTGTTGGCCGAGAAGAACACGGGCTGGCCTTGCCTAGGCGCACAGCCGTGTCGGGATGCAGGAAATTCGGGCGAGGGAAGCACGGGCGGGGCCACGTGCGTGTCGCTGGCAGTGGCGGCGTTTGCGTGTCTGGACTCTCGTGTCACGGCCGTGTCTGGACAGACGCCCTAGCCGTGTCCAGCTCTGGGAAGCTCCGTTTGCACCGCAGATTTCTGAAAAAAATCCTGGGGCCCTGGGGAGCTTCCCCAAGTGTCTTCCAAGGGACTTGGGACGGCTTCATGTAGGTTCGTGTGCCCGATTGCTCCTACATCACAAGTGATTAGAAAATGTTCAAAATGTTCAGTAGTTAGGTCCCACAATTCCTAGAAATCAAGTCATTCAACTAAAAGCATATAAAAACCCAATTAAGCACACATACCGCTTATACAAATCCAATTCATCCAAAATCAACTTGTTGGGATAGATACAAATGTATTATTGAGAGAATAAGCTCTAGTATGATAACTTCCTATTGAAACTAGGTGTTGATTCCGGCTTTGAAACCATAGAGTGATACTAGACTTCAACTCTTATCTTAGGTACTACTACCAATTTTTCACAGTGCCAAGTAGAGGAGTCTCTCCGAGACATCAATTCTTATCTTAGGTGCCACTACCAATTTTACACAGTGGCAAGTAGAGGAGTCTAAGAGTTTCCTTTTTTTTAAGTGATCAATGAGATAAGGTGGAATAACTAAAGAAGTAAGGATTCGAGTGAATAAGCAGATATGTACAATATTATGAAAGTATGTGTATACTATTAGCATGCAATTCTTGAATATACAAAGCAATATTTGACCCCCACTAATTAACAATTTTGAATATCCTAATAAAAAAAATTCTAGAATCACAAAAAAGGTGGACATGATCATAGAGTAAGTTCTGATTGGAAGGTGCATCCAACAAATTATAATTACTCCATACCAGGCATGAATTCAATCTCTAACAGTATTCATGGCTATCATAGGATCAAAAATAAAGTCACAGCATATCACTGCATATTCATTCAACATAAACATAAGAGTTAAGTCATAACGACATGAAGGAAGTAAGTCATTGCAATATGCAATCTTTTAGGCTGTGTTCACAAGAACAAATAGAAAATAGATGGAAAATCGATGGAAGAGAAAAAATAGAAAGAAAAGAAGATAGGTAGAAAGGAAAAGTGACTCACGTGATTCTCACTTGAGAATAGAGGAGAAATCGGAAGGCTGAGAAAGCGTCAATGGCAGGCAAGAAGCCAACAAGGTCAGGCGGTAGGCGAGGTGCGGGAAACAAACAGATGCATGCATACGAATGATGGAAGGCTACAGGCGAGGCGGAGGGGCGGCGAGCAGGGGAATGGCGAACGGGCTGATCTTATTGGAGTAGGACGGCGAAGAGGGCACCTTTGCCGTTTGCATCGACAGAGGGCCAAGTGTCACTCATTAGGACAGAGTTCTATGTAGGAGTCTCGCCGATCAGGCTCTCCATCCTTTCATTAGCGAGGCGGACTAACGGCGAGGTGGATGGATGCCAAGGCAGAATGACGACGCGATGATGTCAAGTGGCAGGCGGCAGGCGAGGTAGAGGCGTGTCGAGTCGGGGAATGGCAGACGGACGAAGGCAAAGGAGGCTGTGAGGGCGACGAGGAGGCTAGGAGGACGAGGTGGATGAGGCTACGAGAAGGCGAATGAGGCTAACGAGGGAGATGAGTTAGATGAGGTAGACAAGCTAGTGATAAGGCAGTGACATGGCAGATGAGGCAGGCGATGTGGTGACAAGGCGGACGCACCGATGATGAAGAAGACAAGGCTGCTAGGAGGATGAGGCGGATGAGGCCAAAGGCTACGGAGGAGGTGGATGAGGGCGACGATGCAATGAGGCGACGAGGCGAGCAAGGTGACGGAGTCATGGACACACATGAGGGCGGCCCAACACCTCTAGGAAACAATTGGGGAGACTCCCAAGGATTTGAGGAGGATGCCCCACAAATTTTAGCATAGGAAACCTTCTGCCGCCCTGAACACGGCCAGGCCGTGTTGGCAGACACGGTCGTGATGAGAAGAACGGCCGTTCCACCAGCCGTGGCCGACTCCACATGACCCAGCCGATCCCGACACGGCCAGGCTGAAAGTTCCACTAAGGGGGCGAAACCCTAATCATGCAGATATAAAAACTTGCATGGGCGGAATCTAGGGTTTCCTAGGATCGCATGTATGAACATAGATCAACTTAAGAGATTTGTATAGATCAAGAAGGGGATCATACCATTGCCATTTCTTGGATGGCGTCTTGGAAGAAGAGGGCGAGCGGCTCTCCTCCAAAGGTGGCGCACACAAAGTGAAGATGACTACTCCCTTGGCGTTCCTTGTGCTAGCAAAGCTCCAAGGTCTCCTGATCGCGTGAAGGAGATTGAGATGAGATCTCTTGGCTTTGTCAAGTCCTCTCCTTGGCGTCAAGACTCTACTCACACGAGAGAGGCGTCGAGAGGAAGAGGTGAAAAGAGATGCACCCACGAATGTAGAGGCGTGCTCTCTATTTTGGAAACATGACTTCCAAAAATAGCAAGCCACTAACATCATGCGTTCATGCGTTCACTCCAAGTGAACCATCGCATTTTTCTCTCCCATTGAACCATGCGCTCACTTGATGAGCCGGTTCAATTGAATTTGGTTCAAGGACCAAATCAAACCAAGCCTTAGTCTAGATCAAATTAAACCATAAGGCTCAAGATCTAACCATTCATCTCTTGATGCTCTTGATCTCACCGATCTAGCATCAAATCTCTCGATCGAAGCTTACCGATCTCAAGCCCTAATCAATCAAACATGATCAGACCAGATCTCACTCACAATCAGAGTTTAAACTCCTTTAAACTGAACCAAAACAATTCAGTCCACACGATCTGACATAAGTAAGCCATATCATCAAATTGTGCGACCCTGAGGGTTTCCTTTAAATGTCGGTAACGATAACTCACGTTATCACGATCAGTGAGGGGTATCTAGCAACACATCACTGTCTCCCGATATAAAGGAAAGAGTCTTCCAAGACTACACTCAAACCACAGCACAAGTGTGAACCCAAGTCACTTGACATATGTGTTTCCTTTGCCACTGGATGTTCTTATTGGACAAGCGTGTCAAGCCTGTAATTCCAATATGATGAGAATGATTAGAGCAGATGAACATAGTCATCTGGGTATGGCCATACACTTTCTCAATCATCTCATCCAGGGGGCCCCTATAGAACATCACACTCCAAACAAGGAGACGGCAATCCTATATCTATCACTAGTGCCCTAACATGACACATGCTCATTATCCAAGATAGTCTATAACCATTATGTTTCAAATGATATTGAACTACCTCAAAACAATGCCAATCATCATTTAGAAACAGAAGTGATCTCAAGTCAGAGGAAATATGCCACTTGTTTGCATATAAGGATTATTCACATTGTGACAAGCAATTGAATATCCTAAGTAGGGTCTGTCCAGTACATCCAATGTACCCATGAGTCTACATCTTATTCCATACTCGAAGTATCCTATAAGATTAGAACACATATTAGTCTCAATCATATCAAGGCTGTCTCATGTTCACCAAGATATCTCGACTAAGGACAATACTGCATGTCCACCATGTAGAACAGCATTGAGACATTATTCAGAAGTATACATATTGTAGCAGATGATGTAACAACCTGAATAACAACCATTGCCTTTATAAACATAGAGTTTATATACATGATACTGATATAATCCCAAGGCCTCAAACATTAGCCTTAAGGGCATACCCCAACAATCTCCCACTTGCACTTAATCTAATGGTTGAGAAATCTCAAACCCATATTATTACAGTGCTTCTCATGCTTCTGCTGCGCCAGAGGCTTTGTAAGCGGGTCAGCCAGATTGTCATCTGTATGAACCTTGCAGACTTTGATCTCGCCACGATCAATGATCTCCCGGATCAAGTGAAACCTTCTCTGTATGCGCTTGGACTTCTGGTGCGACCGTGGTTCCTTTGCTTCTACTATTGCTCCAGTGTTATCCCAGAAGATAACCAAAGGATCTGCACTCAAAGGAACAACACCAAGTTCCTGAACGAACTTACGAATCCACACTGCCTCCTTGGATGCTTATGAGGCTGAAACATATTCAGCTTCTGTTGTGGAATCAGCAACAATTGACTGTTTGAAACTTTTCCACACCACTGCTCCTCCATTCAAGCTAAAAACATAGCCTGATTGCGATCGGAAATCATCCTGGTCAGATTGGAACGAAGCGTCAGTATATCCTTCAATACTGAGTTCTTCCTGACCTCCATATATCAAGAACATATCTTTGGTCCTCCGAAGATATTTCAAAATGTTCTTGACTGCAATCCAGTGTGCCTTCCCTGGATTACTTTGGAATCGACTGGTCACGCTTAACCCGTAAGCGACGTCTGGGCGAGTACACAACATCGCATACATAATGGACCCAATAGCCGAAGCATAAGGCGTATTGTCCATTTCATCTTTCTCAGTCTGTGTTTGTGGACACTGACTCTTTGAAAGATTTAGACCATGTCTGACTGGAAGATATCCTCTTTTAGAATTTTCTAAATGGAATCTCTCCAGGACTTTATCGATGTAAGTACTCTGGCACAACCCGAGAAGCCTCTTTGATCTATCTCTGTAGAGCTTCACACCTAATACATAGGCTGCTTCTCCTAAATCTTTCATCTGGAAACATTTTCTTAACCATGCCTTAACCGCATGTAGTTCAGGAATATCGTTTCCAATGATTAAGATATCATCGACATAGAGGACTAGAAAAGTAATCACGCTCCCACTAAACCTCTTATATACACACGGGTCATCTTCATTCTTGATGAAACCAAATTCACAGATTGATTCATCAAAACGAATATTCCAGCTTCTCGATGCTTGTTTAAGTCCATAAATGGACTTCTTTAATTTGCATATTTTATGACGATCCGATGGATTAGTGAAACCTTCAGGTTGTGTCATATACACATCCTCTTCTAATTTTCCATTAAGGAAAGCGGTCTTCACATCCATTTGCCAGATCTCATAATCATAATATGCCGCTATCGCGAGAATAATCCGAATAGACTTGAACATGGCTACAGGAGAGAAAGTTTCATCATAATCTATCCCGTAGATTTGTTTAAAACCTTTTGCAACTAGCCTGCCTTTATAGGTAACCACGTTACCATCCATGTCAATCTTCTTCTTGAAGATCCATTTACAGCCTATAGGGATTACTCCTGGAGGCGGATCAACCAAATCCCAGACTTGGTTATCTGACATGGAGTCCATCTCGGCTCGCATAGCTTCAAGCCATCTCGCTGATTCCCGTCCACTGACCGCATCCGCATAAGTGAGGGGTTCATCATCAATGATGTAGACTCCGTCACAGCGCTCAGGCTGTCGACGGATCCTTCCCGATCTTCGCAGTTCCCGTGATATCTAAGCCTCAGGTTGTTCAGTAACCTGATCTACTGGCTCAGGCTCATCCAACTATGCTTGACTACTTTGTCCTTCTTCTGGATTCTCATCCAGCTTTATTTCTCTCCCACTGGCCTCTTGCAGAAGAAATTCTTTCAATAGCCGTCCGAGCAACAAATACTTTGTTCTCTTTGGGATCGTAGAAATAATAACCCTTTGTTTCTTTAGGGTAACCGACAAAGATACATTTCTCAGATCTGCTCTCTAGTTTCCCAGAGGCGAGCTTTTTGACATAAGCCTTGCAACCCCAGATCTTAACAAATATCAAGCTTGGCTGTTTCCCATACCATAACTCATATGGAGTCTTTGAAACGGCCTTGGATAGTACTTTTGCAGCTGTTTCCAGTGCAAATCCCCAAAAGGAGTAAGGTAGAGTAGCCTGACTCATCATAGAACGAACCATATCCAGTAAGGTTCTATTTCTCCTCTCGGACACACCATTCCATTGCGGTGTTCCTGGTGGAGTGAGCTGTGAGATAATCCCACACTCCTTCAGATAGTCAGTAAACTCTCGACTCAAGTATTCTCTACCTCGATCTGAATGAAGTGACTTGATATTTCGGCCCAGCTGATTCTGTACTTCATTTTTGAAATCTTTGAACTTGTCAAAAGATTCACTCTTATGTCTCATTAGATAGACATAACCATACCTACTGAAATCATCAGTAAAGGTAATGAAGTATGAATAGCCACCTCTGGCATGTTTACTAAATGGCCCACACACATCACTGTGAATGAGGTCAAGTAAACCTGAAGCCCTTTGACCTTTGTTGGAAAAAGGAGACTTCATCATTTTGCCCATTAAACAAGCTTTGCATGTATCAAGCTCCTCATAGGAGAATGATCCCAGTAGTCCATGATCATGCAACCACTTAATGCGCTTCTTCTTAATATGGCCTAAACGACTATGCCATAGCAAGGTGCTGTCATCAGCATACTTGGCTTTCTTAATATCAATCTGCTGTATAGAACATTCCATGTCCAACATGAATAACCAATTGTTAATTGACCCAGTAGCATAAACAATATTATCAAAAGAAATATAACACTTTGAAATCTTGCATTCAAAGGAAAACCCTTTCCTGACAAGAGCAGGAATAGAGATAATATTCTTAGTTATGCTCGGCACAAAATAACAATTGTCCAGTTCTAATACAAGACCAGATGGTAAAGAGATGTGATATTCTCCTACAGCAACAGCAGCAACCCGTGCCCCGTTTCCAACTCGTAGGTCCACCTCATGCTGTCCCACCTGTCTTCTTCTCTTGAGTTCCTGTACATTTGAACAAATGTGAACTCCAAATGCAGTGTCCAACTCCACATGCAGTTGCTTCCCTTCTTATCTCCTTGGAGCGCTTTACAGTCCTTTTTCCAGTGACCCAGCTGGCCACAATGGAAACATCTGTATTCCTTCGACCGCTTTATGTTTTGCTTCAGAGCCTTGTTGTAGCTCTTGACAGGGGCTTTGCCCTTTGTAAGATCCAAGGATCTTAAGTCCTGGTAAGCATTATTTTGATTTAAATAAAATTATTGACTGTGTTATTATTCCTGTGTATTGATTGTTAATTTATGATAAATTAATTAGAGATTTTGGTTGTTGAATTATAGTTAATTAAATTAGAGATTTTTGGATGTTAATGTTAATTAATTAACTAGCTTATTGGATACCAATTTTCAGTTAATTAATTAGAGTTTATTGCTTGTTAATTTAAGTTAATTAATTATTAATTAATTGGAGTTATTGGACGTTAATCCTTATTGGATGTCAATTAAATCCTTATTGGATTTTCTTTAAGTGAATGGTTAGTTAATGGTTAAATTAATTAGTTAACCATGGGTTATTGGGTTGGCGCTAATTGGGTTTTAAAATTCGAAATTTTTAGTTAAATGGATTAAACCCTTTTGGAATTAATTGGTTAATGGGTTTAAAATTTAAAAACCCAAAGTTTAAGTGGTAATTTTCGGCTAGGGTAGAGGTTTTCGTGTTTTATTTGGCTTGGAGGAAAACTTTGGGCGACGGCTTGAAGAGTTGGCGATTCTTGAAGCCTTGGGCGATCTTCTTCTTCATCTTCCTTCTCTCTTGGCCGGAGTCTTTGGTGTTGGAGGTGTTTCCTTCCATTGGCGGCGATTCTTGGTGAAACTTCAAGCCTTTGTAGGGTCCCCTTCAAGGGGGAGCGCAAGCATGTAAAACCCCTTTCGAGAGGGGGGCAAACCCTAGAGCATGCGGAAAATGTACTCTTCTAGGGTTTCAATATGATCGTTTGCATGAACACATATATATGATCAACTTTATAAGTATTGCAAAGATCAAGTTTGAGATCTTTTACCATAGCCATGATAGAGGGTGGCGGCTTGGAAGCAAGAGGGCAAGAAAGCACTCCTCCAAAGAAAACACACACTAGATGAGAGATGGCTACCCTTTAGGATCTTCCTTGTGCTAGCAAGAGATCCCCAAAGTTCCTTGTCGTGTGTTGAAGATGAGATGTGCTTGGCCGAGAGCTTCCTTGTCCACGAGTCCTCTCTTCGTTCAACGAAGATGACAAAAGAGTAAAGGCCAAATTGCGTTAAGCCTTCTTCATTCAAGCCATGGCGTTACACTTCCAAAAATGGAAGGTTTTCAAGCCATGCGATCACTTGAAGGAAAAACCGCCCAACAAGCCTTTAAACCTTGAACCATACGTTCACCCATGTGAACCGGTTCAAGCCAATTAGGTTCAACCCAATTCGGTTCAAAACCCCAATTAAACCAGCCCAAGCCATGGTCTAGATCTCTTTGAACCAAATGGTTCAAGATCTAACCGTTCATCTCTTGATGCTCCTGATCTCTTCGATCTAGCATGCATACTCTCGATCGAAGCTTACCGATCTCAAGCCCTAATCAATCAAACATGATCAGACCAGATCTCACTCACAATCAGAGTCTAAACTCGTTTAAACTAAGTCTAAACAGTTCAGTCCACACGATCTGACTTAAGTAAGCCATATCATCAAATTGTGCGACCCTGAGGGTTTCCTTTAAATGTCGGTAACGATAACTTTCGTTATCACGATCAGTGAGGGGTATCTAGCAACACATCACTGTCTCCCGATATAAAGGAAAGAGTCTTCCAAGACTACACCCAAACCACAGCACAAGTGTGAATCAACTTCACTAGGCATACATGTGTCCTTTGCCACTGGATGTTCTTATTGGACAAGCGGGTCAAGCTTGTAACTCCAATACGATGAGCATGATTAGATCAGATGAACATAGTCATCTGGGTATGGCCATACACTATCTCAATCATCTCATATAGGGGGGCCCTTTAGAACATCACACTCCTTAAACAAGGAGACGGCAATCCTATGTCTATCACTAGTGCCCTAACCTGATTCAAGCTCACCATCCAAGATAGTCTATAATCATTATCTTTCAAATGATATTGAACTACCTCAAAATAATGACAATCATCATTTAGAAACACAAGTGATCTCAAGTCAGAGGACATGTGCCACTTGGTGCTTACAAGGATCATTCACATTGTGACAAGCAATTGAATATCCTAGTAGGGTCTGTCCAGTACATCCAATGTACCCATGAGTCTACATCTTATTCCATGCTCGAAGCATCCTATAAGATTAGCACACATATTAGTCTCAATCATATCAAGGCTGTCTCATGTTCACCAAGATATCTCGACTAAGGACATATAGCCTGTTAGCCTAGCTGAACAGGTTTGAGACATTATTCAGAAGTACACTTATTACAGCAGACAAGGTAACAACCTGAATAATAACCATGCCTTTATAAACATAAGAGTTTATTACATGATACTTATTACAATCCCAAAGGCCTCAAACATTAGCCTTAAGGGCATACCCCAACAATCTCCCACTTGCACTTAATCTAATGGTTGAGAAATCTCAAACCCATATTATTACAGTGCTTCTCATGCTTCTGCTGCGCCAGAGGCTTGGTAAGCGGGTCTGCCAGATTGTCATCTGTATGAACCTTGCATATTTTGATCTCGCCTCGATCAATGATCTCCCGGATCAAGTGAAACCGTCTCTGTATGTGCTTGGACTTCTGGTGCGACCGTGGTTCCTTTGCTTGTGCAATTGCTCCAGTGTTATCACAGAAGATAACCAAAGGATCTGCACTCGAAGGAACAACACCAAGTTCTCTCACGAACTTACGAATCCAGACTGCCTCCTTGGATGCTTCCGAGGCTGCAACATACTCGGCTTTTGTTGTGGAATCAGCAATAGTTGACTGTTTGAAACTCTTCCACACCACTGCTCCACCATTCAAGCTAAAAACATAGCCTGATTGCGATCGGAAATCATCCTGGTCCGACTGGAATGAAGCGTCAGTATATCCCTCTATACTGAGTTCTTCCTGACCACCATATATCAAGAACATATCTTTGGTCCTCCGCAGATATTTTAAGATGTTCTTGACTGCAATCCAGTGCGCCAAACCTGGATTACTTTGGAATCGACTGGTCACGCTTAACCCGTAAGCGACGTCTGGGCGAGTACACAACATCGCATACATAATGGACCCAATAGCCGAAGCATAAGGCGTATTGTCCATTTCATCTTTCTCAGTCTGTGTTTGTGGACACTGACTCTTCGAAAGATTCAGACCATGTCTGACTGGAAGATATCCTCGTTTAGAATTCTCTAAATGAAATCTCTCCAGGACTTTATCGATGTAAGTACTCTGGCATAGCCCGAGAAGCCTCTTAGATCTATCCCGGTAGATCTTCACACCTAATACATAGGCTGCTTCTCCTAGATCTTTTATCTGGAAACATTTTCCTAACCATGCTTTAACAGCATGCAGTTCAGGAATATCATTTCCAATGATTAAGATATCATCGACGTAGAGGATTAGGAATGTAATTACGCTCCCACTAAACCTTTTATATACACACGGGTCATCCTCGTTCTTGATGAAACCAAACTTAGAGATTGATTCATCAAAACGAATATTCCAGCTTCTAGATGCTTGTTTCAGTCCATAAATGGACTTCTTTAACTTGCATATTTTATGACGATCTGATGGATTAGTGAAACCTTCAGGTTGTGTCATATACACATCCTCATCCAGATTTCCATTAAGGAAAGCTGTCTTCACATCCATCTGCCAGATCTCATAATCGTAATATGCAGCTATCGCGAAAAGAATCCGAATAGACTTGAACATAGCTACAGGTGAGAAAGTTTCATCATAATCTATCCCGTAGATTTGTTTGAAACCTTTCGCAACTAGCCTGCCTTTATAGGTAACCACGTTACCATCCATGTCAATCTTCTTCTTGAAGATCCATTTACAGCCTATAGGGATTACTCCCGGAGGCGGATCAACCAAATCCCATACTTGGTTATCTGACATGGAGTCCATCTCGGTTCGCATAGCATCAAGCCATCTAGCTGACTCCGGTCCACTGACCGCATCCGCATAAGTGAGGGGTTCATCATTATCAATGATGTAGACTCCGTCATAGCGCTCAGGCTGACGACGGATCCTTCCCGATCTTCGCGGTTCCCGTGATATCTGAGCCTCAGGTTGTTCAATAACCTGATCTACCGGCTCATGCTCATCCAACTGTGCTTGACTACTTTGTCCTTCCTCTGGATTCTCATCCAGCTTTATTTCTCTCCCACTGGCCTCTTGCAGAAGAAACTCCTTCTCAAGGAATATGGCCGTACGAGCAACAAATACCTTGTTCTCCTTGGGATCGTAGAAATAATAACCCTTAGTTTCCTTAGGGTAACCGACAAAGATGCATTTGTCAGATCTGCTCTCTAGTTTCCCAGAGGCGAGCTTTTTGACATAAGCCTCGCAACCCCAGATCCTGATAAATGTCAAGCTAGGCTGTTTCCCATACCATAACTTATATGGCGTCTTTGAAACTGCCTTGGATGGCACTCGGTTTAGTACCTTTGCAGCTGTTTCCAGTGCAAAACCCCAAAAGGAGTATGGAAGAGTGGCCTGACTCATCATAGAACGAACCATATCAAGTAACGTTCTATTTCTCCTCTCGGACACACCATTCCATTGCGGTGTTCCTGGTGGAGTGAGCTGTGAGATAATCCCACACTCTTTCAGATAGTCAGTAAACTCTCGACTTAGGTATTCACCACCTCGATCAGAACGAAGTGCCTTGATATTTCGGCCTAGCTGATTTTGTACTTCATTTTTGAACTCTTTGAACTTGTCAAAAGATTCACTCTTATGTCTCATCAGATAGACATACCCATACCTACTGAAATCATCAGTAAAGGTAATGAAGTACTGATAGCCACCTCTGGCATGTTTACTAAATGGCCCACACACATCACTGTGTATAAGGTCAAGTAAATCTGAAGCCCTTTGACCTTTGTTAGGAAAAGGAGACTTCGTCATTTTACCCATCAAACAAGCTTTGCATGTATCAATCTCCTCATAGGAGAAAGATCCCAGCAGTCCATGATCATGCAACCGCTTAATGCGCTTCTCGTTTATATGGCCTAAACGACTATGCCATAACAAGGTGCTGTCATCAGCATACTTGGCTTTCTTATTATCAATGTTTTGTATAGAATTTTCCATGTCCAACATGAATAACCCATTGTTAATTGAACCAGTTCCATACACAATATTATCTAGAGATAAAACACACTTTGAAATATTGCATTCAAAGGCAAATCCTTTCCTGACAAGAGCAGGAATAGAGATAATATTCTTCGTGATACTCGGTACAAAATAACAATTGTTTAATTCCAATACAATGCCAGATGGTAAAGAAATGAAATAGTCTCCTACAGCAACAGCAGCAACCCGTGCCCCGTTTCCAACTCGTAGGTCTACCTCATGCTGTCCCACCTGCCTTCTTCTCTTGAGTTCCTGTACATTTGAACAAATGTGAACTCCACATGCAGTGTCCAACACCCATGATATTGAAGAAGATGAAACCATGACTTCCGTCACGTATATACCTGAGCCAGAAGCGACGCTTCCCCTCTTATCTCCTTGGAGCGCTTTACAGTCCTTTTTCCAGTGACCCAGCTGGCCACAGTGGAAACACCTGTTGTCCTTCGACCGCTTCACCTTCTGTTTCAGAGCCTTGCTGTAATTCTTGACAGGGGCCTTGCCCTTCTTCCCCTTCTTCTTGTTCCTAGAAGGAACCATTAAGACAGAGGTTGAAGGCTTTCCCTTCAGAGTTTCCTCAGTGGTCAAGAGCATATTCAGCAGCTCTGCCGGAGTACAATCGATCTTGTTCATATTAAAATTAATTATGAACGCATCGAAAGAAGGCGGGAGAGACTACAGAATAATATCTACAGCAAGCTCCTGGTTGATGGTATGCCCCAGTTTCTCCAGAGCCTCCTTGTGCCCAATCATCTTGAGCACGTGAGCTCCCACTGGGCTCCCTTCAGCCAGTTTGCTCTGAAAGAAGAGCTTCGTCAGATTATAGCGTTCTGTCCTCGCCTGTGCAGCATACAGCATCTTGAGGTTCGCTATAATATCTATAGCCGACATATCCTCATGCTGACGCTGCAGCGGTGGCGTCATAGACGCTAGCATCAGGCAAGCGACATCAATGCTATCATTGACGTGCTTTTCATAGGCATCCCGAACCGCCCTTGCGGCGTTCGGAGCGGGTTGAGGCGGCACAGCCGTCTCGAGGACATACAGTTTCCTCTCTGCCTTAAGAACGATCTTTAGGTGTCCGAACCAGTCAGAGAAGTTCGGCCCAGCAAACTTCTCCCTTTCCAGTAGGGATCGCACATTGAAGCTCATGGTGTTCGTTGCTGCAGTAATCTACAACAAGCAAGAACAGCAAGGTCAGTATCAATGTTCAGAATCAATCCAGGACTTAAGAAAGATTCTTTTCTCACTATTTTGTCTGACTGAAAAATCCAGTAAACAGTCCGAAAGAGTAACACTCTTTTAGTGAGATGGGATCCAGATTTCATACTTGGTCTCTGCGTCCCGCTCAGGCGAGATAAGATGCACAGAGATGACAAGCACTAATTTCTGGTAGGCTGTCCCAGCCAATCGCCAACCCGTGCGATTCCCCTTCATCTTGGCAATCCAGCAGACTGTGCCAACTGAGTTGGTACAACACAGTCTCTGATCCCAGAGATGGCTGCCTCCATGTGCTACCATATGCGCCACATATGTAGCCTACATGGTCAAGCTGACCCGACCTACTCCCTGGACCACCACGTGCTATGCTGAGCAACGAGAAGGGATAAATCCCTACTCTGTAACACGCAGGTGAAATCCAGCACCGTCTGAAGATAGATGGACGTGCCCACTGAGTGGGTACAACACGGCTCCAACGATAATCAGAACAGTGAGGTTTCGCGTCAGAAGGCTTACGAGCTTGATATGTTAGCGTTGGATTTTAGCAGTCTTTTATCTTCTTACTATCAGGCATATCCTATGGCTATAGCAGAAGATAAACACATGCAATTCTAATTATTTAAGCAATAAATAGAAAGCATGATCTTATGTGGTAAAAGCCCAAGAACCCTAGTAAGACCTTAATTTTACTTAAGTCTTTACGTGAGCTCTTTTGCATCTCATCTGGTCCAACCCAGGGCCCTAGCGCCAAGAGCACCTCAGGTGCGCCACCAGCAGAATGCCCCTCTAGGATGTGTGCCTTTATGCTCTTGTCTAATCAAAAACATTTTGATCTATCTAGACAAGCTTTTGACTCGCAGGTCAATTATACAATAAATGAATGAAAAATGTGATTCGCAGATCACAATAATATTTACTTATAATTAACCAGGCACGCAGGCCCCAGCACAGCACACAATAGGGCAACCCACATAAGATTAAATAAACAAGCATATGGTATCAATTATCATGTGATCCAATCAAGAAATTAAATTTTTGAAAACCCCATAGGCATCAATTTTAACTTCCTTATGTGCCCTACAACCTTACAATGGTCCATTGATAGGGATCCACTCATCCATCTAGTCAGATCCTCTGCCCTTGCATGCACCGAGTCCTAACTGACCCGAGTTGACCTAATGGTCAACCATGCATGTTCCAAGGGCTGAACAACCCTCATGAGTTCTAGCAAGCGGGTGTGACCCCGGGCCTAACTCATGTGTGTTCACTGAGTTGTCTCAACCAGACCTCGCTACACACCTAAGATGCAATCAACCTATGGCCACCTTGTGTTTGCGCACAGGTGCCATCTGGTCGATCCATCTAGGCTGTCAGATGGTCTGATCAGACTTTGGATCTAACATAGAGGTGATTTCAACCCCATCAACCCATCTAAGGGTTTATAGTAGGCGCCACTTAGATCTAGTGAGGCGCGCAAGATGAAATGAATTTTACAAAAACATTCAACAAGCGCCATCAAGAAACATGCGCCAACAATCATACAAGTAATAACATGTAGTTTCGCATGTTGACATTAGATCTAACCATTAGCGCAAACATGTGATATCAATCAAGCGCCAACATCTAATGACTTAGCATGTATTCATGGTGATGATAGATCTATTGTTGGCGCAAACATGGATCACTAAAGCAATCATAAGATTCATGCATAAACTCAGCTCTGATACCAATTGTAGGGTCCCCTTCAAGGGGGAGCGCAAGCATGTAAAACCCCTTTCGAGAGGGGGGCAAACCCTAGAGCATGCAGAAAATGTACTCTTCTAGGGTTTCAATATGATCGTTTGCATGAACACATATATATGATCAACTTTATAAGTATTGCAAAGATCAAGTTTGAGATCTTTTACCATAGCCATGATAGAGGGTGGCGGCTTGGAAGCAAGAGGGCAAGAAAGCACTCCTCCAAAGAAAACACACACTAGATGAGAGATGGCTACCCTTTAGGATCTTCCTTGTGCTAGCAAGAGATCCCCAAAGTTCCTTGTCGTGTGTTGAAGATGAGATGTGCTTGGCCGAGAGCTTCCTTGTCCACGAGTCCTCTCTTCGTTCAACGAAGATGACAAAAGAGTAAAGGCCAAATTGCGTTAAGCCTTCTTCATTCAAGCCATGGCGTTACACTTCCAAAAATGGAAGGTTTTCAAGCCATGCGATCACTTGAAGGAAAAACCGCCCAACAAGCCTTTAAACCTTGAACCATACGTTCACCCATGTGAACCGGTTCAAGCCAATTAGGTTCAACCCAATTCGGTTCAAAACCCCAATTAAACCAGCCCAAGCCATGGTCTAGATCTCTTTGAACCAAATGGTTCAAGATCTAACCGTTCATCTCTTGATGCTCCTGATCTCTTCGATCTAGCATGCATACTCTCGATCGAAGCTTACCGATCTCAAGCCCTAATCAATCAAACATGATCAGACCAGATCTCACTCACAATCAGAGTCTAAACTCGTTTAAACTAAGTCTAAACAGTTCAGTCCACACGATCTGACTTAAGTAAGCCATATCATCAAATTGTGCGACCCTGAGGGTTTCCTTTAAATGTCGGTAATAATAACTTTCGTTATCACGATCAGTGAGGGGTATCTAGCAACACATCACTGTCTCCCGATATAAAGGAAAGAGTCTTCCAAGACTACACCCAAACCACAGCACAAGTGTGAATCAACTTCACTAGGCATACATGTGTCCTTTGCCACTGGATGTTCTTATTGGACAAGCGGGTCAAGCTTGTAACTCCAATACGATGAGCATGATTAGATCAGATGAACATAGTCATCTGGGTATGGCCATACACTATCTCAATCATCTCATATAGGGGGGCCCTTTAGAACATCACACTCCTTAAACAAGGAGACGGCAATCCTATGTCTATCACTAGTGCCCTAACCTGATTCAAGCTCACCATCCAAGATAGTCTATAATCATTATCTTTCAAATGATATTGAACTACCTCAAAATAATGACAATCATCATTTAGAAACACAAGTGATCTCAAGTCAGAGGACATGTGCCACTTGGTGCTTACAAGGATCATTCACATTGTGACAAGCAATTGAATATCCTAGTAGGGTCTGTCCAGTACATCCAATGTACCCATGAGTCTACATCTTATTCCATGCTCGAAGCATCCTATAAGATTAGCACACATATTAGTCTCAATCATATCAAGGCTGTCTCATGTTCACCAAGATATCTCGACTAAGGACATATAGCCTGTTAGCCTAGCTGAACAGGTTTGAGACATTATTCAGAAGTACACTTATTACAGCAGACAAGGTAACAACCTGAATAATAACCATGCCTTTATAAACATAAGAGTTTATTACATGATACTTATTACAATCCCAAAGGCCTCAAACATTAGCCTTAAGGGCATACCCCAACAGCCTTAGACGAAATTTTTGGAGAGTTTTCACCTTAGTGTTCACGGTTAAGAGGTGAGTGGGGTGTCTATTTGATTTCTATCTATTTGTTAGTGTTAGATGATGTGTTAGATGATACATTTGCTTGTTGGAATTTTTATCATGCTAAAACCGAAAACTCAAGACTTCATCTTGTTATAAACCGAAAGTTGCAAAGATATATTTATCTTGAAAACCGAATTTAAGGTATCCCTTGTTCTTCATGAAAATCTAGTTTAGAGTATGTTCATGAAAACCGAATTTAGGGTATGCCTCCATGAAAAACCGAAATTAGGGTATTTATTATATGGAGTTTAGGAAGCATTAAATCATTGATCTTGAGTATGAAATTCATGTTAACTAAGGTTTAAAATTTATTAGATAATATGTTATGTTAACCGTGGGTTACATGTGTTAATTGTAAAGCAATTTGATGAATACATGCTTTAAGTTTATGTTTAAATTTTATATTGATTTTATGGATACTTGATAAATGCTTATAATATTGTAAAACTCATGTTTATTTATCTAAGACCATGTATTCATGTTTGAGAACATTGGGTGATAACATAACAAGGTTACACTGAACTGACCAGCCTGAAACTTAAGGATTACACTATGTTATGTGATTTTTAAATATTATGTGATTTATGATTTTTGGAATGTTAAGTGATCTTTGAATTTGTGAATATTATGTGGTTATGTGAATTTCGAAAATTATGTTGATATGGGATTTTCGAATATTATCTGTTGTGATCATGTGTTGGTTAGGACTAAGGCTAAGTGCAGCTGTGTACTCAAGGGGATGGTCAATATGTGATATGTTAAGGGTTTGAATTTTCAGCCCTGTATTATGATATGTGAAGGGGGTTGATGTTCAGCCTGCCTGTTATGATTATTGTGATGGGGGTTGTTGTTCAGCCTGCCCGATGTGATTATTGTGATGACTATCCTAGAGTCTAGTTGACACTTAGGAGTCCACCTTTGTGATATATGATATAAGATGTGTCTGTTGTCCAGTAGGAACCTTTTGGGAGAACGGGTTTTGACGCAAAGTGCCATGTCTTGGTCGGACAGGGGCCACCTCTTGATGTCATCACTCTCTTTTTGTGATATGGGGTGTCGTAGAGCAAAGTGCCACGTCGTGACCCGGCGGGGGCCACCTCTTGAATCTACACACAATCCATCGATGTGTTTATGGGGTGTTTTAGAACAAAGTGCCACGTCGTGACCTGGCGGGGGCCACCTCTTGATTCTACTCACTGTCCATGTTTATGTGTTGCACGAGATTTTGCAGCTCCCAGTGCTTAGGCCAAAGCCGGGTTAGACCATATTGGTCACTACTGAATATGCTGGACAACTAGGTTAATTAAGTGTTGGTGTGTACATCTGAGTTGGTTTAGAGTATAACTCTAGAACCTGAGTTTGTTTAGAACCTGAGTTTGTTATATGTTGGTGTGTACATCTGGCTGTTTATATGACTTCTGTATTTAATCTTGTTGTATATTGACATAATGTTCTGTTAAAGATTTTTAAAATAATCTACCTATATTTTTGAATGTATGTTATGGATGGTCGATTTAGACTATCCACTCAATGGGCTGTGTAGCTCACCCCTCACTATTTTCAGGCATAGAGCAGGGGCGCATTTCTTGAGTTAGCATTGGCATGGATATCGCTAGTTTGCTGTTTAAGAACTTTTGTGCTTAATTATTTGGGGCCGGTTGTGGCCGAACTATATGAATGATATGAGCTATGTGAACCATGTGAACTATGTGAACTTGTGATGTCAGATTGTGGCTGTTTAATGAGTTTGATTTTTGTGTCACCGCGGGCTTCAGCCTGGTTTCGGTGTTTGGTATGAGTTTATAAAATCGACTTTGTGGCTTTGCTTTGAATTTCGAATCGAATTGTATTTATGCCATCGGATTTGATATAACTGTTGCCTTGCATATGTCTAGTGCAAGGATTGCGTGGTGGCAGGTACCCTTATGTGATTTATGAGATTTGTGTTTTGTGGATATTTATATGTATGGAATTTCGAAATTTTCAGATCGTGTTTTCTTGAACTCGGTTTTACCTAGCATATGAATCGATCTTATATGAAACATCCTGTTTCTTTCATGATTTGTGTTGCTTGTTTGGGGTTAAGATAACGGGATGTTACAGAATGGTATCAGAGGAGTTGGCTAGCTAAAACTTAGTTCGGGGGAAAACATGTTTGTGTATTGCTAGACATCAGATAGGTTTATGTTTGTTTCCTTATTATGGTATGTGTGTGTGGAGGAATTAAGATGGTGCGATCCAGAGGAAATGCTAGCAGTGAAGGTGAGCAGACCTCGGATCTCACGAGAGCCATTGCGACTCTGACAGGCATGATACAGCAACAGGGTGCCATGATAGAGAGGCAAGCTCAGATGCTGCAGCAGCAACAGACTCAGCATCAAGAAGCGCAACAGCAGCTCTTGCAGCAATTAACTCAAGAGAGATCCCAGACTACTACGAGAGGAGTGGGGACTGACTCTCAGGAGGACACTCACAGGCGCTATGCCTCACTTGTGAGTGAATTCCAGAAACTGGGTCCCAGCTCTTTTTATGGGGGCTCAGAATCCAGTACTGCCGAGAACTGGCAGTTGTGCTTGGAAAATATTTTCCAAGTTATGCGTTGCTCGGACGAAGACAAGTTATGTCTGACCACCTATATGATGTGTGCTGACGCAGATGAGTGGTGGAAGGGCGTGGTGAGACTTGCCGAAGAAAGACATGAGACTGTAGATTGGCCTTACTTCTTGTCTTGATTTAACGAGAAGTACTTCCCTGATAGCTTGGTGGAGGACCGAGAGGTGGAATTCATTCACCTGGAGCAGGGTGATATGACAGTGGACCAGTATGAATTGCAGTTCACTAAGTTGGGAAAGTATGCCCCTCACCTGATAAACACTGAAAAGAGGAGGGCTACTAAGTTTCTCAGAGGTCTCAGATGGGACATTCGAGAGCAGGTTGGTGCTCAGCACTTGGAGACTTATGTTGAGACTGTTGGGCGAGCACGCACCATTGAGAGGTACATATCTGAGAGGAGTTCTAGTGTGGCCGTGACGGTGGTTCCTGTAGTTGAGGCGGCGGCTCCTCAGTATGGTAATGGCGGCAAGGGTAAGAAGTACCCTAAACATAAGGACTACAAGAAGAGCAGTTAGCTCGCATTTTATTTGACCCTAGTGCAAATTTATCTTTTGTATCTGTTAGATTTGCTGCATGTTTACCTGTTGTACCTAAGATGCTAGATTATGTTGTGTCTGTCAGTACTCCCTTAGGAAAATCATTGTCTACAGATACTGTTTGTGCTGATTGTGTAGTGCATGTAGAGGGTTATGAGTTTCTGATAGATCTAATCCTTTTAGACATGCAAGATTATGATGTCATCTTAGGAATGGATTGGTTGTCTTCACATCATGCCACTGTGGATTGCTTTGAGAAAGTAATCACTTTAAATCTGCTAGATGGGAGTAGGATTTTTGTGAGAGGTCTAGTGTCAAACCAAGGACCGCATGTGATATCTTTCCTGCAGGCCAGGAAGTTACTTGCTAGTGGATGTAAGGGTTACCTTGCACATGTTAAGGTGCAGGATGATTCTACTTCTGATTTGACTCAGATGGCGGTGGTGAAAGAATTTCCTGATGTATTCTCTGAAGAATTTTCAGGCTTGCCACCAATTAGAGAAGTGGAGTTTGGCATTGAGTTGGCGCCAGGAACGGCACCTATCTCCAGAGCTCCTTACCGTATGGCTACTTTAGAGTTGGCCGAGCTTAAGAAACAACTGGAGGAATTGCTAGAGAAAGGGTACATTCGGCCTAGTGCTTCTCCCTGGGGAGCGCCAGTACTTTTTGTAAAGAAGAAAGATGGAACCCTGAGGATGTGTATAGACTACAGGCAGTTGAACCAAGTGACTATCAAGAATAAGTATCCTCTTCCCAGAATTGATGATCTGTTTGATCAATTACAGGGAGCTACAGTGTTCTCTAAGATTGATCTGAGATCAGGGTATTACCAGCTTAGAGTCAAGGATGAGGATATATTTAAGACTGCTTTCAGGACCAGGTATGGGCATTTTGAATTTTTAGTTATGCCTTTTGGACTGACGAATGCACCTGCTGTCTTCATGGATTTGATGAACAGGGTATTCCATGAATTGCTTGACTCTTGTGTGGTAGTCTTTATAGACGATATTTTGGTATACTCACGGACTACTTCAGATCATGTCAGTGACTTGTGCAGAGTGCTGGAGGTTCTGAGGAAGAACCGATTATTTGCCAAGGCTAGTAAGTGTGAGTTCTGGCTAGAGAAAATCAGCTTCTTGGGACATGTGATTTCTGGTCAGGGGGTGTCTGTAGATCCGGTTAAAGTGCAAGCCATTCTCAATTGGGGAAGACCGACTAGTGCTACTGAGATCAGGAGTTTCCTGGGTTTAGCAGGTTACTACCGGAGATTTGTTGAGGGATTCTCCAAGCTGGCGGGTCCTTTAACTAAATTAACCAGAAAGGAGGCCAAGTTTATTTGGGATGATAAGTGTGAAGAGAGCTTTCAAGAGCTGAAAAGGAGGTTGACTAGTACACCAATCCTCATTATTCCTAGTGATGGGGAAAGGTTTACTGTTTATACGGATGCTTCTGGCAAAGGGTTGGGTTGTGTTTTGATGCAGAAGGGTTCTGTAGTAGCCTATGCTTCGAGACAACTGAAGGAGTATGAGTTGAACTACCCTACTCATGATTTAGAGTTGGCGGCCGTAGTCTTTGTTTTGAAGATATGGCGTCACTATTTGTTGGGTCAGGAGTTCGATCTGTTCACTGATCACCAGAGTCTCAAGTATGTCTTCACTCAGAAGGAGTTGAACATGAGACAGAGAAGATGGATGGAGTTGATCAAAGACTATGACTTCTCCATTCAGTATCAGGCTGGAAAGGCCAATGTAGTGGCGGATGCACTGAGCAGACATCTAGTTACTTCAGTAGCTGCTTTACGGGTCAGTGAGTGGCAGTTACTACAGGAGTTCAGCGATCTCAGGATCAGTGTTTCTCCTAGAGTTCAGTCGGGTTATGTGGCTTTTCTCAGAGTACAGTCTGCTTTGTTGCAGAAGATCAGAGATCAGCAGTCTGTGGATCCGAGATTAGTTCAGATCAGGGATAGTTTGGTTGATGGAGCAGTTCAGGATTTTAGCTTGTCTGATGATGGTATTCTTCGGTTTCGTGGAAGGGTATGTGTCCCTGAGGAACCGAGCTTGAGGAAAGAAATATTGGAGGACAGCCATAACTCCAAATATTCTCTACATCCTGGCGTGACTAAGATGTATCAGGACCTCAAGAAGAGTTTTTGGTGGCCGGGCATGAAGAAAGAGGTATATGATTTTGTCTCTAGGTGTTTAACCTGTCAGACTGTAAAGGCTGAACATCAGAAGCCTGGTGGTTTGTTGCAGCCCCTTCCTATTCCTGAGTGGAAGTGGGAATGCATCAGTATGGATTTTGTGTGTGGTTTGCCCAGAACCAGATTGGGTCATGATGCTATTTGGGTGATCGTTGATAGACTCACTAAATCAGCCCATTTTCTCCCGATTAAGATGACTTATCCTTTAGAGAGGCTGGCTAGATTGTACATTGATGAGATCGTCAGACTACATGGAGTGCCTGTTGATATTGTGTCTGATAGGGACTCTCGATTTTTGTCCAGATTTTGGAAGAGCTTACAGGAGGGTTTGGGTACTAAGTTGAGTTTTAGTACAGCATACCATCCTCAGTCTGATGGCCAGACGGAGCGTACTATACAGACTCTAGAAGACTTGTTGAGAGCTTATGTGGTTGATTGGAGTTCTGAGTGGAATCGGGATCTATCTTTGATAGAGTTCACTTATAATAATAGTTTCCACTCCAGTATTCAGATGGCTCCTTATGAGGCTTTGTATGGAAGAAGGTGTAGGACTCCCTTGTGTTGGGAGGAAACTGGTGACAGAATGATTTTGAGATCTGATGCAGTTCAGGAGACTACTGATAAGGTCAGAGAGATTCAGGATAAATTGAAAATTGCTCGAGACAGACAGAAGAGTTATGCTGATGACCGTCGTCGTTCCTTGGAGTTTATGGTAGGGGATCATGTTTTCTTAAAGGTGTCACCTACTAAGGGTGTTATGAGGTTTGGCAGAAAGGGCAAGTTGAGCCCTAGGTTTGTAGGCCCTTTTGACATTATGGAGAGAATTGGTCCAGTGGCTTACCGGTTAGCTTTATCTCTTGCTTTGGATCATGTGCATAATGTATTCCATGTCTCTGCTTTGAGGAAATATCATCCTGATCCATCTCATGTATTGGAATTAGAACCTCTTCAGATTCAGAGTGATTTGACTTTTGAGGAAAGACCTCTCCGGATTGTGGATAGAAAGGATAAAGTTTTGAGGAACAAGACTATACCTTTGGTAAAGGTTATCTGGGGAAATTAGTCGGTTGAGGAGGCGACTTGGGAGACTGAAGCTGATATGAGGAAATTTTATGCTTATCTCTTTGATGATATGGATGCTGAGCTTTAGAGGACTAAAGCTTTATAAGGAGGGAGGGATGTAAGATCCAAGGATCTTAAGTCCTGGTAAGCATTATTTTGATTTAAATAAAATTATTGACTATGTTATTATTCCTGTGTATTGATTGTTAATTTATGATAAATTAATTAGAGATTTTGGCTGTTGAATTATAGTTAATTAAATTAGAGATTTTTGGATGTTAATGTTAATTAATTAACTAGCTTATTGGATACCAATTTTCAGTTAATTAATTAGAGATTATTGCTTGTTAATTTAAGTTAATTAATTGTTAATTAATTGGAGTTATTGGACGTTAATCCTTATTGGATGTCAATTAAATCCTTATTGGATTTTCTTTAAGTGAATGGTTAGTTAATGGTTAAATTAATTAGTTAACCATGGGTTATTGGGTTGGCGCTAATTGGGTTTTAAAATTCGAAATTTTTAGTTAAATGGATTAAACCCTTTTGGAATTAATTGGTTAATGGGTTTAAAATTTAAAAACCCAAAGTTTAAGTGGTAATTTTCGGCTAGGGTAGAGGTTTTTGCGTTTTGTTTGGCTTGGAGGAAAACTTTGGGCGACGGCTTGAAGAGTTGGCGATTCTTGAAGCCTTGGGCGATCTTCTTCTTCATCTTCCTTCTCTCTTGGCCGGAGTCTTTGGTGTTGGAGGTGTTTCCTTCCATTGGCGGTGATTCTTGGTGAAACTTCAAGCCTTAGACGAAATTTTTGGAGAGTTTTCACCTTAGTGTTCACGGTTAAGAGGTGAGTGGGGTGTCTATTTGATTTCTATCTATTTGTTAGTGTTAGATGATGTGTTAGATGATACATTTGCTTGTTGGAATTTTTATCATGCTAAAACCGAAAACTCAAGACTTCATCTTGTTATAAACCGAAAGTTGCAAAGATATATTTATCTTGAAAACCGAATTTAAGGTATCCCTTGTTCTTCATGAAAATCTAGTTTAGAGTATTTTCATGAAAACCAAATTTAGGGTATGCCTCCATGAAAAACCGAAATTAGGGTATTTATTATATGGAGTTTAGGAAGCATTAAATCATTGATCTTGAGTATGAAATTCATGTTAACTAAGGTTTAAAATTTAGTAGATAATATGTTATGTTAACCGTGGGTTACATGTGTTAATTGTAAAGCAATTTGATGAATACATGCTTTAAGTTTATGTTTAAATTTTATATTGATTTTATGGATACTTGATAAATGCTTATAATATTGTAAAACTCATGTTTATTTATCTAAGACCATGTATTCATGTTTGAGAACATTGGGTGATAACATAACAAGGTTACACTGAACTGACCAGCCTGAAACTTAAGGATTACACTATGTTATGTGATTTTTAAATATTATGTGATTTATGATTTTAGGAATGTTAAGTGATCTTTGAATTTGTGAATATTATGTGGTTATGTGAATTTCGAAAATTATGTTGATATGGGATTTTCGAATATTATCTGTTGTGATCATGTGTTGGTTAGGACTAAGGCTAAGTGCAGCTGTGTACTCAAGGGGATGGTCAATATGTGATATGTTAAGGGTTTGAATTTTCAGCCCTGTATTGTGATATGTGAAAGGGGTTGATGTTCAGCCTGCCTGTTATGATTATTGTGATGGGGGTTGTTGTTCAGCCTGCCCGATGTGATTATTGTGATGACTATCCTAGAGTCTAGTTGACACTTAGGAGTCCACCTTTGTGATATATGATATAAGATGTGTCTGTTGTCCAGTAGGAACCTTTTGGGAGAACGGGTTTTGACGCAAAGTGCCATGTCTTGGTCGGACAGGGGCCACCTCTTGATGTCATCACTCTCTTTTTGTGATATGGGGTGTCGTAGAGCAAAGTGCCACGTCGTGACCCGGCGGGGGCCACCTCTTGAATCTACACACAATCCATCGATGTGTTTATGGGGTGTTTTAGAGCAAAGTGCCACGTCGTGACCTGGCAGGGGCCACCTCTTGATTCTACTCACTGTCCATGTTTATGTGTTGCACGAGATTTTGCAGCTCCCAGTGCTTAGGCCAAAGCCGGGTTAGACCATATTGGTCACTACTGAATATGCTGGACAACTAGGTTAATTAAGTGTTGGTGTGTACATCTGAGTTGGTTTAGAGTATAACT
Source organism: Costus lasius (assembly GCA_027563935.2). Taxonomy (NCBI): domain Eukaryota; kingdom Viridiplantae; phylum Streptophyta; class Magnoliopsida; order Zingiberales; family Costaceae; genus Costus; species Costus lasius. The sequence goes on along the minus strand of CM050449.1, from coordinate 32,918,988 downwards.
CTAGAACCTGAGTTTGTTTAGAACCTGAGTTTGTTATATGTTGGTGTGTACATCTGGCTGTTTATATGACTTCTGTATTTAATCTTGTTGTATATTGACATAATGTTCTGTTAAAGATTTTTAAAATAATCTGCCTATATTTTTGAATGTATGTTATGGATGGTCGATTTAGACTATCCACTCACTGGGCTGTGTAGCTCACCCCTCACTATTTTCAGGCATAGAGCAGGGGCGCATTTCTTGAGTTAGCATTGGCATGGATATCGCTAGTTTGCTGTTTAAGAACTTTTGTGCTTAATTATTTGGGGCCGGTTGTGGCCGAACTATATGAATGATATGAGCTATGTGAACCATGTGAACTATGTGAACTTGTGATGTCAGATTGTGGCTGTTTAATGAGTTTGATTTTTGTGTCACCGCGGGCTTCAGCCTGGTTTCGGTGTTTGGTATGAGTTTATAAAATCGACTTTGTGGCTTTGCTTTGAATTTCGAATCGAATTGTATTTATGCCATCGGATTTGATATAACTGTTGCCTTGCATATGTCTAGTGCAAGGATTGCGTGGTGGCAGGTACCCTTATGTGATTTATGAGATTTGTGTTTTGTGGATATTTATATGTATGGAATTTCGAAATTTTCAGATCGTGTTTTCTTGAACTCGGTTTTACCTAGCATATGAATCGATCTTATATGAAACATCCTGTTTCTTTCATGATTTGTGTTGCTTGTTTGGGGTTAAGATAACGGGATGTTACACCCTTCTTCCCCTTCTTTTTGTTCCTAGAAGGACCCATTAGGACAGAGGATGAAGGCGTTCCCTTCTCACGAGACTGAGTCTGCTCTGTAGTCAAGAGCATATTCAGTAACTCTGCCGGCGTACAGTCGATCTTGTTCATATTAAAATTAATAATAAATGGATCGAAAGAGGCCGGGAGAGACTATAGGATGATGTCTACAAGAAGCTCCTGATTGATGGTGTGTCCCAGTTTCTCTAGAGCCTCCTTGTACCCAATCATCTTGAGCACGTGAGCTCCAACTGGACTCCCTTCAGTCAGTTTGCTCTGAAAGAAAAGTTTAGTCAAGTTGTAGCGTTCAGTCCTTGCCTGTGCAGCATACAGCATCTTGAGATTTGCTATAATTTCTATAGCAGATAAATCCTCATGCTGACGCTGCAGCTGTGGCGTCATAGACGCTAGCATAAGGCAAGCGACATCAATGCTATCATTGACATGCTTTTCATAAGCTTCCCGAACCGCCCTTGCGGCGTTCGCAGCGGGTTGAGGCGGTATAGCCGTCTCGTGGACATACAGTTTCCTCTCAGCCTTAAGAACAATCTTAAGGTGTCCGTACCAGTTTGAGAAGTTTGGCCCAGCAAACTTCTCCCTTTCCAGTAGGGATCGCACATTGAACGCTGTGGTGTTCGTTGCTGCAGTAATCTACAACAATGCAAGAACAGCAAGGTCAGTATCAATGTTAGAATCAATTCAGGACTTAAGAATGATTCTTTTTTCACTATTTTATCTGACTGAAAAATCCAGTAAAACAGTCCGAAAGAGTAAAACTCTTTTAGTGAGATGTGATCCAGATTTCATACTTGGTCTCCGCGTCCCGCTCAGGCGAGATAAGATGCACAGAGAGTGCAAGCACTAATTTCTGGTAGGCAATCCCTGCCAATCGCCAACCCATGCGATTCCCCTTCATCTGGGCAATCCAGCAGACTGTGCCAACTGAGTTGGTACAACACAGTCTCTGATCCCTCAGATGGCTGCCTCCATATAGCTACCATATGCTCAATATGTAGCCTACATGGTCAAGCTGACCCGACCTACTCCCTGGACCACCACGTGCTATGCTGAGTAACGAGAAGCGATAAATCCCTTCTCTGTAACACGCAGGTGTAATCACACACCGTCTGAAGATAGATGGGCGTGCCCACTGAGTGGGTACAACACGGCCCCAACGATAGTCAGAACAGTGAGGTTTCGCGTCAGAAGGCTATCGTGCTTGATATTTAACGTTGGATTTTAACGGTCTTTTTATCTTCTTACTATCATTCAAATCCTATGGTGATAGCAGAAGAATAAATCATGCAGTTACTAAATTACTGAAACAGTAAATTAAAAGCATGATGATCTTATGTGGTAAAAGCCCATTAAGCCTAAGTAAGACCTTAATTAACTTAAGTCTTCACTTGAGCTATTCATCGGTCTTTAGCATTTCCTCTGGCCCAACCCGGGCCCAAGCGCCTACTGCAGCTCAGGTGCGCCCACCAGGTAAATTGCGCCTGTCCTAGAGTCGAACCCTAGACCTCCCACTGGTGAAGCCACTTGCTGTATGCGCCTCTGCCATGTGTGCTCTGTGCTCATGTCTGATTAAATTACAATTTAATCTATCTAGACATGATTGACTCGCAGGTCAATTACACTTTATAAATTAATTAAAAATGTGATGCACAGATCACAATAATAATTTACAATAAAACATACAGGCACGCAGGCCCCAGCACAGCACACATTAAATTTAGGCAGCCCACATAAGATTAAATAGACAATCATCATGTTATACAAACATCAAGTAATCCAATCAAGAAAATAAAATTTTCGAAAAACCCATTGGCTTCATTTTATTTCCTTATGTGCCCTACTACCTTACAACGGTCCATTAATAGGGATCCACTCATCAGACCTAGTCAGACCCACTGCCCTTGCATGCACCAAGTCATAACCGACTTGAGTCGACCTCATGGTCAACAATGATGCGTGAAGGGCTGAACGTCTCTCATGAGTTTAGGCAAGCGGGTGTGACCCCGGGCCTTAATCATGAGCGTTCACTGGTTGTCACAATCAGACATCGCTACACACCTTTCAGCAGTCGACCAATAGCCACCTCATGCTTGCGCATAGGTGCCATCTGGTCGACCCATCTAGGCTGTCAGATGGTCTGATCAGACTGTCGGGTCTAGACTGGACGATGACTTCAACCCTAATAACCCGTCTAAGTTTGTCAAGTAGGCGCTTTAGATCTAATGAGGGACGCGCAAGTAAAAGAGTTTGGGTAAAACAACTTGAACAAGCGCCAACATGAAACATGCGCCACCAAAAGTAAAACATACAAGCATGTAGTTTTCGGCATGATCATTATCTTAGATCTACTTATCAGCGCAAACAAGGATCACAAAGCAATCATATGAATCATACAAGGAACCTCGCTCTGATACCAATTGAAAGTTCCACTAAGGGGGCAAAACCCTAATCATGCAGATATAAAAACTTGCATGGGCGGAATCTAGGGTTTCCTAGGATCGCATGTATGAACATAGATCAACTTAAGAGATTTGTATAGATCAAGAAGGGGATCATACCATTGCCATTTCTTGGATGGCGTCTTGGAAGAAGAGGGCAAGCGGCTCTCCTCCATAGGTGGCGCACACAAGGTGAAGATGACTACTCCCTTGGCGTTCCTTGTGCTAGCAAAGCTCCAAGGTCTCCTGATCGCGTGAAGGAGATTGAGATGAGATCTCTTGGCTTTGTCAAGTCCTCTCCTTGGCGTCAAGACTCTACTCACATGAGGGAGGCGTCGAGAGGAAGAGGCGAAAAGAGATGCACCCACGAATGTAGAGGCGTGCTCTCTATTTTGGAAACATGACTTCCAAAAATAGCAAGCCACTAACATCATGCGTTCATGCGTTCACTCCAAGTGAACCATCGCATTTTTCTCTCCCATTGAACCATGCGCTCACTTGATGAGCCGGTTCAATTGAATTTGGTTCAAGGACCAAATCAAACCAAGCCTTAGTCTAGATCAAATTAAACCATAAGGCTCAAGATCTAACCATTCATCTCTTGATGCTCTTGATCTCACCGATCTAGCATCAAATCTCTCGATCGAAGCTTACCGATCTCAAGCCCTAATCAATCAAACATGATTAGACCAGATCTCACTCACAATCAGAGTTTAAACTCCTTTAAACTGAACCAAAACAATTCAGTCCACACGATCTGACATAAGTAAGCCATATCATCAAATTGTGCGACCCTGAGGGTTTCCTTTAAATGTCGGTAACGATAACTCATGTTATCACGATCAGTGAGGGGTATCTAGCAACACATCACTGTCTCCCGATATAAAGGAAAGAGTCTTCCAAGACTACACCCAAACCACAGCACAAGTGTGAACCCAAGTCACTTGACATATGTGTTTCCCTTGCCACTGGATGTTCTTATTGGACAAGCGTGTCAAGCCTGTAATTCCAATATGATGAGAATGATTAGATCAGATGAACATAGTCATCTGGGTATGGCCTTACACTTTCTCAATCATCTCATCCAGGGGGCCCCTATAGAACATCACACTCCAAACAAGGAGACGGCAATCCTATATCTATCACTAGTGCCCTAACATGACTCATGCTCATTATCCAAGATAGTCTATAACCATTATGTTTCAAATGATATTGAACTACCTCAAAACAATGCCAATCATCATTTAGAAACAGAAGTGATCTCAAGTCAGAGGAAATATGCCACTTGTTTGCATATAAGGATTATTCACATTGTGACAAGCAATTGAATATCCTAAGTAGGGTCTGTCCAGTACATCCAATGTACCCATGAGTCTACATCTTATTCCATGCTCGAAGCATCCTATAAGATTAGAACACATATTAGTCTCAATCATATCAAGGCTGTCTCATGTTCACCAAGATATCTCGACTAAGGACAATACTGCTTGTCAGCCAAGCTGAACAGCATTGAGACATTATTCAGAAGTATACATATTGCAGCAGATGATGTAACAACCTGAATAACAACCATTGGCTTTATAAACAAAGAGTTTATATACATGATACTGATATAATCCCAAGGCCTCAAACATTAGCCTTAAGGGCACACCCCAACACAGGCCGTAATGGTGGACACGGCCGTGACACGGTCGAGGGAGAATGTGAACGTCAGTACGGACCACGACACGCTCGTGACACCCGCCGTGACGAGTTCGGCGGACTTTGGCCTCAGCGATCACTTTCCGTGACGAGGAACATGGCCAGGCCGTGATGAGTCCATCTGGTGTTGCCTACCCACTTCAACACGGCCAGGCCGTGACCAGGAACACGGCAATGTCCAAACATTATGTGGATTTTAGACCCCATATTGTAGCTCGTAATGTTCATCACGGCACTGCCGTCAAATCCGCTCGACCCCAACACAGCTAGGCCGTGATGGAGGACATGGCCGTGACAAGTTCACAGATTATCAGCACACCCATGTCTCCAGCCGTGTTCGCCACGACAGGAAATCCAGACACTGAACACGGCCGTGACGGCAAGCACGGCCAGGCCGTGTGTAGTCCCAGAAAACACATACAGGTCAATTTCCATCCTGTTCGACGCTCGCAATGGGCCTCGCACCCCTCCGGACCGTTTTGTGGGTGTGGTGAGCCCCTCCTCAGCGACAACTTGCCACGTCCGCTCCCTCAACAAGGCTTCACCCACATCTTCGGAGTCCCTCCAGCTCGTGCCTATGGCTACTCTACCTCAAGGACCTCCACCGAAAGCCACCGCAGATTGCTACAACAACCGGGTCCTCAACTTAGCCCAAGAGACTTCCACCAACGTCCCGAACCAGCCCACGATCAGTAAGTCCTGCGGCTTCGTGGTAGCCTGTTCCGAGATGGTATAGCTATCGACAACAGCCCAGTCGATGGCCCAGCAAGAAGGCCCATGCGCCAGCCACCTCAGCGTGTTGTTCCCTGTCCTTTTATTCCCTAGTTAGTGATTGCTTTTCAGGTTGTTAGAGGGCATCTTGGACCCTCTTTAGTTGTTAGGGGTTGTTGGTGTCTCCAACAAACCCCATGTGAGTAGCTTGTGCCTCACCCCTCTCTCTTGTTCTATAAAAGAGGGCTGAGGGACTACAATTTTTTCAGCTTTGTTGTAGTAGCACCTTCCCCCACGCGAAGGTTTAGACCACTTCAAACTCCGAAGAGCTCGCCTAGAGTCTCTTCACCCCCCCTCTTGTAATCAATTTTAGCTTTCAATCAAAACACCCGGAGAACCTCCCAAGGCTCCGGGTCCTTTTCAAGGCAACCCCTGCAATCATTGATCAGCTTGTGTCTTGGACTCACAGCGTTCCGCCTCCACAGCCCCGTCTAGGTCCTGCGCGCACATGCTTGATTCAAGAAATTGGCTCTACTAATCAGGTGAGTAGTTTAATTCGTAGAATCGTGTTCGTTGTCTCCTCGGCTCGTTGGTATTGCTCAAGTCGCGTCCATGCGGCACGGGTTTTCATCGGGTTTCTCGAGTTTTCATCACTCCGCACGTTTTACTTCCCTCGCCTCCAGCCCCTCCCGCGTATTCAGCATTATTGTTTCCCCCACCGTAGAGTACTGAATTAAGGACCAACTTACCCATAACATCCGCTGCGTCAAATTTTGGTATCTGAGGGAGCTTGGAGCTAACTCTTGTCTAGCTCCGCCGATCTCTCGCATCATATCATACGGCTTCTTCGGTTTTCTTTTCCGCATTGCAAACTCATACATTTTTCTATCTCCATGACTACTCGATTAGGAACCTCTTAGCAAAATCCCCCTGCCCAAGTGCCCACTACGACTGATGAAAGTACTCCGCCTAGGGTAGAGTCGGTTGAGTCGCTGTCCACACGCTTGGAAGCGATGGAGGTTATGTTTCAGTGCTTAATGTCGTCTGTCCAACACCTCATGGACCAAGTTGTGGAACTCAAGTCTAAGCCCGCTATGGGACAGCCCCCGCTTAGTGTTCCCCCTTCGTTGGCCCCGCTGCACATGCGCACCAACAAATCCCCGCGTTATGACCCATTTGGTGATGAGTCTGCATGGGCGGAGGAAGCCCCTCCCCCACCGCATCCAGTCCAGCGTAGTCGTGAGGACGATGAGGTCCGTCATCTTTAAGGGTAGCCTAGATTCCAACGATTTGCTCGACTGGGTTTCAGCCGTCGAAAACTATTTCGAGAGGAGCGCTATATCCTCTCACCTTACGCTCAACTATGTTCGCCTCCTACTCATCGGCCCTGCCCGGTTATATTGGATGAATGTCGAGAACCACCTAGTTGACCAGCATCTTCCCCCCATCACTCAGTGGGAGGAAATGTGCTATCGCCTTAGGGTGAAGTACGTACCACCCACTTACCGTCAGCGCCTCCTTGACTCCTATTGCGCTATCTCGCAGGGATCCGACTCCGTCGATGTGTACCACTCTCGCTTCGACGAACTCGGAATTCGTTGCAACCTTAGGGAGGATCCCGCATTCACATTATCTAGGTTTACGCGCGGACTCCGCGAGGACATCCGACGTGCCCTTCCGACCTATGGGTTAGACTCGATCATCCTAATCTTACACCATGCTCGTGAGATTGAGCAGGATTTGCATTCACAACACCATCGCGGCGAACCCGTTCCCCAGCGTCGTCTGGCCCATGTGCCCCCCCCCCCCCCCCCCCGCACAAGTCCCGACCCCCTGCCACGAGGCTCCTCCGCATCCCCATCATGCAGGTCCCTGAGACCTCCACGTGATGCTCCGTGCGAGGCACCTGCGCCCCGTCTCACCTGGGACAAAAAGGGTAAGGCGCCCCTCGCTGTGATACCTCCCGGACCTTGTCGTCACTGTAGTCAGACCGGTCACTTCAACCGGGACTGCCCCACACTTTGTGGCCGTACCCTGCACGTCGCGGCCGCTCCATGTGACCCCCAAGTCGTCACCCCTCTTGGGCCACCCTCGGCTCAAGAGGTTGGGCACTCACGAGCATCTTTTACACTTATATTAAGTGTAATGGACACTCGTGCAAAATCGTGATCGATGGGGGTAGCAGCCTCAACGTCATCTCCCGGACGGTGGTCACCCATTTTAGTCTCCCTTTGGAGCCGCACCCTCGACCCTACTCGATTGCGTGGGTCGATGCTTTCAGCCTGCCCATCACCCATCGCTGTCAGGTCCCCATTTACTTCGGTGACTAAGTTGAGAAGGTGTGGCGCGACGTTACCTCCATGGACGTTGCCCATGTTCTTCTTAGTCGGCCTTGGCTTTATGACCGCGATGTCATCCACTATGGCCGGTCTAACACCTATGTCTACGCGCTCACGCTTGTCTGCCCTGGCTCCATCATCTCGGAGGCCCATGAGTCCATGGTCATCTACGCGCTCATGGTGCGTGAGATCCCCCACGAGCCGTCGTCCCCTCCGGCCCCTTTGCCGGCCGAGATTGCCGCCCTTCTCGATGAGTTTTCTGACATTTCCCCGATAGACCTCCCCGTTGGTCTCCCTCCGGCTCATGACGTACAGCACGTCATCGATCTCGTCCCCGGGGCATTTCTGCCCAACTTGCCCCACCATCACCTCAACCCAACTGAGCACACGGAGCTCGAGCAGTAGGTCGACGACCTCCTGGCCAAAGGCTTCATCCGTGAAAGCCTTAGCCCTTGTGCCATACCGACCCTTCTCACCCCGAAGAAGGATGAATCCTGGAGAATGTGCATTGAATGCCGTGCGATCAATCGCATCACAGTGAAGTACTGGTTCCCCATTACCCGTTTAGATGACATGCTTGACCTTATCTCCAGTGCGTGTTGGTTCACCAAACTTGACCTCTGGAGTAGTTACCACCAGGTCCGCGTCCGTGAAGGCGATGAGTGGAAGACGGCCTTCAAGACGAAGGACGACCTCTACGAGTGGCTGGTCATGCCCTTCGGCCTTACCAACGCATCCTCCACCTTTATGCATCTTATGAGTCAGGTACTTCGCCCCTACATGGGTAAGTTCCTTGTCATCTACTTTGATGACATTCTTATCTATAGCCGGACCCGCGACGATCACTTAGCACACCTGCGTTTGACCTTTGATCTTTTGCGTAAGGAGAGCTTGTTCCTTAACGCAAAGAAATGCTCCTTTCTCGAAACCCAGGTCAAGTTCCTTGGGTTCATCGTGTCGGACCAAGGACTTATGGTCAGCCCTGCTAAGGTCGAGGCCATTCGCCAATGGCTTGAGCCCAAGTCCGTCATTGAGGTCCACAGTTTCCTCGTCCTCGCAGCTTTCTATCGCCGCTTCATTAAGGGCTTCAGCACCATCACTGCCCCTATGATGGCCTGCACTAAACACGAGGCCTTCTCGTGGACACCCGCCGCTAGCCGAGCCTTCCTAGCGCTTAAGGACATCATGACCTCAGCACTTGTCCTTCGCCTGCCCGACTTTTCCAAAGTCTTCGAGGTCACTTGCGATGCCTTCGGCACGGGCGTCGGCGGCACTCTTAGTTAAGAGGGCCACCCCGTCACCTTCTTTAGTGAAAAGTTGAACGAGGTGCGCCAACGGTACTCCACGTATGATAAGGAGTTCTACGCCATCATCCAGTCCCTCCGACAATGGCATCACTACCTCCTGCATAAGGAGTTCGTTCTCTTTAGCGACCACCAGGCCCTCTCCTTGAGAGCGAACCTAGGTCACAAGCATTATTCAGAGAAACAAAACTTGTTGCAGCGGAAATTCTAGGATCGCATGACATGAGCACATGATCAACCTTGTATAACTTGTATAGAGCAAGTTAGAGTATTACCATTACCATGATATAAGAGGCGGCTTGGAAGATGTAAGGGGCGAGCGCCTCTTCTCCAAAGAAGTCACACACAAGATGAGAAAGACTTCCTTCCTTTGTGTTCCTTGTGCTAGCAAAGACACCAAGGAGTCCTGATCGTTTCCTCAAAGGATGATGTGCGCCCTTGGCTGGTTGAATTTCTCTTCCTTGCGTGAGGATGGTTCACACACGAGAACGAAGAGAGGAGAAAGGCGAGAGCAAGAAACGAAACCGTGGGGTGCCCACAAAGGGAAAAATTCGGCCACCACATATGGTAAGAACCGAAAGTGTAACTCCCTCCATAACTCCCTTTAAGCGATCACTAACTCCTCTTAAATTGAACCATGCGTTCACAAGTGAACCGGTTCAATCTTAATTTGGTTTAAGCACCAAATTAAACCAGCCCTGGTTATAATCTTCTTTGAACCAAATGGCTCAAGATCTAACCACACATCACATTGAACCCCTGATCTTTACTATCAAGCATCAATTCTCCGATCAAAGCTTACCGATCACATGTCCCAATCAATCAAACATGATTAGACTAGATCTCACTTTTAATCAGAGCTTAAATTCCTTTAAAATGAACTAGACTAATTCCAGTCCACACGATCTGACATAAGTAAGCCATATCATCAAATTGTGCGACCCTAAGGGTTTTCTTCAATGTCGGTAACGATAACTTTCGTTATCACGACCAGAGAGGGGTATCTAGCAACACATCACTGTCTCCCGATATGAAGGAAAAAGTCTTCCAAGACTACTCCCAAACCATAGCACAAGTGTGAATCTAATTCACTTGGCATACATGTTTCCCTTTGCCACTGGATGTTCTCGTTGGACAAGCGTGTCAAGCCTGTGATTCCAACATGATGAAAATGGTTAGGTCAGACGAACATAGTCGTTTGGGTATGGCCATACACATTCTCAACCATTTCATCCAGGGGACCCCATTAGAACATCACACCCCAACTAGGAGAGGCAATCCTTTATCTATCACAAGTACCCTAACATGACTCATGCCCACTATCCAAGATAATCCTTAACCATTATATTTCAAATGATATTGAACTATCTCAAGATAATGCCAATCATAACTTAGAAACACAAGTGATCTCAAGTCAGAGGCAATATGCCACTTGCTTGCATACAAGGATTATTCACATTGTGACAAACAATTGAATATCCTAAGTAGGATCAGTCCAGTACATCCAATGCACCTATGTGTCTAAATCTTATTCCATGCTCGAAGCATCCTATAAGATTAGAACACATATTAGTCTCAATCATACCAAGGCTGTCTCATGTTCACCGAGATATCTCGACTAAGGACAATACTGAATGTCAGCTAAGCTGACCATCATTGAGACATTACTCAGAAGTATACATACAACAGCAGATAATGTAACAATCTGAATAACAACAATTGCCTTTATATTGTTTATACATGATACTAAAAATAACCCAAAGCCTCAAACATTGGCGTTAAGGGCATACCCTAACAATCTCCCACTTGCACTTAATCTAATGGTTGAGGTATCTCAAACCCATATTGTTACAGTGCTTCTCATGCTTCTGCTGCGCCAGAGGCTTTGTAAGCGGGTCAGCTAGATTGTCATCTATTTGAATCTTGCAGATCTTGATATCTCCTCGATCAATGATTTCACGGATCAAGTGAAACCTTCTTTGTATGTGCTTGGACTTCTGGTGTGACCGTGGTTCCTTCGCTTGTGCAATCGCTCCAATGTTGTCACAGAAGACAATCAATGGATCTGCACTCGAAGGAACAACACCAAGTTCCTGAATGAACTTGCGAATCCATACTGCCTCCTTTGATGCTTCTGAGGCTGCAACATACTCTGCTTCTGTTGTGGAATCAGCAACAATTGATTGTTTGAAACTCTTCCACACCACTGCTCCTCCATTCAAGCTAAAGACATAGCCTGATTGCGATCGAAAATCGTCTTGGTCAGATTGGAACGAAGCATCAGTATATCCTTCAATACTGAGTTCTCCCTGACCTCCATAAATCAAGAATATATCTTTGGTTCTCCGAAGATACTTTAAAATGTTCTTGACTGCAATCCAGTGTGCCTTCCCTGGATTACCTTGGAACCGACTGGTTACGCTTAACCCGTAAGCGACGTCTGGGCGAGTACACAACATCGCATACATGATGGACCCAATAGACGAAGCACAAGGCGTATTGTCCATCTCATCTTTCTCAGACTGTGTTTGAGGACACTGGCCTTTTGAAAGATTCAGACCATGTCAGACTGGAAGATATCCTTGTTGGGAAACCCCGGGGACATTTTACAATTTTCAGAGTTATGGACATACATTTTTCGCAGCGGAAGAATGTCCCCGAAACAGGCTAGTCCCAAAAACCCAGTGAAGATCTCTTGCGAGGGGGTCGACACGATGTGATAGTAAGTACCTTTAAGCAATTAGAAGCCGATGTCGATGAAGGCGCCCAAGTGTTCGCCCTCTGCAGTCTCGCACACACGGATTCCTCAAGTTTTCTTCTTCCTCGCCCGGTGCTAGCCTCGGGAAGAAGATCCATGCCTTAGGACAGTCCTCCAAGCAACTTGCGCCACCACCAAGATGTGATGCGCCAAGGAGATGGAAGGAGAAGAGAACGCCGCAAGCCTTCTTGTTCCTTTGCGCCAAGGAAAGGAAAAGGAGAAGCATGCTTGCGCCCTTGATGGAAGAAGAAGAGCTCTAAGCTCTCCAAGCCGTCGCCCTCTAATGCTTCACGCCTCCAAGGAATTAGCATCATAAAGAGAGGGGGCGGCAAGGGCTTATTTATAGGAGCAAGAGGCGGTTAGGGGAGAATGGCAAGTGTTGACAATTAGGGCATGATTCTAGGAGATTATCCAATCAAATATATTGATTAAATCTCCACTCCCATATGCGCCTAAGACTTGCCAAAGCAAGCATCAGCCATATGCGCCCATATCATGCCATATGAGGCATTAATCCCATCCATGCGCCTAGACCTAGTCAAGGCAATATGATGGATTGCCTAATGTGGCTTGGGCGCAAGTCCTAATCCAATTAGGACTCTAATTATGTTAATAATCAGCCCACAATCGTCAAACACAATCCAATCAATTATCTTGTGTGATTTAATCAAATCCAATTTGATTTAATCACCTAGGAGATACCAAACAAGGCATAGGCGCAAATTCTAGTCCAACTAGAATCCCATATGCGCCTATCCCATTAATTCATCCCCATTATACCCTTCAAGCCTCTTAGCCCTTCAATACAACTTATTAGCAAGCCCAACTAAGCAATGGGCCAAGCCCAAATTCCATTATGCATGTTAACCAAGCTATTGGATCCAATCCAATTTAACCCATGGTTAAATGAGGCTAACCATGGTTAATTTGATCGATATGCCAAAAACGGAAGTTGGCCCCAATAAGTTTCTTCCATCTCATCAGGCCCATTGGCGCTGATGAAATCTCCCAAATAGATCCGAGTTATCCAATAACTTGATCTAAAGGCTACCCGATCAATATGAAAACTCGAGTATCAAGGTGTGCGACCCTGTAGGTTCCTCTAATGCTGGCAGTGCTGACGAAAGGTCATCACAAGCAGTGAGTGGCACCTAGCAGTGCATCGCTGCTACCCAGATTATTGGAATGGATATCGACATCGACATCCCCATCATCGCAACTAGGTACATATGCATTACAGTCTCTTTGCCGTACTGATATCCGATTGGACAAGTGTGTTACCACTTGTTTTCATCCAATCACATGGCTATGACTAAAACAGGTTCTCACCTGGGTATGGCCATACACTCTCAGTCATAGAACCACAAGGGAGCTCCATGGATATCATACTTCCCTAAGGAAGGGGCAAATCCTATGTCTATCCATTGACCTTCTCATATGGGTCGTGACATGCTCAATGACAACCGTTATGACCTCCCAACTACGGCAAGGTGTTAGTTTGCATCAAAGCAAGTCCCTAACCATATAGAATGGTCAATGACCTCAAGTCAAGGGATCAATGCATCTCCTGTCACTTGTGAGGATAACTCATGACACCAAGTCATAGCCTCACAGTGGGTCTATCCAGTATATCCTCCAATGATACACCCATGTGTCTGCGTTAGCACCACGTGCCTAACCAGTCCACATACCAGTCTCTCAAGTACCAGAGTTGTCCCATATCCACTCAGGTACATCGACTGGGGATTATAGTTCGAGCACAGATCCAATCTGTCTCCAGGGACATTATCATGTAAGTACACAATCGCAGGTGTAGACAAACAATGATAACGACAATGCCAGAAAGATATGTATTAATATCAGAGTCAAGTAGTACAAAGATGGACCAAAACTAGGTCCTAGGGCATATACACCAACAATCTCCCACTTGCACTAAGACCTAGAGGTTGAGCAACCTCAACCCCATATCTCTAGTACGACCATCATGCTTCTGCTGCGCCAAAGCCTTGGTCAGTGGGTCTGCTAGATTGCTCTCTGTGTCAATTCTGCTAATCTTGACATCACCTCGATCAATGATCTCTTTGATCAGGCGAAATCTCTTGAGTATGCGTTTGGACCTTTGATGAGACCGTGGTTACTTATTATGTGCAGTTCCCATTGTTGTCATAGTAGAGCTCAATGGGATCCATTGCACTTGCAACCACCTGAAGTTCAGAAAAGAACTTCCTTATCCAAACGGCTTCATTGGCTGCCTCAGAAGCAACCACATACTCAGCTCCGGTTGTAGAATTAGCTATGGTGGATTGCTATAAGCTCTTCCAGCATACAGCACCTCCAACCATCTTAAACTAATAGCTGGTCTGCGATCTTAAGTCGTCAGGATCAGACTGGAATGACTCATCAGTGAAGCCCTGCACACTGAGTTCTTCCTGTCCCCGTAGACTTTATAGAATAAATCCTTAGTCCCTTTCAAGATACTCAAGGATATTCTTTACAGCCACCCAGTGCTGCAAACTAGGATTGGATTGGTATCGGCTGGTTATGCTCACAGCATAAGCCACAACTGGTCTAGTACACAACATTGCATACATGATCGATCCCACCGCCGAAGCATAGGGCACTCGACTCATGTCATCTCTCTCAGCCTCTGTGTTGGTACACTGGTTCTTTGAGAGAGTAAGGCCATGTCTCACTGGAAGGTATTCCTTCTTGGATTGCTCCAAGTTGAACCTCTCTAGGACCTTATCAATGTGGGTACTATGACTAAGGGCCAAGAGCATCTTGAATCTATCCCGGTAGATCCTCACGCCCAGAATATAGGCGGCCTCCCCTAAGTCTTTCATCTCAAAACTTTTCCCCAACCATGTCTTCACAGCTTGAAGACTAGGGATGTCGTTTCCGATGAGCAGTATGTCATCGACATACATGACCAGAAAAGTCACCAAGCTCCCACTGAATTTTCTGTATACACAGGCGTCATCTTCACTTTTGATAAAGCTATAATCTCTCACAGCTTCATCAAACTGAAGATTCTAACTTCGAGATGCTTGCTTTAATCCATAAATGGATTTCTTTAGCCTGCAGACTTTACTAGTATCTGCAGGATGGATGAAGTCATTAGGTTGTGTCATATACACATCCTTAGTTAGCTTCCCGTTAAGGAACGCTGTATTCACATCCATCTGCCATATCTCATAGTCATGATATGCAGCTATAGCAAGCAGAATCCGAATGGATTTGATCATGGCAACTGGCGAGAAGGTTTCATCATAGTCCACCCCGTGGACTTGTTTAAATCCTTTAGCCACTAGTCTACCCTTATAGGTAACTATATTGCCATCCATGTCTGTCTTCCTTTTGAAGACCCATTTACACCCTATGGGTTTTACCCCATCAGGCAGCTCAACCAAATCCCAGACTTGGTTAGCCGACATGGAATCCATCTCGGATCGTATGGCCTCAAGCCATCTCTCGGAGTCCGGTCCACTGACCGCCTCATCATAGGTTCTGGGTTCATCCTCAATGATGAAGATCCCATCGTGTTGGGTCGGCAGCGACCCGTACCTCTCAGGTGCATGACGAATCCTCCCAGACCTACGTGGGGCCTATGTCTGAGCCTCAGGTTGCCTAGCAACCGGTGTAGGTGGCTCAGGTTCCCATCTCTATGTCTTGTGGTTGCACTTGGACCTCGTCTAAGTCAAACTTCCTCCCACTAACTTCTTTCATGAGAAATTCTTTCTCTAGAAAGACCGCACCCCGAGCAACAAAAACTTTGTTCTCGGTGGGAATATAGAAGTAGTAACCCTTAGTCTCCTTAGGGTACCC
Source organism: Costus lasius (assembly GCA_027563935.2). Taxonomy (NCBI): domain Eukaryota; kingdom Viridiplantae; phylum Streptophyta; class Magnoliopsida; order Zingiberales; family Costaceae; genus Costus; species Costus lasius. Next base: position 32,903,109 of record CM050449.1, on the reverse strand, counting down.
CACAAACATACACTTATCAGATCTAGGTTCTAGCTTGCTAGAATCCTGACATTTGACATAAGCCTCACATCCCTAGATCTTGATAAAAGTGAGATTAGGGCATCTCCCATTCCATACCTCGTATGGAATCTTTGAGACACTCTTAGATGGAACATTATTCAGTATTAGAGAAGCTTTTTCAAGTGCATGTCCCCAGAATGAGGGAGGTAGAGTTGCATGACTCATCATAGACCGAACTATGTCCAACAAGGTTCGATTTCTCCTTTCAGATACACCATTCTACCGAGGTGCTCTAGGAGGAGTGAGTTGGGATAGGATCCCACACTTACTCAGATAGTCAAAGAATTCACTACTCAGGTGCTCTCCATCACGATCTGATCGAAGATCCTTAAAGGATCTACCAAGCTGGTTCTCTACTTCATGTCTGAACTCCTTAAATTTCTCAAAGGATTCAGACTCATGTCTCATCATGTAGACATAACCATATCTACTGAAGTCATCAGTAAATGTGATGAAGTAGTTATACCCTCATTTGGCTTGTTTATTGAATAGCCCACACACATCACTATGTATGAGATCCAACAAACCTCCTACCCTCTTACCAGTCTTGGTGAAGGGCGTCTTTGTCATTTTCCCTAATAAACAAGTCTCACATTTATCAAGTTCCTCCAAGGAACTCGAATCTAGCAACCCATTTTCATGGAGTTGTCGAATGCGATTCTTGTTTATATGGGCTAATCGACAATGCCGTAGGAAAGCACCAACTGAACCACTCAGTTTGGTCCTTTTATTATTTATGTTACAAATAGAGCTAACCATGTCCAAGACATGCGGACCATTGCACAAAGTACCCTTCCCATAAAACATGTTTGCAAAAGAAAAAGAACATAAGTTCTCTTTTATTTCAAACCTAAATCCTTTCTTTGCCAAGCAAGGAGTGGATACAATGTTTTGGTAAGGGAAGGTACATAATAGCAATTGTCTAGCTTTAACTGAAGTCCAGAAGGCAGGGAGAGAAACTCCTACAGCAATAGCAGCAACTTGTGCCCTGTTACCTATCCGTAGGTCAATCTCTCTAGGCCTTACCGATCTATCCTTTCAGAGCCATCGCATATTTGTACAAATATGAGCTTCACATGCGGTATCCAATACCCATGTCATTGGAGTAGACAGGTTGACTTCGGTAACATAAATACCTGAGCATGAAGACAAGGCCTTGCCTTTCTTCTCCTCATTCTGAAGTTGCAACATGTCCTTCAACATGTGAGGTGGCCCTCCACATGAATAGCACCTATTATTCCTGATCATATCCATCTTTAATTTCAGTTCCTTGGTCAAGCCTTTCGGCTCAACACACTGAATATCAACTTTAGCAGGATTGAGCTCAACAAATTCATCAAAGAGCAGCCTTAGATTAAAATAATTTCAGAGGCACTCTTCGATTCATATCACCCTTTAAATTCAAGTGACATGTTGGTTAGCAACCTCCAAAGTATCAACCTGATGCTTATCATAAGCATCCCTCTCAGCCGCTGAGGCCGAGCATGGAAGTGGCTCAGGAATAAGACGCTCAAGAACATAAAGCTTCCTCTCGAGCTTGAGCACGATTCTCAAGTTCATATACCAATCCAGTAAGTTGGATCCAACCAACTTATCCAGGGTAGATCGCAGTGACCAACTGCTATTGTTCATAGCCATTGTTATACAACAACCAAGAAACAGCAGATTAGTACTACTTCGAGTCATTTAAACTGGACTTGCCTTTTAAATGACCATGGCTCCCACTATTTTTAATCGAATTGATAACCCACAAAGTCAATCAAGAAATCTAAGATTTCCTAGTGAGATGAGATCCTCATTCCACACAGGGCTTCGCGTCCCACGAGGGTGGGATGAGATGCACAAAGTGACCCATGTTTCCTAAGGTGGGCGCGCCGGCCGATTGCTCCAAGCAATTCCCCTTATTGAGATAGTCCAGGCATTTCATGTCCAGCGAGGGCTGGATACAGCATGAAACCCTAACCTCTCAATGATGCCTCTAGAGTTTCATCATGTGCCTAGCATACATGAAAATCTAGTCAAGTCCATTCCTAACCGTTATGCCCAGGGCCAACGAGTTTCCTTGCGAAGGCACGCCCAAGTTAAAACTGGACTGGGGAAACCATTGCCACCACGCACTTTCTAAAGATAAGTGGGTGTGTCCCACGAGGGTGGGAAACAGTTCACAACTCCACTGATCGATAGCTTAGTGAGGGCTACGCGTTAGAAGGCTACTAGACTTGATATTTTAATTGAGGGTTTTTGTTTAAGGTCCCATCATCTCAGTTTTATCTTATGTCTATCATTACAGGCATGCAATCCTATGGTGATAACATAACGATAAAACATCACAGCATGCTTTAGCTTTTGTAAAGAAATCAATAAAAGGATGATGTGATCATAGCCCATTCAAGACATTGAACCAATCCATGCCAAAAAAGGGGTTCAACTCTTGACCTAGGATTCAAGCCCCAAGATTAGACCTAGCCTAGCCGACCTCTAGCTCTATCTTCAAGGTTGGCTCCAAAGTCATTCTCCCATGGTTTAGCTCTCAAACCCTAGGGGTACACCCACAAGGTTCGGCCAATGCCATGGTCTTCCTCCAAGGAAGGTGCGCCATTTAGCAAGCCACAAGAGGGATAGCACACAAGCACAAGGCTCGGCCAAACCCTAACTTGCGCCCCCATGCAAGGATGTGCCACCTTTGAAGCTTGTTGCGCCATCATGCAAGGATGCGCAACCAAGCAAGCATGCACCTTGCTCCAAGTTGATGCGCCATCCTAATCTTCTTCTTAGTTAAAAGCAAAAAGAAAAGCGGCACGCAGGCCTCACAAGGATACATCACAGGCATGTTAAGGGGCTTGATATATGACCACAACATCATGCATAATCAAGTACTTACTCATGCAATTCTATATGCTCATGAAAAACATAAAATTTGAAATTTTACTTTTTCATAAAACATGTCTCTCTTCCTTCCCTTCATATCACAAATCTTTGATTCTAAGTTTCTCTCAGGAGTCTACAAGAGGCATACCGGTTGCCCTCCTTGCAATCCTTAACTTGCTAGGATAAGGGCAATCACCCAGTCCATGCCCTATTCCAACAAGTCTCTCAAGATAGGTCTATCCTATTATGAGAGGAGAAATTTTCTCTTCCACATATGGGTCTATCCCATCACATGAAGAGAGCAAAGAACCACAAGAAGTTAATTAGAAGTAAGAAACAAGAGACCTACAATTTTTCTACTTAAAGAAAAATCATGCGCCAACATCTATGCAATATGCGAAAATGTAGATATGGCATGTGAGTATGAAAAGCATGAAAGAACATCGTTCGAGGCTCGCAAGTAGCTCTGATACCACTGTTGGGAAACCCCGGAGACATTTTACAATTTTCAGAGTTATGGACATACATTTTTCGCAGCGGAAGAATGTCCCCGAAATAGGCTAGTCCCAAAAACCCAGTGAAGATCTCTTGCGAGGGGGTCGACACGATGTGATAGTAAGTACCTTTAAGCAATTAGAAGCCGATGTCGATGAAGGCGCCCAAGTGTTCGCCCTCTGCAGTCTCGCACACATGGATTCCTCAAGTTTTCTTCTTCCTCGCCCGGTGCTAGCCTTGGGAAGAAGATCCATGCCTTAGGAGAGTCCTCCAAGCAACTTGCGCCACCACCAAGATGTGATGCGCCAAGGAGATGGAAGGAGAAGAGAACGCCGCAAGCCTTCTTGTTCCTTTGCGCCAAGGAAAGGAAAAGGAGAAGCATGCTTGCGCCCTTGATGGAAGAAGAAGAGCTCTAAGCTCTCCAAGCCGTCGCCCTCTAATGCTTCACGCCTCCAAGGAATTAGCATCATAAAGAGAGGGGGCGGCAAGGGCTTATTTATAGGAGCAAGAGGCGGTTAGGGGAGAATGGCAAGTGTTGACAATTAGGGCATGATTCTAGGAGATTATCCAATCAAATATATTGATTAAATCTCCACTCCCATATGCGCCTAAGACTTGCCAAAGCAAGCATCAGCCATATGCGCCCATATCATGCCATATGAGGCATTAATCCCATCCATGCGCCTAGACCTAGTCAAGGCAATATGATGGATTGCCTAATGTGGCTTGGGCGCAAGTCCTAATCCAATTAGGACTCTAATTATGTTAATAATCAGCCCACAATCGTCAAACACAATCCAATCAATTATCTTGTGTGATTTAATCAAATCCAATTTGATTTAATCACCTAGGAGATACCAAACAAGGCATAGGCGCAAATTCTAGTCCAACTAGAATCCCATATGTGCCTATCCCATTAATTCATCCCCATTATACCCTTCAAGTCTCTTAGCCCTTCAATACAACTTATTAGCAAGCCCAACTAAGCAATGGGCCAAGCCCAAATTCCATTATGCATGTTAACCAAGCTATTGGATCCAATCCAATTTAACCCATGGTTAAATGAGGCTAACCATGGTTAATTTGATCGATATGCCAAAAATGGAAGTTGGCCCCAATAAGTTTCTTCCATCTCATCAGGCCCATTGGCGCTGATGAAATCTCCCAAATAGATCCGACTTATCCAATAACTCAATCTAAAGGCTACCCGATCAATATGAAAACTCGAGTATCAAGGTGTGCGACCCTGTAGGTTCCTCTAACACTGGCAATGCTGACCAAAGGTCATCACAAGCAGTGAGTGGCACCTAGCAGTGCATCACTGCTACCCAGGTTATTGGAATGGATATCGACATCGACATCCCCATCATCGCAACTAGGTACATATGCATTACAGTCTCTTTGCCGTACTGATATCCGATTGGACAAGTGTGTCACCACTTGTTTTCATCCAATCACATGGCTATGACTAAAACAGGTTCTCACCTGGGTATGGCCATACACTCTCAGTCATAGAACCATAAGGGAGCTCCATGAATATCATACTTCCCTAAGGAAGGGGCAAATCCTATGTCTGTCCATTGACCTTCTCATATGGGTCGTGACATGCTCAATGACAACCGTTATGACCTCCCAACTACGGCAAGGTGTTAGGTTGCATCAAAGCAAGTCCCTAACCATATAGAATGGTCAATGACCTCAAGTCAAGGGATCAATGCATCTCCTGTCACTTGTGAGGATAACTCATGACACCAAGTCATAGCCTCACAGCGGGTCTATCCAGTATATCCTCCAATGATACACCCATGTGTCTGCGTTAGCACCACGTGCCTAACCAGCCCACATACTAGTCTCTCAAGTACCAGAGTTGTCCCATATCCACTCAGGTACATCGACTGGGGATTATAGTTCGAGCACAGATCCAATCTGTCTCCAGGGACATTATTATGTAAGTACACAATCGCAGGTGTAGACAAACAATGATAACGACAATGCCAGAAAGATATATATTAATATAAGAGTCAAGTAGTACAAAGATGGACCAAAACTAGGTCCTAGGGCATATACACCAACAATCCTCTTTTAGAATTTTCTAAATGGAATCTCTCCAGGACCTTGTCGATGTAAGTACTCTGGCACAGCCCGAGAAGCCTATTAGATCTATCTCTCAAGATCTTCACACCTAGTATATAGGTCGCTTCTCCTAAATCTTTCATCTGGAAACATTTTCTTAACCATGCTTTGACTGCATGCAGTTCAAGAATATCGTTTCCAATGATTAAAATATCATCGACGTAGAGGACTAGGAAAGTAATCACGCTCCCACTAAACCTTTTATATACACACGGGTCATCTTTATTTTTGATGAAACCAAATTCAGAAACTGATTCATCAAAACGAATATTCCAGCTTCGCGATGCTTGTTTTAGTCCATAAATGGACTTCTTTAATTTGCATATTTTATGATGTTCTGACGGATTAATGAAACCTTCAGGTTGTGTCATGTACACATCCTCTTCTAATTTTCCATTAAGGAAAGCGGTTTTCACATCCATTTGCCAGATCTCATAATCATAATATGCTGCTATCGCGAGAATAATTCGAATGGACTTGAACATGGCTACAGGAGAGAAAGTTTCATCATAATCTATCCCATAGATTTGTTTGAAACCTTTCGCAACTAGCCTGCCCTTATAGGTAAGCATGTTACCATCCATGTCAGTCTTCTTTTTGAAGATCCACTTACAGCCTATAGGGATTACTCCCGGAGGCGGATCAACCAAATCCCAGACTTGGTTATCTGACATGGAGTCCATCTCGGCTCGCATAGCTTCAAGCCATCTTGCTGACTCCGGTCCACTGACCGCATCCGCATAAGTGAGGGGTTCATCATTAATGATGTAGACTCCGTCATAGCGCTCAGGCTGACGACGAATCCTTCCCGATCTACGCGGTTCCCGTGATGTCTGAGCCTCAGGTGGAACATTAACCTGATCTATTGGCTCAGGCTCATCCAACCGTGCTTGACTACTTTGTCCCTCTTCTGGAATTTCATCCAGCTTTATTTCTCTCCCACTGGCCTCTTGCAGAAGAAACTCCTCCTCAAGAAAAATAGCCGTTCGAGCAACAAATACTTTATTCTCCTTGGGATTGTAGAAATAATAACCCTTAGTTTCTTTAGGGTATCCGACAAATATGCATTTATCAGATCTGCTTTCCAGTTTCCCAGAGGCGAGCTTTTTGACATAAGCCTCGCAACCCTAGATCCTGATAAATGTCAAGCTCGGCTGTTTCCCATACCAAAATTCATATGGCGTCTTTGAAACGGCCTTGGATGGCACTCGGTTTAGCACTTTTGCAGCTGTTTCGAGTGCAAATCCCCAAAAGGAGTAAGGTAGAGTAGCTTGACTCATCATAGACCGAACTGTTAGGGTATGCCCTTAAGGCTAATGTTTGAGGCCTTGGGATTGTAAAAGTATCATGTAATAAACTCTTGTGTTTATAAAGGCAATGGTTATTATTCAGTTTGTTACATTGTCTGCTGCAATAACTGTGCTTCTGAATAATGTCTCAAAGCTGTTCAGCTAGGCTGACATGCATATGTCCTTAGTCGAGATATCTTGGTGAACATGAGACAGCCTTGATATGATTGAGACTAATATGTGTTCTAATCTTATAGGATGCTTCGAGCATGGAATAAGATGTAGACTCATGGGTACATTGGATGTACTGGACAGACCCTACTAGGATATTCAATTGCTTGTCACAATGTGAATAATCCTTGTTTGCATCAAGTGGCACATGTCCTCTGACTTGAGATCACTTGTGTTTCTAGATGATGATTGTCATTGTTTTGAGGTAGTTCAATATCATTTGAAACATAATGATTATAGACTATCTTGGATAATGATCATGAGTCAGGTTAGGACACTAGTGATAGATAAAGGATTGCCGTCTCCTTGTTCAAGGAGTGTGGTGTTCTAAAGGGGCACCCCTGAATGAGATGATTGAGAAAGTGTATGGCCATACCCAGGTGACTATGTTCATCTGATCTAATCATGCTCATCATATTGGAGTCACAGGCTTGACACGCTTGTCCAATAAGAACATCCAGTGGCAAAGGAAACATGTATGCCTAGTGAAGTGCATTCACCCTTGTGCTGTGTTTTGGGAGTAGTCTTGGAAGACTCTTTCCTTTATATCGGGAGACAGTGATGTGTTGCTAGATACCCCTCACTGATCGTGATAACGAAAGTTATCGTTACCGACATTCAAAGGAAACCCTCAGGGTCGCACAATTTGATGATATGGCTTACTTGAGTCAGATCGTGTGGACTGAATTGTTTGGGTTCAGTTTAAAGGGATTTAATCTCTGATTGTAAGTGAGATCTGGTCTGATCATGTTTGATTGATTAGGGCTTGAGATCGGTAAGCTTCGATCGAGAGAGGTGATGCTAGATCGGTGAGATCAGGAGCATCAGGAGATGAACGGTTAGATCTTGAACCTAAGGGTTTGATATGATCTAGACCAAAGGGGGCTTGGGCTTATTTGATTTGGTTTGTTGAACCAAATGCAATTGAACAAAAAGAGAACCGGTTCACTTATGTGAACGCATGGTTCGAAAGGGTGAAGGCGTTTTGGTCGTTTATGAGTGCATGCTTCCATTTATGGTAAGTCATCAAGGCCTCTTCTTCAAAACGCCTAACGCCAAGCCGTTCACCACTTGACTTCACTTCGCTTGGCTTCTTGCAATTTGCGTGTGGAGAAGAGGTGGACGAACGTGTGGAGCTCTCGCCCAAGCAAGATCTCGTCTCCCATCCCTTCCATTCGGCAAGGACACTTGAAGATCTTTGCTAGCACAAAGATCAACAAGAAGAAGCCATCTCTCTTCTTGTGTGCGTCACTTGTGGAGAAGATCTCTCTTGGTCTTTGCTTCCAAGCCGCCTCCTTCTCATGGCCATGGTAACACATCTTTCACTTGATGTTTAAGTTGATCATATGAATGTATAGCATGCGATCAAATGTGAAACCCTAATTCCGCTGCTAAAATAAAGAAAGGTCACTTGCGCCCCCCTCTTGAAAGGGGTACTCACCTTAGGGTTTCTCGCTCCCCCATGAAGGGGACTCTAACACGAACCATATCCAATAAGGTTCGATTCCTCCTCTCGGACACACCATTCCATTGCGGTGTCCCCGGCGGAGTGAGCTGTGAGATGATCCCACACTCCTTCAGATAGTCATTAAACTCATGACTCAAGTATTCTCCACCTCGATCTGATCGAAGTGCCTTGATATTTCGGCCTAACTGATTCTGTACTTCATTTTTGAATTCTTTGAACTTGTCAAAAGATTCACTCTTATGTCTCATTAAGTAGACATATCCATACCTACTGAAATCATCAGTAAATGTAATGAAGTATGAATAGCCACCTCTGGCATGTTTACTAAATGGCCCACACACATCACTGTGAATAAGGTCAAGTAAACCTGAAGCTCTTTCACCTTTATTAGTAAAAGGAGTCTTCGTCATCTTACCCATTAAACAAGCTTTGCATGTATCAAGCTCCTCATAGGAGAATGATCCCAGCAGTGCATAGTCATGCAACCGCTTAATGTCCTTCTTGTTAATATGGCCTAGACGACTATGCCATAACAAGGTGCTATCATCAGCATGCTTGGCTTTCTTATTATCAATTTGATGTACAGAACATTCCATGTCCAACATGTATAACCCATTGTTAATCGATCTAGTTGCATAAACAATACCATCAAATGAAATACATCACTGTGAAGTTTTGCATTCAAATGAAAAACCTTTCCTGACAAGAGTAGGAATAGAGATAATATTCTTTGTTATGCTTGGTACAAAGTAACAATTGTCAAGTTCTAATACAAGTCCTGATGGTAAAGAGATGTGATATTCTCCTACAGCAACAGCAGCAACTCGTGCCCCGTTTCCAACTCGTAGGTCCACCTCATGCTGCCCCACCTGTCTTCTTCTCTTGAGTTCCTGCACATTTGAACAAATGTGAACTCCACATGTAGTGTCCAACACCCATGAAATAGAAGAAGCAACCATGACTTCAGTCACTAAAATACCTGAGCCAGAAGTGGAAGGCTTGCTTCCCTTCTTCTCTCCTTGGAGCGCTCTACAGTCCTTCTTCTAGTGACCCAGTTGGCCACAATGGAAACATCTGTTGTCCTTTGATCGCTTTATCTTTTGTTTCAAAGACTTGTTGTAGCTCTTGATAGGGGCTTTGCCCTTCTTCCCCTTCTTCTTATTCCTTGAAGGAACTATCAAGACAGAGGATGAAGGCTTTCCCTTCTCAAGAGTCTGCTCTGTTGTACAGAGCATATTCAGTAATTCTACCGGAGTACAGTCGATTTTGTTCATATTAAAATTAATGATGAACGCATCGAAAGAAGCCGGAAGAGACTACAAGATAATGTCTACAACAAGTTCTTGATTGATGGTATGACCTAGTTTCTCTAGAGCTTCTTTGTACCCAATCATCTTGAGTACGTGAGCTCCCACTGGACTTCCTTCAGTCAGTTTGCTATGAAAGAAAAGTTTCGTCAAGTTATAGCGTTCTGTCCTTGCCTGTGCAGCATACAGCATTTACAGATTTGCTTTAATATCAATAGCAGACAAATCCTCATGTTGACGCTGTAGCTCGGGCGTCATTGACGCAAGCATAAGGCAAGCGACATCAGTACTATCACTGACGTGCTTCTCATAAGCATCTCGAACCGCCCTTGCGGCGTTCACAGCGGGTTGAGCCGGCATTGCCGGCTCAAGGACGTACAGCTTCCTCTCAGCTTTGAGGACAATCTTCAGCTGTCTGTACCAGTCTGAGAAGTTTGGCCCAGCAAACTTCTCCTTTTCCAATATGGATCGCAAGTTGAGCCCCGTGGTGTTCGTTGCTGCAGGAATCTACAACATAGCAAGAACAACAAGGTCAATATCCATGTTAGAATCATTTCAGGACTTAAGAGTGATTCTCTTCTCACTATTTTATCTAACTGAAAATCCAATAAAACAGCCCGAAAGAGTCAAACTCTTTTAGTGAGATGGGATCCAGATTTCATACTTGATCTCCGCGTCCCGCTCAGGCGAGATAAGATGCACAGAGAGTTCAAGCACTAATCACTGGTAGGCAATCCATGCCAATCGCCAACCCGTGCGATTCCCCTTCATCCAGGCAATCCAGAAGACTGTGCCAACTGAGTTGGTACAACACAGTTTCTGATTCCTCAGATGGTTGCCTCCATATAGCTATCATGTGCTCAACTTGTAGCCTATATGGTCAAGCTAACCTGACCTACTTCCTGGACCACCACGGGCTATGCTGAGCAACGAGAAGCGATAAATCCCTTCTCTGTAGCTTGTTGGTGTACAACACGGCCCCAACGATAGTCAGAACAGTGAGGTTTCGCGTCAGAAGGCAATCAAAAGCTTGATATTGACGTTGGATTTTATCGGTCTTTTATCTTCTTACTATCATGCAAATTCTATAGTGATAGCAGAAGAATAAAACATACATGTGCTAATATTACTTAAAACAGTAAATAGAAAGCACCATTATCTTATGTGGTAAACGCCCATAAAATTTAAGTAAAACCCTAGTTTAACTAAAGTCTTTACTAGAACTCTTTATGGGACTCTTGTACCTCATCTGGCCCAGCCTGGGCCCAAACGCCATCTGCTGCCTTAACGCGCCCACCAGATAGAATGCGCTTGTTCTAGAGTCAAACTCTAGACCTCCCACCTAGTGACGCCAATAGCTGCAAACGCTTCTGCCATTTGTGCTGTGTGCTCATGTCTGATCAAATTACATTTTAAAAACTATCTAGACATGGTTTGACATGCAGGTCAATTATACATTTTAATAATTTCAAATGTGACTCACAGATCACATCAAAAATATTAATTTCCAGGCACGCAGGCCCTAGCACAGCATACAAAATAGGGCAGCCCACATAAGATTAAATAAACACTCAATGTACACAATGCAACATGTTAAACATGTACAACAAGTGATCCAATCAGAAATAAATTTTTTTTCGAAAAACCCATGGCATCAATTTTATTTCCTTATGTGCCCTACTACCTTACAACGGTCCATTGACAGATATCCACTCGTCAGACCAAGTCAGACTCACTGCCCTTGCATGCACCCAGTCATAACCGACTTGCGTCGACCCAATGGTCGACTATGCATGCCTTAAGGGCTGAACGTCCCACATGATTTCCGGCAAGCGGGTGTGACCCCGGGCCATAATCATGATCGTTCACTAGGCGCCTCAAACAGACATCGCTACACGCCCTTCTGCAGTTGGCTTATAGCCACCTGTACAGCTTGTGCACAGGTGCTATCCAGCCGCCCATCCAGGTTGTCAGATAGTCTGATTAGGCTGTTGGGTCCATTCTTGACTAACGACTTCAAAACTATTAACCCGTCTAAGTGTTAGAAGTAGGTGCACTAATAGATCTAGTGGAGTCGCGCATGAAGATAATTTTGTTTGAATAACAACAACATACACGCAAATTATGTATGTTAGGATTCATCTAACATCACATGCGCAAGCAAGTATGTAAACATGTGCATCATGTAGTCGCATGTGAACATAAACAAGATCTACTCAATAACTTAAAGATGGATCACATGAAGGCAATCATATGCATCAAGTCATAAAAACCTAGCGCTCTGATACCACTGAGAGCGAACTTAGGTCACAAGCATTATTCAGAGAAACAAAACTTGTTGCAGCGGAAATTCTAGGATCCCATGACATGAGCACATGATCAACCTTGTATAACTTGTATAGAGCAAGTTAGAGTATTACCATTGCCATGATATAAGAGGCGGCTTGGAAGATGTAAGGGGCGAGCGCCTCTTCTCCAAAGATGTCACACACAAGATGAGAAAGACTTCCTTCCTTTGTGTTCCTTGTGCTAGCAAAGACACCAAGGAGTCCTGATCGTTTCCTCAAAGGATGATGTGCGCCCTTGGCTGGTTGAATTTCTCTTCCTTGCGTGAGGATGGTTCACACACGAGAACGAAGAGAGGAGAAAGGCGAGAGCAAGAAACGAAACTGTGGGGTGCCCACAAAGGGAAAAATTCGGCCACCACATATGGTAAGAACCGAAAGTGTAACTCCCTCCATAACTCCCTTTAAGCGATCACTAACTCCTCTTAAATTGAACCATGTGTTCACAAGTGAACCGATTCAATCTTAATTTGGTTTAAGCACCAAATTAAACCAGCCCTGGTTATAATCTTCTTTGAACCAAATGGCTCAAGATCTAACCACACATCACATTGAACCCCTGATCTTTACGATCAAGCATCAATTCTCCGATCAAAGCTTACCGATCACATGTCCCAATCAATCAAACATGATTAGACTAGATCTCACTTTTAATCAGAGCTTAAATTCCTTTAAAATGAACTAGAATAATTCCAGTCCACACGATCTGACATAAGTAAGCCATATCATCAAATTGTGCGACCCTAAGGGTTTCCTTCAATGTCGGTAACGATAACTTACGTTATCACGACCAGAGAGGGGTATCTAGCAACACATCACTGTCTCCCGATATGAAGGAAAAAGTCTTCCAAGACTACTCCCAAACCATAGCACAAGTGTGAATCTAATTCACTTGGCATACATGTTTCCCTTTGCCACTGGATGTTCTCGTTGGACAAGCGTGTCAAGCCTGTGATTCCAACATGATGAAAATGGTTAGGTCAGACGAACATAGTCGTCTGGGTATGGCCATACACATTCTCAACCATTTCATCTAGGGGACCCCATTAGAACATCACACCCCAACTAGGAGAGGCAATCCTTTATCTATCACAAGTACCCTAACATGACTCATGCCCACTATCCAAGATAATCCTTAACCATTATATTTCAAATGATATTGAACTATCTCAAGATAATGCCAATCATCACTTAGAAACACAAGTGATCTCAAGTCAGAGGGAATATGCCACTTGCTTGCATACAAGGATTATTCACATTGTGACAAATAATTGAATATCCCAAGTAGGGTCAGTCCAGTACATCCAATGCACCTATGTGTCTAAATCTTATTCCATACTCGAAGCATCCTATAAGATTAGAACACATATTAGTCTCAATCATACCAAGGCTGTCTCATGTTCACCGAGATATCTCAACTAAGGACAATACTGAATGTCAGCTAAGCTGACCATCATTGAGACATTACTCAGAAGTATACATACAACAGCAGATAATGTAATAATCTGAATAACAACAATTGCCTTTATATTGTTTATACATGATACTAAAAATAACCCAAAGCCTCAAACATTGGCGTTAAGGGCATACCCTAACACTCCTTTCTGAGTGCCCAGAAATAGCTCATCCCTCGCCATGCAAAGAGGGTTGAGTTTCTTCAGCAATACACCTTTGCAATCACACACAAGGCCAGCAAAGACAATGTGGTGGCCGACGCCCTCAGTCGCGTCCGCTCATTGCTTTGTGTCTTGTCCACCTCTGTCCCGACCCTCGAGCATATCCGCGATGAGTATGCGGACTGCCCCGACTTTGGGCATGTCTTCACCCGACTCCTTGCTGCAGACCCCCCAGACTTGCACTACCGTCTTCACAATGGCTTTCTAGTGTACGACAACCGGTTGTGCATCCCTCACTCGTCCCTTCACGAGCATCTCTTGGTTGAACTCCACGCAGGTGGTGCCATAGGGCACCATGGCCGCGACAAGACCCTTGATTTAGCCGAAGACCGGTTCTTCTGGCCCACTCTTTGTAAGGATGTCGATAGGGTCATCCGCCATTGTGGTACATGTCAGCGTGCCAAACCTCGTCCCGCCAACTCTGTATTCTACACCCCGCTGCCCATTCCTAAGAGTCCATGGCTCGATATCAGCGTGGACTTGGTCATAGGATTGTGCCGCACGGCCTCGTGACACGACTCCATCTTTGTTGTTGTGGACCGCTTCTCCAAGATGGCACACTTCGTGCCATGTTCTAAGACGGCCGATGCTTCCCACATTGTGCATCTCTTCGTCAAAGAGATCGTTCGCTTACATGGGCTCCCTCTCACTATCGTCTCCGACTGCGACACCCGGTTCATCGGTCATTTATGGAAGTCCTTGTGGGCCCTCCTCGGGACCACCCTCAAGTATTCGTCGACGTACCATCCGCAGACGGATGGTCAAATAGAGGCCGTGATTTCCCACGCCATTGGGCTGATTATCTCTCCATCACGGAGTTTGTGTATAATAGTGCGTTCAATCGCTCTACCGGTCTGAGTCCTTTCCAAATCGTCCTCGGGCACCAACCACACAAGCCCCTCGATATGCATAACTTCCCAGCCCATCCTTCTCATCACGAGTCCGCCCATGCATTTTCATCTCACATATCGGGTTTACACGATGAAGTTCGCCGCCGGATCTTCTTGAGCAATGCCTGGTATACAATTGAGGCCAACGTGCACCGTAGGCCACAACCCTTCGAGATTGGTGAGCGTGTTCTTGTGCGTCTCCACCCTGAGCGGTAGAGATCTAGAGCCAACTGGAAATTGCAAGCACGGTGCGACGGCCCCTATACGGTTCTGCGGCGGGTTGGCAATAATGCGTACGTCCTCGATCTGCCGGAGGACTCTCTCATCAGCCACGTCTTCAACATCGCAGATGATGCAGGCCCAAATGGGCCCATGAACACACTTGAGGGCGGCCCAATCCCTCCAAAAGACACTTGGGGAGACTCCCGAGGACCCCAGGAATTTACCCCGGAATTTTCACCTCAGTCAGAGCTCCCTAGACCCCAACACGGCCAGGCCGTGCGCCCCGTCATGGCCGTGACATGATCGCCCGAAGACGTGAATGCCAAACACGGCCATGCTCTTGATCACGGACAAGCCGTGCCCGGTTATGTGGATTTTGGCCACACCGAACACCACCGTGCTTCTGGTCATGGGCAGGCCATGCTCGACTCTATGGATTTCGACAATGCCAAGCACGGCCGTGATTCCAAGCACGGGCAGGCCGTGCTCGATTCTGTGGATTTCAGCAACGCCAAGCATGGGCAGGCTGTGCTCGATTCTGTGGATTTCGGTAACGCCAAGCACGGGAGTGATCCCAAGCACGGGCAGACCGTGCTCGATTCTGTGAACCTCACTTCAATGTGCACCGCCCCCCCCCCCCCCCCTACCATGTTGCTCCACCCCATGACGACCCAAAGGAGCCAAACAAGATGGAAATCCGGCGATCCCAATGCCAAAGTAAGCCCCCAGACCGTTTCTTGGGCGTCATTAGCCCTCTTTCCATCCATACCGAAGTGGCGCAGCCCAAGGGCACTACGAGCTGACCCCCTGAAGATCCAACCCTAGGTTGGCCACATAATCTGATTAGCAACACAGCCCAAGAACGAGTCGCGACGGTGATGATCCTGCCCACAACATCGAAGTTCTGCTGTTTTGTTGCCATATGCTCGGAGCGCATCTCAACCGCACCCATACAAGGACGCGGAATCACGCGACCAGCTTCGGACAATATTAGGTAGTTGTTATTCCTTGTCTTGTAGTTGCAACTTGACCACTTTTGTAGCCTGCAAGAGTTGGTAGGTGGTTAGAGTTGAGTGTCTCTAGTGTATTTTGTTTGTTCCCTCCCCTCTTATTCTATAAAAGAGGAGGTAGGGCTAAGTGTTATGTAGTTCTCTTTGGTGTTTGAGAGATCTCCTGGTGAGCTGAGAGTCGCCAGCGGTTGTGAAGACAAGCCGGAGTCTTGCCTTCGTCGTGTTCGGGTCGAAGACGTCTCTTCGATTCCAAGTTATTCCGCTTTCGGTTTGAAGTAAATCCCACCTTTCCGGTGGGTCAGGTTCGCCTGTTTGACATTCTCTTGCACGTTTCGTTGCTGCGATTTTTCTCCTTTTTCCTTCATCCACGGCTGTCCGTCCATCGGAGGCGTGGCATCTCTTGTCTTGGTTTGTTTCAACTGCATAGGCGCGCGAGCTGAACCTCGCACAACAGCAATCCCCCTACGCCGGCTAACCTTACAACGCACTATGAGTGCTACAGGAATTCGCTAAATTTGCTATGAGGTTAGTGCGTTGTATTATTTAGTTGGGTGCTGTTCTGTTCATGCGCATTCGTGTTGCCCTAATCGAACTCGTCGCTATCTTCGTCGTGTTTTCTACCGGCTTACCTGCACCTTTCCGACGCGTTTTCTCTTCCCTCGTCTCACGACCCTCTCCTATTTTTATCGCGCATTGTGTAAAACCCTGGAGTACAACTTAAGAACCCCCACACCTATTAGTTGCTACATCAGTCGACCTCCTACCCTACCATGCACCCCTAGCCACTGGCGCCCCCTCTGACGACATCAGCCCATCTTATTCTCCGGATGAGAATTATTCCCACCCCGGGATACTTGACGGAGTCATGGACACACATGAGGGCGGCCCAACACCTCTAGGAGATAATTGGGGAGACTCCCCAGGATCTGAGGAGGATGCCCCACAAATTTCAGCTCAGGAAGCCTTCTGTCGCCCTGAACACGGCCAGGCCGTGTTGGCAGTCACGGCCGTGATGAGAAGAACGGCCGTTCCACCAGCCGTGGCCTACTCTGCACGACCCAGCCGATCCCAACATGGCCAGGCCGTAACGGTGGACACGGCCGTGACACGGTCGAGGGAGAACACGAACGCCAGCATGGTCCGCGACATGCCCGTGACACCCGCCGTGATGAGTTAGGCGGACTTCGGCCTCAACGATCACGGCCATGATGAGGAACACGGCCTGGCTGTGACCAGTCCATCCGGCGTCGCGTGCCCACTTCAACACGGCCAGGACGTGACCAGGAACACGGCTATGTCCAAACATTATGTGGATTTTGGAGCCCATATTACGGCCCGTAATGTTCATCAAGGCACTACCGTAAAATTTGCTCGACCCTAACACGGCCAGGCCGTGACGGAGGACATGGCCGTCAGAAGTTCGAAGATCATCAGCACACCCATGTCTCCAGCCGTGTTCGCCCTGACAGGAAATCCAAACGCTAAACACGGCCGTGACAGCAAGCACGGCCAGGCCGTGTTTAGTCCCATAAAACAATACAGGTCAATTTTCATCCCGTACGACGCTCACAACGGGCCTCGCACCCCCCCCCCCCCCCGGGACCGTTTTGTGGGTGTGGTGAGCCCCTCCTCAACTACAACTTGCCACGTCCACTCCCTCAACAAGGCTTTACCCACATCTTTGGAGTCCCTCCATGATGGGGGCAGAGATCACAGGCAAAGAAGGTACAAATGGAGTTTACGAGTGCCATAGACAAAGGCTCAGAGGCTCATGAATAAGCTAGCATGCTTAATCAAAAGCTAGCTCAATAATAGAAGAATTACTTTCAACAAATAATGGTCAAGACATTCACGCTCAAGATGTCTAAGCCCAAGCCCAAACCTAGCGAAGAAGTTGCCGGATTCAATAAATTGTGGGTTGCATACGCCAACCACATCCACGCCATCTCAACAAGAGCACCTTCCTTCACAAAGTCCACCGTCGCTCAGCCCAAAATCCAGCCTCAGGCTTCAACCAAGACCTACATCCAGCACAAGAGGAAACAAAGGATTTAATCAAATCTTGGATCTCATCCAACGGCAACACTCATCATGGAATAACTTCTCTAGCCGAGCATCAACTCTCCAACAATGTGCGAGCCGATGATGGAAACAGCAACGTTCGTCTATATCAAAGAAGGAAAGCAACAACGTCTCATCAACATCTCGCCTTCAACGTCTCCCTGCTGCTCACGATTGGAAGCTGCAAACAAGGAAGCATCTCCTTCAACGGATTCTCTGCTGCCATAGAAGGAAGATACAACGTTCGTCTGCTGAAGCCTCACCTATATGTATCACGCGAACACAATGTAATGGATAGTGAATTTTGAATCAATGAAATAGTTTCTTCCAATGGAATCGGATGTCTCCCATCCTCTTCCCCTCTAAGGTGCTGCAATCATCCGCACATTACAGCCAACTCCCAGATTTTCTGAATCTTTGTGAGCACGCCACCGACGATCCACCGGTCTGATCCTCACAAGATTTCGAACATCACTCGTCCTCTCCAAGACGTGTCTTCAGCCACCGGCATCCACCAATCCTCTCGTCCGATCACCAGAGTCGAATGCCCGTTTGAATCCTCTGTTCTCGCCAGCCTTTCCGCCCTAGTTCCGTCTTCCAGCACCGTTCTCCTCTGACCAGCCACCAATCACTCTGAAACTCTGGCCACCACTTCGCCATCGTTAGAGGGACCTCCAACCGTAACAGGTCCGGCGATTGTGGACCACCGGACGAACGCCGGCCAACTCTGCTCTGCGCTCGTGTTTCCCCTGCTTCTGCCATGCTCTCGCCTCAGTTCCGCCTTTCATCGTTGCCCTCCTCCGTCCGGCCACCATTCGACCAGAAACTCCAGCCACCTCTTCGCGATCACCACAGCAACTCCCAACTGTAACAGGTTCGGCGTCCGTGCATCACCGGCCGTCCGGCGAGGAGCCCTGTAACTCAGGCACCTTCCCTTGTTCTGACCATACAGCCGCCTCCACTCTGCAACTCCCCTGTTCCGATTGAAGATCCGTTGCTTCACCCCCATCAGCGCTCCGACGCCGCCCTCACCTTCTCCATCACCTCCCGTTGTCAGAATTGCCAATGAACTCTCCAGTTCCAACATCTTCGACCGACCCCGCTTGCCTGTTTCAGGACTCTGTTTCCTGCTTCTTTGTTTTTTGTTTAGAAGTGATCTGACTAAGTTTCTTGTGGCAGGTTTTTAACATTCACGGACAGGCCTCTACTTCTCATCTTCAGATCTATCAGAAAGATCAGATCCGCCTCTACAAGCTGGACGAGTTGCCCCAACTGAAACGACAAAGGATCAACCTCAAAAACATGAGAACTTTTCGTATCGGATTATCTCTTATGCACTTGTTTATTTGTCTATTCTGGTTAGATATCTTGTTGCAGATATTCTAATTTGCTGAAAGATCTTCACTATATAATTTTAATGTCAATCAAAGAACTAGTTTTGTTTGACATCTTGGTTTAATCGGTTTTTATTTTGGATCTACGGATTTTTGTCCAAGGCATAGCAGCTTTTCTTAAATGATATATTTCTGCAACACTATGTTTCTAGCTATTTTCTGAATTTTGACCTTTATTTTGAAAATTAAAAAATAATAATAATCAGACTTTTAGTTAGTATCATATTTTGTGTCTCCACCCTACATCACTCCAGCCCGTGCCTATGGCCACTCTTCCTCAAGGACCTCCACCGGAAGCCACTGCAGATCGCTACAACAACCGGGTCCTCAACTCAGCCCAAGAGACCGCCACCAACGTCCAGAACTAGCCCAAGATCAGTAAGTTCTGCTGCTTCATGGTAGCCTGCTCCGAGATCGTATAGCCATCGACAACAGCCCAGTCAATGGCCTAGCAACAAGGCCCATGCGCCAGCCACCTCAGCGTGTTGTTCCCTATCCTTTTATTCCCTAGTTAGTGATCGCTTTTCAGGTTGTTAGAGGGCATCTTGGATCCTCATTAGTTGTTAGGGGTTGTTGGTGTCTCCAACAAACTCCATGTGAGTAGCTTGTGCCTCACCCCTCCCTCTTGTTCTATAAAAGAGGGCTGAGGGACTATTGGTTTTTCAGCTTTGTTGTAGTAGCACCTTCCCCCATGCGAAGGTTTAGACCACTTAAAACTCCGAAGAGCTCGCCTAGAGTCCCTTCGCTCCCCTCTTGTAATCAATTTTAGCTTTCAATCAAAACACCCAAAGAACCTCCCAAGGCTCCAGGTCCTTTTCAAGGCAACCCCTTAAATCATTGATCGGCTTGTGTCTTGGACTCGCAGCGTTCCGCCTCCACAGCCCCGTCTAGGTCCTGCACGCACGTGCTTGCTTCAAGAAATTGGCTTTACTAATCAGGTGAGTAGTTTCATTCGTAGAATCGTGTTCGTTGTCTCCTCGGCTCACTGGTATTGCTCAAGTCCCGTCCCTGCGGCATGGGTTTTCATCGTGTTTATCGAGTTTTCATTGCTCCGCACGTTTTACTTCCCTCGTCTCCAGCGCCTCTCGTGTATTCTGCATTATGGTTTCCCCCACCGTAGAGTACTGAATTAAGGACCAACTTACCCATAACATCCGCTGCGTGACATGGCGTTTCGCCCAATTCGGGCGGATCATGTTTAGAGGATTTTGGAAGGAAAATTAGGGGACTTTTCCTTCCTTCATTTTCCTTTCTCTTCCGGTAAACCAAGGAAAATGAAGTTTTCTATCTTTTCTCTCGCCTTTCTTCTCTAGTAGACACATTGTTAGAGTATGACAATAAACTTTCGTACTTCATAGTATAGGCATAACCATCGTAGCTTGACAAACCAAATCACCATGAGACACCAACATAGGCATAATTAAGATCTATCATCAAACATACTAAACCATACCATAAGACCAACACAAGCTAGAGTATCACAATATCAATACATCAAATTTCAGGCCTGGAGATGAGACTAGGCCCACAAATGGTGGCATATAGGAACAATGACAAATGAACAGTCACAGTCGAAATAAAGTAGCAACCACACCAACAAATCAACAATAGCAAGTCAAATAGTAAACAAAGCAACCAGAGATGAGAAATTAGAAAGGAGACAGCTCACCCACTCTAAATATCGCATATTCGTCTATGCAAAATCTGTGCACGTGAGAGGAGTAGGTCGGCGGCTGAGCGACGGGAGGCAGGCTCACTTCTTCCGGTGTAGGCGAGAACCTTAAGCTTTGGAGCTCTTGCCCTTGCCGCGATACAAGTAATCGGGTTTCTCCTCCTCTGAAGAGTCGGTAACCCGCTCCATGTTCTCCTCAGAAAGAAAGGCCAACCTCTCATCCATGTAAGAGAGCTTCTTCCAAACCGAGTTCATCATCTTTATCTGCCACTCCATCCCGGTCTATATAGCTTGCTATATGTGCCCTTGGGAGGACTACTCCAAGCGAAGATACTGTAATTGAACGTCCATCTGATCCAAGTCCTCTACCTGGCAAAATATTTCCCCGCCGTGGCAAAGCTGCTCTTCGCACATCTCTTGCAGAAGGGCCATCATGGACCCTATGGAAGAGGTGCTACCAAATTGAAATGAACTGGGGGCAGGAGGGGCTTTGTCAACTGGGTCAGGTTGTGGGTCAGCCACCGGCTGGATCCTCCAGTTCTTCTTCTCACGCACCGTTGTGCGCTCGGTGTTTGGCAATGGGAGGGAGAACTGCCTGCCTTTAAAAGTGAGGCAGTAGGAGTCACCTTGATCGATCAGTAGCTTCATGGCAACACACCACTCGATGTCGAGCCGGTAGCTCCCACGAGCCACTACAGTTCTATAAGGGAGGATCCCTCTGGAGACTGCTAGTGGTGTGATCAGGCCACCCATAATAATGGCGCCCTTCCATGAATGCGCGACCTGGCTGAACTGCTTTGCCAGGTAGTACCTGGAGTCGAACTAAAATGAATGTAACATGGCCCATAAGTAAAATAGCTCTAATTGACTGATCATACCATCACTTTCACCACGTCTGAAGATTGTGTGGGCCAGGACTAGATGAATGTAGTGTAGAACGGGGTTGCAGATGCTGGATGCTCGAGGAACTCGGGCGATGGAGTTATACTCGTTAGTGATTTCACCCCAAAAGTTATTCACGGAATATTCCCGGGGGACCTTGCACGTGTAGGGCTCTGAAAAGCCATAAACGCCATGTAGCTGGGCCAGGGTCATAGGGTGCTCGACGTTGCCCATCTTGAATATAAGGAGTTTGGGATCATTGTCAAGGATGGTATCCACCCAGACCTCAATCGAGCTAAAAAATTCCAGTGTAAGACCAATATATGTAGGGTGGGCCATCTGGAAAAATTGGCTCCAACCAATGTGCAAGTAGAGAAACTCCACATCATCTAATAAACTGAGCATGCTCAGTGTTCCCCTATCCGGGTAACGCATGTTGGTGACTTTACGGTGAACAAGCAGGTTATAGCGATCTTCCTCCTTGGCGTTGCAAAATAGTATTCCAAACTCATTCGACGATGGAGTGGAGGGCTGCTGTTGAGCAGAAGATGATGGTTGCCATGGCGAAGAGGGTGTGGTCTAATTGAAAGTCCCCTAAAGAGGGAAGGAAACCCTAATAGGCGCAAGTAAGGGATTTAAAACAGCGGAAGAGGGTTTCTAAGATCGCATAGCATGTATTATGATCAACTTTAAAATATGAAAAAGAATTCATACCATGGCCATTTCAAGATGGCGCATTGGAAGCAAAGATCAAATGAGATCTTCTCCTTGTCGTCACACACAGGATGATGACGCTATCTCCCTTGGTGCTCCTTGTGCTAGCAAGGTTCCAAGAGGTCCTTGTCGAGTGAAAGGGAAAGATGAGGTGTCGATCTCTCTTGGCCGAATCCTCCTCTATCCTTCAAGTGTCGCCGCACTCACACAAGGTGTCGAGAGGAATATGGGCGAGAGGAAAAAACTTGTAGCGAAAATAGAGCATACTCTATTTTGACGAGAGACCTCTCCAAGTGGAGATCATGGTTACTAAAAATAGTAACCACTCATCGCCCCAACGTTCACACCAAGTGAACATGTCGTCAACTCCTCTCCCCTTGAACCATGCGCTCATTTAGTGAGCCGGTTCATTTTGGTTCAATTTAAGAACCAATCAAGCCAAGCAACTAGCCCAAATCATAATTAAACCATAAGGCTTTTGATCTGACCGTTGATCTCTTAATGCTCCTGATCTGACCGATCTAGCATCCATTCTCTCGATCGAAGCTTACCGATCTCAAGCCCTAATCAATCAAACATGATCAGACCAGATCTCACTTACAATCAGAGATTAAATCCCTTTAAACTGAACCCAAACAATTCAGTCCACACGATCTGACTTAAGTAAGCCATATCATCAAATTGTGCGACCCTAAGGGTTTCCTTTAAATGTCGGTAACGATAACTCACGTCATCACGATCAGTGAGGGGTATCTAGCAACACATCACTGTCTCCCGATATAAAGAAAAGAGTCTTCCAAGACTACACCCAAAAACAGCACAAGTGTGAATCAACTTCACTAGGCATACATATGTCCTTTGCCACTGGATGTTCTTATTGGACAAGCGTGTCAAGCTTGTAACTCCAATATGACGAGCATGATTAGAACAGATGAACACTGTCACCAGGGTATGGCCATACTCTTTTCTCAATCATCTCATCCAGGGGGCCCCTTTAGAACATCACACTCCTTAAACAAGGAGACGGCAATCCTATGTCTATCACTAGTGCCCTAACCTGACTCAAGCTCACCATCCAAGATAGTCTATAATCATTATGTTTCAAATGATATTGAACTACCTCAAAACAATGACAATCATCATTTAGAAAACACAAGTGATCTCAAGTCAAAGGAAATGTGCCACTTGTTGCACTCAAGGATTATTCACATTGTGACAAACAATTGAATAACCTAGTAGGGTCTGTCCAGTACATCCAATGTACCCATGAGTCTACATCTTATTCCATGCTCGAAGCATCCTATAAGATTAGAACACATATTAGTCTCAATCATATCAAGGCTGTCTCATGTTCACCAAGATATCTCGACTAAGGACATATCAGCATGTCAGCCCAGCTGAACAGCTTTGAGACATTATTCAGAAGAACATATATTGGAGCAGACAATGTAAACAACTGAATAATAACCATGCCTTTATAAACATAACAGTTTATTACATGATACAGATACATTCCCACAGGCCTCAAACATTAGCCTTAAGGTCATACCCCAACACTAATATCTCTAGGGTTGCGGCTGAGCAGGATATGATGGTGGTGTAGGTGTATATTCATCATCGTCCGTTGAAGAATCGGACACAGCGTGACGGGCGAACCTCTGAGAGAAAAGGGTCTTTCGTTTGGGTGCCATAGATGACGAATAGAACTCCTGCTAATGCTTGGTAGTGCAGAGGAGGGGTCTGAAGTAGATCGAAAGGATTTGCACAAGCTGGCAGCGAAACGAGTAAGCAGTGGCGAAAAGCTCAAGAAAACTAAAGAGATCCACAAATCCGAACGAAAACTATTGATAGAGAGCTCTAACAATGAGGGAAATCCGAGTTGGAGAGAAGAGACCCGCCCAGAAGTGAAAAGAACCAGAAGGATCTCCCAAATAAGAAGGATTGATATCAAGAGAGGTGGCGGCGTAAGCATGATTACACCAAAAAATATAGTAAATTTTGTGCCATTTGATAGGCTTTTTTCTATCGTATTTATGCTATTTTTCTTGTTTTTAAGCCTTATTTGTCGAATAATACAGAATCTACACTATTTCTTATTTTTGATGATTTTTAGGCAAAGAGGGCTATATTTTTATGGATTTTGAAAGATTTGAGCACACCAATAAATTTCAGACGTCGAGACGAAGCTACCCATCAAATTTCATGAAAAACAGAGCTTCATACCAAAATACGGTAGGGCTATAATCTAAATTACAGTACCGTATTTTCACTGCACCTACAGAACAAAATACGGCACTGCCGTAATTTCTGAGCATTGCTGTATTTTGGGACAATTTTGAACAGAGAGTTTTTCAAGAATTACGGCACCACCGTAACCAATTTTACAGGCTGTAATTTCAGTCCAGAAGTCTACAGAAGAAAATACGGCTCTGCCGTAATGGATTTCATCGTACCATAATTCCGGATGATTTTTGAACCGAGAACTTCTGCTGAGATTACGACATTGTCGTAACTGTTTTCACGGTCGTAATTGCAACTTGCACGCGCGATTCTTCTGGACTTTTTGAAGCCCAAATCTTGCGCGAATGATTTTGGACAATCTAGACCACCAAATTGAGATCTGAAAGAAGCTATAAACTGGTCTCAACGAGGAGAAGACGGGAGGAGTGAAAGCCCTAATTTTTATCCACTATATTGGGAGAAATCATGGAAGGCATCCTTTGGGCACGGCCTCACGCCGAGAGGCGTAGAGGCCATCTCAAGCCGTAAAATTTACAAGGAAGCTTCGCCTGGAGGAGGAGAAGGTACCCCAGAAGTTTCAGAGTAAAAGGAGATCGATCGGAGGAGAAATCAACAAAATAGCGGGCTCCTGCACTGTTCATGACGGAAATTACGGCTGTATTGTTTTTCCCCTTTCTGTTCGATTTCTGATCATTCTAACTATGGTTTATTGTAATTCTTCATCCATGCTATCTTAGACATCTTTTGGGACATGGGTTGTAATCCCCTTGATTTTATATGACTAGATAATTTTTATTTTGTCATGATAACTTTACTATGATAATTCTGCTTTTGTGACGATTGTCTTTAATTCTCCATAGTTTCATATTATCATCATGTTTTAGAGTTTTTGCAATATGGACTGAAAGGTGATTTGCTTGAGAACTTGAAACCCTAAAATTGAATGCTAGGAACTTACCGTAAGAAATTAGGTCTGTTCTTAATTCTTGATTATATAAATATAATTGTCATGTTCATAATCTCAAACTAGGATTGAGTTACTGTGATAAACATAGTAGATATTACAAGAAATTGAGTACCGGAACATTGGAGAACCTTAAGTAGAACCTATGTTGAGATTCGGATGCACGAAAGTGATCCTTGAGTTTCCACTTGTGGTAGTTGACTTAAAATTCGGATGCACGAAAGTGATCCTTGAGTTCTTTGTTGATGGTTTACTTATCTTCAGCATTGAATAAATCCTGCATGAAAGTGAGGATTGGTTCTTTGTATAATTATCTGCATGAAAGTGAGATGATTTCTTTATGAAGTAAATTATATCTTTGTCATAATAAGATTTAACTGACGAACACTTATTCATATCTAGTCATTGAAGTTAAGGTGGATGAAACCCTAGTCCCAATCTCTCTCTAATTATCTTTTAGCATGCTTTCCGATCATTTACTCACATCATATTCGATTTGCTTAGCTAGTGAGAAAATAACTATTCAGTACTTAAGAATTAGGTCTCTATGGTTCGATATCTTTTTATTACTTCGAAGTATCCGTGCACTTGCAGACTACAACAAAGCGTGAGCAAAACACTAGCCGTGAGTGTCCATATATACGGCAGGATTTATTTAGGAAGCATCGGTGAACACCAGCGTATTAATAGAACAGTGAAAGCCTCTAGAAGATTTTGACATATTTGGAATCAAGGGTGAACCTTGGTGGGTTCACTCACCCGTGAAGCTCTCTGTAAGAAATCAGGCTAGTCATAGATACGGGTGAACCCCACTAGGTTCACCTGAATGTCAAGCCTTCTGTAAGAAATCCATATGTTTAGAAATATGGGTGAACCCCGATGGGTTTACCCACCCGTGAAGTATTCTGTCAATAGATTGCGCTGCTTGAGTACAGTAGCCTTCACGGGTGAACCCCGATGGGTTCACTTGGCCGTGATGTCTTTTGTGAAAGATATGATGTCCCGACACAATATACTCTACGTATGAACATCAAAATCATCATCTGGCTGTGATCATTGTTACGAAAAATTGATCTTCCTCCATCTATAGTAGTCTTCACGGGGTTCACCTAGCTATGAAGTCTTCTGTTCTGCACAAAAATTTCAGATGAGATTCCCTACTCTCCCAGTAATCCCTACAAAATGAAGGAGGCCTCTATCAGCAAGAATATATAAACTAAAACAATGAAAAATAAAATAAAAATAATCAACCAAAATGTGTCAAAGAAAATAACAAAAAATCAACTCTGCACAAAAGCAATATAGTAAAAACTTGGGTTGCCTCCCAAGAGCACAAGTTTAGGGTCAATAGCTTGACCATAAGCAGTTCCTAAAGTCACCAAGTTTGTGGGATCTGAAAGGGTTAGAACAACCCCTTTCTCAATCCGCTCATCCTCAAAATAGTACTTGAGTCTTTGCCCATTTACAATAAAGCTGCCAGTGTGCTCTACCCATATAGTGATGGCTCCATAAGGTCAAACATGTTATACTACAAAAGGACCAGACCATCTTGTGCAAATCTTTCTTGGAAAAAGTCTCAGTCTAGAATTGAATAGCAACACCCTGTCACCTTGATGAAATTCCTTCTTCACGATGCATTTATCATGCCAATGTTTGGTGCATGCTCTATAGATCATGGCATTTTCATATGCGTAGAGGCGCATCTCTTCTAGTTCGTCAAGTTGGAACTTCCTCTTCTCGCCAATACTCTTGAAGTCAAAATTGATTTGTTGATAGCCCAAAATGCCCTGTGCTCAAGCTCAACAGGTAAGTGGCAGGATTTCCCATAAATGAATTAGAAAGGAGACATACCTAGGGGTGTCTTGAATGCCGTCTTATAAGCCCATAGAGCATCAAGTAGCTTTAATGCCCAATCCTACCTAGATCTGGATATGGTCTTATCTAGTATTTGCTTGATCTCTCTATTGGAAACTGATGACACCAAAATATATAATATATTTTGTATCATTTTATATATCTTTTCATGCTAAATTAAAGCTCTTTTGCTTATTTTTGTGCCAAATTTATCAAATATTGCAAAATCTACTTCTATTTTGGTTTTTGATGATTTTCAGGAAAAAAGGCACTATCTTTAGGTGTTTTCAAGCAAAATCAAATACATGAAAGAGTTACCATCATCAAGAAGAGGATGCATGACAAATTTCAAGTAAAATGGAGCCACGAACCAAAATACGGTAGGGCCGTAATATATATTACGGTACCATATTTTCATACGCTGCTGTAAAATCAGAGCACTGCAGTATTTTGGTTAATTTTTCATCAGAAGATTTTATGAAAATTATGGCACTGCCGTAAGAATTTACACGGGCCGTAATCTGGAGCGCTTTCAAACCAGAGATATTCACAAAAATTATGGCACTGCCATAAACCATTTTATGGGCCATAATTTCTAGACGTTTTTGACCAGAAAGTTTTACAAAAATTATGGCACTGCCGTAATATTTTTCACGGGCCATAATTTTGACTCAGGGTTCATAGAACCAAATTACGGCACAGCCAAAATTTAAATTATATCTTTATCCTACTGAAATTAGACTGATGATCTTTTATTCATATCTAGTTATAGAAATTAAAGCGGATGAAACCCTAGTCCTAGTTTCTCTGATGGAATAATGTACTGGTCTCTGATGGCTATTGAATACTGCTCTAGATCTCTTCCTATCATAGGCTCTTGTTTCCATTGGTCTAACTGACTGATTAACCTTTTTCTATTCTGCAATTTCCTGAACCTTCTCTATTTGTTTCTCTTTTTCCACATCTAGAAGAGAAGCCTCTATTCTGAATGCCGTGTTTACTACTTCCTGAAAGCTATATAATGGAATAGTATTCATCTGCCCCATTATGGTGTGATGTAATCCCTTAATAAAAAGTTGACATTTTCTCCTTTCAGTGGTCACCCGTTCTGGAAATAAATCAGATAATCTCTCAAAGTCAGTTACATAAATATTGATTGTCCTTTTTCCTTATTTTAGGTTTAGAAACTCTTGCATCTGGCTATCTTGAAATGACTCTGGAAAATACTTCTCAAATAATGCACCTCTAAAATCATTCCAAGGGATGGGACCATCTCCAAAAATAACTCTCATACCTGACCACCATGTCCCAGCTCTATCAGATAAAAGTATGTGGCCAACTCCACCTTTTGTTCATATGGGCATCCTAGTGCCCTAAAAGTCTGCTCTACCTTTAATAACCAATTTTTGGCAGTCCAAGGGTCAGTAGTACCTGCAAAGTCACCAAATCTATCTTTTCCCAACCTTGAACTGCATAAGCATATTGGCTGACCTAATTGGCTGGTTTTCCTCGGCAGGTGCAACTAAAGATGGGGAGGAAGCTTCACCTTCACCCCTCACTGCTGGTGGTGCAACATGGGGTGCAGGTGACTCGGCCTCTCGAGGCACTGAGGCTTCATATCCACTTCTTCTTCTAGTAGGGACCCTAACCCTAGTATGGGGTAACTGAATTTCAGCCTCAGGAGAATTCCTTTCTCCTTCAACACCGTAGGTTCTTCCCCTATGACCTCTACCTCCACAACTTGGGGTTGCTCTGCCTCTAACTCTTGGTGCCATCCTGCCAACAAAATAATATATTATAAGAATGTTTATTTTACCCATTCATGTATTCTATCCTTAACCCAACCCTAGTCCTGAGGTTCTTATGTCCTTAGGTTTTCTTACTGAACCTATACCTCTGATACCAATAAAATTATCACGCCCCGGTGGGAAGCCGGCTATCCCTAGCTCAGGGTTCCCCGGGGAGATGACAATATTAATAGGAACCAAAGAACACAATTGCAATAAAAATTTTATTAACCAATAATCTCAAGTCCAACATTCTATAATCCTTTAAGATCAACTACATTCAATTACAAAACTTATAAACTGCAGTCTATGCAATTAAATCAATTGAAAGAATAGAATAAATCAGAAAAGTATTTAGCAAAAGAACACTTGATGATATTCTGACTCCAGTGGTTATCTAGCTATCTACTCTATTCCTCCCAGATGCTAACTTGGTACCTGGAGGAGAAACAAGGGTAGTTAGCGAAAATGCTAAGTAGGAATCAAGAGATGATGCATGTTCAATTAATATAAAATTCCAAACACAGAAACTACACTACATGTCAGAAACAGATAATACAACAGAATAACTGATCTCAATTAAGAGCCGCACGCATTCTCAGAGTGTTTCCACCGTCAGCTCACACAATGGAACGACTGTCTTAAATAGCCCGGGTGTTGCGTCCAACACTGACATCCGTAGTATTGTCTGAGGACAACTGGCGGTGCCCTAACCGGCAAACAGATAGTCTGATATAATCAGAACTATAACTCAATTAAACAGGCCACTGGTGATAAATCACCAAGTCAGAGGTCATATGCATGTTACGACATGATAATAGTATTTATTTGCATGGTTCATAAATATTCATAACTTTCCAACAGAAATATCAGAAAAACTTTGTCAACATATTCACAATGCATCCATGATAATTATGAAGCCAAATATGCACAAATAATATGGTAACGAGGTCAACTGAAATTAGAAACGAGTCAATTAGGAGAGTCACAAAGATAAGGTGTCAATATCTACTCTAATGCATGAATTTGACACCGTAACAAAGGCAGGGGAAAGATTTCTACCTCAAGTGCTAATATTCTGAATTATCTCCAAAAGTTCAACTTATCTCATCTTCTTAACTGAGATTAAAATTATTTGTTACCAATCCATAATTATGATTTTAATCCTTTACAAAATTCATATTCTTACTGGAATAAACTTCTCTGGTAACGGTTGATCGCAGCTAGATTCAATGATACTAAACCCCCTAATCTTTACCCTAATAAAATAGAATTTAGGGTTTCACTAATATACTGTTTAGGGTATTAATAGAAAATAATTAATTAAATAAACCTTACCTTCTGTTCTTTCAAAAGCTTGTTGCGATCGAAGATTTGTTCCTTCGCTTCGATTGATCGAGGAGGATTACCGGCGCTTGCTGGAGAAGATCAGCCGCCGGAAGGAAGAGGAGTAGTCATTGCTGGAAGAGGAAAGAAGTCCCCGGCCAGAGAGGAAGAGGAATCTACCGGCGCTAAAGGAATTTCGCTGCTACTGGAAGTGGAGGAAGAAGGTGGAGGCAGCACTCGCCGCTGCTGCGCGCACAGGGGAACTCGTGCCAGAAGTACGCTGGGAGAAGGAATAAAGTCGCTGCCGCCGCTCGGAGAAGGGGAGGTCGCCGGAAACAGGAATCCGCCTCCCGCTGCTCGCGTACAGAATAGAATAGACGAACTTGCTGCTCGCCGCTCGAACCTCGCCTCTCGCGTTCGAACTCTCGTCGGATGGAGGCGCCTGATCAAGGAGACGATGAAGGCAACGCCGGAGCTTCTTCCCGTCGCCGCCGGTAGCGAAGACGACTGCCACGCTCATTGCCGGAGGTGAAGGCATGAAGTAGAGTGGCTTTGCTGGCAGGGAATAGAAACAGAGAGCGAAGGCTGCAGCGATCATGAGGAGAGAGAGAAGTAGAGAATAATTAGGGTTAATTGATTGGTTAAGGGGAGGGTTTAGTGTTTAATTTATAGGATTAGAGGGAGTAAGAATAGCCTAGAATTTAGGGAGAAATTTTAGGGCTTGAATAAATTAGGATCAGAAATTTAAAATTTAAATTTATATAAAAATGAATAAATAAAAAAAATCAAGGTATAACAGATTCCTTTGATAATGTATTTGTGGAAAAGTTTGAGGAAATTGAAATTGAAAAATCCTCTTTTGATGAAATTGATTCTTTTGATAATATATTTTTTATGGTTAAATCTGATGAAGGATATGAGAGTACTAATTTAGAAAAATCTTTCTCTGATTTTGTTGATAATTTTGAAATTGATAAATTATTTTATGATGAACATGAGGAAGTTGAAAATTATTTGAAAATTACAAACATTGTTGAATCTCATTCTGATGCTTTGCCCATATCTATAGTTCAATCTTCTAATTTATTTAAAAAATTATGTTTTATTGAGAAACCTAATTTGAGACATAAAAGTTATTTTGATGATCCAATACTCAAATCTTTTAATCAAAGTCCTATTGCAATTGAAAATATAAATCTGAAGAAAGGACTTATCATTTTGCTTTCTGATAAATTTAGGAAGATTATTCAATATCCATTTAGTGGAGTTGAAAGTATTGATTTTGATTTCTCCATATTTGAGAAAGCCATGTCAATCTTCATTTTTATGAAATTCTGGATATTTGGATTAGTGGCTAAGCTTTTAGGACAAAGAAAATGCAGAAAATTACATGATATTTATTTTGGTACTGATTCACCTGCTTCGCTATGATTTTTGAGTTTTGGTCAAGCTAATGACCTAAAAATTAGTGCTTCATGGGAGGCAACCCTAGCACTTTCACTTAGCTTAGTTTGTTTTATTTTAGTTTATTTTTAGAATTAATTTTTCTTTTCGTTTTGCAGGAAAATAAAATTTTGCGCAAAATACAGCACTGCTGTAATCTGCTTTACGGTGCCGTAATGTTGGTCCGATTTCATCCCTAGAGTTTTTGGTTTTTTACAGCACTATCATAATTTTTTTTACGATAACATAATTTTGAGTTCTTCTTAACCGAGAGTTTTGTGTAAATTACGGCACTGCCGTAAGGGATATTACGCCCGTAATTCTAAGCCTGCAGTCTACTTATCTGATTAGGTGTTTTCTCGCTACGATTTTAAGAAACTGGGTTGGGAAAATTTCTGATCTTTGGCACCATCATGAAGTACTCATCTTTTACTATTATTTGGATATTTTTATCGAATTTTAAAGTCTATGGATCTTTCTAAAACATATAGCATCTTTTGGTACTTGATTAATTTCTGCAGCAGTTTTCTTTTGACTATTCCGATTAGCATTTTTGCTGCAAATTTTTGAGATGCTTTGATGAGTTGAAATTCTAATCTTTCACTTGAAATTTGAAGTAAATGTTTCATTCTATCCTGTGGATTTGTTGTTTTCATGAAAATATTTTCTGATCATTCTAGGAAGCATAGCAACTTTTCGAATCTGATTAACTTCTGTGCAGTTTTTTATTTTGTAATCTGAGTAGCCTTCTTTATGTTGATACCCTAAATTCTTGATAGATTTTGATCCTTTGATTTTCATACATCTGAAAAGAACGTGTTTTATTCTATTACATGATTTTGTCCATTTTCTTTTTGGATCATTAAATCTTATTCTTGGGTATAGCTACTTTTCATAAAAAATTTAGTTACTGCTCTGTTTGCATTCCACATGTTATTGCTTCTTTTTCCTCTAGATCTAGGAAACTTCAAGAGCAACTGTCTTCCACCTCTAGCCAGCACCAGCTATCATCCTCAGCACCACCAGCAGCCTCTTACTTCTTCTGCTACCTCTATTTTCCATTGATTTGATTTATTTTTGCAGCAGACTCTTCATTAGTAACTCTGATTTTTATGCAACATTATTTATGACACCCACCAGCCGATGATCTCACCTCCAGGACTGTAGTCTCTAGCAGGCCACTAGAGATTACTCACTCTACTGTCGGCACTATCACTATCATTGCTAGCAGCTTTTCAGCCAGTTTCTGTTCCACCTCTGCTTCTCGCCTGCATCAGCTCTTTCCACCAGGATTCCTCTAGACCATTGATGATATCTCTGATTCTCCCTTGAGAAAATTATTTTTATCATTATTATTTTTATAGACTATTTTTAGACTGAGCCTTATGTATCTTAAATTATGTAGGTACAATTTTCAAAAAGCACATCTATGGACCTAGCAGCATCTGCCCCAACACTATTTTTGGTCCGAGCCTTATGTATTTTTGGTCAGAGCTTGCTATATAGTTTTGTGAGTATCGTTTGCACTCTCTCGTATTCATGATTATTTCATATGGTTGCATCTTTGATTTACTTTAGATGTATCACTAACTGATATTTCTTCGATATGGTTGTATGATGATATGATTGTTCATGATCCACTTTCTACTATCTTGTGAGGTGATTCTATTTTTAAAAGATTTTCATTGATAAATATCTTCCTTGATGATGAATAAACCTATATTCATGATTAGAAAGAAACCTATCATGTTAGATTTATTTCTTCAATGCATATCTATCCTTTGAAATTTGACATTGGTTGATGCATGAAATTTTGGGTAGATGTGTAATTTGAGGAATAAGATCTAAAGGTGAAACTACTCCTTTAAATAAAATGAGCATATGAGTATGATTATTGAATTGATATCAATTGATCAACCTAGTAGATGTTTAGTCTACTTTGCTATTTGTTGGGAAGGAAGAATCCAAGATCTATAAAAATAGTAAGAGACTCCCCTACTTGGCACTATGTAAAATTGATAGTGGTACCTAAGACATGGGTTGAAGTCTACGTCTAAAAGATAATGAGAGAGAAAAAGAATAAGACTCCTCTACTTGGCATTATTGATGACTCCAAATTTCATAGTGTTTTTCATACTTATTTGGTAGTCTTTTGAGCCATAGTCTTACTCTTTTACTTTGCTTTTATACACTTTTTTATCAAATACTTCGGAATCTACACAATCTTTGGTTGTTAATCAATTTCAGGTAAAAGGGCATTATTGTCACTGGCTTTCGAGCAATATCAATGCATGAATGAGTTCTAATCATCAAGAGGAGTCTACCCACCAAATTTCAAACCAAAATACACCTTCTAGCCAAAATACGGCACTACCGTATTTTCCAGAGAATCATTCACGGTACCGTATTTCTCAGCGTACATGCATGGGCGAAATACGGCACTACCGTATTTTTCATAAGATCTTTCACGATACCGTATATTTGGACGTTTTTGACCAGAGAATTTCAGCAGAAATATGGCACCACTGTGGGAAATTACATGGTGCCGTATTATTC
The DNA here is from genome assembly GCA_027563935.2 of Costus lasius. Classification (NCBI taxonomy): domain Eukaryota; kingdom Viridiplantae; phylum Streptophyta; class Magnoliopsida; order Zingiberales; family Costaceae; genus Costus; species Costus lasius. The sequence goes on along the minus strand of CM050449.1, from coordinate 32,868,221 downwards.
GACGATTTTGACTAGAAAGTTTTGACAAAAATACGGCACTGCCGTATGAACCTTCACGGTGCCGTATTTTCTGGCAATTCTGACCAGAAAGATTTGGCAGGAATATGGCACTACCGTATTTGGAGAAAAACTCTCACGACATCGTATTTTCTGCCCAGAACTCACAAAATGAAATACGGCACTGCCGTAAGAACCCACACGGTGCCGTATTTTAGAACTCAGAATTCTGATTTTTCCGCCCGATTCTTGCAAATACCATATCTTTTGATCCAGACCTCCAAATAGATATCCGAGAGAGGCGGCGGACTCATATTTAAGAGGAGAAAACACACAAAGTGAAAGAGAGGAATTTTATCACGAATCCACGGAGAAATTGAGGGAGAGGCGGAATTGCTAGGGTTCAACGGTTCTCCACCTACAAACCTCCTCTAGCCACAAAATTTTACAGAGAGCTTCACCTGGTGAAGGAGAACGTGCATCTAAAGTTTCAAAGAAAAAGGATTCCTATTGGAGGAGAAATCAATAAAGCAGCAGTGACAGTGCTAATTCCAGGCAAATACGGTGAAATTACAGCACTATTTTGTTACGCTTTTCTCCTATTTTTGATTCCTATTCATACAAAAACATGTTTTATTGTAGTTCCTTCATCATGGTAGCTTAATCTCTCTTTGGGACATGGGGGTGTAATCTCTTTGTTCCTTAATGACTAAAAAATCTTAACTTTGTCAAACTAATTTCTTTATGATAATTTTACTCTTGTGATTGATAGTTCTTTGATTCTCCTTTGTATCTTAAATATCAGCGTGTTTTAGAGTTTTGCGAAATAGACCGAGAGGTTGACTGTTGAAATTCGGAACCCTAGGAATTGTTGAGTTTGGAACTATCGTAAGAGATTAGGTAGTTCTTCGAATTCTGATTTTTAGTGATTTTATTGCCATGTTGAATTTCTGATACTTTGGATTGAGTTAATGTGTAGACTTGATTTGATATTACAAGAGATTGAGTATCGAGTCGTTGGAAACCCTTGAGTAAAACTAGTGTTGAGACTCGGATGCACAAGAGTGATCTTTGAGTTTCCACTTGAGGTGATCAACCTAGAATTCGGATGCACGAGAGTGATCCTTGAGTTCTTAGCTGATGGTTTACTTATTTTAATCATTGAATAGATCTTGCGCAAGAGTAGGGATCGGTTCTTTGTATGATTGTCTGCGCGAGAGCGAGACAATTTATTTATAAAGTAAAATTTGCCTTTACCATAATAGAATTAGATTGACAAATACTTATCTTAATCTAGTCATTAGAAATTAAAGTAGATGAACCCCTAGTCCTGATTTCCTCTCTGATATTTTCTCCGTGCTCTTTTCGATAGTTTGATTCACTATTTTCCGATCGCCTAGCTAGCGAGAAATCGATTATTCAGTACTTGACAACAAGGTCTCTGTGGTTCGATATCAATTTTATTACTTCGAGTATCCGTGCACTTGCGGACACAACAAGTTTTTGGACTTGTCCTCAAGCAAATAAAAAAATCAATACTGAGTATTGGAACATAAATTTTCATATGACGAATAAATTTCTAGAATATAATAATCCATAGAGAATTTTATCAATTTCACACAAAATTTTCAAGTAAATACATCATCTTCTAAAATTAATCTTTAAGCCTCAATAATTCAATTAAATAAAAGTTCGCAACATGCATGGTAATAGAATTTCAACTTCATGAATTAATCTTGTTTTTGAGATTTTCATCCAATATGTTTTTGTTTACAGGAATAAGATCTCCAAATCTTTTTCCACTCATTTTTTTTTTGTCCTTGACATTCTCTAAATCGATTACCACCCTTTTTCCAATGACGAATTTAGAGTATGTTGGTCACATAACCACACATAATAGAACTCATATCTCATAGGTAGAAAGAATTTTCTTGAGACAGAGGAGTCAATGTCAAAGGAGCTCTCTCTTAGCATGCATCTACATAGATACACACTTTTGCAATGAACTTCAACTCTTGTCTTAGGTACCATTGTGAACACAATGCCAAGAAGAGGAGTTATTCTTTTTCTTTTTGTGGACTTCAACCCATGTCTTTAGGTACCATTGTGAACACACTGTTAATTTTATACAATGCCAAGTAGGGGAGTCATCCTTTCTCATAGATTTGGATCTCTTTTTCCCAACAAATAACATAAAAGATTATAAAGATTAACTAGATTAATCACTTGATATCAACTTAATAACATGTGCAAATATGCTCATTTTATTCAAAAGAATTATTTCACTTCAAGATTGCATTCACTAAACAATGCATTTACCTAGAATTTCATGTATCAATTAATGAAAAATTTCCAACAAATAGATTATATCAGAGAAATAAATTCAACATTTAAAATCTATTTCCAATTGCATGATAATTCATTAACATTTTTTTTGCATGGATTTGTAGTATTTTCAGAAAAAATCCTTCAACACATCATTATCATATTATGTCAACAAAACCAAAATCAAAATATCTATCAATAAAATCAAAAGGCGAGGATTCGTGGCATGTGAGCACAAGAAGTTTGAAGTATTCATCTTCCATTTGAACACATGGATTATCAGAAAAATATAAAGGATGGAATGCAAATAAGTAGGAAGAAAATACTCACAAAGGTCTATTAGTCTATGTCAGACTCAATCATCCTCTGTGTCTTCGGGTTCGCACCACTAGAGTTTTTTTTTTTTTGACAAAAAATAATTTTCACCTACAAAAAGGAAAGAAAAATTAGTGCTAAGTAAAAACAAGAACAAAAACAAGGTAAAAGAAAGTAAGCTAAAGCAAAAGTGCTTGGTTTGCCTCCCAAGAAGCGCTAATTTATGGTCATTAGCTTGACCATTTAACACTCATATTTGATCGTGGTTGTGTCTTTGGTGGCCATCCTGATTTCTCTATGTCTCGTTCAGGGCTCTTAAGAACATAAGGCTCAAACTTGAAACAGTATCCAAATTTATTTATGAGCCTTTTTACTTCTTCAGGAAATTTTGATAATCCTTTCCTCCTTCGTCTCTTCTTCTTCTTCTTTGCTGCCCTTTCCTGAAATTCTTGATTAGCACACCCAGAAAATGTATCAAATTCAGAAGGTTCTTCAAATAGAATATGCATGTCACAAACAACCTCCTCATCAATTATTTCTATGCTACAGCATGTCCCTGAGTGTGATGCCCTTTTTAAAGAATCAATTAAATCAAATTCAATTTTATCTCCACAAATATCTAAAGTCAATTTTCCCTTTCTTACATCAATTAGTGCACCAGATGTCGCCAAGAAGGGTCTACTAAGTATAATAGGGTTTTTCAAATTTTCTTTCATCTCTAAAACTATAAAATCAGCAGGTATGAAAAACTTACCAATTTGTACAGGAATATTTTCTAATATACCAACCGGATGCTTTATTGATGAGTCGGCAAGTTGCAAAGTCATTGAGGTTGGTTTGAGCTCTCCAACATCCAGTTTCCTGTAAAGGGAATAAGGTATTAGACTAACACTTGCACCGAGGTCACATAAGGCTCGGTCAAAAGCCATATCTCCAATAGAAATAGGAACAGAGAAACTACCTGGATCTTTTAGCTTAGGTGGCAATTTATTCTGTATGATAGCACTACATTCCTCAGTGAGTGCTATAGTACCATGATCCTCAATCTTTCTCTTGTTAGATAAAATCTCTTTGAAAAATTTTGCATAGGATGGCATTTGAGTCAAAACTTCAGTAAATGGAACATTAATATAAAGTTTTTTAAGAACATCTAAAAATTTGCCAAACTGTTTATCTAACTTTGTTTGAACAATCCTTTGGGGAAAAGGAATAGGTGGCTTATAGGGTGGTGGTGAATTAGTTTTAGAATCATCAACCTTACATGGCAAATCACCTCCAGGTTCATCACCCTTGTGAGGTGACAAACTAGTTTGGGACTACTTATATGCAGGTTGTGATTCCAAAACTGGTTCACTCCTAAGTTCAAGTCTGGGCTCTACCTCATCATTATCAAGAGATTCTCTAGGATCATCCAATTGTTTTCCACTTCTAGTTATGACAGCATTGCAATATTCCCTAGGGTTGGGTTCAGGTTTGGTAGGAAATTTTCCTAGGGGTCTAGATGAAGTGCTAGCTTGCTGGGCAATTTGTGTCTATAACATTTTACTGTGGGCAACAATACCATCTAGTCTAGCATTAATCTGTCTAAAATTTTTGTTGGCATCATCATTCTGTTTTTTCTGAAAACCCATAAATTGTGTAAACATCTCTTCTAGATTGGGTTTCTGGGGTTGGTCCTGGGTTTGAGATCTTTGTTGGAATCCCTTATTTTCATTCTGCCTATTATCATGATTATTGCTCCTCCACGAAAGGTTAGGGTGGTTCCTCCATCCAGGATTATAGGTATTAGAGTAGGGGTCATTAGATCTACTCTGATTGTAATCCCCTACTGCATTCACTTGTTCCTCACCTTTATCAATAATGATTTTACACTCACTAGCATGGTGCTCATTGTTTCCACAAACCTCACAAACAACAGAAGATACAACAGCGGTTTGCATTTGGAAAGAATCAAAATGGTTACATAACGAGTCTACCTTTTCTGCAAGAGAGCGCCAACCATCACCATCGTTCTTACCCTGAGGAGGCCAATAAAGCACTCCTCTCTCGGAAGCCCACTGGTTGTGGTTTAACGTCATCTCCTCAATCAAGGCATGGGCTGCATCAACAGTCATGTTCATCAAAGCTCCCCCTGCAGCAGCATCAACCGTTAAGCATGTGTTGTAAAGCAAACCATTATAGAAAGTCTGAATTAAAACCCAGTCTTCCACTCCATGGTGGGGGCACTTCCGTTGGAGCTCATTAAATCGCTCACATGCTTCACTCATCGATTCACCATCTCTCTGGGCAAAGCCTGTGATTTGGTTCCTTAACTGGATCATTTTTCTAGGAGGAAAATACTTCTGCAAGAAGGCATTTGACAAGCGCTCCCAAGTAGTAAACGTCCCAGTTGGATGTGCATGAAGCCAGACTTTTGCTCTATCCCTGAGAGAAAAAGGAAACAGTCTTAGTCTGAGGGCATCGTCAGATACACCATTAATCTTTATGGTGTCACAGAATTTAAGGAAAAGGGATAAGTGTTGGTTTGGATCCTCCAAAGGAGATCCTTCAAACTGGTTCTGTTGAATCATCGATAAGAACGCTGGCTTGATCTCAAAGTTGTTCGCATCTATAGCAAGCCTAGTGATGCTGGAATGAATTCCCTGTGTATTTGGGGCTGCATAGTCGCGCAATGTCCTTCTTTCAACCATGATGGATTCTTCTTATCTTTCTTCTACAACTTGTGTCTCCTCAAATCTCAATCTCTTTTGCAGTCTCAGAGTCTTGTTTATCTCGGGATCAAAAGGTACAAGTGGTCCTGACCTAAGATTCCTACGCATGCAAAGTAGATAGATCAAGTGATTTCAAGAAAATAGACAATAAACAGAAAAAAAAACAAAATAGTAAATAAAACCTAGTCTAGTAATAATCACGATATCTTCAATATCGACAAAACCAAGTTCCCCGGCAACGGCGCCAAAAACTTGATAGGATTCCGCAAGTACACGGAATTATCGAAGTAATAAAAATATCGATCCACAGAGACCTTATTGTTAAGTACCAAATAGATGTTTTCTCACTAGCTAAGCAAGCAAATATGATGAAAGTAAACTATGTAGAGAATATGCTAAGGAGATAATTAGAGAGATAAACATGGGACTAGGGTTTCATCCACCTTAATTTCAATGATAAGATATAAATAAAGGTTCGTCAATCAAATCTTGCTACGATAAAGACCTAATTCACTTCATAAAGGGATTATCTCACTTTCGTGCAGACAATCATACAGGGACCAATCCTCGCTTTCACGCAAGATCTGTCTCAATGCTAAAGTTAAGTAAATCATCAATCAAAGAACTCAAGATCACTTTCGTGCATCTGAATTCTAGGTTGATAATCTCTAGTGGAATCTCAAGGATCACTTTCGTGCATCCGAGCCTCAACACTAGTTTTACTCATGGATCTCCAATGTTCCGATCCTCACTTTCATGCAAGATCTCCATATTTGATAAATAGACTCGATCTATAGATTCATATTACTATCATGGCAATTAATCTACTAGAACATATCAAATTAGATCTAACCTAAGGAAGGGATCCTAACATGCAATTCTAGAGTTCCAAGTTCTCAAGCAATTACCTTTCAGTCAATAGCGAAAACTCTAAAAACATGATTAATAACATAGATCTATAGAGAGTCTAAGAACAATCCATCACAAAAGTAAAATTATCATAGCAAAAATTATCATGACGAAAATAGAAGAGTTATCTAATCATTAAGAATCAAGGGGATTATATCCCATGTCCCAAAACAGTATTAAGCTTGCATGAAGGAGGAGATAAAATAAATCATACTTTTAGAGTGATTAGAAAACAAAAAGAAAGGAGAAACAACATTACAACACGGCTGTAAAATCCTTTACAGCCGTAATTTGCTTCGATGAACAGCATTGTCACCGCTGTTTCATTGATTCCTCCTCCAATCAGACTCCAAATGCTCTAAAACTTCTGTGGTGTCTTCCTCTCCTCTAGGAGAAGCTTCTGCATGAAAATCACGGCCTGAGGTGCCCTCTACGCCTCTAGGCATGAGAACAAACCCTAACCACCTCTCTGTTGATTGCTCCCTCCAATCTGGATAAAAATTGGTGATTTTCCTTTGTGCATCTTCTCCTATTAAAGACGAGTCTGGAACATCTTTTGGATCTCGATTTGGAGTTCTAGATCTAAAGTTATGGCCTTCGCAAGTTTCGCAGCGGAAAATTAGCATTTTTTACTGCAATTTCGGTACTGTAAAATACATTACGGTAGTGCCATAATTTCTTCACAAGTTTCTGATCAAAATTTGCCCAAAATATGGCACCCTAAAATAGTTTACAGTCGTGCCATAAAATTGGCTGAGTTCTCTGGTCTGAATCGCCTGGGAAATACGGCACCGTAAAATGGTTTACGGTAGTGCAGTAAAATCAACAAAAGTCTCTGGTCGGAAACGTCTCAAAATTACGGCCATATAATTTCTTACGGTGGTGCCGTAAAATCATGAAAACTCTCTGTTTGGAAAACTCCCCAAATTACGGCAGGGCTCGGATTTTACGGTAGCGTATGAAAATACGGTACCGTAAAATAGGTTACGGTACTACCGTATTTTGGCTGATTTGCTCCGTTTTGCATGAAATTTCTTGTGTGACGTCTTCTTGATGTTGGGAATCCTTCTATGTATTTGATTTTACTTGAAAACTCCTTGAAATAGTGCCTTTTTAGCTGAAAATCATGAAAAACCAAAATAGAAGTAGACTTTGCAATATTCAATGAATTTAGCATAAAAATAAGCAAAAATATCCTCAATTTAGCATGAAAAGATACATAAAATGATATAAAATATACTATATATTTTGGTGTCATCAACTATGCAAAATTGATAGTGGTACCGAAGATAAGAGTTGAAGTCAAAATAAAAAAAGTGTGTATCTAAGTGGGTACATGCCATTTGTGCAAAAACAACAAAATCCATGAAAAAGAAAAAAAAATGAATAAAAAATATTTGTGGAAAAAGATCTTGGAAACCTAATTCCTGTAAACAAAAGTATGATAGATTTGAACTGAAAATTGGGTGAAATCATGAGATTGAAAATTTTATTTATTATACAAGTTGCAGTGTTTTATTTGATTGAGATGTAGATCTAGAGGGTTGAGTTCTAAGAATGATATCCTTATTTGAAGTTTTGTGAAACAATTGATGAAATTTTTAATTGATGATTGTATTTTAGAAATTTATTGATCATGAAAGAGTTTATCTTTTAATCAATTTTTGATTTTTGCTTGGGGACAAGCAAAGTTTGAGCCTTTAGCCCAATCCTTCCTAGATCTGGATATGGTCTTATCTAGTATTTGCTTGATCTCTCTATTGGAAACCTCCACCTGACCGCAAGTTTGAGGATGGTAGGGCGTGCCAAATTTATGCTTGACTCCATACTTCTATAGTAGTGCTCCAAATTGCTGCTCTATGAAGTGAGCACCTCCATTACTAATTAAGATTTGTGGAACACCAAATCTGTGGAAGATTGTTTTCTTCATAATCTTCATAACAACCCTGGAATCATTAGTAGCCTTTGCGGAAGCCTCAACCCAGTTGGACACATAGTCCACAGCAACTAGAATGTAACGTTTACCACACGAAGGTGGAAAGAGTCCCATGAAATCAATCCCCCACACGTCAAAGATTTTCACTTCAAGATATCACTTAGTGGTAGTTCATCCCTCTTTGAGATATTTCCTGTTCGTTAGCAGCTGTCACGAGTTAAAAAAAAAATGGCGAGTATCATGAAAAATAGAGTGCCATAACATACCTGACTGTTGCACTTTAAAAGCTATTTTGGCTGCTCCTACATGTTCTTCATATGGTGAAAAATGGTAGTATGTCAACACATCATGTATCTCTGCTTCAGGGATGCATCGTCTGTAGAGTCCATCAACACATCGCCGATATAGGTATGGTTCATCCCAGTAATAGGACTTTGTATCATGTAAGAACTTCTTCTTTTTACGAAAAGTGAGATAAGGGGAAGAATGTTAGAAACGATATAATTCACATAATCTGCATACCATGGTACTTGTTGTTCAAGAAGGGCGTAAAGGTGTTATTCAGGGAATGAATCATTTATCTCCAACTCTCCTTTAGAGTTCCTGATGTCATGCATTTTAGTAGTGATTTTTGGTATTATTCCATAATAAATTTAGGCCTATTTTAACATTTTTATGCTCCATTGAGACTTATTACTTAAAAGCTTTGGAATCTTCACTTTTTCTTATTTTTGTGAAACTTTAGGTGAAATCACCCATATTTGAAGTCTTTTGAAGATTCTAAGGCCATAGGGTGATTCATTACGAGAAGACGAAGTTGTCCATCAAATTTGAGCTCAATCAGAGTTACCTTGGGAAATACGGCCAGGTGAACCCGACGTGGTTCACCGGTGCTTTTGCTGGTAACCGAAACTCACAGAACATTTTACTGGCAAGTGAACCTGATGGGGTTCACCCATGATTCTCTCTGAATAAATCTGTGTGAAACTCCATAGTACACTTCATCACCTGGTGAACCCGGCAGGGTTTGATGTCTCGTATTTTTATAGTCTTTTAGACTATTATTTACATGCGAATCGAGACATAATATCATGCTTTTACATCTCTTTCTAGCTTATTTTATTGGTTTTATTCAGAAGCTTCACTTCTTGTCTCATTCAATGAATACAGGATAATTCACTCATTTTTGGAGATAATTAGAAGCATATTTATGTTCCTGAGTGAATCAAGGACTTTGACAAGAAATTTCGCTTCAAACGGGGCTAATTTCAGAAATTACGACCGAGGCCATACTCTGCGTTATGGCCATAATTCTCATTTGAATTGCTAAAAAGCCCATTATTATGCGAGCGTAATCATACTTTGAAGACGTGCTCTTAATTTTCTCATTGGAAGTCATTTGGGTGAAGAAATCTTCAACACACAACATTACGGCTATGGCCGTAATTTCTGCCTGCTCGTAATATTCCCACCGGCAACTTCTAACGTCAAACTATGGCCAGAATCAAATACGAGTCAAAGGCCAGCATGCCCGCAAAATTTCAGACGAAACAGAGTTTTCTACCAAAATTATGGGCGTGGCCATAATCTTCATTACACCTGTAATTTTCACGTGCACATTAATGGCCCGTATTAAATATGCATGACTCACTCGTTTTAACTCCGTTTTGGCTGTTCTTGGAGTCAAAACGACGAGTATCTAAAGGCCCATAAGTGTATGAAGATTTGAAGAGTCGAAGAGCACCGAAATCAGAATTACAGGCATAGCCGTAATAATAATTACGGCCATAATTCGACTCTTCCCATTCTCTCTACGGGATAGAGCTTGAAACTGGCTATACTCGCTTCAACCAGAATCGCTCACTACCTGGGAACAACTTTCCCAAGAATTTCTCTTGAAATATTTTCCCCCCAGCAAAACTGTTCAGTTGTGAAACCAAATAACCGATTTCACCCAAAAGGACGGGGAATCTCTATACGAAGCATGGGAGCGATTCAAGGAGCTTCAACATCTATGCCCACACCACGGCTTGGAAAAATGGGTAATTGTTCATACATTTTACCAAGGTCTTAACTATAATACACGTCTTACTATAGATGCAGCCGCTGGTGGAGCACTTATGAACAAAAGAATCGATGACGCAATGAATCTTTTGGAAGACATGGCACTAAATTGTTAGGGTATGCCCTTAAGGATAATGTTTGAGGCCTTGGGATTGTAACAGTATCATGTATAAACTCTTATGTTTATAAAGGCAATGGTTGTTATTCAGGTTGTTATATTGTCTGCTGGAATGAATGTACTTCTAAATGATGTCTCTATGATGTTCAGCTAGGCTGACATGCAGTAAAGTCCTTAGTCGAGATATCTTGGTGAACATGAGACAGCCCTGATATGATTGAGACTAATATGTATTCTAATCTTATAGGATGCTTCGAGCATGGAATAAGATGTAGACTCATGGGTACATTGGATGTACTGGACAGACCCTACTAGGTTATTCAATTGCTTGTCACAATGTGAATAATCCTTGATTGCAACAAGTGGCACATGTCCTCTGACTTGAGATCACTTGTGTTTCTAAATGATGATTGTCATTGTTTTGAGGTAGTTCAATATCATTTGAAACATAATGGTTATAGACTATCTTGGATGGTGAGCTTGAGTCATGTTAGGTCACTAGTGATAGATATAGGATTGCCGTCTCCTTCATTGGAGTGAGATGTTCTAAAGGGGCCCCCTGGATGAGATGATTGAGAAAGTGTATGGCCATACCCAGATGACTATGTTCATCTGATCTAATCATGCTCATCATATTGGAGTTACAAGCTTGACAGGCTTGTCCAATAAAGAACATCCAGTGGCAAAGGAATCATGTATGCCTAGTGAGTTGATTCACACTTGTGCTGTTGTTTGGGTGTAGTCTTGGAAGACTCTTTCCTTTATATCGGGAGACAGTGATGTGTTGCTAGATACCCCTCTCTGATCGTGATAACGTAAGTTATCGTTACCGACATTTAAAGGAAACCCTCAGGGTCGCACAATTTGATGATATGGCTTACTTAAGTCAGATCGTGTGGACTGAATTGTTTTGGGTTCAGTTTAAAGGGAATTAATCTCTGATTGTGAGTGAGATCTGGTCTGATCATGTTTGATTGATTAGGGCTTGAGATCGGTAAGCTTCGATCGAGAGATTGGATGCTAGATCAGTGAGATCAGAAGCATCAAGAGATCAACGGTTAGATCTGGAGCCTTAGGGTTTTATTGAGATCTAGACTGGATTGCTTGGGTTAATTGGTCTTGGACCAAACCGAAATGAACCAGCTCATCAAGTGAGCGTGTGGTTCAAATGGAGAGGAGTTTGCGATTGGGGTAAACCCATGATCGCATGTGAGGGAGTGGTTTTCTATTTTTAGAAAGCATGATCACTTACGTGACCACGCCTCATGTTGCTCGCCTCTTCACGCCTTTGTCGCCTCTTGTGATTTCGAGAGCTTTTGCATTCTCGTGTGTAAAGGAGTGGACGACAAGAGGAGAAAGTTTTTTTTTCGCCAAGCAAGGAGATCATCTTCCTTTTTCATACGACAAGAACCTCTTGGAACCTTGCTAGCACAAGGAGCACCAAGGGAGTAGGCCGCTTCTTCATCTTGTGTGCGCATCCTCTGGAGGAGACCCCTGTCGATCTCTTCTTCCTCGACATCATACAAACAATGGCCATGGTATGATCATTGTTGTTCTAAGTTGATCATATAATACATGCTATGCGATCCTAGGAAACCCTAGATTCCGCCCATGCAAATTTATATCTGCGCATGTCTTAGGGTTTCGCCCCCTTGTGGGGACTTTCATAATCACAACCAATGGGCTGAAGACCAACGAGGTACATCATATAGGGCCGTTGCGCCAGGTAAGTATGAACTCAATGCCTTAAGTTCTCTAGCAGCCAAGGTTGATTCATTATCTCGTAAACTTGATTCCACGCATGTCAATTCTATCTATTCTAGCTCTACTTCTGTATGTGAAATTTGTGGAATTTTTGGCTATACACATGCTAATTGCCAGTTAGTCATTTCCCAACCCTCTGAACCACAACACGAATTTGTTAATGCCGTAGGGAACCAAAATCCAAGACCACAAAATGATCCCTACTCCACTACATACAATCCAGGTTGGAGAAACCATCCAAACTTTTCTTACAGGAACAACTGCAACCCTGCTCCACAATCAAACTACAGACCACCACCTGGTTTTCAATCCCAACCATATGTACCACAACCCCAAAGAACCTCACTGGAATCAATCATGGAAAATTTTATCTCTTCGCAAATCAAAACCAATGAGAGCATCAATGATATGCTGCATCATGTGACTACTAGATTTGATTCCATAGAAGCCCACAATAAACAAGTAGATATACAATTGGCAAACCTTGCCACTAGTCTAGCAAGACCAGCAGGTAGGTTACCTTCCCAACCCGAACAGAACCCATGAGAGAATTGCAGTGCAATTACTACTCGTAGTGGTAAGCAATTAGAGGAGCCGAGAGTACCTGATTCACACTTGAGTCTTGGTGCATCTACCACTAACGAACCTGAACCCGAGAGATCGAGTGAGGAAAAAGACGATCATGAGAATGAACCAGCTTATGTTCCACCACCGCCTTATAAGCCACCCATTCTATTCTCACAAAGACTGGCTAAGGCGAAGCTGGATAAACAATTCAGAAAATTTTTAGAAATTTTGAAAAAATTGTACACCAACATCCCCATTACCGAAGCACTGACACAAATGCCCACATATGCGAAATTTTTGAAGGACATTCTTTCAAACCGGCGGAAGTTAGAAGAACCTGGTACAGTGGTGCTTACTGAAGAGTGCAGCGCCATTATAAAAACAAACTTCCAAAGAAATTGAAAGATCCGGGCAGCTTCTCAATTCCATGCAAAATTGGGGATCTGACTTTTGATCATGCATTATGTGATCTCGGCGTCAGTGTCAGTTTAATGCCTTTTTCAATCTGCAGGAAACTGGACATTGGCGACGTAAAAGCAACACCATTCTCTCTACAACTAGCTGACCACTCAGTACGCAAGCCGGCAGGAATACTGGAAGACGTCCCGATCAAGGTCAGAGATTTCTTCATTCCAGTTGACTTTGTCGTACTTGAGATGGAGGAGGATGCAAAATTTTTGATAATTCTTGGGAGGCCATTTCTTGCGACTGCCGAAGCAGTCATCGACGTGAAGAACGAAAAATTAGCCCTAAAGATCGGTAAGGATGCTATCGAATTTGATTTGGCACAATGCCTGAAACACCCTTCTATCGCAGGTTCCTGTTGTAGCCTGGACATTGTTGAGAATGCTGTTGATTAAGAAAATCCCATATCTAAAGGAACTCATAAAGACCCGCTAGAAGCCTACCTTTGGACGAGTCCGGCCACTGAAGGAAATGAAGAAGCCAGGGCTTATGCAATGCTAATGGACTCAGTCGAGACAATGAACCCTCATAAGGTGAAGATTGAATGTCTCGATGAGATGGCACCATAGGTAAGTGAAGTTCAAAAAATTGAGTTGAAATCTCTTCCTCAAAATCTAAAATATGCATAGAACAATTAAAAGCTGAAATTAAACAGCATATGAAGGTCATAGGTTATTCCTTAGAAGATATTCAAGGAATTGACCCACCAGTCTATATGCATAGGATTCTCTTGGAACAGGAAAGCAGAGCCTCCGTCGAGTTTCAACATCGACTCAATCCAAGTATGAAGGAGGTCGTGAAGAAAGAGATCCTAAAACTGCTAGATGCAGGAGTCATCTACCCGATTTCTGACAGCCGATGGGTGAGCCCTATTCATGTTGTACCCAAAAAGGGTGGGGTAACAGTTGTCAAGAACGAGCAGAACGAGCTAGTTCCGGTCCACACTATAAGCGGATGGCAAATGTGTATAGACTACCGCAAGCTCAACAAAGCGACGCAAAAGGACCACTTTCCTCTACCTTTCATCGATCAAATGCTTGAGCATCTTGCCCACAATGCTTATTTTTGCTTCCTTGACGGATTTTCTGGTTTTCTACATATCCCGATTCACCCAGAGGATCAAGAAAAGACGACCTTTACTTGTCCATATGGAACATTCGCGTATAGAAAATGCCATTCGGACTATGCAACGCTCCAGCCACATTTCAGCGATGCATGATGGCGATCTTCTCCGACTGTAAAAAAGATTTTATGGACATCTTTATGGATGATTTCTCGGTATATGGTCGATCTTTTGAATCATGTCTAGCTAATCTATCCAAGGTTTTGCAGCCATGCGAGGAAGTGAACCTCGTACTAAACTGGGAGAAGTGCCATTTTATGGTACAAGAAAGGATCGTATTAGGATATCTTATTTCAGAACATGGGATAGAGGTTGATCAGGCTAAAGTGCAAGTGAACGAGAAAATGAATCCGTCGACCTTAGTCAAAGGGATTCGTAGTTTCCTCGGACATGCTGGATTCTACAGACGATTCATAAAAGATCTCTCAAAGATAGCCCGACCATTAACCAATCTGCTCTGTAAGGATTCTGAATTCTCTTTTGACGATAATTATTTGCAGGCATTCGACAAGCTCAAAAATGCTTTGATTTCTGCACCCATTATTCAACCCCCTGACTGGACCTTACCCTTCGAACTAATGTGTGACGCGAGCGACTTTGCCGTCGGTGCTGTTCTGGGGCAAAGAATAGATAAAAAGCTTCATGCAATATATTACGCTAGCCGCACTTTAGATGAAGTGCAAATCAATTATGCGACAACAGAAAAGGAGCTCTTATCCATCGTCTTTGCATTTGATAAATTTCATTCTTACTTGATTGACTCGAAAGTGATTGTTTACACAGACCACGCAGCAATCAAGTACTTGATGAGTAAGAAAGATGCAAAGCCACGACTGATAAGATGAATACTCCTCCTTCAAGAATTTGATTTGGAAATAAGAGATAAGAAGGGAGCTGAAAATGTAGTAGTTGATCATTTGTCGCGTTTGCTCTTGGACAAGGAAGACGATATTTCTGACGAACTGGAAATTGATGATACGTTTCTTGAGGAAAAGTTGTTTAGAATTGTTGCGCAAGAAGTGCCCTGGTACACCGATTTCGTTAACCATTTGGCTTCTGATATTTTCCCACATAACATGTCATACCAACGGAAGAAGAAATTCCTGTCCAACGTGCGACATTTTTACTGCGATGACCCATATCTTTTTCGCCGATGCGCCGATGGACTATTTCGACGATGTGTACCTGAGGATGAGGTACCAGATATTCTTGAGCACTGTCATTCTTCCCCTTATGGAGGTCATGCCGGCAATACAAAAACTGCATTCAAGGTACTACAATCTAGATTATACTGGCCCAGTATTTTTAAAGATGCTTGAAATTTTATTCTGACTTGTGATAGTTGCCAAAGAAGTGGCAACATTTCAAAACGCGATGAACTTCCCTTACATAATATTTTAGAAGTTGAATTATTCGATGTGTGGGGAATAAATTTTATGGGACCATTCCCATCCTCCTATGGAAACAAGTACATCTTGGTGGCCGTCGACTACGTATCAAAGTGGGTAGAAGCTTCAACTGCATCGACCAATGACTCTAAAGTTGTGATACAGATGCTAAAGAAGACTATCTTTCCAAGATTTGGCATGCCGCGAGTGCTGATAAGCAATGGAGGAACGCATTTTATTGAGCAATGATTTGCCACTCTACTGAAAAAGCATGGGGTGCATCACAAAATTGCACCACCATATCACCCACAGACTAGCGGACAGGTTGAGGTAACAAATCGTGAACTGAAAAGGATTTTAGAACGCACTGTTTCAATTGCAAGAACAGATTGGGCCCTTAAGTTGGATGATGCTCTCTGGGCCTATCGAACTACCTTCAAGACACCTATAGGAATGTCTCCGTTTCAGATGATTTATGGGAAGTCTTGTCACCTTCCAGTCGAGCTGGAACATAAGGCATTCTGGGCGATAAGAGCTTTAAACTATGATTTCAAGACAGCATGTCATGCCCCGGCGGGAAGCTGGCTATTCCAAGCTCAGGGTTCCCCAGGGAGTAATAATATTGATAGGAACCAAAGAACTATTACAATCCAATATCATTTATTAAAAAAAAACAATCTAGATTTAACATCTACCATTTTGTAACACAACTCTACAACATACTATTCAGGATGTACATAGCTCAACTGAAAGAAAACTAAAATTACTATCACAACTAGGGTTGGTATCTGCTATTTACTCTATCCCTACCAGAAGCTAACTCTGTACCTAGAAGAGAAACAAAGGGGGTTAGCAGAAATGCTAAGTAGGAATCAACAAACATGGTGAGGGGATCAAATAACAGGATAATACAATGACTGAAATAATGATATACAACTAATATAAGAATGTCATGCAAATCATCAAGCTGGCCAACAGATCTCACTTAAGAGCCGCACTCATTTTCAGAGTGTTTCCAGTGTTTCCACTGTTATGTTCAACACTGACATCCGTAGTATTGTCCTCAAGAAAACTGGCGGTGCCATACCGGCATCTCAGATAGTCCGATATGCGTCGTAACTATAACTCAGATAAACAGGCCACTGGAGAATAAATGATATAGGTCAGAGGTCAATATATATCATGACTTTATCATTACAGATTTACAACGGTTCCACATACTCATGTGTCAATATCATAGATACACAATTGTTCAACCATGATCATAAGCCAATATATCGGATATCTCAAAACAGGTTTGTTAACCATTCATACAGAAACAGAATATGACCAAATAAACAAGATAATTGAGTTCAACAGGAATTTTAGAAACAAACCAAGCAGGTGAATCAAACAGATATCAGTGTTAATTAATTCTAATATATGCATCATATATCAAATCAAAGGAATAAGCAACAAATCCTATAAGTTCTTAACACTGTAACAAAGGAGTAGGGTAAGATTCCTACCTCAAGCGCTGTTATTCTGAATCCTTTTGAAAAGTCAACAATTTGTCTATCAAACGGTACAAGCCGAATAATGGATCAACCACTCTGTAACATAAATTTGTACATGAACTCTATTAATAAACATTCTAACTTGAAAACTAAGGCTACCAACATGTAGAACATAACCCTAAACCTAGAGAACCACTCTTATATCATATGAACCGGACCTAAAGCCCACTGAAACGAACAGAATTGCAGTGAATCGACCAGATTTACCCAGAACTAAGGCATACCGACAATTGGAACTTAAATTACACAAAATATACAACTCATCTAAAGCTACACAGATTATCATTAGATGGGAAATTTCATAAGCTTTCCAACGGCTACCTGAACCGGCCAGGAATTGACCAAATCAGGGTCGAACCGGTCAGAATTCAAGAACTGAATCGAAATTGAAATTGAACCGTTCACCACTGTTGAACCGGTTCAATTTGATTTCAACACAGCCGACAGTTTATTTCTAAATAAACTGCCAAACCCTAAAAATTAACCTGGTACAGCAATTCGAACCGCGCTGCCCGATCGCCGCCGTGCAAGGCTGTCGGACTCGCGTCCGTTGCATACGCCGGCGAGTTCGCAAGAGCACGTCGAGCACCAGATCGACTCCAAATTTCTACAGAAGACTTCTGATGATGAGACGAAGCTCTACGACCTGATTCAGCGAGCTTTCGACCCACGGTCCAAACACCCGAAGCGATAGAAAGTATCGACGGTGGCGCCACCGTCGATACACAAAACATAACCAAACCCAAACGGAACTTCACCAAAATAGTAGGAAAGAAGGAATACCTCACTGCGACGATGTATCATAGCCGAGAATAGAGAGATTGCCGTTGATGGAGGCGCTGGAAGGCTGGAACATGAGGCGGCGCCGCTCGAACTCCGGCGACTGGTTCGAGCGCTATTTCTCCTTCCTGGCGACGCGTCCAAGATCGAAGAGGGAATAGAGTTCAACGTATCCACCATACGGACAGAAGCCCTCTAATATAGAGGCCAAACGCGTCCGAGACGGCGAGAATGCGGCGACAACTAAATCGCCGAGAAATTCGGGGACGACAACGCGTCAACTCGGTCCAGGATTTGAATTTAAACTTAACTCAAATATAATTAACGTGGTAATAAAATTAAAATGCGACTCAGCCCAACGGTTCAATTGAGTCCAATGTTTACGTGCGTTGCGGGTTCGAGCCCCAGCGAAATGCGGCTTTCGTTTTAATTATATTCAAATCAAATCCGACATAACTAAAAGAAGCATGGTATAATAATCAAAATGGAAAACTAGCTCAGCGGTTTGGGTGTTGCTTTAAAACTCATGCGTCACAGGTTAGACCTCCCACGAACGCAAATTAAGTTTTTGGTATAAAACTTAATTTTTTAACCCTTTTAAAATTCCAAAAAAAATTCTAAAATTCATAAAAATTATAAAATATAATTTTTGAATAATCAAAATTTAAAATTTAATAAAATCAAGGTTATAAAATAGCAGGTGAGAAGAGGAAAATGGATCTGAACGAATTGGATGAGATACGACTTGAGACTTACGAGAATGCAAAAATTTATAAGGAACAGACCAAGAGGTTTCACGACAAACGTATCGTACACAAGGAATTTGAAGTCAGAAATTTGGTCCTACTCTTTAATTTGAGGCTTAGATTATTTCCTGGGAAATTATGATCAGGATGGACTGGTCCGTACGTCGTTAAGAAAGTCTATCGATACGGCACGATTGATTTTTACAGTGATCAGTCCGGAACCTTTAAAGTCAACGGGCAACGTCTAAAGCCTTATCTTTTTCCGACACCCATTGAAAATGGAGTTTCCTTACTCCTCTCTGATTTTTCTACTTGACCGCAGATTTCTCCGTCAAGCTATCGATGTTAAACAAGCGCTTCTTGGGAGGCAACCCAAGTACTCTATTTTTCTGGTCTTAATTCATCACTACTGACGAGTGTTATTGTTATTTTATGCAGGTCTATCATAATTTTTCCATTTAAATTTATCTTGTGCTAATATATATATATATATATATATATATATATATTTTACAAGTGATGGAGGGGGCAAACACAGTATAAGGATGCATTCAAACGACGCTTTGAGAAAATATTTTTTTGTATTTTTAGAGTAAAAATCGAAATTACTTCTAACGGGGTTGGAAAATATTTTTGTATTATTATAACTAGAGAATACCCGGAAATGAAATGACACTTAATCTATGAATTGAAATTACTAGAAGGAATACTCACAGTGCGATCCTTGAGAATAGAAGGATCATGACACGTCCTGGTCTTCAACGGTCCTACTCTGATGGAAGGAGTTGCATCATTACAAACAAACATAGACAAGCAAGATCCACACATTGCACGAATTCATATTACAGATCAGGAACTAAGGGGGAGGTTAAGCCTCACAAATTCCTTTGACACTTAACTAAGGGGTTGAGGGGGGAGAGAAGAGGGGAAACACTTGTGCCAAGAGGTTCTTCCAAACCTTGCGCCAACCTTCAAAGAACACAACTCAAATTAGTGTAGGAAAGAGTTCAAAGCACAAACAAGAGGAAGGGTGAAAGAACTTAGCCGTTGGTTGCCTTCAAAGGAGAAGTTCTTCATGTAACCGAGAGTTGGATGAATCCAAGAGGTCACTCCTTGTTCTTTGACGTGGGCAAGAGGTTGAACTTGCTTTAGATGTGCGTAAGAGGTGTTGAAGAAACCTTCAAGGGTTCGGTTGTAGATGGAATAGAGACGGAGGAGAAGAGGGGAAGGGAAAGGGCTCGGCCCTTTAGAAGAGGGGGAGATAGAAAATTCTTAGGCGTCACAAGCACCAATGCTAACACAAGTTTTTTTCATCTAGGCAACTAATCGATAACAAGAAGAGGGGTTACAACTTATAGGCTCAACAAGCCATGGGAAAGGGTGACATTTCACCCTAGGCGTAATTACAAAGGGAAGGAAGGAAAATTAATGCTCAATTAAAACATTTGATTCTACTAATTTGAATTTTGAAATTCAAATTTCTTTCTTTGATGGAGCTTTCTTGTGACCGAATCCTCTTGGGCTCTTCCCTTTTGTTGGCGTGATTCAAACATTGGAGGGAGTCCTTTTGTGGATGAGTATTCGGTGGCTTCTTTCCAACTAAGGTGTGAACACAATTTGGCTTTAATTCTTCCCCTTGATTTGTGGATCTTGCTAGAGGCGCATTGAAGACTTGGCACAAATGGCAAGAGGTGGGCTGGTTCTTCCTTGTATTCGAATTCTCCTCCAAAGGTGGCGCCTTCGGCTGATTTGGTAGGTGGAGCTTCATTTAATTTAAGCTCCTTCAACTTGAAGTCTCTAGTTAAGGTGTTGAAATGCTTCTTTCCATAATTGGAGCTCCACTTGAGTGGCTTAGCTTGAGCTTCTTTAGCTTCCTCTTGAGCTAGGCTTTAACCTGCCCAATTATTGACACAAGAACCAGTAGACTATTCTAGAAGGTAATGCATGACCTAATAAGGAAACTACAAGGTGCACTAGAGCTTATTCAAAGCAAATTGCAAATAAGGAAAGTGCAAATAAGGAAAGAAGGGTGACCTAGGAGGAAAGGCCATATCTGATGGGTTTCCTCCTAGCCCTATCAGACCTTCTAAGGGTAGGGTTGGCCTCTCCATCATTTCTCCCCGGGTGGGAAAAATTCTCCTCTGGAGAATTATCCTTGTACCCTTGGAGCAACTCTGGGGCGGCCTGTGCCAACTCACTCTCAGGAAGCCAAGCCTCCTCACCCGAAACAAACTTAACACGATAAAATACTTGTACCTCATCCGGGGTGAGTCGGGTCTGATCCTCAAGTATGCTCTGTGGCTCGAGCCTGTCAGTCAACTCCTCGATGAGTACCGGCTCCTCATGGCGTGTGAGATCCTCCACGTTGACAGTGGTGGGGATCCCCAAGTCCGGTGGTAGATCCAAGACATAGGCGTTATCATTGATCTTTTCCACAATGGTAAAGGGTCCGAGTCCCTTTGCGTCCAACTTGCGGCCAGATCCATGGATGCACTCCTCCCTGACCCGCAGTATAACCTGTTCACCTACAGAAAATTTCCTTGCTCGGCGTTTCTTGTTAGCACTCTTGCAATAAGAATTAACAGCATCAAGCATTTGACATTGTATTTTGTGATGCAAATGTGACATGTGAGTAGCAAAATCTCTAGCAGACATAGAAACATGAGAGTGCCTAGGTGAAGGAAATAAGTCAATAGGCTTTCTAGGCTGGTACCCTAAGTTGGCTTGAAAGGGGGATAATCTTGTGGTCTTGTTGACAACACTGTTGTAAGAGAACTCGGAAATGGGCAACAACTTATCCCACATGCCTGGATGCTCTCCCACCAAACTCCTCAAAATGCTCACAAGTGATCGGTTGACCACTTCGGTCTGCCCATCCGTCTGAGGATGATAGGCCGTGGAGAATTTGAGTTTTGTTCCCAACATAGCGCACAGGGTTTTCCAGAAATGTCTAACAAACCTGGAATCCCTATCAGATACTATAGTCAGAGGGGTACCTCTAAGTCTAACAACTTCTTTAAAGAATAACCTAGCTACATGTGATGCATCTGTGGTTTTATAGCAAGGTATAAAGTGTGCCATCTTGGTAAACCTGTCCACAACGACAAAAATAGAGTCATGTCTAGAGGGAGTCCTTGGTAAACCTAAGATGAAATCCATGCTAAGGTCTTGCTAGGGTGCCTGAGGAATGGGTAGGGGCGTGTACAGACCAAAGTTATGTTTCTGAGTTTTACTTGTCTGACAGGTCCTACAATGTTTGACAACCTTAGCCACATCCCTATAGAGGTTCGGCCAGAAGAACCGTTCCTCTACTAAGGCTTGAGACTTGTCCCGACCATGGTGCCCGGCAGACCCTCCTCCGTGGATCTCCCAAACAAGGAAGTTCCGGATTGAGGTCTTGGGAACGCACAACTTTGGCCCAAGAAACAAAAACTCATCCCTTAGGGTATAGAGGGGATGACTCAAAGGGTCTATGCTATGCTCAGAATATATGCTTGAAAAATCAGGGCATTCTAAGTATTCATGCTTCATGGAATCAAATCCAACTACTTCAACAGATAATTTTTGCACAAGTAAAGTTACTCTACTCAAAGCATCAGCAACTTTATTTTCAGTTCCAGATTTATGTTTCAAAACAAAAGTATACTGTTGAAGATATTCTACCCATTTAGCATGCCTAGCATTTAATTTCTTCTGAGCACTTAAAAAAGATAAAGCCTGGTGGTCACTATTCAGAATAAATTCATTATGTATTAGGTAGTATCTCCAGTGCCTTAAGGATTGAACTACAGCATAGAACTCCTTATCATAAGTAGTATATCTTTGCTTAGCCTCATTTAATTTTTCACTAAAGTAGGCTATGGGGTGACCTTCCTGACTAAGGGTACCTCCTATTCCTACTCCTGAGGCATCACAGTCCACTATGAAAACTTTAGAAAAGTCAAGTAGTCTTAGGACTAGGGCAGTGGTCATCCTAGCCTTAAGCTCCTCAAAGGCTCTACTAGTAGACTTAGGCCAACTAAACTCACCCAGTTTCATACAATTGGATATAGGGGCTACAATGGTGCTAAAGTTTCTGATGAATCTCCTATAGAAGGCAGCTAGACCATGGAAGCTCCTAATCTCAGTCAAGGTTTTGGGTTCAGGCTAGTCTAAGATGGCTTAGATCTTGCTAGGGTTAGCTTGAAGTCCCTGGTCAGATACTATGAAGCCTAAGAAGACAACCCTAGGGGAGAGGAAAGAACATTTTTTCAGGTTAAGGTATAGCTTTTCTTCCTGAAGTAAGTCTAGGATTTTCCTAAGGTGTTCCATGTGTTCTTCTTGGGTTTTGCTATAAATTAGGATGTCATCAAAGTAAACTACTAAGAATCTTCCTATATAAGGCTTCAAGACTTGGTTCATCAATCTCATAAATGTTGAGGGGGCATTAGAGAGACCAAAGGGCATGACTAGCCACTCATATAAACCATCCTTAGTCTTAAAGGTTGTTTTCCACTCATCCCCAAGTCTTATCCTAACTTGATGGTATCCACTTCTAAGGTCTAGCTTGCTAAACCACTTAGAACCTACCAGCATGTCAAGCATATCATCTAACCATGGGATGGGAAATCTATATTTGATGGTTATCTTATTCATGGCCCTACAGTCTATACACATGTGCCAGCTTCCATCCTTCTTTGGGGTAAGAAGGGCGGGTACTGCACATGGACTAAGACTCTCCCTAATGAAACCCTTATCTAAAACTTCATCTACTTGTCTCTTGAGCTCTTGATGCTCAGTGGGGTTCATCCTATAATGGGGTAAGTGGGGCAGAGTAGAACCCGGGACAATGTCTATGGCATGTTGGATTTCTCTAAGGGGAGGTAGGCCATTGGGAAGTTCATCTCTAGTGAGCTCATAGTACCCTAAGAGTAGGGTCTCAACTTCTATGGGTATAGGTGACTCCTCATCTGGGTTGGTTTACTTAATGACTAGGGAGTACACTTGTTTGGACTCTAAGCAATCTTGGGTGAAGGCATGGGACCTTATGAGTTGGATGGTAGGTTTGGGTTCCTTAGGTTCTTCTATCCTACCCTTATTAGTGGAAGCCTTAAGTTCCTTAGGCATGGAAGGCTTCAGCTTGATCTTTTGCCCACCATGGCTAAAGACATAGGTGTTAGTCTGACCGTAGTGGATAACATCCATGTCAAATAACCAAGGGCGATTGAGTAAGACTTGGGCGACATCCATGGACGTCACACCAAATCTTGCCTTGGTAGACGGCAAATTGAAGAGGCACTAAGCACCTATGGGTAACTGGGACACTAGACTGGTTGACCCAAGATATGCTGTAGGGACTAGGGTGCGGTTTTGCCTTAAGGTTGAACTTCACTAAGGTTGTGTGAGAGACGGCGTTCAGACTACTTCCCCCATCTATCACGACTTTGCACATGTTGCGATTGCATTTCATGTAGGTGTGGAAAATACTGGTCCTACGCCAGTCCTCAGTTGGGATAGGTTTGATTAGGGTGCACCTAACCACTCCTAAGGTATCTTAGGTTTGCTCTTCATCACTATCATAAACTAGTTCTTCACAGATCATACATCCAGAGTCAGGGTTATGGGTTTCTTCATGGTTTTCCTCATATGTTTCCTCATGTCTTTCTTCACCTAAGTACAGGACTCTCTTGGGGCAGTCTTTCATATAGTGTCCTACTTGGTGACAAGCATGGCAGACTACTCTATTTGATTCTTGGGGCTTTGGGTTTGGAACTTGAGGGGTTTGATGTGGGTGTCTTAGGATAAGTTATAGGGGGACTAAACTCCCTCCTAAAAGCTCTCTTTAGGTTTTCCTCTACTTCTAAGGCTCTTTGGTAGGCAATTTCTCTAGACTCTATTTGGAAATAAGTCATTCCCCTTTTGATCTCGGGTCTAAGTCCATTCTTATATCTGCTAAGGGAGACATGGGATTCTTCATGGATACCACTCTTAAAAGGAGCTCATCAAACCTAGTGGTGTAATCAGTGACAAATTGGCTACCTTGGACTAGGCTCATGGCTTCATCAATTATCTTGAGTTGGAAGTAAGGAGGGACATACTTTTCCCTAAGCTTTTCTCGCATATCTTCCCATCTCTCAATAGGAGTGCGCCTAAACATTTCTTGGTTTCTCTCTACACTTGTCCAGTATAATCTAGTTGTACCCTCTAAGAGACAACGGGTGAACCTAACCTTAGATTGACTAGGCATCATGCTCTAGTCAAAATATCTTTCAAGCTTGTCAATCCAATCTAAGAACTCTCTAGGGTCAAGGGAACCACTAAAGGTTGGGGGTGTGAGTTTGATGTTGCGTTGCACATCATCCTCCCTAGGTCTGTGGCGAGTTTGAGCAGGTGGCTCACCCCATTCAGGTTCTTGGTTTTTCGTAGGAAAATCCCTATTGTTTTGAGTAGGTTGCTCTAGGATGGGTTCACTTGAGGGGCGGTTAGGGGATCTAGAGCCTCTACGGGTTTCTAGATTTTGAATCCTAGTGTCCATTTGGTCAAACCTATTCATTATCATTTGAAACATCCTATCAGTCTCATTGGGTTCAATTTCAGGATGATTATTGTAGTTTGCATTCAAACGACGCTTTGAGAAAATATTTTTTTGTATTCTTAGAGTAAAAACCGAAATTACTTCTAACGGGGTTGGAAAATATTTTTGTATTTTTATAACTAGAGAATACCCGGAAATGAAATGACACTTAATCTATGAATTGAAATTACTAGAAGGAATACTCACAGTGCAATCCTTGAGAATAGAAGGATCGTGACGTCCCGGTCTTCAACGGTCCTACTCTGATGGAAGGTGTTGCATCATTACAAACAAACACAGACAAGCGAGATCCGCACATTCCACGGATTCATATTACATATTAGGAACTAAGAGGGAGGTTAAGCCTCACAAATTCCCTTGACACTTAACTAAGGGGGAGAGGGGGAAAAGAATAGGGGAATCACTTGCGCCAAGAGGTTCTTCCAAACCTTGCGCCAACCTTCAAAGAACACAACTCAAATTAGTGTAGGAAAGAGTTCAAAGCACAAACAAGAGGAAGGGTGAAAGAACTTAGCCGTTGGTTGCCTTCAAAGGAGAAGTTCTTCATGTAACCGAGAGTTGGATGAATCCAAGAGGTCACTCCTTGTTCTTTGACGTGGGCAAGAGGTTGAACTTGCTTCAGATGTGCGTAAGAGGTGTTGAAGAATCCTTCAAGGGTTCGGTTGTAGGTGGAATAGAGAAGGAGGAGAAGAGGGCAAGGGAAAGGGCTCGGCAGTTTAGAAGAGGGGGAGATAGAAAATTCTTAGGCGTCACAAGCACCAATGCTAACACAAGTTTTTTTCATCTAGGCAACTAATTGACAACAAGAAGAGGGTACAACTTATAGGCTCAACAAGCCATGGGCAAGGGTGACATTTCACCCTAGGCGTAATTACAAAGGGATGGAAGGAAAATTAATGCTCAATTAAAACACTTCCTTCTACTAATTTGAATTTTGATATTCGAATTTCTTTCTTTGATGGAGCTTTCTTGCGACCGAATCCTCTTGGGCTCTTTCCTTTTGTTGGCGTGATTCAAACGTTGGAGGGAGTCCTTTTGTGGATGAGTATTCGGTGGATTCTTTCCAACTAAGGTGCGAACACAATTTGGCTTTAATTCTTCCCCTTGATTTGTGGATCTTGCTAGAGGCGCATTGAAGACTTGGCACAAATGGCAAGAGGTGGGCTGGTTCTTCCTTGCATTCGAATTCTCCCCCAAAGGTGGCGCCTTGGGCTGATTTGGAAGATGGAGCTTCATTTAATTTAAGCTCCTTCAACTTGAAGTCTCTAGTTAAGGTGTTGAAGTGCTTCTTTCCATAATTTGAGCTCCACTTGAGTGGCTTAGCTAGAGCTTCTTTAGCTTCCTGTTGAGCTGGGCTTTAACCTGTCCAATTACTGACACAAGAACCAGTAGACTATTCTAGAAGTTAATGCATGACCTAATAAGGAAACTACAAGGTGCACTAGAGCTTATTCAAAGCAAATTGCAAATAAGGAAAGAAGGGTGACCTAGGAGGAAAGGCCATATCTGATGGGTATCCTCCTAGCCCTACCAGAGCTTCTAAGGGTAGGGTTGGCCTCTCCATCAACAAGTATGGCCATAATTTCTATCATGGCCATAAGAAGGATGGAAAACTAGGGCAACCATGGAATTGCCCTAGCGCGTTGGATGCAAAAATCACAAGCGCCCCTTTTTACTCCACCCAACATGTAGCAGCTCCCACGAATAGACGCCGCCATCTTCTCCAATCGACAGCAGTCCGGACGTCTTCCTCTACCGCTTCACTTCTAGTCGGAACGAAAAATGCGCCTGACGCTTCGATTGAAAGCTACGCCAGCTGCCGAACTCCAACTCTTTTGGCTGGATTACGTGTCCCTCCCACTGCCATCTAGATTGAAGCGAAGGTTGGGAGTGACTCCTGGGACTCCAACCAAAACGGAAATCCAGCGTGACCCGCCTTCATTCTTCCATCTTCAACCTGACGGCTAACACTTCCGTTCCCATCTTTACTCTTCAAAGCCGCCGGACTCCTTCTGCCTTCCACTCAACCGAAATCCAGCGCCGACCGCTTCATCTTCAATGAAAACTACCGCCGCCGCCTCCTTCAATCCGAGTGAACACCTGCTGCCGCCCTCTTCAATCATCTGCCCTCCTTCAATCTAAAACCGCCTCAATTCCGCCCTCCATTCCACAATCAAGGAAGGCTCTAATTCCTGCATTCGCTGCTTATTTAAAGGAAGTCTCGAAGGCAATTTCCCTTGCGACTTACTCCGAATTCTCGCTCTACAAAGACTGTAGCTGTTGCTTCCGAAGCGCCAAGCCACCTTCAGGACCACCGATCTGCTAGCTCTGCTCTCTGATTTATCCGCTGATCGGCCTTCCATCTGTTCCAAATATCTTATCGGAGGCTTCTTGCAGAAATTGATGCATCTAAATACTGCTGCCTCTTGCTACCGGCTTTCTTCATAGCGACGTATCTCGCCAACTACCATTTTCACCTCCGACAGCTATAGCATCTCGGCACCTCCACAATCGTCCAGCCGTCGCCGCTCTTCATCGTTCGATTTTTGCCGAGACGTGGATCAACTTAGCGTCAATGTGCTTTCAAAAGAATTTGCTGAGAATCCTGCTGTTCTTCTGCACCTCCATGATTTCATCTTGCTGCCCCTCTTGATTTCAATCTGCTTCAATTTCCATGGCACCCAAGCACAAGATTGGATCCTGGAAGTCCACCATGTAGGAACCCGCTGCACCGTCCCGCCAGCCCGCTGCTACTGCTGTTCCGCCACCTTCATCAGGCATTGTCCCTAGGCAACATGCTACATATGGCTTTCCCATACGCAACACCTTTCAGCTCCATAAGTGCCAACAATTTTTACAGCGCCAGATCTTTCACACGAGATACATGGATCGATTGGCGATGGCCACTCTTGAGTGGTTGTTCCACCAGATTGGATGGCACCGGTACCTCCACATGGTCCATCCCACTTACGTCCCGCTCTGCCTGGAGTTCTTCAGCACCTTAGATGTTCAGCTGAACTCCCACGATGACGAGGACATCGGCCACATTACTTTTTGCTTGGGAGGACTCGAGCACAGCCTCGATCTCATGCAGCTGAACCGCATATTTGGCTTCCCTCTGTACGCGCCACGGCGAGCACCATCTGAGTACCAGGAGCATGAGTTCTGGGCTTCCATCAGCAGTGACACCTCTTATTCTGCCAGCTCTGCTCGTGCCCGTAGCATCAGCAACCCCATCCTTTGCTATGTCCACCGGGCAAGAGCGACGGGATGGTACGCCAGGGCGAGGTACTCTACTTATGGGCCATTCTCCATTCCTTTCCATTAAATACTGGCTATTTTATAGTTAAACAAATGCTGAGGGTATCCCAAGCCACGAAGGGACATATAGTTATGGGCAGCCTGGTTACTTCCATTGTTCTTCCCATTGGCATTGATCCAAGTGGTATGGAGATTGCTAGTGGTAGCACGCGACTAGATCTTAACACTTGTCTCTCGATGCGCCTGGTCATCAAGAGAGGGGATTCCTACTTCCTCTTCTTCAGAGATGGGACACAGCGTATGCCATTGCCATGCCAGGAGCGCACCACCATCAGGAACAGGAGCAACTGGAAGATACGCCCTATAACTGCCACCTCTACTTCAGCTGCCGAGCATGTGCCACCTCTGAGTTTCGTTCTGCCACCGTCCACTGGATTCTTTATCTTTACTGGTCAGTATCCTTCCTCCTCTTCCAATGTTGAATCACTTATGAAGCAGATACTAGATGAACAACAAAGGCATGGAGAGTACATGCAGCAGATGTTTTCACACTTAGAGAAAGGGCAACATGAGACTCGCCAGGGTCTTTTCCACCTGACCTCCACAGTTGAGAGGATGGCTACTGAGCAAAACCGCCAGGGGAAGTTTTTGACTTCCCTCTGGACTTCCTTCAATGAGCTGCGGACCACATTGATTCCAAATGAGGATGATGAGCCTGAGGTACGTGGAGATGGCGATGACGACGACGAAGACGAGGACCCGGAGGAGGTTGATATCAATTCTGACATACATGGAGAGGACTAATTCAGTGAGTTTCTACACCCCAATCTCCAAATTTTGAGATCATTCAATGCCATGCATAGGGACTATGCATGATTCTAGTCTGGGAGATAAAGGGTTTTGATATCTGTTTTACTTGTCTTTTTTTATGCACTCTGAACTTTAGTAACTTTTAAGTTCTGGTGATGGATGATTGTAGTACTTTGGCTTTAATATATAGTACTTGTCTTGTGTTATATAGTATATGTATTATGTTTTTGTTTTGCCATACACCTTTGCTTTTTGACAATGGGATTACACACTACAACTACTTTCTCATGCTGAAATTGTTTTGCTTTTTAACAAGATACACGATAGCTTCATATTTTCTATTGGTTCCATGGACACCATTATGTCCTAAATCTTGGTTCTAGGTCAAGATTTCATTTGATTATTCTATTTGATGGATAAGGTTAGTGAAGTGATAGATCCACTTTTTGATTTAGATATTTCCTCTTACGGTATGCATATGATCTTTTTGTATAAGTATATTACTCAATCAATTAGACTCTCCTTGCTAGATGTTGGAATTTCTCAATGCACTAATCGATGATTTCCTCTCAAATTTTACTTTGTATTTAAAAAAATAAAAAAAAAACAAAACAAAACAACAGACTCCTCTACTTGGCACTGCGTAAAATTGGCAGTGGTACCTAAGAAAAAGAGTTGAAGTCAAAATAAAAATTGAGAGGACAATAAAACAAATAAGAGTGCATTCATGTTTTTTCCAACTCTGTGTCTTTGGATGAATCAGGTTCGAGATGAGTACATATACCACACAGGAGATTACTACATCTTGCGGAGGTAAGTCTTATTTGATTTTGGTTCCTGGATCTTTACACCTTTATTCCTGACGAAAGATGATTATCTCGAATGCTCTGACCTACTGAGATTTATTCATAATGATGTTTTTCTTGGACACAATATTTTATAATCTTGACGGATTTCATCTTTTTCTGATTCCACTCTTATCTGCTTTAAATGCTTGAGGACAAGCAATGATTTAAGTCTAGGAGATTTTGATGTCTCGTATTTTTATAGTCTTTTAGACTAATATTTACATGTGAATTGAGACATAATATCATGCTTTTACATATCTTTCCAGTTTATTTTATTGATTTTGTTCAGAAACATCACTTCTTGTCTCATTCAATGAATACAGGATAATTCACTCATTTTTGGAGCTAATTGGAAGCATATTTTTGGTCCTGAGTGAATCAAGGACTTTGACAAGAAATTTTGCTTCAAACGGGGCTAATTTCTGAAATTACGGCCGAGGCCATAATCTGCGTTATGGCCATAATTCTCAGTTGAATTGCTAAAAAGCCCATTATTATGCATGCGTAATCATACTTTGAAGACGTGCTCTTAATTTTCTCATTGGATGTCATTTGGGCGAAGAAATCTTCAACAGACAACATTACGGCTATGGCCATAATTTCTGCCTGCCCGTAATATTCCCACCGGCAACTTCTGATGTCAAACTATGGCAAGAATTAAATATGAGTCAAATGCCAGCACGCCTGCAAAATTTCAGATGAAACGGAGTTTTCTACCAAAATTATGGGCATGACCATAATCTTCATTACACCTGTAATTTTCACGTGCACATTAATGGCCCGCATTAGATATGCATAACTCACTCGTTTTAACTCCGTTTTGGGCGTTCTTAGAGTCAAAATGACGAGTATCTAAAGGCCCATAAGTGTATGAAGATTTAAAGAGTCGAAGAGCACTGAAATCAGAATTATAGGCATGGTCGTAATAATAATTACGGCCATAATTCTCCCCTGCGCACCCAAACTTAAAAGAGCCATAACTTTGTCATTATAGCTCCGTTTTTGACGTTTAAGGTGTCAAAACGTAGCTAATTAAAAGCTCCATCAATCCATTCGTTCAGATTAGAGATCAAGCTCTATATAAAGGGCGAAATACCCCTTGGAAGTGGGAGGAGTTCTAGTGAAGGGTTGAGAGTTTGGTGAAAATCTTGAGAGAAGAAAGAAGGCACTTGTGTGTCACTCTAGAAGGCTTGAAGGAGATGAATCGCTGCCCTTTTTTTTGAAGAGTTTGCCTTCTTTTACTTTCTGTCTTCACTTTCGTATCTTCTTTCTTAGAGATTGTACTTAATGACGCTATGATAGCGTAATCTTTTCATCGGAACTAAGGGTGTAGTCTCGTTGTTTGTATCTTATTGTTGAACTTGTTATTTTATAGCAAAAGCAAATTTTATCTTGTGCTTATTCGTTCTGTGCCGCTTTACTCCTAGTGTTGCGTTGGCCGCGCAATTTCTTTTCTTAGGCGCCACAAGAAGGACCGAATGGTGAATTGCGACGCTAGATCTGCCTTATCCAACATGCTCTGACCTGTCAAGTAATTGGGCAGGATTTGCGTGAGGAACTAAATAATATCTCTAAGCCCAATGGGTCAATCTAGGGACGGTTTGCCACGAAAGTAGGACGCCGATCTAGATTGATACCGGATTACACCATCGAAAGAGGGTAATCTGTACCTTTTGATATTTCCTTGAGCACTTTAAGATTACTTTGCTATAATTATAATTTGTAAGAATTTAAGATCCTTCAACGAGATGAACCCGATGTTCCAATCTCTAACCTGGTTTTCTTCACAAAGTTTTCTCTCGCTGGACTCGATTTACTTTAAGTTATATTTACTCTACTTTTCTGAAATCTAAAACCACTTAATCAATTGTCTAGCTATTAATTTGTAATCTCTTGGTACTTGATCACTGTCCCTGTGGGTTCGGCATCTTAAGTACTACACGCGACGAAACCATCACGCTTGCGGTTAGTTGTGCATTAGTATAGCACACATCAGGGTTCAGTGGTGATTCTTACTCGACAGGAGCTGAACAGTAGGCTTCATCAACTGGTGAACCCGACAGGCTTCACCCGTGATCGCAATAGGGCAGTCCAACCTCTACTCGGATTTCTCTCGATTTTGAACTCTAGAGATGTCCAAGTAAGGTAAGTGGACACATTTTGGAAAGCTAACTCAGAGGCAAATCCAAAGGATATAAAAGCACCTTCTGAAACTTCCTAATCATAGAGAAATTGGTGAACGAACCGGCTAGGGTGAATGGAAGTGGCGACAACTCATTTTCGGGGCAATTTCGAGAGATTAGAGCATCAGATCTTCACGATTTTTGGGGATCTTGTTCGGTCCATCCTCTCCTTCATCTCAAAAATGTTTTGTAGTAATTTCCTAATTATTTTAGAGAGATCTATGTGAGCTTTCATGAATTTTGTAGCGTAAAACCTATTTCAGGGCTTGGTTGAAGCCCACTGACGTTTTCTATTTGCTCTCTTAATTTAATTCTACTATTTGATCACTCATATGAGCATATCTTTACCTTGTTGGGCTTATTTCATAATGATGCTTTGGCTGCATAATATTGTGTTTTAGCCGACGCGATTCATACTGAGAGGAGGACCGTGTCAATGGAATTCCTTGGTAAGACTTGTGAATCCGTGACACGAGAGTGCTCGGTTTCACTCGAGGGTATCATAAACTTTCCATCTAACACATTGGGTTTGTTTAGAGTGATCCACCACGAGAATAGGAGACCGTTCGAAATAAGCACCTCGGTGTACCACTAAAAGGGGCCATCCTATACTTTAGGGAAAGTTCCTTATGCAAACTTGTGAATTCGTTTAATAGATCATCTTTAACGCAATTAGATTCGTCAGTGTGGTGGATACTAATGCTCTGATCTCTCTCATATATACATTCTTCCGGTAGTTGCTTTGATTTCTTGCTTTTCGTTAATTAACACCAAAAATCCCATTTCGATTTGCTTAGCTATTGAAACTTAGACTTTATAGTATTTAACCTTGTTCCCTATGGGTTCGACAACCTTTTGTATTACTTCGACATAACCGTGCACTTGTGAGATGTGTCAAGTTTTTGGCACCGTTGCTGGGGAACAATGGTTAATATTAGTATTCTTCCAACGATTGGTAGACTAAGCTTTAGTTAGTTTTCCTAGTCATTACTGCTTATCGGTGTTTCCTACTTGTTTTCTATCCTAGAACTTTATAACTTTGTCTGACATTTTTTTTATGCAAAGAAGTTTTAGGGCAGGTGAATTCTTTGAAATAGATCTTGAGATAGAATGAACATTCAGAAGGAGGAGAAAGGTTAAACAACTTCAGCAACAAGAAGACAAAAACCAGATGGAGCACATACCGTTAGACATGAACAATGATCAAGCGCCCCAACCGGCAGTGAACAACAACAATATCATAATACTTCGAGATTATGTTGCCCCCTACATACATGGATTACAATATGGAATTGCCAGGCCTACTGTAGAGGCTATTAATTTTGAGATTAAACCTGTTTTACTTTCTATGGTTCAACAACATCAGTTTGGTGGTTCTCCTCTTGACGACCCCAACATACATCTTGCTATATTTTTAGAGTATTGCGATACATTGAAAATTAATTGTGTTTCTACTGATGCTATTAGGTTGAGACTATTTCCCTTCTCCTTAAGGGACAGAGCTAGAGCATGGCTTCACACGATACCTTTAGCTTCAATAAAAATATGGGCAGAATTATTACAAGCCTTTCTTTCTAAATACTTCCCTCCTTTCAAGACTATTCAACTGAGAAATCAAATCACTAGCTTTATGCAGAAGAATGGAGAATCTTTATATGAGGCTTAGGAAAGATTAAAAAAGCTACAAAGAATGTGCCCACACCATAGAATAGAGACTTGGATTCTAGTTCATACATTCTACAATGGGTTGGACTACAACATAAGGCTCACAGTTGATGCTGTGGCTAGAGGAGATTTAATGAACAGAATAGTTGAGGATCCGCTGAACCTCTTGGAAGAGATGGCAATGAATCATCATCAATGGACTTCTGAACGAGGTACACCTTCCAGGAAGACAGGTAAACTCGAACTTGATACTTTAACTGCTCTTACTGCAAAGGTAGATACTTTGACTAGAAAAAATTGATTCTTGGTCTGTGAATTCGTGTGATGCTAATTCTATATCTTGTGAGGCTATGTAGGTGCTGAGTGCCAGATGGGAGATGGACAGTTGGTCCAAGGTCATCCTGAACACATCAATGCTGTTGGAAATTTCAACTCTATGAACAATCCATACTCCAACACTTACAATCCAGGATGGCGCAACCACCCAAACTTCTCATACCGAACTACACAACCAGTGCAACCAGGGCAAGCACCACCACAAGCTCAACCTCCACAAAGAAACTTTAGATAGCCTTTGCAATAAAATTACAGACAACCACTAGGATTTCAAGCCAGAAATTATAATCCACCACTGAGGCCAAACACGGATTCTCAACTGAGTAAGCAAATTGAAGGTCCGACTAATATGATGAAGCTCATGATGACAAGAATGGATTCCTTGGAAACTCACAACAAGATGTTAGATAATCAGCTGGCCCAGCTAGCTAGCTCATCTTCTAGAGCACCAGGAAAACTTCCATCATAACCTGAAGTCAACCCTAGAGAGCACTGCAATGTAATATCCACTAGAAGTGGCAAACAACTTGAAGACCCCAAAATACCATCTGATGACAAAGGAGAAGATGCAACACCTGAGACAAGGGATTTGAACCATGGAACAACACCTAAGACACAAGAATAGACAGAGGAAGAACGGCCCTATGTGCGGCCACCGGCTTACAAACCTCTAATCCCTTTCCCACAGAGACTTGTAAAAGCCAAATTAGACAAGCAATTTGGTAAGTTCTTGGAAGTTTTGAAGAAGCTCTATATTAATATACCTTTTGTTGATGCCCTTTTGCAGATGCCCACCTATGCCAAATTCCTAAAGGACATCTTGTCTAACAAGAGGAAGCTGGAAGATCAAGGAATAGTTGCACTCACTGAGGAGTGCAGAGCAATCATACAGAACAAGCTTCCCAGAAACTCAAGGACCAAGGCAGCTTTTCTATACCATGCCAGATCGGGGAGATGACCTTTCAGAGAGCCTTGTGCGATTTAGGAGCGAGTGTCAGCCTTATGCCATTGTCATTATGTAAAAGGCTAGATTTGGGGGATTTGAAAACAACTAATATTTCTTTATAGCTTGCAGATAAATCAGTTCGTCGTCCTGTTGGTATCTTAGAAGACGTTCCTATTAAAGTTGGCAATTACTTTGTTCCTGCAGATTTTGTTTTTCTAGAGATTGATGAGGATGACAGACTCCTTATCATTCTAGGGAGACCCTTTCTTGCTACTGTTGGCGCTATCATTGATATCAAAAATAGGAAACTAGATTTGAATATTGGTGACAATGTTATACAATTTGATCTTTCTAACTCTTTGAAAAAACCTTCTCTTACAGGTAGATGCTGCAATGTAGACATTATTGAGAGGACTATATAGCAAATAGAACCCTAGAAGAAGGAGGTAGATCTGCTGGAACTGGCCTTGACCAACACTGAGGATAGAGACATTGAAGGGGAAGCTGACGACTATGTTGCATTGCTGGATGCCGACCCAGATATGGACGCCAAACCCGAAGAAAGACAGGGAGAAGAAGGGCAGAAGAAACTTGAATTCAAAAGTCTACCTAGCACACTGAGATATGAATTTCTTGGTAACATCTCTACATATCCGGTAATAGTAAGTGCAAAATTGGACAAAGAGCAAACTGAACTACTCCTTAGGGAACTTCAACTTCACAAGAAGGTAATTGGCTATTCACTTGATGACTTTAAAGGGATTAACCCCTCTATTTGCATGCATAAGATTTTATTAGAGGAAAATAGCAAGCCTTATGTGGAATTTCAATGCCGACTCAATCCACACATGAAAGATGTTGTGAAGAAGGATGTGCTCAAACTTTTGGATGTAGGAGTCATATATCCAATTTCAGACAGCTCTTGGGTGAGCCCGGTACATGTTGTACCTAAAAAGGGAGGTGTTACTGTAGTTAAGAATAATGCGGATGAATTGATACCCACACTGTTGGGGTATGCCCTTAAGGCTAATGTTTGAGGCCTATGGGAATGTATTAGTATCATGTAATAAACTGTTATGTTTATAAAGGCATAGTTGTTATTCAGTTAGCTACATTGTCTGCTGCAATATATGTTCTTCTGAATAATGTCTCAAAGCTGTTCAGCTTGGCTGACATGCTATTATGTCCTTAGTCGATATATCTTGGTGAACATGAGACAGCCTTGATATGATTAAGACTAATATGTGTTCTAATCTTATAGGATGCTTCGAGCATGGAATAAGATGTAGACTCATGGGTACATTGGATGTACTGGACAGACCCTACTAGGATGTTCAATTGTTTGTCACAATGTGAATATTCCTTGATTGCAACAAGTGGCACATTTCCTCTGACTTGAGATCACTTGTGTTTCTAAATGATGATTGTCATTGTTTTGAGGTAGTTCAATATCATTTGAAACATAATGATCATAGACTATCTTGGATGATGAGCTTGAGTCAGGTTAGAGCACTAGTGATAGACATAGGATTGCCGTCTCCTTGTTTAAGGAGTGTGATGTTCTAAAGGGGCCCCCTGGATGAGATGATTGAGAAAGTGTATGGCCGTACCCAGGTGACAGTGTTCATCTGATCTAATCATGCTCATCATATTGGAGTTACGAGCTTGACAGGCTTGTCCAATAAGAACATCCAGTGGCAAAGGAAGTATGCATGCCTTGTGAAATGATTCACACTTGTGCTGTGGTTTGGGTGTAGTCTTGGAAGACTCTTTCCTCTATATCGGGAGACAGTGATGTGTTGCTAGATACCCCTCACTGATCGTGATAATGAGAATTATCGTTACCGACATTTAAAGGAAACCCTCAGGGTCGCACAATTTGATGATATGGCTTACTTAAGTCAGATCGTGTGGACTGAATTGTTTGGGTTCAGTTTAAAGGGATTTAAATCTCTGATTGTGAGTGAGATCTGGTCTGATCATGTTTGATTGATTAGGGCTTAAGATCGGTAAGCTTCGATCGAGAGAATAGATGCCAGATCGGTCAGATCAGGGGCATCGAGGAGATCGACGGTTAGATCGGGAACCTTAGGGTTTATTTAAGATCTAGACTAGATCATTGGCTTGATTGGTTCTTAAACCGAACCAAAGTGAACCGGCTCACTTGATGAGCGCATGGTTCAAAGGGGAGAGGAGTTGGCGACAAGTTCACTTGGCGTGAACGTTGGGGTGAGGAGTGGTTACTATTTTTAGTAACCATGATCTCCACTTGGAGAGGACGCTCATCCAAATAGAGTATACCCTATTTTCGCCAACACAATTATTCCTCTCGCCCATATTCCTCTCGACTCTCATGAGTGTGGCGACGCTTGAAGGATTGAGGAGGATTCGGCCAAGAGAAAAGATCTCCATCCCTTTCTCATTCGATCAAGGATTCTTTGAAGCCTTGCTAGCACAAGGAGCGACAAAGAGTTTGCCATCATCCTCTTGTGTGCGGGACTTTGGAGAAGTGGCACTTGCGACTTTAGCTTCCAAGGCAACACCCACTCCATGGCGATGGTATGATCGTTTTGCATCATCATTAATAACCTTATATCGAGTTGATCTTTTTACATGCAAGTCGATTCTATAACCCTAGTTTCCGCAAGTCAAAAAATTTTATGCGCCATCACTTTAGGGTTTTGCTCCCCCTAGAAGGGGACCCCCCCTTAGATTAAGGGGTAACTTCAATTGGTATCAGAGCAAGTTACTGCATGTTATCTTGATTGCTTGATGCTTTACGTGATCCATGATTGTGCTAGTTCATTCGATCTAATGTTTATTCATGACATGCGTAACTACATGCTTGTTGTAGAACATTTGTTGCAAGTTAACGCATGTATAAATAGTATGCGCTTCTAGTAGTTTTGTTTCTTTAAAACTTAACACTTGCGCGTATATCATTAGATCAAGGCCTTGCATTAAACCCTTAGACGGGTTATTAGGGTTGAAGTCACCCCTAGTTTAGATCCAACAGTCTGACCAGACTATCTGACAGCCTGAATGGGTCGACCAGATAGCACCTTGGCGCAAGCCTATGGTGGCTATAGGTCGACTGCAGACAGGTGTGTAGCGATGTCTGATTGAGACGATTAATGAACGCACCTGAGTTAGGCCCGGGGTCACGCCCGCTTGCCAGACCTCAGTGTGGTCGTTCAGCCCTGACGCATGCATGGTTGACCTTATGGTCGACTCAAGTCAGTTAGGACTTGGTGCATGCAAGGGCAGTGGATCTGACTAGGTTGGATGAGTGGATCCCTAGTAATGGACCGTTGTAAGGTTGTAGGGCAAATAAGGAAAATTAAAATTGATCCCATGGGGTTTTCGAAAATTTTAATTTTTATGATGGATCACATGGTTGTTGATTGATGCATATGTTTGTCTTTTTAGTCTTATGTGGGCTGCCCATATTAATTGTGTGCTGTGCTGGGGCCTGCGTGCCTGTATTAATTGTTGTAAATTAATTATTGTGATCTGCGCATCACTGTGTTTTAATTTATAAATGTAAGTGACCTGCGTGTCACTCTTGTCTAGATAGTTAAATTTGTAATTTAATTAGACAAGAACACTGAGCACACTTGGCAGAGGCGCATGCAGCAGTGGCTGGACCAGGTGGGAGGTCTAGGGTTCGACCCTAGGACCAGGCGCATATTCCTGGTGGGCGCACCTGTGCTGCAGATGGCGCTTGGGCCCTGGTTTGGGCCAGATGAGCAGCAAAAGACCCATGAAGAGCAAATGAAGACTTAAGTTAGGTTAAGGTCTTCTAGGGCTATGGGCTTTTACCACATAAGATACATGCTTTCTTTTATTGTATAATATTAGAATTGCATGATTAAGTTTATTTTCTGCTATCACCATAGGAATTGTATGATAGTGAAGAAGATAAAAGACCGTTAAAATCCAACGCTAAAATATCAAGCTCGTAAGCCTTCTGACGCGAAACCTCACTGTTCTGATTATCGTTGGAGCCGTGTTGTACCCACTCAGTGGGCACGTCCATCTATCTTCAGACGGTGCGGGATTACACCTGCGTGTTACAGAGTAGGGATTTATCCCTTCTCGTTGCTCAGCATAGCACGTGGTGGTCCAGGGAGTAGGTCGGGTAAGCTTGACCGTGTAGCCTACATATGTGGCGCATATGGTAGCACATGGAGGCAGCCATCTGTGGGGTCAGAGATTGTGTTGTACCAACTCAGTTGGCACAGTCTGCTGGACTGCCCAGATGAAGGGGAATCGCACGGGTTGGCGATTGGCTGGGACTGCCTACCAGAAATTAGTGCTTGTACTCTCTGTGCATCTTATCTCGCCTGAGCGGGACGCGGAGACCAAGTATGAAATCTGGATCCCATCTCACTAAAAGAGTCCTACTCTTTCGGGCTGTTTTGCTGGATTTTTCATGCCTGATAAAATAGTGAGAAAAAGGAATCTTTCTTAAGTCCTGATTGATTCTTATACATTGATACTGACCTTGCTGTTCTTGCATTGTTGTAGATACCTGCAGCAACGAACACCACGAACTTCTCTGACTGGTTTGGACACCTTAAGATCGTTCTTAAGGCAGAGAGGAAACTGTATGTCCTCGAGACGGCGATACCGCCGCAGCCCGCTCCGAACGCCGCAAGGGCGGTTCGGGAAGCCTATGAAAAGCACGTCAATGATAGCATTGATGTCGCTTGCCTGATGCTAGCGTCTATGACGCCACCGTTGCAGCGGCAGCATGAGGACATGTCGGCTATAGACATGATTACAAACCTCAAGATGTTGTATGCTGCACAGGCGAGGACAGAACGCTACAATTTGACAAAGCTCTTCTTTCAGAGCAAACTGGCTGAAGGGAGCCCAGTGGGAGCTCACGTGCTCAAGATGATTGGGCACAAGGAGGCTCTAGAAAAACTGGGGCATACCATTAACCAGGAGCTTGCTGTGGACATTATTCTGCAGTCTCTCCCGCCTTCATTCGACGCGTTCATTATTAATTTTAATATGAACAAAATCGATTGTACTCCGGCAGAGCTGCTGAATATGCTCTTGACCACTGAGGAAACTCTGAAGGGTAAGCCTTCAACCTCTGTCTTGATGGTTCCTTCCAGGAACAAGAAGAAGGGGAAGAAGGGCAAGGCCACTGTCAAGAGCTACAGCAAGGCTCTGAAGCAGAAGGTGAAGCGGTCTAAGGAATACAGGTGTTTCCACTGTGGCCAGCTGGGTCACTGGAAAAAGGACTGTAAAGCGCTCCAAGGAGATAAGAGGGGAAGCATCGCTTCTGGCTCAGGTATATTCGTGACTGAGGTCATGTTTTCTTCTTCTATATCATGGGTGTTGGACACTGCATGTGGAGTTCACATTTGTTCAAATGTACAGGAACTCAAGAGAAGAAGGCAGGTGGGACAGCATGAGGTGGACCTACGAGTTGGAAACGGGGCACGGGTTGCTGCTGTTGCTGTAGGAGACTACTTCATTCCTTTACCATCTGGCATTGTATTGGAACTAGACAATTGTTATTTTGTTCCCAGTATAACTAAAAATATTATCTCCATTCCTGCTCTTGTCAGGAAGGGGTTTTCCTTTGAATGCGATATTTCAAAGTGTATTTTGTCTTATGATAATATTGTTTATGCAACTGGTTCAATTAACAATGGGTTATTCATGTTGGACATGGAAAGTTCTATACAGAATGTTGATATTAAGAAAGCCAAGTATGCTGATGACAGCACCTTGCTGTGGCATAGTCGTTTAGGCCATATAAACGAGAAACGCATTAAGCGGTTGCATGATCATGGACTGCTGGGATCATTCTCCTATAAGGAGATTGATACATGCAAAGCTTGTTTGATGGGTAAAATGACGAAGTCACCTTTTCCTCATAAAGGTCAAAGGGCTT
The DNA here is from genome assembly GCA_027563935.2 of Costus lasius. Taxonomy (NCBI): domain Eukaryota; kingdom Viridiplantae; phylum Streptophyta; class Magnoliopsida; order Zingiberales; family Costaceae; genus Costus; species Costus lasius. Next base: position 32,826,917 of record CM050449.1, on the reverse strand, counting down.
CAGGTTTACTTGACCTTATACACAGTGATGTGTGTGGGCCATTTAGTAAACATGCCAGAGGTGGCTATCAGTACTTCATTACCTTTACTGATGATTTCAGTAGATACGGGTATGTCTATCTGATGAGACATAAAAGTGAATCTTTTGACAAGTTCAAAGAGTTCAAAAATGAAGTACAAAATCAGCTAGGCCGAAATATCAAAGCACTTCGCTCAGATCGAGGTGGAGAATACCTAAGTCATGCGTTTACTGACTATCTAAAGGAGTGTGGGATTATCTCACAGCTCACTCCACCAGGAACACCGCAATGGAATGGTGTGTCCGAGAGGAGAAATAGAACGCTACTTGATATGGTTCGTTCTATGATGAGTCAGGCTACTCTTCCATACTCCTTTTGGGGTTTTGCACTGGAAACAGCTGCAAAGGTACTAAACCGAGTGCCATCCAAAGCAGTTTCTAAAACTCCATATGAGTTATGGTATAGGAAACAGCCAAGCTTGACATTTATCAGGATCTGGGGCTGCGAGGCTTATGTCAAAAAGCTCGCCTCTGGGAAACTAGAGAGCAGATCTGACAAATGTATCTTTGTCAGTTACCCTAAGGAAACTAAGGGTTATTATTTCTACGATCCCAAAGAGAACAAGGTTTTTGTTGCTCGGACGGCCATATTTCTTGAGAAGGAGTTTCTTCTGCAAGAGGCCAGTGGGAGAGAAATAAAACTGGATGAGAATCCAGAAGAAGGACAAAGTGATCAAGCACAGTTGGATGAGCCTGAGCCGGTAGAACAGGTTATTGAACAACCTGAGGCTCAAATATCACGGGAACCGCGAAGATCGGGTAGGATCCGTCGACAGCCTGAGCGCTATGACGGAGTCTACATCATTGACAATGATGAACCCCTTACTTATGCGGATGCGGTCAGTGGACCGGAGTCAGCGAGATGGCTTGAGGCTATGCGCGCCGAGATGGACTCTATGTCAGATAACCAAGTTTGGGATTTGGTTGATCCGCCTCCGGGAGTAATCCCTATAGGCTGTAAATGGATCTTCAAGAAGAAGATTGACATGGATGGTAACGTAGTTACCTATAAAGGCAGGCTAGTTGCGAAAGGTTTCAAACAAATCTACGGGATAGATTATGATGAAACTTTCTCACCTGTAGCCATGTTTAAGTCTATTCGGATTCTTTTCGCGATAGCTGCATATTATGATTATGAGATTTGGCAGATGGATGTGAAAACAGCTTTCCTTAATGGAAATCTAGATGAGGATGTGTATATGACACAACCTGAGGGTTTCACTAATCCATCAGATCGTCATAAAATATGCAAGTTAAAGAAGTCTATTTATGGACTTAAGCAAGCATCAAGAAGCTGGAATATTCGTTTTGATGAATCAGTTACTGAATTTGGTTTCATCAAGAACGAGGATGACCCGTGTGTATATAAGAGGTTTAGTGGGAGCGTGATCACTTTCCTAGTCCTCTACGTCGATGATATCTTGATCATTGGAAATGACATTCCTGAAATGCATGCTGTGAAGGCATGGCTGAGGAAATGTTTCCAGATGAAAGATTTAGGAGAAGCAGCCTATGTGTTAGGTGTGAAGATCTACAGGGATAGATCTAAGAGGCTTCTCGGGCTGTGCCAGAGTACTTACATCGATAAGGTCCTGGAGAGATTTCATTTAGAGAATTCTAAACGTGGATATCTTCCAGTCAGACATGGTCTGAGTCTTTCGAAGAGTCAGTGTCCACAAACACAGACTGAGAAAGATGAAATGAACAATACGCCTTATGCTTCGGCTATTGGTTCCATAATGTATGCGATGTTATGTACTCGCCCTGACGTTGCTTACGGGTTAAGCGTGACCAGTCGTTACCAGAGTAATCCAGGTGTGGCGCACTGGATTGCAGTCAAGAACATTTTAAAATATCTGCGGAGGACCAAAGATATGTTCTTGATATATGGTGGTCAGGAAGAACTCAGTATTGAAGGATATACTGACGCTTCGTTCCAGTCTGACCAGGATGATTTCCGATCGCAATCAGGCTATGTTTTTAGCTTGAATGGAGGTGCAGTGGTGTGGAAGAGTTTCAAACAGTCAACTGTTGCTGATTCCACAACAGAAGCCGAGTATGTTGCAGCCTCGGAAGCATCCAAGGAGGCAGTGTGGATTCGTAAGTTCGTGAGAGAACTTGGTGTTGTTCCTTCGAGTGCAGATCCTTTGGTTATCTTCTGTGATAACACTGGAGCAATCGCACAAGCAAAGGAACCACGGTCGCACCAGAAGTCCAAGCACATACAGAGACGGTTTCATTTGATCAGGGAGATCATAGATCGTGGCGAGATCAAAATCTGCAAGGTTCATACAGATGACAATCTGGCAGACCCGCTTACCAAGCCTCTGGCGCAGCAAAAACATGAGAAGCACTGTAATAATATGGGTTTGAGATTTCTCAACCATTAGATTAAGTGCAAGTGGGAGATTGTTGGGGTATGCCCTTAAGGCTAATGTTTGAGGCCTATGGGAATGTATTAGTATCATGTAATAAACTGTTATGTTTATAAAGGCATAGTTGTTATTCAGTTAGCTACATTGTCTGCTGCAATATATGTTCTTCTGAATAATGTCTCAAAGCTGTTCAGCTTGGCTGACATGCTATTATGTCCTTAGTCGATATATCTTGGTGAACATGAGACAGCCTTGATATGATTAAGACTAATATGTGTTCTAATCTTATAGGATGCTTCGAGCATGGAATAAGATGTAGACTCATGGGTACATTGGATGTACTGGACAGACCCTACTAGGATGTTCAATTGTTTGTCACAATGTGAATATTCCTTGATTGCAACAAGTGGCACATTTCCTCTGACTTGAGATCACTTGTGTTTCTAAATGATGATTGTCATTGTTTTGAGGTAGTTCAATATCATTTGAAACATAATGATCATAGACTATCTTGGATGATGAGCTTGAGTCAGGTTAGAGCACTAGTGATAGACATAGGATTGCCGTCTCCTTGTTTAAGGAGTGTGATGTTCTAAAGGGGCCCCCTGGATGAGATGATTGAGAAAGTGTATGGCCGTACCCAGGTGACAGTGTTCATCTGATCTAATCATGCTCATCATATTGGAGTTACGAGCTTGACAGGCTTGTCCAATAAGAACATCCAGTGGCAAAGGAAGTATGCATGCCTTGTGAAATGATTCACACTTGTGCTGTGGTTTGGGTGTAGTCTTGGAAGACTCTTTCCTTTATATCGGGAGACAGTGATGTGTTGCTAGATACCCCTCACTGATCGTGATAATGAGAATTATCGTTACCGACATTTAAAGGAAACCCTCAGGGTCGCACAATTTGATGATATGGCTTACTTAAGTCAGATCGTGTGGACTGAATTGTTTGGGTTCAGTTTAAAGGGATTTAAATCTCTGATTGTGAGTGAGATCTGGTCTGATCATGTTTGATTGATTAGGGCTTAAGATCGGTAAGCTTCGATCGAGAGAATAGATGCCAGATCGGTCAGATCAGGGGCATCGAGGAGATCGACGGTTAGATCGGGAACCTTAGGGTTTATTTAAGATCTAGACTAGATCATTGGCTTGATTGGTTCTTAAACCGAACCAAAGTGAACCGGCTCACTTGATGAGCGCATGGTTCAAAGGGGAGAGGAGTTGGCGACAAGTTCACTTGGCGTGAACGTTGGGGTGAGGAGTGGTTACTATTTTTAGTAACCATGATCTCCACTTGGAGAGGACGCTCATCCAAATAGAGTATACCCTATTTTCGCCAACACAATTATTCCTCTCGCCCATATTCCTCTCGACTCTCATGAGTGTGGCGACGCTTGAAGGATTGAGGAGGATTCGGCCAAGAGAAAAGATCTCCATCCCTTTCTCATTCGATCAAGGATTCTTTGAAGCCTTGCTAGCACAAGGAGCGACAAAGAGTTTGCCATCATCCTCTTGTGTGCGGGACTTTGGAGAAGTGGCACTTGCGACTTTAGCTTCCAAGGCAACACCCACTCCATGGCGATGGTATGATCGTTTTGCATCATCATTAATAACCTTATATCGAGTTGATCTTTTTACATGCAAGTCGATTCTATAACCCTAGTTTCCGCAAGTCAAAAATTTTTATGCGCCATCACTTTAGGGTTTTGCTCCCCCTAGAAGGGGACCCCCCCTTAGATTAAGGGGTAACTTCACACACGCACAGTTACAGGATGGAGGATGTGTATCGATTATAGGAAGTTGAATTCTGCTACAAGAAAAGATCACTTTCCTCTACCCTTCATTGATCAGATGGTAGATAGACTGGTTCACAATTCTTATTTTTATTTTTTGGATGGATTTTCAGGTTTCTTTCACATTCCAATCCATCCCCATGATCAGGAGAAAATAACTTTTACTTGTCCTTATGGAACATATGCTTATAGGAGGAAGCCCTTTAGACTTTGCAATGCCCCTGCGACTTTACAACGAGTGATGATGGCAATATTTACATATTATAATGATGACTTTATGGAAATATTAATGGATGACTTCTCTATGTATGGCTCTTCTTTCAACCATTGTTTATCTAACTTATATAAGGTTTTGCAGAGATGTGAAGTGGTGAACCTAGTATTGAATTGGGAGAAGTGCCACTTCATTGTATAGGAAGGCATAGTTCTTGGACACTTGGTTTCTAAGCATGGAATCGAGGTGGACAGAGCGAAGGTTGAAGTAATTGGAAATCTGAAGCTGCCTACAACAATGAAAGGAATTAGAAGTTTTCTGGGACATGCGGAGACGATCAACTTAGAATTCGGATGCACGAAAGTGATCCTTGAATTCTTTGTTTGGTTATTTACTTACTTACAGCGTTGGGATAGATCTTGCGTGAAAGCGAAGATTAGTCCCTGCATGGTTGTTTGCACGAAAGTGAGATAATCCACTTATGAAGTAAATTATGTCTTTATCATTGCAAAATTGGATTGATGAACATCTATTTTTATCTAGTCATGAAAATTAAAGTGAATGAAACCCTAGTCCCAGTTTCTCTCTGAGTATACTCTCCCGTGTGTTTTTCGAGTATTGCTTGACTTCTATTCGATTGCCTAGATAATAAGAAATCAATGATTCGGTACTTGACAACGTAGGTCTCTATGGATTTGATACTTTCTTTATTACTTTGAGTATCCGTGCACTTGCGGAAGTAACAACAAGTTTTTGGACACAACAAGTCTTTGGTATCCTGAGTATCCACCAAAGATAAGTTTGTGCACTTACTTGTTGGGATACAACAGTCCTCCATTTGATGAAGAGTGGCAATGGTTCAGCACATCATGTATCTCATTCTTGGGTATGCATCGTCCATACAACCTGTCAGCGCATCGCCAGTATAGATAAGGTTCATCCCAATAGTAAGATTTCACATCGTGTAAAAATCTTTTCTTCTTCTGAAAAGTAAGATCAGGGGGAAGAATGTTAGACACAATATAATTCACATAATCCGCATACCATGGCACTTTTTGTTCTAATAAAGCATATAGATGTTCCTCGGGGAAAGCATTGTTGATCTCCAACTCATCATGAATCTTCCTTTTAGCATCTTGATGACACGAAAATATATAGTATATTTTGTATCATTTTATATATCTTTTCATGCTCAATTGAAGATCTTTTACATATTTTTTGCAAAAATTATCAAATATTGCAAAATCTACTTCTATTTTGGTTTTTCATGATTTTCAGTAAAAACGAGTTTCATCAAGAGGAGTCCACATAACAAATTTCACACAAATCAGAGTAAAAGACCAAAATACGGCAGGGCCATATTATATATTATGGTACCGTATTTTCATACGTTACCGTAATATTGGAGCACCTGTCGTAATTTGGTGGATTTCACACTAGAGACTTTTCCTGATTTTATGGCACTACTGTAAAACTTTACACTGCCATATTTTTCAGATGATTCAGAGCAGAGAACTCGTCTGATTTTACGGCACTACCATAATAACTTTTACGGGCCATAATTTTGACCCAGGGTTCACATAACTAAAATACAGCACTGCCGTAAAATAAAACACGGCCGTATTTTCTACCTAGACGCGTGACCTTTTCGGGCCCGATTCTTGCGCGGACCATATCTTTTGATCCAGCCCTCCAAATTGAGATCCGAAAGATGCTACGGACTCATCCTAAAGAGGAGAAGACTAAATCGAAAGACCAATTTTTATCAAGAATCTAGGGAGCAATCGACAGACAGGCGCTTAGGGTTTGGCCTCGCACCGAGAGGCGTATAAGACACCTCAGGCCGTGATTTTCACGCAGAGGCTTTGCTTGGAGGAGAGGATGACACACCATAAGTTTTAGAGCATGAGGAGATCAGACCGGGGGGAAATCGATGAAAGAGCGGCCCTGACACTGTTCACTCACATAATTACGGCTATAATTTCTATTACAGCCGTGTTGTAACGTTGTTTCTCCCTTCTTTTTGTTTTCTGATCGTTCTAAACTATGGTTTATTGTATTTCTTATTTCATGCAAGTTTAAACATCTTTCGGACTTGGGGTGTAATCCCCTTTGATTTCTTAATGATTAGATAAATTTTTATCTTCGTTAGAATAGTTTTATGATGATAATTTTAATTATGTGAATAATTGCACTTTGATTCTCCATAGATTGATGTTATTATTAATGTTTTAGAGTTCTCGCAATAAGGACCGAAAGGTGACTTGCTTGAGAACTTGGAACCCTTTAATTGCATGATAGGAACATTCTTAGGGTAGTTCTTATTATTTGATTTTAGTGAAATTATTGCCATGATAGATAATTTGAATCTAGGGTTGAGTTATTGTAATAAACATTGATAGGTATTGCACGAAAGTGAGTACCGGTCTGTTGGAAAACCATAAGTAGAACTTGTGTTGAGTCTCGGATGCACGAAAGTGATCCTTGAGATTCCACTTGAGACAATCAACTTAGAATTCGGATGCACGAAAGTGATGTTTGAATTCTTTTATTGATGATTTACTTATCTTCAGCGTTAGGATTGATCTTGCGTGAAAGCGAGGATTGGTCCCTGCATGATTGTCTGCACGAAAGTGAGATGATCCCTTTATGAAGTAGATTAAGTCTTTATCATAATAAAATTAGTCTGATGACCTTTTATTTATGTTTAATCATTGAAATTAAGGTGGATGAAACCCTAGTCCCAGTTTATCTCTCTGATTATTTTCCCGTGTATTTGTCGATTATTCACTTTCATCATATTCGATTTGCTTAGCTAGTAAGAAAACAATTATTTGGTACTTAACAATAAGTTCTCTGTGGGATCGATACTTTTCTTTATTACTTCGAGTATCCGTGCACTTGTGGACACTACAAGTTTAGGGACAATAAGTTTTTGGTGTTCCTATTGTTCAATTTTAGGGTTCCAAATTCTCAAGCAAATCACTTTTCAGTCCATATTGCGAAAACTCTATATCATGCATGACAATAAATAAACTAAGGAAAATTTTAGAGCAATAATCGCATAGGTAGAATCATCAAAATAGAACTATCATGATGAAAGCAAAAAGTATCCAGTCATTGAGAAAATCAAAGTGAATTACTCCCCCATGTCCCATAAAGGTTTAAGCTAGCATAGTGAAGGAGTTACAATAATCCATGGTTTCAAAAGATAAAAAACCAAAGGGAAAAGAGGGTTTCAGAAAATACACCACAAAATTACAGCCATAATTTTGAGTTCAGCATTGATGAACAGTAGCAGCGCCTCCCTTTTTGTTGATTTCTCCTCCAATTGATCTCCTTTTCCTCTAAAACTTCTGGGGCGTGTTCTCTTACTCTAGGCGTAGCTTCCCTTCAAATTTCATGGCCGGAGATGCACTGTGTGGGTCGCAGCAGTGAAACCCTAGGCGGTGGCTGAAATCTCGATTTCTCCCTATATAGTGGATGAAAGTTGGGGCTTTTGGTGTCCTCCTGCTCTCTTCATCCAGAACTTTCTTTCTTCTTCTTACGGCTTCGAAATTTAGGGTTTGGATCATGCGAAATCTTCTCCAAAAAAATTGGGCTTCGAATTGGACTATGGAAGTCATGTTCTGGAAGGAAATTATGGCAGTGTAATATGTTACGGCATTGCCATAAAATCGGTCAAGTGTTCTGGTCCAAGATCTTCACAAAATACGACACCGTAAAATGCTTCATGGCCGTGCCATAAAATCGGCAGAAAACTCTGGTTGTAAACCTCTAGAAAATATGGCCCGTGAAATAGTTTACTGCAATGCCATAATTTTTGAGAAATCTTCTGTTTGAAAAACTCCCCAAAATACGGCAGGTGCTCTGATATTACGGCATCGTATGGAAATACGGTACCGTTATATAGATTACAGCACTACTGTATTTTGGTTTATTGCTTCGATTTGCGTGAAATTTGTTATGTGATCTCTTCTTGATGATGACAATTCTTTCATGTATTTGATTTTGCTCGAAAATGCCCAAAAATAGTGCCTTTTTACTTGAAAATCATCAAAAACTAAAATAGAAGTAGATTTCGCAATATTTGAGAAATTTAGTAAAAAAATCAGTAAAAGTGTGTCAAGTTAGCCTGAAAAGATATATAAAATGATACAAAATATACTATATATTTTGGCGTCATCAAGGATAGCCGGCACGAATAAATGGCATTCAAAGTATTGCAATCAGGTTTATTTTGGCCTTCTATATTTTATGATGCTAGACGCTTTGTTTTGACTTGTGACAGTTGCCAACGAATCAGTAATCTCTCAAAAAGAGATGAACAACCTTTGAATGATATATTAGAAGTGGAAATTTTTGACGTATGGGGGATCAATTTCATGGGACCTTTCCCATCGTCATGTGGAAAATGGTATATCCTTGTTGCCATTGACTCCGTGTCTAAGTGGGTTGAGGAATCCGCAAAGGCTGCTAATGACTCTAGGGTTGTTATGAAGCTTATGAAGCGGATAATTTTCCCCCGATTTGGAGTTCCACACGTCTTGATAAGTGATGGAGGATCTCACTTCATAGAACAGAAGCTTGGAGCACTCTTGAAGAAATATGGGGTAAAGCATAAAATTGCAATGCCCTATCATCCTCAGACTAGTGGTAAGGTAGAGGTTTCAAATAGAGAAATCAAACAAATACTTGAGAAAACTGTATCTCGATCATGGAAGGATTGGCCATTGAAATTACCTGATGCTTTATAGGCCTACAAAACAGCCTTCAAGACATCACTCGATATGTCTCCTTTCTAACTTATTTATGGGAAATCCTGTCACTTACCTGTTGAACTTGAGCACAGGGCATTTTGTGCTATCAAGCAAATCAACTTCAATTTTAAAAGCGCCAGAGAGAGGAGAAAGTTGCAACTTGACAAACTAGATGAGATGCACCTCTTTGCATATGAGAACGCCATGATCTACAAGGCACGCACCAAGTATTGGCATGAAAAATGCATTGTGAAGAAAGAGTTTCATGTAGGGGACAGAGTATGACTTTTCAACTCAAGACTTCGACTATTCCTAGGAAAGCTTTGAACAAGGTGGTCCGACCCCTTTGTGGTACAGCATGTGCAACCTTATGGTGTCATCACTATTTGGACAAAATGAACAGGAAGCTTTACTGTCAATGGGCATCGCCTCAAGCACTACTTTGAGGATGAGTGGGTCGTGAAAGGGGAAGTTCTTCCCCTTTCATACCCCATAGACTTTGTGAGATGAAATCTCTCTAGGTCGAGCTATTGACCTAAAACTAGCGCTCTTGGGAGGTAACCCAAGTTCTTGTTTATTTACTTTTTGTTGCGTTACTTTCTGTAGCTATTAGATGGACTTCTTCGTTTACTAGTTTTGTTTAGTTTTTGGTAATAATATGGGGATTTTTGCTGATTGTATGTCTTTATGTGTTTTAGGAACTTATTTGGATGGCAGGGTTTTTGAGACAAAATTTTTGAGCATTCCAGAGAACTTCATGACTTGGTGAACCCCATGGGGTTCACCCGTGAAGCCCACTGTGTATTTCAAAAAATTTAGTTTTCACGGATAAATTTGCTGCATAAGGATGGATTCGGCACTCATGGATGGAGCAAGGCATTTTGAGCTTTTAAGGTTTCTTCAAAATATTTCACGGCCAGGTGAACCCCACCCATGAAGTCTACTGTATCCGATCAGCTTACTTTTCCTCCAGAGAGCTTCACAGTCTAGTGAACCCGGCAGGGTTCACTCATATTTATATATGAGCAAAAACATCCAGAGGACTTCACGGCTTGGTGAACCCCATGGGGTTCGCCCGTAATTCTGAATGTGCCGAACTTACCAGAGAACTTCACTAGTAGGTGAACCCCATGGGGTTCACCCATGCTTCTGAACTTTACTCGCCCGTATTTATGGCCGCACACGGGTAGGGTTTTCACCAAACCCGTGCGCCACCGACCTACAGCCCAGATCTGTGATCCTCCCGATGAAATCCTTCTTCCTCAGCACTTCAAGACGATCTCCTTTCCCTGATCCGAGTTTCCCCCAATGTTTGTGCATGAATCATTTCAGATTAGCGACAGATTTTGGCTTTCTTTTCCGCTTGTGGTTTTTCTATCGTCTTCTCTGCAATTTGCCACCATTCTCTACCATTCTTCCCACCTGGTCTCTCTATTCTCTGCAACACCATTAGCGATCTTTGGCGAGTTTTTTCTTGGTCTTTCATGGCACCCAAACACAAAACCATTGTGCCTCGTCGCCGCGCTCTGCGCCCAGCATCAAAATCATTAACGGAGGAGGAGGAATACACCACTTCTCCGCCATCCAAACCTCCTTCGCCACCTATTACAGAGTACCGGGCAGCACCCTCTGTTGGGAATCCCCGGGCTATTTAAAAATGAAAATAGCGGAAGCGAGCCCGAAACAAGATTCCTAATTCAACAATAAAGGACCGTCTTACGAAGAATACAAAGGATGTGATAGGGGTATACCTTACTTAGCAGTTTGATGCTGGCGATGGCTGAGAAGCGCAAAGGCCCGTCCTCTACAATCGAGCACACATGGACATCCTCGAGACTCCTCTGCTCCGCGTACGTGCTAGCTTCGGGTTAAGAGATCCACGGCTCTTGCTTCTTCTCTACTTGCGCCAATCTCGAAGACCACACGCCAAGAAGAAGAGGAACCGTTGGCGACAACGAGTGGGTAGCACTACAACTTGTCCCAACCTTGATGCAAAAATTTTCTTTTTGTCGTCACCTACAAGACCCTCTCGCAAGGAGCAGAGGGGAGGCGACAACAGGAGAGGAGAAAAGAGACTAGTGCAAGAATCTCCCAGGTATGCCTCTCTATTTATAATAGAAGTGCCAACTTCTCTTTGGAGATTTTTCCCATGCGGGACTATGTACATAGGCGCCTACTCACAATTAAGTATCTTGGGTTCGAATCCCCGCTTACGCAATTAATTGTAAATTATGCCCAAGCATAGACGCCTACTCACAATTAAGCACCATGGGTTCGAATCCCCGCAGACATAATTAATTGTAAATTGCGCTCAAGCTTATTAATTAGCCAAGAGAAGAATTCTCTTGCCAATTAATTATTTTATTTTATTCATATGACAAAAGTGCTAAGCCCAACCTTGCACTAAGACCCTTGTTTGACACATTTTGACACCTCAGGTCAACAGAGGTCAAACGTGGTCCACTAGAGTCAGCTAGTGGTCAAACATGAACAAAATAAAGTCTCATCTCCTCATAAGAAAAACCATAGCATCAGCTTCCCAAAATGATCCGAATCATACAACGATCCAATCAGAGGCTAACCGATCAATACGGAGTCTCTAGCGTCTAGGTGTGCGACCCTGTAGGTCCCTCTAACATTGGCAGTGATGACCCATTCATCACAAGCGGTGAGTGGCACCTAGCAGTACATCGCCGCTACCCAAGTCATCAGAATTAATGTCACCATCGACAACCTCAAACTGTGATAAGGAATAAGAGTATCCATGTCCCTTTGCCAGGCTGATCATCCAAGTTGGACAAGCGTGTCACTCTTGTATATTCCAACTACGATGGTCATAACTAAATCTGGCTAAACCTGGGTGTGGCCACACACTTTCAGTCATGCACCATCTAGGGGCCCATGGACATCAAGCTTCCGTATAGGGAAGAGGGAAATCCTCTGTCGGCAAGATGCACCTCTCACATTGCTTAAGATATACCCAATGACAACCGTTATGACCTCCCTGTTACGGCGAGGCATTAGGTTGTATCAAAGTATATCCCTTACAACACAGAGACACAATCTTCCTCAAATCAAAGAACAGATACAACTCTATCACTGTGAGGTTCTTCCTAAGACACCGAGAAGAACTCTCACGGTGGGTCGGTCCAGTATATCTCCCTTGACATACCCTTATGCCTGCGTTAAGCAACCCATGCTAACCAGCACATAAACGAGTCTCACCTACACCATAGCTGTCCCCTATCCACTATGGTACTCGACTCGGGACACAAGCAAATTGAGATAGTAATATCTCTAGGGACATCATCATGTAAACATACATATGCGCAGATGTATAATAAACCATGACAACGACAATCCTAGGATATCTGTAAATATCAAAGTATGTAGTACATTTGTCTAGACCAAAACATAGGTCTTAGGGCATAACACTAACAATCTCCCACTTGCACTCAGACCTTATCATTGAGGTACCTTAACCCCATGTGTCGAGTATGACCATCATGCTTCTGCTACGCCAAAGCCTTGGTCAGTGGGTCTGCTAGATTGTTCTCTGTGTCAACACTGCATATCTTTACTTCACCTCTGTCTATGATCTCCCAGATCAGGTGAAAGCGCCTTAGTATGTCTTTGGATCACTGATGTGATCTTGGCTCTTTGGCCTGTGTGATCGCACCATTGTTATCACAAAGGACTACAATGGGATCAGCAGCACTAGGAACCACTTGAAGTTCATAAATGAACTTCTTGATCCAAACAGCTTCTTTGGCTGCCTCAGAAGCCGCAACATACTTCGCTTCTATTGTAGAGTCTGCTACCATGGATTGCTTGAAGCTCTTACAGCAAACAGCACCTCCGTTTAGTAAGAACACATAGCCGGACTGCGATTTGAAGTCATCTAGGTCTGACTAGAAAGAAGCATCTGTATTACCCTGGATACACAGATCTTCTTGTCCACCATAGACTAAGAATAAATCTTTCGTCTTTCTCAGATACTTCAAAATATTTTTCACGGCAATCCAATGCTGGATACCGGGGTTAGACTGGTATCTACTGGTTATGCTCACAGCATAAGCCACGTCTAGTCTCGTACATAACATGGCATACATGAGGGATCCCACTACAGATGCATAAGGGACTCGACTCATCTCCTCTTTCTCAGCTTGTGTAGAGGGACACTGGCTCTTGGAAAGAGTAATGCCGTGCCTCATGGGCAGGTATCCCTTCTTGGACTGCTCCAAGCGAAACCTTTCCTGCACTTTGTCTATGTACGTGCTCTGACTCAGGGCAAGGAGTTTCTTGGATCTATCCGGGTAAATCCTCACACCTAGAATGTAGGCGGCTTCCCCCAAGTCTTTCATCTCGAAACACTTCCCCAACCATGTCTTCACAGCGTGAAGGGTAGGGACGTCGTTTCCGATAAGCAGTATGTCATCGACATACAAGACCAGAAATGTGACCAAGCTCCCACTGATTTTCTTATACACACAGGTGTCGTCTTCATTCTTGAGGAAGCCATAATCTCTCACAGCTTCATCAAAACGAAAATTCCAAGTTCGAGAGGCTTGCTTTAATCCATAGATGGATCTTTTCAGCTTGCATACTTTATGAGCATTGGCTGGGTGAACGAACCCCTCAGGTTGTGTCATAAACACATCCTCTGACATGTTTCCATTAAGGAATGCTGTCTTTACATCCATTTGCCAGATCTCATAGTCATAGTAGGCAGTTAAAGCAAGCATGATCCGAATGGATTTAAACATGGCAACTGGCGAAAAAGTTTCATCATAGTCCACCCCATGGACTTGCCTGAAATCTTTTGTCATCCATTTCTGTCTTCTTCTTGAAGACCCATTTACACCCTATAGGTTTTTCCCCATTAGACGGCTCAACCAAGTCCCAAACCTGGTTAGCAGACATAGAATTCATCTCGGACCTCATGGCCTCCAGCCATCTCTCGGAGTCTGGTCCAGCGACTGCTTCCTCATAAGTCTTAGGTTCATCATCAATAATGAGAATGTCGTCATGTTGAATAGGCAGTGACCCATACCTATTAGGTTCACGACGTACCCTCTCGGACCTATGAGGAGCCTGTGCCTGAGCCTCCAGTTGGGCTACAACTTGTGCTGGTGGCTCAGATTCCATCTCAACCTCTGTGTCTTGTGGATGATCTTGGACTTCGTCCAAATCAAAACTTCTCCCACTGGCTTCTTTCAAGATAAATTCTTTCTCAAGAAAGACAGCACCACGGACGACAAAAACTTTGTCCTCAGTGGGATTATAGAAGTTGTATCCTCTGGTTTCCCTAGGATACCCCACAAACACGCATTTATCTGACCTAGGCTCTAGCTTGCTATAATTTTGACGCTTAACAAAAGCTTCACATCCCCAGATCCTCATAAATGTGAGGTTAGGTTGTCTCCCAGTCCACAACTCATGTGGAATCACAGGGACACTCTTAGACAGAATGCTATTCAGTGTGAAAGAGGCTGTCTCTAAAGCACGTCCCCAGAAATATGGAGGTAGAGTTGCATGACTCATCATACACCGGACCATGTCTAGCAGAGTCCGATTCTGACTCTCAGACACTCCATTCCATTGGGGTGTCCCGGGAGGGGTGAGCTGTGAGAGAATCCCACACTCTTTCAGATAGTCAGTAAACTCATGGCTCAGGTACTCTCCACCACGATCAGAGCAAAGAGCCTTTATAGATCATCCAAGCTGGTTCTCTACTTCAGTCTTGAACTCCTTGAATTTCTCCAAGGATTCAGACTTTTGTCTCATCAGGTAGACATATCCATATCTACTGAAATCATTAGTAAATGTGATGAAGTATACAAACCCACCTCTGGCTTGTTTGTTGAATGGTCCACACACATCGCTGTGTATGAGATCCAACAAACCTTTAGCCCTTTCACCTATCTTGGTGAATGGCGCTTTTGTCATTTTGCCCAATAAACAATGCTCGCATGTGTCAAACTCCTCAAAGGGGCTTGAATCCAAGGATCCATTTACATGAAGTCGTTGGATGCGATTCTTGTTGATGTGCCCTAAACGACAGTGCCAAAGATAAGTGTTGTTGAAACCACTTAGCTTGATCCTCTTAGCATTTACGTTGCACATAGAACTTTGCATGTCCAAGACATACAACCCATTGCACAGTGTCCCTGATCCATAGAACACACTTGCCAATGAAAAAGAACAGGTGTTCTCTTTGATTGCAAAACTGAATCCTTTCCTTGCTAAGGCAGGAATGGATATAATGTTCTTGGTAATCGATGGCACATAGTAGCAATGGTCAAGTTCTAGTTGAAGTCCTGACGGCAGCGAGAGAGTGAGGTCTCCCATGGTCACAGCCGCAACCTGTGCGCCGTTACTGACTTGAAGATCAATCTCCCCTGGCCGCACTGTCCTACTAATGACACCAAAATATATAGTATATTTTGTATCATTTTAGATATCTTTTCATGCTAAATTGAGGATCTTTTACTTGTTTTTATGCTGAATTCATCAAATATTACAAAGTCTACTTCTATTTTGGTTTTTCATGATTTTTAGGTAAAAAGGCACTATTTTGAGACATTTTCAAGCAAAATCGAAGACATAGAAGAGTTACCATCATCAAGAGGAGATCACCTGACAAATTTTACGGAAAACGGAGCAACTCACCAAAATACGGTAGTGCCGTAATATATATTACGGTACCGTATTTTCTAGACGCTACCGAAATATCGGGCCACTGCCGTAATTTGGTGGGTTTTCCGACCAGAAGATTTTCCTGATTTTACGGTACTACCGTAAATAATTACACTGCCGTATTTTGGAGCGCTTCAGACCAGAGACTTTTGCAGAAATTACGGTAGTGCCGTAAATTATTTTACGCTATCGTATTTTGGAGCGCTTTCACACCAGCGGACTCATCCGATTTTATGGCATGGTCAAAAAGCATTTTACGGGCCGTAATTTTGACTCAGGGTTCACATAACCAAAATACGGCACTGCCGTAAAATAAAACACGGCCGTAATTCCATTCAAAAACAAAATTTTTACGGGCTCAAAAATTGCGCTGACCATAACATTTGATCCTGAGCTCCAAATTGAGATCCGAAAGTCGCTGCTGATTCATCTTTAAAAGGAGAACACACACGAAGTGAAAGGAGGAATGTTTACCTAGTATTGAGTGAGAAATCGTCAGAGAGGTGTCTAGGGTTTGGCCTCACGCCGAGAGGTGTAGAGGTCATCTCCGACTGCGATTTTTACACCGAAGCTTCGTTTGGAGGAGAGTAGGACGCCACAGAGGTTTTAGAGCAAAAGAAGTCCGATCAGAGGAGGAATCAACAAAAGAAGCGTCGCTGACACTATTCACAGCGAGTTCCTAGCAAATTACGGCTGTGTTTAATTTCACAGCCGTGTTGTAAAGTTTATTTCTTCCTTCTCATCAACTTCTGATACTTTGAAACTATGGTTTATTGTTTTTCTTTCTCCATGCAAGCTTAGACATATTTTGGGACACGGGGTGTAATCCCCTTTGGTTTTATATGATTATATACCTTTTTATTTTGTCAAGGTAATTTTGCCCCGATAATTTTACCTATGTGATTATTGCTCTAAGGTTCTCCTTAGTTTATTTCTTGTCATCATGTTTAGAGTTCCTGCAATAAGGACCGAAAGGTGACTTGCTTGAGAATTGGAACCCTAAAATTGATAAAAAGGAACTCACCGTAAGAAAATAGGTTAGGTTCTTGTTTCTTTATTTTAGTGATTAATTGCCATGTTGATAATTAGGAACTCAGGATTAAGTTAGTTTATCAAACGTGGAGATCTTGCACGAAAGTAAGGATCGGAACGTTGGAGAACCATAGGTAGAACTAGTGTTGAGTCTCGGATGCACGAAAGTGATCCTTGAGATTCCACTCGAGACAATCAACTTAGAGTTCGGATGCCTGAAAGTGAACTTTGAATTCTTTGATTGATGATTTACTTATCTTTAGCTTTGGGATAAATCTTGCGCGAAAGCAAGGATTGGTCCTTGCATGATTGTCTGCACGAAAGTGAGATAATCTCTTTATAAAGTAAATTAAGTCCTTATCATAACAAGATTTGATTGACAAACCTTTTATTTATATCTAATCATTGAAATCCAGGTGGATGAAACCCTAGTCCCAGTTTATTTCTCTAATTATCTTTCGTGTTCTCTCTTCATCGTTCACTTGCATCATATTCAGTTTACTTAGCTAGCAAGAATACGATTATTTGGTACTTAACAATAAGGTCTCTCTGGGATCGATATTTTTCTTTATTACTTCGAGTATTCGTGCACTTGCGGACACTACAAGTTTAGGGACAACAAGTGTTTGGAGCTGTATCAGGGGGTGATAGTTCCCTGTGCGCCAAACAAGTTTTGGCTGCAACTCCCTAAATTAGTCTACCTACTTGTATTTAAAAGTGTGTCCTTTCGGATCACAACAAGTTTTTGTCGCCATTGCCGAGGACCTTAGTTTTGTTAATATCAAAATAGTTGTTAGTATTGCTAGACTAAGTTTTATTTATTTTAGATTTAACTTTGGTTTTTTTCTTTTTACAGATTTTGGATTTTCACAGTTGTGACAGAACTGCGATTTCTAAAATTTGTGAATTTGCTTGTGTTTTATATTTTCTATTTTTTTATATATTCTGAAAAAAAATTGATTGATTGGTATTGCATTATCTTTCTGTTCTTGATAGATTTGGTAAATATGTCTTTTCATCATAATTCATGGGCTTCTGAAAGAGGTAAGGTATACATGCAACACAGCGAGCATAAAGATTATTCACAGTTGACTCTTGCAGAAATAGCGAAATTACACTCTTATTTTGTTACATGTAATATTTGTAAGTCTTCTGATCATAATACTTCTGATTGTAAATTTTTAATGCCTCAAAATTCTAATTCATCATGTTATCAAGATGATCATTATTATCCTAGTTGGGGAAATCAAACTTCTTTTTATGATGATTGCTCTGATCATGTTTCTGTGTCATGCTTTCAGGATACTAGAAAATCTAGGTTAGAATCCATGCTTGAAAAATTCATGTCAAATCAAAACCAACTCATGACAAATAGAAGTAAAAAAAATTGAAGATCTTAAGGGGATGATTAGTCAACTTGCTTCTCAAGTAGAATCTTTAACTGCTAATTCTAAAATTTTGGAAACCTAGAGAGCACAACAAGATTGTTTATTTAAGTTTGAAACTGAAGAACTTGATTTAGAAAATTCCCCCCTCTCATTATGATTGTTTTGAGATTGAGCCTTATGTGAATATTCATGAATCTCACTCTAATTTTGATTATTGTGAAATTGATCCAACTGCTAATTTATTTGTGGAAAATGTTGAAAAAATTGAAATTGAAAAACCTTCTTTTGATGATAATCCTGATTTTGATAATAACTTATTTATGGTTAAATCTGATGAGCATGATGAAGGTTCAAAAATTATAGACATTAATGAACCCCTCTGTGATTTTAGTGATATTTTTGAAATTAATGATAAATCTCTTGTGGTCAACTCTGATTCTATTAATTCTTTTTCATATCATTCTGATTTTGACTCTTTTGATGATGAATTATTTGAGGGGAGGTATGACGAAATTGATTTTGAAGAGTCTCATCTTGATTTTGTTGATAATTTTGATATTGAAAAATTGTTAGATGATGAACATGAGGAAATTGAAAAAGATTTGAAAATTACAAACACTAATGAATCACACTCTAATGTTTTGCCCATATCTTTTGTTGAATCTTTTGATGAACTTGAAAAATTATGCTTTATTGAGGAATCTAATGAAAGACATAAAACTTATTTTGATGATCCAATGCTTATATCTTTTGATCAAAGTCCTATTGTAATTGAAGACATGAATTTGAAGAAAGGACTTATGATTTTGCTTACTAACAAACATAGGAAGATCATTAAAAAGTTTGATTTTAATTTCTACATATTTGAGAAAGCCACGGTGATTGTGATTTACATGAAATTCTAGATTTTTGGATTAGTGGCTGAACTTTTTAGACAGCGGAAAAGGAAAAAATTACATGCTATTTACTTTGGAACTGATTCACCTGCTTCACCATGATGTTTGATTTTTGGTTTGATTTTTGGTCAAGCTAATGACCTAAAAATTAGCGTTTCTTGGGAGGCAACCCAAACACTCTTGTTTAGCTTTATTTCTTTTATTTTTATTTATTTTTAGAATTCATTTTTCTTCTCTTTTTGTAGGTGAAAACAAGTTTTGGCGCATAATACGGCACCGCCGTAATTGGTTTTACGGTACCGTATTTTCGGTCTGTTTTTGACAGAAAGTTTTGTAAATTTTACGGCAGGGCCATAACATCTTTCACGTGCCGTAATTTTGAGTGATTTATTTCCTGAGAGTTCTTTGAACTATACGGCAGTACCGTAATGTGTAATATGGTGCTATAAGTTGAAACCTGCTTTCTGCATTCTGCTTACTTGACTGGGTGTTTTCTCGCTGCGATTTTAAGAAACTGGGATGGAAAAAATTTTAATCTTTGGCACGACATTGAAGTACTCATCTTTGTCTATCATCTGGATATTTTATCTAAATTTTAAAGTCCATGGATCATTCTAAAACTCATAGCAACTTTTTGATTTTGATTAATTTCTGCAGCAGTTTTCTTCTGACTAATCTGATTAGCACTTTTTCTAAAGCTTTTTAAGATGCTTAAATAACTTGAAACCAAGATTTTTCACTTGGAATTGGAAGTTCGTGTGTCATTCTTCCTTGTGGATTAATTATTTTCATAAAAATATTTTCTGATCATTCTAGGACACATAGCAACTTTTTGAATCTGATTAACTTTTGTGCAGTTTGTGCAGTTTTTGATCTGAGTAGCCTTTTTTCTGTTGATGCCCTAAATTTCTGATAGATTTTGATCCTTTGATTTTCATACTTCTGAAAAGGATATATCTTATTCTACAACTTGGTTCCATTCATTTTCTATTTGGATCATTAAATTTTATTCTAGGGTATGGCTACTTTTCATAAAAAAAAATTTTCAAAAACTGCTTTGTTTGCTTTCTACTTGTTATTGCTTCTTTTGACTCCAGATCCAGAAATCTTCAAGAACAATTGTCTTCCACCTCTAGCCACCACTGCATCTGCCTCTAACATCACTATTTCCAGCCGTCGACACTGGATTATACCATCTGCAGACTCTTACTTCTTCTACTGTCTCTTATTCTATTGATTTTATTTATTTATGCAGTAGAATATTTATTAGTGACTGATTTTTTATTTTTGCAGTGCTATCTCTTGCACCACCGGCCGACGATCTCACCACCAAGACTGTATTCTCTAGCAGGCCACTAGAGATTACTCACTCTACTGTCGACACCATCACCATCATTACTAGCAGCTTTTCAGCTAGCCTTTGTTCACCTCTGCTTCTTGCCTGCTCGACCCTTTCCACCAGCATTCTTTTCAGACCTCCGGCGACATCTCTGATTCTCCCTTGAGAAAATTATTTTTAGAGACTATTTTTAGACTGAGCCTTATGTATCTTAAATTGTGCAGGTAAAATTTTCAAAAGGCACATCCTTGGACCTAGCAGCATCTACCCCGACACTATTTTTGATCTGAGCCTTATGAATTTTCAGTCAGGGCTTGCTGTATAGTTTTGTGAGTATTGTTTGCACTTTCCTGTGATTATTTGATTTGATATGATTATCTATACTTTTCTTCTCATAGATCTATCACTTTACATCCTTTGCATTGTTTGAGCCTTATGTGATTATACGAATATATCACTTTACATCTGATGATTGTTGAGTTTGATGCTTCTATACCACTCTGACCACCGACACTGCTATTCTGTTTCACATGCTTATCTTTCTTTTCGATGTGGTTGTATGATAATAATGATGATACTGATTTCTACTATTTTGATGGGGTTGTATTATGATATTTTGATATTCTGATGAGCTATCTTTGATATGGTTGTAATATACATGATGATATATTTAATGTTTACGATGATGTTTTGTGATGATGATGAGTATATTGTTGATGACTTGATTTATTGATGATGAATGGATTCAAATTCATGATTAGAGAAAAAAACCCTATCATGTTAGATTTATTTCTTCAATGCATATCTATCTTTGAAATTTAACATTGGTTGATACATGAAATTTTGGGTAGATGTATTATTTGAGAAATAAAATCTAAAGGTGAAACTACTCCTTTGAATAAAATGAGTATATGAGTATGATTTCAGAATTAAGATCAATTGATCAACCTAGTAGATGTTAGTCTATTTTTGCTATTTGTTGGGAAATAAGAATCCAAGATCCACAAAAACAGTGAGAGACTCCCCTACTTGGCACTATGTAAAATTGATAGTGGTACCTAAGACACGGGTTGAAGTCTATAAACAATGATGAGAGTGGAAAAGAATAAGACTCCTCTACTTGGCACTGTGTAAAATTGACGGTGGTACCTAAGAAAAGAGTTGAAGTCAAAATAAAAAGCATGTATCTATGTGGGTACATGCCGTCCATGCAAAAACAACAAAATACATGGCAAAACAAAATGTACGAAAAAGAAATATATATATATATATATATATATATATATATATATATATATATATATGTGTGTGTGGAAAAATATCTTGGAAACCTAATTCCTGTAAACAAAAACATGATAGATTTGAACTGAAAACTGGGTGAAATCATGAGATTGAAAATTCTCTTTGTTATACAAGTTGCAAAGTTTTATTTGATTGAATTGTAGATCTAGAGGGTTGAGTTCTAAGAATGATATGTTTATTTGAAGTTTTGTAAAACAATTGACGAAATTTTTCATTGATGGATTGTATTTTAGAAATTTATTGAGCACGAAAAGGTTATTCTTTTAATCCACTTTTGATTTTTGTTTGAGGACAAGCAAAGTTTGAGCCTTATGTATTTTGATGACACCAAAATATATAGTATATTTTGTATTATTTTAGATATCTTTTCATGCTAAATTGAGGATCTTTTACTTGTTTTTTTGCTGAATTCATAAAATATTACAAAGTCTACTTCTATTTTGGTTTTTCATGATTTTTAGGTAAAAAGGCACTATTTTGAGACGTTTTCAAGCAAAATCGAAGACATAGAAGAGTTACCATCATCAATAGGAGATCACCCAACAAATTTCACGCAAAACAGAGCATACGGTAGTGTTGTAATATATATTACGGTACAGTATTTTCCAGACGCAACAGTAACATCAAGCCACTGCAGTAATTTGGTGGGTTTTCCGACTAGAAGATTTTCCTAATTTTACGGCACTACTGTAAATAATTACACTGCCGTATTTTGGAGCGCTTTGAACTAGAGACTTTTGCAGAAATTACGGTAGTGCCGTAAATCATTTTACGCTACCGTATTTTGTAGCGCTTTCACACCAGAGGACTCATCCAATTTTATGGCACGATCAAAAAGCATTTTACGGGCCGTAATTTTGACTCAGGGTTCACAAAACCAAAATACGGCACTGCCGTAAAATAAAACACGGCCGTAATTTCCATTCAAAAACGTGATTTTTACAGGCTCGAAACTTGCGCGGACCATAACTTTTGATCCAGAGCTTCAAATTGACATCTGAAAGTTGCTGCCGATTCGTCTTTAAGAGGAGAACAAACACGAAGTTAAAGGAGGAAGTTTTACCTAGTACATGACAATGACAATGCTCGGATATCTATAAATATCAAAGTATGTAGTACATTTGTCTAGACCAAAACATAGGTCTTAGGGCATAACACTAACACCCTCCTCTTCTGGCCAGCAGCACAACTCAGCCCGCCGTCCTCAGGCATATGCATCACTGTCGAACGAGTTCGGCATTATTTTTTAGAACGCCGAGCAAGAGGAACGGTATCGACTTCTCCTCCACCAACGGGTTCTCAACACCCGCTATCTTGACAGAGGAACCTTGGGCATGCTTAGCCTCCTCGAGCATGTGGAGCTTATGGACTCAAACGTTGGATGGGAACAATTCATGCCGCTGTCTTCTCCTACCTATATCGGTATCACGTTGGAATTCTTCAGTTTTATAGAAGTCAAAGCAGACATGATTATCGACCAGGATCCTGGGCACCTTTCCTTCAGATTGGGCAATATAGAGCATTCTCTCTCCCTCTCCCAGCTGCGTAGCGTATACTCAGCATGCATCGCCTAGGCTTGCACTATAAACAACCTAGCTATCAGATATGTCCAATGCATCCTTGCCCACACCATCTTTGGGCACGTGGAAAGCGACGGTATGGTGTGACAATCTAAATTATTCTCTTTATGGTGTATGTTGCATGGTTTCAAGGTGGAATCCGAATTCTACTTAGCAAAGCAATTCAGTCCCGTTGCCCATTCTCACAAGGCGGCGATAGTTGTGGGAGGGCTGATTACTCCTTTGGTAGTTTTCCTGGGGCTCATCCCCTACGGCACTATAGAAGCAAGTGGAAACAATTGGCTCGAGATCGAGTCGTGTGTTTCTATGAAGCTAATCATATGCCGAGGTGATTCTTATTGCCTCACTGTTAGTGTTAATGCCCTGCAGACCAATGTATGGACTTGGTCCGGCATTATTTGAATATACTTTGATAGAATTGATATAATCATTTAAGGCATGGTCGTTATTATGCAAATTGCTTTACCTGCGTTGATGTATTCAATTGCATAATTAATATCCCATGAGTTTGGTTGGATCCATTCTCATAAGTCATCTCCAGTCAAGGTGCCTTAGCCGAGATGGGACAGCTTTGGTGCATGTGAGACTGGTGTATGGGCTGGTGATGACACCAAAATATATAGTATATTTTGTATCATTTTAGATATCTTTTCATGCTAAATTGAGGATCTTATTACTTGTTTTCATGCTAAATTCATCAAATATTGCAAAGTCTACTTCTATTTTGGTTTTTCATGATTTTCAGGTAAAAAGGCATTATTTCAAGGAGTTTTCAAGCAAAATCAAACACATAGAAGAGTTACCATCATCAAGAGGAGATCACCCAAGAAATTTCATGCAAAACAGAGCAACTCAGCAAATTACGGCCGTGCCGTAACCTATTTTACAGTATCGTATTTTCATACGCTACCGTAAAATCCGAGCCACTGCCGTATTTTGAGGAGTTTCCGAATAGAAGGTTTTTCAGATTTTACAGCAGTACCGTAAACCAGATTACGGTACCGTATTTCAGAGCGCTTTAGAACAGAAACTTTGATTGATTTTATGGCACCGCCGTAAAGGATTACATGGGCCGTATTTTCTAGTCACTTCCGAACAGAGAGTTTAGCCGATTTTATGGCAGTACCGTAAACCAGATTACGGTGCCATATTGCCCAGACAACATCAGACCAGAAAACTCGACCGATTTTACGGCAGTGTCATAAACTATTACACTGCCGTATTTCTATTGTTAAACGCAATTTCCAGGTCAATTCTGAAGTCCGATTCTTGCGGAGATGATTGCGGGTGAACCAGAGGTTTTTATTCAAAGCTGTAAGAAGTAATCGAGGAGTTTTGGAGGAGAGGATTAGAGATACACCGAAAGCCCCAATTTTCATCGACTGTCGAGGGAGAAATCGTCATTCACGCTGCCGCCTAGGGTTCCGCCACCGCAACGAATCCAGGGCATCTCCGGCCGTGAAATTCATACCAAAGCTACATCTGAAGTAGGAGACCACGTACCAAAAGTTTCAGAAGAAAAAGAAATCAATCGAAGGAGAATTCTAGGAAAGAAGGGAGACAGCCACTATTTACCGAGATCAATCAAAATTACGGCTGTGAAATACTTCACAGTCGTCCTGTATTTTTCCAAAACTCTTCTTTCGTTGATTTTTGAACTTCTGAAATTATGGAATTTTGTAACTCCTTTACCATGGTAGCTTAAACTACCCTTGGGACATGGGAGAGTAATTCACTTGATTTTTAATGACTATATGACTATTTTTTTCACTATTTCGTTGCGTTTAATCTTAGCCTGATAATTTTGCTCATGTGATATTTGTGCTTAGACTCTCTATAGATCCATGTTACTAATCATGTTTTTAGAATTTTCGCGATTGACTGAAAGGTAATTGCTTGAGAATTCAGAACCCTAGAATTGCATGTTATGAACACTTCCTTAGGTTAGATCCAATTTGTTCAGTTCTAGTAGATTAATTGCCATGATAATAACATGAATCTATAGATCGAGTCTAATTGTCAAACGTGGAGATCTTGCACGAAAGTGAGGATTGGAATGTTCGAGATCCATGAGTAAAACTAGTGCTGAGGCTCAGATGCACGAAAG
The DNA here is from genome assembly GCA_027563935.2 of Costus lasius. Lineage (NCBI taxonomy): Eukaryota > Viridiplantae > Streptophyta > Magnoliopsida > Zingiberales > Costaceae > Costus > Costus lasius. Next base: position 32,801,349 of record CM050449.1, on the reverse strand, counting down.
TGATCCTTGAGATTCCACTAGATATTATCAACCTAGAATTCGGATGCACGAAAGTGATCTTTGAGTTCATTGATTGATGATTTACTTATCTTCAGCGTTGGGACGAATCTTGTGCGAAAGTGAAGATTAATCCCTGCATGGTTGTTAGCACGAAAGTGAAACAATCCTTTTATTAAGTAATTTGCATCTTCATCATGATAAAATTAAACTGACAAATTCTTTATTTATGTCTAGTCATAGAAATTATAGTGCATGAAACCCTAGTCCTAGTTTTCTCTCCGACAGTATTCTTCTGTGTGTTTGCGATATTTGCTTGACTTTCATTCGACTACCTAGATAGTGAGAAATCAATTGATCAGTACTTGACAACATAGGTCTATGTTGGTTCGATATCTTTCTTTATTACTTCAAGTATCCGTGCACTTGCAGATCACAACAAGTTTTTGGCGCCGTTGCCGGGGAACTTAGTTTGTCAATATTGAAGATATTGAGATTATTGCTAGACTAGGTTTTATTTACTGTTTTTATTTATTTCTGTTATTTTCCGTTTTTCTTGAAATCACTTGATCTGATTACTTTGTATGCGCATAAGTCTCAGGTGAGGACCACTTGTTCCATTGGATCCTGAAATCAATAAAACACTTAGAGTGCGCAGGAAATTGAGATTAGAAGAGACATCACAAGAAGACTTACAAGAGATATCTCAAGAGACATCACCAGAAGAAATTGCAGAGATGGGGGATAATCAGAGAACACTTAGGGACTATGCAACCCCTAATCCCCAAGAAATTCGTTCAAGCATTGCTAGACCAGCAATAGAGGCTAATAACTTCGAGATTAAGCCTGCTTTTATTTCAATGATTCAACAGAACTAGTTTGGAGGATCTCCTCTGGAAGATCCCAACCAACACTTGTCTTTATTTTTGGAATTATGTGATACTATCAAAATAAATGGTGTTTCTAATGATGCTTTGAATTTAAGACTTTTTCCTTTTTCTCTTAGGGGCCGGGCAAAGACATGGCTTCATTCTCATCCAATCGGTACCTTCACAACTTGGAATCAACTGTCAAATTCCTTCTTGACGAAATACTTCCCCCCAAGCAAGACACTTCAATTGAGAAATCAAATTACAAACTTTTCACAAAAAGATGGGGAGTCATTCAGCGAGGCCTGGGAGAGATTCAATGAACTACAGTGAAAGTGTCCTCACCATGGCATTGAAGATTGGGTTTTACTGCAAAATTTTTACTATGGATTATCAAATAATATCAAATTAACTATGGATGCTGCTGCAGGTGGATCTCTTATGAGCAAAACACTAGATGCTGCCTTCAGACTACTAGAGGAGATGGCATTGAATCACAATCAATGGACTGCTGAGAGAGGAGTACTTTACAAGCCTTCTCAAGTAAGGGTGATGGTGATGGATGGCGATCCTTAGCAGAGAAGGTAGACTTTGTGTGCAGTAACTTTAATTCTATGCAGACTGCTTCTATTTCTTCTATCATTTGTGAAATTTGTGGCAATGATGGTCATACTTCTAAAAATTGTAGAATAGTTGCTGATCAGGGTAATGAACATGTGAATGCTATAGGGAACAATAATCAAAGTAGATCTAATGATCCCTATTCTAGTACATATAACCTTGGATGGAGAAATCACCCCAACCTTTCATGGAAAAACAATAACAATGTAGAGGGAAACACTGAGAATAAAGGATACCAAAGACCAAATCAGAATTTTAATCAAAATCAAAATCAAAATCAGAATTCAAATATAGAATCCATCCTTGAAAAAATTATGGCCAATCAAAATCAGTTTATGTCTAAGCAAGACCAACTCATGTCAAATCAAAATAGACAAATTGGAGAGTTTATGTCTAAGCAAGACCAACTCATGTCAATCAAAATAGACAAATTGAAGAATTTAAGGAAAGTTTTCATTAATTAACTCCATATTGGAAAGAGTAGAAGCCCTCAACAAAATTCTTGAAAATCAGATTGCCCAGCAAGCTAGTGCACCTTACAGACCCCCTGGGAAATTGCCTGCAAAACCTGAGATAAACCCTAGGGAGCACTGTAATGCCATCATGACTAGAAGTGGGAAACAACTAGGAGAACCTAGAGGGAGGTTTGAAAACATTGAAAAAAGGCCTGATGATAATGAAGAGGAATTAGAGTTAGGAGAATCCTCTTCACATGATGAACCCCAAACTTGTTTACCACCTCAAAAGGGTGATAAACCTAAAGGAGATGAATCATGTCTAAAAGACAATCATAAACCTAATTTGTCTGCTCCTTACCAGCCACCTATACCTTTTCCTCAAAGGTTACTTCAGAATAAATTAGACAAAAAGTTTGGTAAATTCATTGAAATCCTGAAAAAGCTTTATGTTAACATTCCATTTACTGAAGCTATTTCTGAAATGCCATCTTATGCCAAGTTTTTAAAAGAGATTTTGTCTAACAAAAGGAAATTAGATGATTATGGCACATGCACTGTTACTTTAACTGAAGATTGTAGTGTTATAATATAGAACAAACTGCCACCTAAACTGAAGGATCCAGGTAGTTTTTCTATACCTTGTTCAATAGGCACTATGGCTTTTGACCAAGCCTTATGTGACCTAGGTGCTAGTGTGAGTCTAATGCCTCTTTCTACTTATAGGAAACTAAATCTTGGAGAGCTAAAGCATGCATCCATATCCTTACAGCTCGCAGATTCATCGGTAAAGTATCCTGTAGGTATATTAGAGAATGTTCCTGTACAAATTGGTAAGTTTTTCATTCCTGCAGATTTTGTAGTGTTAGACATGGAGGAAAATTCTAGAAATCCTATAATTCTTGGTAGACCACTATTGGCCACTGCTAAGGCAAACATAGATGTGAAAGAAGGAAAGATTACTTTTGATATATGTGACAACAAGATTGAATTTAATCTTAATGATTCATTGAACAAGCTTTCATACTCAGGATCTTGTTGTAGTGTTGAGATATTTAATGATGATATTTATGATCTTTCAAGTTTGTTTGATGAAACCTCAAATAATGAATCTAACAATCTTTCTGAGGGTATTGATAAGAAATTACAGAAGAAAAAGACAAGGATGAAGAGAAGAAGAGGAAGCTCTAGATTGATTGACAAAATAGAAAGGATTCTGAGCAAATTTGGATACTGTTTCAAGATTGAGCCTTATGTTGAAAAATCAGGAGGGCAATTCAGGAGTTCACGATCAAATCCGAGTGTTAAAGGGTCAAGCTAATGACCTTTAAATTAGCGCTTCTTGGGAGGCAACCCAAGCTTTCTAACCTCTATTTTGTTTTCTTTAACTTAATTTTAGCTTAATACTAATTTTTTCTTTTATTTTTGTAGGAAAATCGAGAATTGATGCAAAATACGGCACTACCGTAAAGTCAATTATGGTACCGTATTTTCGGTCGGCTTTTGATTAGAGAGCTACGGCGAAATTATGGCACTACCGTATACTTTTACACGGTACCGTATTCTGTCGTCAAAAATCGCCCGAGAGTTCTGTCATTTTTACGACAGTGCCGTAAGTTATTTTACGTGCCGTAATTTGAATTTTCAGATTTAAAAAAAAAAAGTTGTTTGATTTTTTGACGGTACCGTAAATCTCTTTACGGTACCGTATTTTCGCGTCATTTTTGATCAGAAGACTGCCGAGATTTTATGGCGGTACTGTAAACTGTTTTACGATACCATATTTTCAAACTAGTTTCAACCCGAGAGCAGTCGAGATTTTACGGCAGTGCCGTAAGACATTACACTGTCGTAATCTGTTTTCTGGCACGCGAATCCTATGCCGTATTTAGGGTTTTGACCGAGCTATTTTTAGGGTTTTTACCCTTGTTTTCACTCATTCTTCTGCCGTTCTCACCTCTCTGATCATCTCCGACCGCCTGTGGACACCGGCGACCTTTCTCGCCCAGCCTTCGTCGTCGATTAGGTACTCGTTTTCCCGATTTTTTCGTTTTGATGAGTTTTTATCAAGTTTTGCCCCTTTCACTCATTTTCACTCATTTCTAAACCATTTGGAGTGATTCTTATTTCCATTTACTTGTTAGGCGATAAACTTTCGACCCTTTGCTGTTTGAAAAGAGTTTGGACTAGTTTCTACCACCGATTTGAGCTGAAACGTGTTGAACGTTTTCAAAATTAATGTTCATCAACATGCTCTGTTTTTACTCTATTTTTATAATGATAGAACTTGTTGATAGGATGCTTGTGGGCTTGATTTGAACTGTCATATTGTTATATTGTCATTAAATTGTGAGTTTGTAGTTTGTGTATACACTCATGGCACCAAGGATAAAAGCAATTTTTCCAAGGAGGAAAGGGAAAGCCCCTGCAGGAATCTAGATACAATAAACTGTTGGAATCATATTCAGGAACGAAATGCAGGAATCTAGATACAATAAACTGTTGGAAAGAAGAATCGTCAATACCAAGTATGCTCATCAGAGGACTCTTGAAGCCTTGGGGCTTTATGATGATGTGCTTTGGATGTTTGAGAGAATCCAAGCTAGGAAGTTCTTCCAGATGACTCCGCACACCTATCTTCCACTTGTTTTGGAATTCTTGAGCAGTTTGATCATAGACTTAAAAGAATATTCCAACGGCCCTGCTGATGGGGAAATCACATTCAGATTAGCAAATGAGGAAAGGAAACTCACACTGCAATAAATCAGGGACATATTTGGATTGAGCACAGGAGGGTACACTGAGATACCCCTAGGATTCATGGAGAACATATTTTGGAACCAGATCACCAATGAGAACCAATTTTATGCTGTCTCTGCCAGAGCTTCAAAGATCATGAACCCTTGTATTAGGTATGCTCACAGGGTTCTGGCACACACAGTATTCGGTAGAGGAGATAGTGACGGCATGGTCCGTCAGCATGAACTCTATTTTCTTTGGGGGATGCTCAGTGGATTCGCAGTTGATGTTGCTTACTTCATGATCAAGCACATGGATAAGGTGGCCAGAGCGACTAGAGGATCTGTGGTGATAGGAGGTTTGATTACTCCTATAGCTAGATATTTTGGGATTGAGCCCTATGGAGTTGAGTTGGCAAGAGGAAATGCAAGACTTGACATTGCGTCTTGCATAGCAATGAAAATGATTGTTAGAGAGGGAGACACTGTTTGTTTGGTCCTACCAAATATCCCTCCTCTACCTCTACCTCACGTTGAGAAGACTACGGTCAGAGAAAGAGCCAACTAGAAATTATCTCCTAGTGCAGTAGAAGCAGCCTTTACTCCACCACTAGACACAGTTCCACCACCACCCACCTGGGGTGGAAGGAGTGATCCTTTCAGTATGAGTATGGATTCACCTCCTCCTGATTCTTCACAGGCTGCTAGTACTTCATCACGGAGACCTAGGGGAGGATTTGCTAGCCATCACGATCCAGGTTTTCAGGCACTTATAGCACAGATGTACAACCAAGAACGCCGCCAAGAGAGGATGGAAGAGACTCTAGGGCACATCCAAAGGGATATGGAGAGATTGTGCAATCATATGGAAGACATGGGCAACTTCCTTTATGACCGTTTCGGTTATACAGATCACAGAGATTATGGATATCAAGGTGATCAAGGAGGGACGCCATATTATGATCCCATGGAGGCTGCTGCTAGAGATTCTGAGGCTACACGGTCAGATGGCGACGAGTAGATGCTTTGTGAGTGTCATCTTCCCTTACTTCTTACTATTTTGTTTATCTTATCTTATTGATGTCTTATGATTTAAAGGGAAGGATGATGCTTCACAACCACACCCACTGCTACTCTGCTTGACATGCTTATTTTTATTTTTTCGATGTGGTTGTATGATAAATATTGATATTCTGATTTACTTTTCGATATGGTTGTACTACATGATGATGATATTATTTCTTTTTGATATGATGTGATGTTGAAAATATTTTGATATATGGTCATGTTTTGAGATGTGTTGATGATTTTTTATGATGAAAGAAATCAAATTCAAGATTAGAGATATAGCCCTATCATGTTAAATTTATTTCTTCAATACATATTTGTCTATTGAAAAATGACATTAGTTGATGCATGAAATTTTGGATAGATGTATTGTTTGAAGAATAAAATCTAAAAGTGAAACTTTTCTTTCGAATAAAATGAGTATATGAGTATGATTTGTGAATTGAGATCAATTGATCAACCTAGTAGATGTTTAATCTATTTTGTTATTTGTTGGGAAGGAAGAATCCAAGGTCCACAAAAACAGTGAGAGACTCCCCTACTTGGCACTATGAAAAATTGATAGTGGTACCTAAGACATGGGAAGAAGTCTATAAAAAATAATGAGAGTGGAAAAGAATAAGACTCCTCTACTTGGCACTATGTAAAATTGACAGTGGTACCTAAGAAAAGAGTTGAAGTCAGAATAAATAGCATGTATCTATGTGGGTACATGCCATCCATGCAAAAACAACAAAATACATGGTGAAACAAAATGCAAAAAAAAAGTGTGGAAAAAGATCTTGGAAACCTAATTCCTGTAAACAAAAGCATGATGGATGTGAACTGAAATTGGGTGAAGTCCTGAGATTGAAAATTCTAATTATTATATAAGTTGCGAAGTTTTATTTGATTGAATTATGAATCTAGAAGATTGAGTTCTAAGGATGATATGTTTCTTTGAAGTTTTATAAATCAATTGATAGACTTTTTCATTGATGAGTTGTATTTTAGAAATTTATTGAGCATGAAAAGGTTATTCTTTTGATCAAATTTTGATTTCAAATTTAATTTTTGCTTGAGGACAAGCAAAGTTTGAGCCTTATGTATTTTGATGACACCAAAATATATAGTATATTTTGTATCATTTTAGATATCTTTTCATGCTAAATTGAGAATCTTATTACTTGTTTTCATGCTAAATTCATCGAATATTGCAAAGTCTACTTCTATTTTGGTTTTTCACGATTTTTAGGTAAAAAGGCATTATTTCAAGGAATTTTCAAGCAAAATCAAACACATAGAAGAGTTATCATCATCAAGAGGAGATCACCCAAGAAATTTCATGCAAAACGGAGTAACTCAGCAAATTACGGCCGTGCCGTAACCTATTTTACGGTACCGTATTATCATACGCTACCGTAAAATCCGAGCCACTCCCGTATTTTGAGGAGTTTCCGAACATAAGGTTTTTCAAATTTTATGGCAGTACCGTAAACTAGATTACGGTACAGTATTTCAGAGCGCTTCAGAACAGAAACTTTGCTTTATTTTACGGCACCGCCGTAAAGGATTACACGGGCCGTATTTTCCAGTCACTTCCGAATAGAGAGTTTAGCCGATTTTATGGCAGTACCGTAAACCAAATTACGGTGCCGTATTGCCCAAACAACATCAGACCAGAAAATTCGACCGATTTTACAGCAGTGTCGTAAACTATTACACTGCCGTATTTCTGTTGTTAAACGCGATTTCCAGGTCAATTCTGAAGTCCGATTCTTGCGGAGACGATTGCGGGCGAACCAGAGGTTTTTATTCAAAGCCGTAAGAAGCAATTGGGGAGTTTTGGAGGAGAGGATTAGAGATACACCGAAAGCCCCAATTTTGATCGACTATCGAGGGAGAAATCGTCATTCACGCTGCCGCCTAGGGTTCCACCATCTCAACGAATCTAGGGCATCTCCGGCCATGAAATTCATACCAGGCTACATCTGAAGGAGGAGACGACATACCAAAAGTTTCAGAAGAAAAAGAAATCAATCGAAGGAGAATTCAAGGAAAGAAGGGAGACAACCACTATTTACTGAGATCAATCAAAATTACGGCTGTGAAATACTTCACAGCCGTCCTGTATTTTTCCAAAACTCTTCTTTCGTTGATTTTTGAACGTCTGAAATTATGGAATTTTGTAACTCCTTTACCATGCTAGCTTAAACTACCCTTGGGACATGGGAGAGTAATTCACTTGATTTTTAATGACTTGATAACTATTTTTTTCACTATTTCGTTCCGTTTAATCTTAGCATGATGATTTTACTCATGTGATATTTGTGCTTAGACTCTCTATAGATCCATGTTACTAATCATGTTTTTAGAATTTTCGCTATTGACTGAAAGGTAATTACTTGAGAATTCAGAACCCTAGAATTGCATGTTAGGAACCCTTCCTTTGGTTAGATCCAATTTGTTCAATTCTAGTAGATTAATTGCCATGATAATAACATGAATCTATAGATCGAGTCTAATTGTCAAACGTGGAGATCTTGCACAAAAGTGAGGATTGGACTGTTGGAGATCCATGAGTAAAACTAGTGTTGAGGCTCGGATGCACGAATGTGATCCTTGAGATTCCACTAGAGATTATCAACCTAGAATTCGGATGCACGAAATTGATTTTTGAGTTCATTGATTGATGATTTACTTATCTTCAGCGTTGGGATGAATCTTGCGCGAAAGCGAAGATTAATCCCTACATGGTTGTTTGCACGAGAGTGAAACAATCTTTTTATTAAGTAATTTCCATCTCCATCATGATAAAATTAAACTGATGAATTCTTTATTTATGTCTAGTCATTGAAATTATAGTGAATGAAACCCTAGTCCTAGTTTTCTCTCCGACAGTATTCTTCCGTGTGTTTGCAATATTTGCTTGACTTTAATTGGACTACCTAGATAGTGAGAAATCAATTGATCAGTACTTGACAACATAGGTCTCTGTGGGTTCGATATCTTTCTTTATTACTTCGAGTATCCATGCACTTGTGGATCACAACAGCTGGTTAGGCGCGGGGCACAGTAATGCAGACATACAGGTGGATTGGATGCACTGGAGTAACCCACCGTGAGGATTGACTTGTCTAGTCAACAAGTCAATCTCACATGCGAGAGGTTTGAATTGATCCTTAGAGTTGAGGTATTTATGTCTAGATTTGATGATGGATATGTTTTGATACAGTCTTATATCTCTCCGTAAATGGGAGGCCAAAACGATTGTCATTGGTCATATTGTAAGTCATGGTTGAATCTGAGTCCAATTGGGATTCATGGGTTTTTGTATATTCTAGTCAAGTATGTACTCTATATGGGAGTTGAACTTGGATTTGGGACTATAAACCTGAAGGGGGCGAAACCCTAGATCAGGTGCATAAAAAAACTTCTTGGGCGAAAATAAGGGTTTCTTGCGGATCGTATAATATGAACATATGATTAACTTTAAAGCTTGCATATATCAAGACAAGATCTTACCATGGCCATTGTTTGGATGGCGACTTGGAAGATGTAAGAGAGCGAGCGGCTCTCCTCCAAAGTAGTCACACACAAGATGGCGATGGCTTCCTCCCTTGTGTTCTTTGTGCTAGCAAAGATCTCCAAGGTATCCCTTTCACGTGAAGGAGATGAGATGTTCTTCTTCTTGGCTAGGCGAAAACTCTCTACCTCTTCTCTTTCGTGGAGCCTCGACACACACACAAGAGGAGAAGCATTCATTCGAGAGAGAGGGAGGCGTTGAGGCGTTATCCAACGTGGGAACGCTTATGGCTTCCAAAAATAGAAAGTCATCAAGCCATGCGCCCATGTTTTCGAACCAACCAAAACGTCTTCTCACTTTGAACCATGCGTTCACTTATGTGAACCGGTTCTATTGCATTTGGTTCAAAGACCAAATCAAACCAAGCCATGGTCTAGATCTCATATGAACCAGATGGCGCAAGATCTAACCACACATCTCTTGATGCTCTTGATCTCATCGATCAAGCATCAATTCTCCCGATCGAAGCTTACCGATCTCAAGCCCTAATCAATCAAACATGATCAGACTAGACCTCACTTCCAATCAGAGTTTAAACTCCTTTAAACTGAACCAAAACCATTCAGTCCACACGATCTGACATAAGTAAGCCATATCATCAAATTGTGCGAGCCTAAGGGTTTCCTTCAATGTCGGTAATGATAACTTACGTTATCACGATCAGAGAGGGGTATCTAGCAACACATCACTGTCTCCCAATATGAAGGAAAGAGTCTTCCAAGACTACACCCAAACCATAGCACAAGTGTGAATCCAATTCACTTGACATACATGTTTCCTTTGCCACTGGATGTTCTCATTGGACAAGCGTGTCAAGCCTGTAATTCCAATATGATGAAAATGATTAGATCAGATGAACATAGTCATCTGGGTATGGCCATACACTTTCTCAATCATCTCATCCAGGGGGCCCCTTTAGAACATCACACTCCAACAAGGAGAGGCAATCCTATATCTATCACTAGTGTCCTAACATGACTCATGCTCATTATCCAAGATAATCTGTAACCATTATATTTCAAATGATATTGAATTACCTCAAGACAATGCCAATCATCATTTAGAAACACAAGCGATCTCAAGTCAGAGGAAATATGCCACTTGCTTGCATATAAGGATTATTCACATTGTGACAAATAATTGAATATCCTAAGTTTGGTCTGTCCAGTACATCCAATGCACCTATGTGTCTACATCTTATTCCATGCTCGAAGCACCCTATAAGATTAGAACACATATTAGTCTCAATCATATCAAGGCTGTCTCATGTTCACCAAGATATCTCGACTAAGGACAATGCTAATGTCAGCCAAGCTGAACACCATTGAGACATTATTCAGAAGTATACATAACAGCAGCAGATAATGTAACAACCTGAATAACAACCATTGCCTTTATAAACTTATACATAGTTTATACATGATACTGAAATCATCCCAAAGGCCTCAAACATTAGCCTTAAGGGCATACCCCAACAATCTCCCACTTGCACTTAATCTAATGGTTGAGAAATCTCAAACCCATATTATTACAGTGCTTCTCATGCTTCTGCTGCGCCAGAGGCTTAGTAAGCGGGTCAGCTAGATTGTCATCTATATGAACCTTGCAGATCTTGATCTCTCCACGATCTATGATCTCACGGATCAAATGAAACCTTCTCTGTATGTGCTTGGACTTCTGGTGTGATCGTGGTTCCTTTGCTTGTGCTATTGCTCCAGTGTTATCACAGAAGATAACCAATGGATCAGCACTCGAAGGAACAACACCAAGTTCCTGAACGAACTTACGAATCCACACTGACTCCTTGGATGCTTCCGAGGCTGCAACATACTCGGCTTCTGTTGTGGAATCAGCAACAATTGATTGTTTGAAACTTTTCCACACCACTGCTCCTCCATTCAAGCTAAAAACATAGCCTGATTGCGATCGGAAATCATCCTGGTCAGATTGGAACGAAGCGTCAGTATATCCTTCAATACTGAGTTCTTCCTGACCTCCATAAATCAAGAATATATCTTTGGTCCTCCGAAGATATTTCAAAATGTTCTTGACTGCAATCTAGTGTGCCTTCCCTGGATTACTTTGGAATCGACTGGTCACGCTTAACCCGTAAGCGACGTCTGGGCGAGTACACAACATCGCATACATAATGGACCCAATAGCCGAAGCATAAGGCGTATTGTCCATTTCATCTTTCTCAAACTGTGTTTGAGGACACTGGCTCTTAGAAAGATTCAGACCATGTCTGACTGGAAGATATCCTCTTTTAGAATTTTCTAAATGGAATCTCTCCAGGACTTTATCGATGTAAGTACTCTGGCACAGCCCGAGAAGCCTATTAGATCTATCTCTATAGATCTGCACACCTAATACATAGGCTGCTTCTCCCAAATCTTTCATCTGGAAACATTTTCTTAACCATGCTTTGACTGCATGCAGTTCAGGAATATCGTTTCCAATGATCAAGATATCATCGACGTAGAGGACTAGGAAAGTAACCACGCTCCCACTAAACCTCTTATATACACACGGGTCATCTTCATTTTTGATGAAACCAAATTCACAAACTGATTCATCAAAACGAATATTCCAGCTTCTAGATGCTTGTTTTAGTCCATAAATAGACTTCTTTAATTTGCATATTTTATGATGATCTGATGGATTGATGAAACCTTCAGGTTGTGCCATATACACATCCTCTTCCAGTTTCCATTAAGGAAAGCGGTCTTCACATCCATTTGCCAGATCTCATAATCATAATATGCAGCTATCGCGAGAATAATCCGAATGGACTTGAACATAGCTACAGGAGAGAAAGTTTCATCATAATCTATCCCGTAGATTTGTTTGAAACCTTTCGCAACTAGCCTGCCCTTATAGGTAACTACGTTACCATCCATGTCAATCTTCTTTTTGAAGATCCACTTACAGCCTATAGGGATTACTCCCTGAGGCGGATCAACCAAATCCCAGACTTGGTTATCTGACATGGAGTCCATCTCGGCTCGCATAGCTTCAAGCCATCTTGCTGATTCCGGTCCACTAACCGCATCCGCATAAGTGAGGGGTTCATCATCAATGATGTAGACTCCGTCATAGCGCTCAGGTTGTCGACGAATCCTTCCCGATCTTCGCGGTTCCCGTGATATCTGAGTCTCAGGTTGTTCAGTAACCTGTTCTATTGGCTCAGGCTCATCCAACTGAGTTTGACTTCTTTGTCCTTCTTCTGGATTCTCATCCAGCTTTATTTCTCTCCCACTGGCCTCTCGCAGAAGAAATTCCTTCTCAAGAAAAATAGCCGTACGAGCAACAAATACTTTGTTCTCTTTGGGATCGTAGAAATAATAACCCTTAGTTTCTTTAGGGTAACCGACAAAGATACATTTATAAGATCTGCTCTCTAGTTTCCCAGAGGCGAGCTTTTTGACATAAGCCTTGCAACCCCAGATTTTAATAAATGTCAAGCTCGGCTATTTCCCATACCATAACTCATATGGAGTCTTTGAAACGGCCTTGGATGGCACTCGGTTTAGTACCTTTGCAGCTGTTTCCAGTGCAAATCCCCAAAAGGAGTAAGGTAGAGTAGCCTGACTCATCATTGAACGAACCATATCCAATAAGGTTCTATTTCTCCTCTCGGACACACCATTCCATTGCGGTGTTCCTAGCGGAGTGAGCTGTGAGATAATCCCACACTCCTTCTGAAGGTCCCCACAAGGGGGCGAAACCCTATCTCATAGGCGCATATGGGAATGAAGGCAGCGGAAAGGGGGTTTCTAGATCTTGCATGCTGTATGATTAACAAAAATGACCCAATTGCATATAGAGAAGGATCATACCATAGCCATTTCTAGATGGCGCCTTGGAAGCAAAGACCGAACTGGATCTTCTCCAGAGGTGACGCACACAATTGATGTCGCCTACTCCTCCTTGCGCTCCTTGTGCTAGCAAGGCCCAAAGATGTCCTTGTCGAGTGGAAGGGAAGAGATGTCTTGGCTTGGTGATTTTTTTTTCTCCTCTTCTCGTCAAAACCTTCACCACCCGAATGTTCTCTCGTCAAGAGCAAGAGACAAGGCGACGAACGAAGAGAGGAGAGGCGTGAACATGAGATGTGGTCACGTAAGAGAAGTGCTATCTAAAAATAGCATGCCACTTCTCTTCATGCGATCATGGGTTTACCCATTCGCAAAACCACTTCACTTTTGAACCATGTGCTCATTTATGAGCCGGTTCATGTTGGTCTGGTTCAAAGACCAAATAAGCCAAGCGACATGGTCTAGACCAAATTAAACCCTAAGGCTCCAGATCTAACCGTTGATCTCCTGATGCTCTTGATCTCACCGATCCAGCATCCATTCTCTCAATCGAAGCTTACCGATCTTAAGCCCTAATCAATCAAACATGATCAGACCAGATCTCACTTACAATCAGAGATTAAATCCCTTTAAACTGAACCTGAACAATTCAGTCCACACGATCTGACTTAAGTAAGCCATATCATCAAATTGTGCGACCCTGAGGGTTTCCTTTAAATGTCGGTAATGATAACTCACGTTATCACGATCAGTGAGGGGTATCTAGCAACACATCACTGTCTCCCGATATAAAGAAAAGAGTCTTCCAAGACTACACCCAAACCACAGCACAAGTGTGAATCAACTCACAAGGCATGCATATTTCCTTTGCCACTGGATGTTCTTATTGGACAAGCGTGTCAAGCTTGTAACTCCAATATGATGAGCATGATTAGATCAGATGAACATAGTCATCTGGGTATGGCCATACACTATTCTCAATCATCTCATCCAGGGAGCCCCTTTAGAACATCACACTCCTTAAACAAGGAGACGGCAATCCTATGTCTATCACTAGTGCCCTAACCTGACTCAAGCTCACCATCCAAGATAGTCTATAACCATTATGTTTCAAATGATATTGAACTACCTCAAAACAATGACAATCATCATTTAGAAAACACAAGTGATCTCAAGTCAGAGGAAATGTGCCACTTGTCGCAATCAAGGAATATTCACATTGTGACAAGCAATTGAATATCCTAGTAGGGTCTGTCCAGTACATCCAATGTACCCATGAGTCTACATCTTATTCCATGCTCGAAGCATCCTATAAGATTAGAACACATATTAGTCTCAATCATATCAAGGCTGTCTCATGTTCACCAAGATATATCGACTAAGGACTTAACTGCATGTCAGCCTAGCTGAACAACTTTGAGACATTATTCAGAAGTACACTTATTACAGCAGACAAGGTAACAAACTGAATAACAACCATGCCTTTATAAACATAAAATTTTATACATGATACTGTTACAATCCCAAGGCCTCAAACATTAGCCTTAAGGGCATACCCCCAACACCTTCAGATAGTCAGTAAACTCTCGACTCAAGTATTCTCCACCTCGATCTGAACAAAGTGCCTTGATATTTTGGCCTAACTGATTCTGTACTTCATTTTTGAACTCTTTGAACTTGTCAAAAGATTCACTCTTATGATAGACATAACCGTATCTACTGAAATCATCAGTAAAAGTAATGAAGTATAAATAGCCACCTCTGGCATGTTTACTAAATGGCCCACACACATCACTGTGAATGAGGTCAAGTAAACCTGAAGCCCTTTGACCTTTATTAGAAAAAGGAGACTTCGTCATTTTACCCATTAAACAAGCTTTGCATGTATCAAGCTCCTCATAGGAGAATGATCCCAGCAGTCCATGGTCATGCAACCGCTTAATGCGCTTCTTGTTAATATGGCCTAAACGACTATGCCATAGCAAGGTGCTGTCATCAGCATACTTGGCTTTCTTATTATCAATTTGTTGTACAGAACATTCCATGTCCAACATGAATAACCCATTGTTAATCGACCCAGTAGCATAAACAATATTATCAAATGAAATACAACACTTTAAAGTTTTGCATTCAAAGGAAAACCCTTTCCTGACAAGAGCAGGAATAGAGATAATATTCTTAGTTATGCTCGGTACAAAATAACAATTGTCCAGTTCTAATACAAGACCAGATGGTAAAGAGATGTTATATTGTCCTACAGCAACAGCAGCAACCCGTGCCTCGTTTCCAACTCGTAGGTCCACCTCATGCTGTCCCACCTATCTTCTTCTCTTGAGTTCCTGTACATTTGAACAAATGTGAACTCCACATGCAGTGTCCAACACCCATGAAATAGAAGAAGATACCATGACTTCAGTCACAAAAATACCTGAGCCAGAAGCGAAAGGCTTGCTTCCCTTCTTATCTCCTTGGAGCGCTTTACAGTCCTTCTTCCAGTGACCCAGCTGGCCACAATGGAAACATCTGTTGTCCTTTGACCGCTTTATCTTTTGTTTCAGAGCCTTGTTGTAGCTCTTGATAGGGGCTTTGCCCTTCTTCCCCTTCTTCTTGTTCCTTGAAGGAACCAGCAAGACAGAGGAGGAAGGCTTTCCCTTTTCAAGAGTCTGCCCTGTTGGGGTATGCCCTTAAGGCTAATGTTTGAGGCCTTGGGATTCTATCAGTATCATGTATATAAACTCTTATGTTTATAAAGGCAATGGTTGTTATTCAGTATGTTACATTGTCTGCTGCAATAAGTGTGCTTCTGAATAATGTCTCAATGCTGTTCAGCTAGGCTGACATGCTGTAATGTCCTTAGTCGAGATATCTTGGTGAACATGAGACAGCCTTGATATGATTGAGACTAATATGTGTTCTAATCTTATAGGATGCTTCGAGCATGGAATAAGATGTAGACTCATGGGTACATTGGATGTACTGGATAGACCCTACTAGGATATTCAATTGTTTGTCACAATGTGAATAATCCTTGTTTGCATCAAGTGGCACATGTCCTCTGACTTGAGATCACTTGTGTTTCTAAATGATGATTGTCATTGTTTTGAGGTAGTTCAATATCATTTGAAACATAATGGTTATAGACTATCTTGGATAATGATCATGAGTCAGGTTAGGGCACTAGTGATAGATATAGGATTGTCGTCTCCTTGTTTGGAGAGTGATGTTCTGAAGGGGCCCCCCTTGCATGAGATGATTGAGATAGTGTATGGCCATACCTTGATGACTATGTTCATCTGATCTAGTCATGCTCATCATATTGGAATAACAAGCTTGACACACTTGTCCAATAAGAACATCCAGTGGCAAAGGAAACATGTATGCCTAGTGAAGTGGATTCACACTTGTGCTGTGGTTTGGGTGTAGTCTTGGAAGACTTTTTCCTTTATATCGGGAGACAGTGATGTGTTGCTAGATACCCCTCACTGGTCGTGATAACGTAAGTTATCGTTACCGACATTTAAAGGAAACCCTCAGGGTCACACAATTTGGTGATATGGCTTTCTTGAGTCAGATCGTGTGGACTGAATTGTTTTGATTCAGTTTAAAGGAGTTTGAACTCTGATTGTAAGTGAGATCGGGTCTGGTCATGTTTGATTGATTAGGGCTTGAGATCGGTAAGCTTCGATCGAGAGTAGTGATGCTAGATCGGTGAGATCAAAGGCATCAAGAGATGAACGGTTAGATCTTGAACCATTTGGTTCAGAGAGATCTAGACCATGACTTGGGCTGGTTTGGTTTGGTCTTTGTACCAAACGCATTGAACCGTTGGATTGAACCGGTTCACACATGTGTGAACGCATGGTTCATGATGAAAGCGTTTTTGGGCGGTTTGCATGGATTTAGGCGCATGGCTTCATGACTTTCCATAATTGGAAGTCATGTAACGCCACTTAACTTGAAAACGCCAAAACGCATTTCGGTTCTGATTTTGTGTGGCCGATCCACTCTCGTGTAGATTAGAGTTCACGCAAGCAAGTGGGAGAGCTTGATCGCCCTAGCAAAGATCTCATCTTCTCCACACAAGGACAACTTGGCACTTTTGCTAGCACAAGAGGTGCGCAAGAAGAAAGTCTTCATCACTTTGGTGTGTGTCTTCTTTGGAGAAGATCCCCTTCGATCTTTACTTCCAAGTCGCCATCCACTCATGGCTATGGTATGAATTACTTCTTGTCTATACAAGTTATGATGTTGATCATATGGCATGCAAAAAGATCCCAACAAACCCTATGCTTCCTTGCGCAATTCATGATATGCGCCTACTTAGGGTTTCGCCCCCCTCTTGAAAGGGGTTTCTTCAATTGGTATCAGAGGAGGCTTTATGCATGCTAATATGATTGCTATGTTTGCTCTTATGATCCATGCTTGCGCAAGTGTTTAGATCTAATAGTTTCTTCATGCGAAAATAAGATGTATACCTTGTTGGTGGCGCATGTTGTTTGTTTATGCTTTCGCATGACTTGTTGTTGGCGCTTGGTTCATGTTGTTTATCAAAACTTAACTTGCGCGCCTATGATTAGATCTAAGATGCGCCTATTGTAAACCCTTAGACGGGTTGATGGGGTTGAAAGCATCATCTAGTATAGATCAAATTAGTCTGATCAGATCATCTGACAGCCTAGATGGATCGACCAGATGGCACCTGTGCGCAAGCACGAGGTGGCTATAGGTCGATTGCATCACAGGCGTGTAGCGAGGTCTGGTTGAGACAACCAGTGAACACACATGAGTTAGGCCCGGGGTCACACCCGCTTGCCAGAACTCATGTTGGCTGTTCAGCCCTTGGCGCATGCATGGTTGACCATTAGGTCAACTCGAGTCAGTTAGGACTTGGTGCATACAAGGGCATGGATCTAACTAGATTGATGAGTGGATCCCTATCAATGGACCGTTGTAAGGTTGTAGGGCACATAAGAAAATTAAAATTGATGCCAATGGGTTTTCAAAATTTTATTTTCTTTGTAATGGATCACATGTTGATTGAATGATGCCATGATGCTTATTTATTTAATCTTATGTGGGTTGCCCTTTTAATGTGTGCTGTGCTGGGGCCTGCGAGCCTGGTAAATTATTATTTTTGTGATCTGCGAATCACATTTTTAATTAATTTATTGTATAATTGACCTGCGAGTCAAACTTGTCTAGATAGATTAAAATGTATTTTAATTAGACAAGAGCACAAAAGCACACATCGCAGAGGAGCATTCAGCTGGTGGGCGCACCTGAGCTGCATTGAGCGCTAGGGCCCTGGGTTGGACCATATGAGATGCAAAAGACCCAAGAAGAGCAAGTGAAGACTTAAGTTGATTTAAGGTCTTACTTAGGCTCTATGGGCTTTTACCACATAAGATCCATGCTTTCTTTTATTTTCTAAATAATTAGAAATGCATGATTTATTTATCTTCTGCTATCACCATAGGATTTGCATGATAGTTAAGAAGATAAAAGACCGTTAAAATCCAACGCTAAAATATCAAGCACGTAATGCCTTCTGACGCGAAACCTCACTATTCTGACTATCGTTGGAGCCGTGTTGTACCCACTCAGTGGGCACGTCCATCTATCTTCAGACTATGTGTGATTTCACCTGCGTGTTACAGAGAAGGGATTTATCGCTTCTCGTTGCTCAGCATAGCACGTGGTGGTCCAGGGAGTAGGTCAGGTCAGGTTGACCATGTAGGCTACATATGGGGCATATGGTAGCTATATGGAGGCAGCCATCTGTGGGGTCAGAGACTGTGTTGTACCAACTCAGTTGGCACAGTCTGCTGGATTGCCCAGATGAAGGGGAATCGCACGGGTTGGCGATTGGCAGGGAATGCCTACCAGAAATTAGTGCTTGTACTCTCTGTGCATCTTATCTCGCCTGAGCGGGACGCGGAGACCAAGTATGAAATCTGGATCCCATCTCACTAAAAGAGTGTTACTCTTTCGGGCTGTTTTGCTGGATTTTTTAGCCAGATAAAATAGTGAGAAAAAGAATCTTTCTTAAGTCCTGGATTGATTCTTAACATTGATACTGACCTTGCTGTTCTTGCATTGTTGTAGATTCCTGCAGCAACGAACACCATGAGCTTCAATGTGCGATCCCTACTGGAAAGGGAGAAGTTTGCTGGGCCAAACTTCTCAGACTGGTACGAACACCTTAAGATCGTTCTTAAGGCAGAGAGGAAACTGTATGTCCTCGAGACGGCTATACCGCCTCAACCCGCTGCGAACGCCGCAAGGGCGGTTCGTGAAGCCTATGAAAAGCACGTCAATGATAGCATTGATGTCGCTTGCCTGATGCTAGCGTCTATGACGCCACCGCTGCAGCGTCAGCATGAGGATATGTCTGCTATAGAAATTATAGCAAACCTCAAGATGCTATATGCTGCACAGGCGAGGACTGAACGCTATAATTTGACCAAGCTTTTCTTTCAGAGCAAACTGGCTGAAGGGAGCCCAGTAGGAGCTCACATGCTCAAGATGATTGGGCACAAAGAGGCTCTGGAGAAACTGGGGCATACCATCAATCAGGAGCTTGCTGTAGACATTATTCTGCAGTCTCTCCCGCCTTCTTTCGATGCGTTCATTATTAACTTTAATATGAACAAAATCGATTGTACTCCGGCAGAGCTGCTGAATATGCTCTTGACTACTGAGGAGACTCTGAAGGGAAAGCCTTCAACCTCTGTCTTAATGGTTCCTTCTAGGAACAAGAAGAAGGGGAAGAAGGGCAAAGCCCCTGTCAAGAACTACAGTAAGGCTCTGAAACAAAAGGTGAAGCGGTCGAAGGACAACAGGTGTTTCCACTATGGCCAGCTGGGTCACTGGAAAAAGGACTGTAAAGCGCTCCAAGGAGACAAGAAGGGAAGCATCGCTTCTGGCTCAGGTATATTTGTGACTGAAGTCATGATATCCTCTTCTTCTATTTCATGGGTGTTGGACACTGCATGTGGAGTTCACATTTGTTCAAATGTACAGGAACTCAAGAGAAGAAGACAGGTGGGACAGCATGAGGTGGACCTACGTGTTGGAAACGGGGCACGGGTTGCTACTGTTGCTGTAGGGGATTATTACATCTCATTACCATCTGGCATTGTATTAGAATTAAACAATTGTTACTTTGTACCCAGTATTACCAAAAATATTATCTCTATTCCTGCTCTTGTCAGGAAAGGGTTTTCCTTTGAATGCAAGATTTCAAAGTGTTATCTTACTCTTGATAATATTGTTTATGCTACTGGTTCAATTAACAATGGGTTATTCATGTTGGACATGGAATATTCTATACAAAACATTGATAATAAGAAAGCCATGTATGCTGATGATAGCACCTTGTTATGGCATAGTCGTTTAGGCCATATCAACAAGAAGCGCATTAAGCGGTTGCATGATCATGGACTGCTGGGATCATTCTCCTATGAGAAGATTGATACATGCAAAGCTTGTTTAATGGGTAAAATGACGAAGTCTCCCTTTCCTAATAAAGGTCAAAGGGCTTCAGGTTTACTTGACCTTATACACACTGATGTGTGTGGGCCGTTTAGTAAACATGCCAGAGGTGGCTATTCGCACTTCATTACCTTTACTGATGATTTCAGTAGATACGGGTATGTCTATTTGATAAGGCATAAGAGTGAATCTTTTGACAAGTTCAAAGAGTTCAAAAATGAAGTACAGAATCAGCTAGGCCGAAATATCAAGGCACTTCGTTCTGATCGAGGTGGAGAATACTTGAGTCATGCGTTTACTGACTATCTGAAGGAGTGTGGGATTATCTCACAGCTCACTCCACCAGGAACACCGCAATGGAATGGTGTGTCCGAGAGGAGAAATAGAACGTTACTTGATATGGTTCGTTCTATGATGAGTCAGGCTACTCTACCTTACTCCTTTTGGGGTTTTGCACTGGAAACAGCTGCAAAGGTACTAAACCGAGTGCCATCCAAGGCCGTTTCAAAGACACCATATGAGTTATGGTATGGGAAACAGCTTAGCTTGACATTTATTAAGATCTGGGGTTGCGAGGCTTATGTCAAAAAGCTCGCCTCTGGGAAACTGGAGAGCAGATCTGAGAAATGCATCTTTGTCGGTTACCCTAAGGAAACTAAGGGTTATTATTTCTACGATCCCAAAGAGAACAAGGTATTTGTTGCTCGGACGGCCATTTTTCTTGAGAAGGAGTTTCTTCTACAAGAGGCCAGTGGGAGAGAAATAAAGCTGGATGTGAATCCAGATGAAGGACAAAGTAGTCAAGCACAGTTGGATGAGCCTGAGCCAGTGGATCAGGTTATTGAACAACCTGAGGCTCAGATATCACGGGAACCGCGTAGATCGGGAAGGATCCGTCGACTGCCTGAGCGCTATGACGGAGTCTACATCATTGATAATGATGAACCCCTCACTTATGCGGATGCGGTCAGTGGACCAGAGTCAGCTAGATGGCTTGAAGCTATGCGAGCCGAAATGGACTCCATGTCAGATAACCAAGTCTGGGATTTGGTTGATCCGCCTCCGGGAGTAATCCCTATAGGCTGTAAATGGATCTTCAAGAAGAAGATTGACATGGATAGTAACGTGGTTACCTATAAAGGCAGGCTAGTAGCGAAAGGTTTCAAACAAATCTACGGGATAGATTATGATGAAACTTTCTCTCCTGTAGCCATGTTCAAGTCTATTCGGATTCTCTTCGCGATAGCTGCATATTACGATTATGAGATCTGGCAGATGGATGTGAAGACGGCTTTCCTTAATGGAAAACTGGATGAGGATGTGTATATGACATAACCTGAAGGTTTCACTAATCCATCAGATCGTCATAAAATATGCAAGTTAAAGAAGTCCATTTATGGACTTAAACAAGCATCTAGAAGCTGGAATATTCGTTTTGATGAATCAATCTCTGAGTTTGGTTTCATCAAGAACGAAGATGACCCGTGTGTATATAAGAGGTTTAGTGGGAGCGTGATTACTTTCCTAGTCCTCTACGTCGATGATATCTTAATCATTGGAAACGATATTCCTGAACTGCATGCTGTTAAAGCATGGTTAGGAAAATGTTTTCAGATGAAAGATCTAGGAGAAGCAGCCTATGTATTAGGTGTGAAGATCTACAGGGATAGATCTAAGAGGCTTCTCGGGCTGTGCCAGAGTACTTACATCGATAAAGTCCTGGAGAGATTTCATTTAGAGAATTCTAAAAAGGGGTATCTTCCAGTTAGACATGGTCTGAATCTTTCAAAGAGTCAGTGTCCACAAACACAGACTGGGAAAGATGAAATGGACAATACGCCTTATGCTTCGGCTATTGGGTCCATTATGTATGCGATGTTGTGTACTCGCCCAGACGTCGCTTACGGGTTAAGCGTGACCAGTCGATTCCAAAGTAATCCAGGTCAGGCACACTGGATTGCAGTCAAGAACATTTTAAAATATCTGCGGAGGACCAAAGATATGTTCTTGATATATGGTGGTCAGGAAGAACTCAGTATAGAAGGATATACTGATGCTTCGTTCCAGTCGGACCAGGATGATTTCCGATCGCAATCAGGCTATGTTTTTAGCTTGAATGGTGGAGCAGTGGTGTGGAAAAGTTTCAAACAGTCTACTGTTGCTGATTCCACAACAGAAGCCGAGTATGTTGCAGCCTCGGAAGCATCCAAGGAGGCAGTGTGGATTCGTAAGTTCATTCAGGAACTTGGTGTCGTTCCTTCGAGTGCAGATCCTTTGGTTATCTTCTGTGATAACACTGGAGCTATAGCACAAGCAAAGGAACCACGGTCGCACCAGAAGTCCAAGCACATACAGAGACGGTTTCACTTGATCCGGGAGATCATTGATCGTGGCGAGATCAAAATCTGCAAGGTTCATACAGATGACAATCTGGCTGACCCGCTTACCAAGCCTCTGGCGCAGCAGAAGCATGAGAAGCACTGTAATAATATGGGTTTGAGATTTCTCAACCATTAGATTAAGTGCAAGTGGGAGATTGTTGGGGTATGCCCTTAAGGCTAATGTTTGAGGCCTTGGGATTCTATCAGTATCATGTATATAAACTCTTATGTTTATAAAGGCAATGGTTGTTATTCAGTATGTTACATTGTCTGCTGCAATAAGTGTGCTTCTGAATAATGTCTCAATGCTGTTCAGCTAGGCTGACATGCTGTAATGTCCTTAGTCGAGATATCTTGGTGAACATGAGACAGCCTTGATATGATTGAGACTAATATGTGTTCTAATCTTATAGGATGCTTCGAACATGGAATAAGATGTAGACTCATGGGTACATTGGATGTACTGGACAGACCCTACTAGGATATTCAATTGTTTGTCACAATGTGAATAATCCTTGTTTGCATCAAGTGGCACATGTCCTCTGACTTGAGATCACTTGTGTTTCTAAATGATGATTGTCATTGTTTTGAGGTAGTTCAATATCATTTGAAACATAATGGTTATAGACTATCTTGGATAATGATCATGAGTCAGGTTAGGGCACTAGTGATAGATATAGGATTGCCGTCTCCTTGTTTGGAGAGTGATGTTCTGAAGGGGCCCCCCTTGCATGAGATGATTGAGATAGTGTATGGCCATACCCTGATGACTATGTTCATCTGATCTAGTCATGCTCATCATATTGGAATAACAAGCTTGACACACTTGTCCAATAAGAACATCCAGTGGCAAAGGAAACATGTATGCCTAGTGAAGTGGATTCACACTTGTGCTGTGGTTTGGGTGTAGTCTTGGAAGACTTTTTCCTTTATATCGGGAGACAGTGATGTGTTGCTAGATACCCCTCACTGGTCGTGATAACGTAAGTTATCGTTACCGACATTTAAAGGAAACCCTCAGGGTCACACAATTTGGTGATATGGCTTTCTTGAGTCAGATCGTGTGGACTGAATTGTTTTGATTCAGTTTAAAGGAGTTTGAACTCTGATTGTAAGTGAGATCGGGTCTGGTCATGTTTGATTGATTAGGGCTTGAGATCGGTAAGCTTCGATCGAGAGTAGTGATGCTAGATCGGTGAGATCAAAGGCATCAAGAGATGAACGGTTAGATCTTGAACCATTTGGTTCAGAGAGATCTAGACCATGACTTGGGCTGGTTTGGTTTGGTCTTTGTACCAAACGCATTGAACCGTTGGATTGAACCGGTTCACACATGTGTGAACGCATGGTTCATGATGAAAGCGTTTTTGGGCGGTTTGCATGGATTTAGGCGCATGGCTTCATGACTTTCCATAATTGGAAGTCATGTAACGCCACTTAACTTGAAAACGCCAAAACGCATTTCGGTTCTGATTTTGTGTGGCCGATCCACTCTCGTGTAGATTAGAGTTCACGCAAGCAAGTGGGAGAGCTTGATCGCCCTAGCAAAGATCTCATCTTCTCCACACAAGGACAACTTGGCACTTTTGCTAGCACAAGAGGTGCGCAAGATGAAAGTCTTCATCACTTTGGTGTGTGTCTTCTTTGGAGAAGATCCCCTTCGATCTTTACTTCCAAGTCGCCATCCACTCATGGCTATGGTATGAATTACTTCTTGTCTATACAAGTTATGATGTTGATCATATGGCATGCAAAAAGATCCCAACAAACCCTATGCTTCCTTGCGCAATTCATGATATGCGCCTACTTAGGGTTTCGCCCCCCTCTTGAAAGGGGTTTCTTCATGCTCTGTGGTACAGAGCATGTTCAGTAACTCTGCCGGAGTACAATTGATCTTGTTCATATTAAAATTAATAATGAATGGATCGAAAGAGGCCGGGAGAGACTGCAGGATAATGTCTACAACAAGTTCCTGATTGATGGTGTGTCCCAGTTTCTCTAGAGCCTCCTTGTACCCAATCATCTTGAGTACGTGAGCTCCCACTGGACTCCCTTCAGTCAGTTTGCTCTGAAAGAAAAGTTTCGTCAAGTTATAGCGTTCAGTCCTTGCCTGTGCAGCATACAGCATCTTGAGATTTGCTATAATATCAATAGCAGATAAATCCTCATGCTGACGCTGGAGCTCTGGCGTCATTGACGCAAGCATAAGGCAAGCGACATCAGTACTATCACTAACGTGCTTCTCATAAGCATCCCGAACCACCCTTGCGGCGTTCGCTGCGGGTTGAGCCGGTATTGCCGTGTCAAGGACATACAGTTTCCTCTCAGCCTTAAGAACAATCTTAAGCTATCTGTACCAGTCTGAGAAGTTTGGCCCAGCAAACTTCTCCTTTTCCAGTATGGATCGCAGATTGAGCCCTGTGGTGTTCGTTGCTGCAGGAATCTACAACATTGCAAGAACAACAAGGTCAGTATCCATGTTAGAATCAATCCAGGACTTAAGAATGATTCTTTTCTCACTATTTTATCTGACTGAAAAATCCAATAAAACAGTCCGAAAGAGTAAAACCTCTTTTAGTGAGATGGGATCCAGATTTCATACTTGGTCTCCGCGTCCCGCTCAAGCGAGATAAGATGCACAGAGAGTTCAAGCACTAATCACTGGTAGGCTATCCATGCCAATCGCCAACCCGTGCGATTCCCCTTCATCTGGGCAATCCAGCAGACTGTGCCAACTGAGTTGGTACAACACAGTCTCTAATTCCACAGATGGCTGCCTCCATATAGCTAACATATGCTCAATATGTAGCCTACATGGTCAAGCTGACCTGACCTACTCCCTGGACCACCACGTGCTATGCTGAGCAACGAGAAGCGATAAATCCCTTCTCTGTAACACGCAGGTGTAATCACACACCGTCTGAAGATAGATGGGCGTGCCCACTGAGTGGGTACAACACGTCCCCAACGATAGTCAGAACAGTGAGGTTTCGCGTCAGAAGGCTTTCGTGCTTGATATTTGACGTTGGATTTTAACGGTCCTTTTATCTTCTTACTAACATGCATATCCTATGGTGATAGCAGAAGATTAACTCATGCAGGTGCTAATATTACTTAAACAGTTAATAGAAAGCACAATGATCTTATGTGGTAAACGCCCATTAAGCCTAAGTAAAACCCTAGTTTTACATAAGTCTTCACTTGTGCTCTTCATGGGTCTTTTGCACTTCATCTGGCTCAGCCCGGGCCCAAGCGCCCTCTGCAGCTCAGATGCGCCCACCAGGTAGCATGCGCCTGTACTAGAGTCGAACTCTAGACCTCCCACCTGGTCAAGGCACTTGCTGCAAGCGCTTCTGTTATGTGTGCTCTGTGCTCATGTTTGATCAAATTACATTTTAATCTATCTAGACATGAATTGACACGCAAGTCAATTGTACATTATTATAAATTAAAGTGTGATACATAGATCACAATAAAAATTTACAATTAATTCCAGGCACGCAGGCCCCAGCACAGCACACAAATTAGGGCAGCCCACATAAGATTAAATAGACACCCAATCAGGTTAAATAAGCATACATGTGATCCAATCAGAAAATAAAATTTTTAAAAAACCCCATGGCATCAATTTTATTTCCTTATATGCCCTACTACCTTACAATGGTCCATTAATAGGGATCCACTCATCAGACCAAGTCAGACCCACTGCCCTTGCATGCACCCAGTCATAACTGACTTGTGTTGACCTAGTGGTCAACTATGCATGCCTTAAGGGCTGAACGTCCCACATGATTTCTGGCAGGCGGGTGTGACCCCGGGCCTTAATCATGATCGTTCACTAGGCGCCTCAATCAGACATCGCTACACGCCCTTCTGCAGTCGGCCTATAGCCACCTATATGCGTGCGCATAGGTGCTATCTGGCCGACCCATCTAGGCTGTCAGATGGTCTGATCAGGCTGTTGGGTCCAGACTAGACTGACGACTTCAACCCTAGTAACCCAACTAAGTATTCAAGTAGGCGCTTTAGAGAGATCTAGGTGAGGGGCGCGCAAGATATTGAGTTTTGATAAAAACTTCTCTTACATGCGCACACAAATATCATACATGCGCAACTTAAGTAAAAACATACATCTAATGTCTAGCATGTATTTTCGCATGATGATCTATAAGGTTTAGATTTACTCTAAAAACGCAAGCATGGATCACAAACATAAGCAATCATACGAATCATATCAAAACCATGCTCTGATACCAATTGAAGGGGGCGAAACCCTAGATCAGGCGCATAAAAAAACTTCTTGGGCGAAAACAAGGGTTTCTTGCGGATCGTATAATATGAACATATGATTAACTTTAAAGCTTGCATAGATCAAGACAAGATCTTACCATGGCCATTGTTTGGATGGCGACTTGGAAGATGTAAGAGAGCGAGCGGCTCTCCTCCAAAGTAGTCACACACAAGATGGCGATGGCTTCCTCCCTTGTGTTCTTTGTGCTAGGAAAGATCTCCAAGGTATCCCTTTCGCGTGAAGGAGATGAGATGTTCTTCTTCTTGGCTAGGCGAAAACTCTCTACCTCTTCTCTTTCGTGGAGCCTCGACACACACACGAGAGGAGAAGCATTCATTCGAGAGAGAGGGAGGCGTTGAGGCGTTATCCAACGTGGGAACGCTTATGGCTTCCAAAAATAGAAAGTCATCAAGCCATGCGCCCATGTTTTCGAACCAACCAAAACGTCTTCTCACTTTGAACCATGCGTTCACTTATGTGAACCGGTTCTATTGCATTTGGTTCAAAGACCAAATCAAACCAAGCCATGGTCTAGATCTCATATGAACTAGATGGCTCAAGATCTAACCACACATCTCTTGATGCTCTTGATCTCATCGATCAAGCATCAATTCTCCCGATCGAAGCTTACCGATCTCAAGCCCTAATCAATCAAACATGATCAGACCAGATCTCACTTCCAATCAGAGTTTAAACTCCTTTAAACTGAACCAAAACCATTCAGTCCACACGATCTGACATAAGTAAGCCATATCATCAAATTGTGCGACCCTAAGGGTTTCCTTCAATGTCGGTAACGATAACTTACGTTATCACGATCAGAGAGGGGTATCTAGCAACACATCACTGTCTCCCGATATGAAGGAAAGAGTCTTCCAAGACTACACCTAAACCATAGCACAAGTGTGAATCCAATTCACTTGACATACATGTTTCCTTTGCCACTGGATGTTCTCATTGGACAAGCGTGTCAAGCCTGTAATTCCAATATGATGAAAATGATTAGATCAGATGGACATAGTCATCTGGGTATGGCCATACACTTTCTCAATCATCTCATCCAGGGGGCCCCTTTAGAACATCACACTCCAACAAGGAGAGGCAATCCTATATCTATCACTAGTGTCCTAACATGACTCATGCTCATTATCCAAGATAATCTATAACCATTATATTTCAAATGATATTGAATTACCTCAAGACAATGCCAATCATCATTTAGAAACACAAGCGATCTCAAGTTAGAGGAAATATGCCACTTGCTTGCATATAAGGATTATTCACATTGTGACAAACAATTGAATATCCTAAGTAGGGTCTGTCCAGTACATCCAATGCACCTATGTGCCTACATCTTATTCCATGCTCGAAGCACCCTATAAGATTAGAACACATATTAGTCTCAATCATATCAAGGCTGTCTCATGTTCACCAAGATATCTCGACTAAGGACAATGCTAATGTCAGCCAAGCTGAACACCATTGAGACATTATTCAGAAGTATACATAACAGCAGCAGATAATGTAACAACCTGAATAACAACCATTGCCTTTATAAACTTATACATAGTTTATACATGATACTGAAATCATCCCAAAGGCCTCAAACATTAGCCTTAAGGGCATACCCCAACAAAAACCATGTTGGATTCGAATCCAAATTAGGAGTTGGAATCCTAATCCTATTAGGAATTGGAATCCTAATCCAACTAGGAGTTGGAATCCTAATTTAATTAGGAGTTGGAATCCTAATCCTATTAGGAATTGGAATCATAATCCAACTAAGAGTTGGAATCCTAATTTCATGAGCAGTTGGAATCCTAGCCCTATTAGGAAATAATGTCCTATTCCAACTAGGAGATGGAATCCTAATTCTACTAGGAGTGAGAATCCTAATCTAGTTATGATTCAAATCCTAATAAGAATTTGGTTATGGATAAGTCCCATAGCGGTTGGGCGTGAATCCTAATCCAACTAGGATTCAAATACTAATGAGAATTGGATTTGGATAAGGCTCATTGTATTGGGTGCTGTTGGGGTATGCCCTTAAGGCTAATGTTTGAGGCCTTGGGATTGTAACAGTATCATGTATAAACTCTTATGTTTATAAAGGCAATGGTTGTTATTCAGTTTGTTATATTATCTGCTGCAATACATATACTTCTGAATAATGTCTCAATGCTGTTCAGCTAGGCTGACATGCTGTAATGTCCTTAGTCGAGATATCTTGGTGAACATGAGACAACCTTGATATGATTGAGACTAATATGTGTTCTAATCTTATAGGATGCTTCGAGCATGGAATAAGATGTAGACTCATGGGTACATTGGATGTACTGGACATACCCTACTAGGATATTCAATTGCTTGTCACAATGTGAATAATCCTTGATTGCAACAAGTGGCACATTTCCTCTGACTTGAGATCACTTGTGTTTCTAAATGATGATTGTCATTGTTTTGTGGTAGTTCAATATCATTTGAAACATAATGGTTATAGACTATCTTGGATGGTGAACTTGAGTCATGTTAGGGCGCTAGTGATAGATATAGGATTGCCGTCTCCTTGATTGGAGTGTGATGTTCTAAAGGGGCCCCTCTGGATGAGATGATTGAGAAAGTGTATGGCCATACCCAGGTGACTATGATCATCTGATCTAATCATGCTCATCATATTGGAGCTACAAGCTTGACACGCTTGTCCAATAAGAACATCCAGTGGCAAAGGAAACTTGCATGCCTTGTGAAGTGGATTCACACTTGTGCTGTGGTTTGGGTGTAGTCTTGGAAGACTCTTTTCTTTATATCGAGAGATAGTGATGTGTTGCTAGATACCCCTCACTGATCGTGATAACGTGAGTTATCGTTACCGACATTTAAAGAAAACCCTCAGGGTCGCACAATTTGATGATATGGCTTACTTAAGTCAGATCGTATGGACTGAATTGTTTGGGTTCAGTTTAAAGGGATTTAGTCTCTGATTGTAAGTGAGATCTGGTCTGATCATGTTTGATTGATTAGGGCTTGAGATCGGTAAGCTTCGATCGAGAGAATGGATGCTAGATCGGTGAGATCAGGAGCATCAAGAGATGAACGGTTGGATCTGGAGCCTTAGGGTTTAATATTGATCTAGACCAAATCGCTTGGGTTAATTGGTCTTGGTCCAAACTGAAATTGAACCAGCTCATCAAGTGAGCGCATGGTTCAAGTGGAGAGGAGTATGCGCTTGGGGTAATCCCATGGTCTCATGAAGAGAGTGGTATACTATTTTTGGAAACCATGTTTCCAAATCGTGACCACGCCTCACGATAGCTTCTCTTCACGCCTATTGTCGCTCCTTCCTCGTGTGGCTCTCTCATTCGAGTGTTTTTGGGGTTGACGACAAGAAGAAAATCGCCAAGCAAAGAAAAGGTTCTCTCTTCCCTTCCATACGACAAGGACCTCTTGGAACCTTGCTAGCACAAGGAGCACCATCGGAGTAGGCGACTTCTTCATCTTGTGTGCGCATCCTTTGGAGGAGATCCCTATCGCTCTCTGCTTCCAAGTCGCCATCTAGAAATGGCATCGGTATGACATCTTCTATGTTTGCAATCGGTTTAACAAGTTGATCATATGTTATGCATGAATCCGATCCCCTAGAAACCCTCTTCCGCTGCTTTAAAAAATTTTATACGCGCCATGCTTTAGGGTTTCGCCCCCTTCTGGGGACTTCAGTGCAAATCCTAATCCAATGAGGATTTATTTCCATGGGCCTAATTAGTATTGAAATCCAAATCCAAATAGGAGTTGTGGATTTAAATCTAATTGAGGCAAGTTTGGAATCCTAATGGGAGTAGGATTCATCATTGGCGCATGCTTTAATTCCATACATGGAATTTGCGCCAATTGCCATGATGAATCCTTATGGAATTCGGTTTCCTCAAATTGGAAAGATCTTGGACGTGTGAGGCTGATATGATGGCAAGTATGGCTTGATTTATTCAAGCAAAGATTTGGCCAATCACATATGGAAAGTAAAATAATGATTGAACTCAAATTACTCCTCTTGATATGGCAAGAAGCTTGATTCTTTCCAAGCTTCATGATGCGCCAATTCAAGGAGGTGTATGGCTGATATCTTGCGGTAATTCCTTGGAGGAATTGCGCCAAGAAGGAAAGAAGAGTGGCGGTTGTGGCTTGATTGGCTATAAAAGAAAGGGGTTGGCGCCCCTCTCTACACACATGAATTCAAGCCGAGAGCATGGCAACTTTCACTTGAAGTTGTGCAAGCTTCCAAGCCCTAGCCGCCCTCTTCTTCTAGTGTTGCGCCACCATCCTTCTTCAGCTTTGTTTGGCCGAGAGTCTCCAAGCAAGGGTCTTGTTGGCGTGAGGAACAAGGAGGAAGAAGAAGGAGAATCCAAGAGGTGATATTCTCTTCCCGAGGCTAGCACCAAGCGTATAAGGGAGCAACATTAAGAAAGTCGACACGTGGATACTTTTAGAGGACAAGCACTTGAGCGTCTTCAACTTGGCATTATCGACCTGACAAGCATTAGAGGTATCATCCCTAACACATCCTTGTGTTCTCTCTCTCACATGGATCCTTGGGAAAGGAATGTGTTTCGGGTGTAATGCTTCTTCCGCTGCATCCTGGGACTGCAAAAATTTTAAATTACACCTGGCATTCCCCAACACTCACATTCAAGGGAAGCCAATTCACCCTTCCATTGCCGAACCCCGAGCGCACCACCGTACGAGTACGAGCTAACTGACGCATCTAGCCCATCGCCGATCCCCAGCCAGATGTTGTGTTCCGCAAGTGCATGGATACTCGAAGTAATAAAGAAAAATATCGAACCACTGAGAAATTATTGTTAAGTACCAAATAATTGTATCCTTATTAGCTAAGCAACCGAATAATAGCAAAGCAATGATGAAAAATACACGAAAGCACATAATCAGAGAGAGATATTGGGACTAGGGTTTCATCCTCCTTGATTCTAATGACTAGATTTAAATAAAAGGTCCTCAATCTAATCTTATCATGATAAAGACTTAATTTACTTCATAAAGGGATTATCTCACTTTAGGGCAGACAATCATGCAGGGATCAATCCTCGCTTTCGCGCAAGATCTATCCCAACGCTAAAGGGAAGTAATCATCAATCAAAGAATTCTAAGATCACTTTCGTGCATCCGAATTCTAAGTTGATTGTCTCGAGTGGAATCTCAAGGATCACTTTCGTGCATCCGAGACTCAACACAAGTTCTACATATGGTTCTCCAATGTTCCGATCCTCACTTTCATGCAAGATCTCCACGTTTGACAACTCGACTCTACCCTAGATTTAAATTATCATCATGGCAATAAGATCACTAAAATCAAATGATTAAGAACTAACTTAAGAGAGTTCCTAACATGCAATTCTAGAGTTCCAAGTTCTCAAGCAAATCACCTTTCAGTCCTTATTGCGAGAACTCTAAAACATGAATAATAACACCAATCTATGGAGAAGCAAAGACAAACAATCACATATGTAGAATTATCATAATCAAACTATTCTGACAAAAATAAAGTCATCTAATCATTAAGAAATCAAAGGGGATTACACCCCATGTCCCAAAGATGTTTAAGCTCGCATGGAAGAAGTATTACAATAAAGCATGTTTTCAAAGTGTCAAAAATCGAAGAAGGGAAGAAGAAAAGTTACAAAACAGGTGCTGTAATGAAATTACAGCACCGTAATTTGCAGCAGAACTCGATGAACAGTGCTATCACCACCAATTTCGTTGATTTCTCTTCTGATCGATCTCCTTTTCCTCAGAAACTTCTGGGGTATTGTCTTGTCTTCCAGACGAAGCGTCTGAGTGAAAATCACGGCCTGAGGTGTCCTCTACGCCTCTCGGCGCGAGGACAAACCCTAACCACCTCTCTGTCGATTGCCCCCTCAATACTTGATAAAAATTCGTCCTTTCACTTCGTGTGTATTCTACCTTAAAGACGAGTCTACAGCAACTTTTGGATTTCAATTTGGAGGTCTGGTTCAAAAGTTATGGTCCGTGCAAGTTTCTGCTCGAAAACATCGCGTGTCCACGTATAAAATACGGTACCGTATTTTAAAATACGGTAGTGCCATATTTTCTTTACAATTTTCTGGTAAAAAATTGCCCAAAATATGGTACCATAAAATATTTTACAGCCGTGCCGTAATTTTAGCAATTTATTCTATTCTGAATGCGCTCCAAACTATGGCAGTGTAATATTTTATGGTAGTGCCATAAAATCGGGAAAATTCTCTGGTCTCAAGTTGTCTTGGAAATATGGCACCGTAAAATGCTTCACGGCACTGCCATAAAATCGGCTGAACTCTCTGGTCAAAAATGTCTGGAAAATACGGCAGTGTAATTCTTTACAGTGGTGCTGTAAAATTTGGAAAATCTTCTGGTCTGAATATCCACCAAATTGCGGCAGTGCTCCGATATTACGGTATCGTAGGGAAATACGGTACCGTAATATAAAATATGGCACTACCGTATTTTGGTCAGTTGCTCTAATTTGCATGAAATTTGTCGAGTGATCTCCTCTTGATGATGGTAACTCTTCTAAGTCTTCAATTTTGCTTGAAAACGCCTCAAAATAGTGTCTTTTTACCTGAAAATCATAGAAAACCAAAATAGAAGTAGATTTTGTAATATTTAATAATTTTGGCATAAAAATAAGCAAAAGATCTTCAATTGAGCATGAAAAGATATATAAAATGATACAAAATATACTATATATTTTGGTGTCATCAAATACATAAGGCTCAAGCTTTGCTTGTCCTCAAGCAAAAATCAAAAGTTGATTAAAAGATAAACCTTTGCATGCTCAATAAATTTCTAAAATACAATCATCAATGAAAAATTCCATCAATTGTTTCACAGAACTTCAAATAAACATATCATTCTTAGAATTCAATCCTCTAGATCCACAACTCAATCAAATAAAACTTCGCAACTTGTATAATAAATAGAATTTTCAATCTCATGATTTCACCCAGTTTTCAGTTCAAATCTATCATGCTTTTGTTTACAGGAATTAGGTTTCCAAGATCTTTTTCCACACATAATTTTTTTTTTTTCATTTTGTTTGTTTTTATAAAGATGGCACGTACCCACTTAGATATACACTTTTTATTTTTCACTTAAACTCTTATCTTCGGTGCCACTATCAATTTTGCATAGTGCCAAGTAGAGGAGTCTTATTCTTTTTATCTCTCATTATTTTTCATGCATAGACTTCAACCCATGTCTTAGGTACCACTATCAATTTTACATAGTGCCAAGTAGGGGAGTCTCTCACTATTTTTATGGATCATGGATTCTTATTTCCCAACAAATAGCAAAATAGACTAAACATCTACTAGGTTGATCAATTGATCTCAATTCTCAAATCATACTCATATACTCATTTTATTCAAAAGAATAGGTTCACCTTAGATCTTATTCCTCAAATAATACATCCACCCAAAATTTCATGCATCAACCACTGTCAAATTTCAAAGATAGATATGCATTGAAAAAATAAATCTAACATGATAGGGTTTTTCTCTAATCATGAATTTGAATCCATTCATCATCAATCAATCAAGTCATCAACAATATAAAACAAGAATATACTCATCATCATCACAAAATATCATCGTAAACACTAAATATATCATGTATACTACAACCATATCGAAGATAACTCATCAGAATATCGAAATATCATAATACAACCCCATCGAAATAATAGAAATCAGTATCATAATCATAATACAACCACATCGAAGAGAAAAATAAGCATGTGTCACAGAGGTGTAGAAGCGTCAAACTCAACAATTATGAGATGTAAAGTGATAGATCTAGGAGAAGAAAAGTGTAGATAATCATATCAAATCAAATAATCACAGGAAAGTGCAAACAATATTCACAAAACTATATAGCAAGCTCTGACTGAAAATACATAAGGCTCATATCAAAAATAGTGTCGGGTTAGATGCTGCGAGGTCCAAGGATGTGCCTTTTGAAAATTTTACATGCACAATTTAAGATACATAAGGCTCAGTCTAAAAATAGTCTCTAAAAATAATAATGATAAAAATAACTTTCTCAAGAGAGAATAAGAGATGTCGCCAGAGGTCTGAAGAGTGGAAAAAGCTGATGCAGCTGAGAAGCAAAAGTGGAACAGAGGCTAGCTGAAAAGCTGGTAGCAATGATGATGATGGTGCCGACAGTAGAGTGAGTAATCTCTAGTGGCCTACTAGAGAATACAGTCCTGGAGGTGAGATCGCCGGCCAGTGGGTGTGAGAGATAGCACAGTAGAGAAAAAAAATCAGTCACTAATGAAGAGCCTGCTGCATAAATAAATAAAATCAATAGAATAAGAGACAGTAGAAGAAGTAAGAATCTGCAGATGGTATAATCCAGTGTCGACGGTTGGAAACAGTGATGTTAGAGGCAGATGTAGTGGTGGCTAGAGGTGGAAGATAGTTGCTCTTGAAGATTCCTGGATCTGGAGTCAAAAGAAGCAATAACATATAGAAAACAAACAGTGCAGCCAGTGAATTTTTTAAGTAGCTATACCCAAAAATAAGATTTAATGATCCAATAAGAAAACAAACAGAACCATGTAATAGAATGAAACACGTTCTTTTCAGATGTATGAAAATCAAAGGATTAAAATCTATTAGGAATTTAGGGCATCAGTAGAAAGAAGGCTAATCAGATTACAAAACTGCAAAAACTGCACAAAAGTTAATCAGATTCAAAAAGTTGCCATGTGTCCTAAAATGATCAGAAAATAAAATCATGAAAACAATTAATCCACGAGATAGACCGACACATGTTCTTCATATACCATGAGAAAAATCTGGGTTTCAAGTTATTTAAGCATCTTAGAAACTTGTTGCAAAAGTGCTAATCAGATTAGTCAAAAAAACTGCTGCAGAAATTAATCAAAATCGAAAAGATACTATATTTTTTAGAATGATCCATGGACTATAAAATTCAGCAAAAATATCCAGATGATAGACAAAGATGAGTACTTCATGATGGTGCCAGAGATCAAAAATTTTTCCAACCCAGTTTATTAAAATCACAGCGAGAAAACACCCTGTCAAGTAAGCAGAATGCAGAAAACAAGTTTCAAATTACGGCACTGTAAAGCACATTATGGTATTGCTGTATTTTTCAAAAAACTCTCGGGAAAGAAATCACTCAAAATTACGGCATGCGAAAGATGTTACGACCCTGCCGTAAAAATCATAAAACTTTCTGTCGAAAACAGACCAAAAATACGGTACCGTAAAACTAATTACCGCGGTGCCATATTATGCGCCAAAACTTGTCTTCACCTACAAAAAGAGAAGAAAAATTATTTATAAAAATAAACTAAAATAAAAAAAACAAAGCTAAACAAGAGTGCTTGGGTTGCCTCCCAAGAAGCGCTAATTTTTAGGTCCATAGCTTGACCAAAAATCAAATCTCATGGTGAAGCAGGTGAATCAGTTCCAAAGTAAGAGTAAATAATTTTCTGCATTTTCTTTGTCCAAAAAGTTTAGCCACTAATCCAAAAATCCAGAATTGCATACAAATCGCAATCAAAGTGGCTTTCTTAAATGTGCAAAAATCAAGATTTTCAAAATTTTCAACTCTACTAAAAGGATATTCAATAATCTTCCTAAATTTGTCAGTAAGCAAAATCATAAGTCCTTTCTTTAAATTCATGTCTTCAATTGCAATAGAACTTTGATCACAAGATATAAGCATTGGATCATCAAAATAAGTTTTATGTCTTTCATTAGATTCCTCAATAAAGCTCAAATTTTCAGATACATCAAAAGATTCAACAAAAGATATGGGCAAAACATCAGAGTGAGATTCATCAGAGTTTGTAACATTCAAATTTTATCAATTTCCTCATGCTCACAATCAAATAATTTATCAATTTCAAAATTACCAACAAAACCAGAATAAGATTTTTCTAAATCAACCCCTGCATGTCCTTCATCAGAATTAACCACAAATGATGCATCATCAAAAGAATCAACTTCCTCAAAAGAGGGGTTTTCAATTTCAATTTCCTCAAAATTTTTTACAAATAAATTAGCAAAAGAATCAATTTCACAATTATCAAAATTAGAGTGAGATTCATGAATATTCACATAAGGCTCAATCTCAAAACAATCATAATCAGAGGGGGATTTTTCTAAATCAAGTTTTTCAGCTTCCAAATCAAACTCAAATAAACAATCTTGTTGTGCTCTCTGGGTTTCCAAAATTTTAGAATTAGTAGTTAAAGATTCTACTTGAGAAGCAAGTTGACTAATCATCCCCTTAAGATTTTCAATTTCCTTACTTCTATTTGTTATGATCTTCAATTTCTCAAGCATCGACTCTAAGCTAGAATTTCCAGTGTCCTCAAAGCATGGTTTAGAAACATGATCAGAGCAATCATCATAAAAAGATTTAGAATCATGTTGATCATCTTGATACCATGATGAATTGTGTGATTTGCATGATTTCTAAATTGACATTAAGAAGCATAATGATCATTAGATTTACAAATATTGCATCTAATAGAAGGAATAGAGTGAAATTTTAATATATCTGCAAGAGTGCATCGTGAATAATCTTTATGCTCACCTTGTGGCATGTATACCTTGCCTCTTTCAGATGCCCATGAATCGTGAATAATCTTTATGCTTACCTTGTGGCATGTATACCTTGCCTCTTTCAGATGCCCATGAATTGTGATAAAAAGACATATTTTCAAGTCTATCAAGAACAGAAGGATAATCCAACACCAATGAATCAAATTGTTTTTTTAGAATACATAAAAAAATAGAAAAAGATAAAACACAAGCAAATTCATAAATTTCAGAAATCACAATTCTGTCACAACTTGTGAAAATTCAAAACCTGCAAAAATAGAAAACAAAGTTAAATCTAAAACAAATAAAACCTAGTCTAGCAATACTAATAACTATTTTATATTAACAAAACTAAGGTCCCCAGCAACGGCGCCAAAAACTTATTGTGTTCCGCAAGTGCATGGATACTCGAAGTAATAAAGAAAGATATCGAACTAAAGAGACCTTATTGTTAAGTACCAAATAGTTGTATTCTTACTACCTAAGCAACCGGATAATAGCAAAGCAATGATGAAAAATATACGAAATCAGATAATCAGAGAGAGATATTGGGACTAGGGTTTCATCCTCCTTGATTCTAATGACTAGATTTAAATAAAAGGTCGTCAGACTAATATTATCATGATAAAGACTTAATTTACTTCATAAAGGGATTATCTCACTTTCGTGCAGACAATCATGCAGGGATCAATCCTCGCTTTTGCGCAAGATCTATCCCAATGCTAAAGGTAAGTAAATCATCAATCAAAGAATTCAAAGATCACTTTCGTGCATCCGAATTCTAAGTTGATTGTCACGAGTGGAATCTCAAGGATCACTTTCGTGCATCCGAGACTCAACATAAGTTCTACTTATGGTTCTCCAACGTTCCGATCCTCACTTTCATGCAAGATCTCCATGTTTGATAACTCGACTCTACCCCCCTAGATTTAAATTATCATCATGGCAATAAGATCACTAAAATCAAATAATTAAGAACTAACCTAAGATAGTTCCTAACATGCAATTCTAGGGTTCCAAGTTCTCAAGCAAATCACCTTTCGGTCCTTATTGCGAGAACTCTAAAACATGAATAATAACATCAATCTATGGAGAAGCAAAGACAAATAATCACATATGTAGAATTATCATAATCAAACTATTCTGACAAAAATAAAGTCATCTAATCATTAAGAAATCAAAGGGGATTACACCCCATGTCCCAAAAATGTTTAAGCTTGCATGGAAGAAGAATTACAATAAAGCATGTTTTAAAATTGTCAAAAATCGAAGAACGGAAGAAGAAAAGTTACAAAACAGGTGCTGTAATGAAATTACAGCACCGTAATTTGCAGCAGAACTCGATGAACAGTGCTGTCACCACTGATTTCATCGATTTCTCTTCCGATCGATCTCCTTTTCCTCTAAAACTTTTGGGCTATTGTCTTGTCCTCCAGGCGAAGCTTCTGAGTGAAAATCATGGCCTGAGGTGTCCTCTACGCCTCTCGACGTGAGGACAAACCCTAACCACCTGTCTGTCGATTGCTCCCTTAATACTCAATAAACATTCATCCTTTTACTTTGTGTGTATTCTCCTCTTAAAGATGAGTCTGTAGCAACTTTCAGATTTCAATTTGGAGGTTTGGATCAAAAGTTATGGTCTGCACAATTTTCTGCCCGAAAAACTCGCACGTCCATGTATAAAATACGGTACCGTATTTTAAAATACGGTAGTGCCATATTTTCTTTGCATTTTTCTGGTCAAAAATTGCCCAAAATACGGTACCATAAAATATTTTATGGCCGTGCCATAATTTTAGCAATTTATTCTGTTCTGAATGGGCTCCAAACTACGGCAGTGTAATATTTCACGGTAGTGCCGTAAAATCGGGAAAATTCTCTGGTCTCAGGTTGTCTTAGAAATACGGCACCGTAAAATGCTTCACGACACTGTCATAAAATCGGCTGAACTCTCTGGTTGAAAATGTCTGGAAAATACGGTAGTGTAATTCTTTACAGTGGTGCCGTAAAATTAGGAAAATCTTCTAGTCAGAAAATCCACCAAATTACGGTAGTGCTCCGATATTACGGTATCGTACGGAAATACGGTACCATAATATAAAATACGGCACTACCATATTTTGGTCAGTTGCTCTGATTTACGTGTAATTTGTCGGGTGATCTCCTCTTGATGATGGTAACTCTTCTATGTCTTCGATTTTGCTTGAAAACTCCTCAAAATAGTGCCTTTTTACCTGAAAGTCATGAAAAACCAAAATAGAAGTAGATTTTGCAATATTTGATAATTTTGGCATAAAAATAAGCAAAAGATCTTCAATTGAGCATGAAAGGATATATAAAATGATACAAAATATACTATATATTTTGGTGTCATCACCAGACCCCATGGACACTACACCACTGGCCCCCGACATCTTTCATTTCAGTGGTTCCTCATCTACCGGGTCTATGATGGCCCTTCTCCTGGAGATTCATGAGAAGCAGCTCCGTTAGGGAGGAGACCTATTCTGCCGGGGAGAGGCACTCGATCAAATGGACACCACTCTCACTTACTTGCGCCAGGAGCAGTCCTCTCATTGGGAGTCTATGGAGGCCGGCATACAAAGACAGCACGAGATAATGAGGTCAGTTTGGGAGAAGCTATCCGCTATGGATAAGCGGCTCTCTTTTCTATCCGAAGAGAACATGGCACACATGGACATCTCTTCGGATGAGGAGGTTGAGCCTGACTATTCCTCCCGCAGTAACGGAAAGAGCTCTCGAGCTTCTGGCTCCAAATCGCCCAGGAGGGAGTAGCTTCCCCCAACCCCCACATCGTCACTGACTCCTCTCACGTACATGCCTTCGCATAGAGGACTATGCGACATTTAGAGTGGGTGAGCTGTCTATCTTTCGATTCTCTATCTTCTGCTGCTCTGCTTACTTTACAACTTGCTATAAGTATGGTTGGTTTGCTACTTTACTCTGACTGGATATTATTCATTTGGCATTGTATATATATGCCACTTTTCGCAGGCTTGGTCCACATCTTTTGGCCCCTTGACATTTGTGTATGACATGTTTGGACTTGCTTTACAGTTTATCTAGGTACTCTGTTATGATTCTCATATCGCTATGTCGATTATGAATGAGTTGTGCATAAAGTCATTCTGAGATATTGTGATACTGTAATTGAGAGTTCAGTCATTGGTCCATCATGTTTGAGTATGATATTCTTGATCCTATGATAGCTTGGCAAATTTTCTAAAGTTGAATGCATGTTTGGTCAGGAATAATCAGGACTCGTTGAGTGCATCTCTTTGTTAGAAATATTTTATGATCATATTCATATGTTCTATGACTTTGAAATCTTCTGATTTGGATTGTTTCAGACCATTCATTAGTGGGTCAAATATTTCTATGATTGATCAATTAACTTATGCTTATAGTTTACATATGATTCATATTAAGATGCTCATATACTTATTCGTTCCTTTAATCCTATTCTATTGTTGGGAAGACACTGCATTTGTTAAGAGATGGAGGGATATGTTATTGATTCAAGAAAAAAACTCTTAGATTCCTCTACCTAGCACTGCAAAAAATTGGTAGTGGTACCTAAAGACATGAGTTGAAATCTAAAGAGAGACTCCTCTACTTGGCACTGCGAAAAATTGGTAATGGTACCTAAGGATATGAGTTGAAGTCTGATGTTCTAATTAGCATATCGTATCCTAAATAACGCATTTGAGTTAATCCCAACAATTTGATTTGGATGAATAGGAATAGCATGAGTAGTGTGTAAGCTTAATTTAATTCTATGTTTATTACTGGCTAAGTTCTTTGACTTCTAGGAATTGTGGATCTAACTGCTGAACGTTCAAAATGCCCAGTTACTTGATTTCTTCTAATTAGATCTTGGTTTACTAGTAGATGTTTCGCTAATGTGGATGTATGCTTCAACATTAATGATTACTCTAACATCTATCATGTATTTCATCTTATTTTATTGCTCGAAGACAAGCAAAGATTCAAGTCTGGGAGTGTTTGATGCCTTGCATTTTAGTAGTAATTTTTTATATTATTCCATGATAAATTTAGGCCTATTTTAACGTTTTTATACTCTATTGATACTTATTTACTTAAAAGCTTCGGAATCTTCACTTTTTCTTATTTTTGTGAAACTTTAGGTGAAATCACCCATATTTGAAGTCTTTTGAAGATTGTAAGGCCATAGGGTGATTCCTTACGAGAAGACGAAGCTGCCTGTCAAATTTGAGCACAATCGGAGTTACCTTGGGAAATACGGCGGGGTTCACCGGTGCTTTTGCTGGTAATCGAAACTCACAAAACACTTCACTGGCAGGTGAACCCGGCAGGGTTCACCTGTGATTCTCTCTGAAGAAATATGTGCGAAACTCAATAGTATACTTCATCACCTGGTGAACCCAGCGGGGTTCATCGGTGATTCTTACTCGATAGGAACTGAATAGTAGGCTTCATCACCTAGTGAACCCGGGTTCACCCATGATCGCAACAGGGTAGTTCGATCTCTACTCGGATTTCTCTCAATTCTGAACCCTAGAGATGTCCAAATTAGGTAAGTGGACATGTTTTGGAAAGCTAACTCGGAGGCAAATCCAAAGGATATAAAAGCCCCTTCCGAAACTTCCTAATCATAGAGAAATTGTTGCACAAACCGGCTAGGGCGAACAGAAGCAGCAACAACTCATTTTTGGGACAATTTCGAGAGATTGGAGCGTCAGATCTTCATGATTTTTGGGTCTTGTTCGGTTAATCCTCTCCTTCATCTCAAAAATATTTTGTAGAAATTTTTTGATTATTTTATAGCGATCTATGCGAGTTTTCATGAATTTTGTAGCGTAAAATCTATTTCAGGGCTTGGTTGAAGCCCGCTGATGATTTCTATTTGTTATCTTAATTTAATTCTATTATTTGATCATTCATATGAGCATATCATTACTTTGCTGGGCTTATTTCGTAATGCTGCTTTGGCCGCGTAATATTGCGTTTTAGCCGATGCGATTCATACCAAGAGGAGGATCGTGTCAGTGGAATTCCTTGGTAAGACTTGTGAATCCGTGACACAAGAGTGCTCAGTTTTCACTCGAGGTATCATAACTTTCTATCGAATGCATAGAGTTTGTTTAGAATGATCCACCGCGAGAGTAGGAGACCGTTCTAAATAAGCACCTGGGTGTACCATCGAAAGGGGGCATCCTGTCCTTTAGGGAAGGTTCCTTATGTAAAATTGTGAATTCATGTAATAGATCATCTTTAACACAATTAGATTCATTAGTGTGCTAGATACTAAAGCCCCGATCTCTCTCATATATACACTCTTCCGGTAGTTGCTTTGATTTCTTGCTTTTCATTAATTAACACCAAAAACCCCGTTTCAATTTGCTTAGCTATTGAAACTTAGACTTTCTAGTATTTAACCTTATTCTCCGTTGATTCGACAACCTTTTGTATTACTTTAACATAACCGTGCACTTGCTGGACATGTCAGTTCCCTTTAGTATCCCTTTCCAACCGTGAAAGGTGATCTGCCACAAGGTTCTCGCTACCCTTCTTATCTCTAATTTCAACATCAAATTCTTGTAAAAGAAGGATCCATCTAATAAGTCATGGCTTGGCATCTTTCTTGTTAACCAGATATTTCATAGCTGCATGATCAGTAAAAACTATTACTTTTGAATTAACTAAATATCTGTGAAACTTGTCAAAAGCAAAAAACTATTGCAATTAGTTCCTTTTCTGTTGTGGCACAATTCATATGTGCATCATCAATTGTTCTACTCGCATAGCATATAGCATGCAGCCTTTTGTCTTTCCTTTGCCCCAAGACCACCCCCACAGCTTGGTCACTTACATCACACATGAGTTCAAATGGTAGGGACCTGTCTAGAGGCTAGATTACCGGTGCAGTTATCAGGGCTTCTTTGAGATTCACAAAAGCTTCTTCACATTCCAAATCAATAGCAGAGTAGCATATCTATATCATCATATTTTCATCATCAGCATGTGTGATGAAATCCCAGAATCATCAGCATGTGTGATGAAGTCACCAGTAGAGTAATCCACATCAAAGTGTCATAGTATCACCACAGCATCATCATCACAAAATCAAAGTCAAATAGAGCATAGCTATCATCACAACATAGTCAAAATATCACAGTCATGAATCACAAACATAGCTAAAGTAAGAGTTAGTCAGAATATAATTCAAAATGAATAGTTAGAAGACTAAGCTTTAGAAGGAACAAGCATCAGAATCATTCCCTCCCCACATAAAAATTTGCATAGTCCTCTATGCAATCAATGTGTCGTGAGAGAGTGGGGGAAAATAAGAGAAAATAATACTCACTTTTTCCTCTTAGGCTTAAAGTCCTCATCATCAGAGTTCATTTCAGTACTTTCCTTCTAGGGGTCATCTTCATTATCATCACCATCTCCCCAAATCTCATCATCTCTTCATGAAGTTCACTTCGGAACCTTTACTCTTCCTTTAAAAGTCCTATCACAGCTTTGAAATTAGTAAGGGGTCAGCTGTGAACTTCTTGTTGGAAAATGTGGCAATCGTAAAAATTTTCATCTTGGCTGTAGCATCAGTCATGGACAAACCGTGATGAATCAAAAAGCTCCAAAACTTTGATTTTTGGGTATTCCTACAGTGATAAGAAAGCAAAATCATCAGTATTCTAATACAAAGCAAAACAAACTACATAACTTCAAAATCAAAA
This sequence comes from Costus lasius, assembly GCA_027563935.2. Taxonomy (NCBI): domain Eukaryota; kingdom Viridiplantae; phylum Streptophyta; class Magnoliopsida; order Zingiberales; family Costaceae; genus Costus; species Costus lasius. The sequence goes on along the minus strand of CM050449.1, from coordinate 32,756,654 downwards.
GACTAATTAAATAAAACACACAATGCAAAAGTAAAAGAAAGTAGAAAAGACTTGGGTTGCCTCCCAAGAAGCGCTTGTTTGAGGTCATTAGCTCGATTGTAGTGTTATTCATAGTTTTGAATGTATTTATAAACACCAAAGAATTCATACCTTAAAGCGTCAAAAAATGATTTCAAGTCTATACTTCCTTCTTCAATTACCTTGGTTGCTTCCTCATGTATATTTTCAAATTGTACCTAACTTAGGATGACTGGTTCAATTGAACCAAAGAGTTTCACAAAAGCTTGAGTTTCCTCATTATCCTTCACCTCCTCTTCAGCTACAAAACAGATTTTTATAGGATCCACAAGCAATTCACTAATCACATCTTGGTTAACCACTTCCTCAACAACGTCAACATTATGACAAGACCCTACAAAAGAAGTTATATCTTTAGGTGATTTATCATGTTCTATCTCCTCAATTGATTTTTTAGGTTGAAGTATCTTAGGAGATATAATCTAAGTGTCATGTTCAGGCATCCTAGGCTCCTCAAGTTGTTTCCCGCCGCAAGTTATAATTGTGTCACAATATTATTTTGGGTTTATCTCAGGTTGAGATGGGAGTTTACTAGAGGCTCTTATAGAGGTGCTAGCTTGATTAGCCAATTGGGTTTCCAAAATCTTATTATTGGCCTCGAGACCATCTAGTTTAGATATTAGTTGCCTAATGCCATCTCTAACACTATCAAATTTCTTAGTTTGTGCAGCCAAACTCTCTAGTAGTGACTTTAGGTTATACTTTTGAGGTGACACAAACTGCCACAGTTGAAATGTAAGAGGTTGCCTATAGCTAAGTCGGGGGGTTATGTTGGGATTGTACTCATAGAAAAATTTTTATTGTTCCACCAACTTGGATTGTATGTATTATAATATGGGTCCAACTGTGGTCTAGGGTTGAGATTCCAAAAGGTGTTGGCTTGCTCTCCAAAAGGATCAGGTTGTGAGATTCCTAATTGGCATTCGGTAAGGTTATGTCCTGAAATTTCACATAATTCACATGAAGTATTAGTGGCTTCAACCGAATTGACAATAAAGGAATCTAACTTTCATGATAAATAGTCTACCTGTGCATCTAATAAGCTCAATTTGTGTAAATCATACTTACCTGGAGTTACAACTCTATATGAGTTAACTCTCTCACCTAGCCATTGACTGTGATTGAGGGCCATATCCTCTAGCAGGTTCATGGCATCATCCACAGTCTTGTTCATCAAAGCCCTGCCAGCAGCTGCATCAACAATAAGCCTCGTGTTATAATTTAGATCATTATAAAAAGTGTGAACAACTACCCATTTTTGAAGTCCATGATGTGGGCATATTCTTTGAAGTTCTTTAAATCTGTCTTATGCTTCATAGAGTGATTCCCCATCTTTCTACATTAAACTTGTAATTGAAAGTGCCCCTTAGATTAGGGGGGGTCCCCTTCTAGGGGGAGCAAAAACCCTAAAGTGATGGCGCATAAAATATTGACTTCCGGAAACTAGGGTTTATAGGATCGACTTGCATGTTAAAAGATCAACTTAATGAAAAGCTATTGAAGATGATGCAAAACGATCATACCATCGCCATGGAGTAAATGTCGCCTTGGAAGCTAAAGTCGCAAGTGCCACTTCTCCAAAGTCTCGCACACAAGAGGATGAAGGCAAACTCTTTGTCGCTCCTTGTGCTAGCAAGGGTTCAAAGAATCCTTGATCGAATGAGAAAGGGATGGAGATCTTTTCTCTTGGCCGAATCCTCCTCAACCTTCAAGCGTCGCCACACACCACGAGAGTCGAGAGGAATCTGTTCAAGTGGCAAGAATAGAGATTACTCTAATCGGACGAGAGCTCCCCACCAAGTGGAGATCATGGTTACTAAAAATAGTAACCACTCACCGCCCCATATGTTCACGTCAAGTGAACTTGTCACCAAGCCTTGAACCATGCGCTCATTCCATGAGCGGTTCATTTCGGTTTGGTCCAAGACCAATTAATCCAAGTATTATGGTCTAGATCTTAAATAAACCCTAAGGTTCCCGATCTAACCGTCGATCTCCTTGATGCCCCTGATCTGACCGATCTGGCATCTATTCTCTCGATCGAAGCTTACCGATCTTAAGCCCTAATCAATCAAACATGATCAGACCAGATCTCACTCACAATCAGAGATTAAATCCCTTTAAACTGAACCTGAACAATTCAGTCCACACGATCTGACTTAAGTAAGCCATATCATCAAATTGTGCGACCCTGAGGGTTTCCTTTAAATGTCGGTAACGATAATTCACATTATCACGATCAGTGAGGGGTATCTAGCAACACATCACTGTCTCCCGATAGAAAGGAAAGAGTCTTCCAAGACTACACCCAAACCACAGCACAAGTGTGAATCATTTCACAAGGCATGCATATTTCCTTTGCCACTGGATGTTCTTATTGGACAAGCCTGTCAAGCTCGTAACTCCAATATGATGAGCATGATTAGATCAGATGAACACTGTCACCTGGGTATGGCCATACACTCTCTCAATCATCTCATCCAGGGGGCCCCTTTAGAACATCACACTCCTTAAACAAGGAGACGGCAATCCTATGTCTATCACTAGTGCCCTAACCTGACTCAAGCTCACCATCCAAGATAGTCTATAATCATTATGTTTCAAATGATATTGAACTACCTCAAAACAATGACAATCATCATTTAGAAAACACAAGTGATCTCAAGTCAGAGGAAATGTGCCACTTGTCTTAATCAAGGAATATTCACATTGTGACAAACAATTGAACATCCTAGTAGGGTCTGTCCAGTACATCCAATGTACCCATGAGTCTACATCTTATTCCATGCTCGAAGCATCCTATAAGATTAGACTACATATTAGTCTTATCCATATCAAGGTTGTCTCATGTTCACCAAGATACATCGACTAAGGACATAATAGCATATCAGCCTAGCTGAACAGCTTTTGAGACATTATTCAGAAGAACATATATTGCAGCAGACAATGTAGCTAACTGAATAACAACCATGCCTTTAAACATAACAGTTTATTACATGATACTAATACATTCCCATAGGCCTCAAACATTAGCCTTAAGGGCATACCCCAACAATCTCCCACTTGCACTTAATCTAATGGTTGAGAAATCTCAAACCCATATTATTACAGTGCTTCTCATGCTTCTGCTGCGCCAGAGGCTTGGTCAGCGGGTCTGCCAGATTGTCATCTGTATGAACCTTGCAGATTTTGATCTCGCCTCGATCTATGATCTCCCTGATCAAATGAAACCGTCTCTGTATGTGCTTGGACTTCTGGTGCGACCGTGGTTCCTTTGCTTGTGCGATTGCTCCAGTGTTATCACAGAAGATAACCAAAGGATCTGCACTCGAAGGAACAACACCAAGTTCTCTCACGAACTTACGAATCCACACTGCCTCCTTAGATGCTTCCGAGGCTGCAACATACTCAGCTTCTGTTGTGGAATCAGCAACAGTTGACTGTTTGAAACTCTTCCACACCACTGCACCTCCATTCAAGCTAAAAACATAGCCTGATTGCGATCGGAAATCATCCTGGTCAGACTGGAACGAAGCGTCAGTATATCCTTCAATACTGAGTTCTTCCTGACCACCATATATCAAGAACATATCTTTGGTCCTCCGCAGATATTTTAAAATGTTCTTGACTGCAATCCAGTGCGCCACACCTGGATTACTCTGGTAACGACTGGTCACGCTTAACCCGTAAGCAACGTCAGGGCGAGTACACAACATCACATACATAATGGAACCAATAGCCGAAGCATAAGGCGTATTGTCCATTTCATCTTTCTCAGTCTGTGTTTGTGGACACTGACTCTTCGAAAGATTCAGACCATGTCTGACTGGAAGATATCCTCGTTTAGAATTCTCTAAATGAAATCTCTCCAGGACCTTTTCGATGTAAGTACTCTGGCACAGCCCGAGAAGCCTCTTAGATCTATCCCTGTAGATCTTCACACCTAATACATAGGCTGCTTCTCCTAAATCTTTCATCTGGAAACATTTCCTCAGCCATGCCTTCACAGCATGCATTTCAGGAATGTCATTTCCAATGATCAAGATATCATCGACGTAGAGGACTAGGAAAGTGATCACGCTCCCACTAAACCTCTTATATACACACGGGTCATCCTCGTTCTTGATGAAACCGAATTCAGTGACTGATTCATCAAAACGAATATTCCAGCTTCTAGATGCTTGTTTAAGTCCATAAATAGACTTCTTTAACTTGCATATTTTATGACGATCTGATGGATTAGTGAAACCCTCAGGTTGTGTCATATACACATCCTCATCCAGATTTCCATTAAGGAAAGCTGTTTTCACATCCATTTGCCAAATCTCATAATCATAATATGCAGCTATCGCGAAAAGAATCCGAATAGACTTAAACATGGCTACAGGTGAGAAAGTTTCATCATAATCTAGCCCGTAGATTTGTTTGAAACCTTTCGCAACTAGCCTGCCTTTATAGGTAACTACGTTACCATCCATGTCAATCTTCTTCTTGAAGATCCATTTACAGCCTATAGGGATTACTCCCGGAGGCGGATCAACCAAATCCCAAACTTGGTTATCTGACATGGAGTCCATCTCGGCGCGCATAGCTTCAAGCCATCTCGCTGACTCCGGTCCACTGACCGCATCCGCATAAGTGAGGGGTTCATCATTGTCAATGATATAGAGTCCGGCATAGCGCTCAGGCTGTCGACGAATCCTCCCCGATCTTCGCGGTTCCCGTGATATCTGAGCCTCAGGTTGTCCAATAACCTGTTCTACCGGCTCAGGCTCATCCAACTCTACTTGGTCACTTTGTCCTTCTTCTGGATTCTCATCCAGCTTTGTTTCTCTCCCACTGGCCTCTTGCAGAAGAAACTCCTTCTCAAGAAATATGGCAGTCCGAGCAACAAAAACCTTGTTCTCTTTGGGGTCGTAGAAATAATAACCCTTAGTTTCCTTAGGGTAACCGACAAAGATACATTTGTCAGATCTGCTCTCTAGTTTCCCAGAGGCGAGCTTTTTGACATAAGCCTCGCAGCCCCAGATCCTGATAAATGTCAAGCTTGGCTGTTTCCCATACCATAACTCATATGGCGTCTTTGAAACTGCCTTGGATGGCACTCGGTTTAGTACCTTTGCAGCTGTTTCCAGTGCAAAACCCCAAAAGGAGTATGGAAGAGTAGCCTGACTCATCATAGAACGAACCATATCAAGTAGCGTTCTATTTCTCCTTTCGGACACACCATTCCATTGCGGTGTTCCTGGTGGAGTGAGCTGTGAGATAATCCCACACTCCTTTAGATAGTCAGTAAACGTATGACTTAGGTATTCACCACCTCGATCTGAGCGAAGTGCCTTGATATTACGGCCTAGCTGATTCTGTACTTCATTTTTGAACTCTTTGAACTTGTCAAAAGATTCACTTTTATGTCTCATCAGATAGACATACCCATACCTACTGAAATCATCAGTAAAGGTGATGAAGTACTGATAGCCACCTCTGGCATGTTTACCAAATGGCCCACACACATCACTGTGTATAAGGTCAAGTAAACCTGAAGCCCTTTGACCTTTATGAGGAAAAGGTGACTTCGTCATTTTACCCATCAAACAAGCTTTGCATGTATCAATCTCCTTATAGGAGAAAGATTCCAGCAGTCCATAATCATGCAACCGCTTAATGCGTTTCTCGTTGATATGGCCTAAACGACTATGCCATAGCAAGGTGCTATCATCAGCATACTTGGCTTTCTTAATATCAATTTGCTGTATCGAACATTCCATGTCCAACATGTATAACCCATTGTTAATTGAACCAGTTGCATAAACAATATTATCAAAAGACAAAATACACTTTGAAATATCGCATTCAAAGGAAAAACCCTTCCTGACAAGAGCAGGAATGGAGATAATATTTTTAGTTATACTGGGAACAAAATAACAATTGTCTAGTTCCAATACAAGTCCAGATGGTAAAGAAATAAAGTAGTCTCCTACAGCAACAGCAGCAACCCGTGCCCCGTTTCCAACGCGTAGGTCCACCTCATGCTGTCCCACCTGCCTTCTTCTCTTGAGTTCCTGTACATTTGAACAAATGTGAACTCCACATGCAGTGTCCAACACCCATGATATAGAAGAAGAAAACATGACCTCAGTCACGAATATACCTGAGCCAGAAGCGAAGCTTCCCCTCTTATCTCCTTGGAGCACTTTACAGTCCTTTTTCCAGTGACCCAGCTGGCCACAGTGGAAACACCTGTATTCCTTAGACCGCTTCACCTTCTGCTTCAGAGCCTTGCTGTAATTCTTGACCGGGGCCTTGCCCTTCTTCCCCTTCTTCTTGTTCCTGGAAGGAACCATCAAGACAGAGGTTGAAGGCTTACCCTTCAGAGTTTCCTCAGTGGTCAAGAGCATATTCAGCAGCTCTGCCGGAGTACAATCGATTTTGTTCATATTAAAATTAATAATGAACGCGTCGAATGATGGCGGGAGAGACTGCAGAATAATGTCCACAGCAAGCTCCTGGTTAATGGTATGCCCCAGTTTTTCTAGAGCCTCCTTGTGCCCAATCATCTTGAGCACGTGAGCTCCCACTGGGCTCCCTTCAGCCAGTTTGCTCTGAAAGAAGAGCTTTGTCAAATTATAGCGTTCAGTCCTCGCCTGTGCAGCATACAGCATCTTGAGGTTTGCTATAATCTGTATAGCCGACATATCCTCATGCTGACGCTGCAGCGGTGGCGTCATAGACGCTAGCATCAGGCAAGCGACATCAATGCTATCATTGACGTGCTTTTCATAGGCTTCCCGAACCGCCCTTGCGGCGTTCGGAGCGGGCTGCGGCGGTATCGCCGTCTCGAGGACATACAGTTTCCTCTCTGCCTTAAGAACGATCTTAAGGTGTCCAAACCAGTCAGAGAAGTTTGGCCCAACAAACTTCTCCCTTTCCAGTAGGGATCGCACATTGAAGTTCATGGTGTTCGTTGCTGCAGGTATCTACAACAATGCAAGAACAGCAAGGCCAGTATCAATGTATAAGAATCAATCAGGACTTAAGAAAGATTCTTTTTCTCACTATTTTCTCTGGCTTGAAAAATCCAGCAAAACAGCCCGAAAGAGTAGAACTCTTTTAGTGAGATGGGATCCAGATTTCACACTTGGTCTCCGCGTCCCGCTCAGGCGAGATAAGATGCACAGAGAGTACAAGCACTAATCTCTGGTAGGCAGTCCCTGCCAATCGCCAACCCGTGCGATTCCCCTTCATCTGGGCAATCCAGCAGACTGTGCCAACTGAGTTGGTACAACACAGTCTCTGACCCCACAGCAGACTGTGCCAACTGAGTTGGTACAACACAGTCTCTGACCCCACAGATGGCTGCCTCCATGTGCTACCATATGCGCCACATATGTAGGCTACACGGTCAAGCTGACCCAACCTACTCCCTGGACCACCATGTGCTATGCTGAGCAACGAGAAGGGATAAATCCTTACTCTGTAACACACAGGTGTAATCCCGCACCGTCTGAAGATAGATGGACGTGCCCACTGAGTGGGTACAACACGGCTCCAACGATAATCAGAACAGTGAGGTTTTGCGTCAGAAGGCTTACGAGCTTGATATTTTAGCGTTGGATTTTAACGGTCTTTTATCTTCTTGCCTATCATGCAATTCCTATGGTGATAGCAGAAGATAATTTAATCATGCAATTCTAATATATAAACAATAAAAGAAAGCATGAATCTTATGTGGTAAAAGCCCATAGCCCTAGTGAGACCTTAACCTAACTTAAGTCTTCACTTGCTCTTCATGGGTCTTTAGCTGCTCATCAGGACCAAACCAGGGCCCAAGCGCCAATTACAGCACAGGTGCGCCCACCAGGGAAAATGCGCCAGGTCCTAGGGTCGAACCCTAGACCTCCCACCTGGTCCAGCCACTGCTGCAAGCGCCTCTGCCAAGTGTGCTCTGTGCTCTTGGCTAATTAAATTACAAATTTAACTATCTAGACAAGATTGACACGCAGGTCAATTACATTTTATAAATTAAAGCAATGTGATGCGCAGATCACAATAATTAATTTACAAATTTAACTCCCAGGCACGCAGGCCCCAGCACAGCACACAAATAATAACGGGCAGCCCACATAAGACTAAATAGACACACATATGCATCAATCAACAACCATGTGATCCATCATAAAAATTAAAATTTTCGAAAACCCCATGGGATCAATTTTAATTTTCCTTATTTGCCCTACAACCTTACAACGGTCCATTACTAGGGATCCACTCATCCAACCTAGTCAGATCCACTGCCCTTGCATGCACCAAGTCCTAACTGACTTGCGTCGACCATAAGGTCAACTATGCATGCGCTAGGGCTGAACAACCACACTGAGGTCTGGCAAACGGGCATGACCCCGGGCCTAACTCAGGTGCGTTCATTAATCGTCTCAATCAGACTTCGCTACACGCCTGTCTGCAGTCGACCTATAGCCACCATAGGCTTGCGCCAAGGTGCTATCTGGTCGACCCATTCAGGCTGTCAGATAGTCTGATCAGACTGTTGGATCTAAACTAGGGGTGACTTCAACCCTAATAACCCGTCTAAGGGTTTATAGCAGGGCCTTAGATCTAGTGTTAGGCACGCATGTAAATTAGGGTTTTTAAGAAAAACACAAAGCATGCGCTAACAACAATGCGCCAATGATAACATACTTCAAGTTTCGCATGTACAAAAACTTAAAGGGAAAAACGCATGTTAACTAGATCTAAGCATGTACACGCAAACATGGATCACATAAGGCATCAAGCAATCAAAATAACATACATTAATTCGCCTCTGATACCAATTGAAAGTGCCCCTTAGATTAGGGGGGGTCCCCTTCTAGGGGGAGCAAAAACCCTAAAGTGATGGCGCATAAAATATTGACTTGCGGAAACTAGGGTTTATAGGATCGACTTGCATGTTAAAAGATCAACTTAATGAAAAGCTATTGAAGATGATGCAAAACGATCATACCATCGCCATGGAGTAAATGTCGCCTTGGAAGCTAAAGTCGCAAGTGCCACTTCTCCAAAGTCTCGCACACAAGAGGATGAAGGCAAACTCTTTGTCGCTCCTTGTGCTAGCAAGGGTTCAAAGAATCCTTGATCGAATGAGAAAGGGATGGAGATCTTTTCTCTTGGCCGAATCCTCCTCAACCTTCAAGCGTCGCCACACACCACGAGAGTCGAGAGGAATCTGTTCAAGTGGCAAGAATAGAGATTACTCTAATCGGACGAGAGCTCCCCACCAAGTGGAGATCATGGTTACTAAAAATAGTAACCACTCACCGCCCCATATGTTCACGTCAAGTGAACTTGTCGCCAAGCCTTGAACCATGCGCTCATTCCATGAGCGGTTCATTTCGGTTTGGTCCAAGACCAATTAATCCAAGTATTATGGTCTAGATCTTAAATAAACCCTAAGGTTCCCGATCTAACCGTCGATCTCCTTGATGCCCCTGATCTGACCGATCTGGCATCTATTCTCTCGATCGAAGCTTACCGATCTTAAGCCCTAATCAATCAAACATGATCAGACCAGATCTCACTCACAATCAGAGATTAAATCCCTTTAAACTGAACCTGAACAATTCAGTCCACACGATCTGACTTAAGTAAGCCATATCATCAAATTGTGCGACCCTGAGGGTTTCCTTTAAATGTCGGTAACGATAATTCACATTATCACGATCAGTGAGGGGTATCTAGCAACACATCACTGTCTCCCGATAGAAAGGAAAGAGTCTTCCAAGACTACACCCAAACCACAGCACAAGTGTGAATCATTTCACAAGGCATGCATATTTCCTTTGCCACTGGATGTTCTTATTGGACAAGCCTGTCAAGCTCGTAACTCCAATATGATGAGCATGATTAGATCAGATGAAGACTGTCACCTGGGTATGGCCATACACTCTCTCAATCATCTCATCCAGGGGGCCCCTTTAGAACATCACACTCCTTAAACAAGGAGACGGCAATCCTATGTCTATCACTAGTGCCCTAACCTGACTCAAGCTCACCATCCAAGATAGTCTATAATCATTATGTTTCAAATGATATTGAACTACCTCAAAACAATGACAATCATCATTTAGAAAACACAAGTGATCTCAAGTCAGAGGAAATGTGCCACTTGTCTTAATCAAGGAATATTCACATTGTGACAAACAATTGAACATCCTAGTAGGGTCTGTCTAGTACATCCAATGTACCCATGAGTCTACATCTTATTCCATGCTCGAAGCATCCTATAAGATTAGACTACATATTAGTCTTATCCATATCAAGGTTGTCTCATGTTCACCAAGATACATCGACTAAGGACATAATAGCATATCAGCCTAGCTGAACAGCTTTTGAGACATTATTCAGAAGAACATATATTGCAGCAGACAATGTAGCTAACTGAATAACAACCATGCCTTTAAACATAACAGTTTATTACATGATACTAATACATTCCCATAGGCCTCAAACATTAGCCTTAAGGGCATACCCCAACAGTAATCTGAATCCTCAACTGAATTGTCTTACTAGGAGGGAAGTATTTAGACAAGAAAGCTTGTGAAAGCTCTTCCCATGTTCTGATTGAAGCAGATGGTATAGTGTGCAACCACACTCTAGCCTGATCTCTGAGAGAAAAAATAAATAATCTTAGCTTAATTGCAGTAGAAACACTATTAATCTTAAAAGTATTACAATATTCCAAAAATACCACCAAGTGCATATAAAGGTATTCTAGGGTTGATCTCAAAATTATTGGCTTCCACATTCGAGCAAACAATGCCCAATTGTAAGTGTTGTATAGATGGAGCAGTATAATCTCTCAAAGTTCTATTGTTGTTGTTCCTTGTAGCCAGACGTACTTGGGCATTTTCCATGTTCAAAGGTGAAGGTTTCAAGATCTCGGTCATACAAATCACATATTTATAAGCTTCTATGCATAAAAAAAATTATCAAATACAATGATAAAGCTTAAGAAAGAAAATAGCTAAAATAAAAATAAAAATAAAAAAGAAGAAAAAGAAAATGCTTAGCTTACTAAATTTTAGAAATTTATTAATATTGGCCGAAGTTCCCCGGCAATGGCACTAAAAACTTGATATGCATCGCAAGCGCACGGTGTTATCGAAGTAATATAAAAGATGTCAGTCCCATAGGGAACTGGGTCAAGTACCAACTATTCTGATATTTAGAAGCTAAGAAATCTAATTTTTTGTATTTTGGGAATAAAGTAAACTAACTCAACTATAAATAAAATAGGAAAAGCAACGATAGAAACATGAAGGGTGTCTAATTGAGAGATATCAGGATTATGGAATTCACCACATTGACTGATCTATCTGAACTGAAATTTAGTTGATGCATGAGTTAATCATTTTGCATAAGGAATCTCTCATATGGTACAGGTTGCCCCCTTGCGGTCGGTATAACTCATTACTTACTTAAACTGATCTCCTACTCTCATGGCCTATCGATTTAAGCAAGTCAATTGCATTCTGTGAAAGACCATGGTACCCTCAAATGAACCCTAACTACTCTCATGTTAAAAGTTCACAAGTTTTACCTAGTGGATCTGCTAACATGATTCTCCTTGCAGTTAGAAGAATGTCAACTAACACACAACATTACTTGATCAAGGTAATATTATGAAATAAGCAAAACTAAATAAAATATGCTCAGATAAGACTCAAAACATCAAAAAAGTTTAGTTCATACAATAGATCAAGTGAAAGGGCTTCATCCGAGCCCCAAATAAAGGTTTAAGCTAGTACAGCCATGACATTCAGTACAAATCTCTCAAATCAAGAAATAAAACTAGAAACAAAGACTAAGGAGATGTAGGAGAAGATGATGCAAATGTTTCCTCAAAGTTTGGTGAAAATCCATCGCAAAATCGCCCCAAAATCCTCTCTGGAAGCCTTTGTTGCCAATCTACTCACCCTAGCCACTTCGTCCATCAATTGCTCTCCAAATATGGCATGAGAAAAAGGGCTTTTATGCCCAAAAGATTCGCCACCCTCTTAGCTTCCTAAAATGTATTTTTTTCCGTATTTTTTAATTTTTTAGAGCCATAAATCAAGTAAAAAATATAAGGAAGGTCAACAGAGTCAGTCGCAATCATGGGTGAACCCTAGCGTGTTCACCCAATTGTGAAGTATTATGTGAAGTTCTGCGAAGTAATAATCACAGGCGAATACCTACGTGTTCACCAGGCTGTGAAGTATTCTATTCTTTTCTTGAAAATTATCTTCGATGAAATCACGGCCGAACACCAAGATCACAGGAAGGCCGTGAAGTGTTCTGTAAGTTTTCGAACATCTAGGCGAATCACGGGTGAACCCCGCGGTGTTCACGTGGCCGTGATTTTCAAGGGAAAATCTGATTGAGCCCAAATTTGCTATGTAGACTTGTCTTCTTATAAGAAATCACTCCATTACTCTAGAACTTCCAAAAAGCTCCAAAATTGAGTGATTTTACCTGAAATTTGACAAAGATGAGAAAAATTGAAGATTTTGAAGAAAACAAGTAAATAAGCCTAAATAGTGCATAAAAATATTAAAATTAGCCTAGTTTTGAAATAAAATAATACTAGAAATCACTGTCAAAATGCAAGGCATCATTGATCCTACTTCGACTATAAGAGATCCTTCTATGGCGAGTAACTTAAAGAAAATAAAATTTATGAAACCACGAGCAAAAGTATGGAATCATTTTTTAAAAATTCAGAAAGATGACTTCCCCAAAGTTGTATTTGTATGTGTTTATTGTTGGGAATCCCCGGGCTATAAGAAAACGAAAACAGCGGAAGTGAGCCCGAAATGAGATTCCTAATTCAATAAGGACCGACTTACGAAGAATACAAGGGATGTGAAAGGGGCAGTACCTTATCAAGCAACTTTTAGAAGCGGCCGATGATGAAGACGCGCAAGGGCCCGTTCTCTGCAATCGAGCACACACGGACTCCTCGAATCCTCTCCAATCTCCGTGTTGGGTGCTAGCCCGGAAGATGAGATCCACGCCTCTAGTCTTCTCAACTTGCGCCACTGCCAAGGAGAAGAAGGGATGTTGACGACAAGGAGTGGGTAGCACTGCCACTTGTCCCAACCTTTGATGCCGAAAAACTTTTATTGTCGTCACCTCCTAGACCCTCACGCCAAGGAGTAGAGGGGAGGCGACAACTAGAGACAAGAGAAGAGTCTGGTATAAAAAAATCTCCCAGGTGGGCTTCTCTATTTATAATAGCAGAGTCAGACGAACACTGGAGATACTTCACATGTGGGATAATGAGCATAGGCGCCTACTCACAATTACGTGTCATGAGTTCGAATCCCCGCATATGCACTTAATTGTAAATGCACCCAAGCATAGGCATCTACTCACAATTAAGCATCATGGGATCGAATCCCCGCAGACGCAATTAATTGTAAATTACGCCCAGGCATATTAATTAGCCAAGAGAAAAATTCTCTTGCCAATTAATAATTTTATTTTATTCATGTGACTAAAGTGCCAAGCCCAAACTTGCACCCAGACCCTTGTTTGACTCATTTTGATAACATAGGTCAACAGAGGTCAAACGTGGTCCACTAGAGTCAACTAGTGGTCAAATATGAACTAAAATAAAATATCATCCTCTCTATAAAAGTCTCAATGCATCAGTTCCCCAAAAGATCTGAATCACACAATGATTCGATCAGAGGCTAAACGATCACTATGAGAACTCGAGTGTCAAGGTGTGCAACCCTGTAGGTTCTTCAGACATTGGCAGTGATGACTAAATCATCACAAGCAATGAGTGGCACCTAGCAGTACATCATTGCTACCGAAGTCATCAGAATGGTGTCATCATCGACATCCCCTAAAACTGTGACAAAGTACAAGTGCAGCCTTGTCCTTTTGCCAACTGATGTCCAGATTGGGCAAGTGTGTAACACTTGTTAATCCCAATAATATGACATGACTAAATCAAGTTCTCACCTGGGTATGGCCATACACTTTCAGTCATCCATATAAGGCGCCATGGACAATCAAGCTTCCCCGTAAGGAAGGGGCAAATCCTCTATTGGCACATTAAATCCCTCATGTAGGTTATGACATACCCAATGATAACCGTTATAACTTCCCTTTTACGGCGAAGCGTTAGGTTGCATCAAAGTACATCAATCACTATATAGAGATACCAATGCCCCCAAGTCTAGGACAAGCGCAACTCTGTCACTGTGATATTCATCTCGTGACACTGAGATGAATCCTCACGGTGGGTCGATTCAGTATATCTCCCTTGATATACCCACATGCCTGCGTTAGCAACCCGTGCTCAACCAGCGCATATACTAGTCTCAAGCGAATCATAGCTGTCCCATATCTACCATGATTCTTGACTAGGGATAAACACAGAGAATAGATAAAATCTATCTCTTAGGGACATTGTATATGCAAATATACATATGCGCAAATGTACAAACTTACATGACAACAACAATGCCAGGATAACTCATCTATCAACTAGATGTGATACACATATCCCAATGGACCATCCTGACGTCCTAGGGCATAAACACTAACAATTGCGATAACAATTATCTTTGTGATAGTAAATCGTGTGGTACTACACATTGAAATTGAAAGTCCCTTTCGAGAGGGGGGCGAAACCCAAAGGGGGCGCATATAACATTTTCGCAAGGGAAGTTAGGGTTTCTTAGATCGGTTAGCATGAACACATGATCAACTTATTCAACGATTGCATAGATGAAAGGATTCATACCAAAGCCATTGCAAGGATGGCGACTTGGAAGCAAAGATGCAAGTACTTCTTCTCCAAAGGCACCGCACACAAGATGAGAGATAGCTCCTTCTTGTTTCTCCTTGTGCTAGCAAGGATCTCCAAGACTCCTAACCGTGTGAAGGAGATCGGATGTGTTCTTGGATTGCCGAATGCCTTCTCTACTCTTCTCTTCGAGACAAGACACACTCAAGAGAAAGCTTGGCAAGAGCAAAAGCATTGAAGCATGAAGGCGTTTCTTGGCCTTGAGGCGTTTTGGCGTTGAGGCTTCCAAATATGGTAAGTCTTCACTCCACACGTTCACGCTTAGTGAACTAATCAAAACGCCCCATCACTTGAACCATGCGTTCACATAAGTGAACCGGTTCAATTGACTTTGGTTCAACAACCAAATCAAACCATGACCATACCAAGACATGGTCTAGATCTCATTAAACCAAAAAGGGTTCAAGATCTAACCACACATCACTTGATGCTCTTGATCTCATCGATCTAGCATCAGTTCTCTCGATCGAAGCTTACCGATCTCAAGCCCTAATCAATCAAACATGATCAGACCAGATCTCACTTCCAATCAGAGTCTAAACTCCTTTAAACTGAACCAAAACAATTCAGTCCACACGATCTGACATAAGTAAGCCATATCATCAAATTGTGCGACCCTTAGGGTTTCCTTTAAATGTCGGTAACGATAACTTACGTTATCACGATCAGTGAGGGGTATCTAGCAACACATCACTGTCTCCCGATATAAAGGAAAGAGTCTTCCAAGACTACACCCAAACCACAGCACAAGTGTGAATCCACTTCACTAGGCATACATGTTTCCTTTGCCACTGGATGTTCTTATTGGACAAGCGTGTCAAGCCTGTAACTCCAATATGATGAGAATGATTAGATCAGATGAACATAGTCATCTGGGTATGGCCATACACTTTCTCAATCATCTCATCCAAAGGGGGGCCCATTAGAACATCACACTCCAAACGAGGAGACGGCAATCCTATATCTATCACTAGTGCCCTAACCTGACTCATGCTCATTATCCAAGATAGACTATAACCATTATATTTCAAATGATATTGAACTACCTCAAAACAATGCCAATCATCATTTAGAAACACAAGTAATCTCAAGTCAGAGGAAATATGCCACTTGTTGCATACAAGGATTATTCACATTGTGACAAGCAATTGAATATCCTAGTAGGGTCTGTCCAGTACATCCAATGTACCCATGAGTCTACATCTTATTCCATGCTCGAAGCATCCTATAAGATTAGAACACATATTAGTCTCAATCATATCAAGGCTGTCTCATGTTCACCAAGATATCTTGACTAAGGACTATACTGCATGTCAGCCAAGCTGAACAGCATTGAGACATTATTCAGAAGTATACATATTGCAGCAGATAATGTAACAACCTGAATAACAACCATTGCCTTTATAAACATAAAGTTTATACATGATGCTGATACAATCCCAAGGCCTCAAACATTAGCCTTAAGGGCATACCCCAACAATCTCCCACTTGCACTTAATCTAATGGTTGAGAAATCTCAAACCCATATTATTACAGTGCTTCTCATGCTTCTGCTGCGCCAGAGGCTTAGTAAGCTGGTCAGCCAGATTGTCATATGTATGAACCTTGCAGACTTTGATCTCGCCACGATCAATGATCTCCCGGATCAAGTGAAACCGTCTCTGTATGTGCTTGGACTTCTGGTGCGACCGTGGTTCCTTTGCTTGTGCTATTGCTCCAGTGTTATCACAGAAGATAACCAATGGATCTGCACTCAAAGGAACAACACCAAGTTCCTGAACGAACTTACGAATCCACACTGCCTCCTTGGATGCTTCCGAGGCTGCTACATACTCGGCTTCTGTTGTGGAATCAGCAACAATTGATTGTTTGAAACTTTTCCACACCACTGCACCTCCATTCAAGCTAAAAACATAGCCTGATTGCGATCGGAAATCATCCTGGTCAGATTGGAATGAAGCGTCAGTATATCCTTCAATACTGAGTTCTTTCTGACCTCCATATATCAAGAACATATCTTTGGTCCTCCGCAGATATTTCAAAATGTTCTTGACTGCAATCCAGTGTGCCTGACCTGGATTACTTTGGAATCGACTGGTCACGCTTAACCCGTAAGCGACGTCTGGGCGAGTACACAACATCGCATACATAATGGACCCAATAGCCGAAGCATAAGGAGTATTATCCATTTCATCTTTCTCAGTCTGTGTTTGTGGACACTGACTCTTTGAAAGATTCAGACCATGTCTGACTGGAAGATATCCTCTTTTAGATTTTTCTAAATGGAATCTCTCCAGGACTTTATCGATGTAAGTACTCTGGCACAGCCCGAGAAGCCTCTTAGATCTATCTCTGTAGATCTTCACACCTAATACATAGGCTGCTTCTCCTAAATCTTTCATCTGGAAACATTTTCTTAACCATGCTTTAACAGCATGCAGTTCAGGAATATCATTTCCAATGATTAAGATATCATCGACGTAGAGGACTAGGAAAGTAATTACGCTCCCACTAAACCTCTTATATACACACGGGTCATCTTCATTCTTGATGAAACCAAACTCACAGATTGATTCATCAAAACGAATATTCCAGCTTCTTGATGCTTGCTTAAGTCCATAAATGGACTTCTTTAACTTGCATATTTTATGACGATCTGATGGATTAATGAAACCTTCAGGTTGTGTCATATACACATCCTCCTGCTAATTTCCATTAAGGAAAGCAGTCTTCACATCCATCTGCCAGATCTCATAATCATAATATGCTGCTATCGCGAGAATAATCCGAATAGACTTAAACATAGCTACAGGAGAGAAAGTTTCATCATAATCTATCCCGTAGATTTGTTTGAAACCTTTCGCAACTAGCCTGCCTTTATAGGTAACCACGTTACCATCCATGTCAATCTTCCTTTTGAAGATCCATTTACAGCCTATAGGGATTACTCCCGAAGGCGGATCAACCAAATCCCAGACTTGGTTATCTGACATGGAGTCCATCTCGGCTCGCATA
The DNA here is from genome assembly GCA_027563935.2 of Costus lasius. Lineage (NCBI taxonomy): Eukaryota > Viridiplantae > Streptophyta > Magnoliopsida > Zingiberales > Costaceae > Costus > Costus lasius. Next base: position 32,738,701 of record CM050449.1, on the reverse strand, counting down.
GCTTCAAGCCATCTTGCTGATTCCGGTCCACTGACCGCATCCGCATAAGTGAGGGGTTCATCATCAATGATGTAGACTCCGTCATAGCGCTCAGGCTGTCGACGGATCCTTCCCGATCTACGCGGTTCCCGTGATATCTGAGCCTCAGGTTGTTCAATAACCTGTTCTACTAGCTCAGGCTCATCCAACTGTACTTGACTACTTTGTCCTTCTTCTGGATTCTCATCCAGCTTTATTTCTCTCCCACTGGCCTCTTGCAGAAGAAATTCCTTCTCAAGAAAAATAGCCGTCCGAGCAACAAATACTTTGTTCTCTTTGGGATCGTAGAAATAATAACCCTTAGTTTCCTTAGGGTAACCAACAAAGATACATTTCTCAGATCTGCTCTCTAGTTTCCCAGAGGCGAGCTTTTTGACATAAGCCTCGCAACCCCAGATCTTAATAAATGTCAAGCTCGGCTGTTTCCCATACCATAACTCATATGGAGTCTTTGAAACTGCCTTGGATGGCACTCGGTTTAGTACCTTTGCAGCTGTTTCCAGTGCAAATCCCCAAAAGGAGTAAGGTAGAGTAGCCTGACTCATCATAGAACGAACCATATCAAGTAAGGTTCTATTTCTCCTCTCGGACACACCATTCCATTGCGGTGTTCCTAGCGGAGTGAGCTGTGAGATAATCCCACACTCCTTCAGATAGTCAGTAAACTCTCGACTCAAGTATTCTCCACCTCGATCTGAACGAAGTGCCTTGATATTTCGGCCTACCTGATTCTGTACTTCATTTTTGAATTCTTTGAACTTGTCAAAAGATTCACTTTTATGTCTCATTAGATAGACATACCCATACCTACTGAAATCATCAGTAAAGGTAATGAAGTACAAATAGCCACCTCTGGCATGTTTACTGTAGGAACCCCTAATTATAGGGGAGAAACCCTAATCATGCGATTCTAACAAGCATGGCGGAAAAAGGGTTTCAAGATCGCATATGAATCTATAAGATCAACTTATGTTATGAAAAGGAATCATACCAACGCCATGGATTTGGAAGTCGGTTTGGAAGAAGAGATCAAACTAGGTCTCCTCCACAAGTCCACACACAAGATGAAGATGCTCACTTCCTTGAGATCTCTTGTGCTAGCAAGACCCTCAAGCCTTCTTGTCGAATGGAAGGGGATGATGAATCTCCTTGTTGCCGAGAGCTTCACTTGCCTAGCCTCTCCTTCTCGTCGTCAACCACACCTCCACGAAATTGTCCAAGGCGTTCAAGAGAAGAGCACAAACGCTTATGCGTTTAGGCGTTTTTGTGAAACCGGCCATGATGACTTTCCATAAATGGAAGCTCATCATGCCATGCGCTCAAGCCAACCTCAAACGCATTTGAGCATTGAACCATGCGTTCACAATTGTGAACCGGTTCAAGCTAAACCGTTTCAATCGACTTTGGTTCATGAACCAAACCGAAATGGCTCAAGCCATGTGGTCTAGACCATATTGAACCCCAAGGCTCATGATCTAACCGTTCATCACCTGATGCCCCTGATCTCTTCGATCTAGCATCATCTCTCTCGATCCAAGCTTACCGATCTCAAGCCCTAATCAATCAAACATGATCAGGCTAGATCTCACTTACAATCAGAGATTAAATCCCCTTAAACTGAACCCAAAGAATTCAGTCCACACGATCTGACTCAAGTAAGCCATATCATCATATTGTGCGACCCTGAGGGTTTCCTCTAAATGTCGGTAACGATAACTTACGTTATCACGATCAGTGAGGGGTATCTAGCAACACATCACTGTCTCCCGATATAAAGGAAAGAGTCTTCCAAGACTACTCCCAAACCAAAGCACAAGTGTGACTCTATTCACAAGGCATACATTTATCCTTTGCCACTGGATGTTCTTATTGGACAAGCATGTCAAGCTTGTAACTCCAATACGATGAGCATGATTAGATCAGATGAACATAGTCATCTGGGTATGGCCATACACTTCCTCAATCATCTCATATAAGGGGGGGGCCCTTTAGAACATCACACTCCTTAAACAAGGAGACGGCAATCCTTTATCTATCACAAGTGCCCTAACCTGACTCAAGCTCACCATCCAAGATAGTCTATAATCATTATGTTTCAAATGATATTGAACTACCTCAAGACAATGACAATCATCATTTAGAAACACAAGTGATCTCAAGTCAGAGGACATGTGCCACTTGCTGCTTACAAGGATCATTCACATTGTGACAAGCAATGGAATATCCCAGTAGGGTCTGTCCAGTACATCCAATGTACCCATGAGTCTACATCTTATTCCATGCTCGAAGCATCCTATAAGATTAGCACTCATATTAGTCTCAATCATATCAAGGCTGTCTCATGTTCACCAAGATATCTCGACTAAGGACATACAGCCTGTCAGCCTAGCTGAACAGCTTTGAGACATTATTCAGAAGCACACTCATTGCAGCAGACAAGGTAACAACCTGAATAATAACCATGCCTTTATAAACTCAAAAAGTTTATTACATGATACTTATACAATCCCAAAGGCCTCAAACATTAGCCTTAAGGGCATACCCCAACAATCTCCCACTTGCACTTAATCTAATGGTTGAGAAATCTCAAACCCATATTATTACAGTGCTTCTCATGCTTCTGCTGCGCCAGAGGCTTGGTAAGCGGGTCTGCCAGATTGTCATCTGTATGAACCTTGCAAATCTTGATCTCGCCTCGATCAATGATCTCCCTGATCAAGTGAAACCGTCTCTGTATGTGCTTGGACTTCTGGTGCGACCGCGGTTCCTTTGCTTGTGCTATAGCTCCAGTGTTATCACAAAAGATAACCAAAGGATCTGCACTCGAAGGAACGACACCAAGTTCTCTCACGAACTTACGAATCCACACTGCCTCCTTGGATGCTTCCGAGGCTGCAACATACTCGGCTTCTGTTGTGGAATCAGCAACAGTTGACTGTTTGAAGCTTTTCCACACCACTGCTCCACCATTCAAGCTAAAAACATAGCCTGATTGCGATCGGAAATCATCCTGGTCCGACTGGAACGAAGCGTCAGTATATCCCTCTATACTGAGTTCTTCCTGACCACCATATATCAAGAACATATCTTTGGTCCTCCGCAGATATTTTAAAATGTTCTTGACTGCAATCCAGTGCGCCAAACCTGGATTACTTTGGAATCGACTGGTCACGCTTAACCCGTAAGCGACGTCTGGGCGAGTACACAACATCGCATACATAATGGACCCAATAGCCGAAGCATAAGGCGTATTGTCCATTTCATCTTTCTCAGTCTGTGTTTGTGGACACTGACTCTTCGAAAGATTCAGACCATGTCTGACTGGAAGATATCCACGTTTAGAATTCTCTAAATGGAATCTCTCCAGGACTTTATCGATGTACGTACTCTGGCACAGCCCGAGAAGCCTCTTAGATCTATTTCGGTAGATCTTCACACCTAGTACATAGGCTGCTTCTCCTAGATCTTTCATCTGAAAACATTTTCCTAACCATGCCTTAACAGCATGCAGTTCAGGAATATCATTTCCAATGATTAAGATATCATCGACGTAGAGGATTAGGAATGTAATCACGCTCCCACTAAACCTCTTATATACACACGGGTCATCCTCGTTCTTGATGAAACCAAACTCAGAGATTGATTCATCAAAACGAATATTCCAGCTCCTAGATGCTTGTTTAAGTCCATAAATGGACTTCTTTAACTTGCATATTTTATGACGATCTGCTGGATTAGTGAAACCTTCCGGTTGTGTCATATACACATCCTCATCCAGATTTCCATTAAGGAAAGCTGTCTTCACATCCATCTGCCAGATCTCATAATCGTAATATGCTGCTATCGCGAAAAGAATCCGAATAGACTTAAACATGGCTACAGGTGAGAAAGTTTCATCATAATCTATCCCGTAGATTTGTTTGAAACCTTTCGCAACTAGCCTGCCTTTATAGGTAACCACGTTACCATCCATGTCAATCTTCTTCTTGAAGATCCATTTACAGCCTATAGGGATTACTCCCGGAGGCGGATCAATCAAATCCCAGACTTGATTATCTGACATGGAGTCCATCTCGGCTCGCATAGCTTCAAGCCATCTAGCTGACTCCGATCCACTGACCGCATCCGCATAAGTTAGGGGTTCATCATTATCAATGATGTAGACTCCGTCATAGCGCTCAGGCTGTCGACGGATCCTTCCCGATCTTCGCGGTTCCCGTGATATCTGAGCCTCAGGTTGTTCAGTAACCTGATCTACCGGCTCAGGCACATCCAACACTGCTTGACTACTTTGTCCTTCCTCTGGAAGCTCATCCAGCTTTATTTCTCTCCCACTGGCCTCTTGCAGAAGAAACTCCTTCTCAAGAAATATGGCCGTCCGAGCAACAAAAACCTTGTTCTCTTTGGGATCGTAGAAATAATAACCCTTAGTTTCCTTAGGGTAACCGACAAAGATACATTTGTCAGATCTGCTCTCTAGTTTCCCAGAGGCGAGCTTTTTGACATAAGCCTCGCAACCCCAGATCCTGATAAATGTCAAGCTAGGCTGTTTCCCATACCATAACTCATATGGCGTCTTTGAAACTGCCTTGGATGGCACTCGGTTTAGTACCTTTGCAGCTGTTTCCAGTGCAAAACCCCAAAAGGAGTATGGAAGAGTAGCCTGACTCATCATAGAACGAACCATATCAAGTAACGTTCTATTTCTCCTCTCGGACACACCATTCCATTGCGGTGTTCCTGGCGGAGTGAGCTGTGAGATAATCCCACACTCCTTCAGATAGTCAGTAAATGCATGACTCAGGTATTCACCACCTCGATCAGAACGAAGTGCCTTGATATTTCTGCCTAACTGATTTTGTACTTCATTTTTGAACTCTTTGAACTTGTCAAAAGATTCACTTTTATGTCTCATTAAATAGACATACCCATACCTACTGAAATCATCAGTACAGGTAATGAAGTACTGATAGCCACCTCTGGCATGTTTACTAAAAGGCCCACACACATCACTGTGTATCAGGTCAAGTAAACCTGAAGTCCTTTGACCTTTGTGAAGAAAAGGAGACTTCGTCATTTTACCCATCAAACAAGCTTTGCATGTATCAATCTCCTCATAGGAGAATGATCCCAGCAGTCCATGATCATGCAACCGCTTAATGCGCTTCTCGTTTATATGGCCTAAACGACTATGCCATAGCAAGGTGCTGTCATCAGCATACTTGGCTTTCTTATTATCAATGTTTTGTATAGAATTTTCCATGTCCAACATGTATAACCCATTGTTAATTGAACCAGTTGCATACACAATATTATCACGAGATAAAACACACTTTGAAATCTTGCATTCAAAGGCAAATCCTTTCCTGACAAGAGCAGGAATGGAGATAATATTCTTGGTAATACTGGGTACAAAATAACAATTGTTTAATTCTAATACAATGCCAGATGGTAAAGAAATGAAATAGTCTCCTACAGCAACAGCAGCAACCCGTGCCCCGTTTCCAACTCGTAGGTCTACCTCATGCTGTCCCACCTGCCTTCTTCTCTTGAGTTCCTGCACATTTGAACAAATGTGAACTCCACATGCAGTGTCCAACACCCATGATATAGTAGAAGAAGATAACATGACCTCAGTCACATATATACCTGAGCCAGAAGCAACGCTTCCCCTCTTATCTCCCTGGAGCGCTTTACAGTCCTTTTTCCAGTGACCCAGCTGGCCACAGTGGAAACACCTGTTGTCCTTCGACCGCTTCACCTTCTGTTTCAGGGCCTTACTGTAGTTCTTGACAGGGGCCTTGCCCTTCTTCCCCTTCTTCTTGTTCCTAGAAGGAACCATCAAGACAGAGGTTGAAGGCTTACCCTTCAGAGTTTCCTCAGTTGTCAAGAGCATATTCAGCAGCTCTGCCGGCGTACAATCGATCTTGTTCATATTAAAGTTAATAATGAACGCATCGAAAGAGGGCGGAAGAGACTGCAGAATAATGTCTACAGCAAGCTCCTGGTTGACGGTATGCCCCAGTTTCTCCAGAGCCTCCTTGTGCCCAATCATCTTGAGCACGTGAGCTCCCACTGGGCTCCCTTCAGCCAGTTTGCTCTGAAAGAAGAGCTTCGTCAGATTATAGCGCTCAGTCCTCGCCTGTGCAGCATACAGCATCTTGAGGTTCGCTATAATTTCTATAGCCGACATGTCCTCATGCTGACGCTGCAGCGGTGGCGTCATAGACGCTAGCATCAGGCAAGCGACATCAATGCTATCATTGACGTGCTTTTCGTAGGCATCCCGAACCGCCCTTGCGGCGTTCGGAGCGGGCTGCGGCGGTATCGCCGTCTCGAGGACATACAGTTTCCTCTCTGCCTTAAGAACAATCTTAAGGTGTCCGAACCAGTCAGAGAAGTTCGGCCCAGCAAACTTCTCCCTTTCCAGTAGGGATCGCACATTGAAGCTCATGGTGTTCGTTGCTGCAGGAATCTACAACAAGCAAGAACAGCAAGGTCAGTATCAATGTTTCAGAATCAATCCAGGACTTAAGAAAGATTCTTTTCTCACTATTTTGTCTGACTGAAAAATCCAGTAAACAGTCCGAAAGAGTAACACTCTTTTAGTGAGATGGGATCCAGATTTCATACTTGGTCTCCGCGTCCCGCTCAGGCGAGATAAGATGCACAGAGATGACAAGCACTAGTTTCTGGTAGGCTGTCCCAGCCAATCGCCAACCCGTGCGATTCCCCTTCATCTTGGCAATCCAGCAGACTGTGCCAACTGAGTTGGTACAACACAGTCTCTGATCCCAGAGATGGCTGCCTCCATGTGCTACCATATGCGCCACATATGTAGCCAACATGGTCAAGCTAACCCGACCTACTCCCTGGACCACCACGTGCTATGCTGAGCAACGAGAGGGGATAAATCCCAACTCTGTAACACGCAGGTGAAATCCAGCACCGTCTGAAGATAGATGGACGTGCCCACTGAGTGGGTTCAACACGGCTCCAACGATAATCAGAAAGGTGAGGTTTCGCGTCAGAAGGCTTACGAGCTTGATATATTAGCGTTGGATTTTAACGGTCTTTTATCTTCTTACTATCAGGCATGTCCTATGGCTATAGCAGAAGATAAACTTAAACATGCAATTCTAATTATTAGTAATAAGCAATAAGTAGAAAGCATGATCTTATGTGGTAAAAGCCCATGAACCCTAGTAAGACCTTAATTTTACTTAAGTCTTCACTTGAGCTCCTTAGCATCCCATCTGGTCCAACCTAGGGCCCTAGCGCCAAGAGCACCTCAGGTGCGCCACCAGCTGAATGCCCCTTTATGATGTGTGCATTTGTACTCTTGTCTAATCAAAGTACATTTGATCTATCTAGACAAGGTTGACACACAGGTCAACAACATTTCATAAATTAAAACAATGTGATTCGCAGATCACAAATTAATTTACAATTTAAACCCAGGCACGCAGGCCCCAGCACAGCACACAATAGGGCAACCCACATAAGACTAAATAGACAAGCATCATGGCATCAAATCATCATGTGATCCAATCAAGAAATTAAATTTTGAAAAACCCCATGGCATCAATTTTAATTTCCTTATGAGCCCTACAACCTTACAATGGTCCATTGATAGGGATCCACTCATCCATCTAGTTAGATCCTTTGCCCTTGCATGCACCGAGTCCTAACTGACCCGAGTTGACCTAATGGTCAACCATGCATGCCCCAAGGGCTGAACCACCCCATGAGTTTTGGCAAGCGGGTGTGACCCCGGGCCTAACTCAAGTGTGTTCAGTAGTTGTCTCAACCAGACCTCGCTACACGCCCTAGATGCAGTCAACCTATAGCCACCTTGTGCTTGCGCATAGGTGCCATTGGGTCAACCCATCTGAGCTGTCAGATGGTCTGATCAGACTTGGATCTAACCTAGTGGTGACTTCAACCCCACCAACCCATCTAAGGGTTTAATGTAGTGGCACCTTAGATCTAATTATGCGCGCAAGATGTAAGTTTTAGAAAACATTTAGAACATGCGCAATGATACAAACAAACAACATGCTTGCATATAACCCTTAGATCTAAGGGGGTCCTCTTCAAGGAGGAGCGCATACTTTAGGGGGTCCCCTTCAAGGGGGAGCGCATACTTTATCAAAGCCATGATACAAGCGCAACTTAAAGCATGATATCATGCGCAACTTCATGAAAGCAAGATGCATGCGCAACCTCATGAAAACAAAATACATGCGCAACTTCATGAAAGCAAGATACATGCGCAACTTCATGAAAACAAAGCATGCTTCAAGTAAAAGTAAGCGCAACTTGAATGTATGGATCACAAATAAGCAATCATATAGATCATATCAAGAGCCTAGCTCTGATACCAATTGTAGGAACCCCTAATTATAGGGGAGAAACCCTAATCATGCGATTCTAACAAGCATGGCGGAAAAAGGGTTTCAAGATCGCATATGAATCTATAAGATCAACTTATGTTATGAAAAGGAATCATACCAACGCCATGGATTTGGAAGTCGGTTTGGAAGAAGAGATCAAACTAGGTCTCCTCCACAAGTCCACACACAAGATGAAGATGCTCACTTCCTTGAGATCTCTTGTGCTAGCAAGACCCTCAAGCCTTCTTGTCGAATGGAAGGGGATGATGAATCTCCTTGTTGCCGAGAGCTTCACTTGCCTAGCCTCTCCTTCTCGTCGTCAACCACACCTCCACGAAATTGTCCAAGGCGTTCAAGAGAAGAGCACAAACGCTTATGCGTTTAGGCGTTTTTGTGAAACCGGCCATGATGACTTTCCATAAATGGAAGCTCATCATGCCATGCGCTCAAGCCAACCTCAAACGCATTTGAGCATTGAACCATGCGTTCACAATTGTGAACCGGTTCAAGCTAAACCGTTTCAATCGACTTTGGTTCATGAACCAAACCGAAATGGCTCAAGCCATGTGGTCTAGACCATATTGAACCCCAAGGCTCATGATCTAACCGTTCATCACCTGATGCCCCTGATCTCTTCGATCTAGCATCATCTCTCTCGATCCAAGCTTACCGATCTCAAGCCCTAATCAATCAAACATGATCAGGCTAGATCTCACTTACAATCAGAGATTAAATCCCCTTAAACTGAACCCAAAGAATTCAGTCCACACGATCTGACTCAAGTAAGCCATATCATCATATTGTGCGACCCTGAGGGTTTCCTCTAAATGTCGGTAACGATAACTTACGTTATCACGATCAGTGAGGGGTATCTAGCAACACATCACTGTCTCCCGATATAAAGGAAAGAGTCTTCCAAGACTACTCCCAAACCAAAGCACAAGTGTGACTCTATTCACAAGGCATACATTTATCCTTTGCCACTGGATGTTCTTATTGGACAAGCATGTCAAGCTTGTAACTCCAATACGATGAGCATGATTAGATCAGATGAACATAGTCATCTGGGTATGGCCATACACTTCCTCAATCATCTCATATAAGGGGGGGGCCCTTTAGAACATCACACTCCTTAAACAAGGAGACGGCAATCCTTTATCTATCACAAGTGCCCTAACCTGACTCAAGCTCACCATCCAAGATAGTCTATAATCATTATGTTTCAAATGATATTGAACTACCTCAAGACAATGACAATCATCATTTAGAAACACAAGTGATCTCAAGTCAGAGGACATGTGCCACTTGCTGCTTACAAGGATCATTCACATTGTGACAAGCAATGGAATATCCCAGTAGGGTCTGTCCAGTACATCCAATGTACCCATGAGTCTACATCTTATTCCATGCTCGAAGCATCCTATAAGATTAGCACTCATATTAGTCTCAATCATATCAAGGCTGTCTCATGTTCACCAAGATATCTCGACTAAGGACATACAGCCTGTCAGCCTAGCTGAACAGCTTTGAGACATTATTCAGAAGCACACTCATTGCAGCAGACAAGGTAACAACCTGAATAATAACCATGCCTTTATAAACTCAAAAAGTTTATTACATGATACTTATACAATCCCAAAGGCCTCAAACATTAGCCTTAAGGGCATACCCCAACATTTACTAAAAGGCCCACACACATCACTGTGAATGAGGTCAAGTAAACCTGAAGCCCTTTGACCTTTATTAGAAAAAGGAGACTTCATCATTTTGCCCATTAAACAAGCTTTGCATGTATCAAGCTCCTCATAGGAGAATGATCCCAGCAGTCCATGGTCATGCAACCGCTTAATGCGTTTCTTGTTAATATGGCCTAAACGACTATGCCATAACAAGGTGCTACTATCAGCATACTTGGCTTTCTTGTTATCAATTTGTTGTATAGAACATTCCATGTCCAACATGAATAACCCATTGTTAATCGACCCAGTAGAATAAACTATATTATCAAAAGAAAGATAACACTTTGAAATCTTGCATTCAAAGGAAAACCCTTTCCTGACAAGAGCAGGAATGGAGATAATATTTTTCGTTATGTTTGGTACAAAATAACAATTGTCCAGTTCCAATACAAGACCAGATGGTAAAGAGATGTAATAAACGCCTACAGCAACAGCAGCAACCCGTGCCCCGTTTCCTACTCGTAGGTCCACCTCATGCTGTCCCACCTGTCTTCTTCTCCTGAGTTCCTGTACATTTGAACAAATATGAACTCCACATGCAGTGTCCAACACCCATGAAATAGAAGAAGATGATATCATGACTTCAGTCACAAAAATACCTGAGCTGGAAGCAAAAGGATTGCTTCCCTTCTTGTCTCCTTGGAGCGCTTTACAGTCCTTTTTCCAGTGACCCAGCTGGCCACAGTGGAAACATCTGTATTCCTTCGACCGCTTAACCTTTTGTTTCAGAGCCTTGTTGTAGCTCTTAACAGGGGCTTTGCCCTTCTTCCCTTTCTTCTTGTTCCTTAAAGGAACCATTAAGACAGAGGATGAAGGCTTTCCCTTTAGAGTCAACTCTGTAGTCAAGAGCATATTCAGTAACTCTGCCGGCATACAGTCGATCTTGTTCATATTAAAATTAATGATGAACGGATCGAAAGAGGTCGGGAGAGACTGCAATATGATATCTACAGCAAGCTGCTGATTGATGGTATGTCCCAGTTTCTCTAGAGCCTCCTTGTACCCAATCATCTTGAGTACGTGAGCACCTACTGGACTCCCTTCAGCCAGTTTGCTCTGAAAGAAAAGCTTAGTCAAATTATAGCGTTCAGTCCTAGCCTGTGCAGCATACAGCATCTTGAGGTTTGCTATAATTTCTATAGGAGATAAGTCCTCATGCTGACGCTGAAGCTCTGGCGTCATAGACGCAAGCATCAGGCAAGCGACATCAATGCTATCATTGACATGCTTCTCATAAGCATCCCGAACCGCCCTTGCGGCGTTCGGAGCTGGTTGAGGCGGTATAGCCGTCTCGAGGACATACAGTTTCCTCTCAGCCTTAAGAACAATCTTAAGGTGTCCGTACCAGTCTGAGAAGTTTGGCCCAGCAAACTTCTCCCTTTCCAGTAGGGATCGCACATTGAAATTCGTGGTGTTCGTTGCTGCAGGAATCTACAACAATGCAAGAACAGCAAGGTCAGTATCAATGTTTAGAATCAATCCAGGACTTTAAGAAAGATTCTTTTCTCACTATTTTATCTGACTGAAAAATCCAGTAAAACAGTCCGAAAGAGTAAAACTCTTTTAGTGAGATGGGATCCAGATTTCACACTTGGTCTCCGCGTCCCGCTCAGGCGAGATAAGATGCACAGAGAGTACAAGCACTAATCTCTGGTAGGCAATCCCTGCCAATCGCCAACCCGTGCGATTCCCCTTCATCCGGGCAATCCAGCAGACTGTGCCAACTGAGTTGGTACAACACAGTCTCTGATCCCGCAGATGGCTGCCTCCATATAGCTAACATATGCTCAATATGTAGCCTACATGGTCAAGCTGACCCAACCTACTCCCTGGACCACCACGTGCTATGCTGAGCAACGAGAAGCGATAAATCCCTTCTCTGTAACACGCAGGTGTAATCACACACCGTCTGAAGATAGATGGGCGTGCCCACTGAGTGGGTACAACACGGCCCCAACGATAGTCAGAACAGTGAGGTTTCGCGTCAGAAGGCTTACGTGCTTGATATTTTAACGTTGGATTTTAACGGTCTTTTATCTTCTTAACTATCATGCAAACCCTATGGTGATAGCTGAAGATTAACTCATGCAGTTCTAATTATACAAACAATAAATAGAAAGCAAGCTGATCTTATGTGGTAAAAGCCCATAAGCCTAGGTAAGACCTTAATTTAACTTAAGGCTTCACTTGAGCTCTTCATGGGTCTTTTGCATCTCATCTGGCCCCAAACCAGGGCCCAAGCGCCCACTGCAGCTCAGGTGCGCTCACCAGGTAAATGCGCCTCTGCCAAGTGTGCTATGTGCTCTTGTCTAATCAAAATACAATTTAATCTATCTAGACAAGATTGACACGCAGGTCAATTACACAATAAATTAATTAAAATGTGATGCGCAGATCACAATTATAATAATTTACATTTTAATCCAGGCACGCAGGCCCCAGCACAGCACACATTAAAATGGGCATCCCACATAAGATTAAATAAACACACATCATGGTATACATTCATCATGTGATCCAATACTAAGAAAATAAAGGTTTCAAAAAACCCATTGGGATTAATTTTATTTTCCTTATGTGCCCTACTACCTTACAACGGTACATTAATAGGGATCCACTCATCATGTCTAGTGCGATCCACTGCCTTTGCATGCACCAAGTCCTAACTGACTTGAGTCGACCTAATGGTCAACCATGCATGCGCAAGGGCTGAACTACCTTCCTGAGTTCTGGCAAGCGGGTGTGACCCCGGGCCTCACTCAAGAGCGTTCACTTGTTGTCTCAACCAGACATCGCTACACGCCTGTCTGCAGTCGACCTATAGCCACCTCGTGCAATGCACAGGTGCCATCTGGTCGACCCATCTAGGCTGTCAGATCGTCTGATCAGACTGGTTGGATCTTAACTAGACAATGATTTCAACCCTATCAACCTGTCTAAGGGTTTAAAGTAGGCGCAAATGTAGATCTAGATGGATGCGCGCAAGTTAACAAGTTTTGAAACACAAAACAGATCTTTAACAAGCGCCAACAAAAGATCATGCATTAACATGACTAACATGCGTTAACATCTAATCATAAGCATGTTATATTTCGCATGGTAACAATAGATCAATTCATTGTCGCAAACATGGAAACAAACATGTTATTGTCGCATGTTGATAAGATTTAGATCTACACTAAAACGCAAACAAGGATCACATCAAGCAATCATGTAGGTTCATACAAAACCTGCTCTGATACCAATTGAAAGTCCCTTTCGAGAGGGGGGCGAAACCCAAAGGGGGCGCATATATCATTTTCGCAAGGGAAGTTAGTGTTTCTTAGATCGGTTAGCATGAACACATGATCAACTTATTCAACGATTGCATAGATGAAAGGATTCATACCAAAGCCATTGCAAGGATGGCGACTTGGAAGCAAAGATGCAAGTGCTTCTTCTCCAAAGGCACCGCACACAAGATGAGAGATAGCTCCTTCTTGTTTCTCCTTGTGCTAGCAAGGATCTCCAAGACTCCTAACCGTGTGAAGGAGATCGGATGTGTTCTTGGATTGCCGAATGCCTTCTCTACTCTTCTCTTCGAGACAAGACACACTCAAGAGAAAGCTTGGCAAGAGCAAAAGCATTGAAGCATGAAGGCGTTTCTTGGCCTTGAGGCGTTTTGGCGTTGAGGCTTCCAAATATGGTAAGTCTTCACTCCACACGTTCACGCTTAGTGAACTAATCAAAACGCCCCATCACTTGAACCATGCGTTCACATAAGTGAACCGGTTCAATTGACTTTGGTTCAACAACCAAATCAAACCATGACCATACCAAGACATGGTCTAGATCTCATTAAACCAAAAAGGGTTCAAGATCTAACCACACATCACTTGATGCTCTTGATCTCATCGATCTAGCATCAGATCTCTCGATCGAAGCTTACCGATCTCAAGCCCTAATCAATCAAACATGATCAGACCAGATCTCACTTCCAATCAGAGTCTAAACTCCTTTAAACTGAACCAAAACAATTCAGTCCACACGATCTGACATAAGTAAGCCATATCATCAAATTGTGCGACCCTTAGGGTTTCCTTTAAATGTCGGTAACGATAACTTACGTTATCACGATCAGTGAGGGGTATCTAGCAACACATCACTGTCTCCCGATATAAAGGAAAGAGTCTTCCAAGACTACACCCAAACCACAGCACAAGTGTGAATCCACTTCACTAGGCATACATGTTTCCTTTGCCACTGGATGTTCTTATTGGACAAGCGTGTCAAGCCTGTAACTCCAATATGATGAGAATGATTAGATCAGATGAACATAGTCATCTGGGTATGGCCATACACTTTCTCAATCATCTCATCCAAAGGGGGGCCCATTAGAACATCACACTCCAAACGAGGAGACGGCAATCCTATATCTATCACTAGTGCCCTAACCTGACTCATGCTCATTATCCAAGATAGACTATAACCATTATATTTCAAATGATATTGAACTACCTCAAAACAATGCCAATCATCATTTAGAAACACAAGTAATCTCAAGTCAGAGGAAATATGCCACTTGTTGCATACAAGGATTATTCACATTGTGACAAGCAATTGAATATCCTAGTAGGGTCTGTCCAGTACATCCAATGTACCCATGAGTCTACATCTTATTCCATGCTCGAAGCATCCTATAAGATTAGAACACATATTAGTCTCAATCATATCAAGGCTGTCTCATGTTCACCAAGATATCTCGACTGAGGACTATACTGCATGTCAGCCAAGCTGAACAGCATTGAGACATTATTCAGAAGTATACATATTGCAGCAGATAATGTAACAACCTGAATAACAACCATTGCCTTTATAAACATAAAGTTTATACATGATGCTGATACAATCCCAAGGCCTCAAACATTATCCTTAAGGGCATACCCCAACAGAAATCACACTTGAGTAGGTGTACAAAGTATCTAATTTTGCAAGGCCAAAATGTAGGTGAAAGTACAGCACAAACTGTTATTTCTTTCAAACAAAATCTCATTAGAAAAGCTCTTGCACGAATGATAATTATTGATGAACTACCATTTAACTTCACTGAAAGCAAAGGTTTTAGAGATTTTTGTAATGTGGCTATATGACATTTTCAAGTTCCTTCCCGACAAAGAATCTAGAGATTGTTTTGAGATATTTATTGAAGAAAGATTGAAGAAAAATTTATAAGGAAATTGCACACACATTTGTCTTACTACTGATACGTGGACTTCAATACAAAAAATCAATTATGTGTATCATTGGACATTTTATTGATATGAATTAGAAATTGCATAGATTAGTTTTGAATTTTTTTTTCTAATTACTAGTCATAAGGGTGAATTAATTGGAAAAACTATGCAAAAGAGCTTACATGTTTGGGAATCTCTAAAGTTATGACTATTACAGATGAAAATGCAAGTTCTAACGACACTACTATTTCATTTATGAAGAAAAGGATAAGCAATTGGGAAGGAGGTAGTATCCTTAGTGGAGATTTTTTGCATGTGCGATGTGCGGCACATATTATGAATTTAGTGGTGCAAGATGGACAAAAAATATCTCACTTGTCAGTAATGAAATTTCGAGAACCAATAAGATACATAAGACAATCTCCATGACGGCTACAACTTTTTAACACGTGTTTCACAAGAGCAAATTGAAAGTAAAGCTCATTTATCACTAGATGTATGCGCATGATGAAATTCAACTTATGTTATACTAGATACAGCACAAAAGTATGCAAGAGCTTTTGAAAGATTTCATGAAGAAGATCATCATTATGAGTTGGAACTCTTAGCTAGTGATGCACATGGGAGACCTTTAGAAAGTGATTGGAAAATTATTTGTGATTTAATTTAAATGCTCAAACTTTTTTACCAGTTCACTTTAAATGTATCTATCACTTTGTCTACTACTTGCAATATTTAGGTGAATGAAATTAGTCAAGTAGCATCAACTTTAAATGAATGGGTAGACGATATGACTCTTGATCCTTAGTTTCATGAAATGGCTATAAAAATGGAACTAAAATGAGATAAATATTGGGGATGTTTAGACAAATTAAACTTACTTCTGTTTATCGTAATAATTTTTGACCCAAGATACAAGATGAAATATTTGAAATTTGCTTTAGCAGAGATGTATGGTGAAGATAAAGTTTTAGCTATATTGAATAAATTAGAAATGAATCTTCAAAAAATATTTAATGCGTACAAAACCAAGATGGACTTTAATGACACTTTTAATGTTTCTGAAGCATCAAGTTTTGAAATAGGAAAACAATCTGAGCAAAGTCTTTCCAAAATTGAATTGAAATATAGGAGATATAAGGAATAAGTTGGCATTCAAGAAAAATCTAAATTAGATAAATACTTGACTGAAGAAGTAGAAAATGGAAATCCATATTTTGATATTTTAGGTTAGTGGAAAATGAATGCGATTAGATTTCCTATTCTAGCTACAATAGTTCAAGATATCATGTCAATTCTTATATCAAATGTAGCTTCAAAATTAGTTTTCAGCACTGGTGGTCGTGTGCTCTATCCTTTTAGAAGTTCATTATCTCCTTTGATGCTTGAATCTCTTATTTGTTGTCAAGATTGGATTAAAACAAGTAATCGCGAAGTTGAAGAAAATGCTGATGATGTTGAAACGCTAGATAAAGGTATGTTATTAAATTTTTAAAATACATGAAGCTCTTATTTGTTGTCAAAATTGATTTATATGTTTTTTATTATTTATGTATGCATTTATAGTGATTTCTACAATTAAATCTGCTCTTGTTGTAATTGACTTGCGGATGTAACTAACTGATGCTTTACATTTTGGTAGTATTTTCTGATATTATTTTATCTCAAAACAATGCATATTCTAGTGCTTTTATGTAATATTCAGGCTTACTTACTTTGTTCTAAATCTTTACTTTTCCTTGTCTTTTTGCAATTTTAGGTAAAATCACTCATTTTTGGAGCTTTTTAAAGATTTTAAAGTCATGGAGTGATTTTTTATGAAGAGACAAGTCTACACAACAAATTTAGTATCAATCAGAGTTTTATTTGAAAATCACGGCCGTGTGAAGATTTTGGGGTTCACCTGTGATTTGCAAAAAGGTCCCAAAATCCATAGTACACGTCACGGTCAGACCAAGATTTCAATCTTTGGCCATGATTCCAACGAAGATATTTTTTAGAAATGAACAGTACGCTTCACGGTCAGCCCAAGATTTTGGGGTTCACCCGTGATTGCTGCTGCCTATTGACCTTCCTCTCATTTTTCACTTGATTTGTGGCTCTAAAAAATTTAAAAAAATATGTAAAAAAATGAAATAGAAAGCTAAGAGGAAGGCAAAGAGTTTGGGCAAAAAATCCCTCTTTTCATGACATATTCAAGGAACAATTGAGGGAAGAACATAGAGGAGAGAGAAGACCGACGACAAGGGCTTTCAGAGAGGATCTTGGGGCGATTTCATGATGGATCTTCACCAAACCAAGATGAAATGTTTGAATCATCTTCTCCTACCTCTCCTTAGTCTTTATTTCTAGTTTTCTTTGTTGATTTGAGAGATTTGTACCGAATTTCATGGTTGCACTAGCTTAAACCGTTATTCGGGGCTCGGATGAAGCCCTTTGACTTGATTTATTGTACGAACTGATTTATTTTGATATTTATGAGTTATTTCAATGCATATTTTATCTAGTTGTGCTATTTTCATAATATTACCCTGATCAAGTAATTTTGTGTTTAAGATGACACGATTCTGACCGTAACGAGAATAATGTTGTCAAAACCACTAGATAGAACTTTTGAACCTCTACCACAAAAGTAATTAGGGTTCAATCAAGAGTAAAGTAGTTTTTCATAGAACTTAATGGGTTTGTTTAAATCGATAAGCCACGAAAGTAGGAGATCGATTTAAGTAAACACTGGGCTATACTGACCGCAAGGGGGTAACCTGTACTTCAGGATAAACTTCATATGCAATATGAATAACTCAAGCATGAGTTAACTTTAGTTCAGATAGATTAGTCAATGTGGTGAATTCCGTAGTCCTGATATCTCTCAATTAGACACTCTTCGTGTTTCTATCGTTGTTTTTCCTATTTTGTTTGTAGTTGAGTTTAATAACCTTATTTCAAAACACAATAATTTGATTGCTTAGCTTCTAAATATCAGAATAGTTGGTACTTGACCCAGTTCCCTGTGGAACCAACATCTTTGGTATTACTTTGATAACACCGTGCACTTGCAGTGCTCATCAAGTTTTTGGTACCATTGCCGGGAACTTCGGTCAATATTAACAAATTTCTAAATTTAGTAGACTAAGCATTTTTTTATTACTTTTTATTTTTATTTTTTATTTTTTCTATTTCCTTTCTTAAGCTTTATCACTATCTCTGATCATTATTATGCAAAGGAGCTTAAGAACAGGTGAATCTGGATCTGCTAGAGGATATGGCCCTCAATCACAGTCAATGGTTAGGTGAGAGAGTTAACACACATAGAGCTGTAACTATAAGTCTAATTTACACGAATTGAGCTGTTAGCTGCAAAGATAGATACTTTATCACAAAAGTTAGATTCATTTATTATCAATTCAGTTGAAGCCACTAATGCTTATTGTGAATTTTATGGAATTTCAGGAAACAACTTCGTTGAATGTCAATTAGGAATCTCACAACCATAACCTTTTGGCGAGTAAGCCAACACATTTTGGAATCTCAATCCTGGACCACAGTTAGACCCATTTTCTAATGCATACAATCTAGGTTGGAAGAACTATCAAAATTTTTTCTATGAGAACAATCCCAACACAATTCCCCAATCTAGCAATAGGCAACCTCCTGAATTTCAACTGAGGTAGTTTGTGCCACCTAAAATGTCTAACCTGGACTCACTACTAGAGACTTTTATGGCTACACAAACCAAGGAATATGAGAGTATTAGTGAAGTTATTAGGCAACTAACATCTAAATGGACATTCTCGAGGTCCACAATAAGATGTTGGAAACCCAATTGACTAATTAAGCTAGCACCTCTACAATAGCCTCTAGTAAACTCTCATCCCAACCTAAGATAGCCCCGAGAGAATATTGCACTTGCATTGCAATCATCACATATGTTGGGAAACAACTTGAGGAGCCTATGATGCTTGAACATGATACTGAGATTAGATCTCCTAAGATACCTAAACCTGAAAAATTAAATGAGGAGATAGAACATGAGAAACCACCTAAAGATATAACGTCATTTGTAGGTTCTTGCTATAATGTTGATGCTGTTAAGGAAGCGGTTAACCAAGATGTGATTAGCGAATTGCTTATGATTCTATACAAATCTATTTTGCAGCTGAAGAGGAGGTGAAGGTGTTGTATCCCAACAAGTAGATAGACAAACTTATCTATGACGGCGCATCCAAAAACTTGTTGTGTCTGCAAGTGCACGGATACTCGAAGTAATAAAAAGATATCGAACCCACATAGACCTATGTGTTAAGTACCAAATAATTATTTTCTCACTAGCTAAGCGAACTGAATTTGATAGAAGTAACTATTCAGAGAATATGCCAAAGAGATAATCAGAGAGAAACAATGGGACTAGGGTTTCATCATTCTTAATTCCAATGACTAGATTTAGATAAAAGGTTGTCAGTCCAATTTCATCATGATAAAGATGTAATTTACTTGGTAAAGGTATTGTCTAACTTTCATGCAGACAATCATGCAGTGACCAATCCTCGCTTTCGCGCAAGATCTATCCCAACGCTGAAAATAAGTAAACCATCAACAAAGAACTCAAGGATCACTTTCGTGCATCTAAACTCTAAGTTGATTATCTCTAGTGGAATCTCAAGGATCACTTTCGTGCATCCGAGTCTCAACACAAGTTCTACTTCAGGTTCTCCGACGACTCGATCCTCACTTTCATGCAAGATCAAATCAAGTCTAACACAATAACTCATCCTAGATTCAATTTATCAACATGGCAATAAAATCACTAAAAATTAGAATTCAAAGAACAATCCTAATTTCTTACGATAAGTTCCAAACTCAATGATTTTTAGGGTTCCAAATTTCACAATCAACCTTTCAATCTATTTCGCAAAATTCTAAAACATGAAGATAATATGAAACTATGGAGAATTAAAGACGAATCATCACAAAAGCAGAATTATCATGATAAAATTATCATGACGAAGTAAAAGTCATCTAGTCATATAAAATCAAGGGAAATTACTCCCCCATGTCCCAAAATAAGATTAAGCTTGCATGGAAAAGGAAATACAATAAACCATAGTATCAAAGTGTCTGAAATGAAAGAAAGAGGGAGAATTAACATTGTAATAGAAATTATAGCCGTAAACTGCTTGTAAACCCGTGGTGAACAGTGCCAGCGACTCTCCTTTGTATATTTCTCCTCCGTCTAAGATCCTTTGGCTTTGAAACATCTGTGGTGTCCTCTCCTCCTCCAGGCGAAGCTTCAGTATAAAAATCGCGGCCTGAGGTGACCTCCACGCCTCTTGGCTTGAGGCCATGCCCTAAGGACCTCTCTATTGATTGCTCCCTCGATTGCTCATAAAAATTAGGGCTTTTGGTCACTTTATCTTTTCCTCATCGAGACGAGTCCGCAGTTTCTTTCGGATCTCAATTTGGATGTCTGGATCTCAAGATATGGTCCGCGCAAGAATCGGGCCCAAAAAACTCGCGTGTCCAGGTTAAAATTACGCCTGTAATTTAAATTACGACAGTGCCGTAATTTGGTTCTGTGAACCCTTAGTCAAAATTATGACCTGTGAAAAATATTACGACAGTGCCATAATTTTCGTAAAACTTTCTAGTCGAAAACGTCTAAAAATTACGGCCCGTAAAATGGTTTACGGCAGTGCCGTAATGTAAGTGAATATCTTTGGTTTGAAAGCGCTTCAGATTACGACCCGTGTAAATTCTTACGGCAATGCCGTAATTTTTGTAAAATCTTCTGATGAAAAATTAGCCAAAATACGGCAGTGCTCTGATATTATGGCAGCGTACGAAAATACGGTAGCATAATATATATTACGGCCCTGCCGTATTTTGGTTCGTGGCTCTATTTTGTTTGAAATTTGTCATGTATCCTCTTCTTGATGATGGCAACTCTTTCATGTATTTGATTTTGCTTGAAAACGCCTAAAATAGTGCCTTTTTACCTGAAAATCATCAAAAACTAAAATAGAAGTAGATTTTGTAATATTTGATAAATTTGGCGCAAAAATAAGCAAAAGAGCTTCAATTTAGCAAGAAAAGATATATAAAATGATACAAAATATACTATATATTTTGGTGTCATCAGAAGGACAATGAAGAAACTCTACCTTTTTCTATACTCCTTGATTTAACTAAACCGGTTGTCCTAAGGAAGGTACAATTTGAAAATTTACATGAGCAAGCAACCATGGTAACTGATGAAAGAAACCTAGACTTGAAATCAGTTTTTAATGCTTTAAGGTATGAATTTCTTAGTGCTTACTCCTACATTCTGAACTATGAATAACACTACGATCGAGCTAATGACTCTAAACAAGCGGTTCTTGGGAGGCAACCCAAGTCTTTTCTGTTTTATCTACTTTTGCATTGTGTGTTTTGTTTATTTAGTCTTTTGATTATGAAATTTGATGGTTTATTTTGTTTTGTGTTAACATGCTGATGATCTTGCATTCTTATCATTGTAGGAACACCCAAAAAAATCAAAGTTTTGGAGCTTTTTGATTCATCAATGTCTGTCCATGACCGATTTCACGACCATGATGAAAGTTTTCACAACTCTTGAATTCTACAACGAGAAGTTCACTACTGACCCCTTACTAATTTCAAATCTATGACAGGACTTTTAAAGGAAGAATATAGGCACAAAGGTGAACTTCATGAAGATATGAGATTTGGGGAGATGGTGGTGATGATGAGGATGACCACCAGGAGGAAGGTACTAAAATGAACTCTAATTTTGAGGACTTTAAGCCTAAGAGGAAGAAGTGAATATTACTTTCTCTTAATTCCCCCCACTCTCTCACATCGCATTGATTGCATAGAGGACTATGCAAATTTTTATGTGCGGAGGGGATGATTCTAATGCTTGTTCCTTTTACAGCTTAGTCTTCTAACTATTCATTTGATATTGTATTCTTGACTTACTCTGACTTTTGCTATGTCTATGATACATGACTGTGATATTTTGACTATGTTGTGATGATGGTTATGCTTTTATTTGACTCTATTCTATGATTCTAATGCTGTGGTGATACTATGACACTATGATGTGAGGAGTACTCTGCTGATGACTTATTCGTATATGCTATGATTCTACAACGTGTGGATGTACTGAAAATCTAATGACATGATGATCATACTCTACTGATGATTTGGTAATCTCTATTGCGATACGTTTTCCTTCCATATTGATGCATGTATTTAGTTATTATGATTGGAAATAATCTGATAATTATCCATTGAACTTGATGATTTCACTCTGTTGATTTATCTTGATAATATCTGTGATTTATTTTGATTCTAGATTATCTTGTTACTTGCATGCTGATACTTGTGTGGCTTGGTCACAGGCTGTGACATTTCTATAATGTTTTATTTATGTTGTGATGCGGTGGTATATTTTTATATGTGGATGAGACATTTTTGATGACACCTCTATGATTTGGTGTTATGATGATATTGTGATATGATGCACATTTGTCATGCTGAGGATTTATGATGACAACTTATTTGGATATTCTTGTCTGGATTATGGTGTATTTGTGATTCTGTGATGCTATTATTATGCAATGAGTCTGATTCAGGTATTTTGTAAGACATGAGTTGAAGTCAAAAATTAAAAAAAAAAGAAAAAAATAAAATGAGAGGTGAACTGAATCAAAATGTCACATCGTTTGACTTACAATAACACAATTGTGTCTGACCCAAACATTTGATTTTGGATGAATTGGATTTGTGAATGTAGTATGTATGATAGACTCGATCCTTTGTATGCTTCTAGCTAAATGCCTTGTCTTTTAAAGATTGTGAGACCTACTTGATTCAATTCTTGTCAATGAACTCATCAACTGATTTCTCAAACTGGATCATGGTTTGCTCATGGAAATATCTGACTTAGTTGCATACTTTAAGCTTGAATAATTTCTTCCATATCTTATATGTGTTTCATCTAATTTTATTGCTTGAGAACAAGCAAAGATTTATGTCTGAGAGTATTTGATGCCTTGCATTTTGGTAGTGTTTTATGATATTATTTTATCTCAAAACAAGGCATATTCTGGTGCTTTTATGTAATATTTAGGCTTATTTACTTTGTTTGGAATCTTCACTTTTTCTTGTCTTCTACAATTTTAGGAAAAATCACTCATTTTTGGAGCTTTTTGAAGATTTTAATGTCATGGAGTGATTTTTTATGAAGAGACAAGTCTACATAGCAAATTTGGGATCAATCAAAGTTTTATTTAAAAATCACGGCTGGGTAGAGATTTTGCGGTTTACCCGTGATTTGCAAAAACATCCCAAAATCCATAGTACACATCACGTTCGGGCCAAGATTTCAATCTTTGGCTATGATTCCATCAAAGATATTTTTCAGAAATGAACAATACGCTTCACGATCAGCCCATCATTTTGGGGTTCACCCATGATCGTTGCTGCCTGTTGACCTTCCTCTTGTTTTTCACTTGATTGATGGCTCTAAAAAATTTTAAAAGATCTGTAAAAATATGGAATAGAAAGCTAAGAGGAAGGCGAAGAGTTTGGGCATAAAATCCCTCTTTTTGTGACATATTCGAGGAGCAATTGAAAGACGAACACAAAGAGGCGAAAAGACAGGTGACAAGGGCTTTCGGAGTGAATTTTGAGGCGATTTTGTGATGGATCTTCACCAGACCAAGAGGAAATATTTGCATCATCTTGTCCTACCTCTCCTTAATCATTGTTTCTAGTTTTCTTTATCAATTTGTGAGATCTGTACCGAATTTCATGGCCATACTACCTTAAACCTTTATTCAGGGCTCGAATAAAGCCCTTTGACTGCTGGTGTATATGCCCTTAGGACTAGATGTTGGTCTATCTTATGTACTATTTGACATTGATATCTTATGTATCATTCTAGCATTATTATTATTATTATTATGCTATGTTTATATCTGTGAATATGTACTTACATAATAATACCCCTAGAGACAGATTATGTCTGTGCTCAAACTCTGTCCCTAGTCAAAGTACCTGAGTGGATATGGGATAGCTCTGGTACATGTGAGATTGGTATATGGGCTAGTTAGGCACAAGGTGATAATGCAGAAATATGGGTATATCAGTGGTAGATATACTGGACCAACCCGCTATGAGGCTCTAACTTGGTGTCATCAGTTAACCTCACAAGTGACAGGAGATGCATTGATCCTTTGACTTAAGGTCATTGACCCTTCCATATGGTTAGGGACATGCTTTGATACACCCTAATACCTCACCGTAGTTGGGAGGTCATAATGGTTGTCATTGAGTATGTCACGACTCATATGAGATGATCAATGAATAGACATAGGATTTGCCCCTTCCTTAGGGAAGCTTGATATCCATGGGGCGCCCCTATGGTTCTATGATTGGAAGTGTATGGCCATAACTAGGTGAGAACCTAATTTAGTTATAGCCATGAGATTGGGTGAAAGCAAGTGGTGACACACTTGTCCAATTGGATATCAGTTTGGCAAAGGGACTGTAATGCATTGGTACCTTGTTACGATGATGGGGATGTCGATGTCGATATCCATTTCGAAGACTTAGGGAGCAGTGATGGACTACTAGGTACCACTCACAACTTGTGATGACCTAAGTTCATCACTGCCAACGTCAGAGGAACCTACAGGGTCGCATGCCTTGATGCTTGAGTTTTTGTATTGATTGCATAGCCTTCTATTAGTGCTTATGCCCTGCAGACCAATGAATGGACATAGCCCGGCATTATTCGAATGTACTTTGATAAAATTGATGTAATTAATTAAGACATGGTCGTTATTATGCAGATTGCTTTACCTGCGTTGATGTATTGAATTGCATAAATAATGTCCTAGGAGTTTGGTTGGACCCATTCTCATAAGCAATCCCCACTCAAGGTGCCTTAGCCGATATTGTTGGTGTATATGCCCTAGGACCTAGTTTTGGTCAACTTATGTACTACTTGACATTGATATTTATATATCATTCTGGCATTGTCGTTATCATTGTTTGACTACACCTGCGATTGTGTACTTACATGATAATGTCCCTAGAGACAGATTGGATCTGTGCTCAAATAATTATCCCCAGTCAATGTACCTCAGTGGATATGGGACAGCTCTGGTACTTAAGAGACTGGTATGTGGGCTAGTTAGGCACGTGGTGCTAACGCAGACACATGGGTATATCATTGGGGATATACTGGATAGATCCGCTATGAGGCTATGACTTGGTGTCATGAGTTATCCTCATAAGTGACAGGAGATGCATTGATCCCTTGACTTGAGGTCATTGATCATTCTATATGATTAGGGACTTGCTTTGATACAATCTAACACCTTGCCGTAGCTGGGAGGTCATAACGGTTGTTATTGAGCATGTCGCGACCCATATGAGATGATCAATGGACAGACATAGGATTTGCCCCTTCCCTAAGGAACATAGGATTTATTCGCGTTTTAAAGTAAATTAGGGCGACGAGCGAACTCGTCGTCTTCCCCGCGGATCTCGGCGATTTACTCGCCGCCGCGTTCTCGCCGTCTGGAACACGTCTTGCCTCTATATAATGGGGCTTCTGCTCTCGTGGGTTCGATTCGAACCCTAGAACATTTTCACCCCTAGAAGCGCCGCCAGGAAGGAGAAATCTCGCCCGAATCAATCGCCGGAGTTCTAGCGGCGCCGCCTCGTGTTCCAACCATCCAGCGCCTTCAGCGACGGCGATCTCTGTGTTCTGGTTGAGTTTTGAGTATCGACAGCGGCGGCGTCACCGTCGATGCTTTCGTCTAATTCGAGAGCTTCGACCGGGCGTCGAAATCTCTCCGAAGTTCGTCGAGGAGCTTCGTTTCGTTGTTATAAAGCTTCTGGAGAAATTTGGAGTCGATCTGATGTTCGACGCGTTCTCGCGAGCTCGCCGGCGCAAGCAGCGGACGCGAGTCCGGCAGCCTTGCGCGGCGGCGGTCGGGCGGCGCGGTTTGATTGGCTGGACCAGGTTCAATTTTAGGGTTTGGCGGTTTATTTATAAATAAACCGGTTGCTAAGTTTTGAAATCGATTTAAACCGGTTCGAGTTTTATTTAAGTTTTGGGCGGTTTATTTAGAAATAAACCGTCGGCTGTTTTGAAATTGATTTGAACCGGACCAAGCGGTTCAATTCCAGTTGGGTTAGAAATTGAATTTAGACCGGTTCGACCCCGATTCGGTCGAATCCGGGCCGGTTCAAGTAGTCGTTGGAAAGATAATTAAATTTCCTATCTAATGGTTATCTGTATAGCCTTAGATGAGTTTTATATTTTGTGTAATTTAAGTTAGAAGTCTCGGTTTAACTTGGTTCAGGGTGAATTTGACCGGTTCAGTGCAATTCTGTCCGGTTCAGTGGGTTTTAGGTTCGGTTCATATGATCTGAGACTGGTTCTCTAGGTTTAGGGTTATGTTCTACCTGTTGGTAGTTTTGGTTTTCAAATTAGAATGTTTAATGATAGAGTTCATGTACAAATTCATGTTATAGAGTGGTTGGTCCAATAATCGGCTTGCATTGTTTGATATACAAACTTGTTGACTTTTCAAGAGGATTTAGAATAACAGCACTTGAGGTAGGAATCTTACCCTACTCCTTTCTTACAGTGTCAATAATAGGATTTGCTACTTAATCCTTTTGTTTGATATATGATGCATATGATAGAATTGATTGACACTGATATCTGATTGCATCATCTGCTTGATTTGTTTCTGTAATTCAGTTGACCTCATTTATCTTGTTCCTAGGTCATATTCTATTTCTGTGTGCACAATAAAAGAAACTGTGTTGAGATATCTGATTTATTGGCTTATGAACCTGATTGAACAATTGTGTATCTGAGATATTGACGTATAAGTATGTGGAACCGCTGTAAAGCTGAGATGATAAAGTCGTGATATATTTTGACCGCTGACCTGGATGATTTATTCTCCAGTGGCCTGTTTATCTGAGTTATAGTTCCGACGCGCATCGGACTATCTGAGATGCCGGTACGGCACCGCCAGTTGTCTTTAGGACAATACTACGGATGTCAGTGTTGGACGCAACACTCCGGGCTGTTTAGGACAGTCGTTCCATTGCATGAGCAACAGTGGAAACACTCTGAAAATGAGTGCGGCTCTTAAGTGAGATCTGTTGGCCAGCTTGATGATTTGCATGACATTCTTATATTATTTGTATATCGTTGTTTTAGTTATTGTATTATCCTGCTATTTGATTCCCTCAACATGTTTGTTGATTCCTACTTAGCATTTCTGCTAACTTCCTTTGTTTCTCTTCCAGGTACATGGGTGAGATGGGCGTTGAGATCGCCGAATAACCACCTTGTTGGGCTCCTTTTGGTCTTCATGAGGTGGAGCAACATGGTAGGGTGGGTTGTATACGTTGAAATGGGGTCGTCGGAGCAGTTTTGCGGCTTTGGGTAGCTGTCCGCAGAAGTCACGGGGTGTGACTTTTGTCACTAGGTGACTCGAGGAACATTCTGTGGGAGTTCTGACTTGTGCATGTGGCTCCACCTCTGATTCCAAAATTTCTCTGGGTAGCAGTCCGCAGGACCCACGGGGCGAGGTTTTCGTCACTGGGTAACCCGAGGAACTTTCTGTGGAAAATTTTTAGGGCACCGTTGGGGCCAGATTTTCCCCTTCTTTCATGCTGTATGCTCCTGCATCATCTTCCGCTGCGCGCTCTGCGGAGTTCTCCTCCGGAGAACTAGGGGGTAGAGGCTCGTCAGGGTCTGAGGACTCCTCTAGCGGACCGTAGAAAGGGAGTAGATCCGCCACGTTGAAGACGGGGTGGAGGCCCATGTCCTCGGGTAGGTCCAGCACATAGGCGTTAGAGCCAATCTGCCGCACCACTGCATAAGGCCCCATGTAACATGGCCGGAGCTTAAAATGAGCCCTGTTTGAAACTCTCTTTGGGTGGATGCGCACCCTCACCAACTCATTAACATAAAAATGATGTGGCCTACAGTGCTCGTTGGCCTTCATCGCATTATGAGTGTTGCCCAAAAAGAGACGATGCCGTACTTCGTCATACAAACTAGCTATATGCTGGGCAAAGGAATATGCATATTCAGACAGATGGGACTCCATGGGTAGGTAATGCAGGTCAATGGGTTTGTGAGGTTGATGGCCCATAACAATCTGGAAGGGACTAAGACCCGTAGACCTATTAGCGGCGCTATTGTATGCGAATTCCGCCATGGGGAGAATGGAATCCCAAGACCTTGGGGGATCACTAATAAGGCACCGGAGCAAGTTACCCAAACTATGATTAACCACCTCAGTTTGTCCATCAGTTAGGGGGTGGTAAGCAGTGGAAAATTTCAGGGTGGTGCCCAAGAGGGCCCAGAGTGAGCGCCAGAAGTGGCTCACGAAGCGCGTGTCACGATCGGACATGATAGTGTGGGGAAGACCATGGAGACGGACAATCTCCCGAAAGAAAAGGTGGGCGACATGGGTCGCATCCGCGGTGCGTGAACAGGGTATGAAATGTGCCATCTTCGAAAAACGATCTACAACCACGTAGATGGAGTTGAAGCGGGACGCAATGCGGGGCAGTCCTAGGACGAAATCCATGCTGAGGTGGTGCCAAGGACCATCAGCTACAGGTAACGGACTATAGTGACCAGTGTTCGGGGGACGTGGTTTGGCTAGTTGGCAAGTGCCACATTGCGCACGATGCGCTCCACGTCCTTGCGAAGGGAGGGCCAGAAAAGGTGCTCCTCTGCCATGTCAAGAGTTTTGTCTCGGCCATGCTGGCCGGCGACGCCACCCGCGTACAGCTCGAGCAACAGATGATCTCAAAGCGATGTGCGAGGAATACACAGGCGGTTCCCCAAAAAGAGATAGCCCTCACAGTGCTGGTAGGGAGACTCAGGATCAGGGGCGAGGGTCAAGGCGGCATGCACGGTGACGAAGTCAGGGCAAGTGGCGTACTCCTCCTTAACATGGTCGAAGGTATTGATGCATGTCCTCATCACGCAGAGGAGGGTGCGAACTCGGCTAAAGGCATCAGCGACGACGTTCTCTTTGCCCACCTTGTGATTAATCACAAAGGTGTACTACTGTAGGTACTCGACCCACTTCACATGGTGGGCACCCAACTTCTTCTGGGCACTAAGAAAGGACAAGACCTGGTGGTCGCTATAAACGACAAACTCACAGTGGAGGAGATAGTGCCTCCACTGTCGAAGTGATTGGACAATGGCATAAAATTCCTTGTCGTATGTCGAGTAACGCTGGCAGACAGTGTTCAACTTCTCACTGAAGAAGGCGATTGGATGACCTTCTTGACTAAGGGTTCCTCCGATACCGGTACCAGAGGCATCGCACGCGACTTCGAAGACTTTTGAAAAGTCTGGGAGTCGGAGAATAGGGGCTGTGGTTATGGAATCCTTAAGGGTCTCGAAGGCGTGTTGAGTGGCGGCGGTCCACTCAAAGTCCTCCTTGGACAAACGCTGGGTCAGGGGGGATGCAATCGTGCTCAAAACCCCGAATGAAACGACTGTAAAAGCCTGCGATGCCCAAAAGCTGCGGACTTTGGACACGGTACGGGGTTCGGGCCAATGCCGGATGGCTTCGACTTTGGCCGGGTCAACAGAAAGACCCTCGTCAGATACAATGTAGCCTAGGAAGTGGACGTGGTTGGTCATGAAGGAGCACTTCTTCATGTTAAGGAAGAGGCGCTCCTTGCGCAGGAGGTCAAATGTGGAGCGAAAATGCTCCAGGTGTTCTTCTGGGGTCCGGCTGAAAATCATGATGTCATCAAAATAGACGACCAAGAATTCGCCCATGTAGGGCTTGAGAACCTGGCTCATGAACCGCATGAAAGTGGATGGGGCATTGGACAACCCGAATGGCATGACAAGCCGTTCATAAAAACTGTCCTTGGTCTTGAACGCGGTTTTCCACTCATCACCTTCGCGGATGCATACTTGGTGATAGCCGCTGCGAAGGTCCAGCTTAGAGAACCAAGATGCCCCAGAGACTAAGTCCAGCATATCATCAAGTCGAGGTATAGGGAACCTATACTTGATGGTGATCCGGTTGATGGTGCAACTGTCATTGCACATCTGCCACGACCTGTCCTTCTTGGGTGTGAGCAATGCAGGGACTACGCATGGACTTAGGCTCTAACGGATGTACCCCTTAGTGAGGAGGTCATCCACTTGACGCTGCAGTTCAGCGTGTTCAGTTGGGTTCAAGGGATGATGGGGGAGATTTGGGAGGGGAGCTCCCAGGATAAGATCGATGGCGTGCTGAATCTCCCTAGCCGGAGGGAGATCATGGGGCAAGTCCTCCGGACTAATGTCAGCAAACTCAGTTAACAGGGTTGAGACTTCCGGGGGTGGTGTCGTATCTACTGCGGGGGAGGACTCCGGGGACTCGCGCAACATCAAGGCATAAACAACCTTAGATTCTGTGGCCTCACGCATAAGTGCCGAGGTGCGCACAAGGGACACGAGAGCGGGTGCCGGCGGAGCAGCCGCAGGAGGGACAACTACACCTTTGGAGGTGGACGCGTGCAGTTCCTTGGGTGGAGCTGGGATAAAACGGATATTCTGGTAGCAATTTAGAACTCTCATGCAGCAGATTTTAAGCTCAGCAAGTCAAAATGGGGACACCAACGGATTCGCAGCACACAGCTCACATGCTTATGTGCCTAAAACAAACCAAAGAACAGCAGAACGTCCACGTCTCCGATGAACGGATACCCGTGGAAGATCGAAAATCGTAACAGAAATGAACATGATGAAATGAAAAGACAGGCGGACCTGACCCATCGGAGGCGGTGGGATTTACTTTACTGCTTCGAAGACCAGGAAGGAAACACTTCGGAGTCGAGGCATTGACCACGACTCTTACAAACTTTGAAGGCGAAGCGCCGACTTTGACTTCCACACAAACTGGAGGCACTCTTGCTCACCAAGAGAACACTACCTTCTAAGAGAACTAAGGAACACAGCACCCCCAGCCTCCTCTTTTATAGAACAAGAGGGGGAGGGAATAAGACAAAGTAGAAAAAGACAAGCTACTTTAACAACTAACTACTCTTGCAGCCCATAAAGTAGTCAAGCTGCAGCTACAAGACAAAAGAGAAACAAACTTCTACCTAATATTCTTGAAGCTGGTCGCATGGTCTTCTGGTCTTCGTACGGAGGCGGTTAGGCGATCATACACGCTCGGAGCATACCGTGACAAAGCAACAGAATTTTGAAGTACTGGGCTGTGTAACGATCGTCGCGGCCTTCTCTTGGGCCGTGTTGCTGATGTGGTTGTGAGGCCCATCTGGACTGTGACTCTTCGGGGGTTGGCTTGTAGCATCCTTGGGCCGGGTCACTTCAGTGTGGATGGAGAGTGGGCTGATAATACCCATGAAGCGGTTCGATGGGTGAGATGGGCGTTGAGATCGCCGAATAACCACCTTGTTGGGCACCTTTGGGTCTTCATGAGGTGGAGCAACATGGTAGGGTGGGTTGTATACGTCGAAATGGGGTCGTTGGGGCAGTTCTGCGGCTTCGGGTAGCTGTCCGCAGAAGTCACGGGGTGTGACTTTCGTCACTAGGTGACCCAAAGAACATTCTGTAGGAGTTCCGACTTGTGCATGAGGCTCCGCCTCCGATTCTAAAATTTCTCCGGGTAGCTGTCCGCAGGACCCACGGGGCGAGGCTTTCGTCACTGGGTAACCTAAGGAACTTTCTGTGGAAAATCGGACTTGTGCACCTGGTAGTTGTCCGCAGGACCCACGGGGCGAGGTCTTCATCACGGGGTAGCCCAAGGAACTTTCTATGGAAAATCAGACTTGTGCATGTGAAGCCGCCCCCGAATCGGGTAGTTGTCCGTAGGACTCACGGGGCGTGGCCTCCGTCACTAGGTACCCCAAGAAACTTTCTATGGAAAATTTTTGGGGCACTATTGGGGCCAGATTTTCCCCTTCTTTCATGCTATATGCTCCTACATCAGGCAGTGGTACCGAAGTTGTGACTTGGCATTGCAAATCAAAGCAAAAGGAAAGAAAGGTAGTGGTACCGAAGCTATGGCTTAGCACTGTAGAAGAGAAAGAGAGTAGTGGTACCGAAGTTATGAGCAAGATGAAGCTACGGCTTGGCATTGTAAAAGAGAAAGAGAGCGGTGGTACCGAAGTTATGAGCAAGACCCTTTACTACTACCTTATGGTTTACCTTTTGGGTGCTTTAGCAGATTAGTGCTTCATGTGGTAAGGAACTATTATTATTCAATACTATCGTACAACTGTTGTCCATAGATCTGACCTAGATGCTTTGCTTTTCATCTTGACATCTTTAAAGTCTACAGTGATTTGTGCATCCTGTGATTATATTTTATTGTAGCATTTATAGATCATTGCGGAATATAACTATTGCCAAACGACTAGCACCCCTATGGAATATTGTTTCTTTTTGCTTGAGGACAAGCAAAGATTTAAGTCGTAGGTGTTTTGTTGACACATTTTTATATAGCATTTCAAGTGTGATTTTATAGTCAGAATCATCTATATTTGTAGGCTTTAAGCTTCATTATTGCTTAAATCACTTTACATCTATGAAATCTACACTTCTTTTGGTATTTTCACGTTTTCAGGTCAAAACGACCATAAAGAAGGTGGATTCTGGGACTTTTGGGATCAGAAGGACTCCCCCTAATTAAGATGATTCGAACTGGAAACTTTCAAATTTTTTGAAGCCTCCATTAAGAATCACGACTAGGTCACAATCAAAATCACGCCCGCTACTTGTCTCTGTGCCTGAAGCTGTAACTGGAAATCACAATCAGGTCATGACCAAAATCTCGCCCGTGATCGCGAACCCGCCTGTTTCGAAACCACATGTTTAACCCAAGTTCCTTCGACCTAACCCTAGGGGAAGCTGATGTAGGGGTAGATCACAAGCATGCAAACAACGAGTTTCAAAAATATTGTTTTTGTTAATATCATAAACTAGAGAAAACCGAATTACACTAATGAAGTTGGAAAATATTTTTTTGTAATTTTAGATAAGAAAATCAAAAATTATACTACTTGCTTGAAAATAAAACTTACAATACTTGCTTTAAAATAAATGACGATATCTTAAAGAAGACTCACCTTGCGGTCCTTGAGAATAGAAGGACCGTCCTTCCCGTTCTTCACCGGTCTTACTCTGATGGAAGGTGCAGGTTACACACAAGGCATCCAGCAACCCCACACAGGCGTGGGTGAGTTATAAAGTTAATTAAACACCAACAATGCTAAAGGGTCAAGAGGGAGGCTAGTCCTCCAAGTTCTCTTGCTAACAAAGAAATAGACTATCTAAAGGGGGAGAGAGGGGGGGGGGGGTACCATGTAGCCTAACAACCTCCTTAAAAAATAATTTGGCTATGTGAGAGGCATCAGAAGTTTTATAACAAGGAATGAAATGGGCCATCTTAGTGAATCTATCTACTACTACAAAGATGGAATCATGCTTGCTAGATATTCTGGGCAACCCTAGGATAAAATCCATGCTTAGGTCTTGCCATGGAGCTTGAGGAATGGGCAGAGGGGTGTAGAGGCCAACATTATGCTTATGGGTCTTAGTTATCTGGCATGTCCTATAGTGACTAACCACCTTAGCAACATCCCTATTGAGGTTCGGCCAAAAGAACCTCTCCTCAACCAAGGCTTGGGTTTTATCCCCACCATGGTGACCTGCAGACCCTCCTCCGTGCAATTCCCAAATGAGGAACTCTCGGATTGAGGTCTTAGGGACACAAAGTATAGGTCCAAGAAATAAGAACCCATCCCTAAGGGTGTACAAAGGATGACTCAGGGGATCAACACTAATTTCAGCATGTATAGAAGCAAAGTCAGGACAATCAGTGTAAGCAAGTTTCATACTTTCAAAGCCAGTAACTTGAACATGTAATTTTTGCATAAGTAAAGTAACTCTACTTAAAGCATCAGCTACTTTGTTTTCTTTTCCTAATTTGTGTTTTAAGACAAACGTGTATTGCTGGATGTACTCTACCCACTTGGCATGCCTAAAGTTCAGCTTCTTTTGAGCACTAAGGTAGGACAAAGCCTGATGGTCACTATTAAGGATAAACTCATTATGGATCAGGTAATGCCTCCAATATCTAAGAGACTGAACTACAACATAGAACTCCTTATCATAAGTTCAGTACTTCTGTTTTGCCTCATTGAGTTTTTTTACTGAAAAAGGCAACAGGGTGACCTTCTTGACTGAGGGTCCCACCTATGCCAATTCCAGCGGCATCACAGTCAACCTCAAAGACTTTACTGAAGTCAGGGAGTCTGAGGACTGGGGCTGTGGTCATCCTAACTTTGAGCTCACTAAAGGCTCGGCTAGCAGATTTAGTCCAAGTAAAGTCTCCTAGTTTTAAGCAACTAGTAATAGGGGCAACAATTGTACTGAAGTTTCTAATAAACCTTCTGTAGAAGGTAGCTAAACCATGGAAGCTCCTAACTTCAGTGAGAGTTTTGGGTTCTGGCCAGTCTAGGATTGCTTGGACCTTAGCTGGGTCAGCTTGAAGGCCATGCTCAGACACTATGAACCCTAGAAAGACAACGCTGCAGGAGAGAAAAGAACATTTCTTTAAGTTGATGTAAAGCTTCTCTTTCCTAAGTAGGTCAAGGGTTTTTCTGAGATGATCTAGGTGTGCTTCCTTAGTTTTGCTAAAAATTAAGATGTCATCAAAGTAAACAACTAGGAATCTACCTATGTAAGGTTTCAGGACTTGTGTCATAAGCCTCATAAAAGTGGAAGGGGCGTTAGTTAAGCCAAAGGGCATCACTAACCACTCATATAAACCATCTTTCGTTTTGAAAGCGGTTTTCCATTCATCTCCTTCCCTAACTCTAACTTGATGGTATCCACTCCTAAGATCAAGTTTGGTGAACCACCTAGACCCAACTAGCATGTCTAACATATCATCTAACCTTGGGATAGGGAATCTATACTTCACAGTTATCTTGTTTATGGCACGGCAGTCTATACATATGCGCCAGCTTCCATCCTTCTTGGGGGTCAAGAGGGCAGGAACAACACATGGGCTAAGGCTTTCCCTAATATAACCCTTGGCTAAAAGATCATCTACTTGCCTCTTGAGTTCGGTGTGCTCAGTAGGGTTCATCCTATAATGAGGAAGGTTGGGTAACGTGGATCCAGGGACAAGGTCTATAACATGTTGAATATCCCTAAGTGGGGGAAGGCCATTGGGTAAGTCATATGGGATAAGCTCACTATAGTCTTCTAGAATGTTCTCTATCTCAGGAGGGGTTTTGGTTTCAGTCTTAGGTGTGGCCTGCTTAATGATAAGGGTATAGAGAGGCTGGTTTTCTAAGCATTCCTTAGCAAAGGTTTGGGGTTGGATAAGTTGGATGGTCGGTTTTGGTTGTTTGGGTTCTTCTATCCTACCTTTGCTAGTGGAGGCTCTAAGTTCCTTAGGCAATGAGGGTTTAAGCCTAATCTTCTGTCCATTGTGATTGAAGACATAAGTGTTGGTCCTACCGTAGTGGACAACATCCATGTCAAAAATCCAAGGGCGGCCTAGGAGAATTTGGGCGACATCCATTGTGATGACATCACACCATATTTCCCCTTGGTAAGCACCAAATTGTAATGGGACAAGGCACCTATGAGAGACAGGAATGCTAGTCTGATTGACCCAGGAAATGCTATAAGGCTTAGGGTGAGGTTCTGCCTTTAGATTGAGTTTAGTGACTGCCACCTGAGAGACGGCATTCAAACTGCTTCCTCTATCAATTACTACTTTGCACATGTCACCATGACATTTTGAGTAAGTGTGGAAGATGCTGGTTCTATGCCAGTCTTCGGTAGGGGTGGGGTTGATCAGGGTGCACCTGACTACTCCCAGAGTGTTGAGGAAAAAATCCTCTTCACTATCACAGTCATTTAGCTCAATATTATAGCAGTTAGGATCTTGGTCTAAGGTTTCCTCAGGTTCAGCTTCTGGTTCTACATGTTCCTCAGTCATAACCATTACCTTCTTAGGACAGTTCCTTATAAGGTAACCTGGTTGTTTACAGTTATGGCAGACAACCGGAGTTTGGGTTGGCTTGGGTTTAGGGGTTGAAGAGTTGGGGTGTGAACTGCTAGGAGAGGTCCTATAGGTTGGTTTTAGGGTCATGGTTTCCTTCCTAGTCTTAAGTTGGTGTTGTACCTCAAGGGCTCTTTGGTAAGCTTCCTCTATGGTGTCTATTTGGTAATAGGCAAGTCCTCTCTTAATTTCTGTCCTAAAACCATTTTTGAACCTACTCAGGGTAAACATAGGGTCTTCATCCATCTCACTCCTCAACAAAAGTTCATCAAACTCTATCATGTACTCTTCTACAGTTGAGTTTCCTTGGGTAAGGCTACTAGTTTGGTCGAGAAGCTTATTGTGAAAGTTTAGAGGAACATACTTTTCTCTCAGTCTAGTGTTCATCTCTTCCCATCTTGTAATGGGGGGTTGTCTAGACCTCTGCAGGCTTCTTTCTACATTGCTCCAATAGAGTCTAGCAGAACCTTCAAGAAGGCATTTGGTAAACCTAACCTTAGAGTGCTCGGGCATCATACTCCATTCGAAGTATTGCTCGAGTTTGGTTGCCCAATCTAAGTATTTTCTAGGATCAAGGGATCCATTAAAAGTGGGCGGGTTAAGCTTCACAGCATGTTGCATGTAGTCATCCCTAGGTCTAGGATTTTGATGGGTTTGGACATGGTGTCCTTCCCATTCAAAGTTTTGTGGAGTGTTCCTAGGGGTGTTCCTTGGGGTTTGATTCCTTGGCATAGGTTCTAGAGGATCTCTAGAGTTGTGTTCACTAGGTGGGCGGCTAGGAGATCTACTCCTATTGGACTCTTCTATTTCTTGCACCTTATTGTTGAGTTGATTTAGGTTTGTGTCTATGTTGTCCATCCTTTGAGTTAGATTTGCAATCATCTCAGCCAAGGTATTTAAATCCATGGGTTGGGTGTTTTGAGCCTTAGCTCGGGTTTGCATGGTTGATTTTGAAAAGATTTGTAGATGAAAAATAGGGCTACTAGTATGATAAGATAGAATAGCCAATTATGAAAACCCTTTCTTTCAAACAACCTAGTTCCAAAAATCGCCTAGAAGTTAGAAAATTAAGTTTTGAAGGCTTAAATCTCTAATCTAGGGGCCTAGGCTCTGATACCAAGATGATGTAGGGGTAGATCACAAGCATGCAAACAACGAGTTTCGAAAATATTGTTTTTGTTAATATCATAAACTAGAGAAAACCGAATTACACTAACGAAGTTGGAAAATAGTTTTTTTGTAATTTTAGATAAGAAAATCGAAAATTATACTACTTGCTTGAAAATAAAACTTACACTACTTGCTTTAAAATAAATGACAATATCTTAAAGAAGACTCACCTTGCGGTCCTTGAGAATAGAAGGACCGTCCTTCCCGTTCTTCACCGGTCCTACTCTGATGGAAGGTGCAAGTTACACACAGGGCATCCAACAACCCCACACAAGCATGGGTGAGTTATAAAGTTAATTAAACACCAACAATGCTAAAGGGTCAAGAGGGAGGCTAGTCCTCCAAGTTCTCTTGCTAACAAAGAAATAAACTATCTAAAGGGGGAGAGAGGGGGGTGAAGCGCCAAGCTTCCTTCACCTTGCACCAATCCCTACAAAGATCCCAAGATGTGTAGTAAGATGTTATTAAAGTGTAGGAAGTGAAAGCACAAGAGGTTGGAATACTCAACTTAGAGAATCGCCTTGAAGAAGACCAAGAGATGCTTCCATGTTCTTTGTGCCATCTTGAGTTCTAGATCTCTTTGTTGTTCTTGCCTTGATGGAGATGAGTCTCGGCCTTGCTTGTTGAATGGGATAGGCGAGGGGATAAGAGGAGAGGCTCGGCTCTTGATGGAAGAAGAGGGAAGAAGGAAGGTTTGGGTGACACAAGCACCCTAGGCGACACAAGCACCCTTCATTTGGCTAGGAAACTAGTCAACAATATTATTCAACAATGCTATGCGCATGATGGAATGGGGATGCATAAATAGGCAGCTTAGAGATGAGGATAAGATGAGGACAAGGTGGTCATTGGCCCCTTGCGCCCCTTACATAATTGGAGAAAATTCGAAATGGAGACAAGGCATTAAGTGGGCTGATCTTGTTGCCTTCTTTGGATGGCTGAAATGGTAAGTCTTGAATTCGAAATGGCTGGCTTCCTTAGAGGTGTTGGTGTATATGAGGGAGAATTTGAACTTTGAAAACCTTCCTTGTTGTCTTGGGCAGCAATGAGAAGAAGGAAAGAAGTCTTCCCCTAATTGTGGATCTTGATGGCGCAACTCCTTGATTTGTGGATCTAGATGGGCACCTCCTTGAATTGTGGATCTAGATGAGCCTTGCTTGAATTGTTGTTGTAGATGGCGCAAATAATTCCATGGGCTGGCCTCTCTTCAATTGGAAGGGAATAATTGAAGTGGAGCTTGATGTTGAGTTGAGTTAGAAGTCTCCCTTTGAACTACTTTGAAGTGAACCTTCCAAAATGGGAGCTAGCTTCTTGGAGTGTGGTGAACTAGCTGATTTGTATCCCTTGAGCTGAATATTAATGTATCCAAACTACATGCACTAACCTACCATGACATTACAATGCACAACCTACCAACAACATTCATAAAAGTAAACTACATGATAGACTTGTGGGTGAAACTAACCTAAAATGTCATGCAATGCAAATAAGGAAAGTGCTGAAAAGGAGAGCGGACTCTAAGTGAAGCCATACCTGACTGGCTTCCTCCGAGCCCTAGTGGATCTTCTAGGAGCTGTGTCAGGCCCTCCATCAGAAGCTGAGGGACACTCAGGAACCTCCCCCCTCCCCCCCCCCCCCCCCCCGACAAAGGGGCGCGGAGCAGCCTTTTGGAGGCAAAATTCCACCATGAAATGATGATTTCGTGTAAGAAGCTAGATGGTGTTGTGTCCGCAAGTGCACGGATACTTCGAAGTAATAAAAAGATATCGAACCACAGAGACCTACGTGTTAAGTACCAAATAGTTGTTTTTTCACTAGCTAAGCAAACCAAATATGATGTAAGCAAATAATCGAAAGCTACAAGAAAATATCAGAGAGAGAAACTGTGACTAGGGTTTCATCCACCATAATTTCCATGACTAGATATGAAAAGATATTCGTCAATCAAATTTGATCATAATGAAGATATAATTTACTTCATAAAGAAATCATCTCGCTTTCACACAGACAATTTACAAAGAACCGATCCTCACTTTCATGCAGGATCTATTCAATGCTGAAGATAAGTAAATCATCGATAAAGAACTCAAGGATCACTTTCATGCATCCGAATTCTAAATCAATCATCTCAAGTGAAAATTACATACTTCCATACTATAATTTTCATAAGTTTTACTTAAGGTTCTCCAACAATCTAATACTTGATTTCTCATAGTATCATCATGTTTATTACAATAACTCAATCCTAGATTTAGATTATTAACATGACATTAAACTTCTAAAATCAAGAAATAAGAACAAACCTAATTTCTTACGATAAGTTCCTAACATTCAATTTTAGGGTTCCAAGTTCTTAGCAAATCACTTTTCAGTCCATATTGCAAAAACTATAAAACAAACTAACAACATGAATCTATGGAGAATAAAGGCAATCATCACATAAGTAGAATTATCATAGTAAAATCATCATGACGAAAGTAAAAATAATCTAGTCATTAAGAAATTGTGGGGAATTACTCCCCCATGTCCCAAAAGATGTCTAAACTACTATGGTAGAAGAATTACAATAATCCATGGTTTAGAATGATCAGAAATCGAACAAAAAGAAGAAAATCAAATAACAACACGGCTATAATGAAAATCACAGCCGTAATTTTACGTGTGAACAGTGTAGGTGCCCACAATTTCTTTGATTGCTCCATCGATCGATCTCCTTTCACTCTGAAACTTCTGGGGTATCCGCTCCTCCTCTAAGCGAAGCTTCCTTGTAAATTTCAAGGCCTGAGATGGCCTCTACATCTCTCGGCGCAAGGCCATGCCCTAAGGACGCCCATGTTGATTTCTCTCTCGATTCTTCACGAAATTCAATCATTCATGTCCTCAAATCTTCTCCTCGATTTATAGAACACTCCCCTTTTTACGGCTTTACAATTGGTGCCCTGGATCTTTAGATATTGCATCACAAAATTCGGGCTTTTGAGCGACTACGGAAGACTCGGCCAAAAATATAATTACGGCCGTAATTTTGGTTACGACATTGCCGTAATTGGGTTCTGTGAATTCTGGATCAAAATTATGGTACTATGAAAAATATTATGGCACTGCCGTAATTTCTTCTGTAGATTTCTAGGCAAAAATACGGTAGTGTAATTTTCATTACAGCACTACCATAATTTGCTTCTGTGCAATTCTGGGAAAAAATACGGTAGTGTAATTTTCATTACGACAGGGGTGTAATCTGGGTAGAAAATTACAGGCTATAATAAAAAT
This sequence comes from Costus lasius, assembly GCA_027563935.2. Taxonomy (NCBI): domain Eukaryota; kingdom Viridiplantae; phylum Streptophyta; class Magnoliopsida; order Zingiberales; family Costaceae; genus Costus; species Costus lasius. The sequence goes on along the minus strand of CM050449.1, from coordinate 32,697,755 downwards.
TACACCCGGGGTAGATTCCGGCATGGGTGTAATCTAGTGTAATTTGCATGAAAATTGACGGGCAGCTTCATCACGACGTCTGGAATTCATTCGTGTGCTCAAATCTTTCAAAATCCATCAAAATATGGCACTTTTTACCTAAATATCATGAAAAATAAGAAATGGTGTAGATTCCACAATATTTGACAAATAAGGCTTAAAAACAAGTAAAAGAGCATGAATATGATACAAAAAGACCAATGAAATAACACAAATATACTATGAATTTTAGTGTCATCAGCTGGTAGTGTTTGCAGGGCATGGAGGCTGGTAGAAATTTCTTTCGGGTAAGGGTTTGCAGCAGGCTTTGCAGGGCATGGGGAAGAGAAGAGAGCCCATCAGGAGAAGAGGGGATAAAGGAGAGAAAAGGAAGATTTTCAACAGGGGGGAGGATCGCACGTAAAGGTGGAGTGGAGACTGCTGTGCATGTGAGAAGGAGATAAACAAGGGCTGCTCATCTGCATCTATTGAAGACACTTGTTGCGTGGGCACCCTATGGATAAATTTATAAGAAAGATCTTGCGCTTACATTCAATTTGCTGCACCATTTGTACAATCTTAGCAAAGTATCATATGATCTTACCTTTCTCTTGTAATTGCCATATAAACATGCATATGTATGAGATGTTTAATGTCATAGTTTACGCTTTCATCATGAACATTGTAGGCTAAGTTCTAAATCAGGATTTGGGGGAACTCTTTGATGACTCACTAATTATAATAGTCTTGCTCCAAACGCCCTAGTTTTTACTTAACCGTTTGTACACTCTTTGCTCCATACGCCCTAGTCTTGAGCCTCTAATCACCGAAGTGAGGTTTGTCAATCAGTATCTCTAGGAGGAAAACTCGCTTGCGGATATGTACTCACTTTCGGGGATTACGAGGGTCTTAGATGCATCGGGGAGACGAAAGTCCGACCGCGCGTCGGAACCCTACGGTTGAGGGTTTATTTGATCTGCATGTACGCTATGCCTGCATTACCCGGAAGGGGATGCTTGAGCCTCTAGTTGTCAAAGTGAGGTTTGTCAATCAGTATCTCCAGGAGGAAAACTCGCTTGCGGATCTGTACTCACTTTGGTGATTACGAGGGTCTAAGATGCATTAGGTAGGTGTTGTCGTCCGCAAGTGCACGGATACTCGAAGTAATATTTAAGATTATCAAACCACAGAGACCTCGTTGTTAAGTACTAACAAATTGAGTTTTCACTAGCTTAGCAAATCGAGAAGTATAAAGATAACAATCCAACGGTATTCGGAAAATCAGAATGAGAGAATTGGGACTAGGGGTTATCCTCCATAATATTTATGACTAGATATGATTAAAGATTCATCAACTTATTTTCGCTATGGTAAAGAAAGAGTTTACTTAATAAAGAAATTAACTCGCTCTCGCGCAATCAATTTAGAAAGAACGATCCTCACTCTCGTGCAAGATCTATTCAATGTTTAATAAAAGTAAACTTTGATCAGAGAGATTAAGAACCACTCTCGTGTATTCCACCTCAATGTCAAAATCTCAAGCAAAACTAAGCACTCTTGCACCTTAGTTTCACAGGTTTTACATAAGGTTTTCTAACAATTCAACATCTATCTCTAGTATGTTTTTATGTCTAAAACAATAATAATTTCTAATTCAAAACATCAACAAGAGTTAAACTTCTAAAATCTAAAGATAAAAACACAACTAATCTCTTACGATGAGTTCCTATTATAAATTTTAGGGCTCCAAGTTTCATGTTATCATCTTCTCAGTCCATAACACAAAACTCTAAGACATGTTAATGCACGATACTAGAAACGATTAAAGGCATAAATCAATTAAGTAAAATTACCATACCAAAAATATATTGATGTAAGAAGAGTTATCTAGTCATTGAAATATCAAGAGGATTAAACCCCCATGTCCTCAGAGAAAGTTTAAGCTAGCATGGCGAAAGAATCACAGCAAAACATAATTTTAGGATGATTAGAAATTGTAAGGGAGGAGTAAAAATTATAACACAGGGCTGTAATCTAAATTACAACCCGTAATTGATTCGAAATCACGATGAACAGTGCCGCGATCACATTTTTGATGATATCTCCCTATATCGGCTTCCTTTCAATATGAAACTTTTGTGGCGTGTTCTTCTTCCTCAGGCGAAGCTTCCTTTCAAAAATCGTGACTGGAGATGGTCGGAGCAGCGAACGGCGATGAACCCTAACGCGGCGGCGATTCTCTCAAATTCTCCCTAAATCGTGAATAAAAATTGTTCCTTTTGCTTCGTAAATCTCCGCCTTCTTATTCTAAGTCTTCCACTTTTTTCGAATCTTCAATTGGAGCTCTAAATCTCGAGAAATCGTGTTTTTAAGTTTGCGGCGGAAAAATCGGGAATCTGGGTGCAAAATTATGGCACCATGAAACAATTACGGTAGTGCCGTATTTTGTCCAAAACTTCTGGTTGAATTTTGACTGAAAATACGGTACCATCGTAGTTTATCCAAAAATTACGGTAGTGTTGTATTTCTCTCGGATGACCCTGAAAGTTTCTGTGTGAAATCATCAGAAATTACGGTACCGTGCAGGTTTTTACGGCAGTGCCGTATTTTTGCTAAAACTTCTTGTTGGATTCGCGGACATTATGGTACCGTCATAGTTTTACCCAAAAATACGGTAGTGCCGTATTTTTGCTAGAAGGTTCGTTTTGGCTTGAAAATTGATGTGTGAACTCCTCTTGATGATTAGAACTCATTCATGCATTGAAATTGCTTGAAAACCGGTGATAATGATGCCTTTTTACCTGAAAATGATCAAAAACCAAGGAAGGTGTAGATTCCGAAGTATGTGGCAAATAAGACAAAAATAAAGCAAAAGAGGAAGATTGTGACTCAAAAGACTAGTAAATAAGTGTGAAAAATACTATGAAATTTAGAGTCATCAAACACATAAGGCTCAAACTTTGCTTGTCCTCAAGCAAAAATCAAGAAATTGATCAAAGGAGAAAACTTTCTCATGATGAATAAATTTCTAAAACACAATCACCAATGAAAACTTCCATCAATTGCTTTATAAAATTTCAAATAAACATATCTTCCTTTTAGTTTAATTCTCAAGATCCACTATTTAGTCAAATAAAACTTCACAACTTGTATAATAGGTAGAATATCAATCTCAAGATTCTATCCAGTCTCAATTCAAAACCATCAACTTTTGTTTACAGGCTTATGGTTTCCAAGATCTTTTTCCTCCCATAATCATTCTCTTTTTTTTTTATCATCCACATTCTCTAATTTGACTACCACCTTTTTTCTGGTGACGAAGTTCAAGTACATTGATCACATAATCAATGCAATAGAACTCATATCTTTTTAGTGGAAAGAATTTTCCAAAGATAGCGGAGTTAATGTGGATCAATTTCTCCCCATGGCTTGCATCCACATAGATACATGGTTTTTCTTTTTATTACTTCAACCCACATCCTTTGGTACTACTGTCAATTTTATACAGTGTCAAGTAGGGGAGTCCTCACTTTATTTAGATCAAGGAACATTTCTTCCCAACAAATAGCAAATAGCATGAATATCAACCAAATTAATCTATTAATATTAATTCAAGAATTACACTCGTATGTTGATTTTATTTAAAGAAATAGCTTCACATTAAAATCAAACTCATCAAATAATATGTTCACGCAAAATATCATTTATCAATCAATGAAAATTTTCAATAGGTAGTTATGTATTAGAGAAATAAATCCATCATGATAGGTCTAATCCTAATCATAATTATGAATATATAAATCAACAAGAAAAATTTTGGCATGATAACGGCAGTATTTTCATGAGTAAACAAACCACACAGGCACATAATAATGACAATCATCATCATAACAAAACATCAAATAAATCTCATGGCACACCAAACTCATAGTATCAATCCAGAGCATCAAAATATCATGTACAACCATATATAAGAGAAAGTATAGCAAATGTTAAATCATGTCAATACAACCAAATCGAAATCATATAACAATAGAAACTAAGAAGCGAGGATATGTAGCAGTAGGACACAAGAATTTTGACATAGTCATCCTTCCCTACACAAGTATAAAATCGATATCAATCAGTAAACTCAAATAAAGCATGAGAATGGGAATAAGATATTGATCTGAATGCGTCTCCTCCTCATCTCCCTCAACCTGAGTAGCGTCCATGGGACTGTGAGAAACTCCCTCACTTGCATCGCCATAGATACCACCCCTCCTGGAATCTTCGAAGCCGAAACGATCGTAGAGAAAATTACCCATATCCTCCATGTAGTTTCCCAACGCTTCGACATCCTGGTGGATGTGACCCATCTGCTCGGACATCCTCCCGATGGCACTCATCATTTTCTCCATGCGCAGAGAGAGGGCCTGGAATCCGGGGTCCTGATGAGTATGCCACCCACTCTGGTCTGGAGCTGTGTGATGTGTGGATGATCCGGGGGCTCCATGTGGTGGTGGATCGATGCCCATACCAAACGGTGGTGGATCGGTGGTCCTGTGTGGTGAGGAATAGATGCCCATACCAAACGGGTCATCACCCCAAGCAGGAGGTGGTGGTGGCACTGATGTCTCTGGTGCAGGTGTGGCGTAAGATACGCAGCTTGCTGACAACTTCTAATTCTCCAAATTTTGCACTGAGGTCCGTCTTGGGTTGGGCAATGGCAATGCATGAAGTCCAGGCTGCAAGATCAAACAATATGTGTCGCCATCTCGCATAATCATATTCATTGTGATGCAGGACTCGATGTTTATCCTTGCGTTGCCCCTAGCAACCTCGATCCCGTAGGGCTCAATTCCCAAGAATAGTGCTATAAGAGTAAGAAACCCTCCTATCACTATGGTTCCTCTCTTGGCTCTAGCTACTTTGTCAACATGTCTCATAAAAAAGAAAGCTACATCTACTATATAACTATGAAGCATACCCCAAAGAAAGAATAACTCAGCGTGACGGACCATCCCGTCACTATCTCCTCGCCCGAATATGGTGTGTGCAAGGATGCGGTGGACATATCTGATGCATGGGTTTGAGATACTTGAGGCCCTCACTGTTGATGGTGAAAATTGAGTCTCTGATGAGATTTGGCTCCAAAAAATATGCTCAATGAATCCAATGGGTGGTTCGATGCGTCCCTTCTGTGGAAGATGGAATATGCAACGAATTTCTTTGAATGAGTGCTTCCTATCTTCATTTACCATTCTGAATCTGATTTCTCCCTCAGTTGTATGATCCATATACTCATCCCAACTCACTTCCAAGCTACTAAGAAATTCCAAAACAATAGGTAGATAGGTTTGAGGTGTCATGTCAAAAATTTGTCTCAACCCTACCTTGTCAAACATCCACAGTACATCATCCTTCAATCCTAAAAGCTCCAAAGCTCTCATGTCAGTGTATTTTGTCTTCACAACGTGTCGAGTAAGCAGCAGATTGTATCGTTGTTCTTGGGCTTCATCTTTGAAAGTGATACCGAATGGGTTTGGTGGTGGCACTGGAGGTTTAGCAGGAGCTTTCCCTTTCTTCTTCGAGACCATCCTCTTAAACGGTGAAATGATAGTGTACAAGAGAAGCTAGAAAACGACTAAAGAAAACTGGCACAAAGGGGCGTTACCAAAGGGTTGCGCAGGCTGAAAACGGGGCTGAATTCAAGCTTCAGATCTGGATTTCTAGGCTGAGATCTAGCTTCAAAAGAACTTGGGAGATGATCCTCTACCTCCTTCAAAGCCTTTTGGAGCTGGAAGCGGCTTGGTCGACGCCTGGATGAAAGAAAACGAAACGGGCGAAAATAGTGGCAGAAAAGCAGCATGTGAGCTCGATTGAGCTCGAAATCTCTCAAATTTTGGGAAGAAATCGGATGGAAATCACTAGGAAAGGTTGCAAGAGGGTTAGAGAAGTAAGAACTCGAAGAAATCCGAGAGATCGGCATGAAATCGTGAAAAGAAGACCTATGAACAGTGCGCCGAACCCTAAATACGGCACGTGAAAATGTGGGGTCAGAAAAATTACGGTACCGTAAAGGCTTTATTGTAGGGTCGTAATATGGCTACAAAATTTCGAAAGAAAACAACACCAAATTTCGGTACCGTTAAGAGTTTACAGTAGTGCTGTATTTTGTTCAAAAATCCCAAAAGTTTCGGTAAGAAAATGCCCTTTTTATGGTAATGTGAAAGTTTCCACGGTAGTGCCGTAATCCTCAAAAATACTCTCGTCAAAATTGTCCGAAAATATGGTACCGTGCAATTTTCCACGGTAGTGCCGTAATCCATATTTTTTCTCTGTGAAGAATTAACATGAATTATGGTACCATAATAAAAATCACGGTAGTGCCATATTTTGTAAAAAATCACTAAAAATGTATCAAAAAATGAGAAAAAGAAAAATTAACCCTAAACAAAACAAATTAAGGTAAAAACAAACCAAAAATAAAGTAAAAAGTGCTTGGGTTGCCTCTCAAGAAGCACTAATTTAATGGTCATTAGCTTGACCTTTCTGCACTCATATTTGCTCTTGGTTCATCGAGTAGAAAATTCTCTCCTTCTTCAATTCGCTCTTCATGATAGTAGTGTTTCAATCTTTGGCCATTAACTTTAAATGCTCCCTTTTTGTCACTCCAGATATCAACTGCTCCATATGGATAGGTCTTCTTAACCTGAAAAGGCGTAGACCATCGAGAGTTAAGCTTACCAGGAAAAAGTCTCAATCTAGAATTGAACAAAAGAACAAAGTCACCTGGTTTGAATTCTTTTCTAAGTATGTGTCGATCATGCCATCTTTTAGTCCTCTTCTTATAGATCTTTGCGTTTTCATAAGAGGAGAGTCTAATCTCATCAAGCTCGTTCAGTTGTGATAGCCGTTCCGCAAGTATACGGACTATCGAAGTAATATAAATGTATCGATCCCACAGGGACCAAATACAAAGTACCGACTGATTAGATTATCACAAGCTATATGTGGCAGGTGGAACCGGTGCTGATGAAGTGGCAGGAGGTGAAGACTCGCGCTGTCGCTGACGCTTGCTAGAGGAGCCTTTACTAGCGCAAGCCTTGCGAGGAGCCATGGCAAGATGAGGTGGTGGAGAGGAAAGGAACTCAGGCGAGGCGATGGAGAAAGAGCGGCGATGAAAAGAGGCAAAAATGGAGCTAGGGTTTTCGCAGGGCAAGTAAAGGATGAGGCAGCGGAAGTGAGGGAGGCGCGGGTGAAAAACAGATGTAGGCAGAGGGGATTTTGAAGTTAAGTGGAGGGGACCCCACCAAAAACCTCGGGGCGTGGTTGTAATCGCCAGGCACCCAAAGATACATTCTGTGCAATTCTCGGACTTAGACGATGTGCGCTACAGAAAACTACCTCCGGAACCATGGGTCGAGGTGTTGGTCACTGGGTGCCCAGAGGAACTTTCTGTGGAGAACTTGAATTTAATATTTTCCTCTGCGAAATCTGCCTCCAGAAACCACGGCCGAGGTCTCGGTCACTAGGTTCCCCGAGGAATTTTCTATGGAAAAATTTACTTGTGCAGGTGAGTCGCCTCCAATGGTCTGAAATTCCGCGGACCGAGGTTTTAATCGTTGGGCGGCCCAAGGAACTTTCTATGGAGAACGGAACTCATAACATGAAGTGCAGCTACTAGAACCACGGGCGTGACTGTCGTCGCTGGATCGACCGTGGAATTCTAGAAATAATGCAATTGGCACCCAGATCATCCCTGAACAATGATAAACACATAATTAGGTTCCACAAAGTCATGAAAACAGAGTAAAACATAATACTATCGCCAAGCCATCTCAACAACATCAAGGGGCAACGCTAAGTGTAAGAATCATGGGACACATCACCCAAAACTTCAGCGAAGTGAATACATAGCTCAACCACTACGTGAAGAGAGCAGAAGCAGGCAATCGGTCCACAACATCAGAATACCATCACACATCAAAAATTGAGCAAGCAATCATGAATCTAAGTAGCAGCTCAAATTCATCTCAATGCAGCAAGTGAAAATGCTATGGTATCTTCTAGAAATCTCCAAGATACCAGCACAATACCATGATATTTGCCTCCCAAGTAGAATCAGAAAATCAGCAATTCAAGTAAAATTGGTAAGTGACAAATAAAATCATAAAATCAGCACAATACCATTTTAGCACAACAAATGAAAGCAACAGGCGGTAATACTATGGTATTTGCTACAGGGAGGACTAGCAAAATAGAAACACAGCTAAGTAACATACTCAAAGGGAGGAAAACTAAGCTAGTGGTCAATAGATCAAAACACATTACAGCAAAGCAAATGAAAGTACCATTAAGCAAATAACTAAAAGAACTTAACAAGAAAAAAGGAAAAGAGCTTGGGTTGCCTCCCAAGAAGCCCCATTTTAAGGTCTTTGGCTTGACCATAGTGCTATGTTAAGGTGGTTTGAGCCAATCTGCGTCGTCCAGTTGCCGATATGCCCAAGGGGCACCTGATGGTCTGTCTTTATTCTTCCCAGAACCAGGACACTGAAAGTCCCTTTCGAGAGGGGGGCGAAACCCAAAGGGGGCACATATAACATTTTCGCAAGGGAAGTTAGGGTTTCTTAGATCGGTTAGCATGAACACATGATCAACTTATTCAACGATTGCATAGATGAAAGGATTTATACCAAAGACATTGCAAGGATGGCGACTTGGAAGCAAAGATGCAAGTGCTTCTTCTCCAAAGGCACCGCACACAAGATGAGAGATAGCTCCTTCTTGTTTCTCCTTGTGCTAGCAAGGATCTCCAAGACTCCTAACCGTGTGAAGGAGATCGGATGTGTTCTTGGATTGCCGAATGCCTTCTCTACTCTTCTCTTCGAGACAAGACACACTCAAGAGAAAGCTTGGCAAGAGCAAAAGCATTGAAGCATGAAGGTGTTTCTTGGCCTTGAGGCGTTTTGGCGTTGAGGCTTCCAAATATGGTAAGTCTTCACTCCACACGTTCACGCTTAGTGAACTAATCAAAACGCCCCATCACTTGAACCATGCGTTCACATAAGTGAACCGGTTCAATTGACTTTGGTTCAACAACCAAATCAAACCATGACCATACCAAGACATGGTCTAGATCTCATTAAACCAAAAAGGGTTCAAGATCTAACCACACATCACTTGATGCTCTTGATCTCATCGATCTAGCATCAGATCTCTCGATCGAAGCTTACCGATCTCAAGCCCTAATCAATCAAACATGATCAGACCAGATCTTACTTCCAATCAGAGTCTAAACTCCTTTAAACTGAACCAAAACAATTCAGTCCACACGATCTGACATAAGTAAGCCATATCATCAAATTGTGCGACCCTTAGGGTTTCCTTTAAATGTCGGTAACGATAACTTACGTTATCACGATCAGTGAGGGGTATCTAGCAACACATCACTGTCTCCCGATATAAAGGAAAGAGTCTTCCAAGACTACACCCAAACCACAGCACAAGTGTGAATCCACTTCACTAGGCATACATGTTTCCTTTGCCACTGGATGTTCTTATTGGACAAGCGTGTCAAGTCTGTAACTCCAATATGATGAGAATGATTAGATCAGATGAACATAGTCATCTGGGTATGGCCATACACTTTCTCAATCATCTCATCCAAAGGGGGGGGCCCATTAGAACATCACACTCCAAACGAGGAGACGGCAATCCTATATCTATCACTAGTGCCCTAATATGACTCATGCTCATTATCCAAGATAGACTATAACCATTATATTTCAAATGATATTGAACTACCTCAAAACAATGCCAATCATCATTTAGAAACACAAGTGATCTCAATCAGAGGAAATATGCCACTTGTTGCATACAAGGATTATTCACATTGTGACAAGCAATTGAATATCCTAGTAGGGTCTGTCCAGTACATCCAATGTACCCATGAGTCTACATCTTATTCCATGCTCGAAGTATCCTATAAGATTAGAACACATATTAGTCTCAATCATATCAAGGCTGTCTCATGTTCACCAAGATATCTCGACTAAGGACTATACTGCATGTCAGCCAAGCTGAACAGCATTGAGACATTATTCAGAAGTATACATATTGCAGCAGATAATGTAACAACCTGAATAACAACCATTGCCTTTATAAACATAAAGTTTATACATGATGCTGATACAATCCCAAGGCCTCAAACATTAGCCTTAAGGGCATACCCCAACAATCTCCCACTTGCACTTAATCTAATGTTTGAGAAATCTCAAACCCATATTATTACAGTGCTTCTCATGCTTCTGCTGCGCCAGAGGCTTAGTAAGCGGGTCAGCCAGATTGTCATCTGTATGAACCTTGCAGACTTTGATCTCGCCACGATCAATGATCTCCCGGATCAAGTGAAACCATCTCTGTATGTGCTTGGACTTCTGGTGCGACCGTGGTTCCTTTGCTTGTGCTATTGCTCGAGTGTTATCACAGAAGATAACCAATGGATCTGCACTCAAAGGAACAACACCAAGTTCCTGAACGAACTTACGAAACCACACTGCCTCCTTGGATGCTTTCGAGGCTGCTACATACTCGGCTTCTGTTGTGGAATCAGCAACAATTGATTGTTTGAAACTTTTCCACACCACTGCACCTCCATTCAAGCTAAAAACATAGCCTGATTGCGATCGGAAATCATCCTGGTCAGATTGGAACGAAGCGTCAGTATATCCTTCAATACTGAGTTCTTTCTGACCTCCATATATCAAGAACATATCTTTGGTCCTTCGCAGATATTTCAAAATGTTCTTGACTGCAATCCAGTGTGCCTGACCTGGATTACTTTGGAATCGACTGGTCACGCTTAACCCGTAAGCGACGTCTGGGCGAGTACACAACATCGCATACATAATGGACCCAATAGCCGAAGCATAAGGCGTATTAACCATTTCATCTTTCTCAGTCTATGTTTGTGGACACTGACTCTTTGAAAGATTCAGACCATGTCTGACTGGAAGATATCCTCTTTTAGATTTTTCTAAATGGAATCTCTCCAGGACTTTATCGATGTAAGTACTCTGGCACAGCCCGAGAAGCCTCTTAGATCTATCTCTGTAGATCTTCACACCTAATACATAGGCTGCTTCTCCTAGATCTTTCATCTGGAAACATTTTCTTAACGATGCTTTAACAGCATGCAGTTCAGGAATATCGTTTCTAATGATTAAGATATCATCGACGTAGAGGACTAGGAAAGTAATTACGCTCCCACTAAACCTCTTATATACACACGGGTCATCTTCATTCTTGATGAAACCAAACTCACAGATTGATTCATCAAAACGAATATTCCAGCTTCTTGATGCTTGCTTAAGTCCATAAATGGACTTCTTTAACTTGCATATTTTATGACGATCTGATGGATTAATGAAACCTTCAGGTTGTGTCATATACACATCCTCCTGCAAATTTCCATTAAGGAAAGCAGTCTTCACATCCATCTGCCAGATCTCATAATCATAATATGCTGCTATCGCGAGAATAATCCGAATAGACTTAAACATAGCTACAGGAGAGAAAGTTTCATCATAATCTATCCCGTAGATTTGTTTGAAACCTTTCGCAACTAGCCTGCCTTTATAGGTAACCACGTTACCATCCATGTCAATCTTCCTTTTGAAGATCCATTTACAGCCTATAGGGATTACTCCCGAAGGCGGATCAACCAAATCCCAGACTTGGTTATCTGACATGGAGTCCATCTCGGCTCGCATAGCTTCAAGCCATCTTGCTGATTCTGGTCCACTGACCGCATCCGCATAAGTGAGGGGTTCATCATCAATGATGTAGAATCCGTCATAGCGCTCAGGCTGTCGACGGATCCTTCCCGATCTACGCGGTTCCCGTGATATCTGAGCCTCAGGTTGTTCAATAACCTGTTCTACTGGCTCAGGCTCATCCAACTGTACTTGACTACTTTGTCCTTCTTCTGGATTCTCATCCAGCTTTATTTCTCTCCCACTGGCCTCTTGCAGAAGAAATTCCTTCTCAAGAAAAATAGCCGTCCGAGCAACAAATACTTTGTTCTCTTTGGGATCGTAGAAATAATAACCCTTAGTTTCCTTAGGGTAACCAACAAAGATACATTTCTCAGATCTGCTCTCTAGTTTCCCAGAGGCGAGCTTTTTGACATAAGCCTCGCAACCCCAGATCTTAATAAATGTCAAGCTCGGCTGTTTCCCATACCATAACTCATATGGAGTCTTTGAAACTGCCTTGGATGGCACTCGGTTTAGTACCTTTGCAGCTGTTTCCAGTGCAAATCCCCAAAAGGAGTAAGGTAGAGTAGCCTGACTCATCATAGAACGAACCATATCAAGTAAGGTTCTATTTCTCCTCTCGGACACACCATTCCATTGCGGTGTTCCTGGCGGAGTGAGCTGTGAGATAATCCCACACTCCTTCAGATAGTCAGTAAACTCTCGACTCAAGTATTCTCCACCTCGATCTGAACGAAGTGCCTTGATATTTCGGCCTACCTGATTCTGTACTTCATTTTTGAATTCTTTGAACTTGTCAAAAGATTCACTTTTATGTCTCATTAGATAGACATACCCATACCTACTGAAATCATCAGTAAAGGTAATGAAGTACAAATAGCCACCTCTGGCATGTTTACTAAAAGGCCCACACACATCACTGTGAATGAGGTCAAGTAAACCTGAAGCCCTTTGACCTTTATTAGAAAAAGGAGACTTCGTCATTTTGCCCATTAAACAAGCTTTGCATGTATCAAGCTCCTCATAGGAGAATGATCCCAGCAGTCCATGGTCATGCAACCGCTTAATGCGTTTCTTGTTAATATGGCCTAAACGACTATGCCATAACAAGGTGCTACTATCAGCATACTTGGCTTTCTTGTTATCAATTTATTGTATAGAACATTCCATGTCCAACATGAATAACCCATTGTTAATCGACCCAGTAGCATAAACTATATTATCAAAAGAAAGATAACACTTTGAAATCTTGCATTCAAAGGAAAACCCTTTCCTGACAAGAGCAGGAATGGAGATAATATTTTTCGTTATGCTTGGTACAAAATAACAATTGTCCAGTTCCAATACAAGACCAGATGGTAAAGAGATGTAATAAACGCCTACAACAACAGCAGCAACCCGTGCCCCGTTTCCTACTCGTAGGTCCACCTCATGCTGTCCCACCTGTCTTCTTCTCCTGAGTTCCTGTACATTTGAACAAATGTGAACTCCACATGCAGTGTCCAACACCCATGAAATAGAAGAAGATGATATCATGACTTCAGTCACAAAAATACCTGAGCTGGAAGTAAAAGGATTGCTTCCCTTCTTGTCTCCTTGGAGCACTTTACAGTCCTTTTTCCAGTGACCCAGCTGGCCACAGTGGAAACATCTGTATTCCTTCGACCGCTTAACCTTTTGTTTCAGAGCCTTGTTGTAGCTCTTAACAGGGGCTTTGCCCTTCTTCCCTTTCTTCTTGTTCCTTAAAGGAACCATTAAGACAGAGGATGAAGGCTTTCCCTTTAGAGTCAACTCTGTAGTCAAGAGCATATTCAGTAACTCTGCCGGCGTACAGTCGATCTTGTTCATATTAAAATTAATGATGAACGGATCGAAAGAGGTCGGGAGAGACTGCAATATGATATCTACAGCAAGCTCCTGATTGATGGTATGTCCTAGTTTCTCTAGAGCCTCCTTGTACCCAATCATCTTGAGTACGTGAGCTCCTACTGGACTCCCTTCAGCCAGTTTGATCTGAAAGAAAAGCTTAGTCAAATTATAGCGTTCAGTCCTAGCCTGTGCAGCATACAGCATCTTGAGGTTTGCTATAATTTCTATAGCAGATAAGTCCTCATGCTGACGCTGAAGCTCTGGCGTCATAGATGCAAGCATCAGGCAAGCGACATCAATGCTATCATTGACATGCTTCTCATAAGCATCCCGAACCGCCCTTGCGGCGTTCGGAGCGGGTTGAGGCGGTATAGCCGTCTCGAGGACATACAGTTTCCTCTCAGCCTTAAGAACAATCTTAAGGTGTCCGTACTAGTCTGAGAAGTTTGGCCCAGCAAACTTCTCCCTTTCCAGTAGGGATCGCACATTGAAATTCGTGGTGTTCGTTGCTGTAGGAATCTACAACAATGCAAGAACAGCAAGGTCAGTATCAATGTTTAGAATCAATCCAGGACTTTAAGAAAGATTCTTTTCTCACTATTTTATCTGACTGAAAAATCCAGTAAAACAGTCCGAAAGAGTAAAACTCTTTTAGTGAGATGGGATCCAGATTTCACACTTGGTCTCCGCGTCCCGCTCAGGCGAGATAAGATGCACAGAGAGTACAAGCACTAATCTCTGGTAGGCAATCCCTGCCAATCGCCAACCCGTGCGATTCCCCTTCATCCGGGCAATCCAGCAGACTGTGCCAACTGAGTTGGTACAACACAGTCTCTGATCCCGCAGATGGCTGCCTCCATATAGCTAACATATGCTCAATATGTAGCCTACATGGTCAAGCTGACCCAACCTACTCCCTGGACCACCACGTGCTATGCTGAGCAACGAGAAGCGATAAATCCCTTCTCTGTAACACGCAGGTGTAATCACACACCGTCTGAAGATAGATGGGCGTGCCCACTGAGTGGGTACAACACGGCCCCAACGATAGTCAGAACAGTGAGGTTTCGCGTCAGAAGGCTTACGTGCTTGATATTTTAACGTTGGATTTTAACGGTCTTTTATCTTCTTAACTATCATGCAAACCCTATGGTGATAGCTGAAGATTAACTCATGCAGTTCTAATTATACAAACAATAAATAGAAAGCATGCTGATCTTATGTGGTAAAAGCCCATAAGCCTAGGTAAGACCTTAATTTAACTTAAGGCTTCACTTGAGCTCTTCATGGGTCTTTTGCATCTCATCTGGCCCCAAACCAGGGCCCAAGCGCCCACTGCAGCTCAGGTGCGCTCACCAGGTAAATGCGCCTCTGCCAAGTGTGCTATGTGCTCTTGTCTGATCAAAATACAATTTAATCTATCTAGACAAGATTGACACGCAGGTCAATTACACAATAAATTAATTAAAATGTGATGCGCATATCACAATTAAAATAATTTACATTTTAATCCAGGCACGCAGGCCCCAGCACAGCACACATTAAAATGGGCAGCCCACATAAGATTAAATAAACACACATCATGGTATACATTCATCATGTGATCCAATACTAAGAAAATAAAGGTTTCAAAAAAACCCATTGGGATTAATTTTATTTTCCTTATGTGCCCTACTACCTTACAACGGTACATTAATAGGGATCCACTCATCATGTCTAGTGCGATCCACTGCCTTTGCATGCACCAAGTCCTAACTGACTTGAGTCGACCTAATGGTCAACCATGCATGCGCAAGGGCTGAACTACCTTCATGAGTTCTGGCAAGCGGGTGTGACCCCGGGCCTCACTCAAGAGCGTTCACTTGTTGTCTCAACCAGACATCGCTACACGCCTGTCTGCAGTCGACCTATAGCCACCTCGTGCAATGCACAGGTGCCATCTGGTCGACCCATCTAGGCTGTCAGATCGTCTGATCAGACTGGTTGGATCTTAACTAGACAATGATTTCAACCCTATCAACCCGTCTAAGGGTTTAAAGTAGGCGCAAATGTAGATCTAGATGGATGCGCGCAAGTTAACAAGTTTTGAAACACAAAACAGATCTTTAACAAGCGCCAAAAGATCATGCATTAACATGACTAACATGCGTTAACATCTAATCATAAGCATGTTATATTTCGCATGGTAACAATAGATCAATTCATTGTCGCAAACATGGAAACAAACATGTTATTGTCGCATGTTGATAAGATTTAGATCTACACTAAAACGCAAACAAGGATCACATCAAGCAATCATGTAGGTTCATACAAAACCTGCTCTGATACCAATTGAAAGTCCCTTTCGAGAGGGGGGCGAAACCCAAAGGGGGCGCATATAACATTTTCGCAAGGGAAGTTAGGGTTTCTTAGATCGGTTAGCATGAACACATGATCAACTTATTCAACGATTGCATAGATGAAAGGATTCATACCAAAGCCATTGCAAGGATGGCGACTTGGAAGCAAAGATGCAAGTGCTTCTTCTCCAAAGGCACCGCACACAAGATGAGAGATAGCTCCTTCTTGTTTCTCCTTGTGCTAGCAAGGATCTCCAAGACTCCTAACCGTTTGAAGGAGATCGGATGTGTTCTTGGATTGCCGAATGCCTTCTCTACTCTTCTCTTCGAGACAAGACACACTCAAGAGAAAGCTTGGCAAGAGCAAAAGCATTGAAGCATGAAGGCATTTCTTGGCCTTGAGGCGTTTTGGCGTTGAGGCTTCCAAATATGGTAAGTCTTCACTCCACACGTTCACGCTTAGTGAACTAATCAAAACGCCCCATCACTTGAACCATGCGTTCACATAAGTGAACCGGTTCAATTGACTTTGGTTCAACAACCAAATCAAACCATGACCATACCAAGACATGGTCTAGATCTCATTAAACCAAAAAGGGTTCAAGATCTAACCACACATCACTTGATGCTCTTGATCTCATCGATCTAGCATCAGATCTCTCGATCGAAGCTTACCGATCTCAAGCCCTAATCAATCAAACATGATCAGACCAGATCTCACTTCCAATCAGAGTCTAAACTCCTTTAAACTGAACCAAAACAATTCAGTCCACACGATCTGACATAAGTAAGCCATATCATCAAATTGTGCGACCCTTAGGGTTTCCTTTAAATGTCGGTAACGATAACTTACGTTATCACGATCAGTGAGGGGTATCTAGCAACACATCACTGTCTCTCGATATAAAGGAAAGAGTCTTCCAAGACTACACCCAAACCACAGCACAAGTGTGAATCCACTTCACTAGGCATACATGTTTCCTTTGCCACTGGATGTTCTTATTGGATAAGCGTGTCAAGCTTGTAACTCCAATATGATGAGAATGATTAGATCAGATGAACATAGTCATCTGGGTATGGCCATACACTTTCTCAATCATCTCATCCAAAGGGGGGGCCCATTAGAACATCACACTCCAAACGAGGAGACGGCAATCCTATATCTATCACTAGTGCCCTAACCTGACTCATGCTCATTATCCAAGATAGACTATAACCATTATATTTCAAATGATATTGAACTACCTCAAAACAATGCCAATCATCATTTAGAAACACAAGTGATCTCAAGTCAGAGGAAATATGCCACTTGTTGCATACAAGGATTATTCACATTGTGACAAGCAATTGAATATCCTAGTAGGGTCTGTCCAGTACATCCAATGTACCCATGAGTCTACATCTTATTCCATGCTCGAAGCATCCTATAAGATTAGAACACATATTAGTCTCAATCATATCAAGGCTGTCTCATGTTCACCAAGATATCTCGACTAAGGACTATACTGCATGTCAGCCAAGCTGAACAGCATTGAGACATTATTCAGAAGTATACATATTGCAGCAGATAATGTAACAACCTGAATAACAACCATTGCCTTTATAAACATAAAGTTTATACATGATGCTGATACAATCCCAAGGCCTCAAACATTAGCCTTAAGGGCATACCCCAACAGACACGGTAATCTTCTTACACCAACAGTAAACAGTGAATCAAGTCCATATGGATTAATCTCACAACCATCTGGGAGTTGTGTGTATTGCTGAGAAAGCATTATAAGGAAATCTTTAGAGTATTTCCGTTGACTAGCAGCCCCTAAACTGTCATCATCTTGATGCATAGTCATTCCAACATTCTCGGGTCCATTCCATGGTATTTTCAGCCTTGGAGTAGAGACAACTGCTGCATCCCCCCAGTCATCCGGGATGATCTTCCTAACCACGGTTGGGCTACTTGTACCTATATTTTCTTGCGTGATCTCTGATATGCTGGCATGAGCAGCTTTAGAGAGAAATTCCTTCATGTCCTTCCCTTTGGATGTAATCATGGGCCTCCTAATTTCAAATGAAGGCCTCCCATTCTCACCATTGTCGAAATCTACCACACTGGAATCAGTTGACCCAACAATCTTGCCGGGTGCACTTTCACATTGCTCAGTGACTTCACTTGCAGAATATGCCAAGCCCAAATATGCATTATCTTACTCATTTGCCATGGTATTATTTTCCCACATCTTATGATTGGCGATGTAGTTGGACCCATTAAGCATTTCGTGGTTTGCTTCATAGTGCTCTCTAGATTTCACTTCTCCACATGCCTCTATTGTAATTGCGTCGACCCACTCATCCTCTACAACATCCATGCTACAGTAAGCTTCTGCAAAGGAAGGGCACTTTAGACATCTAGAGATTTCAAAGTTGAAAACATCCCCACTGATGTTCAACTTTAGCTTCCTATCCCTAACGTCAATTATGGCACTAGTGGTTGCCAAGAAAGGTCAGTTAAGGATTATGGGAAATTGGGCATCCTCTTCCATATCCAATACAACGAAGTCCTCCAGGATAGGAAATCCACCAACCTTGATTGGTATATCTTTCAATATGCCTACCGGATGCCATATCGAGTGGTCAGCAAATTGCAATGCCATACTCGTCTCTTTGAGCTCCCCCATGTCTAACCTTTTGCAGATGGATAGTGGTATAAGACTCACGCTAGACCCAAGGTCACATAGGGCATGATCAAAGCTAACATCCCCAATCCGACATGGTACTGAGAAACTCCCAGGGTCTTTTTCCATATCCAAATTTGTGCTCGGGTCATTTAGTGGCTCCACAACGCATGTATTGATAGCGTTGCACTATTCTCTAGGATTAACTTTGGGTTGTCCAAGAAGTCTACCGGGACGTCTAGATGAGGATGATGCTTGTTGTGCAATTTGATTTTCAAGCATCTTGTCATGTGTGGTCAAGGCATCAACTCGAGAAGTCAGCTGTTGAATACTCTCACTCAAGTGTTCGTATTGCTTAGCTTGGCTGGCCATGAGACTTTCAATCATGGATTCCACATTTGACTTTGCTGGTTGAGGGGAAGGTGGCTGTCTCTGTTGTTGGAACCCTACTTGTTGTCTATACTCGGGTTGTTGTGCTGCATTGTTGTTGCGGTAAGAAAAATTTGGGTGGCTCTTCCACCCAGGATTATACGTGTTGGAGTACGGGTCATGCTGTGGTCTTGGTTGGAAGCTATTGAGAGCATTAACTTGATCTGGTGTAGGGTCCCCAAAAGGAGCAAGTCCTGATTGGTAATCAGTTGGAGCTTGCCCTACCATAGGATCATTCTCCCAAGAGACACTATTGACTGAGGCAGTAGTGGAGTTCAGTCCCCATGTATCAAACTTGTGAGATAGAGAATCAACCTTGGTTGCTATGGAAGTTAAGGTGTCAAGCTCAAATTTCCCACTCGCCTTAGGCGGTCCAGCTCTCTCAGTTGACCACTGGTGGTGGTTCATTGCCATATTTTCTATCAGATTTAAGGCTTCATCAATTTCTTTGCTCATCAATGCACCACCAGCTGCCGCATCAATGGTAAGTCTGGTACTATAGTTGAGTCCATTGTAGAAGGTATGGATGAGAAACCACTTCTCCATACCATGATGAGGGCACATCATTTGGTATTCCTTGAAGCGATCCCATGCTTCATATAATGACTCGTTGTCCCTTTGAGCAAAATTAATTATTTGAGCTCTCAACTGGGCTGTCTTGCTGGGCGGAAAATATTTAGAAAGGAACGCTGTGGAGAGCTGACTCCATGTTGAAATAGATCCGGATGAGAGTGAGTGCAACCAAGCACGAGCACGGTCCCGCAATGAGAATGAAAACAATCTCAACCATAATGCGTCATCTGATACTCCGTTCATCTTCAGTGTATCACATACTTCAAGGAAGATCGACAGATGTAGGTTTGGGTCTTCAAGTGGTGAACCTCCGAATTGATGTTGAGTCACCATGTTCACAAGTGCCGGCCTGATTTCAAAATTATTTGCCTCGATCGGAGGCCGAGTAATGCTGGTATGAACGCTTTGTGCGTTTGGCGAAGCAAAGTCTCTAAGAGTTCGGCTATTGTCCATCTTGAGTTTCTCAATAGATTTCTCAGAGTGAGTTGCCTCGGACTTAGCTTTTCTACGGCGCCGGAAGGTCTTCTCAATTTCAGGATCTGGAGGTACTAGTTCTCCCGACCGTAGAATCCTACGCATAAACCAAGTAGGTTCAAAAGCAACTTTTCCAAATAACAAAAAGATGTTCAGTAATTATAAGAAATGTAAAAGAGATTAACACTAAATAACTAAAAACAAATAAACTAAAAGAAAGAAAAATGTCTAGTCTAGCAATAACTTAACCGTGTCGATATTGATAAATTTGGTCCCAAGCAATGGCGCCAAAAACTTGATAGTCGTTCCGCAAGTATACAGACTATCGAAGTAATATAAATGTATCGATCCCACAGGGACCAAATACCAAGTACCGACTGATTAGATTATCACAAGCTAGACGATCCTTTGATGGGTGTGTAATGACTGCTAAGATCTAAGCTAAGCTAAATACGAAAGCAAAATAACTAAGGAGGAAAGCATAATAATGGCACGACGGAAGATATAAGGATTACACGTGATCAGGGCTAAGCTCCACCACCTTGATGCGTTATGCATGGATGAATAACAAAATAGAATTCCCATTTTTTTTGTTAAGTCCTAGGGTAATCCAAAAGGTACACGTTGTCCTCTCCCGAGGATGCAACGAGGTGCTTACTAGGCTAGATGTCTGCCTCCGCAGTGCACCTACCCAGGCAAGCCCAATGAGCTATGGACCGTGTATACCGTCTCATCATTTGAGTTATCCTCTCCCAAGGATGCAACGAGGTATTTACGCTCTAGACGTCTACCTCCATAGTACGCTTAGCCGCGTAAACCCTTTAAGCACAAGATAGTATACACTACCCGTATGCAATCACCCACTCCCGTGGGATGATTGACATACCCCTACCCAGGCTTTCCAATATCCCGACGTGCCTCCCGGCAATACCAGATATCTAATATAAGAAGATAGCAAAATAACATACTTCATTCAACAAGTGCAACTAGGTAAAGTAGAACAATCTAGGGTTAACAAAATAGAGTTATCAACCACACATAAATCATTCAAGGGGCTTTCCCTAACCCCGAAATAAGGTTAAGCTACAATGTTCATGATCCAAAGCAAAGTGCAAGACAATCCCAATATATCATCCATGGATAAACGAGTAGAACAAGATAAATGAAGAGAGGGCGATAGGACTCCCTCAAGGAAGAAGGAGTCGCTCGAAGACTTCAGGGCTCCCGCCGCCAAAGCTCTCCCCTCCGATTCGATGATCTCAGGTTCTTGGCTCCTCACTCAGCCGCCGCCCACCAACGTGCTCTCATGAATAATCGTCCACTCAAATCTCTCTATGCCCTTACGTGAATAGGGCTTTTCGTTTTTGTCCCCCCTTTCTGTTGGTCGAATTCCTCTTCCGCCCTTTTGGAGCTCTCTCTCTCTCTGACGTGGATAAGGCGAGGGTCAAGATCTGGAAAAATTGGCCTCAGGCGACAAAGAAGTCACAGGGTGTGATTCCGGTCGCTAGGTGGACCACGGTTCTAGCCGAGAATACAGGTTTAGCTAAAAATAGTCGCACTCCCTCGCTTTTCACCTGAAATGAAGCAAAAACACCCAAGAGTGTAGATTCCGAAGACAATGCAATAATTCCATATAAATTAGGTGTAAATGCTAGAATAATGAAGATATAACAATAAAAATCACATATAATTCTCTATATAAAGATGACTTAACAAGTTGTAACTTCCGTTTCTCACCCACGCTCTTCAAGTCGAAATTCAATGCTTTGATCGCCCAGAACGCTTTATGCTCGAGCTCTATAGGAAGGTGACATAATTTACCATAAATCAATTGAAAAGGAGACATACCTATAGGAGTTTTGAAAGTAGTCCGGTATGCCCAAAGTGCATCATCAAGCTTGAAAGCTCAATCCTTTCTTATTCTTGACACTGTCTTTTCCAGTATTCCTTTAATTTCTCTGTTTGATATTTCTACTTGTCCACTTGTTTGGGGATGGTAAGGTGTTGCAACTCTGTGATTCACCCCATATTTTCTAAGCAAATTTGAAAATCTATGTTCAATAAAGTGGGAGCCTCCATCACTAATTACAACTCGTGGTATTCCAAAGCATGGGAAGATAATTCTTTTATACAATTTCACCACAACCCTATAATCATTAGTAGGAGAAGCAATGGCTTCTACCCACTTGGAAACATAGTCTACCGCCACGAGTATATACTTATTACTTCCAGACGAAGGAAACGGTCCCATGAAATCAATACCCCAAACATCAAATATTTCAACTTCAAGTATTGTGGACAATGACATCTCATTCCTTCTATTGATGTTCCTCATCCTCTGATATTTATCACAGGACAGTATAAAGTTCCTTGCATCCTTAAATAAAGAGGGCCAATAAAATCCAGATTGTAGTACTTTAAAAACAATCTTCTCAGTACTACTATGCCCTCCATATGATGATCCATGACACTGTAACAGAATATCTTTGATTTCCTCTTCAGGGATACATCTCCTAAATATGTCATCTGCACATCTCCTAAACACATAAGGCTCATCCCAAAAATAGTGCTTGACATTAGCTAAGAACCTTTTCTTGCCTTGATAGCTCAAATCAGTAGGAAAGATATTAGCAACAAGATAGTTCACTATGTCTGCATACCAAGGAGCATTTACTTGATCAATCCTCAAAAGTTGTTCTTTAGGAAAGGAATCATTGATATCCTCAAAAGCTGCAACAATATTTTCAATTCCTTTCTTGTCCTTAATTTCTAGGTCAAACTTGTAGAAGCAAGATCCATCTAAGCAGGCGCGGTTTACTATCTTTTTTCTGCATCAAATACTTAACCGCTGCATGATCAGTGTACACTACAACTTTTGAATTTATCAAATAAGATCTGAATTTATGAAATGCAAAAAACAACAGCTAATAATTCTTTCTCAGTGGTAGTATAATTCTTCTGTGTCTCCTCCAAAGCTTTACTAGCATAGTAGATCACATAAGTTTTCTTCTCCTTTCTTTGTCCTAGAACTACTCCCACAACAAAATCACTGGTATCGCACATAAGTTCAAAGGGCAACTCCCAGAGAGGTGGCTGCATGATAGGTGCTGATATCAGGGCTTTCTTCAATTCCTGAAAAGCAAACAAACATTTCTCATCAAAGCAGAATTTAGCATCTTTACAAAGTAAATCAGTGAGTGGTTTAGCAAGTTTAGAGAAGTCCCTGATAAAACGTCTGTAAAATCCTGCGTGTCCCAAGAAGCTTCTAATTTCCATAACAGTGGTGGCTGGCACTAGCTTCTCAATCACTTCAACTTTGGCCTTGTCAACTTCAATCCCTCTCTTTGAGATAAGGTGACCTAGAACTATTCCTTGTCTAACCATAAAGTAACATTTTTCCTAGTTAAGGACAAGGTTAGTTTCCTCACATCTCCGCAAAACTCGAGATAAATTAGCCAAGCAGTCATCAAAGGAAAAACCATAAACAGAAAAGTCATCCATGAAAACATCCATAAAATTCTCGATAAATTCAGAAAATATAGCCATCATACACCTCTGAAAGGTAGCAGGTGCATTACACAATCCAAAAGGCATCCTCCTATAAACAAATGTACCGCATGGGCATGTGAAGGTGGCTTATCTTGATAATCAGGATGAATAAGAATTTGAAAATATCCAGAATAGCCATCAAGAAAATAAAAATAAGAATATTTAGCAAGTCTCTCAACCATCTGGTCAATAAAAGGTAAGGGGAAATGATCTTTCCTAGTGGTAGTATTTAATTTCCTATAGTCAATGAGCATACGCCAACTAGTAACTGTTCTAACAGGTATCAATTCATTATTCTTATTTTTCATAACTGTGACACCCCCCTTTTTAGGAACATAATGTACAGGACTTACCCACTTACTGTCAGAGATAGGGTAGATAATAATACCTGCATCTAGCAATTTCAACACTTCCTTCTTTACAACTTCCTTCATAGATGGGTTGACTCTTCTCTGAAAATCCACATGTGGCTTGGGCTCATCCTCCATATGAATCCTGTGCATACAAAAAGAAGGATTAATTCCTTTCAAGTCATCTATTGTATACCCAATTACCTTTCTATGAACTCTCAACTCCTTCAAAAGCAAATCAGTCTCCCTTTCATCCAATTGAGCATCAACAATCACAGGGTAAGTTGAGTTAGGACCAAGAAATTCATATCTAAGGTTATCAGGTAAAGCTTTCAATTCAACTTTTGGAATTTTTTCTTTTTCATCATCAAATATAGCACAATCCAAAATATCATGAGTTTCATCACAAGAATCATCATCAAAATCTGAATCATCAATTTCAACATATGAATTTTCACAAGAATTTTCACAAGAATCAAGAGAAGAATCAGAAGTAGAATCAGAATCTTCAAACAAAAAACCAAGATCATAAACCACATCATCAATAGCATGAATACTACAGCAAGAACTAGCATATGCAAGTTTTTTCAATGAATTATTCAAATCAAACACAATTTTGTTCCCACCAATATTTAGAGTGAGTTTACTGTTCTTTACATCGATAAGTGTTCCAGTAGTGGCTAAGAACGGTTTACCAAGAATAATAGGAATTTTTGCATCTTCCTCCATCTCAAGAACCACAAAATAAGTATGTACAAAATACTTACCAACTTGGATAGGAACATCCTCAAGAATACCTACTGGATACTTCACTGAGCTATCGGCGAGCTGCAAAGACATTGAAGTTGGCTTAGGAGCCCCCATATCCAGTTTCCTGCATACAGATAAAGGCATCAGACTCACACTGGCTCCTAAATCACATAAGGCTCGATCGAAAGCAACACTCCCAATTAAATAAGGTATAGAGAAGCTACCTGGATCTTTTAATTTTGGTGGCAACTTGTTTTGAATAAGAGCGTTGCATTCCTCAGTTAGTGCCACAGTACCATAATCCTCTATTTTTCTTTTGTTGGATAAAATTTTTTTAAAAATTTTACATATGAAGGCATTTGAGATAATGCATCTGCAAATGAAATATTAATATACAATTTTTTCAACACTTCCAAAAATTTTCCAAACTGCCTATCCAACTTAGCTTGCACAATCCTCTAGAGAAAAGGAATAGGTGGCCTATATGGTGGTGGTGAATTAGGTCTAGGAATCTCAACTTCACAAGGTAAATCATCATTCTATGCAAACTCATCCTCCTTAGAAGGTGGAGAGTTAGAATGGGACTGCACATGTGTAGGTGGTGATTCCAAAACTGGTTCACTGCTAGGTCTAATAGTAGGCTCTTCCTCATCATCATCTAATGGTCCCCTGGGGTCTTCTAACTGCTTTCCACTCCTAGTTGTGATGGCATTACAATGTTTCCTAGGGTTAGGTTCAGGTTTGGCAGGTAATTTCCCTGGGGGTCTATAAGCTGTGCTAGCCTGTTGTGCTATCTGAGTCTCTAGCATCTTATTGTGAGCAACAACAACATCCAACCTAGAGTTAATTTGTTTAAGGCTCTCTGTGACTTCCTCATTTTGTTTCATCTGAGCACCCTATAAATCTCTCAAACATGTCCTATAAACTAGATTTTTGGGGTTGACTGTCTCTACTGATACCCTCTATTCTCATTTTGTCCACTAGCATGATTGTTACTTTTCCAAGAGAGGTTAGGATGATTTCTCCAACTAGGGTTATAAGTATTGGAGTAGGGGTCATTATTTCTACCTTGATTGTACCCCCCCCCCTACAGCATTAACTTGCTCACAACCCTGATCAACAATAACCTTACATTCCTCAGCATATGGCCCATGGTTTCCACACACATCACAAATAATAGAAGAAACAGTAGCAGTTTGCATCTGAAAAGAATCAAAATGATTACACAAAAAATCTACCTTCTCTACTAGAAAGCGCCAACCATCACCATCATTCTTACCATGGGAAGGACGATACAACACCCCTTTCTCAGTAGTCCATTGGTTGTGGTTTAGTACCATCTCTTCAATCAAAGCATAGGCATCTTCAACAGTCTTCTTCATCAGTGCTCCCCCTGCAACAGCATCAACAGTTAAGCGAGTGTTGTAAGGCAATCCATTATAGAAAGTTTGAATTAAAACTCAATCTTCTAATCCATAGTGAGGGCACTTCCGTTGTAACTCATTGAAGCGCTCTCATGCTTCACTAAGTGATTCACCATCTCTTTGTGCAAAGCCTGTGATTTGATTCCTCAACTGGATCATCTTACTAGGTGGAAAGTACTTCAACAAGAAAGCATTTGACAACCGATCCCAAGTAGTGAATGTCCTAGTTGGATGTAAATGTAGCCAAGCTTTTGCTCTATCCCTGAGAGAAAAAGGAAACAATATCAGTCTAAGAGCATCATCAGACACACCATTAATTTTTATTGTATCACAAAATTCCAGAAAAAGAGATAAGTGTTGATTAGGATCTTCCAAAGGAGATCCTCCAAATTGGTTATGTTGGATCATTGACATGAATGCTAGTTTAATTTGAAAGTTGTTTGCATCGATTGTAGTCCTAGTAATGCTAGAACGAATTCCTTGTGTGCTCGGGGCTGCATAGTCTCTAAGTGTCCTTTCAGCCATGATGGATTCTCCTTCTCTCTCTTCAGCAAACCTCAATTTCCTGCGCAATCTAAGAGTTTCATTAATTTCAAGATCAAAAGGAACCAATGGCCCTAATCTAAGATTCCTACATATAAACAAGTAGAATGTCAGATAAGTTCAGATTTTGCAGGAAATAAAGAAACTAGAATCTATCACAGAAAATGCTAAAAAAAACAAAAGGCTTAGTCTAGCAATACTATCAGTTAAATCAATATCAACAAAACCAAGGTCCCTGGCAACGACACCAAAAACTTGTTGTAGTCCACAAGTGCACGGATACTCGAAGTAATATTTAAGATTATTGAACCACAGAGACCTCGTTGTTAAGTACTAACAAATTGAGTTTTCACTAGCTAAGCAAATCGAGAAGTATGGAGATAACAATCGAACGGTATTCAAAAAATCATACTGAGAGAATTGGGACTAGGGGTTATCCTCCTTAATATTTATGACTAGATATGATTAAAGATTCATCAACTTATTTTCGCTATGGTAAAGAAATAGTTTACTTAATAAAGAAATTAACTCGCTCTTGCGCAGTCAATTTATAAAGAACGATCCTCACTCTCGTGCAAGATCTATTCAATGTTTAATAAAAGTAAACTTTGATCAGAGAGATTAAGAACCACTCTCGTGCATTCCACCTCAATGTCAAAAACTCAAGCAAAACTAAGCACTCTCGCACCTTAGTTTCATAGGTTTTACTTAAGGTTTTCTAACAATTCAACAGCTATCTCTAGCATATTTTCATGTCTAAAACAATAATAATTTCTAATTCAAAACATCAACAAGAGTTAAACTTCTAAAATCTAAAGATAAGAACACAACTAATCTCTTACGATGAGTTCCTATTATAAATTTTAGGGCTCCAAGTTTCGTGTTATCATCTACTCAATCCATAACACAAAACTCTAAGACATGTTAATGCACGATACTAGAAACGATTAAAGGCATAAATCACTTAAGTAAAATTACCATACCAAAAATATATTGATGTAAGAAGAGTTATCTAGTCATTGAAATATTAAGAGGATTAAACCCCCATGTCCCAAGAGAAAGTTTAAGCTAGCATGGCGAAAGAATCACAGCAAAACATAATTTTAGGATGATTAGAAATCGTAAGGGAGGAGTAAAAATTATAACACAGGGCTGTAATCTAAATTACAACCCGTAATTGATTCGAAATCGCGATGAATAGTGCTACGATCACGTTTGATGATATCTCCCTCTATCGGCTTCCTTTCACTCTAAAACTTTTGTGGCGTGTTCTTCTTCCACAGGCGAAGCTTCCTTTCAAAAATCGTGGCCGGAGATGGTCGGAATAGCGAACGACGACGAACCCTAACACAGCGGCGATTCTCTCAAATTCTCCCTGAATCATGAATAAAAATTGTTCCTTTTGCTTCGCAAATCTCCGCCTGCTTATTCTGAGTCTTCCACTTTTTTCAGAAAAATTGGGAATCTGGGTGCAAAATTACGGCACCGTGAAACAATTACGGCAGTGCCGTATTTTGCCCAAAACTTTTGGTTGAATTTTGACTGAAAGTTTATCCCAAAATTACGATAGTGTCATATTTCTCTCGGATGACCCTGAAAGTTTCTGTGTGAAATCATCGGAAATTACGGTACCGTGGAGGTTTTTACGGTAGTGCCGTATTTTTGCTAAAAGGTTCGTTTTGGCTTAAAAATTAATGTGTGAACTCCTCTTGATGATTAGAACTCATTCATGCATTGAAATTGCTTGAAAACCAGTGATAATGATGCCTTTTTACCTGAAAATGATCAAAAACCAAGGAAGGTGTAGATGCTGAAGTATTTGGCAAATAAGACAAAAATAAAACAAAAGAGCAAGATTGTGACTCAAAAGACTAGTAAATAAGTGTGAAAAATACTATGAAATTTAGAGTAATCAGTAGGCCGAAAGGTCATCTACGTGTTGGAACCATTCAGATTTAACCGATAACCGTGTCCATGGGAATGAATGGCAGTGTCGGTGGGAGTGACCTGGACGTCAGGATCTGAATCCCTTGAACTAGATAAGGACTACGACAATGGAGATTGACTATTCAGTAGTGAGGAGTCAAAGCGGCGAACTCATATCCTGATGCTTCTCCCTATTAAAATTATCTCGTGCAATTCCTCCATTTATGTTATTATGCATTTAAATAGTTTAACATTTAAACTTCACCAATTTTGACATCGTCTAGCTAGCAAATTCAAGATATGTCGGTACTTGCCCATTAGTCCCTGTGGGATCGATATTTTACTTCTTCGATAGACCCATGCACTTGCGGAAAAGCCTATCAAGTTTTTGGGTCTATCAGTTTGTTGAGTTTGATCCTCATGCTCCTCATAAACACTGGATTGAGGAACGGTTGGATATTCTTGATGGGTAGGAAGCTCAACATTGTCTTCTAAATACTATTGTTGAATGACATTAGGAATGAAAACTTGATTATAGTCAACAACATCTATAGGAGGAATATTAACTGATTCCTCTTCTAAGACAAAGTCATTAGCCTTATCTCTCAACCCCTCCCCCCCCAGCGCCAACTCAACATCCTCAAAAAATCTAGCATTTCCTGTCTCAAAAAAACTTCTAGATTTGGGATCATAAAATTTGAAACCCTTTGACTTTTTAGGATATCCTACAAAATAGCTACTAACAGTTCTTGCATCTAGTTTCTTTTCATTTGGCCTAAAAGGCCTAGCCTCAGCTGGATATCCCCAGACACGAAGATGCTTTATGACAGGTTTCTTACCTGTCCATAATTCATAAGGGGTTTTGTATGCAACTTTTATAGGAACTCCGTTAAGAATATACACTGTAGTTTTCAATGCATCTCCCTTTAGTGAATGTGGTAAAGTAGTACAGCAAATCATACTCTGTACCATATCCTTAAGTGTTCTGTTCCTTCCTTCTGATACACCATTCACGTTTAGAGAACCAGACAATGTGTACTGAGGAATAATCCCACACTCACTAAGAAATATAGCAAATGGACCTGGATGTTGTTCACCTGATCCGTTATACCTGTCGTAGTATTCACCACCACGATCGGATCGTATGGCCTTAATTGATTTTCCAAACTGATTTTTAACTTTGGTCTTAAACAACTTAAAAATGTCCAATGCTTGTGATTTCTCATGCATTAAGTACAGATAGTCATATCGAGAATAATCGTGTATGAATGTGATAAAAATATTGTTGACCATTCCATGAAGACGTAGGGAAAGGTCCACAAATATTGTATCAATTCTAAGACATCCTTAGTTCTCTCGGCTATAAATTTTTTTCTTATTAGTGGTTTGTCCCTTTATGCACTCAACACAAATATCATTACTTAAATCCTCAAGTTTTTCAAGAATTCCTTTTGACTCAAGCCTATCAATTCTCTTTTTAGAGATATGACCTAAATGTTTATGCCATAAAGAGAAAGAATTTTTTGTTGATAGTTTGCGTTTAGTGCCTGTAGTTTCAGTATTATGGGACTCATCACCTAAATTTACTATATCAAGTAAATAAAGGTTGTCAATGTTAGATAAATAACTAGTTCCAACAAGTTTAGAATTGAGATCAATGCCACATTTTCTGTTACCAAATGAACAAACAAAACCTTTTTTGTCCAATACAAAAACTGAAACCAAATTCCGTCTAAAAGACGGTACAATAAATGTGTATTCCAAGTCTATAAAGGAACTAGTATTTAACAATAACCAAAATGTCTCTATGCCCAAAACATCCACTGGATTTCTAGTTCCCTTATAGATAAATTTTTTGTTCATCACTAGGCTTTTTGAAGTTTAGACGTCCTTGCATAGAAACACTTATATGGGTTGTAGCACTAGAATCCTACCACCAATTGTTTCTAGGAACTGAAACTAAATTAACTTCAAAACTAATAAGATCAAAAGGTGAATTATTCAAGCAAGGAATGTTATTTAAAGTGGCAGTGATAGCGGAATCATGTTAACTACAAAGAGAACCAAGTACAAAACACAATAAGCTCATAAAAGCAAGTGATGAAATCAAGTAGTGGATAATCATAACACTAATAAAGTCACATATCAAGATAACCAGGTAACATCAAGTCTAGTCATTGCACATAGAGTTGAATTACCATTTGGTTGTCTTCCATAGTAATCGGGTATTGATGATAAAATCCTCATGTCAATACTTAGCCTTCCTTTGGGCTAACTAAGCACCCACAATGGACACTTAATAATCATCACACACACATTATCACATGTGTATGTAATCCTTTGGCCATACAACACTCGTCCTTTGGGTCAATATATTTCCCGCATAAAGAAAAACACACACCTTGACTTAATAGTTCATAGTTCAAAAGATTTTTTAGCAGAGGTCACTTTGGTGACTATACTGAGAAATAAGTTAAAATAAAAAATTAAGTATACCTTAACTTAATAATTTATTATCAATGAGTTTTAACAGCAGAGGTCACTTTGGTGACTATACTATTAAAACAAATTGAAATAAAAATTAAGTTGAGTTATAATTAATCACTACTCATAAGCAGATGAAAACATAAATGTGTATGAACTAAGCATAATTGATCCAAATAAATAAAAACATAGTAAACAAGATTATGCATTTATTTCTAACTCAATATGCTCGAAAATATGATAGTGTTCTAATAACATGCATAAACATTAAAACATATTTAGTCATACACAAAAACTCTACTAGCATGTATGAATCATAAAAATTTTACTAACATGGATAAACAACAACAAAAAATTTATCAATGTACAGCAAAATTTAATAATGCTCAGTAGAATTTATAACTAATTAGGCATGATTAAACCAAATGAATAAACACAACACTAGATTTATTCTAAATTATGCCTCTAAATTTTGAAAATAAAATTTTAATGATACAGCAAACTGCACAGCATAGTAGGCTGCACTGTACAGCAGACCGTATAGTAGGTTATTAAAACTGGTTATTTAAGTGCACAACACAGGACAGTAATATGTACAGCAAGCCCAAGCCCAACAGGGCTCAGGTGCTATACCCAAACTGTTGACCCAAATTCAGCCCAAATCCAACCTGATAGCCAGACCCAACGGGTTCATTAAAATGGTTGTACCCAACCCGAAACCAAAAATTAAATATGAAATCTGTAAATTGGATCCAAAACTTAAATTCCAAATTGGATCCGAATTTTTAAAATTAGAAAATGGATAACTAGAATTAGGACCTAATTGGATCCGTTCCGAAATTTTGGATCCTAAATCAGATTTCAATACCGAAATCTGAGATCCGAAAATTGCCCTAATTGCCTTCATGCACCGCACACCGACACCGCACACGTCCTCACCGAAATCACACCGCACATGACAATTGGGTCGTCACCGCTCACGGACTTGCCACACATGAACACCAAGCTCGTCGCCAGCCGGACGGCAATAGCTTGTCAGCGAGGATGAGAAAACGTCACTTCTTGTAGCCTCATACATCACCCGAGTTGTCGCTACACGTGCACTCACAGACGCCATACGCCACTCGACTTCTCCAACACCGGATGGCGAAGTCTCGTTGACAGGGACGAGAGGGAAAAATCGCCCACATGCCCGCTCGCTCGCCACCCACAGTCGTTTATACTGAATGACGATGATGAGCGACGGGGAGAAATGATGACAACAAGCGATGATCCCTTCCCCCTTTTTGGAACAACCACGAGCAAGTAAATCAAATGCATCATCGGCACGGATCCAGGAAGGGTCGCCATATCCAGTTGCATATGCCAAGCCTTCTTTTTTAGCCGGCCGAAATTAGGGCAAATGCCCTTCTGAATTTGGATAGCGTCGACAAAAGCGATGGTTGCGACGAAAGCAACATAATGGGGCAGAAAATAATTTTCATGAGTAAAATTGTCTTTGATTTTGCACCAAATTGAACCAAACATGGATCACGGCCAAAAATTTTTCAAAAACAATTTTAAGCTAGAAAAAATTAACCTCGCTCTGATACCAATTGTCAGATCGATCATAATATCTTACTCATAAATTGAATGAAAAAATACTGTAATAAAACATACCATATTTTATGATGCTATGAATTCAACCGGAGTGATCTTTCAATTGATTGTGTTGTTGATTACGAGAGGCGAGGCGGCCGATGGAAACTAAACTGAAAACCTCTCGACAACTTGTACACCTCAATTAGGACCACACCTATATATAGGAAAAACTTAATGTGCATAATTACTTATCAGCCCATCAGAGATAAGACAATTATGCCCCCAAGGATTCTACACAAT
The DNA here is from genome assembly GCA_027563935.2 of Costus lasius. Classification (NCBI taxonomy): domain Eukaryota; kingdom Viridiplantae; phylum Streptophyta; class Magnoliopsida; order Zingiberales; family Costaceae; genus Costus; species Costus lasius. The sequence goes on along the minus strand of CM050449.1, from coordinate 32,664,712 downwards.
TACAAGCCCCTTTTCCACACTATAATTAATAAATGATAATAAATAATTTAAAGATTAAACTATACACGATTAATTATTGCAATGCATGTACATCTACATGCCCAAATGTAATTTATTATGCCCCCAGGAATAAAGTACTCACCTGTTTTGATTGGAACATTCTCTAAAATACCAACAGGATATTTTACTGAGCTATTAGCGAGCTATAAGGATATTAAGGTTGGTTTAAGCTCTCCAATGTCTAATTTCCTGCAAATAGATAGTGGCATTAGGCTTACACTGGCACCCAAATCACATAAGGCTCGGTCAAAAGCCATGCTTCCAATAGAATAAGGTATAGAGAAATTACCTGGATCTTTTAATTTTAGTGGCAGTTTATTATGGATAATTGCACTACAATCTTCAGTTAAAGCCACAGTACCATAGTCCTCTATTTTTCTCTTATTTGATAAGATTTCTTTTAAAAATTTTGCATATGAAGGCATTTGAGATAAAGCTTCAGTGAATGGAATGTTAATGTAAAGATTCTTTAAAACATCAAGAAATTTCTCAAACTGTTTATCTAATTTTGCTTGCACTAACCTTTGGGGAAAGGCTATAGGTGGCCTATAAGGTGTAGGAGAATTAGGTTTAGAAATATCATTCTGACATGGCATATCACCTTTAGGTTCATCACCTTGGTGAGGTGGCAAACTAGTTTGGGATTGCCCATGCTTAGAAGAATTATCCAAATCTAACTCTTGATCATGTTCATTGCTAGGCACTTTGTTATTATTCTCAGATTTCTTTTTAGGTTCCTCTAATTGCCTCCCACTTCTAGTGATAATAGCATTACAGTGCTCCCTAGGGTTTGGTTCAGGTTTAGCAGGTAATTTTCCTGGGGGTCTGTAAGAAGTGCTAGCTTGTTGGGCTATTTGATTTTCTAATATTTTGTTGTAGGCTGCTAGAGATCCTACTTGAGATGCAAGTTGACTAACCATTCCCTTAAGATCTTCAATTTCTTTGTTTTGATTTTGCATGAATTGATTTTGATTAGCTATAAACTTTTCTAACATGGATTCAACATTTGAATTTTGGTTTTGATTTTTGTTGTATCCTAAGTTGTTTGGAATTTACCTTGGACTAATCTCCGGCAACGGCGCCAAAAACTTGTTGTGTCCGCAAGTGCACGGATACTCGAAGTAATAAAGAAAGATATCGAACCACAGAGACCTTATTGTTAAGTACCAAATAGCTGTATTCCTACTAGCTAAGCAATCGAATAATAACAAAACAATGATGGAAAACACACAAAATTAGATAATCAGAGATAAACATTGGGACTAGGGTTTCATTCTCCTTAATTCTAATAACTAGATTTAAATAAAATGTCGTCAGACTAATCTTATCATGATAAAGACTTAATTTACTTCATAAAGGGATTATCTCACTTTCGTGCAGACAATCATGCATGGACCAATCCTCGCTTTCGCGCAAGATCTATCCCAAGCTGAAGAAATGTAAATCATCAATCAAATAATTCAAAGATCACTTTCGTGCATCCGAATTCTAAGTTGATTGTCTCAAGTGGAATCTCAATGATCACTTTCGTGCATCCGAGTCTCAACACAAGTTCTACTTATGGTTCTCCAACGTTTTGATCTTCACTTTCGTGCAAGATCTCCACGTTTGACAACTCGACTCTACCCTAGGTTCAAATTATCATCATAGCAATAAGATCACTAAAATCAAATAATTAAGAACTAACCTAAGAGAGTTCATAACATGCAATTCTAGTGTTCCAAGTTCTCAAGCAAGTCACCTTTCGATCCTTATTGCGAGAACTCTAAAACATGAATAATAACATCAATCTATGGAGAATCAAAGACAAACAATCACATAAGTAGAATCATCATAATAAAACTATTCTGACGAAAATAAGAGTTATCTAATCATTAAGAAATCAAAGTGAATTATACCCATGTCCCAAAATATGATTAAGCTAACATGGAAAGAGAAATACAATAAGCCATAGTATTAAAGTGTTCAGAAATCAAAGAAGAAGAAGAAAGAACGTTACAACACGGCTGTAATAGAAATTACAGCCGTAATTTGCCTCCAAAACATGTTGTGAACAGTGCCGCGCCCCTTCTTTCGTTGATTCCTCCTCCGATTGAAATCCTCTTCCTCTAAAACTTCTGGGGTGTTGTCTTTTCCTCCATGCGAAGCTTCTACATGAAATTCATGGCTTGAGGTGTCCTCTACGCCTCTCGGCGCGAGGCCAAACCCTAACTGACTCTCTCTCGATTGCTCTCTCAATTCTGGATGAAAATTCTTCCTTTTACTTCGTGTATCTTCTCCTCTTAAAGACGAGTCTGTAGCATCTTTCGGATCTCAGTTTGGAGGTCTGGATCAAAAGATATGGTCCGCGCAAGTTTCGGGCCCGTAAAAATCGTGTTTTTGAATGGAAATTACGGCCGTAAACTATTTTACGGCAGTGCCGTATTTTGGTTCTGTGAACTCTGTGTCAAAATTACGGCCCGTAAAAGTTATTGTGGCAGTGCCGTAAAATCTGACGGGTTCTCTGGTCTAAAATCTCTGATAAATACAGCACCGTGAAATGGTTTATGGTCGTGCCGTAAAATCAGCAAAAGTCTCTAGTTTGAAATGCTCCAAAATATGGCCCGTGTAATTCTTTATGGTGGTGCCGTAAAATTAGGAAAATCTTCTAGTCTGAAAACTCCCCAAATTACGGCAGTGCTCTGATTTTACGGTATCGTACGAAAATACGGTACCGTAAAATAGAATACGGCACTGTCGTATTTTGGTTTATTGCTCCGTTTTGCATGAAATTTTTCGTGTGACCTCCTCTTAATGATGGTAACTCTTCCATGTATTTGATTTTACTTGAAAATGCCTTAAAATAGTGTCTTTTTACCTGAAAATCATCAAAAACTAAAATAGAAGTAGATTTTGCAATATTTGATAATTTTGGCATAAAAATAAGCAAAAGATCTTCAATTGAGCATGAAAAGATATATAAAATGATACAAAATATACTATATATTTTGGTGTCATCAATTTTGATTTTGGTTTGGCCTTTGTTGGTATCCACTATTTTCAGTTTGTCCCCCTACATTGTTATTATTTTTCTAGGATAAGTTGGTGTGATTCCTCCATCCAGGGTTGTAAGTACTAGAATATGGATCATTGTTTCTACTTTGAATAAAATTTCCTAATGCATTAACTTGTTCACTACCTTGATTAGCAATGACCTTACACTCTTTAGAAATATGACCATTATTTCCACAAATATCACAAACAACAGATGAAGAAACTACAGCAATTTGCATTTTAAAAGAATCAAATCTGTTGCACAAAGAATCAACCTTTTCTGCCAAGGTGCGCTAACCATCACCTTCATTCTTACCTTGAGAAGGTCGATACAACACTCCTCTCTCAGAAGTCCACTGATTATGATTTAAAGCCATCTCCTCAAGTAAATTGAAGGCATCTTCAATGGTCCTGCTCATGAGAGCTCCTCCTGCAGCAGCATCAACAGTTAGTCTGGTATTATATAGCAAACCATTGTAAAAAGTATGAATTAAATCCTAATTTTCAAGGCCATGGTGAGGAAACTTCCGTTGTAAATCGTTGAAATGCTCCCATGCCTCGCTAAAAGATTCACCATCTCTCTGTGCAAAACTTGTGATCTGGTTTCTCAATTTGATGGTCTTGCTTGGTGGAAAGTATTTCATCAAGAAGAAATTAGACAATTGTTCCCATGTGGTGAAGGTACCGATAGGTTGAGCTTGAAGCCAAGAATGTGTTCGGTCCCTAGGAAAAAAAGGAAACAATCTCAATTTTAATGCATCATTAGAAACACCATTTATCTTGATAGTATCACATAATTCAAGAAACAAAGCAAGGTGTTGGTTAGGATCTTCAAGTGGAGATCCTCCAAACTGGTTCTGTTGGATCATAGACAAGAAAGCAGGCTTGATTTCAAAGTTGTTAGCCTCTATGACCGGTCGAGCAATACTAGAGTGAATCTCTTGTGGATTAGGGGGCTGCATAGTCCCTAAGTGATCTTACATCTGCCATGTTCACTTCTTCTACTTGACTTTCTTCAAATCTAAGCTTCATGAGTAGTCTAAGAGTTTTATTTATTTCAAGATCAAAAGGAACTAGAGGTCCTGATCTAAGATTCCTGCGTATGCAAAGTAAATAGATCAAATAATTTCAAGTAAACAAAAAAAATAGAAAATAAAAAATAAACAAAAAGTAGACAAAACCTAGTCTAGCAATACTCTCAATATCTTCAATATTGACAAAAACCAAGGTCCCCGGCAATGGCGCCAAAAACTTGTTGTGTTTGCAAGTGCACGGATACTCGAAGTAATAATTAAGATATCGAACCATAGAGACCTAGTTTGCTAAGTACCGAATAATTAATTTTTTACTAGCTAGGCAACCGGAAATATGAAAGTAAACTATCGAAGGCCACACAAAGATATCAGAGAGAAAAACTGGGACTAGGGTTTCATTCACTTTAATTTCCATGACTAGATATGAATAGATGTTCGTCAATCAAATTTTATTATGATAAATATATAATTTACTTAATAAAGAAATAATCTCACTTTCGTGCAAAAAATTTACAAAGAACCAATCCTCACTATCATGCATGATTTATTCAATGCTAAAGATAAGTAAATCATTGATAAAGAACTCAATGATCACTTTCATGCATCCGAATTCTAAATCAATCATCTCAAGTGAAAACTACATACTTTCATACTATAATTTTCACAAGCTCTACTTAAGGTTCTCCAACAATCCAATACTTGATTTCTCACAGTATTATCATGTTTATCTCATTAACTCAATCTTAGATTCAGATTATTAACATGGCAATATGCTTTTAAAATCGAGAAATAAAAAAAAACCTAATTTCTTACAGTGAGTTCCTAACATTCAATTTTAGGGTTCCAAGTTCTTAGCAAATCACTTTTCAGTCCAAATTACTAAAACTCTAAAACATGCTAACAATATGAATCTATAAAGAATTAAAGGCAATCATCACAAAAGTAGAATTATCATAGTAAAATCATCATGACGAAAATAAAAATAATTTAGTCATTAAGAAATTGAGGGGAATTACTCCCCCATGTCCCATAAAGAGTTTAATCTAGCATAGTTAAAGAATTATAAGAATTCATAGTATCAGAGGATCAAAAATCGAAGAGAAAGGGAAAAATAACTTTACAGCACGACTGTAATCGAAATTACAGCCGTAATTTTGGCGATGAACAATGTCGGCGACGAGTGTTCCATTGATTTCTCCTCCGATTGATCTTCTTTCATTCTGAAACTTTAGGGGTATCTTCTCCTCCTCTATGCGTAGCTTCCCCTCAAATTTCACGACCGGAGATGCACTGTACGCTTCCCGACAACGAAACTTAGGGCGACAGTAAAGAACTCGATTTCTCTCTAAATCGTCGATGAAAATTAGGGCTTTTCTTCTCTGTCTCCTCTTCTTGATCTGACGAGTATTTATCAACTTACGGATCTTTATTTGATGGCCTAGATCATCCGAAATTGTCCGTGCAAGAATCGGGCTTCAAACAGTCCGTGAAAAACGCGAATCTAGGTTGTAATTACGGCCATGAAAACCGTTACAGCAGTGTCGTAATTTCAGCAGAAGTTCTCGGTACAGAAATTATTCAGAATTACGGTACCGTGAAATCCATTACGGCAGTGCCGTATTTTCATCAAATCTCTCGAGTGAAAAGTCAACTCGAAATACGGCCCGTGATTTTGGTCATGGTAGTACCGTAAAATCCATCAAACTTTATGTACGAAATTGAGCCCAGATTATAGCCTGTGAAATCCATTACGGTAGTGCTGTAATTCTTGTGAAACTTTTTGTTCAAAATCGTCCCAAAATACGGCAGCACTCAGAAATTACGGCAGTACCATGGTTTGTTCTGTAGGTGCAGTAAAACTACGGTACCGTAATTTTGATTACGGTAGTACTGTAATTTGGTCTGAAGCTCCAATTTGCATGAAATTTGATATGTAATCTTTTCTTGATGGTGGGAATTCATCCATGCATCTAAATTTGCTTGAAAACACTTAAAAATAGTGTCTTTTTACCTGAAAATCATCAAAACCAGAAAAAGTGTAGATTCCGCAATACTTGATAAAAATGGCATAAAAATAAGCGAAAGAGCATGAATATAATACACAAATACTCATGAAATGGCATGAAATTTACTATAAGTTTTGGTGTCATTAGTAGCTATGAGGTTTCCGGTGCCTAGGGAGGCGTCGGGGAGTAAGCGTTGTAAGTAGTGTTGAGTGATTGTAACCGACGATCACGGGATCATCAGCAAGGGAGGGGAAGAGGGGAGTCGATGTCCAGGGGGTCGTCGGTGATAGAGGAGTTTTGTAGCTTCCAATGACGGAAATAAAGCTCTCTTCTCCAAGGTCTCCTTCTTTCCCCTGTTTCGAGTTTGTGGCGACATCCCCGGCGAGGCAGCTTCCTGTTGGCGACGAGAGGTTGAGGGTGAGGGATAGGCAGCGTCCTCTCGCTGCCGGCATGCCTCTTCTCCGGCAACACGAGGCAATGGCGGACGAACGCTTTAAGCTCCCGTTCGAACGCCGAAGATGACGAGAAGAACATTTGTTTCGAACGCGTCGAGCATTCGAAACGAGGAGGAAGTCAAATGGTCAACAGACAAAATCAGGTGCGGTGAGAGTTCGGTTTCGCTTGGCTAACGCAAGCACAACGTCAGCAAACAGAGGTATTTGGTTTCAAATTTCAATTTAAGTGGTGTTGACTCGGGTGATTTTGACCAGATCAAAATTAGGGTTCCAAATCAAATTGAGGGAGATTTTGGGACCAAAAGTTACGGTTTTCATGCTAGTACGAAAGTCCACCGGAGAACCTTATACGAGGGCATGACAATAGTCCATAGATCCTAACAATTTGTAATTAAAATACTTGGTATTGCCCCCAATGCTGCCACGACGCTAAAACAAGCATTAGCATTTGCAGTTTTTTTACAAGCCATGTTATCCTAAAAGAACAATATTCGTTTACCAAACTGCGGACGCCATCCAAATATAATAAAGCAATCGAAAAAACAAAATGTTCACACAGGACTACTCGAATTCAATCGATACAAACGATAGGCAAGAAAATTTTAACAGCTGCTTTTAGATGCGGACATTGCTCGAGCGCTACTGTAAAGTGCAAAAATAACCACAAGCTGGATTTTGGATTTTGGACCCATATTTATAGTGAACTCCCAAATCAAATTGCAAACAGAAAATTTTAACCATATATTGATCACACCAATTTATTCTTTTCAATCCACGATATAAATAATAAAGAACGTGACTTATGAATGAGATCCATCAAGTCCCAGCGTTGCAGTAAGAAATTGGCAGACATCATCCATCTCTCCGGGGATAGTATAGTGACCAAGCCTACAGAATTTCCTCAATTAGTTTCTTAAAGGCATCTACATACTATTTCATAAAAACGTTTATCCAAGGGTAAGTAACATACCCATTATATGATTTGAAGGTGAGATTTTCAAAACCAGATGATTTTAGGACATGAGCAGATCTTTCACCATATTTATATAGCACTACATCATCTCCTGCAAGAATTCATTTTAGCAATGCAGAAATTGTGGAATATGTTAGACTATGCGTAAAATGTATTATTATCCTTAAGGTTTAGACCCACATAGGGCATTCAGTAGCATTCTAGAAATGGTTACTCCCCTTTTTTGTTATTTGTACTAATAATCTATTTCCTCTACACTCCTACACAAAGTCATCAAGGACCAGTCCTCATAATCTCTTTTATCTCAAGAACACTTCAAGAAAAGATCTCACTTACAAAATTTAGACATCTTACCATTGAGTCCTCCATAGATGTAGATTATACTGGTAGAATTGAGGATATAAACCCTATTTCTACGTACTGTACTTATGTTGAAGGTGATCTTGTGATGCAGGGAAGCAAGAAACAAAACATGGGTAACATCTTGTTACAAGTAGAATACAAGGCCATGACATAACATATGAGATGTGATGACTTCAAATTCTTGTCTATCATATGGGAGCCACTTATAATGATCCGATGACTAAGTGACGTGACAACCAAGTTGCTCTCTATATTTTCAACAATCCATTACTTTATGAAAGAACCAAACACTAGAAGTCAAACGTCAATTTGCTAAAGATGTCATGAAGAAAATCGACACTCCCCTTGAAAAATCAGCTTACAGATATGTTTACCAAGCTTCATAATTTAAAGAGATTTTCTGTACCTTTTACCAAGCTTGTCCTCTTCTGATTAAGTACACTAATTTATTTTCCTAAAACCTAACTGAATGTCAAGTTGTATTATATTACTTCAAAACTAGGAAACATATTTTCAGAACAAGATGACCCAAGCTTATTTTTGGATCATGAGAATCAAGGAAACTTAGATAAGATCGAGATTCTTAAAAACAAGCATTTACCACCTACAGACTTACAGAAACAATACTGCTTTCATGTAACAAAATTTCATAATAGATTAGAATGACAAAGCCAATAAAATTTTGTAGAAGCATACACATTTATAAACCCACTAGGGTACTTAACTACAATTAAACAAACATACAGTTGACCTTGCAGTGCTCAAAAGCCCTCAGTTACAGAAGGACCACCAAGTCAATCTAACAAAACAAAACAAAAAAAGAAATTCCTGAATGAATATATTCCTAGAATTACATCTTCCACTTCAATTCGCATACTATGTTGATCAAATTGGAAACACTATGCATCTGCCCCCTACTTTTAAAACAAGTTGTTATGTACTAACCATTTAGGTAAGCTACCATTGGGACGTATTTGTTTCCTATGCCAAGAGGACTATTTTTGTGCCCAATATTTTCATAAATGCAGATAATAATGATATCACCGAATTGAGTGCTAGTACAAAAGTTACAGTGAATACGATATGAAAAAAGGATAACAAGCAAGGAAGACAATTAGAATATCTTTGATAGGATCGCGAATCTTTGATTAAAATTGGGCTAATATTTAGCAAATCAAGAATATAAGCATTTAATGTTACTTTTCTCACAACATGAAATGAATCAGTTGCATAGTACAGAATTCTTGAAAGAGTTACTGAAAAGTATTTAAGGTGTATACAAATAAAAACATGATCATCATTGTTATACACTTTTGCGTCTAAAATTTGAACTAGAATATAGTTTATAACAAAGTTTTAAACAATGTTCTATACTGATACCAGTTCATTGTTAGATTGGTATATGCCAATCAATAACAGTTTGTAATGCTACACAGTATACACTAATACCAGTCAATAACAGTTTGTAATGCTACACAGTATACACCAGCTGGTTTATACATATACATATGTATAGATATAGATACACATGTACATAGTATATGTGATGCCTAAATCTATGGACCACGCTGGGCTGGGCGGCGGCCCAAGCCCACAACCCAGGCGTAGAGGGGAGCCCGAAATCCGGTCAAAGATTTGGGTCAAACCCCAAATTGGAAGCAGCGCGAGCGAGGCGGGCGGCATCGAGCTCCGTCTGATGCTGGCAAAGAGCAGGCTTTCTCAACAGGCGAGTGGCTCCGTCTCCTTCGATGAGGCAAACGAGATCAGCGGACTCGTCTCTCCCGATGGACGCGGAAGGTTAACGGGGGAAGCGGACGCGTGTGAGAACAGGCTCGGCGAGGACTTCGGGCAGCGATTCCATCGGACATGAGGAGCGCTGACTAAGTCGAGGGTTTCGGCGGACGCGTGCGGCAGACTCGGACGACAGCTTCGGCAGCAGGCGTGAAGCATGGCAGATGCGGTCCACGCGGTGCAGCCAACTAAGTTCAGAGGCAGAGGTGTCGAGGCAGAGGCGTCGAGGCAGAGGCGAGCGACACCTCTTCCCCTTTAAAGCTTGAGGAGAAGAAGGCCTGAGGCATCGAGAGATCCAGGAGAGCGAGCTTCCTTTCAAGCGCGGGCCTTCCCCAAGCAGCGAGCGGCGGCTAAAGATCCGACGAGCGGATTAGGGAAGCTTTGGCGAGATCTGGTGAGGAAGAGCTTGTAGTCGGCGGCGAGAGGTACCCGCCGGCGTGAGGAAGAGAGGAGGGGTTTTGTACTCATGTTTGAGAGGAATAAATAGTGAGTTTTCCCCTTATTTCGACGGTTTCTTACCTGTGTTCTCTGGCGATTCCTTTTCTCCTTCACCATCGTCGAAGACGGTCCGACGGCTTCCGCGACTATGACAAAGGGCTCAGGAGGAGGCGGCGACCTTCCTCTGCCAGCACGCTGATCTCCAGCGCCCCCTTCTTCTCCGGCGCCGAGCGCCGGACGGCGTTCGACACGAACGACGGGCTTAAAAGTTTTTTTACGCGTGAAGTTGAAGGAATCGAACGCACTGAGGTGTTCGATTCGAGACATCCAAAATTGATTTTGACTTCGGTCAAAATCAATTCGGCGAGAGCTAATTGATCCAGCGAACAGCGAGCAAGCGTGATTTTGGAAATTCGGCACTTTAATCTAGGTAAAGTGCTAACGTGGTGCAAGGGTGGAAATTAGGCGTGACAAACCGGTATCAGAACTTAAACTTTGATGACATAGTGACGCAAGGAAAACGTCAGGTGCAAGTAAAGCAAGTGCTTGGCCTGACGGGAGATGAGGATGACGCCGTTGTTCCCCAACTAGAGAACTTGCAGCGAACGGTGGAGCAACAGAGATTGCAAATTCTCGCCTTCCAACAAACTTTGGCGGGAATGGCTACGCTTCAACAAAGTTTAAAAGGAGTGGCGGCGCTACAGGAGTAGGTAGCAGGCGTCGCTGCAGCACAATAGCAGGTACAAGCAAATCTAGCTGTGATGCGCATGGCGTTAGCACAAACACAAGGCGGTGTGCCCGCAGCGCCAACGATGGAGCAGGTGGCTCCTAGATCGAAGGTTTGCTTCCCAGAACCTGCGATGTTCGGAGGAATCCGATCATCCAAAGATTGGGTTTCTTTGAGAATGGAACAATTTCTCATCGCTAATCATGTCCTAGACCTAGAACGAGTGCGGGTGTGTACTGCATACCTCGCAGATGACACAAAGCTTTGGTGGAGGATCAAAGTTGATTTGACATCATGAGCAGTTGAATGGACCTAGGTGTTTCGAGAGGAACTGTGACAACAGTTTCTTCCCGGGAACTCAGCGGACCAGGCACGCGATGCGGTGAATTAGCTTAGACATACTAGGACAATCCAGGAGTATGTCCGGGCTTATTCAACATTCATGCTAGAGATATCGAATATGTTAGAAACCGATAGACGGTTCACCTTTCTCCGTAATCTTCAACCATGGGTGGAGGCTGAAGTCCGGTGACATGCACCACAGGATTGGAGGGCGGCCGCAGCGATAGCCGAATCCCTGGTGGATATGAAAGCTTCAGGTACGACTTCTTCGAGAGCATCGAAGTCACCCCCGAAGCGTCGCTCTCCGGCTAGGGCAAGAACACCATAAAGAGAGAGACCCTTTCCCTGGCGTGGTGGAGGCTAGCCGGCACGACAGGAGCAGAACCGACATGCAGACAGGGCGCAAAATCGACCAAGACCGATGAGTTGCTTCTTATGCAAAGGACCATATCAGATGCGTGATTACCTAACCCAAGAGCGGATTGCAGCAATCGTACAACGAGAGTTCGCGGAGAAAGAGGCAGCTCATGATGACCCTGTGGTGACATGCATCGGAGGGATAGCGTTGAATGCAATCATAGCAGTGTCATCCTTAGGTGAAACACAATTAATGTATGTTCCAATGCAAATACGTGGGTTCGAGGTGGAGGCAATGGTCGACACTAGTGCGACTCATCTATTTGTGTCAAAACACATGGCGGCATACCTTGGGTTACGCACTTCATCGACGATAGCTCAGATGAAGACCGTCAACACCACAAGCAGCAGATATTGGGTATTTCCTACGATGTCTCGGTGAAGCTTGGAGACTGGATGGGACGGCACCACATCCAGGTGGTGAAGTTGGATGATTATGATGTCGTCTTCGGCATAGAACTACTTCGACGAGCAAAGGTTTATATCATCCCACACTTGGAAGTAGTCCAAGTGGTTCATGAGCAAGCACCAGGGGTGGGTCCCTGGTATTCAGCGAGGTAGTTCGACAGCCTCGACTTCGAGAACGCAGGGGACGCGTAGAGTGACGGATCCCGCACGAGCACGAGGTGCACATATCCCAGTAGTGGTTGCGACAGATACGCCCTTAGCAAATATCGAGGGTGATGTCCAAGTTGGGCGAGGGAGAATTGTGATGCCTAAATCTTATGGAGTAGGCTGGGCTGGGCGGCGGCCCAAGCCCACAACCCAGGCGCAAAGGGGAGCTCGAAATCCGGTCAAAGATTTGTGTCAAGCCCCAAATTGGAAGCAGCGCGAGCGAGGCAGGTAGCATCGAGCTCCGTCCGATGCTGGTAAAGATGAGGCTTCGTCAACAGGCGAGCGGCTCCGTCTCCTTTGATGAGGTACACGAGAGCAGCGGCCTCGTCTCTCTTAATGGACACGGAAGGCGAGTGGGGGAAGCATACACGTGTGAGAGCAGGCTCGGCGAGTACTTCGGGCGGCAATTCCGTCAGACATGAGGAGCGCTGACGAAGTCGAGGGTTTCGGCGGACGCATGTGGCAGACTCGGACAACAGCTTCAGCAGTAGGCATGAAGTGTGGTGGATGTGGTCCATGCGATGCGGCTGACTAAGTTCAGAGGCAGAGGCGAGCGACGCCTCTACCCCTTTAAAGCTTGAGGAGAAGAAGGCCTAAGGCATCGAGAGATCTAGGAAAGCGAGCTTCCCTTCAAGCGCTGGCCTTCCCCAAGCAGCGAGCGATAGCTAAAGATCCGACGAGCAGATTAGGGAAGCTTTGGCGAGATCTGGAGAGGAAGAGCTTGTAGTCGGCAGCGAGAGGTAGCTGCTGACGTGAGGAAGAGAAGAGGGGTTTTGTACTCATGTTTGAGAGGAATAAACAGTGAGTTTTCCCCTTATTTTGATGGCTTCTTACCTGTGTTCTCTGGCGACTCCTTTTCTCCTTCACCATCACCGAAGATGGTCCGACGGCTTCCGTGACTGCGACGAAGGGCTGAGGAGGAGGCGGCAACCTTCCTCTGCCAGCACAATCATCTCCAGCACCCCCTTTTTCTCCGGCACTGAGCGTCGAAGGCGGCGTTCAACGTGAATGACGGGCGCGTGAAGGAATCGAACGTGTTGAGGCATTTGATTCAAGACATCCGAAATTGATTTTGACTTCGATCAAAATCAATTCGGCGAGAGGTAATTGATCCAGCGAACAGCGAACGAGCATGATTTTGGAAATTTGGCACTTTAATCTAGGTAAAGTGCTGCTGTGGCGCAAGGGTGGAAATTGGGCGTGACAGTATACATATGTCTATACATAACATCCAGCCTGGTACTTGAATGTTCATTACATGCACTGTGATAGTAACTTAGATGAACTCGAATAATTAAAAAATATATATTCAAAAATATTATGTACTTATCAAGATACCATAATCGTCCCAAAACTTATATGCTCAACATAATGTTTGCATATTATTATTTGTATACCAATTATGAACTATCTAAGAAGTTAAATTGCATTATTATTTCTATACATTACATAATCACAAAATTGTATAATCAAAAGAACATAATTAAACATGTCCCTATCACATAAGTCATGTACAAAGTGACATACTCCACACCATCAATTAGCCCATATGAAAGTATTCATAAGTAAGCTATACGATTAGCTTTTGTGAGCTAATGCATGATCAAGCACAAGAATGCATTTAATGCATCACTAGTTTATATATAATATATTACCAAATTGAAACGAACCATAACAAATCCAAAGGGATACAAATAACAAGATTTTCGCATCAAGAAATGATACAAAAGAAGAAAGGTTTATATCTTAACAAAGTGTTTCACATCTAAAAGCATAAACTCAATCCCATCTAGGTAAGCACAAAGACAAGCCGACGAGTGCCCTCCATGGTTCAATAATCAAAGGTGGAGGGATTCCACATATGGCTCCATGGATTTAAGAGGTGGAATCATTATTTCAAAATTTGACTCACACGTTGGTTTTCTAAAACATTGAGCACACTAACACAGATCAGTATTTAAACCATGGTTTCAATAATTCACTTAGAGAAAAATGTTGAATGGTCATAAATGGAAAACCTAGTAACACTGCCCATTGACTATAATTGGAGAACAAAAGTTAATATCAACCATAGAATACTAATTCAATAAACCTCAAGAGCACAAGACTAACAACGAACAACTAATTAATAATTAACTAAACCTAATGCATCATCCAATCACCTATTTCATTAATTCATTTTAGAATTTTAAACCATCACATTTAGGTGTTTAACATTCTCAAATATTGCTTAATTTATTGTTAAACAATCAAATGGGATCATTCGACACCTATGAGTGACATATAATTAGCACATGAATTTTACAGGACATGTTCAGGACCAAAACCAAACCTTTCCATAGGTAATGTATGAATCAAATGAATTTCTGAAAATAAAAACAAACAAGTTCATTGTTCCAAGGAAATAAGCATACCACAAAGTTAAGCATACAGCTCGAAGACAGAACAAGGAATGTTAAACTACAAAATGAGAAGCTCTTTGCAAGTCAAAACTATGGAGAAATCAGAAATACCTTTTCCATGGCAAAGTAAAATAGGCAAGGATGAAGCACGTCTATCAGCAGCATGAGCAGCATCTTCCTGATTGCCTTTGATCTTGCTCTTCAAGCTCCTGAAGAAAAAAAATGCAATGTAGAAAAGATCTCTCTATATATGGATGTAAACGAATGTAAAAGATCATTGTTTTATTACAATGCAACATACCCGGCACATGGAAGCCATCCACTTAGAGCAACAACAGAGCTTAAATTCACAGGATAAACCTTGCCACTCCCGTATTTTCCATGAGCGTAACAAGTTGCAGTGTACAGAGCAGTGGCAGCACCCATACTAAAGCCACCAATACCAAGTTTTACTGTAACAAGTAAAAGATCATCTTACTGCAACTGATCAAACGACATTCACACATGGCATGGCTTGTCCGTTGTTAAATTTACAAACTATGCATCTCATGTTTCAAGACCTACAAACAAGAAAAATCTTGCATATTTATCTCTCATATGAAGACATGGAATTCTTTTCACATTAGCTTGTGTTGATTGGACCAGTGGAAGAATTGAGTAGATGTATAACTTGCTCATCTCTTTAAGCCACAAGTGAGAAGATCAACTAAACTGAAGATCATAGTTGATATTATTACGAATTACTGGCTACCATTTAGTGCACAGGCACATCAAAATAAGATTGTTTAAAAAAAAACATACTATCAGCAGGCTCTGCTGACAACAAATTTGCAACATGTGCAGCTGATGCATCCATTCCTTCAACATCATCAGGGCCATTTTCAGACAGATCCCCGACATCAAACCCTAGATAACAAGAGAATATTAGAATTGAAATTGATAAATGATAATGAACACCTTAAGATCTTGATCCTACGCATTGAAGCCACACAAGTAAATCATGTCTCATGATTATGACAACAGTCAAATATATCCATAATACTTCGGTGTATCCAACTTGGAATTTGACAGAGCGTGAGAACATGAGTGACCCCTACAGTCACCCTAGGAACTTACAAGCATTGGAAGGGAATCCACCAAAAACTGCTACTGGCCTGGTAGGAGCAGTTGGACATATCCACTTAATCTGCATATAACCTCAAGCATAGAGTTAATAAAGAAACCAGCAATGATGAACTAACCAAGGCCATAATATCTACGTGAAGGGCCGCAACATAATGATTGTCCCATATATAGACTATTATGATAAATAATGATAATGCTTACATACATTAGGGAGAGGAAGGGTTTCCAGTAGTTGAGACCAGCTGCGATATTTAAAAAACAGCAGATTAGAAATGCATATAACAGAATTCTTACCACAGATCATTTTTTTTCATATTCCAACAAATTGCATGTACCATATAGTGTCTAACACAAAATCCATATTAAGATAGTAGACAAACTGAAACTAATAAATAAAATCATGTAACCATGAAATCTTAAAAAAATCCACATGCGTAAGATGTAATTCATTCTGTCAACTATATATCAAGGAATGAAGTCCTGAAGTCCATGTCTTAACAAAACAATAAAGCTTAAAAGCAAATGCAAAATTGGACCTGGTTTATATGCTTCCAACCCTACATGTTTGAATTTTAGATAACTCCGTACATGCAAGAGTCATATGGAACTAATATAATGCATGAACAAAAACTGTTACAACCACTTCCGCAATACCAATGTTGTACTATATTCTAGGATGCTAACATGTGATGATAACTGCTGAAGTAGGACTTCCTATAAGAATTGTTACTCAATTGCAGTGGCAGTTCTAAAAATAATGTAGAAACATGTTTGATAACAAATATTGATCCAAAATGACCATGCTAGGAAATCATTTTAAGGTTTTATAGAACGAAACAGCAGCAGTGGACCGTCTGTCTTTAAGAAAGAAACTATAATACGAAAATACAGTCATCCTTTACTTCATAGAAAATTGAGTATATAGTCTTCAAGATAAAGAACTGTTACTCAATTGTAGTGTGGAAAAAGATGGAAGTTCTCCTAAAAAATATGTAAGGACATGTTTGACAACATATATGGATCCAAAATGACTGTGCTAGGAAATCATTATATGGTTTTATAGAGCAAAGTAGCATAAGTAGACCACACGACTTTAAGAAAGCAACTATGATATGAAAATATAGTCATTCTTTACATCATAGAAAGTTGAGTATATAGCCTTCAAGATATAATGACTTGAGAAAATCGCAATGGGCACAAATATCCTTCATTGTTTATAGTATCTATAGCCCATTAGAAAATGCAAAGTAGCAATGTTTTGAAAACCATTCCTGCCAAGCACAAGTGGTATATACCTGTCAAACAATGGACCAACACACAAACCCACTACAAACCAAGTCCTTTGTTGGTTTATATGGATATTGTTAGAAATAGTCATATTAGAAATACACATATTAGAATGAGTCAAATTAGATATAGCCAATAATTACTATTTTTGAATTCAAGACCTTTATATATAAGTTGCATCTATTATGTAATTTATTGGAATCTATTCTCAATGCAATATAGCCAATAATTATTATTTTTGAATTCAAGACCTTTATATATATATATATATATATATATATATATATATATATATATATATATATATATATAAGTTGCATCTATTATGTAATTTGATGGAATCTATTCTCAATGCAATATCATTACAATTATCATCCATATTTCTATTATCCTTTCTTTTACCATGATATTAGATAAGAAAACCTTAATCTTCTCCCTGTCCTCTCTTTCTCCACCACGGCTACTACTCAATATACTTATTGTTCATCGCAGTTGCTATTCACCATGGTTATTTTTGTTCATCACTTATTTTGTTCCTCCCTCTAGAGTCTTCATATGTTGCATGTTCTTTGAACATTCACATGCTCCCTCAGGAATTTTGATGAGGCTATGTTACTTGTTGTGATTGGAGCTCTTGTAGTGTTTGATGTCACTCTCCTTTCCTCCCATGATGCCAAGTATTGCCTTTTGCTTCTACTCATGATGCCTAATGCCACACTCCTTTCCTCTTGTGACTCCTAATTCCACCTTTCGCTTTTGCTTATAGTGCCTGATGTTGTCTTTTACTCTAGCTTGACGCTTGAAGTCTTTTTTATAACCTTATCCTTATGTTACGCTATATATAATTGTCATATATACTCTAGCTTGAAAGGAGTGCTAGAAATAGTAATATTAAAAATAATTATATTAGAAACAGTTATATTAGAATGAGTAAAGTTAGATATAGCCATGCATATAGTAAATAATAATAATTATTTTTTGTATTCTAAGATCTCTATATATATAGAGATTATATCTATTATGTAATTTGATAAAAATCTCTTTTTCAATATAATATCATTATAATTCTAATTCATATTTCTCCTCTTTTTTCTTCTAACAATACCAATTGGATATGTTGTCATCTGACTTGAATTAGCCAATACTCATTGGATCCACTCAAGTGGCTAGAACCATAGTTATTGTTATGAATTTTGGCCAAATTTAGCCACATGCAAATGCTAGTCTTTTCCAATGTTCTCTTTTTTTACAATTGGAAGGGTATAGGTTTCTCTTTTATGTAAACCATCTAACATTTCATCTCTAACTCACAAAATTCAATCTCTCTCAATTCTCAAACTCTCTCTAAATACTCGTACTCTCTTAAAATTATTCTAATCACTATTATATGGCTCTTAAAGCACATAATGTTAATCCTGCATAGCATATGCCTTGAAAATATTGAATAATTGCCACTACTAGAGATACATCTACTGCAATATAATTTGCAAGGGTTGAAGTACTCCTCAGATTAAACAACACCTTGTTAGTACCTACTCCAACATCTCAAAATGCATCAAGGTATTATAGGAAGCCACTTTATATTTTGTTAAAAACTAGCATCATTTTGGAATAAGTAGCATATACCAGAGGAGCACAAAGACTTCAACAAATGCATCTTTGAGCCTGTTGTCTATGCCCAGTATTAGGGCTGGGCCATAGAGACAAGCCACTAAGGATATCGAGATAGAGATTATCAAGCTTTAAAAGCTTAATATGTTTTTGAGAAGGGTATATGATACACTTATATGTGGTTTACTAAACTACCTCAATATGAGGCCAATAGCAGAAGTGCGGAAGAATCAACATTAGATACACATGAGCTGAAGTGCAATCATGTGTAGAGACTTCAAAAGCTATGCAACACTATTGATATTGACTAAAAGGCTTTTCCATTGTAATCAAGCAAGCAAATACAAATTAGAGACACCAACATAACAACAAAATAGCTAAGCATTGACCAAGCAATTTCAAAATAGTTCAACCTCAATTGTATTCCTCCTTACGCCTCAAGCAACAACTATAATCATGCAATGATGTCAAACATATAAAAATCTAGCTCTTATAATATCTTGATGATAAAGTTGAAGAATGTCAAACATGGATAAAGGACATGAAAGGCCAACTAGAGGACTTAGGCATAACTCTCGATTGAGCATCATTATTTTTCTAGTTTACTATAATCAAAAAGTGATTTTCCAAAGTCAAAGAGAAGCATCACTTCAGCATCTTAGTGTAATCTACATCCACATAAAGATTATCATTGAGAAGATCATACCAAAGTATACCATTCAAATTATGACATATATCTTTAAGAGTGTCGATAAAAATTGCCACGTTACTCCATATCGAGTCAGAGAAAAAAGTTGTCAAAACAATGATTGAAGAATGTTGCATGTTCCAAGAAGGTATATTAGCATTTGGAGATACATTTGCAAATGATTTATCATGCACGATAGTTGTAAGTATGATATACGTACTTGACTTTCATGTGGAACTATAATAAGTGTGATGCTCCCAGGATTTAGCGCAAATCCCAAAGCACACTGAGGGGATCAATGACTGACCCCTCGTCATCAGATGTGTTGGACAACTCGGGCGTGCGATCGTGTCACTGAGGTTGACACAAGTCCATAGGGCGAGGGTCGAGTCAAATCATGGAGTGTGGATTCACGCGTGGATGTAGGCTCCTGACTCGACCCATGGACCCCGGACCCTCTCGCGCGAGCTTGCAAGCGAGCACGACGAAGAGGGTCGACCGTGGGGCAATTTTGAAGTTTAATCAGCCCCGAACCGGCCCCGAACCGGCCCTGAACCAGCCGAACCAACGAACCGGTGGTTCAGGCTGAACCGAACCCAGTTCAGTCGGTTCTCCTCTCTCGTGCACGAAAGGGGATTTCTTCCTTGTTTCGTCGTTTGCACTGAGAGCGCCGCTGACGCTGCTGATACCGGCCAGCTGGAGGAAGCGCGCCAGATTTGGAAGCTTTCCGACGGTGCGTGACAGCGAGGCGGTGGTGCTGGCGGCGATTGGGCGTGGAATCCGACTTCGACAAGCCCAGGGTTGAGATTCAATCTCACCCCGGTGGACGCACGATCTCCGGCGATTCGACGGCGAAGATCGATGCTCACATGGCGGCGAGGATGGTTTTCCATCCTCGTCGAGGGGTGGCTGCCTATCGATCATTCGGAGAGCTCGGGCAGGTCTGGCGACGGCAATATTCGAGATTTGATAATAGAGTGTTGTTTCTTGATCGGCGATGAGGCTCTAACCGTGGACTCATCGACGCAATGCTTCCAGATCCATTCTATGGTGCCCTGAGGTAAGGAGGAGGCTTTCTTCTCCGGTGCTGGCAACTAGACGCCGGAGAGAGATCAGATCTTCTGATCTCCGGTTCCACGCGAGCAGTGCGTCCATTGGGTTTGATTCCTAGTCGACGGCGGCTTATCCGGTGACGATTCTTCGGCGGTAGCTTCTCCGTCCACCTGCGACCAGTCCCGACCTTCTGGCATGACTCCGGTGGCCGGACGGTGACGAAGGATGAAGGGGATTCGTCCCCTGTTTCAACCGAGCGTTCCCTATTTCGGATGCGAGCTACGAAGGAGAAAAGGGAGGCGAGAGGAGCTTTGTCGCGCGTGTTCGCTCGTGCTCGCTTCGACTCCGACCGGACTTTCTAACGCAGCTTCTCGGAGGATCTCGGTGGGCTCGGCTCGTGGAGTAGTGACACGCTACAAGGGTAAACCCTCCTTGGATCTATCGTGTGTAGTGATAGTAGGACGGTTTTCCTGTATAGTAGTGGATAGGGACTTTTACCATCGTCCGGACTTCATGTGGCATTTTATTCAGACGGTTCTTTGCGCTATTTTACCCGCATATGTGTAGTGCGGGTTGTGCTTGCTTATAGGTGCTTGCTTAAACGTGCCGACACCCTCGAACGTGTTTGTGCACGTCGCTTGCTGCATTCCAAGACGTGTGGGTCGGCACCCTTGAAGGTGTTCGCCACCTTCTCCTTGTGATTGTTTGAGGCCGCGCCGGTGCCTATCTCTGCTGTACAGAGAAAGGAGCGCGGGTTGTGGACTTTTTTGTTAGTGCAAGTGGTCGGAGAGTCTCCGTCACTTTGTCACACGAACAGAGAGATTTGTATTCATGTCCGAGGGGCGGTATTTACACCAAACCCTTTGCACACGTGGGTGTGAAGACTTGTAGAGTGCTGGGCCAGCTTCCGCAATGCGATCCTAACCGGTCGCGGGCCACTCTAGTGTATGGCTAAGATCTCCGCGAGGGGATTTGCCGGTTGTGGTTCAGTTTATTATTAAAAAAATAAATTACCCATAACAATAGGGTATTATTATATGTAAGTCAAACTTTTATATAAAGTTTACACCATAAATACCTCAAAACTAATTATTTTATATTTTTTTTCTAAGTCCAACAGAACATGTGAGATTGAATAAAGGAATGAGGCTAGTTCTAAATCACTATTTCATATATTAAATTAAAGTTATGGACTTACAATATTTCTTAGATATGAGTCCAATTTCAATTTTATGTGTACCCTAAACACCTCAAAAATGACCTTCTTTTTTTCTAAAAAAGCACATACATCAAATATATAACTAATTGCACCAGGGATTGGTAAGGACACCATAGACATTGATAGATGCCCCAACTGTTTCGTCTACCAATAGACATTGATATATGTCAATTCCACTATGCATTAACTACGTCAATGCCATCCCTACCTAGGTTTGTTCAATCAATAGCATCTACCCTAGCCTCATCAACTCACCTAAGATGCCTTAAGAATGCTCTATTTATACTCCAACTCTTGCTTCCGCTACTTTATTAATTGATATTCTAGTTGTTACTCTTTCTCCTCTAATTATAACTATCTCTCACATCACTTTTGATCATGCTACCTATCCTATGCTAGCACCTACACCAAATGTAGCACATTAGTTAGAGTACAGAGAAAGAATGAGGAGAAAAGAGATAAAAACCCTAAAAGGTTACATTGTATTGATCATCTTGTTATTGAACAAGAATAGATGGTATATAAAAGTATTCAATATATAAATTAATAATTTGTTAATTATTATTATTATTATTAATATTATTATTATTATATATAAATATATAATAGTATTTCTAATAATTCAAATTCTAACCTCAACTATTATCAATTTTAGCACTTTCCATCAAGCTAGAGCAAATATAACAATTATGTTCAGTTTGCATAAAAATAAACTTAGGAACAAAAAAAAGACAACATATAGTTTAAAAGAGAAATCAAAGGTGACATCAGGTGTTGCCAATAGTTGAGGGTGGCATAAGGCGTCACCACTACTAGACTACTAGAAGGTGGTATAAGACACTAATAGTAGTAGAGGGCACTTATGAACAGTACCTATAGTACCAACAAACAGTACCATGAATAATACCTACGATGGAGAAATAAAATAATAAAAAGAGAAGATTAAGGTTTCTAGCTCTAGCTCTAGTACCAAGGTGAGAGGTGATTAAGGTGACTAGGGTTTAGAAAATGCTTTGATACCATAGTAGAGTAGAGAGGAGAAAAGACAGGGAATTTCTAAAGGGCACATTATATTGCTCTCCATGGTCTGAATAGATGCAATAGAGGTAGTGAGATATAAAATAATAATATTTTAATTATTATTTACTATTGCAGTGTTTGGCCTAACTACTGCTTTTGGTTTTGGCTTTTTGTAGTTTGACTGGTGCTGGTTATAAAAATTTTAAGGTATTTGGCAAATTATAGTGCTTTTGCTAGTTAAACTAATTTTGACTAGTTAGCTAATTTTGACTAGTGAGGGAGATTGGGGGAGGGTCGTCGGGGAAGGGTTGCGGGAGTAGGGAGCTTGCCGTGTAGGAGGGGCTCTGGTAAGAGGGGAGGTCGGATCGCAGGGAGGATTGGAAGGAGGGAGATGCGTGCTGGGATAGGAGAGTGGGGCGTGCAAGGAGGGAGATTTGCCGGGAGGAGAGGGGAACTCGCTACACAGGAAGGTCGCTGGGAGGAGGGGAAAGGATTATTGAGGGGAGAGGGAAGCTCGCCTTGCTGGGAGGGAGGGAGATTGGGGTGCGGAGCTCGGCGAGGCGAGGGCAAAAGGGGACAGGTGTAGGGCTCAATCAGCAGCTGCAGAGATGGCCGGCAGAGAAAGGGGGGTTCAGCCAAGTGGAGCTCGTCGAAGGGGGAATTAGTGCAGGACAAGGCTTTCTGGCAGAGAGAGACGGAGAAGTGAGTTCACTCGGCTGAGCTCGTTGAAGGGGGACGAGCACAAGGCGGAGCCGGGAGAGAGAGGTGGGTCACTATAGCTGGAAAAAATTTCCAAAGCGGTGCCGCTTAAGATTCCCATGCACAGCCCCATCTCATCGCCCAATCTGATTTGAGATCTCAAAGCAAATTGGACGGTAAGATAAGACCTATGCATAAGATTTTCTTGTGCTGCTTAGGATTTTTTTTCAGCTAGAAATTGTTTTCTATAGCTAGGAAGCATCAAGAAGTGGCATATAGATTCGGAATCTAACAATACTGTCTCTAGATTCGGAATCTAACAAAACAAATGGAAGAAAACAAAAAATGTCTACTTTTCCTTTTTTTTTGGTTTGGTTTTCTCTCCTTGCGTTAATCCGTTTCCGTCCATTGTAAAAGGGAAACTTTTCCAATGAATCAGTAGGGTGTGAGCCAAAACACCCAGCATGAAATAACAAGAGTAGCGGAGGTTAGATGGAAATGGGAGGGTTCCATTACCTAGCTCCAATATCGCCGAGACCATGGAGCCATACAACAGTTGCCAGATGCCTCCCTTTAGGCCTCACCACATGTGTCCTCCCGAACTCGTACGACTTAGCGGCAGCGTGAGAACCTGAAGCAATTCCTTGCTCCACAGCCCACTCACTCAATCCAATAAATCGAAGGCATAGGACAAGGAATCAAACCTGAACCAATCGAGCTGCTCCCGTGGTTCATCTCCGCCGCAGCACGACGAACCCCTCTCGCTACTTAGCACACCCCCCAAACTTAGGACGGCGACGACTGCAGCAAGGAATCATCTTTCTTTAAAAAGCTTTAAATACATCGGTCTGTGGGGACAGTTGATGAATCGGAACCCACTATCTGGTGTTCCTGCAAAAGCCGTATCAATTCAAAAGGGAGGATGAAAGAATGGGAAAAAGGAAAGAAACTTTTTCACACTCCGAGAGCGAAAGTCAGCAAAGAATAATAATGGCACGGGCGACCAAAACCTGCGGTCGGAATGGTACGCTCTGTGGCAGCGGAATCTCTTTTATGGGTAATCTTAATTTGCCAGCACGATCGAGGAACAGGGGGTATTAGGATTGCAGACTCCAGCAGATGTGTGGTGCGATGAGGCGGCAGAGGTGTCGCTGTGTCAGCCTGTTGGCTGCCGAAATCAGGAGAAGAGCGCTAGTGTGAATGTGTGATGCATCACGAGAGGCTTGACGTGAAGAACAGAGAACATGACCGGAGTCAGAGGCGTCAAACAATTATAAACACTTTATTAAGACTTTTTCACACTCAAAATATCTTTTATTCATTAATAAAGTGTTTATAATTTTTTTAAAAAATTATTTATAAACCCATATGTAATTATTAAATAAGCTGTTTTATTTCATAAAAAAATTAATTAAATATTCTAGATGCACATCTTTGCAAATAGCGGCACCATATTTAATTTTTTTTACTATTCTTTTAGATACTTCATAATTGGTTTAAATAGACGTATGCAATTTTTGTGTTTTTCTTGTAAGTAAAAGAAAATGAAATTTTCACCTTGTCCGTATTTTTAGCCATTACAAGATATTATTCATTTCTATAAAAATAATAATAATTAGTTTTTTATTTTTTGTTACAGAATATGAGTTACACCGGCACCATCCGTACTTGACGACAACAATAATGGATTATGATTTTAATCATTAGTCTTCACTTGATTATTTAATTTGAAATACAAGACAATTCAACGTTTCCAATGTATTTTGCATTTTTCGTCCGACAAAATACAAATCATACACATGTAAAGTATTTTTAATCATGTCACATTGTCATTTTGTTTTTTTTTAGAATTTTAAATTCTCTTATAAATTATTTTTTTATCTTATTAAATTTTCTTTAAATTGTCCTTTTTCTACATCATTTTTGCATCCCCGTCCTTTGGAGGTACGCACGCGACTGGTTTAATTGGCCTTTTGCTGACATCCATCAAGTGATGAGTCACCCACGATTTAGCTATTCGTACTTCCTAAAGTAGTGTGTACGAGGAAGATGCCTTGTACCTTGAATTATATATATATACACATAAGTTTTTATAATATTTTTTTAAAAATACTTTAGATATTTTAGTACACGAGCCACCCCAAGGTACATGTGCTACTCCAAGTAGATGAGCTCTCCTCACACACGTGGTACTCTAACAAAATGATATGGCTCTAATTATTCACAAATTAAGTTAGATTAAATATATTTCTGGTCATATTTCTTGTTGTATATCATAAAAATTAATTATTTAACATATATTTTTATTATTATAGTATTTACTTGATATCTACATAATAGAAATGATTCTAATAATATTCATATACTAAATATAATTATTCTTAAAAAAATTTAGTCATCTATTATTATAGATTTCAATGTGTGACTAATATGTGCAATTGATTGATAAGAAAAAGTTTATGTAATAGAAAATCGTGGATACACCCAACATCCAAATATGTTGTATAACTCATACATTATAGTAAATTAGCTCATGACATCTTATTTTTTCCATTTATAAGTTATATAAATAAACACCTTATATGCTAGAGCAAGCTAGCTAGCTCACTCTACCAAACTAGCTCCAAATATGGCAAGTAAGCTTTAAACAAGTTAAAAAGTGCAAGTCTGAAAGTACTTTCCAACTCCCTTTCCAAAATGTAGCCCCTCACTTATAAATCGGCCATAAATCAAGGAATTTTGCCAAACTCAAATGTGCTCTCAAATCAAGCAAGCATCACAATTCCCCAAAAGCAAATTTTGGAAGCATTCAAGCTCCTCAATTTGGATCCTCAAATTAAGGAGCAATTAAGTTAGCAACTCAATCCACTTCTATGAAGGAAACATTTTATAATTCAAGGAGCAATTAAGCTAGCCGTTCACGCATGAAGGAAATACAATACCAATTTTGCCAAGCCCTAAAAAGTAAACACTGTCACCTCTACCCAAGCAATTGAAGCAAACTTTTAAGCTATGTCCAACAGAACATAGCCTTAATTGCACCAATCAAGGCAGTTGCTCCTTCACTTGATTGGAAACTCTTCAATGCCTCCCTCCAGCAGCAAGGGAAAGGAATTCAACACCAATTTCTCTCGATTGAGCAAGAAGAAAACAGGTGTTCACGTGACTACTCAAGCAAACCAGAAGCAGGAGTACTCTACTAAAAAATTTGCCAGCATTATATTTATTTCATAAATAGAATTATATTATTGTATAATATTATACAAAATTTACTCATATTATATGAAAAAATTAATATTCTATATTTATTATAATGTTAATATATTTTCGTATATTTTTATACAAAATTTAGTCATATTATCTAAAAATATTAGTGTTGTACAAATTTTGATTTCATATAACAATAAAAAAATTAATATCCTATATTTCGTATAATTTTAATATATTTGCATATATCATTATACAAAATTTAATCCTATTATACGAAAAAAAATTAGTGTTATACAAAATCTGATTTTGTATAATATAAAAAAAAATTTCATATAACGTTATACGATAATATAACCCTATTATACGAAATAGGGTATATTTTTCAGTAGGGTACCTCACTATAAAAATTTTTCAGCAAATTATGAAAAATAACTCAGGCTCAAAGAAGGGAGAGGCATCCAAAATTCTGAATTTTATTTTTCAATATATATATATATATATAAATGCAAGTATGCTCCTTGCAATCTCCAATCCATTACCTCTAACCTTGTAAACATCTATCCATGCATCATTTAACAAATGTTGAATTAGTTTCCTAAGAAAGGAGGCGTCTCCCTCTCTTCTCCTCTAGCCGATTCCTCCCTCTTTCTCTCTAGTTTTTCCTATTCTCCCCTTCTTCTAATTTCCTTAGGGCTGAGCCCTAATCTATCCTCTCCTTCTCATCTACTTCTCTTCATCTATCGCCTTCTTCCTCTCATTTACTTCTTCTCCTCTTCAAATCTTTGCCGAGACACCATTATACTTCTCTCAATCTGTTGAAGCACAAGAGATTTCTTCATCATCAACAAAGGCTCATGCAACACATGTTCAATCCCAAAGGTGCAAGTGGAAATCTTCACCAACACAAGTGGTACAAGAACTCCATCTTCAACCATAAAGAGACATCAACTACAATACTCTCATTCGGCTAAGCCTCTGGACTTCTTCTCAAAATATCTATCTTGCTTGGTTATTATTTCTAACTTGTTATTTAATGTTTGTAGGTTACGAAAGGATTAAATCTCCATCTTCACAAACTGCATAAACAACCTTCCCATTCACCTATCAAATGGCGCAAAGTTTCAACTATTCCACAACCAATGACACTTTCCTACATTCACTTTAAGAGGACCAACTCCCAAAATCATCTCTATTTTTTTGGAATTCCACTTTATGTTGCTTGTTAATGTTGCTTGTGTAGGGTGCGCAAGTCTTAAAAGAAGATGGAATATGGAGATCTCCCCCTCGTCAACACTAGACCCAATTTCCACCACTCAACCAATTTCCTAACTAACACTTCCTAAATGTTTAGATCTCTTTGCTTTGATGTTTAGCTAATCCATGCTTCTTATAGGCTTTGGCACAACCATTGGTACAATGATGGTCGAACCATGCTCATGCCTTCCAAATGGAGGTACGAACTATGATCTAAGGAGATACAAATGGAGCTTAGAGCTACCCTAGTTTAAGGGTACCCTAAGGCACCACCCCCTTTGCATTGCATGTATCATATTAGGTTAGTTCTACTAAAAAAATAATATGCATTATGTAGTTTCCAAATATGGTAGGTTTGTGCATTGTAAATCATGCATGCATCCACTCTCTAAATATGAAATGTAACTCATGCATCGTAGTAGGTTAGCTCATGACATCTCATTTTTGCATTTACAATGTTTATATGGCAAGTTCCTCAAGTGCTAAGCTAACTCACAAGCTTAGGGCTTGTTTGGCCCCGCTATTAATAGTTTTATAACTGTGCTGGACTGTACTGTGCTGCACTGTTAAAATTTATAAGATGTTTTGTTAATAACTTTTTAACTACTATCAAAATTTAAAATAATAAATAAATATATTATTTTAAATTATTAAAAATAATAATATATTTTATTTTATTTTAGTGTAAAAATTTTAAATTATTTAAAATAATAATATCTAAAATTTTAAATAAAATTATATAAATTACTTTTTTATAGAAGCAGAAACTATAAAAGCATCAAATTATAGCTTTCCCAATTTCTGCTTTTTTACTATTTTTTTTTGTTTCTATTTTTCATTACCAAACAGTTTTCTAACTGCTTTCTGCTTAAAAGTTGCTTAAAATCAGCTTCGAAGTGGGGCCAAACAGGCCCTTAATCAACAAAGCTAGCTCCAAAGTGGAAAGTCATACTTAAACAACTTCAAGCAAGGAGAAGTGGAAGACCTTCATTTGAAGTCATCTAACTTCCTTTCCAAAAGGGGATTAATAATCATTCAACACTCAATGAAATCAGACCACACATATCAAGGATAATCACCAACCTCAATTTGCTCTCAATCAAGATCCCTAAAATTAAGGAAGACAATTAATGGTGATTTGTGTTCACACCATGAAAGGAAAAAAAACCTACAATTCAAATAATTTTCTACAAACTTCGTCCATGATATTCAACGAAGCACTACAACTCTTCTAGCCATTCATGGGAAGATTTCAAATGCAATTTTGAGCCAAATTCGTCCAAGCCTCAAAGATCAGCATTCAAACCGATCACACATCGAGAAGGAAAGTCTCCAAGCACTTCAAGGAAGGATTTTCGAATTCAAAGCTCTAATCCAACAAGAAAATTTGTCCAAGACATTAAGGGAAAGATTTGGGCACCTCTACTAACAGTGAATTTAGAAATTAATTCATCTAAATTTTTAAATTTGCAAGGAAGCAAATGACTTCCTTGCCCACCCCAAGACACTTGCCTATATCCTTGTAACTTTCATTTTCATGAATCATTGAATGAATACATGTCGAAATAGTTTCCTAGAAATTCTTTGGGTACTTCTATCACCCCTCTCCCCTCTCCTCTTATCCCTTGGGTGCTTGTGACGCCCATCTTCTTCTTCTCTTCTCTCAAGGGCCAACGTTCCCTTCGCTGACCTTTCTCCAAGCTATTGTCTTAAGGAGCAAGAGAACTATCCCTCTCTTCTTGGCACAAGTCCTTCATCTTCACCATTGGTGGAGGAAGACTCTTCAACTCCATCATCAAGGCACATGACTTCTTGGCACAAGTCCTTCATTTTCGAATTCAAAGATATAATCCAACGAATTCAATACTCTAATCCAACAAGAAAATTTGTCCAAGACATTAAGGGAAAGATTTGGGCACCTCTACTAACAGTGAATTTAGAAATTAATTCATCAAAATTTTTAAATTTGCAAGGAAGTAAATGACTTCCTTGCCCACCCCAAGACACCTGCCTATATCCTTGTAACTTTCATTTTCATGAATTATTGAATGAATACATGTCGAAATAATTTCCTAGAAATTCTTTGGGTACTTCTATCACCCCTCTCCCCTCTCCTCTTATCCCTTGGGTGCTTGTGATGCCCATCTTCTTCTTCTCTTCTCTCAAGGGCCAACGTTCCCTTCGCTAACCTTTCTCCAAGCTATTGTCTTGAGGAGCAAGAGAACTATCCCTCTCTTCTTGGCACAAGTCCTTCATCTTCACCATTGGTGGAGGAAGACTCTTCAACTCCATCATCAAGGCACATCCTCTTCAATGGGCTTCCAACACTTGTCAACATACCTTCTCTTCACACCCTAGTAAGTTGTTGTGGTTTAGCTTCCATATGTTCTTGTTATGCTTATCCCTTCTTTGTCTTGTAGATCTAGGTGCATCATGAAAATTCCATGGATGGCCGAGGCTTCCACATGTCTTCCCATCCAAGGATTTGACCCAATCATCATAAATCTAGTTTAGATTAAGATAGCCTTTAGATTATAAAGTAGATTAGTTGATTTTTTTTTAGCAAGAGGAACTTGGAGGCTTAACCTCCCTCATAACTTCTTTTATTGTAAAAGGTCATTTATTCGTGCATTGTAATAATCACCCATGCATGTATGGGTTTGTTGGATGGAGTGATTATAATTGCCAACCATGTATACCTTCTTCCATTAGAGTAGGACTGGTGAATATCAAGGTGTACCGTAATTCTATTCTCAAGGACTGCAAGGTGAGACTCTTTAGAATTTTGCCTTTATTTTTACGCATTGTTTGTTGCTTTGCTATAAAATTACCTGCTTAATCATATAGTTTAACTCATATTACATGCTTAGTAGAAGTTTACTGTTAGTATGCATGTTTAGCCATATAGTTAATTTTATGCTGTATGTTTAGTTTGTAGTCTTAGTTTTAGTTGCATGTGTATACCCGATTTTTATCTTAAAATACAAAAATATATTTTTGAAAACACGTTAGCCTATATTGCATGCTAGTTCACTTAGCCTTAAAATCTCTTTATTCATGCTAGCCTATCATATGTGCTCCCATCCCACATCATCTTGGTATCAAAGCAAACACCTTAGGTTTAGAAATTTTTTAGACCAAAAATCTAATTTTTCTAAACTTATAGTATGACCTAGGACCTACCCATTGATTACTTGTGTTTTGTGATCCAAAAGGCTTTCAATCTATTATTTTTAAACCTTAAGGACACCTATATTTTCCACTTACAAAACATTATTTGCAAACATGGCCACTAGTAACTCAAAACTTTTTTTTTTGGCCAAAACTAGTAACTCAAACTTAACTCAATACAAAGTGTTCAAAATTTTGCTCAACTAACTCAAGACCATGAGGCAACAACTAGATGATGACAATAACTGATATTTAGAGAGATGATGCTTTATATTTTGGTAGTATTTTTTGATATAATTTTATCTCAAAATAAGGCATTTTCTATTATTTTCATAGCATAATCATACTTATTTACTTGCTTAGTTTAGAATATTCACTTTTTCTCATCTTTGTGCATTTTTAGGTAAACTCACTTATTTTTAGAGCGTAATTGATGATTCTGAGACCATCAAGTGATTCAGATGAAAAGATAGGCCAGCACGATAAATTTGAAATTAAACAGAGTTTTGTATCTTCATCATGGCTAGGCCCTGATGAGCTTCACAGCTATGATGAATATTTTGATGACTCTTCACAGCCTGACCATGATGTGCTTCACACCCTTAATTGTCCTGGAGAGACTTTGGATGAAATTTCTGCCGAGACGATGATCGGTATCATGGCCGTGATCAAAAAGTCTAAAATTTCTAGAAGACTTCGCAACCTAGTCGTGATCTGATTCATAGCCATGAAGTGAAGACCTATTTTCCATCGACAACTTCACGACTTGACCATAATCTTCATCACAACCATGATTGTTATCTCCAAAACATATAGAAGACTTCATGGTTAGGCTGTGAATAGTTTCACGGCTGTGATAGTTTTTATCGATCACGATTCCTCCCATTTCCAGGGCAAATCTAGAAGGATTTTTGTCCAATTTGAAGTAGAATGCAAAGGGACAACTTAAGGTGAACAAAATTGAAGAGGAAGAGTCATTCGAAAGGGGATTTTTGGCTGGAAACGTGAAGGAGGTGACGAACGACGACAAGGGCAGCGGATGAACAAAAAAGGCAATTTTTCGGTGGGATTTGCAGGCGAAACTCCATCAATCGGTGGACTTTAGTTTGAACTTTCTATCTGGAATGATCTTCCTTGTATTTGTTTCTCCCTTGAACGATTATTTGAGGATTTGTTCTAAGTTTACATACATGGCTGCTTAAGCCCTAAATTCAAGATTTTGGGTGTAGTTTCATGTTCTAATCTTGTTTTGTTTCTTAGACATGTCTATTTAATGAACATATCATTGTTTATCTGATATTGACTAAGTTGCTTATTTGTGATTACTTTGGCCAAGTTCTTGGAAATCTCAAATGTTGTGAGAAGTACCGAAAGGTGAAACACGATGTTGGATCTTCTTGATCGGACATGCTAGTTCTATCACGAAAGTAGATAGAACTCATGTGAGAACATACTTTATCATAATGCTCATTGGATTAACCTAGATCGGTAAGCCACAAAAGTAGGATATTGATCTAGGTTGGTACCAAGTTATACCGCTGAAAGGGGGTAATCCGTACTCTTGGATAAGTCCTTAACCTTGTAGATGACTTATACTATTACTTTAAGTTCGAATCTTAATTTGGCATGGAATGAACCCAAGATCCTAAATCTCCTCATAATTGCATTAACCCCGTGACTCCCGTTTAGCATTCAAATCAACCGATTTGTTTAGTTAAATGGAATTTAATTTGCTTTCAAACCATACTTAGGTCATCTACTTATCAATTACGTGATTAACTGATGTTTGCGACTTATCCCTATGGGAATGATAACCTTGTGCTACATCGGTAAGCCATATGCTTGCAGACTGTGCCTAATAAGTTTTTGGCGCCATTGCCGGAGATAACGAACAATATTGGATTGATCTCTTTATTGATAGGCTAGACTTTGTTTTACTTTATTTTTTTGTTTCTTTCCTGCTTTCGTTAGTTGCTTTGTTTTCATTTAGTTAGCATAACTCTGCTTTTTGTTCAGAGTTCTTAAAATCCCTAATACTCTTGTTTATGCATAGAAGTCTTTGATCAAGTGACCTCTATGACAACAACCTCGAAATAGAGCGAACTTTCAAGAGAAGACGTCAGCTCAAGGAGTTAAAGAACAAGGAAAGCTCAACTGCTACTAAACCTCTACCACTTCTGCTGGACAACAACAATAGGATGTTGAGAGATTTTGTTGCAGTGAATGTATAGAGCCTTAATTCTAGCATAGCTCCACTGGCAAAACAACTTTGAGATGAAGCTTGCCCTACTTTCTATGGTTCAGCAGAACTAGTTCGGCAGTTCACCGTTAGAGGACCCTAATATGCACCTTTCTATTTTTTTTTGAATATTATGATACATTGAAGTTAAATGGTGTCTGTAACGATGCGATTCGCTTAAGGCTTTTTCCTTTTTCACTCAGGGATCGAGTGAGTGTGTGGTTATATTCTTTACCACTAGGATCCATTACCATGCGGGACTAGCTATCTAACTTTATAACCGGATTATGAGCTTCACACAAAAGGATGGGGAGTCTCTTTATGAAGCTTGGGAAATATTTAAAGAATTGAAAGATTATGTCCACACCACGGCTTGGAGAAGTGGGTGATAGTTCATACATTTTACAACAGACTCAACTACAACATGAGGCTTACCATAGATGCAATGGTCGGAGGAGCTTTAATGAATAAGAATATGGATGATGCCATGACACTTCTTGAGGATGACACTCAACCATAATCAATGGTCTGGCAAGAGAGAGCTAACTCATATAGAGCTAGAGCTCCAGGGAAGTATGAATTGGATAGTTTGAGTTTGTTGGCCATGAAGGTAGATAGTTTTTCTCACAAGCTTGATTCGTCTAATATTAATGCGGTTGAAGCTACTAATGTTACCTATGAAAATTATGGAACTCTAGGACATAGCCTCACCGAGTGCCAGCTAGGAATCATGCAACCTGACCTTTCTAGAGAGCAAGCCAATGTTATTAGGAATTTGAACCCTAGACCATAGATGGACCCATTTTCTAGTACCTATAATCCGGGGTGGAGGAATTATCTAAATTTCTCCTATAAGAACAATTCCACCATAGCATCCTAGGCAAACTTTAGGCCACAATCACTGGGTTTCCATCCGAGGCAGTTTGTACCACCCTAGAAGTCAAACCTGGAGTCACTTCTAGAGACTTTTGTGGTAGTACAAACCAAACAGAATGAGAGTGTTAGCGAAACCATTAGGCAACTCAAATCTAGGGTGGATGCTCTTACGACCCACAATAAGATGTTGAAAATCCGATTGGCTAACCAAGCTGTACCTCTACCAGAGCCTCAGATAAACTCCTATCTCAACCTGAAATGAATCCGAGAGAGCACTATAGTGCTATTACTACCCGCCGTGGGAAACAACTAGATGAACCTAAGATACCAGATGAAACCGAGAGTAGAACTCTTGAAATGCCACCAAGATGTACCAAGAGAGCAGACCCAATGTCAACAACAAACAGAGGAGACTGAACCAGCTTATATTCCATCCCCGTCTTATAAGCCATCTATTTCATTCCCACAAAGACTGACTAAGGCGAAGTTGGATAAACAGTTTAGGACATTTTTGCATATGTTAAATAAGCTGTCCATTAATATTCCATTTACTGATGCACTTTCGCAGATGCCTATATACACCAAGTTTCTAAAGGACATCTTGTCCAACAGAAGAAAACAGAAGCAGCACGGGATAGCTGCACTCACTGAGGAGTGCAACGCTATTATCTAGAACAAGCTTCCTCAGAAACTAAAGGATCTAGACAATTTCCCTATTCCCTACAGGATCGGGGATATATCTTTCGAGAATGCCCTTTGTGACCTTAGCGCGAGGGTTAGTCTATTGTCTTCTTATATTTGCATAAAGTTGGACATTGGGGACATCAAGCAAACATCTATGTCATTGCAACTTGCTGATAGGTCTGTTCGGAAGCTGGTAGGTATTTTGGAGGATGTTCCGATCAAAGTCAGAGATTTCTTTAGACCGGTCAATTTTGTTGTCCTTGAGATGGAAGAGGATGTGAGGCTTCCTATCATTCTGGGAAGGCCATTCTTAGCTACTACTGGAGTGATAATTGATGTGAAGAATGGGAAGCTTTCGTTGAACATCGGTAAGGAGGTCATAGAATTTGATTTGTCTGCTAGCCTGAAGAAGCCTTCTCTTGCAAGTTCTTATTTTAGGCTGTGTTTCCTTAGAGAGAAGGAAAACTGTAAGGAAAGGAGAACTGCAGGGAAAGGAAAACCACAGGGAAGAAAACACCTAGCATTTTTCTTCGTTTGTGTTTCCTTGAGAGGAAAGGAAAATTGGATGGAAAAGCATTGTTGTATTATTGTTAAAAATTACTTTATATTAATAACTAAATTGAGACAAACTTAATAATAATAAATTTTAAATATAACATTAAATAATTTTTTAATAGAAAACTACCTAATGGTAATGAGATAGAGAAAATTATTATAATAAGTCATATTAAGGAATAATTTTTTTTTCTAGTCTTGATTATGATGCAGGTGAAAGCTACATTCCTTGGTGGGGCATAACTTCATGCATCAAAGCAAAGAATGAAAGAGATGCAGTGTGTTAATAATTTTGTAATTGACTATGCATATTGGACTATATTGTATAATGATTCTGAAGGTGAACCTTGCGAATAAGCATCATACCAGATCATTATAGCAGCGGAAAAACAAGTTACCAAGAGGATCGCATGTAGAAGATATGATCAACCTTATAAAACAAACTTGCATGAAGCAAGCGTGAGGGTGTTACCATGGCCATGAGAGGCGACTTGGAAGATGAAAGGGCGAGCGGCTCTTCTCCAAAGAAGTCGCACACAAGAAGACGATGGCTACTTCCTTGTACTCTTTGTGCTAGCAAAGCCACTCGGAGTCCTTGATCGTGTGAAGAGATGTTTTCTTCCTTTTTCTGGCCGAACTCCCTCTCTTGGCGTGAGGACAACCAAAGACGAGAGCTTGAGGAGCAAGAGGCGAGAGAGACGTAGAGGCGTTCTCACGTTCGAAAACGTGGGGGGGGGGGGTTTCCAACAAGGAAAACGGCTTCTAAAAATAGTAAGCATTAACTCCTCATTTTACTCTCCTTGAAGCCTTCAATCGAAACTCCTCTCCCCTTTGAACCATACGTTCACATAAGTGAACCGGTTCAATTCCATTTGGTTCAAGGACCAAATCGAACCAGCCATGGTCTAGATCTCTTTGAACCTCATGGTTCAAGATCTAACCACACATCTCAATGAACCTCTTGATCTCTATGATCAAACATCAATTCTCCCGATCGAAGCTTACCGACCACATGCCCTAATCAATCAAACATGATCAGACTAGATCTCACTTCCAATCAGAGATTAAATTGCTTCAAACTGAACCAGAACAATTCAGTCCACACGATCTGACATAAGTAAGCCATATCATCAAATTGTGCCACCCTAAGGGTTTCCTTCAATGTCGGTTACGATAACTTACATTATCACAATCAGAGAGGGGTATCTAGCAACACATCACTGTCTCCCGATATGAAGGAAAGAGTCTTCCAAGACTACTCCCAAACCACAGCACAAGTGTGAATCCAATTCACTCAGTATACATGTTCCCTTTGCCACTGGACGTTCTCATTGGACAAGCCTGTCAAGCTTGTAATTCCAACATGATGAGAATGGTTAGATCAGATGAACATAGTCATCTGGGTATGGCCATACACTTTCTCAACCATCTCATCCAGGGGGCCCCTTTAGAACATCACTCTCCAACTAGGAGAGGCAATCCTATATCTATCACTAGTGTCCTAACATGATTCATGCCCACTATCCAAGATAATCTGTAACCATTATCTTTCAAATGATATTGAACTATCTCAATATAATGTCAATCATCACTTAGAAATACAAGTGATATCAAGTTAGAGGGAATATACCACTTGCTTGCTTATAAGGATTTATTCACATTGTGACAAACAATTGAATATCCTAAGTAGGGTCTGTCCAGTACATCCCATGCACCTATGTGTCTAAATCTTATTCCATACTCGAAGCATCCTATAAGATTAGAACACATATTAGTCTCAATCATACCAAGGCTGTCTCATGTTCACCATGATATCTCGACTAAGGACAACACTGAATGTCAGCAAAGCTGAACATCATTGAGACATTACTCAGAGGTATACATATAACAGTAGATAATGCAACAATCTGAATAACAACAATTGCCTTTATAAACATATACAGTTTATACATGATACTGATAACATCCCAAGGCCTCAAACATTAGCCTTAAGGGCATACCCCAACAATCTCCCACTTGCACTTAAACTAATGGTTGAGAAATCTCAAACCCATATTATTACAGTGCTTTTCATGCTTCTGCTGCGCCAGAGGCTTTGTAAGCGGGTCAGCTAGATTGTCATCTGTATGTACCTTGCAGATCTTGATCTCTCCTCGATCTATGATCCCACGGATCAAATGAAACTTTCTCTGTATCTGCTTGGACTTCTGGTGTGACCGTAGTTCCTTTGCTTGTGCAATCGCTCCAGTGTTATCACAGAAGATAACCAATGGATCTGCACTCGAAGGAACAACACCAAGTTCCTGAACGAACTTACGAATCCATACTGCCTCCTTAGATGCTTCTGAGGCTGCAACATACTCGGCTTCTGTTGTGGAATCAGCAACAATTGATTGTTTGAAACTCTTCCACACCACTGCTCCGCCATTCAAGCTAAAAACATAGCCTGATTGCGATCGGAAATCATCTTGGTCAGATTGGAACGAAGCGTCAGTATATCCTTCAATACTGAGTTCTTCCTGACCTCCATATATCAAGAACATATCTTTGGTTCTCCGAAGATATTTCAAAATGTTCTTCACTGCAATCCAGTGTGTCTTCCCTGGATTACTTTGGAAACGACTGGTCACGCTTAACCCGTAAGCGACGTCTGGGCGAGTACATAACATCGCATACATGATGGACCCAATAGCCGAAGCATAAGGCGTATTGTCCATCTCATCTTTCTCAGACTGTGTCTGAGGACACTGGCTCTTGGAAAGATTCAGACCATGTCTGACTGGAAGATATCCACCTAATACATAGGCTGCTTCTCCCAAATCTTTCATCTGGAAACATTTTCTTAACCATGCTTTGACTGCATGCAGTTCAGGAATATCGTTTCCAATGATTAAGATATCATCGACGTAGAGGACTAGGAGAGTAATCACGCTCCCACTAAACCTTTTATATACACACGGGTCATCTTCATTTTTGATGAAACCAAATTCACAAACTGATTCATCAAAACGAATATTCCAGCTCCTTGATGCTTGTTTTAGTCCATAAATGGACTTCTTTAATTTGCATATTTTATGACGTTCTGATGGATTGATGAAACCTTCAGGCTGTGTCATATACACATCCTCTTCCAGTTTTCCATTAAGGAAAGCGGTCTTCACATCCATTTGCCAGATCTCATAATCATAATATGCAGCTATTGCGAGAATAATCCGAATGGACTTGAACATGGCTACAGGAGAGAAAGTTTCATCATAATCTATCCCGTAGATTTGTTTGAAACCTTTCGCAACTAGCCTGCCCTTATAGGTAACTACGTTACCATCCATGTCTTTCTTCTTTTTGAAGATCCACTTACAGCCTATAGGGATTACTCCCGAAGGCGGATCAACCAAATCCCA
Source organism: Costus lasius (assembly GCA_027563935.2). Lineage (NCBI taxonomy): Eukaryota > Viridiplantae > Streptophyta > Magnoliopsida > Zingiberales > Costaceae > Costus > Costus lasius. Next base: position 32,625,964 of record CM050449.1, on the reverse strand, counting down.
GACCTGGTTTTCCGACATGGAGTCCATCTCGGTTCGCATAGCTTCAAGCCATCTAGCTGACTCCGGTCCACTGACCGCATCCGCATAAGTGAGGGGTTCATCATTGACGATGTAGACTCCGTCATAGCGCTCAGGCTGACGACGGATCCTTCCTGATCTACGCGGTTCCCATGATATTTGAGCATCTGGTTGAACATCAACCTGATCTATTGGCTCAGGCTCATCCAACTGTGCTTGACTACTTTGTCCCACTTCTGGAACCTCATCCAGCTTTATTTCTCTCCCACTGGCCTCTTGCAGAAGAAATTCCTTCTCAAGAAAAATAGCCGTTCGAGCAACAAATACTTTGTTCTCTTTGGGATAGTAGAAATAATAACCCTTAGTTTCTTTAGGGTAACCGACAAAGATACATTTATTTAATCTGCTCTCCAGTTTCCCAGAGGCGAGCTTTTTGACATAAGCCTCGCAACCCCAGATTTTGATAAATGTCAAGCTCGGCTGTTTCCCATACCATAACTCATATGGTGTCTTTGAAACGGCCTTGGATGGCACTCGGTTTAGCACCTTTGCAGCTGTTTCCAGTGCAAATCCCCAAAAGGAGTAAGGTAGAGTAGCCTGACTCATCATTGAACGAACCATATCCAATAGGGTTCTATTTCTCCTCTCGGACACACCATTCTATTGCGGTGTTCCTGGCGGAGTGAGCTGTGAGATAATCCCACACTCCTTCAGATAGTCAGTAAACTCACGACTCAAGTATTCCCCACCTCGATCTGAATGAAGTGCCTTGATATTTCGGCCTAACTGATTTTGTACTTCATTTTTGAACTCTTTGAACTTGTCAAAAGATTCACTCTTATGTCTCATTAAATAGACATAACCATACCTACTGAAATCATCAGTAAAAGTAATGAAGTATAAATAGCCACCTCTGGCATGTTTACTAAAAGGCCCACACACATCACTGTGAATAAGGTCAAGTAAACCTGAAGCCCTTTGACCTTTATTAGAAAAAGGAGTCTTCGTCATTTTACCCATTAAACAAGCTTTGCATGTATCAAGCTCCTCACAGGAGAATGATCCCAGTAGTCCATGATCATGCAACCGCTTAATGCGCTTCTTGTTAATATGGCCTAAACGACTATGCCAAAGCAAGGTGCTGTCATCAGCATACTTGGCTTTCTTGTTATCAATTTGTTGTACAGAACATTCCATGTCCAACATGAATAACCCATTGTTAATCGACCCGGTAGCATAAACAATATTATCAAACGAAATACAACACTTTAAAGTTTTGCATTGAAAAGAAAAACCTTTCCTGACAAGAGCAGGAATAGAGATAATATTCTTAGTTATGCTCGGTACGAAATAACAATTGTCAAGTTCTAATACAAAACCAGATGGTAAAGAGATGTGATATTCTCCTACAGCAACAGCAGCAACCCGTGCCCCGTTTCCAACTCGTAGGTCCACCTCATGAAGAAACCCCTTTCAAGAGGGGGGCGTGAAACCCTAAAGGGGGGGGGGGCGCATATCAAGATTTTCGCAAGGAAGCATAGGGTTTATTAGGATCTTTTGCATGCCATATGATCAACATCAAAACGATTGCAACCATGAAAGAAAGATCATACCATCGCCATCATATGGATGGTAGCTTGGAAGCAAAGACCGAAAGGGATCTTCTCCCTAGTTGACGCACACAAGGTGATGTGCCTACTCCTTGGAGATCCTTGTGCTAGCAAGGTTCTTCAAGGGTTCTTGCCGTATGGAAAGGGAATGAGAGATGGTCTCTAGGCTTGCCGAACCTTCTCCAAGATGTCTCCTTCTCCACACCAAGGTCTCGTCGAGAGAGAGGTGCCAAAGGTTGAATGGAGCGTTCACTTGTTTTGGCGTTGAAGGGAACATGCGCTTATTACTTTCCAAAATAGGAAAGACATTAAGCCATGCGTTCAAGATCTCTAAACCGATCAATAACGCCACAAACAATGAACCATGCGTTCAAGCTCTTGAACCGGTTCAATGTAAATGCATTTGGTCCAAAGACCAAACCAAACCAGCCCAAGCCATTTGGTCTAGATCATCTTAAACCCTAAGGCTGCAGATCTAACCATTCATCTCGTCATGCTCTTGATCTCTCCGATCTAGCATCAATACTCTCGATCGAAGTTTACCGATCTCAAGCCCTAATCAATCAAACATGATCAGACCATATCTCACTTACAATCAGAGATTAAATCCCTTTGAACTGAACTGAAACAATTCAGTCCACACGATCTGACTTAAGTAAGCCATATCATCAAATTGTGCGACCCTAAGGGTTTCCTTTAAATGTCGGTAACGATAACTTACGTTATCACGATCAGTGAGGGGTATCTAGCAACACATCACTGTCTCCCAATATAAAGGAAAGAGTCTTCCAAGACTACACCCAAACCATAGCACAAGTGTGAATCCACTTCACTAGGCATACAAGTTTCCTTTGCCACTGGATGTTCTTATTGGACAAGCGTGTCAAGCCTGTAACTCCAATATGATGAGCATGATTAGATCAGATGAACACAGTCACCTGGGTATGGCCATACACTTTCTCAATCATCTCATCCAGGGGGGCCCCTTTAGAACATCACACTCCAATCCAGGAGATGGCAATCCTTTGTCTATCACTAGTGCCCTAACCTGACTCAAGCTCATTATCCAAGATAGTCTATAATCATTATGTTTCAAATGATATTTGAACTAACTCAAAACAATGACAATCATCATTTAGAAACACAAGCGATCTCAAGTCAGAGGACATGTGCCACTTGTTGCAATCAAGGATTATTCACATTGTGACAAGCAATTGAATATCCTAGTAGGGTCTGTCCAGTACATCCAATGTACCCATGCGTCTACATCTTATTCCATGCTCGAAGCATCCTATAAGATTAGAACACATATTAGTCTCAATCATATCATGGCTGTCTCAGGTTCACCAAGATATCTCGACTAAGGACAATATAGCATGTCAGCCTAGCTGAACAGCATTGAGACATTATTCAGAAGAACACACATTGCAGCAGATGATGTAACAACCTGAATAATAACCATTGCCTTTATAAACATAAGAGTTTATACATGATACTGTTACAATCCCAAGGCCTCAAACATTAGCCTTAAGGGCATACCCCAACAATCTCCCACTTGTACTTAATCTAATGGTTGAGAAATCTCAAACCCATATTATTACAGTGCTTCTCATGCTTCTACTGCGCCAGAGGCTTGGTAAGCGGGTCAGCCAGATTGTCGTCTGTATGAACCTTGCATATTTTGATCTCGCCACGATCAATGATCTCCCGGATCAAGTGAAACCGTCTCTGTATGTGCTTGGACTTCTGGTGCGACCGTGGTTCCTTTGCTTGTGCTATAGCTCCAGTGTTATCACAGAAGATAACCAAAGGATCTGCACTCGAAGGAACAACACCAAGTTCCTGAATGAACTTACGAATCCACACTGCCTCCTTAGATGCTTCCGAGGCTGCAACATACTCGGCTTCTGTTGTGGAATCAGCAACAATAGACTGTTTGAAACTATTCCACACCACTGCTCCTCCATTCAAGCTAAAAACATAGCCTGATTGCGATCGGAAATCATCCTGGTCCGACTGGAACGAAGCGTCAGTATATCCTTCAATACTGAGTTCTTCCTGACCACCATATATCAAGAACATATCTTTGGTCCTCCGCAGATATTTTAAAATGTTCTTGACTGCAATCCAGTGTGCCTGACCTGGATTACTTTGGAATCGACTGGTCACGCTTAACCCGTAAGCGACGTCTGGGCGAGTACACAACATCGCATACATAATGGACCCAATAGCCGAAGCATAAGGCGTATTGTCCATTTCCTCTTTCTCAGTCTGTGTTTGCGGACATTGACTCTTTGAAAGATTCAGACCATGTCTGACTGGAAGATATCCTCTTTTAGAATTCTCTAAATGAAATCTTTCCAGGACTTTATCGATGTAAGTACTCTGGCACAGCCCGAGAAGCCTCTTAGATCTATCCCTGTAGATCTTCACACCTAATACATAGGCTGCTTCTCCTAGATCTTTCATCTGAAAACATTTTCCTAACCATGCTTTAACAGCATGCAGTTCAGGAATATCGTTTCCAATGATCAAGATATCATCGACGTAGAGGACTAGGAAAGTAATCACGCTCTCACTAAACCTCTTATATACACACGGGTCATCTTCGTTCTTGATGAAACCAAACTCACAGATTGATTCATCAAAATGAATATTCCAGCTTCTTGATGCTTGCTTAAGTCCATAAATGGACTTCTTTAACTTGCATATTTTATGACGATCTGATGGATTAGTGAAACCTTCAGGTTGTGTCATATACACATCCTCATCCAGTTTTCCATTAAGGAAAGCCGTCTTCACATCCATTTGCCAGATCTCATAATCGTAATATGCAGCTATTGCGAACAGAATCCGAATAGACTTGAACATGGCTACAGGAGAGAAAGTTTCATCATAATCTATCCTGTAGATTTGTTTGAAACCTTTCGCAACTAGCCTACCTTTATAGGTAACCACGTTACCATCCATGTCAATCTTCTTCTTGAAGATCCATTTACAGCCTATAGGGATTACTCCCGGAGGCGGATCAACCAAATCCCAGACTTGGTTATCTGACATGGAGTCCATCTCGGCTCGCATAGCTTCAAGCCATCTAGCTGACTCCGGTCCACTGACCGCATCCGCATAAGTAAGGGGTTCATCATTATCAATGATGTAGACTCCGTCATAGCGCTCAGGCTGTCTACGGATCCTTCCCGATCTTCGCGGTTCCCGTGATATCTGAGCCTCAGGTAGTTCAATAACCTGCTCAACTGGCTCAGGCTCATCCAACTGTGCTTGACTACTTTGCCCTTCCTCTGGATTCTCATCCAGCTTTATTTCTCTCCCACTGGCCTCTTGCAGAAGAAATTCCTTCTCAAGAAAAATGGCCGTCCGAGCAACAAATACCTTGTTCTCTTTGGGATCGTAGAAATAATAACCCTTAGTTTCCTTAGGGTAACCGACAAAGATGCATTTCTCAGATCTGCTCTCCAGTTTCCCAGAGGCGAGCTTTTTAACATAAGCCTCGCAACCCCAGATCCTGATAAATGTCAAGCTAGGCTGTTTCCCATACCACAACTCATATGGCGTCTTTGAAACGGCCTTGGATGGCACTCGGTTTAGTACCTTTGCAGATGTTTCCAGTGCAAATCCCCAAAAGGAGTAAGGTAGAGTAGCCTGACTCATCATAGAACGAACCATATTAAGTAACGTTCTATTTCTCCTCTCGGACACACCATTCCATTGCGGTGTTCCTGGTGGAGTGAGCTGTGAGATAATCCCACACTCCTTCAGATAGTCAGTAAATGCATGACTCAAGTATTCTCCACCTCGATCAGAACGAAGTGCCTTGATATTTCGGCCTAGCTGATTCTGTACTTCATTCTTGAACTCTTTGAACTTGTCAAAAGATTCACTCTTATGTCTCATAAGATAGACATACCCATACCTACTGAAATCATCAGTAAAGGTAATGAAGTACTGATAGCCACCTCTGGCATGTTTACTAAATGGCCCACACACATCACTGTGTATAAGGTCAAGTAAACCTGAAGCCCTTTGACCTTTGTTAGGAAAAGGAGACTTCGTCATTTTACCCATTAAACAAGCTTTGCATGTATCAATCTCCTCATAGGAGAATGATCCCAGCAGTCCATGATCATGCAACCGCTTAATGCGCTTCTTGTTAATATGGCCTAAACGACTATGCCATAACAAGGTGCTGTCATCAGCATACTTGGCTTTCTTATTATCAATGTTTTGTATAGAATATTCCATGTCCAACATGAATAACCCATTGTTAATTGAACCAGTAGCATAAACAATATTATCAAGAGTAAGATAACACTTTGAAATCTTGCATTCAAAGGAAAACCCTTTCCTGACAAGAGCAGGAATAGAGATAATATTTTTGGTAATACTGGGTACAAAGTAACAATTGTTTAATTCTAATACAACGCCAGATGGTAATGAGATGTAATAATCCCCTACAGCAACAGCAGCAACCCGTGCCCCGTTTCCAACGCGTAGGTCCACCTCATGCTGTCCCACCTGTCTTCTTCTCTTGAGTTCCTGTACATTTGAACAAATGTGAACTCCACATGCAGTGTCCAACACCCATGAAATAGAAGAAGAAGATATCATGACTTCAGTCACAAATATACCTGAGCCAGAAGTGATGCTTCCCTTCTTGTCTCCTTGGAGCGCTTTACAGTCCTTTTTCCAGTGACCCAGCTGGCCACAGTGGAAACACCTGTTGTCCTTCGACCGCTTCACCTTTTGTTTCAGCGCCTTGTTGTAGTTCTTGACTGGGGCTTTGCCCTTCTTCCCCTTCTTCTTGTTCCTGGAAGGAACCATTAAGACAGAGGTTGAAGGCTTTCCCTTCAGAGTTTCCTCAGTAGTCAAGAGCATATTCAGCAGCTCTGCCGGAGTACAATCGATTTTGTTCATATTAAAGTTAATAATGAACGCATCGAAAGAGGGCGGGAGAGACTGCAGAATAATGTCTACAGCAAGCTCCTGATTGATGGTATGCCCCAGTTTCTCCAGAGCCTCCTTGTGCCCAATCATCTTGAGCACGTGAGCTCCCACTGGGCTCCCTTCAGCCAGTTTGCTCTGAAAGAAGAGCTTGGTCAAATTATAGCGTTCAGTCCTCGCCTGTGCAGCATACAGCATCTTGAGGTTTGCTATAATCTCTATAGCAGACATATCCTCATGCTGACGCTGCAGCGGTGGCGTCATAGACGCTAGCATCAGGCAAGCGACATCAATGCTATCATTGACATGCTTTTCATAGGCATCGCGAACCGCCCTTGCGGCGTTCGCAGCGGGTTGAGGCGGCACAGCCGTCTCGAGGACATACAGTTTCCTCTCTGCCTTAAGAACAATCTTAAGGTGTCCGTACCAGTCTGAGAAGTTTGGCCCAGCAAACTTCTCCCTTTCCAGTAGGGATCGCACATTGAAGCTCATGGTGTTCGTTGCTGCAGGAATCTACAACAATGAAAGAACAGCAAGGTCAGTATCAATGTTTAGAATCAATCCAGGACTTAAGAAAGATTCTTTTTCTCACTATTTTATCTGACTGAAAAATCCATTAAAACAGTCCGAAAGAGTAACACTCTTTTAGTGAGATGGGATCCAGATTTCATACTTGGTCTCCGCGTCCCGCTCAGGCGAGATAAGATGCACAGAGAGTACAAGCACTAATTTCTGGTAGGCAGTCCCTGCCAATCGCCAACCCGTGCGATTCCCCTTCATCTGGGCAATCCAGCAGACTGTGCCAACTGAGTTGGTACAACACAGTCTCTGATCCCACAGATGGCTGCCTCCATATAGCTAACATATGCCCCATATGTAGCCTACATGGTCAAGCTGACCTGACCTACTCCCTGGACCACCACGTGCTATGCTGAGCAACGAGAAGCGATAAATCCCTTCTCTGTAACACGCAGGTGAAATCACACACCGTCTGAAGATAGATGGGCGTGCCCACTTAGTGGGTACAACACGGCCCCAACGATAGTCAGAACAGTGAGGTTTCGCGCCAGAAGGCATTACGTGCTTGATATTTTAGCGTTGGATTTTAACGGTCTTTTATCTTCTTACTATCAGGCAAATCCTATGGCTATAGCAGAAGATAAATAACTCATGCAATTCTAATTATTTAGAAAATAAAAGAAAGCATGGATCTTATGTGGTAAAAGCCCATAGAGCCTAAGTAAGACCTTAAATCAACACTTGCTCTTCTTGGGTCTTTTGCATCTCATCTGGTCCAACCCAGGGCCCTAGCGCTCAATGCAGCTCAGGTGCGCCCACCAGGTGAATGCGCCTGTCCTAGGGTCGAACCCTAGACTTCCCACCTGGAAAAGCCTTAGCTGCATGCACCTCTGCCATGTGTGCTTTGAACTCTTGTCTGATTAAAATACATTTTAATCTATCTAGACAAGCTTGACTCGCAGGTCAATTATACAATAAATTAATTAGAAATGTGATGCGCAGATCACAATAATATTAATTTACAATTTACCAGGCTCGCAGGCCCCAGCACAGCACACATTAAAGGGCAACCCACATAAGATTAAGTAAACAAGCATCATGGCATCATTCAATCAACATGTGATCCATTACAAAGAAAATAAAATTTTGAAAACCCATTGGCATCAATTTTACTTTTCTTATGTGCCCTACATCCTTACAACGGTCCATTGATAGGGATCCACTCATCATGTCTAGTTAGATCCATGCCCTTGCATGCACCAAGTCCTAACTGACTTGAGTTGACCTAATGGTCAACCATGCATGCGCCAAGGGCTGAACAACCATCATGAGTTCTGGCAAGCGGGTGTGACCCCGGGCCTAACTCATGTGTGTTCATTAGTTGTCTCAACCAGACCTCGCTACACGCCTGTGATGCAATCGACCTATAGCCACCTCGTGCTTGCGCACAGGTGCCATCTGGTCGATCCATCTAGGCTGTCAGATGGTCTGATCAGACTAGTTTGATCTATACTAGATGATGCTTTCAACCCCATCAACCCGTCTAAGGGTTTATAGTAGGCGCAAATATAGATCTAGGTGATAGGCGCGCAAGATGTAAGTTTTGTTCAAAACATCTTCAACAAGCGCAACAAAATAAGAAGCTTTCAACTAAGTTAACATGCGCAACTAGATAGAAACATGTATCTAAGGTAACATGCGCAAACTTAATTAAACCTTCATATAGATCTATAACATGTATTAGCATACACGGATCACAACAAGCAAAAGCAATCATATGAACATGCGAAAACCATGCTCTGATACCAATTGAAGAAACCCCTTTCAAGAGGGGAGCGTGAAACCCTAAAGGGGGGGGGGCGCATATCAAGATTTTCGCAAGGAAGCATAGGGTTTATTAGGATCTTTTGCATGCCATATGATCAACATCAAAACGATTGCAACCATGAAAGAAAGATCATACCATCGCCATCATATGGATGGTAGCTTGGAAGCAAAGACCGAAAGGGATCTTCTCCCTAGTTGACGCACACAAGGTGATGTGCCTACTCCTTGGAGATCCTTGTGCTAGCAAGGTTCTTCAAGGGTTCTTGCCGTATGGAAAGGGAATGAGAGATGGTCTCTAGGCTTGCCGAACCTTCTCCAAGATGTCTCCTTCTCCACACCAAGGTCTCGTCGAGAGAGAGGTGCCAAAGGTTGAATGGAGCGTTCACTTGTTTTGGCGTTGAAGGGAACATGCGCTTATTACTTTCCAAAATAGGAAAGACATTAAGCCATGCGTTCAAGATCTCTAAACCGATCAATAACGCCACAAACAATGAACCATGCGTTCAAGCTCTTGAACCGGTTCAATGTAAATGCATTTGGTCCAAAGACCAAACCAAACCAGCCCAAGCCATTTGGTCTAGATCATCTTAAACCCTAAGGCTGCAGATCTAACCATTCATCTCGTCATGCTCTTGATCTCTCCGATCTAGCATCAATACTCTCGATCGAAGCTTACCGATCTCAAGCCCTAATCAATCAAACATGATCAGACCAGATCTCACTTACAATCAGAGATTAAATCCCTTTGAACTGAACCGAAACAATTCAGTCCACACGATCTGACTTAAGTAAGCCATATCATCAAATTGTGCGACCCTAAGGGTTTCCTTTAAATGTCGGTAACGATAACTTACGTTATCACGATCAGTGAGGGGTATCTAGCAACACATCACTGTCTCCCGATATAAAGGAAAGAGTCTTCCAAGACTACACCCAAACCATAGCACAAGTGTGAATCCACTTCACTAGGCATACAAGTTTCCTTTGCCACTGGATGTTCTTATTGGACAAGCGTGTCAAGCCTGTAACTCCAATATGATGAGCATGATTAGATCAGATGAACACAGTCACCTGGGTATGGCCATACACTTTCTCAATCATCTCATCCAGGGGGGCCCCTTTAGAACATCACACTCCAATCCAGGAGATGGCAATCCTTTGTCTATCACTAGTGCCCTAACCTGACTCAAGCTCATTATCCAAGATAGTCTATAATCATTATGTTTCAAATGATATTTGAACTAACTCAAAACAATGACAATCATCATTTAGAAACACAAGCGATCTCAAGTCAGAGGACATGTGCCACTTGTTGCAATCAAGGATTATTCACATTGTGACAAGCAATTGAATATCCTAGTAGGGTCTGTCCAGTACATCCAATGTACCCATGAGTCTACATCTTATTCCATGCTCGAAGCATCCTATAAGATTAGAACACATATTAGTCTCAATCATATCATGGCTGTCTCAGGTTCACCAAGATATCTCGACTAAGGACAATATAGCATGTCAGCCTAGCTGAACAGCATTGAGACATTATTCAGAAGAACACACATTGCAGCAGATGATGTAACTGAAAGAAACCCTATGATAAGGGGGAAAAACCCTAAACATGCGCATCTAGCAAGCATGACGGAAAGAGGGTTTCTAAAAGATCGCATATGATAACCATATGATCAACTTGAAGCTATGAGTTTAGATCTATACCATAGCCATAGATTGGAGGTCGGCTTGGAAGAAGAGAGCAACTTTGATCTCCTCCAAAAGTTCACACACAAAGGTGATGAAGACTCCCAACTTGCGCACCTCTTGTGCTAGCAAAAGTGCCAAGATGTCAATGATCGAGTGTAGGGAAGAGATGAAGACTTCCTTTTGCTTGGCCGGTTCCTCCTCTTCTCGTCAACACCCTCACTTGCTCGAGAGCAAATCGTTTTCGCCAAGCAACAAGAAAGCGGTGTAACCGAAAGAACATTAGGGAGACTTCAAGCCATGAACGCATATGCGTTTTTTTTATTTTGGAACTTTCCAAAAATGGCAACCATTAAGAGTATGCGTTCATGCGTTCATGTCTCCATGAACCAAACGCAACTCCTTCTCCCTCTTGAACCATGCGCTCAACCCATGAGCCGGTTCAAAACCCTTGGTTCAATAGCGAAACCAAATCAGCCCAAGCATTAAGTCTAGATCAAATTAGACCCCAAAGTCCAAGATCTGACCATTCATCATCTGACGCTTCTGATCGCATCGATCTAGCATCATCTCTCTCGATCGAAGCTTACCGATCTAAAGCCCTAATCAATCAAACATGATCAGACCAGATCTCACTTACAATCAGAGATTAAATCCCTTTAAACTGAAGCGAAACAATTCAGTTCACACGATCTGACTTAAGCAAGCCATATCACCAAATTGTGCGACCCTAAGGGTTTCCTTTAAATGTCGGTAACGATAACTTTCGTTATCACGATCAGTGAGGGGTATCTAGCAACACATCACTGTCTCCCGATATAAAGGAAAGAGTCTTCCAAGACTACACCCAAACCATGGCACAAGTGTGAATCAAACTCACGAGGCATGCATGTTTCCTTTGCCACTGGATGTTCTTATTGGACAAGCATGTCAAGCCTGTAACTCCAATACGATGAGCATGATTAGACCAGATGAACACAGTCATCTGGGTATGGCCATACACTATCTCAATCTTCTCATACAGGGGGGGCCCTTTAGAACATCACACTCCTTGAACAAGGAGACGGCAATCCTTTATCTATCACAAGTGCCCTAACCTGACTCAAGCTCACCATCCAAGATAGTCTATAATCATTATGTTTCAAATGATATTGAACTACCTCAAAACAATGACAATCATCATTTAGAAACACAAGTGATCTCAAGTCAAAGGAAATGTGCCACTTGCTGCTTACAAGGATCATTCACATTGTGACAAGCAATGGAATATCCCAGTAGGGTCTGTCCAGTACATCCAATGTACCCATGAGTCTACATCTTATTCCATGCTCGAAGCATCCTATAAGATTAGCACACATATTAGTCTCAATCATATCAAGGCTGTCTCATGTTCACCAAGATATCTCGACTAAGGACATATAGCGTGTCAGCCTAGCTGATCAGCTTTGAGACATTATTCAGAAGTACACTTATTACAGCAGACAAGGTAACAAACTGAATAATAACTATGCCTTTATAAACACAAGAGTTTATTACATGATACTTATTACAATCCCAAAGGCCTCAAACATTAGCCTTAAGGGCATACCCCAACAATCTCCCACTTGCACTTAATCTAATGGTTGAGAAATCTCAAACCCATATTATTACAGTGCTTCTCATGCTTCTGCTGCGCCAGAGGCTTGGTAAGCGGGTCTGCCAGATTGTCATCTGTATGAACCTTGCATATTTTGATCTCGCCACGATCAATGATCTCCCGGATCAAGTGAAACCGTCTCTGTATGTGCTTGGATTTCTAGTGCGACCGTGGTTCCTTTGCTTGTGCGATTGCTCCAGTGTTATCACAGAAGATAACCAAAGGATCGGCACTCGAAGGAACGACACCAAGTTCTCTCACGAACTTACGAATCCACACTGCCTCCTTGGATGCTTCTGAGGCTGCAACATACTCGGCTTCTGTTGTGGAATCAGCAACAGTTGACTGTTTGAAACTCTTCCACACCACTGCTCCACCATTCAAGCTAAAAACATAGCCTGATTGCGATCGGAAATCATCCTGGTCCGACTGGAATGAAGCGTCAGTATATCCCTCTATACTGAGTTCTTCCTGACCACCATATATCAAGAACATATCTTTGGTCCTCCGCAGATATTTTATAATGTTCTTGACTGCAATCCAGTGCGCCAAACCTGGATTACTTTGGAATCGACTGGTCACGCTTAACCCGTAAGCGACGTCTGGGCGAGTACACAACATCGCATACATAATGGACCCAATAGCCGAAGCATAAGGCGTATTGTCCATTTCATCTTTCTCAGTCTGTGTTTGTGGACACTGACTTTTCGAAAGATTCAGACCATGTCTGACTGGAAGATATCCACGTTTAGAATTCTCTAAATGGAATCTCTCCAGGACTTTATCGATGTAAGTACTCTGGCACAGCCCAAGAAGCCTTTTAGATCTATCCCTGTAGATCTTCACACCTAACACATAGGCTGCTTCTCCTAAATCTTTCATCTGGAAACATTTTCCTAACCATGCTTTAACAGCATGCAGTTCAGGAATATCATTTCCAATGATCAAGATATCATCGACGTAGAGGATTAGGAATGTAATTACGCTCCCACTAAACCTCTTATATACACACGGGTCATCTTCGTTCTTGATGAAACCAAACTCAGAGATTGATTCATCAAAACGAATATTCCAGCTCCTAGATGCTTGTTTCAGTCCATAAATGGACTTCTTTAACTTGCATATTTTATGACGATCTGATGGATTAGTGAAACCCTCAGGTTGTGTCATATACACATCCTCATCCAGATTTCCATTAAGGAAAGCTGTTTTCACATCCATCTGCCAGATCTCATAATCATAATATGCTGCTATCGCGAAAAGAATCCGAATAGACTTGAACATAGCTACAGGTGAGAAAGTTTCATCATAATCTATCCCGTAGATTTGTTTGAAACCTTTCGCAACTAGCCTGCCTTTATAGGTAACCACGTTACCATCCATGTCAATCTTCTTCTTGAAGATCCATTTACAGCCTATAGGGATTACTCCCGGAGGCGGATCAACCAAATCCCAGACTTGGTTATCTGACATGGAGTCCATCTCGGCTCGCATAGCATCAAGCCATCTAGCTGACTCCGGTCCACTGACCGCATCCGCATAAGTTAGGGGTAAATCATTATCAATGATGTAGACTCCGTCATAGCGCTCAGGCTGTCGACGGATCCTTCCCGATCTTCGCGGTTCCCGTGATATCTGAGCCTCAGGTTGTTCAATAACCTGCTCTACCGGCTCAGGCTCATCCAACTGTGCTTGACTACTTTGTCCTTCCTCTGGATTCTCATCCAGTTTTATTTCTCTCCCACTGGCCTCTTGCAGAAGAAACTCCTTCTCAAGGAATATGGCCGTCCGAGCAACAAACACCTTGTTCTCCTTGGGATCGTAGAAATAATAACCCTTAGTTTCTTTAGGGTAACCGACAAAGATGCATTTGTCAGATCTGCACTCTAGTTTCCCAGAGGCTAGCTTTTTGACATAAGCCTCGCAACCCCAGATCCTGATAAATGTCAAGCTAGGCTGTTTCCCATACCATAACTCATATGGCGTCTTTGAAACTGCCTTGGATGGCACTCGGTTTAGTACCTTTGCAGCTGTTTCCAGTGCAAAACCCCAAAAGGAATATGGAAGAGTGGCCTGACTCATCATAGAACGAACCATGTCAAGTAACGTTCTATTTCTCCTCTCGGACACACCATTCCATTGCGGTGTTCCTGGCGGAGTGAGCTGTGAGATAATCCCACACTCCTTCAGATAGTCAGTAAATTCTCGACTTAGGTATTCACCACCTCGATCAGAACGAAGTGCCTTGATATTTCGGCCTAACTGATTCTGTACTTCATTCTTGAACTCTTTGAACTTGTCAAAAGATTCACTTTTATGTCTCATCAGATAGACATACCCATACCTACTGAAATCATCAGTAAAGGTAATGAAGTACTGATAGCCACCTCTGGCATGTTTACTAAATGGCCCACACACATCACTGTGTATAAGGTCAAGTAAACCTGAAGCCCTTTGACCTTTGTGAGGAAAAGGTGACTTCGTCATTTTACCCATCAAACAAGCTTTGCATGTATCAATCTCCTCATAGGAGAATGATCCCAGCAGTCCATTATCATGCAACCGCTTAATGCGCTTCTTGTTAATATGGCCTAAACGACTATGCCATAGCAAGGTGCTGTCATCAGCATACTTGGCTTTCTTATTATCAATGTTTTGTATAGAATTTTCCATGTCCAACATGAATAACCCATTGTTAATTGAACCAGTTGCATATACAATATTATCTAAAGATAAAACACACTTTGAAATCTTGCATTCAAAGGCAAATCCTTTCCTGACAAGAGCAGGAATAGAGATAATATTCTTGGTAATACTCGGTACAAAATAACAATTGTTTAATTCCAATACAATGCCAGATGGTAAAGAAATGAAATAGTCTCCTACAGCAACAGCAGCAACCCGTGCCCCGTTTCCAACTCGTAGGTCTACCTCATGCTGTCCCACCTGTCTTCTTCTCTTGAGTTCCTGTACATTTGAACAAATGTGAACTCCACATGCAGTGTCCAACACCCATGATATTGAAGAAGATGAAACCATGACTTCCGTCACGTAAATACCTGAGCCAGAAGCAATGCTTCCTCTCTTATCTCCTTGGAGCGCTTTACAGTCCTTTTTCCAGTGACCCAGCTGGCCACAGTGGAAACACCTGTTATCCTTCGACCGCTTCACCTTCTGTTTCAGAGCCTTGCTGTAATTCTTGACAGGGGCCTTGCCCTTCTTCCCCTTCTTCTTGTTCCTAGAAGGAACCATTAAGACAGAGGTTGAAGGCTTGCCCTTCAGAGTTTCCTCAGTAGTCAAGAGCATATTCAACAGCTCTGCCGGTGTACAATCGATTTTGTTCATATTAAAGTTAATAATGAACGCATTGAAAGAAGGCGGGAGAGATTGCAGAATAATATCTACAGCAAGCTCCTGGTTGATGGTATGCCCCAGTTTCTCCAGAGCCTCCTTGTGCCCAATCATCTTGAGCACGTGAGCTCCCACTGGGCTCCCCTCAGCCAGTTTTCTCTGAAAGAAGAGCTTCGTCAGATTATAGCGTTCTATCCTCGCCTGTGCAGCATACAGCATCTTGAGGTTCGCTATAATCTCTATAGCCGACATATCCTCATGCTGACGCTGCAGCGGGTGGCGTCATAGACGCTAGCATCAGGCAAGCGACATCAATGCTATCATTGACGTGCTTTTCATAGGCATCCCGAACCGCCCTTGGGGCGTTCGGAGCGGGCTGCGGCGGTATCGCCGTCTCGAGGACATACAGTTTCCTCTCTGCCTTAAGAACGATCTTAAAGTGTCCGAACCAGTCAGAGAAGTTCGGCCCAGCAAACTTCTCCCTTTCCAGTAGGGATCGCACATTGAAGCTCATGGTGTTCGTTGCTGCAGTTATCTACAACAATGCAAGAACAGCAAGGTTAGTATCAATGTTCAGAATCAATCCAGGACTTAAGAAAGATTCTTTTCTCACTATTTTGTCTGACTAAAAAATCCAGTAAACAGTCCGAAAGAGTAACACTCTTTTAGTGAGATGGGATCCAGATTTCATACTTGGTCTCCGCGTCCCGCTCAGGCGAGATAAGATGCACAGAGATGACAAGCACTAATTTCTGGTAGGCTGTCCCAGCCAATCGCCAGCCCGTGCGATTCCCCTTCATCTGGGCAATCCAGCAGACTGTGCCAACTGAGTTGGTACAACACAGTCTCTGATCCCACAGATGGCTGCCTCCATGTGCTACTATATGCGCCACATATGTAGCCTACATGGTCAAGCTGACCCGACCTACTCCCTGGACCACCACGTGCTATCCTGAGCAACGAGAAGGGATAAATCCCTACTCTGTAACACGCAGATGAAATCCAGCACCGTCTGAAGATAGATGGACGTGCCCACTGAGTGGGTTCAACACGGCTCCAACGATAGTCAGAACAGTGAGGTTTCGCGTCAGAAGGCTTACGAGCTTGATATGTTAGCGTTGGATTTTAACGGTCTTTTATCTTCTTACTATCAGGCATATCCTATGGCTATAGCAGAAGATAAACACATGCAATTCTAATTATATAAGCAATAAATAGAAAGCATGATCTTATGTGGTAAAAGCCCATGAACCCTAGTAAGACCTTAATTTTACTTAAGTCTTCACTTGAGCTCTTTTGCATCTCATCTGGTCCAACCCAGGGCCCTAGCGCCAAGAGCACCTCAGGTGCGCCACCAGTTGAATGCCCCTCTAGGATGTGTGCCTTTATGCTCTTGTCTAATCAAAAACATTTTGATCTATCTAGACAAGCTTTGACTCGCAGGTCAATTATACAATAAATTAATAAAAAAAAATGTGATTCGCAGATCACAATGATATTAACTTATAATTTACCAGGCACGCAGGCCCCAGCACAGCACACATTAGGGCAACCCACATAAGATTAAATAAACAAGCATATGGTATCAAAACAACATGTGATCCATTCATGAAATTAAATTTTGAAAAACCCCATGGTATCAATTTTAATTTCCTTATGTGCTCTACAACCTTACAATGGTCCATTGATAGGGATCCACTCATCCATCTAGTCAGATCCTCTGCCCTTGCATGCACCGAGTCCTAACTGACCCGTGTTGACCTAATGGTCAACTATGCATGCGCCAAGGGCTGAACCACCCTCATGAGTTTTGGCAAGCGGGTGTGACCCCGGGCCTAACTCATGTGTGTTCAGTAGTTGTCTCAACCAGACCTCGCTACACGCCCTGGATGCAGTCGACCTATAGCCACCTCGTGCTTGCGCACAGGTGCTATCTGGTCAACCCATCTAGGCTGTCAAATGGTCTGATCAGACTAGTTGGATCTAACCTAGAAGATGCTTTCAACCCCATCAACCCATCTAAGGATTTATAGTAGGGGCACCTTAGATCTAAGCAGGCGCGCAGGATGTAAGTTTTATAAAACTTCTAGAACATGCGCAAACAAACAAAACAACATGCTTCACTTGAGAACATAAGATATATCTCATATCTAGCATATTGATAACCCTTAGATCTAAGGGGGGTCCCCTTCAAGGGGGAGCGCAAACTTTAGGGGGTCCCCTTCAAGGGGGAGCGCAAACTTCATGTAACCATGATACAAGAGCAAACATAGCCAATGTAAACCATGCATCATGAAAACAAAACATCAAGTAAGCGCAACATGTATGGATCACAAACACTTCAAAGCAATCATATAGATCATATCGAAAGCCTAGCTCTGATACCAATTGAAAGAAACCCTATGATAAGGGGGAAAAACCCTAAACATGCGCATCTAGCAAGCATGACGGAAAGAGGGTTTCTAAAAGATCGCATATGATAACCATATGATCAACTTGAAGCTATGAGTTTAGATCTATACCATAGCCATAGATTGGAGGTCGGCTTGGAAGAAGAGAGCAACTTTGATCTCCTCCAAAAGTTCACACACAAAGGTGATGAAGACTCCCAACTTGCGCACCTCTTGTGCTAGCAAAAGTGCCAAGATGTCAATGATCGAGTGTAGGGAAGAGATGAAGACTTCCTTTTGCTTGGCCGGTTCCTCCTCTTCTCGTCAACACCCTCACTTGCTCGAGAGCAAATCGTTTTCGCCAAGCAACAAGAAAGCGGTGTAACCGAAAGAACATTAGGGAGACTTCAAGCCATGAACGCATATGCGTTTTTTTTATTTTGGAACTTTCCAAAAATGGCAACCATTAAGAGTATGCGTTCATGCGTTCATGTCTCCATGAACCAAACGCAACTCCTTCTCCCTCTTGAACCATGCGCTCAACCCATGAGCCGGTTCAAAACCCTTGGTTCAATAGCGAAACCAAATCAGCCCAAGCATTAAGTCTAGATCAAATTAGACCCCAAAGTCCAAGATCTGACCATTCATCATCTGACGCTTCTGATCGCATCGATCTAGCATCATCTCTCTCGATCGAAGCTTACCGATCTAAAGCCCTAATCAATCAAACATGATCAGACCAGATCTCACTTACAATCAGAGATTAAATCCCTTTAAACTGAAGCGAAACAATTCAGTTCACACGATCTGACTTAAGCAAGCCATATCACCAAATTGTGCGACCCTAAGGGTTTCCTTTAAATGTCGGTAACGATAACTTTCGTTATCACGATCAGTGAGGGGTATCTAGCAACACATCACTGTCTCCCGATATAAAGGAAAGAGTCTTCCAAGACTACACCCAAACCATGGCACAAGTGTGAATCAAACTCACGAGGCATGCATGTTTCCTTTGCCACTGGATGTTCTTATTGGACAAGCATGTCAAGCCTGTAACTCCAATACGATGAGCATGATTAGACCAGATGAACACAGTCATCTGGGTATGGCCATACACTATCTCAATCTTCTCATACAGGGGGGGCCCTTTAGAACATCACACTCCTTGAACAAGGAGACGGCAATCCTTTATCTATCACAAGTGCCCTAACCTGACTCAAGCTCACCATCCAAGATAGTCTATAATCATTATGTTTCAAATGATATTGAACTACCTCAAAACAATGACAATCATCATTTAGAAACACAAGTGATCTCAAGTCAAAGGAAATGTGCCACTTGCTGCTTACAAGGATCATTCACATTGTGACAAGCAATGGAATATCCCAGTAGGGTCTGTCCAGTACATCCAATGTACCCATGAGTCTACATCTTATTCCATGCTCGAAGCATCCTATAAGATTAGCACACATATTAGTCTCAATCATATCAAGGCTGTCTCATGTTCACCAAGATATCTCGACTAAGGACATATAGCGTGTCAGCCTAGCTGATCAGCTTTGAGACATTATTCAGAAGTACACTTATTACAGCAGACAAGGTAACAAACTGAATAATAACTATGCCTTTATAAACACAAGAGTTTATTACATGATACTTATTACAATCCCAAAGGCCTCAAACATTAGCCTTAAGGGCATACCCCAACAGTAACAACCTGAATAATAACCATTGCCTTTATAAACATAAGAGTTTATACATGATACTATTACAATCCCAAGGCCTCAAACATTAGCCTTAAGGGCATACCCCAACACCTCATGCTGTCCCACCTGTCTTCTTCTCTTGAGTTCCTGCACATTTGAACAAATGTGAACTCCACATGCAGTGTCCAACACCCATGAAATAGAAGAAGCTACCATGACTTCAGTCACGTAAATACCTGAGCCAGAAGTGAAAGACTTGCTTCCCTTCTTCTCTCCTTGGAGCGCTTTTCAGTCCTTCTTCCAGTGACCCAGCTGGCCACAGTGGAAACATCTGTTGTCCTTTGACCGCTTCACCTTTTGTTTCAAAGCCTTGTTGTAGCTCTTGATAGGGGTTTTGCCCTTCTTCCCCTTCTTCTTATTCCTTGAAGGAACCATCAAGATAGAGGATGAAGGCTTTCCCTTCTCAAGAGTCTGCTCTGTGGTGCAGAGCATGTTCAGTAACTCTGCCGGAGTACAGTCGATCTTGTTCATATTAAAATTAATGATGAACGGATCGAAAGAGGCCGGGAGAGACTGCAGGATAATGTCTACAACAAGTTCCTGATTGATGGTGTGTCCCAGTTTCTCTAGAGCCTCCTTGTACCCAATCATCTTGAGTACGTGAGTTCCCACTGGACTGCCTTCAGTCAGTTTGCTATGAAAGAAAAGTTTTGTCAAGTTATAGCGTTCTGTCCTTGCCTGTGCAGCATATAGCATCTTGAGATTTGCTATAATATCAATAGCAGACAAATCCTCATGCTGACGCTGGAGCTCTGGCGTCATTGACGCAAGCATAAGGCAAGCGACATCAGTACTATCACTGACGTGCTTCTCATAAGCATCCCGAACCGCCCTTGCGGCGTTCGCAGCAGGTTGAGCCGGTATTACCGACTCAAGGACATACAGCTTCCTCTCAGCCTTAAGCACAATCTTAAGCTGTCTGTACCAGTCTGAGAAGTTTGGCACAGCAAACTTCTCCTTTTCCAATATGGATCGCAAATTGAGCCCTGTGGTGTTCATTGCTGCAGGAATCTACAACATTGCAAGAACAACAAGGTCAGTATCCATGTTAGAATCAATCCAGGACTTAAGAGTGATTCTTTTCTCACTATTTTATCTGACTGAAAAATCCAATAAAATAGCCCGAAAGAGTGAAACTCTTTTAGTGAGATGGGATCCAGATTTCATACTTGATCTCCGCGTCCCGCTCAGGCGAGATAAGATGCACAGAGAGTTCAAGCACTAATCACTGGTAGGCTATCCATGCCAATCGCCAACCCGTGCGATTCCCCTTCATCTAGGCAATCCAGAAGACTGTGCCAACTGAGTTGGTACAACACAGTTTCTGATTCCTAAGATGGCTGCCTCCATATAGCTATCATATGCTCAAT
Organism: Costus lasius; assembly: GCA_027563935.2. Taxonomy (NCBI): domain Eukaryota; kingdom Viridiplantae; phylum Streptophyta; class Magnoliopsida; order Zingiberales; family Costaceae; genus Costus; species Costus lasius. The sequence goes on along the minus strand of CM050449.1, from coordinate 32,604,826 downwards.
ATGTAGCCCATATGGTCAAGCTGACCTGACCTACTCCCTGGACCACCACGTGCTATGCTGAGCAACGAGAAGGGATAAATCCCTACTCTGTAGCATGTAGGTGTAATCACACACCGTCTGAAGATAGCTGTGCGTGCCCACTGAGTGGGTACAACACGGCCCCAACGATAGTCAGAACAGTGAGGTTTCGCATCAGAAGGCTTTCGAGCTTGATATTTCGATGGATTTTAACGGTCCATTTTATCTTCTTACTATCATGCAAGATCTATGGTGATAGCAGAAGAATAAATATGCTTGTGCTAAAACAATAAGTAGAAAGCACAATTATCTTATGTGGTAAACGCCCATAAAAGCCTAAGTAAAACCCTAGTTTGACATGAGTCTTCACTTGAGCTCTTTATGGGTCTTTTATACTTCATTTGGCCCAGCCCGGGCCCAAATGCCATCTGTAGTCCAAATGCGCTCCAGGCAGTGTGCGCCTGTACTAGAGTCGAACTCTAGACCTCCCACCTGGTGAAGCCACTGACTGCAAGCGCCTCTGCCATGTGTGCTCTGTGCTCATGTCTAATCAAATTACATTTTAATCTATCTAGACATGGTTTGACTCGCAGGTCAATATACATTTTTCATAAATTAAAGTGTGATTCGCATATCACAGTAAAATTTATTTAAATTCCAGCCACGCAGGCCCCAGCACAGCACACCAAAATTAAGGGCAGCCCACATAAGATTAAATAAACATTCATTGAACATGTTAAACATGCATCCATGTGATCCAAACAGAAAATAAAATTTTGAAATACCCATGGCATCAATTTTATTTCCTTATGTGCCCTACTACCTTACAACAGTCCATTAACAGGCATCCACTCATCAGACCAAGTCAGACCCACTGCCCTTGCATGCACCCAGTCATAACTGACTTGCGTCGACCTGATGGTCAACTATGCATGCCTTAAGGGCTGAACGTCCCACATGATTTCTGGCAAGCGGGTATGACCCCGGGCCTAAATCATGATCGTTCACTAGGCGCCTCAATCAGACATCGCTACACGCCCTTCTGCAGTCGACCTATAGCCACCTGTATTGCTTGCGCACAGGTGCTATCTGGCCGACCCATCTAGGCTGTCAGATGGTCTGATTAGGCTATTGGGTCCAGACTTTGACTAATGACTTCAACCCTATTAACCCGTCTAAGAGTTTAAAGTAGGCGCTTAGATAGATCTAAATGAGGGGGCGCGCATGAAGCAAATTTTTGTTTGAAAAACATCTATGAAACATGCGCAAACTTTAAACAACATGGATACATGCGCAAACACAATATGTAATCTTTTCATCAAGTAAGCGCATGTGAACATGTAGAAGATCTATCCTATAAATCAAACATGGATCACATCAAGGCAATCATATGCAACAAGTCAAAATAAACCTTGCTCTGATACCAATTGAAGGTGAACCTTGCGAATAAGCATCATACCAGATCATTATAGCAGCGAAAAAACAAGGTTACCAAGAGGATCGCATGTAGAAGATATGATCAACCTTATAAAACAAACTTGCATGAAGCAAGCGTGAGGGTGTTACCATGGCCATGAGAGGCGACTTGGAAGATGAAAGGGCGAGTGGCTCTTCTCCAAAGAAGTCGCACACAAGAAGACGATGGCTACTTCCTTGTACTCTTTGTGCTAGCAAAGCCACTCGGAGTCCTTGATCGTGTGAAGAGATGTTTTCTTCCTTTTTCTGGCCGAACTCCCTCTCTTGGCGTGAGGACAACCAAAGACGAGAGCTTGAGGAGCAAGAGGCGAGAGAGACGTAGAGGCGTTCTCACATTCGAAAACGTGGGGGGGGGGGGGGGAGGGGTTCCAACAAGGAAAACGGCTTCTAAAAATAGTAAGCATTAACTCCTCATTTTACTCTCCTTGAAGCCTTCAATCGAAACTCCTCTCCCCTTTGAACCATACGTTCACATAAGTGAACCGGTTCAATTCCATCTGGTTCAAGGACCAAATCGAACCAGCCATGGTCTAGATCTCTTTGAACCTCATGGTTCAAGATCTAACCACACATCTCAATGAACCTCTTGATCTCTACGATCAAACATCAATTCTCCCGATCGAAGCTTACCGACCACATGCCCTAATCAATCAAACATGATTAGACTAGATCTCACTTCCAATCAGAGATTAAATTGCTTCAAACTGAACCAGAACAATTCAGTCCACACGATCTGACATAAGTAAGCCATATCATCAAATTGTGCCACCCTAAGGGTTTCCTTCAATGTCGGTTACGATAACTTACATTATCACAATCAGAGAGGGGTATCTAGCAACACATCACTATCTCCCGATATGAAGGAAAGAGTCTTCCAAGACTACTCCCAAACCACAGCACAAGTGTGAATCCAATTCACTCAGTATACATGTTCCCTTTGCCACTGGACGTTCTCATTGGACAAGCCTGTCAAGCTTGTAATTCCAACATGATGAGAATGGTTAGATCAGATGAACATAGTCATCTGGGTATGGCCATACACTTTCTCAACCATCTCATCCAGGGGGCCCCTTTAGAAAATCACTCTCCAACTAGGAGAGGCAATCCTATATCTATCACTAGTGTCCTAACATGATTCATGCCCACTATCCAAGATAATCTGTAACCATTATCTTTCAAATGATATTGAACTATCTCAATATAATGTCAATCATCACTTAGAAATACAAGTGATCTCAAGTCAGAGGGAATATACCACTTGCTTGCTTATAAGGATTTATTCACATTGTGACAAACAATTGAACATCCTAAGTAGGGTCTGTCCAGTACATCTCATGCACCTATGTGTCTAAATCTTATTCCATACTCGAAGCATCCTATAAGATTAGAACACATATTAGTCTCAATCATACCAAGGCTGTCTCATGTTCACCATGATATCTCGACTAAGGACAACACTGAATGTCAGCAAAGCTGAACATCATTGAGACATTACTCAGAGGTATACATATAACAGTAGATAATGCAACAATCTGAATAACAACAATTGCCTTTATAAACATATACAGTTTATACATGATACTGATAACATCCCAAGGCCTCAAACATTAGCCTTAAGGGCATACCCCAACAATCTCCCACTTGCACTTAAACTAATGGTTGAGAAATCTCAAACCCTTATTATTACAGTGCTTTTCATGCTTCTGCTGCGCCAGAGGCTTTGTAAGCGGGTCAGCTAGATTGTCATCTGTATGTACCTTGCAGATCTTGATCTCTCCTCGATCTATGATCTCACAGATCAAATGAAACCTTCTCTGTATGTGCTTGGACTTCTGGTGTGACCGTAGTTCCTTTGCTTGTGCAATCGCTCCAGTGTTATCACAGAAGATAACCAATGGATCTGCACTCGAAGGAACAACACCAAGTTCCTGAACGAACTTACGAATCCATACTGCCTCCTTAGATGCTTCTGAGGCTGCAACATACTCGGCTTCTGTTGTGGAATCAGCAACAATTGATTGTTTGAAACTCTTCCACACCACTGCTCCGCCATTCAAGCTAAAAACATAGCCTGATTGCGATCGGAAATCATCTTGGTCAGATTGGAACGAAGCGTCAGTATATCCTTCAATACTGAGTTCTTCCTGACCTCCATATATCAAGAACATATCTTTGGTTCTCCGAAGATATTTCAAAATGTTCTTGACTGCAATCCAGTGTGTCTTCCCTGGATTACTTTGGAAACGACTGGTCACGCTTAACCCGTAAGCGACGTCTGGGCGAGTACATAACATCGCATACATGATGGACCCAATAGCCGAAGCATAAGGCGTATTGTCCATCTCATCTTTCTCAGACTGTGTCTGAGGACACTGGCTCTTGGAAAGATTCAGACCATGTCTGACTGGAAGATATCCTCTTTTAGAATTTTCTAAATGGAATCTCTCCAGGACCTTATCGATGTAAGTACTCTGGCATAGCCCGAGAAGCCTATTAGATCTATCTCCGTAGATCTCCACACCTAATACATAGGCTGCTTCTCCCAAATCTTTCATCTGGAAACATTTTCTTAACCATGCTTTGACTGCATGCAGTTCAGGAATATCGTTTCCAATGATTAAGATATCATCGACGTAGAGGACTAGGAGAGTAATCACGCTCCCACTAAACCTTTTATATACACACGGGTCATCTTCATTTTTGATGAAACCAAATTCACAAACTGATTCATCAAAACGAATATTCCAGCTCCTTGATGCTTGTTTTAGTCCATAAATGGACTTCTTTAATTTGCATATTTTATGACGTTCTGATGGATTGATGAAACCTTCAGGCTGTGTCATATACACATCCTCTTCCAGTTTTCCATTAAGGAAAGCGGTCTTCACATCCATTTGCCAGATCTCATAATCATAATATGCAGCTATCGCGAGAATAATCCGAATGGACTTGAACATGGCTACAGGAGAGAAAGTTTCATCATAATCTATCCCGTAGATTTGTTTGAAACCTTTCGCAACTAGCCTGCCCTTATAGGTAACTACGTTACCATCCATGTCTTTCTTCTTTTTGAAGATCCACTTACAGCCTATAGGGATTACTCCCGAAGGCGGATCAACCAAATCCCAGACCTGGTTTTCCGACATGGAGTCCATCTCGGTTCGCATAGCTTCAAGCCATCTAGCTGACTCCGGTCCACTGACCGCATCCGCATAAGTGAGGGGTTCATCATTGATGATGTAGACTCCGTCATAGCGCTCAGGCTGACGACGGATCCTTCCTGATCTACGCGGTTCCCGTGATATCTGAGCATCTGGTTGAACATCAACCTGATCTATTGGCTCAGGCTCATCCAACTGTGCTTGACTACTTTGTCCCACTTCTGGAACCTCATCCAGCTTTATTTCTCTCCCACTGGCCTCTTGCAGAAGAAATTCCTTCTCAAGAAAAATAGCCGTTCGAGCAACAAATACTTTGTTCTCTTTGGGATAGTAGAAATAATAACCCTTAGTTTCTTTAGGGTAACCGACAAAGATAAATTTATTTGATCTGCTCTCCAGTTTCCCAGAGGCGAGCTTTTTGACATAAGCCTCGCAACCCCAGATTTTGATAAATGTCAAGCTCGGCTGTTTCCCATACCATAACTCATATGGTGTCTTTGAAACGGCCTTGGATGGCACTCGGTTTAGCACCTTTGCAGCTGTTTCCAGTGCAAATCCCCAAAAGGAGTAAGGTAGAGTAGCCTGACTCATCATTGAACGAACCATATCCAATAGGGTTCTATTTCTCCTCTCGGACACACCATTCCATTGCGGTGTTCCTGGCGGAGTGAGCTGTGAGATAATCCCACACTCCTTCAGATAGTCAGTAAACTCACGACTCAAGTATTCCCCACCCAATTATCAAATAAATTTCATACATGCAAGACCAAATCATAAATCTAATTATGCCATATAGACATATCAGAAAGAAGTAAAAGCACTACCAGGACACTAAGGTTGCAAAGCTGTAGTTAACCTGTACAATTAATAAAAATGTCACATGACTTGTTTATCATTGGAGTAATAAAACAACATAAGAAGCTAATTATGTGAAAGTAGACAGCAAAACACCTACACAAGACAAAGATAAAAACAACTAGTATCGACCCTATTCTCTATAATATATGGAGATTACAAACAAACCAAATCATAAATCCAATTAGTACATATACAAGACAAAGATAAAAACAACTCTTAACATCAACAATTACATAACTTGGCAATTAGTACAAACATCACTAAAATAGAATGTCAAGCAAAACACCTACAAGATAACACCACCAAGGTGTCAATATCCAAAACAAATAACACATAGTCAACAAATTTAACAAACTAGACAAGGTGTTAATATCCAAAACATAAAACAAGTGCCAATATCCAAAACATAGAACAAAGTGTGAAACACCACATCAACCACTTCGACAACACAACATAGTCCCAAATCAATAACAGCGTGCCATCAGATCATCTACTCATTAATTCATTGAGAACCTTAAGTCGTACATCTTTAGGAGCTGAGAAAAAAACTTGAGTGTACTCTTTACTTTTAGCAAGCATGACATAAGCACACGCAATGCGGTGGCATTGAACTCCATGTTTACTCAGCTCTTCATATATTTCTTTCTTCATGTATTCCTTCTCTACAAGTTTAGGATTGAGATGCTTATACATAAATTCATTGCCCTCTTTGATACAGTTGATAAGCTCCTGCATGTTACAATTCATGTTAGAATTTGTCTCCTATTGAGCATCTACCTTTCTCTTTATGGACTTAGGAGGCATTGAATGCTAACTAGTTGGGACAGTTGGGCTTGTTCCACCAACATCTTCATAGATTGGGTCTTCAGCAGGCATACTACCCATTGCTTCTTCATTTAATGGGTCAATAGCTTGTCCTTCAACCTCTTTGCCCCAAAGATTCATAAAATATTTATACGTCTCAGACATGCTCCCAATGGCGCTTTCTTTAAAATATAATTCTTCCAACTTGTCATAGTTGTAAACGAGAGTGCTCCTCCATGTTTTCATATTAGGATTAGCCTGTACAAGCAAAAAATCGAATTAGTACATATACAACAAGGGAACCAAAGCAACAAATCAAAGAAATAATATTTTACATACCGCAATAAGCTCATCCCAAACATTGCCTTCAGCTTCAAACATCTTTGAAGCGGAACTCCAGGAGATTCCACTCTTATGCTTGAACAACTCATGATAAGTATTAAAATTACCTTTCAATGTCTTGATACGATTTTTTAGATGATCCTTAGTTAATTGTATCCCAAAATTTTCAATACAAATCGTTAACATATTTTTGTATCCAGATGATGTAAATGTATCATCAACTCTATATCCTTTGACTTCTTACTCAAGCATTGCATCTATAAATATATTATCCATAAGTTCAGTCCATTTCATGTTGTTACTCTTGGAGCCTTCAGATAAATTTGCTTTTTAACTCATCTTATGTTGAAATGAAAAAAAAATGTGTTAGCATATTAAAGAAAGAAAAACAATAAGAAAAGAATCCTAACACATATTCAATAAATATATATCCACATGATATTACCGTTCCAAAGTCAAGAAATAATACATAAAGTTTCATCAATGCAAAACATGAAGTAGTTATGTCAATGACATTCACAAGCTACATGCTTTTACATTACATAATCATCCCAAAACATGAAGTAGTTATGTAAATGACATTCACAAGCTACATGCTTTTACATTACATAATTGATGTCTCGTATTTTTATAGTCTTTTTGACCTATATTTACCAGTGAATCGAGACCTACAATCACATTTTTACACCCTTTTTTGGCTTATTTTATTATCTTTCTTCAGAAGCTTCACTATTTGTCATGTTTGTTGAATACAAGATAATTCACTCATTTTTTGAAGGGTCCCCTAATCTAAGGGGGGCGAAACCCTATAGGCGCATATGGAGGTTAAGATGCAACGAAAAGGGGTTTCTACGATCTTTGCATGCGTTATGATCAACTTATAAAAACTCTGATTGAATGAAAACGATTCATACCATAGCCATTTCTAGATGGCGTCTTGGAAGCAAAAGATGCAAGCGCCTCTTCTCCAAAGTCTCGCACACAAGATGAAGATGCGCCCCTTCCTTGATGCTCCTTGTGCTAGCAAGGATCGTCCAAGGTGTCTTGATCGCTTGAAGGGAAGAGAGAGTTCTTTCTTGCTTGGCGTCTTTTCTCCTTGTCGTCCACCACACACGAAAATGTGAACTCTCGTCAAGAACTAGAGCTAGCGACGAACCAAGAGGAGAGGCGTGAATGGAGGCTATCGTGAGGCATGGCCACGATTAGAAGAAGTGCTATCTAAAAATAGCAAGTCACTTCTCAAGTTGCGATCATGGGTTTACCCAATCGCAAATCCAATTCACCCTTGAACCATGCGCTCATCCATTGAGCCGGTTCACTTGACTTTGGTTCAATAACCAAATAAACCAAGCAATCAGTCCAGATCATAATAAACCCCTAAGGCTTAAGATCTGACCGTTAATCTCTTGATGCTCCTGATCTCACCGATCTAGCATCCATTCTCTCAATCGAAGCTTACCGATCTCAAGCCCTAATCAATCAAACATGATCAGACCAGATCTCACTTACAATCAGAGATTAAGATCCCTTTAAACTGAACCCAAACAATTCAGTCCACATGATCTGACTTAAGTAAGCCATATCATCAAATTGTGCGACCCTGAGGGTTTCCTTTAAATGTCGGTAACGATAACTCACGTCATCACGATCAGTGAGGGGTATCTAGCAACACATCACTGTCTCCCGATAGAAAGGAAAGAGTCTTCCAAGACTACACCCAAAATACAGCACAAGTGTGAATCCAATTCACCAGGCATGCATAATTCCTTTGCCACTGGATGTTCTTATTGGACAAGCATGTCAAGACTGTAACTCCAATATGATGAGCATGATTAGATCAGATGAACATAGTCATCTGGGTATGGCCATACACTTTCTCAATCATCTCATCCAGGGGGCCCCTTCAGAACATCACACTCCTTAAACAAGGAGACGGCAATCCTATGTCTATCACTAGTGCCCTAACCTGACTCAAGCTCACCATCCAAGATAGTCTATAACCATTATGTTTCAAATGATATTGAACTACCTCAAAACAATGACAATCATCATTTAGAAAACACAAGTGATCTCAAGTCAGAGGAAATGTGCCACTTGTTACAATCAAGGATTATTCACATTGTGACAAGCAATTGAATAACGTAGTAGGGTCTGTCCAGTACATCCAATGTACCCATGAGTCTACATCTTATTCCATGCTCGAAGCATCCTATAAGATTAGAACACATATTAGTCTTAACCATATCAAGGCTATCTCATGTTCACCAAGATATCTTGACTAAGGACATAACTGCATGTCAGCCTAGCTGAACAGCTTTGAGACATTATTCAGAAGTACATTTATTGCAGCAGACAATGTAAGAAACTGAATAATAACCATGCCTTTATAAGCATAAAAGTTTATTACATGATACTGATACAATCCCAAGGCCTCAAACATTAGCCTTAAGGGCATACCCCAACAATCTCCCACTTGCACTTAATCTAATGGTTGAGAAATCTCAAACCCATATTATTACAGTGCTTCTCATGCTTCTGCTGCGCCAGAGGCTTGGTAAGCTGGTCTGCCAGATTGTCATCTGTATGAACCTTGCAGACTTTGATCTCGCCACGATCAATGATCTCCCGGATCAAATGAAACCGTCTCTGTATGTGCTTGGACTTCTGGTGCGACCGTGGTTCCTTTGCTTGTGTGATTGCTCCAGTGTTATCACAGAAGATAACCAAAGGATCTGCACTCGAAGGAACAACACCAAGTTCTCTCACGAACTTACGAATCCACAGTGCCTCCTTGGATGCTTCCGAGGCTGCAACATACTCGGCTTCTGTTGTGGAATCAGCAACAGTTGACTGTTTGAAACTCTTCCACACCACTGCTCCTCCATTCAAGCTAAAAACATAGCCTGATTGCGATCGGAAATCATCCTGGTCAGACTGGAACGAAGCGTCAGTATATCCTTCAATACTGAGTTCTTCCTGACCACCATATATCAAGAACATATCTTTGGTCCTCCGCAGATATTTTAAAATGTTCTTGACTGCAATCCAGTGCGCCATACCTGGATTACTTTGGAACCGACTGGTCACGCTTAACCCGTAAGCAACGTCTGGGCGAGTACACAACATCGCATACATAATGGACCCAATAGCCGAAGCATAAGGCGTATTGTCCATTTCATCTTTCTCAGTCTGTGTTTGTGGACACTGACTCTTCGAAAGATTCAGACCATGTCTGACTGGAAGATATCCTCTTTTAGAATTCTCTAAATGAAATCTCTCCAGGACTTTATCGATGTAAGTACTCTGGCACAGCCCGAGAAGCCTCTTAGATCTATCCCTGTAGATCTTCACACCTAATACATAGGCTGCTTCTCCTAGATCTTTCATCTGGAAACATTTCCTTAACCATGCCTTAACCGCATGCATTTCAGGAATGTCATTTCCAATGATCAAGATATCATCGACGTAGAGGACTAGGAATGTAATCACGCTCCCACTAAACCTCTTATATACACACGGGTCATCCTCGTTCTTGATGAAACCAAATTCACTGATTGATTCATCAAAACGAATATTCCAGCTTCTCGATGCTTGTTTAAGTCCATAAATAGACTTCTTTAATTTGCATATCTTATGACGATCTGATGAATTAGTGAAACCTTCTGGTTGTGTCATATACACATCCTCATCCAGATTTCCATTCAGGAAAGCTGTTTTCACATCCATTTGCCAAATCTCATAATCGTAATATGCTGCTATCGCGAAAAGAATCCGAATAGACTTAAACATGGCTACAGGTGAGAAAGTTTCATCATAATCTATCCCGTAGATTTGTTTGAAACCTTTCGCAACTAGCCTGCCTTTATAGGTAACCACGTTACCATCCATGTCAATCTTCTTCTTGAAGATCCATTTACAGCCTATAGGGATAACTCCCGGAGGCGGATCAACCAAATCCCAGACTTGGTTATCTAACATGGAGTCCATCTCGGTGCGCATAGCTTCAAGCCATCTCGCTGACTCCGGTCCACTGACCGCATCCACATAAGTGAGGGGTTCATCATTATCAATGATGTAGACTCCGTCATAGCACTCAGGCTGTCGACGGATCCTTCCCGATCTTCGCGGTTTCCGTGATATCTGAGCCTCAGGTTGTTCAATAACCTGATCAACCGGCTCAGGCTCATCCAACTGTGCTTGACTACTTTGTCCTTCTTCTGGATTCTCATCCAACTTTATTTCTCTCCCACTGGCCTCTTGCAGAAGAAACTCCTTCTCAAGAAATATGGCCGTCCGAGCAACAAATACCTTGTTCTCTTTGGGATCGAAGAAATAATAACCCTTAGTTTCCTTAGGGTAACCGACAAAGATACATTTCTCAGATCTGCTCTCTAGTTTCCCAGAGGCGAGCTTTTTGACATAAGCCTCGCAGCCCCAGATCCTGATAAATGTCAAGCTCGGCTGTTTCCCATACCATAACTCATATGGAGTCTTAGAAACTACCTTGGATGGCACTCGGTTTAGTACCTTTGCAGCTGTTTCCAGTGCAAAACCCCAAAAGGAATATGGAAGAGTAGCCTGACTCATCATAGAACGAACCATATCAAGTAACGTTCTATTTCTTCTTTCGGACACACCATTCTATTGCGGTGTTCCTGGCGGAGTGAGTTGTGAGATAATCCCACACTCCTTTAGATAGTCAGTAAACTCTCGACTTAGGTATTCTCCACCTCGATCAGAACGAAGTGCCTTGATATTTCGGCCAAGCTAATTCTGTACTTCATTCTTGAACTCTTTGAACTTGTCAAAAGATTCACTCTTATGTCTCATAAGATAGACATACCCATATCTATTGAAATCATTAGTAAAGGTAATGAAGTACTGATAGCCACCTCTGGCATGTTTACTAAATGGCCCACACACATCACTGTGTACAAGGTCAAGTAAACCTGAAGCCCTTTGACCTTTGTTAGGAAAAGGTGACTTCGTCATTTTACCCATTAAACAAGCTTTGCATGTATCAATCTCCTCATAGGAGAATGATCCCAACAGTCCATGATCATGCAACCGCTTAATGCGTTTCTTGTTAATATGGCCTAAACGACTATGCCATAGCAAGGTGCTGTCATCAGCATACTTGGCTTTCTTAATATCAATATTGTGTATAGAACATTCCATGTCTAACATGAATAACCCATTGTTAATTGAACCAGTAGCATAAACTATATTATCAAGAGAAAGAACACACTTTGAAATATTGCATTCAAAGGAAAATCCCTTCCTGACAAGAGCAGGAATGGAGATAATATTTTTAGTAATGCTGGGAACAAAATAACAATTGTTCAGTTCTAATACAATTCCAGATGGCAAAGAGATGAAATAGTCTCCTACAGCAACAGCCGCAACCCGTGCCCCGTTTCCAACGCGTAGGTCCACCTCATGCTGTCCCACCTGCCTTCTTCTCTTGAGTTCCTGCACATTTGAACAAATGTGAACTCCACATGCAGTGTCCAACACCCATGAAATAGAAGAAGATGAAACCATGACTTCCGTCACGTAAATACCTGAGCCAGAAGCAAAGCTTCCCCTCTTATCTCCTTGGAGCGCTTTACAGTCCTTTTTCCAGTGACCTAGCTGGCCACAGTGGAAACATCTGTATTCCTTTGACCGCTTAACTTTTTTGCTTCAGAGCCTTGCTGTAACTCTTGACAGTGGCCTTGCCCTTCTTCCCCTTCTTCTTGTTCCTAGAAGGAACCATTAAGACAGAGGTTGAAGGCTTTCCCTTCAGAGTTTCCTCAGTAGTCAAGAGCATATTCAGCAGCTCTGCCGGAGTACAGTCGATTTTGTTCATATTAAAGTTAATAATGAACGCATCGAAAGAGGGCGGGAGAGACTGCAGAATGATGTCTACAGCAAGCTCCTGATTGATGGTATGCCCCAGTTTCTCTAGAGCCTCCTTGTGCCCAATCATCTTGAGCACGTGAGCTCCCACTGGGCTCCCTTCAGCCAGTTTGCTCTAAAAGAACAGCTTTGTCAGATTATAGCGTTCTGTCCTCGCCTGTGCAGCATACAGCATCTTGAGGTTCGCTATCATGTCTATAGCAGACATATCCTCATGCTGACGCTGCAGCGGGTGGCGTCATAGACGCTAGCATCAGGCAAGCGACATCAATGCTATCATTGACGTGCTTTTCATAAGCTTCCCGAACCGCCCTTGCGGCGTTCGGAGCGGGTTGAGGCGGTATCGCTGTCTCGAGGACATACAGTTTCCTCTCTGCCTTAAGAACAATCTTAAGGTGTCCGAACCAGTCTGAGAAGTTCGGCCCAGCAAACTTCTCCCTTTCCAGTAGGGATCGCACATTGAAGCTCATGGTGTTCGTTGCTGCAGGTATCTACAACAATGCAAGAACAGCAAGGTCAGTATCAATGTTAAGAATCAATCAGGACTTAAGAAAGATTCTTTTTCTCACTATTTTATCTGGCTGAAAAATCCAGCAAAACAGCCCGAAAGAGTAGTACTCTTTTAGTGAGATGGGATCCAGATTTCATACTTGGTCTCCGCGTCCCGCTCAGGCGAGATAAGATGCACAGAGAGTACAAGCACTAATCTCTGGTAGGCAGTCCCTGCCAATCGCCAACCCGTGCGATTCCCCTTCATCTGGGCAATCCAGCAGACTGTGCCAACTGAGTTGGTACAACACAATCTCTGACCCCACAGATGGCTGCCTCCATGTGCTACCATATGCGCCACATATGTAGCCTACATGGTCAAGCTGACCCCACCTACTCCCTGGACCACCACGTGCTATGCTGAGCAACGAGAAGCGATAAATCCCTTCTCTGTAACACGCAGGTGTAATCCCGCACCGTCTGAAGATAGAAGGACGTGCCCACTGAGTGGGTACAACACGGCTCCAACGATAGTCAGAACAGTGAGGTTTCGCATCAGAAGGCTTACGAGCTTGATATTTTAGCGTTGGATTTTAACGGTCTTTTATCTTCTTCACTATCATGCAATTCCTATGGTGATAGCAGAAGATAAATAAATCATGCTGTTCTACTTATTTAAACAATAAAAGAAAGCATGGATCTTATGTGGTAAAAGCCCATAGCCTAAGTAAGACCTTAATTAACTTAAGTCTTCACTTGCTTTTCTTCATGGGTCTTTTGCTGCTCATCTGGCCCAACCCAGGGCCCAAGCGCCATCTGCAGCTCAGGTGCACCTACCAGGGAAAATGCGCCTGGTCCCAGAGTCGAACCCTGGACCTCCCACCTGGTCAAGCCATTGCTGCATGCGCCACTGCCAAGTGTGCTCTGTGCTCTTGTCTGACTAATTTACAAATTAATCTATCTAGACAAGATTGACTCGCAGGTCAATAACATTTTATAAATTAATTAAACTGTGATTCGCAGATCACAAAAATAAGAATTAATTTACAATAAAATTCCAGGCACGCAGGCCCCAGCACAGCACACATTAAACGGGCATCCCACATAAGATTAAATAAACATACATATGGTATCCAATCAGCATGTGATCCAATCATGAAAAATAAAATTTTTTAAAAAAAACCCCATTGAGATTAATTTTATTTTTCCCTATTTGCCCTGCTGCCTTACGACGGTCCATTACTAGGGATCCACTCATCCAGCCTAGTCAGATCCACTGCCCTTGCATGCACCAAGTCCTAACTGACTTGAGTCGACCTAATGGTCAACCATGCATGCGCAAGGGCTGAACGACCACAATGAGGTCTGGCAAGCGGGTGTGACCCCGGGCCTAACTCATGTGCGTTCATAGGTTGTCTCAATCAGGTATCGCTACACGCCTTTGATGCAGTCGACCTATAGCCACCTCGTGCTTGCGCACAGGTGCTATCTGGTCGACCCATCTAGGCTGTCAGATAGTCTGATCAGACCAGTTGGATCGAACCTAGAGGATGACTTCAACCCTAATAACCCGTCTAAGGGTTTAAAGCAGGCGCCTCTTAGATCTAATGAGAGTCGCGCATGATATAAGTTTTTGGAAAAAACCTAAGATCCGCCAACAAACATGCGCAAAGGAAATACATATTTAAGGTTCGCAAGAAGCAACATAACATGTACATTTTCGCATGTTCTAGATCTAAGCATACAATGGCACCCATGGATCACAAAACATTTAAGCAATCATAAAAACATGCATTAACTCGCTCTGATACCAATTGAATAACCTAGTAGGGTCTATCTAGTACATCCAATGTACCCATGAGTCTACATCTTATTCCATGCTCGAAGCATCCTATAAGATTAGAACACATATTAGTCTTAACCATATCAAGGCTGTCTCATGTTCACCAAGATATCTTGACTAAGGACATAACTGCATGTCAGCCTAGCTGAACAGCTTTGAGACATTATTCAGAAGTACATTTATTGCAGCAGACAATGTAAGAAACTGAATAATAACCATGCCTTTATAAACATAAAAGTTTAGTACATGATACTGATACAATCCCAAGGCCTCAAACATTAGCCTTAAGGGCATACCCCAACATTTTTAGAGCTATATGGAAGTACATTTACATCCTTGAGTGAATCAAGAGTCTTGACAAGAAGTTTGGCTTCAAATGGGACTAATTTTCAGAATTACGGCCGAGGCCATAATCTACATCATGACCGTAATTCCAGTTTGGCTTCCCAATGAACCCGTTTCTATGCAAGCATGAAGTTACGCCCTTAACTTCCTCAACAGCAGCCTCTCGGAAGACAAAAACCTTGATAAGAGATATTACGGGTATGGTCATAATTTTAGCATGGTTGTAATCTCCTGATCAGTAATCTATGACATCACACTATGGCCGAAATTCAAGTCAAGGCAAACATCAGCCCACCTACAAAATTTCAGACGAAATGGAGTTTGGCACTGAAATTACAGGCATGGCCGTAATTATCATTACGCCCGTAATGGCACCAAAGAGCATTAAAAGCCAACATTCAATTGACCATAACTTCTCCGTTACAACTCCAAATCGAGCATTCATGGAGTCATTATGACGAGCATTTAATGGGCCACATTTACATGAATGTTTCAGGCAATTAATAGCTACAATGAAGGTATTACGGGCATGGCTGTAATCTTGATTATGCCTATAATCTCTCTGCGGTCAGAATTAAAACAGCCATAACTCCCTCATTATAAGTCCATTTTGGACATTTTTGGTGTCAAAACATATATAATTAAAAGATCTATCAATGTAGGGGATTTTCGAAACTACATAGGGGGGCAAAATTTGCTGAAGAATGTAGCGCCCAGTTGGGGCTCAAGGGGGGCAAGCGAGTTTTACAAAAGGGAGAAAGGCTTGGCAACAACAAGAGAGGATGAAGGAACCATCCATTCCATTCTAGAATACTTGAAGGAAAGTTGCAACACTTTTTCATAAGAGTTTGCTTCCTCTATTTTCTACCTTTTTTTTAGTTCCTTGTATTCCTTTAGAGATTTGTACTAAATCGACACTATGCTAGCTAATCTTCTTTATCAGAACTAAGGTGTAGTTGAGTTGTTTGGATCTTATTTTTGAACTTATTGTCTTATAATAAATGCAATTTTATCTTGTGTTTATTCGATCTATGTTGTTTTACTACTAGTATTGCATTGGCCATGTAATTACTTTTCTTGGGTGCCATAAGAAGGACCGAAAGGCGAATTGCGACGCTAGATCTACTGAATCGAACATTCTCTGAGCTATTAAGGGTTGGGGTATGCCCTTAAGGCTAATGTTTGAGGCCTTGGGATTGTATCAGTATCATGTATAAACTCTTAAGTTTATAAAGGCAATGGTTGTTATTCAGTTTGTTACATCATCTGCTGCAATATGTATACTTCTGAATAATGTCTCAATGCTGTTCAGCTAGGCTGACATGCTATATGTCTTTAGTCGAGATATCTTGGTGAACATGAGACAGCCTTGATATGATTGAGACTAATATGTGTTCTAATCTTATAGGATGCTTCGAGCATGGAATAAGATGTAGACTCATGGGTACATTGGTTGTACTGGACAGACCCTACTAGGATATTCAATTGCTTGTCACAATGTGAATAATCCTTGTATGCAACAAGTGGCACATTTCCTCTGACTTCAGATCACTTGTGTTTCTAAATGATGGTTGTCATTGTTTTGAGGTAGTTCAATATCATTTGAAACATAATGGTTATAGACTATCTTGGATAATGATCATGAGTCAGGTTAGGGCACTAGTGATAGATATAGGATTGCCGTCTCCTTGATTGGAGTGTGATGTTCTAAAGGGGCCCCCCTGGATGAGATGATTGAGAAAGTGTATGGCCATACCCAGATGACTGTGATCATTTGATCTAATCATGTTCATCATATTGGAGTTACAGGCTTGACTAGCTTGTCCAATAAGAACATCCAGTGGCAAAGGAAACTTGTATGCCTTGTGAGTAGATTCACACTTGTGCTGTGGTTTGGGTGTAGTCTTGGAAGACTCTTTCCTTTATATCGGGAGACAGTGATGTGTTGCTAGATACCCCTCACTGATCGTGATAACGTAAGTTATCGTTACCGACATTTAAAGGAAACCCTCAGGGTCGCACAATTTGATGATATGGCTTACTTAAGTCAGATCGTGTGGACTGAATTGTTTGGGTTCAGTTTAAAAGGGATTTAATCTCTGATTGTAAGTGAGATCTGGTCTGATCATGTTTGATTGATTAGGGCTTGAGATCGGTAAGCTTTGATCGAGAGAATGGATGTTTGATCGGTGAGATCAGCAGCATCAGAGATGAGCGGTTAGATCTGGGACCATTGGGTCCAATTAGATCTAGACCATGACTTGGGCTATTTTGGTTTGGTCTTTGATCCAACCTTATTAGAACCGGTTCACTTAGGTGAATGCTTGGTTCAAAGAGAGTGGCGTATGCGATCGGTTCACTTGATGTAAACGCTTGATCGCATGAGAGTTGAAGGCGAGTTTATGGCTTGCTATTTTTAGAAACCACGCCCCACGTTCAATGTGAACGTTACTCTCGTCGCTCCTCTTCGCTCTTGTTCTCGTGTGGCTTGTGTCAACGAGAGATAGAGAAGCATTCGGCCAAGGAGAATTCGCCAAGCAACTCATCTCATCTTCCCTCACGGATCGAGACCTCTTGGAGCCTTGCTAGCACAAGGAGTACCAAGGGAGTAGGCGACTTCTTCATCTAGTGGGCACATCCTTTGGAGGAGATCCTCTCGCTCTCTCTTCTTCCAAATCGCCATCCAAGCGAAATGGCTATGGTATGAATCCAATCTTTATGAAGTTGATCATGTGTTCTTGCTAATGATCTTATGAAACCCTTGATTCCGCATGAAATTTTATTTGCGCCACTTATTGGGTTTCGCCCCCCCTCTAGAAAGGGGTCTTCATTAAGAAATGAGGTAGGATTTGTATGAGGAACTTTATGATATCTCTAAACCCATTGTATCAATCTAGATCTGGTTAGCCATGAAAGTAGGATGCCAATCTAGATTGATACCGGATTACGCTGTCAAAAAAGGGTAATCTGTACCATTGGATATCTCCTTGAATACTTTAAGATTGCATTGTTATGATATTGTCTTGTTTGAGTTTAAGATCCATCAACAAGATACACTCAAAGTTTTGATATCTCTAAACCTTGTTTTTTGTTAAAAACTATCCCTTGCTTGATTTGGCTAGCATTTGTATTTAGCTGTATTTGATTTATTTTATGAAAACCCAAAACATTCACCCAATTGTCTAGCTATTGATTTGCAATCACTCGAAACTTGATTCCTATCCCTGTGGGATCGACTCGTAAGTACTATTACGATAAACCATTACGCTTGCGGTTAGATAGTAGTAGATAAACTATACATCAAGTTTTGGCACCATTGCCGGGGACAGACAACCAATATTGAAGTGATTTAATAATTGATAGACTAGACTTTATCTTATTTATTTTTGTTTCTTTCTTGCTTTTCCTGGTAACTTAGTTTTCTTTTAGTCAGCATAACTCTGCTTTTGCATAGACTTTTTGAAATATTCACTGCCAAACTTGTTTAAGTCATGGAAGTCTTAGAAGTCTAAGACGAGATGGCCATCTTATTACATCTTGCTAATCATTTTGTTCGAAAGCCGTGGAAATTTTAGAGGATGTTCTAGTCAAGCTAAGAAGGACGAGAAAGATGATGTATCTGCAAGTGCACGGATACGTCGAAGTAATAAAAGATATCGAACCCACAGAGACCTATGTATTAAGTACCAAATAATTGAATTCTTACTAGCTAAGCGATCGATATACGATGGGTATGAAGCAAAAACGAAATAACGAAATAACGAAATCTGTCATCGAAAATTGGAGAGAGAAAACTAGGACTAAGGTTTCATCACTTTTTAATTCTCATGATTAGATATAACAAAGTTTTTATTAGTTATTCAAATCATGATAAAGAAAAGTTTACTTAAAAAAAGAAATTGTCTCCTCTCGGATGTCCAATTTACATAGAACAGCCTTCACTATCGTGACTTACTGCTCAATGTTAAATAAAAGTAAACCAAACAAAGAAAATTTAGATCACTTTCATGGCTTAACTCTTAATGTCAACTTCTAAAGCAAAATCAAATAGTCTCGTATATTAATTTTACAGGTTTTACCTAAGGGGTTCTAACAATCAAAATCAGCTCTCGGTCCATATTATCATGTTTGAAATAATGGAATCAATACTCACATGTAAAATAAGCATCATAAATTAAGGTTCTAGAACTTAGCTACTCTTCTAGTCTAAGTTTCTAGATTTAATCTGAGGGTTCCAGGTTTGTAAATCACCACTCAGTCCATATTATAAATCCTAAAAATGCAAATAATAATTTTAAAGTAAATAAATCACAGAGACAAAATTATCGTTCAAAGAATAATTAATAAAGTAAAAATCATCTAGTCATTACAGAATTAAAAAGAAACTACTCCGTAAGTCCCAAAGAAAGTTTTACACTATCATAAAGTTGAAATCATAAATAAAAATTCATTTAAAAATAATCAGAATTCAAAATAAGAAGAATAAAAATTTTACTGATTTCATAGGGGCATGAAAATTTCAGTTCAATTTTCACAGCCTCTTGATTTTTCAGCTGCTATAATAACTGCAACAGTGCGCTACAGTGTTCGGCAATCTTCCTCCTCGAGCTAAAACTTTCGATGATGATTTCTCCTTCGTTTGAACTCTTTTTGATATAAAATTTCTGGTGTGTCTTCTCCTCTTCTAGTGTATCTCTCCTAAAAATTTCACTGCCAGAGGTGCCCTCTACGCCTCTCGGCTAGAGGCCGAGCCCTAGTGGCGCCCTTCGTGATTTCTCCCTTGATTCTTGATGAGAATGGATGATTCCGGGCTTGAAATCTTCTCCTCAATTTCTAGAACAACTCTATATTTTTAGGTTTTCCGATTAGGGCACTGATTTATCTAATTTGAAGGAGGAAAAATTAGGCTGAGAAGGGCAGCGGAAGACTCAACTGTGCGGCTATTTTTCCCCAATTTTAAGAATCACACCCTGTGAAAATTTTAGTTCATTTTCATAGGGGTGTGAAAGCCAAAAATTTTAAAATTTTCCCCTAAGCTTAAAATTTTGACTTAATTCCATTTTCGGTGTAACGCCCTTGAATTTCTGAATTATGATTTAAGGTTAGAAATTCAGTTTATGTATTTTTATCGGTTAAAATTTTGGGATTTTTTCCTAATTGTAGGACTTTTCCCTACTGGGCAAAAATAATTATTTTTGTTGGGGCTTCGAACCCTCAAACTTGACTATTTGCTCCTGGAATTCTTCCACCATGGTGGCGCATATTTCTGTGTTATTGGAGTGGCGCATGGTGGTTAAGCCCAGGTAAGCCCATTAAAGCCGATTTCCACTTAAGTTAATTGGGTTATTGGATCTTGGATCCGTTTGGGGTGGAAAAAAAAAATAAATAAAAAAAAGGGGGGAAAATTCGTGAGAGCTCCTCTCCCTCACGATTTTTGGTTTGTTTCTTGCCCTAGCCGCTTGTGTTGTCGCCCCTCACTGTGCTTGGCGCTCCTGCAAAATTTCTGACGCTGGTGGTGGCAGACTGGTGGTGGACGAACTTTCTGGAGACCCCTGATCCCCTGTTTTGGCGTTTTCTCTGTAGGCGATTTTTCTGGTGAGTAATTCGATCCTAAGGAGTCTAATCCGAATTAAAATTCGTTATTTTCCATGATTATTCGTATGGGGTTGAATTCAAATAATTATAGGGTTTTAAAATCCTGTTCTGCTGAAATCTGCATTCGTTAATCTGACCTTTGTGTACTATAACCCCAATATCTCATGGTCTATAGATCCAAATCGCACGAAATAAATTTTGTATGAAACTAGATATGTTTGGCTTTAATTTTAATCTGATATCGACCATATCCGAGCTGTATTCGTATTTCAATCTGTATTGCAATCTAGCTGTACAAAATCAGTTTTCTGGAATTCTGGATTTCGACCTTTATGTGTTCGAACCATCATATCACCCTAGGTATAGCTCTAAATCTTGTCAAATCAGTTTTATTAGACCGTAGGCTCGAAGAGCTTTATTTTGACTCCCATAACGCCTATTTTCGATTAGTTATTGGATCTGAAATAAATGTCGCAAGTCTGATATATGAATCTGTTTTCTTGAAATCTGAAATTCTGACCTTCCTATGTTCGAACCCTTATATCTTCCTGTCTAAAATTCGAAATCTTGTGAAACCAGTTTTATTGGAAACTAGATTCAGAGAGCTTCATTTTGAATACAATATTGACTAGCTTTGGTTCGAAATTGGACTAAAAATATATTTTGCAATCTGACAATATAAATCTGCTATGTTTTGGTTAGACGAATATTCCTTTGTGAGAAAAATTTACATTGTATGGTTTAACCTCTTAAATTGTGGTCTGTAGTTCTTCTAAAATTTATTTGTTTGATGAGAAATTTTAGAGAAAACAAAATTGGGGATTTAACTAAGAACTTAGGAATTTTCGAAAATATAGTTCGAGCCAATTTTGGGGCTTTGGTCAATTTTCTTCACGAGCGTGTAATTAAAATTATCTGTAGTGGGGGACTGAAATTATTTACATGAAATTTGTGCGTTCCGTTAAGGTTCTGAAAGTGGCGCCCCTTACAGTAATTTTATAGCTCACGGTTTTAGAAATTTTGAGGAGATTATTTCATGAATAATTTCTGTTCTGTGTTTAAATGTTTGTTATATGAATAATTTCTGTTCTGTATTTAATTGTTTGTTATGTGGATATTTCCTGTTCTGTTTATATGTTGTGAAGTTTCTGAAAACCTTGAATGTGTTAAAACATTTGTGAGAACATAGAATGGTTTGACATGAATTAAGGTTAGTTGTAAGGAATTCACTCATATAAATTCTGTTCTGTGTTTAAGGACTGGATATTAGGGTGTGTCATTTTCTGGTTTGTTAGACTTTGGGCATAATGTAAGAATTAAGTAGTGGTTGATCCTACTTCTCCGTTTCAGTATAATCTGTTCTGTAAAATTATGCCCTAGTGTAGCACTCTTCCGTGTCCTTACCCTCCTTCTGTGGCGCTGTAATGGTGCTGATAGTCTACTACGACCCTTGAGACACTATTTCTGTTCTGGGTATTGGAGGCCAGAGTGCCACGTCCTAACAAGACGGGGGCCACCCACTGATACCTCCTCTACCATTCAGTTCTGGGTTTTGGAGGCCAGAGTGCCACGTCCTAACAAGACGGGGGCCACCCACTGATACCTCCTCTACCATTCAGTTCTGGGTTTTGGAGGCCAGAGTGCCACGTCCTAACAAGACGGGGGCCACCCACTGATACCTCCTCTACCATTCTGTTCTGGGTATTGGAGACCAGAGTGCCACGTCCTGACAAGACGGGGGCCACCCACTGATATCTCCTTTACCATTCTGTTTCTGATATGCATGCATTGTCTCGTCCTCGGCAGAGGTGGGGTCAGACCTTCTGTGGTCATCAGGCCTTCTGTGGCCTTTCTGTTTCCGATGTAGACTATCCGTTTGGACTCTGAAAATTCTGATTTTCTGTCTGTCAGTTCTGATTTCTGTAGTTCTGTTTCGATCTGTATTTAGATGTATTAGGCGGTGTGGTTAGTTGGTATGAGTTGGTATATTCATATCCTACCTGTTTGATGCCTATTGTTACAAGTATCTGTATTTGATTGTGTTTGTTTCTGATATGAGCATGCATGTTAAGTTGATTTATCTTATCTGTTAAATAAAAAGAATTTCAACTTAAGTATGATATTTTTGATGTGTACTATGGATGACTTTTAGTGTCTTTTACTCACTGAGCTTTTTAGCTCACCTCCGTTGTTTAAATGTTTTCAGGTGAGACATCAAGACAGTAATTGCTACAGCTAATATGACGCTAATGTTTGATGTCATTTCTAAGAATAGTCTTCTAAAGATTTATCAGGCCTGCGTGCCTAATTTATTATGACCTATATGACATGTTTTATCTCCTGAGGGCTTATGCCTGTTTTCAGGATATTATATTATAGTTGTTTCGTTTAAATTATTGGATACAAGTCTTGGATTCTTTTATTGAATTGGTTCTTATTTTGAAATGTCCGATTTGAGATGTGTAACCGAATTTGTGTTGTTTATTTTAGTATCTGAATAATCAGTTCTGTATATTTCTGAAATTCCACATATGTGTAGTGTGGACGTTTGTTGTTGTTACAAGATATGTGTGTCTGTGCAGCAGTAGTTTAGAATACTTGCTGCCGGATTTTTTCTGGATTTCCGGATTTCTATTTCCTAGTAATCGATCCTATTCAGTTCTGTGCGGTTTTCTGTTCCGTAGTAATGTCCTTCGATGCCGCTTTCTTCTTGTGTTTTAATGGAAGAGTAAAAAATTTTTGAAACCCCGTATTTTACTTGTATGCGTGTGGGGTGTGATTCTGAGGGATGTTACAGATGGTATCAGAGGCATTTTACTAGCAATTAGAAACTCCGGGGAAGGAAAACTTTGTTTGTGTATTGCTAGAAACCAAGTTAGGATCTGATTTGTGATTGAATATTGGTTGTTATTCTACTGTGTTATGTGATGCAGGTAAAAATGGTGCGACCAAGAGCTAGCAGTAGCAACGGTGATCAACAGCCTGATCTGAGGCAGACCATGGAGGCTATGACTGCTATGATGCAACAACAGAACGCATTCATTCAGCAGCAAACTCAGATGATGCAGCAGCAGCAGGCGCAGCACATGGAGGTTCAGCAACAGTTATTGCAGCGGCTGTCGCAGACACAGTCTCAGTCACAGGCACAACCGGCTGGTTCTCCTCTGGGTGATGGCGCACATCAACGATATGCTCGGTTGGTTCGAGAGTTTCAGCACCTGAACCCGACTGCATTTTATGGTAGTCCGGGGCCTAGAGCTGCTGAGGATTGGCTTTTGACACTGGAGAAGATTTTCCAGGTTTTGCGCTGTGATGATGCAGACAAGCTATGTTTGTCTGTTTTCATGTTGCGTGGAGATGCTGAAGATTGGTGGAAGGGAGTCGTCAGACTGGCGGCAACTGAATCCAGAGTTGTTGATTGGCAGTACTTCATGATGAAGTTCAATGCTAAGTTTTTCCCCTCTAGCTTATCTGAGGAGCGCGAGGTGGAGTTTATTCATCTTGAGCAAGGCGATCTGACGGTGGATCAGTATGAAGCCACATTCGCTCGGTTGTCGGGGTATGCTCCTCACTTAGTCAACACCGAGGAAAGAAGAGCCAAGAAGTTTCAGCGGGGTTTGAGGAAAGATATCAGGACAAGGGTAGCTATGCTACACTTGGAAACTTATGCTGAAGTGGTAGACAGGGCTCGCACTGCTGAGAGGTGCATTGCGGAGATGGCTGCAGATACTATTCCAGTCACTGCACCCGCCCCTACTTATGTGACTTACGCACCCACTTTGGGTGGTAAGGATAAGAAGAATTTCAAGAGGAAGAAAGACAATAAGGGCAGATACCAACCTTATCAGAAGCCAGCCAGCACAGTTTCTCAGAATGGCAAGAAGTGTCTCCACTGTGGGAGCACTAAACATCAGGATAATGAGTGCTACAGGAAGACTGGCGCTTGCTTCAGATGTGGTAAGGTGGGGCATATGATTAGGGACTGTCCTATGCCGGATGCTAGAGGACAGGGTCAGGGTGAGAAGCCTACTGTGCAGACTCGCGTGTATGCCATCGCGGAGAGGGATGCTTCGGCTTCGAAGTCCGTGGTGGAAGGTACACTTTATGTGTTTAGTTATTTGGCACGCATTCTTTTTGATCCTGGTGCCAATTTATCCTTTGTGTCTGCATGTTTTGCATCATGTCTGCCTGTGTTGCCTAGGATACTTGATTTCTGTATTTCTGTTCATACACCTATGGGTGAGGCCGTATCTACAGATATAACATACCCTGACTGTTTGATTAAGGTAGAAGGATATGATTTACCTATTGACTTGATTAGTCTTTCTATGAAAGACTATGACATCATTCTGGGCATGGATTGGCTGTCTGCCTATCATGCTACTTTAGATTGTTTTGAAAAGCTAATTACTCTGCATCTAAGTGATGGACAGCAACTGGTTATCCCAAGGCCGGATTTCAGAACAAGAGCCTTTGGTGATATCTCATCTGCAGGCCAGGAAGCTTTTAGCCCAGGGCTGCAAGGGGTATCTGGCGCATGTCAAGGTGCAGACTGAGCCTGATTTGGATCTGGCTAAAATTCCTGTGGTAAGAGAGTTTGCTGACGTCTTCTCTGATTTATCTGGGTTACCACCCAGCAGAGAAGTTGAGTTTGGTATCGAGTTGTTGCCAGGCACAGCACCGATATCTAAAGCTCCTTACAGGATGGCAACTTCAGAACTGACAGAGCTGAAGAAGCAACTGGAAGAACTATTAGAGAAGGGGTATATTCGGCCCAGTGTTTCTCCATGGGGAGCACCTGTGTTATTTGTGAAGAAGAAGGATGGTACTTTGCGCATGTGCATCGATTACCGTCAACTCAATCAAGTGACTGCTAAGAATAAGTACCCATTACCCCGTATTGATGATCTCTTTGATCAGTTGCAGGGTGCTACTATATTCTCTAAAATTGACCTGAGGTCTGGCTATTATCAGATGAGTGTTCGGGAGGAGGATGTACCTAAAACTGCATTCAGGACCAGGTATGGGCACTATGAATTTCTTGTTATGCCCTTTGGACTGACAAATGCTCCTGCGGTGTTTATGGATCTGATGAACAGGGTATTTCATGAGCTCCTGGACAAATGTGTGGTCGTCTTCATTGATGATATTCTGATCTACTCCAAGAATGCGCAAGACCACTCTCAGGATTTGCGCAAGGTGCTGGAGATTCTGCGGCTGAAGCGGCTATATGCTAAGGCCAGCAAATGTGAGTTCTGGCTAGATCAGATTGGTTTTCTGGGACACATTATTTCTAGCCAGGGTGTGTCTGTGGATCCAGTGAAGGTGGAGGCCATTCTTCACTGGGGAAGACCAACTACAGCGACTGAGGTCAGAAGTTTTCTGGGCTTAGCTGGATACTACCGCCGTTTTGTGGAAGGTTTTTCCAAGCTGGCTGGTCCTCTGACTAAGCTAACTAGAAAGAATTTGAAGTTTGAGTGGTCTGATGATTGTGAGTCTAGTTTTCAGGAACTGAAAAAGAGACTGACCAGTGCTCCTATCCTCATCATTCCCTGTGATGGAGAGAAGTTCACTGTTTACACTGATGCCTCTGGTAAGGGTCTGGGTGCTGTACTGATGCAGCAAGGAAAAGTAGTTGCTTATGCTTCAAGGCAACTCAAAGACTACGAGGTAAACTACCCCACTCATGATCTGGAGTTGGCAGCTGTAGTTTTTGCCTTGAAAATCTGGAGGCACTATCTGTTTGGACAGACATTTGAATTGTTTACAGATCACCAGAGTTTGAAGTATATCTTCACTCAGAAAGAGCTGAATATGAGACAGAGGCGATGGCTTGAATTGATAAAGGATTATGACTTCACCATCCAATATCAGTCTGGTAAAGCCAATGTGGTGGCTGATGCGCTTAGTCGGTATCCTGTGACTCAGATAGCTGCACTGCGAGTCCAGGAGTGGCGACTATTGCAGGAGTTCAGTGACATGCATCTGAGTGTGACTCCGGGTGAGAGAGGCGGTCTTCTGGCTTCTCTCAGGGTTCAGTCAGACTTACTGCAGAGACTAAGATCAGGGCAGCAGTCAGATCAGGATATTCTACGGTGGAAAGAGAGGTCTGAGCAAGGCTGGGATGAGAATTTCAGTATGTCGGATGATGGTCTCCTCAGATTTCGTGGAAGGGTCTGTGTCCCTGAGGACCCTGAGTTGAGAAATGACATTCTTAAGGAAAGTCATTGCACTAAGTATACCGTTCATCCTGGTAGTACCAAGATGTATCAGGATCTGAAAAAGACTTTCTGGTGGCATGGTATGAAGAAGGATGTGCATTTGTTTGTGTCCAGATGTTTGACTTGCCAAACCGTGCAGGCTGAGCATCAGAGGCCGGGCGGTTTGATGCAGTCTCTCCCTATTCCTCAGTGGAAGTGGGAGCATATCAGTATGGACTTTGTGTGTGGGCTGCCCAATACCAGAAGGAATCATGATGCCGTATGGGTGATTGTGGACAGACTCACGAAGTCGGCTCACTTCTTACCGATCAAAATGACTTACAGTTTGGATCGGTTAGCAAAACTGTACATCGATGAGATTGTCAGATTACATGGAGTTCCCTTGGACATTGTCTCTGATCATGATCCTCGATTTCTATCCAGGTTTTGGAAGAAATTACAGGAAGATTTGGGAACTAATCTGAGTTTCAGCACTGCATATCATCCTCAATCTGATGGTCAGACAGAGAGAACTATTCAGACACTTGAGGATCTTCTGAGATCTTATGTGATTGACTGGTCTGTTGAGTGGGATCTGGACTTATCACTGATAGAGTTCACCTACAACAATAGCTTCCACTCTAGCATACAGATGGCTCCGTATGAGGCCCTATATGGGAGGAAATGCAGAACACCTATATGCTGGGAGGAAACTGGGGACAGAACAGTGCTAAAGTCTGATGCTGTTCAGGAAGCCACTGAGAAGATCAGAGAAATTCAGAAAAAGATGAAGATTGCTCAGGATAGACAGAGGAGTTATGCTGATGTGAGGCGGCGTCCTCTTGAGTTTTTGGTGGGAGAGCATGTTTTCCTAAAGGTCTCGCCTATGAAAGGGGTGATGAGATTTGGGAAGAGAGGAAAATTGAGTCCCAGGTACATTGGTCCCTTTGATATCATTGAGAGGGTTGGACCTGTGGCATACCGACTTGCTCTACCCCCATCACTGGAACACCTCCATAATGTGTTCCATGTTTCTGCACTCAGAAAATATTGTTCTGATCCTTCTCATGTTCTGGAGTTGGAACCTCTCCAGCTTGAAGAGAACATGACTTTTGTGGTGAAACCTCTCAGAATTGAAGATAGAAAAGAGAAAGTGCTGAGAAATAAGGTTATTCCACTTGTGAAAGTCGTCTGGGGAAATCAGTCTGTTGAAGAAGCCTCTTGGGAGGTTGAAGCAGAGATGAGAAAGGAGCATCCTCACCTGTTCAGTGACGGGCTTGGTCAGCTTTAGAGGACTAAAGCTCTATAAGGGGGGGGAGGATGTAACGCCCTTGAATTTCTGAATTATGATTTAAGGTTAGAAATTCAGTTTATGTATTTTTATCGGTTAAAATTTTGGGATTTTTGCCTAATTGTAGGACTTTTCCCTACAGGGCAAAAATAATTATTTTTGTTGGGGCTTCGAACCCTCAACCTTGACTATTTGCTCCTGGAATTCTTCCACCATGGTGGCGCATATTTCTGTGTTATTGGAGTGGCGCATGGTGGTTAAGCCCAGGTAAGCCCATTAAAGCCGATTTCCACTTAAGTTAATTGGGTTATTGGATCTTGGATCCGTTTGGGGTGGAAAAAAAAAAATAAATAAAAAAAAGGGGGGAAAATTCGTGAGAGCTCCTCTCCCTCACGATTTTTGGTTTGTTTCTTGCCCTAGCCGCTTGTGTTGTCGCCCCTCACTGTGCTTGGCGCTCCTGCAAAATTTCTGACGCTGGTGGTGGCAGACTGGTGGTGGACGAACTTTCTGGAGACCCCTGATCCCCTGTTTTGGCGTTTTCTCTGTAGGCGATTTTTCTGGTGAGTAATTCGATCCTAAGGAGTCTAATCCGAATTAAAATTCGTTATTTGCCATGATTATTCGTATGGGGTTGAATTCAAATAATTATAGGGTTTTAAAATCCTGTTCTGCTGAAATCTGCATTCGTTAATCTGACCTTTGTGTACTATAACCCCAATATCTCATGGTCTATAGATCCAAATCGCACGAAATAAATTTTGTATGAAACTAGATATGTTTGGCTTTAATTTGAATCTGATATCGACCATATCCGAGCTGTATTCGTATTTCAATCTGTATTGCAATCTAGCTGTACAAAATCAGTTTTCTGGAATTCTGGATTTCGACCTTTATGTGTTCGAACCATCATATCACCCTAGGTATAGCTCTAAATCTTGTCAAATCAGTTTTATTAGACCGTAGGCTCGAAGAGCTTTATTTTGACTCCCATAACGCCTATTTTCGATTAGTTATTGGATCTGAAATAAATGTCGCAAGTCTGATATATGAATCTATTTTCTTGAAATCTGAAATTCTGACCTTCCTATGTTCGAACCCTTATATCTTCCTGTCTAAAATTCGAAATCTTGTGAAACCAGTTTTATTGGAAACTAGATTCAGAGAGCTTCATTTTGAATACAATATTGACTAGCTTTGGTTCGAAATTGGACTAAAAATATATTTTGCAATCTGACAATATAAATCTGCTATGTTTTGGTTAGACGAATATTCCTTTGTGAGAAAAATTTACATTGTATGGTTTAACCTCTTAAATTGTGGTCTGTAGTTCTTCTAAAATTTATTTGTTTGATGAGAAATTTTAGAGAAAACAAAATTGGGGATTTAACTAAGAACTTAGGAATTTTCGAAAATATAGTTCGAGCCAATTTTGGGGCTTTGGTCAATTTTCTTCACGAGCGTGTAATTAAAATTATCTGTAGTGGGGGACTGAAATTATTTACATGAAATTTGTGCGTTCCGTTAAGGTTCTGAAAGTGGCGCCCCTTACAGTAATTTTATAGCTCACGGTTTTAGAAATTTTGAGGAGATTATTTCATGAATAATTTCTGTTCTGTGTTTAAATGTTTGTTATATGAATAATTTCTGTTCTGTATTTAATTGTTTGTTATGTGGATATTTCCTGTTCTGTTTATATGTTGTGAAGTTTCTGAAAACCTTGAATGTGTTAAAACATTTGTGAGAACATAGAATGGTTTGACATGAATTAAGGTTAGTTGTAAGGAATTCACTCATATAAATTCTGTTCTGTGTTTAAGGACTGGATATTAGGGTGTGTCATTTTCTGGTTTGTTAGACTTTGGGCATAATGTAAGAATTAAGTAGTGGTTGATCCTACTTCTCCGTTTCAGTATAATCTGTTCTGTAAAATTATGCCCTAGTGTAGCACTCTTCCGTGTCCTTACCCTCCTTCTGTGGCGCTGTAATGGTGCTGATAGTCTACTACGACCCTTGAGACACTATTTCTGTTCTGGGTATTGGAGGCCAGAGTGCCACGTCCTAACAAGACGGGGGCCACCCACTGATACCTCCTCTACCATTCAGTTCTGGGTTTTGGAGGCCAGAGTGCCACGTCCTAACAAGACGGGGGCCACCCACTGATACCTCCTCTACCATTCAGTTCTGGGTTTTGGAGGCCAGAGTGCCACGTCCTAACAAGACGGGGGCCACCCACTGATACCTCCTCTACCATTCAGTTCTGGGTTTTGGAGGCCAGAGTGCCACGTCCTAACAAGACGGGGGCCACCCACTGATACCTCCTCTACCATTCTGTTCTGGGTATTGGAGACCAGAGTGCCACGTCCTGACAAGACGGGGGCCACCCACTGATATCTCCTTTACCATTCTGTTTCTGATATGCATGCATTGTCTCGTCCTCGGCAGAGGTGGGGTCAGACCTTCTGTGGTCATCAGGCCTTCTGTGGCCTTTCTGTTTCCGATGTAGACTATCCGTTTGGACTCTGAAAATTCTGATTTTCTGTCTGTCAGTTCTGATTTCTGTAGTTCTGTTTCGATCTGTATTTAGATGTATTAGGCGGTGTGGTTAGTTGGTATGAGTTGGTATATTCATATCCTACCTGTTTGATGCCTATTGTTACAAGTATCTGTATTTGATTGTGTTTGTTTCTGATATGAGCATGCATGTTAAGTTGATTTATCTTATCTGTTAAATAAAAAGAATTTCAACTTAAGTATGATATTTTTGATGTGTACTATGGATGACTTTTAGTGTCTTTTACTCACTGAGCTTTTTAGCTCACCTCCGTTGTTTAAATGTTTTCAGGTGAGACATCAAGACAGTAATTGCTACAGCTAATATGACGCTAATGTTTGATGTCATTTCTAAGAATAGTCTTCTAAAGATTTATCAGGCCTGCGTGCCTAATTTATTATGACCTATATGACATGTTTTATCTCCTGAGGGCTTATGCCTGTTTTCAGGATATTATATTATAGTTGTTTCGTTTAAATTATTGGATACAAGTCTTGGATTCTTTTATTGAATTGGTTCTTATTTTGAAATGTCCGATTTGAGATGTGTAACCGAATTTGTGTTGTTTATTTTAGTATCTGAATAATCAGTTCTGTATATTTCTGAAATTCCACATATGTGTAGTGTGGACGTTTGTTGTTGTTACAAGATATGTGTGTCTGTGCAGCAGTAGTTTAGAATACTTGCTGCCGGATTTTTTCTGGATTTCCGGATTTCTATTTCCTAGTAATCGATCCTATTCAGTTCTGTGCGGTTTTCTGTTCCGTAGTAATGTCCTTCGATGCCGCTTTCTTCTTGTGTTTTAATGGAAGAGTAAAAAATTTTTGAAACCCCGTATTTTACTTGTATGCGTGTGGGGTGTGATTCTGAGGGATGTTACATTCGGCCTCCGGTCTCTTCAAATCTATTGAAAATAAACTTTTTTTACTTGAAAATGATGAAAAACAAGAAGAGGTGTAGATTCTAAAATAATTGACCAATTAAGTTTAAAAATAAGCAAAAGAGCATAAATATGACTCAAAAAGACTATACGATAAATATAAATTTTATTATGAATTTTTAAGTCATCAAAAGACAATGAAGAAAGTCAAACTTTTGTGGAAGTCCTTTATTCTACTAAACTAATCAATTCGAGGATAGTAAAAATATGAAATCCTATATGAGAAAGCACCCTAGGTAACTATTGAAAGAAACATATACCTAAAATCACTGTATGACAATTTAAAGTATGCATTCCTTGGTGCTGACTTATACATAACACTGCGGTCAAGCCAATGACCCTAAACAAGCGCTTCTTGGGAGGCAACCCAAGTGCTTTATTTTTCCTTCATATTTTATTTTTCTGTCTTCCTTGATAAGTTTTATTCATTTCAGGTTGATTGCAACGTTAGCCGAATGTTCAGGACATAAAAGTCAAGATTACGGGTTGGCCGCAATTCTCATTATGACCGTAATCTCGCAATTTCCTTCAGCTATTTTGTGTTAAAAAAAACTCTAACCGAATGATTACGGTTTTGACCGTAATTCAAATTGCGCCTGAAAAATAACCTTCCATTTGGTGGCGCCACGATTACAAGCATGGCTATAATGTTCATTATGGCCATAATCTCACCACTTAAGCCCATCACTGCATAGTCAAGTGGTCAACATAGTGGAAATTGAAAATCACAGGTTCAAGGGTTTTACGGCCGCGCACCCTTTCCAGCCGTTACCACAAAGTCGCCGCCGCTCTTCACATTCTCTACCTGATTCTGGCGCTTCTTCTTCTATTCTCCGATCCAGTTGCTGGCGTTGGCTTTCATTTCATCTTCCTGGAGTTATTAATCCCTTCTCAAGGTGTATTCCTCTTTCAAGCCGATTTTCCCAGCATTTACTCTATTTGTGTCGTCGACCTTCGCCTCCTGCAACTGCCGACGATGCTTGTGAAAGTCCCCACAAGGGGGCGAAACCCTAAAGCATTGGCGCATATGGAAGATGCAAGCAGCGGATAGGGGGTTTCTAGATCTTGCATGCTATATGATTAACAAAAAGAACCCGATTGCATATAGAGAAGGATCATACCATAGACATTTCTAGATGGCGCCTTGGAAGCAAAGATCAAACTGGATCTTCTCCAGAGGTGACGCACACAATTGATGTCGCCTACTCCTCCTTGCGATCCTTGTGCTAGCAAGGTCCAAAGATGTCTTTGTCGAGTGAAAGGGAAAAAGAAAGAACTTCTTGGCTTGGCGATTTTTCCTTATCGTCTCTTCCTCTCCTCCATGCAAGAATGCCCCAAGAGCCAAAGCCGAATTGGCGACAAAGCGTGAAGGCGTGAAGAGGGAGGACGTGAAAACGTGGTCACGTTGAGAAGTGCTATCCAAAAATAGCATATAACTTCTCCACATGCGATCTTGGGTTTACCCCAATCGCAAACTCCACTTCACCCTTGAACCATGCGCTCATTCATGAGCCGGTTCACTTGAATTTGGTTCAATAACCAAATAAACCAAGCCATAAGTCCAGATCACATTAAAACCCTAAGGTATTTGATCTGACCGTTCATCTCCTGATGCTCCTGATCTCACCGATCTAGCATCCATTCTCTCGATCGAAGCTTACCGATCTCAAGCCCTAATCAATCAAACATGATCAGACCAGATCTCACTTACAATCAGAGATTAAATCCCTTTAAACTGAACCTGAACAATTCAGTCCACACGATCTGACTCAAGTAAGCCATATCATCAAATTGTTCGACCCTGAGGGTTTCCTTTAAATGTCGGTAACGATAACTCACTTCATCACGATCAGTGAGGGGTATCTAGCAACACATCACTGTCTCCCGATATAAAGAAAAGAGTCTTCCAAGACTACACCCAAAAACAGCACAAGTGTGAATCAACTTCACTAGGCATGCATATTTCCTTTGCCACTGGATGTTCTTATTGGACAAGCGTGTCAAGCTTGTAACTCCAATATGATGAGCATGATTAGATCAGATGAACATAGTCACCTGGGTATGGCCATACACTATTCTCAATCATCTCATCCAGGGGGCCCCTTTAGAACATCACACTCCTTAAACAAGGAGACGGCAATCCTATGTCTATCACTAGTGCCCTAACCTGACTCAAGCTCATCATCCAAGATAGTCTATAATCATTATGTTTCAAATGATATTGAACTATCTCAAAACAATGACAATCATCATTTAGAAAACACAAGTGATCTCAAGTCAGAGGAAATGTGCCACTTGTCGCAATCAAGGATTATTCACATTGTGACAAGCAATTGAATATCCTAGTAGGGTCTGTCCAGTACATCCAATGTACCCATGAGTCTACATCTTATTCCATGCTCGAAGCATCCTATAAGATTAGAGCACATATTAGTCTCAATCATATCAAGGCTGTCTCATGTTCACCAAGATATCTCGACTAAGGACTTTATAGCATGTCAGCCCAGCTGAACAGCTTTGAGACATTATTCAGAAGTACAATTATTGCAGCAGACAATGTAACAACCTTGAATAATAACAATGCCTTTATAAACATAAGAGTTTATACATGATACTGTTACAATCCCAAGGCCTCAAACATTAGCCTTAAGGGCATACCCCAACAGCTTGGACTCCTTCCATTCGTCATCCACATTGAAGGCAAAGGCTTATGTTCAGATTTCTCACCATAAATCCCCCTCACTTTGCTGATCTACTCTCAAGGCAGCATCTTCCTCCAGATGACTTCAGGACAGCGGAATGACAGGCGATTTCTTCCTCTGATTTGGTCACTGTGATGCAATTATCCGCTTCTTCCTTCCGTCTGACGACCCAGGTGCTGGCGACGACTTCTCCTTCAGTTCCAACCACTGATGATATGCTTAGTTTCTTTTAGGGGCGATTCTTCTCGACTTGCCTGCCTAGCTGGAACTCCTCTGCCACTGCTATCGCCAAGATTGCAGTTGATTCACCAATCC
Organism: Costus lasius; assembly: GCA_027563935.2. Taxonomy (NCBI): domain Eukaryota; kingdom Viridiplantae; phylum Streptophyta; class Magnoliopsida; order Zingiberales; family Costaceae; genus Costus; species Costus lasius. The sequence goes on along the minus strand of CM050449.1, from coordinate 32,569,995 downwards.
TATTTTCTACTGCCATCAACTTTCACTAGGATCTGGTATTGTGTTACTACATCTCGGTTCCATTGATTCTACTATTTGCTCTTGTTCAGATGGCTCCCAAACGCAAGATGAGAACCCGAAAATCCACTTGCAATATTTCTCCATACGGACGCTGGCTACCTTCTTTTGCTTCAGAGCCTTCATCGATTGATCCCAATCCACATCATAGCTCTGCATTTGCCTTTTGTATGCACAACCCAGTCCAACAGCGTGAGTGTCATCTTCTCCAGTTGTGTAAAATCCTCCATACTCGATATCTGGATCGATTTGCTATGGGTATGTCGGGATTCTCCAATGATATCGAGTAGATGTTTAGCCGTATCGGCTGGCAACAGTTTTTGCATATGATGCATCTGACTTATACAACACTCACCCTCAAGTTCTTCAGTTCTTTGTATGTCCTGCTGAATTCACATGACGACAATGAGGACGATCCTTAGGAGGAAGGTGTTGAGATGAGCACTGACGATGACTCTGACTGATCTTGTGAGTATTGCAACCCATTTCTCCAAATTTTGTGATCTTTACATGCTATGCATAGGGACTATGCATCATCTAAGTCTGAGAGATTGTGGGCTCTTTTTAAAACTTGTCATGTAGTAACTTTAAACTTGTTTTGATGCTCGTATATTTTGATAACACTTTTCGGTTTCTTATTATGATGTTTGTTACACCCCTAGTTTCGATAATGGATTACACTATCTAATTTCTAAAATGCTAATGATTTACTGATCATAAGTGATTATATTGTTTTGATTTAAAATGAAAATCATGATAGCTTGATATTTTATATTGACTCCATGAGATATTATTATTATGATCTGAATCTTAGTTCAAAGTCAGGTAATTCATTTGATTATCATGTTTGATGGAAAAAAGGCCGTGGAGTTACCTATCCGATATTCGATTGAGGTTTTTACTTTCAAGGTATGTTTATGATCTCTTTGTGGAAGTACATACCTCTTTCTATTTTATTCTCCTTACTACTTGTTGGCTCTGATTAATGCACTTATCTGATGGTTGTTATCTCCTCTCAAAACGAAATGAAAACAAAATATCAAAAAATAAAAATAATAAGACTCCTCTACTTGGCATTGTGAAAAATTAGCAATGGTACCAAAGACATGAGTTGAAGTCAAATAAAAAAAAGGAGGATGAAAATAACACAAAAAATAAAAGAGTGCATTGGTTTTTATTTTCCAACTTGTATCTTTGGTTGAATCAGGTATTGAATAGAATGCATATACCTCACAGAAGATTATTGCATTTCATGAAGACATCTAATTTTGGTTTTTACATCTTCATACCTTTATTCTTGAAATAGATGATTACCTTGAATCCTCTGACTTGCTGAGGTTTGTTCATAATGGTATCTTCCTAGGAAATAATGTTTTATAAGCTTGGACTGATTTTATCTTTCTTTGATTACCACTCTTATCTGCTTTATGTGCTTGAGGATGAGCAATGATCTAAGTCTGGGAGATTTTGATGTCTCGTATTTTTATAGTCTTTTTGACCTATATTTTCTAGTGAATCGAGACCTACAATCACATTTTTACACCACTTTCTAGCTTATTTCATTAACTTTCTTCAGAAGCTTTACTCCTTGTCATTCTTTGTTGAATATAGGACAATTCACTCACTTTTAGAGCTATATGGAAGTACATTTACATTCCCGAGTGAATCAGGAGTCTTGACAAGAAGTTTGGCTTCAAATGAGACCAATTTCTAGAATTACGGCCAAGGCCATAATCTACATCATGACCGTAATTCTCAGTTTGACTTCCCAATGACCTCGTTTCTATGCAAGCATGAAGTTACGCCCTTAACTTCCTCAACAGTAGTCTCTCGGAAGATAAAAACCTTGACATGAGACATTACGGGGATAGCCATAATTTTAGCATGGCCGTAATCTCCTAATCAGTAATCTTTGACATCACACTATGGCCAAAATTCAAGTCAAGGCAAACATCAACCCACTTGTAAAATTCAGATGAAATGGAGTTTGACACTGAAATTACGGGCATGGCCGTAATTACCATTACACCCATAATGGCGCCAAAGAGCATTAGAGGCCAACATTCAATTGGCCATAACTTTTCCGTTACAACTCCAAATTGAGCGTTCTTGGAGTCATTATGATGAGCATTTAATGGGCCACATTTACGTGAATGTTTCAGGCAATTAATAGCTATATTAAAGGTATTATGGCCATTGAAGGCATTATAGGCATGGCCATAATCTTGATTACGCCCGTAATCTCTCTGTAGCCAGAATTAAAACAGTCATAACTTCCTCATTATAAGTCTGTTTTGGACGTTCTTGGTGTCAAAACGTAGATAATTAAAACAAGCAATTGATGTCGTATCTTCGAGTGCATCTCGTTGATGAAAATTTAAAACATTCACCCGATTGTCTAGCTATTGATTTGCAATCACTCAGTACTTGATTCCTGTCCCTATGAGATCGACTCTTATGTACTACTATGATAAACCATTACGCTTGCAGTTAGATAGTAGTAGATAAACTACACATCAATAATCATCCCACATTGTATTGGCCATAGCATCTCTAAACATAATCCCTTTCCTAGCATCTTCATCTTGTCTCTCCACACTAGAGACATCATTGCTTACTATGTTTGATAACTCCTCATCAACTTCAGCAATGATTTGAGCATTGGGATCAACACCCATTTCGTAGTTATGTAACACACAATATGTGTGCGTATGGGAAAATGAGGTTATGTTCCATTTGCTATAATTGTAAACCTTTTCTTTAATACACCAAAAGCTCTTTCAATAACATTTTGGGCTGATGCATGACAATGATTATAAAGTTCTTTTGCATTTTGTAGAGCATGTTTGGAATATTCTTTCAAATGATATCGTACTCCTCTATAAGGTGTAAGAAGCCAACTTTTTAACCCAAATCCGGCATCACCTAAATAGTATTTACCTAAGACAATAAAGAACATTAGTCATGAATGATAAATCTAAGTAATTAATGTCGTATCAAAGCAAAATCTACCTTTCAGAATTTGTAAGTTATCAAATCTACTGATGGCATCTTTTATTATTCGTGAATTTGATGCTGTCCCTTCCCACCCATGTAAGACATATGTGAATTTCATATCAAATGAATATGCTATCAAAACATTTGTGGTTGGTCATTCTTTTCTTCCCTTATATCTATGTGCATTACTAGTAGGTACTCTTACTCGAATATGTGTACCATCAAGTGCACCCAAATAATCTTGTAGTTTTATATAGTTGATTTAGTTATCTGAAAAAAATTTATTGAATACCAAATTTATTTTGACGATAACATACCTTCAAATAAGGATAGAATCTGCTACTATTTTGTATCTCAGGAGTAACAACTGACCCATCAGGTTGTGTGATAAATTGATCATGTAAGCTAATAATAGCTCGTAACACCTCGTGAAAGTGATTGCTAATACTTTGATAACCACGATGATAAAAAAAAGCATAGTTCTCAATATTTAACATTGTGGGTCACCAAATACAAAAATCTTATCACTTTCTCCTCAATGCTACAATTTTTACTATCTCTCATTCGACCTGTGCCTCTTAAAATCTCACACAAATGTTTGAAGGCATATACTTTCATTCTTAAAATGTTATGACAAATTTGATCGGAAGTAGTTAAATTTTTTTATAATTTCTCTTCTTATATTATCCTTATATTCATTGCTCTCTCTCAATGGTTTATCCACATATTCTACTGAATTCACATGTTCTATCATCCTACATACAACTACACATATAGCTTGGCAATTTCTACAGTGATGGTTGTATAGTAATGCAAATGTCTAATCCATTTTACTCACTAGAGCCATTTATGATAAGACCTATAAATGCAATTGTATTATAAATAATTCAAACAATTAAAAAAGGTAAAGCTTGTTATTAAGTAACAAAATATCAAAGATATATACATCTACAGTTCTATATATCTATACACCAACAATTCTCTTATGAGTAAAAATCAATACATGTATGAAGAACCCTTAAACCAAACATAAACACATCTCTTATATGAGTAATATCAATACATGCTACTGTAGAATATAACAATGTGTCAAACAAGCAATTTGCAATCGCTACATAATGTTAGAACTAGCTGATTTGAAGATCAATACACCATCTTGAAGTAGCTTATGTGCATGTACACAATGTTACAGCTGAATTGATATAGCTTATGTGCATGACACAACATTTCCATGAACATGGACAATAGGGAAGGTGACATAGCGGGTGTAGGGGCCTTAATTCCGTACTCTAAGGGGACTAGACGACGATGCGGAAAACGAGAGAGGGTCTTGAGGTGAGGGAAGTAAAACATGTGTGAACGGAAAAATCCACGAGAAACCAGTGAGAGTAGCGGAAAGATGTTTCTTGAGCAATACCCAAACACATGGAGGAATCAACGGTTCGAATACTATGAAAATTACTCACCTTACTCATAGAGCCATTTTTTTTTGCAAGCGCGCGCGGCCGGAACCTTTACGATGCTACGAAGATGGCGATCCGCAAGCCCAAGACCCGTAGTCGGAAGCACAGGAGGAGATAGCGAAGTCATTTGAAAAGGAACCGGAGCCCGGTGAGGGTTCTCCGGGTGTTTTGATTGAATGCAGTAAATTGCAGCGTACAAAGACAAGAGAACCCTAGGCGAGTTTCTCGAAGTTGGAGGACCTAGGCCTTCGCGTGGGGGAAGGCAACTACTACAACCAAGCTGAAGAAACAAACAACCTCAGCCCTCTTTTATAGATCAAGAGGGAGAGGGGACTCACATGATTTGCCCAAGGGAGTTGGTGAATAAGACAACTAATCTTAACCACCTAAAAGAAGGTCAAGATACCTTCTAACAACCTGAAAAGTAAAGAAACTAACTAAAAGCAGACTGCAAGGGAAGATGCCAAGTGATAGAGCACGTGATCCGGGCGTTGGGCCATTGCATGGGCCGATGTTGGAAGGCTACACCATCTCCGAGCACGCCACGACAAAGCAACAGAAGCGGCTGATTGTGGGCTGATTTTGAACGTTGGTCGCAGTCTCTTGGGCCGAGTTGAGGACCTGGATCTTGTAGTGATCCAATGTCGGGTCTTGGGGCGGCCCTCTTGTGATGTTGATGGGGGTGAAGGGGCTCCGATGATGCCGGGGAGGCCACATGGATGGAGCAGACAGGGCACGTTGTGGCAGTAGAGGGGCTCACCGCGCCCACAAAACGGTCTTGAGGGTGCGAGTGTTGGGGTATGCCCTTAAGGCTAATGTTTGAGGCCTTGGGATTATAACAGTATCATGTAGTAAACTCTTGTGTTTATAAAGGCATGGTTATTATTCAGGTTGTTACCTTGTCTGCTGTAATAAGTGTACTACTGAATAATGTCTCAAAGCTGTTCAGCTAGGCTGACACGCTATAAAGTCCTTAGTCGAGATATCTTTGTGAACTAGAGACAGCCTTGATATGCTTGAGACTAATATGTGTTCTAATCTTATAGGATGCTTCGAGCATGGAATAAGATGTAGACTCATGGGTACATTGGATGTACTGGACAGACCCTACTAGGATATTCAATTGCTTGTCACAATGTGAATAATCCTTGTTTGCATGAAGTGGCACATGTCCTTTGACTTGAGATCACTTGTGTTTCTAAATGATGATTGTCATTGTTTTGAGGTAGTTCAATATCATTTGAAACATAATGATTATAGACTATCTTGGACAATGATCTTGAGTCAGGTTAGGGCACTTGTGATAGATAAAGGATTGCCGTCTCCTTGTTTAAGGAGTGTGATGTTCTAAAGGGGCCCCCTGGATGGGATGATTGAGAAAAGAGTATGGCCATACCCAGATGACTATGTTCATCTGATCTAATCATGCTCATCATATTGGAGCTACAGGCTTGACACGCTTGTCCAATAAGAACATCCAGTGGCAAAGGAAATATGTATGCCTTGTGAATTGGATTCACACTTGTGCTGTGTTTTGGGTGTAGTCGTGGAAGACTCTTTCCTTTATATCGGGAGACAGTGATGTGTTGCTAGATACCCCTCACTGATCGTGATAACGTAAGTTATCGTTACCGACGTTCAAAGGAAACCCTTAGGGTCGCACAATTTGATGATATGGCTTACTTAAGTCAGATCGTGTGGACTGAATTGTTTGAGTTCAGTTTAAAGGGGTTTAAACTCTGATTGTAAGTGAGATCTGGTCTGATCATGTTTGATTGATTAGGGCTTGAGATCGGTAAGCTTCGATCGAGAGTATTGATGCTAGATCGGTGAGATCGGAAGCATCCAGAGATGAACGGTTAGATCTTGAACCATTTGGTTTAGAGGAATCTAGACCATGGCTTGGGCTGTTTTAATTTGGTATTTGAACCAAATTGGGTTGGGTCAATTAGATTGAACCGGTTCAAGGCAATGAACGCATGGTTCAATGCTAAGAAACGTTTTGGTCGGTTTTTGAAGAAGTGGGCGCATGGCTTCATGGCTTGCTATTTTTGGAAAGCCATAATGCGCCACCTCTTCTCAACGCCTCAACGCTTCATCCATTCCTCTCGACGCCCTTCTCTCGTGTGGAAATTTTTTCACGACTTGGAGAGCTCTCGGCCAAGTGGAGAAAACATCTCATCCTCTTGAATCGATCAAAGACCCTTGAAGCACCTTGCTAGCACAAGGATCTCAAGGAGTAGGCGGCATCACCTTGTGTGCGCACCTTTTGGAGGAGTTTCATTCGAGTCTCTTCTTCCTTGACGCCATCCAACACATGGCTTCGGTATGATTATCTTTCGATCTTCATGCTTCTTGAAAGTTGATCATATGAATGTATAGCATCTGATCTTCATGAAACTCTACTTCCGCTGCAAAAGAATGACATGCGCCACCTTTAGGGTTTCACCCCCTTGCGCTCCCCCTTGAAGGGGACCCAACAGCGAGGACCGTTGCGACCGTCGAACGGGGTGGAGAACGGTGCCCATGCATTTTCTGGGGCTGGACACAGCCAGGTCGTGTTAGGGAACATGGGTGTGTTCAGTGTTTGGGCTTCTGGCTGGTAGGCACGGCGGGACCATGTTTGGAGGCACGGGCGTGATTTGGCAATCCGGGGTAGGCCGAGTCGTTCACGGCCTGGCCGTGTTTTCTATCACGGTCGTGATCGTGGCAACCGAAATCCACAGAAGCTTCAATGATTTTTACGGCAGTGCCGTGCTCCTTTTCATGGGTCGTAATTCTGGGCCAAAATTCCACAGAATTTGTCACAGCCGTGTCTTTGGTCACAGGCTGGCCGTGCTGGGATGTTGCGCTGGTCACGGCATGGCCGTGCTTCTTGTCACGGCCGTGACCGTTGGGCTCAAGTGTGTGTGGGGGGGGGGGTGGAGAAGAATTCTCCTCCAGAGAATAAGGCGGGCTGATGTCGGTGGAGGGTGCACCAGTGGTAGGGGCGCATGGTAGGGCATGAGGTCGGCGATGTTGAAGATGGGGCTAATAAGGGAGTCCTCCGGAAGGTCGAGGACGTATGCGTTATTGCCAACCCACCGTAGAACCGTATAGGGACCGTCGCAGCGTGCATGCAACTTCCAATTGGCCCTCTGTCTCATCCGCTCAGGGTGGAGTCGCACTATGACTAGCTTACCAATCTCAAAGTGATGTGGCCTCCGACGCATAGCGGGTGTTGCTCAAGAAAATCCGGCGGAGAATCTCATCGTGTAAACCCGCGAAGTGAGAAGCGAAAGAGTATGTGGACTCATGAATGGATGGAGGAGGAGGGACGTTATGCATGTCGATGGGTTTCCTAGGTTGGCGCCCGAGAACGACCTGGAAAGGACTCAGCCCCGTAGAGTGGTGGAACGCGCTGTTATACGCACACTCCGCAATGGGGAGATGATCAGCCCAATGGCGTGGGAAGTCACCGGCTAAACAACACAAAAGATTACACAGGCTGCGGTTCACAGCCTCCGTTTGACCATCCGTCTGTGGGTGGTACGTGTTGTACCATAAGGTAACACTACAAGTATGACACGCGTGTACCTTGGACTAATCCTCGGTAACGGCGCCAAAAACTTGTTGTGATCCCGCAAGTGCACGGGTACACGAAGTAATAAAGAAAGTATCGAATCCATAGGGACCTACGTTGTCATGTACTAAATAACTGATTTTTCGCTATCTAGGCAATCAAATGAAAGTTAAGCAAATATCGCAAACACAAAAAAGAAAACTGTCAGAGAGAAAGCTGGTACTATGGTTTCGTTCACTTAACTCTTATGACTAGATATGAATAAGGATTTCGTCGGTTTAATTTTATCATGATGAAGATATGATTTACCTAATAAAAGATTGTTTCACTCTCGTGCAAACAATCACGCAGGGATTTATCTTCGCTTTCGCGCAAGATTTGTCCCAACGCTGAAGATAAGCAAATTATCAATCTATGAACTCAAGGATCACTTTCATGCATCCGAATTCTAGGTTGACAATAGTTTTACTCATAGATCTCCAATGTTCTGATCCTCACTTTCGTGCAAGATCTCCACGTTTGACAAATAAACTCGATCTATAGATTCATGTTATAATCATGGCAATAATTTAACTAGAATAGATCAAGTTGGATCAAACCTAAGGAAGGGTTCCTAACATGTAATTCTAGGGCTCCAAATTCTCAAGCAATTACCTTTCGGTCTCAAGCGAAAATTCTAAGAACATAATTAGTAACATGAACTTATAGAGAGTCTAAGCACAATTATCACATGAGCAAAATCATGATGGTAATATTAAACTCAACGAAATAGTAAAAATAGTCATTTAGTCATTGGAAATCAAGTGAATTACTCCCCCATGTCCCAGAGTAGTTTAAGCTATCATGGTAAAGGAGTTACAGAATTCCATGGTTTCATAAGATCAAAAATCAAAAGAAAAGAGAAGTTTAGAAAATACAGCGCGGCTGTGAAGTATTTCACAGTCGTAATTTCCAAATTTAGGCGATGAACAGTGTCGGCACCCCTTCTTTCCTTGATTTCTCCTTCAATTGATCTCCTCTCTGTCTGAAACTTCTGGTACGTCATCTCCTCCTTCAGATGAAGCTTCAGTATGAAAATCACGGCCGGAGATCGTCTGGATCGAGCGCGGTGGCGATACCCTAGGCGGCAGCGTGGATGACGATTTCTCTCTCGACAAACAATGAAATTGGGGCTTTCGGTGTGTGTGTTCCTCCCATCCAAAGCTCCCTTTTTGCTTCTTACGGCTTTGAATATAAAGCCCTGGATCACCCGCAAGAATCTCCGCAAAGATCGGGCGTGAAGATTGACCTGGGAATCGCGTTCAAACACCGAAATACGGCAGTGTAATATCTTACGGCACTGCCGTAAAATCCATCGATCGTTCTGTTCTGGAATTGCTAGAAAATACGGCACCGTAATTTTGTTTACGGCAGTGCCATAAAATTAGCTGAACTCTCTGGTCGGATTCGTCGGGGAAATACGGCCCGTGTAATTCTTTACGGCAGTGCCGTAATTTCAGGGCAACTTTTTGTTCTGAAGATGCTTCAAAATACGGCCCGTAAACTGGGTTACGGCAGTGCCCTAATTTCGGCAAAAGTCTCTGTTCAGAAAGTGCCCCAAAATACGGCCGTGTAAATCCTTACAGCGGTGCCGTATTTTCGCGAAAACCTTATGTTTGGAAAATCACCAAAATACGGCTGTGATCTCGATAATATGGTAGTCGTGAAAAATACGGTACCGTAAAATCCCTTACAGCACTGCCGTATTTTGGGTTCCTTGCCTTGATTTGCGTGAAATTTATTGGGTGACTTATTCTTGATGATGAGAACTCTTTGATATATTTGATTTTGCTTGAAAACGCCTAAAATAGTGCCTTTTTGCCTGAAAAATATAAAAAACTAAAATAGAAGTAGACTTTGATGGATTCAGCATAAAAACAAGTAAAAAGATCCTCAATTTAGCATGAAAAGGTATCTAAAATGATGCAAAATATACTACATATTTCGGTGTCATCAAACACATAAGGCTCAAACCTTACTTGTCCTCAAGCAAAAATCAGAATTTGAAATCAAAATTTGATTGAAAGAATAACCTTCTCATGCTCAATAAATTTCTAAAATACAACTTGTCAATGAAAAATTCTATCAATTGATTTACAAAATTTCAAGTAAACATGTCATCCTCAGAATTCAATTTTCTAGATTCACAACTCAATCAAATAAAACTTTGCAACCGTATAATAAATAGAATTTTCAATCTCATGATTTCACCCAGTATCAATTTAAATCTATCATGGCTTTTGTTTACAGGAATTAGGTCTCCAAGATCTTTTTCCACACAAATTTTTTTTTTCTTTTTTATGCATTTTGTTATCTTTCTGCATAGATGGCATGTATCCACAAAGACACATACTTTTTATTTTTAACTTCAACTCTTTCTTCGGTACCATTGTCAATTTTACATAGTGCCAAGTAGAGGAGTCTTATTCTTTTTCTCTCTCATTATTTTTCATGTTTAGACTTCAACCCATGTCTTAGGTACCACTATCAATTTTACATAGTGCCAAGTAGAGGAGTCTTATTCTTTTTCTCTCTCATTATTTTTATGGATATTGGATTCTTATTTCCCAACAAATAGCAAAAATAGACTAAGCCTCAACTAGGTTGATCAATTGATTTAAATTCTCAAATCATACTAATATACTCATTTTATTCAAAAGAGAAGTTTCACCTTTAAATTTTATTCCTCAAATAATATATCTACCCAAAATTTTATGCATCAATCAATGTCATATTTCAATAGACAAATATGTATTGAAGAAATAAATTTGACATGATAGGGCTATATCTTCAATCATGAATTTGAGATCATCAATCATTCAAGTTATCAACAGTATAAATCAAGAGTGAACTCATCATCATCATTACAATTTCAAATCATCAAAAATATATCACTATGTATATCATATCAAACATCAGAATATCAAAATATCATATAACCCCATCGAAACAGTAAAAATCAATATCATCATCATAATACAACCATATCGAATATCTATCATTAGAATATCATCATACAACCATATCGAATGAGAATAACAATATGCAGTGGTGGCAGTCATGGAAGCATCATCCTTCCCTTTATCATATGAAACAACAGCGAGATAAAGAAAATCATAGTACAGCAAAAAGGTAAGGGAAAATAATACTCACAAAGCCTCTACTCATCATCATCAGATCGCGTAGCCTCTGAGTCTCTCGCAGCAGTCTCCTCAAGATCAAAGTATGGGGTCCCTCCCTGATCACCATGATAGCCATAGTCCCTGTGATCAGCATAACCAAAACGGTCATAGAGGAAGTTACCCATGTCTTCCATATGGTTGCATAGTCTCTCCATATCTCTGTGGATGTACCCCAGAGTCTCATCCATCTTATCCAGGCGGCGCTCCTGACTGAACATCTGTGCTGTGAGTGCCTGGAAGCCTGGATCGTGGTGGCTATCATATCTGCCCATAGGTGTGTGTGAGGAGGTACCAGCTGGCTGTGAAGAGCCATGAGGGGGTGATTCCATCCCATAAGGATCGCTCCTACTACCCCCGGTGGGTGGTGGTACTGTATCAGGTGATGGAATAAAAGCTCCCTCAGCTTCATTAAGACATAGCTTCCAATTGGCCCTTTCTCTAACTGTAGTCTTCTCAATGTAGTGTAAGGGTAGAGGAGAGATGTTTGGTCCAAGGACTAAACAGAAAGTGTCTCCCTCTCTAACTAAAATCTTCATCGCTATGCAAGACTCAATATCGAGCCTTCCATTCCCTCTTGCCGTGTCAGCTCCATAGGGCTCTATCCCTAAGTATCTAGCAATAGGAGTAACCAATCCTCCTATCACCACTAATCCTCTGCTAGCTCTGGCCAGTTTATTCATGTGCTTGATCATAAAATAGGCGACATCCACTGCGAATCCATTGAGCATCCCCCAAAGAAAATACAGCTCATGTTGACGGACCATGCCGTCACTGTCTCCTCTCCCAAATACTGTGTGTGCTAGAACCCTATGTGCATATCTGATACAGGGGTTCACTATTTTTGAGGCTCTGCAGACACAGCATAGAAATGGCTCTCATGAGTGATTTGGTTCCAGAACACGTTCTCCATAAATCCAAGGGTATGTCAGTGTAACCCCCAGTGCTCAATCCAAAGATGTCCCTAATTTCTTGCAAAGTAAGCTTTCTCTCTTCATTGGCCATTCTGAATGTGATTTCCCCGTCTGCAAGGCCATGAGAGTACTCTTTCAACTCAATTATCAGACTGCTCAAAAACTCCAAGACAAGAGGTAAGTATGTGTGAGGAGTCATCTGGAAGAACTCCTTAGCTTTAATTCTGTCAAACATCCATAGCAAATCCTCATAAAGCCCTAAGGCTTCCAAGGTTCTTCTATCAGCATATTTTGAGTTGATGATCTTCCTCTCCAGAATTTTATTGTACCTAGCCTCTTGCATTTCATTTATGAAAAGAATTCCATGTGGGTTCGGTGGTTGTGAGGATTCAGCAGGGGCTTTCCCCTTTCTTCTTAGTGCAATTGCTTTTGTCCTTGGTGCCATGGACTCAAGCTGCAAACTTATCATTCAAAGCATACAAATATTGATATAGCAATTTAAATCAGGTCAATGCATTCAATCAGCTTATTCCACTAGCATATAGAACAGAGTGAAAAAAAAACAGGGTAGAATCATGCATGTAATCTTAATCTCAATACAATATGATAAGCATGGACTATTCTTTCAACATCATCAGTAACGTTAATCAAGTATTTTAGAAGCAAAAATCTATTTTAAATCTCATGCTAGAACTCAAATTGTCAATGAATAGTAATTCCGTATCGTGCACGTTGCGTTTAAGCTCAAATCGGTTACAGAAATTGGTTCAAATTCCTTTCAAATACCACAGGATTGAAAACTCATTCCCTAACGAGTAAATAGAAACATAAATCGCTCAAAATAGTTGCGAATCGATCGAGAATGAGTGAAAGGGGCGAAACTTTGTGAAAACTCATCAAAGTAGTAAAATCGGAGAATCGGTTACCTAATCGACGATGAAGATTGAACGGAAAGGGTCGCTGGCGTCCTCAGGTGTCAGGAGAAGGCCGGAGATCCAAAAACAGCGCAAGAACGAGCGAGATCGAGGGTAAAAACCCTAAAAATGGCCCGGTAGAAACCCTAAATACGGTACAGGATTCGTGTACAGAAAGCAAAATACGACAGTGTAATACCTTATGACACTGCCGTAAAATCGTTAAAACACTCTGTTTGAAAACGAAGCAAAATACGGTACCGTAAAGAAGTTTACGGTACCACCGTAACATCTCGGCAACGTTCTGTTCGAAATGACATCAAAAATACGGCACCGTAAAATGCTTTACAGTACCGCCGTAAAATTCAAGCAGTAAGATTTTTTTTTTTAGAAAAATGAAAAGCAAAATTTCAGAAAATACGGCACGTAAAATACCTCACGGTAGTGCCATAAAAACGAAAGAACACACGGGTTGATTTTGGATCATAAATACGGTATCGTGCAATCCTTTACTGCCGTACCGTAATTTCGTCACAGCTTTATGTTCGTAAGCAGACTGAAATACGGTACCGTAAAATCCTTTACGGTACTGCCGTATTTTGCTCCAAATCATGAAAAACCTACAAAAATAAAATAAAAATTAGTCCTAAGCAAAAATCAAGGTAAATAAAACTAAAATAAGGGTTAGAAAGCTTGGGTTGCCTCCGAAGAAGCGCTAATTTAAAGGTCATTAGCTTGACCCTTTAACACTCGGATTTGATCGTGAATTCTTGAATTGCTCTCCTGATTTTTCAACATAAGGCTCAATCTTGAAATAGTATCCAAATTTGCTCAGAATCCTTTCTATTTTGTCAATCACTCTAGAGATTTCTCTTCTTTTCTTCCTCCTTATCTTTTTCTTCTACAATTTCTCATCAATACCCTCAGAAAGATTGTTAGATTCATTATTTGAGGTCTCCTCAAACAAACTTGAAACATCATAAATTTCATCATTAAATATTTCAACATTGCAACAAGATCCTGAGTTTGAAAGTTTATTCAATGTATCATTAAGATTAAATTCAATCTTGTTGTCACATATGTCAAAGGTAATCTTTCCTTCTTTCACATCAATGTTAGCTTTAGCTGTGGCCAATAGAGGTCTACCCAGAATGATAGGATTTCTAGAATTTACCTCCATGTCTAACACTATAAAATCTGCAGGAATGAAAAACTTACCAATTTGTACAGGGACATTCTCTAATATGCCTACAGGATACTTTACCGACGAATCCGCGAGCTGTAAGGATATGGATGTATGCTTTAGCTCTCCAAGATTTAGTTTCCTGTAAGTAGAAAGAGGCATTAGACTCACACTTGCACCGAGGTCACATAAGGCTCGGTCAAAAGCCATAGTGCCTATTGAACAAGGTATAGAAAAACTACCTGGATCTTTCAGTTTAGGTGGCAGTTTTTCCTGTATGATAGCACTACAATCTTCAGTTAAAGTAACAGTGCATGTGCCATAATCATCCAATTTTCTTTTACTAGACAAAATCTCTTTTAAAAACTTGGCATAAGATGGCATCTCATTAATAGCTTCAGTAAAAGGAATGTTAACATAAAGCTTTTTCAGGATTTCAAGAAATTTGCCAAACTTTTTGTCTAGTTTATGTTGAACCAGCCTTTGAGGAAAGGGTATTGGTGTCTAGTAAGGAGAAGGCAAATTAGGTTTAGGATTGTCTTTTTCACATGATTCTTCCCCTTTTGGTTCATCACCCCTTTGAGGTGATAAACAAGTTTGGGGTTTCTTATGTGAAGAAGATTCCCCTAACTCTAATTCCCTTTCATTATCATCAAGCCTTTTTTCAGTGTTTTCTCCTAGTTGTTTCTCACTTCAAGTCATAATGGCATTACAGTGCTCCCTAGGGTTTATCTCAGGTTTTGCAGGCAATTTCCCTAGGGGTCTGTAAGGTACACTAGCATGTTGTGCAATTGGTTTTCAAGAATTTTGTTGTGGGCTTCTACTCTATCCAGTCTAGAGTTAATTTGATGAAAACTTTCCTTAAACTCTTCAATTTGTCTATTTTGATTTGACAGGATTTGTTTTTGTTCAGACATAAACTCTTCAATTTTTCTATCTTGTTTTAACTCAAACTGATTTTGACTGGTCATTATTTTTTCAAACATGGATTTTATCTCAGAAAATTGATCATTGTTTTGATTGAGATTTTGGTTGGGATTTTGCCTTTGGAATCCTTTATTTTTAGTGTTCCCCCCTACATTGTTATTGTTTTTCCATGAAAGGTTGGGATGATTTCTCCATCCAGGGTTATATGTACTAGAATAGGGATCATTAGACTTACTTTGATTATAATTCCCTATGACATTCACATGCTCATTACCCTGATCAACAATTCTACAATATTCAGCAGTATGACCATTATTGCCACAATTTTCACAAGTAATAGCAGAAACAGAAGCAGTTTGCATGGAATTTAACTTACTGCACAAAAAGTCTACCTTTTCTTCTAAGGATCGCCATCCTTCACTTTCACCCTTACCTTGAGAAGGCTTGTAAAGTACTCCTCTCTCGGTAGTCCATTGATTGTGGTTCAATGCCATCTCCTCTAGCAGTCTGAAGGCATCTTCTGGTGTTTTGCTCATAAGAGCTCCTCCTGCAGCAGCATCCACAATCATTTTAGTCTGATCAGATAATGTAATATAAAAAGTTTGCAGTAAAGTTTGAAGTTCTAGTCCATGGAGAGGGCACTTCCGCTGCAGTTCATTAAATCTCTCCCAGGCTTCACTGAGCGACTCCCCACTTCTTTGTTGAAAGCTTGTAATTTGGTTTCTCATCTGCAGTGTCTTGCTTGGGGGAAAGTATTTGTTCAAGAAGGAATTGGACAGTTGATTCCAAGTGGTGAAGGTACCGGCTGGGTGTGAATTAAGCCATGTCTTTGCCCGGTCCCTAAGAGAGAAAGGAAAAAGTATTAATCTCAATGCATCGCTAGAAACACCATTCAATTTAATAGTATCACATAATTCAAGAAATAAGGCCAAGTGTTGGTTGGGATCCTCCAGTGGAGATCCTCCAAATTGATCTTGTTGATGTTGGTGTATATGCCCTAGGACCTAGTTTTGGTCCATCTTTGTACTACTTAACTATGATATTCATATATCTTTCTGGCATAGTCGTTATCATTGTTTGTCTACACCTGCGATTGTGTACTTACATGATAATGTCCCTGGAGATAGATTGGATCTGTGCTCAAATGATTGTCCCCAGTCGATGTACCTGAGTGGATATGGGACAGCTCTGGTACTTGTGAGACTGGTATGTGGGCTGGTTAGGCACGTGGTGCTAACGCAGACACATGGGTATATCATTGGAGGATATACTGGATAGACCCGCTGTGAGGCTATGACTTGGTGTCATGAGTTATCCTCACAAGTGACAGGAGATGCATTGATCCCTTGACTTGAGGTCATTGACCATTCTATATGGTTAGGAACTTGCTTTGATACAACCTAACACCTCGCCGTAGTTGGGAGGTCATAACGGCTGTCATTGAGCATGTCACGACCCATATGAGAAGGTCAATGGACAGACATAGGATTTGCCCCTTCCTTAGGGAAGTATGATATCCATGGAGCTCCTCTATGGTTCTATGACTGAGAGTGTATGGCCATACCCAGGTAAGAACCTGTTTTAGTCATAACCATGTGATTGGATAAAAACAAGTGGTGACACACTTGTCTAATCGGATATCAGTTCGGCAAAGAGACTGTAATGCATCTGTACCTAGTTGCAATGATGGGGATGTCGATGTCGATATCCATTCCGATGACCTGGGTAGCAGCGATGCACTGCTAGGTGCCACTCACTGCTTGTGATGACCTCTGGTCAGCACTGCCAGCGTCAGAGGGACCTACAGGGTCGCACACCTTGATACTTGAGTTCTCGTATTGATCGGGAAGCCTTATGATCGAGTTATTGGATAACTCGGATCTAATTGGGAGATTTCATCAACGCCAATGGGCTTGATGAGATGGAAGAATATTATTGGAGCCAAACTTCAATTTTGGCAGGTTGACCCGTATTTGACCATGGTTGGTCACATTTGGATTAGGGTTGCATTGGATTGAATCCAAGTGCTTAATCAACCCATGTAATGAAGTTTGGGCTAGCTCATTATCCAATGAGGCCCAATAATAAGTTGTCATGAAGAGGCAATAGGCTAAAAGGGTATAATGGGGAGGAAGCCAAGCCCATTGGCGCCTAGGGGGCATAATGGGGTTTGGATGGCAAATTTGCTTCATTAAGGAAGCTTTATGCGCCTAGCCCTCTCCCATTGATAGTGTGAATGCATTAAGGCATTGCTTGGGGCGCAAGGCTAGGCCTTGGCGCACAAGGCAAGGCTTGGTAGCTTATGGAAAGGTTGAGTGAGGTTTATGGTAAAGTCTTGGAGACTTTCCTTACCTCAAACCTTCTCATCCAAGCCATACACTTGTCATGATCTCAACCCTTGCCCTAACCGCCTCTAGCTCTATATAAGTGACCCTAGCCGCCCCCTCTTATTGGTTACAATTCTTAGAGGCGTGACAACAAGAGGAGGGGCGAAAGCAAGGGCTTGAAGGGCGACAACATCAAGAAGTGGCGCATCTTCTTCTTCCTTCCAAACCCTAGCCGCAAGCTTCTTCCTTCTCTCTTGACGCAAGGAACTTGATGCTTGGCTGTTTCCCTCTCCCTCATCCTTCTTCATCTTTGGCGCATCTACCTTGGAGGTGGCGCATACTTTGAAGAAGGAGCACAAGGCTTGGATCTTCTTCCCGAGGCTAGCACCGGGCGTGGAAGAAGAGGACTCGAGGGATCCGTGTGTGTGAGACTGCAGAGGGCGCACGCTTGGGCGCCTATCACGACATCGACCTCATCTTGCTCTAAGGTATTTCCTAACTCATCGTATCGACTCCCTTGCTTACGATCTTCACTGGGTTTTTGGGACCGGCCTGTTTCGGGGACATTCTTCCGCTGCGTAAAATGTATGTCCATGACTCTGAAAATTGTAAAATGTCCCCGGGGTTTCCCAACAGTTGAAACATTGCAATGAAACCTGGCTTAATCTCAAAATTGTTTGCCTCTATTGCTGGCCTAGCAATACTAGAACGAATTTCATGATGATTAGGGGTTGCGTAGTCCCTAAGTGTTCTCTGATTGTTCTGATTGTCTCCCATCTCTAATATTTCTTCTTCTAACTCTGGTTGGGATGTCTCTTGCAATTCTTCTTGTGATGTCTCTTCTAATCTCAACTTTCTGCGCGCTCGTAATGTCTTATTGATTTCAGGATCCAATGGTACAAGTGGTCCTGACCTAAGGCTCCTGCGCATACAAAGTAGATAGATCAAGTGATTTCAAGAAACAGAAAATAAGCAGTAAATAAAAAACAGTAAATAAAAACCTAATCTAGCAATAATCTCAACGTCTTTAATATCGACAAAAACTAAGGTCCCCGGCAACGGCGCTAAAAACTTGTTAGCCCGAAAGGGAACACTACAAGTCTGGTATGCGTGTACCTTGGACTAATCCCCGGCAACGGCACCAAAAACTTGTTGTACCGTAAGGTAACACTACAAGTATGACACGCATGTACCTTGGACTAATCCTCGGTAACGGAGCCAAAAACTTGTTGTGATCCCGCAAGTGCACGGGTACACGAAGTAATAAAGAAAGTATCGAATCCACAGGGACCTACGTTGTCAAGTACTAAATAATTGATTTTTCGCTATCTAGGCAATCAAATGAAAGTTAAGCAAATATCGCAAACACACAAAAGAAAACTGTCAGAGAGAAAGCTGGGACTAGGGTTTCGTTCACATAACTCTTATGACTAGATATGAATAAGGATTTCGTCGGTTTAATTTTATCATGATGAAGATACGATTTACCTAATAAAAGATTGTTTCACTCTCGTGCAAACAATCACGCAGGGATTTATCTTCGCTTTCGCGCAAGATTTGTCCCAACGCTGAAGATAAGCAAATTATCAATCTATGAACTCAAGGATCACTTTCGTGCATCCGAATTCTAGGTTGACAATCTCTAGCGGAAACTGAAGGATCACTTTCGTGCATCCAAGCCTCGACACTAGTTTTACTCATAGATCTCCAATGTCCCAATCCTCAATTTCGTGCAAGATCTCCATGTTTGACAAATAAACTCGATCTATAGATTCATGTTATAATCATGACAGTAATTTTACTAGAACAGATCAAGTTGGATCAAACCTAAGGCAGGATTCCTAACATGCAATTCTAGGGCTCCAAATTCTCAAGCAATTACCTTTTGGTCTCAAGCGAAAATTCTAAGAACATAATTAGTAACATGAACTTATAGAGAGTCTAAGCACAATTATCACATGAGCAAAATCATCATGGTAATATTAAACTCAACGAAATAGTAAAAATAGTCATCTAGTTATTGGAAATCAAGTGAATTACTCCCCCATGTCCCAAGAGTAGTTTAAGCTATCATGGTAAAGGAGTTACAGAATTCCATGGTTTCATAAGATCAAAAATCAAAAGAAAAGAGAAGTTTAGAAAATACAGCGCGGCTGTGAAGTATTTCATAGCCGTAATTTCCAAATTTAGGCGATGAACAGTGTCGGCGCCCCTTCTTTCCTTGATTTCTCCTTCAATTGATCTCCTCCCTGTATGAAACTTCTGGTACGTCATCTCCTCCTTCAGATGAAGCTTCAGTATGAAAATCACGGTCGAAAATCATCTGGATCGAGCGCGGTGGCGATACCCTAGGTGGCGGCGTGGATCACGATTTCTCTCTCGACAAATAATGAAAATTGGGGCTTTCGGTGTGTGTGTGTTCCTCCCGTCCAAAGCTCCCTTTTTGCTTCTTATGGCTTTGAATATAAAGCCCTGGATCGCCCGCAAGAATCTTCGCAAAGATCGGGTGTGAAGATTGACCTGGGAATCGCGTTCAAACACCGAAATACGACAGTGTAATATCTTACGACACTGCCGTAAAATCCATCGATCGTTCTGTTCTGGAATTGTTGGAAAATACGGCACCATAATTTTGTTTACGGCAGTGCCGTAAAATCGGTTGAACTCACTGGTCGGATTCGTTGGGGAAATACGGCCCGTGTAATTCTTTACGGCAGTGCCGTAATTTCAGGGCAACTTTCTGTTCTGAAGATGCTTCAAAATACGGCCCGTAAACTGGGTTACGGCAGTGCCGTAATTTCGGCAAAACTCTCTGTTCAGAAAGTGCCCCAAAATACGGCCGTGTAAATCCTTACGGCGGTGCTGTATTTTCACGAAAACCTTATGTTTGAAAAATCACCAAAATACGGCCGTGATCTTGATAATACGGTAGCCGTGAAAAATACGGTACCGTAAAATCCCTTACAGCACTGCCGTATTTTGGGTTCCTTGCCTTGATTTGCGTGAAATTTCTTGGGTGACTTCTTCTTGATGATGAGAACTCTTCCATATATTTGATTTTGCTTGAAAACGCCTAAAATAGTGCCTTTTTGCCTGAAAAACATGAAAAACCAAAATAGAAGTAGAGTTTGCAATATTTGATGGATTCAGCATAAAAACAAGTAAAAAGACCCTCGATTTAGCATGAAAAGGTATCTAAAATGATGCAAAATATACTACATATTTCGGTGTCATCAGTACGTAGAGGAAAACTTGAGAGTGGTCCCGAGGAGGGCCCACAAGGACTTCTAGAAGTGACCCACGAACCGGGTGTCGCGGTCGGACACGATAGTGAGAGGAAGTCCATGGAGGTGCACGATCTCGCGGACGAAGATATGCACGACATGAGAGGCATCGGCTGTCTTGGAGCAAGGCACAAAGTGTGCCATCTTGGAGAAGCGGTCCACGACAACAAAGATGGAGTCGTGGCACGAAGCCGTATGGAGCAGACCGAGGATGAAGTCCATACTAATGTCCAACCATGGACCTTTAGGGATAGGGAGTGGGGTATAGAGGCCGGTATTAGCAAGACAAGGTTTGCCATGTTGGCACATGCCATAGTGGCGAACGACCCTATCGACATTCTTACGAAGAGCGGGCCAAAAGAAACAATCTTTGGCGAAAGCAAGGGTCTTGTCGCGACCGTGGTGCCCGGTGGCACTGCCGGCATGCAACTCAAGCAGCAAGTGCTCGCGGAGGGAAGATTGGAGAACACACAACCGATTGCCAAACACAAGGTAACCATTATGGAGACGATAAGGCAAGTCAGAAGGGTCATCGGCAAGGAGCCGGGCGAAAGTGGGTCCAAAGTCGGGGCAGTCTGAGTACTCATCGCGGACATGGTCAAGTGTGGGGATTGTCGTGGACAACACACACGCAGGGAGCGGACGCGACTGAGGGTGTCGGCGACACATTTTCTTTTCCGGCCTTGTGGGTGATCACAAAGGTGTATTGCTGAAGAAACTCGACCCACTTCGCATGGCATGGGATAAGTTTCTTCTACGCGGAGAGGAAGGAAAGGGCTTGGTGGTCGCTAAACAGAACGAACTCCTTTTGTAGGAGATAGTGATGCCACTGTCGAAGGGACTGTACGTTGGCGTAGAACTCCTTGTCATAGGTGGAGCAACGTTGCCGCACCTCATTCAGCATCTCGCTGAAGAAGGCTACAGGATGGCCCTCCTGACTAAGGGTACCGCCGATGCCGGTGCCGGAGGCATCACACGCGACCTCGAAAACTTTCAAGAAGTCAGGGAGACGGAAGACCGGGGCCGAGGTCATGATGTCCTCATGGGCGAGGAAAGCGCGACTAGCCGCGGGGGTCCAGGTGAAGGTCTCGTGTTTGGTGCAAGCCGTCATAGGGGAAGCGATGGTTCTAAACCCCTTGATGAAACGACGGTAGAAGGCTGCGAGGCCGAGAAAACTGTGGACCTCAGTGACAGACTCGGGCTCGGGCCACTGACGAATGGCCATGATTTTGGCGGGGTCAACCATGAGACCCTGGTCGGACACAATGAACCCTAGGAACTGAACCTGGGACTCAAGGAAAGAGCATTTCTTAGCATTAAGGAACAAGCGTTCCTTGCGCAGAATGTCGAGGGTCAACCGAAGGTGCTCAAGATGGTCCTCACGGGTGCGGCTATACATAAGAATGTCGTCGAAGTAGACGACCAGGAACTTACCGATGTAGGGTCGGAGGGTCTGGCTCATAAGGCGCATGAATGTCGAGGGCGCGTTGGTGAGCCCGAATGGCATCACAAGCCACTCATAGAGGCCATCCTTCATTTTGAAGGTCGTCTTCCACTCATCGCCCTCGTGGATGCGGACCTGGTGGTAGCCGCTCCGAAGGTCAAGCTTGCTAAACTAACATGCGTCGGAGATGAGGTCAAGCATATCGTCCAAGCGCGAGATGGGAAACCGATATTTAACCGTGATGCGATTGATTGTGCGACAATCAATGTACATCCGCCAGGATCCATCCTTCTTGGGCATGCGAAGGGCCGGGACAGCGCATGGGCTGAGGCTCTCACGGATAAAACCATTGGCAAGAAGGTCATCCACCTGACGTTTGAGCTCTGTGTGCTCGGTGGGGTTGAGACGATGATGGGGAAGATTGGGCAAAGATGCCCCGAGGACGAGATCGATGACATGCTATATGTCACGCACCGGGGGTAGGCCAACGGGTAGATCGACTGGGGAAATGTCAGAGAACTCATATAGAAGGGCAGCGACCTCCGCCGGCAATGGGGCCGGAGGAGGTGGAAGAACGGGAGAGGCCTCGCGGACCATGAGAGCATATACCACCTAGGTCTCATGGGCCTCGTGGACAAGGGAGCTAGGCCGGACCAAGGCGACGGCCTGGGGCGCAGGTGGGGCAGGTGGCAAGGGTGTAATGACACCCTTGGAAATGGAGGCCCGCAACTCCTTGTGCGGAGCCAGGGTCAAACAGATCTTACGTCCCCCATGGTGGAAGACGTAAGTGTTGGAGCGGGTGTAGTGGATCATGTCACGGTCATAGAGCCAGGGGCGGCCCAGGAGGACATGGGCGACATCCATGGAGGCGACGTCGCACCACACATTCTCCGAGTAATCACCGAAGTAAATGGGGACCTGACATCGGTTGGTGTTGGGAAGGCTAGACGTATCGACCCAAGCGATCGAATACGGCTAAGGGTGAGGCTAGAGTGTGAGGCCGAAGCGGGTTGAGGCTGACATCGGTCCGTGAGACGACATTGAGGCTGCTGCCTCCGTCGAGCACAATTTTGCACGAGTGCCCATTACACTTGATGTAAGTGTAAAAGATACTCGTACACTTCCAATCCTCGGATGGAGGAGGGTGTGGACAAGGGTGCACCGGACTACCAAGGCGGGATGTGGACTCGACTCCTCATCGGAGTAGCACTATGGGCCAACCTCTTGGGTCGAGGAAGGTGCAAGAGGGGCAGCGGACTGTGGGTATGGGTCACGCGGAGTGGACTGTGGGCATGGGTCGCGCGGAGCGGCCGCTATGTGTAGGGAATGACGCGGACAATCCCGGTTGAAGTGACCGGTTTGACCGCAATGGCGGCAAGGGCCAGGTGGAACAGCGGAGACAGGCGCCTTGCCCTTCTCCTCCCAAGACAAGCGAGGGGGTGGCGCATCACGGGGAGCGTCACGCGGAGGTCGACGGGGGCCCGTGTGGTTTGGACGAGGGGCCATCTCGACGCGAGGATGTGGGGGAGGTGCCGGAGGCGCGTAAACGGGGTGATGCAGGGGGCCTGACTCCGCGCGAGTGTGATGTGTACTTTACCGTACTACTAACCGCAAGCGTGACAGCTTTGTCATAGTAGCACTTAAGATGTCGATCCCACAGGGACAGTGATCAAGTACCGAGTGATTACGAATCAATAGCTAGACAATTGGGTAAATGTTTTTGGGTTTTTCGAAAATAAATTAAAATACAACTAAATACAAATGCTAGCCGAATCAATCAAGTGAAAGTATTGGATAGAAAACAAGGTTTAGAGACATCGGAACTTCGAGCGCATCTCGTTAATGGATCTTAAACTCAAACAAGACAATCATCATAACAACGCAATTTTAAAAGTGTTCAAGGAAATATTAAATGGTACAGATTACCCTCTTTCGACGGCGTAATCCGGTATCAATCTAGATCGGCGTCCTACTTTCGTGGCTCACCGTCCCTAGATTGATCTATTGGGTTCAGAGATATTATAAGTTTCCTCACACAAATCCTGCCCAATTTCTTGACAGGACAGAGCATAATCGATAAGGCAGATCTAGCGTCGCAATTCACCTTTCGGTCCTTCTTGCGGCGCCTGAGAAAAGTAATTGCGTGGCCAATGCAATACTAACAGTAAAATAGCACAGATCGAATAAACACAAATAAAATTATATTTGCTATGAGAAAATAAGTTCGAATAGAAGATACACGCAACGAGATTACACCCTTGTTCAGATAAAAAGATTAGCTAGCATGACATAGATTCAGTACAATCTCTAAAGGATTAGAAAGAACTAAAGAGAAGATCCAAGAAAAAGGAAGCAAACTCTTCTGCAGAAGTGTTGAAACATTCCTTCAAGTCTTCTAGCATGATGTACCATTCCTTCCTCCTCCCTTGTAGTCTCCAAGAACTTCCCTTTGCAAAATTCGCCAGCCCCCCTTGAGCCCCAACTGAGCGCTGCGTTCCTCAGCGATTACGACCCCTTTTATCATTTCGGAGGTGCCCTTTGATATACCAGCATTATAGCGCATTGAATTAGCTACGTTTTGACACCAAGAACGTTCAAAACGGAGCTATAATGAGAGAGTTATGGCTCTTTTAAGTTTAGGCTGCGCAAGAGAGATTATGGGTGTAATGGAGATCATGGGCATGGTTGTAATGGTGTCGTCGATTCTCTTCAGCTCTTGAAATGTCTATGAACTTATAGGCCATTAAAATCACTTCGTAATGACATAAAAAAGCCCAAATCAGAGTTGTAACGGAAAACTTACGACCTATTTATTGCAGCCCTCCGATACACTTAATGCTACCATTACGGGTGTAATGAGGATTATGGGCATGGCAGTAATCTTTGTAGCGAACTCCGTTTCGTCTGAAATTTTGCGGGTGAATTGACCTTTGACTTGACTTACATTCCGACCATAGTATGGTATCAAAGGTCGCCGATGTGAAGATTACGGACAGGTGAAATTACGGCTATACCCGTAACGTCTTCTATTAAAGTTTTCGTCTTCCAAAAGGCTTCTTTTGAGAAAGTTGAGAGCACGCCTTCGGAATATGATTATGCTTGAATGAAAACGGGCTTCTTGATAATTCAAATCGGAAATTATGGCCATAATGTAGATTAGAGCCTCGGTTGTAATTCTAGAAATTAGCTCCGTTTCAAGCCGAACTTCTCGTCAAGGTTCTTGATTCACTCGGGAACGTAAATATACTTCCAAATAGCTCCGGAAACGAGTGAATTATCCTGAATTCATTGAATGAGACAAGAAGTGAAGCTTCTGAATAAAATCAATAAAATAAGTTGGAAAGAGATGTAAAAGCATGATATTATGTCTCCATTCGCATGTAAATACTAGTCGAAAAGACTATAAAAATACGAGACATCAGAGTGCACGCGGAACATAGGTCCCGCTTGATATTGCGAGCATGGTGAAGGGTCAAGATGACCGAGTCAAGGCCGTGAGAGGGCAGCATGCGATGGATCTCATCGAGAAGTCCGCACTTGAAGCGGGACAAGGTGAAGGCCGGATCTTCCTTAAGGTTACACCGAATGCTGAGCTCGTCGAAGCGAGTATGGTACTCGTCGACGGAGTCGGAGCCTTGGGTGATGGCACAATCGGTGTCTAGGAGTTGTTGTCTATAGGTAGGGGGCACATACTTCTCCTTCAGTTAGTAACACATCTCCTCCCACCAAGTGATGGGGGGAAGACGCTGATCAACAAGTTGATGCTCTACATTGGTCCAATACAATTGAGTGGGGCCGGTGATTAAAAGATGCATGTAGTTGACCTTAAGGTGGTCGGACATGGCACTCCACTAGAAATAGTTATCTACAGCAGCCTCCCAATCAAGGAAGGTACGGGGGTCAAGACTACCATTAAAGATAGGCAGGTTAATGCATGTGAGCCGGCGGACTTCATCGTCCTTGCAGCTGCGCGGGGGTGGGCGACGTGGGGGAGGAGCCTCCTCTGCCCATGCGGACTCGTCAGCGAAGGGGTCTAACCGGGGGGACTCGATGGCCTGCATGCACAGCGGGGCCAACGGGGGTGGAGCACTAAATGAGGGTTGACCCTCGGCGGGTTTAGACCGGAGTTCCACTACTTGGTCCATGAGATGTTGGATCGATGACATTAGACGCTAAAACATGGTCTCCATCGCTTCCAAGCGTGTGGACAGCGAATCAACCGACTCCATCCTAGGGAGAGGACTATCTTCAGTCGTAACGGGCACTTGGGAAGAGGGGTTCTGATATGAGGTGCCTGATCTAGTTGTCATGATGAGGATAATGCGTATGTATGCGGAAAACAAAGTCGGAGAAACCGAATGAGATGCAATGAAGAGATCGGCGGAGCTAGACAAGAGTTAGCTCCAACCTCCCTCTGATACCAAAATTTGATGCAGCGGGTGTAGGGGCCTTAATTCCGTACTCTAAGGGGACTAGACGATGATGCAGAAAATGAGAGAGGGTCTTGAGGCGAGGGAAGTAAAATGCGTGCGAATGGAAAAATCCACTGGAAACCTGTGAGAGCAGCGGAAAGATGTTTCTTGAGCAATACCCAAACGCGCGGAGGAATCAACGGTTCGAATACTATGGAAATTACTCACCTTACTCGTAGAGCCAATTTTTTTTTTGTAAGCGCGCGCGGCCGGAACCTTTACGATGCTATGAAGACAGCGATCCGCAAGCCCAAGACCCGTAGTCGGAAGCGCAGGAGGAGATAGCGAAGTCTTTTGAAAAGGACCCGGACCCCGGTGAGGGTTCTCTGGGTGTTTTGATTGAATGCAATAAATTGCAGCGTACAAAGACGAGAGAACCCTAGGAAAGTTTCTCAGAGTTGGAGGACCTAGGCCTTCGCGTCGGGGAAGGCAACTACTACAACCAAGCTGAAGAAACAAACAACCTCAGCCCTCTTTTATAGATCAAGAGGGAGAGGGGACTCACATGATTTGCACAAGGGAGTTGGTGAATAAGACAACTAATCTTAACCACCTAAAAGAATGTCAAGATACCTTCTAACAACCTGAAAAGCAAAAAAAAAATAACTAAAAGTAGACTGCAGGGGAAGATGCCAAGTGATAGAGCGCGTGATCCGGGCGTCGGGCCACTGCATAGGCCGATGTCGGTAGGCTACACCATCTTCGAGCATGCCACGACAAAGCAACAGAAGCGACTGATCGTGGGCTAATTTTGAACGTTGGTGGCAGTCTCTTGGGCCGAGTTGAGGACCCGGTTGTTGTAGCGATCTGATGTCGGGTCTTGGGGCGGCCCTCTTGTGATGTTGATGGGGGTGAAGGGGCTTCGATGATGCCAGGGAGGCCACGTGGATGGAGAGGACAGGTGTAATACCCTAAAATTTATGAAACCCCCCTTATGATGTTATGCAAATAATAAGTTTGGTAAATAATATTACTTGGTCAATTATGCATGCTTGAAACCTTGTTATTTTCTAGGGTGATGATGGTATCTTGGTACTATGGGCTTAAATGTCTTTATTGGAGTCTTAAAAGGGGCATTTTTGGAAAAGCTTGCCACATAAGCCTTGAGGGTTAGTAATGTGAGAGGAAAAATCGTGATAGGAAGGGGAGAAGGCTGGTCACGTTGGTTTGGAAAGAACCCTAGGAGGGAGCCGCCACCAAGAGGAAGGATTGGGAGAAGAACTTCATCATCTTAAGGCAAACAAATCTTATTCTTGTTTTCGTTAATCTGGTTCCTCCTCCATGCCTCACCTTATTTCGATGTCTTTTGTGTCTTCTATGCTTAATTTGGGTTTTGAATCTCATGATATTCATTTCTATGGGGTCGGATTCAAATATTTATAGGGTTTTAAAATCCTGTTCTGCTGAAATCTGCATTCTCTAATCTGACCTTTGTGTGCTTTAACCCCAATATCTCATGGCCTATAGATCCAAATCGCATAGAGTAAATTTTGTATGAAACTAGATTCATTCCGCTTTAATTGGAATGTGATATCGACCATATCCGAGCTGTATTCCTGTTTCAATCGGTATTGCAATCTAGCTATACAAAATCAGTTTCTGGAAATCTGGGTTTTCAACCTTTATGCGTTCGAATCCTCATATCTCCCTAGGTATAGTTCAAAATCTTGTGAAACTAGACTCATTGGAAAGTACCCTCGTAGTGCTACATTTTGAATACCTTTTTGCCTAATTTAGTTTGGGTATTCATTCTGAAACGTATGTCACATTCCTAACATATGAAGCTGTTTTCTGGAAATCTAGAATTCTGACCCTCCTATGTTCGGCTGCTCATATCTCCCTGACTATAACTCCAAATCCGACGAATTCAGTTCTATTGGAAAGTAGATTCAAATAGCTTCATTTTGAATATTATATTGCTTATTTTAGTTTACTTACTCTGTCTGAAACATTTGTTGAAATTATGATATATGAATCTGTTTTCTGAAAATCTAACATCCAGATCTTCCTATGTTCGACCGCCCATATCTCCCTGCCTACAACTCAAAATCTTGTGAAACCAGTTTCAGTGGAAACTAGACTCAGAGAGCTTCATTTTTAATATAATATTGACTATTTTTTATTAAGTATTCGACCTAAAATATAAGTCGAAGTCAGATATGATGAATCTGCCCTGTTTTGGTTACATGCTTAACATCAAAGTGGATATTGTGTTTTGAGCTTGAAATTATTCTAGAAGCAACAAGATCATTATGAATCTATTTCCTATGCCTTCATTCATGACTGTGAACTCATGGTATGCCCTATGACAAATATTGTGTTCAATGACTTATGTTATATCTTATCTTCAATGTGATGCTCAACCTCATTGTCTTAGTGCTCTTGTTATGAAAGATATATTGTGGGGAGAATTTGTATGAACCTAAATGAGAGATTTGTGGATGGATGTGGAGTAAAGTGCCATACCCCTAAAAAGGTGGGGGCCACCTCTTGAATCCCTCCATTCAAAAGAGTTGTGAGAGCAAAGTGCCACACCCCTAAAAAGGTGGGGGCCACCTCTTGAATCCCACTACATCATGTTAGATGTGGAGCAAAGTGCTACATGGAGCAAAGTGCCACACCCCTAAAAAAGGTGGGGGCCACCTCTTGAATTCGTGGGAGCCACTGCTTGAATCCCTCTATCTATTTGTACGAAGAGCCCTAAGATGCTCTAGCTAGCTTTTGTTTGCTCTCTCCTGACGAGGATGGGTTCAACTTCCAGACGTGGAAGGAATTTTGAATTATGATTGTCTCCTCCACATCTATGATCCATGACTACTCATGATATGAATGCACAACAATGATCAATGATTACTATGATATGAATGCTCAATGATGATTAATGACTACTTGTTACCCAAATGCCTTATCTAAGGAATATATGGCTATCTTGTTTTCCCTATCCAATTCATGTGCTCAAGGGGAAATTCTGTTATCTTTCATTATGTCTTTATTGTGTTGACTATTTCGTTGATATGTTTATCCTATTTAGTTCGTTTTCCCTTAGCCATTAGGATTACTTGTTGGGCAATTTATTCTCATTCTTGCTTGCACTAACCCTTATTGCAGATTAGCTTGGCTACGCATTGTGGGAAAAAGCTTGAAAATTTTGGAAGCTCATTTTGGAATTTTGGCTAAATAATGAGACTTTGTAATCTTGGAAAACATTGTATGCTCCATAAAAGACTTGTATTAAGAGTTGTCATGAGACTTGTTTTGAGGAGTATGTTACTAGTTTTGAATGTTGATTGCAATGGCTTATGTTGGTAGCATGTTTTAGTTCTCAGATTTTGGGATTGTATGACTCTACTCTGCTTGGGTAAAAGTTTTTGATGGAATGAATATTTTTCTATTGCAACTTGGATAACGACATTATATCACTTGTTTTATTGTTCAAGGCATTAAACTTGATATTGATTGTCGATCTTGCGAAAGAAAATTATGTCGTATGATTATCTTTTATGGATTGTTGTTATCTAAGGGTGTGACAGCAGTGGTATCAGAGGATTGATTTGAGGAGTTAGTCTTGATTTGATTATGATGATAATTATGATTGACGATCCCTTAATTGATGTTTATATAGGTGGATACAATGGGAAGATCAAATCAGCCCTCGAGTGATTCAGTTGATCAAATGGCTGGAGTTTTAAAGGCTTTGGAGACTATGTCTAGTTTGATGCAACAACAAGTAGCAAGAGATGAAAATCTTAACAATTCAAATGCATCTAGTCAACAAAATCATGATCAATTGGGAATTGAGAGGTTTAATAGACTGAATCCTCCACCATTTTTAGGCAATCCAGATCCCTTGATGGCTGAAAGATGGATTATGCAACTAGAAAAGATCTTTGGTGTACTCAATAGTTCAGATAGCCAAAAGGTGTTATTTGCATCATTTATGCTTGAGGGTGAAGCTGAGCATTGGTGGAGAATGCTTAAGAGAGTTGCTGATTCTAAGGAAGAAACAATTACCTGGGCTTATTTTCTTGAAAAGTTTAATGAGAAGTTCTTCCTGGAATGCCTTAGGGATCAAAAGGAAAAGGAATTCATAAATTTAACTCAAGAGAATCTTACAGTGGCACAATATGAAGCTAAATTCACTGAATTATCTAGATTTGCACCACTTTTGGTTTCAAATGAAGCACGAAGGGCAAAGAGATTTGAAGGTGGTTTGAGACACAACATAAGGACAAGACTTTCAGCCTTAAAATTGAGATGCTATGGTGACTTAGTTGATCGGGCAACTATTGTTGAGAGGGATGTGGACGAGATGCTTGAGGTGAGAAATAAAAGAGGAAAGGAAAGGACAATTGGCTACAAAGATAAAAGGACAAACAAAAATGAAGGGTCCTTCAAAAAGTTTAAACGATCCAATGAAGAGTCAAGAATGACCAGGAATGTTCAATCTTGTGCAAATTGTGGGGGAAATCATGAATCAAAGGCTTGTTATAGAGTTACTGGAGCATGCTTTGCTTATGGAAAGTTTGGCCATCGGATAAAAGATTGTAAATTTAACAAGGCAAAGGAATCAATGCCCACAAAGCCTGCAGCCCATGCTAAAGTCTATGCCATTGCCGAACGTGATTCCAAAGCTTCAAAGTCGGTAGTGGAAGGTACTCTTTGTATTTCCAATAAAGTTGCAAGAGTTTTGTTTGATCCTGGCTCTAATTTATCTTTTGTTGCATGTCACTCTGCACTTCATTTGGAAAAGGAACCCAAACAACTCGATCTTATGATATTAATCTCTACAGCTATTGGTGACTCTCTAACTGCTAATCTTGTCTATCCTTCTTGCTTATTCATGGTGGGAGAACATGAACTTTTAGCTGATTTAATCCTTCTAGATCTCCAAGATTATGATATCATACTCGGTATGGATTGGCTTTCATCTTATCATGCTACTGTTGATTGTTATCAAAAGGTAGTTACCTTAAGTCTTTCGAATGAAATCCAATTGCAAATCAAGGGTCTTTCTCATGATCAATATCCAAACCTTATATCATTTATGCATGCTTCTAAGCTCCTTCAGAATGGTTGTGTATGTTATTTAGCTTATGTCAAGGAATGTCAAGAACTTGAACCTAGCTTAGATGAAATACCTGTGGCTAGAGATTTTTCAGATGTGTTTTCAGATGACCTGCCTGACTTGCCCCCAGAAAGAGAAGTGGATTTTGGTATTGATCTTGTTCCAAACACTGCACCAATATCTAAAGCTCCTTACAGAATAGTAGCAACAAAGCTAGTTGAGTTGAAAAAGCAATTGCAAGAGCTTTTAGACAAGGGCTTTATTAGACCCAGTGTGTCACCATGGGGTGCTCCAGTATTATTTGTCAAGAAGAAAGATGGCACATTAAGGCTTTGCATAGATTATAGGCAACTAAATCAGGTAACCATTAAGAATAAATATCCTTTACCTAGAATTGATGATTTGTTTGATCAGTTGCAAGGAGCACAAGTGTTTTCAAAGATTGACTTGAGATCCAGTTACTATCAAGTAAAGATCAAGAATGAAGACATTCCAAAGACAGCTTTTAGAACTCGGTATGGGCACTATGAATTCTTAGTCATGCCTTTTGGACTAACAAATGCACCTGCAGTTTTCATGGATCTAATGAACCGAGTATTTCACTCCTTGTTGGACAAATGTGTGATTATATTTATCGATGATATTCTGATTTACTCCAAGAATGACCAAGATCATCAAAGAGATTTAAAGATTGTTTTGTCTATAAGAGAGAAAAAGCTTTATGCAAAGTTGAGCAAGAGTGAATTTTGGTTAAGGGAAATTGGCTTCCTGGGGCATGTTATTTCAAGTGAAGGTATATCTGTCGATCCAAAGAAAGTGGAAGCTATTGTGAATTGGGAGAGACCAAGCAATGTGGCAGAGATTATGAGTTTCTTGGGCATGGCCGGTTATTATAGAAGGTTTGTTGAAGGATTCTCCAAGATTGCAAGCCCTCTCACTAGACTAATCAGGAAGAGTGAGAAGTATGATTGGAATGAAGCATGTGAGCAAAGTTTTCAAGAGCTAAAGAGAAGATTGACGAGTGCTCCAATCCTCACTATTCCTAATGCAAATGATAAATTTATGGTTTACACTGTTGCTTCAGGCAAGGGCCTTGGGTGTGTGTTGATGCAAGCAGGTAAAGTGGTTGCTTATGCTTCAAGGCAATTGAAAGATTATGAGTAGAATTACCCAACCCATGATTTAGAGTTAGCTGCTATCATCTTTGCGTTGAAAATTTGGAGACATTATTTGTATGGGCAAACATTTGAGATCTACACCGATCACAAGAGCTTAAAGTATATCTTCACTCAAAAGGAGTTGAACATGAGACAGAGGAGATGGATAGAGCTATTGAAAGACTATGATTGCACCATTCTTTATCAGTCAGGTAAAGCTAATGTGGTAGCAGATGCACTTAGTAGGAAATCTTCAACTATAATAGCATCATTAATGGTGAAACAATGGCAATTACTTGAAGAATTCAGTGCCTTGAGTCTTAAAGTGATCAAACATGAGCCAAAGGTATTACTTGCTTCTTTTAGGATTGAATCTAGCTTTCTTCAACAAATTAAGGATGGACAGCTTCAGGACCTAAGTCTAATGCAACTTAGAGAAGATAGTGTAAATGGATTGAGGAAAACTTTTGCATGAGAGGGGATGACATTTTGAGGTTCAAGGATAGAATATGTGTTCCTAAGGATTCTGAAATTAAGGCCAGCATATTGCATGAATCTCACAACTCAAAGTATTCTATTCACCCAAGCAGCACTAAGATGTATCAAGATTTAAAGAAAACCTTTTGGTGGAGTGGTATGAAGAATGATATTGCACAATATGTTTCCAAATGTTTAACATGTCAATTGATTAAGGCTGAACATCAAAGACCGGGTGGCTTACTTCAACCTTTGAGGGTACCTGAATGGAAATGGGAAAGCATCAGAATGGATTTTGTTTCAGGATTGCCTAGAACTTCTAGAAACCATGATGCTATTTGGGTTATTGTTGATAGGTTGACAAAATCTGCACATTTCTTGCCCATCAGAATGACATACTCACTTGATAAACTCTCTAGTATGTATATAAATGAAATAGTGAGATTGCATGGTGTTCCAGCTGAGATTGTATCTGATAGAGATTCAAGATTCCTTTCTAGATTTTGGAAGAGACTACAAGAAGCTTTGGGAACTAAACTCAAATTTAGCATAGCTTATCATCCTCAAACAGACGGGCAATCAGAAAGAACCATTCAGACTCTTGAAGATTTGCTAAGGGCTTACATCATGGATTGGAAGGGTGACTGGGATAAGGATCTTGCTCTTATTGAATTCACCTACAATAACAGCTTTCATTCAAGTATTCAAATGGCTCCTTATGAAGCTTTGTATGGGAGGAAGTGTAGGATTCCTATTTGTTGGGAAGAGGTTGGTGATAGAAGACTCTTAAGCCCAGATGCAGTGCAAGAGACCACTGAGAAAATACATGTGATAAAGGATAAACTAAAAGTAGCTCAAAGCCGCCAAAAGAGTTATGCAGACAATAGAAGAAGGGAACTTGAGTTTC
The DNA here is from genome assembly GCA_027563935.2 of Costus lasius. Classification (NCBI taxonomy): domain Eukaryota; kingdom Viridiplantae; phylum Streptophyta; class Magnoliopsida; order Zingiberales; family Costaceae; genus Costus; species Costus lasius. The sequence goes on along the minus strand of CM050449.1, from coordinate 32,535,627 downwards.
AAGTTGGTGATCATGTTTTTGTAAAAATTTCTCCTTCTAAAGGTGTTATGAGATTTGGGAAGAAGGGGAAACTAAGCCCAAGATTTATTGGACCTTTTGAAATTCTTGAAAGGGTTGGTCCGGTTGCTTATAGAATCTCTTTACCACCATCCTTGGTTCATGTCCATAATGTATTCCATGTTTCCATGTTGAGGAGGTATCATCATGATCCATCGCATGTCATTGAGCATGAGCCTATTCAGATTGAAGAAGACTTATCTTATGTCGAAAGACCTATAAGAATTGTGGATAGGAAGGAAAAGATCTTGAGAAACCGGGTTATACCACTTGTAAAGGTTATTTGGCAGCATCACTCCATTGAAGAGCCAACTTTGGAATTGGAATCAGATATGATAAGAATCCATCCATATCTTTTTGATAATCAAGGTAATGCAACTTTAGGGGACTAAAGTTCTTTTGAGGAGGGAGAGATGTAATACCCTAAAATTTATGAAACCCCCATTATGATGTTATGCAAATAATAAGTTTGGAAAATAATATTACTTGGTCAATTATGCATGCTTGAAACCTTGTTATTTTCTAGGGTGATGATGGTATCTTGGTACTATGGGCTTAAATGTCCTTATTGGAGTCTTAAAAGGGGCATTTTTGGAAAAGCTTGCCACATAAGCCTTGAGGTTTAGTAATGTGAGAGGAAAAATCGTGATAGGAAGGGGAGAAGGCTGGTCACGTTGGTTTGGAAAGAACCCTAGGAGGGAGCCGCCACCAAGAGGAAGGATTGGGAGAAGAACTTCATCATCTTAAGGCAAATAAATCTTATTCTTGTTTTCGTTAATCTAGTTCCTCCTCCATGCCTCACCTAATTTCGATGTCTCTTGTGTCTTCTATGTTTGATTTGGGTTTTGAATCTCATGATATTCGTTTCTATGGGGTCGGATTCAAATATTTATAGGGTTTTAAAATCCTGTTCTGCTGAAATCTGCATTCTCTAATCTGACCTTTGTGTGCTTTAACCCCAATATCTCATGGCCTATAGATCCAAATCACACGAAGTAAATTTTGTATTAAACTAGATTCATTCAGATTTGATTGGAATGTGATATCGACCATATCCGAGCGGTATTCGTGTTTCAATCTGTATTGCAATCTAGCTATACAAAATCAGTTTCTGGAAATCTGGGTTTTCAACCTTTATGCGTTCGAATCCTCATATCTCCCTAGGTATAGTTCGAAATCTTGTGAAACTAAACTCATTGGAAAGTAGACTCGTAGTGCTACATTTTGAATACCTTTTTGCCTAATTTAGTTTGGGTATTAATTCTGAAACGTATGTCACATTCCTAACATACGAAGCTGTTTTCCGAAAATCTTGAATTCTGACCCTCCTATGTTCGACTGCTCATATCTCTCTGACTATAACTCTAAATCCGACGAATTCAGTTCTATTGGAAAGTAGATTAAAATATCTTCATTTTGAATATTATATTGCTTATTTTAGGTTACTTACTCGGTCTGAAACATTTATTGAAAGTATGATATATGAATCTATTTTCTAAAAATCTAACATCCAGACCTTCCTATGTTCGACCGCCCATATCTCCCTGCCTACAACTCAAAATCTTGTGAAACCAGTTTCAGTGGAACCTAGACTCAGAGATCTTCATTTTGAATATAATATTGACTATTTTTTATTAATTATTCGACCTAAAATATAAGTTGAAATCAGATATGATGAATCTGCCCTGTTTTGGTTACATGCTTAACATCAAAGTGGATATTGTGTTTTGAGCTTGAAATTATTCTAGAAGCAACAAGATCATTATGAATCTATTTCCTATGCCTTAATTCATGACTGTGAACTCATGGTATGCCCTATGACAAATATTGTGTTCAATGACTTATGTTATATCTTATCTTCAATGTGATGCTCAACCTCATTGTCTTAGTGCTCTTGTTATGAAAGATATATTGTGGGGAGAATTTGTATGAACCCAAATGAGAGATTTGTGGATGGATGTGGAGCAAAGTGCCACACCCCTAAAAAGGTGGGGGCCACCTCTTGAATCCCTCCATTCAAAAGAGTTGTGAGAGCAAAGTGCCACACCCCTAAAAAGGTGGGGGCCACCTCTTGAATCTCACTTCTCATATGGTAGTTGTGGAGCAAAGTGCCACACCCCTAAAAAGGTAGGGGCCACCTCTTGAATCCCACTACATCATGATAGATGTGGAGCAAAGTGTCACACCCCTAAAAAAGGTGGGGGCCACCTCTTGAATTCGTGGGAGCCACCGCTTGAATCCCTCTATCTATTTGTACGAAGAGCCCTAAGATGCTCTAGCTAGCTTTTGTTTGCACTCTCCTAACGAGGATGGGTTCAACTTCCAGACGTGGAAGCAAAAATATGGAACTACCGTATTTTTGAGCCAAACTCTCACGGTACCGTATTTCGCAGGGGATGTTTCAGGTGAGATACGGCACTGCCGTATGAAACTACACACCACCGTATTTTTCAGTGATTTCAACCATAAAAGTTTGACAAAAACATGGCACCATATTTTGTGACAAAGCTGAACAGAAAGTTTTAGCAAGAATATGGCACTGCCGTATATTTGAGAAAATTATCACGGTACCATCTTTTCTGCCCAGAACTTACAGAAAGAAAATACGGCACTGCCGTAATCAGAATACGGTACCGTATTTTTAACCAGATTCGCGACTTTTTTGGGCTGATTCTTGCGCGGGCCATAACTTTTGATCCAGAAGTCCAAATTGAGATCAGAAAGAAGTGGCGAACTCGTCTTTAAGAGGAGATACGCACGAAGTGAAAAGAGAATGTTTATTGAGTATTGAGAGAGAAATGGACAGAACGACGCTTAGGGTTTGGCTTCATGCCGAGAGGCGTGGAGGCCACCTCGGGCTATGATTTTTACACTGTAGCCTTGGCTAGAGGAGAGGAGTATGCCCCAGAAGTTTCAGAGCATTTGGAGTCTGATCAGAGGAGAAATCAACAAAACAGCAGTGACAGTGCTGTTCAAAGGCATTTACAGTGCTGTAATTTTGATTACAGGACCGTGTTTTGTAACTTCTACCCTTCTCCTTTGATTTCTGATACTTTGAAACTATAGTTGATTGTAATCTTTCCTTCATGCTAGCTTAGATCTTCTTTTGGGACATGGGGTGTAATCCCCTTAGTTTGTTAATGACTAGAAAACATTGATTTTTGTCAAGTTTAATTTTAATATGATAATTTTACTTTTGTGATTGATTGTTCTTTAATTCTCTTTAGTTTTATAAATATCAGCATGTTTTATAGTTTTACAAAATAGACCGAGAGGTTGATCGTTTGAAATTCGGAACCCTAGGAATCGTTGAGTTTGGAACTATCGTAAGAGATTAGGTAGTTCTTCGAATTCTGATTTTTAGTGATTTTATTGCCATGTTGAATTTCTAATACTCTGGATTGAGTTAATGTGTAGACTTGATTTGATCTTGCACGAGAGTGAGGATCGAGTCGTCGGAAAACCATAAGTAAAACCTGTGTTGAGTTTCAGGATGCACAAGAGTGATCCTTGAGATTCCACTTGAGATGATTGACTTAGAATTCGGATGCACGAGAGTGATCCTTGAGTTCTTTGTTCAATGATTCACTTATCTTTAGCATTGAGAATAGATCTTGCACGAGAGTGAGGATCGGTTATCTGCATGATTGTCTGCACGAGAGTGAGACAATACCTTTATCAAGTAAATTAGGTCTTTATCATAATAGAATTAAACTGACAACCTTTATTTCTTTCTAGTCATTAGAATTAAGGTGGATGAAACCCTAGTCCCAGTTTCTCTCTGATTATCTTTTTTGTGTGTTCTCCATTATTGCTTTTCATCATATTCGGTTTGCTTAGCTAGTGAGAATACAACTATTTGGTACTTAACAATAAGGTCTCTGTGGTTCGATATCTATTTTATTACTTTGAGTATCCATGCACTTGCGGGCACAACAAGTTTTTGGCGCCGTTGCCGAGGACCTTAGTTTTGTTAATATCAAAATAGTTGTTAGTATTGCTAGACTAAGTTTTATTTATTTTAGATTTAACTTTGTTTTTTGTTTTTGCAGGTTTTAGATTTCACTAGTTGTGACAGGACTGTGATTTCTGAAATTTTTGAATTTTCTTGTGTTTACTATTTTCTATTTTTTATATATTTTGAAAAAAAAAGAAAATAAAAAAAATAGTTCTTATTGATTGGTGTTGGATTATCTCTCTATTTTTGATAAATTTAAAAATATGTCTTTTTATCACAACTCCTAGGCACATGAAAGAGGTAAGGTGTACATGCCACAAAATGATTCACGATGCACTCTTGCAGATATATCGAAATTACACTCCTATTTTGTTACATGTAATATTTGTAAATCATCTGATCATTATACTTCTGATTGCAAATTTTTAATTCCTCCAAATTCTAATTCTTCATGGTATCAAGATGATCATTATGAATCTAGTTGGGAAAATCAAACTCCTTTTTATGGTGATTGCTCAAACAATAATTATGAACCATGCTTTGAGAAAACTGAAAAATCTAGTTTAGAGGGCATGTTTGAGAAATTCATGAGTTCACAATTGAAACAAGATGTGAGTGAGACCCTCAAACAAATCAATTCTAAGTTGGATGACATGGTTGCACACAATTAAATTTTAGAAACCCAATTAGCACAACAAGCATGTTTAGTTGAGTTTGATTTAGAAGCTGAAAAGATTGATTTAGAAAATTCCCCCACTGATTATGATTGTTTTGAGATTGAGCTTATGTGGACATTAATGCATCTCACTCTAATTTTGATAATTCTGAAATTGATTCCTTTGATAATGTATTATTGGAAAAGGTTGAGGAAATTGAAATTGAAAAACCCTCTTTTGATGAAATTGATGCTTTTGATGATATATCATTTATGGTTAAATCTGATGAGTTTAAAAATTGTGATATTCATGTACCTCAATTTGATTTGATGATATTGTTGAAATTAATGATAAATCTTTTGTGGCTAACTCTGGTTCTATTAATTCTTTTGCTAACATTGATAAATCTCATGATTCTTCATATGATTCTGATTTTGACTCTTCTGATGATGAATTATTTGTGGGGAGGCATGAGGAAATTGATTTTAAAAAGTCTCATCTTGATTTTGTTGATAATTTTGATATTGAAAAATTGTTTGATGATGAACATGAGGAAATTGAAAAAGATTTGAAAAATGCAAGCACTGATGAATCTCACCATGATGATGTTTTGCCCATATCTAATGTTCACTCTTTTGATTTATTTGAGAAAGTGTGTTTTATTGAGGAATCTAATGAAAGACATAAAACTTATTTTGATGATCCAATGCTTATATCTTTTGATCAAAGTTCTATGGCCATTGAAAATATAAATCTAAAGAATGGACTTATGATTTTGCTCTCTGACAAACATAGGAAAATCATTGAAAATTATGATTTTGATTTCTGCATATTTAAGAAAGCCACTTTGATTGAGATTTATAAGCAATTCTGGATTTTTGGATTAGTGGCTAAACTTTTTGGACAGCGAAAATACAAAAAATTATTCGCTCTTTACTTTGGTACTGATTCACCTGCTTCACCATGATAACTGAGTTTAGGTCAAGCTATGGACCAAAAATTAGTGCTCCTTGGGAGGCAACCCAAGCACACTTTTACTTTGCTTAGTTTCTTTTATATTAGTTTATTTTTAGAATTAATTTTCCTTTTCTTGTTGCTGGAAAATAAAATTCTTTACGGTTGCACTGCTTTCCTTGGACACCTGCGGCTTCTTCTCCAGATTTGCAGCACCTCTAGCCACCACTGCATCTGCCTCTGACATCACTGTCTCCAGCTGTCGACACTGGATCATACCACCAGCAGATTCTTATTTCTTATGCTGCCTCTTATTCCATGATTTTATTTATTCATGCAGCAGTCTTCATTATTAACTCTGAAAATTTTTTATGTGCTGTGTTATCTCTTGCATTCACCAACCGACGATCTCACCTCTAGGACTGTAGTCTCTAGCAGGCCACTAGAGATTACTCATTCTACTATCGGCACCATCATCATTGCTAGCAGCTTTTTAGCCAGCATCTGTTCCACCTCTGCTTGATTCTTTCCACCGATAAAATTTTCAAAAGGCACATCTTTGAACCTAGCAGCATCTGCCCCAACACTATTTTTTGATCTGAGCCTTATGTACTTGGGTCAGAGCTTGCTATATAGTTTTGTGAGTATTGTTTGCACTCTCTTGTATTCATGATTATTTCATATGGTTGCATCTTTGATTTTTTTGATTGTATCACTTATTGAGATTTCTATTCTATGAAGTTGCTTGAGTCTATCATGTCACACTTTTGACTATGATTATTTAAGTTTCATGCTTCACACCTTTTGCATTGATGATGATATTTTTGAGGTTTAAAAATTTTATGACTTGAATCCATGTGATGAGAGATGAGTAGATTTTTCTATAATGATGAATGTTCATGCATGCATGCCTATGAATGGAGATATACCTATTATGCTGAATTTATTTCTTCAATATATATCTACTTGTTGAAATCATTCATTGATTAATGCATATGGGTTTTGGGTAGGTATGTTGTTTGATGAATGCAATCTAAAAGTGAAACTACTTTCTTAAATCAAATGAGCATATGAGTGTAATTTTTAATTGATGTCAATTGATTAGCCTAGTTGATATTTGGTTTATTTTACTATTTGTTGGGAAGGAAGAATCCATGATCCACAGAAAAAGAAAAAGACTCCTCTACTTGGCACTGTGTAAAATTGACAGTGGTACCTAAGACAATGTTGAAGTCTAAAATAAAAAGTATGTATCTATGTGGGTATATGCTAAAATAAAAAAATAAAGAAAAGGGAGAGGCAAGAAAAGAGAGATTCTGTGTGGAAAAAGATCTTGGAGACTTTATTCCTGTAAATAAAGGAATGATAGATTTAAACTGAAACAAAGGTGAAATCATGAGACTGAAATTCTTTTCATTATGCGAGTTGCGAAGTTTTATTTGATCAAAGTTGTAGATCTTAAAGATTAATTTCAAAGGATGATGTATTTATCTTAAATTTTATGCAAAAAGTTGGTGGAATATTTCATGAGTGATTATGTTTTAGAAATTTATTTTTCATAAAAGAGCATATTTTCCATACTTAGCATTGTTCTTATTTATTTGCTTGAGGACAAGCAAAGTTTGAGCCTTATGTGTTTGATGACATCAAAATTCATAGTATATTTTATGTCATGTCATGTGTCTTTTTGTGTCATAATTATGCTCTTTTGCTTGTTTTTAAGCCTTAATTGTCAAATATTGTAAAATCTACACCACTTCTTGTTTTTGATCATTTTCAGGTTAAAAGTGCCATATTTTGATGGATTTTGGAAGATTTGAGCACACCAATGGATTCCAGACGTCGAAACGAAGCTACCCCTCAAATTTCAAGTCAAAACAAGCCAAATTGCAAAAATACGGCACTACCGTATTTTTGAGCCAAACTCTCACGGTACCGTATTTTGCAGGGGATGTTTCAGGTGAAATACGGCACTGCCATATGAAACTATACGCCACCGTATTTTCCAGCGATTTCAACCAGAAAAGTTTGACAAAAATACGGCACTGTCGTATGAAATCGCATGGCACCGTATTTTGTGACAAAGCTGAACAGAAAGTTTTAGCAAGAATACGACACTGCCGTATATTTGAGAGAAATTGTCACGGTACAGTATTTTCTGCCCAGAACTTACAGAAGAAAAATACGGCACTGCTGTAATCAGAATATGGTACCATATTTTTAACCAGATTCGTGATTTTTTCGGGCTGATTCTTGTGCGGGCCATAACTTTTGATCTAGAAGTCCAAATTGAGATCCGAAAGAAGTAGTGAACTCGTCTTTAAGAGGAGAAGATGCACAAAGTAGAGCAGAGAACTTTTATCGAGTATTGAGAGAGAAATGGATAGAATGGCGCTTAGGGTTTGGCTTCACGCCGAGAGGCGTGGAGGCTACCTCAGGCTGTGATTTTTACACTGAAGCCTCGCCTAGAGGAGAGGAGGATGCACCAGAAGTTTTAGAGCGTTTGGAGTCCGATCGGAGGATAAATCAACAAAACAGCGGTGACAGTGCTATTCAAAGGCAATTACGGTGCTGTAATTTCGATTACAGCACCGTGTTTTGTAACTTCTACCCTTCTCCTTTGATTTCTAATACTTTGAAACTATGGTTGATTGTAATCTTTCCTTCATGCTAGCTTAGATCTTCTTTTGGGACATGGGGTGTAATCCCCTTAGTTTGTTAATGACTAGAAAACATTGATTTTTGTCAAGTTTAATTTTAATATGATAATTTTACTTTTGTGATTGATTGTTCTTTAATTCTCTTTAGTTTTATAAATATCAGCATGTTTTAGAGTTTTGCGAAATAGATCGAGAGGTTGATCGTTTGAAATTCGAAACCCTAGGAATCGTTGAGTTTGGAACTATCGTAAGAAATTAGGTAGTTCTTCGAATTCTGATTTTTAGTGATTTTATTGCCATGTTGAATTTCTAATACTTTGGATTGAGTTAATGTGTACACTTGATTTGATCTTGCACGAGAGTGAGGATCGAGTCATCGGAAAACCATAAGTAAAACCTGTGTTGAGTTTCAGGATGCACGAGAGTGATCCTTGAGATTCCACTTGAGATGATTGACTTAAAATTCGGATGCACGAGAGTGATCCTTGAGTTCTTTGTTCAATGATTCACTTATCTTTAGCATTGAGAATAGATCTTGCACGAGAGTGAGGATCGATTATCTGCATGATTGTCTGCACGAGAGTGAGACAATACCTTTATGAAGTGAATTAGGTCTTTATCATAATAGAATTAAACTGACAACCTTTATTTCCTTCTAGTCATTAGAATTAAGGTGGATGAAACCCTAGTCCTAGTTTCTCTCTGATTATCTTTTTTGTGTGTTCTCCATCATTGCTTTTCATCATATTTGGTTTGCTTAGCTAGTGAGAATACAACTATTTGGTACTTAACAATAAGGGCTCTATGGTTCGATATCTATTTTATTACTTCGTGTATCCGTGCACTTGCGGACACAACAAGTTTTATTTTGTAGTCTTTTGAGCCATAGTCTTACTCTTTTACTTTGCTTTTATACCCTTTTTTACCAAATACTTCAGAATCTACACAATCTTTGGTTTTTAATCAATTTCAGATAAAAAGACATTATTATCACTGGTTTTCGAGCAATATCAATGTATGAATGAGTTCTAACCATCAAGAGGAGCCTACCCATAAAATTTCAACTCAAAAAGCTTCTTCTAGCAAAAATACGGCACTGCCGTGTAAATATACATGGTACCGTATTTCACCACTTTCAACCAGACGAAAATACGGTGCTGCCGTATTTTGTCCCAGAACGTTCACGGTATCGTATTTTGCGCTGATTTCATCCAGAAGACCTAAGCGAGAATACGGCACGGCCGTGTAGAAGTACACGGTACCATATTTATTGGCGATCCAGAACAGAAAAGTTTAGTAGAAATACGGCACTACTGTGGACGTGTACACGGTGCCGTATAATTGGACGAATTTAACCAGAAAGTTTTCACACAAATACGGCACTGCCGTATGAATTTCCACGGTGCCGTATTTTGTGCAAATTCGAACCAGAAGGATTTAGCAGAAATACGACACTACCATATTTTGGAGAAAAACTCTCACGGCACCATAATTTTTGTTCGGAACTCACAGAATGAAATATGGCACTGCCGTATGAATCGTCACGGTGCCGTATTTTGGAACTCAGAATTCTGATTTTTCCGCCCAATTCTTGCAAAGACCATATCTTTTGATCTAGACGTCCAAATTGAGATATGAAAGAGGCGGTGGACTCGTATTTAAGAGGAGAAAACACAAAAAGTCAAAGCAATGAATTTTATCATGAATCCATGGAGAAATTGAGGGAGAGGCACAATTACTAGGGTTCATCGGTTCTCCACCTATGGACCACCTCTAGCCACAATTTTTGATAGAGAGCTTCGTCTGGTGAAGGAGAACACGTACCTCAAGTTCCAGAGCATTCAGAGCTGAATCGAAGGAGAAATCGATACAACAGTGGTGATGGCGCTGTTCAAAGCATATTACGGGCTGTAATTTCATTACAGCCCTGTTTTGTAATCTTTCTTCCCTCTTTTCGATTCCTTATCACTCTGAAAATATGTTTTATTGTAATTCCTTCATCATGGTAGCTTAATCTTTCTTTGGGACATGCGGGTGTAATCTCTTTGTTTCTTAATGGCTAGAAAACCCTAATTTTGTCAAAAAAAATAAAAAATATGATAAAAAAGTAAAATAAAAAAATAAAAAAATAAAAAAAAATAAATGAAAAATAAAAAAATAATAAAAAAATGGTGCCGTTGCCGGGGACCTTGGTTTTGTCGATATTGAAGATATCGAGATTATTACTAGACTAGGTTTTATTTACTATTTTGTTTTTTTTCTGTTTATTTTCTATTTTCTTGAAATCACTTGATCTATCTACTTTGCATGCGCAGGAATCTTAGGTCAGGACCACTTGTACCTTTTGATCCTGGGATAAACAAGACTCTGAGACTGCGAAAGAGATTGAGATTTGAGGAGACACAAGTTGTAGAAGAAAGAGAAGAAGAATCCATCATGGCTGAAAGAAGGACATTGCGCGACTATGCAGCCCCAAATACACAGGGAATTCATTCCAGCATCACTAGGCCTGCTATAGATGCGAACAACTTTGAGATCAAGCCAGCGTTCTTATCGATGATTCAATAGAATCAGTTTGGAGGATCTCCTTTGGAAGATCCAAACCAACACTTATCCCTTTTCCTTGAATTCTATGACACCATAAAGATAAATGGTGTATCTGACGATGCCCTCAGACTAAGACTGTTTCCTTTTTCTCTCAGGGACAGAGCAAAAGCCTGGCTTCATGCACATCCAACTGGAACGTTCACTACTTGGGAGCGCTTGTCAAATGCCTTCTTGCAGAAGTACTTTCCTCCTAGTAAAATGATCTAGTTGAGGAACCAAATCACAAGCTTTGCCTAGAGAGACGGAGAATCAATGAGTGAAGCATGGGAGCGCTTTAATGAGCTCCAACGGAAGTGCCCCCACCATGGAGTGGAAGACTGGGTTTTAATTCAGACTTTCTATAATGGTTTGCTTTACAACACACGCTTAACGGTTGATGCTGCTGCAGGGGGAGCTTTGATGAACAAGACTATTGATGCAGCCCATGCCTTGATTGAGGAGATGGCGTTAAACCACAACCAGTGGGCTTCCGAGAGAGGAGTGCTTTATCGGTCTCCTCAGGGTAAGAACGATGGTGATGGTTGGCGCTCTCTTGTAGAAAAGGTAGACTCGTTATGTAACCGTTTTGATTCTTTCCAAATGCAAACCGCTACTATATCTTCTGTTGTTTGTGAGGTTTGTGAGAACAATGAGCACCATGCTAGAGAGTGTAAAATCATTATTGATAAGGGTGAGGAACAAGTGAATGAAGTAGGGGATTATAATCAAGGTAGATCTAATGACCCTTACTCCAATACCTACAACCCTGGTTGGCGCAACTATCCTAGCCTATCTTGGAAAAGTAACAATCAAACTAGTGGGCAAAATGATAATAGGGGGTATAACCAGAGACAGTCAAACCAGAGTCAACCCCAAAAATCTAGTTTAGAAGAGATGTTTGAAAGATTCATGGGTAATCAGATGAGCAAAAATGATGAGATTACAGAAACCCTTAAGCAGATAAAGTCTAGGTTGGATGGTGTTGTAGCTCATAACAAGATGTTAGAAACTCAGATAGCACAACAGGCTAATACACCATATAGACCCCCAGGGAAATTACCTGCAAAACCTGAACCTAACCCTAGGGAATATTGCAATGCTATCACAATAAGGAGTGGGAAACAATTGAAAGATCCTAGGGAAATTTTTGATGATGACGAGGTTGAGCCCAGAATTGAAATTAGTGGTGAACCTATTCTAGAATCACAACCTACAAAAGTGTAGTCCCATCCTAGCTCTCCACCTTCAAAAGATGGTGATTTGCTCTCTAAAGTTGCTGATCCTAAAACTAGTTTACCACCACCATATAGTCCACCTATTCCTTTTCCCCAAAGGATTGTGCAAGCTAAATTAGATAGGCAGTTTGGGAAATTTTTGGAGGTTTTGTAAAAGTTGTATATTAATATTCCTCTCACTGATGCTATTTCTCAAATGCCTACATATGCAAAATTTTTAAAAGAAATTTTATCTAGCAAGAGAAAAATAGAAGATTATGGCACTGTTGCTTTAACTAAAGAATGTAATGCCATCATTCAAAATAAGCTGCCACCCAAATTGAAAGATCCAGGTAGCTTTTCTGTCCCCTGTTCTATTGGGAGTGTTACTTTTGACTGAGCCTTATGTGATCTCGGTGCTAGTGTTAGTCTAATACCTCTGTCTGTGTGCAGGAAATTGAACATTGGAGAGCTCAAACCAACCTCAATGTCTTTGCAACTTGCTAATTCATCAGTAAAGCATCCGGTTGGTATTTTAGAAAATGTTCCTGTTCAAATTGGTAAGTTTTTCATACCTGCTGATTTTATAGTGCTGGATATGGAGGAAAATTCAAAAAACCCTATTATACTTGGTAGACCATTTTTGGTCACAGCTAGAGCTCGCATTGATGTGAAAAAAGGAAAATTGACATTTGATATTTGTGGTGATTTAATTGAATTTGACTTAACTAATTCTTTAGAAAGGGCATCACACTCAGGGACATGTTGTAGCATAGAAACAGTTTATGAGGAGGTTATTTGTGACATGCATATTTTATTTGAAGAACCTTCTAAATTTGATACATTTTCTAGGTGTGCTAATCAAGAATTTCAGGAAAGGGCAGCAAAGAAGAAGAAGAGACGAAGGAGGAAAGGAATATCAAAATTGACTGAAGAAGTAAAAAGGCTCATAAATAAATTTGGATACTATTTCAAGTTTGAGCCTTATGTTCTTGAAAGCCACGAACAAAACGCTGAGAAATCATTATGGCGACTGAAGACACGGTCACGATCAATTCCGAGTGTTCAATGGTCAAGCTAATGACAGTTAAATTAGCGCTTCTTGGGAGGCAACCCAAAAACTTTTACTCTAGCTTATTTTTTACTTTATTTTTGTTTTTTTTACTTAGCACTAATTTTTCTTTTCTTTTTGTAGGTGAAAATTAATTTTTGTCAAAAAAAAAACTCTAGTGGTGCGAACCCGAAGACACAGAGGATGATTGGGTCTGACATAGACTAATAGACCTTTGTGAGTATTTTCTTCCTACTTATTTGCATTCCATCCTTTATATTTTTTTGATAATCCATGTGTTCAAATGGAAGATGAATACTTCAAACTTCTTGTGCTCACATGCCATGGATCCTCGCCTTTTGATTTTATTGATAGATATTTCAATTTGGTTGTGTTGACACAATATGATGATGATGTGTAGATGGATTTTTCTGAAAATACTACAAACACCATGCCAAAATTTTTAATGAATTATCATGCAAATTGGAAATAGATTTTATATGTTGAATTTATTTCTCTGATATAATCTATTTGTTGGAAATTTTTCATTAATTGATGCATGAAATTCTAGGTAAATGCATTGTTTAGTGAATGCAATCTTGAAGTGAAATAATTCTTTTGAATAAAATGTGCATATTTGCACATGTTATTGAGTTGATATCATCTGATTAATCTAGTTAATCTTTATAATCTTTTATGTTATTTGTTGGGAAAAAGAGATCCAAATCCATGAGAAAGGATGACTCCCCTACTTGGACTGTAAAAAATTAACAGTGGGACCTAAAGACATGGGTTGAAGTCCATAAAAAGAAAAAGAATAACTCCTCTTCTTGGCATTGTGTTCACAATGGTACCTAAGACAAGAGTTGAAGTTTATTGCAAAAGTGTGTGTCTATGTAGATGCATGCCAAGAGAAAGCTCCTTTGACATTGACTCCTCTGTCTCAAGAAAATTCTTTCTACCTATGATATATGAGTTCTATTATGTGTGGTTATGTGACCAACATACTCTAAATTCGTCATTGGAAAAAGGGTGGTAATCGATTTAGAGAATGTCAAGGACAAATAAAAAAAATGAGTGAAAAAAAATAGATTTGGAGATCCTATTCCTGTAAACAAAAACATATTGGATGAAAAACTCAAAAACAAGATTAATTCATGAAGTTGAAATTCTATTACCATGCATGTTACGAACTTTTATTTAATTGAATTATTGAGTCTTAAAGATTAATTTCAGAAGACGATGTATTTACTTGAAAATTTTGTGTGAAATTGATAAAATTCTCTATGGATGATTATATTCTAGAAATTTATTCGTCATATGAAAATTTATGTTCCAATACTCAGTATTGATTTTTTTATTTACTTGAGGACAAGCAAAGTTTGAGCCTTATGTGTTTGATGACTCCAAATTTCATAGTGTTTTTCATACTTATTTGGTAGTATTTTGAGCTATAGTCTTACTCTTTTACTTTGCTTTTATACCCTTTTTTACCCAATACTTCGGAATCTACACAATCTTTGGTTTTTAATCAATTTCAGGTAAAAAGGCATTATTATCACTGGTTTTCGAGCAATATCAATCCATGAATGAGTTCTAACCATCAAGAGGAGTCTACCCATAAAATTTCAACTCAAAAAGGTTCTTCTAGCAAAAATACGACACTGCCATGTAAATATACACGATACCGTATTTCACCGCTTTCAACCAGACGAAAATACGGTGCTGCCGTATTTTGTCCCAGAACGTTCACGGTACCGTATTTATTGGCGATCTAGAACAGAAAAGTTCAGCAAAAATATGGCACTGCCGTGGACGGGTACATGGTGCCATATAATTGGACGAATTTAACCAGAAAGTTTTGACATAAATACGGCACTACCGTATGAATTTCCACGGTGCCATATTTTGTGTAAATTCTGACCAGAAGGATTTGGCAGAAATACGGCACTACCGTATTTTGGAGGAAAAACTCTCATGGCACCATAATTTTTGTCCGGAACTCACAGAAAGAAATACGGCACTGCCGTATGAATCGTCACGGTGCCGTATTTTGGAACTCAGAATTCTGATTTTTCCGCCCGATTCTTGGAAAGACCATATCTTTTGATCCAGACCTCCAAATTGAGATCCGAAAGAGGCGGTGGACTCGTATTTAAGAGGAGAAAACACAGAAAGTGAAAGCAATGAATTTTATCACGAATCCACAGAGAAATTGCGGGAGAGGCGGAATTGCTAGGGTTCATCGGTTCTCCACCTACAGACCACCCCCGGCCACGATTTTTGATAGAGAGCTTCGTCTGGTGAAGGAGAACACGCACCTCAAGTTCCAGAGCGTTCAGAGTTGAATCGAAAAAGAAATTGACACAACAGTGGTGACAGCGCTGTTCAAAGCATATTACGGGCTGTAATTTCTACGGGCTGTAATGAAATTACAGCCCTGTTTTGTAATCTTTCTTCCCTCTTTTCGATTCCTTATCACTCTGAAAACATGTTTTATTGTAATTCCTTCATCATGGTAGCTTAATCTTTCTTTGGGACATGGGGGTGTAATCTCTTTGTTTCTTAATGGCTAGAAAACCCTAATTTTGTCAAAAATAAAAAAAATAAAAAAATAAAAAAATAAAAAATAAAAAATAAAAAAATAAAAAAAAGAAATAAAACTTGTTGTGTCCGCAAGTGCACGGATGCTCGAAGTAATAAAATAGATATCGAACCATAGAGCCCTTATTGTTAAGTACAAAATAGTTGTATTCTCACTAGCTAAGCAAACCGAATATGATGAAAAGCAATGATGGAGAACACACGAAAAAGATAATCAGAGAGAAACTGAGACTAGGGTTTCATCCACCTTAATTCTAATGACTAGAAGGAAATAAAGGTTGTCAGTTTAATTATGTTATGATAAAGACCTGATTCACTTCATAAAGGTATTGTCTCACTCTCGTGCAGACAATCATGCAGATAACCGATCCTCACTCTTGTGCAAGATCTATTCTCAATGCTAAAGATAAGTGAATCATTGAACAAAGAACTCAAGGATCACTCTCGTGCATCCGAATTCTAAGTCAATCATCTCAAGTGGAATATCAAGGATCACTCTCGTGCATCCTGAAACTCAACACAGGTTTTACTTATGGTTTTCTGACGACTCGATCCCCACTCTCGTGCAAGATCAAATCAAGTCTACACATTAACTCAATCCAAAGTATTAGAAATTCAACATGGCAATAAAATCACTAAAAATCAGAATTCGAAGAACTACCTAATCTTTTACGATAGTTCCAAACTCAACGATTCCTAGGGTTTCGAATTTCAAACAATCAACCTCTCGATCTATTTCGCAAAACTCTAAAACATGCTGATATTTATAAAACTAAAGAGAATTAAAAAACAATCAAAGGATAAGGGTAGAAGTTATCTTCTCATTAACAAACTAAGGGGATTACACCCCATGTCCCAAAAGAAGATCTAAGCTAGCATGAAGGAAAGATTACAATAAACCATAGTTTCAATGTATCAGAAATCAAAGGATAAGGGTAGAAGTTACAAAACACGGTGCTGTAATCGAAATTACAGCACCGTAATTGCCTTTGAACAGCGCTGTCACCGCTGTTTTGTTGATTTCTCCTCTGATTGGACTCCAAACACTCTGAAACTTCTGGTGCATCCTCCTCTCCTCCAGACGAGGCTTCAGTGTAAAAATCACGGCCCGAGGTGTCCTCCATGCCTCTCGGTGTGAAGCAAAACCCTAAGCGCCGTTCTATCAATTTCTCTCTTAATACTCGATAAAAGTTCCCTCTTCCACTTCGTGGATCTTCTCCTATTAAAGATGAGTTCGCTACTTCTTTCGGATCTCAATTTGGACTTATGGATAAAAAGTTATGGCCCACGCAAGAATCAGCCCGAAAAAGTCACGAATCTGGTTAAAAATACGGTACCGTATTCTGATTACGGCAGTACCGTATTTTCCTTCTGTAAGTTCTGGGCAGAAAATATGGTACCGTGACAATTTCTCTCAAATATACGACAGTGTCATATTCTTGCTAAAACTTTCTGTTCAGCTTTGTCACAAAATACGGTGCCATGCGATTTCATACGGCAGTGCCGTATTTTTGTCAAACTTTTCTGGTTGAAATCGCTGGAAAATATGGTGGTGTGTAGTTTCATACGGAAGTGCCATATTTCACCTGAAACATCCCTTGTGAAATACGGTACCGTGAGAGTTTGGCTCAAGAATACGGTAGTGCCGTATTTTTGCAATTTGGCTTGTTTTGACTTGAAATTTGAGGGGTAGCTTCGTTTCGACATCTGGAATCCATTGGTGTGCTCAAATCTTCCAAAATCTATCAAAATATGGAAATTTTAACCTGAAAATGATCAAAAACAAGAAGTGGTGTAGATTCTGCAAGATTTGACAATTAAGGCTTAAAAACAAGCAAAAGAGCATAATTATGACACAAAAAGACACATGATATGACACAAAATATACTATGAATTTTGGTGTCATCATTAGGCCCTCTTCATTGGCGTCCATGACTCCGTCAGAAGGGGTTTAATTGGGGAATAGACCTTTATGATATAAGCATACTTGACATCGATGTAGCTTATGTACATGACACAACATTTTCTAATTTTACACAAGAGATCCTCTCCAAATGAAAAAAAAAACTTAAATTGGGTAGGTTTTCAGCTACACAGGTTACTTCATTTGCAATGAAATGAGCCAAAATTTTAGCATGAAGGATAACAAATCAAATACAAAAGCATACTGATTTTGATTAGATATGCGACATACCTCAGTGAATCAACCAACTACTAGATCATATTTGAAGGGAGAAGAGCCTACCAATCCTTGATTCAGTGTCAAGATGTGCTTTAGATGTTCTTCTGCATTTCCTCAGCAATCATCTCTCAAATCCTGATGCTAGGCACTTCAATGGAGAAGGGATGAGAGGTGACCCCCTTCGGAGGGATGAGAGGCGGCGCAGAGGCTTTTGGGCGTTCGGGCGAGAGTTCCGGCTAGGGCAAGGGTTTGGGGCATTCGGGTGAGAGTTCTGGCTAGGGCGAGGGTTTCGGGCGTCGATAGGGCAAGAGAGGCATTCGGGTGAAAAGGGTGTCAAGTGTAGAGGGCAATGAGGCTATCGGGCTCCAGTAGAGAGGTAGAGGAGGAGAGGGTTTTGCTTGGGGAGATTCTGGCGGTGACGAGAAGTTCAGTGATGAGTGAGAGAGGCATTCGAGTGTAGGTTGTAAGCGCAGAGACGTTCGGGCATCGAGAAGAAAATCAAATGACTTTCTTCCGTCTATTTTTTTCCCAAATCAGAGGGGTTGTAAAATTGCTACTGTGTCTGCCTACTTCTCCTTCCCTCCAATTCTGTTCCTCCAAGGAAATAGTGGAAAGTTTTTCGTCCATTCCCTCACGTTTTTCCTCTAAGGAAACACGCCCTTAGTATTGATGTTGTCAAGGAGTTAGTTAGTTAAGCCGACATAGAAGAGCTAACTAAAGACCCATTGGAAGTTTATCTCATAAGCCATAACATCAATCAAAGGAAGGTAAAATTTGAAGGATTTCCAAAAACTGCACTCAAGGTACTAAATGAACCAAAATTTGAATTGAAACCATTACCCGATGGTCTGAGGTATGATTATCTAAGTGTTAATTCTACCCTGCCTGTCATTGTGAATGCTAAGAGCCTATTTGGCCCTACTTCGAAGCTAATTTTAAGCCTCTTTTAAGCAGAAAGCAGGTAAAAAACTATTTGGTAATCAAAAGTAGAAGAAAAAAAAAGCAGTAAAAAAAGTAGAAGTTGGAAAAACTACAATTTGATGCTTTTACAGCTTTTGCTTCTTCAAAAAGTACTTTACATAATCTTATTTAAAATTTTAAGTATTATTATTTTAAATAATTTAAAATTTTAAGACTAAAGGAAAATAAAATATATTATTATTTTAAATAATTTAATATAATATATTTATTTATTATTTTAAATTTTGATAGCAGTTAAAAATTATTAACCAAACATCTTATAAATTTTAACAGTATAGTATAGTATATATAACAACACAGTTTAGCACAGTTACAAAGCTATTAACAGTAGGGCCAAATAGGCCCTAAGTTAATTGATGAGCAAAATGAATGCTGCTTTCTAAGTTGAGATTATATAGGAAGGTTATTGGTTATTCTTTAGAAGACATTAAAG
Source organism: Costus lasius (assembly GCA_027563935.2). Classification (NCBI taxonomy): domain Eukaryota; kingdom Viridiplantae; phylum Streptophyta; class Magnoliopsida; order Zingiberales; family Costaceae; genus Costus; species Costus lasius. The sequence goes on along the minus strand of CM050449.1, from coordinate 32,516,291 downwards.
TAATTGATCCTTCTATTTGTATACATAGGATCTTCTTGGAATCCAGTAGTATACCTTATGTGGAATTCAAATGCCGTCTCAACCCGAGCATAAAAGAAGTCATCAAGAAAGAGATTCTGAAACTCTTGGATGCGGGTGTTATATACTCAATCTCTGACAGCCCATGGGTTAGCCTAACCCATGTAGTTCCTAAGAAGGGAGGCATGATAGTAGAGAGAAATAAGGGAAATGAGCTGATTCCTATGTGGATAAGGAGTAGTTGGAGATTGTGCATCGATTATAGGAAGCTGAACAAAACTTCTCAAAAGGACCATTTCTCTTTGCCTTTCATCGACTAGATGCTTGAGCGGTTGGCTCATAATTCCTACTTCTATTTTTTTGATGGCTGATGCGTTGTATTTTCATCATGTTTTTGCCTAAAATTTACATGATATTTTGGGCTTAATCGAATGATTTTATGCAATTTTTAATGTTGTTACTTCACTTTGCACGAAATCTTCACTTTTCTTGGTTTTATTGAAAATATAGGTAAAATCACCCAAAAATGAAGGATTTCACGAGTTTTAAAGTTAGAGCATGATTCCTGAGGAGATCACGAGTCTACACGTCAAATTTGGAGCGAAAATGGTGAAGAAATCAACATTCACAGCCTTGGCCGTAATTATGGCTCAGCCGTAATTTTAATGTCGAGCGAAAGGTGAAAAACGGCTAAGTGTTGGAATGCACAGAAACTTTCACGGGTGAAGCCGTGAATCCATCACGGCCCGTGAAACTTTATGTGTACAAAAGGCTGTACACACAGAGACATTTACGGCCTCAGCCGTAAACTTGTTACGAACCGTGAAAACTGCCGCCCGACGAGTTTTTCACTCGATTCTCCACCGATTCGAACTGGATTTGAACCAAACTTTGCAGAACCGTTCCTTGATGGGTTCCAAACCGGTCTAACTATAAAAGATCAGATTTTTCAAGGGTTAGAGTGTTGGTGTTTATGCCCTGCAGACCAATGTTTGGACATGGTCGGGCATTGTTTAAATGTACTTTGATATAATTATAAAGGCATGGTCGTTATTATGCAGACTTCTCTACCTGCGTTGATGTATTGAGTTGCATAAATAATGTCCCAGGAGTTTGGATTGGATCCATTCTCATAAGCTATCCCTAGTCAAGGTACCTTAGCAGATAAGGGACAGCTTTGGTACATGTGAGACTGGTGTATGGGTTGGTTAAGTACGGGGTACAGTAACGCAGGCATACAGGTGCATTGGATGCACTATAGTGATCCACCGTGAGGATTGACTTGTCTAGTCAATAAGTCAATCTCACATGCAAGAGGTTTGCATTGATCCTTAGACTTAAGGTATTCATGTCTAGATTTGATGACGGGTATGCTTTGATACAGTCTTACGTCTCTCCGTAATTGGGAGACCAAAACGACTGACATTGGGCATGTCATAAGTCATGTAGAGACATGGATGACCAATAGTAGGATTTGCCCCTTCCTTATTGGAAGCATGATATCCACTCGGGGGCGCCCCGCCTTATTGGTGCATGATAGGAATGTGTGGCCACACTTGTTGAGTCATGACCAATGCATTGGATTGATAAACTTGAGACTAATCCAATGGCAGGATATCAGTTTAGGCAAAGGGATCTATAATGCAATGGGAATCCTCGTTGCTTGTTAGGAGTTGTTGCCATAATGACTTTAGTCCTATGACATGGGTAGTAGTGATGTGTTGCTAGATACCCCTCACTACTTATGATGTTTACATCATTGCCATCGTCATATGGATCCTACGGGGTCACACGCAATAGACTCTTGACGTTGCTTTAATCAGAAGCCTTATGATCAAGTTATTGGATAACTTGGATCAATTTGGAAGATTTCATCAGCGCCAATGGGCCTGATGAGTTGGAAGAAAGTTATTGAAGCCAAACTTCATTTTTGGCAGGTTGACCTGAAATTGACCTTAATTGGTCACATTTGGATTAGAGTTGCATTGGATTAGATCCAATGGCTTAATCAACCCATGCCATGAAGTTTGGGTTAGATCATTATCCAATGAGGCCCAATAATTAGTTGTCATGAAGAGGGAATTGGCTTAAAAGGGTATAATGGGGAGAAATTTCACCCCATTGGCACCTAGGGGCATAATGGGGTGAGGGAGGCGCCTTTGTTTCATTATGGAAGTAAAGGGCGCCTAGCCCCTCTTCCTTGGATGGAATACTTGCCTCTAAGGCAAGTCTTGAGGCTGATATGGCTTGAGAACTTTTATGGGAAGTTCCTAGGCACATATGGATATAGGGAAGAGGTATATGGTAATGTCTTGGAGACTTACCTTACCTCAAACCCTAATTTCTCCCAAGACACCACCCTAGCCGAATTCCTCTTGCATGTTGCGCCTAGCCACTTCTCCTTTGATGGTAAGAATGCATTTGAGGCATGTCTTGGGCTGATATAGTGCTTGGACATTTATGGATAGGTTGAATGAGGTTTATGGTAAAGTCTTGGAGACTTTCCTTGCCTCAAGACACCTCATCCTAGCCATACACCTGGCATGATCCTAGCCCTTGCCCAAACCGCCTCTAGTCCTATTTATAAGACCCCTTGTCACCCCCTCTTGGGTTCCCTTCCTTGAAGACGTGAGGTCTCATACACAAGGAGGCGTGGAGGCTTAAGGTGGCGACAACTTGAGAGCTTGGAGCTCTCCTTCTTCATCAAGGAACGCAATCTTCTTCCATAGCCGCAAGTTCTTCCTCTTCCTCTCTTCTTTAGCTCAAGGATTCTTTGTGCTTGGTGGCGTCTTCTTGCCACAAGCTCTCATCGTTCCTTGGCCATAGGCGTACCTTGGAGGTGGCGCAAGCAAAGAAGAAGAGGGAAGTCCTTGGTGGCATCTTCCCTATCCCCTCCTTGGCGCAAGTTCTCTTGAAGGTGGCGCAAGTGAGGTGAAGGCTTGATTCTCTTCCCGAGGCTAGCACCAAGCGTGGAAGGGAGCAACGATCAAGGAGTCGACGCATGGATACTTGTAGAGGGCGAGCACTTGATCATCTTCAACATGGCTTCGGCAACTAGACAAGCAAAAGAGGTACATCTCTAACACATCCTTGTGTCTTCTCTCTCGCATGGATCCTTAGGACCGGAATATATTTCGGGTGTAATGATTCTTCCACTGCGTCATGGGACTGCAAAAATTTTAAATTACACCCGGTATTCCCTAACATAGAGAGCTTTTTTGGACGAACACAAGAGGCAGCGGCGGCAAGAGAAAATTCAGATTTCAAAGCATATTCCGGCGAGATTTCATGCAAAAGCAACGATTGATCGACTCTTTCTCATCTACAATTCTTATAAGATTATTACTTGTTCATCGTACAAACATGTTTTACTTTCCGAACATGAGTGAGTAGACCCTTGTTTCAGGATTTAGGGCTTAGCCCGCTGACTTTTATGAATTAATCTTTATTCATACTCTTTTTATACGAATTTATTATCATGATTTGATTGAAGTTGTGTTTATTTCGTAATTTACCTTGGCCACGTATAATTACGCATTAGACGTTGCGAGAAGGACCTAGAGGTGAATTGCAACATCCGATCTATTTCAATTGAACCTTCAAATCCAATCATGAGAGTAGGTTGGATTCGTCTGAAGGATCTAAACAGCTTTTCATAGAACTTAATAGGTTTAGTTAGGTTAACTGTTATGAGAGTAGGGAGTTAACTTAATTAAATACCATATTACACTCCGAGAGGAGGTGATATGTGCATTAGGAAAAGTTCCTTTCATGATTGATATTTTCTATTGATTGAGGAATCTTTATAAGATTCATAATAATTAGTGTGGTGAAACATAGAAATCCTGATTCTCTTAGAACTTGAATCCTCTAAAAAGCTGCTTTTGAATTGTTCGTGCTTAGAAGTCCATCATAACCACTCATTTGTTTTGCCTAGATTTAAACAAGTCGAAGAGTCGGTACTTAACTACGTAATCCTCATTGGGAACAATATCTTTTTATTACTTCGATAATTCCGTGCACTTGCAAAAAGCTATCAAGTTTTTGGCGCCGTTGCTGGGGATTACGGCTAGTTAATATTGGCTTATTAGATAAGTTTGGAGACTAGGCACCTTTCTTTCTTTTGTTTTAGTGTTTGTTTTTTTACTTTTCTTTTCTTTTTGACTGTAATTTTATTTTCTATTTTGACTTACACATTGTATGCCCAGAATTTCTCGAACAGGTACTTTAGTTTCAACAGACCCAAAAATTGAGTGTACATTCCGCCTTCGAAGGAGATTGCAGTTTTAGACTCAGAAGATTTCTAAAGAAGGTGCAATGGCGGCAAACAATCAATCTTTGAGGGACTTCGCTGTACCGAACATACAAGGCTTTAATTCAAGCATAGTTCGACCCAATGTAGAAGCAAACAACTTTGAGCTTAAACCAGCGTTGATCACGATGGTCCAGCAAAATCAATTTGGGGGATCCCCAAATCAGGACCCTAATCTACATCTAGCTGTCTTTTTAGAATATTGCGACACTGTTAAAGTTAATAGAGTTTCATCTGATGCTATAAGACTAAGATTGTTCCCTTTTTCTCTTAGGGACTATGCGAGAGCTTGGCTATATTCGCTACCAGTAGGATCTATTACTACCTGGGATGAGCTTTCCAAAGCCTTTCTGAGCAAATACTTCCCACCTAGCATGACTGTTCAACTGCGCAACAGGATTACATGTTTTGCACAACAAGAGGGAGAATCACTTATGATGCCTGGGATCGATTCAAGGAGCTCTGGCGTATGTGCCCACACCATGGACTCCAAGCATGGGTTTTTATCCACATATTTTATATTGGATTGGATTATAATACCAAGTTGATGGCGGACGCTGCGGCTGGAGGAAAAATCATGAGCAAAGGTGTGGAAGAGGCGACAGCTCTACTTGAGGATATGGCCATGAGCCATAACCATTGGTCAAGTGAGCGAGGTACTACTTCCACTGGATTTGGTAAGTACCATAATGATTCCTTGACATCTCTAACGACAAAGGTAGATTCATTGGCACAGAAGTTACATTCCTTTTCCTTTCCCTCTGTTGTCATTAATGCAGTCTCCTGTGAAGTGTGTGGTGTAACAGGGCATGATTCATCTGATTGTCAGTTTATTGCTTCATCTCAAGAAAATCTTAATCAGGAGCAAGTTAATGCCTTGGGGAATTTCAATCAGAGACCAGTGAATGACCCATATTCTGCAACCTACAATCTAGGATAGAGGAACCACCCCAACTTGTCTTACAAGAACAATAAAGGGCAAGCTCCTCGTCAGTATCCTCAGTAGAATAATAGGCCACCACCGGGCTTTCAATCAAGACAATATGGACAACCCCAAAAGTCAAACTTGGAGACCATGCTATAGGGATTTCTTATGAAACAACAGAAGAGCACTGATGACCTTGCTGATGCGGTCAAGCAGCTAACATCTCGTGTGGATGCTTTGGCAACCAACAACAAGATGTTACAGAATCAGATTGCTTAGTGATGTGGGCTCAGGACACCAAAACATGCAAACAACGATTTTTAAAGTTTTGTAATAGGGATAGTAGGAAAACCGAGATTAACTAACGGATTTGAAAGTAAATGTCTTTGTATTTTATGTAGGAAAACCGAATTTAAAACTACTTGCAGGAATGAAATTGCGGGAATGAAATGACTGGAATATCCAAAGAAGACTTACAGTGGGTCCCTTGAGAATAGAAGGGATCTACTTCCCGTTCTTCACCGGTCCAACTCTGATGGAAGATGTAGGTTACACACAGGAAATACAGCAATCCCACACAGGCGTGGGTGAGTTGTTTAAGCAAATAATAAACTTTACAAATCAAAATTGCAAGAGGGAGGTTAAGCCCCCAAGTTCTCTTGCCTAGACAATAAGATGGACTTAGCTATTATGAGGGAGGGGTGGAGAAGAGAGGGCTTGCGCCCCCAAAGGGGCCTTCAAGATCCAAGCGCCTTCCTCCCTACAAAAACCAAACAAAGGGTAGAGTCCGAACTTGACAAGAAAGAGAATCGCAAGAAAGGGGAAGGAAACTTAACTTAGGGGTGTTCCTTCAAGGGGGATCCTTGACTTCAAGTTGCCTTCCATGAGAATCTCGGCTTCAAGAATGATCTTCATCAAGCTTTGTTGAAGAGGGACTCTCGGCCTTCAAAGCTTGAATAAAGGATGGGTCTCGGCAATAAGAAGGGATGGAGCAATGGGTAGTGGCGAATATGAGAAGAGAAGAGGATTAGTCACACAAGCACTTAGAATTTTAACCTAGAAACTACTCGACAATATTTTTCATCCAAGATGCAAGTGATGCCATGAAGGCTACAATATATAGGGCAAGGCGAGCTAGGGTTACATGTGACATTTTCCCCTAGGCGCATGAGCAAAATAAGAGAAAATAATTCAGCATTAAACACAAAGGATAACAAGGAAGGGGCGCAAATGCTCTTGGTTGGACTTCCATCTTTGGCCGGCTTCTTCATGGTAAGTTTTTGAAATTCTTGGCTCCAAGGGGCTAGCACAAATGTTGAGAGGAGGAAGCAATCGGTTGTGTTTTCATGAGGCTTCCTTCTACGGAGAAGGATTCGAATTGTTGCTTCAAATGTTGGGCGCCATTACTTGATTCCTTGATTTGAGGAGAGATTTGTGGCTGATTCTTTGAGGAGTGATTGTTGGGAAACCCCGGGGACATTTTACAATTTTTCAGAGTCATGGACATACATATTTGCACAGCGGAAGAATGTCCCCGAAACAGGCCGGTCCCAAAAACCCAGTGAAGATCGCATGCAAGGGAGTCGACACGATGAGTTAAGAAATACCTTAGAGCAAAGAAGAGAGCGATGCCGATGTAGGCGTCCAAGCGTCCGCCCTCTGCAGTCTCACACACACGGATCTCTTGAGTTCTCTTCTTCCTCGCCCGGTGCTAGCCTCGGGAAGAAGATCCAAGCCTTGTGTTCTCACTTCAGTACTTGCGCTACCTCCAAGGTAGAAGCGCCAATTGATGAAGAAGAATGCCGCCAAGCCTTCAAGTTTCTTGCGCCAAAGGAGGAAGAGAAGATGAAGCTTGCGGCTAGGATTTGATGGAAGAAGAAGGTTGCGCCAATGCCTCTTCAAACCCTTGCTTTCGCCCCTCCTCTTGTGTTCACGCCTCCAAGAGTCGATCATCTAATTGAGGGGGCGATTAGGGTCTCATTTATAGGGCAAGAGGCGGTTAGGGTATGGGCTAGGATCAAGACAAGTGTAGGGCTAGGATGAAGAGGTTTGAGATAAGGAAAGTCTCCAAGACATTTCCTTAATTCTCATTCAACCTTTCCTCATTAAGCTCCACGCCTTCCTTGTGCGCCAAGGCCTTGCCTTGCGCCCCAAGCAATGCCTTAAAGGCATGCATTCCATCAATGGAAGAGGGCTAGGCGCCAATTGCTTCCTTAATGAAGCAATTTTGCCACCCTAACCCCATTATGCCCCTTAGGCGCCAATGGGGTTGGGTCTCTTCCCATTATACCCTTTTAGCCTCTCATCTCTTCATGAGAACTTGTTATTGGGTCTCATTGGATAATGAGCTAGCCCAAACTCCATTACATGGGTTGATTAAGCACTTGGATCCAATCCAATGCAACCCTAATTCAAATGTGACCAACCATGGTCAAATACGGATCAACCTGCCAAAAATGAAGTTTGGCTCCAATAATATTCTTCCATCTCATCAGGCCCATTGGCGCTGATGAAATCTCCCAATAAGATCCGAGTTATCCAATAACTCGATCATAAGGCTTCCCGATCAATACGAGAACTCAAGTATCAAGGTGTGCGACCCTGTAGGTTCCTCTGACGCTGGCAGTGCTGACCAAAGATCACCACAAGCAGTGAGTGGCACCTAGCAGTGCATCGCTGCTACCCAGGTCATTGGAATGGATATCGACATCGACATCCCCATCATCGCAACTAGGTACAGATGCATTACAGTCTCTTTGCCGAACTGATATCCGATTGGACAAGTGTGTCACCACTTGTTTTCATCCAATCACATGGCTATGACTAAATCAGGTTCTTACCTGGGTATGGCCATACACTTTCAGTCATAGAACCATAGAGGAGCTCCATGGATATCAAGCTTCTCAAAGGAAGGGGAAAATCCTATGTCTGTCCATTGACCTTCTCATATGGGTCGTGACACACTCAATGACAACCTTTATGACCTTCCTGTTAGGGTCCCCTTCAAGGGGGAGCGAGAAACCCTAAGGTGAGTACCCCTTTCGAGAGGGGGGCGCAAGTGACCTTTCTTTACTTTAGCAGCGGAATTAGGGTTTCACATTTGATCGCATGCTATACATTCATATGATCAACTTAAACATCAAGTGAAAGATGCGTTACCATGGCCATGATAAGGAGGCGGCTTGGAAGCAAAGACCAAGAGAGATCTTCTCCACAAGTGACGCACACAAGAAGAGAGATGGCTTCTTCTTGTTGATCTTTGTGCTAGCAAAGATCTTCAAGTGTCCTTGCCGAATGGAAGGGATGGGAGACGAGATCTTGCTTGGGCGAGAGCTCCACACGTTCGTCCACCTCTTCTCCACACGCAAATTGCAAGAAGCCAAGCGAAGTGAAGTCAAGTGGTGAACGGCTTGGCGTTAGGCGTTTTGAAGAAGAGGCCTTGATGACTTACCATAAATGGAAGCATGCACTCATAAACGACCAAAACGCCATCACCCTTTCGAACCATGCGTTCACATAAGTGAACCGGTTCTCTTTTGGTTTAATTGCATTTGGTTCAACAAACCAAATCAAATAAGCCCAAGCCCCTTGGTCTAGATCATATCAAACCCTTAGGTTCAAGATCTAACCGTTCATCTCCTGATGCTCCTGATCTCACCGATCTAGCCTCACCTCTCTCGATCGAAGCTTACCGATCTCAAGCCCTAATCAATCAAACATGATCAGACCAGATCTCACTTACAATCAGAGATTAAATCCCTTTAAACTGAACCCAAACAATTCAGTCCACACGATCTGACTCAAGTAAGCCATATCATCAATTTGTGCGACCCTGAGGGTTTCCTTTGAATGTCGGTAACGATAACTTTCGTTATCACGATCAGTGAGGGGTATCTAGCAACACATCACTGTCTCCCGATATAAAGGAAAGAGTCTTCCAAGACTACTCCCAAAACACAGCACAAGGGTGAATGCACTTCACTAGGCATACATGTTTCCTTTGCCACTGGATGTTCTTATTGGACAAGCGTGTCAAGCTTGTGTCTCCAATATGATGAGCATGATTAGATCAGATGAACATAGTCACCTGGGTATGGCCATACACTTTCTCAATCATCTCATTCAGGGGGGCCCCTTTAGAACACCACACTCCTTGAACAAGGAGACGGCAATCCTTTATCTATCACTAGTGTCCTAACCTGACTCATGATCATTATCCAAGATAGTCTATAATCATTATGTTTCAAATGATGTTGAACTACCTCAAAACAATGACAATCATCATCTAGAAACACAAGTGATCTCAAGTCAGAGGACATGTGCCACTTGATGCAAACAAGGATTATTCACATTGTGACAAGCAATTGAATATCCTAGTAGGGTATGTCCAGTACATCCAATGTACCCATGAGTCTACATCTTATTCCATGCTCGAAGCATCCTATAAGATTAGAACACATATTAGTCTCAATCATATCAAGGCTGTCTCATGTTCACCAAGATATCTCGACTAAGGACATATGCATGTCAGCCTAGCTGAACAGCTTTGAGACATTATTCAGAAGCACAGTTATTGCAGCAGACAATGTAACAAACTGAATAATAACCATTGCCTTTATAAACACAAGAGTTTATTACATGATACTTTTACAATCCCAAGGCCTCAAACATTAGCCTTAAGGGCATACCCTAACAATCTCCCACTTGCACTTAATCTAATGGTTGAGAAATCTCAAACCCATATTATTACAGTGCTTCTCATGCTTCTGCTGCGCCAGAGGCTTGGTAAGCGGGTCAGCCAGATTGTCGTCTGTATGAACCTTACATATTTTGATCTCGCCACGATCAATGATCTCCCGGATCAAGTGAAACCGTCTCTGTATGTGCTTGGACTTCTGGTGCGACCGTGGTTCCTTTGCTTGTGCAATGGTTCCAGTGTTATCACAGAAGATAACCAAAGGATCTGCACTCGAAGGAACAACACCAAGTTCTCTCACGAACTTACGAATCCACACTGCCTCCTTGGATGCTTCCAAGGCTGCAACATACTCGGCTTCTGTTGTGGAATCAGCAACAGTAGACTGTTTGAAACTTTTCCACACCACTGCTCCACCATTCAAGCTAAAAACATAGCCTGATTGCGATCGGAAATCATCCTGGTCCGACTGGAACGAAGCGTCAGTATATCCTTCTATACTGAGTTCTTCCTGACCACCATATATCAAGAACATATCTTTGGTCCTCCGCAGATATTTTAAAATGTTCTTGACTGCAATCCAGTGCGCCATACTTGGATTACTTTGGAATCGACTGGTCACGCTTAACCCGTAAGCGACGTCAGGGCGAGTACACAACATCGCATACATAATGGACCCAATAGCCGAAGCATAAGGCGTATTATCCATTTCATCTTTCTCAGTCTGTGTTTGTGGACACTGACTCTTCGAAAGATTCAGACCATGTCTGACTAGAAGATATCCTCATTTAGAATTCTCTAAATGAAATCTCTCCAGGACTTTATCGATGTAAGTACTCTGGCACAGCCCGAGAAGCCTCTTAGATCTATCCCTGTATATCTTCACACCTAGTACATAGGCTGCTTCTCCTAGATCTTTCATCTGGAAACATTTTCCTAACCATGCTTTAACAGCATGCAGTTCAGGAATATCGTTTCCAATGATTAAGATATCATCGACGTAGAGGACTAGGAAAGTAATCACGCTCCCACTAAACCTCTTATATACACACGGGTCATCCTCGTTCTTGATGAAACCAAACTCAGAGATTGATTCATCAAAACGAATATTCCAGCTTCTAGATGCTTGTTTAAGTCCATAAATGGACTTCTTTAACTTGGATATTTTATGACGATCTGATGGATTAGTGAAACCTTCAGGTTGTGTCATATACACATCCTCATCCAGATTTCCATTAAGGAAAGCGGTCTTCACATCCATCTGCCAGATCGCATAATCGTAATATGCTGCTATCGCGAAAAGAATCCGAATAGACTTGAACATGGCTACAGGAGAGAAAGTTTCATCATAATCTATCCCGTAGATTTGTTTGAAACCTTTCGCAACAAGCCTGCCTTTATAGGTAACCACGTTACCATCCATGTCAATCTTCTTCTTGAAGATCCATTTACAGCCTATAGGGATAACTCCCGGAGGCGGATCAACCAAATCCCAGACTTGGTTATCTGACATGGAGTCCATCTCGGCTCGCATAGCTTCAAGCCATCTAGCTGACTTCGGTCCACTGACCGCATCCGCATAAGTCAGGGGTTCATCATTATCAATGATGTAGACTCCGTCATAGCGCTCAGGCTGTCGACGGATCCTTCCCGATCTTCGCGGTTCCCGTGATATCTGAGCCTCAGGTTGTTCAGTAACCTGTTCTACCGGCTCAGGCACATCCAACTGTGCTTGACTACTTTGTCCTTCTTCTGGATTCTCATCCAGCTTTATTTCTCTCCCACTGGCCTCTTGCAGAAGAAACTCCTTCTCTAGAAATATGGCCGTTCGAGCAACAAATACCTTGTTCTCTTTGGGATCGTAGAAATAATAACCCTTAGTTTCCTTAGGGTAACCGACAAAGATACATTTCTCAGATCTGCTCTCCAGTTTCCCAGAGGCGAGCTTTTTGACATAAGCCTCGCAACCCCAGATCCTGATAAATGTCAAGCTCGGCTGTTTCCCATACCATAACTCGTATGGAGTCTTTGAAACTGCCTTGGATGGCACTCGGTTTAGTACCTTTGCAGCTGTTTCCAGTGCAAATCCCCAAAAGGAGTATGGAAGAGTAGCCTGACTCATCATAGAATGAACCATATCAAGTAACGTTCTATTTCTCCTCTCGGACACACCATTCCATTGCGGTGTTCCTGGTGGAGTGAGCTGTGAGATAATCCCACACTCCTTCAGATAGTCAGTAAACGCATGACTCAAGTATTCTCCACCTCGATCAGAACGAAGTGCCTTGATATTTCGGCCTAGCTGATTTTGTATTTCATTCTTGAACTCTTTGAACTTGTCAAAAGATTCACTCTTATGTCTCATCAGATAGACATACCCATATCTACTGAAATCATCAGTAAAGGTAATGAAGTACTGATAGCCACCTCTGGCATGTTTACTAAATGGCCCACACACATCACTGTGTATAAGGTCAAGTAAACCTGAAGCCCTTTGACCTTTGTGAGGAAAAGGAGACTTCGTCATTTTACCCATTAAACAAGCTTTGCATGTATCAATCTCCTCATAGGAGAATGATCCCAGCAGTCCATGATCATGCAACCGCTTAATGCGCTTCTTGTTAATATGGCCTAAACGACTATGCCATAGCAAGGTGCTGTCATCAGCATACTTGGCTTTCTTATTATCAATGTTTTGTATAGAATATTCCATGTCCAACATGAATAACCTATTGTTAATTGAACCAGTAGCATAAACAATATTATCAAGAGTAAGATAACACTTTGAAATCTTGCATTCAAAGGAAAACCCTTTCCTGACAAGAGCAGGAATAGAGATAATATTTTTGGTAATACTGGGTACAAAATAACAATTGTTTAATTCTAATACAATGCCAGATGGTAATGAGATGTAATAATCCCCTACTGCAACAGCAGCAACCCGTGCCCCGTTTCCAACTCGTAGGTCCACCTCATGCTGTCCCACCTGCCTTCTTCTCTTGAGTTCCTGTACATTTGAACAAATGTGAACTCCACATGCAGTGTCCAACACCCATGATATAGAAGAAGATGAAACCATGACTTCCGTCACGTATATACCTGAGCCAGAAGCGATGCTTCCCCTCTTATCTCCTTGGAGTGCTTTACAGTCCTTTTTCCAGTGACCCAGCTGGCCACAGTGGAAACACCTGTTGTCCTTCGACCGCTTTACCTTCTGTTTCAGAGCCTTGCTGTAACTCTTGACAGGGGCTTTGCCCTTCTTCCCCTTCTTCTTGTTCCTGGAAAGAACCATTAAGACAGAGGTTGAAGGCTTTCCCTTCAGAGTCTCCTCAGTAGTCAAGAGCATATTCAGCAGCTCTGCCGGAGTACAATCGATTTTGTTCATATTAAAGTTAATAATGAACGCATCGAAAGAGGGCGGGAGAGACTGCAGAATAATGTCTACAGCAAGCTCCTGGTTGATGGTATGCCCCAGTTTCTCCAGAGCCTCCTTGTGCCCAATCATCTTGAGCACGTGAGCTCCCACTGGGCTCCCTTCAGCCAGTTTGCTCTGAAAGAAAAGCTTTGTCAGATTATAGCGTTCTGTCCTCGCCTGTGCAGCATACAGCATCTTGAGGTTCGCTATAATCTCTATAGCCGACATATCCTCATGCTGACGCTGCAGCGGTGGCGTCATAGACACTAGCATCAGGCAAGCGACATCAATGCTATCATTGACATGCTTTTCATAGGCATCACGAACCGCCCTTGCGGCGTTTGCAGCGGGTTGAGGCGGCACAGCCGTCTCGAGGACATACAGTTTCCTCTCTGCCTTAAGAACGATCTTAAGGTGTCCGAACCAGTCTGAGAAGTTTGGCCTAGCAAACTTCTCCCTTTCCAGTAGGGATCGCACATTGAAGCTCATGGTGTTCGTTGCTGCAGGAATCTACAACAATGCAAGAACAGCAAGGTCAGTATCAATGTTAAGAATCAATCAGGACTTAAGAATGATTCTTTTTCTCACTATTTTATCTGGCTGAAAAATCCAGCAAAACAGCCCGAAAGAGTAGAACTCTTTTAGTGAGATGGGATCCAGATTTCATACTTGGTCTCCGCGTCCCGCTCAGGCGAGATAAGATGCACAGAGATGACAAGCACTAATTTCTAGTAGGCTGTCCCAGCCAATCGCCAACCCGTGCGATTCCCCTTCACCTGGGCAATCCAGCAGACTGTGCCAACTGAGTTGGTACAACACAGTCTCTGATCCCTCAGATGGCTGCCTCCATGCGCTACCATATGCGCCACATATGTAGCCTACATGGTCAAGCTGACCCGACCTACTCCCTGGACCACCACGTGCTATGCTGAGCAACGAGAAGCGATAAATCCCTTCTCTGTAACACGCAGGTGTAATCCCGCACCGTCTGAAGATAGATGGACGTGCCCACTGAGTGGGTACAACACGGCTCCAACGATAGTCAGAACAGTGAGGTTTCGCGTCAGAAGGCATTACGTGCTTGATATTTTAGCATTTGGATTTTAACGGTCTTTTATCTTCTTACTATCAGGCAAATCCTATGGCTATAGCAGAAGATAAATAACTCATGCAATTCTAATTATTAAACAATAAAAGAAAGCATGGATCTTATGTGGTAAAAGCCCATAGCCTAAGTAAGACCTTAATTAACTTAAGTCTTCACTTGCTTTTCTTGGGTCTTTTGCATCTCATCTGGTCCAACCCAGGGCCCTAGCGCTCAATGCAGCTCAGGTGCGCCCACCAGGTAGTTGCGCCTGTCATAGGGTCGAACCCTAGACCTCCCACCTGGTCAAGCCACTGCTGCATGCACCAATGCCATGTGTGCTCTGTGCTCTTGTCTAATTAAAATATATTTTAATCTATCTAGACAAGCTTGACACGCAGGTCAAATATACAATAAATTAATTAAAAATGTGATTCGCAGATCACAAAAATAATAATTTACCAGGCTCGCAGGCCCCAGCACAGCACACATTAAGGGCAACCCACATAAGATTAAATAAACAAGCATCATGGCATCATTCAATCAACATGTGATCCATTATAAAGAAAATAAAAGTTTTGAAAACCCATTGGCATCAATTTTAATTTTCTTATGTGCCCTACAACCTTACAACGGTCCATTGATAGGGATCCACTCAACAATCTAGTTAGATCCATGCCCTTTCATGCACCAAGTCCTAACTGACTCGAGTTGACCTAATGGTCAACCATGCATGCGCCGAGGGCTGAACAACCAACATGAGTTCTGGCAAGCGGGTGTGACCCCGGGCCTAACTCATGTGTGTTCACTGGGTGTCTCAACTAGACCTCGCTACACGCCTGTGATGCAATCGACCTATAGCCACCTCGTGCTTGTGCACAGGTGCCATCTGGTCGATCCATCTAGGCTGTCAGATGGTCTGATCAGACTATGTGGATCTAACCTAGAGGGTGACTTCAACCCCATCAACCCGTCTAAGGGTTTATAGTAAGTGCATATAGATCTAAATGTTTGCGCGCAAGTAGATATAAGTTTTGATGAAATACCATTCAACATACTTAACATGCGCCAACAAGAACATGCATAAACATGAACATCACACATGCGCCAAACACCTAAAACCTAGCATGTGGTTGCGCATGTGAAATAGATCTATACTAACAAGGATCACAAAACAAACAAAGCAATCATATGAACATATATTAACCGCTCTGATACCAATTGTTAGGGTCCCCTTCAAGGGGGAGCGAGAAACCCTAAGGTGAGTACCCCTTTCGAGAGGGGGGCGCAAGTGACCTTTCTTTACTTTAGCAGCAGAATTAGGGTTTCACATTTGATCGCATGCTATACATTCATATGATCAACTTAAACATCAAGTGAAAGATGCGTTACCATGGCCATGAGAAGGAGGCGGCTTGGAAGCAAAGACCAAGAGAGATCTTCTCCACAAGTGACGCACACAAGAAGAGAGATGGCTTCTTCTTGTTGATCTTTGTGCTAGCAAAGATCTTCAAGTGTCCTTGCCGAATGGAAGGGATGGGAGATGAGATCTTGCTTGGGCGAGAGCTCCACACGTTCATCCACCTCTTCTCCACACGCAAATTGCAAGAAGCCAAGCGAAGTGAAGTCAAGTGGTGAACGGCTTGGCGTTAGGCGTTTTGAAGAAGAGGCCTTGATGACTTACCATAAATGGAAGCATGCACTCATAAACGACCAAAACGCCATCACCCTTTCGAACCATGCGTTCACATAAGTGAACCGGTTCTCTTTTGGTTTAATTGCATTTGGTTCAACAAACCAAATCAAATAAGCCCAAGCCCCTTGGTCTAGATCATATCAAACCCTTAGGTTCAAGATCTAACCGTTCATCTCCTGATGCTCCTGATCTCACCGATCTAGCATCACCTCTCTCGATCGAAGCTTACCGATCTCAAGCCCTAATCAATCAAACATGATCAGACCAGATCTCACTTACAATCAGAGATTAAATCCCTTTAAACTGAACCCAAACAATTCAGTCCACACGATCTGACTCAAGTAAGCCATATCATCAATTTGTGCGACCCTGAGGGTTTCCTTTGAATGTCGGTAACGATAACTTTCGTTATCACGATCAGTGAGGGGTATCTAGCAACACATCACTATCTCCCGATATAAAGGAAAGAGTCTTCCAAGACTACTCCCAAAACACAGCACAAGGGTGAATGCACTTCACTAGGCATACATGTTTCCTTTGCCACTGGATGTTCTTATTGGACAAGCGTGTCAAGCTTGTGTCTCCAATATGATGAGCATGATTAGATCAGATGAACATAGTCACCTGGGTATGGCCATACACTTTCTCAATCATCTCATTCAGGGGGCCCCTTTAGAACACCACACTCCTTGAACAAGGAGACGGCAATCCTTTATCTATCACTAGTGTCCTAACCTGACTCATGATCATTATCCATGATAGTCTATAATCATTATGTTTCAAATGATGTTGAACTACCTCAAAACAATGACAATCATCATCTAGAAACACAAGTGATCTCAAGTCAGAGGACATGTGCCACTTGATGCAAACAAGGATTATTCACATTGTGACAAGCAATTGAATATCCTAGTAGGGTATGTCCAGTACATCCAATGTACCCATGAGTCTACATCTTATTCCATGCTCGAAGCATCCTATAAGATTAGAACACATATTAGTCTCAATCATATCAAGGCTGTCTCATGTTCACCAAGATATCTCGACTAAGGACATATGCATGTCAGCCTAGCTGAACAGCTTTGAGACATTATTCAGAAGCACAGTTATTGCAGCAGACAATGTAACAAACTGAATAATAACCATTGCCTTTATAAACACAAGAGTTTATTACATGATACTTTTACAATCCCAAGGCCTCAAACATTAGCCTTAAGGGCATACCCTAACAATCTCCCACTTGCACTTAATCTAATGGTTGAGAAATCTCAAACCCATATTATTACAGTGCTTCTCAAACATTAGCCATGTCTCACTGGAAGGTATCCTTTCTTGGATTGCTCCATGTAGAACCTCTCCAGTACCTTATCAATGTAAGTACTCTGACTAAGGGCTAAGAGTCTCTTGGATCTATCCCGGTAGATCCTCACGCCTAGAATATAGGCGGCCTCCCCTAAGTCTTTCATCTCGAAACACTTCCCCAACCATGTCTTCACAGCTTGAAGACTAGGGATGTCGTTTCCGATGAGCAGTATGTCATCGACATACAAGACCAGAAAAATTACCAAGCTCCCACTAAATTTTCTGTATACACAGGCGTCATCTTCGCTTTTGATAAAGCCATAATCTCTCACGGCTTCATCAAATCGAAGATTCCAACTTCGAGATGCTTGCTTTAATCCATAAATGGATCTCTTTAGCCTGCAGATTTTACTAGCCTCTGCAGGATGGATGAAACCATCAGGTTGTGACATATACACATCCTCAGTCAGCTTCCCGTTAAGGAACGCTGTTTTCACATCCATCTGCCATATCTCATAGTTATGATATGCAGCTATTGCAAGTAGAATCCGAATGGATTTAATCATGGCAACTGGCGAGAAGGTTTCATCATAGTCCACCCCGTGGACTTGTTTAAATCCTTTAGCCACCAATCTACCTTTATAGGTAACTATGTTGCCATCCATGTCGGTTTTCTTCTTGAAAACCCATTTGCATCCAATGGGTGTTACCCCATCAGGCGGCTCAACCAAATCCCAGACTTGGTTAGCTGACATGGAATCCATCTCGGATCGCATGGCGTCAAGCCATTTCTCGGAGTCCGGTCCATTGACCGCCTCATCGTAGGTCCTGGGTTCATCCTCAATGATGAAGATTCCATCGTGTTGGGTCGGCAGCGACCCATACCTCTCAGGTGCACGACGAATCCTCCCAGATCTACGTGGGACCTGTGTCTGAGCCTCTGGTTGTCCAACAACCGGTGCAGGTGGCTCAGATTCCATCTCTATATCTTGTGGTTGAACTTGGACCTCATCCTAGTCAAATTTACTCCCACTAACTTCTTTCATGAGAAATTCTTTCTCCAGAAAGACAGCTCCCCGAGCAACAAAAACTTTGTTCTCGGCTGGGACATAGAAGTAGTATCCTCTAGTTTCCTTAGGATACCCCACAAACACACACTTATCAGATCTAGGTTCTAGCTTGCTAGAATCCTGACGTTTGACATAAGCCTCACATCCCCAGATTCTGATAAAAGTGAGATTAGGGCGTCTTCCAGTCCATACCTCGTATGGTATTTTGGAGACACTCTTAGATGGAACGTTATTCAGTATCAGAGAAGCTGTCTCTAGTGCATGCCCCCAGAATGAGGGAGGTAGAGTTGCATGACTCATCATAGATCGAACCATATCCAATAAAGTTCGATTTCTCCTCTCAGATACACCATTCCATTGAGGTGTTCCAGGAGGAGTGAGTTGGGATACGATCCCACATTCCTTCAGATAGTCAAAGAACTCACCGCTCAGGTATTCTCCACCTCGATCTGATCGAAGAGCTTTAATGGATCTTCCAAGCTGGTTCTCTACTTCATTCTTGAACTCCTTGAATTTCTCAAAGGATTCAGACTTATGTCTTATCAGGTAGACATAACCATACCTACTGAAGTCATCAGTGAAGGTAATGAAGTAGTTGTACCCTCCTCTGGCTTGTTTATTGAAAGGCCCACACACATCAGTATGTATGAGATCCAATAAACCTCCTGTCCTCTCACCAATCTTGGTGAAGGGCGCTTTTGTCATTTTCCCTAATAAACAAGGTTCACAAGTATCAAATTCCTCCAAGGAACTTGAATCTAACAATCCATTTGCATGGAGTTGTTGGATGCGATTCTTGTTTATATGGGCCAATCGACAGTGCCATAGGAAAGCACCAATTGAACCACTCAGTTTGATCCTTTTATTACTTATGTTACAAATAGAACTTTCCATATCCAAGATATACAGACCATTGCATAAAGTACCCTTCCCATAGAACATGTTTGCAAATGAAAAAGAACAGGAGTTCTTATTTATTTCAAATTTAAAGCCCTTCCTTGCTAAGCAAGGAATGGATATAATGTTCTTGGTAAGAGAAGGTACATAGAAGCAATTATCTAGTTCTAAGTGAAGTCCAGAAGGCAAGGAGAGAGTCAAAACGCCTACAGCAACAGCAGCAACCTGTGCCCCGTTTCCAACTCGTAGGTCTATCTCTCCAGGCTTCACCGTTCTACTTTTCTTGAGCCCCTGCATATTTGTACAAATATGAGCTCCACATGCGGTATCCAATACCCATGACATAGAAGTAGAAAGATTGACTTCTGTAACATAAATACCTGAGCTAGAAGACGAAGCCTTGCCTCTCTTCTTCTCATTCTGAAGTCGTACCATATCCTTTATCATGTGAGGTGGTCCTCCACATGAGTAGCACTTATTATCCCTGACTCTTTCCATCTTTATTTTCAGTGTTTTAGTTAAGCCTTTGGGCTCAACACACTGAATGTCTACTTTAGGAGGGTTGAGCTCAACCAATGTATCAAAGAGCTGCCTTAGATTAGAAATGATTTCAGAGGCACTCTTAGATTCATATTGCCCTCTTACCTCGGGCGACATGTTGGTTAGCATCAATTGTGCAACCTCCAACGTATCAACTTGATGCTTATCATAAGCATCTTTCTCAGCCGCTGAGGCCGAGCATGGAAGTGGCTCAGGAATTGGTTTCTCAAGGATATATAGTTTCCTCTCGAGCTTGAGCACAATTCTCAAGTTCATATACCAATCCTTTAAGTTGGATTCAACCAACTTATCCCTTTCTAGGGTAGATCGCAGTGACCATCTGCCATTGTTCACAGCCATTGTTCTATAACACCCAAGAAACAGCAGATTAGTACTACTTTGAATCATTTAAACTGGACTTGTTTTAAATGATTATGGCTCCCACTATTTTGATTCGAATTGACAACCCACAAAGTCAATCGGGAAGTTTAAGACTTCCTAGTGAGATGGGATCCTTATTCCACACAGGGCTTTGCGTCCCACGAGGGTGGGATGAGATGCACAAAGTGACCCATGCTTCACAAGGTGGGCGCGCCGGCCGGTTGCTCCAAGCAACTCCCTTTATTGAAACAGTCTAGGCGTTTATGTCCAGCGAAGGCTGGATACAACATGAAACCCTAACCTTTCAATGATGCCTCTAGAATTTCACCATGTGCCCAGCACATGTGAACTTCTAGTCAAGTCCATTCCTAACCGTTATGCCCAGGGCCAACGAGTTTCCTTGCGAAGGCACGTCCAGGTTAAAACTGGACTGGGGAAATCATTGTCACCACGCACTTTCTAAAGATAAGTGGGTGTGTCCCACGAGGGTGGGAAACAATTCACAACTCCACTGATCGATAGCTTAGTGAGGGCTACGCGTTAGAAGGCTACTAGACTTGATATTTCTTTGAGGGTTTTTAAGTCTCATCATCCTACATTTTATCTTATGTCTAACAATACAGGCATGCTCTCCTATAGTGATAACATAATGATAAAACATTTCAGGCATGCTTTTATCAAATAGGGAAAGCAGTAAAGGATGATGTGATCAAAGCCCTTTCAAGACATTGAATCAACTCATGCCTAAGGAGATTCAACTCTTGACATAGGACTCAAGCCCCTATAATAGACCTAGCCTAGCCGCCCTCTATCTTGGTCCTCAAGGTCGGCTCCAAGGTCCTTTCAACATGGTTTAGCTCACAAACCCTAAGGGTAGACCCCAAAGGTTCGGCCAATGCCATGGTCTTTCTTTGTGGAGGATGCGCCACCATGCAAGAAGCCAAGTTAGCTAGCACACAAACCCAAGGGTTCGGCCATGCCAAACTTGCGCCACTATGCAAGCTTGTTGCGCCTCTTCCTTCGATGCATGCGCCAAGCTCCAAGTACATGCGCCACCCTAATCTTCTTCTTTGCAAAAAGGAAAAGCGGCACGCAGGCCTCACAAGGATACATCACAGGCATGCAAAGGTGGCTTGACTAATGATCACAACATCATGCACAATCAAGGTATTTATTCATGCAATTCTACATGCTCATGAAAAACATAAAATCAGAAATTTTACTTTTTCATAAAGCTAGTCTCTTCTTCTCATCTTCTTCTCACAAATCCTTTGGTTAATTGCGATTTATTTTTCAAGACGATTTCAGAGATCCTTTCGGCTGGCAATTTTGTCATATCAAGAGACCTGGCCAGTCCGGAGACACAATGCCCGTCCTACTTGACAAAATTACGTGCGCCTTTGATCTTTAAATCAAACAAGAAAAATAGTCCAAAAATCCAAAAGAGATTGAGAGGATGATAGAAAACAAGAAACCCTAATCTTTCTATTTTTAGAAAAATTGATTGCCATGCATCATGCTATTTACGAAAATAGAGATATGGCATGTGAGCATGAAAGAAAAGTATAAAACATCGTTCGAGGCTTGCAAGTCCCTCTGATACCACTGTTGGGAAACCCCGGGGACATTTTACAATTTTTCAGAGTCATGGACATACATATTTGCACAACGGAAGAATGTCCCCGAAACAGGCCGGTCCCAAAAACCCAGTGAAGATCGCATGCAAGGGAGTCAACACGATGAGTTAAGAAATACCTTAGAGCAAAGAAGAGAGCGATGCCGATGTAGGCGTCCAAGCGTCCGCCCTCTGCAGTCTCACACACACGGATCTCTTGAGTCCTCTTCTTCCTCGCCCGGTGCTAGCCTCGGGAAGAAGATCCAAGCCTTGTGTTCTCACTTCAGTACTTGCGCTACCTCCAAGGTAGAAGCGCCAATTGATGAAGAAGAATGCCGCCAAGCCTTCAAGTGTCTTGCGCCAAAGGAGGAAGAGAAGATGAAGCTTGCGGCTAGGATTTGATGGAAGAAGAAGGTTGCGCCAATGCCTCTTCAAACCCTTGCTTTCGCCCCTCCTCTTGTGTTCACGCCTCCAAGAATCGATCATCTAATTGAGGGGGCGATTAGGGTCTCATTTATAGGGCAAGAGGCGGTTAGGGTATGGGCTAGGATCAAGACAAGTGTAGGGCTAGGATGAAGAGGTTTGAGATAAGGAAAGTCTCCAAGACATTTCCTTAATTCTCATTCAACCTTTCCTCATTAAGCTCCACGCCTTCCTTGTGCGCCAAGGCCTTGCCTTGCGCCCCAAGCAATGCCTTAAAGGCATGCATTCCATCAATGGAAGAGGGCTAGGCGCCAATTGCTTCCTTAATGAAGCAATTTTGCCACCCTAACCCCATTATGCCCCTTAGGCGCCAATGGGGTTGGGTCTCTTCCCATTATACCCTTTTAGCCTCTCATCTCTTCATGAGAACTTGTTATTGGGTCTCATTGGATAATGAGCTAGCCCAAACTCCATTACATGGGTTGATTAAGCACTTGGATCCAATCCAATGCAACCCTAATTCAAATGTGACCAACCATGGTCAAATACGGGTCAACCTGCCAAAAATGAAGTTTGGCTCCAATAATATTCTTCCATCTCATCAGGCCCATTGGCGCTGATGAAATCTCCCAATAAGATCCGAGTTATCCAATAACTCGATCATAAGGCTTCCCGATCAATACGAGAACTCAAGTATCAAGGTGTGCGACCCTGTAGGTTCCTCTGACGCTGGCAGTGCTGACCAAAGATCACCACAAGCAGTGAGTGGCACCTAGCAGTGCATCGCTGCTACCCAGGTCATTGGAATGGATATCGACATCGACATCCCCATCATCGCAACTAGGTACAGATGCATTACAGTCTCTTTGCCGAACTGATATCCGATTGGACAAGTGTGTCACCACTTGTTTTCATCCAATCACATGGCTATGACTAAATCAGGTTCTTACCTGGGTATGGCCATACACTTTCAGTCATAGAACCATAGAGGAGCTCCATGGATATCAAGCTTCTCAAAGGAAGGGGCAAATCCTATGTCTATCCATTGACCTTCTCATATGGGTCGTGACACGCTCAATGACAACCTTTATGACCTTCCAACTACGGCAAGGTGTTAGGTTGCATCAAAGCAAGTCTCTAACCATATAGAATGATCAATGACCTCAAGTCAAGGGATCAATGCATCTCCTATCACTTATGAGGATAACTCATGACACCAAGTCATAGCCTCATAGCGGGTCTATCCAGTATATCCTCCCATGATATACCCATGTGTCTGCGTTAGCACCCCGTGACCTAACCAGCCCACATACCAGTCTCATAAGCACCATAGTTGTCCCATATCCACTAAGGTACATTGACTGGGGATCTTTATTTGAGCACAGATCCAATCTGTCTCCAGGGACATTATCATGTAAGTACACAATCGCAGGTGTAGACAGACAATGATAACGACAATGCCATAATGATATATAAATATCAATGTCAAGTAGTACATAAGTTGACCAAAGCTAGGTCCTAGGGCATATACACCAACAGTGATGTGGGCGCCCAAGGCTAGATTTGGCAAGGGGGTTGTAGGTTTATGAAGCCCCTTTAACTCAAGTCTTCAAGTGGAAGTAGTGGAACTATGTTGAAGCTGAATTTCCTTCTTTGGAGCTCACTTGGTGAGTGAGTGGTGAGCTGAATGTTCTGAGTTTTCTGGAGCTGCTTCTTCACCTGTAGGGTTAGTTGCCCAAAGAAACATGCTACCCTATATGCACTAGGAATGACATTGCATTTTATTGAAAGCAAATTGCAGATATGCAAATAAGGAAAGTAGATGTGCAAATAAGGAAAGTGCTTATGCTTCTAACCTATCATGATGCGATGCAATGCAAGAAGAAGGTAGGACCCTTGGAAGAGAACCCATACCTGAGGGGTTTCTTTTGAACCCTAGTGGATCTCCTCAGAGCTAGTCTTGGCCCCCCATCATTTCTCCCCGGGTGAGAAAAATTCTCCTCTGGAGAATTGTCCCTGTACCCTTGGAGTAACTCTGGGTTGGCTTGGACAAGCTCAGCCTCAGGAAGCCAAACCTCCTCACCAGATGTGTAATGGACTCGGTAAAAGATTTGTATCTCATCATGTGTGAGGCGAGTCTGATCTTCCAGGATGGCGTCAATGGCTGGCTCGTGGGCATCAGCAGGCTCCGGGGTGGGAAGTGGCTCGTGGTAGAGTGTGAGATCCTCTACGTTGATAGTGACTGGGATCCCAAGGTCGGGTGGCAGATCCAGAATGTAGGCGTTGTTGTTGATCTTTTCTGTGATTGTGAAGGGTCCAATCCCTTTCGCATCTAGCTTGTGCCCTTGTCCTTGCACGCGCTCCTCGTGGACTCGTAGTATCACCTGTTCACCTACAGAGAATGACCTTTCTCGGCATGCCTTGTTAGCATCATCACGGTAACGATTAACAGACTCTAACATAGTGCTATATAGCTCATGATGAAGCTGTGAAATATGAAAGGCTAAATCTCTAGCAGATATAGAAACATGGAAATGCCTAGGTGCAGGGAAGAGGTCAATGGGTTTATTCGGCTGGTACCCTAAGTTGGCTTGAAAAGGGGAAAGGCCAGTGGTTCGGTTAGGCACACTATTATAAGAAAACTCGACTGTGGGTAGCAGTTTGTCCCAATTGCCAAGGTGCTCACCAACTAGGCTCCTAAGGATACTCCCAAGTGATCTGTTGACCACTTCTGTCTGACCATCTATCTGGGGATGATAGGCAGTGGAGAATTTTAAGTTTGTGCCTAGAAGTTTCCACAGGGTCCTCCAAAAGTGGCTGACAAACCTAGTATCCCTATCAGACACAATAGTAATAGGAGTACCATGGAGTCTAACTATTTCCTTAAAGAATAGGCGGACTATGGAGGAAGCATCAGAAGTTTTCCTACAGGGTAGGAAATGGGCCATCTTGGTAAACCTATCTACAACCACAAAGATAGAGTCATACTTAGAGGCAGTTCTAGGTAAACCTAAGATGAAATCCATACTTAAGTCTTGCCATGGGGCTCTAGGAATAGGAAGAGGTGTGTATAGCCCAAAGTTGTGTTTCTGAACCTTAGTGGTTTGGCAAGTCTTGCAATGTCTCACTACTTTGGCTACATCCCTATAGAGGTTCGGCCAATAGAACCGTTCCTCTACCAAGGCTAAGGTCTTCTCTCGGCCATGGTGTCCAGCAGATCCTCCTCCATGGATTTCCCAAACTAGGAAGTCCCGGATAGAAGTCTTGGGCACACAGAGTGTTGGGCCAAGAAATAGGTATCCATCCCTAAGGGTATACAGAGAATGGCTATGGACATCTAAACTTAGATAATGGTATATAGCAGAAAAATCAGGACAATCAATATAAGCAGATTTCATGCGATCAAAGCCAATAAGTTCAACATGCAGTTTATTGATAAGCAAAGTAACTCTACTCAAGGCATCAGCTACCTTATTTTCAATTCCAGATTTATGTTTAAGCACAAAGGTAAACTGTTGAAGATATTCTACCCATTTAGTATGCCTAAAGTTAAGTTTCTTTTGGGCATTTAGGAAAGATAAGGCTTGGTGATCACTATGAAGGGTGAACTCGGTATGGATAAGGTAGTGTCTGAAATGCCTAAGGGTTTGGACTACAGCATAGAACTCCTTATCATAAGTCAAATATTTCTGCCTGGCCTCATTTAGCTTTTCACTGAAGAAGGCAATAGGGTGACCTTCTTGGTTGAGGGTCCCTCTATGCCTATGCCAGAGGCATCACAATCGACCTCAAAGACTTTGCTGAAGTCTGGGAGCCTAAGAACTGGGGCAGTGGTCATCCTAGACTTGAGTTCTTCAAAAGCCTTAGTAGTAGACCTAGTCCAGGCAAAATCACCTTGTTTCATGCAACTGGTGATTGCGGGAACTATGGAGCTAAAGTTCTTGATGAACCTATGGTAGAAAGTAGCTAGGCCATGGAAACTCCTAACTTCAGTAACGGTTTTAGGTTCAGGCCAGTCTAAGATTGCTTGGACCTTAGCAGGATCAGCTTGTAAACCTAACTCAGAGACAATGAACCCTAGGAAGACAACCTTATGAGAGAGGAAAGAGCACTTCTTTAGGTTGATGTACAACTTCTCAGTCCTAAGTAGGTCACAGGTCTTCCTTAAATGTTCTAGGTGTTCTTCCTTAGTCTTACTATATATTAGGATGTCATCAAAGTAGACTACTAGGAATTTACCTATATATGGTCTAAGCACTTGGGTCATAAGTCTCATAAAGGTTGAAGGGGCGTTGGTTAGCCCGAAGGGCATGACCAACCACTCATATAGACCATCCTTTGTTTTGAAGGCGGTCTTTCATTCATCCCCTAACCTTATTCTGACTTGGTGATAACCACTCCTAAGGTCAAGTTTGCTAAACCAAGTAGATCCTACAAGGAGGTCTAGCATGTCATCTAGTCTTGGGATAGGGAACCTATACTTTACAGTTATTTTGTTGATAGCCCTACAGTCAATACACATGCGCCAACTACCATCCTTCTTTGGGGTAAGAAGGGCTGGGACGGCGCAAGGGCTTAGGCTTTCCCTAACGTGTCCCTTGGATAGGAGGTCATCTACCTGTCTCTTAAGTTCCTCATGTTTAGTGGGGCTCATCCTATAATGGGGAAGGTTGGGTAAGGTTGAGCCGGGGACAAGGTCTATGTTATGCTGAATGTCCCTAAGAGGGGGTAAGCCTATGAGTAACTCCTCTGGGGTTAACTCATTATAGTCTGAGAGGAGGGCTTCTATCTCAGGGGGTGGCTTATCCTCTTGGTCAGGGTTGGGTTCCTTAAAGAGTAAGGAGTAGATAGGTTGGGTCTCTTGGATTTCCTTAGTGAATGCTTGGGGTCGGATGAGTTGAATGGTGGGCTTGCTATCACTAGACTTGGTTGAGGCTCTAAGTTCCTTGGGTAGGGAAGGTTTCAACCTAATCTTTTTCCCATCTTGGCTAAAGACATATGTATTGGTGCGACCATAGTGGATCACATCCATGTCATATAGCCAAGGGCGACCCAGAAGGATTTGTGCGACGTCCATGGTGATGACATCACACCAGATCTGTCCTTGATAGGTGCCGAATTAGAGGGGCACAAGGCATCTATGGGTGACGGGTACACTATTTTGGTTAACCCAGGAGATGCTATAGGGATTCGGGTGTGGTTCTAGTTTGAGCTTAATCTTGACCACAGCTACATGAGAGACGGCATTGACACTGCTTCCTCCATCGATTACAGCCTTGCACATGTGACCATTGCACTTGGTGTAAGTATGGAAGATGCTTGTCCTTCTCCAGTCCTTAGTAGGAACAGGTTTAACCAGATTGCATCTTACTACCCCTAAGGTATTCTGGGAAAACTCATCAGTTTCAAGATCTTGGTATTCTACATCTTGAAGGTTGGGATCTTGGTTTAACTCTTCTTCAGGGGTTGCCTCAGGTTCTAAGGGGTCTTCTTCTATGATAAGGAACCTTTTGGTGCAGTCTCTAGCTATGTGTCCAGGCTGCTTACAATTATGATAGAAAAATCTACTGGTTCCTGTGGGTTGGTTTGGTTTGGGTTGAGGTTGACTTGGCGCCACAGCTTGGGTTGGTCTAGGCCGAGATTGGCTAAGGCTTGGGGAATTGGTTTGAGGAGCCCTAGGGAAGGGTCTAGAGGGAGTAAACTCTCTCCTAGCCTTAATTTCTTGTTCGACCTCTATAGCTCTTTGATAGGCTACCTCTAAGCTATCTATCTGGTAGTAGGTTAGGCTTATTTTGATATCTGGTCTCAGGCCACTCTTGAACCTACTCAGTGTAAGGCTCTTCTAATTTGATCATGTATTGTTCTACAGTTAGGTTTCCCTAGGTATGGCTACTAAGTTGGTCTAGAAGCTTGCTTCGATAGTACGGAGGACGTACTTATCTCTCAACTGAAAGCGCATGTCTTCCCATCTGTCAATTGGATAGTGGAGGGTTCTTTCTACATGGGTCCAATACAACCTAGCTGGTCCATCTAAAAGGCATTTGGCAAGTCTTACCTTGCCTTGTTCTGGGACTTGGCTCCACTCAAAGTATAGTTCTAAGTTGGTGATCCAGTCTAAGAATTCCCTAGGATCTAGGGTTCCACTAAAACGAGGAGGATTCAACTTGACGGCATGGTGCACATCAAATTCCTTGAGTCTTTAGTTATGTTGGTTTTGAGCATGATGCCCATTCCACTCGGTGTGGGGGGTAACCATAGGGTTAGGGGTAGGTTGGCGGTTCATTGTTTCCAAAGGGTCCAAGTTTGCCTCGCTTGGAGGTTGGCTTGGGGTCCTTTGTTGGCCTTCAAGGGTGTTCATCCTAATGTTCATGGCTTGGAATTCATTCCTCATGGTGGTCATTTGTTGAGTAAGCCCAGCATTCATTTCAGCCATTTGTTGAGTAAGTATCCTAAAAGACTCAGCAGGATCCATAGGTTGGTTGTTCTCTTGTTGGGTTCTAGATCTAGTTTGCATGAATGCAATTTTTGAGATGAGTATATCTTTTCGAAAATATGAACCCTAGTAGATTATGGAGTCAATTGTCTCAAACAACCTAAACCACAAGAATCGTTCTAGTAGTAGAAAAAAAATAAGTTTTGGGCTTAAAAAATCTACTCTAGAGCCTATGCTCTGATACCAAACTAATGCGGGCTCAGGACACCAAAACGTGCAAACAACGATTTTTAAAGTTTTGTAATAGGGATAGCAGGAAAACCAAGATTAACTAACGGATTTGAAAGTAAATGTTTTTGTATTTTATATGGGAAAACCGAATTTAAAAATACTTGCAGGAATGAAATTGCGGAAATGAAATGACTGGAATATCTAAAGAAGACTTACAGTGGATCCATTGAGAATAGAAGAGATCTACTTCCCATTCTTCACCGGTCCAACTCTGATGGAAGGTGTCGGTTACACACAGGCAATACAGCAATCCCACACAGGCGTGGGTGAGTTGTTTAAGCAAATAATAAACTTTACAAATCAAAATTGCAAGAGGGAGGTTAAGCCCCCAAGTTCTCTTGCCTAGACAATAAGATGGACTAAGCTAATATGAGGGAGGGGTGGAGAAGAGAGGGCTTGCGCCCCCAAAGGGGCCTTCAAGATCCATGTGCCTTCCTCCCTACAAAAACCAAACAAAGGGTAGAGTCCGAACTTGACAAGAAAGAGAATCACAAGAAAGGAGAAGGAAACTTAACTTAGGGGGTGTTCCTTCAAGGGGGATCCTTGACTTCAAGTTGCCTTCCATGAGAATCTCGGCTTCAAGAATGATCTTCATCAAGCTTTGTTGAAGAGGGACTCTCGGCCTTCAAAGCTTGAAGAGAGGATGGGTCTCGGCAATAAGAAGGGATGGAGCAATGGGTAGTGGCGAATATGAGAAGAGAAGAGGATTAGTGACACAAGCACTTAGAATTTTAATCTAGAAACTACTCGACAATATATTTCATCCAAGATGCAAGTGATGCCATGAAGGCTACAATATATAGGGCAAGGAGAGCTAGGGTTACATGTGACATTTTCCCCTAGGCGCATGAGCAAAATAAGAGAAAATAATTCAGCATTAAACACAAAAGAGAACAAGGAAGGGGCGCAAATGCTCTTGGTTGGACTTCCATCTTTGGCCGGCTTCTTCATGGTAAGTTTTTGAAATTCTTGGCTCCAAGGGGCGGGCGCAAATGTTGAGAGGAGGAAGCAATCGGTTGTGTTTTGATGAGGCTTCCTTCTATGGAGAAGGATTCGAATTGTTGCTTCAAATATTGGGCTCCATTACTTGATTCCTTGATTTGAGGAGAGATTTGTGGATCTAGATTTGTGGCCGATTCTTTGAGGAGTGATTTGTGGATCTAGATTTGTGGCCGATTCTTTGAGGAGTGATGTGGGCGCCCAAGGCTAGATTTGGCAAGGGGGTTGTAGGTTTATGATGCCCCTTTAACTCAAGTCTTCAAGTGGAAGTAATGGAACTATGTTGAAGCTGAATTTCCTTCTTTGGAGCTCACTTGGTGAGTGAGTGGGGAGCTGAATCTTCTGAGTTTTCTAGAGCTGCTTCTTCACCTGTAGGGTTAGTTGCCCAAAGAAACATGCTACCCTATATGCACTAGGAATGACATGGCATTTTATTGAAAGCAAATTGCAGATATGCAAATAAGGAAAGTAGATGTGCAAATAAGGAAAGTGCTTATGCTTCTAACCTATCATGATGCGATGCAATGCAAGAAGAAGGTAGGACCCTAGGAAGAGAACCCATACCTGAGGGGTTTCTTTCGAACCCTAGTGGATCTCCTCAGAGCTAGTCTTGGCCCCCCATCACTTAGCAAGCGAGTTCTACTAGTAGACCCACAGGGAAACTTCTGGGACAACCTAAGATGAATTGAAGAGAGAATTGTAATGTGGTCACTATTGTGAGTGGCAAAAACAATGACACACCTAGAGAATCTATCGAGGGTTCTATGGACAAACTTGAGGACATTACTCCTGAATTAGAAAACAATGAGGAGAAAGGGGAGGAGCTAAAATATTTAGGTCCGCATGCATATGTTCCTCCAATCCCTTTTCCCTAGAGGCTATTTAGAGCAGAGTAAGGAAAATCTGATATCAGAGAGTCTGAAGTGAAAGTCGACTAGGTAATTATGGACATAGAAATAATAAAGGTAAGAGATCCTGGATACATTTCAATTCCCTGCCAAGTTGGTAAGTTTTTTGTTGAAAATGCTTTATGTGACTTAGGATCAAGTGTTAGTTTGATGCCTTCATATATGATTGAGAAAGTAGGTAGTGAAGAGTTTAAACCTACTAGAACTTGCCTTCAATTTGCTAATGGATTTATTCAGCAACCTCTAGGAATTTTAGAAAATGTGTCTGTTAAAATTGATAAGTTTTCTATCTTGACTGATTTCATGATTGTTAAAATGGAAGAAGACACTAAATCACCTATTATTCTAAGTAGACCATTTTTGGCAAGTACAGGAGCTATAATTGATATGCTGCATGAGAAGCTAACATCGAATTTAAATGACAGCAAATTGGTTTATGATTTTTCTTTAAGGGCTAAGAAACTTTATTTTGCAGGTTCTCGTCAATCCCTTGAAGTGAAGGAGGATAGATTCAATGAAGGAAATATTTTTGAAATCGATAGACGTCCCTTAGAATATCGGGCAAAGCATGAGAGGGACAAGAAGAAGAAAGATGGAACATAGGAATTATCTCAAGCTTTAAGGTTAAACCCGTGTAATAATCTAGAAAGGCGTGAAGAACAAATGCTGCCTATTATTCACTGCGCCTCATATCCATTTGAAGGACGATAAACATTATTTTGGTCAAGCTAAGGACCTTAAATAAGCGCTACCTGGGAGGCAACCTAGAGACTTTGAATTTTGTTAATTTCAGCATTTTGTCATTAAGTTTTTTGAATTTTTTGTGATTAGTTATTTAGCTTTGAATTTTCGTAATCAATTTTATTTGCATGTTATGATGAACTTGTCTATGAGAAAAACACTCTAAATTCATTGTTTTACGTGCAAGAATTTTTTAGAAATTTTCTATGATTTTTCTGGAGGAGACCAAGGTCAAAATGCGAAATTTACAGCCGAATCCGTGAATATCACGCAGCCGTGATTTTAAATATAGTTGTGACTGTGCACTAAAGTGAGATTACGAGCGAAGCCGTGAAGCCATTTGTTGTACTTCGCAAGTGCACGGATACTTGAAGTAATAAAATAGATATCGAACCACAGAAACCTTGTTACCAAGTACTGAATAATCGATTTCTCGCTAGTTAGGCAATCAGAAAATAGTGAATAAAACTATCGAAAAGAACACGGAGAAAATATCAGAGAAGGAATCGGGACTAGGGGTTCATCTACTTTAATTTCTAATGGCTAGATTAAGATAAGTGTCTGTCAATCTCATTTTATCATGATGAAGGTATAGTTTACCTCATAAATAAATTGTCTTGCTCTCGCACAAACAATTGTACAAAGAACCGATCTTCACTCTCATGCGAGATCTATTCAATGCTTAAAATAAGTAAACCATCAACTAAGAACTCAAGGATCACTCTCGTGCATCCGAATTCTAAGTTGATAACCTCAAGTGGAAACTCAAGATCACTCTCGTGCATCAAAGTCTCAACACAAGTTTTACTCAAGGTTCTCTGATGACTAAAAATTTAATTTCTTACAATTTCTAATCAAGTCTAAAATATTAACTCGATCCAGAGAATCATAAAATCAACAAGGCATTAAAACTCTCTAAAAATTAGAATTCAAAGAACAACCTAATCTCTTATGTTAGTTCCAAACTCGATAATTCCTAGGGTTCCGAATTTCACAATCAACTTCTCAGTCTATTTCGCAAAATCCTAAAACATGTTGATATTAAGATACAAAGGAGAATTAAAGAGCAATCAATCACAAAAGTAAAATTATCACAATAAAATCAGTTTGACAAAATTAGGGTTTTCTAGTCATTAAGAAACAAAGAGATTACACCCCCATGTCCCAAGGAAAGATTAAGCTACCATGATGAAGGAATTACAATAAGACATGTTTCAATGTTATAAGAAATTGATGTGAGGGAAGAAAAGTTACAAAACAGGGCTGTACTTGAATTACAGCCCGTAATTTTGATATGGACAGTGTTGTCACCACCGTTCTGCTGATTTCTCCGTCGATCAGACTCCAAATACTCTGAAACTTCAGCTGTGTATTCTCCTTCACCAAGCGAAGCTCTCTGTCAAAAATCGTGGCCGGAGGTGGTCTGTAGGCTGAGAACCGACGAACCCTAGTACCGTAATACAAATACGGCAGTGCCGTATTTTGCCCAAAAATTCAGAAACTTTCTATTTGAAATCCTCCAAAAATACAATACCATTGCAGTTTGTCCCAAAAATACGGTAGTGCCGTATTTTGCCCAAGTCTTCTGGTTGGTTTCGCTAGAAAATACGGTATCGTGAGAGTTATGCCCAAAAATACGATAGTGCCGTATTTTTGCTAGAAGGTCTATTTTGACTTGAAATTTGATGTGTAAACTCCTCTTGATGGTTGGAACTCTTTCATGCATTGAGATTGCTTAAAAACCAGTGATAATGATGCCTTTTTGCCTGAAATTGATCAAAAACCTAAGATGGTGTAGATTCCGAAGTATATGATAAAAAAGACATATAATAAGCAAAAGAGCATGCATATGACTCAAAAAGATGATAAAATAAGCAGTAAATTTGTTATGAAATTTTGAGTCATCAAATACATAAGGCTCAAACTTTGCTTGTCCTCAAGCAAATAAAGAAATCAATACCAAGTATTAAAAAATAAATTTTCACATGACGAATAAATTTCTAAAATATAATCATCCATAGAAGATTGCATTAATCCCACACAAAATTTCCAAGTAAATACATCATCTTCTGAAATTAATCTTTAAGACTCAAAAGCTCAATCAAATAAAATTTTGCAATAAGCACAATAATAGAATTTCAATCTCATGAATTAATCTTATTTTTAAGATTTTCATCTAATATGTTTTTGTTTACAGGAATGGGATCTCCAAATCTTTTTCCACTCAATTTTTTTTTATCCTTGTCATTCTGTAAATCGATTACCACCCTTTTTCCGGTGACGAATTTACAGTAAGTTGGTCACATAACCACACATAATATAATTCATGTCTCATAAGTAGAAAGAATTTTCTTGAGACAGAGGTGTCAATGTCGAAGGAACTCTCTCTTGGCATGCATCCACATAGATACACACTTTTTTACATTGAAACTTCAACTCTTATCTTAGGTACCATTGTAAACACAATGCCAAGAAGAGGAGTTATTCCTTTTCATGGATTTGGATTTCTTTTTCCCAACAAATAACATAAAAGATTATAAAGATCAACTAGATTAATCAATTGATATCAACACAATAACATGTGCAAATATGCTCATTTTATTCTAAAGAATTATTTCACTTCAAGATTGCATTCACTAAACAATGCATTTACCTAGAATTTCATGCATCAATTAATGAAAAATTTCCAACAAATAGATTATATCAGAGAAATAAATTCAACATATTAAATCTATTTTCAATTTCCCGAAATTGATATGCATGGTAATCCCTACTACACATCATTGCAATCATCATGCAAAAAATATCTTCATTTAAACCAAGAATCACAATATCAATCTCTACATGTAAACAAGTCATAGAATCTCATAATATCAGTATCATAACATCAAATACAGCCATATCGAAATATCTATCAATTAAATCAAGAAACGAGGATCCGTGGCATGCAGGCACAAGAAGCATGACAATGTCATCCTTCCCTACACAAGTATAAGATCGACATTAAACACAAGTAAAGCATGAGAACAAGAATAAGATACTCACAAGATCCTCCTCATCATCATCAGATCGGAATGTAGCATCGGGGTAGGTGCGGCTGGATTGTCTTCAAAGATGCACCTTCTTAAAAATTTTACCTGCATATATTTTTGGGCACATAAGGCTTAGACCAAAAATAGTCTCTAACTTCATCAAAAAATAATATTTTTCTAAAAGGGTAATCAGAAATATTGCTGGAGGTCTGAAGAGGGTGCCGGTGGAAAACAGGGAAGAATAACTTCTACACAAATCGAGCTCGATCTAGATTTCTGGGCTGGTTTCGAGCTGCAAATCACCTTGAAGAAACTTCCTCTACCTCTAGAGAAGATCTGAGAAGCAGATGGAAGTCGAATCGATGCTCAAACGAGAAGAAATCGAGAAGGGCGAACAGTCGGCGGATGAACTGCAGTAGAGCTTGCTCGAGCTCAAAAATCATAAGATCTAGGTCAAAAATCGGTTCAAAAATTTTGGAAAATCGAATAGGAAGTTTGCACGAGGGTTTGGAAAGTGGAATCGTGAAGAACGGTGCTGGATCGAGCGAGAAATCTCGAAAAAGAACTAACTTGGCACTGAAAAACCCTAAATACGACGGTGTAAAAGTGTGGGGTCGGGCAGAAATACGGTACTGTAAAGACTATACGATAGTGCCGTAAAATGACTATAGAATTTAGGTAGAAAACAAAACCGGATTACAGTACCGTGAAGAGTTTACGGTAGTGCCGTATTTTGCTTAATAACCTCAAAAACTTTCTGTAAGAAAACAGACAAAAATACGGTACCGTAAGCTTTTCCACGGTAGTGCCGTAATCCACATTTTTTCTCTGTAAAGAATTAACCTGAATTACGGTACCGTAAAAAGTTTACGGTAGTGCCGTATTTTGTAAAAAAAATCGCTAGAAATCGCTAAAAATGTATCAAAAACAAGAAAAAGAAGAATTAACCATAAACAAAATAAATTAAGACAAAAAACAAACCAAAAACAAAGGAAAAAATGCTTGGGTTGCCTCCCAAGAAGTGCTAATTTAATGGTCATTAGCTTGACCATTCGACACTCGGATTTGATCGTGATTGTGTCTTTTGTCGCCATCCTGATTTCTCTATGTCTCATTCAGGGCTCTCAAGAACATAAGGCTCAAACCTAAAACAGTGTCCCAATTTACTTATGAGCCTTTTTCCTTTCTCAAGCAATTTTGATTTTCCTTTCCTCTTTCGTCTCTTCCTCTTCTTCTTTGCCGCTCTTTCATGAAATTCTTTATTAGCTCACTCAGAAGATGTATCGGTTTCAAAATCAGAAGGTTCATCAAATAAACTATGCATGTCACAAACAACCTCATCATCAATTATTTCTATGCTACAACATGTCCCTGAGTGTGATGCCTTTTTTCAAGAATCAATCAAATCAAATTCAATTATATCACCACAAATTTCGAAAGTCAATTTTCCTTTTCTAACATTAATTAATGCACCGGATGTAGCTAAGAAAGGCCTACTAAGAATAATTAAATTTTTAGAATTTTCTTCCATCTCTAGAACTACAAAATCTGCGGGTATGGAAAACTTACCAATTTGTACAGGAACATTCTCTAATATACCAACCAGATACTTAACTGATGAATCAGCAAGTTGCAAAGAAATTGAGGTTGGTTTGAGCTCTCCAATATCCAATTTCCTGTAAAGAGAATAAGACATTAGACTAACACTTGCACCGAGATCATATAAAGCTCGGTCAAAAGCCATATCTCCAATAGAACAAGGTATAGAGAAACTACCTGGACCCTTTAGTTTAGGTGACAACTTATTCTGAATAAGAGCACTACATCCCTTTGTAAGGGCCACAGTACCATAATCCTCAATCTTTCTCTTGTTAGACAGAATTTCTTTCAAAAATTTTGCATAAGATGGCATTTGAGATCAAGCTTCAGTAAAAGGTATGTTAATGTAAAGCTTTTTAAGAACATCCAAAAATTGCCCAAATTGTTTATCCAGTTTTGCTTGAACAATCCTATGGGGAAAGGGAATAGGTAGCCTATAGGGTGGTGATGAACTAGGTTTAGAATCATCAACCTTACATGGCAATTTGATGGAGGGGAGGAGCATGCAATTTGGGCTAGCATGAAAAATAAATTTGAGATAGCAAAAGCTAGCATGCAAGATTACTATGGGGTTTTCAAAAATATGTTTTTTTTTTGGTATTTTATGATAAAAACTGAGTTATGCTTGTATAAAAAAACTACGGTACACTACACATGTGATCTAAGGTTAAACATGCAACTAACATTAGGCTAACATTAAGCATGCGATTCTAAAGACTAAGCAAACCTATGACTAAACATGCATTTCTAGAACATTAAGACAATATTGAAAAGAAGCGCTCACCGTGCGATCCTTGAGAATAGAAGGATCGTCCTTCCCGATCTTCAACGGTCCTACTCTGATGGAAGGAATTGCTTCATTACAAACACTCCAACACATCAAACCCAAACATGCTTGGGTATAGAATATTAAATGACCTTTACAATGCTAAGATCAAGAGGGGAGGTTAAGCCTCCAAATTCCTCTTGCTAACAAGTTCAAACAAACTACTTAATCTAATCTAATTAATGATGATGTGTTGCTCAAGTCATGGATTGAAGGCCTTGTAACTTTCGGCCATGAATGATTCCTTGGAGATGTCTCATGTCATGGAGTTCCTTTTGATGCCGAGAGCTTCAACAAACAAAGAAGACATGTTAGATCATATTCAAGATTTAGATAACAAGGAATAAGGGTAGAGTGTTTGGTTTGATATTGCAAGGGCTTTGGGATGCGCCAAAGTGGGTGAATGAATCCTTGAGGAAGATGCGCCTTGATGATGGAGTGGGGATGACTTTGCACCAAGTTGATGGAAAGTTGCGCCTCTTAATGATGAGATGAAGGGCTTGCGCATCCTACAACATGCAACAACAACATAAGTGTAGATCAAGCAAACATAGATTAAAGAGAGAGTTAGAGATGCTTGTTAAAAGTGTTGTTGAAGAGGCCCTTGAGGAGAGGGGGTGCGCCACTTGTTGGGTGAAGAGGTTGAAGTTGCGTCACTATGTATAGAGAAGAGGTGCGCCACCAAGGTTGAAGAAGATGTTGATGCACCACAAGAGCTTGAAGAGGTGGAGAGGTGCCAAAGTGGATGATGAAGTCCTTTGAAAAGGAGATGCGCCACTTGTTGAGAGGAGTGTTTCTTGCACCTCAAGTTGATGGAAGATCTTTGAAGAAGAGGTTAGCGAAGGGAACCTTGGCCCTTGGGGAGGAAGTGGAGATAGGTGACACAAGCACCTCAGAGGAGAAGGGGAAAGGGGAGGGCGACACAAGCACCCAAGGTTGCTAGGCAACTAATCGACATTTTCATTATCAAATCTTTTTTTTTCAACTTACATGCGATTACAAGTTTTGTAGAGCTTCTCCTTAACGTTACAAAAGATCAAAATAAGAAAGAAATTATTGTCTTCAATGCTTTGTCGAGGCACTGGCTCCATTGATTGTGATTTGACTTGAAAACTTCCCTTATTTGTTTGTAGAGATGGTGTGGCCGAATTTGCTTGTAGACTTGCTTGCATGTTCGGCTAGGTGATAGCTTTCCTTCCTTCTTTGGTTTGGGCGAATTCCTTTGGGGCTGAAGCTTTCAAATTCGAAATTCTTTCCCTGAGTGTCTTTCCTTGTTTGTAATGAGCGAGTGCATGGCTTTGAAACTTGCCATTTTTGTTGTGGCTGGATTCCTTCTTTGCTTGGTGAATTCTCCTTGCTTGGGCGACAAGAGAAGGTGGCAATCCTTCCTTCCTTGGCCATGGACGAATTGCCTTGGTGATCTTCCCTTAATTGGATTCATGAGGTGGTATTGCTTCTTGAATTGGCGTGGCTCTTTCCTTCCAAGGTGTGAACACAACTTGATTCCTTGATTTAAGGGATTTGATGGAGAGCCTTTGAATGAGCGCATATCCTTTGATGAGTTGAGATTGGAACCGAATTCTTGGATGCCAAGGTGGCATTATACTTCAATGGAAAGGTGAGTTGAAATGCTTCAACTCAAGACTTCACTTTGGACTTTGGCTTTGAAGTGGCTTGCCATAATTGGAGCTAGCTTGTTGTAGTGAGCTTTGAGCTAACTTTGAGCTTATCCACATGACTTGTAAATGCTTATTACACTACTCCTACTTGGATGCAACATTATGACATGCACTAATTCTAGTATGATGCAACATAATTTCCATAAAAGAAAAATACAAAACAAAGTATAAAACTTACCAAATGTAGCTACATGATGCATGCAATGCAATGGTGCCTTAGGGTACCCATAAACTAGGGTAGCCTTAAGCTCCATTTATATTTTCTTGGGTCATGGTCTCTACCCCCATCATTTCTCCCCGGGTGGAAAAAATTCTTCTCCGAAGAATTGTCCTTGCATGGGTGGAAATGTCTAGAGGTGGCCCATGTTAAATGTTCCTTGGTTAACCAAACGTCTTCACCATTGGAGTGGGTGAACAAACCTTGGTTCACAAGGTTGGCCATAGGCTCATGCACACAAAACATGTCTAAAAATTGGGTGGGATACTCCACATTATAAGGTGTAGGGTTCCCGTACAGAAGTGGCATAGTAAAAGATGAGTAGGCATATGAAGCATGCATATGAAGGTAAGAGCAAGAGTAAGCATTACAACCATAGAGTCTTTGTGCTTCTATTCCTTGTGTTATATCAGGTGCTCCTATAGTGAAATCCCTTTCTCGGCCATCATAATTAGTACACTTGCAGTAAGGGATTTGAGTGTCTAAGTATGCAGGAATAACAAAGTCTATGTGCTCAATAAAATTCAAAGCAATGTTATCTTTAGCATGCTCAAGTTTGGTTGGCCCTAAGGGTGGTTTGAGGGTATGGGTAGAGGGACCTAAGAGACAAGACTCTAGCTTCATTGGGTCTTGGGGAAGAACTTCTAAGTCTAGAGGATGTCCTAAGGGGTGTGGCTTAGGATCTAAGTCGAATTCAAATGGTTCTAAGTCTTCCTTAGTGGTGGGGGATCCTAACTCATGTGGTTTGAGATCTAAGGATGAAGGATCCTCTATGTATAAGGGTTGGGTTTCTAGTGGTGGGTCTAGGCCTAAGTTGGATGGTTCAGTGCTAGAGGCCTTAAAAGTGTTCAAAGGAGGGTTTAGGCAAGTTGTTTGGTCTACCTTAGTCTTAAGGTGTTCTTTGGGTATAGACAAATCATCCATGGTGAATGGTCCAAACTTAGGTTGAGTTAAGCCTAAAATGTGATGGTCCTCCATTTGAAGGTGTTGGTTCTCTAAGGTGTCTAAAGGTTCATCTAAACTTTCATTAGAGTCAAGTGGCATGGAACTTAAGGGTTCACTGCCTATGGAAGGGTCTTCTAGAGTTTGCCCTATGTCATGAAGGGTAGGCTCACATGGTTCAAGTGTTTGATCTAGACATGGGAGCTCCTTAGGTTGAGGTAAACTAATCTTGTTGGTCACTAAGGGTAGGGTAGTTTCCACTAAGTCTAGTCTCATATCATTGGATTCATGTTCTTCCTTAGGCGGTGCAAGTTTACCTAGATCAAAGGTGCCTAAGGGTGGGAGACATTTAGTTTGGTCTAAGGTTGGCTCTATGTTTGGTCCTAAGGTTTGACTAGTGGAATCCCCTAAAAGTTGGTTGCACTCCATGAGTTCAAGAGGAAGTGTGGTCATCCTAGGGTCAAGTGAGGTAGTAGGTTGACTACTTGGTTCAGGAGTGTTTGGGTCTGGACCATGACAAGGTTTATGGCCAACTATAGGAACTAGGTCTACCTTGGGATCACTAGGTGGCTTGGGAAGACCTATGACTTTAGGTTCAAGTTGGTTCCTAGGCATATCATCTAAGGTAATAGTTCCAAATTGAAGTTGAGGCATGTCTAGAGGGGTCTCTAAAGGTGACTTAGGGCTAGTTTGACCATCAGACAAGTCAACTAATGGGGCCCTAGTATTGGATCTAGACTCATCTAGGGGTATGTTTGGAATTGTTGGAGGTAGCTCAGGCTCTAAGGTTGGGCTTGTCTCTAAGAGGGTTGGAGGGTTGGCTACCTTAGGAGTTCTAGGTGGAGACCTTTTGATCTTA
Organism: Costus lasius; assembly: GCA_027563935.2. Taxonomy (NCBI): domain Eukaryota; kingdom Viridiplantae; phylum Streptophyta; class Magnoliopsida; order Zingiberales; family Costaceae; genus Costus; species Costus lasius. The sequence goes on along the minus strand of CM050449.1, from coordinate 32,475,391 downwards.
ATCTTAGGGTCATGACACCTTAAGATATAGGAGTCATCTTGTCTTTGGTGGTACCCTCTAACATCATCTAACCAAGGTTCTCCTAGGTGGACATGATATGTACCTTCTAGGGGTAAGACATCACACCAAGCTTCTAGTAGGATACCAAATCCAATAGGCACAAGGCACATATGTTTAACTAAGGTTTTGGTTCCATTATCTCTAGTAATAGTGTAAGGGTATAGTTTAAGCTTAGTGACAAAGCCAAATCTTTCAATGGCACTAGGGGTTATGAAGTTGAACCCTATGGTTTTATCTATGGCAACCTTACACATCTTATCTCCTATTTTGGTGTAGGTGTGGAAAAAATCATTCCTAAGGTTGACCCTATAGGTTGGAAGCGTCTCTAAGAATAGTTTGTGGGATTTGTCTATCTCTTCAAACATTTTGATAGCGTCATTAGGTTTATTGTGATTTATGCCATAGCTAGTAGTCATGATGGGTTTACTTTTGAAAAACCAAATAGTTTTGTAAGTAAGGCTCCTAAGAAGTGATATGAATATAATAGTGTGTTATGAAATCAACTTCTTTAAAGCACCTAGGTCCAAGAAATGCCTTAGAATTCGAAAATTAGTTTTGGCTAAAAATCTATTCTAAGGTGTTTTGCTCTGATACCAAACTGATGGAGGGGAGGAGCATGCAATTTGGGCTAGCATGAAAAAGAAATTTGAGATAGAAAAAGCTAGCATGCAAGATTACTATGGGGTTTTCAAAAATATGTTTTTTTTTTTGGTATTTTATGATAAAAACTGAGTTATGCTTGTATGAAAAAACTACGGTACACTACACATGTGATCTAAGGTTAAACATGCAACTAACATTAGGCTAACATTAAGCATGCGATTCTAAAGACTAAGCAAACCTATGACTAAACATGCATTTCTAGAACATTAAGACAATATTGAAAAGAAGCGCTCACCGTGCGATCCTTGAGAATAGAAGGATCGTCCTTCCCGATCTTCAACGGTCCTACTCTGATGGAAGGAATTGCTTCATTACAAACACTCCAACACATCAAACCCAAACATGCTTGGGTATAGAATATTAAATGACCTTTACAATGCTAAGATCAAGAGGGGAGGTTAAGCCTCCAAATTCCTCTTGCTAACAAGTTCAAACAAACTACTTAATCTAATCTAATTAATGATGATGTGTTGCTCAAGTCATGGATTGAAGGCCTTGTAACTTTCGGCCATGAATGATTCCTTGGAGATGTCTCATGTCATGGAGTTCCTTTTGATGCCGAGAGCTTCAACAAACAAAGAAGACATGTTAGATCATATTCAAGATTTAGATAACAAGGAATAAGGGTAGAGTGTTTGGTTTGATATTGCAAGGGCTTTGGGATGCGCCAAAGTGGGTGAATGAATCCTTGAGGAAGATGCGCCTTGATGATGGAGTGGGGATGACTTTGCACCAAGTTGATGGAAAGTTGCGCCTCTTAATGATGAGATGAAGGGCTTGCGCATCCTACAACATGCAACAACAACATAAGTGTAGATCAAGCAAACATAGATTAAAGAGAGAGTTAGAGATGCTTGTTAAAAGTGTTGTTGAAGAGGCCCTTGAGGAGAGGGGGTGCGCCACTTGTTGGGTGAAGAGGTTGAAGTTGCGTCACTATGTATAGAGAAGAGGTGCGCCACCAAGGTTGAAGAAGATGTTGATGCACCACAAGAGCTTGAAGAGGTGGAGAGGTGCCAAAGTGGATGATGAAGTCCTTTGAAGAGGAGATGCGCCACTTGTTGAGAGGAGTGTTTCTTGCACCTCAAGTTGATGGAAGATCTTTGAAGAAGAGGTTAGCGAAGGGAACCTTGGCCCTTGGGGAGGAAGTGGAGATAGGTGACACAAGCACCTCAGAGGAGAAGGGGAAAGGGGGAGGGCGACACAAGCACCCAAGGTTGCTAGGCAACTAATCGACATTTTCATTATCAAATCTTTTTTTTTTCAACTTACATGCGATTACAAGTTTTGTAGAGCTTCTCCTTAACGTTACAAAAGATCAAAATAAGAAAGAAATTATTGTCTTCAATGCTTTGTCGAGGCACTGGCTCCATTGATTGTGATTTGACTTGAAAACTTCCCTTATTTGTTTGTAGAGATGGTGTGGCCGAATTTGCTTGTAGACTTGCTTGCATGTTCGGCTAGGTGATAGCTTTCCTTCCTTCTTTGGTTTGGGCGAATTCCTTTGGGGCTGAAGCTTTCAAATTCGAAATTCTTTCCCTGAGTGTCTTTCCTTGTTTGTAATGAGCGAGTGCATGGCTTTGAAACTTGCCATTTTTGTTGTGGCTGGATTCCTTCTTTGCTTGGTGAATTCTCCTTGCTTGGGCGACAAGAGAAGGTGGCAATCCTTCCTTCCTTGGCCATGGACGAATTGCCTTGGTGATCTTCCCTTAATTGGATTCATGAGGTGGTATTGCTTCTTGAATTGGCGTGGCTCTTTCCTTCCAAGGTGTGAACACAACTTGATTCCTTGATTTAAGGGATTTGATGGAGAGCCTTTGAATGAGCGCATATCCTTTGATGAGTTGAGATTGGAACCGAATTCTTGGATGCCAAGGTGGCATTATACTTCAATGGAAAGGTGAGTTGAAATGCTTCAACTCAAGACTTCACTTTGGACTTTGGCTTTGAAGTGGCTTGCCATAATTGGAGCTAGCTTGTTGTAGTGAGCTTTGAGCTAACTTTGAGCTTATCCACATGTCTCTAAGAGGGTTGGAGGGTTGGCTACCTTAGGAGTTCTAGGTGGAGACCTTTTGATCTTAATCTTAGGGTCATGACACCTTAAGATATAGGAGTCATCTTGTCTTTGGTGGTACCCTCTAACATCATCTAACCAAGGTTCTCCTAGGTGGACATGATATGTACCTTCTAGGGGTAAGACATCACACCAAGCTTCTAGTAGGATACCAAATCCAATAGGCACAAGGCACATATGTTTAACTAAGGTTTTGGTTCCATTATCTCTAGTAATAGTGTAAGGGTATAGTTTAAGCTTAGTGACAAAGCCAAATCTTTCAATGGCACTAGGGGTTATGAAGTTGAACCCTATGGTTTTATCTATGGCAACCTTACACATCTTATCTCCTATTTTGGTGTAGGTGTGGAAAAAATCATTCCTAAGGTTGACCCTATAGGTTGGAAGCGTCTCTAAGAATAGTTTGTGGGATTTGTCTATCTCTTCAAACATTTTGATAGCGTCATTAGGTTTATTGTGATTTATGCCATAGCTAGTAGTCATAATGGGTTTATTGTGATTTATGCCATAGCTAGAAGGTGGCAATCCTTCCTTCCTTGGCCATGGACGAATTGCCTTGGTGATCTTCCCTTAATTGGATTCATGAGGTGGTATTGCTTCTTGAATTGGCGTGGCTCTTTCCTTCCAAGGTGTGAACACAACTTGATTCCTTGATTTAAGGGATTTGATGGAGAGCCTTTGAATGAGCGCATATCCTTTGATGAGTTGAGATTGGAACCGAATTCTTGGATGCCAAGGTGGCATTATACTTCAATGGAAAGGTGAGTTGAAATGCTTCAACTCAAGACTTCACTTTGTGTTGGGGTATGCCCTTAAGACTAATGTTTGAGGTCTTGGGATTGTAACAGTATCATGTAATAAACTGTTATGTTTATAAAGGCATGGTTGTTATTCAGTAAGCTACATTGTCTGCTGCAATATATGTTCTTCTGAATAATGTCTCAAAGCTGTTCAGCTAGGCTGACATGCAGTTATGTCCTTAGTCGAGATATCTTGGTGAACATGAGATAGCCTTGATATGGTTAAGACTAATATGTGTTCTAATCTTATAGGATGCTTCGAGCATGGAATAAGATGTAGACTCATGGGTACATTGGATGTACTGGACAGACCCTACTTGGATATTCAATTGCTTGTCACAATGTGAATAATCCTTGAATGCGACAAGTGGCACATTTCCTCTGACTTGAGATCACTTGTGTTTTCTAAATGATGATTGTCATTATTTTGAGATAGTTCAATATCATTTGAAATATAATGATTATAGACTATCTTGGATGGTGAGCTTGAGTCAGGTTAGGGCACTAGTGATAGACATAGGATTGCCGTCTCCTTAATTGGAGTGTGATGTTCTAAAGGGGCCCCCTGGATGAGATGATTGAGAAAGTGTATGGCCATACCCAGATGACTATGTTCATCTGATCTAATCATGCTCATCATATTAGAGTTACAAGCTTGACTTGCTTGTCCAATAAGAACATCCAGTGGTAAAGGAAATTTGTATGCTTTGTGAATTGATTCACACTTGTGCTATTTTTGGGTGTAGTCTTGGAAGACTCTTTCCTTTTTATCGGGAGACAGTGATGTGTTGCTAGATACCCCTCACTGATTGTGATAACGTAAGTTATCGTTACCGACATTTAAAGGAAACCCTTAGGGTCGCACAATTTGATGATATGGCTTTCTTGAGTCAGATCGTGTGGACTGAATTATTCGGGTTCAGTTTAAAGGGATTTAATCTCTGATTGTAAGTGAGATCTGGTCTGATCATGTTTGATTGATTAGGGCTTGAGATCAGTAAGCTTCGATTGAGAGAATGAATGCTAGATCAGTCAGATCAGGAGCATTGAGAGATTGACGGTCAGATCAAGAGCCTTAGGGTTTATTTTGATCTGGACTTATTTCTTGGTTTATTTGGTTAGTGGACCAAATCGGTTTGAACCAGCTCATGGATGAGCACATGGTTCAAAGGTGATGTGGCATTTGCGATTGGGGTAAACCCAAGATCGCATGTGGAGAAGTGGGATGCTATTTTTGGATAGCACTTCTCAAACGTGGCCATGATCTCACGTCGCCCCTCTCTTGCCTCTTCACGCCTTTGACGCCTCCTTGGGTTGTATTCGAGTGGCATTCTGGTGTAGAGGAAGTCTAAGGCGACAAGAGAGAAAAACGCCAAGAAGAAAAGCTCTCCTTTCCCTTTGCATCGATCAAGACGCCTTGGACGATCCTTGCTAGCACAAGGGACGACAAGAAGAAGCACATCTTCATCTTGTGTGTGACGATTTGGAGGAGATCTTCGTTGTTCTCTTACTTCTAAGGCGCCATCTTGAAATGGCCATGGTATGAATCGAATCACTTCTTTACAATCGGTTTTGTTAAGTTGATCATATAATGCATGCTCATTGATCCTATGAAACCCTTTATCCGCTGCCCCCTTTCCTTTTTGCGCCACCATAGGGTTTTCGCCCCCTTTGGGGAACCATCAATTGGTATCAGAGCAGGTTAACTCATGTTTTTGTATGATTGCTTAAGCCATTTTGTGATCCATGCTTGCGAAAATGCTTAGATCTTCAATACATGCATAAATACATGTTTAGTTGTCGTAAGCGAAACTTGTATTTGTTTTTCTTGCGCATGTATGTTGGCGCTTGATGTAGTTTTTCTCAAACAAATATCACTTGCGCGACTCATTGTAGATCTAAGATGCGCCTGCATTAAACCCTTAGATGGGTTATTAGGGTTGAAGTTATCCCCTAGGTTAGATCCAGACAGTCTGATCAGACCATCTGACAGCCTAGATGGGTCGACCAGATAGCACCTTGGCGCATGCTAAAGGTGGCTATAGGTCGACTGCATCACAGGCGTGTAGCGATGTCTGATTGAGACAACCTGTGAACGCACATGAGTTAGGCCCGGGCTCACACCCGCTTGCCAGACCTCATTGTGGTTGTTCAGCCCTTGGCGCATGCATGGTTGACCCTTTTGGTCGACTCAAGTCAGTTAGGACTTGGTGCATGTAAGGGCAGTGGATCTGACTAGGTTGGATGAGTGGATCCCTAGTAATGGACCGTTGTAAGGTTGTAGGGCATATAAGCAAAATAAAATTGATGCCCATGGGGTTTTTCGAAAAATTTATTTTAATGAATGGATCACATGATGATTGATGCCATGTGTTTGTCTATTTATTCTTATGTGGGCTGCCCATGTTAAATCTGTGCTGTGCTGGGGCCTGCGTGCCTGTATTAATATGTAAATTAATTATTGTGATCTGCGCATCACATTGCTTTTAATTTATAAAATGTAATTGATCTGCGTGTCAATCTTGTCTAGATAGTTAAATTTGTAATTTAATTAGACAAGAGCACAAAGCACACTTGGCAGAGGCGCATGCAGCAGAGGCTTGACCAGGTGGGAGGTCTAGGGTTCGACCCTAGGACCTGGCGCATTTTCCCTGGTAGGCGCACCAGAGCTGCAGATGGCGCTTGGGCCCAGGTTTGGGCCAAATGAGCAGTGAAAGCCCCATGAAGAAAAGCAAGTGAAGACTTAAGTTTCTTAAGGTCTTACTTAGGCTATGGGCTTTTACCACATAAGATCCATGCTTTCTTTTATTGCCTAAATATTAGAATTGCATGATTAGTTTATCTTCTGCTATCACCATAGGAATTGCATGATAGTGAAGAAGATAAAAGACCGTTAAAATCCAACGCTAAAATTTCAAGCTCGTAAGCCTTCTGACGCGAAACCTCACTGTTCTGACTATCGTTGGAGCCGTGTTGTACCCACTCAGTGGGCACGTCCATCTATCTTCAAACGGTGCGGGATTACACCTGCGTGTTACAGAGTGGGGATTTATCCCTTCTCGTTGCTCAGCATAGCACGTGGTGGTCCAGGGAGTAGGTCGGGTCAGCTTGACCGTGTAGGCTACATATGTGGCGCATATGGTAGCACATGGGGGCAGCCATCTGTGGGGTCAGAGATTGTGTTGTACCAACTCAGTTGGCACAGTCTGCTGGATTGCCCAGATGAAGGGGAATCGCACGGGTTGGCGATTGGCTGGGACAGCCTACCAGAGATTAGTGCTTGTACTCTCTGTGCATCTTATCTCGCCTGAGCGGGACGCGGAGACCAAGTATGAAATCTGGATCCCATCTCACTAAAAGAGTGCTACTCTTTCGGGCTGTTTTGCTGGATTTTTCAGCCAGATAAAATAGTGAGAAAAAGAATCTTTCTTAAGTCCTGATTGATTCTTAACATTGATACTGACCTTGCTGTTCTTGCATTGTTGTAGATACCTGCAGCAACGAACACCATGAACTTCAATGTGCGATCCCTACTGGAAAGGGAGAAGTTTGCTGGGCCGAACTTCTCTGACTGGTTTGGACACCTTAAGATTGTTCTTAAGGCAGAGAGGAAACTGTATGTCCTCGAGACGGCGATACCGCCTCAGCCCGATCCGAACGCCGCAAGGGCGGTTTGGGAAGCCTATGAAAAGCACGTCAATGATAGCATTGATGTCGCTTGCCTGATGCTAGCGTCTATGACGCCACCGCTGCAGCGTCAGCATGAGGATATGTCGGCTATAGAGATTATAGCGAACCTCAAGATGCTGTATGCTGCACAGGCGAGGACTGAACGCTATAATTTGACGAAGCTGTTCTTTTAGAGCAAACTGGCTGAAGGGAGCCCAGTGGGAGCTCACGTGCTCAAGATGATTGGGCACAAGGAGGCTCTAGAGAAACTGGGGCATACCATCAATCAGGAGCTTGCTGTGGACATTATTCTGCAGTCTCTCCCGCCATCATTCGACGCGTTCATTATTAACTTTAATATGAACAAAATCGATTGTACTCCGGCAGAGCTGCTGAATATGCTCTTGACTACTGAGGAGACTCTGAAGGGTAAGCCTTCGACCTCTGTCTTAATGGTTCCTTCTAGGAACAAGAAGAAGGGGAAGAAGGGCAAGACCCCTGTCAAGAGCTACAGCAAGGCTCTGAAGCAGAAGGTTAAGCGGTCCAAGGAATACAGGTGTTTCCACTGTGGCCAGCTGGGTCACTGGAAAAAAGACTGTAAAGCTCTCCAAGGAGATAAGAGGGGAAGCTTCGCTTCTGGCTCAGGTATTTACGTGACTGAGGTCATGTTTTCTTCTTCTATATCATGGGTGTTGGACACTGCATGTGGAGTTCACATTTGTTCAAATGTACAGGAACTCAAGAGAAGAAGACAGGTGGGACAGCATGAGGTGGACCTACGCGTTGGAAACGGGGCACGGGTTGCTGCTGTTGCTGTAGGAGACTATTTCATTTCTTTACCATCTGGACTTGTATTAGAACTAAACAGTTGTTACTTTGTTCCCAGTATTACTAAAAATATTATCTCTATTCCTGCTCTTGTCAGGAAGGGATTTTCCTTTGAATGCAATATTTCAAAGTGTGTTTTATCTTATGATAATATTGTTTATGCAACTGGTTCAATTAACAATGGGTTATACATGTTGGACATGGAATGTTCTATACAGAAAATTGATATTAAGAAAGCCAAGAATGCTGATGACAGCACCTTGCTATGGCATAGTCGTTTAGGCCATATTAACGAGAAACGCATTAAGCGGTTGCATGATTATGGACTGCTGGGATCATTCACCTATAAGGAGATTGATACATGCAAAGCTTGTTTGATGGGCAAAATGACGAAGTCACCTTTTCTTCACAAAGGTCAAAGGGCTTCAGGTTTACTTGACCTTATACACAGTGATGTGTGTGGGCCATTTAGTAAACATGCCAGAGGTGGCTATCAGTACTTCATCACCTTTACTGATGATTTCAGTAGATATGGGTATGTCTTTTTAATGAGACACAAGAGTGAATCCTTTGACAAGTTCAAAGAGTTCAAGAATGAAGTACAAAATCAGCTAGGCCGAAATATCAAGGCACTTCGTTCTGATCGAGGTGGAGAATACCTAAGTCATGCATTTACTGACTATCTGAAGGAGTGTGGGATCATCTCACAGCTCACTCCACCAGGAACACCGCAATGGAATGGTGTGTCCGAGAGGAGAAATAGAACGTTACTTGATATGGTTCGTTCTATGATGAGTCAGGCTAATCTACCTTACTCCTTTTGGGGTTTTGCACTGGAAACAGCTGCAAAAGTACTAAACCGAGTGCCATCCAAGGCCGTTTCAAAGACGCCATATGAATTATGGTATGGGAAACAGCCAAGCTTGACGTTTATCAGGATCTGGGGCTGCGAGGCTTATGTCAAAAAGCTCGCCTCTGGGAAACTAGAGAGCAGATCTGACAAATGCATCTTTGTCGGTTACCCTAAGGAAACTAAGGGTTATTATTTCTACGATCCCAAAGAGAACAAGGTTTTTGTTGCTCGGACGGCCATATTTCTTGAGAAGGAGTTTCTTCTGCAAGAGGCCAGTGGGAGAGAAATAAAACTGGATGAGAATCCAGAGGCAGGACAAAGTGCTCAAGCAGAGTTGGATGAGCCTGAGCCGATAGAACAGGTTATTGAACAACCTGAGGCTCAGACATCACGGGAACCGCGAAGATCGGGAAGGATCCGTCGTCAGCCTGAGCGCTATGACGGAGTCTACATCATTGATAATGATGAACCCCTCACTTATGCGGATGCGGTCAGTGGACCGGAGTCAGCGAGATGGCTTGAAGCTATGCGCGCCGAGATGGACTCCATGTCAGATAACCAAGTTTGGGATTTGGTTGATCCGCCTCCGGGAGTTATCCCAATAGGCTGTAAATGGATCTTCAAGAAGAAGATTGACATGGATGGTAACGTGGTTACCTATAAAGGCAGGCTAGTTGCGAAAGGTTTCAAACAAATCTACGGGATAGATTATGATGAAACTTTCTCACCTGTAGCCATGTTTAAGTCTATTCGGATTCTTTTCGCGATAGCAGCATATTATGATTATGAGATCTGGCAAATGGATGTGAAAACAGCTTTCCTGAATGGAAATCTGGATGAGGATGTGTACATGACACAACCTGAGGGTTTCACTGATCCATCAGATCGTCATAAGATATGCAAATTAAAGAAGTCCATTTATGGACTTAAGCAAGCATCAAGAAGCTGGAATATTCGTTTTGATGAATCAGTCACTGAATTTGGTTTCATCAAGAACGAGGATGACCCGTGTGTATATAAGAGGTTTAGTGGGAGCGTGATTACTTTCCTAGTCCTCTACGTCGATGATATCTTGATCATTGGAAACGACATTCCTGAAATGCATGCGGTTAAGGCATGGTTAAGGAAATGTTTCCAGATGAAAGATTTAGGAGAAGCAGCCTATGTATTAGGTGTGAAGATCTACAGGGATAGATCTAAGAGGCTTCTCGGGCTGTGCCAGAGTACTTACATCGATAAAGTCCTGGAGAGATTTCATTTAGAGAATTCTAAAAGAGGATATCTTCCAGTCAGACATGGTCTGAATCTTTCGAAGAGTCAGTGTCCACAAACACAGACTGAGAAAGATGAAATGGACAATACGCCTTATGCTTCGGCTATTGGATCCATTATGTATGCGATGTTGTGTACTCGCCCAGACGTCGATTACGGGTTAAGCGTGACCAGTCGTTTCCAAAGTAATCCAGGACAGGCACACTGGATTGCAGTCAAGAACATCTTAAAATATCTTCGGAGAACCAAAGATATGTTCTTGATATATGGTGGTCAGGAAGAACTCAGTATTGAAGGATATACTGACGCTTCGTTCCAGTCTGACCAGGACGATTTCCGATCGCAATCAGGCTATGTTTTTAGCTTGAATGGAGGAGCAGTGGTGTGGAAGAGTTTCAAACAGTCAATCGTTGCTGATTCCACAACAGAAGCCGAGTATGTTGCAGCCTCGGAAGCATCCAAGGAGGCAGTCTGGATTCGTAAGTTCGTGAGAGAACTTGGTGTTGTTCCTTCGAGTGCAGATCCTTTGGTTATCTTCTGTGATAACACTGGAGCAATCGCACAAGCAAAGGAACCACGGTCGCACCAGAAGTCCAAGCACATACAGAGACGGTTTCATTTGATCAGGGAGATCATAGATCGTGGCGAGATCAAAGTCTGCAAGGTTCATACAGATGACAATCTGGCAGACTCGCTTACTAAGCCTCTGGCGCAGCAGAAGCATGAAAAGCACTGTAATAATATGGGTTTGAGATTTCTCAACCATTAGATTAAGTGCAAGTGGGAGATTGTTGGGGTATGCCCTTAAGACTAATGTTTGAGGTCTTGGGATTGTAACAGTATCATGTAATAAACTGTTATGTTTATAAAGGCATGGTTGTTATTCAGTAAGCTACATTGTCTGCTGCAATATATGTTCTTCTGAATAATGTCTCAAAGCTGTTCAGCTAGGCTGACATGCAGTTATGTCCTTAGTCGAGATATCTTGGTGAACATGAGATAGCCTTGATATGGTTAAGACTAATATGTGTTCTAATCTTATAGGATGCTTCGAGCATGGAATAAGATGTAGACTCATGGGTACATTGGATGTACTGGACAGACCCTACTTGGATATTCAATTGCTTGTCACAATGTGAATAATCCTTGAATGCGACAAGTGGCACATTTCCTCTGACTTGAGATCACTTGTGTTTTCTAAATGATGATTGTCATTATTTTGAGATAGTTCAATATCATTTGAAATATAATGATTATAGACTATCTTGGATGGTGAGCTTGAGTCAGGTTAGGGCACTAGTGATAGACATAGGATTGCCGTCTCCTTAATTGGAGTGTGATGTTCTAAAGGGGCCCCCTGGATGAGATGATTGAGAAAGTGTATGGCCATACCCAGATGACTATGTTCATCTGATCTAATCATGCTCATCATATTGGAGTTACAAGCTTGACTTGCTTGTCCAATAAGAACATCCAGTAGTAAAGGAAATTTGTATGCTTTGTGAATTGATTCACACTTGTGCTGTTTTTGGGTGTAGTCTTGGAAGACTCTTTCCTTTATATCGGGAGACAGTGATGTGTTGCTAGATACCCCTCACTGATCGTGATAACGTAAGTTATCGTTACCGACATTTAAAGGAAACCCTTAGGGTCGCACAATTTGATGATATGGCTTTCTTGAGTCAGATCATGTGGACTGAATTATTCGGGTTCAGTTTAAAGGGATTTAATCTCTGATTGTAAGTGAGATCTGGTCTGATCATGTTTGATTGATTAGGGCTTGAGATCGGTAAGCTTCGATTGAGAGAATGAATGCTAGATCAGTCAGATTAGGAGCATTGAGAGATTGACGGTCAGATCAAGAGCCTTAGGGTTTATTTTGATCTGGACTTATTTCTTGGTTTATTTGGTTAGTGGACCAAATCGGTTTGAACCAGCTCATGGATGAGCGCATGGTTCAAAGGTGATGTGGCATTTGCGATTGGGGTAAACCCAAGATCGCATGTGGAGAAGTGGGATGCTATTTTTGGATAGCACTTCTCAAACGTGGCCATGATCTCACGTCGCCCCTCTCTTGCCTCTTCACGCCTTTGACGCCTCCTTGGGTTGTATTCGAGTGGCATTCTGGTGTAGAGGAAGTCTAAGGCGACAAGAGAGAAAAACGCCAAGAAGAAAAGCTCTCCTTTCCCTTTGCATTCGATCAAGACGCCTTGGACGATCCTTGCTAGCACAAGGGACGACAAGAAGAAGCACATCTTCATCTTGTGTGTGACGATTTGGAGGAGATCTTCGTTGTTCTCTTACTTCCAAGGCGCCATCTTGAAATGGCCATGGTATGAATCGAATCACTTCTTTACAATCGGTTTTGTTAAGTTGATCATATAATGCATGCTCATTGATCCTATGAAACCCTTTATCCGCTGCCCCCTTTCCTTTTTGCGCCACCATAGGGTTTTCGCCCCCTTTGGGGAACCATCACTTTGAACTTTGGCTTTGAAGTGGCTTGCCATAATTGGAGCTAGCTTGTTGTAGTGAGCTTTGAGCTAACTTTGAGCTTATCCACATGACTTGTAAATGCTTATTACACTACTCCTACTTGGATGCAACATTATGACATGCACTAATTCTAGTATGATGCAACATAATTTCCATAAAAGAAAAATACAAAACAAAGTATAAAACTTACCAAATGTAGCTACATGATGCATGCAATGCAATGGTGCCTTAGGGTACCCATAAACTAGGGTAGCCTTAAGCTCCATTTATATTTTCTTGGGTCATGGTCTCTACCATGAGGTCGACTTTGTGCAATGCAATGATTGCACAAAGATTCAACTTTCTCAGCTAGAGTACGAAAATCATTACCATCATTCTTACCATGAGGTCGATATATCACTCCTCTTTCTCTGGAATTTTGATCATTGTTCAAAGCCATCTCTTCAATCAGCTGATAGGCTTCCTCCACTGTCTTGCTCATGAAAGCTCCTCCTACAGCAGCATCAACCGTGAGGCGTGTATTATTGAGTAAAGCATAATAAAATATTTCAATTAAAACCCATCTCTCCAAGCCATGGTGAGGACACTTCCTTTGCAATTCATTGTACCACTCCCATGCTTCACTAAGAGATTCTCCTTCCTTCTGAGCAAATCCCGTGATCTGGTTTCTTAAATGAATCGTCTTACTGGGAGGGAAGTATTTTATCAAAAAAGAATTAGATAGCTGCTCCCAAGTTGTGAACGTTCCAGAAGGTTGAGGGTGTAGCCAATCACGTGCTCGGTTCCTAAGAGAAAAAGGAAATAATCGCAATTTTAGTGCATCATCAGAAACTCTATTAATTTTAATTGTATCACACAATTCATGAAAAAGAGAAAGATGAATATTAGGATCCTCAAGTGGAGATCCTCCAAATTGATTTTGTTGAAGCATAGATAGGAATGCTGGTTTGATCTAAAAAATGTTCGCATCAATTGCTGGCTTGGTGACACTAGAGTGAATTCCCTGTGAATTAGGGGCAGCATAGTCACGCAAAGATCTTCTCTCGGCCATGATCACTTCTTCTTCTTGTACCTCTGTAAATCTAAGCTTCCTGCGCAATCTGAGAGTTTTGTTAATTTCAGGGTCTAGAGGAACTAGAGGTCCTGACCTTAAATTTCTATGCATATACAGGTAAATAGATTAAAAAGTTCAAAATATGCAAAATAATAAGGAAAAATAGAATAAATCTAAACTTCAAAAACAGGAAAACAAAAATACCTAAAACAGTGAACAAAAAAAAAAAAAAAAACCTAGTATAGAAATACTCTGAATATCTTCAATATTGACAAAACCAAGGTCCCCGGCAATGGCGCCAAAAACTTGTTATACTCCGCAAGTGCACGGATACTCAAAGTAATAAAATAGATATCGAACCACAGAGACCTTGTTGCCAAGTACTGAATAATTGATTTCTCACTAGCTAGGCAATCGGAAAATAGTGAATCAAACTATCGAAAAGAACACGAAGAAAATATCAGAGAAGGAATCGGGACTAGGGGTTCATCTACGTTAATTTCTAATGGCTAGATTAAGATAAGTGTCTGTTTTATCATGATGAAGGTATAGTTTACCTCATAAATAAATTGTCTTGCTCTCGCACAAACAATCGTACAAAGAATTGATCTTCACTATCGTGCAAGATCTATTCAATGCTGAAAATAAGTAAACCATCAACTAAGAACTCAAGGATTACTCTCATGCATCCGAATTCTAAGTTGATAACCTCAAGTGGAAACTCAAGATCACTCTCGTGGATCAGAGTCTCAACACAAGTTTTACTCAAGGTTCTCTGACGACCAAAAATTTAATCTCTTATAATTTCTAATCAAGTCTAAAATATTAACTCAATCCAGAGAATCATAAAATCAACAAGGCATTAAAACTCTCTAAAAATTAGAATTCGAAGAACAACCTAATCTCTTACGTTAGTTCCAAACTCGATAATTCCTAGGGTTCCGAATTTCACAATCAACTTCTCAATCTATTTCGAAAAATCCTAAAACATGTTGATATTAAGATACAAAGGAGAATTAAAGAGCAATCAATCACAAAAGTAAAATTATCACAATTAAATCAGTTTGACAAAATTAGGGTTTTCTAGTCAATAAGAAACAAAGAGATTACACCCCCATGTCCCAAGGAAAGATTAAGCTACCATGATGAAGGAATTACAATAAGACATGTTTCAGTGTGATAAGAAATCGAAGAGAGGGAAGAAAAGTTACAAAATAGGGCTGTACTTTAATTACTGCCCGAAATTTCAATATGGACAGGGATATCACGACCGTTCTGCAGATTTCTCCCTCGATCGGACTCCAAACACCCTGAAACTTCGGCTGTGTATTCTTCTTCACTAGTCGAAGCTCTCTGTCAAAAATCATGGCCGGAGGTGGTCTGTACGCTGAGAACCAATGAACCCTACTGCGGCCACTCCTCTCTCTAATTCGCTCTGGATCTCCCTTAAAAAATTGGGGCTTTTGGTCCCTTTATCTTCTCCTCATTGAGATGAGTTCATAGCTTCTTTCGGATCTCAATTTGGTGCCCTAAATCTCAAGATATGGTCTTTTGAAGTTTGCGGCAGAAAAATTGGGAAACTGTGCCAAAAATACAGTACCGTAATACAAATACGGCAGTGCCGTATTTTGCCCAAAAATTTGGAAACTTTCTGTTTTAAATCCTCCAAACATACGGTACCATTGCGGTTTGTCCCAAAAATACGGTAGTGCCATATTTTGCCCAAGTCTTCTAGTTGGTTTCGCTGGAAAATACGGTACCGTGAGAGTTATGCCCAAAAATACGGTAGTGCCGGATTTTTGCTAGAAGGTCTATTTTCACTTGAAATTTGATGTGTAAACTCCTCTTGATGGTTGGAACTCTTTCATGCATTGAGATTGCTTGAAAACCGGTGATAATGATGCCTTTTTGTTTGAAATTGATCAAAAACCAAAGATGGTGTAGATTCCAAAGTATATGATAAAAAAGGTATATAATAAGCAAAAGAGCATGCATATGACTCAAAAAGATGATAAAATAAGCAGTAAATTTGTTATGAAATTTGGAGTCATCACCATTACGGGCCGTAAGTTCTTACGGTTTAAACTTGACGGGCGACTTAGGGTTTACGCCCACGCGCGTTACTCGCCAATTTTCGACGATTCCTTCCACAGGCGGCGACAAAACCCTTCCACGAACCTTCTCTACTTCCAGCGAGTGGTTTCCGGCGATCATCCATCGGATTTTTGCCGGATTTCGCGATGAGATGCCGTTCGTCCGCCAGCGTGCCAAAGCTTGTTTTTCGACCGATTCGACGTTGATTTCTGCACAGATTTGTGAGCAAACTCTTCCAAAACCTAATTTTCAATCTCAGTACTAGATTTGCAAGCATCTAGCATTAGTTTGAGGGCTTTAAATCGGATTTTTGGATTGTTTTTCCTCTGAGTTTTCACGGGCAACTCTATAGTTACTGTTGCATCACGGTTTTTGAGCTATATTCACATATATTGGATTTCTTTGATCGATACTATGGCTCCGAGGAGATCAGTGAGAACCAGACCCTATGGGGTGGTGAGGAAGGAGAGTGTATGAGGACCGTACTGATGACACCAAAATATATAGTATATTTTGTATCATTTTATGTATCTTTTCATGCTAAATTGAGGATCTTTTTACTTATTTTTATGCTAAATTCATCGAATATTGCAAAGTCTACTTCTATTTTAGTTTTTCATGATTTTTAGGTAAAAAGGCACTATTTCAAGGCGTTTTCAAGCAAAATCAAATACATAGAAGGATTCCCAACATCAAGAAGAGGTCACACAAGAAATTTCACGCAAAACGGAGTAAATCAGCCAAAATACGACAGTACCGTAACCTATTTTACGGTACCGTATTTTCATACACTACCGTAAAATCCGAGCCCTGCCGTAATTTGGGGAGTTTTCCAAACAGAGAGTTTTCACAATTTTACGGCACCGCCGTAAGAAATTACACGGCCGTAATTTTGAGACATTTCCGACCAGAGACTTTTGCTGATTTTACAGCACTGCCGTAAGCCATTTTACGGTGCTGTATTTCCCAGGCGATTCAGACCAGAGAACTCAGCAAATTTTATGGCACAGCCATAAACTATTTTAAGGTACCATATTTTGGGAAATTTTTGATCAGAAACTTGTGAAGAAATTACGGCACTACCGTAATTTATTTTACGATACCGTAATTGCAGTCAAAAACGCGATTTTTCCGCTCCAAAAATTGCGAAGGCCATAACTTTGGATCCAGAAGTCCAAATTGAGATCCGAAAGATGTTCCGGACTCGTATTTAAGAGGAAAAGACGCACGAAGTAAAAAAAAACTTTATCACGTATCTAGAGAGCAATCGCCAGAGAGGCGGCTAGAGTTTGGCCTCGCGCCGAGAGTCTTGGAGACCATATCTGGCCGTGATTTTCACGCAGAAGCTTCGCCTGGAGGAGAAGACAACATCCCAGATGTTTCAGAGAAAAAGGAGTTCAATTGGGGGAGGAATCGACGAAATCGTTGGTGACAGCACTGTTCATCGAGTTCTGCTTGCAAAATACGGCTGTGAAATATTTCACAGCCGTGCTGTATTTTCTAAAACCTCTTTTCTTGTTGATTTTTGATCTTCTGAAGTTATGGATTATTGTATTTTCTTCTCCATGCAGGCTTAGACATATTTTGGGATATGGGGTGTAATACCCTTGATTTTTAATGATTAGATAATTCTTCTTTTTTGCCATGATAATCTTCATTGTGATAATTCTACTTTTGTGATGATTGTCTTTAACTTTCCATAGATATATGTTATTATCCATGTTTTAGTGTTTTCGCAATGAGACTGAAAGGTAATTTGCTTGAGAACTTGGAACCCTAGAATTGCATGTTAGGATCCCTTCCTTAGGTTAGATCCAACTTGATCTGTTCTAGTAGATTAATTGCCATGTTTAATAATATTGATCTAGGATTGAGTTATTGTGTCAAACGTGGAGATCTTGCACGAAAGTGAGGATCAGAACGTTGGAGAACCCTAGGTAGAACCTGTGTTGAGACTCGGATGCACGAAAGTGATCCTTGAGGCTCCACTTGTGATGATCAACTTAGAATTCGGATGCACGAAAGTGATCCTTGAGTTCTTTGTTGATGGTTTACTTATCTGCAGCGTTGGGATAGATCTTGCGCGAAAGCAAGGATTGGTCCCTGTGTGATTGTTTGCACAAAAGTGAGATAATCCTTTTATGAAGTAAATTAGGTCTTTATCATAGCAAGATTTGATTGACGAACCTTTTATTTATATCTTATCATTGAAATCAAGGTGGATGAAACCCTAGTCCCATGTTTATCTCTCTGATTTTCTTTCATGTTAGCTATACTGCTTACTTTCATCATATTCGGTTTACTAAGCTAGCGAGAAAATAATTATTAGGTAATTAACAATAAGGTCTCTGTGGATCAATATTTTTATTACTTCGATAATTCTGTGCACTTGCGGAAGCCTATCAAGTTTTTGGCGCCATTGCCGGGGATCTTAGTTTTGTTAATATCAAAATAGCTGTTAGTATTGCTAGAGTAGGTTTTATTTGTTTTAGATTTAACTTTGTTTTTTTTCTTTTTGCAGGTTTTGGATTTTCACAGTTGTGACCGAACTGAGAATTTCTGAAATTTATGAATTTACTTGTGTTCTAGATTTTTTATTTTTGTTAGATATTCTGAAAAAAAAAAGGGTCTTTATTTGATTGGTGTTGGATTATTTGTTTTTGATAGATTTGAAAATATGTCTTTTTATCATAATTCATGGGCTTCTGAAAGAGGTAAGAGATACATGCCACAAGGTAAGCATAAAGATTATTCACAGATGACTCTTGGAGAAATATGGAAATTACACAATATTCCTCTTATTTATTGTAATATTTGTAAGTCTTCTGATCATTATGTTTATGATTGTCAATTTAGAAATCATGCAAATCCCAATTTACCATGTTATCAAGATGATCATTATTATTCTAGTTGGAAAAATCAAAATTCTTTTTATGATGATTGCCATGATCATGTTTCTGTGCCATGCTTTGAGGATACTAAAAAATCTAGCTTAGAGACTATGTTATACAGATTTATGGCTGATCAAGAAAAAATTATTGCTGAATAGAGACAAATCCTGACCGATCAAAGAAAGCAAATTGAGGATCCTAAGGGTTTAGTTAACCAAATTCCTTTTCAAGGAAAATCTTTGACTGCTAATACTGAATTGCTAGAAACCCAGATTGCACAACAAGCATGTTTATTTGAGTTTAATACTGAAAAGATTGATTTAGAAAATTCCCTTTGTGATTATGATTGTTTTGAGATTGAGCCTTATGTGAATATTCATGAATCTCACTCTAATTTTGATTGTTGTGAAATTGATTCATCTGCTAATTTATTTGTGGAAAAGGTTGAGAAAATTGAAATTGAAAAATCTTCTTTTGATGATAATTCTGATTTTGATGTAAATTTATATATGGTTGAATCTGATGAGCATGATGAAGGTTCAAAAATTATAGACATTAATGAACCCCACTGTGATTTTGGTGATATTGTTGAAATTAATGATAAATCTCTTGTGGTAAACCCTGATTCTATTAATTCTTTTTCATATGATTCTGATTTTGACTCTTCTGATGATGAATTATTTGGGAAGCATGAGCAAATTGATTTTGAAGAGTCTCATGTTGATTTTGATAATGATTTTGATATTGATAAACTATTTGATTGTGAGCATGAGGAACCTGAAGATGATTTGAAAATTACAAATACTGATGAATCTCACTCTGATGTTTTGCCCATATCTTTTGTTGAATATTTTTGATGAATTTGAAAAATTATGCTTTATTCAGGAATCTAATGAAAGACATAAACATTATTATGATGATCCAATGCTTGATTATTTTGATGGAAGTCCTACTTTTATTGCAATTGAAAAGATAAAGTTGAAGAAAGGACTTATGATTTTGCTTACTGACAAACATAGGAAGATCATTGAAAATTTTGATTTTAATTTCTGCATAATTATGAAAGCCACATCAATTGTGATTTATATGAAATTCTGGATATTTATATTTGTGGCTAAGCTTTTTGGACAAAGAAAATGCAGAAAATTATTTGTTATTTACTTTGGTATTGATTCACCTCCTTCACCATGATATTGATTTTTGGTCAAGCTATGGACCTAAAATTAGCGCTTCTTTGGAGGCAACCCAAGCACTTTTACCTTAGTTTAGTTGCTTTTGTTTTAGTTTATTTTTAGAATTAATGTTTCTTTTTATTTTGCAGGGAAAATAAAATTTTGTGCAAAATACGGTACTGCCGTAATCTGCTTTACGGTACCGTAATTTTGATCCGATTTCCGCCCGAGAGTTTTGCATTTTTTACGGCACTACCGTAATAGTTTTCACGGTACCATATTTTTGAGTCATTTTTAACCAGAGAGTTCTTTGTAAATTACGGCACTGCCATAAGGGATAACACGGTACCGTATTTTAAAGCTGCAGTCTGCTTATTTGAGTAGGTATTTTTCTCGCTACGATTTTAAGAAATTGGGTTGAGAAAAATTTTGATCTTTGGCACAACATGGAAGTACTCATCTTTGTCTATCATCTGGATATTTTTGCTGAATTTTAAAGTCCATGGATCTTTCTAAAACACCTAGCAACTTTTCGATTTTGATTAATTTCTACAACAGTTTTTTTCTGACTGTTCTGACTAGCACTTTTGCTTCCACTTTTAAAGATGTTTCGGTGACTTGAAACCCAGATTTTTCACTTGGAATTGAAAGAACATGTGTTGTTCTATCTTGTGGAATAGTTATTTTCATGAAAATATTTTCTGATCATTCTAGGACACATGGTAACTTTTCGAATTTGATTAACTTTTGTGCAGTTTTTGCAGTTTTGTAATCTGAGTAGCCCTCTTTCTATTGATACCCTAAATTCATGATGGATTTTGATCCCTTGATTTTTATACACCTGGAAAGAACGAGTTTTATTCTTTTACATGGTTTTGTCCATTTTCTATTTGGATCATTAAATTTAATTCTAGGGTACGGCTACTTTTCATAAAAAATTTAAAAACTGCACAGTTTGCTTTCTACCAGTTATTGCTTCTTTTGCATCCAGATTGAGAAATCTTCAAGAGCAACTATCTTCCACCTCTAAACCACCACTGCATCTGCCTCCGACATCACTGTATCCAGCCGTCGACACTGGATTATACCATCTGCAGATTCTTACTTCTTCTACTGCCTCTTATTCCATTGATTTGATTTATTTATGCAGCAGACTCTTCATTAGTGACTGATTTTTTTTATCTATGTAGCATTATTTCTGGCACCCACCGGCTGACGATCTCACCTCCAGGACAGTAGTCTCTAGCAGGCCACTAGAGATTACTCACTCTACTGTCGGCACCACCACCATCATTGCTAGCAGCTTTTCAGATAGCATCTGTTCCACCTTTGCTTCTTGCCTGCTCGACTCTTTCCACCGGCATCCTCTTCAGACCTTCGGCGAAATCTCTGGTTTTCCCTTGAGAAAATTATTTTTATCATTATTATTTTTGAGGCTATTTTTGATCTAAGCCTTATGTACCTTAAATTTTGCTGGAAAATTTTCAAAAGGCACATCTTTGGACCCAGCTGCATTGGCCTGACAATGATTGGGCATGATCTATATAGTTTTGTGAGATTCACTTGCACTCTCTTATTAATGACTATTTCATATAGTGCATCTTTGACTTTATCATATTAATACTACTTATTGGTTTTCTCTTGAAAAATGATTTTATGGATATATGGAACTTATTGTTTTGATGATGATATTATTCAAATGTGTCGTTAAAATTGATGAAAGCATATGATCTACTTTCTACTATATGATGGCATGATTTATTGATAAAATCTCTATTGATAAAATGTCTTCCTTGATGATGTGAGTATTTATACTTGTGATTAGATTTATTTCTTCAATGCATATCTATTTTTGAAATTTGACATTGGTTGATGTATGAAATTTTGGGTAAATGTGTTATTTGATGAATAAGATCTAAAGGTGAAACTACTCCTTTAAATAAAATGAGCATATCAGTATGATTTGAGAATTGAGATCAATTGATCAACCTAATAGATGTTTAGTCTATTTTTGCTATTTGTTGGGAAATAAGAATCCAAGATCCATAAAAATAGTGAGAGACTCCCCTACTTGGCACTATGTAAAATTGATAGTGGTACCTAAGACATGGGTTGAAATCTATGCATGAAAAATAATGAGAGTGAAAAATAATAAGACTCCTCTACTTGGCACTGTGTAAAATTGACAGTGGTACCGAAGACAAGAGTTGAAGTCAAAAATAAATAGTGTGTATCTAAGTGGGTACATGCCATCTTCACAAAAACAAACAAAATACATATAAAAAAGAAAAAAAAGAAAAAAAATCATGTGTGGAAAAAGATCATGGAAACCTAATTCCTGTAAACAAAAGCATGATAGATTTGAACTGAAACTGGGTGAAATCATGAGATGGAAAATTCTATTCATTATACAAGTTGCAAAATTTTATTTGATTGAATTGTGGATCTAGAGGATTGAGTTCTAAGGATGATATGTTTATTTGAAGTTTTGTTAATCAATTGATGGAATTTTTCATTGATGATTGTATTTTTGAAATTTATTGAGCATGAAAAGGTTATTCTTTTAATCTAGCTTTGATTTTTGCTTTAGGACAAGCAAAGTTTGAGCCTTATGTATTTTGATGACACCAAAATATATAGTATATTTTGTATCATTTTATGGATCTTTTCATGCTAAATTGAGGATCTTTTTGCTTATTTTTATGCTAAATTCATCGAATATTGCAAAGTCTACTTCTATTTTGGTTTTTCATGATTTTCAGGTAAAAAGGCACTATTTCAAGGCATTTTCAAGCAATATCAAATACATAGAAGGATTCCCAACATCAAGAAGAGGTCACATAAGAAATTTCACGCAAAACGGAGCAAATTAGCCAAAATACGGCAGTACCGTAACCTATTTTACGGTACCGTATTTTCATATGCTATCGTAAAATCCGAGCCCTGCCGTAATTTGGGGAGTTTTCCAAACAGAGAGTTTTCATGATTTTACGGCACCGCCGTAAGAAATTACACGGCCGTAATTTTGAGACGTTTCCGACCAGAGACTTTTGCTGATTTTACGGCACTGCCGTAAGCCATTTTACGGTGCCGTATTTCCCAGGCGATTCAGACCAGAGAACTCAGCCAATTTTATGGCACGGCCATAAACTATTTTAGGGTACCGTATTTTTGGCAATTTTTTATCAGAAACTTGTGAAGAAATTACGGCACTACCGTAATTTATTTCACGGTACCGTAATTGCGGTCAAAAACGCGATTTTTCCGCTCCAAAAATTGCGAAGGCCATAACTTTGGATCTAGAACTCCAAATCGAGATCCGAAAGATGTTCCGGACTCGTCTTTAAGAGGAGAAGATGCTCAAAGTAAAAAAAAACTTTATCACATATCCAGAGAGCAATCGCCAGAGAGGCGGCTAGGGTTTAGCCTCACGCCGAGAGGCGTGGAGAACATATTCGGCCGTGATTTTCACGCAGAAGCTTTGCCTGGAGGAGAAGACAACATACCAGAAGTTTCAGAGAAAAAGGAGTTCAATCGGAGGAGGAATCGACAAAATCGGTGGTGACAGCACTGTTCATCGAGTTCTGCTTGCAAAATATGGCTGTGAAATATTTCACAGCCGTGCTGTATTTTCTAAAACCTCTTTTCTAGTTGATTTTTGATATTCTAAAAATATGGATCATTGTATTTTCTTCTCCATGCAAGCTTAGACATATTTTGGGACATGGGGTGTAATCCCCTTGATTTTTAATGATTAGATAATTCTTCTTTTTCACCATGATAATCTTCGTTGTGATAATTCTACTTTTGTGATGAATTGTCTTTAACTTTCCATAGATCTATGTTATTATCCATGTTTTAGAGTTTTCACAATGAGACTGAAAGGTGATTTGCTTGAGAACTTGGAACCCTAGAATTGCATGTTACGATCCCTTCCTTAGGTTAGATCCAACTTGATCTGTTCTAGTAGATTAATTGCCATGTTTAATAATATTGATCTAGGATTGAGTTATTGTGTCAAACGTGGAGATCTTGCATGAAAGTGAGGATCAGAACGTTGGAGAACCCTAGGTAGAACCTGTGTTGAGACTCGAATGCACGAAAGTGATCCTTGAGGCTCCACTTGTGATGATCAACTTAGAATTCGGATGCACGAAAGTGATCTTTGAGTTCTTTGTTGATGGTTTACTTATCTGCAGCGTTGGGATAGATCTTGCGTGAAAGCGAGGATTGGTCCCTATGCGATTGTCTGCACAAAAGTGAGATAATCCTTTTATGAAGTAAATTAGGTCTTTATCATAGCAAGATTTGATTGACGAACCTTTTATTTATATCTTATCATTGAAATCAAGGTGGATGAAACCCTAGTCCCTTGTTTATCTCTCTAATTTTCCTTCGTGTTAGCTATACTGCTTACTTTCATCATATTCGGTTTACTTAGCTAGCGAGAAAACAATTATTTGGTAATTAACAATAAGGTCTCTGTGGATCGATATTTTTATTACTTCGATAATTCCGTGCACTTGTGGAAGCCTATCACGTACCCTCCTATATATCCTAGGTATAGGATGGTCCATGGAGTACTCCCGGAGAGGTTTGAGCTGGCACAGAAGTCGGCAGTAGAGTCTTCGATACCATTCGACCTATATCCTCCCTCCGATACACCATGGGAATATCCTAGTGTCTCTGACGAGATCGGCACTGAGAGGACGTCCCCAGCCCCTAGCACATCCTCAGTACCGAGTGCATCATAGATGATAGTGCCCAAGCCAGCTAGCTCCCCAGGGCTGGAGATTATATCAGAGAGGCCTGCTGATAGGCCAAAGAGCCATGATCAGAGGATAGCTAGACGGTATGCTAGGAAGAGTTACCAGACCATTATCACCAATTGTAGAGACAGCTGAGATATCTGTAGCACCCCCAGCACTAGCACTGACAGTAGCTAATACCACTCCGATGGATGTAGAGGAGTTCACCACATCGGTGCCTCTTACTGATTTATCAGAGTCTGCAGCACCTGTAGATACACAAACTATGGAGGTGGACACTCCACGAGATACCATCCAGACTCCTGAGATTCCATCACCCTCCTCAGCCCAGGGAGATCTACATGTCCCTGAGGCTGCCACGCCAGTATTACTAGATCAGGAGGATGGATCTCCAGAGATATTCGCAGACTTTCCGGAGATATCAGTGGATATACCAGAGCTCCACTCTCCACCATCCGTTGTGCATGGGCCATCTGTTACCATTGAGTCAACGTCACCACTAGCTTCTGAGGCCCCACATACCACTGAGATACCAGTTACTGCATCGCCAGCACTATCACTAGAGATACACTTACCATCCCCAGAGCCTTCATCTTCTGAGCCATCTCCTGCTATACCAGAGCCTGAGATACCAGAGAGGAGACATGCGCGATCACCACCTCCGGTACTTACTCCTTACCCATGATAGATCAGACACAGGAGTAGGGAGCAGGAGAGGAGGTATTGTGCTATGTCTACTCGGAGAGTGCTTAGCAGGAGATATTGGGACGACCAGACACTGCAGTCCCTAGGATTGTTCGATGATGTCCAATGGATGTTCACGAACATAGGGTGGCAGGATTTCTATCACCAGAGGCATCTGACCTATGTTCAGCTAGCTCTGGAGTTTTTCAGCTCAGTCCATATTACATTGAGGAACTATGATGACAGTGATTCGGGTAGGATGGCATTCCAGTTGGGGAACCAGGACCATGTACTGATGCTTGACCAGTTTGGTCATATATTTGGGTTCCCCTCGGACGGTACTAGATATCGCCCATGCGAGTTCACTGAGAGGACTTTCTGGCGAGATATATTTGGTGAGGGAGGATTCGATGTGAGGACCGCTAGAGCCACACACCTATCAAGCCCAGTTTTCAGATATGTGCATCGAGTACTTGTACATACTATTTTTGGGAGAGCAGAGAGTGATGGCATGGTGATGACACCGAAATATGTAGCATATTTTGCATCATTTTAGATACCTTTTCATGCTAAATCGAGAATCTTTTTACTTGTTTTTATACTGAATCCATCAAATATTGCAAAGTCTACTTCTATTTTGGTTTTTCATGTTTTTCAGGCAAAAAGGTACTATTTTAGGCATTTTCAAGCAAAATCAAATATATGGAAGAGTTCTCATCATCAAGAAGAAGTCACCCAAGAAATTTCACGCAAATCGAGGCAAGGAACCCAAAATACGGCAATACCGTAAGGGATTTTACGGTACCGTATTTTTCACGGCTACCACATTATCGAGATCACGGCCGTATTTTGGTGATTTTCCAAACAGAAGGTTTTCGCAAAAATACTGCACCGCCGTAAGGATTTACACAACCGTATTTTGGGGTACTTTCTGAACAGAGACTTTTGCCGAAATTATGGCACTACCATAACCCAGTTTACGGGGCGTATTTTGAAGCATGTTCAGAATAGAAAGTTGCCCTGAAATTACGGCACTGTCGTAAGAAACTACACGGGCCGTAATTTCCAGACGTTCGTGAATAGAGAGTTCAGCGGATTTTACGGCACTACCATAAACCAGATTACGGTGCCGTAATTCCCCAACAACATCAGAATCGAAGACTCGAGTGATTTTACAGCAGTGCCGTAAGACTTTACACTGCCGTAATTTCGGTATTGAACACGACGCCCAGGTCTATTTTGAAAGTTCCCTAAAGGGGGCGAAATCCTAAACATGAGCATATAAAAACTTGCATGGGCGGAATCATAGGATTTCTAGGATCGCATGTATGAACATAGATCAACTTAAAGATTTGTATAGATCAAGAAGGGAATCATACCAATGCCATTTCTTAGATGGCGTCTTGGAAGAAGAGGGCGAGCGGCTCTCCTCCAAAGGTGACGCACACAAGGTGAAGATGACTACTCCCTTGGCGTTCCTTGTGCTAGCAAAGCTCCAAGGTCTCCTGATCGTGTGAAGGAGATTGAGATAAAATCTCTTGGCTTTGTTCTCTTCTCCTTTGCGTGAAGAACTCCCACACGAGAGAGAGGCGTCGAGAGGAAGAGGCGTCGGGCGAAAAGAGATGCACCCACGAATGTAGAGGCGTGCTCTCTATTTTGGAAACATGACTTCCAAAAATAGCAAGCCACTAACATCATGCGTTCATGCGTTCACTCCAAGTGAACCATCGCATTTTCCTCTCCCATTGAACCATGCGCTCACTATGATGAGCCGGTTCAATTACATTTGGTTCAAAGACCAAATCAAACCAAGCATTGGTCTAGATCAAATTAAACCATAAGGATCAAGATCTA
This sequence comes from Costus lasius, assembly GCA_027563935.2. Taxonomy (NCBI): domain Eukaryota; kingdom Viridiplantae; phylum Streptophyta; class Magnoliopsida; order Zingiberales; family Costaceae; genus Costus; species Costus lasius. The sequence continues at coordinate 32,448,161 of CM050449.1, read as the reverse complement.
ACCATTCATCTCTTGATGCTCTTGATCTCACCGATCTAGCATCAATTCTCTCGATCGAAGCTTACCGATCTCAAGCCCTAATCAATCAAACATGATCAGACCAGATCTCACTTACAATCAGAGTTTAAACTCCTTTAAACTGAACCAAAACAATTCAGTCCACACGATCTGACTTAAGTAAGCCATATCATCAAATTGTGCGACCCTAAAGGTTTCCTTTAAATATCGGTAACGATAACTTACGTTATCACGATCAGTGAGGGGTATCTAGCAACACATCACTGTCTCCCGATATAAAGGAAAGAGTCTTCCAAGACTACACCCAAACCACAGCACAAGTGTGAACCCAAGTCACTTGACATATGTGTTTCCTTTGCCACTGGACGTTCTTATTGGACAAGCGTGTCAAGCCTGTAATTCCAATATGATGAGAATGATTAGATCAGATGAAACATAGTCATCCGGGTATGGCCATACACTTTCTCAATCATCTCATCCAGGGGCCCCTATAGAACATCACACTCCAAACAAGGAGACGGCAATCCTATATCTATCACTAGTGCCCTAACATGACTCATGTTCATTATCCAAGATAGTCTATAACCATTATGTTTCAAATGATATTGAACTACCTCAAAACAATGCCAATCATCATTTAGAAACACAAGTGATCTCAAGTCAGAGGAAATATGCCACTTGTTTGCATGTAAGGATTATTCACATTGTGACAAGCAATTGAACATCCTAAGTAGGGTCTGTCTAGTACATCCAATGTACCCATGAGTCTACATCTTATTCCATGCTCGAAGCATCCTATAAGATTAGAACACATATTAGTCTCAATCATATCAAGGCTGTCTCATGTTCACCAAGATATCTCGACTAAGGACAATACTGCATGTCAGCCAAGCTGAACAGCATTGAGACATTATTCAGAAGTATACATATTGGAGCAGATGATGTAACAACCTGAATAACAACCACTGCCTTTATAAACATAGAGTTTATACATGATACTGAAATAATCCCAAGGCCTCAAACATTAGCCTTAAGGGCATACCCCAACAATCTCCCACTTGCACTTAATCTAATGGTTGAGAAATCTCAAACCCATATTATTACAGTGCTTCTCATGCTTCTGCTGCGCCAGAGGCTTTGTAAGCGGGTCAGCTAGATTGTCATCTGTATGAACCTTGCAGACTTTGATCTCGCCACGATCAATGATCTCCCGGATCAAGTGAAACCTTCTCTGTATGTGCTTGGACTTCTGGTGCGACCGTGGTTCCTTTCCCTGTGCTATTGCTCCAGTGTTATCACAGAAGATAACCAAAGGATCTGCACTCGAAGGAACAACACCAAGTTCCTAAACGAACTTACGAATCCACACTGCCTCCTTAGATGCTTCTGAGGCTGCAACATACTCGGCTTCTGTTGTGGAATCAGCAACAATTGACTGTTTGAAACTTTTCCACACCACTACTCCTCCATTCAAGCTAAAAACATAGCCTGATTGCGATCGGAAATCATCCTAGTCAGATTGGAATGAAGCGTCAGTATATCCTTCAATACTGAGTTCTTCCTGACCTCCATATATCAAGAACATATCTTTGGTCCTCCGAAGATATTTCAAAATGTTCTTGACTGCAATCCAGTGTGCCTTACCTGGATTACTTTGGAATCGACTGGTCACGCTTAACCCGTAAGCGACGTCTGGGCGAGTACACAACATCGCATACATAATGGACCCAATAGCCGAAGCATAAGGCGTATTGTCCATTTCATCTTTCTCAGTCTGTGTTTGTGGACACTGACTCTTTGAAAGATTCAGACCATGTCTGACTGGAAGATATCCTCTTTTAGAATTTTCTAAATGGAATCTCTCCAGGACTTTATCGATGTAAGTACTCTGGCACAGCCCGAGAAGCCTCTTAGATCTATCTCTGTAGATCTTCACACCTAATACATAGGCTGCTTCTCCTAAATCTTTCATCTGGAAACATTTTCGTAACCATGCCTTGACCGCATGTAGTTCAGGAATATCGTTTCCAATGATCAAGATATCATCGACATAGAGGACTAGGAAAGTAATCACGCTCCCACTAAACCTCTTATATACACACGGGTCATCTTCATTCTTGATGAAACCAAATTCACAGATTGATTCATCAAAACGAATATTCCAGCTTCTTGAGGCTTGTTTAAGTCCATAAATGGACTTCTTTAATTTACATATTTTATGACGATCTGATGGATTAGTGAAACCTTCAGGTTGTGTCATATACACATCCTCTTCTAATTTTCCATTAAGGAAAGCGGTCTTCACATCCATTTGCCAGATCTCATAATCATAATATGCCGTTATCGCGAGAATAATCCGAATAGACTTGAACATGGCTACAGGAGAGAAAGTTTCATCATAATCTATCCCATAGATTTGTTTGAAACCTTTCACAACTAGCCTGCCTTTATAGGTAACCACGTTACCATCCATGTCAATCTTCTTCTTGAAGATCCACTTACAGCCTATAGGGATTACTCCCGGAGGCGGATCAACCAAATCCCAAACTTGGTTATCTGACATGGAGTGCATCTCGGCTCGCATAGCTTCAAGCCATCTCGCTGATTCCGGTCCACTGACCGCATCCGCATAAGTGAGGGGTTCATCATGAATGATGTAGACTCCGTCATAGCGTTCAGGCTGTCGATGGATCCTTCCCGATCTTCGCGGTTCCCGTGATATCTGAGCCTCAGGTTGTTCAGTAACCTGATCTACTGGCTCAGGCTCATCCAATTGTGCTTGACTACTTTGTCCTTCTTCTGGATTCTCATCCATCTTTATTTCTCTCCCACTGGCCTCTTGCAGAAGAAATTCCTTCTCAAGAAAAATTGCCCTCCGAGCAACAAATACTTTGTTCTCTTTGGTATCATAGAAATAATAACCCTTTGTTTCCTTAGGGTAACCGACAAAGATACATTTCTCAGATCTGCTCTCCAGTTTCCCAGAGGCGAGCTTTTTGACATAAGCTTCGCAACCCCAGATCTTAATAAATGTCAAGCTCGGCTGTTTCCCATACCATAACTCATATGGAGTCTTTGAAACGGCCTTGGATGGCACTCGGTTTAGTACCTTTGCAGCTGTTTCCAGTGCAAATCCCCAAAAGGAGTAAGGTAGAGTAGCCTGACTCATCATAGAACGAACCATATCTAGTAAGGTTCTATTTCTCCTCTCGGACACACCATTCCATTGCGGTGTTCCTGGCGGAGTGAGCTGTGAGATAATCCCACACTCCTTCTGATAGTCAGTAAACTCATGACTCAAGTATTCTCCACCTCGATCTGAGCGAAGTGCCTTGATATTTCGGCCTAGCTGATTTTGTACTTCATTTTTGAACTCTTTGAACTTGTCAAAAGATTCACTCTTATGTCTCATTAGATAGACATAACCATACCTACTGAAATCATCAGTAAAGGTAATGAAGTATGAATAGCCACCTCTGGCATGTTTACTAAATGGCCCACACACATCACTATGAATGAGGTCAAGTAAACCTGAAGCCCTTTGACCTTTGTTGGAAAAAGGAGACTTCGTCATTTTGCCCATTAAACAAGCTTTGCATGTATCAAGCTCCTCATAGGAGAATGATCCCAGCAGTCCATTATCATGCAACCGCTTAATGCGCTTCTTGTTAATATGGCCTAAACGACTATGCCATAGCAAGGTGCTGTCATCAGCATACTTGGCTTTCTTAATATCAATTTGTTGTATAGAACATTCCATGTCCAACATGAATAACCGATTGTTAATTGACCCGGTAGCATAAACAATATTATCAAAAGAAATATAACACTTTGAAATCTTGCATTCAAAGGAAAACCCTTTCCTGACAAGAGCAGGAATAGAGATAATATTCTTAGTTATGCTTGGTACAAAATAACAATTGTCCAGTTCTAATACAAGACCAGATGGTAAAGAGATGTGATAAACTCCTACAGCAACAGCAGCAACCCGTGCCCCGTTTCCTACTCATAGGTCCACCTCATGCTGTCCCACCTGTCTTCTTCTCTTGAGTTCCTGTACATTTGAACAAATGTGAACTCCACATGCAGTGTCCAACACCCATGAAATAGAAGAAGAAGATACCATGACTTCAGTCACGAAAATACCTGAGCCAGAAGCGAAAGAGTTGCTTCCCTTCTTATCTCCTTGGAGCGCTTTACAGTCCTTTTTCCAGTGACCCAGCTGGCCACAATGGAAACATCTGTATTCCTTTGACCGCTTTACCTTTTATTTCAGAGCCTTGTTGTAGCTCTTGACAGGGGCTTTGCCCTTCTTCCCCTTCTTCTTGTTCCTAGAAGGAACCATTAGGACAGAGGATGAAGGCGTTCCCTTCTCACGAGACTGAGTCTGCTCTGTCGTCAAGAGCATGTTCAGTAACTCTGCCGGCGTACAGTCGATCTTATTCATATTAAAATTAATAATGAATGGATCGAAAGAAGCCGGGAGAGACTGCAAGATGATATCTACAACAAGCTCCTGATTGATGGTGTGTCCCAGTTTCTCTAGAGCCTCCTTGTACCCAATCATCTTGAGTACGTGAGCTCCCACTGGACTCCCTTCAGTTAGTTTGCTCTGAAAGAAAAGTTTCGTCAAGTTATAGCGTTCAGTCCTTGCCTGTGCTGCATACAGTATCTTGAGATTTGCTATAATTTCTATAGCAGATAAATCCTCATGCTGACGCTGCAGCTGTGGCGTCATAGACGCTAGCATAAGGCAAGCGACATCAATGCTATCATTGACATGCTTTTCATAAGCTTCCCGAACCGCCCTTGCGGCGTTCGCAGCGGGTTAAGGCGGTATAGCCTTCTCGAGGACATACAGTTTCTTCTCAGCCTTAAGAACAATCTTAAGGTGTCCGTACCAGTCTGAGAAGTTTGGCCCAGCAAACTTCTCCCTTTCCAGTAGGGATCGCACATTGAACGCTGTGGTGTTCATTGCTACAGTAATCTACAACAATGCAAGAACAGCAAGGTCAGTATCAATGTTAGAATCAATTCAGGACTTAAGAATGATTCTTTTCTCACTATTTTATCTGGCTGAAAAATCCAATAAAACAGCCCGAAAGAGTAAAACTCTTTTAGTGAGATGGGATCCAGATTTCATATTTGGTCTCCGCGTCCCGCTCAGGCGAGATAAGATGCACAGAGAGTACAAGCACTAATTTCTGGTAGGCAATCCCTGCCAATCGCCAACCCGTGCGATTCCCCTTCATCTGGGCAATCCAGCAGACTGTGCCAACTGAGTTGGTACAACACAGTCTCTGATCCCACAGATGGCTGCCTCCATATAGCTACCATATGCTCAATATGTAGCCTACATGGTCAAGCTGACCCGACCTACTCCCTGGACCACCACGTGCTATGCTGAGCAACGAGAAGCGATAAATCCCTTCTCTGTAACACGCAGGTGTAATCTCATACCGTTTGAAGATAGATGGGCGTGCCCACTGAGTGGGTACAACACGGCCCCAACGATAGTCAGAATAGTGAGGTTTCGCGTCAGAAGGCTATCGTGTTTGATATTTAACGTTGGATTTTAACGGTCCTTTTATCTTCTTACTATCATTCAAATCCTATGGTGATAGCAGAAGAATAAATCATGCATTTACTAAATTACTTAAATAGTAAATTAAAAGCATGATGATCTTATGTGGTAAAAGCCCATTAAGCCTAAGTAAGACCTTAATTAACTTAAGTCTTCACTTGAGCTCTTCTTGGGTCTTTAGCATTTCCTCTGGCCTAACCCGGGCCCAAGCGCCCTGTGCAGCTGAGATGCATCCACCAGGTAATATGCGCCTGTCCTAGAGTCGAACCCTAGACCTCCCACTGGTGAAGCCACTTGCTGCATGCGCCTCTGCCATGTGTGCTCTGTGCTCATGTCTGATTAAATTACAATTTAATCTATCTAGACATGATTGACACGCAGGTCAATTACACTTTATAAATTAATTAAAAAGTGATGCGCAGATCACAATAATAATTTACAAATAATACCTCCAGGCACGCAGGCCCCAGCACAGCACACATTAAAATTGGGCAGCCCACATAAGATTAAATAAACAATCATTCATGTTATACAAACATCAAGTGATCCAATCAAGAAAATAAAATTTTCGAAAAACCCATTGGCTTCATTTTATTTTCCTTATGTGCCCTACTACCATACAACGGTCCATCAATAGGGATCCACTCATCAGACCTAGTCAGGCCCAGTGCCCTTGCATGCACCAAGTCATAACCGACTTGAGTCGACCTCATGGTCAACAATGCATGCGTTAAGGGCTGAACGTCCCTCATGAGTTCTGGCAAGCGGGTGTGACCCCGGGCCATAATCATGAGCGTTCACTGGTTGTCTCAATCAGACATCGCTACACGCCTTTCAGCAGTCGACCAATAGCCACCTCATGCTTGCGCATAGGTGCCATCTGGTCGACCCATCTAGGCTATCAGATAGTCTGATCAGACTGTTGGGTCTAGACTGGACGATGACTTCAACCCTAATAACCCGTCTAAGCTTTTGAAGTAGGCGCTTAGATCTAATGAGGGGCGCGCAAGTAATGTTTTGAAGAAAAACTACAAGCGCCAACATAGAGACATGCGCCAACATACATCTAATTTCGAAAATAAGCATGTAGTTTCGCATGAAGATAACCATTAGATCTAGTCTTAAGCGCAAATAAGGATCACAAAAACAAGCAATCATATGATCATACATCAACTAGCTCTGATACCAATTGAAAGTTCCCAAAAGGGGGCGAAATCCTAAACATGCGCATATAAAAACTTGCATGGGCGGAATAATAGGATTTCTAGGATCGCATGTATGAACATAGATCAACTTAAAGATTTGTATAGATCAAGAAGGGAATCATACCAATGCCATTTCTTGGATGGCGTCTTGGAAGAAGAGGGCGAGCGGCTCTCCTCCAAAGGTGACACACACAAGGTGAAGATGACTACTCCCTTGGCGTTCCTTGTGCTAGCAAAGCTCCAAGGTCTCCTGATCGTGTGAAGGAGATTGAGATAAAATCTCTTGGCTTTGTTCTCTTCTCCTTTGCGTGAAGAACTCCCACACGAGAGAGAGGCATCGAGAGGAAGAGGCGTCGAGCGAAAAGAGATGCACCCACGAATGTAGAGGCGTGCTCTCTATTTTGGAAACATGACTTCCAAAAATAGCAAGCCACTAACATCATGCGTTCATGCGTTCACTCCAAGTGAACCATCGCATTTTCCTCTCCCATTGAACCATGCGCTCACTATGATGAGCCGGTTCAATTACATTTGGTTCAAAGACCAAATCAAACCAAGCATTGGTCTAGATCAAATTAAACCATAAGGATCAAGATCTAACCATTCATCTCTTGATACTCTTGATCTCACCGATCTAGCATCAATTCTCTCGATCGAAGCTTACAGATCTCAAGCCCTTATCAATCAAACATGATCAGACCAGATCTCACTTACAATCAGAGTTTAAACTCCTTTAAACTGAACCAAAACAATTCAGTCCACACGATCTGACTTAAGTAAGCCATATCATCAAATTGTGCGACCCTAAGGGTTTCCTTTAAATGTCGGTAACGATAACTTACGTTATCACGATCAGTGAGGGGTATCTAGCAACACATCACTGTCTCCCGATATAAAGGAAAGAGTCTTCCAAGACTACACCCAAACCACAGCACAAGTGTGAACCCAAGTCACTTGACATATGTGTTTCCTTTGCCACTGGACGTTCTTATTGGACAAGCGTGTCAAGCCTGTAATTCCAATATGATGAGAATGATTAGATCAGATGAAACATAGTCATCCGGGTATGGCCATACACTTTCTCAATCATCTCATCTAGGGGGCCCCTATAGAACATCACACTCCAAACAAGGAGACGGCAATCCTATATCTATCACTAGTGCCCTAACATGACTCATGTTCATTATCCAAGATAGTCTATAACCATTATGTTTCAAATGATATTGAACTACCTTAAAACAATGCCAATCATCATTTAGAAACACAAGTGATCTCAAGTCAGAGGAAATATGCCACTTGTTTGCATATAAGGATTATTCACATTGTGACAAGCAATTGAACATCCTAAGTAGGGTCTGTCCAGTACATCCAATGTACCCATGAGTCTACATCTTATTCCATGCTCGAAGCATCCTATAAGATTAGAACACATATTAGTCTCAATCATATCAAGGCTGTCTCATGTTTACCAAGATATCTCGACTAAGGACAATACTGCATGTCAGCCAACCTGAACAGCATTGAGACATTATTCAGAAGTATACATATTGCAGCAGATGATGTAACAACCTGAATAACAACCACTGCATTTATAAACATAGAGTTTATACATGATACTGAAATAATCCCAAGGCCTCAAACATTAGCCTTAAGGGCATACCCCAACAAATTTCCACGCCCGATTCTTGCGGAGATGATTGCGAGCGATCCAGAGCTCTAAATCAGAGGCCGTAAGAAGCAGAGGTAGAGCTTTTCACGAGAGGATTACGGAGAGACCAAAAGCCCCAATTTCGTGCACAGTGGAGGGAGAAAACACGATCCACACCGCCGCCTAGGGTTTCACCACCGCGCTCGATCCAAACGTTCTCCGGCCATGATTTTCATACTAAAGCTTCATCTGGAGGAGGAGACAATGTGCCAGAAGTTTCAGACCGAAAGGAGACCGATTGGAAGAGAAATCGAAGAAAAAGAAGTCACTGACACTGTTCATCGACGGTTCTTGCAAAATTACGGCTGTGAAATACTTCACAGCCATGCTGTATTTTCTAAACTTCTCTTTTACTTCGATCTTTGATCCTCTGAAACCATGATCTATTGTAATTCCTTCATGATGATAGCTTAAACTACTTTTGGGACATGGGGGAGTAATTCACTTGATTTCCAATGACTAGAAGACTATTTTTTTACTATTTCATTGAGTTTTATATTACCATGATTATTTTTCTCATGTGATAATTGTTGCTTAGACTCTCTATAAGTTCGTGTTACTAATTATGTTCTTAGAATTTTCGCTTGAGACCGAAAGGTAATTGCTTGAGAATTTGGAACCCTAGAATTGCATGTTAGGATCCCTTCCTTAGTTTAGATCTAATTGGATATGTTCTAGTAGATTAATTGCCATAATTATAACATGAACCTATAGATCGAGTTTATTTGTCAAACGTGGAGATCTTGTGCGAAAGCAAGGATCGGAATGTTGGAGATCCTTGAGTAAAACTAGTGTTGAGACTCGGATGCACGAAAGTGATCCTCGAACCTCCACTATAGATTATCAACATTGAATTCGGATGCACGAAAGTGATCCTTGAATTCATTGTTTGATGATTTAGTTATCTTCAGCTTTGGGAAGAATCTTGCGCGAAAGCGAGGATAAATCCCTATGCGGTTGTTTGCACGAAAGTGAACCAACCCTTGTTTTTAGTAAATTACATCTTCATCAAGATAAATTTAAATTGACAAAATCCTCATTCATATCTAGCCCATAAAAGTTAATGTGAACGAAACCCTAGTCCCAGCTTTTCTCTCTGATAATTCCATTTTTAGTTTCCAATTTCTATTCTCATTACTTCGATTAGCCTAGATAGTAAGAAATCAGCTATTTAGTATTCGATAACGTAGGTCCCTGTGGATTCGATACTTTCTTTATTACTTCGAGTATCCGTGCACTTGCGGATCACAACAAGTTTTTGGCGTCGTTGCCGGGGACCTTAGTTTTGTCGATATTAAAGAGGTTGAGATTATTGCTAGACTAGGTTTCATTTATGTTTTATCTTTTTATTCTTCTTTGTTTACTTACATCAATTGATCAGTTATCTCTAGCGTACGCAGGAAATTCACTTCTAATGGCTGAGCAAAGATCACTAAGGGACTATGCAATCCCTAATCCTCAAGGGATACACTTTAGCATTGCTAAACCTGCAATTGAGGCCACCAACTTTGAGATTAATCCTACCCTCTTGACTATGATTTAGCAAAATCAGTTTGGAGGATCATCAATCGAAGATCCTTATTTACACTTATATATTTTTCTTGAATATTGCAATACCATAAAAATTCATGGAGTTTCTGATGATGCACTAAAACTGATATTATTCCCTTTTTCTCTCAGGGATCAAGCACGATCTTAGTTGCATTCTCGTGGACCCAACACCTTCACAACGTGAGAACAATTATCAAAAGCTTTTCTGATGAAATATTTTCCACCAAGCAAGACTAACCAATTGAGGAAGCGAATCACAAACTTTCAACAAAAGAGCGGAGAATCACTCTGCGATGCATGGGAGAGATTCAATGATCTACAACGGAAGTGTCCTAACCATGGCCTCGAAAATGAGTTTCTAATTCAGACATTTTATTCTAGCTTAGTTTATAATACCCGTCTAATTATTGATGCTGCCGCAGGGGGAGCCTTGATGAGTAGAACATTTGACGATGCTTTCAAGTTGCTTAAAGAGATATCCTTGAATCATAGCCAATGGACTCTAGATGAAGGAATGTTATATTGTCATCAACTTGGTAAGAACGAGAATGAGGATCAGCAACCCTTGACTGAAAAGGTTAGTGAACCCATGCTAGAGAAAATTTCAGCTAGCCAAATTCAATCATTGCAAATTCAAAACACAAAACAATTTGAGGATCTTGAAGAAACTGTTAGTCACCTTGCTTCTCAATTAGAATCCTTAGTGGCTCACAATAAAGTTCTAGAAGAACAAATGTCTAGATTAAACTCTGGGGAACATTGCAATGCCATTATCACTAGAAGTGGGAGACAATTAAGAGAACTTAAGGAGAAAGAGTCTATTAATGATCATGATGAGGAATTAGAATTAGAAAAATCTTCTGAACATGAACAAACCCTACCTAGTTTAACACCTCAAAAGGAAAGTAAACCTAAAGGGGATGTGCCATGTAAAGAAGATGATTCTAAAACTAATCTACCTCCTCCTTATAGACCACCAGTACCTTTTCCCCAAAGGTTAGTGCAGAAAAAGTTAGATAAGCAATTTGGGAAATTTCTTGATGTTTTGAAAAAGCTTTACATTAACATACCATTTACTGAAGCTTTATCTCAAATGCCCATATATGCTAAATTTTTGAAAGAAATCTTGTCTAACAAAAGAAAGATAGAGAACTATAGTACTGTGGCTTTAACTGAAGAATGTAGTGCTATTATTCAAAACAGGTTGCCACCAAAATTGAATGATCCAGGTAGCTTTTCTATCCCATGTTTTATTGGTAGTATGGCTTTCGACCGAGCCTTATGTGATCTAGGGGCTAGTGTAAGTCTCATGCCTTTATTTGTGTGCAGGAAATTGGATATGGGAGCTCCTAAGTCGATTGCAATTTCTTTGCAGCTCACCGATCGATCAGTAAAATATCCAGTAGGTATTCTAGAGGATGTTCCTATTCAAGTTGGTAAGTACTTCATACCTGCTGATTTTGTGGTACTTGAAATGGAAGAGGATGCCAAGATTCCAATTATTTTGGGTAGTCCGTTCTTAGCCACTGCTGGAGCCCTATTTGATGTACGGAACGGTAAACTTGCTTTAAGAATTGGCAATGATAAGATTGAGTTTGATTTGAATAATTCATTGAAAAAACCTGCATATGTCAGTTCTTATTGCACTATTCATGCCATTGATGACATAGTTTATGATGTTAGTTGTTTGTTTGATGATTCTTATGGTTATGTTTCACCTTCTGATTCTTTTTCTGATATCTTGGAAAATTCTTGTGAAAAAATTGATAATTCTATTTTTGAGAATGATTTTGATGAATTCAATGATGAAAAACATGATATTTTAGATTGTGCTACTTTTGATAATGAAAGTGAAAAGATCCCTAAAGTTGAGTTGAAAGATTTACCTGATAATCTTAGATATGAATTTCTTGGTCCTAACTCCACCTACCTTGTGATTGTGGATGCTAAATTAGATGCCAGGGAAACTGATCTACTCTTGAAGGAGTTAAGAATTCATAGGAAGGTAATTGGGTATTCCATTGATGACTTAAAAGGGATTAATCTTTCTTTTTGTATGCACAGGATTCACATGGAGGATGAGCACAAACTGTATGTAGATTTCCAGAGAAGGCTCAACCCGTCCATGAAGGAAGAGGTGAAGAAGGATGTACTAAAATTGCTAGATGCAGGTGTTATCTACCCTATCTCAGATAGTAAGTGGGTGAGTCCTGTACACTGTGTTCCAAAGAAGGGAGGTGTCACTGTAATGAAAAATAAGGATAATGAATTGATACCTGTTAGAAATGTCACTAGTTGGCGTATGTGTATTGATTATAGAAAATTAAATGTTCTAGGAAAGATCATTTTCCCTTACCTTTCATTGATCAAATGGTGGAAAGACTTGCCAAACACTCTCACTTTTGTTTTCTTGATGGGTATTCTGGATTTTTTCAGATTCCTATTCATCCTGACGATCAGGATAAAACCACTTTTACATGTCCATATGGTACTTTTGCTTATAGAAGAATGCCCTTTGGTTTATGCAATGCACCTGCAACTTTTCAAAGGTGTATGATGGCAATTTTTTCTGAATTTATTGAAGACTTCATGGATGTTTTTATGGATGATTTCTCTGTCTATGGTTTCACGTTTGATGACTGCTTAGCTAATCTCTCTAGAGTCTTACAGAGATGCAAAGAGACTAACCTTGTCTTGAATTGGGAAAAGTGTCACTTTATGGTTAGATAGGGGACAGTTTTAGGCCATCTTGTTTCAGAGAGAGGGATTGAAGTGGACAAGGCCAAGATAGAAGTGATTGAGAAGCTAGCACCACCCACCACTGTCAAGGAGATTAGGAGTTTTTTGGGACATGCAGGGTTTTACAGGAGATTCATCAGGGACTTCTCTAAACTTGCTAAACCTTTAACTGATTTACTTTGTAAAGATGCCAAATTCTGCTTTGATGAGAAATGTCTGTTTGCTTTTCAGGAGTTAAAGAAAGACTTGGTTTCAGCACCCATCATTCAACCCCCAGATTGGAACTTACCCTTTGAACTCATGTGTGATGCCAGTGATTATGCAGTGGGAGCAGTCTTGGGACAGAGAAAAGATAAGAAACCTCATGTTATTCACTATGCCAGCAAGACTTTGGATGAAACACAGAAAAATTATGCCACCACTGAGAAGGAACTATTGGCCATAGTATTTGCTTTTGATAAATTTAGGTCGTACTTGATTAACTCCAAAGTGGTAGTGTACACTAACCATGCAGCTGTGAAATACTTAATGCAGAAAAAAGACAGCAAACCATGATTACTCAGATGGATTTTACTCCTAAAAGAATTTGATTTGGAGATTAAAGACAAAAAGGGATCAGAAAACCTTGTCGCAGATCATCTCTCAAGAATAGTGGTAGACACTAGAAAGAATGATGAGATCAATGATTCCTTCCCTGAAGAACAACTCTTGACCATTGAACAACTCAGAGCCCCCTGGTATGCTGACATAGTGAATTATCTTGTAGCCAATATTTTTCCTCCTGATTTGAGCTATCAAAAAAGGAAAAGATTTTTGGCTGAAGTGAAACACTATTTTTGGGATGAGCCTTATGTATTTAGAAGATGTGCAGATGGTATTTTCAGGAGATGTGTACCTGAAAAGGAAGTTGCAGACATACTGTTCCAATGCCATGGATCTTCTTATGGTGGGCATGCCAGTGCCGATAAGACTGCCTTCAAAGTGTTGCAATCAGGATTTTATTGGCCCACAATATTTAAAGATGCTAGAAAGCTTGTTTTATCCTGTGATAGGTGTCAGAGGACAGACAACATTAACATAAGATATGAGATGCCGCTGTCTAATATTCTTGAGGTTGAGATATTTGATGTTTGGGGAATTGACTTCATGGGACCTTTTCCATCTTCTGGAGGTAACAAATATATTCTTGTAGCAGTAGATTATGTTTCAAAATGGGTTGAAAGCTATTGCTTCCCCAACTAATGATTCCAGAGCTATTGTCAAATTATTCAAAAAAATTATCTTTCCAAGGTTTGGGACCCCACGAGTTGTGATTAGTGATGGAGGCTCGCATTTCATAGAACACAAGTTTTCTGCCTTACTAAAAAAATATGGGGTGAATCATAAAGTGGCGACACCTTATCATCCTCAAACAAGTGGACAAGTTGAAATATCAAATAGAGAAATAAAAGGGATTTTGGAGAGGACAGTTTCACGCACAAGGAAAGATTGGGCATTCAAACTTGATGATGCATTGTGGGCATACAAGACAGCTTTCAAAACACCAATTGGAATGTCTCCTTATCAATTAGTTTATGGAAAATCTTGTCATCTCCCTATAGAACTCGAACATAAGGCATTCTGGGCAATCAAAGCATTAAACTTTGATTTAAAGAATGCGGGAGAAAAAAGAAGATTACAGTTGAATGAGTTGGAGGAGATCAGAATTTCAGCTTATGAAAATGGAAAAATTTATAAGGAAAGAACCAAAAGATGGCATGATCGGCATATTTTTAGAAGGGATTTCCAACCAGGTGACTTTGTTCTTTTATTCAATTCTAGATTGAGACTTTTTCTTGGAAAACTTAAATCTCGAGGTTTGGGCCTTTTCAGGTAAAGAAAGCCTATCCTTACGGAGCCGTGGATATATGGAGTGAAAAAATAGGAGAATTCAAGGTTAATGGTCAGAGACTTAAACACTATTATCAAGAAGAGCGAGTTGAAGAAAGGGAGAGTTTTTATTTGGATGAACCACTATCAAATCTGAGTGTTAAAGGGTCAAGCTAAAGACCTTTAAATTAGCGCTTCTCGGGAGGCAACCCAAGCTTTCTAACTTTAGTTCACTTCCTTTAATTTACTTTTATCTTAGTTTAACCTTAGCATAAATTTTTATCTTTAAGAAGAAGCATAGAGAGGAAGAAGACTCGACTCATAGGGGTGAGAAAATTTTGTAAGTATCCCCTTCCATTCACCTTTTGGATTTCATCATTGACTCTTAATTTTGTGTCTACCACCACTACTTCATCTACATAAAAATATTGTGATTAATGTGATATGTGGTCATGTTTTGAGATGTGATTGATGATTTCTGATGATGAACGAACTCAAATCCATGATTAGAGATATAACCCCATCATGTTAGAT
The DNA here is from genome assembly GCA_027563935.2 of Costus lasius. NCBI lineage: Eukaryota > Viridiplantae > Streptophyta > Magnoliopsida > Zingiberales > Costaceae > Costus > Costus lasius. The sequence continues at coordinate 32,432,953 of CM050449.1, read as the reverse complement.
TTATTTCTTCAATACATATTTGTCTATTGAAACATGAAATTAGTTGATGCATGAAATTTTAGATGGATGTATTGTTTGAAGAATAAAATCTAAAAGTGAAACTTTTCTTTTGAATAAAATGAGTATATAAGTACGATTTATGAATTGAGATTAATTGATCAACCTAGTAGATGTTTAGTCTATTCATGTTATTTGTTGGGAAATAAGAATCCAATATCCACAAAATAATGGTGAGGACTCCCCTACTTGGCACTGTGGGAAAGCGCAGTGGTACTGAAAGTCATGGGTTGAAGCAATAAACTGAAAAAGTATGTATCTATGTGGGTACATGCCATGAGAGAAATCATTTCACATAAACTCCGCTGTCCTTAGTAAATTCTTTCCAAATGAGAGGATATGAGTTCCATTGCATTGATTATGTGATCCGTGCACTCTAATCTCGCCACCAGAAAAAAAGGTGGTAATCGAGTTAGAGAATGTGAATGATGCAAAAAAAAAAAAATTTGATATGAGTGGAAAAAGATCTTGGAAACCTTATTCCTGTAAACAAAAGCATGATAGATTTGAACTAAAAATTGGGTGAAATCATGAGATTGAAAATTCTATTTATTATACGGTTGCAAAGTTTTATTTGATTGAGTTGTGAATCTACAAAATTGAATTCTGAGGATGATATGTTTACTTGAAATTTTGTAAATCAATTGATAGAATTTTTCATTGACAAGTTGTATTTTAGAAATTTATTGAGCATGAGAAGGTTATTCTTTCAATCAAATTTTGATTTCAAATTTTGATTTTTTCTTGAGGACAAGCAAGGTTTGAGCCTTATGTGTTTGATGACACCGAAATATGTAGTATATTTTGCATCATTTTAGATACCTTTTCATGCTAAATCGAGGATCTTTTTACTTATTTTTATGCTGAATCCATCAAATATTGCAAAGTCTACTTCTATTTTGGTTTTCCATGTTTTTCAGGCAAAAAGGCACTATTTTATGCATTTTCAAGCAAAATCAAATATATGGAAGAGTTCTCATCATCAAGAAGAAGTCACCCAAGAAATTTTACGCAAATCGAGGCAAGGAACCCAAAATACGGCAGTACCGTAAGGGATTTTACAGTACCGTATTTTTCACGGCTACCGTATTATCGAGATCACGGCCGTATTTTGGTGATTTTCCAAACATAAGGTTTTTGAGAAAATACGGCACCGCCGTAAAGATTTACACGGCCGTATTTTGGGGCACTTTATGAATAGAGACTTTTGCCAAAATTATGGCACTGCCGTAACCTAGTTTATGGGTCGTATTTTGAAGCATCTTCAGAACAGAAAGTTGCCCTGAAATTACGGCACTGCCGTAAGAAACTGCACGGGCCATAATTTCCAGATGTTCGCGAACAGAGAGTTCAGCCGATTTTACGGCACTACCGTAAACCAGATTATGGTGCCGTAATTCCCCAACAACATCAGAATAGAAGACTCAAGTGATTTTACGGCAGTGCCGTAAGACATTACATTGTCGTAATTTCGGTTTTGAACACGATGCCCAAGTCAATTTCCACGCCCGATTCTTGCGGAGATGATTGCGAGTGATCCAAAGCCCTAAATTGGAGGCCGTAAGAAGCAGAGGGAGAGCTTTTCACGAGAGGATTACGGAGAGACCAAAAGCCCCAATTTTCGTGCACAGTGGAGGGAGAAATCGTGATCCACGCCGCCGCCTAGGGTTTCGCCACCGCGCTCGATCCAGACTTTCTCCGGCCGTGATTTTCATACTGAAGCTTCATCTGGAGGAAGAGACAACGTGCCAGATGTTTCAGACCGAAAGGAGACCGATTGGAAGAGAAATCGAAGAAAAAGAAGTCGACGGCACTGTTCATCGACGGTTCTTGCAAAATTACGGCTGTGAAATACATCACAGTGGTGCTGTATTTTCTAAACTTCTCTTTTACTTCGATTTTCGATCCTTTGAAACCATGATCTATTGTAATTCCTTCATGATGATAGCTTAAACTACTTTTGGAACATGGGGGAGTAATTCACTTGATTTCGAATGACTAGATGACTATTTTTTTACTATTTTGTTGAGTTTAATATTACAATGATTATTTTGCTCATGTGATAATTGTTGCTTAGACTCTCTATAAGTTCGTGTTACTAATTATGTTCTTAGAATTTTCGCTTGAGACCGAAAGGTAATTGCTTGAAAATTTGGAACCCTAGAATTGCATGTTAGGATCCATTCCTTAGGTTAGATCTAATTTGATCTGTTCTAGTAGATTAATTGCCATAATTATAACATGAACCCATAGATCGAGTCTATTTGTCAAACGTGGAAATCTTGTGCGAAAGCAAGGATCGGAACGTTGGAGATTCTTGAGTAAAACTAGTGTTGAGACTCGAATGCAAGAAAGTGATCCTCGAACCTCCACTAGAGATTATCAACATTGAATTCGGATGCACGAAAGTGATCCTTGAATTCATTATTTGATGATTTACTTATCTTCAGTGTTGGGAAGAATCTTGCGCGAAAGCGAGGATAAATCCCTATGCGGTTGTTTGCACGAAAGTGAACCAACCTTTTTTTTAGTAAATTACATCTTCATCATGATAAATTTAAATTGACGAAATCCTAATTCATATCTAGCTTATAAAAGTTAAAGTGAACGAAACCCTAGTCCCATCTTTTCTCTCTGATAATTCTATTTTTAGTTTCTAATTTCTATTCTCATTACTTCGATTAGCCTAGATATTAAGAAATCAGCTATTTAGTATTCGACAACGTAGGTCCCTGTGGATTCGATACTTTCTTTATTACTTCGAGTATTCATGCACTTGCGGATCACAACACATGGTCAGATCTCCAAAGCTATTTTTCTTATGGGCTATGTTGACTGGATTCCGCCTCAGCACCCCATTTTACCTCATGAAGCAAATGGATAAAGCTGCTAGAGCACGGAGAGGAGTCCTGGTGATGGGAGGTATGATTACTACGATTGCCCTTGCCCTCGGTATCGACCCCTCAGGGTTGAACGAGGCAAAGGGCAATCCCAGACTAGATATGGTCGCATGCATAGCCATTAAGATGATTACGAGGCTTGGGAGCTCGTATCATCTGATGTTCAGAGGTACTGATGTTACGATGAGGCTGCCAAACATGAACTGGATCATGGATCCCACTCGTGGGGGAGGTCATAGAGAGGCAACTTCACCTCCTTCACCACCGAGGATTTCAGAGCATATCCCTCCAGTCAAGCCATCCGCTGCTGACAGACCATCTACATTTGCCGGGCCATTTACATCAGCACGGCTAGACCCTTCTCTAGAGCAGATGCGTGCCGAGCAGTGGAGGATGCGTGATGACATATCGCGCCTTGAGCAGGGATAGTCAAGGGCACTTGAGTCTTTACGCGTGATAGAGGAGCAATTATGACGTCGTCTCCCATCTTCATCGACATGACGTACTAGAGACGAGGAGGAGGATTCTGTGCATACAGAGATAGATTGATAGATCTTGTGAGTATCTTTATTTTGTTTGATGTATTTACAGTTATTCTTTGATATTGTGTAGGAGATCTCACATTTATCTTATCTGTGCATAGGATTTAGTAGACTGGATGCCGATACGACCACACACAACATTTTCTGTTTTCTTTGTGTGTGTGCGTTGTATCTGGATATTATGTGGTTCATTTTGGTATTTGACATTAGACTTGATATTGTGCATGCACGACGGTATTAGACTTAGAGATGCTGGACATGGTGCAAATAGGATGGTTTTGTATATATTTGATATTCATCATGTGACTGTGATGCTTTATGTTGGTTTTGGATGCTTGGTTGATGAATTTGTCAAATTTTAGACTAATTTTGATACATGCCTTGATATTTTTAGTGAATAGTAATTTGATATGGTAAACTGTGCTTTGAACGATAAAACATGACGGTATTTGACATTTGAGGCATGATTACCATATAAAACTTGAATATATTCGATATGGTATATTTTCTGGATTTTTCTGAGCTGTATTTCACACTTTTGATATAATTGTACAGGGTTTCGCCAATAATATAGAGGGAACTCTTGCAACTTTTTTCTTGAAATCATTCATTGATTTTAATGCTTATGTATATGCAACAATTTAAGTCTAGGGTGTCTTCATGTATTTTGATTGTATTCAAGCTCTATAGGTATGTATTTTGAATGTTCATGATTGTTAAGGATAATCAAATTTGTTTTATCCTTAATTTTAGACTTAGGAAACATTTTGAATGATTGATTTGATGACTTAGGAAATTTTTAAAATTTCATGTGGACTTAAATTGTTGAGTAAATTCAATTCTAGTATTGATAGAATTTATACATAGATTGTTATATGTTCGAACGACACGTGCACAGTATCTTTATACTTGAAGTTTAATTTATCTATTTATGCTTGATGGAAATTTTTATGAATAGAAAATTGGTGATATATCTTTAAATTGAGATTTGCTCCAACTCCTCTGGTTGCATGATCTGAGGTCATAAGTTAACACTGGCCGGCTTTCTCCATACAGATTTGATTGAAAAAAAAAAGGTGAAGACTCCTCTACTTGGCACTGCGAAAAATTGGCGGTGGTACCTAAGACATGAGTTGAAGTCTAATAAAAAAAAAGGGAGAAAAAGTGTCATTTTTGTGGAACGATATCTTTTTATTACTTCGATAATTTCGTGTATTGCGAAAAGCTATAAATGGCTTTTCTAGATTTTTGCGGATCTCCATTCATCTTGAGGATCAGAAGAAGACCACATTCACTTGTCCTTATGGGACCTTTTGTTAGTGTTTATGCCCTAGGACCTCAGGATGGTCCATTGGGATATGTGTATCACATCTAGTTGATAGATGAGTTATCCTGGCATTGTTGTTGTCATGCAAGTTTGTACATCTGCACATATGTACATTTGCATATACAATGTCCCTAAGTGATAGATTTTATCTAGTCTCTGTGTTTATTCCTGGTCGAGAATCATAGTGGATATGGGACAGCTATGATTCACTTGAGACCGGTATAAGCGCTGGTTGAGCACGGGTTGCTAACGCAAGCATATGGGTATATCAACGGAGATATACTAGATCGACCCACCGTGAGGATTCATCTCAGTGTCACGAGATGAATATCATAGTGACAGAGTTGCGCTTGTCCTAGACTTGAGGGCATTGGTATCTCTATATAGTGATTGATGTACTTTGATGCAACCTAACGCTTCGTCGTAAAAGGGAAGTCATAACGGTTGTCATTGGGTATGTCATAAGCCGTATGAGAGATTTAATGTGCCAATAGAGGATTTGCCCCTTCCTTACGAGGAAGCTTGATTGTCCATGATGCCCCTATATGGATGACTAAAAGTGTATGGCCATACCCATGTGAGAACCTAATTTAGTCATGCCATATTATTGGGATTAACAAGTGTGACACACTTGCCCAATCTGGACATCAGTTGGCAAAAGGACAAAGCTGCACTTGTACTTTGTCGCTGTTTTAGGGGATGTCGATGATGACACCATTCTGATGACTTGGGTAGCAATGATGTACTGCTAGGTGCCACTCATTGCTTGTGATGATTTAGTCATCACTGCCAATGTCTGAAGAACCTATAGGGTTGCTGTTGGTGTATATGCCCTAGGACCTAGTTTTGGTCCATCTTTGTACTACTTGACTCTGATATTCATATATCTTTCTGGCATTGTCGTTATCATTGTTTGTCTACACCTGCGATTGTGTACTTACATGATAATATCCCTGGAGACAGGTTGGATCTGTGCTCGAATTATAATCCCCAGTCGATGTACCTTAGTGGATATGGGACAGCTATGGTACTTGTGAGACTGGTATGTGGGCTGGTTAGGCACGTGGTGCTAACGCAGATGCATGAGTATATCATTGGAGGACATACTGGATAGACCCGCTATGAGGCTATGACTTGGTGTCATGAGTTATCCTCATAAGTGACAGGAGATGCATTGATCCCTTGACTTGAGGTCATTGATCATTCTATATGGTTAGGGACTTGCTTTGATACAACCTAACACTTTTCCGTAGCTGGGAGGTCATAACAGTTGTCATTGAGCATGTCACGACCCATATGAGAAGGTCAATGGACAGACATAGGATTTGCCCCTTCCTTAGGGAAGTATGATATCCATGGAGCTCCCTTATGGTTCTATGACTGAGAGTGTATGGCCATACCCAGGTGAGAACCTGTTTTAGTCATAGCCATGTGATTGGATGAAAATAAGTGGTGACACACTTGTCCAATCGGATATCAGTACGGCAAAGAGACTGTAATGCATCTGTACCTAGTTGCGATGATGGGGATGTCGATGTCGATATCCATTCCAATGACCTGGGTAGCAGCGATGCACTGCTAGGTGCCACTCACTACTTGTGATGACCTTTGGTCAGCACTGCCAGCGTCAGAGGAACCTACAGGGTCGCACACCTTGATACTTGAGTTCTCGTATTGATCGGGAAGCCTTATGATCGAGTTATTGGATAACTCAGATCTAATTGGGAGATTTCATCAGCGCCAATAGGCCTGATGAGATGGAAGAATATTATTGGAGCCAAACTTCATTTTTGGCAGGTTGACCCGTATTTGACCATGGTTGGTCACATTTGGATTAGGGTTGCATTGGATAGGATCCAAGTGCTTAATCAACCCATGTAATGAAGTTTGGGCTAGCTCATTATTCAATGAGGCCCAATAATAAGTTGTCATGAAGAGGCAATAGGCTAAAAGGGTATAATGGGGAGGAAGCCAAGCCCATTGGCGCCTAAGGGGCATAATGGGGTTTGGATGACAAATTTGCTTCATTAAGGAAGCTTTATGCGCCTAGCCCTCTCCCATTGATAGTGTGAATGCATTAAGGCATTGCTTGGGGTGCAAGGCTAGGCCTTGGCGCACAAGGCAAGGCTTGGTAGTTTATGGAAAGGTTGAATGAGGTTTATGGTAAAGTCTTGGAGACTTTCCTTACCTCAAACCTTCTCATCCAAGCTATACACTTATCATGATCTCAACCCTTGCCCTAACCGCCTCTTGATGGTTACAATCCTTAGAGGCATGACAACAAGAGGAGAGGCGAAAGCAAGGGTTGAAGGGCGACAACACCAAGAAGTGGCGCATCTTCTTCTTCCTTCCAAACCCTAGCCGCAAGCTTCTTCCTTCTCTCTTGATGCAAAGAACTTGATGCTTGGCGGTTTCCCTCTCCCTCATCCTTCTTCATCTTTGGCGCATCTACCTTGGAGGTGGCGCATACTTTGAAGAAGGAGCACAAGGCTTGGATCTTCTTCCCGAGGCTAGCACCGGGCGTGGAAGAAGAGAACTCAAGAGATCCGTGTGTGCGAGACTGCAGAGGGCGAACACTTGGGCACCTTCATCGACATCAGCTTCTAATTGCTTAAAGGTACTTACTATCACATCGTGTCGACCCCCTCGCAAGAGATCTTCACTGGGTTTTTGGGACTAGCCTGTTTCGGGGACATTCTTCCGCTGCGTAAAATGTATGTCCATGACTCTGAAAATTGTAAAATGTCCCCGGGGTTTCCCAATAGTGGTATCAGAGCGACTTGCAAGCCTCGAACGATGTTCTTTCATGCTTTTCATGCTCACATGCCATATCTACATTTTCGCATATTGCATAGATGTTGGCGCATGGTTTTTCTTTAAGTAGAAAAATTGTAGATCTCTTGTTTCTTACTTCTAATTAACTTATTGTGGTTCTTTGCTCTCTTCATGTGATGGGATAGACCCATACGTGGAAGAGAAAATTTCTCCTCTCATAATAGGATAGACCTATCTTGAGAGACTTGTTGGGATAGGGCATGGACTGGGTGATTGCCCTTATCCTAGCAAGTTAGGGATTGCAAGCAGGGCAACCGGTATGCCTCTTGTAGACTCCTGAGAGAAACTTAGAATCAAAGATTTGTGATATGAAGGGAAGGAAGAGAGACTTGTTTTATGAAAAAGTAAAATTTCAGATTTTATGTTTTTCATGAGCATGTAGAATTGCATGAGTAAGTACTTGATTGTGCATGATGTTGTGGTCATATGTTAAGCCCCTTAGCATGCCTGTGATGTATCCTTGTGCGGCCTGCATGCCATCTTTTTCATTATTTTGTAAAAAATTAAGAGGAAGATTAAGGGCTAGGCGGAAGCATGCAAGGTGGCGCATGCAAGCTGGTGCTTGGTTGCATGGTGGCGCAAGAAAGCTTGGCCAAACCTCTTTTGATTTAAGAGCTAGCTATCTTGGCCCCTTGCATGGTGGTGCACCTTCCTTGGAGGAAGACCATGGCATTGGCCGAACCTATGGGGAACTTTTAAAGTGTACCCCTAGGGTTTGAGAGCTAAACCATGAGAGAAGGACCTTGGAGCCAACCTTGAAGTTCAAGCTTGAGGTCGGTTAGGCTAGGTCTAGTTTTTGGGGCTTGAGTTCTAGGACAAGAGTTGAACCTATTTCATGGCATGGATTGGTTCAATGTCTTGTATAGGATATGATCACATCATCCTTTACTGCTTTTATTATTATCTGCAGAAGCATGCCTGAAATGTTTTATTGTTATGTTATCACCATAGGATTGCATGCCTGTAATGATAGACATAAGATAAAACTGAGATGATGAGACCTTAAACAAAAACCCTCAATTAAATTATCAAGTCTAGTAGCCTTCTAACGCGTAGCCCTCACTAAGCTATCGATCAGTGGAGTTGTGAATTGTTTCCCACCCTCGTGGGACACACCCACTTATCTTTAGAAAGTGCGTGGTGGCAATGGTTTCCCCAGTCCAGTTTTAACCTAGGCGTGCCTTCGCAAGGAAACTCGTTGGCCCTGGGCATAACGGTTAGGGATGGACTTGACTAGAAGTTCACATGTGCTGGGCACATGGTGAAAGTCTTGAGGCATCGTTGAGAGGTAAGGGTTTCATGTTGTATCCAGCCCTCGCTGGACATGAAATGCCTGGACTGTCTCAATAAGGGGAATTGCTTGGAGCAATCGGCCGGCGCGCCCACCTTAGGAAACATGGGTCACTTTGTGCATCTCATCCCACCCTCGTGGGACGCGAAGCCCTGTGTGGAATAAGGATCTCATCTCACTAGGAAATCTTGGATTTCTCGATTGACTTTGTGGGTTGTCAATTCGAATTTAAAATAGTGGGAGCCATGGTCATTTAAAACAAGTCCAGTTTAAATGACTCGAAGTAGTACTAATCTGCTGTTTCTTGGTTGTTGTAGAACAATGGCTATGAACAATAGCAGTTGGTCACTGCGATCTACCCTGGAAAGGGATAAGTTGGTTGGATCCAACTTAAAGGATTGGTATATGAACTTGAGAATTGTGCTCAAGCTCAAGAGGAAGCTATATGTCCTTGAGAAGCCAATTCCTGAGCCACTTCCATGCTTGGCCTCAGCGGCTAAGAGGGATGCTTATGATAAGCATCAGTTTGATACTTTGGAGGTTGCTAACCAATATGTCACCTCAATTTAGAGGGTGATATGAACCGAAGAGTGCCTCTGAGATTATCTAAGGCAGCTCTTTGATAAATTGGTTGAGCTCAACCCTCCTAAAGTTGATATTCAGTGTGTTGAGCCGAAAGGCTTGACCAAGGAACTGGAATTAAAGATGGATATGATCAGGAATAATAGGTGCTATTCATGTGGAGGGCCACCTCACATGTTGAAGGACATGTTGCAACTTTAGAATGAGGAGAAGAAAGGCAAGGCCTTGTCTTCATGCTCAGGTATTTATGTTACCGAAGTCAACCTCTCTACTCCTATGACATGGGTATTGGATACCGCATGTGAAGCTCATATTTGTACAAATATGCAAAGGCTCAGAAAGGGTAGATCGGTAAGGCCTAGAGAGATTGACCTACGGATAGGTAACAGTGCACAAGTTGCTGCTGTTGCTGTAGGAGTTTCTCTCCCTGCCTTTAGGACTTCAGTTAAAGCTAGACAATTGCTATTATGTACCTTCCCTTACCAAAACATTGTATCCACTCCTTGCTTGGCAAAGAAAGGATTTAGGTTTGAAATAAAAGAGAACTTATGTTCTTTTGCAAACATGTTTTATGGGAAGGGTACTTTATGCAATGGTCCGCATGTCTTGGACATGGTTAGCTCTATTTGTAACATAAAAGGATCAAACTGAGTGGTTCAGTTGGTGCTTTCCTATGGCATTGTCGATTAGACCATATAAACAAGAATCGCATTCGACAACTCCATGCAAATGGGTTGTCAGATTCGAGTTCCTTGGAGGAACTTGATACATGTGAGACTTGTTTATTAGGGAAAATGACAAAGGCGCCATTTACCAAGATTGGTGAGAGGGCAGGAGGTTTATTAGATCTCATACATACTGATGTATGTGGGCCTTTCAATAAACAAGCCAGAGGAGGGTACAGCTACTTCATCACGTTTACTGATGACTTCAGTAGATATGGTTATGTCTATCTGATGAGACATAAGTCTGAATCCTTCAAGAAATTTAAGGAGTTTAGACATGAAGTAGAGAACCAACTTGGTAGATCCATTAAGGCTCTTCGATCAGATCGTGGTGGAGAGTACCTGAGCGATGAGTTCTTTGACTATCTGAGAGAGTGTGGGGTCATATCCCAACTCACTCCTCCTGGAACACCTCAATGGAATGGTGTGTCTGAAAGGAGAAATCGAACTTTGTTGGACATGGTTCGGTCTATGATGAGTCATGCAACTCTACCTCTCTCATTCTGAGGACATGCACTTGAGATAGCTTCTCTAATACTGAATAATGTTCCATCTAAGAGTGTCTCAAAGATTCCATACGAGGTATGGAGTGGGAGATGCCCTAATCTCACTTTTATCAGGATCTGGGGATGCAAGGCTTATGTCAAACGTCAGGATTCTAGCAAGCTAGAACCTAGATCTAATAAGTGTATGTTTGTGGGGTACCCTAAGGAGACTAAGGGATTACTACTTCTATGATCCCACCGAGAATAAAGTTTTTGTTGCTCGGGGTGCTGTCTTTCTACAGAAAGAATTTCTCATGAAAGAAGTTAGTGGGAGGAAGTTTGACTTGGATGAAGTCCAAGTGCAACCACAAGACACACATATGGAACCTGAGCCACCTGCACCGGTTGCTAGGCAACCTAAGGCTCAGACACAGGCCCTATGTAGGTCTGGGATGATTCGTCGTGCACCTGAGAGGTATGGGTCGCTGCCGACCCAACACGATGGGATCTTCATCATTAAGGATGAACCCAGAACCTATGATGAGGCGGTCAGTGGACCGGACTCCGAGAGATGGCTTGACGCCATGCGATCCGAGATGGATTCCATGTCGGCTAACCAAGTCTGGGATTTGGTTGAGCTGCCTGATGGGGTAAAACCCATAGGGTGTAAATGGATCTTCAAAAGGAAGACAGACATGGATGGCAAAATAGTTACCTATAAGGGTAGACTGGTGGCTAAAGGATTTAAACAAATCCACGGGGTGGACTATGATGAAACCTTTTCGCCAGTTGCCATGATTAAATCCATTTGGATTCTGCTTGCTATAGCTGCATATCATAACTATGAGATATGGCAGATGAATGTGAAGACAGCGTTCCTTAATGGGAAGCTGACTGAGGATGTGTATATGTCACAACCTGATGTCTTCATCCATCCTGCAGAGGCTAATAAGGTCTGCAGGCTAAAGAGGTCCATTTATGGATCAAAGCAAGCATCTCGAAGTTGGAATCTTCGATTTGATGAGGCCGTGAGAGATTATAGCTTTATCAAAAGCGAAGATGACGCCTGTGTATACAAAAATTCAGTGGGAGCTTGGTGATTTTTCTGGTCTTTTATGTTGATGACATACTGCTCATCGGAAACGACATCCCTAGTCTTCAGGCTGTGAAGACATGGTTGGGGAAGTGTTTCGAGATGAAAGACTTAGGGGAGGCCGTCTATATTCTAGGCGTAAGGATCTACCGGGAGAGATCCAAGAGACTTCTGGCCCTTAGTCAGAGTACTTACATTGATAAGGTACTGGAGAGGTTCTACATGGAGCAATCCAAGAAAGGATACCTTCCAGTGAGACATGGCCTTACTCTCTCAAAGAGCCAGTGTCCTACAACACAGGCTGAGAGGGATGACATGAGTCGAATTCCTTATGCTTCGGCAGTAGGATCGATCATGTATGCAATGTTATGTACTAGACCAGATGTGGCATATGCTGTGAGCATAACCAGCCGATACCAATCCAATCCAAGTCTGCAGCACTAGGTGGCTGTAAAGAATATCCTTGAGTATCCTGAAAGGGACTAAGGATTTATTCTATAAAGTCTACGGGGGACAGGAAGAACTCACTGTGCAGGGCTTCACTGATGAGTCATTCCAGTCTGATCCTGACGACTTCAGATCGCAGACCAGCTATTAGTTTAAGATGGTTGGAGGTGCTGTATGCTGGAAGAGCTTCAAGCAATCTACCATAGCTAATTCTACAACCGAAGCTGAGTATGTGGTTGCTTCTGAGGCAGCCAATAAAGCTGTTTGGATCAGGAAGTTCTTTTCTGAACTTCAGGTGGTTCCAAGTGCAATGGATCCCATTGAGCTCTACTACGACAACAATGGGAACTGCACATACTAAGGAACCACGGTCTCATCAAAGGTCCAAACACATACTCAAGAGATTTCGCCTGATCAAAGAGATCATTGGTCGAGGTGATGTCAAGATTAGCAGAATTGACACAGAGAGCAATCTAGCAGACCCACTGACCAAGGCTTTGGCGCAGCAGAAGCATGATGGTCGTACTAGAGATATGAGGTTGAGGTTGCTCAACCTCTAGGTCTTAGTGCAAGTGGGAGATTGTTGGTGTATATACCCTAGGACCTAGTTTTGGTCCATCTTTGTACTACTTGACTCTGATATTCATATATCTTTCTGGCATTGTCGTTAACATTGTTTGTCTACACCTGCGATTGTGTACTTACATGATAATGTCCCTGGAGACAGGTTGTATCTGTGCTCGAATTATAATCCCCAGTCGATGTACCTTAGTCGATATGGGACAGCTATGGTACTTGTGAGACTGGTATGTGGGCTGGTTAGGCACGTGGTGCTAACGCAGACGCATGGGTATATCATTGAAGGACATACTGGATAGACCCGCTATGAGGCTATGACTTGGTGTCATGAGTTATCCTCATAAGTGACAGGAGATGCATTGATCCCTTGACTTGAGATCATTGATCATTCTATATGGTTAGGGACTTGCTTTGATACAACCTAACACCTTGCCGTAGCTGGGAGGTCATAACAGTTGTCATTGAGCATGTCACGACCCATATGAGAAGGTCAATGGACAGACATAGGATTTGCCCCTTCCTTAGGGAAGTATGATATCCATGGAGCTCCCTTATGGTTCTATGACTGAGAGTGTATGGCCATACCCAGGTGAGAACCTGTTTTAGTCATAGCCATGTGATTGGATGAAAATAAGTGGTGACACACTTGTCCAATAGGATATCAGTACGGCAAAGAGACTGTAATGCATCTGTACCTAGTTGCGATGATGGGGATGTCGATGTCGATATCCATTCCAATGACCTCGGTAGCAGCGATGCACTGCTAGGTGCCACTCACTGCTTGTGATGACCTTTGGTCAGCACTGCCAGCGTCAGATGAACCTATAGGGTCGCACACCTTGATACTTGAGTTCTCGTATTGATCGGGAAGCCTTATGATCGAGTTATTGGATAACTCGGATCTAATTGGGAGATTTCATCAGCGCCAATAGGCCTGATGAGATGGAAGAATATTATTGGAGCCAAACTTCATTTTTGGCAGGTTGACCCGTATTTGACCATGGTTGGTCACATTTGGATTAGGGTTGCATTGGATTGGATCCAAGTGCTTAATCAACCCATGTAATGAAGTTTGGGCTAGCTCATTATTCAATGAGGCCCAATAATAAGTTGTCATGAAGAGGCAATAGGCTAAAAGGGTATAATGGGGAGGAAGCCAAGCCCATTGGCGCCTAAGGGGCATAATGGGGTTTGGATGGCAAATTTGCTTCATTAAGGAAGCTTTATGCGCCTAGCCCTCTCCCATTGATAGTGTGAATGCATTAAGGCATTGCTTGGGGCGCAAGGCTAGGCCTTGGCGCACAAGGCAAGGCTTGGTAGTTTATGGAAAGGTTGAATGAGGTTTATGGTAAAGTCTTGGAGACTTTCCTTACCTCAAACCTTCTCATCCAAGCTATACACTTGTCATGATCTCAACCCTTGCCCTAACCGCCTCTAGCTCTTTATAAGTGACCCTAGCCGCCCCCTCTTGATGGTTACAATCCTTAGAGGCATGACAACAAGAGGAGAGGCGAAAGCAAGGGTTGAAGGGCGACAACACCAAGAAGTGGCGCATCTTCTTCTTCCTTCCAAACCCTATCCGCAAGCTTCTTCCTTCTCTCTTGATGCAAAGAACTTGATGCTTGGCGGTTTCCCTCTCCCTCATCCTTCTTCATCTTTGGCGCATCTACCTTGGAGGTGGCGCATACTTTGAAGAAGGAGCACAAGGCTTGGATCTTCTTCCCGAGGCTAGCACCGGGCGTGGAAGAAGAGAACTCAAGAGATCCGTGTGTGCGAGACTGCAGAGGGCGAACACTTGGGCGCCTTCATCGACATCGGCTTCTAATTGCTTAAAGGTACTTACTATCACATCGTGTCGACCCCCTCGCAAGAGATCTTCACTGGGTTTTTGGGACTAGCCTGTTTCGGGGACATTCTTCCGCTGCATAAAATGTATGTCCATGACTCTGAAAATTGTAAAATGTCCCCGGGGTTTCCCAACAGTTGCACACCTTGATACTCGAGTTCTCATACTGATCGTTTAGCCTCTGATCGAATCATTGTGTGATTCGGATCTTTTGGGGAACTGATGCATTGAGACTTTTATAGAGAGGATGATATTTTATTTTAGTTCATGTTTGACCACTAGTTGACTCTAGTGGACCACATTTGACCTCTGTTGACCTATGTTGTCAAAATGAGTCAAACAAGGGTCTGTGTGCAAGTTTGGGCTTGGCACTTTAGTCACATGAATAAAATAAAATTATTAATTGGCAAGAGAATTTTTCTCTTGGCTAATTAATAAGCCTGGGCGCAATTTGCAATTAATTGTGTCTGCGGGGATTCGATCCCATGATGCTTAATTGTGAGTAGGTGCCTATGCTTGGGCGCATTTACAATTAATTGCGTATGCGGGGATTTGAACCCATGACGCATAATTGTGAGTAGGGTCCTATGCTCTTTATCCCACATGGGAAGTATCTCCAGTGTGCATCTGGCTCTGCTATTATAAATAGAGAGGCCCACCTGAGAGATTCTTTTGTACTAGACTCTTCTCTTATCTCTAGTTGTCGCCTCCCATCTGCTCCTTGGCGTGAGGGTCTAGGAGGTGACAACAATAAAAGTTTTTCGGCATCAAAGGTTGGGACAAGTGGCAGTGCTACCCACTCCTTGTCGCCAACATACCTTCCTCTCCTTGGCAGTGGCGCAAGTTGAGAAGGCTAGAGGCGTAGATCTCATCTTCAGGGGCTAGCACCCAGCGCGGAGATTGGAGAGGATTCGAGGAGTCCGTGTGTGCGCGATTGCAGAGGACGGGCCCTTGCGCGTCTTCATCATCGGCCACTTCTAAAAGTTGCTTGATAAGGTATTGCCCCTATCACATCCCTTGTATTCTTCGTAAGTCGGTCCTTGTTGAATTAGGAATCTCGTTTCGGGCTCGCTTCCGTTGTTTTCGTTTTCATTTAGCCCGGGGATTCCCAACACCTTTGCCTATTGGAGAATGCAATTTGGGCTGTGCAATGCGCTATCTACTTTTCAACGATACATGATGGCAATATTCTCTAATTTTAATGAGGATTTTATGGATATTTTTATGGATGACATTTTCGTTTACGGTCATATCTTTGAAGCTTGCTTAGGTAATCTCTCTAAAATTTTGCAGCATTGTGAGGAAGTCAATCTGGTGTTGAACTGAAAAAAGTGTCATTTTATGGTGCGAGAGGGAATGGTTCTGGGGCACCTTATTTCTAAATGAGGGATCGAAGTAGATCGAGCGAAAGTTCAAATGATTGAGAAGATGGATCCACCCACCTCAGTCAAAGGAATTAGGAGTTTCTTGGGACATATTGGATTTTATAGACGCCTCATTAAAGATTTTTCCAAAATTGCATGACCTCTTACTAACCTGCTTGCTAAAAATGCTGAATTTGTATTTGATTAGGATTGTTTGGAAGCATTTGAAACTCTAAAAAAGACTCTGACTTTTGCACTATTCATGCAGCCTCCCGATTGGAGCTAACTATTTGAATTGATATGCGACGTGAGCGATTTCGCCGTGGGTGCAGTCTTGGGGCAGAGGAAGGATAACAAACTCCACGTGATCCATTATTCTAGTCATGTTCTAGATGATGCCTAGATCTATTGGGAAAGCCCGGGGATATTTTACAATTTTCAGAGATAGATATTATACAATTACGTTGCACAGCGGAAGCAATATCACCGAAACGAGCCAGCCCCAAAAACCCAGTGAAGATCGCATGTGAGGGAGTTGACACGATGAGATAGAAAAATACCTTAGAAGCAATTTGGAGTGATGCCGATGTAGGCGCCCAAGTGTGCGCTCTCTGTAGTCTCACACACATGGATGCCTCGAGTCCTCTTCTTCCACACCCGGTGCTAGCCTCGGGAAGAAGATCCAAGTCTTGTGCTCCTTCTTCAAAGCAAGTGCCACCTCCAAGGTCCAAGCACCAATGAAGAAGAAGGGAAGAGGAGATTATCGCCAAGAGCTTCCTTCACTTGCACCAAGAAGAGGAAAGGAAGAAGACTCTTTCGGCAAGGGTTTGATGGAAGAAGAAGCTTACGCCACTAGCCCTTGCTCTCGCCCCTCTTTGTGTTCACACCTCCAAGGAATTGTACAACAAGAGAACGGGGCGGCTAGGGCTACTTTTATAGGGCAAGAGGCGGTTAGGGCAATGACTAGGATCATGACAAGTGTATTGCTAGGATGAGGAGGTTTGAGGCAAGGAAAGTCTCCAAGACATTATCATAAACTTCATTCAACCAATCCATAATTGCCCAAGCACCATATCAGGCCAAGACATGCCTTAAAGGCATTCATACCATCAAGGGAACAAGGGCTAGGCGCAATTTGCTTCCATAATCAAGCAAATTTGCCCACTCCACCCCATTATGCCCTTAGGCGCCAATGGGGTGGAGATTTCTCCCCATTATACCCTTGAAGCCTATTGCCTCTTCATGATAACTTGTTATTGGGCCTTGATGACACCAAATTATATAGTATATTTTGTATCATTTTAAATACCTTTTCAAGCCAAATTGATGATCTTTTACTTGTTTTTATGCTGAATCCATCAAATTTTGCAAAGTCTACTTCTACTTTGGTTTTTCATGATTTTCCGGCAAAAAGGCATCATTTTCGGGTGTTTTTGAGCAAAATCAAATACATAGAAGAATTTTCAACATCAAGAAAAGGTCACACAAGAAATTTTACGTAAATCGAGGCTGAGGACCAAAATACGGTAGGGCCATATTTATAATACAGTACCGTATTTTTTGCGGCTACCGTATTATCGAGAGCACGGCCGTATTTTGGCGATTTTCCAAACAGAGAACTTCCCGGATTTTACGGCACCATCGTAAAGAATTACACGGCTGTATTTTGGAACACTTTCGGAACAGAAACCATTGCTGAAATTATGGCACTGCCGTAAACTATTTCACGAGCCATATTTTCTAGACGTTTCTGACCAGAGAGTTCAGCTGATTTTACGGTAGTGCCGTGAACCATATTACGGTGTCGTATTTCCCAGCACTTTCAGAACAGAACGCTCGATTGATTTTACGGCAGGGCCGTAAACTATTTCACGGGCCGTATTTTCCAGACGTTTCCGACCAAAGAGTTCAGCCGATTTTACAGCAGGGCCGTGAACTATTACACTGCCATATTTCTGTTTTTGAACGCGACTCCCAGGTCAATTTCGACGCCCGATTTTTGCGGAGACGATTGTGAGTGATCCAGACCCTTAAATTTGATGCTGTAAGAAGCAATTTAGAGGCAACCAACGAGAGGAAGAGGACAACACAAAAAACCCTAATTTTCATCCACTCGACAGAGAGAAATCACAATTCATACTGTCGCCTAGGGTTACGCCATCGCGATGAATCCAGACCATCTCAGACAGTGAAATTCATACTGAAGCTTCGCCTGGAGGAGGAGACAACGTACCAGAAGTTTTAGAACGAAAGGAAGTCAATTGGAAGAGAAATCAAAGAAATAAGAGGCGCTGACATTGTTCACCGTTTCAACTTGCAAAATACGGCTGTGAAATATTTCACAGCCGTGCTGTATTTTCTAAAATCTTCTCTTCCTTTGATTTTTGACTCTCTAAAACCATGGAATATTATAACTTCTTCACCATGCTAGCTTAAACTCCTCTTGGGACATGGGGGTGTTATTCCCTTGATATTTCAATGACTAAATAACTTTTCTCACATCAATATAACTTTGTTGTGGTTATTTTACTCAAGTGATTTATGCCTTCAATCGTTTTTAGCATCATGCATTAACATGTTTTAGAGTTTTATGCTATGGACTGAGAAGATGATATCATAGAACTTGGAAATCTAGAATTTATTGTAAGAGCTCATCGCAAGAGATTGGTTATGTTCTTACCCATAGATTTTAGAAGCTTATTTCTTGTTAATGTTATGACCTAGAATTTATTGTTGTTTTAGACATGATAACATGCTAGAGATAGATGTTAGATTGTTAGAAAGCCTTGAGTAAAACCTGCGAAACTAAGGTGCGAGAGTGCTTAGTTTTGCTTGAGATCTTGGTATTAAGGTAGAATGCACGAGAGTGATTCTTTATCTCTTTAGCCAAAATTCACTTTTATTTAGCATTGAATTGATCTTGCATGAGAGTGAGGATCGTTCCTTGTAAACTAACTGCACAAGAGTGAGTTAGTTTGTTTATCAAGTGAATTATATCTTGACCATAACAAAGATAAATTGATGAATCTTTAATCATATTTAGCCATGAATATTAAGATGAATGAACCCCTAGTCCCGATTCTCGCATTCTGATTTACTTCGATTACAGTTCGATTGCTATTTACACAACCCTCGATTTGCTTAGCTAGTGAAAACTCAATTAGTCAGTACTTAATAGCAAAGTCCCTGTGGTTCGATATCTTAAATATTACTTCGAGTATCCGTGCACTTGTAGACACAACAAGTCTTTGGCGCCGTTGCCGGGGACTTCGGTTTTGTTGATATTGATATAGTTGTTATTATCACTAGACTAAGTTTTTGTTTTTTTTGTTTTTTTTACCACTTTTTGTGATAGATTCTGATTTTCTTTTATGCTCTACAATTTCTGAACTTTTCTAACTTTCTACCTGTTATTATCACTAGAGCTGTCCCATATCCACTCAGGTACATCGACTAGGATTGTTTCCTTTTTCTCTCAGGGACAGAGCAAAAGCTTGGCTTCATGCACATCCGACTGGGACATTCACTACTTGAGAGCGGTTGTCAAACGCCTTCTTGCAGAAGTATTTTCCTCCTAGTAAGATGATCCAGTTGAAGAACCAAATCACAGGCTTTGCTTAGAGATATGGTGAATCAATGAGTGAAGCATGGGAACGCTTCAATGAGCTTCAACGGAAGTGCCCCCACCATGGAGTGGAAGACTGGGTTTTAATTCAAACCTTCTATAATGGTTTGCTTTACAGCACACGCTTAACTGTTGATGCTGCTGCAGGAGGAGCATTGATGAACAAGACTGTTGATGTAGCCCATGCCTTGATTGAGGAGATGGCGCTAAATCACAACCAGTGGGCTTCGGAGAGAGGAGTGCTTTATCGGCCTTCTCAGAGTAAGAATGATGGTGATGGTTTGCGTTCTCTTGCAGAAAAGGTAGGTTCATTATGCAACTGCTTTGATTCTTTCCAAATGCAAACCGCTGCTGTATCTTCTGTTGTTTGTGAAGCTTGTGGGAACAATGGGCACTATGCTGAGGAGTGCAAAGTTATTGTTGACCAGGAGAGTGAGCAAGTTAATGCAGTGGGGGGTTACAACCAAGGTAGATCCAATGACCCTTACTCCAATACCTAAAATCTTGGCTGGCGGAACCATCCTAACCTATCTTGGAAGAGTAACAATCAAACTAGTGGGCAAAATGAGAATATAGGGTATAATCAGAGATAGTCAAACCAGAGCCAACCCCAAAAATCTAGTTTAGAAGAGATGTTTGAGAAGTTCATGGGTAAGCAGATGAGAAAAAATGATGAGATTACAGAGACCCTTAAGCAGATAAATTCTAGGTTGGATGGTGTTGTTGCTCATAATAAAATGTTAGAAACTCAGATAGCACAGCAGGCTAATACACCTTATAGACCCCCAGGGAAGTTACCTGCAAAACCTGAACCAAACCCCAGGGAACATTGTAACGCCATCATAACTAGGAGTGGGAGACAATTGGAAGATCCAAGGGGACCATTAGATGATGAAGAGGTTGAGCCTGATGTCATACCTAGTGAGGAACCAGTTTTGGAACCACAGCCCACACAAGGGCAGTCTCTTCCTGATTCTTCTCCTTCTAAGGAGAAGGAGTCTTCGCAGAGAAGTGACTTACCTTGTGAAGTTGAGGAACCTAGACCTAGTTCACCACAGCCATATAGGACACCTATCCCTTTTCCCCAGAGGATTGTGCAAGCTAAGCTAGATAGGCAGTTTGGGAAATTTTTGGAAGTGTTGAAAAAGTTATACATTAATATTCCTTTTACATATGCATTATCCCAAATGCCTACTTATGCAAAATTTTTAAAAGAAATTTTATCTAACAAAAAAAAAATTGAGGACTACGGTACTGTGGCACTAACTGAAGAATGCAGTGCTCTTATTCAAAACAAGTTGCCACCGGAATTAAAGGATCTAGGTAGTTTCTCTATTCCTTGTTCAATTGGGAATGTTGCTTTCGATCGAGCCTTATGTGACTTGGGAGCTACTGTGAGTCTGATGCCTTTGTTTGTGTGCAGGAAACTAGATATGGGAGCTCCCAAGCCAACTACAATTTCTTTGTAGCTCACCGTTCGATCAGTAAAATATCCAGTAGGTATTCTAGAGGATGTTCCTATACAAGTTGGTAAGTACTTCATACCTGCTGACTTTATGGTACTTGAAATGGAAGAGGATGCCAAGATTCCCATTATTTTGGGTAGACCGTTCTTAGCCACTGCTGGAGCCCTTATTGATTTAAGGAATGGTAAACTTACTTTGAGAATTGGCAACGATAAGATTGAGTTTGATTTAAACAATTCATTGAAAAAACTTGCATATGCTAGTTCTTGTTGCACTATTCATGCTATTGATGACACAGTCTATGATGTTAGTTGTCTGTTTGATGATTCTTCTGTTGATGTTTCTTTTTCTGATTCTTTCTCTGACTCTTTTTCTGATTCCTTGGAAAATTCTTGTGAAAAATTTGATAATTTTGGTTTTGAGAATGATTTTGATGATGAAAAACATAATATTTTAGATTGTGCTACTTTTGATGATGAAAGTGAAAAAAATTCCTAAAATTGAGTTGAAAGTTTTATCTGATAACCTTAGATATGAATTTCTTGGTCCTAACTCCACCTACCCTGTGATTGTGGATCATAAACTAGATGCCAGGGAAACTGATATGCTCTTAAAGGAGTTGAGAGTTTATAGAAAGGTAATTGGGTACACCATTGATGACTTGAAGGGGATTAATCCTTCTTTTTGTATGCACAGGATTCACATAGAGGATGAGAATAAGCCGCATGTAGATTTTCAGAGAAGACTCAACCCGTCTATGAAGGAAGTGGTGAAGAAGGAAGTACTAAAATTGCTTGATGCATGTATTATCTACCCTATCTCAGATAGTAAGTGGGTAAGCCCTGTACACTGTGTTCCTAAAAAAGGAGGTGTCACTGTAATGAAAAATAAGGACAATGAATTGATACCTGTTAGAACTGTCACTAGTTGGCGTATGTGTATTGATTATAGAAAATTAAATGCTGCCACTAGGAAGGATCATTTTCCCTTGCCTTTCATTGATCAAATGGTTGAGAGACTTGCTAAACACTCTTACTTTTGTTTTCTTGATGGATATTCCGGATTTTTTCAGATTCTCATTCATCCTGATGATCAAGATAAGACCACTTTTACATGTCCATATGGTACTTTTGCTTATAGAAGAATGCCCTTTGGTTTATGCAATGCACCTACTACTTTTCAGAGGTGTATGATGGCGATTTTTTTTGAGTTTATTGAAGATTTCATGGATGTTTTTATGGATGATTTCTCTGTCTACGGTTTTTCTTTTGATGACTGCTTGGCTAATCTCTCTAGAGTTTTACAGAGATGCGAAGAGACTAACCTTGTCTTGAATTGGGAAAAGTGTCACTTTATGGTTAGACAGGGGATAGTTTTGAGTCATCTTGTTTCAGAGAGAGGGATTGAAGTGGACAAGGCCAAGATAGAAGTGATTGAGAAGTTGACACCACCCACCAATGTCAAGGAGATCAGGAGCTTTTTGGGACATGTAGGGTTTTACAGGAGGTTCATCAGGGACTTCTCTAAACTTGCTAAACCTCTGACTGATTTACTTTGTAAAGATGCAAAATTCTGCTTTGATGAGAAATGTCTGTCTGCTTTTCAGGATCTGAAGAAAGCCTTGACATCAGCACCTATTATGCAACCACCTGACTAGGAGTTACCCTTCGAGCTTATGTGTGATGCCAGTGATTTTGCAGTGGGAGCAGTTCTAGGGCAAAGAAAGGAAAAGAAGCGTTATGTGATCTCTTATGCGAGTAAAGCTTTAGATGAAACATGGAGGAATTACACCACTACAGAGAAGGAGTTGTTGGGTATAGTTTTTGCATTTGACAAATTCAGATCTTACTTGATAAATTCAAAAGTTGTAGTATATACTAATCATGCTGCAGTTAAATATTTGATGCAGAAGAAGGACAGTAAGCCACGGTTGTTGAGATGGATTTTGCTTCTGCAAGAATTTGATCTGGAAATCAAAGATAAGAAAGGAACTAAGAATTTAGTTGTAGACCACCTTTCAAGGATGATTGTAGAAGATACAAAAGGTGATATTAATGATTCCTTTCCTGAGGAACAACTGATGAGGATTGAACAAATTAGGGCCCTTTGGTATGCAGATATTGTAAATTATCTAGTTGCTAATATATTTCCTATTGATTTGAGTTACCAAGGCAAGAAAAGATTTTTAGCAGATGTTAAACACTATTTTTAGGATGAGCCTTATGTGTTCAAAAGATGTGCAGATGGAATATTTAGGAGATGTATCCCCGAAGAAGAAATGAATGACATATTATCGCAGTGTCATGGATCATCATATGGAGGACATGCTAGTACTGAGAAGACAGTTTTCAAGGTACTACAATCTAGATTTTATTGGCCCACATTATTTAAGGATGCAAGGAATTTTATAATGTCTTGTGATAATTGTCAAAGGATGGGGAACATAAATAGAATGAATGAGAGTCATTGTCCACCATACTTGAAGTTGAAATTTTTGATGTTTAGGGTATTGATTTCATGGGACCTTTTCCATCATCTGGAGGGAATAATTATATACTCATGGTGGTAGATTATGTTTCCAAGTGGGTAGAAGCCATTGCTTCCCCCACCAATGATTCTAGGGTTGTGGTGAAACTATTTAAAAGAGTTATCTTCCCACGCTTTGGAGTACCACGAGTTGTGATTAGTGATGGAGGATCCCACTTTATTGAACACAAATTTTCAGCCTTACATAGAAAATATGGGGTAAGTCATAGAGTTGCAACACCTTACCATCCCCAAACAAGTGGACAAGTGGAGATATCTAACAGAGAACTTAAAGGGGTATTAGAAAAGACAGTGTCAAGAACAAGAAAGGACTGAGCGCTCAAGCTCGATGATGCACTTTGGGCATACCGGACTGCTTTCTAAACACCAATAGGTATGTCACCATTTCAATTGGTTTATGGAAAATCATGTCACCTTCCTGTAGAACTCGAGCATAAAGCATTCTAGGCAATCAGAGCATTAAATTTTGACTTGAAGAGTGCAAGTGAAAAGAGGAAACTGCAATTGAGTGAACTTGATGAAATTAGACTCTCTGCTTATGAAAATGCAAAGATCTACAAGGAGAGAACCAAGAGATGGCATGATCAACACGTACTCAGAAAAGAATTTCAACCAGGTGACTTCGTTCTCTTGTTTAATTCTAGATTGAGACTTTTTCCTGGTAAACTTAAGTCTCGATGGTCTGGGCCTTTTAAGGTGAAGAAGACTTATCCGTACGGAGCCGTCAACATATGGAGTGAAGAGAAAGGAGTATTCAAAGTTAATGGATAGAGATTGAAACACTACTATCACGGAAATCAGATTGAAGAAGGGGAGAATTATCTACTTGATGAAATACAAGCGGATCCAAGAGTGAAAGGGTTAAGCTAAGGACCATTAAAATTAGCGTTTCTTGGGAGGCAACCCAAGCTTTCTAACCTCTATTTGTTTCAATTTTTGCTTAGGACTAATTTTTCTTTTATTTTTGAAGAAAAATCATGATTTGATGTAAAATACGGTACTACCATAAAGTCTGTTACGGTACCGTATTTTCGGTTCACTTTCCACCAAAGGGTTGTGACGAAATTACGGCACTACCGTAAACACTTACACGGTACCATATTTTGTTGCACAAATCAACCAGAGAGTCTCCTCGTTTTTACGGCACCGTCATAAGTTAGTTTATGATACCATAAAAAAAAATTCGCTCCTTGATTTTTACGGCAATACCATAATGGATTACACGGTACCGTATTTCTGAGTCATTTTTTAGCAGAACACTGCCGAGATTTTACGGCAGTACCGTAAATCGCTTTACGGTACCATATTTCTGATCCAGCTTTAACCCGAGAGTAATTGTAATTTTACAGTAGTGCCGTAAGACATTACACTGTCGTATTTCATTTTCTAACACGTGAACTCTGTGCCGTATTTTGGGTTTTGACCGGACCATTTTTAGGGTTTTTACCCTCGTTCTCACTCATTTTTTGAGCCGTTCTTGGATTTTTGATCATCTCCGACCACCTGGGGATGCCGGCGACCTTTCCCGTTCATCTTTCGTCGTCGATTAGGTACTCATTTCACCGATTTTACAGATTTGACGAGTTTTTATCAAGTTTCGCCCCTTTCACTCGTTTTCATGTGTTTCTCAACCATTTTGAGTGATTCTTGTTTTCATTTACCCGTTTGTGGATAGGCTATCGATCCTTTGCTGTTTGGAAGAATTTAAACCGATTTCCATCACCGATCTGAACTAAAGTACGCTGAACTTACTCGAAGTTACTGTTCATTGACGTTTACTCTGTTTTCTTGAGTTTAAGCCTGAGTTCTAAGTTGATTTTCGTTTCCAATGAACTTGATTAACATTTCTGATGATGTTGAGAGTATGATACAATGTCATATATTTGCTGTATTTGCATTAAATTGATAATTGCAGCTTGAGTTCGTACTCATGGCACTAAGAACAAAGTCAATTTGTCCAAGAAGAAAGAGGAAAGCCCCTGCTGAATCATCTCAACCACAGAACCCCCATGGGATAATCTTCAGAAATAAAATGCAGGAATCCAGATACAACAAAATTTTAGAAAGAAAAATCATCAACACTAAGTATGCTGATCGAAGAACATTGGAAGCCTTGGGGCTTTATGAGGACATGCTTTGGATGTTTGAGAGGATCAAGGCTAAGCAGTTCTTCCAGATGACTCCACACACTTATCTACCACTTGTTCTGGAGTTCTTGAGCAGCTTAATAATTGACTTAAGGGAATTTTCGAATGGACCTGCAGAAGGGGAGATCACTTTCAGATTAGCTAATGAGGAGAGGAAGCTTACATTGCAAGAAGTAAGAGATATCTTTGAGTTGAGCACAGGAGGATATACTGAGATGCCTCTTGGATTCATGGAAGGCATTTTCTGGAACCAAATTACAGATGAGAGTCATTTCTATGCCATTTTTGCTAGAGCTAGCAAGATCAAGAACCCTTGTATTAAGTATGCCCACAAGGTTCTAGCACACACTGTGTTTGGAAGAGGAGATAGCGACGGCATGGTTCGTCAACATGAACTCTGTTTTCTTTGGGGGATGCTCAATGGATTTGCTATTGATGTGGCTTTCTTCATGATAAAACACATGGACAAAGTTGCTAGAGCGAGCAGAGGATCTGTGGTGATAGGAGGCTTGGTCACTCCTATAGCTAGATATTTTGGGATAGAGCCCTATGGAATTGAGTTAGCAAAAGGGAATGCAAGACTAGACATTGAGTCTTGCATAGCAATGAAGATGATTATTAGAGAAGGTGACATTTTTTGTTTGGTCCTTGGACCAAATATCCCTCCTCTACCCTTACCTCACATCGAGAAGACCACGGTCAGAGAAAGAGCTAACTGGAAGTTATCTCCTAGTGTGGCTGAGGCAGCTTTTACTCCACCGCTAGATACAGTTCCACCGCCACCCACCTGGGGTGGAAGGGGTGATCCCTATGGGAAGGAGTCACCTCCTCATGATTCTTCGTAGCCTGCTGGTACTTCCTCACATGGGACGAGGGGTGGTTTTGCTAGCCATCACGATCCAGGTTTTCAAGCGCTCACAGCACAGATGTACAACCAAGAACGCCGCCTGGATGGGATGCAAGAGACTCTGGGATACATCCACAAGGATATGGAGAGATTGTGTAATCATATGGAAGGCATGGGCAACTTCCTTTATGACCGTTTTGGTTATGCAGATCATAGAAACTATGGATATGAAGGTGATCAAGTAGGGACGCCATACTATGATCCCATGGAGACTGCTGCAAGGGACTCTGAGGCCACACGATCAGATGGCGATGAGTAGATGCTTTGTGAGTATTATCAACCTTTATTTCTTTGCTATGCTATATTTTTCTAAATCTTATTGTTGTTTCATATGATGAAGAAAAGGATGCTTCTATTCTTGACATGCTTATATTTTCGATGTGGTTGTACAATAATAATGATTACACTGATGATTACTTTTCGATATGGTTGTACCATGCGATGATGATATTATTTTTCTTGAGATTGTTTGACACATGTGATTTACTTTGCTTGTTGCTTCTATATTGAAAAATTTTCATTGATGATGATGATGAGTATATTCTTGTTTTATATTGTTGATGACTTGATTGATTGATGATGGATGGACCCATATTTGTGATTAGAGAGAAACCTAACATGTTAGATTTATTTCTTCAATGCATATCTATCTTTGAAATTTAACATTGGTTGATGCATGAAATTTTGGGTAGATGTGTTATTCGAGGAATAAAATCTAAAGGTGAAACTACTCCTTCAAATAAAATGAGCATATAAGTATGATTTGTGAATTGATGTCAATTGATCAATCTAGTAGATGTTTAGTCTATTTTTGCTATTTGTTGGGAAATAAGAATCCAAGATCCATAAAAATAGTGAGAGACTCCCCTACTTGGCACTATGTAAAATTGATAGTGGTACATAAGACATGGGTTGAAGTCTATGCATGAAAAATAATGAGAGATAAAAAGAATAAGACTCCTCTACTTGGCACTATGCAAAATTGATAGTGGTACCAAAGATAAGAGTTGAAGTCAAAAATAAAAAGTGTGTATCTAAGTGGTTACATGCCATCCATGCAAAAATAACAAAATACATGAAAAAAATGAATAAAAAAATATGTGTGGAAAAAGATCTTGGAAACCTAATTCCTGTAAACAAAAGCATGATAGATTTGAACTGAAACTGGGTGAAATCATGAGATTGAAAATTCGATTTATTGTACAAGTTGCAAAGTTTTATTTGATTGAGTTGTGGATCTAGAGGATTGAATTCTAAGAATGATATGTTTATTTGAAGTTTTGTGAAACAATTGAGGGGATTTTTCATTGATGATTGTATTTTAGAAATTTATTGTGTATGAAAAGGTTATTCTTTTAATCAAATTTTGATTTTTGCTTGAGGACAAGCAAAGTTTGAACCTTATGTATTTTGATCACACCAAAATATATAGTATATTTTGTATCATTTTAAATACCTTTTCATGCCAAATTGAGGATCTTTTACTTGTTTTTATGCTGAATCCATCAAATATTGTAAAGTCTACTTCTATTTTGGTTTTTCATGATTTTCAGTGGAAAGGCATCATTTTAGGGTGTTTTCGAGCAAAATCAAATAAATAGAAGAATTCTCAACATCAAGAAGAGGTCACACAAGAAATTTCACGCAAATCGAGGCTGAGGACCAAAATACGGCAGGGCCGCATTTATAATACGGTACCATATTTTTCGCAGCTACCGTATTATCGAGAGCACGGCCGTATTTTGGCAATTTTCCAAACAGAGAATTTCCCGGATTTTACGGCACCACCGTAAAGAATTACACGGCCGTATTTTGGAACAGAAACCATTGCTGAAATTACGGCACTGCCGTAAACTATTTCACGGGTCGTATTTTCCAGACGTTTCCGACTAGAGAATTCAGCCGATTTTACGGCAGTGCCGTGAACCATATTACGGTGCCGTATTTCCCAGCACTTTCAGAACAGAACGCTCGATCGATTTTACGGCAGGGCCATAAACTATTTCAAAGACCGTATTTTCCAGACGTTTCCGACCAGAGAGTTCACACGATTTTACGGCAGGGCCATGAACTATTACACTGCCGTATTTCTATTTTTGAACGTGACTCCCAGGTCAATTTCGACGCCCGATTTTTGCGGAGACGATTGCGAGTGATCCAGACCCTTAAATTTGATGTTGTAAGGAGCAATTTAGAGGCAACCAACGAGAGGAAGAGGACAACACAAAAGCCCTAATTTTCATCCACTCGATAGAGAGAAATCACAATTCATACTGTCGCCTAGGGTTACACCATCCTGACGAATCCAGACCATCTCAGACAGTGAAATTCATACTGAAGCTTCGCCTGGAGAAGGAGACAACGTACCAGAAGTTTTAGAATGAAAGGAAGTCAATTGGAAGAGAAATCAAAGTAAGAAGAGGCACCGACACTGTTCACCCTTTCAACTTGCAAAATATGGCTGTGAAATTTTTCACAGCCGTGCTATATTTTCTAAACTCTTCTCTTCCTTTGATTTTTGACTCTCTAAAACCATGGAATATTGTAACTTCTTCACCATGCTAGCTTAAACTCCTCTTGGGACATGGGGGGGTGTTATTCCCTTGATATTTCAATGACTAAATAACTTTTCTCACATCATTATATCTTTGCTATGGTTATTTTACTCAAGTGATTTATGCCTTCAATCATTTTTAGCATCATGCATTAACATGTTTTAGAGTTTTATGCTATGAACTGAGAAGATGATATCATAGAACTTGGAACCCTAGAATTTATTATAAGAGCTCATCGCAAGAGATTGGTTGTGTTCTTACCCATAGATTTTAGAAGCTTATTTCTTGTTAATGTTATGACCTAGAATTTATTGTTGTTTTAGACATGATAACATGCTAGAGATAGATGTTAGATTGTCAGAAAGCCTTGAGTAAAACCTGCATAACTAAGGTGCGAGAGTGCTTAGTTTTGCTTGAGATCTTCGTATTGAGGTAGAATGCACGAGAGTGATTCTTTATCTATTTAGCCAAAATTCACTTATATTTAGCATTGAATTGATCTTGCACGAGAGTGAGGATCGTTCCTTGTAAACTAACTGCACGAGAGTGAGTTAGTTTGTTTATCAAGAGAATTATATCTTGACCATAACAAAGATAAATTGATAAATCTTTAATCATATTTTGCCATGAGTATTAAGACGAATGAACCCCTAGTCCCGATTCTCTCATTCTGATTTACTTCGATTATAGTTCGATTGCTATTTACACAACCCTCAATTTGCTTAGCTAGTGAAAACTCAATTAGTTAGTATTTAACAGCGAAGTCTCTATGGTTCGATATCTTAAATATTACTTCGAGTATCCGTGCACTTGCGGACACAACAAGTTTTTGTCGTCGTTGCCGGGGACTTCGGTTTTGTTGATATTGATATATTTGTTATTATCACTAGACTAAGTTTTTGTTTTTTTGTTTTTTTTACCACTTTTTGTGATAGATTCTGATTTTCTTTTAAGCTCTACAATTTCTGAACTTTTCTGACTTTCTACCTGTTATTATCACTAGAGCTGTTCCATATCCACTCAGGTACATCGACTAGGGACAATCATTTGAGCACAGATCCAATTTGTCTCCAAGGACATTATCTTGTAAGTACATAATTGCAGATGTAAACAAACATAGATAATGACAATGCCAGAACGATATATAAGTATCATTGTCAAGTAGTACAATAATGGACCAATAATGGATCAACTATACAAAGAACTTTTTGCCATTGTTTTTGCTTTCGATAAATTCCACTCTTATTTGATTGACACTAAGATTATTGTTTTCACTGATCATGCAGCGATCAAGTACTTGATGAGGAAGAAGGATGTGAAGCCCCGATTGATCCATTGGATTTTGCTTATGTATGAATTTGACATTGAAATTAAAGATAAAAAGGGTGTCGAGAATCTAATTGCCGATCATTTATTTGGCCTCTTGAGCAAGAAGACTTCTGAAATTGAGGAGGGCCCTGAGATTAACAATACATTTCTAGAGGAACACTTAATGAGAATAGCGGCACGAGAGGCCCCATAGTATGCTGACTTTGTCAATTTTCTTATAGTTGATATCATTCCTCCCAATTTGTCTTTATAGCGCAAGAAGAAATTTCTTTCCGATGTGAAGAATTACTTCTGGGATGACCCATATTTATTCAGACGTTATGCTAATGGGCCATTCTGGCAATGTATTCTTGAGATGGAGGTCTATGATGTGTTGACGCATTGTCATGCTTCCCCTTATGGAGGTCACCTGGGTCTAGTGAAATCAACTTTCAATCGTGACTTACGATTTGTCGGCCACTTTTAGCGGTCATTATGGTCGATCCTAGGTACTACCTATAAGTTCTCCACAGCCTCCCACTCACAAATGGATAGACAAATCGAGGTGGTCAATCGGAGTCGAGGGAACCTACTTAGATGTTTAGTGTTGCTTGAGGTTAGTACATTGATTTCATAGTTTGGGTGCCGTTGTTTCATCATTTATCTAGTGTTGCTTACGTACGAATCACGACGTGGTTTTTGTATTGCTTGCTGCTGGTTTTCCCTCCGAACGTGTTTCATCTCCTTCGTCTAAAGATGCTCTCACGTTTTCTTCGTTGCATGGTCACCATCACCCAGAGTCGGAACTAAAGACCTCCAACCCATAATCTATCCATGTCACCGAAAATCTTGTCTCTTAGGTCCTTCTACCCATACACTTAAGCCACCCTTAGGACCAACTCAACATGAGCTCTTCAAAAATGAAAATTGCTTTTCCCATCTTTCATATTGAACATATAGACTTTATCATTCCAAGCTACTTAGACACTAGAATCCCTTATCACAAGTGTAGTAATAAGGACATCTGAGAAAAGAAATTTAGTGTAGGTGTCCCTAACTTGACATAAGGACTTGATAGGATGCTTGGATCGCAAAGACCTAGATGTTGTGTTATTGTTTATGTTGACCCTCTATTGTTTTGGATCCCCACCCCCCATAATATTGATGATTCCATCCATTTAGAGTCTCACTGTACCTTTAGATTATATACCACTAGTGAGCAAGATTTTGAGGCCTACCTTGATAGCCAATTCTTCTTCGCTCTTGACAAGGCTTGCCAAGTCAAGAATGCTAATAATGAATAAGTTGTTGGGAAACCCCAGGGATATTTTATAAATTTTTGGCATTACAGATTACAAAAGTGCAGCGGAAGAATATCCTCGAAATAGGCTGGTCCCAAAAACCCAGTGAAGATCGTCTTGCGAGGGGGTCGACACGATGAGATAGTAAGTGATGGGGGAAGAAACCACAAGGCATGAAAATACAAATGGAGTCTACAAGTACCCTAACCAAAGACCTGGAGGCTCTCGAATAAGCTAGCATGGTCACTCTTAAAGCTAGCTCCATAAATAACTATTTCAAGTTATGCTCAAATAACAAGTTGTTGGATCAATCCTTTGACGTGCATCCATGCCAGCATGCAAATAATGTCGGCCCAAACAAGGATCTCTTCAAGGCCAGTCAGAGCCCATCTTCAACACTGAATTTTGCAACACACATTCGCAGCCAACAAAGGAAGTTTTCCAACGTCTCCTTGCAGCCAACACTCATCTTCATTGCCGCAAAGATGGAAACTCCAACGTCTCCTTGCAACCATCTCTGCTCAGCCAAAAGCTACCAAACGTCTCTCTGCTGAAGAAGGAAAGAACAACGTTCGCCTGTAACTTCCCTCAAAGCTTCTCTATATGTACCCTCTCATACACTTGTAATTGACAGAGAATTTGATGAATGAAATAGTTTTCTTCCAATGGAATCGGATGTTTCCCATCTTCTTCCCCTCTGAGGTGCTTGTGTCACCTAGCTTTCCCGATGAAATAGTTTTCTTCCAATTGTACAAGTTGTCCTCACTCGAGGATGCAATAAGGTATTTATACATATAAAGATCTACCGTCGTAGCACGCTTACCCAGATAAATCCAATGAACGCGAGATGGCATACACTACCCATAAACAATCAACTACTCTCGTATGATGATTGAGATATTCCTACCTAGGTTTTCCAACATCCAGATGTGCCTCTCAGCAATACTAGATATCTAAAACAATGAAGAAGATAAGATAGTAATCTCCATTCAGAAGGTGCAACTAGGCAAGATATAACAATTTAGGGTTCACAAAATAAAGTTGCAATCCATGCATAGAACATTCAAGGAGCTTTTCCTAGCCCTAAAATAGGATTAAGCTACAATAATCATTGTCAAAAGCAAAGCATGAAGTAATCCTAACGTAACATCCATGGATGAACAAGGAGAATGAGATAAAGGAGAAGAGAAATGTAGAACTCCCTCAACGAGGAAGAAGGCGCCTGGTGAGGTCTTCTTCTGCCTCTGATCGGTCGTCCACCCCTTCACGCTCTCGCAGAGAAGGGTTTCTTCCTCCCCTTCTTCCTCAGTCGCTGCTCCTATTTTCTCCTTGCCGCCACCTTGCGTGAACGTGTGTGAATGCATGAATCCCCTTACGTGAATAGGGCATTTTCTTTTTGTCCTGCCCAGCTTGGTCGAATTCCTTCTTTTGCCCTCGTGAAATCTCCTCTGCAGTGTAGGGAAAACGAGAGGCAAAATCTAGAAAGTCAGCGTCAGGCGACACAGAAGCCACGGGGTATGATTTTAGTCGCTGGGTAGGTCGTGATTCTTTTTGAGAACACTGATCCAGCTGAAAATGGTTGCATCCCCTCGCTTTTTCCTAAAATGAGGCAAAAACACAAAAGAGTGTAGATTCCGAAGATATTCCAATAATTCGAAGTATAATCAGGTATAAATGCGAGAATAGTAAAGAAATAACGGTAAAATCGCATAGGAATCCCAATATAAAAATGACTTAACAAGTCTCCCCAGAATTAAACTCTTGCTTGTCCTCAATTAAAGATAAAATGAAGCTAAGCTGTATGGATGATCCATAAGATTTGAACCCCAACCCCTCTAGGATAATGCTAGTACCAATCCATGCAATGGTCAAACACCCCACAAGTGGCAGACTCCTATTAGATATCAAAATGGCAAGCATTGCAACCCAAAGTAAATGCGTTACACACATAGTTTCCTGATGACACCAAAATTCATAGTGTATTTTGTGTCATTTCATTAGTATTTTTGTGTCATATTTATGCTTCTTTGCTTATTTTTATGCCCTTTTTATCAAATATTGCAGAACTTTCCAAAAAGATTGAATCTTCAAACCAAATTATGGCAGGGTCATAATTTATATTATGGTACCGTAATTTCGGAGCACTACCGTAATTTCAAAGCCCTACTGTATTTTGGGGTGATTTTCATATAGAAAGTTTTCCAAAAATTACGGCACCGCTGTAATGAAAATCATGGGCCATATTTTGAGTCAATTTTCCACACGAAAGATTTCCAAAAATTACGGCACTGTCGTAACTTATTTTACGGTGCCATAATTGCCAGACAGTTTCTATGAGAGAATTCAACTGAAATTACGGCAGTGCCGTAACAGAAACCACGGCCGTAATTCTATCTCTGGACGCGACTTCCACAGCCAAATTGAAGTCCGATTTTTCCGCAATCGATTGTGGATGATCTAGGCCTTTAAATTCAAAGCTATAAGATGGAAAAAGGGAGCCTCGAAGGCGGAGAACACGCTGAGGGTGAAAGGCCTAATTTTGATCCACCATCGAGAGAGAAATCAAGAGAGGCGTCCCTAGGGTTCGCTCTCACGCTGAGAGGCATAGAGGCCACCTCAGGCCGCGATTTTTACAATGAAGCTTCACCTGGAGGAGGGGAGGATACCCCATAAGTTTCAGAGCGAAAGGAGATCGATTGGAGGAGAAATCAATGAAAGAAGGAGCGCCAGCACTATTCACTGCGTTTCCTGGAGCGAAATTAGGACTGTAATTTCTGTTACAGCCGTGCTGTAAAGTTTATTTCTCCTTCTTTTCAATTTCTGATCGTTCTAAACTATGAAATATTGTAATTCTTCTTCCATGTTAGCTTAGATATCTTTTGGGACATGGGGGTGAAATCCCTTTTATTTCTAATGACTAGATAATTTTATTTCGTCTGAATAGTTTTATTATGATAATTCTACTTATGTGATGATTGCCTTTAATTCTCTGAAGTTTTTATATTATCATGCATGTTTTAGAGTTTTCACAATATGGACTGAAAGGTGATTTGCTTGAGAACTTGGACCCCTAAAATTGAATAATAGGAACTCATTGAAAGAAATTAGGTCAGTTCTTATTTCTCGATTTTAGAAATATAATTTCCATGTTGATAATCTGAATCTAGGATTGAGTTACTGTAATAAACATAGGATGTATTGCAAGAAATTGAGTACCGGAACGTTGGAGAACCTTAAGTAGAACTTGTGTTGAGACTCGGATACACGAAAGTGATCTTTGAGTTTCCACTTGAGATGATCAACTTAGAATTCAGATGCATGAAAGTGATCCTTGAGTTCTTTGATTGATGATTTACTTATTTTTAGCATGGGATAGATCTTGCGCGAAAGCGAGGATCGGTCCCTTATATGATTGTCTGCACGAAAGTGAGATAATCCCTTTATGAAGTAAATTATATCTTTATCATGATAAAATTAGACTGATATTGCACAAAATCCGCAAGCGCACGGCTTACCGATGTAGTACTTAAGATATCGTTCCCTCAGGGATGGATTGTCAAGTACCAAATATTCCGACCTTCGATAGCTAAGTGATTAAAAATCTCGGTTGATAATGTAGACTGAACTAAGAGCGTAACAATACAAATATCCTATCGATGTGAGAGAAATAGGGAAATCGGGGTTCACCACGTCAATCAACTTATAAGCCTAAAAGAAAATACTGCTTAGAAAAACATTAGAAAACCAAGGAAACGCCCTCTTGAGTCGTACCTCTCTCGGGTGCACAACTCAGCAATCAACTTAGTTAGTCTCCTACTCTCGCAGTGGACTAAGCATAAGTAGACCGAGTAGAAACAGGACATGAAGATTCCCCAAGTGGTCTCTACGAATCACGTAATAGAGCTCACAGGATTGATCAAGGAGGATCCGTTGATTGCAATTCGATCTGGCCAAGAATCGATAAACACGAATGAAACAAACCAAGATCAAATGGCTTCGAAAGATAAATCAAAAAGCAATTCTTAACATTAATACTTACAAATCAAAAAGACGGGCTACGCCCAAATCCCGATTGAGGTTTTACGCTAGTACATACATGGTTACGACCAGTACAAGCCTAGCGATTAAAACGTAAAGAAAACCGAACAAAGTAAAGATGAGAAAAGAATTAAAACAAACTCCTTTCTCTCCTCCTTTGATGTCGCCTTCCTCTCCTTGGAATTACTTGTGTTCTTGCCTCGCAACCAAGCCTTGGTCTCTCGAACGTAGTACCTCCTCTTCCCCCCCTCTTCTCTTTTCTCTTGAGTCCTTTTTATAGAAAGTGGGTGCCACTTCGAATTTTGAATTAAATTTGGAATTAAATCTTGGAATTAAATTCTGGATTAAATCCTCCATTATGGCTCTTAATGGCGTGTCTTTTCGAATTCATAATTTAATTCCCATAATGACACTTGATGACTAATAAATGATCCGAATAACTCCCGCATTTATGATTGTAATGGTAATGTATTAACTGCAGCCTCTTTAATTCTTGTAACCTTCAGATGATTAATGCTCAATTAATCCTTGATGGTTGGTATGACTACCGAGAAACTCTTGCGGCGGCTGCGAGAATTCGGTCATGAGGCAAATCAGGGTCATGCCCGTAATTTTCTAGTCAAAGTCGCCTTTATCCGAAAGGTTGTTGTGGAGGGAGTTACGGGCGCATCTTTGAATTATGACTTTGCTTGCATCTATACGGGTTCATTGTGTAGCCAGTCAGAGAATTACGGTCCTGATGTAGGTTATGGCCTCAACCGTTATTCTTGAAATTACTCCCGTTTGAAGCCAAACTTCTTATCAAGATTCCTAATTCACTCGGATATGTGAACGTACTTCCGTATAGCTCTAAAAATGAGTGAATTATCCTGTATTCAACAAATATGACAACTAATGAAGCTTTTGAAGAAAGTTAGTGAAACAAGTTAGAAAGAGAAGTAAAAGCATGATAATAGGTCTCGATTCGCTAATAAATATAGGTCAAAAAGCCTATATAAAATACGAGACATCAACTGACGACCTTTTATTCATATCTAGTCATTGAAATTAAGGTGGATGAAACCCTAGTCCCAGTTTATCTCTCTGATTTCGTGTTCTTTCTATCATTTACTTCCATCATATTCGATTGCTTAGCTAGTGAGAATATAATTATTTGGTACTTAACAATAAGGTCTCTGTGGTTCGATATCTTTTTATTACTTTGAAGTATCCGTGCACTTGCGGACAACAACAAATTTCTGGCGCCGTTGCCGGGGACCTTAGTTTTGTTAATATCAAAATAGTTGTTAGTATTGCTAGACTAAGTTTTATTTGTTTTTTATTTAACTTTTTTTTATTTTTGCAGGTTGTGGATTTTCATAAGTTGTGATAGAACTGTGATTTTTGAAATTTGTGAATTTGCTTGTATTTTATATTTTCTATTTTTGTATATATATTTTGAAAAAAAAAAATTTTGATTGATTGGTGTTTGATAATCTTTCTGTTCTTGATAGATTTGAAGATATGTCTTTTAATCACAGCTCATGGGCAACGGAAAGAGGTGAGGTATACATGCCACAAGGTAAGTATGAACATGATTCATTGTGCACTCTTGCAGATAAATTAAAATTACACTCTTGTATGCATCCTTCTAGGACATCTTATTCTTCTATTAGATGTGATATTTGTAGATATTTTGATCATTATACTTCTGATTGCCAAATTTTAACTCCTTCAAATCATGTTTCTGAACCATACTTTGAGGATACTGAGAAATCTTGGTTAAAACCCATGCTTGAAAAATTCATGATGAATCAAATTCAAATCATGACAAATAGAAGTAAGGAAATTGAAGATCTTAAAGGGATAATTAGTCAGCTTGTTTCTCAAGTAGGATCTTTAACAGCTCATAAGAAAATTTTAGAAACTCAGCTAGCATAAGAAGCTTGTTTGTTTGAGTTTGATTTGGAAACTGAGAAAATTGATTTTGAAAAATCCCCCTCTGATTATGATTGTTTTGAGATTGAGCCTTATGTGAACATTAATGAATCTCACACTGATTTTGATGATTGTAAAATTGATTATTTTGATAATTTATTTGTGAAAAAGTTTGAGGAAATTAATTTTGTTAAATCTCCTCTTGATTCTAGTGATAAAATTGATTCTTTGGATGATATATTATTTGTGGTTAATGTAAGAATAAACCTAGGTCACATGCATTTCTAAAATTTTGCATGGGCGGATAATCTAGGTTTCATGGATCGTTTGACTTGAGATATAATCAACCATACAAGGATAAGTTGAAGCATTACCATGGCCATAGATTTGAGTAGCGGCTTGGAAGAAGAAAGGGGAAAGGCGCCTCTTCTCCAAAGGAATCACACACAAGATGTTGATGGCTTCTTCCTTGTGCTTTTGTGCTAGCAAGGCACTAAGGAGTCCTTGATCGAAACTTGGAGACAAGATGTGCACCCCCTTGGCTTGTTTTTCTTCCTTGCGTGAAGATCAAGAAGAGATGCGAGAGGAGGATGAGAGTAGAAGAGGTTTCAAAACCGATTTTCACCATAGGAAAGTTGCGGCTTCCAAATATGGTAAGTATCAAAATTGAAACTCCCTTCATTACTCACATGCGTTCACCTTAAGTGAACCAACCAAAACCTCCCTCTTAAATTGAACCATGCGTTCACACTAAGTGAACCGGTTCAATGTCATTTGGTTCAAGGACCAAATCAAACAAGCCCTGGTTTTGATCTAATTGAACCAAATGGTTCAAGATCCAACCACACATCTTATTGAACCTCTTGATCTTTATGATCAAGAATCAATTCTCCCGATCGAAGCTTATCGATCATATGTCCTAATCAATCAAACATGATCAGACTAGATCTCACCTCCAATCAGAGTTTAAATTGCTTTAAACTGAACTAGAATAATTCCAGTCCACACGATCTGACATAAGTAAGCCATATCATCAAATTGTGCGACCCTGAGGGTTTCCTTCATTGTCGGTAACGAAAACTTACGTTATCACGATCAGAGAGGGGTATCTAGCAACACATCACTGTCTCCCGATATGAAGG
Source organism: Costus lasius (assembly GCA_027563935.2). Lineage (NCBI taxonomy): Eukaryota > Viridiplantae > Streptophyta > Magnoliopsida > Zingiberales > Costaceae > Costus > Costus lasius. The sequence goes on along the minus strand of CM050449.1, from coordinate 32,393,927 downwards.
AAAGAGTCTTCCAAGACTACTCCCAAATCACAGCACAAGTGTGAATTCAACTCACTCAGTATACATGTTCCCTTTGCCACTGGATGTTTTCGTTGGATAAGCGTGTCAAGCCTGTAATTCCAACATGATGAGAATGGTTAGATCAGATGATCATAGTTATCTGGGTATGGCCATACACTTTCACAACCATCTCATCCAGGGGGCCCCTTTAGAACATCACACTCCAATTAGGAGAGGCAATCCTATATCTATCACTAGTGTCCTAACATGACTCATGGTCACCATCCAAGATAATCCTTAACCATTATTTTTCAAATGATATTGAACTACCTCAAGACAATGCCAATCATCATTTAGAAACACAAGTGATCTCAAGTTAGAGGGAATATACCACTTGCTTGCTTATAAGGATTTATTCACATTGTGACAAACAATTGAATATCCTAAGTAGGGTCAGTCCAGTACATCCAATGCACCTATGTGTCTAAATCTTATTGTATGCTCGAAGCATCCTATAAGATCAGAACACATATTAGTCTCTATCATATCAAGGCTGTCTCATGTTCACCAAGATATCTCGACTAAGGACAATACTGCATGTCAGCCAAGCTGAATACTATTGAGACATTATTCAGAAGTATACATAATAGCAGCAGATAATGTAACAACCTGAATAACAACAATTGCCTTTATAAAACATAGTTTATACATGATACTGATAATAACCCAAGGCCTCAAACATTAGCCTTAAGGGAATACCCCAACAGTTAAATCTGATGAAGGATATGAGGGGACTGATTTAGAAAAATCTTACTCTGATTTAGTTAGTAATTTTAAAATTAATGAAGTGCATGAAGAACTTGAAAAGGATTTGAAAATTATGAATATTGATGAATCTCACTCTGATGCTTTGCTCATATCTATTGTTTAATCTTCTGATTTATTTGAAAATTTATGCTTTATTGAAGAACCTAATGTGAGACAGAAAAATTATTTTGATGATCCAATACTTGAATCTTTTGATGGAAGCCTATTGCAATTGAAGATATAATTTTGAAGAAAGGACTAATGATTTTGCTCACTAACAAATATAGGAAGATCATTGAATATCCTTTGAGGGAATTGAAAATTTTGATTTTGATTTCTACATATTTGAGAAAGACATGTTGATCGTGATTTACATGAAATTTTGGATGTTTGGACTAGTGGCTAAACTTTTAGGACAACGGAAATGCAGAAAATTGTATGCTATTTACTTTGGTACTGATCCACCTACCTCGCCATGATATTTGAGTTTTGGTCAAGCTAATGACCTAAAAATTAGCGCTTCTTGGGAGGCAACCCAAGCACTCTCATTTAGTTTAGTTTCTTTTATCTTAGTTTATTTTTAGAAATAATGTTTCTTCTCTTTTTGCAGGGAAAATCAAATTTTGCACAAAATACGGCACTACCATAATCTTTTTCACGATGCCATAATTTTGGTCTAATTTCATCCCGAGAGTTTTGAGACTTTTACGGCACTGCCGTATGTTTCTCTACGCGCCGTAATTTTGGAGTGATTTTCTGCAGAAAGCTTTTTTTAGCTTTTACGACACTACAGTATGCAGTTTCACGGTACCGTATTTTGTAGTGATTTTCAACCAAAAAATTTTGAGCGTTTTACGGTACTACCGTAAGTTTTTTAATAGTACCATAATTTTGAGTGATTTTTGATCCAAGAGTTTTCCGAAATTTTGTGAAAAATATGGCGGTACCGTAACCATTTTCACTGTACCATAATTTCAGCCGATTTTTGTTCCGAAAGTTCTTTAAGTTTTACGGTAGTGTCGTGTTCTTTTTTATGGATCATAATATTCAAACTGACAAAATTATGGCACTGCCGGAATGATTTTTACACCCGTAATTTTTTGTAAAAAAAAAACTTGTTAACATCTTTTGCCTCCAGATCCAAAAGTCTTCAAGAGCAACTGTCTTCCACCTCTTGCCGAACACCACCAGTAGCCTCTTACTTCTTCTTCTGCCTCTATTTTGATTGATTTTATTTATGTGGCAGAATCTTCATTAGTGACTCTGATTTTTTTTTTTGCAGTGCTATCTCTCGCACCCGCTAGCCAACATCTTCACTTCCAGGACTGTAGTCTCTAGCAGGCGACTGAAGACTACTCATCATCAATCTACTGTCGGCACCATCATCTTCTTTGCTAGCAGCTCTTCAACTACCATCTATTTCACCTCTGCTTCTCGCCTGCATCAGCTCTTTCCACCGGCACCCTCTTCAGACTTCCGGCGACATCTCTGATTCTCCCTTGAGAAATTATTTTTATTATTTTTATTTTTTCAGTTAGATACTATTTTGGTCTGAGCCTTATGTATTTAAAAATTACGCAGGTAAAATTTTCAAAAGGCACATCTTTTTTGATCTAGCACCACCTCCCTCGACGATACACCCTGGACGATGATTGAGTTTGCTATATAGTTTTGTGAGTATTGTTTGCACTTTCTAGCGATCTTATTTGATATAATTGTATGGTATTGCTACTTGATTTGTTTTGCTATTTGCTATGATAGTATCACTTGCTTGAATCTATCATGTTACACATTTGACTATGATTGTATCAGTTTGATGCTTCACACCTTTTACATTGATATTGATATTTGGATGTTTAAAATTTTTATGACTTGAATCCATGTGATGAGAGGTGTGTGGATTTAATATTAGTGATGAATGTTCATGCATGTCAATGCCTGTGAATGGAGATATACCTATTATGCTGAATTTATTTCTTCAATATATATCTACTTGTTGAAATCCTTCATTGATTGATGCATAGGGTTTTGGGTAGGTATGTTGTTTGATGAATGCAATCTAAGAGTGAAACTTCTTTCTTGAATAAAATGTGCATATGAGTGTAATTTTGGAATTTATGTCAATTGATTAACCTAGTTGATGTTTAGTTTATCTTACTATTTGTTGGGAAGAAAGAATCCAAGATCCAAAAAGAGAGACAGACTCCCCTACTTGGCACTGTGTAAAATTGACAGTGGTACCGAAGATATGGCTTGAAGTCTGTAAAAAAGGGAAAGAGAAAAAAAGAAAAATAACTCCCCTACTTGACACTGTGCAAAATTGATAGTGGTACCGAAGACAAGGGTTGAAGTCCAAATAAAAAGTGTGTATCTATGTGGGTACATACCATCAAAAATACAATAAAGGAAAATTTAGAAAGGAGAGATTTTGAATGAAAAAGATTTTGGATATCCTATACTTGTAAACAAAGGTATGATAGAATTAAACTGAAACTTGGGTGAAATCATGAGATTGAGATTCTTTTTATTATGCAAGTTGGGATAATAAAAGAAGTATTTATCTAAAATTTTGTGTAGCAATTGATGGAATATTTCATGAGTGATTATATTTTAGAAATTTATTTTTCATAAAAGAGCATATTTTCCATACTTAGCATTATTCTTTATTTATTTGCTTGAGGACAAGCAAAGTTTGAGCTATCTGTTTGATGACACCAAAATTCATAGTGTATTTTGGGTCATTTCGTTGGTATTTTTTTGTTATATTTATGCTTCTTTGCTTATTTTTATGCCCTTTTATCAAATATTGCAGAATCTACTTCTATTTTGGTTTTTTGATGATTTTCAGAAAAGAAAGGCACGATTTTAAGGCGTTTTCAAGTAAATTCATATACATAGAAGAATTCCCATCATCTAGAAAAGATTTCATGTAAATTTCCAGAAAGATTGAAGCTTCAAACCAAATTACGGCAAGGCCATAATTTTATTACGGTACCGTAATTTCGGAGCACTATCGTAATTTCAGAGCCCTGCCGAATTTTGGGGTGATTTTCATACAGAAAGTTTTCCAGAAATTACAGCGCCACCGTAATGAAAATTACGGGCCATATTTTGAGTCAATTTTCCACCTGAAAGATTTCCAGAAATTATAGCACTATCGTAACTTATTTTACGGTGCCGTAATTGCCAGACAGTTTTTATCAGAGAATTCGACTGAAATTATGGCAGTGCCGTAACAGAAACCATGGCCATAATTCTATCCCTGGACGTGACTTCCACGGTCAAATTGAAGTCTGATTTTTGCACGATCAATTGCGGACGATCCAGACATTTAAATTCAAAGCTGTAAGAAGGAAAAAAGAGAGCCTCGAAGGAAGAGAACACGCTGAGAGTGAAAGCCCTAATTTTGATCCACCATCGAGAGAGAAATCAAGAGAGCTGTACCTAGGGGTCACTCTTGAGCTGAGAGGTGTAGAGGCCACCTCAGGACGTGATTTTTACAAGGAAGCTTCGCCTAGAGAAGGAGAGGATACCCCAGAAGTTTCAAAGCAAAAGGAGATCGATTGGAGGAGAAATCAATGAAAGAAGGGGCGCCGACACTATTCACTACATTTTCTAGAGCGAAATTACGACTGTAATTTATGTTACAGCTGTGCTGTAAAGTTTATTTCTCCTTCTTTTCAATTTCTGATCGTTCTAAACTATGGATTATTGTAATTCTTCTTCCATGTTAGCTTAGATATCTTTTGGGACATAGGGGTGAAATCCCCTTTATTTCTAATGACTAGATAATTTTATTTCATCAGAATAGTTTTATTATTATAATTCTACTTATGTGATGATTGCCTTTAATTCTCTGAAGTTTTCATATTATCATGCATGTTTTAGAGTTTTCGCAATATGGACTGAAAGGTGATTTCCTTGAGAACATGGAACCCTAAAATTGAATAATAGGAACTCATCGTAAGAAATTGAGTTAGTTATTATTTCTCAATTTTAGAAATATAATTGTCATGTTGATAATCTGAATCTAGGATTGAGTTACTGTGATAAACATAGGAGGTATTGCAAGAAATTGAGTACCAGAACGTTGGAGAACCTTAAGTAAAACTTATGTTGAGACTCGGATGCACGAAAGTGATCTTTGAGTTTCCACTTGAGAAGATCAACTTAGAATTCGGATGCATGAAAGTGATCCTTGAGTTCTTTGATTGATGATTTACTTATTTTCAACATGGGATAGATCTTGCACGAAAGCAAGGATCGGTCCCTTGTATGATTGTCTGCACGAAAGTGAGATAATCCCTTTATGAAGTAAATTATCTTTATCATGATAAAATTAGACTGACATCCTTTTATTCATATCTAGTCATTGAAATTAAGGTGGATGAAACCCTAGTCCCAGTTTATCTCTCTGATTTCGTGTACTTTCTATCATTTACTTCCATCATATTCGATTGCTTAGCTAGTGAGAATATAATTATTTGGTACTTAACAATAAGGTCTCTGTGGTTCGATATCTTTTTATTACTTCAAAGTATCCGTACACTTGCGGACAACAACATTTCCACATCCAATACATTTCCTCCCGATACATAGTTTGGATCCTCCAATTTATATTAGATGGAAGTAAAAAGGAAAGACATCAAAATAGTATACAAAATTTTGTTTTTAGGATGTTGCTAGAGGATCTTTGTCCTCTCCATTTTTTTTTTCTTTTTCACAATGTCTCTAAAATTTGCTAGAGAATCTTTTCCTTCTTTTTCTTTTATAAATGTCTCTAGACTTTGCTAGAGAATATTTTCTTGTTTTTCCCTGTGTTTGAAATGACTATTGATAAAAATGGGGTGACTAAAGGGGGAGGACGAACCAGTCAAAATCAAATCGGGTGTGGTAGACTAGTGGTATTACAACCCACTTAGTAAGCAAACTATTTATTAACTTGGTGAGCCGATTTGCAACATGGCCCAATCTATTAAAATGCTTAAGCCCAAGTTAACAATAGCAAGCCCACTAAGCCTTATAAACCACATAATAGTTTCTCCCACTTGCAATGTGGGACTATACTCGGGGTATTACAATCTCCCCCACTTAAGACTTGACGTCCTCGTCATGCCCAAACCTTAACACATGCCCAAGAATCATCCCTTAGTCGGCAGCATGTGAGGTCAGCCCAAAGGTGGCTCTACCATCCTCGGTAGCCCTTTCCTATTGGCCTCTCACCATGCTTAGGACTAAGTTTTGCTCTGATACCATTTATTACAACCCACTTAGTAAGCAAACTATTTATTAACTTGGTGAGCCGATTTGCAACATGGCCCAATCTATTAAAATGCTTAAGCCCAAGTTAACAATAGCAAGCCCACTAAGCCATATAAACCACATAATAGTTTCTCCCACTTGCAATGTGGGACTGTACTCGGGGTATTACAAGTGGCGTCCCACAATTTAATTAGGTGCGCAACTTACGAAGAGTCTATCCTTTAGTTATCACTCATAAGGGGATGAATCGCAACACAATAGTTCAATACAAGCAAAAAATTGGTAAAGAGGTAGAATTGTGCAAATGAATCATGTGGACAGCAAGACACAAAATAAAATCGTGCTAAAAAACAAGCAAGATATGCTATAAAGTTCTAGAATATGGGGAGACATTTAGGTACTGATGAAAACGATATTCAACAGCAAAAGTGAGATACTAAACAAGACTAACAACATGACCAAATGGTAAAAGCGTTTAGTGGTAAAACCTAGCCACATGCACCCTTCCCACACGACAAAATGAAGCATCGTCCTCGATGCCAAAATAGAAAAACCATAAGAGTTACAAAAAAAGGTGGTGTAGAAAATGTTATGGTATGCCCTTAAGGCCAATGCTTGAGGCTTTGGGCTATTTTCTGTATCATGTATAAACGATATATATGTTTTAGAAAGGCAATTGTTGTTATTCAGATTGTTACATTATCTGCTGCTGTATGTATACTTCTGAGTAATGTCTCAATGATGTTCAGCTTAGCTGACATTCAGTGTTGTCCTTAGTCGAGATATCTTGGTGAACATGAGACAACCTTGATATGATTGAGACTAATGTGTGTTCTAATCTTGTTGGATGCTTCGAGCGTGGAATAAGATTAGACACATAGGTGCATTGGATGTACTGGACTGGCCCTTCTTTGGATATTCAATTGTTTGTCATAATGTGAATAATCCTTGTATGCAAGCAAGTGGTATATTCCCTTTGACTTGAGATCACTTGTGTTTCTAAGTGATGATTGGCATTGTCTTGAGGTAGTTCAATATCATTTGAAACATAATGCTTAGGGATTATCTTGGATAGTGGGCATGAATCATGCTAGAGCACTTGTGATAGATATAGGATTGCCTCTCCTGTTTGGAGTGTGATGTTCTAAGGGGGCCCTTGGATGAAATGGTTGAGAATGTGTATGGCCATACCCAGACGACTATGTTCATCTGATCTAACCATTTTCATCATGTTGGAATCGCAAGCTTGACACGCTTGTCCAACGGGAACATCCAGTGGCAAAGGGAAACATGTATCCCAAGTGAATTAGATTCGCACTTGTGCTGTGTTTTGGGAGTAGTCTTGGAAGACTCTTTCCTTCATATCGGGAGACAGTGATGTGTTGCTAGATACCTCTCTCTGATCGTGATAACGTAAGTTATCGTTACCGACATTGAAGGAAACCCTTAGGGTCGCACAATTTGATGATATGGCTTACTTATGTCAGATCGTGTGGACTGGAATTATTCTAGTTCAGTTTAAAGGAATTTAAACTCTGATTAGAAGTGAGATCTAGTCTAATCATGTTTAATTGATTAGGGCATGTGATCGGTAAGCTTTGATCGGCGATTGATACTTGATCGTATTGATCAAGGGGTTTGATGTGATGTGTGGTTGGATCTTGAGCCATTCGGTTCAAAGAGATATTAGCCAGGGTTGGTTCGATTTTGTGCTTGGACCAAATGGTATTTGAACCGGTTCACTTGTGAACGCCTGGTTCAATTGAAGATGGAGGTTTCGATGGTTTAAATGGAAGTTATGGAGGTAGTTATTGTTTTTCGGTTTTTTCCATAAGGTGGCCGAACATACCTCTTGAAATCAACCCCATGATTTCCGAGAGAGCTCTCGTCTCCTTCCTCTTAAGCGCATCATCTCCACCCAAGAAAAATCCCAGCCGAGACACACATCTTCAACGCAAGGGACGATCAGGACTCCTTGGTATCTTTGCTAGCACAAGGGACGCAAGGGAAGAAGTCTACTTCATCTTGTGTGTGATCTCTTTGGAGAAGAGGCACTCGCACCTTTCTTCTTCCAAGCCGCCTCTCATATCATGGCACAGGTAATGCTTTTACTTGTTCTATACGAGTTGGAAGAAGGGTTGATCATATGCTCGAGTTAAAGAATTTTTTGGATTCCTAGTTTCTCTGATTCAAAATTTTAGTCGCCTGCAAAACTAGGGTTTCCGTTCAGTGGTATCAGAGCGAAGTTACTGGCTTGATGCATATGATTGCCTTCTTGTGATCCATGCTTTGGTAGATCTAATATTGATGCGCATGTTTTCTGTTCTCATGCTATAAATGTTTTCCTTCAAAGCTTAGCTACATGCGCGACTTCATTAGATTTTTCTGTGCGCCTATTTTAAATACTTAGACGGGTTAGCAGTTTTTGAAATCGTTTGTCAAGTCTGAACCCAACAGCCTAACCAGACTATCTGATAGCCTGGATGGGCGGCTGGATAGCACTTGTGCGCAAGACGTACAGGTGGCTATAAGCCGACTGCGGAAGGGCTTGAAGTGATGAATGTTTGAGGCAAAAAGGTGAACGATCATGATAATGGCCCGGGGTCGCACCCGTTTGCCGGAAATCATGTAGGACGTTCAGCCCTTAAGGATGCATAGTCGATCATTGGGTCGACGCTAGTCAGTTACGACTGGGTGCATCCAAGGGGAGTGGGTCTGACTTGTTCTGACGAGTGGATACCTGTTAATGGACCGTTGTAAGGTAGTAGGGCACATAAGGAAATAAAATTGATGCCATGGGTTTTTCAAGTGTTGTACATGTTTTACATATTGCCATGAATGATTGGACTCCAGTCGAGTAAATTTGAGTGTTTATTTAATCTTATGTGGGCTGCCCTTTTTGTATGCTGTGCTGGGGCCTGCGAGCCTAGAAATAAATATATTTGGTGTGATCTGCAAGTCACATTTGTTTTATTTGAATGTATAAATGACCTGCGTGTCAATCCATGTCTAGATAGTTTTTAATAATGTAATTTCAATAGACATGAGCACACAGCACATATGGCAGAAGCATTTGCAGCAATTGGCTTCATTAGGTGGGTGGTCTAGAGTTCGACTCTAGAACAGGCGCATTCTGTCTGGTGGGCGCATTTAGGCTGCAGATGGTGTTTAGGCCCGGGCTAGGCCGCATGAGGTACAAGAATGCCATAAAGAGCTCAAGTGAAGACTTTTGCTTGTTTCTATAAGTTAAACTAGGGTTTTACTTAAATTTTTATGGGCGTTTACCACATAAGATAATTGTGCTTTCTATTTACTGTTTTAAGTAATATTAGCACATGCATGTTTTATTCTTCTGCTATCACTATAGGCTATGCATGATAGTAAGAAGATAAAAGACCGATAAAATCCAACGACAATATCAAGCATTAAATTGCCTTCTGACGCGAAACCTCACTGTTTTGACTATCGTTGGGGCCGTGTTGTACCCACTCAGTGGGCACGCCCAGCTATCTTCAGACGGTGTGAGATTACACCTACATGCTACAGAGAAGGGATTTATCGCTTCTCGTTGCTCAGCATAGCACGTGGTGGTCCAGGAAGTCGGTCAGGTCAGCTTGACCATATAGGCTACATGTTGAACATATGATAGCTATATGGAGGCAGCCATCTTAGGAATCAGAGATTGTGTTGTACCAACTCAGTTGGCACAGTCCTCTGGATTACCTAGATGAAGGGGAATCGCTCGGGTTGGCGAGTGGCATGGATTGCCTACCAGTGATTAATGCTTGGGCTCTCTATGCATCTTATCTCGCCTGAGCGGGACGCGGAGATCAAGTATGAAATCTGGATCCCATCTCACTAAAAGAGTTTCACTCTTTCGGACTTTTTATTGGATTTTCAGTCAGATAAAATAGTGAGAAAAGAATCACTCTTAAGTCCTGGAATGATTCTTACATGGTTGCTAACCTTGTTGTTCTTGCTGTGTTGTAGATTCTTGCAGCAACGAACACCACAGGGCTCAACTTGCGATCCATATTGGAAAAGGAGAAGTTTGCTGGACCAAACTTCTCCGACTGGTACAGACAGCTGAGGATTGTCCTTAAAGCTGAGAGGAAGCTGTACGTCCTTGAGTCGGCAATGCCGGCTCAACCCGCTGCGAATGCCGTAAGGGCGGTTCGAGATGCTTATGAGAAGCACGTCAATGATAGTACTGATGTCGCTTGCCTTATGCTTGCGTCAATGACGCCCGAGCTCCAGCGTCAGCATGAGGATTTGTCTGCTATTGATATTATAGCAAATCTGAAATTGCTGTATGCTGCTCAGGCAAGGACAGAACGCTATAACTTGACGAAACTTTTCTTTCATAGCAAGCTGGCTGAAGGGAGTCCAGTCGGAGCTCACGTGCTCAAGATGATTGGGTACAAAGAAGCTCTAGTGAAACTGGGCCATACCATCAATCAGGAACTTGTTGTAGACATCATCTTGCAGTCTCTTCCGGCTTCTTTCGATGCGTTCATCATAAATTTCAATATGAGCAAAATCGACTGTACTCCGGCAGAATTATTGAATATGCTCTGCACCACAGAGCAGACTCTTGAGAAGGGAAAGCCTTCATCCTCTGTCTTGATGGTTCCTTCTAGGAATAAAAGGAAGGGGAAGAAGGGCAAAACCCCTATCAAGAGCTACAACAAGGCTTTGAAACAAAAGATAAAGCAGTCAAAGGACAATAGATGCTTCCATTGTGGCCAGCTGGGTCACTGGAAGAAGGACTGTAGAGCGCTCCAAGGAGAGAAGAAGAGAAGCAAGCCTTCCACTTCTGGCTTCTTCTATTTCATGGGTGTTGGACACTGCATGTGGAGTTCACATTTGTTCGAATGTGCAGGAACTCAAGAGAAGAAGACAGGTGGGACAGCATGAGGTGGACCTACGAGTTGGAAATGGGGCACGAGTTGCTGCTGTTGCTGTAGGAGAGTATCACATCTCTTTACCATCTGGACTTGTATTAGAACTTGACAATTGTTATTTTGTACCAAGCATAACAAAGAATATTATCTCTATTCCTGCTCTTGTCAGGAAAGGTTTTTCATTTGAATGCAAAACTTCACAGTGCTGTATTTCATTTGATAGTATTGTTTATGCAACTGGGTCGATTATCAATGGGTTATACATGTTGGACATGGAATGTTCTGTACAACAAATTGATAATAAGAAAGCCAAGCATGCTGATGACAGCACCTTGTTATGGCATAGTCGTCTAGGCCATATCAACAAAAAGCGCATTAAGCGGTTGCATGACTATGGACTGCTGGGATCATTCTCCTATGAGGAGCTTGATACATGCAAAGCTTGTTTAATGGGTAAGATGACGAAGACTCCTTTTACTAATAAAGGTGAAAGGGCTTCAGGTTTACTTGACCTTATTCACAGTGATGTGTGTGGGCCATTTAGTAAACATGCCAGAGGTGGCTGTTCATACTTCATTACTTTTACTGATGATTTCAGTAGGTATGGTTATGTCTATTTAATGAGACATAAGAGTGAATCTTTTGACAAGTTCAAAGAATTCAAAAATGAAGTACAGAATCAGTTAGGCCGAAATATCAAAGCACTTCGATCAGATCGAGGTGGAGAATACTTGAGTCGTGAGTTTACTGACTATCTGAAGGAGTGTGGGATCATCTCACAGCTCACTCCGCCGGGGACACCGCAATGGAATGGTGTGTCCGAGAGGAGGAATCGAACCTTATTGGATATGGTTCGTTCTATGATGAGTCAGGCTACTCTACCTTACTCCTTTTGGGGATTTGCATTGGAAACAGCTGCAAAGATACTAAACTGAGTGCCATCCAAGACTGTTTCAAAGACACCATATGAGTTATGGTATGGGAAACAGCCGAGCTTGACATTTATCAAAATCTGGGGTTGCGAGGCTTATGTCAAAAAGCTCGCCTCAGGGAAACTGGAGGGCAGATCTGATAAATGCATCTTTGTCGGATACCCTAAAGAATCTAAGGGTTATTATTTCTACAATCCCAATGAGAATAAAGTATTTGTTGCTCGAACGGCTATATTTCTTGAGAAGGAGTTTCTTCTGCAAGAGGCCAGTGGGAGAGAAATAAAGCTGGATGAAATTCCAGAAGAAGGACAAAGTAGTCAAGCACAGATGGATGAGCCAGAGCCAATAGATCAGGTTAATGTTCAACCTGAGGCTCAGATATCACGGGAACCGCGTAGATCGGGAAGGATTCGTCATCAGCCTGAACGCTATGATGGAATCTACATCATTAATGATGACCCCCTCACTTATACGGATGCGGTCAGTGGACCGGAGTCAACAAAATGGATTGAAGCTATGCGAGCCGAGATGGACTCCATGTCAGATAACCAAGTCTGGGATTTGGTTGATCCGCCTCCGGGAATAATCCCTATAGGCTGTAAGTGGATCTTCAAAAAGAAGAAAGACATGGATGGTAACGTAGTTACCTATAAGGGCAGACTAGTTGCGAAGGGTTTCAAACAAATCTACGGGATAGATTATTTTGAAACTTTCTCTCCTGTAGCCATGTTCAAGTCCATTCGAATTATTCTCGCGATAGCAGCATATTTTAATTATGAAATCTGGCAAATGGATGTGAAAACCTCTTTCCTTAATGGAAAACTGGAAGAGGATGTGTATATGACACAACCTGAAGGTTTCATCAACTCGTCAGAAGGTCATAAAGTATGCAAATTAAAGAAGTCCATTTATGGACTAAAACAAGCATCGAGAAGCTGGAATATTCATTTTGATGAATCAGTTTCTCAATTTGGTTTCATCAAAAATGAAGATGACCCGTGTGTATATAAAAGGTTTAGTGGGAGCGTGATTACTTTCCTAGTCCTCTACGTCGATGATATATTAATCATTGGAAACGATATTCCTGAACTGCATGCAGTCAAAGCATCGTTAAGAAAATGTTTCTAAATGAAAGATTTGGGAGAAGCAGCCTATATACTAGGTGTGAAGATCTATTTAGATAGATCTAATAGGCTTCTCGGGATGTGCCAGAGTACTTACATCGATAAGATCCTGGAAAGATTCCATTTAGAAAATTCTAAAAGAAGTTATCTTCCAGTCAGACATGGTCTGAATCTTTCAAAGAGCCAGTGTCCTCAAACACAGTCTGAGAAAGATGAGATGGACAATACGCCTTATGCTTCGGCTATTGGGTCCATCATGTATGCGATGTTGTGTGCTCGCCTAGACGTCGCATACGGGTTAAGCGTGACCAGTTGGTTCCAAGGTAATCCAGGGAAGGCGCACTGGATTGAAGTCAAGAACATTTTGAAATATCTTCGCAGAACCAAAAATATGTTCTTGATTTATGGAGGTCAGGAAGAGCTCAGTATTGATGGCTATACTGATGCTTCGTTCCAGTCTGACCAAGACGATTTCCGATCGCAATCAGGCTATGTTTTTAGCTTGAATGGAGGAGTAGTGGTGTGGAAGAGTTTCAAGCAATCAATTGTTGCTGATTCCACAACAGAAGCCGAGTATGTTGCAGCCTCAGAGGCATCAAAGGAGGCAGTTTGGATTCGTAAATTCGTTCAGGAACTTGGTGTCGTTCCTTCGAGTGCAGATCCATTGGTTATCTTCTGTGATAACACTGGAGTGATTGCACAAGCAAAGGAACCTCGGTCACACCAGAAGTCCAAGCACATACAGAGAAGGTTTCACCTGATCCGTGAGATCATTAATCGAGGAGACCTCAAGCTCTGCAAGGTTCATACATATGACAATCTAGCTGACCCGCTTACAAAGCCTCTGGCGCAGCAGAAGCATGAGAAGCACTGTAACAATATGGGTTTGAGATACCTCAACCATTAATTTAAGTGCAAGTGGGAGATTGTTAGGGTATGCCCTTAAGGCCAATGCTTGAGGCTTTGGGCTATTTTCTGTATCATGTATAAACGATATATATGTTTTAGAAAGGCAATTGTTGTTATTCAGATTGTTACATTATCTGCTGCTGTATGTATACTTCTGAGTAATGTCTCAATGATGTTCAGCTTAGCTGACATTCAGTGTTGTCCTTAGTCGAGATATCTTGGTGAACATGAGACAACCTTGATATGATTGAGACTAATGTGTGTTCTAATCTTGTGGGATGCTTCGAGCGTGGAATAAGATTAGACACATAGGTGCATTGGATGTACTGGACTGACCCTTCTTTGGATATTCAATTGTTTGTCACAATGTGAATAATCCTTGTATGCAAGCAAGTGGTATATTCCCTCTGACTTGAGATCACTTGTGTTTCTAAGTGATGATTGGCATTGTCTTGAGGTAGTTCAATATCATTTGAAACCTAATGGTTATGGATTATCTTGGATAGTGGGCATGAATCATGCTAGAGCACTTGTGATAGATATAGGATTGCCTCTCCTGTTTGGAGTGTGATGTTCTAAGGGGGCCCTTGGATGAAATGGTTGAGAATGTGTATGGCCATACCCAGACGACTATGTTCATCTGATCTAACCATTTTCATCATGTTGGAATCGCAAGCTTGACACGCTTGTCCAACGGGAACATCCAGTGGCAAAGGGAAACATGTATCCCAAGTGAATTAGATTCGCACTTGTGCTGTGTTTTGGGAGTAGTCTTGGAAGACTCTTTCCTTCATATCGGGAGACAGTGATGTGTTGCTAGATACCTCTCTCTGATCGTGATAACGTAAGTTATCGTTACTGACATTGAAGGAAACCCTTAGGGTCACACAATTTGATGATATGGCTTACTTATGTCAGATCGTGTGGACTGGAATTATTCTAGTTCAGTTTAAAGGAATTTAAACTCTGATTGGAAGTGAGATCTAGTCTAATCATGTTTAATTGATTAGGGCATGTGATCGGTAAGCTTTGATCGGCGATTGATACTTGATCATATTGATCAAGGGGTTTGATGTGATGTGTGGTTGGATCTTGAGCCATTCGGTTCAAAGAGATATTAGCCAGGGTTGGTTCGATTTTGTGCTTGGACCAAATGGTATTTGAACCGGTTCACTTGTGAACGCCTGGTTCAATTGAAGATGGAGGTTTCGATGGTTTAAATGGAAGTTATGGAGGTAGTTATTGTTTTTTGGTTTTTCCATAAGGTGCCGAACATACCTCTTGAAATCAACCCCATGATTTCCGAGAGAGCTCTCGTCTTCTTCCTCTTAAGCGCATCGTCTCCACCCAAGAAAAATCCCAGCCGAGACACACATCTTCAATGCAAGGGACGATCAGGACTCCTTGGTATCTTTGCTAGCACAAGGGACACAAGGGAGGAAGTCTACTTCATCTTGTGTGTGATCTCTTTGGAGAAGAGGCACTCGCACCTTTCTTCTTCCAAGCCGCCTCTCATATCATGGCACAGGTAATGCTTTTACTTGTTCTATACAAGTTGGAAGAAGGGTTGATCATATGCTCGAGTTAAAGCAATTTTTGGGATTCCTAGTTTCTCTGATTCAAAATTTTAGTCGCCTGCAAAACTAGGGTTTCCGTTCAGAAAACTCACAAAGCTAGTCATGAGGGTCATCCCCCGCGTCACTAGATCATCGGAGGAGGCATCAGAAGAGGTAGAGGTGGTATCATCAGTGTCCGCACGCGGCTGATAGGGAGCGGCGCTCCGAAAACCAGGGAAACGAGAGCGGAGGAAAGCGTAGATGTGTTGCACGTTGTCTAGCAAGGTATCAATCTTGTGGCTTTGAGTTTGGAGTTGCTGTAGGATGGTCTGAAGGAGTTCAAGGGTGGAGGGCTCATGAGGTGCTCGAGGGGCAGGTCCTGACTTAAATGGGGCGGGGGCGCCCATGGAGAGAGCAGGATCATCGGCATCTGCAGCTGTGAGGTTCCAGTTCTCGCGGCAGCGAATGGAGCTGTGAACGGTTTTGGGCAGCGGAATGGTGCGGGAGCTGCCTCGGAGGATAAGATGATAGACATTACCACGCCGGAAGATTATTTTCATTGCAATACAAGCTTCGATGTTAAGGCACCGACTCCCGGTAGCTTCAGGCGTGCCATAGGGATTATGCCCCAAATGGAGGGCAAGTGGAGTGAGTAGGCTGCCAATTGCTATAGTCCCTTTTGACGTGCGGCCAACGTGCTCCGGGTGCTTGGCCAAATGATATCCGGAATTGAGGGGGAATTGGTTGAGCATTGCCCACAAGTAGATCAACTCAATGTGCCATAGCATACAATCACTGTCTCTGCGCGCAAAGATGTTGTGGGAGCGCAGACGATGCATGTAGCGGAGATAGAGGTTGGAAATCGCGCTGGCGTGCGCGTTCTTGGAAGAGTAATGCCCCTCAGAGGAGATGGAATTCCAGAATGCATCCTCCCAGTTTCAACTGGACTTGTGGAACTCGACGTTAGGGGGGAAACCATAGATGGAGTTGAACTCCTCAAGTGGAAGACGATACTCTATGTTGTTCAGCCGAAAGCAGACCAGAAATACCTCATTGTTAAGCCCTGAGCGTTTGGTGGAGAACGAGCTTAGCACCTCTAGCGTGAGACCAACGTGAGTGGAGGATGGCAAATTCAGAAATCGGTCCCATCCCAAGTTCCGGAAAAGCCGTAAGATGTCATCAAAGAGTCCCAACTACACCAGTGTCGGAGCGTCCATGTATCGGGTATTGACTAGTCGCCGCTTGGAGAGAGCAAAATAGCAAGCTTCGTGTAAGGCATCATGAAAGAGAATGGCGGTGGCCTTCGGTAGTTGAGTAGACGGCGGGGTTGGGTGGTGGAGAAGGAGGGGTTTGGGGGTGAGTAGGTCGCTTCCCAGTCCCGCGCCGGCTGTAGGTGGCGGTTGGAACAGGGTCGCTCGGTGGAGATGGTGTGGGAGTAGGAGCGGGCGGCGATTGCTTGCACCGGCGTCGGTTGGAGGAGGCCTTGCTGGCGGTCACTTTGGGAGGCACCATGGAGGCATGTGGGGGGGGGGGGAGGGGGGAGAACTCAAGCGAGGTGGTGGAAGGGAGGTGGTGACGAAAAGGGGCGAAAGCAAAGCTAGGGTTTTTCACGGGGCGTGTAATGGTTCAGGGAAGTGTAAGGAAGGGGCGCGAGCAGATGTAGAGTATAATCAAAGGGAATTTTGAAGTTAAGTGGAGGGCCCCGCCGAAAACCTCGGGGAGTGGATGTCATCGCTGGGTACCCCGAGAAACTGTCTGTGGAAAACATGAACTACAAAGTCTTGCACTACGAAGCTGCTTCTAGAATCACGGGCTGAGGTTTAGGTCGCCAGGTCCCCCGAGTAACTTTCTATGCAAAACTTAACTTGTGCTACGGAGTCACCTCCATGGTCCGAAATTCCATGGGCTGAGATCATGATTGCATGGTACCCTGAGGAACTTTCTGTGGAGAACAGAACTCATAATATAGAATGCAGCTGCTGAAACCTCGAGTCGGCCTTGTCGCTGGGCTAACCGTGAAACATTCTGTAGAGTAGGAGTTTAAGACCATTAAGATAGTAGAATCAGATGAAAATGCCACGGGCGAGACCGGCATCGCTGGGTCAGCCATGGAACATTCTGTGGAGTGGGAGTCTGGGAAGCAAACTGGCTCCATAAGTCACTTGGTGTGACTGTTATCGTTGGGTCGACTGTGAAGTTCCAGAAATGATGCGATTGACCCCCAATTGTACCCAGATCATCCCTGAACAATGATAAACACATAATTAAGTTCCAACAAGTAATCAAAATAGAGCAAAAACAAATACCATCTCAATACCATCCCGATACCATCAAATGAGAATACTAAGTGAAAATACCATGGAGTAAGCCACCAAAAGGATTAGCAAAGTAAACACACAGCTAAGTGAACTACATAAAGAGAGTAAAAACTAAGCAAGTGGTCAATAAATCAAAATAGAGTAGAAGTAAGCAGGTGATATATAAATCAAAATACCACCACAACACACAAAGGGAAATACCATTAAGTAAACTACTAAAAGAACTAGCTAGATATGGAAGAAAACTTGGGTTGCCTCCCAAGAAACGCCATTTTAAGGTCTTTGGCTTGACCCTAGTGCCATGTCAAGGTGGAGCGGAGGGATTGGAGAGATGGACAACGCTCAGCTCCTCAAGTGGCTCATGGATGAAATAGTGCTTTAAGCGCTGACCATTAACCATAAAAGTTTCAGATTCCCTATCGTTGATCTCTATGGCTCCAAAAGGATAGACCTTCTTAACGGTAAAAGGTCCAGACCATCGTGTCTTCAGCTTGCCTGGGAATAGTTTAAGCCTAGAATTGAACAAGAGGACTTGGTCCCCTTCTTTGAACTCCTTCCTTAAAATTTTCTGATCATGCCATTTCTTTGAGCGCTCCTTATAGATACGAGCATTCTCATAGGCGCTCAATCTCACTTCATCAAGTTCATCAAGTTGTAATAGTCGCTTCGCACCAGTAGATTTTAAGTCAAAGTTCAGCATCCGGATGGTCCACAATGCTTTGTGTTCTAATTCAACTGGTAGATGGTAGGATTTACTGTATACTAACTGGTATGGGGACATCCCATTAGGCGTTTTGAACGCGGTACGGTACCCCCAAAGAGCATCCTCCAATTTCATTGACCAATCAGTTCGTGCTCTCGATACCGTCTTCTCCAAAATTTTCTTCAACTCACGGTTGGATATTTCGACTTGCCCATTGGTTTGTGGGATGTATGGAGTGGCAAACCGCTGCTCGATAAAGTGGAAACCACCGTCACTAATAAGCACCAGCGGTACTCTAAACCGAGGGAATATTATTTTCTTGAATAACCGCATGACAACTTGAGAGTCATTGGTGGGGGACGGTATCACCTCCACCCACTTTGATACATAATCCACTCCCACCAAGATATATTTATGTCCAAATGAGGAGGGGAATGGCCCCATAAAGTCAATTCCCCAAATGTCAAAAATCTCAACTTCCAGAATTTTGTTTAGGGGCATCTCGTCTCTCCGTGATATGTTACCGGTACGCTAGCACTAGTCACAAGTGAGCACAAATCTTCTGGCATCCCAAAATAATGTTGGCCAATAGAATCCACTTTGGAGAACTTTAAAAGTGGTTTTGGAGGTGCTGCAATGCCCACCATAAGCAGATCCATGGCAGTGAAATAGGACATCACGGTATTCATCTTCAGGTAAGCAGCGCCGGTAGACTCAATTAGCACATCTTTTGAAAAGGAAGGGTTCGTCCCAATAGTAATGTCCGACATCAGAAAGAAACTTCTTCTTTTGCTGGTATGCAAGTTCAGGAGGCAAAATGTTGGCGGCTAAGAAATTTACGAAATCCGCGTACCAAGGTGTCTCAATGCTGGAGAGTGCCATAAGTTTCTCATTATGGGAGAAATCATTAATACTTGGTTCGTGTTCTGGTTCCCCTTTCTGTTCATGGGTAAGACGTGAGAGATGATCTGCAACTGAATTTTCGGCCCTTTTCTTATCTCGGACTTCAATGTCAAACTCTTGGAGAAGCAAAATCCATCTAATCAGCCGCGGTTTGGCATCTTTCTTTGTCATCAAATACCTAATGGCTGCATGGTCAGTAAAGACAATAACTTTAGAATCGACAACATAAGACCGAAATTTATCAAATGCAAAAACCACGGCCAAGAGCTCCTTTTCTGTTGTTGCATAGTTGATTTGCGTGTCATCAAGCGTGCGGCTTGCATAGTAGATTGTATGCAACCGGTTCTCTTTTCATTGTCCCAAGACCGCACCCACAGTGTAGTCACTCGCGTCACACATGATCTCGAATGGGAGGGACCAATCCGGCGGTTGCATGATCGGTGCCGAAATCAGAGCTTCCTTCAACATGGTAAAGGCTTGCAAGTAGTCCCTGTCAAAGATGAAGGGCATATCCTTAGCGAGAAGACATGTTAATGGCCTAGATATTTTGGAAAAATCTTTTATAAAGCACTGGTAAAACCCGGCATCACCCAAAAAGCTCCGAATCGCTTTCACATAAGTTGGAGGTGGCAGCTTCTCAATTGTATCCACTTTTGCCTTGTCCACTTCTATTCCTCTCTTTGATACTAAGTGCCCGAGTACGATGCCCTCTTGTACCATAAAATGGCACTTTACCTAGTTCAGCACAAGGTCGGCTTCTTGGCATCGCTACAAGACACGAAACAAATTAGCAAGGCAAACATCAAAAGAGCACCCATACACAGAAAAATCGTCGATGAATATGTCCATCACATTTTCCACAATGTCTGAAAATATTGCAGTCATACAACGTTGAAACGTTGCCAGAGCATTGCACAGGCCGAATGGCATTCGCCAGTCAGCGAATGTGCCGTAGGGGCAAGTGAACGTTGTTTTTTCTTGATCCTCCGGGTGGATAGGAATCTGTAGGAACCCGGAATATCCATCTAGAAAACAAAAATGAGAGTTGTTAGCAAGGCATTCCAACATTTGGTCAATAAAAGGTAATGCATAGTGATCTTTGCGGGTGGCTTTATTTAATTTACGGAAGTCGATAAACATTCACCAGCCCATTACTATCCGTGTCGGTATGAGTTCATCCTTATCATTCTTGACCACCGTCGTGCCTCCTTTCTTTGGCACGACATCTATCGGACTTACCCACTCACTATCAGAGATGGGGTATATTACCCCCGCATCAAGAAGCTTCAAGATCTCCTTTTTTACCACTTCTTTCAAGTTTGGGTTAAGCCGTCTTTGACCTTCAACGATGGGTTTGCAGCCTTCCTCCAAAAATATCCTATGCATGCAAATGGAGGGATTAATACCTTTGATATCCTCTAATTTATATCCAATAACATTCTTATATTCTCTAAGCGTATGCAAAAGTAATTGAGTTTGTACCTTATCAAGATCCGCGTTCACTATCACCGGTAAAGTAGAGTTTGAGCCTAAGAATTCATACCTCAAGTTATCCAGTAATGGTTTAAATTCAACTCCTTTGTCAGCTTTTACCGCGGTAAGTGGTTTCTCGAGGTTGAGACACTCAAAGAGAGGGGCGGTGTCCGGTGGTTGTGAGCTTGTCACCACTTCATATTCAGCTTCTTCTTGTTCATTTTCGTGTAGGCATTCCTCCAAAGGATTGGAATTGTTGATAATAGTACATGTGCTGCCCAACTTGTCCTCCACAATATTTAAACTATAGCAAGTCCTTGCAAATCAAGGGCGCTTTAGGCATTCCGAAATATCAAAATCGATAACATCCTCACCGACATTCAACGTGAGCTTCCCATTTTTGACGTCAATTACGGCACCAGCAATGGCCAGGAAAGGTCGGCCAAGTATTATGGGAAATCGGGCATCTTCTTCCATCTCCAACACAACGAAATCAGCCGGAATGAAGAATTTACCGACTTTGATCGGTACGTCTTCCAATATGCCCATCGGGTGCCGAACCAAGTGGTCGGCAAGTTGCAATGAGATACTTGCCTTCTTTAGTTCCCCCATATCCAATTTCTTGCAGATCGAGAGCGGTATAAGAATGGCACTAGCCCCAAGGTCACATAGAGCGCGATCAAAGCTCACATTCCCGATCTGACAAGGGATTGAGAAACTGCCAGGGTCTTTTAGCTTGGGAGGCAATTTGTTTTGAATTATGGCGCTACACTCCTCTGTCAACGCCACGGTTCCTTCAACTTCCAATTTCCTCTTATTTGACAAAATCTTCTTGAGGAACTTTGCATGAGACGGCATATGTGCAAGGGCGTCAGTGAAAGGGATATTGATATAAAGTTTCTTAAGGACCTCTAAGAATTTACCAAATTGGAGATCAAGCTTCGCCTTGGCTAATCTTTGCGGGAAGGGAATAGCCGGCACATAAGGAGGTGGCGGTGTGTATGTCGGTTCCTTATTCTTTTCTTGTTCAGCATTGGGTCCTTCCATACCAACCCCTTCTTTCCTCAAGGTTTCTGGCTCGGGGTCTTTTTCCACATCCAAATTCACCCTAGGTTCATCAAGTTGCTTCCCACTGCGTGTAATGATAGCATTGCAGTGCTCTCTAGGGTTGGCCTCGGGTTGTCCCGGAAGTCATCCTAGAGGTCTAGATGAGGATGAGGCCTATTGCGCAATTTGATTTTCAAGCATCTTGCTATGCGTAGTCAAAGCATCAACTTGGGAAGCTAGTTGTTGGATAGTCTTGTTCATGCATTCATTCTGCTTAACTTGCCCCACCATGAAGCTTTCTAACATAGTTTCTAGGCTTGACTTTGTCGGTTGAGGTGGAGGTGGTTGCCTTGGTTGTTGGAATCCCGGGGGTTGCCTATAATTTGGTTGTTGGGCTACATTGTTATTGCCGTAAGAAATGTTTGGGTGGCTCCTCCACCCAGGGTTATATGTGTTAGAGTATGGATCATGTTGTGGCCTTGATGGAAAACTATTGAGAGCATTCACATGATCCGGCACTGAGTCTGCAAAAGGAGGAGGCCCCATGTGTCAATCGATTGAAGCATGTCCTAATGTACCACAATTCTCACAAGAGACACTATTAACGGTGGCAGTGGTGGAGTTCAATCCCAAGGTATCAAGCTTGTGAGCCAAAGAATCCACCTTGGCTGCTATAGAGCTTAACGCATCAAGTTCAAATTTGCCACCAGCCTTAGATGATCCGACCCTCTCTGACCACTGGTGGTGGTTTATCGCCATATCCTCTATGAGATTTAAGGCTTCAACAATTCCCTTACTCATCAATGCACCACCAGCTGCTGCATCAATGATAAGTCTGGTATTGTAGTTCAGCCCACTATAAAATGTGTGGATAAGGAACTACTTCTCCAAACCATGGTGAGGGCACATCATTTGATATTCTTTGAAGCAGTCCCATACTTCACATAGTGACTCGGTGTCTCTTTGAGCAAAATTAATGATCTGGGCTCTCAATTGGGCCGTCTTGCTTGGCGGAAAATATTTTGAGAGGAAAGCACTGGAGAGCTGACCCCATGTTGAGATAGATCCAGAAGACAGTGAATGTAGCCAAGTACGAGCATGGTCCCTCAATGAAAACGAAAATAGTCTCAACCGCAATGCATCATCCGAGACGCCATTCATCTTCAAAGTGTCACATACTTCAAGAAAGATCGGTAGATGTAGATTTGGGCCCTCAAGCGGTGAACCCCCGAATTGATGTTGCGTCACCATGTTGACAAGAGCCGGCTTAATTTTAAAATTATTTGCCTCGATCTGAGGCCGAGTTATGCTGGTATGTAGGCCTTGTGCGTTTGGCGAAGCGAAGTCCCTAAGTGTTCGGCGGTTGTCCATCTTGGGCTTTTCAAGAACTTCTTTTGAGTTAGCTGCCTTGGACTTAGCATTTCTACGGTGTCGGAATGTCTATTCTATTTCAGGATCTGCAGGTATTAGTTCTCCCGACCGTAGAGTCCTATGCATAAACCAAGTTCAAAGGTAAACTTCCCAATCAGCAAAAAGATATGCAGTGATTATCAAATATATAAAAGAGCTTAATAATAAACAACTAGAAACAAATAGACGAAAAGATAGAAAAACGTCTAGTCTAGCAATAACTTAATCGTGTCGATATTGATAAATTTGGTCCCTAGCAACGGCGCCAAAAACTTGATAGGCTCTGCAAGTATACGAAACATCGAAGTAATATATATGTATCGATCCCAGAGAGACCAAATACCAAGTATCGACTGATTGAATTATCACAAGCTAGACAACCCTTTAATTGGTGTAAGTAAGTTGCTAAGTTAAAGCTAAAGAAAGAAGGAAAGGTAATTGCACGATGGAAGGTCTAAGGATGCAGGAGATCAGGGCCAGGGTCCACCACCTTGACGCGTCATGCATGGATGAATAACAATATAAAAGACCCCTTTTTTTAGTTCTAGGGTAATCCACGCAAGTGCAAGTTGTCCTCTCTCAAGGATGCAACGAGGTGCCCACCCGGCTAGATGTCTACCGTCGTAGCACGCCTACCCAAGCAAACCCAATGAGCCTTGGATTGTGTATACCATCTTCATCAATTGTACAAATTGTCCTCTCTCGAGGATGCAACAAGGTATTTATACGTCTAAGCGTCTACCATCATAGCACGCTTACATAGATAAATCTAATGAGAGCAAGATGGCATACACTACCCATAAACAATCAACTACTCTCGTATGATGATTGAGATATTCCTACCTAGGTTTTCCAACATCCAAATGTGCCTCTCAGCAATACTACATATCTAAAATAATGAAGAAAACATGATAGTAATCTCCATTCATAAGGTGCAACTAGGCAAGATAGAACAATTTTGGGTTCACAAAATAAAGTTACAATCCATGCATAAAACATTCAAGGGGCTTTCCCTAGCCCTGAAACAAGATTAATCTACAATAATCATTGTCAAAAGCAAAGCATGAAGTAATCCTAACGTAACATCCATGGATGAACAAGGAGAATGAGATAAAGGAGAAGAAAAACGTAGAACTCCCTCAAGGAGGAAGAAGGTGCTTGGTGAGGTCTTCTTCTTCCTCTAATCGGTCGTCTGTTGGTGTATATGCCCTACGACCTAGTTTTGTTCCATCTTTGTACTACTTGACTCTGATATTCATATATCTTTCTGGCATTGTCGTTATCATTGTTTGTCTAGACCTGCGATTGTGTACTTACATGATAATGTCCCTGGAGAGAGATTGGATATGTGCTCAAATGATTGTCCCCAGTCGATGTACCTGAGTGGATATGGGACAGCTCTGGTACTTGTGAGACTGGTATGTGGGCTGGTTAGGCACGTGGTGCTAACGCAGACACATGGGTATATCATTGGAGGATATACTGGACCGACCCGCTGTGAGGCTATGACTTGGTGTCATGAGTTATCCTCACAAGTGACAAGAGATGCATTGATCCCTCGACTTGAGGTCATTGACCATTCTATATGGTTAGGGACTTGCTTTGATACAACCTAACACCTCACCGTAGTTGGGAGGTCGTAACGGTTGTCATTGAGCATGTCACGACCCATATGAGAAGGTCAATGGATAGACATAGGATTTGCACCTTCCTTAGGGAAGTATGATATCCTTGGAGCTCCTCTATGGTTCTATGACTGAGAGTGTATGGCCATACCCAGGTAAGAACCTATTTTAGTCATAGTCATGTGATTGGATAAAAACAAGTGGTGACACACTTGTCCAATCGGATATCAGTTCGGCAAAGAGACTGTAATGCATCTGTACCTAGTTGCAATGATGGGGATGTCGATGTCGATATCCATTCCAATGACTTGGGTAGCAGCGATGCACTGCTAGGTGTCACTCACTGCTTGTGGTGACATTTGGTCAGCACTGCCAACGTCAGAGGGACCTACAGGGTCGCACACCTTGATACTCGAGTTCTCGTATTGATCGGGAAGCCTTATGATCGAGTTATTGGATAACTCGGATCTATTTATTGGAGATTTCATCAGCGCCAATGGGCCTGATGACATGGAAGAAACTTGTTGGAGCCAACTTGTGTTTTTGGCATATTGGCCGAATTAACCATGGTTAGCCTCATTTGACCATGGGTTAAGTTGGATTGGATCCAATCGCTTGGTTAGCATGACTAATGGTCTTTGGGCTAGGCCCATTGCTAATTTGGGCTCAATAATAAGTTGTCATGAAGAGAAGAAGGGCTAGAAGGGTATAATAGGGACAAATCTTCTCCCCTAGGCGCCTATGGGCATAATGGGGAGAAGTGGCACAATTTGCTTCATAAGGAAGCAATTGGCGCCTCCCTCCTTTATCCCTTATGGTATGAATGCCTCTATGGCATTTCTTGGGGCGCAAGGCAAGGCCTTGGCGCACAAGGAAAGGCGTGGGCACAAAAGGAATGGTTGAATGAGAATTATGGAAATGTCTTGGAGACTTTCCTTGCCTCAAACCTTCTCATCCTAGCCGCCCACTTGTCTTGATCCTAGCCTTTTAACAAACCCCCTCTTGCCCTATAAAAGAGCACCTAGCCGCCCCCTCTCATGTGTGACAATTCCTTGGAGGCGTAATCAATAGAGAGGGGCGAAAGCTTGGAGGCGCTTGGCGCAACTTCTCTTCCTCCATCATCTAGCCGCAAGCATAAGTCTTCTTCTCCTCCTCTTGGCTCAAGAAGGACTTGGACTTGGTGACTACTTCTCCTCTCCTTCTTCTAGGCACTTCTACCTTGGAGGTGGCGCAAGCATTCAAGAAGAGAACTAAGGCTTGGATCTTCTTCCCGAGGCTAGCACCGGGCGTGGAAGAAGAGGACTCGAGGCATCCGTGTGTGTGAAACTGCAGAGGGCGCACGCTTGGGCACCTATCACGACATCGACCTCATCTTGCTCTAAGGTATTTCTTAACTCATCGTGTCGACTCTCTTGCTTGTGATCTTCACTGGGTTTTTGGGACCGGCCTGTTTCGGGGATATTGCTTCCGCTGTGCAATGTATTTTGTAATCTCTATCTCTGAAAATTGTAAAATATCCCCGGGGTTTCCCAACAGTGGTATCAGAGCGACTTGCAAGACTCGAACGATGTTTTATGCTTTTCTTTTATGCTCACATGCCATATCTCTATTTTTGTAAATAGCATGATGCATGGCAAACGATTTTTCTAAAAGTAGAAAAATTAGGGTTTCTTGTTTCTATCATCCTCTCAATCTCTTTTGGATTTTTGGACTATTTTTCTTGTCTGATTTAAAGATCAAAGGCGCACGTAATTTTGTCAAGTAGGACGGGCATTGTGTCTTCGGACTGGCTAAGTCTCTTGATCTGACAAAATTGCCAGCCGAAAGGATCTCTGAAATCATCATGAAAAATAAATTGCAATTAACCAAAAGATTTGTGAGAAGAAGATGAGAAAAAGAGACTAATTTTATGAAAAAGTAAAATTTCAGATTTTATGTTTTTCATGAGCATGTAGAATTGCATGAGTAAATACCTTGATTGTGCATAATGTTGTGATCATGAGTCAAGCCCCTTTTGCATGCCTGTGAGGTATCCTTGTGCGGCCTGCGTGCCATCTTTTTCATTATTTTTGTAAAAAATTAACATGAAGATTAAGGGCTAGGCGCATCCTTCTTGGACCTTGATGCTCGCATCTTGCTTGATGGCGCAAGCATGCAAGGTGGCGCATGCAAGTTGGTGCTTGGTTGCTTGGTGGCGCAAGAAAGCTTGGCCAAACCTCTTTTGGTTTAAGAGCTAGCCATCTTGGCCCCTTGCATAGTGGCGCACCTTCCTTAGAGGAAGACCATGGCATTGGCCGAACCTATGGGGAACTTTTAAAGTGTACCTATAGGGTTTGAGAGCTAAACCATGAGAAAAGGACCTTGGAGCCAACCTTGAAGTTCAAGCTAGAGGTCGGCTAGGCTAGTCTAGTTTTTTTTTGTGGCTTGAGTTATAGGACAAGAGTTGAACCTCTTTCATGGCATGGGTTGGTTCAATGTCTTGAATAGGATATGATCACATCATTCTTTACTGCTTTTATTATTATCTGCAGAAGCATGCCTGTGATGTTTTATCATTATCACCATAGGATTGCATGCCTGTAATGAAAGACATAAGATAAAACTGAGATGATGAGACCTTAAACAAAACCCTCAATTAAAATATCAAGTCTAGTAGCCTTCTAACGCGTAGCCCTCACTAGGCTATCGATCAGTGGAGTTGTGAATTGTTTCCCACCCTCGTGGGACACACCCACTTATCTTTAGAAAGTGTGTGGTGGCAATGGTTTCCCCAGTCCAGTTTTAACCTGGGCGTGCCTTCGCAAGGAAACTCGTTGGCCCTGGGCATAACAGTTAGGAATGGACTTGACTAGAAGTTCACATGTGCTGGGCACATGGTGAAAGTCTAGAGGCATCGTTGAGAGGTAAGGGTTTCATGTTGTATCTAGCCCTCGCTGGACATGAAATGCCCAGACTGTCTCAACAAGGGGAGTTGCTTGGAGCAATCGGCCGGCGCGCCCACCTTAGGAAACATGAGTCACTTTGTGCATCTCATCCCACCCTCGTGGGACGTGAAGCCCTGTGTGGAATGAGGATCTCATCTCACTAGGAAATCTTGGATTTCTCGATTGACTTTGTGGGTTGTCAATTCGATTAAAAATAGTGGGAGTCATGGTCATTTAAAAAAAAGTCCAGTTTAAATGACTCGAAGTAGTACTAATCTGCTGTTTCTTGGTTGTTGTAGAACAATGGCTATGAACAATAGCAGTTGGTCACTGCGATCTACCCTGGAAAGGGATAAGTTGGTTGGATCCAACTTACTGGATTGGTATATGAACTTGAGAATCGTGCTCAAGCTCGAAATGAAGCTTCATGTCCTTGAGCGTCCTTTTCCTGAGCCACTTCCATGCTCGGCCTCAGCGGCTGAGATGGATGCTTATGATAAGCATCAGGTTGATACTTTGGAGGTTGCTAACCAACATGTCATCTGAATTTAGAGGGTGATAAGAATCAAAGAGTGCCTCTGAGATTATTTTTAATCTAAGGCAGCTCTTTGATAAATTGGTTGAGCTCAACCCTCCTAAAGTTGATATTCAGTGTGTTGAGCTGAAAGGCTTGACCAAGGAACGAGAATTAAAGATGGATATGATCAGGAATAATAGGTGCTATTCATGTGGAGGGCCACCTCACATGTTGAAGGACATCTTGCAACTTCAGAATTCAGAGAAGAAAGGCAAGGCCTTGTCTTCATGCTCAGGTATTTATGTGTTGGTGTATATGCCCTAGGACCTAGTTTTGGTCAACTTATGTACTACTTGACATTGATATTTATATATCATTCTGGCATTGTTGTTATCATTGTTTGTCTACACCTGCGATTGTGTACTTACATGATAATGTCCCTGGAGACAGATTGGATCTGTGCTCAAATAATTGTCCCCAGTCGATGTACCTGAGTGGATATGGGACAGCTCTGATACTTGAGAGACTGGTATGTGGGCTGGTTAGACACGTGGTGCTAACGCAGACACATGGGTATATCATTAGAGGATATACTGGATAGACCCGCTATGAAGCTATGACTTGGTGTCATGAGTTATCCTCATAAGTGACAGGAGATGCATTGATCCCTTGACTTGAGGTCATTGATCATTCTATATGGTTAGGGACTTGCTTTGATACAACCTAACACCTTGCCCTAGCTGAGAGGTCATAACGGTTGTTATTGAGCATGTCACGACCCATATGAGAAGATCAATGGACAGACATAGGATTTGCCCCTTCCCTAGGGAAGTATGATATCCATGGAGCTCCTTTATGGTTCTATGACTGAGAGTGTATGGCCATACCCAGGTGAGAACCTGTTTTAGTCATAGCCATATGATTGGATGAAAATAAGTGGTGACACACTTGTCCAATCGGATATCAGTTCGACAAAGAGACTGTAATGCATCTGTACCTAGTTGCGATGATGGGGATGTCGATGTCGATATCCATTCCAATGACCTGGGTAGCAGTGATGTACTGCTAGGTGCCACTCACTGCTTGTGATGACCTTTGGTCAGCACTGCCAGCGTCAGAGGAACCTACAGGGTCGCACACCTTGATACTTGAGTTCTCGTATTGATCGGGAAGCCTTATGATCGAGTTATTGGATAACTCGGATCTAATTGGGAGATTTCATCAGCGCCAATGGGCCTGATGAGATAGAAGAATATTATTGGAGCCAAACTTCATTTTTGGTAGGTTGACCCGTATTTGACCATGGTTGGTCACATTTGGATTAGGGTTGCATTGGATTGGATCCAAGTGCTTAACCAACCCATGTAATGAAGTTTGGGCTAGCTCATTATCCAATGAGGCCCAATAACAAGTTCTCATGAAGAGATGAGAGGCTTAAAGGGTATAATGGGGAGAAACATGAACCATTAAGCGCCTAGGGGCATAATGGGGTCATGTTGGCGCCTTTGCTTCATTATGGAAGTAAAGGGCGCCTCCCCTCTCTTCCTTGGATGGAATGCATGCCTCTATGGCATTGCTTGGGGCACAAGGCAAGGCCTTGCCGCACAAGGAAAGGCGTGGGGCACAAAAGGAATGGTTGAATGAGAATTATGGAAATGTCTTGGAGACTTTCCTTGTCTCAAACCTCCTCATCCTAGCCCTACACTTGTCATGATCCTAGCCCTTACCCTAACCGCCTCTTGCCCTATATATATGACCCTAGTCGCCCCCTCTTACAAGTGATCAATCCTTGAAAGCGTGAACACATCAAGAGGGCGAGAATAAGGGGCATTGGCGCAACCATCTTCTTCCATCAAACCCTAGCCGCAAGCTTCTTCCCTTCTTCCTCCTTTGGCGCAAGAGAAGTAAAGGCTTGGCGGCATTCTCCCTTCTCCTCTCTTCTTCATCAATTGGCGCTTCTACCTTGGAGGTGGCGCAAGCATTCAAGAAGAGAACTAAGGCTTGGATCTTCTTCCCGAGGCTAGCACCGGGCGTGGAAGAAGAGAACTCAAGAGATCCGTGTGTGTGAGACTGCAGAGGGCGCACACTTGGGCGCCTGCATCGGCATCGCTCTACATTGCTCTTAAGGTATTTCCTAACTCATCATGTCGACTCCCTTGCTTGCGATCTTCACTGGGTTTTTGGGACCGGCCTGTTTCGGGGACATTCTTCCGCTGTGTAAAATGTATGTCCATGACTCTGAAAATTGTAAAATGTCCCCGGGGTTTCCCAACAGTGGTATCAGAGCGACTTGCAAGACTCGAATGATGTTTTATGCTTTTCTTTCATGCTCACATGCCATATCTCTATTTTCGTAAATAGCATGATGCATGGCAAATAATTTTTCTAAGTAGGAAAAATTGAGGTTTCTTGTTTCTATCATCCTCTTAATCTCTTTTGGAATTTTTGGACTATTTTTCATGTTTGATTTAAAGATCAAAGCGCGCACGTAGTTTCACCATAAGATTGTATGCCTGTATGTTGGGAAACCCCGGGGACATTTTACAATTTTGAGAGTTATGGACATACATTTTTTTGCAGCGGAAGAATGTCCCCGAAACAGGCCAGTCCCAAAAACCCAGTGAAGATCGCATGCAAGGGAGTCGACACGATGAGTTAGGAAATACCTTAAGAGCAATGTAGAGCGATGTCGATGAAGGCGTCCAAGTGTGCGCCCTCTGCAGTCTTGCACACACGGATCTCTTGAGTTCTCTTCTTCCACACCCGGTGCTAGCCTCGGGAAGAAGATCCAAGCCTTAGGGAGATGTTTTACTTCTCTTGCGCCACTCAGAGAAAAGATGCGCCAAGTGAAGAGGGAAAACCGCCCAAGCCGCCAAGCCCTAGATCTCCTTGCGCCAAGAGGAAAGGAGGAAGAGGGTTGCGGTTATGGAAGATGCGCCCTTGCTCCAAGCACTCGCCCCTCTCCTTGTGTTCATGCCTTCAAGGATTAATTACCCACAAGAGGGGGCGACTAGGGTCATATTTATAGGGCAAGAGGCGGTTAGGGTAATGGCTAGGATCATGACAAGTGTAGGGCTAGGATGAGGAGGTTTGAGATAAGGAAAGTCTCCAAGACATTTCCATAATTCTCATTCAACCTTACCTTTTGTTCCCACGCCTTTCCTTGTGCGCCAAGGCCTTGCCTTGCGCCTCAAGCAATGCCATAGAGGCATGCATTCCATCCTAGGAAGAGAGGGAGAGGCGCCCTTTACTTCCATAATGAAGCAAATGTGCCAACATGACCCCATTATGCCCCTAGGCGCCTAATGGTTCATGTTTCTCCCCATTATACCCTTTTAGCCTCTCATCTCTTCATGAGAACTTGTTATTGGGCCTCATTGGATAATGAGCTTGCCCAAACATCATTGCATAGGTTGATTAAGCACTTGGATCCAATCCAATGCAACCCTAATCCAAATGTGACCAACCATGGTCAAATACGGGTCAACCTGCCAAAATTGAAGTTTGGCTCCAATAACATTCTTCCATCTCATCAGGCCCATTGGCACTGATGAAATCTCCCAATTAGATCCGAGTTATCCAATAACTCGATCATAAGGCTTCCCGAACAATATGAGAACTCAAGTATCAAGGTGTGCGACCCTGTAGGTTCCTCTGACGCTGGCAGTGCTGACCAAAGGTCATCACAAGCAGTGAGTGGCACCTAGCAGTGCATCGCTGCTACCCAGGTCGTTGGAATGGATATCGACATCGACATCCCCATCATCGCAACTAGGTACAGATGCATTACAGTCTCTTTGCCGTACTGATATCCGATTGGACAAGTGTGTCACCACTTGTTTTCATCCAATCACATGGCTATGACTAAAACAGGTTCTCACTTGGGTATGGCCATACACTCTCAGTCATAGAACCATAAAGGAGCTCCATGGATATCATACTTCCTTAGGGAAGGGGCAAATCCTATGTCTGTCCATTGATCTTCTCATATGGGTCGTGACATGCTCAATAACAACCGTTATGACCTCCCAGCTACGGCAAGGTGTTAGGTTGTATCAAAGCAAGTCCCTAACCATATAGAATGATCAATGACCTCAAGTCAAGGGATCAATGCGTCTCCTGTCACTTATGAGGATAACTCATGACACCAAGTCATAGCCTCATAACGGGTCTATCCAGTATATCCCCAATGATATACCCATGTGTCTGCGTTAGCACCACGTGCCTAACCAGCCCACATACCAGTCTCTCAAGTACCATAGCTGTCCCATATCCACTAAGGTACATCGACTGGGGATTATAATTCGAGCACAGATCCAATCTGTCTCCAGGGACATTATCATGTAAGTACACAATCGCAGGTGTAGTCAAACAATGATAATGACAATGCCAGAATGATATATAAATATCAGTGTCAAGTAGTACATAAGTTGACCAAAACTAGGTCCTAGGGCATATACACCAACAATCTCCCACTTGCACTAAGACCTAGAAGTTGAGGAATCTCAACCCCATATCTCTAGCATGACCATCATGCTTCTGCTGCGCCAAAGCCTTGGTCAATGGGTCTGCCAGATAGTTCTCTGTGTCTACTCTGCTAATCTTGACATCACCTCTGTCAATGATTTCTCTGATCAGGTGAAATCTTCTGAGTATGTGTTTGGATCTTTGATGAGACCGTGGTTCCTTGGCTTGTGCAATTGATCCATTGTTGTCACAATAGAGTTCAATGGGATCCATTGCACTAGGTACCACTTGAAGATCACATAAGAACTTCCTTATCCAAACAGCTTCCTTGGCTGCCTCAGAAGCAGCCACATACTCAGCTTCGGTTGTAGAATCTGCTATGGTGGATTGCTTGAAGCTCTTCCAACATACAGCGCCTCCATTTATCTTGAACACATAGCCGGCCTGCGATCTAAAGTCGTCAGGGTCAGACTGGAACGATGCGTCAGTATAGCCCTGCATACTGAGCTCTTCCTGTCCCCCATAGACCAAGAACAAATCCTTAGTTCTTCTCAGATACTTTAGGATGTTCTTTACAACCACCCAGTGCTGTAGACCTGGATTGGATTGGTATCGGCTGGTAATGCTCACAGCATATGCCACATCTAGTCTAGTACATAACATTGCATACATGATCGATCCTACTGCCGAAGCATAAGGAATTCGACTCATATCATCCCTCTCAGCCTGTGTTGTAGGACACTGGCTCTTTGAGAGAGTAAGGCCATGTCTCACTGGAAGGTATCCTTTCTTGGATTGCTTCTTGTAGAACCTCTCTAGTACCTCATCAATGTAAGTACTTTGACTAAGGGCCAAGAGCCTCTTGGATCTATCCCGGTAGATCCTCACGCCTAGAATATAGGCGGCCTCCCCTAAGTCTTTCATCTCGAAACACTTCCCCAACCATGTCTTCACAGCTTGAAGACTAGGGATGTCGTTTCCGATGAGCAGTATGTCATCAACATACAAGACCAGAAAAATTACCAAGCTCCCACTGAATTTTCTGTATACACAGGCGTCATCTTCGCTTTTGATAAAGCCATAATCTCTCACGGCCTCATCAAATCGAAGATTCCAACTTCGAGATGCTTGCTTTAATCCATAAATGGACCTCTTTAGCCTGCAAACCTTATTAGCCTCTGCAGGATGGATGAAGCCATCAGGTTGTGTCATATACACATCCTCAGTCAGCTTCCCGTTAAGGAACGCTGTTTTCACATCCATCTGCCATATCTCATAGTCATGATATGCAGCTATAGCAAGCAGAATCCGAATGGATTTAATCATGGCAACTGGCGAGAAGGTTTCATCATAGTCCACCCCGTGGACTTGTTTAAATCCTTTAGCTACTAGTCTACCCTTATAGGTAACTATTTTGCCATCCATGTCTGTCTTCTTCTTGAAGACCCATTTACACCCTATGGGTTTTACCCCATCAGGCAGCTCAACCAAATCCCAGACTTGGTTAGCCGACATGAAATCCATCTCAGATCTCATGGCGTCAAGCCATTTCTCGGAGTCCGGTCCACTGACCGCCTCATCATAGGTTCTAGGTTCATCCTCAATGATGAAGATCCCATCGTGTTGGGTCGGTAGCGACCCATACCTTTCAGGTGCACGACGAATTCTCCCAGACCTACGCGGGACCTGTATCTGAGCCTCAGGTTGCCTAGCAACCGGTGCAGGTGGCTCAGATTCCATCTCTTTGTCTTGTGCTTGCATTTGGACCTTAGCCAAGTCAAACTTCCTCCCACTAACTTCTTTCATAAGAAATTCTTTCTCTAGAAAAACAGCACCCCGAGCAACAAAAACTTTGTTCTCGGTTGGGACATAGAAGTAGTATCCTTTAGTTTCCTTAGGATACCCCACAAACACACACTTATCAGATCTAGGTTCTAGCTTGCTAGAATCCTGACGTTTGACATAAGCCTCACATCCCCAGATCCTGATAAACGTGAGATTAGGGCGTCTTCCACTCCATACCTCGTATGGTATTTTGGAGACACTCTTAGATGGAACATTATTCAGTATTAGAGAAGCTGTTTCTAGTGCATGCCCCCAGAATGATGAAGGTAGAGTTGCATGACTCATCATGGATCGAACCATATCCAATAAAGTTCGATTTCTCCTTTCAGACACACCATTCCATTGAGGTGTTCCAGGAGGAGTGAGTTGGGATATGATCTCACACTCTCTCAGATAGTCAAAGAACTCACCACTCAGGTATTCTCCACCTCGATCTGATCGAAGAGCTTTAATGGATCTTCCAAGCTGGTTCTCTACTTCATTCTTGAACTCCTTGAATTTCTTAAAGGATTCAGATTTATGTCTCATTAAGTAGACATAACCATACCTACTGAAGTCATCAGTGAAGATAATGAAGTAGTTGTACCCTCCTCTGGCTTGTTTATTGAAGGGCCCACACACATCAGTATGTATGAGATCCAATAAACCTTCTGCCCTCTCACCAATCTTGGTGAAGGGCGCCTTTGTCATCTTCCCTAATAAACAAGGTTCACAAGTATCAAATTCCTCCAAGGAACTTGAATCTAACAATACATTTGCATGGAGTTGTTGGATGCGATTCTTGTTTATATGGGCTAATCGACAGTGCCATAGGAAAGCACCAACTGAACCACTCAGTTTGGTCCTTTTATTGCTTATGTTACAAATAGAACTTTCCATATCCAAGATATATAGACCATTGCACAAAGTACCCTTCCCATAGAACATATTTGCAAATGAAAAAGAACAGGAGTTCTTATTTATTTCAAATTTAAATCCTTTCCTAAGCAAGGAATGGATACAATGTTCTTTGTTAGCGAAGGTACACAAAAGCAATTGTCTAGTTCTAATTGAAGTCCAGAAGGCAAGGAGAGAGTCAAAACGCCTACAGCAACAGCAGCAACCTGTGCCCCGTTTCCAACGCGTAGGTCAATCTCTCCAAGCCGCACCGATCTACTTTTCTTGAGCCCCTGCATATTTGTACAAATATGAGCTCCACATGCGGTATCCAATACCCATGACATAGAAGTAGAAAGGTTGACTTCTGTAACATAAATACCTGAGCTAGAAGTTAAGGCCAAGCCTTTCTTCTCCTCATTCTGAAGCTGCGTGCAGTCCCTTCTCCAGTGGCCCTGCTCGCCACAGTGGAAACTCCTTTGTTCCTTTGACTTCTTCGCCCTTTTCTTCAGTGCTTTGGTAGGACCTCTGGCACTGCTCTTAGCACGTGCCTTACCCTTCTTCTTTATCTTCTTGGTCGCAGGGACCAAAAGAACAGAATTGGGTTTGGTCTTACCCATCTCTCGCTCGGCTGTTTGGAGCATATTCATCAATTCCTCCCGTGTGCACTCAATCCGGTTCATGTTGAAGTTGATGATAAACGGACTGAAGCTAGGGGGCAGGGAATGAAGAATAAGATCCACAACCAGTTCGTTGTCTATGGTGTGTCCCAGTCTCCTAAGATGATCCACATTCCCAATGAGTTTGAGAACATGGGGTCTCACTGGTGCACCTTCAGACAACTTGCACCGAAAGACTGCTTTGGCGGTGTCAAATCTCTCAGTTCTAGCCTGAGCCTCGAACATCTGTTTCAGACGAGTAATCATCTGAAAAGTGTTCTGCTCCTCATATTGCACCTGCAGTTCAGGTGCCATACTGGCTAGCATAAGACATGCAACCTCCAAAGAGTCATCCTGATGCTTTCTATAAGCATCTCTGTCTGCCGTTCGGGCATTAGGCGGAGGAGCCGCAGGAAGAGGCTGTTCAAGGACATACAGCTTCTTCTCGAGCTTGAGGACTATCCTCAAATTCCGATGCCAGCCCATAAAGTTAGTTCCAACTAACTTATCCTTATCAAGGAGTGATCGCAGTGATAATCCGCTAGTGTTCGTAGCCATTGTTCTACAACACCCAAGAAGAACAAATTAGTACTACTTCGAATCATTTAAACTGGACTTGTTTTAAATGACCATGGCTCCCACTATTTTATATTCGAATTAACAACCCACAAAGTCAATCGGGAAGTTTAAAACTTCCTAGTGAGATGGGATCCTTATTTCACATGAGGCTTTGCGTCCCACGAGGGTGGGATGAGATGCACAAAGAAACCCATGCTTCCTAAGGTGGGCGCGCCGGCCGGTTGCTCCAAGCAACTCCCCTTGTCGAGACAGTCTGGGCATTTCATGTCCAGCGAGGGCTGGATACAACATGAAACCTTTACCTCTCGACGATGCCTCTAGACTTTCACCATGTGCCCAGCACATGTGAACTTCCAGTCAAGTCCATTCCTAACCGTTATGCCCAGGGCCAACAAGTTTCCTTGCGAAGGCACGTCCAGGTTAAAACTGGACTGGGGAAACCATTGCCACCACGCACTTTCTAAAGATAAGTGGGTGTGTCCCACGAGGGTGGGAAACAATTCACAACTCCACTGATCGATAGCTTAGTGAGGGCTTCGCGTTAGAAGGCTACCAGACTTGATATTTTAATTGAGGGTTTTTGTTTAAGGTCTCATCATCTCAGTTTTATCTTATGTCTATCATTACAGGCATGCAATCCTATAGTGATAACATAACGGTAAAACATTTCAGGCATGCTTCTGCAGATAATAATAAAAGCAGTAAAGGATGATGTGATCATATCCTATACAAGACATTGAACCAATCCATGCCATGAAATAGGTTCAACTCTTGTCCTAGAACTCAAGCCCCAAAAACTAGACCTAACCTAGCCGACCTCTAGCTTGAACTTCAAGGTTGGCTCCAAGGTCCTTCTCTCATGGTTTAGCTCTCAAACCCTAGAGGTACACTTTAAAAGTTCCCCATAGGTTCAGCCAATGCCATGGTCCTCCTCCAAGGAAGGTGCGCCACCATGCAAGGGGCCAAGATTTCTTGCGCCACCAAGCAACCAAGCACTAGCTTGCATGCATCACCTTGCATGCTTGCGCCATCAAGCAAGATGCGAGCATTAAGGTCCAAGAAGGATGCGCCTAGCCCTTAATCTTCCTCTTAATAATAAAAAGATGGCACGCAGGCCGCACAAGGATACATCACAGGCATGCAAGAGGGGCTTGACTCATGATCACAACATTATACACAATCAAGGTATTTACTCATGCAATTCTACATGCTCATGAAAAACATAAAATCTGAAATTTTACTTTTTCATAAAACCAGTTTCTTTTTCTCATCTTCTTCTCACAAGTCTTTTGGTTTATTGCGATTTATTTTTCATGATGATTTCAGAGATCCTTTCGGCTGGCAATTTTGTCAGATCAAGAGACTTGGCCAGTCCGAAGACACAATGCCCGTCCTACTTGACAAAATTACGTGCGCCTTTGATCTTTAAATCAAACAAGAAAAATAGTCCAAAAATTCCAAAAGAGATTGAGAGGATGATAGAAACAAGAAACCCAAATTTTTCTACTTTTAGAAAAATCGATTGCCATGCATCATGCTATTTACGAAAATAGAGATATGGCATGTGAGCATGGAAGAAAAGCATAAAACATCATTCAAGTCTTGCAAGTCCCTCTGATACCACTGTTGGGAAACCCCGGGGACATTTTACAATTTTCAGAGTTATGGACATACATTTTTTTGCAACGGAAGAATGTCCCCGAAACAGGCCAGTCCCAAAAACCTAGTGAAGATCGCATGCAAGGGAGTCGACACGATGAGTTAGGAAATACCTTAAGAGCAATGTAGAGCGATGTCGATGAAGGCGTCCAAGTGTGCGCCCTCTGCAGTCTCGCACACACGGATCTCTTGAGTTCTCTTCTTCCACGCCCGGTGCTAGCCTCGGGAAGAAGATCCAAGCCTTAGGGAGATGTTTTACTTCTCTTGCGCCACTCAGAGAAAAGATGCGCCAAGTGAAGAGGGAAAACCGCCCAAGCCGCCAAGCCCTAGATCTCCTTGCGCCAAGAGGAAAGGAGGAAGAGGGTTGCGGTTATGGAAGATGCGCCCTTGCTCCAAGCACTCGCCCCTCTCCTTGTGTTCACGCCTTCAAGGATTAATTACCCACAAGAGGGGGCGACTAGGGTCATATTTATAGGGCAAGAGGCTGTTAGGGTAATGGCTAGGATCATGACAAGTGTAGGGCTAGGATGAGGAGGTTTGAGATAAGGAAAGTCTCCAAGACATTTCCATAATTCTCATTCAACCTTACCTTTTGTTCCCACGCCTTTCCTTGTGTGCCAAGGCATTGCCTTGCACCTCAAGCAATGCCATAGAGGCATGCATTCCATCCTAGGAAGAGAGGGAGAGGCGCCCTTTACTTCCATAATGAAGCAAAGGCGCCAACATGACCCCATTATGCCCCTAGGCGCCTAATGGTTCATGTTTCTCCCCATTATACCCTTTTAGCCTCTCATCTCTTCATGAGAACTTGTTATTGGGCCTCATTGGATAATGAGCTAGCCCAAACATCATTGCATAGGTTGATTAAGCACTTGGATCCAATCCAATGCAACCCTAATCCAAATGTGACCAACCATGGTCAAATACGGGTCAACCTGCCAAAATTGAAGTTTGGCTCCAATAACATTCTTCCATCTCATCAGGCCCATTGGCGCTGATGAAATCTCCCAATTAGATCTGAGTTATCCAATAACTCGATCATAAGGCTTCCCGATCAATACGAGAACTCAAGTATCAAGGTGTGCGACCCTGTAGGTCCCTCTAACGTTGGTAGTGCTGACCAAATGTCACCACAAGCAGTGAGTGACACCTAGCAGTGCATCGCTGCTACCCAAGTCATTGGAATGGATATCGACATCGACATCCCCATCATTGCAACTAGGTACAGATGCATTACAGTCTCTTTGCCGAACTGATATCCGATTGGACAAGTGTGTCACCACTTGTTTTTATCCAATCACATGACTATGACTAAAATAGGTTCTTACCTGGGTATGGCCATACACTCTCAGTCATAGAACCATAGAGGAGCTATCCCATATCCACTAAGGTACTTCGACTGGGGATTATAATTCGAGCACAGATCCAATCTGTCTCTAGGGACATTATCATGTAAGTACACAATCGCAGGTGTAGTCAAACAATGATAATGACAATGCCAGAATGATATATAAATATCAGTGTCAAGTAGTACATAAGTTGACCAAAACTAGGTCCTAGGGCATATACACCAACACTATAATGATAGACAAAAGATAAAACTGAGATGATGAGACCTTAAACAAAAACCCTCAATTAAAATATCAAGTCTGGTAGCCTTCTAACGCGTAGCCCTCACTAAACTATCGATCAGTGGAGTTGTGAATTATTTCCCACTCTCGTGGGACACACCCACTTATCTTTAGAAAGTGCGTGGTGGCAATGGTTTCCCCAGTCCAGTTTAAACCTGGGCGTGCCTTCGCAAGGAAACTCGTTGGCCCTGGGCATAACGGTTAGGAATGGACTTGACTAGAAGTTCACATGTGCTGGGCACATGGTGATAGTCTAGAGGCATCGTTGAGAGGTAAAGGTTTCATGTTGTATCCACCCCTCGCTGGACATGAAATGCCCAGACTGTCTCGACAAGGGGAGTTGCTTGGAGCAACCGGCCGGCGCGCCCACCTTAGGAAGCATGGGTTACTTTGTGCATCTCATCCCACCCTCGTGGGACGCGAAGCCTCATGTGAAATAAGGATCCCATCTCACTAGGAAGTTTTAAACTTCCCGATTGACTTTGTGGGTTGTCAATTCGAATTTAAAATAGTGAGAGCAGAAATCATTTAAAACAAGTCCAGTTTAAATGATTCGAAGTAGTACTAATCTGCTGTTTCTTGGTTGTTGTAGAACAATGGCTGTGAACAATGGCAGATGGTCACTGCGATCTACCCTGGAAAGGGATAAGTTGGTTGGATCCAACTTAAAGGATTGGTATATGAACTTGAGAATTGTGCTCAAGCTCGAGAGGAAGCTATATGTCCTTGAGAAGCCACTTCCATGCTTGGCCTCAGCGGCTGAGAAGGATGCCTATGATAAGCATCAAGCAGATACTTTGGAGGTTGCACAATTGATGCTGACCAACATGTCGCCCGAGCTTAGAGTGCAATATGAATCTAGGAGTGCCTCTGAAATTATTTCTAA
This sequence comes from Costus lasius, assembly GCA_027563935.2. Taxonomy (NCBI): domain Eukaryota; kingdom Viridiplantae; phylum Streptophyta; class Magnoliopsida; order Zingiberales; family Costaceae; genus Costus; species Costus lasius. The sequence goes on along the minus strand of CM050449.1, from coordinate 32,352,911 downwards.
TCTAAGGCAGCTCTTTGATGCATTGGTTAAGCTCAATCCTCCTAAAGTAAACATTCAGTATGTTGAGCCCAAAGGCTTAACTAATACATTGAAAACAAAGATGGAAAGAGTCAGGAATAATAAGTGCTACTCATGTGGAGGACCACCTCACATGATAAAGGACATAGTGCAGCTTCAGAATGAGAAGAAGAGAGGCAAGGCTTCGTCTTCATGCTCTGGTATCTATGTTACAGAAGTCAATCTTTCTACTTCTATGTCATGGGTATTGGATACCTCATGTGGAGCTCATATTTGTACAAATATGCAGGGGCTCAAGAAAAGTAGATCGGTGCGGCTTGGAGAGATTGACCTACACGTTGGAAACGGGGCACAGGTTGCTGCTGTTGCTGTAGGCATCTTGACTCTCTCCTTGCCTTCTGGACTTCAATTAGAACTAGATAAATGCTTTTGTGTACCTTCACTTACAAAGAACATTGTATCCATTCCTTGCTTAGCAAGGAAAGGATTTAAATTTGAAATAAATAAGAACTCCTGTTCTTTTTCATTTGCAAATATGTTCTATGGGAAGGGTACTTTGTGCAATGGTCTATATATCTTGGATATGGAAAGTTCTATTTGTAACATAAGCAATAAAAGGAATGGATTGTTAGATTCAAGTTCCTTGGAGGAATTTGATACTTGTGAACCTTGTTTATTAGGGAAAATGACAAAGGCACCCTTCACCAAGATTGGTGAGAGGGCAGAAGGTTTATTAGATCTCATACATACTGATGTGTGTGGGCCCTTCAATAAACAAGCCAGAGGAGGGTACAACTACTTCATTACCTTCACTAATGACTTCAGTAGGTATGGCTATGTCTACTTAATGAGACATAAATCTGAATCCTTTGAGAAATTCAAGGAGTTCAAGAATGAAGTAGAGAACCAGCTTGGAAGATCCATTAAAGCTCTTCGATCAGATCGAGGTGGAGAATACCTGAGCGGTGAGTTCTTTGACTATCTGAGAGAGTGTGGGATCATATCCCAACTCACTCCGCCAGGAACACCTCAATGGAATGGTGTGTCTGAAAGGAGAAATCGAACTTTATTGGATATGGTTCGATCCATGATGAGTCACGCAACTCTACCTTCATCATTCTGGGGGCATGCACTAGAAATAGCTTCTTTGATACTGAATAATGTTCCATCTAAGAGTGTCTCCAAAATACCATACGAGATGTGGAGTGGGAGACACCCTAATCTCGCGTTTATTAGGATCTGGGGATGTGAGTCTTATGTCAAACGTTAGGATTCTGGCAAGCTAGAACCTAGATCTGATAAGTGTGTGTTTGTGGGGTATCCTAAGGAAACTAAAGGATACTACTTCTATGTCCCAACCGAGAACAAAGTTTTTGTTGCTCGGGGTGCTATCTTTCTAGAGAAAGAATTTCTTATGAAAGAAGTTAGTGGGAGGAAGTTTGACTTGGATGAGATCCAAGTGCAAGCACAAGACAAAGAGATGGAATCTAAGCCACCTGCACCGGTTGCTAGGCAACCTGAGGCTCAGACACAGGTCCTGTGTAGGTCTGGGAGAATTCGTCGTGCACCTAAAAGGTATGGGTCGCTACCGACCCAACACGATGGGATCTTCATCATTGAGGATGAACCCAGAACCTATGATGAGGCGGTCAGTGGACCGGACTCCGAGAAATGGCTTGACGCCATGCGATCCGAGATGGATTCCATGTCGGCTAACCAAGTCTGGGATTTGGTTGAGCTGCCTGATGGGGTAAAACCCATAGGGTGTAGATGGGTCTTCAAGAGGAAGACAGACATGGATGGCAAAATAGTTACCTATAAGGGTAGACTAGTGGCTAAAGGATTTAAACAAGTCCATGGGGTGGACTATGATGAAACCTTCTCGCCGGTTGCCATGATTAAATCCATTCGGATTCTGCTTGCTATAGCTGCATATCATGACTACGAGATTTGGCAGATGGATGTGAAGACAGCGTTCCTTAACGGGAAGCTGACTGAGGATGTGTATATGACACAACCTGATGGCTTCATCCATCCTGCAGAGGCTAATAAGGTCTGCAGGCTGAAGAGATCCATTTATGGATTAAAACAAGCATCTCAAAGTTGGAATCTTCGATTTGATGAGGCCGTGAGAGATTATGGCTTTATCAAAAGCGAAGATGATGCCTGTGTATACAGAAAATTCAGTGGGAGCTTGGTGATTTTTTTGGTCTTGTATGTTGATGACATACTGCTCATCAGAAACAACATCCCTAGTCTTCAAGCTGTGAAGACATGGTTGTGGAAGTGTTTCGAGATGAAAGACTTAGGGGAGGCCGCCTATATTCTAGGCATGAGGATCTACCGGGATACATCCAAGAGGCTTCTGGCCCTTAGTCAGAGTACTTACATTGATAAGGTACTGGAGAGGTTCTATATGGAGCAATCCAAGAAAGGATACCTTCCAGTAAGACATGACCTTACTCTCTCAAAGAGCCAGTGTCCTACAACACAGGCTGAGAGGGATGACATGAGTCGAATTCCTTATGCTTCGGCAGTCGGATCGATCATGTATGCAATGTTGTGTACTAGACCAGATGTGGCATATGCTGTGAGCATAACCAGCCGATACCAATCCAATCCAGGTCTGCAGCACTGGGTGGCTGTAAAGAACATCCTAAAGTATGTGAGAAGAACTAAGGATCTGTTCTTGGTCTATGGGGGACAGGAAGAGCTCAGTATGCAGGGCTATACTGATGCATCATTCCAGTCTGACCCTGACGACTTTAGATCGCAGGCCGGCTATGTGTTCAAGATAAATGGAGGCGCTGTATGTTGGAAGAGCTTCAAGCAATCCACCATAGCAGATTCTACAACTGAAGCTGAGTATGTGGCTGCTTCTGAGGCAGCCAAGGAAGCTATTTGGATAAGGAAGTTCTTATGTGATCTTCAAGTGGTACCTAGTGCAATGGATCCCATTGAACTCTACTGTGACAACAATAGAGCAATTGCACAAGCCAATGAACCACGGTCTCATCAAAGATCCAAACACATACTCAGAAGATTTCACCTGATCAGAGAGATCATTGACAGAGGTGATGTCAAGATTAGTATAGTAAGCACAGAGAACAATCTGGCAGACCCATTGACCAAGGCTTTGGCGCAGCAGAAGCATGATGGTCACGGTAGAGATATGGGGTTGAGATTCCTCAACTTCTAGGTCTTAGTGCAAGTGGGAGATTGTTGGTGTATATGCCCTAAGACCTAGTTTTGGTCAACTTATGTACTACTTGACATTGATACTTATATATCATTCTGGCATTGTCATTATCATTGTTTGTCTACACCTGCGATTGTGTACTTACATGATAATGTCCCTGGAGACAGATTGGATCTGTGCTCAAATAATTGTCCCCAGTCGATGTACCTGAGTGGATATGGGACAGCTCTAGTACTTGAGAGACTAGTATGTGGGCTAGTTAGGCATGTGGTGCTAACGCAGACACATGGGTATATCATTGGAGGATATACTGGATAGACCCGCTATGAGGCTATGACTTGGTGTCATGAGTTATCCTCATAAGTGACAGGAGATGCATTGATCCCTTGACTTGAGGTCATTGATCATTCTATATGGTTAGGGACTTGCTTTGATACAACCTAACACCTTGCCGTAGCTGGGAGGTCATAACGGTTGTTATTGAGCATGTCACGACCCATATGAGAAGATCAATGGATAGACATAGGATTTGCCCCTTCCCTAGGGAAGTATGATATCCATGGAGCTCCTTTATGGTTCTATGACTGAGAGTGTATGGCCATACCCAGGTGAGAACCTGTTTTAGTCATAGCCATGTGATGGGATGAAAACAAGTGGTGACACACTTGTCCAATCGGATATCAGTTCGGCAAAGAGACTGTAATGCATCTGTACCTAGTTGCGATGATGGGGATGTCAATGTCGATATCCATTCCAATGACCTGGGTAGCAGTGATGTACTGCTAGGTGCCACTCACTGCTTATGATGACCTTTGGTCAGCACTGCCAGCGTCAGAGGAACCTACAGGGTCGCACACCTTGATACTTGAGTTCTCGTATTGATCGGGAAGCCTTATGATCGAGTTATTGGATAACTCGGATCTAATTGGGAGATTTCATCAGCGCCAATGGGCCTGATGAGATGGAAGAATATTATTGGAGCCAAACTTCATTTTTGGCAGGTTGACCCGTATTTGACCATGGTTGGTCACATTTGGATTAGGGTTGCATTGGATTGGATACAAGTGCTTAACCAACCCATGTAATGAAGTTTGGGCTAGCTCATTATCTAATGAGGCCCAATAACAAGTTCTCATGAAGAGATGAGAGGCTAAAAGGGTATAATGGGGAGAAACATGAACCATTAAGCGCCTAGGGGCATAATGGGGTCATGTTGGCGCCTTTGCTTCATTATGGAAGTAAAGGGCGCCTCCCCTCTCTTCCTTGGATGGAATGCATGCCTCTATGGCATTGCTTGGGGCGCAAGGCAAGGCCTTGCCGCACATGGAAAGGCGTGGGGCACAAAAGGAATGGTTGAATGAGAATTATGGAAATGTCTTGGAGACTTTCCTTGTCTCAAACCTCCTCATCCTAGCCCTACACTTGTCATGATCCTAGCCCTTACCCTAACCGCCTCTTGCCCTATATATATGACCCTGGTCGCCCCCTCTTACAAGTGATCAATCCTTGAAGGCGTGAACACATCAAGAGGGCGAGAATAAGGGGCATTGGTGCAACCATCTTCTTCCATCAAACCCTAGCCACAAGCTTCTTCCCTTCTTCCTCCTTTGGCGCAAGAGAAGTAAAGGCTTGGCGGCATTCTCCCTTCTCCTCTCTTCTTCATCAATTGGCGCTTCTACCTTGGAGGTGGCGCAAGCATTCAAGAAGAGAACTAAGGCTTGTATCTTCTTCCCGAGGCTAGCACCGGGCGTGGAAGAAGAGAACTCAAGAGATCCGTGTGTGTGAGACTGCAGACGGCGCACACTTGGGCGCCTGCATCGGCATTGAAGGAACCCCTACAAAGGGGGGCGAAACCCTAATAGGCACATTTTGGAGGATTTGAAGCAGCGGAGAGGGTTTCTAGATCTATTGCATGCTATATGATCAACATAAAAACATTCTATAGAAAGAATGAGATTCATACCGATGCCATTTCTAGATGGCGACTTGGAAGCAGAAAGCGATGTGGCTTTCCTCCAGAGGTGACGCACACAAGATGAGTCTTGGCTCCTCCTTGTCGCCCCTTGTGCTAGCAAAGATCGTCCAAGTATCCTGATCGAATGAAAGGGATGAGATCTTCTTGGCGATTTCTTCCTTCTCCTTTGCGTTCACCTTCTTCACCACACGAGAGAGAACTTGTGTCGACTCGTGGAGAGGCGAGGCGAGAAGAGGCGTGAAGAGGTGAAACGTGAGGCGTGGTCACGTTTAGAGAAGTGCTATCTAAAAATAGCATGCCACTTCTCAATATGCGATCATGGGTTTACCCAATCGCAAACCTCTTATCTCATCAACCATCCGCTCACTTAATGAGCTGGTTCAATTCGGTTCGGTTCAAGAACCAATCAAGCCAAGCGATCCAGTCTAGATCATGATTAAACCCTAAGGCTCCAGATCTAACCGTTGATCTCTTGATGCTTCTGATCTCACCGATCTAGCATCCATTCTCTCGATCGAAGCTTACCGATCTCAAGCCCTAATCAATCAAACATGATCAGACCAGATCTCACTTACAATCAGAGATTAAATCCCTTTAAACTGAACCCAAATAATTCAGTCCACACGATCTGACTTAAGTAAGCCATATCATCAAATTGTGTGACCCTGAGGGTTTCCTTTAAATGTCGGTAACGATAACTTACGTTATCACGATCAGTGAGGGGTATCTAGCAACACATCACTGTCTCCCGATATAAAGGAAAGAGTCTTCCAAGACTACACCCAAACCACAGCACAAGTGTGAATCAACTCACAAGGCATGCATATTTCCTTTGCCACTGGATGTTCTTATTGGACAAGCGTGTCAAGCTTGTAGCTCCAATATGATGAGCATGATTAGATCAGATGAACATAGTCACCTGGGTATGGCCATACACTTTCTCAATCATCTCATCCAGGGGGGCCCTTTAGAACATCACACTCCTTAAACAAGGAGACGGCAATCCTTTGTCTATCACTAGTGCCCTAACCTGACTCAAGCTCACCATCCAAGATAGTCTATAATCATTATGTTTCAAATGATATTGAACTACCTCAAAACAATGACAATCATCATTTAGAAACACAAGTGATCTCAAGTCAGAGGACATGTGTCACTTGTTGCAATCAAGGATTATTCACATTGTGACAAGCAATTGAATATCCTAGTAGGGTCTGTCCAGTACATCCAATGTACCCATGAGTCTACATCTTATTCCATGCTTGAAGCATCCTATAAGATAAGAACACATATTAGTCTCAATCATATCAAGGCTGTCTCATGTTCTCCAAGATATCTCGACTAAGGACTTAACTGCATGTCAGCCTAGCTGAACACCATTGAGACATTATTCAGAAGTACAATTATTGCAGCAGACAATGTAACAACCTGAATAATAACCATGCCTTTATAAACATAAGAGTTTATTACATGATACTGATATAATCCCAAGGCCTCAAACATTAGCCTTAAGGGCATACCCCAACAATCTCCCACTTGCACTTAATCTAATGGTTGAGGAATCTCAAACCCATATTATTACAGTGCTTCACATGCTTCTGCTGCTCCAGAGGCTTAGTAAGCGGGTCTGCCAGATTGTCATCTGTATGAACCTTGCAGACTTTGATCTCGCCACGATCAATGATCTCCCGGATCAAATGAAACTGTCTCTGTATGTGCTTGGACTTCTGGTGCGACCGTGGTTCCTTTGCTTGTGCGATTGCTCCAGTGTTATCACAGAAGATAACCAAAGGATCTGCACTCGAAGGAACAACACCAAGTTCTCTCACGAACTTACGAATCCAAACTGCCTCCTTAGATGCTTCCGAGGCTGCAACATACTCGGCTTCTGTTGTGGAATCATCAACAGTTGACTGTTTGAAACTCTTCCACACCACCGCTCCTCCATTCAAGCTAAAAACATAGCCTGATTGCGATCGGAAATCATCCTGCTCTGACTGGAACGAAGCGTCAGTATATCCTTCAATACTGAGTTCTTCCTGACCACCATATATCAAGAACATATCTTTGGTCCTCCGCAGATATTTTAAGATGTTCTTGACTGCAATCCAGTGCGCCATACCTGGATTACCTTGGAATCGACTGGTCACGCTTAACCCGTAAGCGACGTCTGGGCGAGTACACAACATCGCATACATAATGGACCCAATAGCCGAAGCATAAGGCGTATTGTCCATTTCATCTTTCTCAGTCTGTGTTTGTGGACACTGACTCTTTGAAAGATTCAGACCATGTCTGACTGGAAGATACCCTCTTTTAGAATTCTCTAAATGGAATCTCTCCAGGACTTTATCGATGTAAGTACTCTGGCACAGCCCGAGAAGCCTCTTAGATCTATCTCTGTATATCTTCACACCTAGTACATAGGCTGCTTCTCCTAGATCTTTCATCTGGAAACATTTCCTTAACCATGCCTTTACGGCATGCATTTCAGGAATGTCATTTCCAATGATCAAGATGTCATCGACGTAGAGGACTAAGAAAGTAATCACGCTCCCACTAAACCTCTTATATACACACGGGTCATCCTCGTTCTTGATGAAACCAAATTCACTGACTGATTCATCAAAACGAATATTCCAGCTTCTCGATGCTTGTTTCAGTCCATAAATGGACTTCTTTAACTTGCATATTTTATGACGATCTGATGGATTAGTGAAACCTTCAGGTTGTGTCATATACACATCCTCTTCCAGATTTCCATTAAGGAAAGCTGTTTTCACATCCATTTGCCAGATCTCATAATCGTAATATGCTGCTATCGTGAAAAGAATCCGAATAGACTTAAACATAGCTACAGGTGAGAAAGTTTCATCATAATCTATCCCGTAGATTTGTTTGAAACCTTTCGCAACTAGCCTGCCTTTATAGGTAACCACGTTACCATCCATGTCAATCTTCTTCTTGAAGATCCATTTACAGCCTATAGGGATTACTCCCGGAGGCGGATCAACCAAATCCCAGACTTGGTTATCTGACATGGAGTCCATCTCGGCTCGCATAGCTTCAAGCCATCTCGCTGACTCCGGTCCACTGACCGCATCCGCATAAGTGAGGGGTTCATCATTATCAATGATGTAGACTCCGTCATAGCGCTCAGGCTGTCGACGGATCCTTCCCGATCTTCGCGGTTCCCGTGATATCTGAGCCTCAGGTTGTTCAATAACCTGTTCTACCGGCTCAGGCTCATCCAACTGTGCTTGATCACTTTGTCCTTCCTCTGGATTCTCATCCAGCTTTATTTCTCTCCCACTTGCCTCTTGCAGAAGAAACTCCTTCTCAAGAAATATGGCCGTTCGAGCAACAAATACCTTGTTCTCTTTGGGATCGTAGAAATAATAACCCTTAGTTTCCTTAGGGTAACCGACAAAGATACATTTGTCAGATCTGCTCTCTAGTTTCCCAGAGGCGAGCTTTTTGACATAAGCCTCGCAGCCCCAGATCCTGATAAATGTCAAGCTAGGCTGTTTCCCATACCATAACTCATATGGCGTCTTTGAAACTGCCTTGGATGGCACTCGGTTTAGTACCTTTGCAGCTGTTTCCAGTGCAAAACCCCAAAAGGAGTAAGGTAGAGTAGCCTGACTCATCATAGAACGAACCATATCAAGTAACGTTCTATTTCTCCTCTCGGACACACCATTCCATTGCGGTGTTCCTGGTGGAGTGAGCTGTGAGATAATCCCACACTCCTTCAGATAGTCAGTAAACGCATGACTCAAGTATTCTCCACCTCGATCAGAACGAAGTGTCTTGATATTTCGGCCTAGCTGATTTTGTACTTCATTCTTGAACTCTTTGAACTTGTCAAAAGATTCACTTTTATGTCTCATAAGATAGACATACCCATATCTACTGAAATCATCAGTAAAGGTAATGAAGTACTGATAGCCACCTCTGGCATGTTTACTAAATGGCCCACACACATCACTGTGTATAAGGTCAAGTAAACCTGAAGCCCTTTGACCTTTATTAGGAAAAGGTGACTTCGTCATTTTACCCATTAAACAAGCCTTGCATGTATCAATCTCCTCATAGGAGAATGATCCCAGCAGTCCATGATCATGCAACCGCTTAATGCGTTTCTTATTAATATGGCCTAAATGACTATGCCATAACAAGGTGCTGTCATCAGCATGCTTGGCTTTCTTAATATCAATATTTTGTATAGAACATTCCATGTCTAACATGAATAACCCATTGTTAATTGAACCAGTTGCATAAACAATATTATCATGAGAAAGAACATACTTTGAAATATTGCATTCAAAGGAAAACCCCTTCCTGACAAGAGCAGGAATGGAGATAATATTTTTAGTAATGCTGGGAACAAAGTAACAATTGTTTAGTTCCAATACAAGTCCAGATGGCAAAGAGATGAAATAGTCTCCTACAGCAACAGCAGCAACCCGTGCCCCGTTTCCAACGCGTAGGTCCACCTCATGCTGTCCCACCTGTCTTCTTCTCTTGAGTTCCTATACATTTGAACAAATGTGAACTCCACATGCAGTGTCCAACACCCATGATATAGAAGAAGATGAAACCATGACTTCCGTCACGTATATACCTGAGCCAGAAGCGATGCTTCCCCTCTTGTCTCCTTGGAGCGCTTTACAGTCCTTTTTCTAGTGACCCAGCTGGCCACAGTGGAAACATCTGTATTCCTTTGACCGCTTAACTTTTTGCTTCAGAGCCTTGCTGTAACTCTTGACAGGGGCCTTGCCCTTCTTCCCCTTCTTCTTGTTCCTAGAAGGAACCATTAAGACAGAGGTCGAAGGCTTTCCCTTCAGAGTCTCCTCAGTAGTCAAGAGCATATTCAGCAGCTCTGCCGGAGTACAGTCGATTTTGTTCATATTAAAGTTAATGATGAACGCATCGAAAGAAGGCGGGAGAGACTGCAGAATAATGTCTACAGCAAGCTCCTGATTGATGGTATGCCCCAGTTTCTCTAGAGCCTCCTTGTGCCTGTTGGGGTATGCCCTTAAGCCTAATGTTTGAGGCCTTGGGATTGTAACAGTATCGTGTAATAAACGTTTATGTTTATAAAGGCATGGTTATTATTCAGTTAGCTACATTGTCTGCTGCAATATATGTTCTTCTGAATAATGTCTCAATGCTGTTCAGCTGGGCTGACATGCAGTTAAGTCCTTAGTCGATGTATCTTGGTGAACATGAGACAGCCTTGATATGGTTAAGACTAATATGTGTTCTAGTCTTATAGGATGCTTCGAGCATGGAATAAGATGTAGACTCATGGGTACATTGGATGTACTGGACAGACCCTACTAGGATATTCAATTGTTTGTCACAATGTGAATAATCCTTGAATATGACAAGTGGCACATTTCCTCTGACTTGAGATCACTTGTGTTTTCTAAATGATGATTGTCATTGTTTTGAGGTAGTTCAATATCATTTGAAACATAATGATTATAGACTATCTTGGATAATGAGCTTGAGTCAGGTTAGGGCACTAGTGATAGACATAGGATTGCCGTCTCCTTGTTTAAGGAGTGTGATGTTCTAAAAGGGGCCCCCTGGATGAGATGATTGAGAAAAGTGTATGGCCATACCCAGGTGACTGTGTTCATCTGATCTAATCATGCTCATCATATTGGAGCTACAAGCTTGACACGCTTGTCCAATAAGAACATCCAGTGGCAAAGGAAACATGTATGCCTAGTGATGTGGATTCACACTTGTGCTATGGTTTGGGTGTAGTCTTGGAAGACTATTTCCTTTATATCGGGAGACAGTGATGTGTTGCTAGATACCCCTCACTGATCGTGATAACGTGAGTTATCGTTATCGACATTTAAAGGAAACCCTCAGGGTCGCACAATTTGATGATATGGCTTACTTAAGTCAGATCGTGTGGACTGAATTGTTCGGGTTCAGTTTAAAGGGATTTAATCTCTGATTGTGAGTGAGATCTGGTCTGATCATGTTTGATTGATTAGGGCTTGAGATCGGTAAGCTTCGATCGAGAGAATGGATGCTAGATTGGTCAGATCAGAAGCATCAAGAGATCGACGGTCAGATCAAGAGCCTTAGGGTTTAATGTGATCTGGACTAATGGCTTGGGTCGATTGGTCTATGAACCAGACCAAATTGAACCAGCTCATTGAGTGAGCGTGTGGTTCAAATTGAGAGGAGTTTGCGCATGGGGTAAACTCATGATCGCAAGTGAGTGAGTGGCTTTCTATTTTTAGAAAGCATGATCACATACGTGACCACTACTCACGTTCACGCCTAAGGCGTCCTCATCTCTCGTTTCTCCTCACTCTCGTCGCCAACTTGAGCATTCGTCTCTTGCACTCTCGTGGGTGAAGAAGTGGACGACAAGAGGAAACATTCGACCAAGCAAGGATCTCTCTTTTCCTTTCCATTCGGCAAGACAACCTTGGAACCTTGCTAGCACAAGGAGCACCAAGGAAGAAGCGCATTGATCATCTTGTGTGCGAGACTTAGGAGAAGGTTCGCTTGTGCCTTTGCCTCCAAGACACCATCCAAGTGATGGCAATGGTGAGTATCGCTTCTCATTGAAAGTTGATCATATTATATGCTATGCGATCTATTAGAAACCCTAGATTCCGCTAGAAGTTTTTTTTGTTGCGCCTCCTATTAGGGTTTCGCCCCCTTTCTAGGGGACCTTCAATTGGTATCAGAGCGAAGGTTTATCATGCATGATAATATGTTTGCTTTCTTTGTGATCCTTTAACATGATCTATATGTTACATGCGATAGTACAAGTTTGTGAAAGTTTTTCATGCTTGCGCATGTTTTCAAGTTGGCGCATATCATATGTTTATGTTTTCAAGTTGGCGCATATCATATGTTTATGTCTTCAGTTGGCGCATATTGTATGTTTTCTTAAAAACCAACATCACATGCGCGACTCACTATAGATCTAAAGCCTTGCATTAAACCCTTAGACGGGTTATTAGGGTTGAAGTCACCCCCTAGGTTAGATCCAAAAGTCTGATCAGACCATCTGACAGCCTTGATGGGTTGACCAGGTAGCACCTGTGCGCAAGCACGTGGTGGCTACAGGTCGACTGCAGACAGGCGTGTAGCGATGTCTGATTGAGACAACTAGTGAACACACATGAGTTAGGCCCGGGGTCACACCCGCTTGCCAGACCTCATTGTGGTTGTTCAGCCCTGGCGCATGCATAGTTGACCTTATGGTCGACTCAAGTCAGTTAGGACTTGGTGCATGCAAGGGCAGTGGATCTGACTAGGATGGATGAGTGGATCCCTAGTAATGGACCGTTGTAAGGTTGTAGGGCAAATAAGGAAATTAAAATTGATGCCTATGGGTTTTCGAAATTTAAATTTTCTTGAGTGGATCACATGTTGATTGATGCCATGTGTTTGTCTATTTATTCTTATGTGGGCTGCCCGTTTTTAATGTGTGTTGTGCTGGGGCCTGCGTGCCTGGGAATTAATTGTAAATTAATTTTTATTTTTGTGATATGCGAATCACAGTTTAATTAATTTATAATGTGTAATTGACCTGCGTGTCAATCTTGTCTAGATAGTTAAATTTGTAATTTAATTAGACAAGAGCACAAAGCACACTTGGCAGAGGCGCATGCAGCAGTGGCTGGACCAGGTGGGAGGTCTAGGGTTCGACCCTAGGACCTGGCGCATATTCCTGGTGGGCGCACCAGAGCTGCAGATGGCGCTTGGGCCCAGGTTTGGGCCAGATGAGCAGCAAAAGCCCCATGAAGAAAAGCAAGTCAAGACTTAAGTTAAATTAAGGTCTTACTAGGGCTATGGGCTTTTACCACATAAGATTCATGCTTTCTTTTATTTATTGTTTAAATATTAGAATTGCATGATTAGTTTATCTTCTGCTATCACCATAGGAATTGCATGATAGTGAAGAAGATAAAAGACCGTTAAAATCCAACGCTAAAATATCAAGCTCGTAAGCCTTCTGACGCGAAACCTCACTGTTCTGATTATCGTTGGAGCCGTGTTGTACCCACTCAGTGGGCACGTCCATCTATCTTCAGACGGTGTGGGATTACACCTGTGTGTTACAGAGTAGGGATTTATCCCTTCTCGTTGCTCAGCATAGCACATGGTGGTCCAGGGAGTAGGTCGGGTCAGCTTGACCATGTAGGCTACATATGTGGCGCATATGGTAGCACATGGAGGCAGCCATCTGTGGGATCAGAGACTGTGTTGTACCAACTCAGTTGGCACAGTCTGCTAGATTGCCCAGATGAAGGGGAATCGCACGGGTTGGCGATCGGCAGGGACTGCCTACCGGAGATTAGTGCTTGTACTCTCTGTGCATCTTATCTCGCCTGAGCGGGACGCGGAGACCAAGTATGAAATCCGGATCCCATCTCACTAAAAGAGTGTCTACTCTTTCGGACTGTTTAATGGATTTTTCAGTCAGATAAAATAGTGGGAAAAAGAATCTTTCTTAAGTCCTGATTGATTCTTAACATTGATACTGACCTTGCTGTTCTTGCATTGTTGTAGATACCTGCAGCAACGAACACCATGAACTTCAATGTGCGATCCCTACTGGAAAGGGAGAAGTTTGCTGGGCCGAACTTCTCTGACTGGTTCGGACACCTTAAGATCGTTCTTAAGGCAGAGAGGAAACTGTATGTCCTCGAGACGGCGATACCGCCTCAGCCCGCTCCGAACGCCGCAAGGGCGGTTCGGGAAGCCTATGAAAAGCACGTCAATGATAGCATTGATGTCGCTTGCCTGATGTTAGCGTCTATGACGCCACCGCTGCAGCGTCAGCATGAGGATATGTCGGCTATAGAGATTATAGCGAACCTCAAGATGCTGTATGCTGCACAGGCAAGGACTGAGCGCTACAATTTGACAAAGCTTTTCTTTCAGAGCAAACTGGCTGAAGGGAGCCCAGTGGGAGCTCACGTGCTCAAGATGATTGGGCACAAGGAGGCTCTAGAGAAACTGGGGCATACCATCAACCAGGAGCTTGCTGTGGATATTATTCTGCAGTCTCTCCCGCCTTCATTCGACGCGTTCATTATTAACTTTAATATGAACAAAATCGATTGTACTCCGGCAAAGCTACTGAATATGCTCTTGACTACTGAGGAGACTCTGAAGGGAAAGCCTTCGACCTCTGTCTTAATGGTTCCTTCAAGGAACAAGAAGAAGGGGAAGAAGGGCAAGACCCCTGTCAAGAGTTACAGCAAGGCTCTGAAGCAGAAGGTTAAGCGGTCCAAGGAATACAGGTGTTTCCACTGTGGCCAGCTGGGTCACTGGAAAAAGGACTGTAAAGCGCTCCAAGGAGATAAGAGACGAAGCATCGCTTCTGGCTCAGGTATATTCGTGACTGAGGTCATGTTTTCTTCTTCTATATCATGGGTGTTGGACACTGCATGTGGAGTTCACATTTGTTCAAATGTGCAGGAACTCAAGAGAAGAAGGCAGGTGGGACAGCATGAGGTGGACCTACGAGTTGGAAACGGGGCACGGGTTGCTGCTGTTGCTGTAGGAGACTATTTCATTTCTTTACCATCTGGACTTGTATTGGAACTAAATAGTTGTTATTTTGTTCCCAGTATTACTAAAAATATTATCTCCATTCCTGCTCTTGTCAGGAAGGGTTTTTCCTTTGAATGCAATATTTCAAAGTGTGTTTTATCATATGATAATATTGTTTATGCAACTAGTTCAATTAGCAATGGATTATTCATGTTGGACATGGAGTGTTCTATACAAAATGTTGATATTAAGAAAGCCAAGTATGCTGATGACAGCACCTTGCTATGGCATAGTCGTTTAGGCCATATTAACGAGAAACGCATTAAGCGGTTGCATGATCATGGACTGCTGGGATCATTCTCTTACAAGGAGATTGATACATGCAAAGCTTGTTTGATGGGCAAAATGACGAAGTCACCTTTTCTTAACAAAGGTCAAACGGCTTCAGGTTTACTTGACCTTATACACAGTGATGTGTGTGGGCCATTTAGTAAACATGCCAGAGGTGGCTATCAGTACTTCATTACCTTTACTGATGATTTCAGTAGGTATGGCTATGTCTATCTGATGAGACATAAGAGTGAATCTTTTGACAAGTTCAAAGAGTTCAAGAATGAAGTACAGAATCAGCTAGGCCGAAATATCAAGGCACTTCGCTCAGATCGAGGTGGAGAATACTTGAGTCATACGTTTACTGACTATCTGAAGGAGTGTGGGATTATATCACAGCTCACTCCGCCAGGAACACCGCAATGGAATTGTGTGTCCGAGAGGAAAAACAGAACGTTACTTGATATGGTTCGTTCTATGAGAGTCAGGCTACTCTTCCTTACTCCTTTTGGGGATTTGCACTGGAGACAGCTGCAAAGGTACTAAACCGAGTGCCATCCAAGGCCGTTTCAAAAACTCCATATGAGTTATGGTATGGGAAACAGCCGAGCTTGACATTTATCAGGATCTGGGGTTGCGAGGCTTATGTCAAAAAGCTCGCCTCTGGGAAACTAGAGAGCAGATCTGACAAATGTATCTTTGTCGGTTACCCTAAGGAAACTAAGGGTTATTATTTCTACGATCCCAAAGAGAACAAGGTATTTGTTGCTCGGACGGCCATTTTTCTTGAGAAGGAGTTTCTTCTGCAAGAGGCCAGTGGGAGAGAAATAAAACTGGATGAGAATCCAGAGGAAGGACAAAGTGCTCAAGCACAGGTGATGAGCCTGAGCCAGTAGATCAGGTTATTGAACAACCTGAGGCTCAGATATCACGGGAACTGCGAAGATTGGGATGGATTCGTCGACAGCCTGAGCGCTATGACGGAGTCTACATCATTGATAATGATGAACCCCTCACTTATGCAGATGCGGTCAGTGGACCGGAGTCAGCGAGATGGCTTGAAGCTATGCGTGCCGAGATGGACTCCATGTCAGATAACCAAGTTTGGGATTTGGTTGATCCGCCTCCGGGAGTTATCCCTATAGGCTGTAATTGGATCTTCAAGAAGAAGATTGACATGGATGGTAACGTGGTGACCTATAAAGGCAGGCTAGTTGCGAAAGGTTTCAAACAAATCTACAGGATAGATTATGATGAAACTTTCTCTCCTGTAGCCATGTTCAAGTCTATTCGGATTCTTTTCGCGATAGCAGCATATTATGATTATGAGATCTGGCAAATGGATGTGAAGACCGCTTTCCTTAATGGAAAACTGAATGAGGATGTGTATATGACACAACCAGAAGGTTTCACTAATCCATCAGATCGTCATAAGATATGCAAGTTAAAGAAGTCCATTTATGGACTCAAGCAAGCATCGAGAAGCTGGAATATTCGTTTTGATGAATCAGTCACTAAATTTGGTTTCATCAAGAACGAGGATGACCCGTGTGTATATAAGAGGTTTAGTGGGAGCGTGATTACTTTCCTAGTCCTCTACGTCGATGATATCTTGATCATTGGAAATGACATTCCTGAAATGCATGCTGTGAAGGCATGGTTAAGGAAATGTTTCCAGATGAAAGATTTAGGAGAAGCAGCCTATGTATTAGGTGTGAAGATCTACAGGGATAGATCTAAGAGGCTTCTCGGGCTGTGCCAAAGTACTTACATCGATAAAGTCCTGGAAAGATTTCATTTAGAGAATTCTAAACGAGGATATCTTCCAGTCAGACATGGTCTGAGTCTTTCGAAGAGTCAGTGTCCACAAACACAGACTGAGAAATATGAAATGGACAATACGCCTTATGCTTCGGCTATTGGATCCATTATGTATGCGATGTTGTGTACTCGCCCAGACGTTGCTTACGGGTTAAGCGTGACCAGTCGTTTCCAAAGTAATCCAGGTTAGGCACACTGGATTGCAGTCAAGAACATCTTAAAATATCTGCGGAGGACCAAAGATATGTTCTTGATATATGGTGGTCAGGAAGAACTCAGTATAGAAGGATATATTGACGCTTCGTTCCAGTCAGACCAGGATGATTTCCGATCGCAATCAGGCTATATTTTTAGCTTGAATGGAGGAGCAGTGGTGTGGAAGAGTTTCAAACAGTCAACTGTTGCTGATTCCACAACAGAAGCCGAGTATGTTGCAGCCTCGGAAGCATCCAAGGAGGCAGTGTGGATTCGTAAGTTCGTGAGAGAACTTGGTGTTGTTCCTTCGAGTGCAGATCCTTTGGTTATCTTCTGTGATAACACTGGAGCAATCGCACAAGCAAAGGAACCACGGTCGCACCAGAAGTCCAAGCACATACAGAGACGGTTTCATTTGATCAGGGAGATCATAGATCGTGGCGAGATCAAAATATGCAAGGTTCATACAGATGACAATCTGGCAGACCCGCTTACTAAGCCTCTGGCGCAGCAGAAGCATGAGAAGCACTGTAATAATATGGGTTTGAGATTTCTCAACCATTAGATTAAGTGCAAGTGGGAGATTGTTGGGGTATGCCCTAAAGCCTAATGTTTGAGGCCTTGGGATTGTAACCGTATCGTGTAATAAACGTTTATGTTTATAAAGGCATGGTTATTATTCAGTTAGCTACATTGTCTGCTGCAATATATGTTCTTCTGAATAATGTCTCAATGCTGTTCAGCTGGGCTGACATGCAGTTAAGTCCTTAGTCGATGTATCTTGGTGAACATGAGACAGCCTTGATATGGTTAAGACTAATATGTGTTCTAGTCTTATAGGATGCTTCGAGCATGGAATAAGATGTAGACTCATGGGTACATTGGATGTACTGGACAGACCCTACTAGGATATTCAATTGTTTGTCACAATGTGAATAATCCTTGCATATGACAAGTGGCACATTTCCTCTGACTTGAGATCACTTGTGTTTTCTAAATGATGATTGTCATTGTTTTGAGGTAGTTCAATATCATTTGAAACATAATGATTATAGACTATCTTGGATAATGAGCTTGAGTCAGGTTAGGGCACTAGTGATAGACATAGGATTGCCGTCTCCTTGTTTAAGGAGTGTGATGTTCTAAAAGGGGCCCCCTGGATGAGATGATTGAGAAAAGTGTATGGCCATACCCAGGTGACTGTGTTCATCTGATCTAATCATGCTCATCATATTGGAGCTACAAGCTTGACACGCTTGTCCAATAAGAACATCCAGTGGCAAAGGAAACATGTATGCCTAGTGATGTGGATTCACACTTGTGCTATGGTTTGGGTGTAGTCTTGGAAGACTATTTCCTTTATATCGGGAGACAGTGATGTGTTGCTAGATACCCCTCACTGATCGTGATAACGTGAGTTATCGTTATCGACATTTAAAGGAAACCCTCAGGGTCGCACAATTTGATGATATGGCTTACTTAAGTCAGATCGTGTGGACTAAATTGTTCGGGTTCAGTTTAAAGGGATTTAATCTCTGATTGTGAGTGAGATCTGGTCTGATCATGTTTGATTGATTAGGGCTTGAGATCGGTAAGCTTCGATCGAGAGAATGGATGCTAGATTGGTCAGATCAGAAGCATCAAGAGATCGACGGTCAGATCAAGAGCCTTAGGGTTTAATGTGATCTGGACTAATGGCTTGGGTCGATTGGTCTATGAACCAGACCAAATTGAACCAGCTCATTGAGTGAGCGTGTGGTTCAAATTGAGAGGAGTTTGCGCATGGGGTAAACTCATTATCGCAAGTGAGTGAGTGGCTTTCTATTTTTAGAAAGCATGATCACATACGTGACCACTACTCACGTTCACGCCTAAGGCGTCCTCATCTCTCGTTTCTCCTCACTCTCGTCGCCAACTTGAGCATTCGTCTCTTGCACTCTCGTGGGTGAAGAAGTGGACGACAAGAGGAAACATTCGACCAAGCAAGGATCTCTCTTTTCCTTTCCATTCGGCAAGACAACCTTGGAACCTTGCTAGCACAAGGAGCACCAAGGAAGAAGCGCATTGATCATCTTGTGTGCGAGACTTAGGAGAAGGTTCGCTTGCGCCTTTGCCTCCAAGATACCATCCAAGTGATGGCAATGGTGAGTATCGCTTCTCATTGAAAGTTGATCATATTATATGCTATGCGATCTATTAGAAACCCTAGATTCCGCTAGAAGTTTTTTTTGTTGCGCCTCCTATTAGGGTTTCGCCCCCTTTCTAGGGGACCTTCAGTGCCCAATCATCTTGAGCACGTGAGCTCCCACTGGGCTCCCTTCAGCCAGTTTGCTCTGAAAGAACAGCTTTGTCAGATTATAGCGTTCTGTCCTCACCTGTGCAGCATACAGCATCTTGAGGTTCGCTATAATCTCTATAGCCGACATATCCTCATGCTAACGCTGCAGCGGTGGCGTCATAGACGCTAGCATCAGGCAAGCGACATCAATGCTATCATTGACGTGCTTTTCATAAGCTTCCCGAACCGCCCTTGCGGCATTCGGAGCGGGCTGAGGTGGTATCGCCGTCTCGAGGACATACAGTTTCCTCTCTGCCTTAAGAACAATCTTAAGGTGTCCGAACCAGTCTGAGAAGTTTGGCCCAGCAAACTTCTCTCTTTCCAGTAGGGATCGCACATTGAAGCTCATGGTGTTCGTTGCTGCAGGTATCTACAACAATGCAAGAACAGCAAGGTCAGTATCAATGTAAAGAATCAATTCAGGACTTAAGAATGATTCTTTTTCTCACTATTTTATCTGGCTGAAAAATCCAGCAAAACAGCCCGAAAGAGTAGAACTCTTTTAGTGAGATGGGATCCAGATTTCATACTTGGTCTCCGCGTCCAGCTCAGGCGAGATAAGATGCACAGAGAGTACAAGCACTAATTTCTGGTAGGCAGTCCCTGCCAATCGCCAACCCATGCGATTCCCCTTCATCTGGGCAATCCAGCAGACTGTGCCAACTGAGTTGGTACAACACAGTCTCTGACCCCACAGATGGCTGCCTCCATGCGCTACCATATGCGCCACATATGTAGCCTACACGGTCAAGCTAACCCGACCTACTCCCTGGACCACCACGTGCTATGCTGAGCAACGAGAAGCGATAAATCCCTTCTCTGTAACACGCAGGTGTAATCCCGCACCGTCTGAAGATAGATGGACGTGCCCACTGAGTGGGTACAACACGGCTCCAACGATAGTCAGAACAGTGAGGTTTCGCGTCAGAAGGCTTACGAGCTTGATATTTTAGCGTTGGATTTTAACGGTCTTTTATCTTCTTCACTATCATGCAATTCCTATGGTGATAGCAGAAGATAAATTAATCATGCTGTTCTACTTATATAAACAATAAAAGAAAGCATGGATCTTATGTGGTAAAAGCCCATAGCCTAAGTAAGACCTTAATTAACTTAAGTCTTCACTTGCTTTTCTTCATGGGACTTTTGCTGCTCATCTGGCCCAACCCAGGGCCCAAGCGCCATCTGCAGCTCAGGTGCACCTACCAGGGAAAATGCGCCTGGTCCCAGAGTCGAACCCTGGACCTCCCACATGGTCTAGCCACTACTGCATGCGCCTCTGCCATGTGTGCTCTGTGCTCTTGTCTGATTAATTTACAAATTAATCTATCTAGACAAGATTGACTCGCAGGTCAATTACATTTTATAAATTAAATACAAGGCGATGCGCAGATCACAATTAAAATTAATTTACAAAATAATTTCCAGGCAGGCCCCAGCACAGCACACATTTAACACGGGCAGCCCACATAAGAATAAATAAACAAGCACATGGCATCAATCAACATGCGATCCAACCATGAAAATAAAATTTTGAAAACCCCATTGGCATCAATTTTATTTTCCTTATATGCCCTTACTACCTTACAACGGTCCATTGATAAGGATCCACTCATCATGTCTAGTCAGATCCACTGCCCTTGCATGCACCAAGTCCGAACTGACTTGAGTCGACCCAGTGGTCAACTATGCATGCGCCAAGGGCTGAACAACCATCATGAGTTCTGGCAAGCGGGTGTGAACCCGGGCCTAACTCATATGCGTTCATCAGTTGTCTCAACCAGACCTCGCTACACGCCTGTGATGCAGTTGACCTATAGCCACTACATGCTTACGCATGGGTGCCATCTGGTCGACCCATCTAGGCTGTCAGATGGTCTGATCAGACTATTGGATCTAACCTAGAGGATGACTTCAACCCCATCAACCCGTCTAAGGGTTTACAGTAGGCGCAACTTAGATCTAATGAGGCGCGCAAGTGATATTTGTTTTTGACAAAAACATTAACAAGCGCCATAATAACATGATACATGCGCAACTTAAGTATAATCATACATCATGTATATTTCGCATGTTAACAAGAAGAAGATCTAAGCATACTTGCGCAAATATAGATCACAAATGGCTCAAGCAATCATAAAACATGCATGAAACCAGGCTCTGATACCAATTGAAGGAACCCCTACAAAGGGGGGCGAAACCCTAATAGGCGCATTTTGGAGGATTTGAAGCAGCGGAGAGGGTTTCTAGATCTATTGCATGCTATATGATCAACATAAAAACATTCTATAGAAAGAATGAGATTCATACCAATGCCATTTCTAGATGGCGACTTGGAAGCAGAAAGCGATGTGGCTTTCCTCCAGAGGTGACGCACACAAGATGAGTCTTGGCTCCTCCTTGTCGCCCCTTGTGCTAGCAAGGATCGTCCAAGTATCCTGATCGAAAGAAAGGGATGAGATCTTCTTGGCGATTTCTTCCTTCTCCTTTGCGTTCACCTTCTTCACCACACGAGAGAGAACTTGTGTCGACTCGTGGAGAGGCGAGGCGAGAAGAGGCGTGAAGAGGTGAAACGTGAGGCGTGGTCACGTTTAGAGAAGTGCTATCTAAAAATAGCATGCCACTTCTCAATATGCGATCATGGGTTTACCCAATCGCAAACCTCTTATCTCATGAACCATCCGCTCACTTAATGAGCTGGTTCAATTCGGTTCGGTTCAAGAACCAATCAAGCCAAGCGATCCAGTCTAGATCATGATTAAACCCTAAGGCTCCAGATCTAACCGTTGATCTCTTGATGCTTCTGATCTCACCGATCTAGCATCCATTCTCTCGATCGAAGCTTACCGATCTCAAGCCCTAATCAATCAAACATGATCAGACCAGATCTCACTTACAATCAGAGATTAAATCCCTTTAAACTGAACCCAAATAATTCAGTCCACACGATCTGACTTAAGTAAGTCATATCATCAAATTGTGCGACCCTGAGGGTTTCCTTTAAATGTCGGTAACGATAACTTACGTTATCACGATCAGTGAGGGGTATCTAGCAACACATCACTGTCTCCCGATATAAAGGAAAGAGTCTTCCAAGACTACACCCAAACCACAGCACAAGTGTGAATCAACTCACAAGGCATGCATATTTCCTTTGCCACTGGATGTTCTTATTGGACAAGCGTGTCAAGCTTGTAGCTCCAATATGATGAGCATGATTAGATCAGATGAACATAGTCACCTGAGTATGGCCATACACTTTCTCAATCATCTCATCCAGGGGGGCCCTTTAGAACATCACACTCCTTAAACAAGGAGACGGCAATCCTTTGTCTATCACTAGTGCCCTAACCTGACTCAAGCTCACCATCCAAGATAGTCTATAATCATTATATTTCAAATGATATTGAACTACCTCAAAACAATGACAATCATCATTTAGAAACACAAGTGATCTCAAGTCAGAGGACATGTGCCACTTGTTGCAATCAAGGATTATTCACATTGTGACAAGCAATTGAATATCCTAGTAGGGTCTGTCCAGTACATCCAATGTACACATGAGTCTACATCTTATTCCATGCTCGAAGCATCCTATAAGATTAGAACACATATTAGTCTCAATCATATCAAGGCTGTCTCATGTTCTCCAAGATATCTCGACTAAGGACTTAACTGCATGTCAGCCTAGCTGAACACCATTGAGACATTATTCAGAAGTACAATTATTGCAGCAGACAATGTAACAACCTGAATAATAACCATGCCTTTATAAACATAAGAGTTTATTACATGATACTGATATAATCCCAAGGCCTCAAACATTAGCCTTAAGGGCATACCCCAACAGGCATCGCTCTACATTGCTCTTAAGGTATTTCCTAACTCATCGTGTCGACTCCCTTGCTTGCGATCTTCACTGGGTTTTTGGGACCGGCCTGTTTCGGGGACATTCTTCCGCTGTGTAAAATGTATGTCCATGACTCTGAAAATTGTAAAATGTCCCCGGGGTTTCCCAACATTATGTTACCGAAGTCAACCTTTCTACTCCTATGACATGGGTATTGGATACCACATGTGGAGCTCATATTTGTACAAATATGCAAAGGCTCAGAAAGGGTAGATCGGTAAGGCCTAAAGAGATTGACCTACGGATAGGTAACAGGGCACAAGTTGCTGCTGTTGCTGTAGGAGTTTCTCTCCCTGCCTTTAGGACTTCAGTTAAAGCTAGACAATTGCTATTATGTACCTTCCCTTACCAAAACATTGTATCCACTCCTTGCTTGGCAAGGAGAGGATTTAAGTTTGAAATAAAAGAGAACTTATGTTCTTTTTCTTTTGCAAACATGTTTTAGAGGAAGGGTACTTTATGCAATGGTCCAGATGTCTTGGACATGGATAGCTCTATTTATAACATAAATAATAAAAGGACCAAACTGAGTGGTTCAGTTGGTGCTTTCCTACGGCATTGTCGATTAGCCCATATAAACAAGAATCGCATTCGACAACTCCATGCAAATGGGTTGTTAGATTCGAGTTCCTTGGAGGAACTTGATACATGTGAGACTTGTTTATTAGGGAAAATGACAAAGGCAACCTTCACCAAGACTGGTGAGAGGGCAGGAGGTTTATTGGATCTCATACATACTGATGTGTGTGGACCTTTCAATAAACAAGCCAGAGGAGGGTACAACTACTTCATCGCGTTTACTGATGACTTCAGTAGATATACTTATGTCTATCTGATGAGACA
Organism: Costus lasius; assembly: GCA_027563935.2. Classification (NCBI taxonomy): domain Eukaryota; kingdom Viridiplantae; phylum Streptophyta; class Magnoliopsida; order Zingiberales; family Costaceae; genus Costus; species Costus lasius. The sequence continues at coordinate 32,328,730 of CM050449.1, read as the reverse complement.
TAAGTCTGAATCCTTTGAGAAATTTAAGGTGTTTAGACATGAAGTAGAGAAGTAGCTTGGTAGATCCATTAAGGCTCTTCGATCAGATCGTGGTGGAGAGTACCTGAGCGGTGAGTTCTTTGACTATCTGAGAGAGTGTGGGATCATATCCCAACTCGCTCCTCCTGAAACACCTCAATGGAATGGTGTGTCTGAAAGGAGAAATCGAACCTTGTTGGACATAGTTCGATCTATGATGAGTCATGCAAACTCTACCTCCCTCATTCTTGGGACATGCACTTATGACAGCTTCTCTAATACTGAATGATGTTCTATTTAAGAGTTTCTCAAAGATTCCATACAAGGTATGGAGTGGGAGACGCCCTAATCTCACTTTTATCAGGATCTGGGGATGTAAGGCTTATGTCAAACGTCAGGATTCTAGCAAGCTAGAACCTAGATCTGATAAGTGTATATTTGTGGGGTACCCTAAGGAGACTAAGGGTTACTACTTCTATGTTCCCACCGAGAACAAAGTTTTTGTTGCGTGGGGTGCTGTCTTTCTAGAGAAAGAATTTCTCATGAAAGAAGTTAGTGGGAGGAAGTATGACTTGGATGAGGACCAAGTGCAACCACAAGACAAAGAGATGGAATCTGAGCCATCTGCACCGGTTGCTGTACAACCTGAGGCTCAGACATAGGTCCCACGTAGGTTTGGGAGGATTCGTCGTGCACCTGAGAGGTATGGGTCGCTGCCGACCCAACACGACGAGATCTTCATCATTAAGAATGAACCCAGAACCTATGATGAGGCGGTCAGTAGTCCGGACTCCGAGAGATGGCTTGACACCATGAGATCCGAGATGGATTCCATGTCAGCTAACCAAATCTGGGATTTGGTTGAGCTACCTGATGGGGTAAAACCCATAGGGTGTAGATGGGTCTTCAAGAGGAAGACAGACATGGATGGCAATATAGTTACCTATAAGGGTAGACTAGTGGCTAAAGGATTTAAACAAGTCCACGGGGTGGGCTATGATGAAACCTTCTCGCTAGTTGCCATGATCAAATCCATTCAGATTCTACTTGCTATAGCTGCGTATCATGACTATGAGATATGGCAGATGGATGTGAAGACAGCGTTCCTTAACGGGAAGCTGACTGAGGATGTGTATATGTCACAACCTGATGATTTCATCCATCCTGCAGAGGCTAATAAGGTCTGCAGGCTAAAGAAATCCATTTATGGATTAAAGCAAGTATCTCGTAGTTGGAATCTTCGATTTGATGAAGCCGTGAGAGATTATGGCTTTATCAAAAGTGAAGATGACGCCTGTGTATATAGAAAATTCAGTGGGAGCTTGGTGATTTTTCTGGTCTTGTATGTTGATGACATACTGCTCATCAAAAATGACATCCCTAGTCTTCAAGCTGTGAAGACATGGTTAGGGAAGTGTTTCGAGATGAAGGACTTAGGGGAGGCTGCCTACATTCTAGGCATGAGGATCGACCGGGATAGATCCAAGAGGCTCTTGGCCCTTAGTCAGAGTACCCACATTGATAAGGTCCTGGAGAGGTTCAACTTGGAGCAATCCAAGAAAGGATACCTTCCAGTGAGAGATGGCCTTACTCTCTCAAAGAGCCAGTGTCCTACAACACAGGCTGAGAGGGAAAACATGAGTCGAATTCCCTATGCTTCAGCAGTGGGATCAATCATGTATGCAATGCTGTGTACTGGACTAGATGTGGTTTATGCTGTAAGCATAACCAACCGATACCAATCCAATCCAGGTCTGCAGCACTGGGTGGCTGTAAAGAATATTCTTGAGTATCCTGAAAAGCACTAAGGATTTATTCTATATGGTCTACAGGGACTGGAAGAGCTCAGTGTACAGGGCTTCACTGATGAGTCATTCCAGTCTGATCCTGACGACTTCAGATCGCAGACCAGCTATTTGTTTAAGATGGTTGGAGGTGCTGTATGCTGGAAGAGCTTCAAGCAATCCACCATAGCTAATTCTACAGCCGAAGCTGAGTATGTGGTTGCTTTTGAGGCAGCCAATGAAGCCATTTGGATCAGGAAGTTCTTTTCTGAACTTCAGGTGGTTCCAAGTGCAATGGATCCCATTGAGCTCTACTACGACAACAATGGGAACTGCACATACTAAGGAACCACGGTCTCATCAAAGGTCCAAACACATGCTCAGGAGATTTCACCTGATCAGAGAGATCATTGACAGAGGTGATGTCAAGATTAGCAGAATTGACACAGAGAGCAATCTAGCAGACCCACTGACCAAGGCTTTGGCGCAGCAGAAGCATGATGGTCGTACTAGAGATATGGGGTTGAGGTTGCTCAACCTCTAGGTCTTAGTGCAAGTAGGAGATTGTTGGTGTATATGCCCTAGGACCTAGTTTTGGTCCATCTTTATACTACTTGACTCTGATATTCATATATCTTTCTGGCATTGTCGTTATCATTGTTTGTCTACACCTGCGATTGTGTACTTACATGATAATGTCCCTGGAGACAGATTGGATCTGTGCTCAAATGATTGTCCCCAGTCGATGTACCTGAGTGGATATGGGACAGCTCTGGTACTTGTGAGACTGGTATGTGGGCTGGTTAGGCACGTGGTGCTAACGCAGACACATGGGTATATCATTGGAGGATATACTGGACCGACCCGCTGTGAGGCTATGACTTGGTGTCATGAGTTATCCTCACAAGTGACAGGAGATGCATTGATCCCTTGACTTGAGGTCATTGACCATTCTATATGGTTAGGGACTTGCTTTGATACAACCTAACACCTCACCGTAGTTGGGAGGTCATAACGGTTGTCATTGAGCATGTCACGACCCATATGAGAAGGTCAATGGACAGACATAGGATTTGCCCCTTCCTTAGGGAAGTATGATATCCATGGAGCTCCTCTATGGTTCTATGACTGAGAGTGTATGGCCATACCCAGGTAAGAACCTGTTTTAGTCATAGCCATGTGATTAGATGAAAACAAGTGGTGACACACTTGTCCAATCGGATGTCAGTTCGGCAAAGAGACTGTAATGCATCTGTACCTAGTTGCAATGATGGGAATGTTAATGTCGATATCCATTCCGATGACTTGGGTAGCAGCGATGCACTGCTAGGTGCCACTCGCTGCTTGTGGTGACATTTGGTCAGTACTGCCAACGTCAGAGGGACCTACAGGGTCGCACACCTTGATACTCGAGTTCTCGTATTGATCGGGAAGCCTTATGATCGAGTTATTAGATAACTCGGATCTATTTATTGGAGATTTCATCAGCGCCAATGGGCCTGATGAGATGGAAGAAACTTATTGGAGCCAACTTCTGTTTTTGGCATATTGGCCGAATTAACCATGGTTAGCCTCATTTGACCATGGGTTAAGTTGGATTGGATCCAATCGCTTGGTTAGCATGACTAATGGTCTTTGGGCTAGGCCCATTGCTAAGTTGGGCTCACTAATAAGTTGTCATGAAGAGAAGAAGGGCTAGAAGGGTATAATGGGGACAAATCTTCTCCCCTAGGCGCCTATGGGCATAATGGGGAGAAGTGGCACAATTTGCTTCATAAGGAAGCAATTGGCGCCTCCCTCCTTTATCCCTTATGGTATGAATGCCTCTATGGCATTGCTTGGGGCGCAAGGCAAGGCCTTGGCGCACAAGGAAAGGCGTGAGCACAAAAGGAATGGTTGAATGAGAATTATGGAAATGTCTTGGAGACTTTCCTTGCCTCAAACCTTCTCATCCTAGCCGCCCACTTGTCTTGATCCTAGCCTATTAACAAACCGCCTCTTGCCCTATAAAAGAGCACCTAGCCGCCCCCTCTCATGTGTGACAATTCCTTGGAGGCGTAATCAATAGAGAGGGGCGAAAGCTTGGAGGCTCTTGGCGCAACTTCTCTTCCTCCATCATCTAGCCGCAAGCATAAGTCTTCTTCTCCTCCTCTTGGCTCAAGAAGGACTTGGACTTGGCAACTACTTCTCCTCTCCTTTCTCTAGGCGCTTCTACCTTGGAGGTGGCACAAGCATTCAAGAAGAGAACTAAGGCTTGGATCTTCTTCCCGAGGCTAGCACCGAGCGTGGAAGAAGAGGACTCGAGGCATCCGTGTGTGTGAAACTACAGAGGGCGCACGCTTGGGCGCCTATCACGACATCGACCTCATCTTGCTCTAAGGTATTTCTTAACTCATCGTGTCGACTCTCTTGCTTGCGATCTTCACTGGATTTTTGGGACCGGCCTGTTTCGGGGATATTGCTTCCGCTGTGCAATGTATTTTGTAATCTCTATCTCTGAAAATTATAAAATATCCTCGGGGTTTCCCAACATCATGCATGGACGAATAACAATATAAAAGACCCCTTTTTTTAGTTCTAGGGTAATCCACACAAGTGCAAGTTGTCCTCTCTCAAGGATGCAACGAGGTTCCCACCCGGCTAGATGTCTATTGTCGTAGCACGCCTACCCGAGCAAACCCAATGAGCCCTGGATTGTGTATACCATCTTCATCAATTGTACAAATTGTCCTCGCTCGAGGATGCAACAAGGTATTTATACGTCTAAGCGTCTACCATCATAGCACGCTTACCTAGATAAATCCAATGAGAGCAAGATGGCATATACTACCCATAAACAATCAACTACTCTCGTATGATGATTGAGATATTCCTACCTAGGTTTTCCAACATCCAAATGTGCCTCTCAGCAATACTACATATCTAAACAATGAAGAAAACATGATAGTAATCTCCATTCATAAGGTGCAACTAGGCAAGATAGAACAATTTTGGGTTCACAAAATAAAGTTACAATCCATGCATAAAACATTCAAGGGGCTTTCCCTAGCCCTGAAACAAGATTAAGCTACAATAATCATTGTCAAAAGCAAAGCATGAAGTAATCCTAATGTACATCCATGGATGAACAAGGAGAATGAGATAAAGGAGAAGAAAAACGTAGAACTCCCTCAAGGAGGAAGAAGGTGCTTGGTGAGGTCTTCTTCTTCCTCTGATCGGTCGTCTGTTCTATCCACAAGTGCAGGATACCCGAAGTAATAAAAGATATCAAACCCACAGAGACCTACGTGTTAAGTACTAAATAATTGTATTCTCACTAGCTAAGCAATTGATTATACTGGAAGTAAATGATAGAAAAAAACACGAAATCAGAGAGATAAACTAGGACTAGGGTTCCATCCACCTTAATTTCAATGACTAGATTCAGATTCAGATTATCAACATGGCAATTATATTTCTAAAATCAAGAAATAAGAACAGACCAAATTTCTTACGGTAAGTTCCTAGCATTCAATTTTAGGGTTCCAAGTTCTCAAGCAAATCACCTTTTAGTCCATATTGCGAAAACTCTAAAACATGATGATAATATGAATCTATGGAGAATTAAAGACAATCGTCACAAAAGCAGAATTATCATAGTAAAGTTATCATAACGAAATAAAAATTATCTAGTCATATAAAATCAAGGGGATTACAACCCATGTCCCAGAAGATGTCTAAGCTAGCATGGTAGAAGGATAACAATAAACCATAGTTTAGAATAATCAGAAATCGAAAAAAAAGAAGAAAACAACTTTACAGCATGGCTGTAATGGAAATTACAGCCGTAATCTTGCGAGTGAACAGTGCCGGCGCCCCTTCTTTCGTTGATTTCTCCTCCGATCGATCTCCTTTCGCTCTGAAACTTCTGGGATATCTTCTCCTCCTCTATGCGCAGCTTCCCTTCAAATTTCATGCCCGGAGATGCACTGTACGCTTCCCGGCGGCAAAACCTAGGGCAACGGTGAAAAACTCGATTTCTCTCTTGATGGTGGATGCAAATTAGGGCTTTCGCCCTCATCATGATCTTCTCCTCTAAGGCTCCCTTTTTCCTTCTTATGGCTTTGAATTTAAAGGTCTGGATCGTCTGCAATCGATCGGGCAAAAATTGGACTTCAATTTAACCGTGAAAGTCACGTCTTGGGTTAGAAATATGGCTATGGAATCGGTTACGGTAGTGCCGTAATTTCGGCATGAACTCTCGGCACAGAAATGATCCAGAATTACGGCACCATGAAATCCATTAGGCAGTGCCGTAATTTCTTGAAATCTCTCGGGTGAAAAGTCGACCCAAATTACGGCCCGTAAAAATGGTTACGGCGGTGCCGTAAATTCTCCGAAACCTCGTTATGAAAATCACCCCAAAATACGGCAGTGCTCAGAAATTACGGCAGTACTGTGAAAATACGGTACCGTAATATTGATTACGGCACTACCATAATTTGGTTTGTGGCTTCGATTTGCATGAAATTTGTCCTGTAATCTCTTCTTGATGATGAGAATTCTTTTTTGTATATGATTTGCTTGAAAACGCCTTAAAATCGTGTCTTTTTATCTGAAAATCATCCAAAACCAAAATAGAAGTAGGTTCTGTAATATTTGATAAAAAGGGCATAAAAATAAGCAAAGGAGCATAAATATGACACAAAAATACTAATGAAATGACACAAAATATACAATGAATTTTGGTGTCATCAAACACATAAGGCTGAAACTTTGCTTGCCCTCAAGCAAAAATCAAAAACCGATCAAAGGAATAGACTTTCTTATGAAGAATTAATTTCTAAAATATGATCACCAATGAAAAATCTCACCAATTGCTTCATAAAATTTCAAATAAACACATCACCCTTTGAATTCAATTCTCAAAATCTACAACTTGATCAAATAAAATTTCGCAACTCGTACAATAAATAGAATTTCAATCTCAAGATGTCACTCAATTTTAGTCATAACTATCATATTTTTGTTTACAGGAATAGGATTTCCAAGATCTTTTTCTACTCATAATAATTTTTTTTTAGTTTCTCTCTTTTTTTTTCATCGTTCACATTCTTTGATTCGATTACCACCTTTTTTCTGGTGACAAAGTTAGAGTACACTGACCACATAATCAATGTAATAGAACTCATATCTTTTTAGTAGAAAGAATTTTAGCAAAGACAGTGAAGTTAATGTGAATCGATTCCTCTCTATGACATGTACCCACATAGACACATTCTTTTCCTCTCTCTCTCTCTCTCTTTTCTTTTTTTATACTTCAACCCATGTCTTCGGTACCACTGTCAATTTTACACAGTACCAAGTAGGGGAGTCACCTCTCTTTATTTGGATCATGGAATCTTTCTTCCCGACAAATAGCAAATAGCATGAATAGCAACTAAATTAATCAATCATATCAATTCAAAAATCATGCTCATATGCTAATTTTATTTAAAGAAGTAGTTTCACTTTTAAACCAAATTCATCAAATGATATATCCATCCAAAATCTCATTCATCAATCAATGAAAAATTCCAAAAGCAGATATGTATTAGAGAAATAAATTCAACATAATAGGTCTAGTCCTAATCACAGTCATTAACACATTCATCATCATAGAAAGATCCATACACCTCTCATCACATGGATTCAAGTCATAAAAATTTTTAAACGTCAAAATATGTCAAAATCACTGCAAAAGGTGTGAAGCATCAAACTCAAACAATCATGGTCAAAAGTGTAAAATGATAGATTCAAGAGACCACATCGAATAGAAATCTCAGTGAGTGATACATCTAAAGCAAATCAAAGATGCAACCATACGAAATAATCATGAATACAAGAGAGTGCAAACGATACTCACAAAACTATATAGCAAGCTCCATCGTCGTCCGGGGTGTACAGTCAGGCTAGATGCAGCTGGGTTTTCAAATATGCACTTCATGAAAATTTTTACCTGCACAATAGTATCTAACTTTAACAAAAAATAATAATCAGAGATATCGTTAGTGGTCCAAAGAGGGTGCCGATGGAAAGAGCTGTGTAGGCAAGAAGTAGAGATGGGACAGATGCTAGCTGAAAAGCTGCTAGCAATGATGGTGCCGACAGTATAGTGATGATGAGTAGTCTCGAGTGGCCTGCTAGAGACTACAGTCCTGGAGGTGAAGACGTTGGCCGGTGGACAAACAGAGATGACACTGCACAGATAAAAAATCAAAGTCACTAATGAAGATTTTGTTGCAAAAATAAAATCAATGGAAATAGTGGCAGCAGAAGGAGTAAGAGGCTGCTAGTGGTGCTCGGCAAATCTTTCTGGTGGACGGCGATGTAGTAGATTGCCGGCTGGGAGATCTGAAGATGATGATCGCTGAAGAAGCGGCAGTGGCTGATAATCAGAGGTGCTGCGAATCTGGAGAAGAAGCTGCAGGTGTCCAAGGATAGCTGAGCAGTCTACTGATTCAGTTACAAAAAGTAGTTATACCCAAGAATAAGATTTAATGATCCATAAAGAAAATGGATAGAACCATGAAGTAGAATAAAACTTGTTCTTTCTGGGCGTATGAAAATGAAAGGATCAAAATCTGTCAGGAATTTAAGGTATTAACAGAAAGAAGGCTACTCGGATTTCTAAATGAAAAACTGCAAAGAAATTAATCAGATACCAAAAGTTGTCATGCTTCCTAGAATGATCAGAAAATATTTTCATGAAAACAACAAATCCAAGAGATAGAATGAAACATGTACTTCCAATTTCAAGTGAAAGATCAGGTTTTCAACTCATCAAAACATCTTAAAAATCTAATGCAAAAGAGCTAATCAGATTAGTCAAAAAAACTGCTGCAGAAATTAATCAAGTACCAAAAGATGCTATGTGTTATAAGATAATGTATGAACTTTAAAATTCAATAAAAATATCCAAATAATAGACAAAGATGAGTAGTCCATGTTTGTGCCAAAGATCAAAAATTTTACCACCCTAGTTTCTTAAAATCACTGCGAGAAAACACCTAAGCAGATAAGCAGAATGCAGATTTAACATTACGGGCGTAAAACTCATTACGGCAGTGCCGTAATATACACAATATACGCAGGTCAGAAATATGATGGAATTACGGCATCGTAAAAATGGTTATGGCACTGTCGTAAAACTCAAAGAACCTTCGGGTCAAAAATTGGCTAAATTTACGATACTGTGAAAATGGTTACAGTACCGCCGTATTTTTCATAAAATTCAAAAAACTCTCGGGTAAGAAACACTCAAAATTATGGTACCATAAAAAATATTACGGTAGTACCGTAAAAGATGTTGAACTCTCAGAAAAATTTCCAAACAAAATTACGGCCAGTGAAAATTATTACGGTACTGTCGTAAAAACCATAAAACTTTCTATTCAAAAATTACGCCAAATTACGGCTCGTAAAATTTCTTATGGTAGTGCCGTAAAACGCTCAAAAGTTTCTCGTCAAAAATGGACCGAAATTACGGTACCGTGGAAATGATTACAGTAGTGCCGTATTTTGTGCAAAATTTTGATTTTTCTTGCAAAAAGAGAAGAAAAATTAACTCTAAAAGTAAACTAAAAAAAACTAAACTTAAGTAAGAGTGCTTGGGTTTACTCCTAAGAGGCACTAGTTTTTAGGTCCATAGCTTGACCAAAACCCAAATATCATGGCGAAGCAGGAGGATCAGTACCATAGTAAATAGCATACAATTTTCAACATTTCCATTGTCCTAAAAGTTTAGCCACTGATCTAAACATCCAAAATTTCATATAAATCAAGATTGACATGGCTTTCTCAAATATGCAGAAATCAAAATCAAAATTTTTAATTCCACTCAAAGGATATTCAATGATCTTCCTATATTTGTCAGTAAGAAAAATCATTAGTCCTTTCTTCAAAATTATATCTTCAATTGCAATAGTACTTTGATCAAAAGATTCAAGTATTGGATCATCAAAATAGTATTTCTGTCTCACATTAGATTCTTCAACAAAGCATAATTTTTCAAATAAATCAGTAGATTGAACAATAGACATGGGCAAAACATCAGAGTGAGAGTCATTAATATTTATAGTTTTTGAATCCTTTTCAAGTTCCTCATGTTCATCATCAAATAATTTATCAATTTCAAAATTACCAACAAAATCAGAGTAATATTTTTCTAAATCAGTTCCCTCGTATGTTTCATCAGATTTAACCACAAATAATACATCATCAAAATAATCAATTTCATAACTTTCACTAGATTGGATTTTTCAAAATCAATTTCCTCAAACTTTTCCACAAATAAATTATCAAATGAGTCAATTTTACAATTATCAAAATCAGAGTGAGATTCATTAAAGTTCACAAAAGAATCAATTTCAAAACGATTAAAATCAGAGGGGGACTTTTCTAAATCAACTTTCTTAGTTTCCATATCAAACTCAAATAAACAAGTTTGTTGTGCTATCTAGGTTTCCAAAATTTTCTTATGAGCTATTAAAGATCCTACTTGAGAAGCAATCTGACTAATTATCCCTTTAAGATCTTCAATTTCCTTACTTCGATTTGTCATGATTAGAATTTGATTTGTCATGAATTTTTCAAGCATGGGCCAAGATTTCTCAGTATCCTCAAAGTATGGTTCAGAAACATGATTTGGAGGAGTTAAAAATTGGCAATCAGAAGTATAATGATCAAAATATTCACAAATATCACATCTAATAGAAGAATAAGATGTCCTAGAAGGATGCATACAAGAGTGTAATTTCAATTTGTCTGCAAGAGTGCACAATGAATCATCTTCATACTTACCTTGTGGCATGTATACTTCACCTCTTTCAGTTGCCCACGAGTTATGATTAAAAGACATATCTTCAAATCAGAGCTTTTCTACACAACTAAAAAATTTGTTATCTCAGAGTTCGCAGGAAATAAAATCTATCAAGAACAGAAAGATTATCCAACACCAATCAATCAAATTTTTTTTATATATATAAAATATAAAAAAATAGAAAATAAAAAACACAAAAATTTCAGAAATCACAGTTCTATCACAACTTGTGAATATCCAATACCTGCAAAAACAGAAAACAAAATTAAATCTAAAACAAATAAAACTTAGTCTAGCAATACTAACAACTATTTTGATATTAACAAAACTAAGGTCCCCGGCAACGGCGCCAAAAATTGGTTGTGTTCGCAAGTGCATGGATACTCGAAGTAAAAAAAGATATCAAACCCATAGAAACCTATGTGTTAAGTACCAAATAATTGTATTCTTACTAGCTAAGAAATCGATTATGCTAGAAGTAAATGATAGAAAGAACACAAAATCAGAAAGATAAACTGGGACTAAGGTTTCATCCACCTTAATTTCAATGACTAGATATGAATAAAAGGTCGTCAGTCTAATTTTATCATGATAAAGATATAATTTACTTCATAAAGGGATTATCTCACTTTCGTGCAAACAATCATACAAGGGAGCGATCCTCGCTTTCACGCAAGATCTATCCCATGCTGAAACTAAGTAAATCATCAATCAAAGAACTCAAGGATCACTTTCGTGCATCCGAATTCTAAGTTGATCATCTCCAATGGAAACTCAAGGATCACTTTTGTGCATCCGAATCTCAACACAGGTTCTACTTAAGGTTCTCCAATGTTCCGGTACTCAATTTCTTGCAATACCTCCCACATTTATCATAGTAACTCAATCCTAGATTCAGATTACCAACAATGGCAATTATATTTCTGAAATCAAGAAATAAGAACAAACCTAATTTCTTACAGTAAGTTCCTAACATTCAATTTTAGGGTTCCAAGTTGTCAAGCAAATCACCTTTCAATCTATATTGCGAAAACTCTAAAACATGATGATAATATGAAACTATGGAAAATTAAAGACAATCGTCACAAAAGCAAAATTATGATCGTAAAGTTATCATGACGAAATAAAAATTATCTAGTCATATAAAATCAAGGGGATTACAACCCATATCCCAAAAGATGTCTAAGCTAGCATGGTAGAAGGATTACAATAAACTATAGTTTATAATGATAAAAAATCGAAAAGAAAGAAGAAAACAACATTATAGCATGGCTGTAATGGAAATTATAGCCGTAATCTTGCGAGTGAACAGTGCCGGCGCCCCTTCTTTCGTTGATTTCTCCTCCGATCAATCTCCTTTCGCTCTGAAACTTCTAGGGTATCTTCTCCTCCTCTATGCACAGCTTCCCTTCAAATTTCAAGGCCGGAGATGCATTGTACGCTTCTCGGTGGTGAAACCTAGGGCAATGGTGAAAAACTCAATTTGTCTCTAGATGGTGGATGAAAATTAGGGCTTTCGCCCTTAGCATGCTCTTCCCCTCTGAGGATCCCTTTTTACTTCTTACGTCTTTGAATTTAAAGGTCTGGATCATCCACAATCGATTGTGCAAAAATCAGACTTCAATTTGACTGTGAAAGTCGCGTCCTGGGTTAGAATTACGGCCGTGGAATCGGTTACGGTAGTGCCGTAATTTCGGCAGGAACTCTCGGTATAGAAATCATCCAGAATTACGGCATCGTGAAATCCATTACAACAGTGCCATAATTTCTGAAAATCTCTTGAGTGAAAAGTTGACCCAAATTACGGCCCGTAAAAAAGGTTATGGCGGTGCCGTAAATTCTCCAAAACCTTCTGTATGAAAATCACCCCAAAATATGGCAGTGCTCCGAAATTACGACAGTACTGTGAAAATACCGTACCGTAATATTGATTACGGCACTGCCGTAATTTGGTTTGTGGCTTCGATTTGCGTGAAATTTGTCCTGTAATCTCTTCTTGGTTATAAGAATTCTTCTATGTATCTGATTTTGCTTGAAAATGCCTTAAAATCGTGCCTTTTATTTGAAAATCATCAAAAACCAAAATAGAAGTAGGTTCTGCAATATTTGATAAAAAGGGTATAAAAATAAGCAAAGGAGTATAAATATGACACAAAAATACCAATGAAATGACACAAAATATACTATGAATTTTCATGTCATCATCGTCCACCCCTTCATGCTCTCGCGGAGAAGGGTTTCTTCCTCCCCTTCTTCCTCAGTCGCTGCTCCTATTTTCTCCTTGCCGCCGCCTTGCGTGAACATGCGTGAATGCGTGAATTCCCTTACGTGAATAGGGCATTTTCTTTTTGTCCTCCCAACTTGGTTGAATTCCCTCTTTTGCCCTCACGAAATCTCCTCTGTAGTGTAGGGAAAACGAGGGGCAAAATTTGGAAAGTCAGCGTCAGGCGACACAGAAGCCACGAGGTGTAATTTTGGTCGCTGGGTTGGTCGTGATTCTTTCTGAGAACACTAATCCAGCTGAAAATGGTTGCATCCCCTCGCTTTTTCCTGAAATGAAGCAACAACACAAAAAAGTGTAGATTCCGAAGATATTAAGATAATTTGAAGTATAAATGAGAGAATAGTAAAGAAATAATGGTAAAATCACATAGGAATCCCAATATAAAAATGACTTAACAATGGTCAATGACCTCAAGTCTAGGGATCAATGCATCTCCTATCACTTGTGAGGATAACTCATAACACCAAGTCATTACCTCATAGCGGGTCAGTCCAGTATATCCAACACTGATATACCCATATGTCTGCGTTAGCACCACATACCTAACCAGCCCATATACTAGTCTCTCATGTACCATAGCTGTCCCATATCCACTAAGATACATTGACTGGAGACAACCATTTGGGCACAGATCCAATCTGTCTCCAGGGATATTATCATGTAAGTACACAATCGCAGATGTAGACAAACAATGATAACGACAATGCCAGAATGATATATAAATATCAAAGTCAAGTAATACAAAGATGGACCAATACTAGGTCTCAGGGCATATACACCAACATAAGTATAGTTATTCAAGGAAAAGCTCACATGGGCCACCTATAAGCCTCTCCAATAATATATGGAGAATTCTCTAGAGGAGAATTTTTTTTCCACACAAGGAGAGTTGATGGAGGTAGAAACCATGATCCATGGAGGTACAAAATGATGTTTAAGGCTACCCTAGTTTAAGGGTACCCTAAGCCACCACAACGTTGCATTGCTTGCATCATGTTAGGTTAGTTCCACCCAAAAGAATAACATGCATCATGTAGTTTCTAAATATAGTAGATTTGTGCACTATAAATTATGCATGCACCCACCCTTCAAATATGGAATGTAACTCATGCATCATGGTAGGTTAGCTCATGGCATCTCATTTTTGCATTTACAATGTTTATATGGCAAGTTCCTCAAGTGCTAAGCTAGTTCAAAAGCTTAATCAACAAAGCTAGCTGCAAAATGGAAAGTAGTACTTCAACTACTTCAAGCAAGAACAAGTGGAACACCTTAATTTGAAGTCATCCAACTTCCTTTCCAAAAGGGGGTTAACAATCATTCAACAGTCAAGGAATCAGCCCACACATCAAGAATAATCTCCAACCTCAATTTGCTCTCAATCAAGATCCCTAAAATCAAGGAAAACAATTAATGGTGATTTGTGCTCACACCATGGAAGGAAAGAAGCCAACAATTCAAAGAATGTTCTCCAAATTTCATCAATGATATTCAAGGAAGCATTGCCACTTCTTCTAGCCATTCATGGGAAGATTTCAAATGCAATTTCAAGCCAAATTCATACAAGCCTCAATGAGCAACATTCAAACCAATCACACAACAAGATGGAAAGTCTCCAAGCACTTCAAGGAAGAATTTTTAATTGAAAGCTCCAATCTAATAAGGAAATTCGTCCAAGGCATTAAGGGAAATATTTGGGCGCCTCTAGCAAGGAAGCAAATGACTTCCTTGCCCGCCCCTAGACACTTGCCTATATCCTTGTAACTTTCATTTCATGCATCATTAAATGAATACATGTCGAAATAGTTTCCTAGGAACTTTGGGTGCTTGTGTTGCCCCTCTTCCCTCTCCTCTTCTCCCTTGGGTGCTTGTGACGCCCATCTTCTTCTTCTCTTTTCTCAAGGGCCAAGGTTCCCTTCGCTAACCTTTCTTTAAGCTTTTATCTTAAGGAGCAAGAGAACTATCTCTCTCTTCTTGGCACAAGTCCTTCATCTTCACATTGGTGGCGTGATGTGTCTGCAAGTGCATGGATACGTCGAAGTAATAAAATAGATATCAAACCCACATAGACCTATGTATTAAGTACCAAATAATCATATTCTCACTAGCTAAGCAAATGATATATTAAAAATGAGAATTAAATAAATGAACTCTAATGATCGAATGAAATTTAAAAAGAGAAAACTAGGGACAAGGTTTCACCACACTGATTTTAATGACTAAATAGAAAAGAATTTTATACTAGTTACTCAAGTCATGTTAAAGAAAAATTACCTAAATAAAAGTTATCTCCTCTCAGATGCCCAACTTACACTAATTCAACCTTCACTCTCGTGACTTGCTGCCTTCGTGAATTAACCAAGGGTAATTCTAGATCTTATAAATTAAGGGTCACTTTCGTGGCTTAATTCCTCAAGTAAAATTAGATATTATCGTAACTTAATTCTACAGGTTTTACCTATGAGGCTCTAACAAGTTAACTCACTTCTTAGTGTAATTATCTCATCTAACATAATGTAATTGTTAAATTAAAATAATTACATATAAAATAGGCATCAATAGTTAGATTTCTAGAACATAGCTACTCTCATAGTGTAGGTTGCTATTTCTAATTATCGGGGTCCAAGCTTATAAGTCATTGATAGCCCGAAAGGGAACATTACAAGTCTGGCACGCGTGTACCTTGGACTAATCCCCGGCAACGGCGCCAAAAACTTGATAGCCTGAAAGGGAACACTACAAGTCTGGCACGCGTGTACCTTGGACTAATCCTTGGTAACGGCACCAAAAACTTGTTGTTAGGTTTCCACAAGTGCACGAAACTATCGAAGTAATAAAGAAAAGTATCAAATCCATAGGGACCTTATTGTTAAGTACCAAATTGTGGTATTCTTACTAGCTAAGCGAACTAAATATGATGCAAAGCAATAATGGAAAACACACTAACTTAGATAATCAGAGAGAAATATTGGAACTAGGGTTTCATCCTCCTTGATTCTAACGATTAGACATAAATAAAGGATTGTCAATCAAATCTTGTCAAGATAAAGACCTAATTTACTTGATAAAGGTATTGTCTCACTTTCGTGCAGACAATCATGCAGATAACTGATCCTCACTTTCGTGCAAGATCTATTTTCAATGCTGTAGGTAAGTAAATCATCAATCAAAGATCACAAGGATCACTTTCGTGCATCCGGATTCTAAGTTGATAATCTCAAGTGGAGTCTCAAGGATCACTCTCATGCATCCGAGTCTCTATACTAGTTTTACTCATGGATCTCCAACGTTCCGATCCTCACTTTCGTGCAAGATCTCCACGTTTGACAAATAGACTCGATCTATAGATACATGTTATAATCATAACAATAATTCTACTAGAACAGATCAAATAGGATCTACCTAAAGAAGGGTTCCTAACATGCAATTCTAGGGTTCCAAGCTCTCAAGCAAATCACCTTTCAGTCTCATTGCGAAAACTCTAAGAACATAATTAATAACATGAAATTATAGAGAATCTAAGCACAATTTATCACAAGAGTAAAATTATCACAACAAAGATTATCAGGACGAAAGAAAAGAGTTATCTAATCATTAAAAATCAAAGGGATTAAACCCTATGTCTCAAAATAGTATTAAGCTTGCATGGAGAAGAAAATACAAAAATCCATAAATTCAAAAGATCAAAAATCAACTATAAAAGAGGTTTTAGAAAATACAGTACGGCTGTGAAATATTTCACAGCTGTATTTTGCAAGCAGAACTCGATGAACAGTGCTGTCACCACCGATTTCGTTGATTTCTCCTCCAATTGAACTCCTTTTCCTCTGCAACTTCTGGGCTATTGTCTTCTCCTCCAAGCGAATCTTTTGCGTGAAAATCAAGGCTTGAGGTGCCCTCTACGCCTCTCAACATGAGAACAAACTCTAGCTGCCTCTCTGGCGATTTCTCCCTCGATACTGGATAAACGTCCCTCCTTCCTCTTCGTGTGTCTTATCCTCTTAAATACGAGTCCACAGCAATTTTTGGATCTCGATTTGGAGCTCTGGATCAAAAGTTATGGCCCTCACAAGTTTCGTGCCCGTAAGAGTCGCGCAACCAGATGCGTAAAATAAATTATGGCAGTGCCGTAAAATCAACTGAACTTTCTGGTCGGAAATTGCTCTAAATTACGGCCCGTGTTATTTTTTACAGCACTGCCATATTCTTGGGTAGAAATTACACCCGTAATATCCATTACACCCGGGGTGTATTTTTCAAACTCGCTCCGATTTGCATGAAAATTGGCGGGCGGCTTCGTTTCGACGTCCTGAATCCATTCGTGCGCTCAAATCCTTCAAAATCTATCAAAATATGGCACTTTTATCTGAAATTCATGAAAAACAAGAAATTCTGTAGATTCCGTAATATTTAGCAAATAATGCTTAAAAACAAGCAAAAGTTAATAAATATGACACGAAAAGAAATATAAAATGGCATGAAATTTACTATAAATTTCGGTGTCATCAAATACATAAGGCTCAAACTTTGCTTGTCCTCAAGCAAAAATTGATCATAAGAATAACCTTTTCATGCTCAATAAATTTCTAAAATACAACCCATCAATGAAAAATTCCACCAATTGATTTACAAAACTTTAAATAAACATATCATCCTTAGAACCCAACCCTCTAGATTCACAATTCAATTAAATAAAACTTTGCAACTTGTATAATAAATCGAATTTTTCAATCTCATGATTTCACCTAGTTTTCAGTTCAAATCTATTATGCTTTTGTTTACAGGAATTAGGTTTCCAAGATCTTTTTCCACACATAAAATTTTCTTTTTTCTTCACTTTTTTTTTGCAAAGATGGTATGCACCCACATAGATACACATTTTTTATTTTTGACTTCAACTCTTTTCTTCGGTACCACTGTCAATTTTACACAGTGCCAAATAGAGGAGTCTTATTCTTTTTATCTCTCATTATTTTTCATGCATAGACTTCAACCCATGTCTTAGGTACCACTATCAATTTTGCATAGTGTCAAGTAGGGGAGTCTCTCACTATTTTTATGGATCTTGGATTCTTCCTTCCCAACAAATAGCAAAATAGACTAAATATCTACTAGGTTGATCAATTGCTATCAATTCACAATTCATACTCATATACTCATTTTATTTAAAGGAGTAGTTTCACTTTTAGATCTTATTCCTCAAATAACACATCTACCCAAAGTTCCATGCATCAACCAATGTCAAATTTCAAAAGATAGATATGCATTGAAGAAAAAAATCTAACATGATAGGGTTTTTCTCTAATCACAAGTATAAATAATCACATCATCAAGGAAGACATTTTATCAATAAAAATTTTATCAATAAATCATGCCATCATGTAGTATAAAGTGGATCATATGCTTTCATCGGTTTTATCAACAAATTTGAATAAAATCATCATCAAAACAATGAGTTCCATATATCCATAAAATCATTTTTCAAGAGAAAACCAATAAGTAGTACAAATATGATAAAGTCAAAGATGCACTATAAGGAATAGTCATTAATAAGAGAGTGCAAATGATACTCACAAAACCATATAAATCATGCTCAATCATTGTCAGGCCAATGCAGCTGGGTCCAAAGATATGTCTTTTGAAAATTTTAAAACCATATAGATCATGCTCAATCATTGTCAGGCCAATGCAGCTGGGTCCAAAGATATGCCTTTTGAAAATTTTCTGCAAAATTTAAGGTACATAAGGCTCACATAAGGCTCAGATCAAAAACAGTCTCAAAAAAAAATTAATTTTAAAAATAATTTTCTCAAAGAAAGAATCAGAGATATCATCAAGGGTCTAGAAGAGTGCTGGTGGAACAGATGCTAGCTGAAAAGTTGCTAGTAATGATGGTGATGGTGCCGACATAAGGGAGAGTAATCTCTAGTGGCCTGCTAGAGAATACAGTCCTGGAGGTGAGATCGTCGGGCTATGGAAGATAATACTGCACATAAAAAATCAGAGTCAGTAATGAAAAGTCCACTGCATAAATAAATAATATCATGGAATAAGAGGCAGCAAAAGAAATAAGAATCTACAAGTGGTATAAACCACTGTCGACGACTGGAAACAGTGATGTTAGAGGCAGATGCAGTGGTTGCTAGAGGTGCTGCAAATCCGGAGTCAAAAGAAACAACAACAGATAGAAAGCAAATCAAGCAATTTTTGAATTTTTTTATGAAAAGTAGTCATACCCTAGAATAAAATTTAATGATCCAAATAGAGAAAAGACAAAACCATGAAGTAGAATAAAACTTGATCTTCCCAGGTATGTGAAAAATAAAGGATCAAAATCTTTCAGGAATTTAGGGTATTAGCAGAAAGAAGGCTACTCAGATTAAAAACTGCACAAACTGCACAAAAGTTAATCAAAAAGTTAATCAAATTCGAAAAGTTGGCATGTGTTTCAGAATGATCCATGAACTTTAAAATTCTGTAAAAATATCCAAATTATAGACAAAGATGAGTACTTCCATGTCGTGAAAAAGATAAAAAATTTTCGCAACCCAGTTTCTTAAAATTGCAGCGAGAAAACACCTACTCAGATAAGGATACTGCAGTTTAAAAAATACGGTACCGTAAAATTCTTTACGGTAGTGCCGTAATTTGCAAAGAATTCTCGGGTAAGAAATAATCAAGAAATACGGTACCGTGAAATTGGTTACGGTACTGCCGTAAAAATTGAAAAATTTTCGGATGAAAAGCAGTCGAAATTACGGCACGTGAAGTAAAAAACGGTCAGGAAATACGGTACCGTAAAATAAATACGGTACCGCCGTAAAATACAGAAAACTCTCAGGAGAAGAAATCAACACAGATTACGGGCGTAAAATAGATTATGGCAGTGCCGTATTTTGCGCCAAATTTGATTTTCCTACAAAAAATAAAAGAAAAATTAATTCTAAAAATAAACAAAAATAAAAGCAACTAAACTAAGCAAAAGTGCTTGGGTTGCCTCCCAAGAAGCGCTAATTTTAGGTCCATAGCTTGACCAAAAATCAATATCATGGTGAAGCAGGTGAATCAGTTCCAAAGTAGATTGCATGCAATTTCTTCCTCTTTCGTTGTCCAAAAATTTTAGCCACTAATTCAAAAATACATAATTGCAAATAAATCAAAATCAAAGTTGCTTTCTCAAATATGTTGAAATCAAAATCAAAATTTTCAATAATCTTCCTATGTTTGTCACCAAGCAGAATCATATGTCCTTTCTTCAACTTTATCTTTTCAATTGCAATAAAAGTAGGACTTCCATCAAAATAATCAAGCATTGGATCATCATAACAATAGTCTTTATGTCTCTCATTAGAATCTTCAATAAAGCACAATTTCTCAAATAGATCACAAGATTCAATAGTAGACATGGGAAAAATATCAACATGGTGAGATTCATCAAAGTTTGTAAAATTCATATCCTTTTCAATTTCATCATGCTCATCATCAAACAATTTTTCAATATCAAAATTATCAACAAAATCAAGATGAGACTCTTCAAAATTAATTTCCTCATGCTTCCCCACAAATAATTCATCATCAGAAGAGTCAAAATCAGAATCATATGAAAAAGAATTAATAGAATCAGAGTTGACCATAAGAGATTTATCATTAATTTCAAAAATATCACCAAAATCATAGTGGGGCTCATCAATGTCTATAATTTTTGAACCTTCATTATGCTCATCAGATTTAACCATAAATAAGATATTATCAAAATCATGTTGGGGTATGCCCTTAAGGCTAATGTTTGAGGCCTTGGGATTGTATCAGTATCATGTAATAAACTCTTGTGTTTATAAAGGCATGGTTATTATTCAGGTTGTTACCTTGTCTGCTGTAATAAGTGTACTACTGAATAATGTCTCAAAGCTGTTCAGCTAGGCTGACATGCTAAATGTCCTTAGTCGATATATCTTGGTGAACATGAGACAGCCTTGATATGATTGAGACTAATATGTATTCTAATCTTATAGGATGCTTCGAGCATGGAATAAGATGTAGACTCATGGGTACATTGGATGTACTGGACAGACCCTACTAGGATATTCAATTGCTTGTCACAATGTGAATAATCCTTGTATGCTACAAGTGGCACATGTCCTTTGACTTGAGATCACTTGTGTTCCTAAATGATGAATGTCATTGTTTTGAGGTAGTTCAATATCATTTGAAATATAATGGTTATAGACTATCTTGGATAATGATCATGAGTCAGGTTAGGACACTAGTGATAGATAAAGGATTGCCGTCTCCTTGTTTAAGGAGTGTGATGTTCTAAGGCCCCCCCCTATATGAGATGATTGAGAAAGTGTATGGCCATACCCAGATGACTATGTTCATCTGATTTAATCATGCTCATCGTATTGGAGTCACAAGCTTGACACGCTTGTCCAATAAGAACATCCAGTGGCAAAGGATACATGTATGCCTTGTGAAGTGGATTCACACTTGTGCTATGGTTTGGGTGTAGTCTTGGAAGACTCTTTCCTTTATATCGGGAGACAGTGATGTGTTGCTAGATACCCCTCACTGATCGTGATAATGTAAGTTATTGTTACCGACATTTAAAGGAAACCCATAGGGTCGCACAATTTGATGATATGGCTTACTTGAGTCAGATCGTGTGGACTGAATTGTTTGGGTTCAGTTTAAAGGGATTTAATCTCTGATTGTAAGTGAGATCTGGTCTGATCATGTTTGATTGATTAGGGCTTGAGATCGGTAAGCTTCGATCGAGAGAGATGATGCTAGATCGGTGAGATCAAGAGCATCATGAGATGAACGGTTAGATTGGAAACCTTAGGGTTTAGTTGATCTAGACCGATTGGCTTGGGCTGGCTTGGTTTGGCCTTTGGACCGAACACATTTACTTTGAACCGGTTCAAGAGCTTGAACGTATGGTTCATTGTTTTGGCGTTTTGATCGATTTAGTGATCATGAACGCATGGCTTAATGGATTTTCCAATTTTGGAAAGTCATTTAGCGCATGTTCCCTTGAACGCCAAATGACTTGAACGCTCCATTCAACTCTCGTCTCCTTGCTCTTGCTTGACGAGACTTTGGCGTGGAGAAGGCGAGGTCTTGGTGGAGGTTCGGCAAGCCTAGACATCATCTCTCATTTCCTTACCATACGAGAGGGACCCTTGAAGGACCTTGCTAGCACAAGGATCTCCAAGGAGCAAGCACATCATCTTGTGTGCGTCAACTAGGGAGAAGATCCCTTTCGATCTTTCTCTTCCAAGTCGCCATCTTCCTCATGGCTTTGGTATGGATCTAAACTTCATCAAGTTGATCATATTATCTTGCTAAGATCCATGAAAAACCCTTGCTTCCGCTTGCAATTTTTATGCGCCACCCTTAAGGGTTTTTCGCCCCCCTCTTGAAAGGGGTTTCATCTGCTTGCGCTCCCCCTTGAAGGGGACTCTTCAATTGGTATCAGAGCATGCGGTTCAAGCATGTAATATGATTGCTTGGTATATTTTGTGATCCTTGGTTGCGCATTTACATGTATGCTTAGATCTTGTTGACATGCGAAACTTACATGTTATTTCTTCATGCGAAAGTAAGATGTTTACCTTATGTTGGCGCATGTTGTTTGTTCATCTTGTCGCATGTCTTGTGTTGGCGCTTAGTTCATGTTATTTTATCAAAAACCTAACATGCGCGCCTATGACTAGATCTAAGTGGCGCCTACTATAAACCCTTAGATGGGTTGATGGGGTTGAAGTCACCTCTAGGTTAGATCCAATAGTCTGATCAGACCATCTGACAGCCGAGATGGATCGACCAGATGGCACCTGTGCGTAAGCACGAGGTGGCTATAGGTCGATTGCATCTTAGGCGTGTAGCGAGGTCTGGTTGAGACAACCAGGAACACACATGAGTTAGGCCCGGGATCACACCCGCTTGCCAGACCTCATGAGGGTTGTTCAGCCCTTGGCGCATGCATGGTTGACCATTAGGTCAACTCGAGTCAGTTAGGACTTGGTGCATGCAAGGGGCAGAGGATCTGACTAGATGAATGAGTGGATCCCTATCAATGGACCATTGTAAGGTTGTAGGGCACATAAGAAAATTAAAATTGATGCCAATGGGGTTTTCAAAATTTATTTTCTTTTAATTGGATCACATGTTGTTTGATGCCTATGCTTGTTTATTTATTCTTATGTGGGCTGCCCATGTTAAATGTGTGCTGTGCTGGGGCCTGCGTGCCTGGAATTAAACCTGTAAATTAATATTATTGTGATCTGTGAATCACTTTTTAATTAATTTATTGTATAATTGACCTGCGAGTCAAACTTGTCTAGATAGATCAAAATGTATTTTGATTAGACAAGAGCACAAAGGCACACATCCCAGAGGGGCATTCAGCTGGTGGCGCACCTGAGGTGCTCTTGGCGCAAGGGCCCTGGGTTGGACCAGATGAGATGCTAAAGACCCAAGAAGAGCAAGTGAAGACTTAAGTATCTTAAGGTCTTACTTAGGCTATGGGCTTTTACCACATAAGATGCATGCTTTCTTTTATTGTTTAAATAAGTAGAACAGCATGATTTATTTATCTTCTGCTATAGCCATAGGATTTGCCTGATAGTAAGAAGATAAAAGACCGTTAAAATCCAAACGCTAAAATATCAAGCACGTAATGCCTTCTGACGCGAAACCTCACTGTTCTGACTATCGTTGGAGCCGTGTTGTACCCACTCAGTGGGCACGTCCATCTATCTTCAGACAGTGCGGGATTTCACCTGCGTGTTACAGAGAAGGGATTTATCGCTTCTCGTTGCTCAGCATAGCACGTGGTGGTCCAGGGAGTAGGTCGGGTCAGCTTGACCATGTAGGCTACATATGTGGCGCATATGGTAGCGCATGGAGGCAGCCATCTGAGGGATCAGAGACTGTGTTGTACCAACTCAGTTGGCACAGTCTGCTGGATTGCCCAGGTGAAGGGGAATCGCACGGGTTGGCGATTGGCTGGGACAGCCTACTAGAAATTAGTGCTTGTCATCTCTGTGCATCTTATCTCGCCTGAGCGGGACGCGGAGACCAAGTATGAAATCTGGATCCCATCTCACTAAAAGAGTTCCACTCTTTCGGGCTGTTTTGCTGGATTTTTCAGCCAGATAAAATAGTGAGAAAAAGAATCTTTCTTAAGTCCTGGATTGATTCTATACATTGATACTGACCTTGCTGTTCTTGCATTGTTGTAGATTCCTGCAGCAACGAACACCATGAGCTTCAATGTGCGATCCCTACTGGAAAGGGAGAAGTTTGCTGGGCCAAACTTCTCAGACTGGTTCGGACACCTTAAGATCGTTCTTAAGGCAGAGAGGAAACTGTATGTCCTCGAGACGGCTGTGCCGCCTCAACCCGCTGCGAACGCCGCAAGGGCGGTTCGTGATGCTTATGAAAAGCACGTCAATGATAGCATTGATGTCGCTTGCCTGATGCTAGCGTCTATGACGCCACCGCTGCAGCGTCAGCATGAGGATATGTCGGCTATAGAAATTATAGCGAACCTCAAGATGCTGTATGCTGCACAGGCGAGGACAGAACGCTATAATCTGACAAAGCTTTTCTTTCAGAGCAAACTGGCTGAAGGGAGCCCAGTGGGAGCTCACGTGCTCAAGATGATTGGGCACAAGGAGGCTCTGGAGAAACTGGGGCATACCATCAACCAGGAGCTTGCTGTAGACATTATTCTGCAGTCTCTCCCGCCCTCTTTCGATGCGTTCATTATTAATTTTAATATGAACAAGATCGATTGTACTCCGGCAGAGCTGCTGAATATGCTCTTGACAACTGAGGAGACTCTGAAGGGAAAGCCTTCAACCTCTGTCTTAATGGTTCCTTCTAGGAACAAGAAGAAGGGGAAGAAGGGCAAAGCCCCTGTCAAGAACTACAGTAAGGCTCTGAAACAAAAGGTTAAGCGGTCGAAGGACAACAGGTGTTTCCACTGTGGCCAGCTGGGTCACTGGAAAAAGGACTGTAAAGCGCTCCAAGGAGATAAGAGGGGAAGCATCGCTTCTGGCTCAAGTATATATGTGACTGAGGTCATGTTATCTTCTTCTTCTATTTCATGGGTGTTGGACACTGCATGTGGAGTTCACATTTGTTCAAATGTGCAGGAACTCAAGAGAAGAAGGCAGGTGGGACAGCATGAGGTAGACCTACGTGTTGGAAACGGGGCACGGGTTGCTGCTGTTGCTGTAGGAGACTATTTCATTTCTTTACCATCTGGCATTGTATTGGAATTAAACAATTGTTATTTTGTACCCAGTATAACCAAGAATATTATCTCTATTCCTGCTCTTGTCAGGAAAGGATTTGCCTTTGAATGCAATATTTCAAAGTGTGTACTTTCTCTTGATAATATTGTTTATGCTACTGGTTCAATTAACAATGGGTTATTCATATTGGACATGGAATATTCTATACAAAACATTGATAATAAGAAAGCCAAGTATGCTGAAGACAGCACCTTGTTATGGCATAGTCGTTTAGGCCATATCAACAAGAAGCGCATTAAGCGGTTGCATGATCATGGACTGCTGGGATCATTCTCCTATGAGGAAATTGATACATGCAAAGCTTGTTTGATGGGTAAAATGACGAAGTCACCTTTTCCTAACAAAGGTCAAAGGGCTTCAGGTTTACTTAACCTTATACACAGTGATGTGTGTGGGCCGTTTAGTAAACATGCCAGAGGTAGCTATCAGTACTTCATTACATTTACTGATGATTTCAGTAGATATGGTTATGTCTATCTAATGAGACATAAGAGTGAATCCTTTGACAAGTTCAAAGAGTTCAAGAATGAAGTACAGAATCAGCTAGGCCGAAATATCAAGGCACTTCGTTCTGATCGAGGTGGAGAATACCTGAGTCATGCGTTTACTGACAATCTGAAGGAGTGTGGGATTATCTCACAGCTCACTCCGCCAGGAACACCGCAATGGAATGGTGTGTCCGAGAGGAGAAATAGAACGTTACTTGATATGGTTCGTTCTATGATGAGTCAGGCTACTCTTCCATATTCCTTTTGGGGATTTGCACTGGAAACAGCTGCAAAGGTACTAAACCGAGTGCCATCCAAGGCCGTTTCAAAGACGCCATATGAATTATGGTATGGGAAACAGCCGAGCTTGACATTTATCAGGATCTGGGGTTGCGAGGCTTATGTCAAAAAGCTCGCCTCTGGGAAACTGGAGAACAGATCTGAGAAATGCGTCTTTGTCGGTTACCCTAAGGAAACTAAGGGTTATTATTTCTACGATCCCAAAGAGAACAAAGTATTTGTTGCTCGGACGGCCATATTTCTTGAGAAGGAGTTTCTTCTGCAAGAAGCCAGTGGGAGAGAAATAAAGCTGGATGAGAATCCAGAGGAAGGACAAAGTAGTCAAGCACAGTTGGATGAGCTTGAGCCGGTGGATCAGGTTATTGAACAACCTGAGGCTCAGATATCACGGGAACCGCGAAGATCGGGAAGGATCCGTCGTCAGCCTGAGTGCTATGATGGAGTCTACATCATTGATAATGATGAACCCCTTACTTATGCGGATGCGGTCAGTGGACCGGAGTCAGCTAGATGGCTTGAAGCTATGCGAGCCGAGATGGACTCCATGTCAGATAACCAAGTCTGGGATTTGGTTGATCCGCCTCCGGGAGTAATCCCTATAGGCTGTAAATGGATCTTCAAGAAGAAGATTGACATGGATGGTAACGTGGTTACCTATAAAGGCAGGCTAGTTGCGAAAGGTTTCAAACAAATCTACGGGATAGATTATGATGAAACTTTCTCTCCTGTAGCCATGTTCAAGTCTATTCGGATTCTTTTCGCGATAGCAGCATATTACGATTATGAGATCTGGCAGATGGATGTGAAAACAGCTTTCCTTAATGGAAATCTGGATGAGGATGTGTATATGACACAACCTGAAGGTTTCACTAATCCATCAGATCGTCATAAAATATGCAAACTAAAGAAGTCCATTTATGGACTGAAACAAGCATCTAGAAGCTGGAATATTCGTTTTGATGAATCAATCTCTGAGTTTGGTTTCATCAAGAACGAAGATGACCCGTGTGTATATAAGAGGTTTAGTGGGAGTGTGATTACATTCCTAGTCCTCTACGTCGATGACATCTTGATCATTGGAAATGATATTCCAGAAATGCATGCGGTTAAGGCATGGCTAAGGAAATATTTCCAGATGAAAGATTTAGGAGAAGCAGCCTATGTATTAGGTGTGAAGATCTACAGGGATAGATCTAAGAGGCTTCTCGGGCTGTGCCAGAGTACTTACATCGATAAAGTCCTGGAGAGATTCCATTTAGAGAATTCTAAAAGAGGATATCTTCCAGTCAGACATGGTCTGAATCTTTCGAAGAGTCAGTGTCCACAAACACAGACTGAGAAAGATGAAATGGACAATACGCCTTATGCTTCGGCTATTGGATCCATTATGTATGCGATGTTGTGTACTCGCCCAGACGTCGCTTACGGGTTAAGCGTGACCAGTCGGTTCCAAAGTAATCCAGGTATGGCGCACTGGATTGCAGTCAAGAACATTATAAAATATCTGCGGAGGACCAAAGATATGTTCTTGATATATGGTGGTCAGGAAGAACTCAGTATAGAAGGATATACTGATGCTTCGTTCCAGTCGGACCAGGATGATTTCCGATCGCAATCAGGCTATGTTTTTAGCCTGAATGGTGGAGCGGTGGTGTGGAAAAGTTTCAAACAGTCAACTGTTGCTGATTCCACAACAGAAGCCGAGTATGTTGCAGCCTCGGAAGCATCCAAGGAGGCAGTGTGGATTCGTAAGTTCGTGAGAGAACTTGGTGTTGTTCCTTCGAGTGTCGATCCTTTGGTTATCTTCTGTGATAACACTGGAGCCATCGCACAAGCAAAGGAACCACGGTCGCACCAGAAGTCCAAGCACATACAGAGACGGTTTCACTTGATCCGGGAGATCATAGATCGTGGCGAGATCAAAATATGCAAGGTTCATACAGACGACAATCTGGCTGACCCGCTTACCAAGCCTCTGGCGCAGCAGAAGCATGAGAAGCACTGTAATAACATGGGTTTGAGATTTCTCAACCATTAGATTAAGTGCAAGTGGGAGATTGTTGGGGTATGCCCTTAAGGCTAATGTTTGAGGCCTTGGGATTGTATCAGTATCATGTAATAAACTCTTGTGTTTATAAAGGCATGGTTATTATTCAGGTTGTTACCTTGTCTGCTGTAATAAGTGTACTACTGAATAATGTCTCAAAGCTGTTCAGCTAGGCTGACATGCTAAATGTCCTTAGTCGATATATCTTGGTGAACATGAGACAGCCTTGATATGATTGAGACTAATATGTATTCTAATCTTATAGGATGCTTCGAGCATGGAATAAGATGTAGACTCATGGGTACATTGGATGTACTGGACAGACCCTACTAGGATATTCAATTGCTTGTCACAATGTGAATAATCCTTGTATGCTACAAGTGGCACATGTCCTTTGACTTGAGATCACTTGTGTTCCTAAATGATGAATGTCATTGTTTTGAGGTAGTTCAATATCATTTGAAATATAATGGTTATAGACTATCTTGGATAATGATCATGAGTCAGGTTAGGACACTAGTGATAGATAAAGGATTGCCGTCTCCTTGTTTAAGGAGTGTGATGTTCTAAGGCCCCCCCTATATGAGATGATTGAGAAAGTGTATGGCCATACCCAGATGACTATGTTCATCTGATTTAATCATGCTCATCGTATTGGAGTCACAAGCTTGACACGCTTGTCCAATAAGAACATCCAGTGGCAAAGGATACATGTATGCCTTGTGAAGTGGATTCACACTTGTGCTATGGTTTGGGTGTAGTCTTGGAAGACTCTTTCCTTTATATCGGGAGACAGTGATGTGTTGCTAGATACCCCTCACTGATCGTGATAATGTAAGTTATTGTTACCGACATTTAAAGGAAACCCTTAGGGTCGCACAATTTGATGATATGGCTTACTTGAGTCAGATCGTGTGGACTGAATTGTTTGGGTTCAGTTTAAAGGGATTTAATCTCTGATTGTAAGTGAGATCTGGTCTGATCATGTTTGATTGATTAGGGCTTGAGATCGGTAAGCTTCGATCGAGAGAGATGATGCTAGATCGGTGAGATCAAGAGCATCATGAGATGAACGGTTAGATTGGAAACCTTAGGGTTTAGTTGATCTAGACCGATTGGCTTGGGCTGGCTTGGTTTGGCCTTTGGACCGAACACATTTACTTTGAACCGGTTCAAGAGCTTGAACGTATGGTTCATTGTTTTGGCGTTTTGATCGATTTAGTGATCATGAACGCATGGCTTAATGGATTTTCCAATTTTGGAAAGTCATTTAGCGCATGTTCCCTTGAACGCCAAATGACTTGAACGCTCCATTCAACTCTCGTCTCCTTGCTCTTGCTTGACGAGACTTTGGCGTGGAGAAGGCGAGGTCTTGGTGGAGGTTCGGCAAGCCTAGACATCATCTCTCATTTCCTTACCATACGAGAGGGACCCTTGAAGGACCTTGCTAGCACAAGGATCTCCAAGGAGCAAGCACATCATCTTGTGTGCGTCAACTAGGGAGAAGATCCCTTTCGATCTTTCTCTTCCAAGTCGCCATCTTCCTCATGGCTTTGGTATGGATCTAAACTTCATCAAGTTGATCATATTATCTTGCTAAGATCCATGAAAAACCCTTGCTTCCGCTTGCAATTTTTATGCGCCACCCTTAAGGGTTTTTCGCCCCCCTCTTGAAAGGGGTTTCATCTGCTTGCGCTCCCCCTTGAAGGGGACTCTTCAAATCAGAATTATCATCAAAAGAAGGTTCTTCAATTTCAATTTTCTCAATCTTTTCCTCAAATAAACTATCAGATAAATCAATTTCACAATCATAAAAATGAGATTCATGAATATCCACATAAGGCTCAATCTCAAAACAATCATAATCAGTGGGGGAATTTTTAAAATCAACTTTCTCAGCTTCCAAATCAAACTCAAATAAATAATCATGTTGTGCAATCTGGGTTTCTAGCAATTTAATATTAGCAGTCAAAGATTCTTCTTGAAAAGAATTTTGATTAACTAAACTCTTAAGATCCTCAATGTGCTTTCTTTCATTTGCCATAATTTTTTCACACATGATTTCTAAGCTAGATTTTTCAGTATCCTCATAGTATGGCACAGAAACATGATCATGGCAATCATCATAAAAAGAATTTTGATTTTTCCAACTAGAATAATAATGATCATCTTGAAAACATGGTAAATTAGACTTTGCATTACATCTAAATTTGCAATCAGAAGAACAATGATCAAAATATCCACAAATATCACATCTAATAGAAGAAGAATAATGATCATCTTGATACCATGGTGAGTTAGGATTTGCATGATTTCTAAATTGACATTCATAAGTAAAATGATCAGAAGACTTACAAATATTACATGTAACAAGATAAGAGCGTAATTTCTCAATTTCCGCAATAGACATCTGTGATTTATCTGTATGCTCATAGCGTAATTTCGCTAATTCTGCAATAGACATATGTGAATAATCTTTATGCTCACCTTGTTGCATGTATCCCTTACCTCTTTCAGAAGCCCATGAATTATGATAAAAAGACATATTTACCAAATCTATCAAAAGCAGAAAGATAATCCAACACTAGTCAATCAAGAAATTTTTTTTTTCAGAATATAGAAAAAAATAGAAAACACAAGTAGATTCACAAATCTTCAGATATCACAGTTCTGTCACAACTGTGAAAATCCAAAACTTGCAAAAAGAAAAAAACAAAGTTAAATCTAAAACAAAAATACTTAGTCTAGCAATACTAACAACTATTATGATATTAACAAACTAAGGTCCCAGCAACGGCGCCAAAAACTTGATAGCCCGAAAGGGAACACTACAAGTCTGGCACGCGTGTACCTTGGACTAATCCTTGGTAACGGCACAAAAAACTTGTTGTTAGGTTTTCGCAAGTGCACGGAACTATCGAAGTAATAAAGAAAAGTATCGAATCCATAGGGACCTTACTGTTAAGTACCAAATAGTGGTATTCTTACTAGCTAAGTGAACCAAATATGATGCAAAGCAATAATGGAAAACACACTAACTTAGATAATCAGAGAGAAATATTGGGACTAAGGTTTCATCCTCCTTGATTCTAACGATTAGACATAAATAAAGGGTCGTCAATCAAATCTTGTCAAGATAAAGACCTAATTTACTTGATAAAAGGTATTGTCTCACTTTTGTGCAAACAATCATGCAGATAACCGATCCTCACTTTCGTGCAAGATCTATTTTCAATGTTGTAGGTAAGTAAATCATCAATCAAAGATCACAAGGATCACTTTCGTGCATCCGGATTCTAAGTTGATAATCTCTAGTGGAGTCTCAAGGATCACTTTCGTGCATCCGAGTCTCTATACTAGTTTTACTCATGGATCTCCAACGTTCCAATCCTCACTTTCGTGCGTTAACTTTGGATCTATGACAATAGACTCTATCTATAGATCTCCACGTTGAGACTCTCAATGTTAAGGATTTTTATTTCCTTTCAATATCAAGAATCTTTATATCCTTTCTCTTAATATCAAGGATCTTTATATCCTTTCAATGTCAAGGATCTATATATCCTTAAACCCTATTCAAGAATTCTATGAATTCAACATTGAATTCTACAAATTCAAAGTATTGTTTATGACTTCAAGGATTCTGTATCCTTAAGCTTTGGGTATGCATACAAAAAAGAGAAAGCAGGGGAGAACTCTCGGCTAATAGCTGGAAATTAAAGGATGTGTTTTCACCATCATTTTTTTAAGTAGATTCCTAAAAATAAAGAGATATAAGAGAAAATAGCTAATACGGTGATCTTTTTAGCCTCACTCTCTTAAACGACGCTATGAACAAGGAGTATAAAAAAAAAAAGAAGAAAGGGAGCAGCAACAAAGAACAAAAAAAAAGAAAGGAAGGTTTATTTAACTCAATCTGCAAGCTTACTGTCGGACAAAGAAGGTGGAGTTTCTTCCCGCCACCTGGACAGTGACGATGAAAAATTGAGCAAAAGAAGATGCGGGATTTTAAGTTTGTGCACTTGATTGAGATCCTATGTGCACTACAGCAGCGTTTAATCTGAAATTAAGTGAATCCTAGTCACTTTCAAGTTTAATTAATGGATTCGGACCTAATTGAAGCGGATCAAAGAGGAACGAACCCAACCTAATTTGTTGTAGCTGACTTTGCGTCACTAGCCCAACGGTGCCACCATCTTTCCTTGCCAGCTTCTCGTTGCCAGAAACGCAGTGTCACCATCATTCTTTTCCTTATAAATAGCTACAGCCGCCGCCTTCACTATCTTCTCCCTTGATGACCACCTCTTCCAGATCAAGCACACCCTTGGCCGACTAGAAAGGGCAACGCCGTCATTAGCATCCGCACGGACGCCATCGTCCCCGACATCAACATCTTCTCCTCGCCTCTTCCTGGAACTCGAGTCTAGTGACCAAGATGTAGCAGCCTTCGCGGAACCCCGTTGAGCAGAGCAGCGCCATGATCGGTGACTCGGCTGCTCGAAGTTGTCAATCGGCAGACAGAAGCATAGTAGTCCTCGCTGAGAAGAAATTCCAAGTAGCTCCACCGGAAGCTGAGCAACGCTTCTGCCATTGATGGTTCTGGCTCCCCCTCGTCTCTTCCTGGACCTCAAACCCAGCAACCCTAAAATCGTGCCTCATTATCAGCGCTGCCTGAAGCCCACCATGCCCCGGCGAGCGGAGAGCGCCATCGTCGATGCGAAGCTCAGCACTCCTCATTCCCCTCGAAATGCAACTTCGGCGAGCAGTTCAAAGTCCTCCATCAGACGCCGTGACCTCGCCTCCCCCTTCGTCTCCCCCGGGAAATCGAGCTAGCGAAATTAATAAGCAGCATTGCCTAAAACTCGTTGCACCTCAGCGAGCAGCGAAAGCAGCTCCATTGAAAGCTTGGCGACGCCACCGCAAACCTAGCAGCCCTAAAATCACAGCACCGCCGAGCAGCACAGTAGTGCCGAAGCTGTCACCTTTTTGTTTTACCAACGCCCTCGCTAGAACTTCCTCCGACGGAAGTCCGGCAGCGTCGCAGTCTCACCAGGGGCAGCGGAGTGGTAAATAGCGAAACGAAAGAGTAAAGTTACTCTTTCACCGGGGAAATAAAAATACAATAAAATAAAAATAAATAAATAATATTGACGCAGCCGTTGGTGGTTTACTTATCCTTTGATAATTTGAACTTAACGTCTCGTTTAAATAAGCGTCAACCTTAAAATTTTTGAAACACTCTCCATTGAATATTTAAATTAAAATATTCATAATCCTAATACACTACAATGAAATATTGTTTGAAAAATACGTACACCAATGTTTGACGTTGGGGCATCAATCCTCAATATGACGTTACGATTGTTAAGGCTAAAGTTTTATTAAAATATCCATTAAAATATCTATTAAGCCATCAAGGCCAAATATTTTCCAAAATTTAAATACCCAATAAGTTGTTGAGGCCGGGTATTTTTAAAAAAATTAAAATACACAATAAGCCAGTGAGGCTAGGTATTTTCTAAATACAAATATCCAATAAGCTATAAAGGCCGGATATTTTTGCAAGTCAATTTAAATGCTCATAAGCCATTAAGGCCGACCACAAGTCAAATTCAAATGCTCATAAGCCATCAAGGCCGATTATAAATCAAATTCAAATACTCATAAGCCACTAAGGCCGAATACTTTCCAAATCAAATTTAAATGCTCATAAGCCACTAAGGCCAAGCATATGTCTAAATTCAAATGTTCATAAGCCATCAAGGCTGAGCACATGCTCATAAGCCATTAAGACTGAACACATATCAAAATCTAAATGCTTATAAGCCATCAAATACTCATAAGCCGTTAAGGCCGAGTATAAATTAAATTTTAATGCTCATAAGCCACTAAGGCGAGCACAAGTCAAATCAAATGCTCATAAGTCATCAAGGCCAAGCATAAATCAAATTCAAATGCTCACAAGCCACCAAAGGCTGAGCATAAATTAAGTTTAAATACTCACAAGTTATCAAAACCGTGTATATTAAGTTCAAACGCTCATAAGCCATTAAGACCAAGCATAAATCAAGTTCAAATGCGCACAAGCCATTAAGGCCGAGCACAAACTAAAATCCAATTGCTCACAAGCCATCAAGGCCGAGCACAAGTCAAATCCAATTGCTCATAAGCCTTCGAGGCTGAGCATCAATCAATTTCAAAATATTCATAAGCCATTAAGGTCGAGCATAAATCAAATTCAAATGCTCATTGTCATGCCCCGGCGGGAAGCCAGCTATTTCTAGTATATGGTTCCCCAGGGAGTAACAATATTGATAGGAACCAAAAACTATAATAATCCAATATTCGTTATTAAATAAATAATCCAAATTTATCATCAACGGTTTTATAACACAATATCTGAATGCAACTATCCAAATTATCAACTGAAATAAAATACAAAGACAAACTATCTCAACTCGGGCTGGTATCTGCTATCTACTCTATCCCTCCCAGACGCTAACTCTGTACCTGGAAGAGAAACAAGGGAGGTTAGCAAAAATGCTAAGTAGGAATCAACAAACATGGTGAGAGAATCAAGAAACATGATAATACAACAACTGAAACAACGATATACAAATAATATAAGAATGTCGTGCAAATCATCAAGCTGGCCAACAGATCTCACTTAAGAGCCACACTCATTTTCAGAGTGTTTCCACTGTTGCTCATGCAATGGAACGACTGTACTAAACAGCCCGGAGTGTTGCGTCCAACACTGACATCCGTAATATTGCCCTCAAGACAACTGGCGGTGCCGTACCGGCATCTCAGATAGTCCGATACGCGTCAGAACTATTACTCAGATAAACATGCCACTAGAGAATAAATCATCCAGGTCAGCGGTCAAAATATATCACGACTTTATCATCTCAGATTTACAACGGTTCCATATACTCATGTGTCAATATCACAGATACACAATTGTTCAACCATGCTCATAAGCCAATATATCAGAGATCTCAAAACAGGTTTGTTAACCATTCATACAGAACAGAATATGACCAAATAAACAAGATAATTGAGGTCAACAGGAATTCAAAAACAAATCAAGCAGACGAAGCAATCAGATATCAGTGTCAATCAATTCTATCATATGCATCATATATCAAATCAAAGGATTAGGCAGCAAATCTTATAATTCTTGACACTGTAACAAAGGAGTAGGGTAAGATTCCTACCTCAATCGCTATTATCCTGAATTCTTTTGAAAAGCTAGTAAGTTGTATATCAAACAATGCAAGCCGATTATTGGATCAATCACTCTGTAACATGACTTTGTACATGAACTCTATCAATAAACATTCTAATTTGAAAACCAAAACTACCGACATGTAGAACATAACCCTAAACCTAGAGAACCACTCTTAGATCATATGAACTGAACCTAAAACCCACTGAACCGGACGGAATTGCAATGAACCGATCAATTTACCTTGAACCAAGTCAGACCAACACTTAGAACTTACATTACACCAAATATACAAGTCATCTAAAGAAACCCAGATTACCATTAGATAGGATTACCTTTACAACGACTACCTGAACCGGCGCGGATTCGACCGAATCGGGGTCGAACCGGTCGAAATTCAATTACTGACCCAACTGGAATTGAACCGCTAGGTCCGGTTCAATTCGATTTCAAAACTCAGCGACCGGTTTATTTATAAATAAACCGCCGCCCAAACCCTAATTTTGGACCGAACCGACGTTCGCCCGCGTCGCCCAAACGCCGCCGCACAAGGCTGCCGGACTTTGCGTCCGCTGCTTGCGCCGGCGAGCTCCCGAGGGCGCGTCAAAGATCGGATCGTCGCCAAACTTCGCCAGTAGACTCCCGATGATGAAGCAGGGCTCTACGACCAGTTTCGGCGAGTTTTTGACCCACGGTCGAAGCATCCGAAGCGACAGAAGGTATCGACGGTGGCGCCGCCGCTGTCGATACACAAAACTTAACCAAACTCATCTATACCGAAATCGAATTTCACCAAAACTTCAGGAAAGGTAGGATACCTTGCTACGATGCTGTATCATAGACTAGAGCCGAGAGATCACTGTCGATGGAGGCGCTGGAAGACTGGAACTTGTGGCGGCACCGCTTGAGCTCCAGCGACGAGTTCGAGTTCGATTTCTCCCCTCTAGAGGCGCTTCGAGGCTTGAAGATGCTTTAGGTTCTGATTCTAATTGAGACGAGCGGAAGCCCTCTAATATAGAGGTAAAACGCGTCCAAGGTCGGCGAGATCGCGACGACGACTCGATCGCCGCAAAAATCGAAGAAGACGACGCGTCGACTCGGTTTCCGAAATTCAAATTTAAATCTGGATCAAATAGAATGGGTGTGATTTAAATAACAAAAGCAAACCTAGCCCAGTGGTTGGGCTCAGCTGATTCCGCGGACGCGTTGCGGGTTCGAGCCCTAGCGAATGCGGTTTTTGTTTTAATTAAAATCAATGTAAATCCGACTTAACAAAAAGAAGCATGGATTAATATCAGAAACAAAGACTTAGCCTGGTGGTTGGGTTGTGTCTGAAAATCAAATGCATTGTGGGTTTGAGCCCTTGCGAATGCATAATAAGTTTTTATATAAAACTTATTATTTTATCCTTTTAAAATTCTGAAAAATTTCAAAAAAATCATAAAAATTACTAAAAATATAATTTCTCGATTTCTAAAATAAAATTTTAATATTTATGAAATCAAGGTTATAACACTCATAAGCTATCAAAGCCGAGTATAAATCAAATCAAGTGCTCACAAGCCACCAAGACCGAGCATAAATCAAATTCAAATGCTCATAAGCCATCAAGGGCGAGCATAAATCAAATCTAATGCTCACAAGCCACTAAGCCGAGTACAAGTCAAATTCAAATCCTCATAAGCCATCAAGGCCGAGCACATGCTCATAAGCCATTCAGGCTGAGTGCATAACGAATACCAAATACGCCATCAAGGCCGAGTATTCAAATACCCACATGTTCATAGAAAATCGAACATCTGTTGATAAGTCTTTCTTTGACCAAAGAAGATTGCTTCAAATTTGAAGTTATTCATGAGTCATGTATTGATATGATATTTATAAAATTATTTTATTTTCCAATTATGTGATATTGTCTTTTTACTTATATAGATCACTTAATCAAAGGTTCCCTGATTTCAGGGGTAATTAACAATGAATGTTTGCGCTCACTGGAAGCTAGAACCCATTAAACAAAAAAGCCTTATAAATTTATGGTGGATTTGAAAAGGTCAATCACATTAATCACATGATCAAAAGTGACCCAACAATTACCTACTTTTATTCTTGCTTATATTTGCTCTATTTTACTATAAAAAAAAGGGAAAAAAATTTCTTATCTGTCCATTAAAAACCATTATGCATATTATTATTTTCTACATTAGACTACTTTACAAAATTAAAATTGCATATTAAAACTTTTATTGTTGGTTTTATATCAATTGCAACAAAACCTAATTATTTCCTTGATCAAATATAAATGGCTAATATAGATAATTGCTCCATAAAACCTGAGAAATCTAGTGGAATCGATTTTTACTTGTGGAAGGAATAAATGAAAGTATGGCTAATAAACTTAGGGTTGATAAGTGCCATTGGAATAGAACACCTTTTCAACAAAAATATCAAACCATAAATCACCTTTATCCTCTGATTCTGTGATAGATAATATGAAACAACCGCTTCTTCTAAGTCTTTAGAGGAAATAGAATTTATGTATAAATTTAGAGTTCTTAGTTGCCTCTTGGATATTCAATATGAAACATATAGAAATTTCAAAACAGCTAAAGCAATCTGGATAGCCTTACAAGACACCTATTTAAAGGATGATGAAGGTGTGAAGAGATTCATTGCTTTGGACTTCAACAATTTTAAAATGACTGATAATGTCCTAATAATTAACCAACTTAACAAATTTCAAAATTTAATAAATGAAGTACAACTAAGGGATACTACCTTTAGTGAAATATTTATAATCACTTCCCTCCTAGATAAAGACCCTCCATTTTGGTCTAAATTTGGCCAAGATCTCCGGAGATTAGTTAACTTAAACTCTATAAGATAAGTAAACCAAACTATCAAGATAGAAGATCAATTGAGACAAAGAGATTCTAAAACTGATCAATGTACAAATAAGATACGTCTCACAAAATCAAATAGCCTTCACTCAAGCTTTAAAAGTCAACATTTCAAATAGAAAAAATATCAAAAACAGAAAAACAAAAACTTTGGAACCAATCCAAAACCAAATAAAAAATTCAAATAAACTCAAGAAAATAAGAAGATGCCAGGAGGCAGATTCTACTATATATGCATAAGGGACAATCGACTTGCCTTAGATTGCTACTATAGAAAAACTCAAAGGGTATCCTTCCAAGAAGAACGAACATAACCATGACAAACCTCAAGTAAACATGGTTGAAGATCAACCAGCCTCCACCTCTTCACTAAAGTTAGTTTCTTGTTTTCCATAGTTAATCTAACTTACCATGATTCTTAATTGATGGTTAGAGACTAGTGTGAATGTACATATATGTTCTAATCGAATGTGGCTTACTTCTTACTAGGACTCATGTGGAGGAAGTGTAACCATAGGGAACAGATCGTTTGCAATGGTATTTGGACAAGGGTATGTCATCTTGAAGTTCATTTCTGGATATAATCTCACTTTGAATAATGTATACCATTTACTAGAGATCCATAGGAATTTTATTAATGAATCTTGCTTAGTTTAATATGGTCTTAAAATTGTATTAGACGCTAATAAAGTTATAATCTCCAAAAGAGACTTGTTCATTGGAAAGGGTTTCACTTCTTATGATATAGTAAAATACCTAAGAACATGGTTCAAATCAAACATGATGATGATTATATATATAAGGTTTGGATATGGCAAGCTTACAATATTTAGACATTAGTCAAAAGGGGTTAATGCTTTGTTAATCAGGGTGGCATATTGAAAGCGAATTAGGCCACACCCCAAAGGGATATTAACTCATAAATGGTTTATTCCAAATTATTATGAAATTATTTTATCATTAATTGATTTCATTTTTTTTTGATGTATTAGTTAGGGATTAATTATAAATATTTAACTACATACTTGAAAGTTGGATGTTGATTGAAGGCATACTTGCTGGAATGATATGAAAATTTTCATGGGATAGGGAATTAAAACTTGTTGGAATGGCTTGAAAGTTAATATCTAATTGAAAGTGGTCCTATAATCTTGGGTGAAATATAAGGAAAGTTTATGAATAATGATTTTCTTAATTGAACAGTAGTAATATGTATAGTGTGTTGTCATAACCTTATTAATTATCTTGAAATTTGAGTATGATTTGACTTTTTGGTAGTTATTTGTATGTAAAAGGGGAAATGAGTGTTGAATATGTCATAGGGACTATGCTAGTCTAAGCTGTTGATGCTGTTGTCCAATCAGTTCATGATATTATGATCAGTTTTGTTCCTACTTAATGATCATACTTGTACATGACTAATTTCAATTTTATGATTATATTTAGATTTGCATAGAATTGTAAAGTAAAACCTAATGGTGATTTTATGAGTACACCCCTCTTATACTAGTGGTTTGATTGCTACTCTTGGCATGTTGTGATCTTGGGATGATCTTGATTCATGTCAATGTTATTGTAATCATATATGTTTGTATTAATCATGTTGTATCCTAATTATAATTTCATATTACTCCTGTGATTTGATAGTCACTCTGGATATGAATGTGATCTTGGATCACTTTTGTTTGTGCTATGAGAGCTTTTGCTCTTATCAACTTTAATTATACAATCATGTCTATTTCTAATTGACTCTTGAATCCTCTATGATCCTTATATGTCTTGGTTTTAGTAACATGTCTAATTGTGACACCAAATATGATTATGTTCATCTTTTAACATGCTTAATCTTTGTTTCATGACTTATACTTGTTTATGATATGATGTTTAGATCTATTTATGCTTGTGGTCTTTGATTAAACTAAAA
This sequence comes from Costus lasius, assembly GCA_027563935.2. NCBI lineage: Eukaryota > Viridiplantae > Streptophyta > Magnoliopsida > Zingiberales > Costaceae > Costus > Costus lasius. The sequence continues at coordinate 32,288,592 of CM050449.1, read as the reverse complement.
TATAATAATTATTATATTTTATCTTCTGTGCAATATTTGAATAATGTTAGTGTTGGTGTCTTTTGGCTAAAGGAGAACTGGAATTATTTTACTAGTTTATTTTTTTCTTATGATCTTAAAATTCTACTTGACTCTATTCATGTTTTTGATAATATGATTCATGATTTTCGTTTATGATGTAAAGATCACCCTTGCTAATGTTTAAGATCACTCTTATTTGTGCTGGTGGGCAAATGCTCACGTTAGTATTAATCATATGTATTACTGATTATAACCTTGTGCGATATTTACTCATAAATACATGGTTTTGCTGTTTGAATTTTCTGCTATAGTTAATCATGTATTCATGCTCTTGGCATATTGAAATTATGTTATCATGTCATATTTAATTGTAATAAAAGACCTATATGTTTTTGTTCTCACATCCTTGGACATATTTTGCTTTTGGATATACTTGTACCACACCAATAGTAATGCTTTTTTATCTTTTGATTAAACCCAATTGAGATTAGTATCATGTTTTTGTTCATACGAGTCTATGATTATATACGGGAACCCACTCTAAGCATTTAAATAGGTGTTCATTAATACCTAACTCAATGGCATTATTATATGATAATCACCAAAGTGATCGACCGAAATTATTTTTTTAAATTATTCTATAAAATATAATTTTATAAATTATGGTACTATAATATACTTTACTATTTTATAATTTTTAATATGAAAATATTTTTATTTATTATTAAATCTAGTATTCAATAGTGGGTGTATATACTTATAAACCTGAATCAACTCAAAGCCAACCTTACCAAATCGAAATTAGTCTCATTTAGCTAATCAACTATTCTAACCCTCATAAAATAGGTTGAGTAAGGTCGAATACCTAATTATGCATGAGTTATGTGAGGTTCAGTTGTCATCCCTAATAATCTACGCTTTTATGGCATGACCATTGCATACTCAATTGAGCTAACTCACAGAATTAGGTTTAATTGAATATTTTAGCTTTTGTATTTTGTATTTTTTACTTTGTTTGTATTTAAGACGCCTAATAACGATTATATAAGATTACACGATCAATGTTATAAAGCATCCAATGGCTTAGAAGTAAGCATCAAGACATGAGCTTTACTATTTATTCAGAATGGAGATGGCTTAGAAGTGAGCATCATGGCGCAGTGAGGGTTGCGGCTGAGGGGGGACATGTGTAGTAACAGGAGCATTTTGTACCGTCGTTGTCGCCATCGCAAGCGCCGGTGGATTGGGGATGGGGACGTTGAGTGTCGCACATCTTTTGGCACGAGTCCCCGTCGCATGTTTTTCTGCTGCACACGGTCGGGCCTGAATCTGCGCACAGACAGTGTGCGATTATTAATTAGCAATCTAGCAAATGGGATAAATAAGAAATGACAGAGAGAGAGAGAGCGGCGACCTCCGGAGCAATCGAAATCACAGAAGCATTCGCCATTGCCATTGCAGCCGCCACGGCCACCACAAATGCCTGTGCATATATTAGGAACGCATGCAAAGTCCCTGCACGTCCTGTCCTCCTGACCCTTCACTTGCCACATCCCTACAGATTACAATTGCATGAATGAATGTATGAACTGGAGGATGCAATAGTTGAGGATTAGTAGCAGTACCCAGAGCAAGGAGCAGTACAAGGATTGAACAAAGCCGTGCCATTTCGTAGGTTGATAATGCACAGGTTTTCTCTGAATTCTCAACAAATGCGTACTTCTTCAATTAGACATCAATTGGTCTTTATACATAGATTGTTAGCTATATCTATGCTTTCATTCAATGCCTATTTTTCTTTACAGCTGCACAATATCCGTAGATTCGTTGTATCCTTCTTTTAATTATTTGTATTTGCGCGGGCATTCCGAATACTATATCTGTTGAGGATTTCCTCAAATAAATCTTATACATAAATACCAAAAAAGAAAAAAAAATTGTGGCCGCAGCATTCATGCAATCTGGATTGTGGATTTGCCCTCTTTTCATTTTGGCGCTAAGTTCTGTTTCTTGCTATTTTCAGTTTCGGACTTCAATTGCTGCCATTTTTTGCTTCACTTAAAGCCAACCAAAAACATTACTTTGTCTTAGGGCAAAGCTCTAATTATAAAGGAAAGCATTTTCTTAAATAAAAGATAATGCGCTCGTTACTTTGATTAACATTCCTTGATTATAAAGGAAATAGCTAGGTGGACAATTATTATTATTATTGAGTCTGATTCTCCCGTTGGTTTAAATGCAAAAAATGTTGATACTTGGTGTGATGCCATTTTCGCCATGGGCCAACCACGGAGCAAATGGATTGGGCGGCGGCACAATCCCAATCCAAGTCCCAAATCCATCGTCACAGGCATGTGAGGCAAACAATGAATGCGAGGCTGGCAGCCTTGCCTTCGGCGCCAACAGCAGCATCGGTTCCAGCGCCGATGGCAGCTATGACTCCGATAGGCTCGAAGACAAGGACGTCGGTCAAAATTTGGGGCAAGACCAACTGACCTGAGTCTAGGAGGTGCTCCATTTGATCGGAAACGAGGAATAAGGCATTGTTCCACAACTCGAGTACCTGCATCAGACCGTTGAGGAGCAACGGTTACAAATCACCGCACTCCAATGAACATTGGAGGGGGATGGCGACTCTACCTGGGTAGGTAGCAAGTGCACAAGTGGCGCATCAACATATGCAAGTGGAGCTCGTAGTGCTGCGCTTGGCATTAGCGCAAGCACAAGGAGGACCTTCTGAGACGGGGACTTCAATGGAGCAGGCGGCTCCAAAAACCAAAGTCCGGATCCCCAAACCGAAGACATTCAGAGGTGTCTGTTCATCAAAAGAGCTGGGGAATTTTATCTGAAACATAGAGTGATTCTTCATCACCAACCATGTCCCAGACGGTGAGCAAGTGCAAGTGTGCACCATGTATCTCACCGAAGACGCAAAACTTTGGTGGAGGACCAAAAACTGACTCGACGTCGGAAGCTACAAGCTGAACCAAGGAAGTATTCGAGATGAACTATGGCGGCAAGTCCTTCCCGGGAACTCGGTAGATCAGGCACGAGATGAGGTCAATAAGCTCTAACATACTGGGCCAACCCAAGAGTATGTTCGGACCTACTCAACGCACATGTTGCAAATCCCCGACATATCAGAGGCGGACCGGCACCACACATTTTTCTGACATCTTCAGTTGTGGGCCGAGGCGGAGGTCCGATGGCATGCTACCTAAGGCTGGAGAGAGGCCACAGCAGTGGCCGAAGCCTTTGTGGATGCGCAAGCGACTATACTGAGAGAGTCGAAGTTGCCTCTGAAGTGCAGCTCTCTAGCGAGAACAAGAGCCCCAGATAGGAGGAGGCCCTCTCCCCGGATCGAACGTCCCCAGCCGCGATAGGAGCCACGGCAGGAGCCTACCCGATGTAGGGTCCTAGATAGTTTCCTTTGCAAGGGGCCACACTTGATGAGGGACTGCCCAAATAGGGAGCGGGTCGCAGCGATCGCGACATGGGATTTAGCCGAAGACAACGATCCGTTGATACTTGGATCTATGATGATCGACGTGATCACGGCAGCATCCTCAAGTGCAGCAAGGTTGCTCTTTGTCTCGATGTAGATACATCGATTAGAGGTGCTCTCCCTTTAAGTGCCGAAGCCATCGATGACGAGGGACAGAGGGCTCCATATGAGGAAATAGAGCTCGGTTTAGGAGAAGAGCAAGGAAGATCAGCTGAACCTTCCGGCGAGCAAGCAACATGTGACGCTGCTCCTTCCTCCTCGGCGTTCGTAGAGACGAATGCCCTCTCCTCCAAGTGATGACCTTCGACACATCTGGCGATCTTCTGTCAGCGATAAGGTCAAGAACGAAGAAGTGAGTGAGAGCGTGTGTGAGGGCTTTATGTAACTACTTTTGCGAGAAATCAAGCAAATAATTTTTCCCTTGATTCCGTCTCTCCGGCGAGCTCCCTGTGTGATTTCCAGTCAAGCGAATTTCTCCTCTTGTTTCGACGAGATCCGGCTGCCGTGCTCAGCAATGGAAAAGGCTAAGGTTCGGACACTGAACCTGTCGCACGCACTGAACTCACCCACCTTCCCTTCTTCACCGGCACCATGCACCATCGAAGAACGAGCACAAGCGGTGCTCGTACGAAGGCTGACGCGGCTGAAAAATTAACGCGGCGGAGTTTTCAACGCACGTGGCATTCGAAACAAGGCGAGCGAGCACTGAGTCAACTGAACAAATTCAGTCAAAATCAAGGTGAAATCTGATTTTGGCACATTTTGTGGCAATGGGGTGATGTGGATGGCCAATTCAATCTGGGCATGACACTTGGCATAGTAGATTAGGTGAACTTTAAATAGAATGAGTTATCTAGGGTTAATCCCAACACAAAATGCTAACACAAGTAAAACATGTAAAATATGCTTTCAACCTAAATAACCAAGAAAACCTTTTAAATCAGTACCTTATAAAGAAACTGCACTCCTAGAATTAATATACTATAATGTTTGTGGTTCAAATAGAAAACTAAGTAAGGGTGGTTGTAAATATTTTATAACTTTCATAGGTAACAACTCTATAATGCTATACATATCTATTAAAATCAAAGGGAAGTGTTACCAAATTTTAAATTACACAAAACTAAAGTTGAAAATCAATTACATAAGAAAATTTAAATAACTAGGTTTGATAGAGGAAGGGAATACACTTTTATTAAATTTACCTAATTCTATCAAGAACATAAGATAATTCATCAAGTGACTACCCCCTACTCTCCTTAGTCTAATGGAGGAGCAAAAAGGAAAAATATAACTTTTCTAGACATGGTAAATGTCATGCTAATTAATTCTGGAGCACACTCAAATTTATGGGGGGAAGCCATCCTAACTGCTTGTTTTATTCAATATAACATACCCTCTAAAGACAAAACTCAAACACATTATGCAACCTAGAAAGGACATACACCTAACTTAAAATTCTTTCTAATAGGGGGGGGGGGTACCTAGCTAAGGTCAATATATCATAACCTAAGATGAAGAAAATTGGTTGTAAAATAGTAGATACTATTTTCATTATTTTCATAGGTTACTCTCTAGACTCTAACACATATAGGTGTCTAGTAATAAATTATAAAATTTTAGAAATTTTTAACAACATCTTAATTGAGTCTAGAGATATTTCCTTGTTTGAAAATATATTTACTTTCAAGGCTAAAAACTCTCAACCTAATACAAATGCTAATCCATCTCACATTCTGATGTAGGGGGGAAGCATGCAATTTGGGCTAGCATGAAAACATGAATTTAAGGAAAACAAACTAGCATGCAAGGTTATCTAACGGGGCTTTCAAAAATATGTTTTTTGGTATTTTAAATAAAAATTGAAGATTAATATGCTACTAAATTATATGCTAGATAATATTAGACCTAAGCATGCAATTTATAAACTACAAAATAAGTTGCAACTAGCATGCTCTTATAAACAAAACTATAACTAAACATGTGGTTAACTACTCTATGGCTAAACATGCATTTCTAAAACATTAAAAGATAATATTGTAAAGAAGCGCTCACCGTGCGATCCTTGAGAATAGAAGGATCGTCCTTCCCTATCTTCAACGGTCCTACTCTGATGGAAGGAGTTGCTTCATTACAAACACACCAACACAACAAACTCACACATGTGTGAGTATAAAATTAGGGTTTAATGTGCAAAGTCCTTTTACAACAAAGAGATCAAGAGGGGAAGCTAATCTTCCAAATTCCTCTTGCTAACATGAGTAACTAAGTTATTCTACTAAACCTAATGATTAACAACTAAAGGGTCTATTGCTTGAAGGGGCGCCAAGTCTTGGATGGAAGAAGACTCTTCAAGTTTCGGACATGGTTGAGTCATTGAAGATGTCTCATCTTGTGGATCCCCCTTTGATGTCGAGAGCTTCTAGGAACAAATGAAGTCTATTAGTGATGAGATAAATCAAATAAGCATTAAATGCAAACTAGGATTGAAGGGAAGAGTTTCGGTTGAAGATTATCCAAGCAAGAGTGGTTGAGATCTTTAGGGTTGAAGATGCGCCACTTGAGGTTGATTATTCCTTGAGGTGAGAAGATGATCTCCCTTGCGCCACCTACAAGATTTAACAAGTTAAGCAAAGGTAAACCAAGCAAATAAACAATAGAGTCAAGTTAGAGAGGCTTGGCCGATTATATGTCTTGAAGGAGTTGATCCATGGAGGTTCCCTTGGAGTTGTGGATCCTTGGAGAGGGGTTGAAGGTCTTTGTGCCAAGTGTTGTTGAAGGAGATGGATTAGATTCGCCAATGGTTGGTGATGAGGGAATGGATGCGCCACTTGTGGAAGAAGATGGTTCATGCACCAAAGATGGGGAGAGCCTTTGAAGAAGAGGTTAGCGAAGGGAACCTTGGCCCTTGGGGAAGAAGAGAAGATAGGTGACACAAGCACCTCAGAGGAGAAGGGGAAAGGGGGAGGGCGACACAAGCACCCAAGGTTGCTAGGCAACTAATCGACAATTCCATTATTCCAAAAACTTATCCAGGTCACATGCGAGAGCAAGCTTTGTAGCCTCTTTTCCTCAACGTTACAAAAGATCAATTTAAGAAAGAAAATCTTAATCTTTAATGCTTTGTCATGGCAATGGCTCCATGGGTCGAAATTGGCTTGAAAACTTCCCATATTTGAGTGTGAACGCCAACAATTGCTTGCTTGGTTGTCTTGCTTGGCCGAATTCTTTTTCTTGAAACCTTTCCTTCTTTGGCTTGCATGAATATGGTATTCTTTGGTGGCTTTGGCGCTTTCTTTATTGCTTGGGCGCCAAGAAAAAGGTGACAAACCTTCCTTCTACTTGAATTTCGAAATTGCTTCCTTGAATGGCTTGATGAGGATTCCTTATTTGGCTTGGATGAATTATTCTTGATTTGATCGGCTTGAGTGTTGTGCTTGGACGAATTTCCTTTGAATTCTTCCCTTAAGTGGCTTCATGAGGTGGCATGGCTTCCATGCTTGTCTTGGACGAATTTGGAGAAGATTTGATAGAATGGTTGGCTTGTTTCCTTCCATGGTGTGAACAAAAATCCCATTAATTGCCTTCCTTGATTTTAGGGATTGGGATCTTGATTTTTCTTCTTTCATGGGCGCATATTACTTGAGGTGGCTGAAATAATCCATGATTGATGAGGCATACGAATTTGGAAAGGTGAGATGAACTCCTTTCATCTCAAGTCTTCACTTTGAGTGGGGCTTTGAAGTGACCTTCCATATTTGGAGCTAGCTTTGAGCTAGCCTTGAGCTTGTCCACATGACTTGTAAATGCTTATTACACTACTCCTACTATGATGCTGAAAGTTCCCCTAACATAGGGGGGGGGGGGTGAAACCCTAGATAGGCGCATGTATTTTTTTTTCTTTTAAGGAGTGGAAAGGGGGTTTCTAGGATCTTTTGATGCATGCATTATAATCAACTTAAAACCGATTGCACAAGAGATAGAACCATACCATTGCCATCGGTTTGATGGTGTCTTGGAATCAAAGACGCAAGTGCCTCTTCTCCTTAGATGACACACACAATGAGAAGGCGACTACTTCCTTGGGGACTTTGTGCTAGCAAATCTTCAAGGAGTCCTTCGTATGGAGGGAATGAGAGAAACTTGCTTGCTTAGTCCTCGACTCTTCAAAAGCGTGAAGCAGAGGTTCCACAAGAGAGAAGGCGACGGGAATAGAAGTGAGGCGACAAGAGATGCGCTCCACACAAGACATGGAGGCGTGGTTGCTAAAAATAGCCAACTTACTCTTTCATGCGATCATGTGTTCATGCATTTCGAACCAATCGCATTTTTCCTCTCTATTCTTTAAACCAAGCGCTCATCCATGAGCCGGTTCATTTGAATTTGGTTCAATAACCAAATAAACCAAGCAACCAGTCTAGACCATAATAAACACTTAGGTTCTTGATCTGACCGTCGATCTCTTGATGCTCCTGATCTAACTGATCTAGCATCCATTCTCTCGATCGAAGCTTACCGATCTCAAGCCCTAATCAATCAAACATGATCAGACCAGATCTCACTTACAATCAGAGATTAAATCCCTTTAAACTGAACCCAAATAATTCAGTCCACACGATCTGACTTAAGTAAGCCATATCATCAAATTGTGCGACCCTGAGGGTTTCCTTTAAATGTCGGTAACGATAACTCACGTTATCACGATCAGTGAGGGGTATCTAGCAACACATCACTGTCTCCCGATATAAAGGAAAGAGTCTTCCAAGACTACACCCAAACCACAGTACAAGTGTGAATTCAACTCACTAAGCATACATATTTTCTGTGCCACTGGATGTTCTTATTGGACAAGCGTGTCAAGCTTGTAACTCCAATATGACAAGCATGATTAGATCAGATGAACATAGTCACCTGGGTATGGCCATACACTTTCTCAATCATCTCATCCAGGGGGGCCCCTTTAGAACATCACACTCCTTAAACAAGGAGACGGCAATCCTATGTCTATCACTAGTGCCCTAACCTGATTCAAGCTCATTATCCAAGATAGTCTATAATCATTATGTTTCAAATGATATTGAACTACCTCAAAACAATGACAATCATCATTTAGGAAACACAAGTGATCTCAAGTCAGAGGAAATGTGCCACTTGTTGCAATCAAGGATTATTCACATTGTGACAAACAATTGAACATCCTAGTAGGGTCAGTCCAGTACATCCAATGTACCCATGAGTCTACATCTTATTCCATGCTCGAAGCATCCTATAAGATTAGAACACATATTAGTCTTAACCATATCAAGGCTGTCTCATGTTCACCAAGATATCTCGACTAAGGACTTAACTGCATGTCAGCCTAGCTGAACAGCTTTGAGACATTATTCAGAAGAACATATATATTGCTGCAGACAATGTAGCTAACTGAATAACAACCATGCCTTTATAAACATATAAGTTTTTACAAATGATACTGTTACAATCCCAAGGCCTCAAACATTAGGCTTAAGGGCATACCCCAACAGATGCAACATTACCATGCACTAATCCTACCATGATGCAACATAATTTCCATAAAAGAAAAATACAAAACCTACCATATGTAGCTACATGATGCATGCAATGCAAGGGTGCCTTAGGGTACCCATAAACTAGGGTAGCCTTAAGCTCCACTTATATTTGCGAGGGTCATGGTCTCTACCCCCATCACATTCCTATAACTCTTAATGATCAACCATCTTCTTCACACTCTGATCATGTAGCTGAACCTAGAAAAAGCAAAAGAACTAGTGCTATGAGAGACTTTGGTGATGACTTTGTCACTTATCTAATTGAAGACACACCAAAATCATATTATGAAGCTCTTAGCTCCTCTATTCCTCTTTTCTCGAAAGTAGCTATCAATAATAAATTTCAATGTATAATAAGTAGTAATAATTGGATTCTTACTTATCTACCCCCTAGAAATAAACTTTTAGGATGCAAATGAATATTTAAGAAGAAGCTAAAGACTCATGGTAGTATAGAAAAATACAAACCATGTCTAGTTGCTCAAGGTTTTTGGTAGAGGGTCAATATTGACTGCATTGACACCTACATGCCTATTGCTAGAACCACTACCATCAGGTTCCTTCTCTCTATAGTATAAAATCACAATTTAATAATTCAACAAATGGATATAAAAATTATCTTTCTCCATGGAGCCTTGAAGAGAAAATCTATATAAGACAACCTTAGGGCTTTATATATATATATATATATATATATATATATATATATATATATATTTGTGTACGCGTGTGTGTGTGTGTGTTTACATCATGTTTTTGCCTGTGTTTTATATGATATTTAAGCTTAATTTCATGATTTTACACCAATTTTTAGTGTTTTTACTTAATTTAGTATGAAATCTTCACTTTTCTTCGTTTTTATAAAAATGCAGGTAAATGACATAAAATTGATGGATTTTATGAGTTTTGAAGCCATAGCATGATTCTCGAGGAAATTACGAAGTCGTACATCAAATATGGGTGAAAATAGTGACAAACGTGACTTTCACGACCTGCATCTTGAGTTTTTCGGCCAGCCGTGAGTTCACAGAAGCATTTACAGCCGTAGCTGTAAATTGTTTACGGGGCATGAATTTTTTTGCCCTTTTGAGTTTTTCACTCGATTCGACTCCAAATCAAACCAGAATTGAACCAAACTCTCCATAATTATTCCTTGATGGGTTCCAAACAGATTAAACTATGAAAGGAGGAAATTTTAGAGGGTAAAAGAGACTTTGACGCACGAACACAATCAGAGGATGCGGCTAGGGCAAAAACTCAGTTCCAGGGCAAAATTTCGACGAAAGATCACTCAAAGGAGGGATTTGGATGCTTCTTTATCATCTCCAGATCGAGGGGAAGAGTTCTTAATAGTATCCTAGTATCCTTTTGCATCGATTTTGAGAGATTATGTTAAGTTCATCAATATACATGCTATTTTCTCCAAACATGAACGCTTAAACTTTTTTCGGGATTAGGGATATAGGCCGCTGGCAATTATGAATTAAAACTTGTATTTTTATTCTTTAAGCATGATTATTATAGCATTGATTTGAATAGAATTGAGTTTATTTCATAATCTACTCTAGCCAAGTATAATTGCATTTAAGACATTGCAAGAAGGACCAGGAGGTGAATCGCGACGTCAGAACTATTGTATTCAAATCTACGAATCCAATCACGGGAGTAGTTTGGATTCATTTCAAGGATTACCATGGTTTTTTATATAACTTAATGGGCTTAGTTACATTAATTGTCATGAGAGTAGGACATTAGTGTAATTAAGTACCAGATTACGCTTCAGTAGAAGGTAATCTGTACTTTAAGAAAAACCCCTTTCATGACTATAATTTTCTGTTTAAGGAATTATCTTATTTGAGTTCATAATTATCAGTGTGGTGAAACCCCGAGTTCCGATCTTCCAAACTTGATTTTTCCAGATTATCAACTCTGTTGCTTTTCGTACTTAGGAGCACACACAGAAATCACAATTTGATTAGCCAAGATATAAACAAGACATAAAGTCGGTACTTGATTGCCAGATCCTCGTTGGGAATGATCTTTATTTTATTACTTTGATAAATCTGTGCACTTGTGGATGCATCAAGTTTTTGCCACTATTGTTGGGGATCAGACCAGCCAATATCGATTTGATTGATAAGTTTAGAGACTAGACACACACACACACACACACACACACACACACACACACACACACACTCTCCCTCTCTCTCTCTCTCTCTCTCTCTCTCTCTCTCTCTCTCTCTCTCTCTCTCTTCCTACTGGATCAATTAATACATGGGATGAACTCTCACGTGCTTTTCTGACCAAATATTTTCCACCCAGCAAGACAGTTCAACTGAGGAATATGATAACATGCTTGGACAAAGAGAAGGAGAGTCGCTCTATGATGCTTGGGATCGCTTCAAAGAGCTCCAACGCATGTGCCCTCATTATGGGCTTGAGAAGTGGGTCTTAAACCATATCTTCTACAATGGATTGCGCATGCGCCCTCATTATGGGCTTGAGAAGTGGGTCTTAAACCATATCTTCTACAATGGATTGGACTACAGCACAAAGCTCATAGTGGATGCTGCTGCTTTGGGAGCTATCATGAGTAAAAACGTTGAGGATGCAATGACTTTGCTTGAGGACATGGCCATTGATGACACCGAAATTTATAGTAAATTTTGTGCCATTTCATTGGTATTTTTGTGTCATATTCATAAACTTTGCTTATTTTTATGTCTTTTTTTATCAATATTTGCGGAATCTACACCCTTTTCTGTTTTTGATGACGTTCAAGCAAAAAGGCATGTTTTTCAGTCGATTTCGAGCAATCCAGATGCATAATTGAATTCACAACATCAAGAGGAGATCACACGTCAAATTTCAGAAGAATTGGAGCTTCAGAGAAAATTATGGCACCCCCATTATGGGATTTACAGTACCGTAATTTGACAGCACTCGCAGATCAACATTACGGTACCACCGTAATTCTCGTGAAGTGCCATAATTTGAAGTTTTCCCAGCCAGAGAAATTTTGTGAGATTACGGCACGACCGTAACAATCTTTACGGTGCCATATTTTGGAGCATTTTTGGACAAAGGCTAGATGATGTTTACGGTACCGCCGTAAAGGAATTTACGGTACCGTAATTCGGGTCGATTTTCCACCCGAAGGATTGCTGACATTACGGCACCACCGTAAAAGACTTCATGGCACCGTAATTCCGGAATGTTTCAACTCGAGAACTCGCTGTCCAGATTACGGCACTACCGTAAACTTCATTACGGTCGTAATTACAACGCTGAAAGCGACTTTCCCGGACAACTCCGAAGCCCGATTCTTGCAGAGATGATTGCGATCAATCCAAGCCATTAAACACTTTGCTGTAAGAAGCAATGGGGGAGCTATCGATGAGAGGAAGGGGAGCAGACTAAAAGCCCTAATTTTCGTCCACCACACAGAGAGAAATTGAGTTTCACCTGTCTGCCCTAGGGTTCACCGCCGGGAAGCATACAGGCTACCTTCGGTCGTGAAATTTGGGTGGAAGCTACGCATCGAGGAGGAGAAGGTGCCCCAGAAGTTTCAGCATGAAAGGAGATCAGACGGAGGAGAAATCAACACAAATCCGAGCGCCGCCGCTGTGTCGCACAGATTACGGCCGTAAACTTCTTTACGGCCGTACCGTAATTTCTGTTTTCTTCTTCCTTTCGATTTTCTTCAATACAGATTATTGTAATCTTCCCTCTATGATAGCTTAAACTTATTTTGGGACATGGGGGAGTAATTCACTTGAATTTTTAATGACTAGATGATTATTTTTCATTATTTTATCACGTTTAATCTTAGCATGATGAAAATACTCACGTGATAATTGATCTTTGACTCTCTTTAGATCCATATTACTATGCATGTTTTAGAGTTTTTGCAATAGACTGAAAAGTAATTTGCTTGAGAACTTGGAACCATAGAATTGCATGTTACGAACTTTCTTAGATTAATTCTTACTTTTTTGATTCAAGTAGATTAATTGACATGATAATGATATGAATCTAAATATCGAGTTTAAGTTATCAAACGTGGAGATCTTGCGCGAAAGCAAATATCGGAACATTAGAGAACCATAAGTAAAACTAGTGTCGAGACTCGGATGCACAAAAGTGATCCTTGAAACTCCACTAGAGATTATCAACCTAGAATTCAGATGCACGAAAGTGATCTTTGAATTCTTTGATTGATGATTTATTTACCCACAGCGTTGGGACAAATCTTGCGTGAAAGCGAAGATTAGTCCCTGCATGATTGTCTGCACGAAAGTGAGATAATCCTTCTATTAAGTAAAATATATCTTTATCATGATAAAATTAAACTGACGATATCTCTATTCATGTCTAGTCATAGAAATTAAAGTGAATGAAACCCTAGTCCCAGCTTCTCTCTCTGATATTTTCGTTCTAGTTTTCAATTGCCCGTTTTTGCTATTTCGATCGCCTAGATATTAAAAAATCAACTATTCGGTACTCAACAACATAGGTCTCTGTGGGTTCGATATCTATTATATTACTTCGTATATCTGTGCACTTGCGGAGATAACAACAAGCATGGTGACACAACAAGTTTTTGGAGTCGTGTTAGGGAGTGACAACGTCCCCGTGCGCCAAACAAGGTTTTGGCCACGACATAAAAAATAAGTTCTGTTTACCTACTTGTTGGGATACAACAAGTTTTTGGCGCCGTTGCCAGGGACCTTAGTTTTTGTTGATATTGAAGATATTGAGAGTATTGTTAGACTAGGTTTTATTCATGTTCTATCTTTCTATTCTTCTATGTCTATTTGAGTTATTTGATCCATCTACTCTAGTGTGCATAGAAAATTCAGTTCTAATGGCAGATCAGAGATCACTAAGGGACTATGTAGCCCCTAAGCCACGAGAAATACACTTTAGCATCGTTAGACCAACTATTGAAGTAGACAATTTCGAGATTAATCCTGCCTTCTTGACCTTGATTCAGCAGAACCAATTCGGAAGATATCCGATTGAAGATCCCTATCAACATTTACATCTTTTTATTGAATATTGTGATACCATTAAAATTTTTGGAGTTTTTGATGATGCACTAAAACTAAGACTATTTCCTTTTTCTCTCAGGGACCGAGTATGATTTTGGCTGCATTCTAGGCCTACTAGTGCATTTACTACATGGGAGCAACTGTCAAATGCTTTCCTGATAAAGTACTTTCCACCAAGTAAAACCATCCAATTGAGAAATCAAATCATGAGCTTTGCACAGAAAGATGGAGAATCATTCAGCAAGGCATGGGAGCGGTTCAATGATTTACTACGGAAGTGCCTGCACCATAGCCTTGAAAATTGGGTTTTAATTCATACATTTTATAATGGTCTACTTTATAATACCCGTCTAATAGTCGATGCTACTGCAGGGGGAGCCCTCATGAGCAAGACTATTGAAGAATCTTTTACCCTGTTTGAAGAAATGTCCTTGAACCATAACCAATGGAATCCTAAGAAGAACTGCTACATTGTCATCATGGTAAGGATGAGAGGGAGGAATGCCAAACCCCAATTGAAGAGGTAAATTCTTTTAGTATATAATCTTTTCTTGACAAGTTTATGTTGGGGTATGCCCTTAAGGCTAATGTTTGAGGCCTTGGGATTGTATCAGTATCATGTAATAAACTCTTATGTTTATAAAGGCATGGTTGTTATTCAGGTTGTTATATTGTCTGCTGTAATAATTGTACTTCTGAATAATGTCTCAAAGCTGTTCAGCTAGGCTGACATGCAGTTAAGTCCTTAGTCGAGATATCTTGGTGAACATGAGACAGCCTTGATATGATTGAGACTAATATGTGCTCTAATCTTATAGGATGCTTCGAGCATGGAATAAGATGTAGACTCATGGGTACATTGGATGTACTGGACAGACCCTACTAGGATATTCAATTGGTTGTCACAATGTGAATAATCCTTGAATGCGACAAGTGGCACATTTCCTCTGACTTGAGATCACTTGTGTTTTCTAAATGATGATTGTCATTGTTTTGAGGTAGTTCAATATCATTTGAAACATAATGATTATAGACTATCTTGGATGGTGAGCTTGAATCAGGTTAGGGCACTAGTGATAGACATAGGATTGCCGTCTCCTTGTTTAAGGAGTGTGATGTTCTAAAGGGGCCCCCTGGATGAGATGATTGAGAAAAGTGTATGGCCATACCCAGATGACTATGTTCATCTGATCTAATCATGCTCATCATATTGGAGTTACAAGCTTGACATGCTTGTCCAATAAGAACATCCAGTGGCAAAGGAAACATGCATGCCTTGTGAGTTGGATTCACACTTGTGCTGTGGTTTGGGTGTAGTCTTGGAAGACTCTTTCCTTTATATTGGGAGACAGTTATGTGTTGCTAGATACCCCTCACTGATCGTGATAACGTGAGTTATCGTTACCGACATTTAAAGGAAACCCTCAGGGTCGCACAATTTGATGATATGGCTTACTTAAGTCAGATCATGTGGACTGAATTATTTGGGTTCAGTTTAAAGGGATTTAATCTCTGATTGTAAGTGAGATCTGGTCTGATCATGTTTGATTGATTAGGGCTTGAGATCGGTAAGCTTTGATAGAGAGATTGGATGCTAGATCGGTGAGATCAGGAGCATCAAGAGATGAACGGTTATATCTGGAGCCTTAGGGTTTAATTAAGATCTAGACTGGATCGCTTGGCTTGGTTGGTTCTTGAACCGAACCAAATTGAACCGGCTCATTATATGAGCGCATGGTTCAAAGGGAGATGGCGTGGTGATTCGTTCACTTGGCGTGAACGTGTGAGCGAGTTGTGGTTTCTATTTTTAGAAACCATGATCTCCACTTGGAGATCTCTCATGTTCGAATAGGGATATCCTATTCTCGCTTGGCTCCCTATCGTGACCTCTCTCTCTCTCGACACTTTCGTGTGTGGCGACGCTTGAAGCTACTGAGGAGGAGGATTCGGCCAAGAAGGATCAACATCTCCATCCCTTTCATTCGACAAGGACCCTTTGAAGGGCTTTGCTAGCACAAAGGCTTCAAAGGAGTGAGCGCATCGATCTTCTTGTGTGCGTCAACTTTGGAGAAGGTTCATTTGTGCCTTTACTTCCAAGGCACCATCAAACCGATGGCTATGGTATGAGTTCTTCTTCATCCATTCAATCATTTACAAGTTAATTATATGACATATAAAGATCTCATGAAACCCTAGCTTCCCATGCGATATTATTGTTATGCGCCCCCCCCCCCCTTATGTTAGGGGACTCACAGTTTATGGCAAATCAAAATCAACTCATGCAAAATCACAACAAAGAAAATGAAGAACTTAAGGGAATGGTTAGTTAACTTGCCTCTCAAGTAGAATTCTTAACCATTCACAATAAAACTTTAGAAGATCAAATGCCTAATGAGCACTGTAATGCTATCATGACTAGAAGTGGGAAGCAACTAGAAGAACCAAAAGGAGATGAACCATGTGAGAAAGATAATCCTAAACCTAATTTGCCTCTTCCTTACAAGCCACCTATACCCTTTCCTCAAAGGTTAGTTCAAAATAAACTAGACAAACAGTTTGGCATTTCTTCAAATCCTGAAAAAGCTTTACATTAACATTCCATTTACTGAAGCTTTATCTCAAATGCCCACATATGCTAAATTTTTAAAAGAAATATTGTCTAATAAGAGAAAAATAGAGGACTATGGCACTGTGACTTTAACTGAGGAATGTAGTGCTGTTATCCAAAACAAAGTGCCACCCAAATTGAAGGATCCAAGTAGTTTTTCCATACCTTGTTTTATTGGTAGTATGACTTTTGACCGAGCCTTATGTGATTTGGGTGCCAGTGTAAGTCTAATGCCTTGTCTATTTGCAGGAAACTAGACATATGAGAGCTAAAACCCACTTCAATATCCTTACAGCTCGCCAATCGTTCAGTTAAATATCCTACAGGGATTCTTGAAGATGTGCCCATTCAAGGAGGTAAATATTTCATTCCAGCAGATTTCATAGTTCTAGAGATGGAGGAAGATGCAAAAATCCCTATTATACTTGGTAGACCGTTTTTAGCCACAACAAGAGCATTTATTGATATAAAGAACAGTAAGCTTACATTTAACATTGGGGATGATAGAATTGAGTTTGACTTGTATGAAGCCATGAAAAACCCCTCAAATTCTGAATCTTGTTGTAGTATACATGATGTAGATGATAATATTTATGATCTTAATAATTTGTTTGTTGAACTCTCTGAATATGATTATGACTCTGTACTTGATGAAGGAACCAATTCTAAAAATGATGAATTTTTAGATTGTAATGCTTGTGATAAAGAAGAAAAGACTCCAAAAATTGAACTTAAGGCTTTACCTGATAACCTTTGCTATGAGTTTCTTGGTTCTGATTCTACTTACCCTGTTATTGTTGATGCACAGTTAGGAAAAAAGGAGACAGATTTGCTTCTCAAGGAATTATAATTCATAGAAAGGTAATTGGGTACTCAATTGATGACTTGAAAGGAATTAACCCCTCTTTTTGTATGCATAGGATCTTGATGGAAGAAGAGCACAAACCACATGTAGATTTCCAAAGAAGACTGAACCCCTCCATGAAAGAAGTTGTAAAAAAGGAGGTTCTAAAATTACTTGATGCAGGTATTATCTATCCTATCTCTGATAGCAAATGGGTAAGTCCTGTACATTGTGTTCCAAAGAAAAGAGGGGTAACTGTCATGAAAAACAAAGATAATGAATTCATTCCTGTTAGAACTGTTACCAGTTGGCGCATGTGTATAGATTATAGAAAATTGAATGCTGCCACTAGGAAAGACCACTTCCCTTTACCTTTCATTGATCAGATGGTTGAAAGATTGGCAAACCATTCCCACTTTTGCTTTTTAGATGGATACTCTGGTTTTTTTCAAATTACTATACATCGTGATGATCAAGATAAAACTACTTTCACATGCCCGTATGGAACTGATGACACCAAAATTTATCGTGATTTCTATGCCATTTTGTTGATGGTTTTGTGTCATATTCATAGATTTTGCTTATTTTTATGCCCTTTTTATCAATATTTGCGGAATCTACACTCTTTTCTATTTTTAATGATTTTTAGGTAAAAAGGAATATTTTTCAGTCGATTTTGAGCAATCCAAGTGCATAATTGAATTCACAACATCAAAAGGAGATCACACGTCAAATTTCAGAAGATTTGGAGCTTTAGAGGAAATTACGGCACCTCCAATATATTCTTTACGGTACCGTAATTTTGAAGGTTTTCTAGGCAGAGAATCTCATATGATTATGGCACTACCATAAATATCTTTACGGTACCGTATTTTGGAGCATTTTTGATCAGAGGATTGATGGAGATTATGGCACTACCGTAAGGATCCTTACGGTACCGTATTTTGGGTCAATTTTCAACCGAAAGATTTTGACATTATGGCACTACCGTAAAGAATGTTACGGTACCGTAATTCCAGAAGATTTCAAGCCGGGACTGTAAGATCCGGAAATTTATTAGCAGGTAAGAAAATAAAATTTTGGTTATCTAGCATTTTTTTATGGAATTTTTAATGAGATAATGCCTTGATTTATGTATTTTCCTGCAATGTAAAAATATGTGTCGCGGAGAGGATTCGAACCTGCGACTTAAGGCATAGGTTGTGTGCTGCACGCCACTAGGCTAGTGGTGTCTTTCTGTTAGAAAAGGGGAAGAGCCCTTGATAAGGGTGAAGTGGGGAAATAACTTATACTAAAGGGTTATTGGATCTTCCACTTATGTTTAAGTTATAGGGTTATTGGATCTTTGGAGGATTGTGGGTAGAAAACTAA
Organism: Costus lasius; assembly: GCA_027563935.2. Lineage (NCBI taxonomy): Eukaryota > Viridiplantae > Streptophyta > Magnoliopsida > Zingiberales > Costaceae > Costus > Costus lasius. The sequence goes on along the minus strand of CM050449.1, from coordinate 32,269,616 downwards.
AATTTGAGGGATCCATTTTCCCTCTCACGATTTCCCTCTTGCTCACGATCTTTTCTCCCTTGGAGGTGGCAGCTTGCCCCCTTCTCTCTTCTCCTTCTCTTGTGGCCGGCGGCGAGTGGAGGTGGAGGCGTTTTCCGGCGAACTCTTGAGTGATCCGGCGACGTGTTGGCTTGAGAGGAGGCGTGAGGACGTGAGGCTTGGAAGAACGAAATCAAGGTGAGTGGATTTTTCTCTTCACCTAGTTCACGCATATTAGTAGTATTGCTTGTTTTAGAGAAAATTAAGGGTTAGAAATATAACATGAACCCTTGCTTTCACATGTGTACACGTTTTCTTTGTTTTTCCCTAAATTTTGAAACCCTAGCTTGCATGACAATTAGGGCTTTTCGTTTATAAGACTCCTAATCATCAATTAAACCTTGATTAAACATGTATGTAACTTTAGATTTTCAATTGCATGAAGATTAGGGCTTGAATGAGAATTTCGCCCCTTCTTCATGAAATTACGCCCAAATGTATGGGTAAAAATTGGGGAAAAACTGATATTCATGAAATTAGGTATATAAGGACTCTACCGTATTTTTTTGGGAATTTTTGGAAATAAAAGTTTCTGTTGACTGAGATTGACCTAGGGGTAATTGGGTAAATTTTCTAGTTAAAATTGGGGAAAACTTGAAATTACGAATCTAGGGATCATGAGGGATGTAATGACTATTTTTACGAAATTTATGGATAAGTTTTCCTGCATGACTTAAACTTTGAACTAGGGGTATTTCTGTCTTTTGTTATAAGAACTAGGAGAAAACTATGAATCTGTGATATTCAGTATTTATGTTATTTGTGGATGAAATTGGTGAATTTTCTGTATTAGTATGTATTTTTAATTATTGATTGATAACCTTGAATGATAACCTAGAAAAGGTTAAACCATGCTTGCATGAAATCTAAGGACCTTTCTGAACCTGATTGATGTGATGTTCGAAATAATGTCTGTGTTAAATGCATTCGATAAGGGTCCTAGACTTGAGTGGACTGAACCTAAGGGTCAACTAGAGCACTCAGTGAACAGTCATTCTGACTTGGGGTTGGAGAATCCACCCAACCTATTCTGATTTGTTTCCGGTAATGGAGGGACTGTTCTAGAGTCTAGTGACTAGGTTAGAGGTTCAGGTTTCCAGTTTGTGTTGAGGGTATTTTTGTCCAAGTGGTAAACCTTTTGAGAGTTGGGTGTTTGAAACAAAGTGCCACGTCTTGGTCAAACGGGGGCCACCTCTTGAATTCATTCACCTTCCGTTCTGTTCTGTTTGTGTTCCCGGTAAGGGGGTGTGGTTGAGTGTCGTAGAGCAAAGTGCCACGTCGTGACCTGGCGGGGGCCACCTCTTGAATCTATGCCTCACCATTGTTCGTACATGTTACTCTCAGTGCCTTGACGAAGGCCGGGTTGGACCCTCGGGGTCAATTCTGAAATCACTGGACAATAGTTACGTGAGTCTGAGTCTGTTAGCCGGTTAGGCTGTTTTGTGATCTTGTTGCCCGGGATGGTGGGTGTATTGTTGTATGATCATAATTGTGATTTATGGTTATCAGTTTTATTATGTATCATGCTTTGTCATCTTCCATTAAAAGTTTTGAAAAGATATCTGCATCTATTTTTGATTGTATATTAGTGGATGCTCGAACGAGACTATCTACTCACTGAGCTGTGTAGCTCATTCCACTATATTTCCAGATGCAGGGCAGGAGCCTACAGCCTAGCGGATGTATTATTTTCTGACTTGATATTTTGGGGCCTGCGAGCCTGTGCTATTTTGAGGGCCGGATGTGGCCGAGGTTTTTATGATTTTATTCATTGACATGTTAGCCGGATGTGGCTGCTAGTTTTTGACTCCTGTGATATTGTTGCCGGGTTGGCATTTGGTTTTGATACGCGTGTTAAACCGAGGGCTTAAGCCTGTTTTCGGTGAATTCTGTTCTGTTCAGTGTTATTTGATTAATGTGATTTATTAGTTGGATGTTGTGATAAGGATTGTGAATCTTGTTTTCGAAATGGTATGTTCAATTTGTGTATATGGAGCATGTACAGGAATTTCCTTAGTAATTCTGGGGACATGCTGCCGAAATTTTTCGAATCGTTTCTGTAAGCTATTATTCCCTAGCATTTGTCTTGTTGTTTTGTGTGTGACGTTCCCTATCTTCCGCGGTTTCTGCATATGTTTGGGATTTATTCTGAGGGGGCGTTACAGAATGGTATCAGAGGAATGAGCTAGCTAATAATAGCTGTTTTGGGGGTGAAAAACCTTGCTTGTGTATTGCTAGACAGCTAGGAACCTTGTTTGAGAACTGACTTGATTGTAAATTTGATTTGTGTGTCTTTAGGAGCCAGTATGGTGCGCCCCAGGTCGAATGCTAGTGCTGGTAGCAGTGATCAGACTACTGAATTCCTGCGGGCTATGGAGTCTTTGACTGGTATGGTGCAGCAACAGAACGCACTAATCCAGCAACAGGCTCAGATGCTACAACAGCAGCAGACCCAGCACCAGGAGGTGCAGCAGCAACTGTTACAGCAGAATCGCGAACAGCAACGCGAGTTCAGAGAGCAGTTGCAGCTTCTGTCTCAGACACAGATACCGACGCAAGGGCGGGGGTCTGAGTCTGACTCGGGCCCGGGGTCTAGCTTGCCGGAGGACACCCATAGGCGCTATGCCTTGCTTGTGGGTGAATTCCAGCGGTTGGGCCCTAGCTCTTTTTATGGGAGTCCAGACTACAGGACGGCAGAGGACTGGCTTTCCGGCTTGGAGAAGATCTTCCAAGTTATGCGATGTTCAGATGAGGACAGACTATGTTTGGCCGCTTATATGATGCGTGGTGACGCGGATGTGTGGTGGAAGAGTGAGCTGAGACTCGCAGTGGACAGATCTGAACCGGTGACGTGGCAATACTTCTTGTCCCGGTTCAATGAGAAATTCTTTCCCACTAGCATGGTTGAGGATAGGGAGGTGGAGTTTATCCACTTGGAACAAGGAGACATGACAGTGGATCAATATGACCTGATGTTCTCAAAGCTTGGGAAGTATGCTCCACATTTGATAAATACTGAGGATAGGCCAGCTAAGAAATTTCTCAGGGGTCTCAGAAGGGATATCAGACAGAAAGTAGGACTGCAACACTTGGAGACTTATGCTGAGATGCTGGATCGTGCCCGCACCGCAGAGAAGTACATCCTGGAGGAGCAGGCCGAGACGGCCGTAGTTGTAGCCCCTATAGCTGTGGCATCGGTTCCCCAGCAGACTGGTGGAGGCAGTAGGAAATACCATAAGGGGAAGGACCAGAAGAGAGATCGATACAGACCGTACCAGGGGAAGGGAACTCAGAGACCGCAGTAGACATCTCAGTCACAGCAGCAGAGTACTGATGGCCGGGTAGAGGACAGAGTCTGCTACCATTGTGGGGCCAAGGGTCACCTGAGGGCGGACTGCCACAAGAAGTCCGGGGCGTGCTTCAAGTGCGGAAAAGTGGGGCACAGGATCAAAGATTGCAAGGCGCCTGGGCCACAGATCCGGGGGTACCGATAGACCAGCTGTCCAGGCCAGAGTCTACGCTATAGCAGAGAAGGACACTCGAGCTTTCCGATCCGTCGTGGAAGGTACTTTACATGTTTTTGATCAGTTAGCTCGTATTTTGTTTGATCCGGGGTCCAATTTGTCCTTTGTGTCTGCTAATTTTGCTTCTAGACTACCTGTCTCACCTAGAGTACTAGATTACACAGTTTCAGTATGTACACCCTTGGGGGATAGTTTATCCACTGACATAGTCTACCCTGACTGTGTTATTCACATAGAGCAGTACCAGTTTTTAGTTGATTTGATACTGCTAGGCATGCAGGATTATGATTTGATCCTAGGCATGGATTGGCTATCTTCTCACCACGCTACAGTGGATTGCTTTGAGAAGATTGTTACTCTGCATCTGCTTGATGGGAGTCATCTGCTAGTAAGGGGCCTGGTGTCTGATCAAGGGCCACATATGATATCATTTGTGCATGCCAGCAAGTTGCTAGCCAGTGGGTGCAAAGGATACCTTGCACATGTTAAGGTGCAAGAAGACTCAGATCCAGACTTAGCTCAGATAGAGGTAGTCTGTGAGTTTCCTGATGTATTCTCAGATGAGTTTTCAGGTTTGCCTCCCCACAGGGATGTGGAGTTTGGTATTGAGCTGATGCCTGGTACAACTCCAATATCAAAGGCTCCTTATCGTATGGCCACCTCAGAGTTAGCTAAGTTGAAGAAGCAGTTAGAGGAATTGCTTGAAAAAGGGTATATCAGACCGAGTGCTTCACCCTGGGGAGCGCCAGTCTTGTTTGTAAAGAAGAAGGACGGAACACTGAGGATGTGCATAGATTACCGCCAGTTGAATCAGGTGATGGTAAAGAATAAGTATCCTCTTCCGAGGATAGATGACCTGTTCGATTAGTTGCAGGGTGCCACTGTGTTCTCCAAGATCGATCTGAGGTCAGGATACCATCAGCTCAGGGTCAAGGATGAGGATATCCTGAAGACTGCTTTCAGGACCAGGTATGGGCATTACGAGTTTGTAGTTATGCCTTTTGGACTGACCAATGCACCTGCTATTTTTATGGATCTGATGAACAGGGTGTTTCATGAGCTGTTAGACACTTGTGTGGTGGTGTTCATAGATGATATACTGGTATACTCCCGTACTTCTCAGGATCACGCTAGGGACTTGCGCAGGGTACTAGCAATTCTGAGGAAACACCAGTTGTATGCTAAGGCTAGCAAGTGCGAGTTTTGGTTGGATCAGATCAGCTTTTTGGGGCATGTGATATCTGGTCAGGGCGTGTCTGTGGATCCAGTGAAGGTTCAGGCTATCCTGAACTGGGGAAGACCAACTAGTGCCACAGAGATCCGGAGCTTTCTGGGTTTAGCAGGATATTACAGGAGGTTTGTGGAGGGGTTCTCCAAGCTGGCGGGTCCCTTAACCAAGCTGACCAGGAAAGAGGCTAAGTTTGTTTGGGACGAGAAGTGTGAGGAAAGCTTCCAGGAGTTAAAGAGGAGATTGACCAGTACGCCCATCCTTATCATTCCTACTGATGGGGAGAGGTTTACTGTTTATACTGATGCCTCAGGCAAAGGACTGGGCTGCGTCCTGATGCAGAAAGGGGCCGTGGTAGCTTATGCTTCGCGGCAACTGAAGGAGTATGAGTTAAACTATCCCACACACGATTTGGAGTTGGCGGCAGTGGTTTTTGCACTGAAGATATGGCGCCACTATCTATTGGGACAGGAGTTTGACTTATTTACTGATCATCAGAGTCTCAAGTACATTTTCACTCAGAAGGAGTTGAATATGAGGTAGAGAAGGTGGATGGAGCTGATAAAGGATTATGATTTCTCTATTCAGTATCAGGCCGGGAAAGCCAATGTGGTAGCTGATGCATTGAGCAAACACCCAGTTACTTCGGTAGCTGCACTGAGGGTCAGTGAGTGGCAGTTACTGCAGGAGTTCCGAGAGCTCAGGGTTGAGGTGTCTCCCAGAGTTCAGTCTGGATATGTGGCTTTTCTCCGGGTTCAGTCTGCTTTACTACAGAGGATCAGGGATCAGCAGCTGGTAGACCCGAGTCTAGTTCAGATCAGAGAGAGGTTGGCTGCAGGGCCAGTGGAGGATTTCAGCTTATCTGGTGAAAGTATTCTGCGGTTCCGTGGAAGGGTGTGTGTCCCTGAGGAACCTAGTCTGAGGAGAGAGATCTTGGAGGAGAGTCATAACTCCAAGTATTCCTTGCATCCCGGAGTCACAAAAATGTATCAAGATTTGAAGAAGGATTTCTGGTGGCCGGGCATGAAGAAGGAGGTCGTGGTGTTCGTATCTCGGTGTTTGACCTGTCAGACTGTGAAGGCCGAACACCAGAGGCCTGGGGGATTATTGTAGCAGCTCCCTATCCCGCAGTGGAAGTGGGAGTGCATTAGTATGGATTTTGTTTGTGGGTTGCCTCGGACCAGGAGAGGGCATGATGCGGTTTGGGTCATTGTAGACAGGCTCACGAAGGTTGCACACTTTTTGCCTATTCGGATGACTTATCCACTCGATCGGCTTGCTAAGCTGTACATCGATGAGATAGTCAGATTACACGGAGTGCCGGTGGATATTGTATCAGACCGCGATTCCAGATTCCTTTCCAGATTCTGGAAGAGTTTGCATGAGGGTCTTGGCACTAAGTTTGGAGGATTTACTGAGGGCTTATGTAGTAGATTGGAGCTCTGAGTGGGACAGTGATTTATCTCTGATAGAGTTCACCTACAATAACAGCTTTCACTCCAGTCTTCAGATGGCTCCGTACGAGGCTCTGTATGGCAGGAAGTGCAGGTCACCTCTGAGTTGGGAGGAGTCGGGGGACCGGATGATTCTGAGATCAGAGGCTGTGCAGGAGGCTACAGATAGAGTCAGAGTTATCCAGGAAAAATTGAAGGTTGCTCGGGACAGGCAGAAGAGTTATGCAGATGATCGTCGTCGTCCCTTAGAGTTTATGGTGGGAGATCATGTGTTTCTGAAGGTTTCACCAACCAAGGGTGTCATGCGGTTTGGCCAGAAGGGAAAGCTGAGCCCGAGGTTTGTTGGACCTTACGATATTGTAGAGAGGGTTGGTCCTGTAGCTTACAGATTAGCTCTGCCACCATCTCTGGAGCATCTTCATAATGTATTTCATGTGTCAGTTCTGAGGAAATACTGTGCAGATCCATCACATGTGTTTGATTCTGCTCCCCTGCAGATCCAGAGTGATCTGACTTTTGTAGAAAGACCACTGAGGATTGTGGATAGGAAAGTCAAAGTCCTAAGGAACAAGACAATTCCGCTGGTAAAAGTTATCTGGGGGAACCAGTCAGTCGAAGAAGCTACTTGGGAGACAAAGTCAGATATGCGAAGAGAGTTCCCTCAGCTGTTTGATGATTTGGATGGTGAGCTTTAGAGGACTAAAGCTTTTTAAGGGGGGAGGAATGTAAGATCCGGAAATTTATTAGCAGGTAAGAAAATAAAATTTTGGTTATATAGCATTTTTTTATGGAATTTTTAATGAGATAATGCCTTGATTTATGTATTTTCCTGCAATGTAAAAATATGTGTCGCGGAGAGGATTCGAACCTGCGACTTAAGGCGTAGGTTGTGTGCTGCACGCCACTAGGCTAGTGGTGTCTTTCTGTTAGAAAAGGGGAAGAGCCCTTGATAAGGGTGAAGTGGGGAAATAACTTATACTAAAGGGTTATTGGATCTTCCACTTATGTTTAAGTTATAGGGTTATTGGATCTTTGGAGGATTGTGGGTAGAAAACTAAAATTTGAGGGATCCATTTTCCCTCTCACGATTTCCCTCTTGCTCACGATCTTTTCTCCCTTGGAGGTGGCGGCTTGCCCCCTTCTTTCTTCTCCTTCTCTTGTGGCCGGCGGCGAGTGGAGGTGGAGGCATTTTCCGGCGAACTCTTGAGTGATCCGGCGACGTGTTGGCGTGAGAGGAGGCGTGAGGACGTGAGGCTTGGAAGAACGAAATCAAGGTGAGTGGATTTTTCTCTTCACCTAGTTCACGCATATTAGTAGTATTGCTTGTTTTAGAGAAAATTAAGGGTTAGAAATATAACATGAACCCTTGCTTTCACATGTGTACACGTTTTCTTTGTTTTTCCCTAAATTTTGAAACCCTAGCTTGCATGACAATTAGGGCTTTTCGTTTTTAAGACTCCTAATCATCAATTAAACCTTGATTAAACATGTATGTAACTTTAGATTTTCAATTGCATGAAGATTAGGGCTTGAATGAGAATTTCGCCCCTTCTTCATGAAATTACGCCCAAATGTATGGGTAAAAATTGGGGAAAAACTGATATTCATGAAATTAGGTATATAAGGACTCTACCTTTTTTTGTTTGGGAATTTTTGGAAATAAAAGTTTCTGTTGACTGAGATTGACCTAGGGGTAATTGGGTAAATTTTCTAGTTAAAATTGGGGAAAACTTGAAATTACGAATCTAGGGATCATGAGGGATGTAATGACTATTTTTACGAAATTTATGGATAAGTTTTCCTGCATGACTTAAACTTTGAACTAGGGGTATTTCTGTCTTTTGTTATAAGAACTAGGAGAAAACTATGAATCTGTGATATTCAGTATTTATGTTATTTGTGGATGAAATTGGTGAATTTTCTGTATTAGTATGTATTTTTAATTATTGATTGATAACCTTGAATGATAACCTAGAAAAGGTTAAACCATGCTTGCATGAAATCTAAGGACCTTTCTGAACCTGATTGATGTGATGTTCGAAATAATGTCTGTGTTAAATGCATTCGATAAGGGTCCTAGACTTGAGTGGACTGAACCTAAGGGTCAACTAGAGCACTCAGTGAACAGTCATTCTGACTTGGGGTTGGAGAATCCACCCAACCTATTCTGATTTGTTTCCGGTAATGGAGGGACTGTTCTAGAGTCTAGTGACCAGGTTAGAGGTTCAGGTTTCCAGTTTGTGTTGAGGGTATTTTTGTCCAAGTGGTAAACCTTTTGAGAGTTGGGTGTTTGAAATAAAGTGCCACGTCTTGGTCAGACGGGGGCCACCTCTTGAATTCATTCACCTTCCGTTCTGTTCTGTTTGTGTTCCCGGTAAGGGGGTGTGGTTGAGTGTCGTAGAGCAAAGTGCCACGTCGTGACCTGGCGGGGGCCACCTCTTGAATCTATGCCTCACCATTGTTCGTACATGTTACTCTCAGTGCCTTGACGAAGGCCGGGTTGGACCCTCGGGGTCAATTCTGAAATCACTGGACAATAGTTACGTGAGTCTGAGTCTGTTAGCCGGTTAGGCTGTTTTGTGATCTTGTTGCCCGGGATGGTGGGTGTATTGTTGTATGATCATAATTGTGATTTATGGTTATCAGTTTTATTATGTATCATGCTTTGTCATCTTCCATTAAAAGTTTTGAAAAGATATCTGCATCTATTTTTGATTGTATATTAGTGGATGGTCGAACGAGACTATCTACTCACTGAGCTGTGTAGCTCATTCCACTATATTTCCAGATGCAGGGCAGGAGCCTACAGCCTAGCGGATGTATTATTTTCTGACTTGATATTTTGGGGCCTGCGAGCCTGTGCTATTTTGAGGGCCGGATGTGGCCGAGGTTTTTATGATTTTATTCATTGACATGTTAGCCGGATGTGGCTGCTAGTTTTTGACTCCTGTGATATTGTTGCCGGGTTGGCATTTGGTTTTGATACACGTGTTAAACCGAGGGCTTAAGCCTGTTTTCGGTGAATTCTGTTCTGTTCAGTGTTATTTGATTAATGTGATTTATTAGTTGGATGTTGTGATAAGGATTGTGAATCTTGTTTTCGAAATGGTATGTTCAATTTGTGTATATGGAGCATGTACAGGAATTTCCTTAGTAATTCTGGGGACATGCTGCCGAAATTTTTCGAATCGTTTCTGTAAGCTATTATTCCCTAGCATTTGTCTTGTTGTTTTGTGTGTGACGTTCCCTATCTTCCGCGGTTTCTGCATATGTTTGGGATTTATTCTGAGGGGGCGTTACAGGGACCTCACTGTCCAGATTATGGCACTGCCGTAAAGACCATTACGGCCTTAATTACATCGCTGCTCGCGACTTTCCCGGTCAACTCCGAAGCTCAATTTTTGCGCGGTTGATTGCGGATGATCCAAACCCTTATATTCGAAGCAATAAGAAGGAGAGGGGGAGCCATTGACGAGACGAAGCCAAGTGCATCAAAAGCCCTAATTTTCGTTCACCATAGAGAGAGAAATCGCCTCACACGCTGCCGCCCTAGGTTTCACCGTCGGGAACTGTACAGTGCATCTCCGGCCGTGAAATTTGAGTGCAAGCTACGCATAGAGGAGGAGAAGGAGCACCTAAAGTTTCAACATGATCGGAGATCAGACGGAGGAGAAATCACCTGAAAATCGAGCGCCGCCGCTGCTTGCCCAGATTACGGCCGTAAACTTCTTTATGACCGTACCGTAATTTTCACTCTTCCTCTATTTTGATTTTCTTCATCATGAATCATTGTAATCTTCCTTCTATGATAGCTTAAACCTCTTTTGGGACATGGGGGAGTAATTCACTTGAGTTTTAATGACTAGATGACTATCTTTTCTATTATTTCATCTTGTTTAATCTTAGCATGATGATTTTACTCATGTGATGTTTTGTTCTTAGACTCTCCTTAGATCTATATTATTATTTATGTTTTAGGATTTTCGCTATTGACTGAAAAGTAATTGCATGAGAATTTGGAACCATAGAATTGCATGATAGGAACCCTTTTTTGGTTAGTTTTTGTTTGTTTGATTCTAGTAAGCTAACTGTCATGATAATAATATAAATCTAGGATTGAGTCTAAGCTTTCAAACATGGAGATCTTGTGCAAAAGCAAAGATCGGAACGTTAGAGAACCTTGAGTAAAACTAGTGTCGAGATTCGGATGCACGAAAGTGATCCTTGAAATTCCACTAGAGATTATTGACTTAGAACTCGGATGCACGAAAGTGATCCTTTAGTTCTCAGTTTGATGATTTACTTATCATTAGCGTTGGGATGACTCTTGCTCGAGAGCGAAGATTTATCCCTGCATGGTTGTCTGCATGAAAGTGAGATAATCCTTTTATTCAAGTAAATTGCATCTTTGTGATGATTAAATTAAACTGATGAAATCTCTATTCATGTCTAGTCATAAAAATTAAAGTGAACGAAACCCTAGTCCCAGCCTCTCTCTCTGATAATTCTGTTTCAGCGCTTTGGTCTTCATTTGCTAGTTTGCACTCTTTCGATTGCCTAGATAGTGAAAAATCAATTATTCGGTACTCAGCAACATAGGTCCCTATGGATTCGATACTTTCTTTATTACTTCGAGTATCCGTACACTTGCGGACACAACAAGTTTTTGGCGCCGTTGCCGGGGACCTTAGTTTTTGTTGATATCGAAGACATTGAGATTATTGCTAGTGTAACGCCCTTGATTTTCTGAATTATGATTTAAGGTTAGAAATTCAGTTTCTGTATTTTTATCGGTTAAAATTTTGGGATTTTTGCCTAATTGTAGGACTTTTCCCTACAGGGCAAAAATAATTATTTTTGTTGGGGCTTCAAACCCTCAACCTTGACTATTTGCTCCTGGAATTCTTCCACCATGGTGGCGCATATTTCTGTGTTATTGGAGTGGCGCATGGTGGTTAAGCCCAGGTAAGCCCATTAAAGCCGATTTCCACTTAAGTTAATTGGGTTATTGGATCTTGGATCCGTTTGGGGTGGAAAAAAAAAAATAAAAAAAAAGGGGGAAAATTCGTGAGAGCTCCTCTCCCTCATGATTTGTGGTTTGTTTCTTGCCCTAGCCGCTTGTGTTGTCGCCCCTCACTGTGCTTGGCGCTCCTGCAAAATTTCTGACGCCGGTGGTGGCAGACTGGTGGTGGACGAACTTTCTGGAGACCCCTGATCCCCTGTTTTGGCGTTTTCTCTGTAGGCGATTTTTCTGGTGAGTAATTCGATCCTAAGGAGTCTAATCCGAATTAAAATTCGTTATTTGCCATGATTATTCGTATGGGGTTGAATTCAAATAATTATAGGGTTTTAAAATCCTGTTCTGCTGAAATCTGCATTCGTTAATCTGACCTTTGTGTACTATAACCCCAATATCTCATGGTCTATAGATCCAAATCGCACGAAATAAATTTTGTATGAAACTAGATACATTCGGCTTTAAGTTGAATCTGATATCGACCATATCCGAGCTGTATTCGTATTTCAATCTGTATTGCAATCTAGCTGTACAAAATCAGTTTTCTGAAATTCTGGATTTCGACCTTTATGTGTTCGAACCATCATATCTCCCTAGGTATAGCTCGAAATCTTGTCAAATCAGTTTTATTAGACCGTAGGCTCGAAGAGCTTTATTTTGACTCCCATAACGCCTATTTTCGATTAGTTATTGGATCTGAAATAAATGTCGCAAGTCTGATATATGAATCTGTTTTCTTGAAATCTGAAATTCTGACCTTCCTATGTTCGAACCCTTATATCTTCCTGTCTAAAATTCGAAATCTTGTGAAACCAGTTTTATTGGAAACTAGATTCAGAGAGCTTCATTTTGAATACAATATTGACTAGCTTTGGTTCGAAATTGGACTAAAAATATATTTTGCAAACTGACAATATAAATCTGCTATGTTTTGGTTAGACGAATATTCCTTTGTGAGAAAAATTTACATTGTATGGTTTAACCTCTTAAATTGTGGTCTGTAGTTCTTCTAAAATTTATTTGTTTGATGAGAAATTTTAGAGAAAACAAAATTGGGGATTTAACTAAGAACTTAGGAATTTTCGAAAATATAGTTCGAGCCAATTTTGGGGCTTTGGTCAATTTTCTTCACGAGCGTGTAATTAAAATTATCTGTAGTGGGGGACTGAAATTATTTACATGAAATTTGTGCGTTCCGTTAAGGTTCTGAAAGTGGCGCCCCTTACAGTAATTTTATAGCTCACGGTTTTAGAAATTTTGAGGAGATTATTTCATGAATAATTTCTGTTCTGTGTTTAAATGTTTGTTATATGAATAATTTCTGTTCTGTATTTAATTGTTTGTTATGTGGATATTTCCTGTTCTGTTTATATGTTGTGAAGTTTCTGAAAACCTTGAATGTGTTAAAACATTTGTGAGAACATAGAATGGTTTGACATGAATTAAGGTTAGTTGTAAGGAATTCACTCATATAAATTCTGTTCTGTGTTTAAGGACTGGATATTAGGGTGTGTCATTTTCTGGTTTGTTAGACTTTGGGCATAATGTAAGAATTAAGTAGTGGTTGATCCTACTTCTCCGTTTCAGTATAATCTGTTCTGTAAAATTATGCCCTAGTGTAGCACTCTTCCGTGTCCTTACCCTCCTTCTGTGGCGCTGTAATGGTGCTGATAGTCTACTACGACCCTTGAGACACTATTTCTGTTCTGGGTATTGGAGGCCAGAGTGCCACGTCCTAACAAGACGGGGGCCACCCACTGATACCTCCTCTACCATTCAGTTCTGGGTTTTGGAGGCCAGAGTGCCACGTCCTAACAAGACGGGGGCCACCCACTGATACCTCCTCTATCATTCAGTTCTGGGTTTTGGAGGCCAGAGTGCCACGTCCTAACAAGACGGGGGCCACCCACTGATACCTCCTCTACCATTCAGTTCTGGGTTTTGGAGGCCAGAGTGCCACGTCCTAACAAGACGGGGGCCACCCACTGATACCTCCTCTACCATTCAGTTCTGGGTTTTGGAGGCCAGAGTGCCACGTCCTAACAAGACGGGGGCCACCCACTGATACCTCCTCTACCATTCTGTTCTGGGTATTGGAGACCAGAGTGCCACGTCCTGACAAGACGGGGGCCACCCACTGATATCTCCTTTACCATTCTGTTTCTGATATGCATGCATTGTCTCGTCCTCGGCAGAGGTGGGGTCAGACCTTCTGTGGTCATCAGGCCTTCTGTGGCCTTTCTGTTTCCGATGTAGACTATCCGTTTGGACTCTGAAAATTCTGATTTTCTGTCTGTCAGTTTTGATTTCTGTAGTTCTGTTTCGATCTGTATTTAGATGTATTAGGCGGTGTGGTTAGTTGGTATGGGTAGGTATATTCATATCCTACCTGTTTGATGCCTATTGTTACAAGTATCTGTATTTGATTGTGTTTGTTTCTGATATGAGCATGCATGTTAAGTTGATTTATCTTATCTGTTAAATAAAAAGAATTTCAACTTAAGTATGATATTTTTGATGTGTACTATGGATGACTTTTAGTGTCTTTTACTCACTGAGCTTTTTAGCTCACCTCCGTTGTTTAAATGTTTTCAGGTGAGACATCAAGACAGTAATTGCTACAGCTAATATGACGCTAATGTTTGATGTCATTTCTAAGAATAGTCTTCTAAAGATTTATCAGGCCTGCGTGCCTAATTTATTATGACCTATATGACATGTTTTATCTCCTGAGGGCTTATGCCTGTTTTCAGGATATTATATTATAGTTGTTTCGTTTAAATTATTGGATACAAGTCTTGGATTCTTTTATTGAATTGGTTCTTATTTTGAAATGTCCGATTTGAGATGTGTAACCGAATTTGTGTTGTTTATTTTAGTATCTGAATAATCAGTTCTGTATATTTCTGAAATTCCACATATGTGTAGTGTGGACGTTTGTTGTTGTTACAAGATATGTGTGTCTGTGCAGCAGTAGTTTAGAATACTTGCTGCCGGATTTTTTCTGGATTTCCGGATTTCTATTTCCTAGTAATCGATCCTATTCAGTTCTGTGCGGTTTTCTGTTCCGTAGTAATGTCCTTCGATGCCGCTTTCTTCTTGTGTTTTAATGGAAGAGTAAAAAATTTTTGAAACCCCGTATTTTACTTGTATGCGTGTGGGGTGTGATTCTGAGGGATGTTACAGCTAGACTAGGATTTTAGTTACTATTTTATTTTCTGTTATTTAGTTTTCTTGAAATCACTTGATCTATCTAATTTGCATGCGCAGGAGTCTTAGGTCAGGACCACTTGTTCCATTGGATCCTGAAATCAACAAAACACTTAGAGTGCACAGGAAGTTAAGACTGGAAGAAGATTTACAAGAGACATCACAATAGGAGATACAAGTAGAAATCTTAGAGATGGGAGATAATCAGAGGACCCTTAGGGACTATGCAGCCCCTAATTCTCAAGAGATTCACTCTAGCATTTCTAGACCAGCGATAGAGGCTAACAACTTTGAAATTAAGCCTGCTTTTATTTCCATGATTCAACAAAATCAGTTTGGAGGATCTCCACTGGAAGATCCAAACCAACACTTGTCTTTATTCTTAGAATTATGCGATAATATCAAAATTAATGGTGTTTCTAATGATGCTTTGAAATTAATACTTTTTCCTTTTTCTCTTAGGGACAGGGCGAAATCATGGCTACAATCACAACCTACTGGAACCTTCACAACTTGGAATCAACTTTTAAATTCCTTCTTGACGAAATACTTCCCTCCAAGCAAGACAATTCGACTAAGAAATCAAATTACAAGCTTTCAACAAAAAGATGGGGAGTCATTCAGTGAGGCATGGGAGAGATTTAATGAATTACAACGGAAGTGTCCTCACCATGGCATTGAAGATTGGATTTTATTGCATACTTTTTATGATGGATTATTGTATAATACCAAATTAACTGTAGATGCTGCTGTAGGTGGAGCCCTGATGAGCAAAACGATTGATGCTACTTTCAGATTGCTAGAGGAGATGGCATTGAATCACAATCAATGGACTACTGAGAGAGGAGTACTTTACAAGCCTTCTCAAAGTAAGGGTGAAAGTGATGGATGGCGATCCGTAGCAGAGAAGGTAGACTTTTTTGTGCAGTAAGTTTAATTCTATGCAGACTGCTTCTATTACTTCTATCATTTATGAAATTTGTGGCAATGATGGTCATCCTTCTGAAAATTGTAGAATAGTTGTTGATCAGGGTAATGAGCATGTGAATGCCATAGGGAATTATAATCAAAGTAGATCTAATGATCCCTATTCTAGTACTTATAACCCTGGATGGAGAAATCACCCTAACCTTTCATGGAAAAACAATAACAATGTAGGGGGAAACAATGAGAATAAAGGATACCAAAGATCAAATCAGAATTTTAATCAAAATCAAAATCAAAATCAGAATTCAAACATTGAATCCATGCTTGAGAAAATATTGGCCAACCAAAATCAATTCATGCAAACCACAAATAAAGAAATTGAAAACCTTAAGGGAACGGTTAGTCAATTAGCTTCACAGATGGGATCCATGGAAGCTCACACCAAAATTCTTGAAAATCAAATAGCACAACAAGCGAGTGTACCTTACAGGCCCCTTGGGAAATTGCCTGCTAAACCTGAGATAAACCCTAGGGAGCACTGTAATGCCATCATGACTAGAAGTGGAAAACAAGTAGGAGAACCTAGAGGGAAGTTTGAAAACACTGAAAAAGGGATTGATGATAATGAAGAGGAACTAGAGTTAGGAGAACCTTCTTCACATGAGGAATCCCAAACTTGTTTACCACCTCAAAAGGGTGATGAACCAAAAGGAGATGAATCATGTGAGAAAGACAATCCTAAACCTAATTTGCTTGCACCTTACAAGCCACCCATACCCTTTCCCCAAAGGTTAGCTCAGAATAAATTAGACAAAAAGTTTGGCAAGTTCCTTGAAATCCTGAAAAAGCTTTATATTAACATTCCATTTACTGAAGCTATTTCTGAAATGCCATCTTATGCCAAATTTTTAAAAGAGATTTTGTTTAACAAAAGAAAGCTAGATGATTATGGCACTTGTACTGTTACTTTGACTGAAGATTGTAGTGCTATCATACAGAGCAAACTGCCACCAAAACTGAAAGATCCAGGTAGTTTTTCTATACCATGTTCTATAGGCACTATGACTTTTGACCGAGCCTTATGTGACCTAGGTGCTAGCGTGAGTCTAATGCCTCTTTCTATTTAGAGGAAACTGAATATTGGAGAGCTAAAGCATACATCCATATCCTTACAGCTCGCAGATTCATCGGTAAAGTATCCTGTAGGTATATTAGAAAATATGCCAATAAAAATAGGTAGGTTTTTCATTCCTGCAAATTTTGTAGTGTTAGACATGGAGGAAAATTCTAGAAATCCTATAATTCTTGGTAGACCACTATTGGCCACTGCTAAGGCAAATATATATGTGAAAGAGGGAAAGATTACTTTTGATATATGTGACAACAAGATTGAATTTAATCTTAATGATTCATTGAACAAACTTTCATACTCAGAATCTTGTTGTAGTGTTGAAATATTTAATGATGATATTTATGATGTTTCAAGCTTATTTGGTGAAACCTCGAATTATGAATCTAACAATCTTTCTGAGGGTATTGATAAGAAATTGCAGAAGAAAAGACAAGAAGGAAGAGAAGAAGATCAAAATTGATGGAGAGAGGAAAGAAAATTTGGAGCAAATTTAGAGATTATTTCAAGACCGAGCCTTATGTTATTCAAAGAGAGGCCCAAATCAAAAGAAAATCAGAAGGGCAATCTAGGAGTTCACAATAAAATCTGAGTGTAAAAGGGTCAAGCTAATGACCTTTAAATTAGCGCTTCTTGGGAGGCAACCCAAGCTTTCTAACTTTAGTTTTTATTTCTTTTATTTACTTTATTTTAATTTTGTTTTAGGACTAATTTTTACAATTTTTTTCTTTAGGAATCGAGATTTGGTGCGAAATTATGGCACTACCGTAACATCCTTTACGGTACCATAATCCCGGTTATTTTTAACCAGAAAGTTTTAACCCGTTATGGTACCACCGTAAATTCCTTTACGGTACCGTATTTTGTGACAAAATTTACCCGAGAGTTTTTACCATTACGACACGGCCGTAAACGCCTTTACGGCCGTAAATATATCTGAAAAATGCGATAAAGGTGCCGTAACCTAATTTCTTCCGCTACCATTTTGAGGTTTTCTCGCTCGCTCGTGCACCGATCTTGAAGCTCCGACCTTCGGAAGACTCAGGCAACCCTTCCCATCTGGTTATCGCCGCCGATCTAGTACTCTCTCGTCCGATTTCACTGTTTTAGTGAGTTTTGACCTAGTTTCTGCCCCCTTCGCTCGTGTGCTTCCATTTCTCAACCAATTTTGGGGCTTTTTGTTTCTATCTGCTCGTGATAGGATAGGCTTTCGATTCTATCTTGTTTCAAGAAATTCGGACCAATTTCTAGGGAGATCTGTGCTGAAACGTGATGAACGAGTTTAGGTTTTACTGTTCACTGTCGGCCTTTTCGATTTTTCATTGATTTCTAAATCCAAGCATGATTTTAAGTTGACATCTTAATTAATGTTGTTTATGACGATTGGAAGTGTTATCCCTATTTATTTTGCTATATTTATGTTAAATCTTAGTTGCAGCTTGTGATTGTAACAATGCCACCAAGAACCAAGGGACTTGTTGCCAAGAGAAAAGGAAAGGCACCAGCTGAGCCTTCGTTTCCACCCAACCCACACGGAATTTTGTTCAGAAATGAAATTCAAGCTGCAAGATATAATCAACTAGTTGAGAGAAGAGTAATTGCCACAATTATGCTGATAAGAGGACCTTGGAGACATTGGGTTTGCATGAAGATGTCATGTGGATGTTTGAGCAAATCAAGCCCAGAGATTCTTCCAAATGACACCACAAACATATCTACCATTGGTGCTTGAATTTCTGAGTAGTTTTGATGCGCAGCTGTATGAGTATAGTGAAAGACATGCAGATGGTTATATCACCTTCCGCATAGCTAATATAGAGAGGCAGCTGTCCATGCAAGACTTGAGAACCATCTTCCAGTTTGGCACAGGAGGCCGCACATCAGTTTCAATGGGGTATGCTGAGGATGTATTTTGGAACCAAATCGCTGAAGAGACCCACTTTTCAGCACTTACTGCTAGAGCTTCAAAGATTTCCAATCCTTGCATCAAGTATGTTCACAGAGTTTTGGCCCACACTGTCTTTGGTAGAGGTGACAGTGATGGGATGGTAAGGCAAACTGAGTTGTTCTTTTTATGGAGTATGCTATTTGAATATCCCTTGGATGTTGCCTTCTTCATCATGAAACACATGGAAAAAGTTTCTAGGGCAAAGAAAGGAGCTATTGTGATAGGTGGTTTCATTACACCTATAGCCCTGTACTTGAGAGTTGAACCCTATGGGACAGAGATTGCAAGAGGGAGTCCAAGACTTGACTTAGAGTCTTGTATTGCAATGAAAATGGTGATAAGAGAAAGAGATGGTTTTTCACTGATTCTTGGACCTAGAGGACATAAGTTACCGCTTCCATGCACTGAGAAAACCACAGTTAGAAACTAGGAGAACTGGAGGTTGGTTCCAGAAGATGCTGACATTGCTATGCCACGCCCACTTAGTACCATACCACTGCCACCCTGGGGTAGTAGTGATGACCCTTTTGGGATGGCATGGAGCAGCCATCTGGAGCTGCAGATTCTTCCACACAACCAGACTCAGGTAGTAGATTCTCCAGTGCCTTCGATCCCAGATTTAGATATCTCTCCACTCAGCTGTACCGACAGGAGCAGAGGATGGAGAGAGTGATGAACACAATGAGTGACATGAGAGGTTCCTTGAGCCAAATGACTGATTCTATGTATCACATGCATAAAGACATTGAAAATCTGAGTACCTATATGGAGGAAATGGGAAACTTCTTGTATGAACGTTTCGATTTTCAGGATCCCAGTAGGAGTGGAGAGTATGGAGGACCCCAGAGAACGCCACCTATTGATCCTATGGATGCCACAGCACAAAGCACTGAAGAGATAGGATCTGACGGTGAAAATTGGTAGAGTCTTGTAAGTATCTCTTTCCCCTTTTATCTTTTGTCTTTCATTTTCTACATCTTATTGATATTTCATGTGTTGAAGGGAAGGATGCTTCTTCTGCATATCTGTATCCGCCGTCACTACTACTCTATTTTTCATACTTATCTTTTTGATCTTCGATGGGGTTGTATAATGATATTGATGATTCATCTTCAATATGGTTGTATAATACTCAATGATATTTTGATGATGATATTCTTTTCAATATGGTTGTATTCACTTGATAATATTTTGATGACATGACATGTTAATGTTTGATGATGATGAGATGATTTGTGGCTTTGAATCACTTTTGAAATTATTGATGATTGATGTTGTTGAATGAATCCAAAATTGAGACTAGAATAAGGCCTATCATGTCAAATTTATTTCTCTTATACATATCTACTTTTGAAATTCTTCATTGGTTGAGGAGTAGGATTTTAGGGAGATATGTTGTTTGAAAAAATTGATTTAAAAGTGAAACTACTTCTTTAATAAAATCAGCATATGAGTATGAATATTTGAATTGATATTGATTGATTAGTCTAATTGAGGTTTTGTTTATTTTACTATTTGTTGGGAAAAAGAATCTAAAATCCACAAAAATAGTGAGAGACTCCCGTACTTGGCACTGTGTAAAATTGAGAGTGGTACCGAACGACATGGATTGAAGTCTGAAAAGAAAAAAAAATAAATGAGAGGAATCTATTCACATTAACTCCGCTATATTTGGTGAAAATTCCCAATACTAAAAAGACATGAGTTCTATTACACTGACTATGTGGTCAGTGTACTCCGATTTCGTCACCAGAAAAAAGGTGGTAATCGAATTAGAGAATGTGATTGATGCAAAAAGAAACAAAAAAGTATGTATCTATGTGGGTACATGCCATCCAAAAACAAAAAGAAAAAGAAAAATATGAGTGGAAAAAGATTTTGGATATCCTATTCCTGTAAGCAAAAGCATGATAAACCTAAACTGAAAATTGGGTAAAGTCTTGAGATTGAAATTCTTTCTTTTATGCAAGTTGCGAAGTTTTATTTGACTAAGTTGTGGATCTTGAGAATTAGATTTAGAAGATGATATATCTGTTTTAAAATTTTATAATGCAATTAATGAATATTTTTCATTGGTGATTGTATGTTAGAAATTTATTTTCCATGAGAAAGTCTATGCCTATGATCAATTTTTGAATTTTCTTGGTTTTTGCTTGAGGACAAGCAAAGTTTGAGCCTTATGTGTTTGATGACACTGAAATTTATCATGATTTCTATGCCATTTTGTTGATGGTTTTGTATCATATTCATAGACTTTGCTTATTTTTATGCCTTTTTTATCAATATTTGCGGAATCTACACTCTTTTTAGTTTTTAATGAGTTTCAGGTAAAAAGACATGTTTTTCAGTCGATTTTGAGGAATCCAAGTGCATAATTGAATTCACAACATCAAAAGGAGATCACACGTCAAATTTCAGAAGATTTGGAGCTTTAGAGGAAATTACGGCACCTCCAATATATTCTTTACGGTACCATAATTTGGAGGTTTTCCGGGCAGAGAATCTCATATGATTACGGCACTACCGTAAATATCTTTATGGTACCGTATTTTGGAACATTTTTGATCAGAGGATTGATGGAGATTACGGTACTACCGTAAGGATCCTTACAGTACTGGATTTTGGGTCGATTTTCAACCGAAAAATTTTGACATTACGGCACTACCGTAAAGAACGTTACGGTGCCGTAATTCCAGAAGATTTCAAGTCGGGACCTCACTGTCCAGATTACGGCACTGCCGTAAAGACCATTACGGCCGTAATTACATCGCTGCTCGCGACTTTCTCGGTCATCTTCGAAGCCCGATTTTTGCGCGGTTGATTGTGGATGATCCAGGCCCTTATATTTGAAGCAGTAAGAAGGAGAGGGGGAGCCATTGATGAAACGAAGCCAAGCGCACTAAAAGCCCTAATTTTCGTTCACCATAGAGAGAGAAATCGCCTCACACGCCGCCGCCCTAGGTTTCACCGCTGGGAAGCGTACAGTACATCTCCGGCCGTGAAATTTGAGTGCAAGCTACGCATAGAGGAGGAGAAGGAGCACCTAAAGTTTCAACGTGATCGGAGATCAGACGGAGGAGAAATCACCAGAAAACCAAGCGCCGCCGTTGCTCGCCCAGATTACGGCCGTAAACTTCTTTACGGCCGTACCGTAATTTTCACTCTTCCTCTGTTTCAATTTTCTTGATCATGAATCATTGTAATCTTCCTTCTATGATAGCTTAAACCTCTTTTGGGACATAGGGGAGTAATTCACTTGAGTTTTAATGACTAGATGACTATCTTTTCTTTTATTTCATCTTGTTTAATATTAGCATGATGATTTTACTCATGTGATGTTTTGTTCTTAGACTCTCCTTAGATCTATATTATTATTTATGTTTTAGGATTTTTGCTATTGACTGAAAAGTAATTGCTTGAGAATTTGGAACCCTAGAAATGCATGATAGGAACCCTTTTTAGCTTAGTTCTTGTTTCTTTGATTCTAGTAAGCTAACTGCCATGATAATAATATAAATCTAGGATTGAGTCTAAGCTTTCAAATGTGGAGATCTTGTGTGAAAGTAAAGATCGGAACGTTAGAGAACCTTGAGTAAAACTAGTGTCGAGATTCGGATGCACGAAAGTGATCCTTGAAATTCCACTAGAGATTATCGACTTAGAACTCGGATGCACGAAAGTGATCCTTGAGTTCTCAGTTTGATGATTTACTTATCATTAGCATTGGGATGACTCTTGCGCGAGAGCGAAGATTTATCTATGCATGGTTGTCTGCACGAAAGTGAGATAATCCTTTTATTCAAGTAAATTGCATCTTTGTCATGATGAAATTAAACTGATGAAATCTCTATTCATGTCTAGTCATAAAAATTAAAGTGAACGAAACCCTAGTCCCAGCCTCTCTCTCTGATAATTCCGTTTTAGCGCTTTGGTCTTCGTTTGCTAGTTTGCACTCTTTCGATTGCTTAGATAGTGAAAAATCAATTTTTCGGTACTCAGCAACATAGGTCCATATGGATTCGATACTTTCTTTATTACTTCGAGTATCCGTACACTTGCGGACATAACAGGAACTTTTGCATATAGGAGAATGCCATTTGGTTTATTTAATGCTCCTGCTACATTTCAAAGATGCATGATGGCTATCTTTTCTGATTTTATTGAAGACTTTATGGATGTATTTATGAATGATTTCTCTGTATATGGCTCTTCTTTTGATGTTTGTTTGGCTAATTTATCTCGGGTTTTGCAGAGGTGTGAAGAAACTAACCTTGTGCTTAATTGGGAAAAATGCCATTTCATGGTTAAGCAAGGTATAGTTTTGGGGCATTTGATTTCTGAAAGAGGAATTGAAGTTGACAAAGCCAAAATTGAGGTAATAGAGAAATTGGAGCCACCCACCACAATGAAGGAGATCCGAGGCTTCCTAGGACATGCAGGATTCTACCGGTAATTCATTAAGGATTTCTCTAAACTTGCTAGACCTCTTACAAATTTACTTTGTAAAGATGTAAAATTTTCTTTTGATGAGAATTGTTTATCCGCTTTTCAGGAATTAAAGAAGGCTTTAGTTTCTGCACCTATCATTCAGCTCCCAGATTGGGATTTACCCTTTGAGCTCATGTGTGATGCCAGTGATTATGCAATTGGAGCAGTTTTAGGGCAGAGAAAAGATAAAAAGCCTTATGTTATCCATTATGCTAGTAGGACCTTGGATGAAACACAAAGGAATTACACTACCACTGAAAAGGAACTTTTAGCTATTGTATTTGCTTTTGATAAATTTAGATATTACTTGATTAACTCCAAAGTGGTAGTGTACACTAACCATGCAGCTGTGAAATACTTAATGCAGAAAAAGGACAGCAAACCATGATTGCTCAGATGAATTTTACTCTTGCAAGAATTTGATTTGGAAATTAAGGATAAAAAGGGATCAGAAAACTTTGTTGCAGATCATCTTTCAAGGATAATGGTAGATACTGAAAAGAATGATGAGATCAATGATTCCTTCCCTGAAGAACAACTCTTAACCATTGAACAAATCAGAGCCCCCTAGTATGCTGACATAGTAAATTACCTTGTTGCTAATATTTTTCCTCCTTATTTGAGCTACCAAAAAAGGAAGAGATTTTTGGCTAAGGTAAAACACTATTTTTGGGATGAGCCTTATGTGTTTAGAAGATGTGCAGATGGTGTTTTTAGAAGATGTGTGCCTGAAGAGGAGATCACAGATATATTGTATCAATGTCATGGATCTTCTTATGGTGGTCACAAATATATTGGCCCACAATTTTCAAAGATGCTAGAAACTTTGTGTTATCTTGTGATAGATGTCAAAGAACAGGAAACATTAACAGAAGACATGAGATGCCACTGTCCAATATTCTTGAGGTTGAGATATTTGATGTTTGGGGGATTGACTACATGGGACCTTTCCCATCTTCAGGAGGTAATAAGTACATTCTGGTAGCAGTTGACTATATTTCAAAATGGGTTGAAGCTCTTGCTTCACCTACAAATGATTCAAGAGTTGTTGTTAAATTATTCAAAAAGATTATATTTCCAAGGTATGGGACCCCGCGGGTAGTAATCAGTGATGAAGACTCGCATTTCATAGAACACAAATTTTCAGCCTTACTTAGAAAATATGGGGTAAATCATAGAGTTGCAACACCATATCACCCTCAAACAAGTGGACAAGTTGAGATATCGAACAGAGAGATCAAGCGAATTTTAGAAAATACTGTGTCGCATACTAGGAAAGATTGGGCATTCAAACTTCATGACGCTTTGTGGGCTTACCGGACTGCTTTCAAAACACCAATAGGTATGTCTCCATTTCAACTGATTTATGGAAAATCATGTCACCTACCTGTAGAACATGAACATAAGGCGTATTGGGCAATCAAGATGCTAAATTTCGATTTGAAGAACGCGGGTGAAAAACGGAGATTTCAATTGAATGAGCTAGATGAGATTAGACTCTCTGCATATGAACATGCAAAAATTTACAAAGAGAGGACTAAAAGATGGCATGATCGACATATTTTTAGGAGAGATTTCCAACCAGGTGACTTTGTTCTTTTATTCAATTATAGATTGAAACTTTTTGTTGGAAAACTAAAGTCTCGATGGTCTGGGCCCTTTCAGGTAAAAAAGGCTTATCTTTACGGAGCCGTGGATATATGGAGTGAAGAAATAGGAGAATTCAAGGTTAACGGTCAGAGGCTGAAGCACTATTATCAAGAAGAGCGGATTGAAGAAAAGGAAAGTTTTTACTTAGATGAACCATGATCAAATCCAAGGGCAAAAGGGTCAAGCTAATGACCTTTAAATTAGCGCTTCTTGGGAGGCAACCCAAGCTTTCTAACTTTAGTTCACTTCCTTTTATTTACTTTTATCTTAGTTTTGTCTTAGAACTAATTTTTATTTTTCTTTTTGAAGGTAAAAAGGAGTGAGAAAGAACAAAAAGAGGACCCGACCGCTAGGATCGGTAGAATTTTGTAAGTATCTCCTTCCTTTCACTTTTTGTATCTCATCATTGATTCATGTTTTTGTGTCCACCACCACTACTTCACTTTTATAGACATGTGGATGTTTGATATAAATGATCTATGGCCTTGATCTACTTTTGAGATTATTATATAAGACTTGTTGATGATTGATGTTGATGAGTAAATTCAAAATTGAAATTAGAATTAGACCTATCATGTCAAATTTATTTCTTTTATGCATATCTACTTTTGACATTGATTGATAAGTGAGATTTTAGGGAGATATGTTGTTTGAAAAATTTGGTTTAAGAGTGAAGCTACTTTTTGAATAAAATTTGCATATGAGTATGAATTTTTGAATTAATGTCAATTGATTAATCTAATTGAGGTTTTGTTTATTTTACTATTTGTTGGGAAGAAGGAGTCCAAAATCCACAAAAATGGTGAGTGACTCCCCTACTTGGCACTGTGTAAAATTGACAGTGATACTAAAAGACATGGGTTGAAGTCTGAAAAAGAAAAATAAAATATAGAGAGGAATCTATTCACATTAACTCCGCTGTCTTTAGTAAAAACTCTTTCTACTAGAAAGACATGAGTTCTATTACATTGACTATGTGGTCAGTGTACTCTAACCTCGTCACCAGAAAAAAAGGTGGTAATCGAGTTAGAGAATGTGAATGATGCAAAAAAGAAAAAAGAAAAAAAAAGAGTGGAAAAAGATTTTGGATATCTTATTCCTGTAAACAAAAGTATGATAAATTTAAACTGAAAATTGGATGAAGTATTCATATTGAAATTCTTTCTTTTATACAAGTTGCAAAATTTTATTTGACTAAGTTGTAGATCTTAAGAATTGGATTTAGAAGATGATATATCTGTTTAAAATTTTATGATGCAATTGATGAGAATTTTTCATTAGTGATTTTATGTTAGAAATTTATTTTCCGTGAGAAAGTCTATGCCTATGACCAATTTTGGAAGATTTTTTGGTTTTTGCTTGAGGACAAGCAAAGATTGAGCCTTATGTATTTGATGACACCGAAATTTATAGTAAATTTTGTGCCATTTCATTGGTATTTTTGGGTCATATTCATAGACTTTACTTATTCTTATGCTATTTTTTTTATCAATATTTGCAGAATCTATACCCTTTTCTGTTTTTGATGACGTTCAGGCAAAAAGGCATGTTTTTCAGTCGATTTTGAGCAATACAGATGCATAATTGAATTCACAACATCAAGAAGAAATCACACGTCAAATTTCAGAAGAATTGGAGCTTCAGAGAAAATTACGGCACCCCCATTATGGGATTTACGGTATCGTAATTTGACTGCACTCGGAGATCAACATTACGGTACCGCCATAATTCTCGTGAAGTGCCGTAATTTGGAGTTTTCCTAGCCAGAGAAATTTCGCGAGATTATGGCACGGCCGTAACAATCTTTACGGTGCCGTATTTTGGAGCGTTTTTGGACAGAAGCTGGATGATGTTTATGGTACCGCCGTAAAGGAATTTACAATACCGTAATTCGGGTCAATTTTCCACCCGAAGGATTGCTGACATTACGGCACCGCCGTAAAAGACTTCATGGCACCGTAATTCCAGAATGTTTCAACCCGAGAACTCGCTGTCCAGATTACGGCACTACTGTAAACTTCATTTTGGCTGTAATTACAACACTGCAAGCGACTTTCCTGGACAACTTCGAAGCCCGATTCTTGCGGAGATGATTGCGATCGATCCAGGCCATTAAACACTTTGCTGTAAGAAGCAATGGGGGAGCTATCGACGAGAGGAAGGGGAGCAGACCAAAAGCCCTAATTTTCGTCCACCACACAGAGAGAAATTGAGTTTCACACGTCCGCCCTAGGGTTCGCTACCGGGAAGCGTACAGGCTACCTCCGGTCGTGAAATTTGGGTGGAAGCTACGTATAGAGGAGGAGAAGGTGCCCCAGAAGTTTCAGCGTGAAAGGAGATCAGACGGAAGAGAAATCAACACAAATCCGAGCACCGCCGCTGTGTCGCCCAGATTACGGCCGTAAACTTCTTTACGGCCATACCGTAATTTCTGTTTTCTTCTTCCTTTCGATTTTCTTTAACATGGATTATTGTAATCTTCCCTCTATGATAGCTTAAACTTATTTTGGGACATGGGGGAGTAATTCACTTGAATTTTTAATGACTAGACAATTATTTTTCATTATTTCGTCACATTTAATCTTAGCATGATGATTTTACTCATGTGATAATTGATCTTTGACTCTCTTTAGATCCAGATTACTATGCATGTTTTAGAGTTTTCGTAATAGACTGAAAAGTAATTTGCTTGAGAACTTGGAACCATAGAATTGCCTGTTAGGAACTTTCTTAGATTAGTTCTTACTTGTTTGATTCTAGTAGATTAATTGCCAATAATGATATGAATCTAAAGATCGAGTCTAAGTTATCAAACGTGGAGATCTTGTGCGAAAGCAAAGATCAGAATGTTAGAGAACCATGAGTAAAACTAGTGTCGAGACTCGGATGCACGAAAGTGATCCTTGAAACTCCACTAGAGATTATCAACCTAGAATTCGGATGCACGAAAGTGATCTTTGAATTCTTTGATTGATGATTTATTTACCCACAGCGTTGGGACGAATCTTGCGCGAAAGCGAAGATTAGTCCCTGCATAATTGTCTGCACAATAGTGAGATAATCCTTTTATCAAGTAAATTATATCTTTATCATGATAAAATTAAACTGACGATATCTCTATTCATGTCTAGTCATAGAAATTAAAGTAAATGAAACCCTAGTCCCAGCTTCTCTCTCTGATATTTTCGTTCTAGTTTTCGATTGCTCGTTTTTGCTATTTCGATCGCCTAGATAGTAAGAAATCAACTATTCGGTACTCAACAACATAGGTCTCTGTGGGTTCGATATCTATTTTATTACTTCGTGTATCCGTGCACTTGCGAAGATAACAACAAGCATGGTGACACAACAAGTTTTTGGAGCCGTGTCAGGGAGTGACAACGCCCCTGTGCGCCAAACAAGGTTTTGTCCGCGACATCAAAAATAAGTTCTGTTGACCTACTTGTTGGGATACAACAGCCATGAATCACAACCATTTGTCCAATGAGCGAGTTACCATGTCCACAGGAATTGGTAAGTATAGCAGGACTCCTTGACATCTTTAGCGGCAAAGGTTGACTCTCTAGCACAAAAATTAGATTCTTTTACTTTTCCCTCAGTTGCAGTTAATTCTGTTTCTTATGAGGTTTGTGGTGTTTCAGGTCATATCTCTATGATTGTCAGCTCTTAGCTTTGCCATAGGATGATCTCTTCAAGAGCAAGTCAATATTTTAGGCAACTATAATCAAAGACAGGTAAACAACCCTTATTCCACTACATATATTCCAGGCCTGAGGAATCACCCTAACTTGTCATACAAGAACAACCAAGGGCAAGTTCCTCCATAATATAATCAGCTAGGCCGCCACCAGGTTTTCAGTTTAGGTAGTTCAATCAGCCTCAGAAGTCTAACTTGGAGTCTCTTTTGGAAGGGTTCATTGTTGCTCAGAAAAAACACAACGAGGATGTCTCTGATGCTGTTAAGCATCTAGCATCTCGAGTGGATGCCTTGGCAACCCACAACAAGATATTGGAAAGTCAAATAGCTTAGCAGGCAAGTATCTCCAGTAGGGCTGTAGGTAAACTTCCCGGGCAACTAGAGATGAACCCCAGGGAGCACTGCAACTCCATCACCATTGTGAATGGTGAATATATTGATGAGCCCCAGATGCCTAATGAAGAACCTGCACCTGAAGTTTTGCAAAGGAAGCCTAAAGAAACTTCACCTAAGGAAGAGATGTCGGTGGAGAAGGAGAGGGAGGAAGTCTATGTAGGTCTGCCTGCATATATTCCACCCATTCCTTTCCCTCAAAGGCTAGTAAGAGCAGACCTAGGAAAGTTTGACATTGAAAAACATGAGTTAGAAAGCAGTGAGGCAAGTGAGCCCAAGGTGAACGCAAAGGTAAAAGATCCTGGAAGCTTAATGATTCCCTGCCAAGTTGGTAAGATTTTTATTGAACATGCCTTGTGTGATTTTGGGGCAAGTGTAAATTTGATGCCCTTATCTGTTTCTAGAAGAATCAACAGTGGAAATATGAGGTCTACAAAAACTATACTTTAATTTGCTAATGGTTCTATTCAATAATCTGTTGGATTGATTGAAAATGCTTTTGTTAAAGTTGATAACTATTCTATTTTAACTGATTTTATAATTGTTGATATGGAAGAAAACATTGAGTTACCAATTATATTGGGTAGACCATTTATGGCTAGCGCAGGTCCTATTGTTGGCATGATAAATGAGAAACAGACATTGAATTTTGGAAAGGATAAACTAGTGTTTGAGTTTTCTTTGAAAACTAAAAAGCTTCCTTTTGCAGAATCTCACCATCACATCAAGGATGAGGGAAGCATGGCCTATGGTGGTAACACTTCATAAGTTGACAAGAATCCCTTTGAAGAATATTTGAAGCATGAAAAAGACAAAGGGAAGAGAGATGGAACATGGGCACAATCACAAATTTCTAATTTAAGCCCACAAGTTGATTTAAGAATTCGTGGAGATGAAAATTTTCATATTATTCATTACACCTCAGACCTACCAGAACATTAATAAACTATGTTATGGTCGAGCTAATACTTTAAACAAGCGTTTTTTAGGAGGCAACCCAAAATTTTTGAGTTTTATTTATCTTAGTATTTTTAGTTTTAGTTTATAATTTTCTTAGAATTTTTTTATTGATTTTTAATAGCATGACTTGATGAACTTTTATACACGAAAAATCTTTTAACAGGTTGTTTTATGTGTAGAAATTTTTTATAAATTTTCTGGGAATTTTTTTGTGAAGAACGGAGTCTTGGCGCAACTTTCACGGTCACGTCCGTGACTCACTTATGGGCCGTGAATTTCATTTGTAAAGGGCTAAGTCACATACGTAATTAGGGCCGAAGCCGTAAACCCTTCACGACCGTGAGTTCTTCTGTTTTGAACTTAACGGGCGAAACTAGGGTTTATGCCCACGCTTGTTAATCACTTATTTTTGACGATTCCTTTCACATAAGGCGTCGAAAACTTTCCTCCGACTTTCCTCCACCATCAGCGATTGTTTTCTGAGCACACCTATGGCTCCTAGTACCTCACAGATTACATCTGAGCCAGTCAGTGCTCTAGAGCTGTAGATTATTTCTGAGAGGCCTGCTGTTGACACATATTTATGTAGCATTTTAAGTGTAATTTTAGTGACGGAATCGTCTCCATTTCCTGATTTACGTCCCATTATTGCTTTAATTGTGATACATCTATGGAATCTACACCTCTTTTGGTATTTTCACATTTTCAGGTCAAAACCACCACAAAAGGGGTGGATTCTAGAACTTTTGTTATTAGAGGAACCCTTCTTAATTTAAGAAGAATCTAACTGGAGATTTTCGGATTTATTGGAGCACCCGTTGAGAATCACAATTGGGTCATGATCAAAATCACGCCCGTGACTCGTCTCTGCACTTGAAGATGCAACTGATCAATCTCGAGCGGGTCACGACCAGAATCACGCCTGTGATTGCAGACTTGCCTGTTTCGAAATTGCAATTTTAACTAGAGTTTCTCCAACTTAACCAAAGGGAAGGAAGGAGGGCAATTTGGTCACTTCCTCCCCTTCGACTAGAGACCCTAAAGCAGCTTTTGGAGGGAAAAATCAGCAAAAGAGATGATGATTTCGTGGAGATAAGGGTGGCAATGTTTTGCAGGTTTTTGGGAACAAAGTAGTAGAAATCTGATTTTTGGGAAGAGATTTGCAGAGGGATGAGGAAAGATCCAATGGACCTTGAGGAGGAAGATAAAAGGGATTGATAAGACTTTCGAAAAGGGATAAGAGGAGATTGAGTATGAGAGGGAAGAAGTCAAAGAAGGAGATAAAAAGTTGTAGATTTCTAGCGGCTGAAAATAGAGAGTGATTTTCTAGATTTGCATAGCTTGGGGAAGCAGCAAACCTCTGGCAACTGAAGGAGAAAAGGAGGGAAGCTTCAACCTATTTATGAAGGAGGAATTCAGTAAGAAGAGGGGATTCGGTAGGAGGAAACAAGAGGAAGAAACCACCGTCTGGGAAAAATCTAGCGCGGGGCAAGAATGAAGACATCTTTTGCAGTGCTTGGAGAAGAAGATGAACTTTCCAAAACTCTCGGCTGATCATCTCAAGCATCAAATCTGGTTTGGGGAAGTCTTCAATCTCATTTTCTACACCTTCTAGATAAAGATTTAGAATAAATGTGCATATCTTTATGTGTACTCGTGTGATGAGCATGGATTTTGTAGCTTAAACTTTAAATCAGGATTTGGGGAAGCCCTTTAATGATTTTATGATTGTAATAATCTTACTCTAAGTGCTTTCAATCATTACTTAACCTTATTTGTGCGCTTTGTCTGCGTTACTCGAGAGGGAACGCTTGAGCCTACATTCTTCTGGGTGAGGTTTGTAAATCTGGGGATCTAGGGGAAACCCATTAACTAACTGTACTCGCCCAGAGTCATTGTTTGGATCCTAGATGCATTGGGGAGGCCGAGAGGTCGTCCGCACATTGGAATGATTCAGTTGAGGGTTTGTCTAATCCGTTTTGTACCCTTTGCCCGCGTTATCTGAAAGGAAGCACTAGACCCGTGCACTTGTGGGACAACTATCAAGTTTTTGGTGTCATTGTCGGGGACTCATTTCGGCAATATTGACAAGATTGAAAATTTGCTATAATAGACTTTTTCTTTTCTCTAATTTTTGTTTCTTGTGGTTGAATTTTTCCTATCATCTAGAATTTCTGAATTTTCAAAAAAAAAATGTTACCTTTTGTTTCTATTGATATTTGTTGAAGTACATGTCATTCTACTCATGAATGCCAATTGGGGATTCCATTTGCTATTGACCCATACTCTAACAATCCTGCAATGTTACCTTATGCTTCTTGTGATATTTGTGGATGTATAGATCATTTTTCTCATAAATGTCA
Source organism: Costus lasius (assembly GCA_027563935.2). Classification (NCBI taxonomy): domain Eukaryota; kingdom Viridiplantae; phylum Streptophyta; class Magnoliopsida; order Zingiberales; family Costaceae; genus Costus; species Costus lasius. Next base: position 32,237,550 of record CM050449.1, on the reverse strand, counting down.
ATTAGGGATCCCATTTGCCATTGACCCACACTGTAACACTTATGATATGGATTGGGGGAATAACGCAAACTACTTTTACGAGAGTGACCCAAAGTCTATGCCGCAAATGAATTTTAGAGAATTTGTAGATTTCCACCAATGGCAATTTGATCAACCCCAAAAATCAAGCTTAGAAACTAGGATTGAGAACTTCATTATTGCTCAAACTAAGCAAAGAGGTAACCTCCAAGGCAGATACTTTGACTACACTCAGCAACATGTTGAAAAATCAAGAAGCCCAACAAGCCATCACCTTAATCGAACCCATGGGAGAATTAGAGGAGCCTCAAGTGAAGATCAGTGAGATAGGTGAGGGTGAATTGGAGAGTAGTTTGGATGAGAAAGAATCAAACACTAACATCATAAATGTTGATGAGGAGGAACCAGTGTGCATTTTACCGCCACCATATGAACCACTGATTCCGTTTCCCCAAAGTTTGATGAAAGAAAAAACTGATAAGCGATTTGGGTTATGCTACAACAAAGAAATCTTGAACAAAGTAGTTGAGAAAATTCATGTGACCCAGATCAACAAAGACCCATTGGCAATTGACATGATTGATAATGATGATGATGATAAGGTGACTAAAATTATATTCAAGTAAACTCCCAACTACAAAACTTAAATCCAACTATCGAAGCAGAAAAGGGAGGAACTGAGACACTTGATAATATTAACCTTGAGATAGGTGAAAATCTAAAATTTGAATCTATCCCAAGACTGAGGATATTTAACATGACAGTGATCAACTTGCTATTGAAACACGTGATACTTATTTTGGTGGGAATTATTTCTAGATGGCAAAAAGGTAGGAGACTTTATGCACTTTACTATGCTAGTGATCCACCAGCAATACCATGATTTTCAAGCATTGGTCAAGTTAAAAGACCTTAAATTAGCGCTTCTTGGGAGGCAACCCAAGTATCTTGCTCTAGTTTATTTTATTTATGGCATTTTTCCTTGTTTATTTTAATTGCTTTCATGGTTTGTGTAGTTTAGTTATATTAATATATTTTAAAGAGTTTTCTTGATGATTGGTCTAAAATCCTTGTTGATCTGATTATTCTGTTATGTCTCGGAATGATATTAGAAGGCATTGTTCAATTTTGAAAACCCTACTTCTATCTATTTCGGATTTGGTCTTCCTCCTAATTACAGTTTCTGATCTACTCTGCTTCAAAGTTCTAATATCTAATAATGATGATAACCTTATAGCTATGCAGTTCCTCTATAGATTTCCACCAATGGCAATTTGATCAACCCCAAAAATCAAGCTTAGAAACTAGGATTGAGAACTTTATTGTTGCTCAAACTAAGCAAATTGATAGTATAATTGAAAAAATCAAAGAGCTAACCTCCAGGGCAGACGCCTTGACTACATTCAGCAACATGTTGAAAAATAAAAAAGCCCAACAAGCCATCACCTTAACCGAACCCATGGGAGAATTAGAGGAGTCTCAAATGAAGATCAGTGGGTTAGGTGAGGGTGAATTGGAGAGTAGTTTGGATGAGAAAGAATCAAACACCAACATCATAAATGTTGACGAAGAGGAACCAGTGTGCATTTTACCGCCACCGTATGAACCACTGATTCCTTTTCCCCAAATTTTGATGGAAGAAAAAACTGATAAGCAATTTGGGTTATGCTACAATAAAGAAATCTTGAACAAAGTAGTTGAGGAAATTCATGTGACCCAGATCAACAAAGACACATTGGCAATTGACATGATTGATGTTGATGATGATGATTTGGTGACTAAAATTAATATTCAAGTAAACTCCCAACTACAAAACTTAAATCCAACTATCAATGTAGAAAAGGGAGGAGTTGAGACCCTTAACAACATTAACCTTGAGATAAGTGGAAATCCAAAATTTGAATTTGAATATATCCCAAGACTGAGGATATTTAACATGACAGTGATCAACTTGCTATTGAAACACGTGATATTTATTTTGGTGGGAATTATTTCTAGACGGCAAAAAGGTAGGAGACTTTATGCACTTTACTATGCTAGTGATCCACCAGCAACAACATGATTTTCAAGCATTGGTCAAGCTAAAGACCTTAAATTAGCGCTTATTGGGAGGCAACCCAATTATCTTACTCTAGTTTATTTTATTTCCAACATTTTTTCTTGTTTATTTTAGTTGCTTTTATGGTTTGTGCAATTTAGTTATATTAATATATTTTGAAGAGTTTTCTTGATGATTGGTCTAAAATCCTTATTGATATGATTATTCTGTTATATCTTGGAATGATATTAGAAGGCATTCTTCAATTTTGAAAACCCTACTTCTATCTATTTCGGATTTGGTCTTCCTCCTAATTATAGTTTCTGATCTACTCTGCTTCAAAGTTCTGATATCTGATAATGATGATAACCTTATAGCTATGCAGTTCCTCTATTATGCACTTTTGGCAGCAAATCACAACACTCAGGTTAAAGTTTCCAGTCCACAATCTATCGACATGATGCCAAAACCCTTTTCTCCATCAACATCAACTTTCAACTCATCATGAAAATCTTGACCACAATTATCACTGGGCCAACATAGAAATTTCACCGAGGGCTTTACTGCCAAGTTGTGACTGAGGGCACGATCGCAACCGACATCACATAATTCTTACAAGGAAATCACGATCGGGGTATGATAAAAATCTTGATTGGGATTTCTTGAAGACAAGATGCAGAATTATTTGATGAGAGCATCACGACCGACCTGTGACTAAAATCATGGCCGTAATAGACAGCATCAAAATTTCGTGGGAGAATCATGATCGGATGATGATAAAAGTCTTGACCGTGACACTTGTGCAGAAATTTTGATGAAAACATCACGGCAGAGTTGTGACCGTAGTCATGGCCATAAATGCAGATGTAGAATTTTTATGAGAAAATCATGACCAGGTCATGATGGAAATTTTGACCGGGATTTTTATAAAGCTGAATGAAGAAATCTCGCTAAAAGATTCACGGCAGGGGCTGTGACTGTGGTGACGGTCATAACAGCTACGCGCAAAGGTCCAGCCAACGAGAATATTGACCGGGTCTTGATGAAAGTCACAGGCGCGGTTCTTAAACTACTATCGGATTCTGACGTGCTACCCAGCCTGTCAAGCTTCTAAAGTTATCACCACCCGACCTTTTCATTGGGGGTTCCCATTCCTTTGTAGAACACGCGAGGCCCACCAGCTCTGTGTTGGTGTATATGCCCTAGGACCTAGTTTTGGTCAACTTATGTACTACTTGACACTGATATTTATATATCATTCTGGCATTGTCGTTATCATTGTTTGACTACACCTGCGATTGTGTACTTACATGATAATGTCCCTGGAGACAGATTGGATCTGTGCTCGAATTATAATCCCCAGTCGATGTACCTTAGTGGATATGGGATAGCTATGGTACTTGAGAGACTGGTATGTGGGCAGGTTAGGCACGTGGTGCTAACGCAGACACATGGGTATATCATTGGGGATATACTGGATAGACCCGCTATGAGGCTATGACTTGGTGTCATGAGTTATCCTCATAAGTGACAGGAGATGCATTGATCCCTTGACTTGAGGTCATTGATCATTCTATATGGTTAGGGACTTGCTTTGATACAACCTAACGCCTTGCCGTAGCTGGGAGGTCATAACGGTCGTTATTGAGCATGTCACGACCCATATGAGAAGATCAATGGACAAACATAGGATTTGCCCCTTCCCTAAGGAAGTATGATATCCATGGAGCTCCTTTATGGTTCTATGACTGAGAGTGTATGGCCATACCCAGGTGAGAACCTGTTTTAGTCATAGCCATGTGATTGGATAAAAACAAGTGGTGACACACTTGTCCAATCGGATATCAGTACGGCAAAGAGACTGTAATGCATCTGTACCTAGTTGCGATGATGGGGATGTCGATGTCGATATCCATTCCAACGACCTGGGTAGCAGCGATGCACTGCTAGGTGCCACTCACTGCTTGTGATGACCTTTTGGTCAGCACTGCCAGCGTCAGAGGAACCTACAGGGTCGCACACCTTGATACTTGAGTTCTCGTATTGATCGGGAAGCCTTATGATCGAGTTATTGGATAACTCAGATCTAATTGGGAGATTTCATCAGCGCCAATTGGCCTGATGAGATGGAAGAATGTTATTGGAGCCAAACTTCATTTTTGGCAGGTTGACCCGTATTTGACCATGGTTGGTCACATTTGGATTAGGGTTGCATTGGATTGGATCCAAGTGCTTAATCAACCTATGCAATGATGTTTGGGCTAGCTCATTATACAATGAGGCCCAATAACAAGTTCTCATGAAGAGATGAGAGGCTAAAAGGGTATAATGGGGAGAAACATGAACCATTAGGCGCCTAGGGGCATAATGGGGTCATGTTGGCGCCTTTGCTTCATTATGGAAGTAAAGGGCGCCTCCCCCTCTCTTCCTAGGATGGAATGCATGCCTCTATGGCATTGCTTGAGGTGCAAGGCAAGGCCTTGGCGCACAAGGAAAGGCGTGGGAATAAAAGGTAAGGTTGAATGAGAATTATGGAAATGTCTTGGAGACTTTCCTTATCTCAAACCTCCTCATCCTAGCCCTACACTTGTCATGATCCTAGCCATTACCCTAACCGCCTCTTGCCCTATAAATATGACCCTAGTCGCCCCCTCTTGTGTGTAATTAATCCTTGATGGCGTGAACACAAGGAGAGGGGCGAGTGCTTGGAGCAAAGGGCGCATCTTCCATAACCGCAAGCCCCTTCCTCCTTTCCTCTTGGCACAAGGAGATCTAGGGCTTGGCGGCTTGGGCGGTTTTCTTTCTTCTCTTGGCGCATCATCTTTCTTGGTGGCGCAAGTGAAGTAGAGTATCTCCCTAAGGCTTGGATCTTCTTCCCGAGGCTAGCACCGGGCGTGGAAGAAGAGAACTCAAGAGATCCGTGTGTGCGAGACTGCAGAGGGCGAACACTTGGGCGCCTTCATCGACATCGCTCTACATTGCTCTTAAGGTATTTCCTAACTCATCATGTCGACTCCCTTGCGTGCGTGCGATCTTCATTGGGTTTTTGGGACTGGCCTGTTTCGGGGACATTCTTCCGTTGCGAAAAATGTATGTCCATAACTCTGAAAAATTGTAAAATGTCCTCGGGGTTTCCCAACAGTGGTATCAAAGCGACTTGCAAGACTCGAACGATGTTTTATGCTTTTCTTCCATGCTCACATGCCATATCTCTATTTTCGTAAATAGCATGATGCATGGCAATCGATTTTTCTAAAAGTAGAAAAAATTAAGGTTTCTTGTTTCTATCATCTTCTCAATCTCTTTTGGAATTTTTGGACTATTTTTCTTGTTTGATTTAAAGATCAAAGGCGCACGTAATTTTGTCAAGTAGGACGGGCATTGTGTCTTCGGACTGGCCAAGTCTCTTGATCTGACAAAATTGCCAGCCGAAAGGATCTCTGAAATCATCATGAGAAATAGATCGCAATAAACCAAAAGACTTGTGAGAAGAAGATGAGAAAAAGAAACTGGTTTTATGAAAAAGTAAAATTTCAGATTTTATGTTTTTCATGAGCATGTAGAATTGCATGAGTAAATACCTTGATTGTGCATGATGTTGTGATCATTAGTCAAGCCCCCCTCTTGCATGCCTGCGATGTATCCTTGTGCGGCCTGCGTGCCATCTCTTTCATTATTTTTGTAAAAATTAAGAGGAAGATTAAGGGCTAGGCGCATCCTTCTTGGACCTTGATGCTCGCATCTTGCTTGATGGCGCAAGCATGCAAGGTGGCGCATGCAAGCTAGTGCTTGGTTGCTTGGTGGCGAAAAAGATCTTGTCCCCTTACATGGTGGCGCACCTTCCTTGGAGGAAGACCATGGCATTGGCCGAACCTATGGGGAACTTCGAAAGTATTCCTCTACGGTTTGAGAGCTAAACCATGAGAGAAGGACCTTGGAGCCAACCTTGAAGTTCTAACTAGAGGTCGGCTAGGCTAGGTCTAGTTTTGGGGCTTGAGTTCTAGGACAAGAGTTGAACCTATTTCATGGCATGGATTGGTTCAATGTCTTGTATAGGATATGATCACATCATCCTTTACTGCTTTTATTATTATCTGCAGAAGCATGCCTGAAATGTTTTACCGTTATGTTATCACTATAGGATTGCATGCCTGTAATGATAGACATAAGATAAAGCTGAGATGATGAGACCTTAAACAAAAACCCTCAATTAAAATATCAAGTCTGGTAGCCTTCTAACGCGTAGCCCTCACTAAGCTATCGATCAGTGGTGTTGTGAATTGTTTCCCACCCTTGTGGGACACACCCACTTATCTTTAGAAAGTGCGTGGTGGCAATGGTTTCCCCAGTCCAGTTTTAACCTGGGCGTGCCTTCGCAAGGAAACTCGTTGGCCCTGGGCATAACGGTTAGGAATGGACTTGACTAGAAGTTCACATGTGCTGGGCACATGGTGAAAGTCTAGAGGCATCGTTGAGAGGTAAAGGTTTCATGTTGTATCTAGCCCTCGCTGGACATGAAATGCCCAGACTGTCTCAACAAGGGGAGTTGCTTGGAGCAACCGGCTGGCGCGCCCACCTTAGGAAGCATGGGTTACTTTGTGCATCTCATCCCACCCTCGTGGGACGCAAAGCCTCATGTGAAATAAGGATCCCATCTCACTAGGAAGTTTTAAACTTCCCGATTGACTTTGTGGGTTGTCAATTCGAATATAAAATAGTGGGAGCCATGGTCATTTAAAACAAGTCCAGTTTAAATGATTCGAAGTAGTACTAATCTGTTGTTCTTGGGTGTTGTAGAACAATGGCTACGATCACTGGCGGATTATCACTGCGATCACTCCTTGATAAGGATAAGTTAGTTGGAACTAACTTTATGGACTGACATCGGAATTTGAGGATAGTCCTCAAGCTCGAGAAGAAGCTGTATGTCCTTGAACAGCCTCTTCCTACGGCTCCTCCGCCTAATGCCCGAACGGCAGACAGAGATGCTTTTAGAAAGCATCAGGATGACTCTTTGGAGGTTGCATGTCTTATGCTAGCCAGTATGGCACCTGAACTGCAGGTGCAATATGAGGAGCAGAACGCTTTTCAGATGATTACTCGTCTGAAACAGATGTTCGAGGCTCAGGCTAGAACTGAGAGATTTGACACCGCCAAAGCAGTCTTTTGGTGCAAGTTGTCTGAAGGTGCACCAGTGAGACCCCATGTTCTCAAACTTATTGGGAATGTGGATCATCTCAGGAGACTGGGACACACCATAGACAACGAGCTGGTTGTGGATCTTATTCTTCATTCCCTGCCCCCTAGCTTCAGTCCGTTTATCATTAACTTCAACATGAACCGGATTGAGTGCACACGGGAGGAATTGATGAATATGCTCCAAACAGCCGAGCGAGAGATGGGTAAGACCAAACCCAATTCTATTCTTTTGGTCCCTGCGACCAAGAAGATAAAGAAGAAGGGTAAGGCATGTGCTAAGAGCATTGCCAGAGGTCCTACCAAAGCACTGAAGAAAAGGGCGAAGAAGTCAAAGGAACAAAGGTGTTTCCACTGTGGCGAGTAGGGCCACTGGAGAAGGGACTGCAGGCAGCTTCAGAATGAGGAGAAGAAAGGCTTGGCCTTAACTTCTGGCTCAGGTATTTATGTTACAGAAGTCAACCTTTCTACTTCTATGTCATGCGTATTGGATACCGCATGTGGAGCTCATATTTGTACAAATATGCAGGGGCTCAAGAAAAGTAGATCGGTGCGGCTTGGAGAGATTGACCTACGCGTTGGAAACGGGGCACAGGTTGCTGCTGTTGCTGTAGGCGTTTTGACTCTCTCCTTGCCTTCTGGACTTCAATTAGAACTAGACAATTGCTTTTGTGTACCTTTGCTAACAAAGAATATTGTATCCATTCCTTGCTTGGCGAGGAAAGGATTTAAATTTGAAATAAATAAGAACTCCTGTTCTTTTTCATTTGCAAATATGTTCTATGGGAAGGGCACTTTGTGCAATGGTCTATATATCTTGGATATGGAAAGTTCTATTTGTAACATAAGCAATAAGAGGACCAAACTGAGTGGTTCAGTTGGTGCTTTCCTATGGCACTGTCGATTAGCCCATATAAACAAGAATCACATCCAACAACTCCATGCAAATGGATTGTTAGATTCAAGTTCCTTGGAGGAATTTGATACTTGTGAACCTTGTTTGTTAGGGAAGATGACAAAGGCGCCCTTCACCAAGATTGGTGAGAGGGCAGAAGGTTTATTGGATCTCATACATACTGATGTGTGTGGGCCCTTCAATAAACAAGCCAGAGGAGGGTACAGCTACTTCATTACCTTTACTGATGACTTCAGTAGGTATGGTTATGTCTACTTAATGAGACATAAATCTGAATCCTTTGAGAAATTCAAGGAGTTCAAGAATGAAGTAGAGAACCAGCTTAGAAGATCCATTAAAGCTCTTCGATCAGATCGAGGTGGAGAATACCTGAGTGGTGAGTTCTTTGACTATCTGAGAGAGTGTGGGATCATATCCCAACTCACTCCTCCAGGAACACCTCAATGGAATGGTGTGTCTGAAAGGAGAAATCAAACTTTATTGGATATGGTTCGATCCATGATGAGTCATGCAACTCTACCTTCATCATTCTGGGGGCATGCATTAGAAACAGCTTCTCTAATACTGAATAATGTTCCATCTAAGAGTGTCTCCAAAATACCATACGAGGTGTTGAGTGGGAGACGCCCTAATCTCACGTTTATCAGGATCTGGGGATGTGAGGCTTATGTCAAACGTCAAGATTCTAGCAAGCTAGAACCTAGATCTGATAAGTGTGTGTTTGTGGGGTATCCTAAGGAAACTAAAGGATACTACTTCTATGTCCCAACCGAGAACAAAGTTTTTGTTGCTCGGGGTGCTGTCTTTCTAGAGAAAGAATTTCTTATGAAAGAAGTTAGTGGGAGGAAGTTTGACTTGGATGAGGTCCAAGTGCAAGCACAAGACAAAGAGATGGAATCTGAGCCACCTGCACCGGTTGCTAGGCAACCTGAGGCTCAGACACAGGTCCCGCGTAGGTCTGGGAGAATTCGTCGTGCATCTGAGAGGTATGGGTCACTACCGACCCAACACGATGGGATCTTCATCATTGAGGATGAACCTAGAACCTATGATGAGGCGGTTAGTGGACCGGACTCCGAGAAATGGCTTGACGCCATGAGATCTGAGATGGATTCCATGTCGGCTAACCAAGTCTGGGATTTGGTTGAGCTGCCTGATGGGGTAAAACCCATAGGGTGTAAATGGGTCTTCAAGAAGAAGACAGACATGGATGGCAAAATAGTTACCTATAAGGGTAGACTAGTGGCTAAAGGATTTAAACAAGTCCACGGGGTGGACTATGATGAAACCTTCTCGCCAGTTGCCATGATTAAATCCATTCGGATTCTGCTTGCTGTAGCTGCATATCATGATTATGAGATATGGCAGATGGATGTGAAAATAGCGTTCCTTAACGGGAAGCTGACTGAGGATGTGTATATGACACAACCTGATGGCTTCATCCATCCTGCAGAGGCTAATAAGGTCTGCAGGCTAAAGAGGTCCATCTATGGATTAAAGCAAGCATCTCAAAGTTGGAATCTTCGATTTGATGAGGCCGTGAGAGATTATGGCTTTATCAAAAGCGAAGATGACGCCTGTGTATACAGAAAATTCAGTGGGAGCTTGGTAATATTTCTGGTCTTGTATGTTGATGACATACTGCTCATCGGAAACGACATCCCTAGTCTTCAAGCTGTGAAGACATGGTTGGGGAAGTGTTTCGAGATGAAAGACTTAGGGGAGGCCGCCTATATTCTAGGCGTGAGGATCTACCGGGATAGATCCAAGAGGCTCTTGGCCCTTAGTCAAAGTACTTACATTGATAAGGTACTGGAGAGGTTCTACATGGAGCAATCCAAGAAAGGATACATTCCAGTGAGACATGGCCTTACTCTCTCAAAGAGCCAGTGTCCTACAACACAGGCTGAGAGGAATGACATGAGTCAAATTCCTTATGCTTCGGCAGTAGGATCGATCATGTATGCAATGTTATGTACTAGACCAGATGTGGCATATGCTGTGAGCATTACCAGCCGATACCAATCTAATCCAGGTCTACAGCACTGGGTGGCTGTAAAGAACATCCTAAAGTATCTGAGAAGAACTAAGGATTTGTTCATGGTCTATGGGGGACAGGAAGAGCTCAGTATGCAGGGCTATACTGACGCATCGTTCCAGTCTGACCCTGACGACTTTAGATCGCAGGCCGGCTATGTGTTCAAGATAAATGGAGGCGCTGTATGTTGGAAGAGCTTCAAGCAATCCACCATAGCAGATTCTACAACTGAAGCTGAGTATGTGGCTGCTTCTGAGGCAGCCAAGGAAGCTGTTTGGATAAGGAAGTTCTTATGTGATCTTCAAGTGGTACCTAGTGCAATGGATCCCATTGAACTCTACTGTGACAACAATGGAGCAATTGCACAAGCCAAGGAACCACGGTCTCATCAAAGATCCAAACACATACTCAGAAGATTTCACCTGATCAGAGAGATCATTGACAGAGGTGATGTCAAGATTAGCAGAGTAGACACAGAGAACAATCTGGCAGACCCATTGACCAAGGCTTTGGCGCAGCAGAAGCATGATGGTCACGCTAGAGATATGGGGTTGAGATTCCTCAACTTCTAGGTCTTAGTGCAAGTGGGAGATTGTTGGTGTATATGCCCTAGGACCTAGTTTTGGTCAACTTATGTACTACTTGACACTGATATTTATATATCATTCTGGCATTGTCGTTATCATTGTTTGACTACACCTGCGATTGTTGAAAGGGGGGCGAAACCCTAATTCAGGCGCATATAAAATTTTTCATGGGCGAAAACAAGGGTTTCATGAAGATCGCATGGCATGAACATATGGTCAACTATTAGTTCTTGCAATAAGAAGATAGGATGTTACCATGGCCATTATTTGGATGGCGACTTGGAAGAATATAGAGGGCGAGCGGCTCTCCTCCAAAGCAGTCGCACACAAGGTGACGATGGCTACTCCCTTTTCTTCTTTGTGCTAGCAAAGTTCCAAGGTGTCCTTCAACGTGTAGGAGAAGATGAGATGTTCTTCTTCTTGGCTAAGCGAAAACTCTCTACCTCTTCTCTTTCGTGGAGCCTCGACACACACACGAGAGGAGAAGCATTCATTCGAGAGAGAGGGAGGCGTTGAGGCGTTATCTAACGTGGGAACGCTTATGGCTTCCAAAAATAGAAAGTCATCAAGCCTTGCGCCCATGTTTTCGAACCAACCAAAACGTCTTCTCACTTTGAACCATGCGTTCACTTATGTGAACCGGTTCTATTGCATTTGGTTCAAAGACCAAATCAAACCAAGCCATGGTCTAGATCTCATATGAACCAGATGGCTCAAGATCTAACCACACATCTCTTGATGCTCTTGATCTCATCGATCAAGCATCAATTCTCCCGATCGAAGCTTACCAATCTCAAGCCCTAATCAATCAAACATGATCAGACCAGATCTCACTTCCAATCAGAGTTTAAACTCCTTTAAACTGAACCAAAACCATTCAGTCCACACGATCTGACATAAGTAAGCCATATCATCAAATTGTTCGACCCTAAGGGTTTCCTTCAATGTCGGTAACGATAACTTACGTTATCACGATCAGAGAGGGGTATCTAGCAACACATCACTGTCTCCCGATATGAAGGAAAGAGTCTTCCAAGACTACACCCAAACCATAGCACAAGTGTGAATCCAATTCACTTGACATACATGTTTCCTTTGCCACTGGATGTTCTCATTGGACAAGCGTGTCAAGCCTGTAATTCCAATATGATGAAAATGATTAGATCAGATGAACATAGTCATCTGGGTATGGCCATACACTTTCTCAATCATCTCATCCAGGGGGCCCCTTTAGAACATCACACTCCAACAAGGAGAGGCAATCCTATATCTATCACTAGTGTCCTAACATGACTCATGCTCATTATCCAAGATAATCTATAACCATTATATTTCAAATGATATTGAATCACCTCAAGACAATGCCAATCATCATTTAGAAACACAAGCGATCTCAAGTCAGAGGAAATATGCCACTTGCTTGCATATAAGGATTATTCACATTGTGACAAACAATTGAATATCCTAAGTAGGGTCTGTCCAGTACATCCAATGCACCTATGTGTCTACATCTTATTCCATGCTCGAAGCACCCTATAAGATTGGAACACATATTAGTCTCAATCATATCAAGGCTGTCTCATGTTCACCAAGATATCTCGACTAAGGACAATGCTAATGTCAGCCAAGCTGAACACCATTGAGACATTATTCAGAAGTATACATAACAGCAGCAGATAATGTAACAACCTGAATAACAACCATTGCCTTTATAAACTTATACATAGTTTATACATGATACTGAAATCATCCCAAAGGCCTCAAACATTAGCCTTAAGGGCATACCCCAACAATTGTGTACTTACATGATAATGTCCCTGGAGACAAATTGGATCTGTGCTCGAATTATAATCCCCAGTCGATGTACCTTAGTGGATATGGGACAGCTATGGTACTTGAGAGACTGGTATGTGGGCTGGTTACGCACGTGGTGCTAACGCAGACACATGGGTATATCATTGGGGATATACTGGATAGACCCGCTATGAGGCTATGACTTGGTGTCTTGAGTTATCCTCATAAGTGACAGGAGATGCATTGATCCCTTGACTTGAGGTCATTGATCATTCTATATGGTTAGGAACTTGCTTTGATACAACCTAACGCCTTGCCGTAGTTGGGAGGTCATAACGGTCGTTATTGAGCATGTCACGACCCATATGAGAAGATAAATGGACAGACACAGGATTTGCCCCTTCCCTAAGGAAGTATGATATCCATGGAGCTCCTTTATGGTTCTATGACTGAGAGTGTATGGCCATACCCAGGTGAGAACCTGTTTTAGTCATAGCCATGTGATTGGATAAAAACAAGTGGTGACACACTTGTCCAATCGGATATTAGTACGGCAAAGAGACTGTAATGCATCTGTACCTAGTTGCGATGATGGGGATGTCGATGTCGATATCCATTCCAACGACCTGGGTAGCAGCGATGCACTGCTAGGAACCACTCACTGCTTGTGATGACCTTTTGGTCAGCACTGCCAGCGTTAGAGGAACCTACAGGGTCGCACACCTTGATACTTGAGTTCTCGTATTGATCGGGAAGCCTTATGATCGAGTTATTGGATAACTCGGATCTAATTGGGAGATTTCATCAGCGCCAATTGGCCTGATGAGATGGAAGAATGTTATTGGAGCCAAACTTCATTTTTGGCAGGTTGACCCGTATTTGACCATGGTTGGTCACATTTGGATTAGGGTTGCATTGGATTGGATCCAAGTGCTTAATCAACCTATGCAATGATGTTTGGGCTAGCTCATTATCCAATGAGGCCCAATAACAAGTTCTCATGAAGAGATGAGAGGCTAAAAGGGTATAATGGGGAGAAACATGAACCATTAGGCGCCTAGGGGCATAATGGGGTCATGTTGGCGCCTTTGCTTCATTATGGAAGTAAAGGGCGCCTCCCCCTCTCTTCCTAGGATGGAATGCATGCCTCTATGGCATTGCTTGAGGCGCAAGGCAAGGCCTTGGCGCACAAGGAAAGGCGTGGGAACAAAAGGTAAGGTTGAATGAGAATTATGGAAATGTCTTGGAGACTTTCCTTATCTCAAACCTCCTCATCCTAGCCCTACACTTGTCATGATCCTAGCCATTACCCTAACCGCCTCTTGCCCTATAAATATGACCCTAGTCGCCCCCTCTTGTGTGTAATTAATCCTTGAAGGCGTGAACACAAGGAGAGGGGCGAGTGCTTGGAGCAAAGGGCGCATCTTCCATAACCGCAAGCCCCTTCCTCCTTTCCTCTTGGCGCAAGGAGATCTAGGGCTTGGCGGCTTGGGCGGTTTTCTTTCTTCTCTTGGCGCGTCATCTTTCTTGGTGGCGCAAGTGAAGTAGAGTATCTCCCTAAGGCTTGGATCTTCTTCCCGAGGCTAGCACCGGGCGTGGAAGAAGAGAACTCAAGAGATCCGTGTGTGCGAGACTGCAGAGGGCGAACACTTGGGCGCCTTCATCGACATCGCTCTACATTGCTCTTAAGGTATTTCCTAACTCATCGTGTCGACTCCCTTGCATGCGATCTTCACTGGGTTTTTGGGACTGGCCTGTTTCGGGGACATTCTTCCGCTGCGAAAAATGTATGTCCATAACTCTGAAAAATTGTAAAATGTCCCCGGGGTTTCCCAACACTCTGCCCCAACAAGTCATCGCTGCTCATTTTTCTGGTGACCACTCTGACCTTGTTCGGTGATCTCTACACTCCAGGGTTTTCAATCCTTATTTCACCAAACTCTTTGTTTCGATAACCTGCTCTTCGGTGCTTTATGGGAACAACATCCCTTCAACTTTCTGGCTTCTTCGACTGATTCTTCCACCTCAACCATGCTGCCTTGAAAGAAGTCGATGGGCAAGTGATCAGCCGGCGCTTCCCGTTCAGCTCCTCCACCACCACAGCACCCAGGTCCAGTAGAGATATAAATACATGACAAGCTCCAAGCTTCTCATTACCATGTCCTTTCTTGTCACCGAGTCCTCAACATGAGGCATCCTGCATTGGCCCTCCCAACTTCAACGAAGACATTTTCTGGGGCTACATCTCCTCGATGACCACATGCTCCCCATGAAGTGCCCAAGAATCCATGATCTCAATTCCAAGAGAGCACCAACTGGCATTTGCACCTAGATCCCACTACTATAGAGGATTCTACTATACCACTTGACATGGATCCTGGCTCTTCCTCTGGTGCCCAACTGAAGATCGCCACTCGCTGATGCAGGAGCAACTTACATCGACGACGTAGAAGATGGACCCATGAACACACATGAGGGCAGTCCAACCCCTCTAGAAGGCACTTGGGTAGACTCCCCAGGACTTGAGGAATTTTCAGCCCGACCAGAGCTTTCTAGCCTCCGACATGGCTTGGCCGTGATGGTGGACACGGCCGTAATATTCATTACGGCCCCACCATAATTTGGGACCAACATGCTGTGGATTTTGGACCTGAAATTACAGCCCGTGAACTAGATTACGGCCCCACCGAAAGTCCTGCCGGTCAACCCCAGCACAGCCAGGCCGTGAAGACAAGCACGGCCGTGACACGGTCCAGCTGGAACGCGAACGCCGACACGGCCCATGGCACGCCCGTGCCGCCACCCGTATTCTCCTCGACGGATACTGGAACTTCTGAACACGGCCGTGTTCGCCAACACGGGCAGGCCGTGTTCGCCCCTGAAGATCTGTTGAAGCCCCGACGACCCCATTTCGACGTACACCACCCTCCCTACCATGTTGCTCCACCTCATGATGATCTAAAGGAGTCCAACAAGGTAACAATCCGGCGATCCCAATGCCAAAGCAAGCTGATGAAGAACTGAATTTCTCGCCCAAGAACCACCTTAGGTATGGAGCTCTAACATGCAGATAAAAGCTAGATTAAGGGAAGGTTAGGGGTGGATGCACCTAGGCCCCCTAAGGGAAGGGGGCCAAACTCCTTCTGTTCTTCCAAGGCAAGGTTTTCGGCAGCTAAGCTTCTAAGATTGATGAAGATGCTGCAACGTGGTTCAACTTCAGCTTCCGGAATCAGTCCTCCTAGAGCTTGAGCCCAGCAATGAACAGTGACACAGCAAGGGGGTGGTGTTGGTGGACGGCAATGGAACAGTAGCGTAGCTTGGGGTGGATGGAAGATGATCGGCAGTGAAAATGTGGAGACGATGGAGGACTGGTAACCGGAGGGGAGCAAGCTCAACCCAAAGAGGAGCAAGCTCAACTCAAGAACACAAACACAAGGTTTTAGATTTCAAGATATTTCAGATTAAGTGCCAAAGTGATACAACACAAGCTTAAAACCTATCCCTCAACGATTACATCTCTTGACTTTTGGTATTCCCTTAGCTATAGTATTCGTTGGCTGAGTGAGTGGTGATACAACACAAGCTTAAAACCTATCCCTCCGAACTGTTTCATGGGCGTCATCAGCCCCCTTTCCATCCACGCCAAGGTGGTTCAGCCCAAGCACACCACGAGCCGACCCCCTGAGGGCCCAACCCCAAATGGGCCACAAAACCATATCAGCAACACGGCCCAAGAGCAAGCCGCGACAGTGATGACGCAGCCCACAACCTCTAAATTATGCTGCTTTATCGCGGTGTGCTCCGAGCGAGTCTAAACCGCCTCCGTACGGAGACACGGGATTATACAACCAGCTTCAAGGAATGTTAGTTAGTAGTTTGTTATTTCTTGTCTTGTAGTTGCAGATTGACCACTTTAGTGGCCTGCAAAGGTTGTTAAGTTGTTAAAGTATGTTGTCTTTAGTAGCCTTGTCTTGTTCCCTCCCCTCTTGTTCTATAAAAGAGGAGGTTGAGGTAGCTTCTTAGTTAGCTCTCTTAGTGCATAGAGACTTCTTGGTGAGCTGAGGGCCTCCAGCATGTTGAAGTCAAGCTGGTGCCTCGTCTTCGGAGTTGTTCGGGTCGAGGATGTCTCCTCGGTTCCAAGTTGTTTCCACTTCCTGCTTTATAAGAAGTAAATCCCACCCTTCTGGTGGGTCAGGTTCGCCTGTTTTCTCATTTTGTTGTGTGTTTATCCACTGTGATTTTTCCCCTCCTTCACCCACGGCCATCCGTACGTCGGAGGCGTGGTCGGATTTCTTGTCTCTTTGGTGTGTTTCAGCTTCATAGGCGTGCGAGCAGAACCCCACGCAACCGCAGTCCCCGACGCGTGCTGAGCCTAAAAACGTGCTAAGTGAGCGGCAAAATTGCTAAAATCGCTACGAGGTTAGTGCATTACATTAAGTAGTTGTGTGCCATTGTCTTACATTCGCATTTGTGTTGCCCCAATCGAACTCTGCACTGTTTCATTGTGTTTTCTACCGGTTTCCCTGCACTTTCCGGTGAATTTTCACTTCCCTCGCCTCACGACCCTCTCCTGTTTTTCATGTGCATCATGTAAAATCCTAGAGTTTGGCATTAAGGATCCCCAACCTATTAGTCACTTGATCACTCGCCCCTCTACGAATTACATGCTGTAGTTTATCCGCCAAGATCAACTAGCACAAGGGGAGGTAGCTAGCCCACCTGATTTAGATGACCCACACCATTAAGCTGCTCCTTCATACACATCTCTCAGAGTACCCTCCACCCGACGAAGACAACCAAGATGAGACAATCCTCATCTCGGACTCATCCCCATCCAACGACGATGATGACCCGGATGCATGCAGTAAGTAGAACTGCACTTTTGTAAGTCTCTCCCTCTTCTGCCCCTTTATACACATTTTGTGCATCGAGGACAATACATTCTCTATCTTTGGGAGGGGATTTGCATATTTTGGCTGTTATCATGACATATTTTGATATCGTAGGGACATCATGGTTAAAACTTTATTTAAAACCTTTATGTGGTATGTTGTTTAAATATGGTATTTGATGTTTTAACGATGTTGCTGTCAATGCTTTAACTATGTTATTTTAAATTTGCTAATGAACCATTTCGAGTTAGTTTGAACCATGTTGAATATGTTATCTCAGCCATGCTATTTGAACACATGAACTTGTTGCATATCATTTTTTTTTAACTTGATGGTTGAATTATTTCATTCATGGTTAGATTTATCTCCTGCTACTCACTTACTATAATCCTGTGTTGAAAACATTCTATGCACCCCCGCTACTTTAAAAGAACAAATCTTACATCACATTTAGTACACAAAATTGATGAAGCTTCATTTTCTTATGACTCTATAATATACTAAACGATATATTCTATTCACTTGATTCCTTATACACTGAACACTTTATGATCGGACTTTGATAAGCCTTGTATCTAGGTATAATCTGTGCCTCTACATGCATACTATATGCTTGGATGAAGATAGACCAAATCATTCACCACACTTGTCCCTCTTGATAGCTTTTGGTATTGGTTTTTGTTTATGCTCCTCTAACTTGGCACTGCATAGAGAAGAAAGAGCAGTGGTATCGAGGTTGTAACTTAGCGCTACAGAACAAAAGAAAGAAAGATGGCAGTGGTACCGAAGTTGCGACTTGGCACTACCCACAAAAAGAAAAAGAAAAAGGAACGAGCAGTGGTACCGAAGTTACAACCTGGCATGCAGAACAAAAGAAAGAAAGATGGTAGTAGTACCGAAGTTATTACTTGGCGCTGCTCACAACAATGAAAAGAAAAAGGAACGAGCAGTGGTACCGAAGTTGCAAACTGGCACTGCAGAACAAAACAAAGGAAAAGAAGCAGTGGTACCGAAGTTCCAACTTGACACTGCACACAAAAAAAAAGAAAAAAAAGGGAGAGAGAAGAGAAAAAAATGTAGTGGTACCGAAGTTATGAGCGTCGACCTTTACTGATACTTTGTAAAGTTTATCTTTACTTGGGCACTCAAGTGGAATTCGAGTTGCGTGGTGGGTAAATTTCTGACATCGATATCCAACTCATAGTACAAATGTTGTCAATAGATTTAACCTTGATATCTAGCTTTACATCTTGACATCTTTACAAGCTCCAGTACATTGTGCATCTTCTAACTAGATTATGTCTTAGCATTTTCAGATCATTAAGAAATATGACTTTAGTCAAAACATTATTGTCCTGATCATTTCTTATTATTCCTTTTGCTTGAGGACAAGCAAAGATTAAAATCCAGGGGAATTTGTTGACACATATTTATATAGTATTTTACGTGTAATTTTAGTGACAGAATCGTTTCCATTACATGATTTATGTCCCATTATTGCCTTAATTGTGATACATCTATGGAATCTATACCTCTTTTGGAATTTTCACATTTTCAAGTCAAAACTACCACAAAAGGGGTAGATTCTGAGACTTTCGAGATTAGAGGAACCCTTCTTAATTTAAGAAGAATCTAACTGGAGATTTTCGGATTTATTGGAGCACCTATTGAGAATCACAATCGAGTCACGATCAAAATCATGCCCATGACTCATCTCTGCACCTGAAGCTGCAACTGACCAATCTCAGGCGGGTCACGACCAAAATCATGCACGTGATCGTGGACCCGCCTGTTTCAAAACTGCTATTTTAACCAGGGTTTCTTTAACTTAACCAAAGGGAAGGAAAGAGGGCAACTAGGTCACTTCCTCCCCCTCGACTAGAGACCCTAGAGCAACTTTTAGAGGGAAAAATTAGGAAAAGAAATGATGATTTTGTTAAGATAAAGGTGGCAGCGTTTTGCAGGTTTTTGGGGAAAAAGCAACAAATCTGGTTTTTGGAAAGAGATTTGCAGAGGGACAAGGAAAGATCCAATGGACCTTGAGGAGGAAGATAAAAGGGATTGAGAATACTTTTGAAAAGGGATAAGAGGAGATTGAGAATGAGAGGGAAGAAGTCAAAGAAGGAGATAAAAAGCTATAGATTTTTGGCGGCTGAAAACGAAGAGTGATTTTCCAGATTTGCATAGCTTGGGGAAGTAGCAAACCACTAGCAACTGAAGGAGAAAAGGAGGGAATGTTCAGCCTATTTAAGAAGGGGGAGTTCTGCAAGAAGAGGGGATTCGGTAGAAGGAAACGAGAGGAAGAAACCACCGCCAAGGAAAAATCGAGCGCAGGGCAAGAACGAACACATCTTTTGTAGCGCATGGAGAAGAAGAAGAACTTTCCAAAACTCTTGGCTGATCATCTCAAGCATCAAATATGGTTTGTGGAAGTCTTTAATCTCATTTTCTACACCTTCTAGATAAAGATTTAGAATGAATGAGCATATCTTTATGTGTACTTGTGTGATGAACATGGATCTTGTAGCTTAAACTTTAAATATGGATTTGGGGAAGCCTTTTGATGATTTTATGATTGTAATAATCTTACTCCATGTGCTTTCAATCCTTGCTTAACCTTATTTGTGCGCTTTGCCTGCGTTACCCAAGAGGGAACGCTTGAGCCTACATTCTTCTGGGTGAGGTTTGTAAATCAAGGGATCTAGGGGAAACCCATTGATGAATTATACTTGCCTAGAGTGATTGTTTGGATCCTACACATGTCGGGGAGGCCGAGAGGTCGTCCGCACATTGGAATCATTCGGTTGAGGGTTATTCTAATCCATTTTGTACCCTTTGTCTGCGTTACCCGAAAGGGAGCAGTTGAGCCTATAGTTTCCTAAGCGAGGTTTGTAAATCAGGGACTGGGGGAAACCCATTGATGAATTGTACTCCCCTGGTGGGAGTATCAGGATCCAAGATGCAATGAGTAGGCCGAAAGGTCGTCCGTGTGTCGGAATCTCACTGTACCCTTTGCCAGCGTTGCCTAAAAGGGAGCGCATGAGCTTATACTCCCCTGGGGAGGTTTGTAAATCAGGAAATTTGGGGGGCCCCTTTTGATAAACCTGTACTCGCCCTACAAAAGTATTAGGGCCTTAGACGTGTTAGGTAGGCCGAAAGGTCGTCTGTGCGTCAGAACCATATGGGATAGACCGGTAACCTATCCATGGGAGTGGATAGGTCTATAGGTGGGAGCAACCTATACATTTTGTATGGATTCCCATAAACTAGATAAGAAGTTAGTCGTGGAGTTCGATTATTCACTCATAAGAGGTCAAAGAGGCGAACCCATATCGTGATTTATCTTTTATCCAAGTTCTCTCGCACACTTCCTGCCGTCTACGTTCTTACTCATTTAATTAGTTCAGCATTTAAATCTCACCAATTTTGATTATGTCTAGCTAGTAAATTTGAGATTAGTTAGTACTTGCCCATTAGTCCCTGTGGGATCGATATTTTACTACTTCGATAGACCCGTGCACTTGTGGGACACCTATCACTTGTTGATAGGCCAGAGAGCCACGATTAGAGGATCGCTAGATGGTACGCTAGGAAGCGTACCGGTCGCTCTATGATGCAGGAGCAAATAAGCCCATGAGCCTACTTGGGGATGGCCCAAACCCCCTAGAAGACACTTGGGAGGACTCCCCAGGACGTGGGGAAGAGACGGCCCGAATTTCAGCCCGATCAGAGCTCACTGGACCCAGACACGGCCAGGCCGTGCGTCCAAACACGGCCATGACACGGTCGACCTAGGACGCGAACACCGACACGACCACTGACATGGCCGTGGCACCGACCGTGTTCTCCTCGGCCGAAATTCCTGCAGATGAACACGGCCATGCGCTCCGACACGGCCAAGCCGTGTTCGCCATGACCAAGAACTTCACGACCCCCGCAATCGCTCGTGCACCCGCCCGTGAAAGTCTCGGGCAAATCCTCAACCGCTGAACACGGCCGTGTTCCCAAACACGGCCGAGCCATGTTCCCCAACACGGCCCTCGACACACCCGTGGCCACCGCCGTGTTCTCTTCGGTAGATTTTGGCGCAGCCGAACACGGCTGTGCGCACCAACACAGCCAGGCCGTGTTCCACCCTGGAGATGCAATGGAGCCTCGATGACCGCACTTCGATGTCACTCACTCTCCATACCATATTACTCCACCCTAGGACGACCCGAAGATGCTCCACAAGGTGACAATCTTGTTGGGGTATGCCCTTAAGGCTAATGTTTGAGGCCTTGGGATTGTATCAGTATCATGTATAAACTCAATGTTTATAAAGGCAATGGTTGTTATTTAGGTTGTTACATTATCTGCAGCAATATGTAGACTTCTGAATAATGTCTCAATGCTGTTCAGCTTGGCTGACATGCAGTTTTGTCCTTGGTCGAGATATCTTGGTGAACATGAGACAGCCTTGATATGATTGAGACTAATATGTGTTCTAATCTTATAGGATGCTTCGAGCATGGAATAAGATGTAGACTCATGGGTACATTGGATGTACTGGACAGACCCTACTTAGGATATTCGATTGCTTGTCACAATGTGAATAATCCTTGTATGCAAACAAGTGGCATATTTCCTCTGACTTGAGATCACTTGTGTTTCTAAATGATGATTGGCATTGTTTTGAGGTAGTTCAATATCATTTGAAACATAATGGTTATAGACTATCTTGGATAATGAGCATGAGTCATGTTAGGGCACTAGTGATAGATATAGGATTGCCGTCTCCTTGTTTGGAGTGTGATGTTCTGTTGGGGTCCCCTGGATGAGATGGTTGAGAAAGTGTATGGCCATACCCAGATGACTATGTTCATCTGATCTAATCATTCTCATCATATTGGAATTACAGGCTTGACACGCTTGTCCAATAAGAACATCCAGTGGCAAAGGAAACACATATGTCAAGTGACTTGGGTTCACACTTGTGCTGTGGTTTGGGTGTAGTCTTGGAAGACTCTTTCCTTTATATCGGGAGACAGTGATGTGTTGCTAGATACCCCTCACTGATCGTGATAACGTAAGTTATCATTACCGACATTTAAAGGAAACCCTTAGGGTCGCACAATTTGATGATATGGATTACTTATGTCAGATCGTGTGGACTGAATTGTTTTGGTTCAGTTTAATGGGATTTAAACTCTGATTGTAAGTGAGATCTGGTCTGATCATGTTTGATTGATTAGGGCTTGAGATCGGTAAGCTTCGATCGAGAGAATTGATGCTAGATCGGTGAGATCAAGAGCATCAAGAGATGAATGGTTAGATCTTGAGCCTTATGGTTTAATTTGATCTAGACCAATGCTTGGTTTGATTTGGTCTTTAAACCAAATGAGATTGAACCGGTTCATCAAGTGAACGCTTGGTTCAAAGAGGAGAATGTTGCGACTTGTTCACTTGGCGTGAACGCTTGAACACATTGAGGGTTTACTATTTTTGGAAGTTATGTTTCCAAAATAGAAAACACGCCTCACGTTCGAGAGCATTGCTCTATTCTTGCTCGCATCTTCCTCTTGTTGCCTCTCTTCTCTCGTGTGGTGAGTCTTGACGCTCAAGGAGGATTCGGCCTAGCCAAGAGATCATCTCATCTTCCCTTCAAGCGATCAGGAGACTTGGAGATCCTTGCTAGCACAAGGAACGACAAGGAGAAAGCCATTTCTCATCTTGTGTGCGGCACCTTTGGAGGAGAGCCACATTGCCCTCTAGCTTCCAAGGCACCATCCAAGCAATGGCTATGGTATGATCCCTTGTCGATCTTTGCAATCTTTTAACAAGTTGATCTTATGTTCATGCATGCGATTTTAGAAACCCTAGCTTCCGCTCAATGCAAAACCTCTGATATGCGCCTATTAGGGTTTCGCCCCCTTTAATGGAACTTTCAATTGGTATCAGAGCATAGGTTCTGGTATGTTCATATGATTGCTTGACATGTGTGATTCATGTTTGTATGAATAGATCTAATGGTTATCTTCATGCGAAACTACCTGCTTATTTTCGAAAATAGATGTATGTTGGCGCATGTATCTATGTTGGCGCTTGTTGTAGTTTTTTCTCAAAACATAATTACTTGCGCGCCCCTCATTAGATCTAAGCGCCTGCTTTAAAATCTTAGACGGGTTATTAGGGTTGAAGTCATCGTCCAGTCTAGACCCAACAGTCTGATCAGACCATCTGACAGCCTAGATGGGTCGACCAGATGGCACCTATGCGCAAGCATGTGGTGGCTATTGGTCGACTGCAGAAAGGTGTGTAGCGATGTCTGATTGAGACAACAAGTGAACGCTCATGATGAAGGCCCAGGGTCACACCCGCTTGCCAGAACTCATGAGGGACGTTCAGCCCTTAACGCATGCATTGTTGACCATGAGGTCGACTCAAGTCGGTTATGACTTGGTGCATGCAAGGGCAGGGGGTCTGACTAGGTCTGATGAGTGGATCCCTATTAATGGACCGTTGTAAGGTAGTAGGGCCCATAAGGAAATAAAATGAAGCCAATGGGATTTTTGAAAATTTTATTTTCTTGTTTGGATCACTTGATGCTTGTATAACATGATGAGTGTTTATTTCATCTTATGTGGGCTGCCCAAATTTAATGTGTGCTGTGCTGGGGCCTGCGTGCCTGGATTGATATTGTAAATTATTTATTGTGATCTGCGCATCACATTTTTAATTAATTTATAAAGTGTAATTGACCTGCGTGTCAATCATGTCTAGATAGATTAAATTGTAATTTAATCAGACATGAGCACAGAGCACACATGGCAGAGGCGCTTGCAGCAAGTGGCTTCACCAGGTGGGAGGTCTAGAGTTCGACTCTAGAACAGGCGCAACCAGTCTGGTGGGCGCATGCATTTGGACTGCAGAGGGCGCTTGGGCCCGGGCTGGGCCAGATGAAGTGAAAAAGACCCATGAAGAGCTCAAGTGAAGACTTAAGTTAATTAAGGTCTTACTTAGGCTTAATGGGCTTTTACCACATAAGATCATCATGCTTTCAATTTACTGTTTAAGTAATTTAGTAACTGCATGATTTATTCTTCTGCTATCACCATAGGATTTGTATGATAGTAAGAAGATAAATGGACCGTTAAAATCCAACGATGAATATCATGCACGATAGCCTTCTGACGCGAAACCTCACTGTTCTGACTATCGTTGGGGCCGTGTTGTACCCACTCAGTGGGCACGCCCATCTATCTTTAGACGGTGTGTGATTACATCTGCGTGTTACAGAGAAGGGATTTATCGCTTCTCGTTGCTCAGCATAGCACGTGGTGGTCCAGGGAGTAGGTCGGGTCAGCTTGACCATGTAGGCTACATATTGAGCATATGGTAGCCTTATGGAGGCAGCCATCTGTGGGATCAGAGACTGTGTTGTACCAACTCAGTTGGCACAGTCTGCTGGATTGCCCAGATGAAGGGGAATCGCACGGGTTGGCGATTGGCAGGGATTGCCTACCAGAGATTAGTGCTTGTACTCTCTGTGCATCTTATCTCGCCTGAGCGGGACGCGGAGATCAAGTATGAAATCTGGATCCCATCTCACTAAAAGAGTTTTACTCCTTCGGGCTGTTTTGCTGGATTTTTTAGTCAGATAAAATAGTGAGAAAAGAATCATTCTTAAGTCCTGAATTGATTCTAACATTGATACTGACCTTGCTGTTCTTGCATTGTTGTAGATTCCTGCAGCAACGAACACCACAAATTTCAATGTGCGATCCCTACTGGAAAGGGAGAAGTTTGCTGGGCCAAACTTTTCAGACTGGTACGGACACCTTAAGATTGTTCTTAAGGCTGAGAGGAAGCAGTATGTCCTCGAGACGGCTATACCGCCTCAACCCGCTGCGAACGCCGCAAGGGCGGTTCGGGAAGCTTATGAGAAGCATGTCAATGATAGCATTGATGTCGCTTGCCTTATGCTAGCGTCTATGACGCCAGAGCTTCAGCGTCAGCATGAAGATTTATCTGCTATTGAAATTATAGCAAATCTCAAGATGCTGTATGCTGCACAGGCAAGGACTGAACGCTATAACTTGACTAAACTTTTCTTTCAGAGCAAACTGACTGAAGGGAGTCCAGTGGGAGCTCACATATGTCAAGTGACTTGGGTTCACACTTGTGCTGTGGTTTGGGTGTAGTCTTGGAAGACTCTTTCCTTTATATCGGGAGACAGTGATGTGTTGCTAGATACCCCTCACTGATCATGATAACGTAAGTTATCGTTACCGACATTTAAAGGAAACCCTTAGGGTCGCACAATTTGATGATATGGCTTACTTATGTCAGATCGTGTGGACTGAATTGTTTTGGTTCAGTTTAATGGGATTTAAACTCTGATTGTAAGTGAGATCTGGTCTGATCATGTTTGATTGATTAGGGCTTGAGATCGGTAAGCTTCGATCGAGAGAATTGATGCTAGATCGGTGAGATCAAGAGCATCAAGAGATGAATGGTTAGATCTTGAGCCTTATGGTTTAATTTGATCTAGACCAATGCTTGGTTTGATTTGGTCTTTAAACCAAATGAGATTGAACCGGTTCATCAAGTGAACGCTTGGTTCAAAGAGGAGAATGTTGCGACTTGTTCACTTGGCGTGAACGCTTGAACACATTGAGGGTTTACTATTTTTGGAAGTTATGTTTCCAAAATAGAAAACACGCCTCACGTTCGAGAGCATTGCTCTATTCTTGCTTGCATCTTCCTCTTGTCGCCTCTCTTCTCTCGTGTGGTGAGTCTTGACGCTCAAGGAGGATTCGGCCTAGCCAAGAGATCATCTCATCTTCCCTTCAAGCGATCAGGAGACTTGGAGATCCTTGCTAGCACAAGGAACGACAAGGAGAAAGCCATTTCTCATCTTGTGTGCGGCACCTTCGGAGGAGAGCCACATTGCCCTCTAGCTTCCAAGGCACCATCCAAGCAATGGCTATGGTATGATCCCTTGTTGATCTTTGCAATCTTTTAACAAGTTGATCTTATGTTCATGCATGCGATTTTAGAAACCCTAGCTTCCGCTCAATGCAAAACCTCTGATATGCGCCTATTAGGGTTTCGCCCCCTTTAATGGAACTTTCAAATCTGGCATTCTCAACATCAAAGCAAGTCACCGCATCACCTCACGGGCTTCATCGACACCCCTTCTTCTCATGCCACATCAACTCAGCCCAAGGGCCCCTCAAGCCGACCCCTTGAGGCTCCCAACCCAAGTGGGCCACTCAACCTCAGCAACAATACGGCCCAAGAGCGAGCCGCAACGATAGTCGGGCAGTCCACAACGTCAAAATTCTGCTGCCTCGTCGCCATGTGCTTGGAGCGCGTCTAGGCCCGATCGTATGCAGCCGCAACTTCAGGCCACCTGCCCCGAAGAATATTAGTTAGAGAGTTGTCATGTTTGTCTTTAGTCGCAGCTTGACCACTTTAGTGGCCTGCTAGAGTGGTTAGTTTGTTAGAGTTGCTTGTCCCTTATGTATTTTGTTTGTTCCCACCCCTCTACTCTATAAAAGAGGAGGTTGGGCTGTAGTGTTCTTCAGTCCTCTAAGTGTGTAGAATTCTCCTGGTGAGCTTAGAGAGCCCTCCAGTGTTTGTGAAGTCGAGCCGGAGCCTCGCCTTCGTCGTTGTTCGGGTCGAGGATGCCTCGATTCCAAGTTCTTTCCACTTTCAGCTTGAAGTAAATCCCACCCTTCCGATGGGTTAGGTTTGCCTATTTTTCATTTCAGTTGCGTATTTCATCGCTGCGATTTCTTCTCCCTTCACCCGCATTGTCCATTCTTCGGAAGCGTGGTTGTTTTCTTGTGTTCTTTCGCTTGTTTCAGCTTCATAGTCCGGCGAGCTAATTTCCGCGCCTTCGCTATCCCCCGCATGGGTAAGCTTAAAACATGCCAAGTGAGCTGCGAGGATCGCTTAAAATTTGCTTTGAGGTTAGTGTGTTGCGTTAATAGTTGGGTGCCGCCGCTTTTCATTCGCATTAGTGTTGCCCTAATTGAACTCGTCACCATTTTCGTCGCGCTTTGTACCGATTTTCCTGCACTTTCCGAAGCGTTTTTCCTTCCCTCGTCTCACTACTCTTTCCTGTTTCATGTGCATTGTGTAACATCCCTAGAGTACAGCTTAAGGACCCTCCCTCCTATTAGACGCTACATCACTCTACTTCTGCTTGGGGCAGGAGAGTTGCTCCACGGTTATCACCTGTACCGGTCGCTCTATAGAGACACTTGTAGCACCCTCAGTGCCAGCTCTAGTGACTGTTGAGATGGAGCATACTGATGAGCAGCAGATGACTCCTACTCCTATTGATGTGGAGGAGGTTACTACTTCTGAGCCTCCTTCCGATTTACCAGAGTCTGCTGTTCATGCTGATACAAGTCCATGGAGGTAGAGGACGCTATACCAGACTTAGTCCAGACTCCAAAGATTCCTTCTCCATCCTCAGCTCAGGGCGACTTAGCTGTCCCTGAGGCTACCACACCAGAATTACCAGATGATGATGAGGGATCTTCAGAGATTTTTGCTGACTTACCAGAGATTTCTGTGGATATTCCTGAGTTGTATTCATTGCCATCAGTTGCACTAGAGCCATCTGCGGCTCCTGAGGCAACACCTTCAGAACCAGAGATATCACACATACCTGAGGTCTCTGCCATAGTTTCAGTGCGACCAGCCCACTCTCTGGAGATACGTTTACCATAACCTGAGTTATCTCCAGAGTAGTCACTAGCCGCATCACCGGAGCCATCATCTCAGGAGCCGTCTCCTCTAGTGCCAGAGCCTACTATTGTTGAGAGGAGATGAGCGAATCACCACCTCCTGTCCTAGCTCCTTATCCACGACAGATCTGATATAGGAGTAGGGACCAGGAGAGGAGATACAGAGCCATGACAGCTTGAGGGGTCCTTAGCACCCGATATTGGGATGACCAGATGATGTGTCCACAAGTGCACGGATACGTCGAAGTAATAAAATATCGAATCCCATAAGGACCTACATGCTAAGTACCAAATAATAGAGTTCTCACTAGCTAAGTAGATGGTATATGATGTAATAAGACAAAAGCAAACAATTGAAATACTTGTTAAATATCAAAGATAGAAAGCTGGGATTGAGGTTTCATCCTCCTTAATTTCTATGACTAGATATAAATAAGTGTTTGTCAGTTATTCTTATCATGATAAAGATAAAATTTACTTTAAAAAAATTATCAATTATTCTAGCATTTTAGTATGGGCACTCATGCTCTCCATCCTAAAATTCATGTTTTCCATCCCAGAATTCATGTTTTCCATCCTAAAGGTCATTTGCTTGAGGGTCTCGTTCACTTCTTCATTTTGTTTCATCTGAACACCCATAAATTTTTCAAACATTTCCTCCAAACTAGACTTAGGTGGATTAGGATTAGTGTTCCTAGGTACGAATTGAGGTCTACAGTTTGCTTGTGCCCCTTGATTACTTTTCCAGGACAAGTTTGGATGATTCATCCATCCAGGGTTATATGTGCTAGAGTAGGGATCATTATTTCTACTTTGGTTGTACCCACATACAGTATTTGCTTGTTCAACACCCTGTTTAGCAATAACCTTACATTCCTCATAACTGTGCCCTTGATTACCACAAATATAGCAAATAGAGAATGAAGCCATAGCAGTTTACAGATGAAAAGAATCAAATTTACTAGCTAAAGTGTCTATCTTCTCTACTAAAGCACGCCACGCATCATTTTCATTGTTACCATATGGAGGATGATACACCACTCCTCTTTTAGTGGTCTACTGGTTATGGTTTAGAGACATCTCCTCAATCAAGGTATAAGCATCATCAATGCTCTTATTCATAAGAGCTCCACCTGTAGCAACATCAATAGTGAGATGAGTACTATAAAGAAGACCATTATAAAAAGTATGAATTAAAACCCATTTTTCTAAGACATTGTGAGGACACTTCCACTGCAATTCATTAAAGTGCTCCCATGCTTCATTTAGTGACTCGCCATCCCTCTATGCAAAATTGGTGATCTGGTTTCTCAACTGGATCGTCTTACTTGGTGGGATGTACTTAGATAAGAAAGCATTTCAAACTTGATCCCATGTGATGAATATTCCAGTCGGCTAGGATTGTAGCTAGGCACGTGCTCTGTCCCTGAGGGAAAAAGGAAATAATCTCAGTTTTAAAGCATTATTAGATACACCATTAATCTTAATGGTGTCACAATATTTAAGAAAAAGAGAGAGAAGTTGATTAGGATCCTCAAGTGGTGATCCTCCAAACTGATTATGCTGTATCATTAATAGCAAGGCCGGTTTAATTTCAAATTTATTAGCCACAATCGCCGACCTGGCTATACTAGAGTGTATTCCCTATGGATTTGGTGCTGCATAATCCCTGAGTGATCTTCTTTCTTCCATAGTTGGTTTCATCTCCTTTTTCTCTTCAAATCTAAGTTTCCTGCGCAATCTAAAAGTTTTTTCAATTTTAGGATCTAATGGAATTAGTGGTCCCAATCTAAGGGTCTTGCGCATAAACGAGTAAAAGAATCGGATAAATTCAGAATATTAGAAAAACAACAAAAAGAACTCACAGCTAGTGAAAACCTGCAAAAATAAAGTTCAATCTAAGATAAATAAAACTTAGTTTAGCAACATTATCAACTATTTTGACATTAACAAAACTAAGGTCCCCAGCAACGGCGCCAAAAACTTGATGTGTCCGCAAGTGCACGGATACGTCGAAGTAATAAAATATTGAATCCCACAGGGACCTACGTGCTAAGTACCAAATAGTAGAGTTCTCACTAGCTAAGTAGACAGTATATGAAGTAATAAGACAAAAGCAAACAATTGAAAAACTTGTTGTGAAATTTCAAATAGAGAAAGCTGGGACTGAGGTTTCATCCTCCTTAATTTCTATGACTAGACATAAATAAGTGTTTGTTAGTTATTCTTATCATGATAAAGATAAAATTTACCTAAAAAGAAATTGCCTCCTCTCGAATGAACAATTTGCATAGAACAGCCTTCACTCTCATGACTTACTGCTCAGTTTTAAATAAAAGTAAATAAGACTAAGTTATCAAATCTGCTTTCGTAAATTTGATTCCTAAGTCGAAATCTCAAGTAAAATTAAATACTCTCGTATCTTAATTTTACAGGTTTTACTAATGGGTTTTCAACAATCAAAATCACCTCTCGGTACATATTATCATGTTTGTAACAATAAAATACCTAGGTCAAAAAAATTAACATGTCAATATGCTTCAAAAATTATCATTTTAGAACAAATATATTCTCATAGCCTAAGTTCCTAAAACCACAATTTAAGGATTCTGAGTTTGTAAATCACCTTTCGATACATATTACAAACTTTGTGTCATGTTAATATTTCAAATCTAGAAACTTTAAAGATAATAATCACAAGAGCAAAATTATCACTTCAAGAACAACTGATAAATTAAAAGTTATCTAGTCATTACAAAATTTAAGGGGGATTACTCCCTCTGTCCCAAAGAGGTTTTACGCTATCATGATGGAAGAAATATAATAATTATTCATCTTTGAAAAATCAGAGTTCGAAAAGAAGTAAAAATTAATTTTACTATTTTCATGGGTGAATCTAATTTTCACAGCCATGATTTTCAATGAAGAACAATCCTGGGCTCATTGATCCACTAATTTCTCTTCCAATCAAACTCCTTTTGATATGAACTTTTTGTGTATCCTCTCCTCCACCAAGTGCACCTTCCCTGAAAATTTGGTTGCTGGAGATGAGCTCATTGTTTTCCGGTGAGGAACTCTTCTTCAGCGGCGCTTCCCTCCGTAGCTAATCATAATTCGTGATGAATCCTCACCAAAAAAAATCCAAGGATCCCCCAAAAATTGCTCCAAAGCTTCTTTATATACTTCCCAATCCTTCCAATAGGTTTTCCCCAAAATTAGGACTGAAATAGAATCAAATCGAGGGAAAATCCAAATCAAACTCGAAACTTGCAAATGGAATTACGACCATGATAATTTGCACAACAGTGCCATGATTTTTTTTTCTGTGTGTTTTTCTGCTCAAATCACGACTATGATAAAAATTACGATGAGATAATTATGGCCATGATAATTAGCTAGATAGTGCCGTAATCTTCTCTGTGCAAAAAATTCAAGAAATCATGATCGGGAAAATAATCACGGTATTGCTGTGATTCTTTCTGTACACTCCAATTTATGCTATTAAAATCACGGCCGTGGTAATTCGCACGCTAGTGCCGTAATTTTACTTTAAACTCTGATTTGCTTGAAATTTGTTAGATGACTTCCTCTTGATATCTGGAGTTCATTCATACACTCAAATCATCCAAAATCCATTGAAATTTGGTCATTTTTACCTGAAATATGTCAAAACCAAAGAAAGGTGAAGATTCCGAACAAGTAAAGGTTTAAAGCCTAATTTTGTGAAAATATGCCCAAAACAAGAGAAATTATGTATAAAAATCATAGTAAAAATACGATGTAAATACGATGCATCACCAAACATTGCAAACCCTAGGATTGTTCGATGACATCCAATGGATGTTCTCGAACATAGGGTGGCAGGACTTTTATCAGTAGAGGCATCCCACAAATATTCAGCTTACCTTGAAGTTTTTCAGTTCTGTCTAGATTACTTTGCATAATTACGATGACAGAGATCCAAGACGTACGGCCTTCCAATCCCCATGAGTACACCGATAGGACTTTTTGGCTGCAGATATCAGGAGAGGGAGGATTTGATCCAAGGACCTCCAGAGCTATATGTCTGTCTAGCCCAGCACTCAGATACGTACATCGGGTACTTGCACACACTATATTTGGGCGAGCAGAAAGCGATGGGATGGTCAGAGCTTCAAAGCTATTTTTTTATGGACCATGTTGACATGATTCCACACCAAAACCCCATTTTACCTTGTGAAGCAGATTCATAAGGAAGCTAGGGCGCGGAAGGGAGTTCTTGTGGTGGGTGGTCTGATTACCATCATTTCCCTTGCCCTTGGTATAGACTCTTCGGGGTTGAACGAGGCTATGGGCAATTCGCGATTGGATATGGATGCCTGCATAGCCATTAAGATGATCACAAGGTTTGGGAGCTCATATCATTTTATGTTTAGGCACACAGATATTATCATGAGGCTACCGAACAAGAACCATACCCTGGTTTGTGTTTAGTAGAACTGGATCGTGGATCCCATACGAGGTGGGGGAGGTCTTAGAGAAGTAACCTCACCTCCTTCGTCACTGCCGAGGATTTCCGAGCCTACTCCTCTAGTCAAGCCATCCACTTCTGCTAGGCTGTCTACATCTGCTGGACCATCCACATTAGCACCATTAGATCCATGCTTGGAGTAGATACAAGCTAAGTAGTGGAGGATGCGCGATGATATATTGTGCCTGGAGCAGGGACAGACGAGGACACTTGAGTCTCTGCGCGCGATTGAGGAGTTATTATGACGACATCTCCCTTCTTCATCAACACAACATACCAGGGACGACGACGACGAGGACTCTGAGGATACAGAGATAGATTGAGGATTTCTTGTGAGTATCTTTACTATTCTATCTGTTCTTATGCATTGAGTAGTATTGTTCGATACTTTCTAGTGATATCTCACATGTATCTTCCTCGTGAGCAGGATTTGATAGAGTTGATGCTGATACATTGTGTTCTAATGTTATGATGTATATTTTTGGATTTATACTTAGTCTGGATACTTGAGCTTATATTGTATATACATGATGGTATTATACTTTTAGGTGTGGTACATGGTTAGGTTGCTATGGTCTTGTATATATTTGTTGCCTATCATGTATCTGTGATGCTCTGTGATGGTTTGTGATGCTATATTGATTATTTGGCTGACTTTTGAACAATTTTTGATATAAGTGTTGATATTTGAAGTGAATAGTGTTTCTGAAATGGTAAATGTGATTTAGATGACAAAACGTGACAGTATTTGATATTTAAGACTTGTTTACTATGTAAAATGCTGATATCTTTGATGTAATACAGTTTTCAGATTTTTTTGAGTCACGTTTTCATATATTGATATAACTGTATAGGGTTTCGCTCACATTTTAAAGGGAACTCTTGCAAAAAGTTTTCTAAAATCTGTCATTCATTGATTTGATATTTATGCATATGCAACAATTTAAGTCTAGGGTTTCCCTTTATATTTTGTTTATCTTTGAGCTTTATATGTATGTATTTTGATTGTTTATGATTTTTAAGGGTAATCAAATTTGTTTTATCCTTAATTTTAAACTTAGGAAACATTTTGAGTGATTGATTTGATGGCTTAGGAAATTTTTCAAATTTCATGCAGACTTAAATTGTTGAGTAATTTCAATTCTGGCATTGATAAACTACATATGTGAATTGTTATATGTCCATACGACACGAGCATAGTACCTTATTACTTGAAGTTTTATTTATCTATTTTTGCTTGATGGGAATTTTTATGAATGGAAAATTGATGATATTGCTTTAAACTGAGATTTGCTCCAACTCCTCTGGTTTAATGGTCTAAGGTCATGAGTTATATTATACCACGAGTTGCTATACTTTAAGTCTTTTGTGATCAAGTATCGATAATGATTTATATACCATGCCACTAATTGGCTTTCTCCATTTTTTTTTAAAAAAGATGAGAATAAAAGCATAGAAAAAGAGAAAGCTGTAGGTTTGGTAGACAACTCCACTGACCTTATGATTGAGACTATGAGTTAAATTGTACTACTCTATGGTATACTTTAAATAATGTTATGATGATAACAGGAAAGGCCAAATAACCATTTAAAGACCAAATTGCTCTAAAAATTTCTTGCCTTTAGCATCACCAAAATTCTTGAAGTAAATTTTTGTCTATTGAGTAATATAGATTTATTAAGTTGAAAGTATCTGATATTTAGTGAGTGAAGAATGAATACTATAACATGAATTGTGAATTTTATCTTTCTTGGATTGTAACCTATTGGGAATTTATCTCTATTATGATTTTTCTTAAATTACTTGAGTCCTAAAAGATTGATTGCTTAAATTGTGGTATAAGGTTGTTATTAGGGAGAAAAAAACAGCTGAGAAATCCTTATCTTTACATTCTCTATACACATCAGAATATTGCTTGAGGACAAACAAAGCTTTAAGTCTAGGGTATTTTGATGTGTTGCATTTATATCATATTTTTGCCTATGTTTTATATGATATTTAAGCTTAATTTCATGATTTTATACCAAATTTTAGTGTTTTTACTTCACTTAGTATGGAATCTTCACTTTTCTTGGTTTTTATGAAAATGCAATTAAAATGGCGTACAATTGATGGATTTTATAAGTTTTGAAGCCATAGCATGATTCCTGAGGAAATTACGAAGTCGTATGTCTAATTTGGGGCAAAAACAGTGACAGATGCGACTTTCACGGCCTTAGTTGTGATTTTTTCGGCCGGTTGTGAGTTTCACGTTTGAAGGGTGAAAACGCGGCTAAGTTAAAATGTTCACAGAAACTTTCACGGGTGAAGCCATGAATCTTTTTGTGTAGACAGGACTTTATTCACAGAAACATTTACAGCTGCAGCCATAAATTATTTACGGGCCATGAGTTTCTCCACCCTTTTGAGTTTTTCACTCGATTCGACCCCAAATCGAACCAGAATTGAACCAAACTCTCCAGAATTCTTCCTTGATGGGTTCCGAACTGATTAAAACTATAAAAGGAGGAATTTTTGGAGGGTAAAAAAGACTTTGATGCACGAACACAATCAGAAGCGGCGACTAAGGCAAAAACTCATTTCTAGGGCAAAATTCCGGTGAAAGATCATGCAAAGGAGGGATTTGGACGCTTCCCTATCATCTCCAGATCGAGGGGAAGAGTTCTTATTACTATCCTAGTATCTTTTTGCATCGATTTTGACAGATTATGTTAAGTTTATTGATATACATGCTGTTTTATTCAAACATGAATGCTTAAACACTTTTTCGGGATTAGGAATGTAGCCCGCTGGAAATTATGAATTAAAACATGTATTTTTATTCTTTAAGCATGATTATTATAGCCATGATTTGAATAGAATTGAGTTTATTTCATAATCTACTCTGGCCAAGTATAATTGCATTTAAGACATTACGAGATGGACCGAGAGGTGAATCGCAACGTCAGAACTTTTGTATTCAAACCTATGAATCCAATCACGAGAGTAGTTTGGATTCGTTTGAAGGATTACCATGGTTTTTCATATAACTTAATGGGCTTAGTTACATTAATTGTCACGAGAGTAGGGAATTAGTGTAACTAAGTACCGGATTACGCTTCGGGAGAAGGTAATATGTACTTTACAAAAAACCCCATTCATGACTATAATTTTTTGTTTAAGGAATTATCTTATTTGAGTTCGTAATTATCAGTGTGGTGAAACCCCAAGTCCCGATCTTCCAAACCTGATTTTTCCAGATTGTTAACTCTGTTGATTTTCGTACTTAGGAGCTCACACAAAAATCACAACTTGATTAGCCTAGATTTAAACAAATCGTAAAGTCGGTACTTGACCGCTAGATCCTCGTTGGGAACGATCTTTAATTTATTACTTCGATAAATCCGTTCACTTGTAGATGCATCAATATGATATGCAAATTCTCTCTAATAATATAAACATGATTCTAGATGCTAAAGAATACCTTTTAAAACAATTTGAAATGAAAAACATTAGAGGTGCAAATGTATTTTAGTAATAAAAATTATGAGAAACCAAAATTCAATTTCTTTATCACAATCACATTACATTGATAAAATCTTAGAAAAATCCAACTTTACTTCTTCATCTTCTCTCAACACACCTTTTGATCCAAACTATCATATTTTTAAAAATCAAGGTATTCCTCCAAATCCACATCAATATTCTAAGACCATAGATTCTCTTCTTTTCCTAACAACAGAATTAGGCTTAATATAGCTTATGCAGTCTCTATTCTCTAAGTTGAGTAGATACAGTAGCAACCCTAGTAAAACACATTAGAATGTCATTAATAAAGTAAGGGACATCTAAATATGCTCTGACCTATAGTGGATATCCTTTGGTTTTAGAAGGATACTCTAATGCTAATTGAATCTCTAATTCAAATGACATCAAATCAACTTCAAGGTTTGTTTTCATATAAGGTGGTGGAATCATTTTTCGACAATCCATAAATTTAGATAATAATAGCTAGAAGTATTATGGAAGTTTAACAAGTTGTTGGGAAACCCTAAGGATTTAAAAATTTTTACATACATACATGGATACATACAGCAGAAGTAAATCCTTGAAACAAGCCAGTCTCAAAAACCCAATTGATCGATTCAAGCGAGGGAGTCGACACAGTGTGATAGAGATAGTACCTCAAAGCAATTGATGGAGAAGATGTTGTAGGTGTCCAAGTATTCGCCCTCTGCAATCTCGCACACAACCGATGCTAGAGTTCTCTTCTTCCACGCCCAGTACTAGCCTCGGGAAGAAGATCCACGCCATGGGAGAGTCCTCCAATCCACTTGTGCCACCACTAAGTAGGGATGCACCAAGGAAGAAGATGGAAGGAAGAGACCGCTAAGCCAAAGTGCTTACTTGTGCCAAGAGGAGGAAAAAGCAAGGTGCCCATGGCTTGATGGAAGAAGAAGATGCTCCAAGGATCCAAGCTTGCACCCCCTTTATTATCCATGCCTCCAAGGATTAGTGTAAGAGGAGGGGTCGGCTAGGGTCACATATATAGGAGCAAGAGGTGGATTGGGGAGTATGGAAGGTGTAGGTGATTAGGACTTCAATTAAGGGAATTATTCAATCAATTATCTTGATCAAATCCTTAATTCCATATGTGAATAAGCCTTGCTTAAGCAAGCTCATGCCATATGTGCCCACATCATTCCATATGAGGCAATAATTCCATCCATGTCCCTAGACCTAGTCAAGGCATCATGATGGATTGCCTAATGAGGCTTGGGTGCAAGTCCTAATCCAATTAGGACTCTAATTATGTTAATAATCAGCCCACATGCACCTATCACAATCCAATTAATATCTTAAGTGTTTAAATCAGAATCTAATCTCAATCAATCACTTGGAAGATATGATTTAAAGCCATATGCGCCAATCCTAGTCCAATTAGGACTCTTCATGCCCCTATGCCATAAAATCCTCCCCATTATACCCTTTTATCCTCTTATCTCTTTATTACAACATATTAGCGAGCCCCATTAGTTAATGGGCCTTGCCCAAACTTCATTATGCATGTTAACCAAGCCATTGGATCCAATCCAATGTAACCCAAGGTCAAATGAGGCTAACCTTGGTTAACTTTGGTCAATATGCCAAAAATGAAGTTTGGCTCCAATAAGCTTCTTCCATCTCATCAAGCCCATTGGCGCTGATGAAATCTCCCAAATAAATCTGAGTTATGAAATAACTCGATCCGAAGGCTATCCGATCAATATAAAAACTCGAGCATTAAGGTGTGCAACCCTATAGGTTCCTCTAACATTGGCAGTGATGAACTTAGGTCATTACAAATAGTGAGTGGCACCTAGCAATGCATCGCTGCTAGACAAGTTTTTGGAATGGATATCAACATTGATATCCCCATCATCGCAACAAGGTACCAATGCATTACAGCCCCTTTGCTAAACTGATATCCGATTTGACAAGTGTGTCACCACTTGTTTTCACCCAATCTCATGGTCATGACTAAATCAGGTTCTCACTTGGGTATGGCCATACACTTCCAATCATAGAACCATAGGGGGGGCCCCATGGATATCAAGCTTCCCTAAAAAAGGGGCAAATCCTATGGCTGTCCATTGATCTTCTCATATGGGTTCTGACATAGTCAATGACAACCGTTATGACCTCCCAACTACGGTGAGGTGTTAGGTTGTATCAAAGCATGTCCCTAATCATATGGAAGAGTCAATGACCTTAAGTCAATGGATTAATGCATCTCCTTTCACTTGTGAGGTTAACTCATGACACCAAGTTAGGGCCTCACAGTGGGTCGGTCCAGTATATCTACCACTGATATACCCATATGCCTGTGTTAGCACCTTGTGCCTAATCAGCCCATACACCAGTCTCACATGTACCAGAGCTATCCTGTATCTACTTAGGTACTTGACTAGGGGCACAGTTTAAGCACAAACATAATCTGTCTCTAGGGATATTATTATGTAAGTACATATTCACATATGTAAATAAAGTATAATAATGACAATGCCAGAATGATATATAAGATATCAATGTCAAATAGTACATAAGATAGACCAACATCTGGTCCTAAGGGCATATATACCAATAATCTCCTACTTGCACTTAGACCTAGTTGTTGAGAAATCTCAACACCATATCCCTGTCATGACCATCATGCTTCTACTGCGCCAAAGCCTTGGTCTGTGGGTATGCTAGATTGTTGTTGGTGTCAACTCTGCTAATCTTGACATCACCTCTGTCAATGATCTCTCTGATCAGGTGAAATCTCCTGAGTATGTGTTTGGATTTTTGATGAGACCGTGGTTCTTTTGCCTGTGCAATTGCCCCCATTGTTGTCACAATAGAGTTCAATGGGATCCACAGCAATTGGCACCACTTGAATCGGCGACATACTTAGCCCCAGTTGTAGAATCAGCTATGGTGGATTGCTTGAAGCTTTTCTAGCATACAATGCCTCCATTTAACCTGAACACATAGCCTGCCTGCGATCTGAAGTCATCAGGGTCTGACTGGAATGACGCATCAGTGTAGCCCTGAACACTGAGCTCTTCCTATCCCGTATATTCCAAGAACAAATCCTTAGTTCTTCTTAGATACTTAAGGATGTTCTTTACAGCCACCCAGTGCCGCAGACCAAGGTTGGATTGGTATCGGCTGGTTATGCTCACAGCATAAGCCACATCTGGTCGAGTACACAATATCGCATACATAATCGAACCTACTGCCGAAGCATAGGGCACTCGACTCATGTCATCCCTCTTAGCCTGTGTGGTGGGACACTAGCTCTTTGAGATAATAAGGCCATGTCTTACTAGAAGGTATCCTTTCTTGGATTGCTCCAAGTTGAACCTCTCCAAGACCTTATCAATGTAGGTACTTTGACTAAGGGCCAGGAGACTCTTGGATCTATCTTTGTAGATCCTCATGCCTAGGATATAGGCAGCTTCCCCTAAGTCCTTTGTTGGGAAACCCCGGGGACATTTTACAATTTTTCAGAGTTATAAGCATACATACATACATTGCGCAGCGGAAGAATGTTCCCAAAACAGGCCGGTCCCAAAAACCTAGTGAAGATCGCAAGCAAGAGAGTCGACACGATGAGTTAGGAAATACCTTATAGCAAGATGAGGTCGATGTCGTGATAGGCGCCCAAGCGTGCGCCCTCTGCAGTCTCACACACATGGATGCCTCGAGTCCTCTTCTTCCACGCCTGGTGCTACCCTCGGGAAGAAGATCCAAGCCTTGTGCTCCTTCTTCAAAGTATGCGCCACCTCCAAGGTAGTTGCGCCAAAGATGAAGAAGGATGAGGGAGAGGGAAACCGCCAAGCTGTTGGTGTATATGCCCTAGGACCTAGTTTTGGTCCATCTTTGTACTACTTGACTCTGATATTCATATATCTTTCTGGCATTGTCGTTATCATTGTTTGTCTACACCTGCGATTGTGTACTTACATGATAATGTCCCTGGAACAGATTGGATCTGTGCTCGAACTATAGTCCCCAATCGATGTACCTGAGTGGATATGGGACAGCTCTGGTAGTAGTGAGACTGGTATGTGGGCTGGTTAGGCACGTGGTGCTAACGCAGACACATGGGTATATCATTGAAGGATATACTGGATAGACCCACTGTGAGGCTATGACTTGGTGTCATGAGTTATCCTCACAAGTGACAGGAGATGCATTGATCCCTTGACTTGAGGTCATTGACCATTCTATATGGTTAGGGACTTGCTTTGATGCAACCTAACACCTCACCGTAGTTGGGAGGTCATAACGGTTGTCATTGAGCATGTCACGACCCATATGAGAAGGTCAATGGACAGACATAGGATTTGCCCCTTCCTTAGGGAAGTATGATATCCATGGAGCTCCTTATGGTTCTATGACTGAGAGTGTATGGCCATACCCAGGTGAGAACCTGTTTTTGTCATAGCCATGTGATTGGATGAAAACAAGTGGTGACACACTTGTCCAATCGGATATCAATTCGGCAAAGAGACTGTAATGCATCTGTACCTAGTTGCGATGATGGGGATGTCGATGTCGACATCCATTCCAATGACCTGGGTAGCAGCGATGCACTGCTAGGTGCCACTCACTGCTTGTGATGACCTTTGGTTAGCACTGCCAGCGTTAGAGGAACCTACAGGGTCGCACACCTTGATACTCGAGTTTTCATATTGATCGGGTAGCCTTTAGATCGAGTTATTGGATAACTCGGATCTATTTGGGAGATTTCATCAGCGCCAATGGGCCTGATGAGATGGAAGAAACTTATTGGAGCCAACTTCCATTTTTGGCATATTGATCAAATTAACCATGGTTAACCTCATTTGACCATGGGTTAAATTGGATTGGATCCAATAGCTTGGTTAATATGCATAATGGACTTTGGGCTTGGCCCATTGTTTAGTTGGGCTTGCTAATAAGTTGTATTAAAGGACTATGAGGCTTGAAGGGTATAATGGGGATGAATTAATAGGATAGGCGCATATGGGATTCTAGTTGGACTAGAATTTGCGCCTATGCCTTGTTTGGTATCTCCTAGGTGATTAAATCACCCAAGATAATTGATTGGATTGTGTTTGACAATTGTGGGCTAATTATTAACATAATTAGAGTCCTAATTGGATTAGGACTTACGCCCAAGCCACATTAGGCAATCCATTATATTGCCTTGACTAGGTCTAGGCGCATAGATGGGATTGATGCCTCATATGGCATGATATGGGCGCATATGGCTGATACTTGCTTTGGCAAGTCTTAAGCGCATATGGGAGTGGAGATTTAATCAGTATACTTGATTAAATAATCTCCTAGAATCATGCCCTAATTGTCAACACTTGCCTTTCTCCCCTAACCGCCTCTTGCTCTTATAAATAAGCCCTTGCCGCCCCCTCTCTTCTTGATGCTAATTCCTTGGAGGCGTGAAGCACAAGAGGGCGACGGCTTGGAGAGCTTAGAGCTCCTCTTCTTCCATCAAGGGCGCAAGCATGCTTCATCTTTCTCCTCTTCCTTTCCTTGGCGCAAAGGAACAAGAAGGCTTGCGGCGTTCCCTTCTCCTTCCATCTCCTTGGCGCATCACATCTTGGTGGTGGCGAAAGTTGCTTGGAGGACTTTCCTAAGGCATGGATCTTCTTCCCGAGGCTAGCACCGGGCGAGGAAGAAGAAAACTTGAGAGATCCGTGTGTGCGAGACTGCAGAGGGCGCACACTTGGACGCCTACATCGGCATCGCTTCACATTGCTCCTAAGGTATTTCCTAACTCATCGTGTCGACTCCCTTGCTTGCGATCTTCACTGGGTTTTTGGGACCGGCCTGTTTCGGGGACATTCTTCCGCAGCAAAAATGTATGTCTATAACTCTGAAAATTGTAAAATGTCTGTTGGGGTATGCCCTTAAGGCTAATGTTTGAGGCCTTTGGGATTGTAAAAGTATCATGTAATAAACTCTTATGTTTATAAAAGGCATGGTTATTATTCAGGTTGTTACCTTGTCTGCAGTAATAAGTGTACTTCTGAATAATGTCTCAAAGCTGTTCAGCTGGGCTGACATGCTCTTTGTCCTTAGTCGAGATATCTTGGTGAACATGAGACAGCCTTGATATGATTGAGACTGATATGAGTGCTAATCTTATAGGATGCTTCGAGCATGGAATAAGATGTAGACTCATGGGTACATTGGATGTACTGGACAGACCCTACTCGGATATTCCATTGCTTGTCACAATGTGAATGATCCTTGTAAGCACTAAGTGGCACATGTCCTTTGACTTGAGATCACTTGTGTTTCTAAATGATGATTGTCATTGTTTTGAGGTAGTTCAATATCATTTGAAACATAATGATTATAGACTATCTTGGATGGTGAGCTTGAGTCAGGTTAGGGCACTTGTGATAGATAAAGGATTGCCGTCTCCTTGTTTAAGGAGTGTGATGTTCTAAAAGGGCCCCCCTATATGAGATGATTAAGGAAGTGTATGGCCATACCCAGATGACTATGTGCATC
Source organism: Costus lasius (assembly GCA_027563935.2). NCBI lineage: Eukaryota > Viridiplantae > Streptophyta > Magnoliopsida > Zingiberales > Costaceae > Costus > Costus lasius. The sequence goes on along the minus strand of CM050449.1, from coordinate 32,194,787 downwards.
TGATCTAATCATGCTCATCGTATTGGAGTTACAGGCTTGACATGCTTGTCCAATAAGAACATCCAGTGGCAAAGGAATCATGCATGCCGAGTGAGTTGATTCACACTTATGCTGTGGTTGGGTGGAGTCTTGGAAGACTCTTTCCTTTATATCGGGAGACAGTAATGTGTTGCTAGATACCCCTCGCTGATCGTGATAACGTAAGTTATCGTTACCGACATTTAAAGGAAACCCTTAGGGTCGCACAATTTGATGATATGGCTACTTAAGTCAGATCGTGTGGACTGAATTGTTCGAGTTCAGTTTAAAGGAGATTAAACTCTGATTGTAAGTGAGATCCAGTCTGATCATGTTTGATTGATTAGGGCTTGAGATCGGTAAGCTTAGATCGAGAGTGTGGATGCTAGATCGAAGAGATCAAGAGCATTAAAAGGATGAACGGTCAGATTTTGAACCTTAGGGTTTAATTTGGTCTGAACCGATTATTGGGCTGATTTGGTTTGGTCATTGGACCAATTGAATTGAACCGGCTCACATGTGAGCGCTTGGTTCATTTGAGAGGAGAGCTATGTGAAGAAACCCCTTAAAATGGGGGGCAAAAACCCTAAGCATGGCGCTAATGAAAAAGATGCTAGCGGAAGCAAGGGTTTAAGATCATTTGCATGCCATATGTTCAACTATAACCGATTGAATAGATTGAGATGGAAATTCATACCAACGCCATATGCTTGGAAGTCGGCTTGGATGAAGAGAACAAACTAGATCTCCTCCACAAGTTCACACACAAGATGAAGATGCTTACTCCTTGCGGTCCCTTGTGCTAGCAAGACACCCAAGCTTTTCTTTTGTCGAATTGGAAGGGATGATGAGATGATTCCCTTTCTTGGCCGAGAGCTTCTCTTGCTTCTCTCCCACCTTCGTCAACCACCCAACGAAAGGATGATCGCGTTCAAGTGAAGAAGCCAACGCTTATGCGTTTTGGCGTTGAAGCATAACCGGCTTTGATTACTTTCCATAAGTGGAAGAGAATCAAGCCAAGCGTTCAAGCCACTTCATGAACGCATATTGGCATTGAACCAAGCGTTCACATTTGTGAACCGGTTCAATCCAAATCGTTCAATCGAATTTGGTTCATCAAACCAAACCGAAATAGCTCAAGCCACTTGGTCTAGACCAAATCGAACCCCAAGGCTCATGATCTAACCATTCATCTCCTGATGCCCCTGATCTCTCCGATCTAGCATCATCTCTCTCGATCGAAGCTTACCGATCTCAAGTCCTAATCAATCAAACATGATCAGACCAGATCTCACTTACAATCAGAGATTAAATCCCTATAATCTGAACTCAAAGAATCCAGTCCATACGATCTGACTCAAGTAAGCCATATCACCAAATTGTGCGACCCTGAGGGTTTCCTCTAAATGTCGGTAACGATAACTTACGTTATCACGATCAGTGAGGGGTATCTAGCAACACATCACTGTCTCCCGATATAAAGGAAAGAGTCTTCCAAGACTACTCCCAAACCATAGCACAAGTGTGAATCAAACTCACAAGGCATACATAATTCCTTTGCCACTGGATGTTCTTATTGGACAAGCATGTCAAGCCTGTAACTCCAATACGATGAGCATGATTAGATCAGATGCACATAGTCATCTGGGTATGGCCATACACTATCTCAATCATCTCATAAGGGGGCCCTTTAGAACATCACACTCCTTAAACAAGGAGACGGCAATCCTATGTCTATCACTAGTGCCCTAACCTGATTCAAGCTCACCATCCAAGATAGTCTATAATCATTATGTTTCAAATGATATTGAACTACCTCAAGACAATGACAATCATCATTTAGAAACACAAGTGATCTCAAGTCAGAGGACATGTGCCACTTGCTGCTTACAAGGATCATTCACATTGTGACAAGCAATGGAATATCCCAGTAGGGTCTGTCCAGTACATCCAATGTACCCATGAGTCTACATCTTATTCCATGCTCGAAGCATCCTATAAGATTAGCACTTATATTAGTCTCAATCATATCAAGGCTGTCTCATGTTCACCAAGATATCTCGACTAAGGACATATAGCCTGTCAGCCTAGCTGAACAGCTTTGAGACATTATTCAGAAGTACACTTATTACAGCAGACAAGGTAACAACCTGAATAACAACCATGCCTTTTATAAACATAAGAGTTTATTACATGATACTTATACAATCCCAAGGCCTCAAACATTAGCCTTAAGGGCATACTCCAACAATCTCCCACTTGCACTTAATCTAATGGTTGAGAAATCTCAAACCCATATTATTACAGTGCTTCTCATGCTTCTGCTGCGCCAGAGGCTTGGTAAGCGGGTCTGCCAGATTGTCATCTGTATGAACCTTGCATATTTTGATCTCGCCTCGATCAATGATCTCCCGGATCAAGTGAAACCGTCTCTGTATGTGCTTGGACTTCTAGTGCGACCGCGGTTCCTTTGCTTGTGCGATGGCTCCAGTGTTATCACAGAAGATAACCAAAGGATCAGCACTCGAAGGAACGACACCAAGTTCTCTCACGAACTTACGAATCCACACTGCCTCCTTGGATGCTTCCGAGGCTGCAACATACTCGGCTTCTGTTGTGGAATCAGCAACAGTTGACTGTTTGAAGCTCTTCCACACCACTGCTCCACCATTCAAGCTAAAAACATAGCCTGATTGCGATCGGAAATCATCCTGGTCCGACTGGAACGAAGCATCAGTATATCCCTCTATACTGAGTTCTTCCTGACCACCATATATCAAGAACATATCTTTGGTCCTCCGCAGATATTTCAAGATGTTCTTGACCGCAATCCAGTGCGCCAATCCTGGATTACTTTGGAATCGACTGGTCACGCTTAACCCGTAAGCGACGTCTGGGCGAGTACACAACATCGCATACATAATGGACCCAATAGCCGAAGCATAAGGCGTATTGTCCATTTCATCTTTCTCAGTCTGTGTTTGTGGACACTGACTCTTTGAAAGATTCAGACCATGTCTGACTGGAAGATATCCACGTTTAGAATTCTCTAAATGGAATCTCTCCAGGACCTTATCGATGTAAGTACTCTGGCACAGCCCGAGAAGCCTCTTAGATCTATCTCTGTAGATCTTCACACCTAGTACATAGGCTGCTTCTCCTAGATCTTTCATCTGGAAACATTTTCCTAACCATGCTTTAACAGCATGCAGTTCAGGAATATCATTTCCAATGATTAAGATATCATCGACGTAGAGGATTAGGAATGTAATCACGCTCCCACTAAACCTCTTATATACACACGGGTCATCCTCGTTCTTGATGAAACCAAACTCAGAGATTGATTCATCAAAACGAATATTCCAGCTCCTAGATGCTTGTTTCAGCCCATAAATGGACTTCTTTAACTTGCATATTTTATGACGATCTGCTGGATTAGTGAAACCTTCCGGTTGTGTCATATACACATCCTCATCCAGATTTCCATTAAGGAAAGCTGTCTTCACATCCATCTGCCAGATCTCATAATCGTAATATGCAGCTATCGCGAAAAGAATCCGAATAGACTTAAACATGGCTACAGGTGAGAAAGTTTCATCATAATCTATCCCGTAGATTTGTTTGAAACCTTTCGCAACTAGCCTGCCTTTATAGGTAACCACGTTACCATCCATGTCAATCTTCTTCTTGAAGATCCATTTACAGCCTATAGGGATTACTCCCGGAGGCGGATCAACCAAATCCCAGACTTGGTTATCTGACATGGAGTCCATCTCGGCTCGCATAGCTTCAAGCCATCTAGCTGACTCCGGTCCACTGACCGCATCCGCATAAGTTAGGGGTTCATCATTATCAATGATGTAGACTCCGTCATAGCGCTCAGGCTGTCGACGGATCCTACCCGATCTTCGCGGTTCCCGTGATATTTGAGCCTCAGGTTGTTCAGTAACCTGATCTACTGGCTCAGGCACATCCAACTCTGCCTGACTACTTTGTCCTTCCTCTGGATTCTCATCCAGCTTTATTTCTCTCCCACTGGCCTCTTGCAGAAGAAACTCCTTCTCAAGAAATATGGCCGTCCGAGCAACAAAAACCTTGTTCTCTTTGGGATCGAAGAAATAATAACCCTTAGTTTCCTTAGGGTAACCGACAAAGATGCATTTATCAGATCTGCTCTCTAGTTTCCCAGAGGCGAGCTTTTTGACATAAGCCTCGCAACCCCAGATCCTGATAAATGTCAAGCTAGGCTGTTTCCCATACCATAGCTCATATGGCGTCTTTGAAACTGCCTTGGATGGCACTCGGTTTAGTACCTTTGCAGCTGTTTCCAGTGCAAAACCCCAAAAGGAATATGGAAGAATAGCCTGACTCATCATAGAACGAACCATATCAAGTAACGTTCTATTTCTCCTCTCGGACACACCATTCCACTGCGGTGTTCCTGGCGGAGTGAGCTGTGAGATAATCCCACACTCCTTCAGATAGTCAGTAAACGCATGACTCAGGTATTCTCCACCTCGATCAGAACGAAGTGCCTTGATATTTCGGCCTAACTGATTTTGTACTTCATTTTTGAACTCTTTGAACTTGTCAAAAGATTCACTTTTATGTCTCATTAAATAGACATACCCATATCTACTGAAATCATCAGTAAAGGTAATGAAGTACTAATAGCCACCTCTGGCATGTTTACTAAATGGCCCACACACATCACTGTGTATAAGGTCAAGTAAACCTGAAGTCCTTTGACCTTTGTTTAAAAAGGTGACTTCGTCATTTTACCCATCAAACAAGCTTTGCATGTATCAATCTCCTCATAGGAGAAAGATCCCAGCAGTCCATGATCATGCAACCGCTTAATGCGCTTCTCGTTTATATGGCCTAAACGACTATGCCATAGCAAGGTGCTGTCATCAGCATACTTGGCTTTCTTATTATCAATGTTTTGTATAGAATTTTCCATGTCCAACATGTATAACCCATTGTTAATTGAACCAGTTGCATACACAATATTATCTAGAGATAAAACACACTTTGAAATATTGCATTCAAAGGCAAATCCTTTCCTGACAAGAGCAGGAATAGAGATAATATTCTTTGTGATACTTGGTACAAAATAACAATTGTTTAATTCTAATACAATGCCAGATGGTAAAGTAATGAAATAGTCTCCTACAGCAACAGCAGCAACCCGTGCCCCGTTTCCAACTCGTAGGTCTACCTCATGCTGTCCCACCTGCCTTCTTCTCTTGAGTTCCTGCACATTTGAACAAATGTGAACTCCACATGCAGTGTCCAACACCCATGATATAGTAGAAGAAGATAACATGACCTCAGTCACATATATACCTGAGCCAGAAGCGATGCTTCCCCTCTTATCTCCTTGGAGCGCTTTACAGTCCTTTTTCCAGTGACCCAGCTGGCCACAGTGGAAACACCTGTTGTCCTTCGACCGCTTCACCTTCTGTTTCAGGGCCTTGCTGTAATTCTTGACAGGGGCTTTGCCCTTCTTCCCCTTCTTCTTGTTCCTGGAAGGAACCATCAAGACAGAGGTTGAAGGCTTACCCTTCAGAGTTTCCTCAGTGGTCAAGAGCATATTCAGCAGCTCTGCCGGCGTACAATCGATTTTGTTCATATTAAAGTTAATGATGAACGCATCGAAAGAAGGCGGGAGAGACTGCAGAATAATATCCACAGCAAGCTCCTGGTTGATGGTATGCCCCAGTTTCTCCAGAGCCTCCTTGTGCCCAATCATCTTGAGCACGTGAGCTCCCACTGGGCTCCCTTCAGCCAGTTTGCTCTGAAAGAAGAGCTTCGTCAGATTATAGCGTTCAGTCCTCGCCTGTGCAGCATACAGCATCTTGAGGTTCGCTATAATTTCTATAGCCGACATATCCTCATGCTGACGCTGCAGCGGTGGCATCATAGACGCTAGCATCAGGCAAGCGACATCAATGCTATCATTGACGTGCTTTTCGTAGGCATCCCGAACCGCCCTTGCGGCGTTCGGAGCGGGCTGCGGCGGTATCGCCGTCTCGAGGACATACAGTTTCCTCTCTGCCTTAAGAACGATCTTAAGGTGTCCGAACCAGTCAGAGAAGTTCGGCCCAGCAAACTTCTCCCTTTCCAGTAGGGATCGCACATTGAAGCTCATGGTGTTCGTTGCTGCAGGAATCTACAACAAGCAAGAACAGCAAGGTCAGTATCAATGTTCAGAATCAATCCAGGACTTAAGAAAGATTCTTTTCTCACTATTTTGTCTGACTGAAAAATCCAGTAAACAGTCCGAAAGAGTAACACTCTTTTAGTGAGATGGGATCCAGATTTCATACTTGGTCTCCGCGTCCCGCTCAGGCGAGATAAGATGCACAGAGATGACAAGCACTAATTTCTGGTAGGCTGTCCCAGCCAATCGCCAACCCGTGCGATTCCCCTTCATCTTGGCAATCCAGCAGACTGTGCCAACTGAGTTGGTACAACACAGTCTCTGATCCCAGAGATGGCTGCCTCCATGCGCTACCATATGCGCCACATATGTAGTCTACATGGTCAAGCTGACCTGACCTACTCCCTGGACCACCACGTGCTATGCTGAGCAACGAGAGGGGATAAATCCCAACTCTGTAACACGCAGGTGAAATCCAGCACCGTCTGAAGATAGATGGACGTGCCCACTGAGTGGGTTCAACACGGCTCCAACGATAATCAGAAAGGTGAGGTTTCACGTCAGAAGGCTTATCGAGCTTGATATGTTAGCGTTGGATGTTAACGGTCTTTTATCTTCTTAACTATCATGGAAGTCCTATGGTGATAGCAGAAGATAAACTTAAACATGCAATTCTAATTATAAAAGCAATAAATAGAATGCATGATCTTATGTGGTAAGAGCCCATGAACCCTAGTAAGACCTTAATTTTACTTAAGTCTTCACTTGAGCTCCATTGCATCTCATCTGGTCCAACCCAGTGCCCTAGCGCCAAGAGCACCTCAGGTGCACCACCAGGTGAATGCCCCTCTTGGATGTGTGCCTTTGTGCTCTTGTCTAATCAAAGTACATTTGATCTATCTAGACAAGGTTGACTCGCAGGTCAACAACATATTATAAATTAAGTACAATGTGATTCGCAGATCACAAATTAATTTACAATTTTTAAATCCAGGCACGCAGGCCCCAGCACAGCACACAAATGGGCAACCCACATAAGACTAAATAAACAAGCATATGGTTCAATCAACATGTGATCCATTCATGAAATTAAAATTTTTGAAAAAACCCCATGGTATCAATTTTAATTTCCTTATAAGCCCTATAACCTTACAATGGTCCATTGATAGGGATCCACGCATCCATCTAGTCAGATCCACTGCCCTTGCATGCACCGAGTCCTAACTGACCCGTGTTGACCTAATGGTCAACCATGCATGCGCCAAGGGCTGAACCACCCTCATGAGTTTTGGCAAGCGGGTGTGACCCCGGGCCTAACTCATGTGTGTTCAGTAGTTGTCTCAACCAGACCTCGCTACACGCCCTAGATGCAGTCAACCTACAGCCACCTTGTGCTTGCGCATAGGTGCTATCAGGTCAACTCATCTGAGCTGTCAGATGGTCTGATCAGACTTGGATCTATTTAGATTATGCTTTCAACCCCATCAACCCATCTAAGGAATTATAGTAGGGGCACCATAGATCTAATCAGCCGCGCAAGATATAAGTTTTATAAAACATCTAGATCAAGCGCAAACAATCAAACAACATGCTTCATTCATATTGATAACCCTTAGATCTAAGGGGGTCCCCTTCAAGGGGGAGCGCAAACTTTAGGGGGTCCCCTTCAAGGGGGAGCGCAAACTTTAGGGGGTCCCCTTCAAGGGGGAGCGCAAACTTTAGGGGGTCCCCTTCAAGGGGGAGCGCAAACTTTAGGTAATCATGCCACAAGCGCAAAGTTCATGTAACCATGACACAAGCGCAAAGTTCATGTAACCATGACACAAGCGCAAAGTTCATGTAACCAAATCATCAAGTAAGCGCAAAGTTCATCAAGTAAGCGCAACATGTATGGATCACATCAGCAAACATAATAGCATGCATAGAGCCTAGCTCTGATACCAATTGAAGAAACCCCTTAAAATGGGGGGCAAAAACCCTAAGCATGGCGCTAATGAAAAAGATGCTAGCGGAAGCAAGGGTTTAAGATCATTTGCATGCCATATGTTCAACTATAACCGATTGAATAGATTGAGATGGAAATTCATACCAACGCCATATGCTTGGAAGTCGGCTTGGATGAAGAGAACAAACTAGATCTCCTCCACAAGTTCACACACAAGATGAAGATGCTTACTCCTTGCGGTCCCTTGTGCTAGCAAGACACCCAAGCTTTTCTTTTGTCGAATTGGAAGGGATGATGAGATGATTCCCTTTCTTGGCCGAGAGCTTCTCTTGCTTCTCTCCCACCTTCGTCAACCACCCAACGAAAGGATGATCGCGTTCAAGTGAAGAAGCCAACGCTTATGCGTTTTGGCGTTGAAGCATAACCGGCTTTGATTACTTTCCATAAGTGGAAGAGAATCAAGCCAAGCGTTCAAGCCACTTCATGAACGCATATTGGCATTGAACCAAGCGTTCACATTTGTGAACCGGTTCAATCCAAATCGTTCAATCGAATTTGGTTCATCAAACCAAACCGAAATAGCTCAAGCCACTTGGTCTAGACCAAATCGAACCCCAAGGCTCATGATCTAACCATTCATCTCCTGATGCCCCTGATCTCTCCGATCTAGCATCATCTCTCTCGATCGAAGCTTACCGATCTCAAGTCCTAATCAATCAAACATGATCAGACCAGATCTCACTTACAATCAGAGATTAAATCCCTATAATCTGAACTCAAAGAATCCAGTCCATACGATCTGACTCAAGTAAGCCATATCACCAAATTGTGCGACCCTGAGGGTTTCCTCTAAATGTCGGTAACGATAACTTACGTTATCACGATCAGTGAGGGGTATCTAGCAACACATCACTGTCTCCCGATATAAAGGAAAGAGTCTTCCAAGACTACTCCCAAACCATAGCACAAGTGTGAATCAAACTCACAAGGCATACATAATTCCTTTGCCACTGGATGTTCTTATTGGACAAGCATGTCAAGCCTGTAACTCCAATACGATGAGCATGATTAGATCAGATGCACATAGTCATCTGGGTATGGCCATACACTATCTCAATCATCTCATAAGGGGGCCCTTTAGAACATCACACTCCTTAAACAAGGAGACGGCAATCCTATGTCTATCACTAGTGCCCTAACCTGATTCAAGCTCACCATCCAAGATAGTCTATAATCATTATGTTTCAAATGATATTGAACTACCTCAAGACAATGACAATCATCATTTAGAAACACAAGTGATCTCAAGTCAGAGGACATGTGCCACTTGCTGCTTACAAGGATCATTCACATTGTGACAAGCAATGGAATATCCCAGTAGGGTCTGTCCAGTACATCCAATGTACCCATGAGTCTACATCTTATTCCATGCTCGAAGCATCCTATAAGATTAGCACTTATATTAGTCTCAATCATATCAAGGCTGTCTCATGTTCACCAAGATATCTCGACTAAGGACATATAGCCTGTCAGCCTAGCTGAACAGCTTTGAGACATTATTCAGAAGTACACTTATTACAGCAGACAAGGTAACAACCTGAATAACAACCATGCCTTTTATAAACATAAGAGTTTATTACATGATACTTATACAATCCCAAGGCCTCAAACATTAGCCTTAAGGGCATACTCCAACACTATGCGTTTGGTTCACTTCATGTGAACGCATAACGCAAGCTTTGATGACTTGCCATTTATGGCATTTCGGTTTGACAATTGTGATGAATGTCTCCACATTCGATCACAAGTTTGGCTAACGCTCCTCTCCATCATCTTGCTCTCGACGACACACACTTTCTTGTGTGGTGAAAGTGACGAGAAGAAAGATCGGCCAAGAGTTCATCATCTCCTTCATGCGATAAGACCCCTTGAAGCTTTTGCTAGCACAAAGGTGAGAAGGGAGTAGTCTTTATCTTCTTGTGTGCGCACCTTTTGGAGGAGATCAACCTTGTTTTCTTCTTCCAATCCGCCTTCCATCCATGGCAATGGTAAGATCATAACTTGATCTTAAGTTGGTTTAAGTTGATTATATAGTTCATATGCGATCTTTAGAAGCCCTTTTTCCGCATTGCATGCTAGACGCGCATGTATAGGGTTTCCCCCCCCCCCCCCTTATTAGGGGTTCCTACAATTGGTATCAGAGCTAGGCTCTCCATATGGTCTATATGATTGCTAGAAGTGTTTGTGATCCATGCTTCTTGCGCTTACTTGATGCTTTGTTTTCATGATGCATGGTTACAATTAACATGTAGATTGCGCTTGTATCATGCTAACATGTAGATTGCGCTTGTATCATGGGCAATGTATGCGCTCCCCCTTGAAGGGGACCCCCTAAAAGTTTGCGCTCCCCCTTGAAGGGGACCCCCTTAGATCTAAGGGTTATCAACTTTGTTTGTATGTTTGCGCATGCTCTAAGTGTTTTACAAAACTTACATCTTGCGCGGTTGATTAGATCTAAGGTGCCACTACATTAAATCCTTAGATGGGTTGATGGGGTTGAAGGCATCATCTAGTATAGATCAAGCTAGTCTGATCAGACCATCTGACAGCCTAGATGGGTCGACCAGATAGCACCTGTGCGCAAGCACGAGGTGGCTATAGGTTGACTGCATCAAAGGCGTGTAGCGAGGTCTGGTTGAGACAATTACTGAACACACTTGAGTTAGGCCCGGGGTCACACCCGCTTGCCAAAACTCATGAGGGTGGTTCAGCCCTTGACGCATGCATGGTTGACCATCAGGTCAACACGGGTCAGTTAGGACTCGGTGCATGCAAGGGCAAAAGATCTAACTAGATGGATGAGTGGATCCCCATCAATGGACCATTGTAAGGTTGTAGGGCTCATAAGGAAATTAAAATTGATGCCATGGGGTTTTTTCAAAATTTTAATTTCTTGATTGGATCACATGATGTATTGAAACCATATGCTTGTTTATTCAATCTTATGTGGGTTGCCCAATTGTGTGCTGTGCTGGGGCCTGCGTGCCTGGATTTAAGATTGTAAATTAATTTGTGATCTGCGTATCACTTTGTATTTAATTTATAATATGTAGTTGACCTGCGAGTCAACCTTGTCTAGATAGATCAAATGTATTTGATTAGACAAGAGCAAAGGCACACATCCTAGAGGGGCAGTCTCCTGGTGGCGCACCTGAGGTGCTCTTGGCGCTAGGGCCCTAGGTTGGACCAGATGGGATGCCAAGGAGCTCAAGTGAAGACTTAAGTAAAATTAAGGTCTTACTAGGGTTCATGGGCTTTTACCACATAAGATCATGCTTTCTACTTATTGCTAATAATTAGAATTGCATGTTTAAGTTTATCTTCTGCTATAGCCATAGAACATGCCTGATAGTAAGAAGATAAAAGACCATTAAAAATCCAACGCTAACATATCAAGCTCGTAAGCCTTCTGACGCGAAACCTCACCGTTCTGACTATCGTTGGAGCCGTGTTGAACCCACTCAGTGGGCACGTCCATCTATCTTCAGACGGTGCTGGATTTCACCTGCGTGTTACAGAGTTGGGATTTATCCCCTCTCGTTGCTCAGCATAGCACGTGGTGGTCCAGGGAGTAGGTCAGGTCAGCTTGACCATGTAGGCTACATATGTGGCGCATATGGTAGCACATGGAGGCAGCCATCTCTGGGATCAGAGACTGTGTTGTACCAACTCAGTTGGCACAGTCTGCTGGATTGCCAAGATGAAGGGGAATCGCACGGGTTGGCGATTGGCTGGGACAGCCTACCAGAAATTAATGCTTGTCATCTCTGTGCATCTTATCTCGCCTGAGCGGGACGCGGAGACCAAGTATGAAATCTGGATCCCATCTCACTAAAAGAGTGTTACTCTTTCGGACTGTTTACTGGATTTTTCAGTCAGACAAAATAGTGAGAAAAGAATCTTTCTTAAGTCCTGGATTGATTCTGAACATTGATACTGACCTTGCTGTTCTTGCTTGTTGTAGATTCCTGCAGCAACGAACACCATGAGCTTCAATGTGCGATCCCTACTGGAAAGGGAGAAGTTTGCTGGGCCGAACTTCTCTGACTGGTTTGGACACCTTAAGATCGTTCTTAAGGCAGAGAGGAAACTGTATGTCCTCGAGACGGCGATACCGCCGCAGCCCGCTCCGAACGCCGCAAGGGCGGTTCGGGATGCCTACGAAAAGCACGTCAATGATAGCATTGATGTCGCTTGCCTGATGCTAGCGTCTATGACGCCACCGCTGCAGCGTCAGCATGAGGATATGTCGGCTATAGAAATTATAGCGAACCTCAAGATGCTGTATGCTGCACAGGCGAGGACAGAACGCTATAATCTGACGAAGCTCTTCTTTCAGAGCAAACTGACTGAAGGGAGCCCAGTGGGAGCTCACGTGCTCAAGATGATTGGGCACAAGGAGGCTCTGGAGAAACTGGGGCATACCATCAATCAGGAGCTTGCTGTAGATATTATTCTGCAGTCTCTTCCGCCCTCCTTCGATCCGTTCATCATTAATTTTAATATGAACAAGATCGATTGTACGCCGGCAGAGCTGCTGAATATGCTCTTGACTACTGAGGAAACTCTGAAGGGTAAGCCTTCAACCTCTGTCTTGATGGTTCCTTCAAGGAACAAGAAGAAGGGGAAGAAGGGCAAGGCCCCTGTCAAGAACTACAGTAAGGCACTGAAACAGAAGGTGAAGCGGTCGAAGGATAACAGGTGTTTCCACTGTGGCCAGCTGGGTCACTGGAAAAAGGACTGTAAAGCGCTCCAAGGAGATAAGAGGGGAAGCATCGCTTCTGGCTCAGGTATATACGTGACGGAAGTCATGGTTTCATCTTCTTCTATATCATGGGTGTTGGACACTGCATGTGGAGTTCACATTTGTTCAAATGTGCAGGAACTCAAGAGAAGAAGGCAGGTGGGACAGCATGAGGTAGACCTACGCGTTGGAAACGGGGCACGGGTTGCTGCTGTTGCTGTAGGGGACTATTTCATTTCTTTACCATCTGGCATTGTATTAGAATTAAACAATTGTTATTTTGTACCAAGTATTACCAAGAATATTATCTCTATTCCTGCTCTTGTCAGGAAAGGATTTGCCTTTGAATGCAAGATTTCAAAGTGTGTTTTATCTTATGATAATATTGTGTATGCAACTGGTTCAATTAACAATGGGTTATACATGTTGGACATGGAATATTCTATACAAAACATTGATAATAAGAAAGCCAAGTATGCTGATGACAGCACCTTGCTATGGCATAGTCGTTTAGGCCATATAAACGAGAAGCGCATTAAGCGGTTGCATGATCATGGACTGCTGGGATCATTCTCCTATGGGGAGATTGATACATGCAAAGCTTGTTTGATGGGTAAAATGACGAAGTCACCTTTTCCAAACAAAGGTCAAAGGACTTCAGGTTTACTGGACCTTATACACAGTGATGTGTGTGGGCCTTTTGGTAAACATGCCAGAGGTGGCTATCAGTACTTCATTACCTTTACTGATGATTTCAGTAGGTATGGGTATGTCTATTTGATGAGACATAAAAGTGAATCTTTTGACAAGTTCAAAGAGTTCAAAAATGAAGTACAAAATCAGTTAGGCAGAAATATCAAGGCACTTCGTTCTGATCGAGGTGGTGAATACCTGAGTCATGCATTTACTGACTATCTGAAAGAGTGTGGGATTATCTCACAGCTCACTCCGCCAGGAACACCGCAGTGGAATGGTGTGTCCGAGAGGAGAAATAGAACGTTACTTGATATGGTTCGTTCTATGATGAGTCAGGCTACTCTTCCATACTCCTTTTGGGGTTTTGCACTGGAAACAGCTGCAAAGGTACTAAACCGAGTGCCATCCAAGGCAGTTTCAAAGACGCCATATGAGTTATGGTATGGGAAACAGCCGAGCTTGACATTTATCAGGATCTGGGGTTGCGAGGCTTATGTCAAAAAGCTCGCCTCTGGGAAACTAGAGAGCAGATCTGACAAATGCATCTTTGTCGGTTACCCTAAGGAAACGAAGGGTTATTATTTCTACGATCCCAAAGAGAACAAGGTGTTTGTTGCTCGGACGGCCATATTTCTTGAGAAGGAATTTCTTCTGCAAAAGGCCAGTGGGAGAGAAATAAAGCTGGATGAGAATCCAGAAGAAGGACAAAGTAGTCAAGTGCAGTTGGATGAGCCTGAGCCAGTAGATCAGGTTATTGAACAACCTGAGGCTCAGGTATCACGGGAACCGCGAAGATCGGGAAGGATCCGTCGACAGCCTGAGCGCTATGACGGAGTCTACATCATTGATAATGATGAACCCCTCACTTATGCGGATGCGGTCAGTGGACCGGAGTCAGCTAGATGGCTTGATGCTATGCGAGCCGAGATGGACTCCATGTCAGATAATCAAGTCTGGGATTTGATTGATCCGCCTCCGGGAGTAATCCCTATAGGCTGTAAATGGATCTTCAAGAAGAAGATTGACATGGATGGTAACGTGGTTACCTATAAAGGCAGGCTAGTTGCGAAAGGTTTCAAACAAATCTACGGGTTAGATTATGATGAAACTTTCTCACCTGTAGCCATGTTTAAGTCTATTCGGATTCTTTTCGCGATAGCAGCATATTACGATTATGAGATCTGGCAGATGGATGTGAAAACAGCTTTCCTCAATGGAAATCTGGATGAGGATGTGTATATGACACAACCGGAAGGTTTCACTAATCCATCAGATCGTCATAAAATATGCAAGTTAAAGAAGTCCATTTATGGGCTGAAACAAGCATCAAGAAGCTGGAACATTCGTTTTGATGAATCAATCTCTGAGTTTGGTTTCATCAAGAACGAGGATGACCCGTGTATATATAAGAGGTTTAGTGGGAGCGTAATTACATTCCTAATCCTCTACGTCGATGATATCTTACTCATTGGAAACGATATTCCTGAACTGCATGCTGTTAAGGCATGGTTAGGAAAATGTTTTCAGATGAAAGATCTAGGAGAAGCAGCCTATGTACTAGGTGTGAAGATCTACCGGGATAGATCTAAGAGGCTTCTCGGGCTGTGCCAGAGTACTTACATCAATAAGGTCCTGGAGAGATTCCATTTAGAGAATTCTAAACGTGGATATCTTCCAGTCAGACATGGTCTGAATCTTTCGAAGAGTCAGTGTCCACAAACACAGACTGAGAAAGATGAAATGGACAATACGCCTTATGCTTCGGCTATTGGATCCATTATGTATGCGATGTTGTGTACTCGCCCAGACGTCGCTTACGGGTTAAGCGTGACCAGTCGATTCCAAAGTAATCCAGGTTTGGCGCACTGGATTGCGGTCAAGAACATTTTAAAATATCTGCGGAGGACCAAAGATATGTTCTTGATATATGGTGGTCAGGAAGAACTCAGTATAGAGGGATATACTGACGCTTCGTTCCAGTCGGACCAGGATGATTTCCGATCGCAGTCAGGCTATATTTTTAGCTTGAATGGTGGAGCAGTGGTGTGGAAAAGCTTCAAACAGTCAACTGTTGCTGATTCCACAACAGAAGCCGAGTATGTTGCAGCCTCGGAAGCATCCAAGGAGGCAGTGTGGATTCGTAAGTTCGTGAGAGAACTTGGTGTCGTTCCTTCGAGTGCTGATCCTTTGGTTATCTTCTGTGATAACACTGGAGCCATCGCACAAGCAAAGGAACCCCGGTCGCACCAGAAGTCCAAGCACATACAGAGACGGTTTCACTTGATCCGGGAGATCATTGATCGTGGCGAGATCAAGATTTGCAAGGTTCATACAGATGACAATCTGGCAGACCCGCTTACCAAGCCTCTGGCGCAGCAGAAGCATGAGAAGCACTGTAATAATATGGGTTTGAGATTTCTCAACCATTAGATTAAGTGCAAGTGGGAGATTGTTGGGGTATGCCCTTAAGGCTAATGTTTGAGGCCTTTGGGATTGTAAAAGTATCATGTAATAAACTCTTATGTTTATAAAAGGCATGGTTATTATTCAGGTTGTTACCTTGTCTGCAGTAATAAGTGTACTTCTGAATAATGTCTCAAAGCTGTTCAGCTGGGCTGACATGCTCTTTGTCCTTAGTCGAGATATCTTGGTGAACATGAGACAGCCTTGATATGATTGAGACTGATATGAGTGCTAATCTTATAGGATGCTTCGAGCATGGAATAAGATGTAGACTCATGGGTACATTGGATGTACTGGACAGACCCTACTCGGATATTCCATTGCTTGTCACAATGTGAATGATCCTTGTAAGCACTAAGTGGCACATGTCCTTTGACTTGAGATCACTTGTGTTTCTAAATGATGATTGTCATTGTTTTGAGGTAGTTCAATACCATTTGAAACATAATGATTATAGACTATCTTGGATGGTGAGCTTGAGTCAGGTTAGGGCACTTGTGATAGATAAAGGATTGCCGTCTCCTTGTTTAAGGAGTGTGATGTTCTAAAAGGGCCCCCCTATATGAGATGATTAAGGAAGTGTATGGCCATACCCAGATGACTATGTGCATCTGATCTAATCATGCTCATCGTATTGGAGTTACAGGCTTGACATGCTTGTCCAATAAGAACATCCAGTGGCAAAGGAATCATGCATGCCGAGTGAGTTGATTCACACTTATGCTGTGGTTGGGTGGAGTCTTGGAAGACTCTTTCCTTTATATCGGGAGACAGTGATGTGTTGCTAGATACCCCTCGCTGATCGTGATAACGTAAGTTATCGTTACCGACATTTAAAGGAAACCCTTAGGGTCGCACAATTTGATGATATGGCTACTTAAGTCAGATCGTGTGGACTGAATTGTTCGAGTTCAGTTTAAAGGAGATTAAACTCTGATTGTAAGTGAGATCCAGTCTGATCATGTTTGATTGATTAGGGCTTGAGATCGGTAAGCTTAGATCGAGAGTGTGGATGCTAGATCGAAGAGATCAAGAGCATTAAAAGGATGAACGGTCAGATTTTGAACCTTAGGGTTTAATTTGGTCTGAACCGATTATTGGGCTGATTTGGTTTGGTCATTGGACCAATTGAATTGAACCGGCTCACATGTGAGCGCTTGGTTCATTTGAGAGGAGAGCTATGCGTTTGGTTCACTTCATGTGAACGCATAACGCAAGCTTTGATGACTTGCCATTTATGGCATTTCGGTTTGACAATTGTGATGAATGTCTCCACATTCGATCACAAGTTTGGCTAATGCTCCTCTCCATCATCTTGCTCTCGACGACACACACTTTCTTGTGTGGTGAAAGTGACGAGAAGAAAGATCGGCCAAGAGTTCATCATCTCCTTCATGCGATAAGACCCCTTGAAGCTTTTGCTAGCACAAAGGTGAGAAGGGAGTAGTCTTTGTCTTCTTGTGTGCGCACCTTTTGGAGGAGATCAACCTTGTTTTCTTCTTCCAATCCGCCTTCCATCCATGGCAATGGTAAGATCATAACTTGATCTTAAGTTGGTTTAAGTTGATTATATAGTTCATATGCGATCTTTAGAAGCCCTTTTTCCGCATTGCATGCTAGACGCGCATGTATAGGGTTTCCCCCCCCCCTTATTAGGGGTTCCTACAATGTCCCCGGGGTTTCCCAACACAAGCATCAAGTTCCTTGCGTCAAGAGAGAAGGAAGAGGCTTGCAGCTAGGGTTTGGAAGGAAGAAGAAGATGCGCCACTTCTTGGTGTTGTCGCCCTTCAAGCCCTTGCTTTTGCCCCTCCTCTTGTTGTCACGCCTCTAAGGATTGTAACCACTAAGAGGGGGCGGCTAGGGTCACTTATAAAGAGCTAGAGGCGGTTAGGGCAAGGGTTGAGATCATGACAAGTGTATGGCTTGGATGAGAAGGTTTGAGGTAAGGAAAGTCTCCAAGACTTTACCATAAACCTCATTCAACCTTTCCATAAGCTACCAAGCTTGCCTTGTGCGCCAAGGCCTAGCCTTGTGCCCCAAGCAATGCATTCACACTATCAATGGGAGAGGGTTAGGCGCATAAAGCTTCCTTAATGAAGCAAATTTGCCATCCAAACCCCATTATGCCCCTTAGGCGCCAATGGGCTTGGCTTCCTCCCCATTATACCCTTTTAGCTCATTGCCTCTTCATGACAACTTATTATTGGGCCTCATTGGATAATGAGCTAGCCCAAACTTCATTACATGGCTTGATTAAGCACTTGGATCCAATCTAATGCAACCCTAATCCAAATGTGGCCAACCATGGTCAATTTCGGGTCAACCTGCCATAAATGGAGTTTGGCTCCAATAACATCCTTCCATCTCATCAGGCCCATTGGCGCTGACGAAATATCCAAAATAGATCCGAGTTATCCAATAACTCGATCATAAGGCTTCCCGATCAATACGAGAACTCGAGTATCAAGGTGTGCGACCCTGTAGGTCCCTTTGACGTTGGCAGTGCTGACCAAATGTCACCACAAGCAGTGAGTGGCACCTAGCAGTGCATCGCTGCTACCCAAGTAATCGGAATGGATATCGACATCGACATCCCCATCATGGCAACAAGGTATAGATGCATTGTAGTCTCTTTGCCGAACTGATATCCGATTGGACAAGTGTGTCATCACTTGTTTTCACCCAATCACATGGCAATGACTAAAACAGGTTCTCACCTGGGTATGGCTATACACTCTCAGTCATAGAACCATAGAGGAGCTCCATGGATATCATGCTTCCCTAAGGAAGAGGCAAATCCTATGTCTGTCCATTGACCTTCTCATATGGGTCGTGACATGCTCAATGACAACCGTTATGACCTCCCAACTATGGCGAGGTGTTAGGTTGTATCAAAGCAAGTCCCTAACCATATAGAATAGTCAATGACCTCAAGTCAAGGGATCAATGGATCTCCTGTTACTTATGAGGATAACTCATGACACCAAGTCATAGCCTCACAGCGGGTCGGTCCAGTATATCCACCACTGATATACCCATATGTCTACGTTAGCACTTCGTGCCTAACCAGCCCATATACTAGTCTCACAAGTACCAGAGCTGTCCCATATCCACTCAGGTACATCGACTGGGGACAATCATTTGAGCACAGATCCAATCTGTCTCCAGGGACATTATCATGTAAGTACACAATCGCAGGTGTAGACAAACAATGATAACGACAATGCCAGAAAGATATATATATGAATATCAGAGTCAAGTAGTACAGAGATGGACCAAAACTAGGTCCTAGGGCATATACACCAACATCCTTCATCTCGAAACACTTCCCCAACTATGTTTTCACAGATTGAAAACTAGAGTTGTGGTTTCTGATAAGTAGTATGTCATCGACATACAAGACTAGAAAATTCACCAAGCTCCCACTGAATTTTCTGTACACAAAGGCGTCATCTTCACTTTTGATAACACCATAATCTCTTAAAGCTTCATCAAACTAAAGATTCCAACTTCAAGAAGCTTATTTTAATTCATAAATGGATCTCTTTAGCCTGCAAACCTTATTGGCCTCTACAAGATGGATGAAGCCATCAGGCTGTGCCATATACACATCCTCTGTCAGCTTTCCATTAAGGAACGAGGTCTTAACATCCATCT
Source organism: Costus lasius (assembly GCA_027563935.2). Lineage (NCBI taxonomy): Eukaryota > Viridiplantae > Streptophyta > Magnoliopsida > Zingiberales > Costaceae > Costus > Costus lasius. The sequence goes on along the minus strand of CM050449.1, from coordinate 32,175,038 downwards.
ACCATATCTCATAATCTATGCAGCTATAGCAAGCAAGATTCGAATGGATTTAATCATGGCAATTGACGAGAAGGTTTCATCATAGTCCACCCCATGGACTTGTCTGAATCCTTTAGCCTCAAGTCTACCCTTATAGGTAACTATGTTGGCATCCATGTTAGTCTTCCTTTTGAAGACCCATTTACACCCTATGGGTTTTACCCCATCAGGCAGCTCACCAAATCCCGGACTTAGTTAGCCAACATGGAATCCATCTCGGATATCATGGCCTCAAGCCATTTCTTGGAGTCTGGTCCAGCGACCACCTCATCATAGGTTCTAGGCTCATCCTCAATAATGAAGATCCCGTTGTGTTGTGTCGGCAGCGACACATACCTCTCAAGTGCACGACGAATCCCCCCAAACCTACGCGGGACCTGTGTCTGAGACTCTAGTACAACAACCGGTGCAGGTGGCTCAGTTTCTATCTCTGTGTCTTGTGGCTGCATTTGGACCTCACTAACATCCTCCCACTAACTTCTTTCATGAGAAATTCCTTCTCTAGAAAGACAGCACCCCGAGCAACAAAGACTTTGTTATTGGTGGGAACATAGAAGTAGTATCCTTTAGTTTCCCTAAGATAACTGATGACTCTAAATTTCTTATTAATTTTCATACTTATTAACTGTTCTTTCGGGGTCATAATCATGCTCTTTTGCTTATTTTTATATCTTATTTGTCAAGTACTTCGGAATATACACCTTTCTTGGTTTTTGATTAATTTCAGATAAAAGGCATTATTTTGATGGGTTTTTATGCAATCTCAATACGTACAAGGATTCTAATCATCAAGAGGAGTTTCCACATCAAATTTCAAGTCAAACCGAGTTTTCTAGCGAAATTACGGCAGTGCCGTAATGAATTTTACAGCCGTAATATGCAAATATGGCACTATCGTAATGATTTTCACAGCCGCTTTCTGCAGAAACTTTTTAGAAAATTACGATACTACCGTAATAATTTTACGGTGCCGTAATTCATGTCAAAATTCATACAGTAACTTTTGAAGAGAATACGGTACTACCGTGAGACCTTTTATGGTACCGTAATTTCAAGACAATTTCATACCGAGACTTCAGAAGACATTATGGCACTGCCGTAATGAATTTCACAATACTGTAATTACGGCCCAGTTGCCCGATTCTTCCGCTGGAAACTTAAAAAGATGATTTCTCGAGCTTTAGGGCACCAATTGAAGATCGGTAAAAAGGGGAACAATCAGGAAAAAAGAGAGAGGGAGCCAAAAATGAAAGGACCAATTTTTATCACGGTTCAGGAAGAATTTTAGGGAATCACCGCCGCCCTAGGGTTCATCACCGTTCAGCGTACAGACCACCTTTGGCCGTGAAATTTAGGAGGAAGCTTCGCCTGAAGATGGAGAAGATACCACAGAAGTTTCAGAGTAAAAGGAGATCGATCAAGGGAGAAATTAAGAAAAACAAGGGCGCCGCCACTATTCATCGTGTCCAGGAGCAAAAGTAAGGGCTGTAATTTTCATTACAGCCCTAATTTGTAACTTTTACTCTTCTCTTTCAATTTGTAATCACTCTAAACAATGTTTTATTGTAATTCTTCAATCGTGCTAGCTTAAACCTCTTTGGGACATGGGGTGTAGCACTCTTGATTTCTTAATGACTGAATGATTTCTATTTCATCAAAATATTCTTGATATGATAATTTTACTTAAGTGATCACTGCCTTTAATGCTTTCTAGTTTCATATTGTCAACATGTGTTAGAGTTTTATGATATGGACTGAGAAGTGACTTATAAAACTTGGAACACTAAAATCAAGTATTAGGAACTTATCGTAAGAGATTAGGTTTGTTCTTAATTCTAAATTTTAGAAGTTTATTGACTTGTTGATATTTTGTTCTGGGATGCATTAATGATATGGACATGAAAATATGCTAGAGATAGATGTTTGATTGTTAGAAAACCTTAAGTAAAACTTGTGAAACTAAGGTAAGAGAATACTTAGTTTCATTCGAGATATTGATATCGAGATAGAATGCACGAGAGTGGTTCTTAATCTCTTTGTTAAGGTTTGCTTTTCATAAACATAGAATAAATCTGTGTGAGAGCGAGAATTATTTTAGGTTAATCATCTGCGTGAGAGTGAGATGATTTATTATTAAGAAAAATTATATCTTTATCATATTAAGAATAAACTAATGAACATTTATTTATATCTAGTCATAGAAATCAGGATGGATGAACCCCTAATCCCAATTCTTTCTCTCTGACATTTCGTGAACTTTTCAATTGTTTGCTTTCCTCACAATCATTTTGCCTAGCTAGTGAGAAATCGATTATTCGGTACTTGACAAACAAGGTCTTTGTGGTTCGATATCTTAATTATTACTTCAAGTATCCGTGTACTTGCGGACACAACAATACCCCACAAACATATATTTATCAGATCAAGGCTCTAGCTTGCTAGAATCCTGACATTTGACATAAGCCTCACATCCCCAGATTTTGATAAAAGAGAGATTCGGGCATCTCCCACTCCGTACCTCGTATGGAATCTTGAAGACACTCTTAGATGGAATGTTACTCAGTATGAGAGAAGTAGTTTCAAGTGCATGACCCCAAAATGAGGGTGGTAGAGTTGCATGTCTCATCATAGATCGAACCATGTCCAACAAAGTTTGATTTCTCCTCTCAGATACACCATTCCATTAAGGTGTTCCAAGAGGAGTGAGTTGGGATAAGATGCACACTCTCTAAGATAGTTAAAGAACTCACCGCTCAGGTACTCTCCACCATGATCTGATCGAAGAGTTTTAATAGATCTACCAAGCTAGTTCTCTACTTCATGTCTGAACTCCTTGAATTTCTCAAAGGATTCTGACTTATGTCTCATCAAATAGACATAACCATATCTGCTGAAGTCATCAATAAATGTGATGAAGTAGTTGTACTCTCCTCTGGCTTGTTTACTGAATGGCCCACACACATCACTGTGTATAAGATACAATAAATCTTATGCCCTCTCACTAGTCATGGTGAAGGGCGCTTTTGTCATCTTCCCTAATAGACAAGTCTCACAACTATCAAACTCCTCCACGGAGCTTGAATCTAACAACCTATTTGCATGGAGTTGTTGAATGCGATTCTTATTTATATGGGCTAATTGACAATGTCAAAGGAAAGCACCAACTGAACCACTCAGTTTGACCCTCTTATTATTTATGTTACAAATAGAGCTATCTTTGTCCAAGACATATAATCCATTGCAAAAAGTACCCTTCCCATAAAACATATTTGCAAATGAAAAAGAATATGAGTTCTCTTTTATTTCAAATTTAAATCCTTTCTTTGCCAAGCAAGGAATGGATACAATGTTCTTAGTAAGCGAAGGTACACAATAGCAATGATCTAGCTCTAACTGAAGTCCAGAAGGTAGGGAGAGAGTCAAAATTCCTACAGCAATAGCAGCAACCTGTGCCCCGTTTCCAACTCGTAGGTCAATCTCTCTAGGCTGCACCGATCTACTTTTCTTAAGCTCCTGCATATTTGTACAAATATGAGCTCCGTATGTAGTATCCAACACTCATGACATAGAAGTAGAAAGGTTGACTTCGATAACATAAATACCTAAGCTAGAAGACAAGGCTTTGCCTTTCTTCCTCTCATTCTGAAGTCGCACAATGTCCTTTATCATGTGAGGTGGTCCTCCACATGAGTAGCACTTGTTATTCCTTACCCTTTCTATCTGTATCTTCTATGTTTTAGTTAAGCCCTTCGGCTTAACACATTAAATGTCTACTTTAGGAGGGTTGACCCTAACCGTGTTATCAAAGAGCTGCTTTAGATTAGAGATAATCTCAGAGGCAGTCTTCAATTCATATTGCCCTCAAAATTCAAGCAACATGTTGGTTAGCATCAAATTAGCAACATCCAAAGCATCAGCTTGATGCTTATTATAAGCATCCTTCTCAGCCGCTGAGGCCGAGCATGGAAGTGGCTTAGGAATAGGCTGCTCAAGGACATAAAGCTTCCTCTCGAGCTTGAGCACAATTCTCAAGTTCATTTACCAATCCAGTAAGTTGGATCCAACCAACTTGTCCTTTTCCAGGATAGATCGTAGTGACCATATGCAATTGTTCATTGCCACTGATCTACAACAACCAAGAAAAGCATATTAGTACTACATCGAATCATTTAAACTAGACTTGTTTTAAATGATTGTGGCTCCCACTATTTTAATCGAATTGACAACCCACAAAGTCAATCGAGAAATCTTAGATTTTCTAGTGAGATGGGATCCTTATTCCACATGAGATTTTGCATCCCATGAGGGTGGGATGAGATGCTCAAAGTGACCCATGCTTCTTAAGGTGGGCACGCCAGCCGATTGCACTTGGCAATTCCCCTTATTGAGACTGTCTAGGCATCTCATGTCCAGCAAGGGCTGGAAACAGCATGAAACTCTAACCTCTCAATGATGCCTCTAGAGTTCCATCATGTGGCTACTACATGTGAAAAACTAGTCAAGTCTATTCCTAACCGTTATGACTAGGGCCAACGAGTTTCCTTGCGAAGGCACGTCCAGGTTAAAACTGGACTGGGGAAACCATTGTCACTACACACCTTTTAAAGATAAGCGGGTGTGTCCCACGAGGGTAGAAAATAGTGCACAACACCACTGATCGATAGCTTGATAAGGGCTACGAGTTAGAAGGCTATTAGTCTTGATATTTTGATTGAGGGTATTTGAGTTCGCATCCTCTTCGTTTTATCTTTTGTCTAACAATACGGGCATGCTGATATAAAGGGGAAGCGTGTGATTTAATCTGCTAATGTAAATATTCAATTATTGATTTATTTCCTTTTTTGAATTTTTAGAAAGAAATCAAACTTCATAAAACAGCACTACAATAGTTCTATGTCTTGGATTAGGGTCCAATGATCCAAAAGTCAAACTGAATAAACCATGTTGTAGAACTAAATTAGTTATTTTGAATCATATAAAATTTAGAGAGTGAGGAACTATCAGGCATATAGGGCATCTGCAACAAAATGGCTACTCAAGTCAGTAAATTAAAATGGCACAGAAATTTAATAAACTACAAAATTTGTGATGCCTCCTTAGTTGATCTTGTGATTCTTCGATAAGACCAAATGATCCAATAAGTGTAATGAAATATATTCTTCTGAATCATTTCAGAGTTCAGAGTTTCAGCATGTCCAAACCTTTTAAATACCTATACAAAGAAGATTAATCAAATTAGTCGATGAAACAACTACATAAGTTATTCAGTTTTAAGAAGTTGCCCTGTCACATAGGATGATCCATTGAATTTGGATTCGACCCTACTGATCCGAGACATAGAACAAGACTTGGTCTTTAAATCAGTGCCAAATATCAGTGGCAGAGGCTTATCCGAGCGTGCCAAAAACCTATGACAATAAGGGTGATCAGATTAATATGAAAGAGCAACCTAGAAACAAAGGATCAGGGAATAGGGGAAATATGGAAGCTGAGCTTGGAGCACCAACAAGAGATGGCGTTGGAGTACTGGTGGAGGTGAAAAAGCGTTGTTGAGCAGAACAGGGGAGTAGTGAAAGTGGAGCAGAGGACGCCGTCATTTGTCCGGTGATGCAGCAAATCCAAACCTGCTATGATTGGAGGTTGCTGTAATGATTATGAAGAGGTGTCCGAAGTTTTGGGTTGAGCGGTGGCTGGTCGGAGGAGGATGACTAACGCAGCGGAACTTTAGGAGGGATTGTCCTTAAATTAGTACGCTAGGGAGGGGGAGACCATGATGCTAAAAACGTGAGAGGGTCTTGAGATGAGGGAAGTGAAATGCATGCGATCGGAGAAACACGGGAAAACCGATGAGGTTCCGAAAAGAGATATTACTTGAGCAATACCCAACGTCGAGAGAAGCCATGAATCGACTACTCAAATGAAAGTACTCACATTATCTGTGGAGACAATTTTTTTTTTGCAAGCAAGTAGCGTGTGCACAAGACCCTTCACCATGCTGCGAGAGAGGAACTAGGTGCCCAAGTCGACACAAGTTTGTTTGGAAAGGACCTGGAGCCAAGGGCGGTTCTCCGGGTGTTTTGATTGATAGCAGGAAATGGCTACATAAAGAAGGCGAGAGGCACCACAGGCGGAGCTCTCGGAGTTTGCTGCACCTAGGCCTTCGCGTGGAGGAAGGCGACTAAAACAACAAAGCTGAAAACACGAGAGGCCCTCAGCCCTCTTTTATAGAACAAGAGGGAGGGGTTGTCACAAGATATGCACATGGAAGTTGTTGGAGAAGCCAACAAACTCTTAACTACCTAAAAGGGGGTCAAGATGCCCTCTAACAAGCTGAAAAGTAACTAACAAACTTCTGCAGGAATCTTGGAAGGGGCTGGCACATGGGCCTCCTTCGCGGGCTATTGTCTTGGCCGAACTTGTGTGTTACTCCATTTCGGAATAGGCCGCCATGAAGCAGCAAAACTTGCTGATCGTGGGCTGGTTCTGAACATTGTTGGCAGTCTCCTGGGTTGAGTTGAGGACCTAGTTGTGGTAGCGGTTCGTCGGCTATTCTTGTGTGGGTCCTCGGGGAATGGCCGCCATGGGGATTGGTTGGATGGACGTCGTTGAGATGGAGGAAGGGCTCATGATGACTCCAAATTTCATAGTATTTTTTATACTTATTTGGTAGTCTTTTGAGCCGTAGTCTTACTCTTTTACTTTGCTTTTATACCCTTTTTTACCAAATGCTTCGGAATCTACACAATATTTTGTTTTTGATCAATTTCAGGTAAAAAGGCATTATTATAACTGGTTTTCGAGCAATATCAATGCATGAATGAATTCTAACCATGAAGGGGAGTCTACCCATCAAATTTCAAGTCAAAAGGTTGCTCCTAGCAAAAATACGGCACTGCCGTGTAAATATACACGGTACTGTATTTTATCGCTTTCAACTAAACGAAAATACGGCACTGCCGTATTTTGCCCCAGAACTTTCACGGTACCGTATTTTGGGCTGATTTCAACCAGAAGACCTAAGCGTGAATACGGCACTACTGTGTAGAAATACACGGTACTGTAATTTTTGGCTATTTTGACCAGAGAAGTTCTAACAAAAATACGGCACTGCCGTATGAAGCCTCACGGTGCCGTATTTTCTGACAATTCTGACCAGAACGATTTGGCAAGAATACGACACTACCGTATTTACGAGAAACATTCTCACGGCACCATATTTTGTGCCCGGAACTCACAGAATAAAATACGGCACTATCGTATGAAGCTTCACGGTGCCGTATATTGGAACTCAATTCCGATTTTTCCGCCCGATTCTTGCAAAGACCATATCTTTTGATCCAGACCTCCAAATTAAGATTGGAAAGAAGGGGCGAACTCGTCTTAATGAGGAGAATATAACTAGACCAAAAGGAACAATTTTTATGATCCATCCACGACGAATTTCAGAGAGAGGCAGAATTGCTAGGGTTCATCAGATTTCCACCTACAGACCACCTCCGGCCACAAAATTTGACAGAGAGCTTCATCTGGTGAAGGAGAACACGTAGCTCATGTTTCAGAGCGTTTGGAGTTGAATCGAAGGAGAAATCAATGAAACAGCGGTGACAGTGCTGATTCCAGGCAAAAACGGTGCTGTAATTTCATTACAGCACTGTTTTGTAACTCTTTTCTCCTCTTTTCGATTCCTTATCATTCTAAGAACATGTTTTATTGTAATCCTTTCATCATGGTAGCTTAATCTTTTTATGGGACATGGGGGTGTAATCTCTTTGTTTCTTAATGTCTAGAAAACCCTAATTTTGTCAAACTGATTTTATTATGATAATTTTACTCTTGTGATTGATTGTTCTTTAATTCTCATTTGTGTCTTAATTATCAGCACGTTTTAGAATTTTGCGAAATAGACCGAGAGGTTGATTGTTTGAAATTCGGAACCCTAGGAATTGTTGAGTTTATAACTATCATAAGAGATTATGTAGTTCTTCGAATTCTGATTTTTAGTGATTTTATTGCCATGTTGAATTTCTGATACTTTGGATTGAGTTAATGTGTAGACTTGATTTGATATTGCAAAAGATTGAGTATCGAGTCGTTGGAAACCCTTGAGTAAAGCGAGTGTTGAGACTCGGATGCACGAGAGTGATCTTTGAGTTTCCACTTGAGGTGATCAACCTAGAATTCGGATGCACGAGAGTGATCCTCGAGTTCATAGTTGATGATTTGCTTATTCTCAGCATTGAATAGATCTTGCGCGAGAGTGGGGATCGGTTCTTTGTATGATTGTCTGCGCGAGAGCCAGACAATTATTTAAAAAAGTAAATTTTACCTTTATCATAATAAGATTAGATTGACAAATATTTATCTTAATCTAGTCATTAGAAATTAAAGTAGATGAACCCCTAGTCCCAATTTCCTCTCTGACATTTTCTCCGTGTTTGATTCACTATTTTTCGATTGCCTAGCTAGCGAAAAATTGATTACTCAGTACTTGACAACAAGGTCTCTGTGGTTCGATATTTTATATTACTTCGAGTATCCGTGCACTTGCGGACACAACAAGTTTTTAGCGCCGTTGCCGGGGACCTTGGTTTTGTCAATATTGAAGATATTGAAAGTATTTCTAGACTTGGTTTTTGTTTTTGTTTTTGTTTACTGTTTTCAAAATTTAGATCGACTTTGACTTTCTCTTTATTATTCTGCATCTTTTGAACTTTTTGATCTATCTACTTTGCATGTGCAGAAATCTTAGGTCAGGGCTGTAAGTGGCGAAACCTAGGTCATAGACGCATATAAAATTTTCATAGGCAGCGGAAATTTTAGGTTTCATGATCGTATGGCTTAATCATATGATCAACATTAAAACTTGCTTAAAACAAGTGAAGATGTTACCATGGCCATGAGTGGCGGCTTGGAAGAAGATAGAGGGCGAGTGGCTCTCCTCCAAAGAAGTCGCACACAAGGTGATAGAACTTGCTTCCTTGCGCGTCCCTTGTGCTAGCAAAAATGCCAAGGTATCTTGATCGTGTATGAGGAGATGTGTTCACCCCTTTGGCTGGCGAAAACTTCTTCCCTTTCGTGGAGGCAAGACACACACGAGAGGAAGGGAGCGAGAGAGAGAGCGTCTCAACGTTCGAAACCGTGGGGGGTTTCCAAAAGGAATCATGCCTTCCAAATATAGTAAGTGTTTTACTCTTACTTTAACTCCCACGTAACCATCGAAACTCATCTCTCAATCGAACCATATGTTCACCATGTGAACCGGTTCAATTCACTTTGGTTCAAAGACCAAATCGAACCAAGCCTTGGTCTAGATCTAATTGAACCAAATGGCTCAAGATCTAACCACACATCTCTTGATGCTCTTGATCTCATCGATCAAGCATCAATACTCCCGATCGAAGCTTACCGATCTCAAGCCATAATCAATCAAACATGATCAGACCAGATCTCACTTCCAATCAGAGTTTAAACTCCTTTAAACTGAACCAAAACCATTCAGTCCACACGATCTGACATAAGTAAGCCATATCATCAAATTGTGCGACCCTAAGGGTTTCCTTTAATGTCGGTAACGATAACTTACGTTATCACGATCAGAGAGGGGTATCTAGCAACACTTCACTGTCTCCCGATATGAAGGAAAGAGTCTTCCAAGACTACACCCAAACCATAGCACAAGTGTGAATCCAATTCACTTGACATACATGTTTCCTTTGCCACTGGATGTTCTCATTGGACAAGCGTGTCAAGCCTGTAATTCCAATATGATGAAAATGATTAGATCAGATGAACATAGTCATCTGGGTATGGCCATACACTTTCTCAATCATCTCATCCAGGGGGCCCCATTAGAACATCACACTCTAACAAGGAGAGGCAATCCTATATCTATCACTAGTGTCCTAACATGACTCATGCTCATTATCCAAGATAATCTATAACTATTATATTTTAAATGATATTGAATTACCTCAAGACAATGCCAATCATCATTTAGAAACACAAGCGATCTCAAGTCAGAGGAAATATGTCACTTGCTTGCATATAAGGATTATTCACATTGTGACAAACAATTGAATATCCTAAGTAGGGTCTGTCCAGTACATCCAATGCACCTATGTGTCTACATCTTATTCAATGCTCGAAGCACCCTATAAGATTAGAACACATATTAGTCTCAATCATATCAAGGCTGTCTCATGTTCACCAAGATATCTCGACTAAGGACAATGCTAATGTCAGCCAAGCTGAACACCATTGAGACATTATTCAGAAGTATACATAATAGCAGCAGATAATGTAACAACCTGAATAACAACCATTGCCTTTATAAACTTATACATAGTTTATACATGATACTGAAATCATCCCAAAGGCCTCAAACATTAGCCTTAAGGGCATATCCCCAACAATCTCCCACTTGCACTTAATCTAATGGTTGAGAAATCTCAAACCCATATTATTACAGTGCTTCTCATGCTTCTGCTGCGCCAGAGGCTTAGTAAGCGGGTCAGCTAGATTGTCATCTGTATGAACCTTGCAGATCTTGATCTCTCCACGATCTATGATCTCACGGATCAAATGAAACCTTCTCTGTATGTGCTTGGACTTTTGGTGTGACCGTGGTTCCTTTGCTTGTGCTATTGCTCCAGTGTTATCACAGAAGATAACCAATGGATCAGCACTCGAAGGAACAACACCAAGTTCCTGAACGAACTTACGAATCCACACTGCCTCCTTGGATGCTTCCGAGGCTGCAACATACTCGGCTTCTGTTGTGGAATCAGCAACAATTGATTGTTTGAAACTTTTCCACACCACTGCTCCTCCATTCAAGCTAAAAACATAGCCTGATTGCGATCGGAAATCATCCTGGTTAGATTGGAATGAAGCGTCAGTATATCCTTCAATACTGAGTTCTTCCTGACCTCCATAAGTCAAGAACATATCTTTGGTCCTCCGAAGATATTTCAAAATGTTCTTGACTGCAATCCAGTGTGCCTTCCCTGGATTACTTTGGAATCGACTAGTCACGCTTAACCCGTAAGCGACGTCTGGGCGAGTACACAACATCGCATACATAATGGATCCAATAGCCGAAGCATAAGGCGTATTGTCCATTTCATCTTTCTCAGACTGTGTTTGAGGACACTGGCTCTTAGAAAGATTCAGACCATGTCTGACTGGAAGATATCCTCTTTTAGAATTTTCTAAATGGAATCTCTCCAGGACTTTATCGATGTAAGTACTCTGGCACAGCCCGAGAAGCCTATTAGATATATCTCTATAGATCTGCACACCTAATACATAGGCTGCTTCTCCCAAATCTTTCATCTGGAAACATTTTCTTAACCATGCTTTGACCGCATGCAGTACAGGAATATCGTTTCCAATGATCAAGATATCATCGACGTAGAGGACTAGGAAAGTAATCACGCTCCCACTAAACCTCTTATATACACACGGGTCCTCTTCATTTTTGATGAAACCAAATTCACAAACTGATTCATCAAAACGAATATTCCAGCTTCTAGATGCTTGTTTTAGTCCATAAATAGACTTCTTTAATTTGCATATTTTATGACGATCTGATGGATTGATGAAACCTTCAGGTTGAGTCATATACACATCCTCTTCCAGTTTTCCATTAAGGAAAGCGGTCTTCACATCCATTTGCCAGATCTCATAATCATAATATGCAGCTATCGCGAGAATAATTCGAATGGACTTAAACATGGCTACAGGAGAGAATGTTTCATCATAATCTATCCCGTAGATTTGTTTGAAACCTTTCGCAACTAGCCTGCCCTTATAGGTAACTACGTTACCATCCATGTCAATCTTCTTTTTGAAGATCCACTTACAGCCTATAGGGATTACTCCCGGAGGCGGATCAACCAAATCCCAGACTTGGTTATCTGACATGGAGTCCATCTCGGCTCGCATAGCTTCAAGCCATCTTGCTGATTCCGGTCCACTGACCGCATCCGCATAAGTGAGGGGTTCATCATTTATGATGTAGACTCCGTCATAGCGCTCAGGCTGTCGACGAATCCTTCCCGATCTACGCGGTTCCCGTGATATCTGAGCCTCAGGTTGAACATCAACCTGTTCTATTTGCTCAGGCTCATCCAACTGAGCTTGACTACTTTGTCCTTCTTCTGGATTCTCATCCAGCTTTATTTCTCTCCCACTGGCCTCTTGCAGAAGAAATTCCTTCTCAAGAAAAATAGCCGTACGAGCAACAAATACTTTGTTCTCTTTGGTATCGAAGAAATAATAACCCTTTTTTTCTTTAGGGTAACCGACAAAGATACATTTATCAGATCTACTTTCCAGTTTCCTAGAGGCGAGCTTTTTGACATAAGCCTCGCAACCCCAGACTTTGATAAATGTCAAGCTTGGCTGTTTCCCATACCATAACTCATATGGAGTCTTTGAAACGGCCTTGGATGGCACTCAGTTTAGTACCTTTGCAGCTGTTTCCACTGCAAATCCCCAAAAGGAGTAAGGTAGAGTAGCCTGACTCATCATCGAACGAACCATATCCAATAAAGTTCTATTTCTCCTCTCGGACACACCATTCCATTGCGGTGTTCCTGGCGGAGTGAGCTGTGAGATAATCCCACACTCCTTCAGATAGTCAGTAAACTCTCGACTCAAGTATTCTCCACCTCGATCGGATCGAAGTGCCTTGATATTCCGGCCTAGCTGATTTTGTACTTCATTTTTGAACTCTTTGAACTTGTCAAAAGATTCACTCTTATGTCTCATTAGATAGACATAACCATATCTACTGAAATCATCAGTAAAAGTAATGAAGTATGAATAGCCACCTCTGGCATGTTTACTAAATGGCCCACACACATCACTGTGAATAAGGTCAAGTAAACCTGAAGCCCTTTGACCTTTATTAGAAAAAGGAGTCTTCGTCATTTTGCCCGTTAAACAAGCTTTGCATGTATCAAGCTCCTCATAGGAGAATGATCACAGCAGTCCATGGTCATGCAACCGCTTAATGCGCTTCTTGTTAATATGGCCTAAACGACTATGCCATAGCAAGGTGCTGTCATCAGCATACTTGGCTTTCTTATTATCAATTTGTTGTACAGAACATTCCATGTCCAACATGTATAACCCATTGTTAATCGACCCAGTAGCATAAACAATATTATCAAATGAAATACAATACTTTAAAGTTTTGCATTCAAAAGAAAATCCTTTCCTGACAAGAGCAGGAATAGAGATAATATTCTTAGTTATGCTAGGTACAAAATAACAATTGTCAAGTTCTAATACAAACCAGATGGTAAAGAGATGTTATATTGTCCTACAGCAACAGCAGCAACCCGTGCCCCGTTTCCAACTCGTAGGTCCACCTCATGCTGTCCCACCTGTCTTCTTCTCTTGAGTTCCTGTACATTTGAACAAATGTGAACTCCACATGCAGTGTCCAACACCCATGAAATAGAAGAAGCTACCATGACTTCAGTCACGTAAATACCTGAGCCAGAAGTGAAAGGCTTGCTTCCCTTCTTCTCTCCTTGGAGCGCGTTACAGTCCTTCTTCCAGTGACCGAGCTGGCCACAATGGAAATATCTGTTGTCCTTTCACCGCTTTATCTTTTGTTTCAGAGCCTTGTTGTAGCTCTTGATAGGGGCTTTGCCCTTCTTCTTGTTCCTTGAAGGAACCAGCAAGACAGAGGAGGAAGGCTTTCCCTTCTCAAGAGTCTGCTCTGCGGTACAGAGCATGTTTAGTAACTCTGCCGGAGTACAATCAATCTTGTTCATATTAAAATTAATAATGAACGGATCAAAAGAGGCCGGGAGAGACTACAGGATAATGTCTACAACAAGTTCCTGATTGATGGTGTGTCCCAGTTTCTCAAGAGCCTCCTTGTACCCAATCATCTTGAGTACGTGAGCTCCCACTGGACCCCCTTCAGTCAGTTTGCTCTGAAAGAAAAGTTTCGTCAAGTTATAGCGTTCAGTCCTTGCCTGTGCAGCATACAGCATCTTGAGATTTGCTATAATATCAATAGCAGATAAATCCTCATGCTGACGCTGGAGCTCTGGCGTCATTGACGCAAGCATAAGGCAAGCGACATCAGTACTATCACTGACGTGCTTCTCATAAGCACCCCGAACCGCCCTTGCGGCGTTCGCTGCGGGTTGAGCCGGTATTGCCGTCTCAAGGACATACAGTTTCCTCTCAGCCTTAAGAACAATCTTAAGCTGTCTGTACCAGTCTGAGAACTTTGGCCCAGCAAACTTCTCCTTTTCCAGTATGGATCGCAGATTGAGCCCTGTGGTGTTCGTTGCTGTAGGAATCTACAACATTGCAAGAACAACAAGGTCAGTATCCATGTTAGAATCAATCCAGGACTTAAGAATGATTCTTTTCTCACTATTTTATCTGACTGAAAAATCCAATAAAACAGTCCGAAAGAGTAAAACCCCTTTTAGTGAGATGGGATCCAGATTTCATACTTGGTCTCCGCGTCCCGCTCAGGCGAGATAAGATGCACAGAGAGTTCAAGCACTAATCACTGGTAGGCTATCCATGCCAATCGCCAACCCGTGCGATTCCCCTTCATCTGGGCAATCCAGCAGACTGTGCCAACTGAGTTGGTACAACACAGTCTCTAATTCTATAGATGGCTGCCTCCATATAGCTAACATATGCTCAATATGTAGCCTACATGGTCAAGCTGACCCGACCTACTCCCTGGACCACCATGTGCTATGCTGAGCAACGAGAAGCGATAAATCCCTTCTCTGTAACACGCAGGTGTAATCACACACCGTCTGAAGATAGATGGGCGTGCCCACTGAGTGGGTACAACACGGCCCCAACGATAGTCAGAACAGTGAGGTTTCGCGTCAGAAGGCTTTCGTGCTTGATATTTGACGTTGGATTTTAACGGTCCATTTAATCTTCTTACTATCATGCAATATCTATGGTGATAGCAAAAGAATAAATCATGCATGTGCTAATGTTACTTAAACAGTAAATTGAAAGCACAATTATCTTATGTGGTAAATGCCCATTGAGCCTAAGTAAAAACCCTAGTTTTACACAAGTCTTCACTTGAGCTCTTTATGGGTCTCTTTCACTTCATCTGGCCAGGCCCGGGCCCAAGCGCCCTCTGCAGTCCAAATGCATGTGCCCACCAGACTGGTTGCGCCTGTTCTAGAGTCGAACTCTAGACCTCCCACCTGGTGAAGCCACTTGCTGCAAGCGCCTCTGCCATGTGTGCTCAGTGCTCATGTCTGATCAAATTACATTTTAATCTATCTAGACATGGTTTGACACGCAGGTCAATTATACATTTTTCATAAATTGAAATGTGATTCCCAGATCACAACAAAATTTATAAAATTAATTCCAGGCACGCAGGCCCCAGCACAGCACACAAATAAAAGGGCAGCCCACATAAGATTAAATAGACACTCATTCACCATGTTAAAAAGCATACATGTGATTCAAACAGAAAATAAAATTTTTGAAAAACCCCATGGCATCAATTTTATTTCCTTGTGTGCCCTACTAACTTACAATGGTCCATTAATAGGGATCCACTCATCAGACCAAGTCAGACCCACTGCCCTTGCATGCACCCAGTCATAACTGACTTGTGTTGACCTAGTGGTCAACTATGCATGCCTTAAGGGCTGAACGTCCCACATGATTTCTGGCAGGCGGGTGTGACCCCGGGCCTTAATCATGATCGTTCACTAGGCGCCTCAATCAGACATCGCTACACGCCCTTCTACAGTCGGCCTATAGCCACCTGTATGCGTGCGCATAGGTGCTATCTGGCCGACCCATCTAGGCTGTCAGATGGTCTGATCAGGCTGTTGGGTCCAGACTAGACTGACGACTTCAACCCTAGTAACCCGTCTAAGTATTTCAAGTAGGCTCTTTAGAGAGATCTAGGTGAGGGGCGCGCAGGACAATAAGTTTTTGATAAAACTTCTCCCTATGTGCAAACATGCATCATACATGCGCAAGCTTGGAAGAAAACAAGATACATGTAGTTCTAAACCATGAACTATATTTTCGCATGATGTCCAAAAGATGCGCATGTAGTAGATCTACCATAAGCTTATAACAAACATGGATCACAAAATTTGCAATCATATGGATCAAGCCAAAACACATGCTCTGATACCAATTGTAAGTGGCGAAACCTAGGTCATAGGCGCATATAAAATTTTCATAGGCAGCGGAAAATTTAGGTTTCATGATCGTATGGCTTAATCATATGATCAACATTAAAACTTGCTTAAAACAAGTGAAGATGTTACCATGGCCATGAGTGGCGGCTTGGAAGAAGATAGAGGGCGAGTGGCTCTCCTCCAAAGAAGTCGCACACAAGGTGATAGAACTTGCTTCCTTGCGCGTCCCTTGTGCTAGCAAAAACGCCAAGGTATCTTGATCGTGTATGAGGAGATGTGTTCACCCCTTTGGCTGGCGAAAACTTCTTCCCTTTCGTGGAGGCAAGACATGCACGAGAGGAAGGGGGCGAGAGAGAGAGCGTCTCAACGTTCGAAACCGTGGGGGGTTTCCAAAAGGAATCATGCCTTCCAAATATAGTTAGTGTTTTACTCTTACTTTAACTCCCACGTAACCATCGAAACTCATCTCTCAATCGAACCATACGTTCACCATGTGAACCGGTTCAATTCACTTTGGTTCAAAGACCAAATCGAACCAAGCCTTGGTCTAGATCTAATTGAACCAAATGGATCAAGATCTAACCACACATCTCTTGATGCTCTTGATCTCATCGATCAAGCATCAATACTCCCGATCGAAGCTTACCGATCTCAAGCCATAATCAATCAAACATGATCAGACCAGATCTCACTTCCAATCAGAGTTTAAACTCCTTTAAACTGAACCAAAACCATTCAGTCCACACGATCTGACATAAGTAAGCCATATCATCAAATTGTGCGACCCTAAGGGTTTCCTTTAATGTCGGTAACGATAACTTACGTTATCACGATCAGAGAGGGGTATCTAGCAACACATCACTGTCTCCCGATATGAAGGAAAGAGTCTTCCAAGACTACACCCAAACCATAGCACAAGTGTGAATCCAATTCACTTGACATACATGTTTCCTTTGCCACTGGATGTTCTCATTGGACAAGCGTGTCAAGCCTGTAATTCCAATATGATGAAAATGATTAGATCAGATGAACATAGTCATCTGGGTATGGCCATACACTTTCTCAATCATCTCATCCTGGGGGCCCCATTAGAATATCACACTCCAACAAGGAGAGGCAATCCTATATCTATCACTAGTGTCCTAACATGACTCATGCTCATTATCCAAGATAATCTATAACCATTATATTTCAAATGATATTGAATTACCTCAAGACAATGCCAATCATCATTTAGAAACACAAGTGATCTCAAGTCAGAGGAAATATGTCACTTGCTTGCATATAAGGATTATTCACATTGTGACAAACAATTGAATATCCTAAGTAGGGTCTGTCCAGTACATCCAATGCACCTATGTGTCTACATCTTATTCCATGCTCGAAGCACCCTATAAGATTAGAACACATATTAGTCTCAATCATATCAAGGCTGTCTCATGTTCACCAAGATATCTCGACTAAGGACAATGCTAATGTCAGCCAAGCTGAACACCATTGAGACATTATTCAGAAGTATACATAATAGTAGCAGATAATGTAACAACCTGAATAACAACCATTGCCTTTATAAACTTATACATAGTTTATACATGATACTAAAATCATCCCAAAGGCCTCAAACATTAGCCTTAAGGGCATACCCCAACAAGGGCCACTTGTACCTTTTGATCCTGAGATAAACAAGACTCTGAGACTGCGAAAGAGATTGAGATTTGAGGAGACACAAGTTATAGAAGTAGTGGAGATGGCTGAGAGAAGATCTTTGCGCGACTATGCTGCTCCAAATGCACAGAGAGTTCACTCTAGTATCACTAGACCAGCCATTGATTCGAACAATTTCGAGATCAAACCGGCATTCATATCAATGCTTCAACAAAATCAGTTTGGAGGATCTCCAATGGAGGATCCTAATATTCATCTATCTCTTTTTCATGAACTGTGTGATACCATCAAGATTAATGGAGTTTCTGATGATGCGCTAAAATTGCGTTTATTTCCTTTTACTCTCAGGAACCGAGCACGTGATTGGCTACACTCTCAACCTTCTGGAACGTTCACAACTTGGGAGCTGCTGTCCAATGCTTTTCTCATGAAATACTTCCCTCCCAGTAAGTCGATTCAATTAAGAAACCAGATCACAGGATTTGCTCAGAAGGAAGGAGAATCTCTTAGTGAAGCATGGGAGCGATACAATGAATTGCAGAGGAAGTGTCCTCACCATGGCTTGGAGCAATGAGTTTTAATTGAAGCATTTTATTATGCTTTGCTTAATCAAACACGCCTCACTGTTGACGCTGTTGCAGGAGGAGCCTTCTTGAACAAGACATTGGATGAGGCTTACCCAATGATTGAAGAGATGGCTCTTAACCAAGAATAGAATTCAAGAGAAAGAGGAGTGATATATCGACCTCCTCATGGTAATGGTAACGATTTTCTCACCCTAGCTGAGAAAGTTGAATCTTTGTGCAATCATTTTGATACTTTTAAAATGCAAACTCATGCTATTTCTTCTTCTGTCACTTGTGAGATTTGTGGTAATCAGGGTCATGTTTCTGAGGATTGCAAAATAATTGTTGATAGGGGTGAGGAACAAGTAAATTCTTTAGGGAGTTACAACCAAAATAGATCTTATGACCCCTACTCTAATACCTATAATCCTGGATGGAGGAACCACCCTAACCTTTCATGGAAAAGCAATAATCATGATAATGGGCAGAACGAAAATAGGGGGTTCCAACAAAGACAGTCAAACTAGAGTCAAACCCAAAAATCTAGTTTAGAAGAGATGCTTACTGAATTTATGGGTTTCCAGAAAAAACAGAGTGATGAGATGAATGAGAGACTGAAACGGCTCTACTCTAGTATGAATGAGAGGATGAATCAAATGGATTCTAGGATAGATGATATTATTGCCCATAATAAAATTTTAGAGTCACAAATTGCACAGCAGGCTAGCACCTCTTACAGACCCCCTGGGAAACTACCCCCTAAGCCCGAACCTAACCCTAGGGAGTATTGTAATGCCATAATGACTAGAAGTGGAAAACAACTAGAGGAACCAAAGGGGAAAGTTGAGAACAATAGAAAAGAGCCTAGTCTTGATCATGATAAGGATTGTGATTTTGAAAAATCTACTGAGCATGAGCAGTCCCATGATAGTTTGTCACCCCACAAGGATGATGAACCAAAAGGTGATTTGCCATGTAAAGATGATAATTCTAAATCTAATTCTCATTCACCATATAAACCACCTATTCCTTTTCCCCAAAGGATTGTGCAAGCTAAGTTAGATAGACAGTTTGGGAAATTTGGAAGTTTTGAAGAAGTTGTATATTAATATTCCTCTCATTGATGCTATTTCTCAAATGCCTACATATGCAAAATTTTTAAAAGAAATTTTATCTAACAAGAGAAAAATAGAAGATTATGGCACTGTTGCTTTAACTGAAGAATGTAGTGCCATCATTCAAAACAAGCTACTACCCAAATTGAAAGATCCAGGTAGCTTTTCTGTCCCCTGTTCTATTGGGAGTGTTACTTTCGACCGAGCCTTATGTGATCTCGGTGCTAGTGTTAGTCTAATACCTTTGTCTGTATGTAGGAAACTGAACATTGGAGAGCACAAACCAACCTCAATGTCTTTGCAACTTGCTAATTCAATAGTAAAGTATCCGGTTGGTATTTTAGAAAATGTTCCTGTTCAAATTGGTAAGTTTTTCATACCTGCTGATTTTATAGTTCTTGATATGGAGGAAAATTTAAAAAACCCTATTATACTTGGTAGACCTTTTTTGGCCATAGTTGGAGCTCTCATTGATGTGAAAAAAGGAAAATTAACATTTGATATTTGTTGTGATTTAATTGAATTTGACTTAACTGATTCTTTAAAAAGGGCATCACACTCAGGGACATGTTGTAGCATAGAAACAATTAATGAGGAGGTTGTTTGTGACATGCATATTTTATTTGAAGAACCTTCTGAATTTGATACATTTTCTGAGTGTGCTAATCAAGAATTTCAGGAAAGGGCAGCAAAGAAGAAGAAGAGGAGACGAAGGGGGAAAGGAATATCAAAATTGCTTGAAGAAGTAAAAAGTCTCATAAATAAATTTGGATACTATTTCAAGTTTGAGCCTTATGTTCTTAAGAGCCCTGAACGAGACATAGAGAAATCAGGATGGCTACCAAAGATACAATCACGATCAAATCTGAGTGTTGAACGGTCAAGCTAATGACCATTAAATTAGCGCTTCTTGGGAGGCAACCCAAGCACTTTGCTTTAGCTTGTTTTCTTTTACTTTATTTTTGTTTTGTTCTTTCTTAGAACTAATTTTTCTTTTCCTTTTGTAGGTGAAAAAAAAAATTTAAAAATTAAGACTCTGGTGATTCGAACCCGAAGACACAGAAGATAATTGGATATGACACGAACTAGTAGAGCTCTGTGAGTATTTTTCCTTCCTACTCATCCGCATTCCATTTTTTATATTTTTCTAATAATCCATGTGTTCAAATGGAAGATGAATACTTCAAACTTCTTGTGCTCACATGCCACGGATCCTTGCCTTTTGATTTTATTGATAGATATTTCGATTTGGTTGTGTTGACACAATATGATGATGATGTGTAGAAGGATTTTTCTGAAAATACTACAAACACCATGCCAAAATTTTTAATGAATTATCATGCATATCAATTTCTAGAAATTAGAAATAGATTTTATATGTTGAATTTATTTCTCTGATATAATCTATTTGTTGGAAATTTTTCATTAATTAATGCATGAAATTCTAGGTAAATGCTTTGTTTAGTGAATGCAATCTTGAAGTGAAATAATTCTTTTGAATAAAATTAGCATACTTGTGCATGTTATTGAGTTGATATCAAGTGATTAATCTAGTTAATCTTTATAATCTTTTATGTTATTTGTTGGGAAAAAGAGATCCAAATCCATGAGAAAGGATAACTCCCCTACTTGGCACTGTATAAAATTATCAGTGGGACCTAAAGACATGGGTTGAAGTCCACAAAAAGAAAAAGAATAACTCCTCTTCTTGGCATTGTGTTCACAATGGTACCTAAGACAATAGTTGAAGTTCATTGCAAAAGTGTGTATCTATGTAGATGCATGCCAAGAGAGAGCTCCTTTGACATTGACTCCTCTATCTCAAGAAAATTCTTTCTACCTTTGAGATACGAGTTCTATTATGTGTGGTTATGTGACCAACATACTCTAAATTCATCATCGGAAAAAGGGTGGTAATCGATTTAGAGAATGTTAAGGACAAAAAAAAAGAGTGGAAAAAAAAATTTGGAGATCCTATTCCTGTAAACAAAAACATATTGGATGAAAATCTCAAAAACAAGATTAATTCATGAATTGAAATTCTATTACCATGCATGTTGCGAACTTTTATTTAATTGAATTATTGAGTCTTAAAGATTAATTTCAGAAGACGATGTATTTACTTGAAAATTTTGTGTGAAATTGATAAAATTCTCTATGGATGATTATATTCTAGAAATCTATTCATCATATGAAAATTTATGTTCCAATACTCGGTATTGATTTCTTTATTTGCTTGAGGACAAGCAAAGTTTGAGCCTTATGTGTTTGATGGCTCCAAATTTCATAGTATTTTTCATACTTATTTGGTAGTCTGTTGAGCCATAGTCTTACTCTTTTACTTTGCTTTTATACCCTTTTTTACCAAATACTTCGGAATCTACACAATCTTTTTTTTTATCAATTTCAGGTAAAAAGGCATTATTATCACTGGTTTTCGAGCAATATCAATGCATGAATGAATTCTAACCATGAAGGGGAGTCTACCCATCAAATTTCAAGTCAAAAGGATGCCCCTAGCAAAAATACGGCACTGCCGTGTAAATATACACGGTACCGTATTTTACAGCTTTCAACCAGACGAAAATACGGCACTGCCGTATTTTGCCCCAGAACTTTCACGGTACCGTATTTTGGGCTAATTTTAACCAGAAGACCTAAGCGTGAATACGACACTGCCATGTAGAAATACACGGTACCGTAATTTTTGGCGATTTTGACCAGAGAAGTTCTAACAAAAATACGGCACTACCGTATGAAGCCTCATGGTGCCGTATTTTCTGACAATTCTGACCAGAAGGATTTGGCAAGAATATGGCACTACTGTATTTATGAGAAACATTCTCACGGCACCGTATTTTGTGCCCGCAACTCACAGAATAAAATACGGCACTGTCGTATGAAGCTTCACGGTGCCGTATATTGGAACTCAGAATTCTGATTTTTCTGCCCGATTTTTGCAAAGACCATATCTTTTGATCCAAACCTCCAAATTAAGATTGGAAAGAAGGGGCGAACTAGTCTTAATGAGGAGAATATAACTAGACTAAAAGGAACAATTTTTATGATCCATCCACGCCGAATTTCAGAGAGAGGTGGAATTGCTAGGGTTCATCAGATTTCCACCTACAGACCACCTCCGACCACAAAATTTGACAGAGAGCTTCATCTGGTGAAGGAGAACACGTACCTCATGTTTCAGAGCGTTTGGAGTTGAATCGAAGGAGAAATCAATGAAACAGCGGTGACAGTGCTGATTCCAAGCAAAAACGGTTATGTAATTTCGTTACAGCACTGTTTTGTAACTCTTTTCTCCTCTTTTCGATTCCTTATCATTCTGAGAACATGTTTTATTATAATCCTTTCATCATGGTAGCTTAATCTTTTTATGGGACATGGGGGTGTAATCTCTTTGTTTCTTAATGTCTAGAAAACCCTAATTTTGTCAAACTGATTTTATTATGATAATTTTACTCTTGTGATTGATTGTTCTTTAATTCTCCTTTGTGTCTTAATTATCAGCACATTTTAAAATTTTGTCAAATAGACCGAGAGGTTGATTGTTTGAAATTCGGAACCCTAGGAATTGTTGAGTTTGGAACTATCGTAAGAGATTAGGTAGTTCTTCGAATTCTGATTTTCAGTGATTTTATTGCCATGTTGAATTTCTGATACTTTGGATTGAGTTAATGTGTAGACTTGATTTGATATTGCAAGAGATTGAGTATTGAGTCGTTGGAAACCCTTGAGTAAAGCCAGTGTTGAGACTCGGATGCACGAGAGTGATCTTTGAGTTTCCACTTGAGGTGATCAACCTAGAATTCGGATGCACGAGAGTGATCCTCGAGTTCTTAGTTGATGATTTACTTATTCTGAGCATTGAATAGATCTTGCGCGAGAGTGGGGATCGGTTCTTTGTATGATTGTTTGCGCGAGAGCGAGATAATTTATTTAAAAAAGTAAATTTTACCTTTATCATAATAGGATTAGATTGACAAATATTTATCTTAATCTAGTCATTAGAAAATAAAGTAGATGAACCCCTAGTCCCAATTTCCTCTCTGACATTTTCTCCGTGTTTGATTCACTATTTTTCGATTGCCTAGCTAGCGAAAAATCGATTACTCAGTACTTGACAACAAGGTCTATGTGGTTCGATATTTTATATTACTTCGAGTATCCATGCACTTGCAGACACAACAGCTCACCATGCCCACATAGCAGTTTGGAGGGTGGGAGGATCTTTGCAATCGTTGAAGCTCTTGAACTGCTAGACCTAGGCCATTTTTTTAGTCGTTCATGGCCTGGCCGTGTTTGCCATCATGGGTGTGATGGGGTGGTCTGGGTTGCGATGAGCCAGGCACGGCAGGGGGAATGGGCGTGTCAGTGGTGGTGTCAAATGGCGAGCTCATCACAGCCTGGCCGTGCACTCAGTAACGGGTGTGATTGGAGGGCCTAATTTCCACCGAGCTCGTCACGGCAGTGGTCACCGGCATGTCTATGGCGGTGCTCGCATTCGCATTTTTGCCCGACCGTGTCACGGCTGTGCTTTTCGTCACGGCCTAGCCGTGTTGGAGTCGACTGGTGGTGTCGGATGGTGAGCTCATCATGGCCTGGCCATGCGCTCGGTCACGGGCGTGATGGGAGGGTCCAATTTCCACCAAGCTCGTCACAACAGTGGTCACCGGCATGTCTATAGTCGTGCTCGCGTTCGCGTTTTTGCCCGACTGTGTCACGGCCGTGTTCTTCATCATAGCCTGGCCATGTTGGAGTCGACTGGATTCCGCCAAACTGGACACTGCTGGAGGAACTACCGTGAGGGGTGCCGTGTTTGTGTCATCGCCTCGATGCGATTACACCACAGTCGTGCCCTTTGTCACGGCCTAGCTGTATTCAGGGCGGCAGACGTCGATTTGATCTAGAATTTCCGGCGAAGCTTCTTCCAGCCCTAGGAAGTCATCTCAGGTGTCTTCTATTGGTGTTGGATCATACCCAAAGGTATCTTTGACTCCGTCAACGATGATGAAGGGCGGGACTTCTACAGAAGCTTGGTGAGAACAGGGGATCGAGGTGGATGTTTTGATTCTGGTGATCGGGGAGGCAGATGGATGTATGCTAGAGGCTGAAGGTTCTTCAGGTGACGGAGGCATCATGGCTGAAGTTTCAAGGAGATCTGCTAGCTGGGTCGTCAGCAGCAAACCCTCAAAATTTTGGAAAACTGGAGCATTCGTGATTGGGTGGCTCGGTTTCTAGGAGAAGAAGAGATGAGGGGAATGGTAGGCTACACAAGCGCCTCAGAGGAGAAGAAGAAAGGGGGAGACATCTGATGCCATCGATGCCATTGAGACACAAGAAACTTTTTCAATTTTTGATTCAAAACTCTGCATTTACAAGGATGCGAGCGAGAGTTACATATAGGAGATGTTTGTGAACGTTGAAGCTTGTAGACATTGATGTTTCCTTCTTTGAGGAGCTACAGAGATGGGATTGGAGCTTTCCTCCTTCGATTGCTGTAGAAAAATGTTGCACCTTCCTTGTGAGGTGCGAAGGGGAGACGTTGAAGCTTCATGCTTGCAAATGTGGGCTGGCACTTAATGAACTCCTTGATTCATGTGATCGTTGGATGAGATCCCTTGATGCTAATTTAGAGTTAGAGCAAATGGCATGGATGGATTGGCTGAGTTATGGAGAGTATGCGACTTCTTCTTATTTGATAAGTGAGCTTAAAGTTGAAAAGACCCCTAAATCTAGGGGGGCCGAAACCCTAAGGGTGGCGCAAAAGAAAGTTTTCGCATGGGAAGCTAGGGTTTCAACAATAATCGCATATATGTTTATATGATCAACCTCTTATAGTTAGGAATCATACCATAGCCATTTCTATTGGATGGCGTCAAGGAAGAAGAGATTCGAATGAAACTCCTCCAAAAGGTGCGCACACAAGGTGATGCCGCCTACTCCTTGAGATCCTTGTGCTAGCAAGGTTCTTCAAGGGTCTTTGATCGAATCAAAGGGATGAGATGTCTTCTTCCACTTGGCCGAGACCTCTCCAAGACGTGAAGGAAGCTTTTCGCCCTTGAGAGAGCGTCGAGAGCAAGAGTCAAAAAAACGTATTGGCGTTCAAGAGAGGTGGCGCATGAAGACTTACTAAAAATAGCAAGCCATGAAGAGCATGCGCCCACTTCTTCATAACCGACAATAACGCTTTAAAGATTGAACCATGCGTTCATTCTCTTGAACCGGTTTAATCTCATTGACCCAACTCATTTTGGTTCAAAGACCAAATCAAAACAGCCCAAGCGATTTGGTCTAGATCGTCTTAAACCCTAAGGCTCCTGATCTAACCGTTCATCTCGTGATGCTTTTGATCTCACCGATCTAGCATCAATTCTCTCGATCGAAGCTTACCGATCTCAAGCCCTAATCAATCAAACATGATCAGACCAGATCTCACTTACAATCAGAGTCTAAATCCCTTTAAACTGAACTTAATCAATTCAGTCCATACGATCTGACTTAAGTAAGCCATATCATCAAATTGTGCGACCCTGAGGGTTTCCTTTAAATGTCGGTAACGGTAACTCACATTATCACGATCAGTGAGGGGTATCTAGCAACACATCACTGTCTCCCGATATAAAGGAAAGAGTCTTCCAAGACTACACCCAAACCACAGCACAAGTGTGAATCCATTTCACAAGGCATACAAGTTTCCTTTGCCACTGGATGTTCTCATTGGACAAGCGTGCCAAGCCTGTAACTCCAATATGATGAGCATGATTAGATCAGATGAACATAGTCACCTGGGTATGGCCATGCACTTTCTCAATCATCTCATCCAGGGGGGGGGCCCATAGAACATCATGCTCCTTAAACAAAGAGACGGCAATCCTATATCTATCATCAGTGCCCTAACCTGACTCATGATCATTATCCAAGATAGTATATAACCATTATGTTTCAAATGATATTGAACTACCTCAAAACAATGACAATCATCATTTAGAAACACAAGTGATCTCAAGTCAGATGAAGTATGCCACTTGTTGCAAACAAGGATTATTCACATTGTGACAAGCAATTGAATATCCTAGTAGGGTCTGTCTAGTACATCCAATGTACCCATGAGTCTACATCTTATTCCATGCTCGAAGCATCCTATAAGATTAGAACACACATTAGTCTTAACCATATCAAGGCTGTCTCATGTTCACCAAGATATCTCGACTAAGGACATATAGCATGTCAGCCTAGCTGAACAGCATTGAGACATTATTCAGAAGCACAGTTATTGCAGCAGACAATGTAACAAACTGAATAATAACCATTGCCTTTATAAACATATGAGTTTATATACATGATACTGATAGAATCCCAAGGCCTCAAACATTAGCCTTAACGGCATACCCCAATAATCTCCCACTTGCACTTAATCTAATGGTTGAGAAATCTCAAACCCATATTATTACAGTGCTTCTCATGCTTCTACTGCGCCAGAGGCTTGGTAAGCGGGTCAGCCAGATTGTCATCTGTATGAACCTTGCAGATTTTGATCTCGCCTCGATCAATGATCTCCTGGATCAAGTGAAACCGTCTCTGTATGTGCTTGGACTTCTGGTGCGACCGTGGTTCCTTTGCTTGTGCGATTGCTCCAGTGTTATCACAGAAGATAACCAAAGGATCTGCACTCGAAGGAACAACACCAAGTTCCTGAATGAACTTACGAATCCAAACTGCCTCCTTAGATGCTTCCGAGGCTGCAACATACTCGGCTTCTGTTGTGGAATCAGTAACGATAGATTGTTTGAAACTCTTCCACACCACTGCTCCTCCATTCAAGCTAAAAACATAGCTTGATTGTGATCAAAAATCATCCTGGTCAGACTGGAATGAAGCGTCAGTATATCCTTCAATACTGAGTTCTTCCTGACCTCCATATATCAAGAACATATCTTTGGTCCTCCGAAGATATTTTAAAATGTTCTTGAGTGCAATCCAGTGCGCCATACCTGGATTACTTTGGAACTGACTGGTCACGCTTAACCCGTAAGCGACGTCTGGGCGAGTACACAACATTGCATACATAATGGATCCAATAGCCGAAGCATAAGGCGTATTGTCCATTTCATCTTTCTCAGTCTGTGTTTGTGGACACTGACTCTTTGAAAGATTCAGACCATGTCTGACTGGAAGATATCCTCTTTTAGAATTCTCTAAATGGAATCTCTCCAGGACTTTATCGATGTAAGTACTCTGGCACAGCCCGAGAAGCCTCTTAGATCTATCCCTGTAGATCTTCACACCTAATACATAGGCTGCTTCTCCTAAATCTTTCATCTGGAAACATTTCCTTAGCCATGCTTTAATAGCATGCATTTCAGGAATATCGTTTCCAATGATTAAGATATCATCGACGTAGAGGACTAGGAAAGTAATCACGCTCCCACTAAACCTCTTATATACACACGGGTCATCCTCATTCTTGATGAAACCAAATTCACTGATTGATTCATCAAAACGAATATTCCAGCTTCTAGATGCTTGTTTCAGTCCATAAATGGACTTCTTTAACTTGCATATTTTATGACGATCTGATGGATTAGTGAAACCTTCAGGTTGTGTCATATACACATCCTCCTCCAGATTTCCATTAAGGAAAGCCGTCTTCACATCCATCTGCCAGATCTCATAATCATAATATGCAGCTATCGTGAAAAGAATCCGAATAGACTTAAACATAGCTACAGGTGAGAAAGTTTCATCATAATCTATCCCGTAGATTTGTTTGAAACCTTTCGCAACTAGCCTGCCTTTATAGGTAACTACGTTACCATCCATGTCAATCTTCCTTTTGAAGATCCATTTACAGCCTATAGGGATTACTCCCGGAGGCGGATCAACCAAATCCCAGACTTGGTTATCTGACATGGAGTCCATCTCGGCTCGCATAGCTTCAAGCCATCTAGCTGACTCCGGTCCACTGACCGCATCTGCATAAGTGAGGGGTTCATCATTATCAATGATGTAGACTCCGTCATAGCGCTCAGGCTGACGATGGATCCTTCCCGATCTTCGCGGTTCCCGTGATATCTGAGCCTCAGGTTGTTCAATAACCTGATCCACTGGCTGAGGCTCATCCAACTGAGCTTGACTACTTTGTCCTTCCTCTGGATTATCATCCAGCTTTATTTCTCTCCCACTGGCCTCTGAAAAGGTTCCCCTGTAACTAGGGGGCGAAACCCAGATAGGTGGCGCATAAAATTTTGCAAGCGGAAGCATGGGTTTCAATAGATCTTTCGTAAATATATGATCAACTTGTTCGAGTATGGATTCATACCATTGCCATTGGTTCGATTGGCGTCTTGGAAGAAGATGGCGACAGGGCTCTCCTCCAAAGCGCCGCACACAAGATGATCAACGGCTTGCTCCTTAGACGCTCCTTGTGCTAGCAAGGATCTCCAAGTGACCTTGTCGTGTAAGGGATGAGGTGCTTGGCCGAATTTCCTCCAAGTTATGAGTCTCCTTCACCACGAGAGAAATGTCGTCCAGAGAGATAGGCGAGCGGCGAGAATAGGGCTTCTATCTTCGAACAAGAAGCGTGGTCTCTTTTGAGATCATGGTTTCTAAAATTAGAAAACACACCCCACATTCTCTCATTCACGCCAAGTGAATGAATCGCAACATGCCCCCTTTGAACCATGCGCTCAATTAATGAGCGGCTCAAGTTGATTTGGTTTAAAAACCAAATCAAACCAAGCCTCGATCCAGATCACCTTAAACCCTAAGGTTCAGGATCTGACCGTTCATCTCCTGATACTCTTGATCTTACCGATCTAGCATCAACTCTCTCGATCTAAGCTTACCGATCTTAAGCCCTAATCAATCAAACATGATCAGACCAGATCTCACTTACAATTAGAGATTAAATCCCTTTAAACTGAACTCAAACAATTCAGTCCACACGATCTGACTTAAGTAAGCCATATCATCAAATTGTGCGACCCTAAGGGTTTCCTTTAAATGTCGGTAACGATAACTTACGTTATCACGATCAGTGAGGGGTATCTCGCAACACATCACTGTCTCCCGATATAAAAGAAAGAGTCTTCCAAGACTACACCCAAACCACAGCACAAGTGTGAATCCACTTCACCAGGCATACAAGATTCCTTTGCCACTGGATGTTCTTATTGGACAAGCGTGTCAAGCCTGTAGCTCCAATATGATGAGCATGATTAGATCAGATGAACATAGTCACCTGGGTATGGCCATACACTTTCTCAATCATCTCATTCAGGGGGGCCCCTTTAGAACATCACACTCCTTAAACAAGAAGACGGCAATCCTATATCTATCACTAGTGTCCTAACCTGACTCAAGCTCACCATCCAAGATAGTCTATAACCATTATGTTTCAAATGATATTGAACTACCTCAAAACAATGACAATCATCATTTAGAAACACAAGTGATCTCAAGTCAGAGGACATGTGCCACTTGTTGCAAACAAGGATTATTCACATTGTGACAAGCAATTGAATATCCTAGTAGGGTCTGTCCAGTACATCCAATGTACCCATGAGTCTACATCTTATTCCATGCTCGAAGCATCCTATAAGATTAGAACACATATTAGTCTCAATCATATCAAGGCTGTCTCATGTTCGCCAAGATATATCGACTAAGGACTTTACTGCATGTCAGCCCAGCTGAACAGCATTGAGACATTATTCAGAAGTACAATTATTGCAGCAGACAATGTAACAACCTGAATAACAACCATTGCCTTTATAAACATAAAAGTTTATACATGATACTGTTACAATCCCAAGGCCTCAAACATTAGCCTTAAGGGCATACCCCAACAATCTCCCACTTGCACTTAATCTAATGGTTGAGAAATCTCAAACCCATATTATTACAGTGCTTCTCATGCTTCTGCTGCGCCAGAGGCTTGGTAAGCGGGTCAGCCAGATTGTCATCTGTATGAACCTTGCAGATTTTGATCTCACCACGATCAATGATCTCCCGGATCAAGTGAAACCGTCTCTGTATGTGCTTGGACTTCTGGTGCGACCGTGGTTCCTTTGCTTGTGCGATTGCTCCAGTGTTATCACAGAAGATAACAAAAGGATCTGCACTCGAAGGAACAACACCAAGTTCCTGAATGAACTTACGAATCCACACTGCCTCCTTAGATGCTTCTGAGGCTGCAACATACTCGGCTTCTGTTGTGGAATCAGCAACGATTGACTGTTTGAAACTTTTCCACACCACTGCTCCTCCATTCAAGCTAAAAACATAGCCTGATTGCGATCGGAAATCATCCTGGTCAGACGGGAACGAAGCGTCAGTATATCCTTCAATACTGAGTTCTTCCTGACCTCCATATATCAAGAACATATATTTGGTCCTCCGAAGATATTTTAAAATGTTCTTGACTGCAATCCAGTGCGCCATACCTGGATTACTTTGGAATCGACTGGTCATGCTTAACCCGTAAGCGACGTCTGGGCTGTTGGGGTATGCCCTTAAGGCTAATGTTTGAGGCCTTTGGGATTGTAATAAGTATCATGTAATAAACTCTTGTGTTTATAAAGGCATAATTATTATTCAGTTTGTTACCTTGTCTGCTGTAATAAGTGTACTTCTGAATAATGTCTCAAAGCTGATCAGCTAGGCTGACAGGCTATATGTCCTTAGTCGAGATATCTTGGTGAACATGAGACAGCCTTGATATGATTGAGACTAATATGTGTGCTAATCTTATAGGATGCTTCAAGCATGGAATAAGATGTAGACTCATGGGTACATTGGATGTACTGGACAGACCCTACTGGGATATTCCATTGCTTGTCACAATGTGAATGATCCTTGTAAGCAGCAAGTGGCACATTTCATTTGACTTGAGATCACTTGTGTTTCTAAATGATGATTGTCATTGTTTTGAGGTAGTTCAATATCATTTGAAACATAATGATTATAGACTATCTTGGATGGTGAGCTTGAGTCAGGTTAGGGCACTTGCGATAGATAAAGGATTGCCGTCTCCTTGTTCAAGGAGTGTGATGTTCTAAAGGGCCCCCCTGTATGAGAAGATTGAGATAGTGTATGGCCATACCCAGATGACTGTGTTCATCTGGTCTAATCATGCTCATCGTATTGGAGTTACAGGCTTGACATGCTTGTCCAATAAGAACATCCAGTGGCAAAGGAAACATGCATGCCTCGTGAGTTTGATTCACACTTGTGCCATGGTTTGGGTGTAGTCTTGGAAGACTCTTTCCTTTATATCGGGAGACAGTGATGTGTTGCTAGATACCCCTCACTGATCGTGATAACGAAAGTTATCGTTACCGACATTTAAAGGAAACCCTTAGGGTCGCACAATTTGGTGATATGGCTTGCTTAAGTCAGATCGTGTGAACTGAATTGTTTCGCTTCAGTTTAAAGGGATTTAATCTCTGATTGTAAGTGAGATCTGGTCTGATCATGTTTGATTGATTAGGGCTTTAGATCGGTAAGCTTCGATCGAGAGAGATGATGCTAGATCGATGCGATCAGAAGCGTCAGATGATGAATGGTCAGATCTTGGACTTTGGGGTCTAATTTGATCTAGACTTAATGCTTGGGCTGATTTGGTTTCGCTATTGAACCAAGGGTTTTGAACCGGCTCATGGGTTGAGCGCATGGTTCAAGAGGGAGAAGGAGTTGCGTTTGGTTCATGGAGACATGAACGCATGAACGCATACTCTTAATGGTTGCCATTTTTGGAAAGTTCCAAAATAAAAAAAACGCATATGCGTTCATGGCTTGAAGTCTCCCTAATGTTCTTTCGGTTACACGGCTCTCTTGTTGCTTGGCGAAAACGATTTGCTCTCGAGCAAGTGAGGGTGTTGACGAGAAGACGAGGAACCGGCCAAGCAAAAGGAAGTCTTCATCTCTTCCCTACTCTCGATCATTGACATCTTGGCACTTTTGCTAGCACAAGAGGTGCGCAAGTTGGGAGTCTTCATCACCTTTGTGTGTGAACTTTTGGAGGAGATCAAAGTTGCTCTCTTCTTCCAAGCCGACCTCCAATCTATGGCTATGGTATAGATCTAAACTCATAGCTTCAAGTTGATCATATGGTTATCATATGCGATCTTTTAGAAACCCTCTTTCCGTCATGCTTGCTAGATGCGCATGTTTAGGGTTTTCCCCCTTATCTTAGGGTTTCTTTCAATTGGTATCAGAGCTAGGCTTTCGATATGATCTATATGATTGCTTTGAAGTGTTTGTGATCCATACATGTTGCGCTTACTTGATGTTTTGTTTTCATGATGCATGGTTTACATTGGCTATGTTTGCGCTTGTATCATGGTTACATGAAGTTTGCGCTCCCCCTTGAAGGGGACCCCCCTTAGATCTAAGGGTTATCAATATGCTAGATATGAGATATATCTTATGTTCTCAAGTGAAGCATGTTGTTTTGTTTGTTTGCGTATGTTCTAGAAGTTTTATAAAACTTACATCCTGCGCGCCTGCTTAGATCTAAGGTGCCCCTACTATAAATCCTTAGATGGGTTGATGGGGTTGAAAGCATCTTCTAGGTTAGATCCAACTAGTCTGATCAGACCATCTGACAGCCTAGATGGGTTGACCAGATAGCACCTGTGCGCAAGCACGAGGTGGCTATAGGTCGACTGCATCCAGGGCGTGTAGCGAGGTCTGGTTGAGACAACTACTGAACACACATGAGTTAGGCCCGGGGTCACACCCGCTTGCCAAAACTCATGAGGGTGGTTCAGCCCTTGGCGCATGCATAGTTGACCATTAGGTCAACACGGGTCAGTTAGGACTCGGTGCATGCAAGGGCAGAGGATCTGACTAGATGGATGAGTGGATCCCTATCAATGGACCATTGTAAGGTTGTAGAGCACATAAGGAAATTAAAATTGATACCATGGGGCTTTTCAAAATTTAATTTCATGAATGGATCACATGTTGTTATGATACCATATGCTTGTTTATTTAATCTTATGTGGGTTGCCCTAATGTGTGCTGTGCTGGGGCCTGCGTGCCTGGTAAATTATAAGTTAATATCATTGTGATCTGCGAATCACATTTTTTTATTAATTTATTGTATAATTGACCTGCGAGTCAAAGCTTGTCTAGATAGATCAAAATGTTTTTGATTAGACAAGAGCATAAAGGCACACATCCTAGAGGGGCATTCAACTGGTGGCGCACTTGAGGTGCTCTTGGCGCTAGGGCCCTGGGTTGGACCAGATGAGATGCAAAAGAGCTCAAGTGAAGACTTAAGTAAAATTAAGGTCTTACTAGGGTTCATGGGCTTTTACCACATAAGATCATGCTTTCTATTTATTGCTTATATAATTAGAATTGCATGTGTTTATCTTCTGCTATAGCCATAGGATATGCCTGATAGTAAGAAGATAAAAGACCATTAAAATCCAACGCTAACATATCAAGCTCGTAAGCCTTCTGACGCAAAACCTCACTGTTCTGACTATCGTTGGAGCCGTGTTGAACCCACTCAGTGGGCACGTCCATCTATCTTCAGACGGTGCTGGATTTCATCTGCGTGTTACAGAGTAGGGATTTATCCCTTCTCGTTGCTCAGCATAGCACGTGGTGGTCCAGGGAGTAGGTCGGGTCAGCTTGACCATGTAGGCTACATATGTGGCGCATATAGTAGCACATGGAGGCAGCCATCTGTGGGATCAGAGACTGTGTTGTACCAACTCAGTTGGCACAGTCTGCTGGATTGCCCAGATGAAGGGGAATCGCACGGGCTGGCGATTGGCTGGGACAGCCTACCAGAAATTAGTGCTTGTCATCTCTGTGCATCTTATCTCGCCTGAGCGGGACGCGGAGACCAAGTATGAAATCTGGATCCCATCTCACTAAAAGAGTGTTACTCTTTCGGACTGTTTACTGGATTTTTCAGTCAGACAAAATAGTGAGAAAAGAATCTTTCTTAAGTCCTGGATTGATTCTGAACATTGATACTAACCTTGCTGTTCTTGCATTGTTGTAGATAACTGCAGCAACGAACACCATGAGCTTCAATGTGCGATCCCTCCTGGAAAGGGAGAAGTTTGCTGGGCCGAACTTCTCTGACTGGTTCGGACACCTTAAAATCGTTCTTAAGGCAGAGAGGAAACTGTATGTCCTCGAGACGGCGATACCGCCGCAGCCCGCTCCGAACGCCGCAAGGGCGGTTCGGGATGCCTATGAAAAGCACGTCAATGATAGCATTGATGTCGCTTGCCTGATGCTAGCGTCTATGACGCCACCGCTGCAGCGTCAGCATGAGGATATGTCGGCTATAGAGATTATAGCGAACCTCAAGATGCTGTATGCTGCACAGGCGAGGACAGAACGCTATAATCTGACGAAGCTCTTCTTTCAGAGCAAACTGGCTGAGGGGAGCCCAGTGGGAGCTCACGTGCTCAAGATGATTGGGCACAAGGAGGCTCTGGAGAAACTGGGGCATACCATCAACCAGGAGCTTGTTGTAGATATTATTCTGCAGTCTCTCCCGCCTTCTTTCGATGCGTTCATTATTAACTTTAATATGAACAAAATCGATTGTACACCGGCAGAGCTGTTGAATATGCTCTTGACTACTGAGGAAACTCTGAAGGGCAAGCCTTCAACCTCTGTCTTAATGGTTCCTTCTAGGAACAAGAAGAAGGGGAAGAAGGGCAAGGCCCCTGTCAAGAATTACAGCAAGGCTCTGAAACAGAAGGTGAAGCGGTCGAAGGATAACAGGTGTTTCCACTGTGGCCAGCTGGGTCACTGGAAAAAGGACTGTAAAGCGCTCCAAGGAGATAAGAGAGGAAGCATTGCTTCTGGCTCAGGTATTTACGTGACGGAAGTCATGGTTTCATCTTCTTCAATATCATGGGTGTTGGACACTGCATGTGGAGTTCACATTTGTTCAAATGTACAGGAACTCAAGAGAAGAAGACAGGTGGGACAGCATGAGGTAGACCTACGAGTTGGAAACGGGGCACGGGTTGCTGCTGTTGCTGTAGGAGACTATTTCATTTCTTTACCATCTGGCATTGTATTGGAATTAAACAATTGTTATTTTGTACCGAGTATTACCAAGAATATTATCTCTATTCCTGCTCTTGTCAGGAAAGGATTTGCCTTTGAATGCAAGATTTCAAAGTGTGTTTTATCTTTAGATAATATTGTGTATGCAACTGGTTCAATTAACAATGGGTTATTCATGTTGGACATGGAAAATTCTATACAAAACATTGATAATAAGAAAGCCAAGTATGCTGATGACAGCACCTTGCTATGGCATAGTCGTTTAGGCCATATTAACAAGAAGCGCATTAAGCAGTTGCATGATAATGGACTGCTGGGATCATTCTCCTATGAGGAGATTGATACATGCAAAGCTTGTTTGATGGGTAAAATGACGAAGTCACCTTTTCCTCACAAAGGTCAAAGGGCTTCAGGTTTACTTGACCTTATACACAGTGATGTGTGTGGGCCATTTAGTAAACATGCCAGAGGTGGCTATCAGTACTTCATTACCTTTACTGATGATTTCAGTAGGTATGGGTATGTCTATCTGATGAGACATAAAAGTGAATCTTTTGACAAGTTCAAAGAGTTCAAGAATGAAGTACAGAATCAGTTAGGCCGAAATATCAAGGCACTTCGTTCTGATCGAGGTGGTGAATACCTAAGTCGAGAATTTACTGACTATCTGAAGGAGTGTGGGATTATCTCACAGCTCACTCCGCCAGGAACACCGCAATGGAATGGTGTGTCCGAGAGGAGAAATAGAACGTTACTTGACATGGTTCGTTCTATGATGAGTCAGGCCACTCTTCCATATTCCTTTTGGGGTTTTGCACTGGAAACAGCTGCAAAGGTACTAAACCGAGTGCCATCCAAGGCAGTTTCAAAGACGCCATATGAGTTATGGTATGGGAAACAGCCTAGCTTGACATTTATCAGGATCTGGGGTTGCGAGGCTTATGTCAAAAAGCTCGCCTCTGGGAAACTAGAGTGCAGATCTGACAAATGCATCTTTGTCGGTTACCCTAAAGAAACTAAGGGTTATTATTTCTACGATCCCAAGGAGAACAAGGTTTTTGTTGCTCGGACGGCCATATTCCTTGAGAAGGAGTTTCTTCTGCAAGAGGCCAGTGGGAGAGAAATAAAACTGGATGAGAATCCAGAGGAAGGACAAAGTAGTCAAGCACAGTTGGATGAGCCTGAGCCGGTAGAGCAGGTTATTGAACAACCTGAGGCTCAGATATCACGGGAACCGCGAAGATCGGGAAGGATCCGTCGACAGCCTGAGCGCTATGACGGAGTCTACATCATTGATAATGATGAACCCCTAACTTATGCGGATGCGGTCAGTGGACCGGAGTCAGCTAGATGGCTTGATGCTATGCGAGCCGAGATGGACTCCATGTCAGATAACCAAGTCTGGGATTTGGTTGATCCGCCTCCGGGAGTAATCCCTATAGGCTGTAAATGGATCTTCAAGAAGAAGATTGACATGGATGGTAACGTGGTTACCTATAAAGGCAGGCTAGTTGCGAAAGGTTTCAAACAAATCTACGGGATAGATTATGATGAAACTTTCTCACCTGTAGCTATGTTCAAGTCTATTCGGATTCTTTTCGCGATAGCAGCATATTATGATTATGAGATCTGGCTGATGGATGTGAAAACAGCTTTCCTTAATGGAAATCTGGATGAGGATGTGTATATGACACAACCTGAGGGTTTCACTAATCCATCAGATCGTCATAAAATATGCAAGTTAAAGAAGTCCATTTATGGACTGAAATAAGCATCTAGGAGCTGGAATATTCGTTTTGATGAATCAATCTCTGAGTTTGGTTTCATCAAGAACGAAGATGACCCGTGTGTATATAAGAGGTTTAGTGGGAGCGTAATTACATTCCTAATCCTCTACGTCGATGATATCTTGATCATTGGAAATGATATTCCTGAACTGCATGCTGTTAAAGCATGGTTAGGAAAATGTTTCCAGATGAAAGATTTAGGAGAAGCAGCCTATGTGTTAGGTGTGAAGATCTACAGGGATAGATCTAAAAGGCTTCTTGGGCTGTGCCAGAGTACTTACATCGATAAAGTCCTGGAGAGATTCCATTTAGAGAATTCTAAACGTGGATATCTTCCAGTCAGACATGGTCTGAATCTTTCGAAAAGTCAGTGTCCACAAACACAGACTGAGAAAGATGAAATGGACAATACGCCTTATGCTTCGGCTATTGGGTCCATTATGTATGCGATGTTGTGTACCCTGTTGTTGAATCATACTACTCATAGACTCTAAAGCCCTCATAAAGCCAGCCATCTGATTATCAGCATTACCCTTGGGTCGTACCATTCTTACCTAGCAAAAACACCTTGCAAGTCAAGACAAACAACAATTTCCTTATCTTACTAACAACCAATTCCTTACTTGGTTTATTTCTATGCAATACACAAACAATGTTTTACTACCCAGATCTAATATTCGCTAGAAACTCGCTCTGATACCATATGTAACGCCCCTCGATACTTAACCCCGAATTTATCGCGGAAATCATACGAGGAACGTCACGAGAAGATTAAACAAAAAAAAAAAAAACTGAAGCCAAGATCATACTACGAACAAAGCTAGGGAATAAAAGATCTGAAAACTTATACAAAAATCCGGCAGCATGTATACGTACATACTAGGTTCGGGAAAATTCCCATACAGGCACAAGCTTTACTGATTCATAACAACAAGTAATTTCAACTTATCAAATACTGAACATAATCGAATCAGATCACAACTCCGTACTATACTTATACGGAGACAAAATCACACATCACAGAACAGACTGAACATAAAATCCTATCAAAACGCTGACAAGATACCACAACCGAAATCTTGTAACAAAATGGGCCTAAGCCCTCACATGTAACCAAAATACAGCATTCATCATCCAAAACAGAATACTACTAATACAGGCACGCAGGCCCCAGATAACAAAATCAAGATACAAGTATTCAAATACCAAAATTGTTTACAAGGTCCATATCACAAAACCCAAAACTTCATCGAGCTACTCAGTATATCTCAAAGGTGCATAACGCCGTATCAATCACTGTCTCTCACCTGTAGATTTTAGAGGGGGTGAGCTAACAGCTCCGCAAGTGAGAACCTTATGAAACCCCTCCATTAATACATTCAAAAATAGCATGCAAGGTTTTTCAAAACATTTACCAAATGCGATTATCAAATATCAAATCAAATACAGATAAGAATACAAACTTACAAAATAATCCACATGGCGAAATCCAATCATAATACAACAAAACCAAAATAGAGACTTACACATCATATGGCAAAACAGAACACATACGTAGATGCACATCCCATCCTAACATATCCAAATCCAGAACAGAACGAAATGACCACAAAGGTCCGACCCTTCCCTCGTCAGGGCTCGGAGAATGCATGCATGCCAAACAGTAGGGGAGAAATTAGGAGGTGGCCCCCGTCTAGCTAAGACGTGGCACGCTGATCTCCATCTACTCACTCAGACAATGTGGTAAATCAAGAGGTGGCCCCCGCCAAGTCACGGCGTGGCACTTTGTTTCCCCACATTGGTCACACAGCAGTCAGAGAGTTCAAGAGGTGGCCCTCGCTTACCAGTAGCGTGGCACTTTGTCTCTCTTATGCTAAACTAATCACATCTGTGAAGGAAGATCAAGTGGTGGCCCCCGCCTGACCAAGGCGTGGCACTTTGCCCCACTTCACAGTATCTCCAGGGTCACACATAATGGACATGACTTACACCACACACATATAGCAAAAGACTAATACCCGGATATCTAACTTATCGAACTCACCACTCGCAATTAATTACACAGCATAAATGTTTTAGACAGGGTAGTCCTTAAGTTTCATGCAATCAGGTTAGGAAGATACCATGCTAAGTTCTCAACAAATGTTCCCATGCAGGTATAATGTGTTAATCCTAGATTTCATGCAATTAGATTGTAACATCTACATTCTAGGTTATCAAACAGAATTTCCACTCAAGCAGATTAATTACAAGCATTGCACACATTACCATCACTTAATTTCAAGAGAACGATTACACATATCACTATGCATAGGAAATTCCTAAAATTAGGCAAAAATCATATTTAAGTACCATATAAACTCAATTACATGAATAACAGCTTTGCCCCAAAAGTTAACTGAACGTTGACCAAAATACCCCTAGGGTAAATTTCGGCCAGCATGAATTAAGGCTCCAAAAATAGTATAAAATTCATAATAAATTCCCTTATACTTCTAATTTCATGAATCCTAAGTTTTCCCCAAAAGTTAGCATGAAATTTCATCAATTTAGGGCATGGGCGCATGTCATACTCTAGGGTTTTTCATGAATACATTATACAATCAAATTGAAGATCAAGATCATGATAACTCATCCTCCTAAGACATCTAATCAAGTAAAGAACGAAAAACCCTATGATTAGAGCCCCTAAATCTGATTTTCGAAACTCCAAATAGGCATTCACGGTTTCATGGTAAGGGGAAATTAAACCTACTCGTTTTTCCATCACAAAGCAAGAAAAAAAACATGGTATATACTCGGAATACAGGTAACATAAGACTTCCACTCGCCTTGGGAACGATTTGCAAGCAAACCGTGAGCAAGAGAGTCGTCGGAAGCCTCCACACGCCGCCGCCGTCCACCACACCGGAAGGCCAAGCGCCGCCGCCGGAAAACTCGCCGGAAGAGGAGCTGGACGAAGGGGACGGCGCGGCTGCAGTCGTCCACGAGAGGGGGAGGAAGAAACGCAAGGGCGGCTAGGGTTGGGCTGAATTTCGAAAGCACTTAAGTGAGATCTTGTTTTAATCTGCATACTCACATAATAAGTAGGCGCCCACATACATAACACAAAGACTGGGCTGGAACTCTGGTAGTCAGGACAACATACACAGGAAAGGTCTCAAGTTCAAGACTCCTCCACAGCAACTTATTTTTTTTTTTTTTTTTTTTTTTTTTTTTGCCCCACAGGAGAATAATTTTTCCCCTTAGCCAAAAATCCCACCTACAAGGTTAATAAATGCCTGATTATAGATAATCAAAATGAGTCACATACCGGGGTTTAATACATCAAAATTCTCGGGTCTTACATCCTCTCCTCCTTAAAAGGCTTTAGTCCTCTAAAGCAAATCGGGAGCAGGTTCAAACAAATGTGGGTAATCCTTTCTCATATCGGTTTCCAACTCCCAAGTAGCTTCTTCCACGGACTGATTTCCCCAAATAACTTTCACTAGAGGTATCACCTTGCTTCGAAGGACTCTCTCTTTTCTATCCACAATCTTAAGTGGCCTTTCAACATAAGTCAGATTTCCATCAATTTGCAAAGGTGTTGAATCCAAGATATGTGACGGGTCATGACAATACTTCCTAAGCACGGATACGTGAAACACACTGTGCAGATGCTCCAAGGATGGCGGTAAGGCTAATCGGTAAGCAACAGGTCCAACCCTCTCGATGATATCAAACGGACCCACATATCTAGGGCTTAATTTCCCTTTCTTTCCGAATCGCATCACACCTTTTGTCGGAGAAACCTTAACAAATACATGTTCTCCCACCATGAATTCCAGAGGTCTCCTTCTCACATCAGCGTAGCTTTTCTGCCTATCCTGTGCAGCCTTTAGCTTTTCTTGAATAATCTTTACCTTATCTGTGGCTTCCTGCACAGCATCAGACTGGAGCAAGGTCCTATCACCTACCTCCTCCCAACTCAAGGGAGTTCTGCATCTTCTTCCGTACAATGCCTCGTACGGGGCCATCTGGATACTAGAGTGGTAACTATTGTTGTAGGTAAACTCAATCAGGGCTAAGTCTCTATCCCACTCACCATGCCAATCAATGATGTAAGATCTCAGCAAGTCCTCCAATGTCTGTATGGTCCTCTCAGTCTGCCCATCAGACTGCGGGTGATATGCAGTGCTAAAACTGAGCTTGGTGCCCAAATCTTCCTGAAGCTTCTTCCAAAACCTAGATAAGAACCTGGAATCGCGGTCAGATACAATATCCACCGGAACACCATGCAATCTCACAATCTCGTCAATATACAACCTGGCAAGCCTCTCCAAAGGATAAGTCATCTTGATAGGCAAAAAGTGGGCAGACTTAGTAAGTCTGTCCACGATAACCCAAATAGCATCGTGCCCTTTTCTGGTCCGAGGTAATCCACAGACAAAGTCCATGCTGATATTTTCCCATTTCCACAGAGGAATCTGAAGTGGTTGGAGGGATCCACCCGGTCTCTGATGCTCGGCTTTAACCGTCTGGCATGTCAAACATCTAGCCACATACTGCGCCACATCATTCTTCATCCCTTGCCACCAGAAACTTTTCTTCAGGTCCTGATACATTCTGGTACTACCAGGGTGAATAGAATACTTAGAACTGTGGCCTTCAGCTAAAATCTCCTGTCTCAACTTAGGGTCCTCAGGGACACAGACCCTTCCATGGAACCTAAGCAAACCATCTGTGGATAGGTTGAAATCCTCAATCAATCCCATCTCCAGTTTTTCTTTCCATTTCAAAATTTCAGGATCAACCAACTGTGCTTTGCTCAACTTTTGCAAAATATCAGACTCAACTCTAAGTGCAGCAACAAAACACTTATTACCACGAGGTGTCACATCCAATCGAAGTCTACTGAACTCATCAAGCAAGCGCCACTCCTGCACAAGAAGTGCAGCCATAGAAGTCACAGGCCGCCTGCTCAATGCGTCTGCAACCACATTTGCCTTACCCTCCTGATAGTGAATAGTAAAATCATAATCTTTGATCAGTTCCATCCACCGCCGCTGCCGCATGTTGAGTTCTTTCTGGGTAAATATGTATTTGAGGCTCTGATGGTCGGTGTACAAATCAAAAGTCTGACCCAGCAGATAATGACGCCAAATCTTCAATGCAAACACCACTGCAGCCAACTCCAAGTCATGGGTAGGGTAGTTGGACTCGTATTCCTTTAACTGCCTGGAAGCATAGGCAACCACCTTACCATGCTGCATGAGTACACAGCCCAAACCTTTGCCAGAGGCTTCCGTGTACACAGTGAAACCTTCGCCGCCACTAGGTATAGTGAGAATCGGTGCACTAGTCAAACGCTTCTTCAGCTCGAGGAAACTTTCCTCGCACTTGACATCCCAGATAAAATCAGCATTCTTCCTGGTCAACTTTGTTAAA
The DNA here is from genome assembly GCA_027563935.2 of Costus lasius. Taxonomy (NCBI): domain Eukaryota; kingdom Viridiplantae; phylum Streptophyta; class Magnoliopsida; order Zingiberales; family Costaceae; genus Costus; species Costus lasius. Next base: position 32,132,190 of record CM050449.1, on the reverse strand, counting down.
GGGCCCGCCAGCTTGGAAAACCCTTCAACAAATCTGCGGTAGTAACCTGCTAAGCCCAAGAAACTTCGAATTTCAAATGTATTTGTTGGTCTTCCCCAGCTAATAATAGCCTCTACCTTAGCTGGATCCACAGACACACCCTGTCCAGATATCACATGTCCCAAAAAGTTAATCTTCTCCAACCAGAACTCGCATTTACTGGCCTTGGCATACAACCTTTTACTTCTCAGAATTTCCATCACCTTGCGTAAGTCCTGTGCGTGATCTTGAGCACTCCGCGAGTAAACCAAAATGTCATCGATAAATACAACCACGCATTTATCCAGGAGATGGTGAAACACCCTATTCATAAGATCCATAAAGACAGCAGGGGCATTCGTTAGTCCAAAAGGCATAACTAAAAATTCATAATGCCCATACCTTGTCCTGAATGCTGTCTTAACTACATCCTCCTCTCTGACCTTCAGCTGATAATACCCAGACCTTAAGTCAATCTTGGAGAAGACAGTAGCGCCCTGTAACTGATCGAAGAGATCATCAATACGGGGCAGAGGGTACTTGTTCTTAATTGTTACCTGGTTCAGCTGACGGTAATCGATGCACATTCTCAGTGATCCGTCCTTCTTCTTTACAAACAACACAGGCGCTCCCCAAGGAGACGCGCTAGGCCTGATGTATCCTTTTTCTAGCAATTCTTCCAGCTGTTTCTTCAACTCAGCCAATTCAGAGGTGGCCATGCGGTACGGGGCTTTAGAGATTGGGGCAGTGCCAGGTATCAAGTCAATACTGAATTCCACTTCCCGGTCAGGTGGTAAACCAGATAACTCATCAGAAAATACATCTGAGAATTCATTCACCACAGGTATATAAGCCAAATCAGATACAGGTTCATCCTGAACCTTTACATGTGCCAAGTAGCCTTTACAGCCGCCAGCCAATAACCTTTGAGCATGTAGGAAAGAGATCACATGTAACCCCTGATCTGCAATCAAACCTTTGATATGCAATTGATGACCATCACTCAAATTCAGAGTCACCAACTTTTCAAAACAATCTAGGGTGGCATGGTAAGAGGACAACTAGTCCATCCCTAATATCATATCATAGTCAAGCATGTCAAGCAATATCAAATCAACAAACAAGTCATATTCCTCTATCCTAAGCATGCAATCAGGATAAAGCACATCTGTTACCAGGGAATCACCCATAGGGGTGTAGACAGATATAGCACAATCAAGAGTCTCAGGTGCCACAGGCAAATAACGAACAAAATGAACTGATACGAAAGAGAGATTGGCACCAGGATCAAATAAAACACGTGCTAACTGATCGAAAACAAAAAGAGTACCTTCCACAACTGACTTGGAAGCCCTGGCGTCCTTCTCAGCAATAGCATATACTCGAGTCTGCACTGTGGGCTTATCAGTACCCTGAGATGAAGACTTCAGCTATGGGCAGTCTTTGATACGGTGTCCGGCCTTACCACACCTGAAACAAGCCCCTGACTTCTTATAGCAGTCCTTGATCTCGTGACCACTGCTTCCACAATGATAGCACTTTCTGCCTTCCACGGTATCACCTCGGGCAGATTTAAAATTCTTCTGATAGGGATGATGCCTACCTTTCTTATCCTTGTGCTTATATTGTTTCTTTTCATGACTCTGGGGAACTGGAGCAGTAGTCTCCACAACAGGGGTTGGGGCAATCACCACTGCCTGCTCAGAAATTGACCTCTCCACTGTGAGAGCCCTCTCTAAAACCTCAGCATAGGTCTCTAGATGCAGTGCCACAATCCGATCTCTGATATCTTTTCTCAAACCCCTCTGAAACTTCCTGGCCCTTAGTTCCTCAGTGCTGACCAAATGGGGAGCATACTTGGACAACTGGGTGAACATAATATCATATTGAGCCACAGAAAGGTCACCCTGCACCAGGTGGATAAACTCCACCTCCTTCTCTTCATTCATGCTAGGTGGAAAGTACTTGTCATTAAATTTTCTCATGAAGTAAACCCAGTCTACAGTATCCCCTTTTTCAGTTGCTAGCCTCTTAACTCCTTTCCACCACATCTCAGCATTCCCCTTCAGCATATATACTGACAGGCACAGTTTATCCTCTTCGCTACATCGCATCACCGCAAAAATCTTATCTAAGTCAGCAAGCCAGTCCTCAGCTGCTCTAGGCCCTGGGCTCCCATAAAAAGCTGGAGGGTTCATACGCTGAAATTCCTTCACCAGTTGAGCATACCTCTTATGCACATTCTCCTGAGAACTCCCCACATTCTCCTTCTCAGCCGGCTGTGACTGGGAATGAGACTGTGACTGCATCTGCTGCTGCATCTGCTGGTGAAATTCTTGTTGCTGATCGCGGTTCTGCTGCAGGAGTTGCTGCTGAAACTCTTGATGCTGCTCACGCTGTTCCCTCATCATCTGTTGCTGTTCTTGCATAGCCTGAGCCTGCTGCTGAATGAGGGCACCCTGTTGTTGAATCATACTACTCATAGACTCTAAAGCCCTCATAAAGCCAGCCATCTGATTATCAGCATTACCCTTGGGTCGTACCATTCTTACCTAGCAAAAACACCTTGCAAGTCAAGACAAACAACAATTTCCTTATCTTACTAACAACCAATTCCTTACTTGGTTTATTTCTATGCAATACACAAACAATGTTTTACTACCCAGATCTAATATTCGCTAGAAACTCGCTCTGATACCATATGTAACGCCCCTCGATACTTAACCCCGAATTTATCGCGGAAATCATACGAGGAACGTCACGAGAAGATTAAACAAAAAAAAAAAAAACTGAAGCCAAGATCATACTACGAACAAAGCTAGGGAATAAAAGATCTGAAAACTTATACAAAAATCCGGCAGCATGTATACGTACATACTAGGTTCGGGAAAATTCCCATACAGGCACATGCTTTACTGATTCATAACAACAAGTAATTTCAACTTATCAAATACTGAACATAATCGAATCAGATCACAACTCCGTACTATACTTATACGGAGACAAAATCACACATCACAGAACAGACTGAACATAAAATCCTATCAAAACGCTGACAAGATACCACAACCGAAATCTTGTAACAAAATGGGCCTAAGCCCTCACATGTAACCAAAATACAGCATTCATCATCCAAAACAGAATACTACTAATACAGGCACGCAGGCCCCAGATAACAAAATCAAGATACAAGTATTCAAATACCAAAATTGTTTACAAGGTCCATATCACAAAACCCAAAACTTCATCGAGCTACTCAGTATATCTCAAAGGTGCATAACGCCGTATCAATCACTGTCTCTCACCTGTAGATTTTAGAGGGGGTGAGCTAACAGCTCCGCAAGTGAGAACCTTATGAAACCCCTCCATTAATACATTCAAAAATAGCATGCAAGGTTTTTCAAAACATTTACCAAATGCGATTATCAAATATCAAATCAAATACAGATAAGAATACAAACTTACAAAATAATCCACATGGCGAAATCCAATCATAATACAACAAAACCAAAATAGAGACTTACACATCATATGGCAAAACAGAACACATACGTAGATGCACATCCCATCCTAACATATCCAAATCCAGAACAGAACGAAATGACCACAAAGGTCCGACCCTTCCCTCGTCAGGGCTCGGAGAATGCATGCATGCCAAACAGTAGGGGAGAAATTAGGAGGTGGCCCCCGTCTAGCTAAGACGTGGCACGCTGATCTCCATCTACTCACTCAGACAATGTGGTAAATCAAGAGGTGGCCCCCGCCAAGTCACGGCGTGGCACTTTGTTTCCCCACATTGGTCACACAGCAGTCAGAGAGTTCAAGAGGTGGCCCTCGCTTACCAGTAGCGTGGCACTTTGTCTCTCTTATGCTAAACTAATCACATCTGTGAAGGAAGATCAAGTGGTGGCCCCCGCCTGACCAAGGCGTGGCACTTTGCCCCACTTCACAGTATCTCCAGGGTCACACATAATGGACATGACTTACACCACACACATATAGCAAAAGACTAATACCCGGATATCTAACTTATCGAACTCACCACTCGCAATTAATTACACAGCATAAATGTTTTAGACAGGGTAGTCCTTAAGTTTCATGCAATCAGGTTAGGAAGATACCATGCTAAGTTCTCAACAAATGTTCCCATGCAGGTATAATGTGTTAATCCTAGATTTCATGCAATTAGATTGTAACATCTACATTCTAGGTTATCAAACAGAATTTCCACTCAAGCAGATTAATTACAAGCATTGCACACATTACCATCACTTAATTTCAAGAGAACGATTACACATATCACTATGCATAGGAAATTCCTAAAATTAGGCAAAAATCATATTTAAGTACCATATAAACTCAATTACATGAATAACAGCTTTGCCCCAAAAGTTAACTGAACGTTGACCAAAATACCCCTAGGGTAAATTTCGGCCAGCATGAATTAAGGCTCCAAAAATAGTATAAAATTCATAATAAATTCCCTTATACTTCTAATTTCATGAATACTAAGTTTTCCCCAAAAGTTAGCATGAAATTTCATCAATTTAGGGCATGGGAGCATGTCATACTCTAGGGTTTTTCATGAATACATTATACAATCAAATTGAAGATCAAGATCATGATAACTCATCCTCCTAAGACATCTAATCAAGTAAAGAACGAAAAACCCTATGATTAGAGCCCCTAAATCTGATTTTCGAAACTCCAAATAGGCATTCACGGTTTCATGGTAAGGGGAAATTAAACCTACTCGTTTTTCCATCACAAAGCAAGAAAAAAAACATGGTATATACTCGGAATACAGGTAACATAAGACTTCCACTCGCCTTGGGAACGATTTGCAAGCAAACCGTGAGCAAGAGAGTCGTCGGAAGCCTCCACACGCCGCCGCCGTCCACCACACCGGAAGGCCAAGCGCCGCCGCCGGAAAACTCGCCGGAAGAGGAGCTGGACGAAGGGGAAGGCGCGGCTGCAGTCGTCCACGAGAGGGGGAGGAAGAAACGCAAGGGCGGCTAGGGTTGGGCTGAATTTCGAAAGCACTTAAGTGAGATCTTGTTTTAATCTGCATACTCACATAATAAGTAGGCACCCACATACATAACACAAAGACTGGGCTGGAACTCTGGTAGTCAGGACAACATACACAGGAAAGGTCTCAAGTTCAAGACTCCTCCACAGCAACTTATTTTATTTTATTTTTTTTTTTTTTTTGGCCCCACAGGAGAATAATTTTTCCCCTTAGCCAAAAATCCCACCTACAAGGTTAATAAATGCCTGATTATAGATAATCAAAATGAGTCACATACCGGGGTTTAATACATCAAAATTCTCGGGTCTTACAGGTCTCTTTTGAGATCATGGTTTCTAAAATTAGAAAACACACCCCACATTCTCTCATTCACGCCAAGTGAATGAATCGCAACATGCCCCCTTTGAACCATGCGCTCAATTAATGAGCGGTTCAAGTTGATTTGGTTTAAAAACCAAATCAAACTAAGCCTCGATCCAGATCACCTTAAACCCTAAGGTTCAGGATCTGACCGTTCATCTCCTTATACTCTTGATCTTACCGATCTAGCATCAACTCTCTCGATCTAAGCTTACCGATCTTAAGCCCTAATCAATCAAACATGATCAGACCAGATCTCACTTACAATCAGAGATTAAATCCCTTTAAACTGAACTCAAACAATTCAGTCCATACGATCTGACTTAAGTAAGCCATATCATCAAATTGTGCGACCCTAAGGGTTTCCTTTAAATGTCGGTAACGATAACTTACGTTATCACGATCAGTGAGGGGTATCTAGCAACACATCACTATCTCCCGATATAAAAGAAAGAGTCTTCCAAGACTACACCCAAACCACAGCACAAGTGTGAATCCACTTCACCAGGCATACATGATTCCTTTGCCACTGGATGTTCTTATTGGACAAGCGTGTCAAGCCTGTAGCTCCAATATGATGAGCATGATTAGATCAGATGAACATAGTCACCTGGGTATGGCCATATGCTTTCTCAATCATCTCATTCAGGGGGCCCCTTTAGAACATCACACACCTTAAACAAGAAGACGGCAATCCTATATCTATCACTAGTGTCCTAACCTGACTCAAGCTCACCATCCAAGATAGTCTATAACCATTATGTTTCAAATGATATTGAACTACCTCAAAACAATGACAATCATCATTTAGAAACACAAGTGATCTCAAGTCAGAGGACATGTGCCACTTGTTGCAAACAAGGATTATTCACATTGTGACAAGCAATTGAATATCATAGTAGGGTCTGTCCAGTACTTCCAATGTACCCATGAGTCTACATCTTATTCCATGCTCGAAGCATCCTATAAGATTAGAACACATATTAGTCTCAATCATATCAAGGCTGTCTCATGTTCGCCAAGATATATCGACTAAGGACTTTACTGCATGTCAGCCCAGCTGAACAGCATTGAGACATTATTCAGAAGTACAATTATTGCAGCAGACAATGTAACAACCTGAATAACAACCATTGCCTTTATAAACATAAAAGTTTATACATGATACTGTTACAATCCCAAGGCCTCAAACATTAGCCTTAAGGGCATACCCCAACAGCCTCTTGCAGAAGAAATTCCTTCTCAAGAAAAACTGCCGTCCGAGCAACAAATACTTTGTTCTCTTTGGGATCGTAGAAATAATAACCCTTAGTTTCCTTAGGGTAACCGACAAAGATGCATTTCTCAGATCTGCTCTCTAGTTTCCCAGAGGCGAGCTTTTTGACATAAGCCTCGCAACCCCAGATCTTAATAAATGTCAAGCTCGGCTGTTTCCCATACCATAGCTCATATGGAGTCTTAGAAACTGCCTTGGATGGCACTCGGTTTAGTACCTTTGCAGCTGTTTCCAGTGCAAATCCCCAAAAGGAGTAAGGTAGAGGAGCCTGACTCATCATAGAACGAACCATATCAAGTAACGTTCTATTTCTCCTCTCGGACACACCATTCCATTGCGGTGTTCCTGGCAGAGTGAGCTGTGAGATAATCCCACACTCTTTTAGATAGTCAGTAAACGCATGACTCAAGTATTCTCCACCTCGATCAGAACGAAGTGCCTTGATATTTCGCCCTAGCTGATTTTGTACTTCATTTTTGAACTCTTTGAACTTGTCAAAAGATTCACTCTTATGTCTCATAAGATAGACATAACCATATCTACTGAAATCATCAGTAAAGGTAATGAAGTACTGATAGCCACCTCTGGCATGTTTACTAAATGGCCCACACACATCAGTGTGTATAAGGTCAAGTAAACCTGAAGCCCTTTGACCTTTGTTAAGAAAAGAAGACTTCGTCATTTTACCCATTAAACAAGCTTTGCATGTATCAATCTCCTCATAGGAGAATGATCCCAGCAGTCCATGATCATGCAACCGCTTAATGCGCTTCTTGTTAATATGGCCTAAACGACTATGCCATAGCAAGGTACTGTCATCAGCATACTTGGCTTTCTTATTATCAATGTTTTGTATAGAATATTCCATGTCCAACATGAATAACCCATTGTTAATTGAACCAGTAGCATAAACAATATTATCAAGAGTAAGATAACACTTTGAAATCTTGCATTCAAAGGAAAACCCTTTCCTGACAAGAGCAGGAATAGAGATAATATTTTTGGTAATACTGGGTACAAAGTAACAATTGTTTAATTCTAATACAATGCCAGGTGGTAATGAGATGTAATAATCCCCTACAGCAACAGCAGCAACCCGTGCCCCGTTTCCAACTCGTAGGTCCACCTCATGCTGTCCCACCTGTCTTCTTCTCTTGAGTTCCTGTACATTTGAACAAATGTGAACTCCACATGCAGTGTCCAACACCCATGAAATAGAAGAAGAGGATATCATGACTTCAGTCACAAATATACCTGAGCCAGAAGCGATGCTTCCCTTCTTGTCTCCTTGGAGCGCTTTACAGTCCTTTTTCCAGTGACCCAGCTGGCCACAGTGGAAACATCTGTATTCCTTTGACCGCTTAACCTTCTGTTTCAGCGCCTTGTTGTAGTTCTTGACTGGGGCTTTGCCCTTCTTCCCCTTCTTCTTGTTCCTGGAAGGAACCATTAAGACAGAGGTTGAAGGCTTTCCCTTCAGAGTTTCCTCAGTAGTCAAGAGCATATTCAGCAACTCTGCCGGAGTACAATCGATTTTGTTCATATTAAAGTTAATAATGAACGCATCGAAAGAAGGCGGGAGAGACTGCAGAATAATGTCTACAGCAAGCTCCTGATTGATGGTATGCCCCAGTTTCTCCAGAGCCTCCTTGTGCCCAATCATTTTGAGCACGTGAGGTCCCACTGGGCTCCCTTTAGCCAGTTTGCTCTGAAAGAAAAGCTTGGTCAAATTATAGCGTTCAGTCCTCGCCTGTGCAGCATACAACATCTTGAGGTTTGCTATAATTTCTATAGCAGACATATCCTCATGCTGACGCTGCAGCGGTGGCGTCATAGACGCTAGCATCAGGCAAGCGACATCAATGCTATCATTGACATGCTTTTCATAGGCTTCACGAACCGCCCTTGGGGCGTTCGCAGCGGGTTGAGGCGGCACTGCCGTCTCGAGGACATACAGTTTCCTCTCTGCCTTAAGAACAATCTTAAGTTGTCCGTACCAGTCCGAGAAGTTTGGCCCAGCAAACTTCTCCCTTTCCAGTAGGGATCGCACATTGAAGCTCATGGTGTTCGTTGCTGCAGGAATCTACAACAATGCAAGAACAGCAAGGTCAGTATCAATGTTTAGAATCAATCCAGGACTTAAGAAAGATTCTTTTCTCACTATTTTATCTGACTGAAAAATCCATTAAAATAGTCCGAAAGAGTAACACTCTTTTAGTAAGATGGGATCCAGATTTTATACTTGGTCTCCGCGTCCCGCTCAGGCGAGATAAGATGCACAGAGAGTACAAGTACTAATCTCTGGTAGGCAGTCCCTGCCAATCGCCAACCCGTGCGATTCCCCTTCATCTGGGCAATCCAGTAGACTGTGCCAACTGAGTTGGTACAACACAGTCTCTGATCCCACAGATGGCTGCCTCCATATGGCCAACATATGCCCCATATGTAGCCTACATGGTCAAGTTGACCTGACCTACTCCCTGGACCACCACGTGCTATGCTGAGCAACGAGAAGCGATAAATCCCTTCTCTGTAACACGCAGGTGAAATCACACACCGTCTGAAGATAGATGGGCGTGCCCACTGAGTGGGTACAACACGGCCCCAACGATAGTCAGAACAGTGAGGTTTCGCGCCAGAAGGCATTACGTGCTTGATATTTTAGCGTTGGATTTTAACGGTCTTTTATCTTCTTACTATGAGGCAAAACCTATGGCTATAGCAGAAGATAAATAACTCAAGCAATTCTAATTATTTAAACAATAAAAGAATGCAAGCTGATCTTATGTGGTAAAAGCCCATTAAGCCTAGGTAAGACCTTAATTCACTTAAGTCTTCACTTGCTTTTCTTCATGGGACTTTTGCTTCTCATCTGGTCCAGCCCAGGACCCTAGCGCCCATTGCAGCTCAGGTGCGTCCACCAGGTGAATGCGCCTGTCCTAGGGTCGAACCCTAGACCTCCCACCTGGTCAAGCCACTGCTGCAAGCGCCTCTGCCATGTGTGCTTTGAGCTCTTGTCTGATTAAATTACATTTCAATCTATCTAGACAAGATTGACTCGCAGGTCAATTACATCTTATAAATTTAATACAATGTGATTCGCATATCACAAATAAATATTAATTTATAATTAACTAGGCACGCAGGCCCCAGCACAGCACACATTAAAGGGCAACCCACATAAGATGAAATAAACAAGCATATGGCATCAATCAACATGTGATCCATTTCAAAGAAAATAAAATTTTGAAAACCCATTGGCATCAATTTTACTTTTCTTATGTGCCCTACAACCTTACAACGGTCCATTGATAGGGATCCACTCATCATGTCTAGTTAGATCCATGCCCTTGCATGCACCAAGTCTTAACTGACTTGCGTTGACCTAATGGTCAACCATGCATGCGGCAAGGGCTGAACAACCAACATGAGTTCTGGCAAGCGGGTGTGACCCCGGGCCTAACTCATGTGTGTTCACTGGTTGTCTCAACCAGACCTCGCTACATGCCTGTGATGCAGTCGACCTATAGCCACCTCATGATTGCGCAGAGGTGCCATCTGGTCGACCCATCTAGGCTGTCAGATGGTCTGATCAGACTATTTGGATCCAACCTAGAGGATGATTTCAACCCCATCAACCCGTCTAAGGGTTTACAGTAGGCGCTTAGATCTAAGTGAAGTGCGCAAGATGATATAAGTTTTGACAAACAAAAACCTAACAAGCGCCAACACAATATAACATGCACAACACACATGCGCCAACATCTAATAGCATAGAATGTATTTTCGCATGTGATAAAGTAGATCTAAGCAACGCAAACAAGGATCACACAACATGAAGCAATCATATAGACATATAACAACCGCATGCTCTGATACCAATTGAAAGGACCCCTAAATCTAGGGGGGCCGAAACCCTAAGGGTGGCGCAAAAGAAAGTTTTCGCATGGGAAGCTAGGGTTTCAACAATAATCGCATATATGTTTATATGATCAACCTCTTATAGTTAGGAATCATACCATAGCCATTTCTATTGGATGGCGTCAAGGAAGAAGAGATTCGAATGAAACTCCTCCAAAAGGTGCGCACACAAGGTGATGCCGCCTACTCCTTGAGATCCTTGTGCTAGCAAGGTTCTTCAAGGGTCTTTGATCGAATCAAAGGGATGAGATGTCTTCTTCCACTTGGCCGAGACCTCTCCAAGACGTGAAGGAAGCTTTTCGCCCTCGAGAGAGCGTCGAGAGCAAGAGTCAAAAAAACGTATTGGCGTTCAAGAGAGGTGGCGCATGAAGACTTACTAAAAATAGCAAGCCATGAAGAGCATGCGCCCACTTCTTCATAACCGACAATAACGCTTTAAAGATTGAACCATGCGTTCATTCTCTTGAACCGGTTTAATCTCATTGACCCAACTCAATTTGGTTCAAAGACCAAATCAAAACAGCCCAAGCGATTTGGTCTAGATCGTCTTAAACCGTAAGGCTCCTGATCTAACCGTTCATCTCGTGATGCTTTTGATCTCACCGATCTAGCATCAATTCTCTCGATCGAAGCTTACCGATCTCAAGCCCTAATCAATCAAACATGATCAGACCAGATCTCACTTACAATCAGAGTCTAAATCCCTTTAAACTGAACTTAATCAATTCAGTCCATACGATCTGACTTAAGTAAGCCATATCATCAAATTGTGCGACCCTGAGGGTTTCCTTTAAATGTCGGTAACGATAACTCACATTATCACGATCAGTGAGGGGTATCTAGCAACACATCACTGTCTCCCGATATAAAGGAAAGAGTCTTCCAAGACTACACCCAAACCACAGCACAAGTGTGAATCCATTTCACAAGGCATACAAGTTTCCTTTGCCACTGGATGTTCTCATTGGACAAGCGTGTCAAGCCTGTAACTCCAATATGATGAGCATGATTAGATCAGATGAACATAGTCACCTGGGTATGGCCATGCACTTTCTCAATCATCTCATCCAGGGGGGGGGGGCCCATAGAACATCATGCTCCTTAAACAAAGAGACGGCAATCCTATATCTATCACCAGTGCCCTAACCTGACTCATGATCATTATCCAAGATAGTCTATAACCATTATGTTTCAAATGATATTGAACTACCTCAAAATAATGACAATCATCATTTAGAAACACAAGTGATCTCAAGTCAGAGGAAGTATGCCACTTGTTGGAAACAAGGATTATTCACATTGTGACAAGCAATTGAATATCCTAGTAGGGTCTGTCCAGTACATCCAATGTACCCATGAGTCTACATCTTATTCCATGCTCGAAGCATCCTATAAGATTAGAACACACATTAGTCTTAACCATATCAAGGCTGTCTCATGTTCACCAAGATATCTCGACTAAGGACATATAGCATGTCAGCCTAGCTGAACAGCATTGAGACATTATTCAGAAGCACAGTTATTGCAGCAGACAATGTAACAAACTGAATAATAACCATTGCCTTTATAAACATATGAGTTTATATACATGATACTGATAGAATCCCAAGGCCTCAAACATTAGCCTTAAGGGCATACCCCCAACAAAAGTTTCTTAAGCATCACATGCAATGCTTGAGGTAGTTCTTTCCCCATTATTGTGCTAGCATTAGGATTGAGCTTGCTAGCTTATTCGAGATCTTCTAGGCCCTTGGCTAGGGTACTCGTAGACTCCATTTGTACCTTCTTGGCCTGTGGTCCCTACCCCCATCACATGCAATCCTATAGTGATAACAATAAGATAAAACATCACAGGCATGCTTTAACAGATATGGAAAGCGGTAAATAAGTGATGTGGTCATAGCCTAATCAATACATTGAACCAAAACATGCCAAAAGTGTTCAATGTTTTGACCTAGGTGACAAGCCCCAAGACAAGACCTATCCTTGCCGCCACTAACAACTTTATCCATACTTGGCTCCAAGATCCTCCAATCCAAGGCATAGCTCTCAAACCCTAGAAGCACCTCTAGGAAAACCTAGAAGCACTCCTAGAGGTTTGGCCAAGCCCTTATTGATGCCGCCACCCTCAAGTTGCTCCAAGCAAGGTGGATGCGCCAAGCAAGGTGAATGCCGCCATCATCCTTAATCTTCAATATTTACAAAAATAAAAAAAAAGAGTGGCACCCAGGCCAAACACAGATACATCACAAGCATACAAGGGGCTTGACTATGACCACAATATAATGTAAGTCCCCTATAAGAGGGGGGCGAAACCCTAATATGCGCATTTAAAATTTGCATAGGTGGAATCTAGGGCTTCCTAGGATCGCATGTAGCAGGATCATATGATTAACTTTAATAATTGTATAGATCTAAAGAAGAGATCATACCAATGCCATGTCTTAGATGGCGACTTGGAAGCAAGAGGGTGATGTGGCTCTCCTCCAAAGCGTGCGCACACAAGATGAAGAGGGCTTCCTCCTTGTCGCTCCTTGTGCTAGCAAGGATCTCCAAGTATCCTTTTGTGTGGAAGAGAAGAGATGAATCTCCTTGGCTGACCGAACCTTCTCTTTTGCGTGAACACCACCCAAGACGAGAGCAAGAGAGCAAGTCGGCGAGAGAGAGCGAGATAACTCCTTACGTTCGAAAACGTTGGGGATTAACCAAACAAAGAAAACGACTTTCTAAAAATAGAAAGCACTAAGTCCTCATTCAATCCCACGTTCCATCAAACTCTCTCAATCCGAACCATGCGTTCACATAAGTGAACCGGTTCATTTCATTCGATTTAATTCATTTGGTTTAAAGACCAATTAAGCCAAGCACCTGGTCCAGATCACAATAAACCCTAAAGGTTCAAGATCCAACCGTTCATCTCTTGATGCTCCTGATCTCACCGATCTAGCATCAAATCTCTCGATCAAAGCTTACCGATCTCAAGCCCTAATCAAACAAACATGATCAGACCAGATCTCACTTACAATCAGAGTTTAAATCCCTTTAAACTGAACCAAAAACAATTCAGTCCACACGATCTGACATAAGTAAGCCATATCATCAAATTGTGCGACCCTTAGGGTTTCCTTTAAATGTCGGTAACGATAACTTACATTATCACGATCAGTGAGGGGTATCTAGCAACACATCACTGTCTCCCGATATAAAGGAAAGAGTCTTCCAAGACTACACCCAAACCATAGCACAAGTGTGAACACAAGTCACTTGACATATGTGTTTCCTTTGCCACTGGACGTTCTTATTGGACAAGCGTGTCAAGCCTGTAATTCCAATATGATGAGAATGATTAGATCAGATGATCATAGTCATCTGGGTATGGCCATACACTTTCTCAATCATTTCATCCAGGGGGCCCCTATAGAACATCACACTCCAATCAAGGAGACGGCAATCCTATATCTATCACTAGTGCCCTAACATGACTCATGCTCATTATCCAAGATAGTCTATGACCATTATATTTCAAATGATATTGAACTATCTCAAAACAATGTCAATCATCATTTAGAAACACAAGTGATCTCAAGTCAGAGGAAATATGCCACTTGTTTGCATATAAGGATTATTCAGATTGTGACAAGCAATTGAATATCCTAAGTAGGGTCTGTCCAGTACATCCAATGTACCCATGAGTCTACATCTTATTCCATGCTTGAAGCATCCTATAAGATTAGAACACATATTAGTCTCAATCATATCAAGGCTGTCTCATGTTCACCAAGATATCTCGACTAAGGACAAAACTGCATGTCAGGCAAGCTGAACAGCATTGAGACATTATTCAGAAGTATACATATTGCAGCAGATGATGTAATAACCTGAATAACAACCATTGCCTTTATAAACATAGAGTTTATACATGATACTGATATAATCCCAAGGCCTCAAACATTAGCCTTAAGGGCATACCCCAACAATCTCCCACTTGCACTTAATCTAATGGTTGAGTAATCTCAAACCCATATTATTACAGTGCTTCTCATGCTTCTGCTGCGCCAGAGGCTTAGTAAGCAGGTCAGCTAGATTGTCATTTGTATGAACCTTGCAGATTTTGATCTCGCCATGATCAATGATCTCCCGGATCAAGTGAAACCTTCTCTGTATGTGCTTGGACTTCTGGTGCGACCGTGGTTCCTTTGCTTGAGCTATAGCTCCAGTGTTATCATAGAAGATAACCAAAGGATCTGCACTCGAAGGAACAACACCAAGTTCCTGAACGAACTTACGAATCCACACTGCCTCCTTGGATGCTTCCGAGGCTGCAACATACTCGGCTTCTGTTGTGGAATCAGCAACAATTGATTGTTTGAAACTTTTCCACACCACTGCTCCTCCATTCAAGCTAAAAACATAGCCTGATTGCGATCGGAAATCATCCTGGTCAGATTGGAACGAAGCGTCAGTATATCCTTCAATACTGAGTTCTTCCTGACCTCCATAAATCAAGAACATATCTTTGGCCCTCCGAAGATATTTCAAAATGTTCTTGACTGCAATCCAGTGTGCCTTACCTGGATTACTTTGGAACCAACTGGTCACACTTAACCCGTAAGCAATGTCTGGGCGAGTACACAACATCGCATACATAATGGACCCAATAGCCGAAGCATAAGGCGTATTGTCCATTTCATCTTTCTCAGTCTGTGTTTGTGGACACTGACTCTTTGAAAGATTCAGACCATGTCTGACTGGAAGATATCCTCTTTTAGATTTTTCTAAATGGAATCTCTCCAGGACTTTATCGATGTAAGTACTCTGGCACAGCCCGAGAAGCCTCTTAGATCTATCTCTGTAGATCTTCACACCTAATACATAGGCTGCTTCTCCTAAATCTTTCATCTAGAAACATGTTCTTAACCATGCTTTAACGGCATGCAGTTCAGGAATATCGTTTCCAATGATTAAGATATCATCGACGTAGAGGACTAGGAAAGTAATCACGCTCCCACTAAACCTCTTATATACACACGGGTCATCTTCATTCTTGATGAAACCAAACTTACAAATTGATTCATCAAAATGAATATTCCAGCTTCTCGATGCTTGTTTAAGTCCATAAATGGACTTCTTTAATTTGCATATTTTATGACGATCTGATGGATTAGTGAAACCTTCAGGTTGTGTCATATACACATCCTCTTCTAGTTTTCCGTCAAGGAAAGCGGTCTTCACATCCATTTGCCAGATCTCATAATCATAATATGCCGCTATCGCGAGAATAATCCGAATAGACTTGAACATGGCTACAGGAGAGAAAGTTTCATCATAATCTATCCCGTAGATTTGTTTGAAACCTTTCGCAACTAGCCTGCCTTTATAGGTAACCACGTTACCATCCATGTCTATCTTCTTCTTGAAGATCCACTTACAGCCTATAGGGATTACTCCCGGAGGCGGATCAACCAAATCCCAGACTTGGTTATCTGACATGGAGTCCATCTCGGCTCGCATAGCTTCACGCCATCTCGCTGATTCCGGCCCACTGACCGCATCCGCATAAGTGAGGGGTTCATCATCAATGATGTAGACTCCGTCATAGCGCTCAGGCTGTCGACGGATCCTTCCCGATCTTCGCGGTTCCCGTGATATCTGAGCCTCAGGTTGTTCAGTAACCTATTCTATTGGCTTAGGCTCATCCAACTGTGCTTGACTACTTTGTCCTTCTTCTGGATTCTCATCCAGCTTTATTTCTCTCCCACTGGCCTCTTGCAGAAGAAATTCTTTCTCAAGAAAAATAGCCGTCCGAGCAACAAATACCTTGTTCTCCTTGGGATCGTAGAAATAATAACCCTCAGTTTCTTTAGGGTAACCGACAAAGATACATTTGTCAGATCTGCTCTCCAGTTTCCCAGAGGTGAGCTTTTTGACATAAGCCTCGCAACCCCAGATCTTGATAAATGTCAAGCTTGGCAGTTTCCCATACCATAACTCATATGTAGTCTTTGAAACGGCCTTGGATGGCACTCGGTTTAGTACCTTTGCAGCTGTTTCCAGTGAAAATCCCCAAAAGGAGTAAGGTAGAGTAGCCTGACTCATCATAGAACGAACCATATCAAGTAAGGTTCTATTTCTCCTTTCGGACACACCATTCCATTGCGGTGTTCCTGGCGGAGTGAGCTGTGAGATAATCCCACACTCCTTTAGATAGTCAGTAAACTCTCGACTCAAGTATTCACCACCTCGATCTGAACGAAGTGCCTTGATATTTCGGCCTAGCTGATTTTGTACTTCATTTTTGAACTCTTTGAACTTGTCAAAAGATTCACTCTTATGTCTCATTAGATAGACATAATCATACCTACTGAAATCATCAGTAAAGGTAATGAAGTATGAATAGCCACCTCTGGCATGTTTACTAAATGGCCCACACACATCGCTGTGAATGAGGTCAAGTAAACCTGAAGCCCTTTGACATTTATTGGAAAAAGGAGACTTCGTCATTTTACCCATTAAACAAGCTTTGCATGTATCAAGCTCCTCATAGGAGAATGATCCCAGCAGTCCATGGTCATGCAACCGCTTAATGCGTTTCTTGTTAATATGGCCTAAACGACTATGCCATAACAAGGTGCTTTCATCAGCATGCTTGGCTTTCTTCATATCAATCTGTTGTATTGAACATTCCAAGTCCAACATGAATAACCCATTGTTAATTGACCCAGTAGCATAAACAATATTATCAAAAGAAATGTAACACTTTGAAAATTTGCATTCAAAGAAAAACCCTTTCCTGACAAGAGCAGGAATAGAGATAATATTCTTGGTTATGCTTGGTACAAAATAACATTTGTCCAGTTCTAATACAAGACCAGATGGTAATGAGATGTGATATTCTCCTACAGCAACAGCAGCAACCCGTGCCCCGTTTCCAACTCGTAGGTCCACCTCATGCTGTCCCACCTGTCTTCTTCTCTTGAGTTCCTGTACATTTGAACAAATGTGAACTCCACATGCAGTGTCCAACACCCATGATATAGAAGAAGAAAACATGACCTCAGTCACAAAAATACCTGAGCTAGAAGCGAAAGGCTTGCTTCCCTTCTTATCTCCTTGGAGCGCTTTACAGTCCTTCTTCCAGTGACCCAGCTGGCCACAATGGAAGCATCTGTATTCCTTTGACCGCTTGACCTTTTGTTTCAGAGCCTTGTTATAGCTCTTGACAGGGGCTTTGCCCTTCTTCCCCTTCTTCTTGTTCCTAGAAGGAACCATTAGGACAGAGGATGAAGGCGTTCCCTTCTCACGAGACTGAGTTTGCTCAGTAGTCAAGAGCATGTTCAGTAACTCTGCCGGCGTACAGTCGATCTTGTTCATATTAAAATTAATAATGAATGGATCGAAAGAAGCCGGGAGAGACTGCAGGATGATATCTACAACAAGCTCCTGATTGATGGTGTGTCCCAGTTTCTCTAGAGCCTCTTTGTACCCAATCATCTTGAGTACGTGAGCTCCCACTGGACTCCCTTCAGCCAGTTTGCTCTGAAAGAAAAGTTTAGTCAAATTGTAGCGTTCAGTCCTTGCCTGTGCAGCATACAACAACTTGAGATTTGCTATTATTTCAATAGCAGACAAATCTTCATGTTGACGCTACAGCTGTGGCGTCATAGACGCTAGCATCAGGCAAGCGACATCAATGCTATCATTGACGTGCTTTTCATAAGCTTCCCGAACCGCCCTTGCGGCGTTCGGAGCGGGTTGAGGTGGTATAGCCGTCTCGAGGACATACAGCTTCCTCTCAGCCTTAAGAATAATCTTAAGGTGTCCGTACCAGTCTGAGAAGTTTGGCCCAGCAAACTTCTCCCTTTCCAGTAGGGATCGCACATTGAACGCTGTGGTGTTCGTTGCTGCAGTAATCTACAACAATGCAAAAACAGCAAGGTCAGTATCAATGTTAGAATCAATTCAGGACTTAAGAATGATTCTTTTCTCACTATTTTATCTGACTGAAAAATCCATTAAAACAGTCCGAAAGAGTGAAACTCTTTTAGTGAGATGGGATCCAGATTTCATACTTGGTCTCCGCGTCCCGCTCAGGCGAGATAAGATGCACAGAGAGTACAAGCACTAATTTCTGGTAGGCAATCCCTGCCAATCGCCAACCCGTGCGATTCCCCTTCATCTGGGCAATCCAGCAGACTGTGCCAACTGAGTTGGTACAACACAGTCTCTGATCCCACAGATGGCTGCCTCCATATGGCTACCATATGCTCAATATGTAGCCTACATGGTCAAGCTGACCCGACCTACTCCCTGGACCACCACGTGCTATGCTGAGCAACGAGAAGCGATAAATCCCTTCTCTGTAACACGCAGGTGTAATCGCACACCGTCTGAAGATAGATGGGCGTGCCCACTGAGTGGGTACAACACGGCCCCAACGATAGTCAGAACAGTGAGGTTTCGCGTCAGAAGGCTTACGAGCTTGATATTTTAGCGTTGGATTTTAACGGTCCTTTTATCTTCTTACTATCATACAAATCCTATGGTGATAGCAGAAGAATAAATCATGCAGTTACTAGATTACTTAAATAGTAAATTAAAAGCATGATGATCTTATGTGGTAAAAGCCCATTAAACCTAAGTAAGACCTTAATTAACTTAAGTCTTCACTTGAGCTCTTCATGGGTCTTTGGCATTTTATCTGGCCCAACCCGGGCCCAAGCGCCCCTATGCAGCTGGGATTCGCCCACCAGGTAATATGCGCCTGTCCTAGAGTCGAACTCTAGACCTCCCACTGGTGAAGCCACTTGCTGCATGCGCCTCTGCCAAGTGTGCTCTGTGCTCATGTCTGATTAAATTACAATTTAATCTATCTAGACATGATTGACTCGCAGGTCAATTACACTTTATAAATTAATTAAAATGTGATGCGCAGATCACAATAATAATTTACAATAATACATCCAGGCACGCAGGCCCCAGCACAGCACACATTAAGTTTTGGGCAGCCCACATAAGATTAAATAAACAATCATCATGGTATACAATCAACATGTGATCCAACAATAAGAAAATAAAATTTTTGAAAACCCATTGGCATCAATTTTATTTTCCTTATGTGCCCTACTACCTTACAATGGTCCATTAATAGGGATCCACTCATCAGACCAAGTCAGACCCACTGCCCTTTGAATGCACCAAGTCATAACTGACTTGAGTCGACCTAGTGGTCAAACATGCATGCGTAAAGGGCTGAACGACACTCATTAGTTCTGGCAAGAGGGCGTGACCCCATGCCTAACTCATGTGCGTTCATTGGTTGTCTCAACCAGACATCGCTACACGCCTTTCAGCAGTCGACCTATAGCCACCTGATGCTTGCGCATAGGTGCCATCTGGTCGACCCTTCTAGGCTGTCAGATAGTCTGATCAGACTGTTGGGTCTAGATTGGATGATGCTTTCAACCCTAATAACCCGTCTAAGGTTTTAAAGTAGGCGCTTAGATCTAATTTGAGTCGCGCAAGATATTAAGTTTTAGCCAAAAAACTTCAACATGCGCCAATATACATCAATGTAAAACATACATGTATTTTTCGAAAACTAGCATGTAGTTTCGCATGAAGGTTTAGATCTAACTATGCAACGCATACATGGATCACACAAAAACAAAGCAATCATATAAGATCATGCCATGAACTTGGCTCTGATACCAATTGTAAGTCCCCTATAAGAGGGGGGCGAAACCCTAATATGCGCATTTAAAATTTGCATAGGCGGAATTTAGGGCTTCCTAGGATCGCATGTAGCAGGATCATATGATTAACTTTAATAATTGTATAGATCTAAAGAAGAGATCATACCAATGCCATGTCTTAGATGGCGACTTGGAAGCAAGAGGGCGATGTGGCTCTCCTCCAAAGCGTGCGCACACAAGATGAAGAGGGCTTCCTCCTTGTCGCTCCTTGTGCTAGCAAGGATCTCCAATTATCCTTTTGTGTGGAAGAGAAGAGATGAATCTCCTTGGCTGACCGAACCTTCTCTTTTGCGTGAACACCACCCAAGACAAGAGCAAGAGAGCAAGTCGGCGAGAGAGAGCGAGATAACTCCTTACGTTCGAAAACGTTGGGGATTAACCAAACAAAGAAAACGGCTTTCTAAAAATAGAAAGCACTAAGTCCTCATTCAATCCCACGTTCCATCGAACTCTCTCAATCCGAACCATGCGTTCACATAAGTGAACTGGTTCATTTCATTCGGTTTAATTCATTTGGTTCAAAGACCAATTAAGCCAAGCACCTGGTCCAGATCACAATAAACCCTAAAGGTTCAAGATCCAACCGTTCATCTCTTGATGCTCCTGATCTCACCGATCTAGCATCAAATCTCTCGATCAAAGCTTACCGATCTCAAGCCCTAATCAATCAAACATGATCAGACCAGATCTCACTTACAATCAAAGTTTAAATCCCTTTAAACTGAACCAAAAACAATTCAGTCCACACGATCTGACATAAGTAAGCCATATCATCAAATTGTGCGACCCTTAGGGTTTCCTTTAAATGTCGGTAACGATAACTTACATTATCATGATCAGTGAGGGGTATCTAGCAACACATCACTGTCTCCCGATATAAAGGAAAGAGTCTTCCAAGACTACACCCAAACCATAGCACAAGTGTGAACACAAGTCACTTGACATATGTGTTTCCTTTGCCACTGGACGTTCTTATTGGACAAGCGTGTCAAGCCTGTAATTCCAATATGATGAGAATGATTAGATCAGATGATCATAGTTATCTGGGTATGGCCATACACTTTCTCAATCATTTCATCCAGGGGGCCCCTATAGAACATCACACTCCAATCAAGGAGACGACAATCCTATATCTATCACTAGTGCCCTAACATGACTCATGCTCATTATCCAAGATAGTCTATGACCATTATATTTCAAATGATATTGAACTATCTCAAAACAATGTCAATCATCATTTAGAAACAAAAGTGATCTCAAGTCAGAGGAAATATGCCACTTGTTTGCATATAAGGATTATTCAGATTGTGACAAGCAATTGAATATCCTAAGTAGGGTCTGTCCAGTACATCCAATGTACCCATGAGTCTACATCTTATTCCATGCTCGAAGCATCCTATAAGATTAGAACACATATTAGTCTCAATCATATCAAGGCTGTCTCATGTTCACCAAGATATCTCGACTAAGGATAAAACTGCATGTCAGGCAAGCTGAACAGCATTGAGACATTATTCAGAAGTATACATATTGCAGCAGATGATGTAATAACCTGAATAACAACCATTGCCTTTATAAACATAGAGTTTATACATGATACTGATATAATCCCAAGGCCTCAAACATTAGCCTTAAGGGCATACCCCAACACATAATGCACAAGCAAGATTCCTATCTCATGCTTTTCTATATGCTCATGAAAAACATAAAATCTGAATTTTAGTTTTTCATCAAAACATGTTTCTTTTCCTCAAACTCTTTTCACAAATCCTTTGGTTATTTGTTTCTCTCAAGAGTCTACAAGTGGCATACCTAATGCGTTGTATTTACACTGCATTTTTACATGCATTTTATATTGTATTTTAGACTTAATTGCATGATTTTATGCTAATTTTGGTATTTTTACTTCACTTGGCACAAAATCTTCACTTTTCTTGGTTTTATTAAAAATGCATGTAAAAAGGCACAAAAATGATGGATTTCGTGAGTTTTAAGACCATAGCACAATTCTCAAGGAATTCACAAGCTCACACGTCAAATTTATAGCAAAAATAGTGAAAATCACAACTTTCACAGCCTTGGCCGTAATTCTGGAGTCGGCCGTAATTTTGGTGTTCGAACAGGTGAAAAACAGCTAAGTATGGAAATCCACAGAAACTTTCATGGGTGAAGCCGTGAATCCATCACGGACTATGAAACTTTCTGTATAGAAAGGGGTGTAGACACAGAAGCATTTTTGACCTCGACTGTAAACACATTACGGGACGTGAAAACATCCGCCCTTCGAGTTTTTCACTGGATTCGTCTCCAAATCGAACCGGATTTGAACCAAACTTTGCAGAAACATTCCTTCATGGGTTATGGACCGGTTAAGCTATAAAAGATAGGATTTTTTGAGGGTTAAAGAAAACTTTTCAGATGAAGACGACCGGCCGTATCGACTAAGCTGAAATTTTGATTTTGTATCAGATTCCAACGAGATTTCATGCAAAAGAGAAGTTTGATCAGCTATTCTTCATCTTCAGATTGAGGGGAAGCTAGTTTAACTATTTTCTTAGTGAATTTATTGCAATTTAGAGAAGAATTCATGTTTGTTCATCTTATAAACATGCTGTTTCTTAAGAACATGGGCGAGTAAACCTTTATTTCGGGATTAAGGGCATAGCCCGCTGACAATTATGAGTTAATCTGTACTTTTACACCTTTGATATGATTGTTTTGTCATGATTTGATTGAAATTGTGTTTAACCCATAATTTACACTGGTCACGTATGATTGCGATTTAGACGTTGTGAGAAGTACTGGGAGCTAAATCGGAACATCGGATCTATTTTAATCAAACCTACGAATCCAATCATGAGAGTAGTTTGGATTCATTTGAAGGATTTATAAGGCTTCTCATAGAACTTAATGGGTCTAGGTACGTTAATTATCACGAGAGTAGGTAGTTAACGTAGTTGGACACCGGATTATAGTCACGAGCAGGTCAATGCCTTGGGAAATTTCAACCAAAGACCAGTGAATGAACCGTATTCTGCAACTTATAATCCAGGATGGAAGAACCACTCTAATTTATCTTATAAGAACAATCAAGGGAAAGCTTCTCCACAGTACAATCAACAGAAACCAGGTTTTCAATCCAAGCAATATGGACAGCCCTAGAAATCTAACTTGGAAACCCTCTTAAAAGGATTTGTTGTGCAATAAAAGAAATATAATGAGGACGTCACTGATGCTATTAAACATTTGACATCTCGTGTGGATGCTTTGACAACCCACAACAAAATGTTAGAGAGCCAGATAGCTCAACAAGCGAGTATTGCAAATGAGTCTGTGGGAAGAAATTCAAGGAAACAAGAGCAGAACTCCAGAGAGCACTATAGCACGATAACCACAATGAGTGGTAAGCAATTGGATGAACCCCAAATGCCCTAGGAAGAGCCCATACCTGTATTTGACAAGGAGAAATTTGAAGAATCCCAGCCTGATGAGGAAAAGCCTATAGGGAAAGAGAAGGAGGAAGTTTATGTGGGACCCCCTGCGTATGTTCCACCTATCCCTTTTCCTCAAAGGCTAGCCATAGCAAAGTTAGATAAGAAATTTGGCAAGTTCCAGGAAGTATTGAAGAAATTATACATTAACATTCCTTTCACAGATGCTCTGTCACAAATGCCTACCTACGCAAAGTTTTTAAAAGACATACTATCCAACAAGCGAAAGATTGAAGAATATGGAACTGTGGCACTTACAGAGGAATGCAGTGCGATAATACAAAACAAGATTCCTCAAAAGGTGAAAGATCCAGGGAGCTTCTCAATTCCATGCTAGATTGGTGACATGTCTTTTGAAGGAGCTTTATGTGACTTGGGTGCTAGTGTGAGTTTGATGCCCTTGTCAATTTGCAAGAAACTTGATATAGGCGACACGAAGCCAACTACTATCTCGCTACAACTAGCTAATCGATCTGTTCGACGTCCTGTGGGGATACTGGAAGATGTTGCTATAAAAATCGGTCAATTTTTCGTACCTACAAATTTTGTGGTGCTAGAAATGGAGGAAGACATGAAATTCCTATTATTCTAGAAAGACCATTTCTGGCTACTATAGGCACTGTTATAGACGTAAAGAGAGGGAGATTGACTCTAAATATTGGTTAGAATAACATTGATTTTGATCTTTCCTCTTCTCTTAAAAAGCCCTCTCCTTTGAGTTGGAAACAAAGAAAGAAAATTTGAAGAAAGAAATAGACCCTCTGGAAGTGTGCCTTATTGAAGAAGAAGATAAAGAGGATATTTGGGAAAAAGCTCATATTTATGCATAGATGTTGGAATCGAGGCTGGCGATTGAACCACATTAGGCCAAAATTGAGAGACTTATTCTGGTAAAACCTGAACCACTAAAGACAAATAAATTAGAACTCAAATCGCTTCCCCCAAAATTAAGATACAAATTCTTGGGAGAAGACTCTACATATCCGGTGATTGTGAGTGCCGCTTTGGATCAAATTCAGACGAAAAGATTGCTTGATGAGCTTCAACGGCATAGAAAGGTAATTGGATATTCATTGGATGATATACGTTGAATTAACCCTTCTTTGTGTATGCACGGGATTTACCTTGAAGAAAACTGCAAGCCCTCTATTGAGTATCAACGTCCATTGAATCCTATCATGAAGGAGGTGGTAAAAAGGAGGTTCTTAAGTTACTGGATGTTGAGGTGATCTACCCAATTTCTGATAGTGAATGGGTTAGTCCTATTCATGTGGTTCCAAAGAAAGGGGGAGTTATAGCAGTAAGAAATGAGAACAACGAATTGATTCTGATGAGAACGGTAACTGGGTGGCGTACGTGTATCGATTACCGAAAATTAAATAAAGCCACCTGGAAAGATCACTTTCCTCTTCCTTTTATTGACTAAATGCTTGAACTATTGGGCACTAATTCTTATTTTAGTTTTCTTGATGGCTTTTCAGTATTTTTTCAGATACCTATTCATCCTGAAGATCAAGAGAAGACTACTTTTACGTGTCCAAATGGGACTTTCGCATATAGGCATATGCCTTTTGGCTTATGCAATGCCCCGGCCACTTTTCAACGATGCATGATGGCCATTTTTTCGGATTTCATTGAAAATATTATGGATGTTTTTATGGATGATTTTTCGGTGTGTGGATCTTCATTCGATGATTGTTTATCTAATTTGTCGTGTGTCTTGCAGAGGTGCGAGGAGGTGAACTTAGTTCTTAATTGGGAGAAATTCCACTTTATGGTTCAAGAAGGAATTGTTCTTGGACACCTAATCTCACAAAGAGGCATTGAAGTAGATAAAGCTAAGATTGAAGTTATCAAAAAACTACCTCCTCCCACCTCAGTCAGGGGAATTTGAAGCTTTTTGGGACATGTCGAGTTTTATCATCAATTTATTAAATATTTTTCTAAAATTGCTAGGCCTCACAAATTTATTGTGTAAGGATGTTGATTTTCACTTTGATAGGGATTGCACGGAAGCTTTTGAAAAATTGAAGAAATCTCTTATTTCTGCACCCATCATGCAACCTCTGGACTGGACACTCCCTTATGAGTTGATGTGAGATGCAAGTGACCAAGCAGTGGGAGCAGTGTTGGGACAGCAAAAAGATAACAAGCTTCATGCCATTTATTTTGCTAGCAAGACTTTAGATGGGGCACAAATTAATTATGCGACAACCAAAAAGGCGCTTCTTGCCATTGTTTTTTGCTTTTAACAAATTTCACTCCTATATTATTAACTCTAAGGTTGTTGTCTTTATAGATCATTCGACGATTAAATACTTGGTGAGTAAAAAGGATGCAAAGCCTATATTGATTTGATAGATATTGCTCCTACAAGAATTTGATTTTGAGATAAAAGACAAGAAAGGTGCTGAGAATTTAGTGGCAGATCATTTGTGTAGACTAACCAAGGAAAAAGACGTGGAGGATGATTTGGAGATCAATGATTCTTTTCAAGAAGAATATCTTTTTGCTATTATAAGACATGAGGCACCATTGTATGCGGATATTGTAAACTTTCTCGTGTCCAATATTATGCCTCATGTTCTGACATCTCAAGGGAAGAAGAAATTTAAGTCGGAAGTTAAACATTTTTTCTGGGATGAACCATATTTATATCGACAATATGCAGACAGATTGTTTTGTATATGTTTGCCAGAGGAAGAGATTCACGATGTGCTCTCACACTGTCACTCTTCTCCTTATGGAGGGCATGCCAGTGCATCAAAAACAGCATTCAAAATTCTTTAGTCAGGTTTCTATAGGCCAACAATTCTTCGTGATGCTAGGAAATTTGTCCAATTATGTGATAAATGCTAGCGAGCTGGTAATATCACTAGAAAGGATGAACTGCCTCAACACGGGATTTTAGAAGTTGAAATCTTTGACATTTAGGGAATAGATTTTATGGGCCCTTTTCCTTCTCTACGTTGATTATATATCTAAATGGGTTGAGGCATCTGCTGAAGCCAATAACGATTCACGTGTTGTAGCCAGGTTGTTTAAGAAGATAATTTTTCCTAGATTTGGTGTTCCCAGAGTTCTGATTAGTGACAGGGCTCTCATTTCATTGAAAATAAGCTCGAGTCGTTGTTAAGGAAATATGAAGTACACCATAAAATTGCTACACCGTACCACCCACAGACGAGTGGACAAGCTGAAGATTCAAATCGAGAAATAAAGAGGATTCTTAAAAAGACTGTGTCGGGGACAAGGTAGGATTGGGCGCTGAAGCTTGATGATATTCTTTGGGCCTCTAGGACAACTTTCAAAACCCCTTTAGGCATGTCTCATTTCTAAATTATCTATGGAAAATCTTGTCATTTACCAGTGTAACTTGAGCACAGAACTTATTGAGCGATGAAGAAGCTAAATTATGACCTAAAGAGTGCTGAGGAGAGAAGAAATTTCACTTAAATGAACTAGATTAGATCAGGAATTCTGCCTACGAGAGTGCCCAGATATATAAAGAGCGTGCTAAAAAGTGGCACGACCAGTGAATTTCAAAAAAAGAATTTTTTTAAAGGAGACAAGGTTTTACTATATAACTCACATCTTAGACTATTTCCAGGGAAATTAAGGAGTCACTGGTCGGGGCCTTTTATTGTTCAAAAAGTATTCCCATATGGCGCAGTAGAGATATCAAAGGAAGGACAAGAAGGGTTCAAGGTGAATGGGCAATGCTTGAAGCATTATTTTGAAGATGATCAATGTGAAGAAGATGTGCATTTGATTCTATCTGATCCATCAGAACATCCTTAATCCTAGCTATGGTCAAGCTAAAGACCTTAAACAAGCGCTTCTTTGGAGGCAACCCAAATTCTTGACTTTTACTATTCTTTGTTTTAGTTTTTGATTTTCTTTAATTTTTTTTAGAAAATTTTGCAGCATGTATTGATGAATTTTTATTGATAGAAAATCTTTTCACAAGTTGTTTTATATGTATAAAATTTTTAAAAATTTTTACATGAAGAGTAAATGCCAAACGAGACATTCACGGGAGCAGCCGTGAGACACTCACGGATCGTGATTCTTTGCAACAATATCTTTGTGAGAATGGTAAACTGTGATTTTGATTGAAACATGACGGTATTTGATATTTCAGACTTGTTTACTGTGTAAAATTTGAATATCTTTGATTTGACATATTTTCTGGATTTTTCTGAGTCATGTTTCGTTCTTTTGATATAATTGTACAGGGTTTCACTAACATTGCAAAGGGAACCCTTGCAAAATATTTTCTAAAATCCCTCATTCATTAATTTAATTTTCATACACATGCAACAATCTAAGTCTGGGGTGTTTTTTATGTTTTGCCATTCCTTTGAAGCTTTATAGATATAAATTCTGAATGTTTATGATTTTTAACGATGCACTAGATTGTTTTTATCATCGATTTTGGACTTAGAAAGCTTTTTGGACATTTAATTGGATGCATTAGAAAATTTTTGAGATTTCATGTAGACTTAGATTGTTGAGTAAGTTCAATTCTGGTATTGACAAAATTTATATATAGATTGTTATATGTTCAAACGACATGTGCATGGTGTTTTTGTACTTTAAGTTTAATTTATCTTCCTTTGGTTGATGGAAAGTTTTTATGGATAGAAATTAGGTGATACATATATTTTATTTGAGATGCTCCAACTCCTCTGGTTCTATAATCTGAGGTCACAAATTACCAATACCCGGCTCTCTCTAGATGGATATAAAAAAAAAAGAAGAAGAGAGAGAGAAAAGAAAAGACTCTTCTACTTGGCATTCTGAAAAATTGGCAGTGGTACCGAAGACATGAGTTGAAGTTTAGAAATAAAAAAAAGTTAGAAAAAGAGAAAGTTGTAGGCTAAGTGGATAACTCCGCTGACTTTAAGATTAAAACTATGAGTTAAATTATACTGCTATATGGTATACTTTAAACAATGTTATGATACATAACAGTTTAAAAACCAAATTAAATTAAAAATCTCCTATCTATAATTTTGCCAAATGACTCGAAGTAAACTTCTTTCTATTGATTAAAGAAGATTTATTAAGCCTGTAAGTATTTGATGCTTAGTACGTGTTGAATGAACATTATGACATGAATTGTAAATTTTATCTTTCTTGGATTGTAAATTCTTAACGATTCATTTTTACTATGTTCTCTCTTAAATTATTTAAGATCTGAAAAGTTGCTTGCTTGAAATGCAGACTAAGAACTTTATTGATGAAAGAACAATTGAGTGTCCCTTATCTTTACATTCTCTCGGCATATAGATGTATTGCTTGAGGACAAGCAAAATTCCAAGTCTAGGGTATTTTGATGCGTTGTATTTACACCACATTTTTACTTGCATTTTATATTGTATTTTAGGCTTAATTGCATGATTTTATGCGAATTTTGGTGTTTTTACTTCCCTTGGCATAGAATCTTCACTTTTCTTGGTTTTATTAAAAATGCAGGTAAAAAGGCATAAAAATGATGGATTTCATGAGTTTTAAGGCCATAGCACGATTCCCGAGAAGGTCACAACATGTCAAATTTGGAGCAAAAACAGTGAAAATCACAACTTTCATGGCCTTGGTCGTAATTTTGGCGTTCAAACGGGCGAAAAATAGCTGAGTATGGAAATCCACATAAAGTTTCACGGGTGAAGCCTGAATCCATCACAGACCGTGAAACTTTCTGTGTACAAAGGGGTGTAGACACAGAAGCATTTATGGCCTCGGCCATAAACTCATTTTAGGCCGTGAAAACGTCCGCCCTTCGAGTTTTTTACTTGATTCGTCTCCGAATCGAACCAGATTTGAACAAAACTTTGCATAAAGTTTCCTTCTTGGGTTTTCGATTGATCAAGCTATAAAACATGGGATTTTTCGAGGGTTAAAGAAAACTTTTCGGACGAAGACGATCGGCGGTGGCGACTAATGCGAATTTTTTATTTTTGATCAGATTCTGATAAGATTTCACGCAAAAGAGAAGTTTGATCAGCTCTTCTTCATCTTCAGATCGAGGGAAAGCTAGTTTAACTATTTTCTTAGTGAAGTTCTTGCAATTTAGAGAAGAATTCATGCTTGTTCATCTTATAAACATGATGTTTCTTAAGAACATGAGCGAGTAAACCTTTATTTCAGGATTAAGGGCATAGGCCGCTGACAATTATGAGTTAATCTATATTTTTACACCTTTCATATGATTGTTTTGTCATGATTTGATTGAAATTGTGTTTAACCTGTAATTTACATTGGCCACGTATAATTGTGATGTAGACGTTGCGAGAAGTATCGGGAGGTGAATCGCAACGTCGGATCTATTTTAATCAAACCTACGAATCCAATCACGAGAGTACTTTGGATTCGTTTGAAGGATTTATTAGGTTTCTCATAGAACTTAATGGGTCTAGGTACATTAATTATCACGAGAGCAGGTAGTTAACGTAGTTGGACACCGGATTACGCTTCGGGAGGAGGTAATCCGTATATTAGGAAAAGTCCATTTCAAGATCATAACTTTCTGATTAAAGGGTTATATGATTCATACTTGTCAGCGTGGTGAAACCCTGAGTCCCAATCTTCCAGAATTTAAATCTCTCTTAACGCAGTTTTCGACATTGCTCGTACTTAGAGTTCAACACTAACCACTTATTGATTTTGCCTAGATTCAAATGAGTTGAAAAGTTGGTATTTAACCGCCTAATCCTCGAGGGAATGATCTTATTTTATTACTTTGATAAATTCGTACACTTGCGGATGTATCAATACTCATTGCCCTTCTTGCAATCCTTAACCTGCTGAGATAAGGGCAATCACCCAGTCCATGCCCCGCATAATCTCAGCAAGTCTCTCTTGATGGGTCTATCCGACCATGAGAGGAGAAATTATTTCTTCCACATATGGGTCTATCCCAGTCATGTGAAGAAAGCAGAAAACCAAAAGAAATCGAATAGAGGATAGGAACAGGAAACCTATAATTTTCCTACTTAGAAAACCATGAGCCATCACATGCATAATTTTTTTAAAAAATACATATGGCATGTGAGCATACAAGAAAGCAATAAAAACACCGTTCGAGTCTCGCAAGTCGCTCTGATACCACTATTCGAAAACTCTGGGGATTTTAAAATTTTTACATACATACATAGATAGATATAGTGGAAGCAAATCCCCGAAACAAGTCAGCCCCAAAAACCCAATGGATCGATTCAAACAAGGGAGTCAACACAGTGTGATAGAGATAGTACCTCAAAGCAATTGATGGAGAAGATGTTGTAGCCGCCCAAGTGTTCGCCCTCTACAGTCTCGCACACAACCGATGCTAGAGTTCTCTTCTTCCACACCTGGTGCTAGCCTTGGGAAGAAGATCCATGCCAAGGGAGAGTCCTCCAATCCACTTGTGCCAGCACCAAGTTGGGATGCACCAAGGAAGAAGATGGAAGGAAGAGACCACCAAGCAAAAGTGCATACTTGTGCCAAGAGGAGGAAGAAGCAAGGTGCCCGTGGCTTAATGGAAGAAGAAGATGCTCCAAGGATCCAAGTTGGTGCCCCCTTTATTATCCATTCCTCCAAGGATTAGTGTAAGAGGAGGGGTCGGATAGGGTCACATATATAGGAGCAGGAGGCGGTTTGGGGAGTATGGAAGGTGAAGGTGATTAGGGCTTGAATTAAGGAAAATATTCAATTAATTATCTTGATCAAATCCTTAATTCCATATGTGCCTAAGCCTTGCCTAAGCAAGCTCATGCCATATGTGCCCACATCATTCCATATGAGGCAATAATTCCATCCATGCACCTAGACCTAGTCAAGGCATCATGATGGATTGCCCAATGAGGCTTGGGCGCAAGTCCTAATCTAATTAGGACTCTAATTATGTTAATAATCAGCCCACATGTGTCTATCACAATCCAATTAATATCTTAAGTGATTAAATCCGAATATAATCTCAATCAATCACTTGGAAGATATGATTTAAAGCCGTATGCGCCAATCCTAGTCCAACTAGGACTCTTCATGTGCCTATGCCATAAAATCCTCCCCATTATACCCTTTTATTCTCTTATCTCTTTATTACAACTTATTAGCAAGCCCCATTGGGTAATGGGCCTATCCCAAACTTCATTATGCATATTAACCAAGCCATTGGATCCAATCCAATATAACCCAAGGACAAATGAGGCTAACCATGGTTAATTTTGGTCAATATGCCAAAAATAAAGTTTGGCTCCAATAAGCTTCTTCCATCTCATCAGGCCCATTAGCGTTGATGAAATCTCCCAAATAGACCTGAGATATGAAATAACTTCATATACGACCCTGTAGGTCCCTCTAATGTTGGCAGTGATGAACTTAGGTCATTACAAACAGTGAGTGGCACCTAGCAATGCATCACTACTACCCAAGTCTTTGGAATGAATATCAACATTGATATCCCCATCATCGCAACGAGGTACCAATGCATTATAGTCCCTTTGCCAAACTGATATCCGATTGGACAAGTGTGTCACCACTTGTTTTCACCCAATCTCATGGTCATGACTAAATCAGGTTCTTACCTGGGTATGGCCATACACTTACAGTCATAGAACCATAAGGGAGCCCCATGGATATCAAGCTTCCCTGAGGAAGGGGCAAATCCTATGTCTGTCCATTGATATTCGCATATGGGTCGTGACATAGTCAATGACAACCGTTATAACCTCCCAACTATGGTGAGGAGTTAGGTTGTATCAAAGCATGTCTCTAACCACATGGAAGAGTCAATAACCTCAAGTCAAATGATCAATGCATCTTCTGTCACTTGTGAGGTTTACTCATGACAACAAGTTAGAGCCTCAAAGCGGATCAGTCCAGTATATGTACAACTGATGTACCCATATACCTGCGTTAGCACCTTATGCCTAACCAACCCATACACCAGTCTCACATGTACTAGAGCTATCCTGTATCCACTCAGGTACTGGACTAGGGATATAGTTTGTGCACAAACAAAATCTATCTCTAGGGATATTATTATATAAGTACATATTCACATATGTAAACAAAGCATAATAATGACAATGCCAGAATGATATATAAGATATCAATGTCAAATAGTACATAAGATAGACCAACATCTGGTCCTAAGAGCATATACACCAACACTAGTAGCTTTAGAACTAGTACACTCTGAAGATGAATGGCTTAAAACCTATGTTCTTCCCTACAAATGGCAATATCTATTAGCACTCTAATCTCTGACAATAAAGCTATAATTGACTTTTGCAAAAAGACACTAGTAAATGCAAAATTAAGTAGGCATATAGAAATAAGATTGAAGGTAATAAGATGGTTATCATCACATAATATAGTATCCTTATCTTTTTCTTAAAATTGATAATAACTTAGCTAATTGCCTCAATAAAAGTTTGAATCAAACCAAAGTGATGGCTTCATCGAGGAGAATGGGGATTTGTCCATAATGGTCCCTTCTATAGTAGAAACCTAACCTCCGTGATAGATATACCAAAGGAGGTTCAATAGGCAGCAACAAGCTGACTAGTTGGCCAAAGAGTACAAAAATATTTATAAAATATAGTATTGTGTTAATTGGAGTTGTATTATTCAAAAGGCTCAAATACTCCATTTCTAAAATGATTAATGTACTCCTATGTGGAGGTAGGAAGAGCTATAACCCTAAAAGAAACCCAAACGTATATTCTAAGAAGTGACTCTACACACTTCTTTATAAGGGACTTCTCCTATGTGTGAGTTTTTATATATGGCTTCAAACTAGAAATTAGACATTTCTATCAAACTCTCACAAAAAGAAAGATACATATGCACGACAAAAAATACACAGTAGTTATATCATGTGTGCACAATTTAATATTGCGTCAAAAGGGGTGTAGTTCAAGACCTAGTTCACTATATACCTTCAAGTGGAGTTTCATGTATTAAGTGTGTTGAGCATTGCTCATCACTAACTGCATGATATACGTATCGAGCAAAATTGTTTTTTGGCTTTATCATATTAATTTGGACTTTTTTTTGGGGGGGAGGGGGGGGGGGGGATTGTTCGAGTTTTGAAGAGAAAAAAAAATAAATGTCTCCTTAAGTCTAATGAAAAAATTTTAATTGAGTTTTTCATGCATATTTATTACAAATTTGCATCATAGTTTCCTCTATTTATAATAAAATTATTTTAATTTTATTATATATTACAAAAAAAAACCTTCATTTCTCTATTTTGTGAATTTTTAGGTAAAAGGCCCCAAAAATAAGCAAAATTGAATATATTTTATCATGAAGTTGTTCAAACTATGCAAGGGGACATTCACCAGAAATTTAAAGACCAAAGCTGAAAGAAAATTTTTAGTGGTGATTCTAAGGTGATGAAAGATTTTAAAAATTTTGAAGATGAAATAATAGTTCCCAAGCAGAAATGAGGCCACATTATAAATTTCAAGCCAAAATAAAAATGATGACCATGATTACAATCATGGAGACCGAGCCTAACAAGCGAACAGGTGATCCTTTCTTCCCCAATTTCTCCTACATCAGGCTATAAAAGAAGCCCAAACCTTAGGGCATTGGGAGAGTGCATAGAGAGCAACAATTCCACCAACTTAGAGTTGCTATCATCGCCTCCTTCCGCTGATTCAAAGTTGAGAAGTAGAGATCAACATTTGAACCCTAGTATCACCTTCCAATGCTCGTAACCAAGAGGATATATAAAATTGGAGTGTGCAAATCCTATAGAGGATGGCTAGGAGCACGAAGGCAAGTTCGAGCTTCAAATCCCATCAAATTCCATTAAGAATCACAATCACCACTAGCAGAGAGAAAATCTCATATTATAATATTATTATATGAGAGAGTTGTCATATTGTTACTTTCTTATTTTCTAAGTTGATTATAACTTTTTATCCATGTTTCAGATGATTTGCGCTATGATTTTTTAGCTCGAACATATTTTTGGGCTATGAGGAGTAATCCGTTGATTTTTCTTTTAGTAATGCATGTTTAGCATATTTTGTTATTTTATTCAGGGTTTGTTAATTTGATTATAGATGTTAATGTTTTTATAGTTAGTGGTGTCTAATTTATTACATGATATAGGCGTCATGACAAGGAATAAAAGGTGACTCATAACACTAGAACCCTTTAGTTGAACCTGTAAGGGCTAGAATTGGAAAGTAGCTAGGTTGTAGACTTCAACTAGTGAAGCTTATACCACGTGTAATATTTTAAACTGTATAACTATATTGCATTGGAAATTAGGACAAGGACTAAAAAATATCTTCTAGTTTTGAAACCCTATAATTAAACCTATAATTGTTAGACTATAAAAGTAGCTACATTATATGGGGGAATTAAATAATTTATGTTTTGTGTTTAATGAAGTAAATTATATGGGTAAACTATAGTGACAACTGGGTATCGATCTAGTGAAACATTAGGGTGAGCTACTGAAATGAAACATTCTATAACTTACTATAACTTAAAGTAAATTTCCTTTAACAACCCTAGGGAATTTTAACTTATGGTGTTAGCATAATTTTTACTCTTGGAAATCATTGTGGTGAAACCTCATACCCGAAACTTCCCTACATTGATCACTAGTTTGCTCTATTTTTTTGCTTTCCACTTATTTCCTATTAAGCATCAAATTGTCTAGAATACTCTATCATGATAACATTAGTACTTAATTTTAGTGTCCCAATGGATTGATATTTTTATTATTGTGACTAATTGTGCACTTCTAGTGTGTGTCCCAACTTTGTGCCACTGTTTTGGCTGTAATGTAAAAATTGTAATTGGCACCAAGTCCAGGAACATTATCAAAGTCCCACATGGAAGGACTAGGAGAGGAGACTTCTCAAGTGCATTAAATTTGTTTATCTAAGTTGATCCAAAATCACACACACACGTGCATGCGCCATGCCACACCATGCCAAGCCGGGTCAGGTTGGGTCATCGTCGTGGTCACAGGTGTAGGTATAACCCATTAAAGACTAATTCTTGTAGGGCATTTAATTTATATTTCTTTAGCAAAGTTTTTTGCCAGAGTACTTTCTCCTCTTACAATATGCTCTTTCTCCCGACTTACAAGCATTGATGAAATGTGTGAGTAAGAGTGGATTCATAGATACTCTCCACCTACTATGAGTTATAAGTGAAACATGCCACATAACCAACAATATTTTTTTCTCCATGTGAATTGTCTAGCCCTTAATTAATTAATTCTTAAAATTCTTTGAATGAGTGTAAAATGAATGGATTGAGGCTTTGAGTAACCATGAAAATCATCATTGAGTTTTCTACTCATAGTAAGAGGAAAATCACAACATATATAGCATCAACAGTTTCAAACAAGGACAAATATGCGTATAATGCATGATAGTGATAAGTAGGATCCTTTGTTCCATCTTATGGGTCCATGACTAAAACCTTCACTTCGGCGCGGCCTAGGAATGCCTTAATTGGTTGTGGGTAATGGATCAATAATCCTCTTCATGTGGAGAGAGATGAATATCCAAATATAGTTATTCTAGTTGAACTTTCTATGGTGTAGGGACCTCTGGCTACTCATTTGGAGGAGGGGGATTGCTAGACTAATCAAATAGGTGGATAAGTTGATAGTTGTGGTGGTTACCGGAGGTGTTATTGCATGAATGCTTATAAGGGCTCCCAATAGTTCTATCATATATTTTTAAGGGGCAAACTAACCCTAGTTAATGGAGTGGTGATGTAGCCGCATGTTGTTTTCTAAAAGGACACACTTATAAATACAAGTTGGTAGACTTATTTCAGGTGTTGCGGCCAAAACCTAAGTGTTGGCGTACAGGGCTATTGTCACACCCTGACACGGCTCCAAAAACTTGTTGTCCCTAGACTTGTAGTGTCTGCAAGTGCACGGAAACTTAAAGTAATAAAGAAAAGTATTGATCCCACAGAGACCTTATTGTTAAGTACCAAATAGTTGTATTCTCACTAGCTAAGTAAAACAAATATGATGCAAGTAAGCAATAGAAAGAATACGAAAGATAATCAGAGAGATAAACTGGGACTAGGGTTTCATCCACCTTAATTTCAATGACTAGATATGAATAAAAGGCCGTCAGACTAATTTTATTATGATAAAGACTTAATTTACTTCATTAAAGGGATCATCTCACTTTCGTACAGACAATCATGCAGGGATCGATCCTCGCTTTCGTGCAAGATCTATCCCAACACTGAAGATAAGTAAATCATCAATCAAAGAATTCAAAGATCACTTTCGTGCATCCGAATTCTAAGTTGATTGTCTCGAGTGGAATCTGAAGGATCACTTTTGTGCATCCGAGTCTCAACACAAGTTCTACTTATGGCTTTCCGACGACTCGATCCTCACTTTCGTGCAAGATCAAATCAAGTCTAAAACAATAACTCAACCCTAGATTTAAATTATCAACATGACAATAATATCACTAAAATCAAATAATAAGAACTAACCTAAGTAAGATCCTATCATGCAATTCTAGGGTTCCAAGTTCTCAAGCAAGTCACATTTCGGTCCTTATTGCAAGAACTCTAAAACATGAATAATAACATTAATCTATGGAGAATCAAAGTACAATCATACACATAAGTAAAATTATCATCATAAAACTATTCTGACGAAGGTAAAAAGTTATCTAATCATTAAAAATCAAGTGAATTACTCCCCCATGTCCCAAAGTAAGTTTTTAAGCTATCATAGAGGGAAGATTACAATAATTCATGGTGAAGGAAATCAAAACAGAGAGAGAAAACAATTTACGGTACGGCCGTAAAGAGGTTTACGGCCGTAATCTGCGATGAACAGCAGCGGCACACGGTTTTGCATTGATATCTCGTCCGTCTGGGCTCCTTTCTCCTTGAAACTTCTGGTGCACCTTCTCCTCCACTATGCGTAGCTTCCACTCAAATTTCACGGCCGGAGATAGCCTGTACGCTTCCCAGCGGCGAACCCTAAGGCGAATGTGTGTAACTCGATTTCTCTCTACATGGTGGATGAAAATTAGGGCTTTCGCCCTTGGCGTGTTGTTCTCCTCCTCCGAGGCTCTCCTTCTCCTTCTTACGACTTCGAATATAAAGGCCTGGATCATCCGCGCAAAAATCGAACTTCAGAGTTGAACGGGAAAGTCGCGAGCAGCGTTGTAATTACGACCGTAATGGACTTTACGGTAGTGCCATAATCTGGACAGCGAGTTCTTGGGTTGAAATCTTTTGGAATTACGGTACTGTAACTGTCTTTACGGCCGTGCCATAATGTCAGCAATATTTCGGGTGGAAAATCGACCCGAATTACGGTACCGTAACTATGTTTACGGTAGTGCCGTAAACTCCATCAATTCTCTAATAAAAAACACTCCAAAATACGGCACCGTAAAGATGTTTACGGTAGTGCCGTAATCATATGAAATTTTCTGCCTGGAAAAACTCCAAATTACGGTACCGTAAAGATCATGTTGGGCGTGCCGTAATTTGCTCTGAAGCTACAAATCTTCTGAAATTTGAAGTGTGATCTCTTTTTGATGTTGTGAATTCAGTTATGCATCTAGATTACTCGAAATCGACTAAAAATCATGTTTTTTTGCTTGAAAATAATCAAAAATAGAAAAGAGTGTAGATTCTGTAAATATTGATAAAAAATGCATAAAAATAAGCAAAGTCTATTAATATGACACAAAAATACCAATGAAATGGCTTAAAATTTACTATAAATTTCGGTGTCACCAAACACGTAAGGCTCAAACTTTGCTTGTCCTCAAGAAAAAACCAAAAAATTTTCAAAAACTGGTCATAGGCATAGGCTTTCTCATGAAGAATAGATTTCTAAAATACAATCACTAATGAAAATTTCCATCAATTGTTACTCAAAACTTCAAATAAACATATCATTCTTAGATCTCAATTGACGGAGTCATAGACGCATATGAGGGTAGCCAAAGCCCTCTGGACGACGCATGGATTGACTCCCCAGGGGTTGGAGAAGACGCCCCCCAATTTTTAGAAGAAACGGAGCTCTCTGCCCCCCAACACGACCAGGCCGTGTTCCCATACACGGCCGTGTCCGTGGAGCCGAGACGAGCACAGCCCAGTGAACACCCGTTCCTCCTCCTGTGCTCAACCCAACGAGAATCCATCACAGCAAACATGGCCAGGCCGTGCTACCAGACACAGCCGTGACGCGGTCAAGCAGAAACACGAACACCGACACGGCCTCCGCCACGGCCTCCGCCACGGCCGTGCCATCACCCATGTTCCCCTCGGCCGACACTTCTACAGCCGAATACGGCCGTGCCTCTCGACACGGCCAGCCCATGCTCCCCATGACCGAGAACTTCAAGGCCCGTGACACGCTCCAACCTTCGCCCGTGAAAGTCTCGGGGAAATCTTTTGTCGCTGAACACGGCTGTGCTCTTCAACACGGCCAAGCCGTGTTCTCCTCGGCCGAGAACATCACGGCCTCAGACACACCCGTGCTCCCACTCGTGTCCACTTCTGTGCAGATTCTAGACGCCAAGCATGGTCGTGCTCTTCAACACGGCCAAGCCGTGTTCTCCTCGGCCGAGAACACCACGGCCTCAGACACGCCCGTGCTTCCTCCCGTGCCCGCCTCTGTGCAGATTCCAGATACTGAACACGGCCATGACTGAAGGGTTTTAGAGGGGTCCCCTTCAAGGGGGAGCGAAACCCTATAGATAGCGCAAGTGGTCTTCTTTGTTTTAGCAGCGGAATTAGGGTTTAAACTTGATCGCATGCTATACTTTCATATGATCAACTTAAACAACAAATGAAAGATTCGTTACCATGGCCATGGGAAGGAGGCGGCTTGGAAGCAAAGAGCAAGATAGATCTTCTCCACAAGTGACGCACACAAAAGAGGGATGACTTCTTCTTGTTGATCTTTGTGCTAGCAAAGATCTTCAAGAGTCCTTGCCGAATGGAAGGGATAGGTTGAGATGCTTCCTTGGCCGAGAGCTCTCCCTTGTCGTTCACCTTCTTCCACACGAGATGGCAAGCAAGCAACGTCAATCACAAGCGAGCAAAAGCGTTTAGGCGATAACAACAAAAATGGCGTTAC
Source organism: Costus lasius (assembly GCA_027563935.2). Classification (NCBI taxonomy): domain Eukaryota; kingdom Viridiplantae; phylum Streptophyta; class Magnoliopsida; order Zingiberales; family Costaceae; genus Costus; species Costus lasius. The sequence continues at coordinate 32,092,232 of CM050449.1, read as the reverse complement.
ATGACTTCCCAAAATGGAAAGTCATGAAGCCATGTTCCAACGCCAAAACGCCTTCCTTCATGAACCATGCGTTCACATAGTGAACCGGTTCATTCTTTGGTTCAATTCGATTTGGCTCATAGACCAAAATCAAACCAAGCCAAGCCAATACATGGTCTAGACCTTCTATGAACCTAATGGCTCAAAGTCTAACCGTCCATCTCCTGATGCTCTTGATCTCACCGATCTAGCATCTCCTCTCTCGATCGAAGCTTACCGATCTCAAGCCCTAATCAATCAAACATGATCAGACTAGATCTCACTTACAATCAGAGTTTAAATCCCTTTAAACTGAACCCAACTAATTCAGTCCACACGATCTGACTTAAGTAAGTCATATCATCAATTTGTGCGACCCTGAGGGTTTCCTTTAAATGTCGGTAACAATAACTTTCGTTATCACGATCAGTGAGGGGTATCTAGCAACACATCACTGTCTCCCGATATAAAGGAAAGAGTCTTCCAAGACTACTCCCAAACCACAGCACAAGTGTGAATCAACTTCACAAGGCATGCATGTGTCCTTTGCCACTGGATGTTCTTATTGGACAAGCGGGTCAAGCTTGTAACTCCAATACTATGAGTATGATTAGATCAGACGAGCATAGTCATCTGGGTATGGCCATACACTTTCTCAATCATCTCATATAGGGGGGCCCCTTTAGAACATCACACTCCTTGAACAAGGAGACGGCAATCCTATATCTATCACTAGTGCCCTAACCTGACTCATGATCATTATCCAAGATAGTCTATGATCATTATGTTTTAAATGATATTGAACTACCTCAAAACAATGACAATCATCATTTAGTCACTCAAGTGATCTCAACTCAGAGGACATGTGCCACTTAGTGCATTCAAGGATTATTCACATTGTGACAAGCAATTGAATATCCTAGTAGGGTCTGTCCAGTACATCCAATGTACCCATGAGTCTACATCTTATTCCATGCTCAAAGCATCCTATAAGATTAGAACACATATTAGTCTCAATCATATCAAGGCTGTCTCATGTTCACCAAGATATCTCGACTAAGGACATATAGCCTGTCAGCCTAGCTGAACAGCTTTGAGACATTATTCAGTAGTACACTTATTACTGCAGACAAGGTAACAACCTGAATAATAACCATGCTTTTATAAACATAAGAGTTTATTACATGATACTGTTACAATCCCAAAGGCCTCAAACATTAGCCTTAAGGGCATACCCCAACAATGACGACAAGCACGGCCAGGCTGTGTTCAGCCCCAGAAAGCCTAAAGAGGTGGTTTTCCACCCCGTTCGTCGCTCGCAACGGTCTTTCACCCCCGGACCGTTTCGTGGGCGTGATAAGCTCTTCTACAGCCACAACCTACCCCATCCGCTCCAACAACGTGGCTTCTCCTCCGTCAACGACATCCCTTCATCCGCTACACATTTCTAGGGAGCTGCCCCGAGGCCCGGCCTCCGACCACGGTCTTACCACCGACCGTTACAACAACTGGGTACTCAACTTGGCCAAGGACACCGCCACCAACGTCCAAAACCAGGCCACAATCAGCAAGTTCTGCTGCTTTGTGGTCGCCTGCTCGGAGATGGTGTAGCCCATCGGAGACGGCCCATTCAACGGCCCAACGCCCCAGTTCACGCGCCCCGGCACCTCGGCATCTTTCCCTGTAGAAGTTAGTTGTTTGCTTTTAGGTAGTTAGGTTACTTTTCAGGTTGTTAGAAGGTATCTTGACTTTCTTTAGGAAGGTAAATATTTGTTGTCTTATCTACCAACCTTCATGTGAGGGTCATGTGATCTCCTCTTCCCTCTTGTTCTATAAAAGAGGGCTGAGGCTGTGGTTTGTAGTCAGTTGATGTTGTAGTACCGCTTCCCCCACGCGAAGCCTAGGTCCAACAAAAATCCGAGGAGCTCGCCTAGAGTCCCCTCGCCCTGTGTTCTCCTTGTACTCCTCTTTACTACTTTCAATCAAAACACCCAGCGAACCCCACTAGGTGGTCGGGTCCTTTGCATTTCATTCCGCTACGTTTGCATCCTGGGTGAGCAAGAGTGCTTGGTTGTCGTAGCATCGTGAAGAACCCGCGCGTGCGTGCTTGCAACAGAAAATTGGCTATGCGATCGAGGTGATTGTTTTCCATTAGTGATTCGATCCATGGTTTGATTTCGCTCCGAGTGTTGCTCAAGTCACATCTAGCGCTATTTCTTCGGTTTTCTCCGCCAGTTTCCATCGTTCGCTGCACGTTTCTCTTCCCTCGTCTCTAGACCCTCTTTCGGATTTTTGCATCATAGTCCCCCCCACCGTAGAGTACTAATCTAAGAAACCCTCCTACACATCTGCTGCGTCAATTTTGGTATCAGAGGCAGGTTGAAGCTAACTTTTGTCTAGCTTCACCGGTCTCACGCTGCATTTCATTCGGCTTCTTCGAGTTTTATTTCAGCATTCATTCGCATTTCTTACATCATGACCACTAAATCAAGAACCTCTTACCAACAACCCCCTTCCCCGGTGCCCGTTACGACCGAAGAAAGTACTCCACCTAGGGTAGAGTCGGTTGAGGCGCTGTCCACACGTCTAGAGGCGATGGAAGCTATGTTTCAGCGCCTTATGTCATCGGTCCAACACCTCACGGACCAAGTAGTGGAACTCCGTGCTAAGCCCGCCGCGGGCCAGCCCTCTGCTAGTGTTCCCCCTCTGTTGGCCCCGCTGCGCATGCAGGCCATTGAGTCTCTCTGGTTCGACCCATTTGCTGATGAGTCCGCGTGGGCAGAGGACGCCCCTCCCCCCCGACGCCCGGCCGCGCGTAGCCGCGAGGACGACGAGGTCCACCGGCTCACGCGTATTGACCCACCCATTTTCAATGGTAGTATAGACCCCCCGTGTCTTCCTCGATTGGGCGGCCGCTGTCGACCACTACTTTGAGTGGAGCGCCATGTCCAACCACCTTAAGGTTAGTTACGTGTGTCTCCTATTAACCGGCTCCGCTCAGTTATATTGGACGAACGTCGAGCGCCAATTAGTTGACCAGTGTCTTCCCCCCATCACCCGATGGGAGGAGGTGTGTTATCGCCTTAAGGAGAAGTATGTGCCTCCCACCTATAGACAGCAACTCCTTGACTCCTATTGCGTCGTCACCCAAGGCTCCGATTCCGTCGACGAATACCACACTCACTTCGACGAGCTCGGCATTCGGTGCAACCTTAAGGAGGACCCTGCATTCACCTTGTCCCGTTTTAAGCGCGGTCTCTGCGATGAGGTTTGCCGCGTGTTGCCCACTCTTGGCCTCGACTCGATCATCTCGGTCCTCCATCACGCCCGCGCGATTGAGCTTGACTTACGCTCCGCACCCCGCCGTGCGGACTTAGTTCCCCAGCGTCGTGTTGCCCCCGCTTATGCGGTGCCAGCCCCTCCCCCTCGCCATGAGGCACCTCCACGTCTTGCCCACACCGGGCCCCGACGACCTCCACGGGATGCTCTCCCTAACGCACCCCCCACCTCGTTTAGCCTGGGCGGAGAAGGGCAAGGCACTCGCCTCCGCCGTCCCGCCTGGCCCTTGTCGTCATTGTGGACAATCCGGTCACTTCAACCAGTAGTGCCCACGTCGTTCGCTTCACATCGCAGCCACTCCGCGCGACCCCTGCCCGTAGCCCGTCATCCCTTCTGTGCCTTCCTCGACCTAGGAGGTTGGTCCGCAGTGTTACTTCGGCGAGGAGTTGAGCCCACGCTATACCATGGTCGTCCGCTACACCTTGGTCCATAGCCCCCCTTCATCTGAGGATTGGAAGCACACGAGCATTTTTTACACCTACATCAAGTGTAATGGTCACTCGTGTAAAATTGTGCTCGACGGGGGTAGCAGCCTCAATGTCATCTCTTGGATGGCAGTCACCCAATTCGGCCTCGCACTAGAGCCCCATCCTCGGCCGCATTCGATCGCCTGGGTCGATACATCTAGTCTTCCTATTACCCACCGATGCCAGGTTCCCATCTACTTTGGTGACTCCTCCATAGGGAGTTCGTCTTGTTTAGTGACCACCAGGCCCTTTCCTTCCTCAATGCGCAGAAGAAGCTCATTCCTCGCCATGTGAAGTGGGTAGAGTTTCTTCAGCAATATACCTTTGTGATCACTCACAAAGCTGGAAAGGAAAACGTCGTGGTCGACGCCCTCAGTCGTGTCCGCTCCCTGCTTTGTTCGGTGTCCACGTCGATTCCCACGTTGGTCCATGTTCGTGACGAGTATACCGACTGCCCCGATTTTGGACCCACCTTCGCCCGGCTCCTTGTCGATGACCCCACGAACCTTCCCTATTGCCTCCATGATGGTTACCTTGTGAATGGTAACCGGTTGTGCATTCCCCGGTCCTCCCTCCATGAGCATCTGTTGCTCGAACTCCACGCTGATGGTGCCACTGGGCACCACGGTCGTGATAACACCCTTGCCTTGGCCGAAGAACGATTCTTACGGCCCACTCTTTGTAAGGATGTTGATAGGCTTGTTCGCCACTGTGGCACATGCCAACGTGCAAAGCCCCGTCGTGCTAATACCGGCCTCTATACCCCTCTCCCCGTTCCTAAGAGTCCTTGGCTGCACATTAGCATGGACTTTGTCCTGGGTCTACCCCGCAATGCCTCGCGACTCGACTCCATCTTTGTAGTCGTGGATCGCTTCTCTAAGATGGCACACTTTGTGTCTTGTTCTCGGACTGCCGACACTTCCCACATTGCCCATCTGTTCGTCAAGGAGATCATCCGGCTTCATGGTCTCTCCCTTTCCATCGTATCCGACCGCGACACTCGGTTCGTCAGTCACTTCTGGAAATCATTGTGGGCCCTCCTTGGGACCACTCTCAAGTTCTCATCGGCATACCATCCGTAGAAGGATGGTCAAACTGAGGTGGTGAATAGGAGTTTGGGTAACCTCCTGCGGTGCTTAGTTGGCGACTTCCCACGCCATTGGCCTGATCACCTTCCGATCACGGAATTGGCGTATAACAGCGCGTCTCACCGCTCGAGTGGGTTAAGTCCTTTTCAGGTCGTCCTCGGGCACCAACCTAGGAAACCCATTGACATGCATAACGTTCCGTCTCCTCCCTCCATCCATGAGTCCACCTACATGTTTGCATCGCATCTTGCAGGTTTACACGATGAAATTCGTCGTCGAATTTTCTTGAGCAACACCCGGTATGCGGCTGAGGCCAACGGGCATTGTAGGCCACGACACTTTGAGATCGGCGAGCTCGTTCTGGTGCGCATCCACCCTGAGCATTTGAAATCGCGAGCCAATTGGAAGTTGCATGCACGTTGCGATGACCCCTACACGGTCCTACGGCGTCTGGGTGCCAACGCTTATGTCCTTAACCTCTCGGCGGACTCCCACCTCAGCCCCGTCTTCAACATCGCCGACCTCCTGCCATACCATACGCCCCTCCATGCTGGCGCCCCCTCTGCCGATAGTGCTCCACTTCATTCTCCGGAGTAGAATTCTCCCAACCCCGGGATATGTGACGGAGTCATAGACGCATATGAAGGTAGTCAAAGCCCTCTGGACAACGCATGGATTGACTCCCTAGGGCTTGGAGAAGACGCCCCCCAATTTTCAGAAGAAACGGAGCTCTCTGCCCCTCGACATGGCCAGGCCGTGTTCCCATACATGGCCATGTCTGTGGACGCCGAGACGAGCACAGCCCAGCGCACACCCGTTCCTCCTCCCGTGCTCAACCCAACGAGAATCCACCGCAGCAAACATGGCCAGGCCATGGTACCAGACACGGCCGTGACGCGGTCAAGCAGAAACGCGAGCACCGACACAGCCTCCGCCACGGCCGTGCCATCACCCGTGTTAGCGTCGGCCGACACTTCTATAATCGAACACGGCTGTGCCTCTCGACACGGCCAGCCCGTGCTGCCCATGACCTAGAACTTCACAGCCTGTGACACGCTCCAGCCTTCGCCCGTGAAAGTCTCGGGGAAATCTTCTGTTGCTGAACACGGCCGTGCTCTTCAACATAGCCAATCCGTGTTCTCCTCGGCCGAGAACATCACGGCCTCAGACACACCCGTGCTCCTGCCCGTGTCCACTTCTATTCAGATTCTAGACGCTGAACACGGCCGAGCTCTTCAACACATCCAAGCCGTGTTCTCTTCGGCCGATAACATGACGGCCTCAGACACGCCCGTGCTTCCGCCCATGCCCGCCTCTGTGCAGATTCCAGATACTGAACACGGCCGTGATGACAAGCACGGCCAGGCCGTGTTCAGCCCCAGAAAGCCTAAAGAGGTGGTTTTCCACCCCGTTCGTCACTCGCAACGGTCCTCGCACCCTCAGACCATTTCGTGGGCGTGATGCGCCCTTCTACAGCCACAACCTGCCCCATCCACTCCAACAACGTGGCTTCTCCTGCGTCAACGACATCCCTTCATCCGCTGCACATTGCTAGGGAGCCGCCCCGAGGCCCGGCCTCCGACCACGGTCTTACCGCCAACCTTTACAACAACCGGGTCCTCAACTCGGCCCAGGACACCGCCACCAATGTCCAGAACCAGCCCATAATCAGCAAGTTCTACTGCTTTGTGGTCGCCTGCTCGGAGATGGTGTAGCCCACCGGAGACAGCCCATTCAACGGCCCAACGCCCTAGTTCACGTGCCCCGGCACCTCGGCATCTTTCCCTGCAGAAGTTAGTTGTTTGCTTTTAGGTAGTTAGGTTACTTTTCAGGTTGTTAGAAGGTATCTTAACCATCTTTAGGAAGCTGAATGTTTGTTGTCTTATCTACCAACCTTCATGTGAGGGTCATGTGATCTCCTCTTCCCTCTTGTTCTATAAAAGAGGGCTGAGGCTGTGCTTGCTCAAGTCACATCTAGCGCTATTTCTTCGGTTTTCTCTGCAGGTTTCCATCGTTCACTGTGCGTTTCTCTTCCCTCGTCTCTAGACCCTCTTTCGGATTTCTGCATCATAGTCTCCCCCACCGTAGAGTACTGATCTAAGAAACCCTCCTACACGTCCGCTGCATCATCAATCCTCTAGATCCACAACTCAATCAAATAAAACTTTGCAACTTGTATAATAAATTGAACTTTCAATCTCAAGAGTTCACCCAATTTCAGTTCAAATCTATCATGCTTTTGTTTACAGGAATTAGGTTTCCAAGATCTTTTTCCACACATATTTCAGTTCAACTTTGCATAGATGGCATGTTCCCACTTAGATGCACACCTTTTTATTTTTGACTTCAACTCTTTTCTTCGGTACCACTATCAATTTTGCATAGTGCCATGTGGAGGAGTCTTACTCTTTTTCTCTCTCATTATCTTTTAGACATAGACTTCAACCCATGTCTTAGGTACTAGTATCAATTTTACATAGTGCCAAGTAGGGGAGTCTCTCACTATTTTTATGGATCTTGGATTCTTTCTTCTCAACAAATAGCAAAATAGACTAAACATCTACTAGGTTGATCAATTGATATCAATTCAGTAATCATACTCATATGCTCATTTTGAGTAGTTTCACCTTTAGATCTTATTCCTTAAATAACACATCTACCCAAAATTCTATGCATCAACCAATGTCAAATTTCAAAAGTAGATATGTATAAAAGAAATGAATTTGACATGATAGGTCTAATTCTAAATTCAATTTTGAATTTACTCATCAACATCAATCATCAACAAGTCATACACAATAATCTGAAAAGTTGATCAAAGCCATAAATCATTCATATTAAGAATATATTCATCATCATCACAATATTATCATGTAAGTACAACCGCATTGAAGAAAAAAAATCATCAAAGTATCATCAAGTATTATACAACCACATTGAAAAATAAAAAGATAGGCATGAATAGCAGAGTAGTAGTGACGGCGAACATAGAGGTGTAGAGGAAGAATCCTTCCCTTCAACACATGAAATATCAATAAGGTAAAGGAAATGAAGAACAAAAGATAAAAGGGAAAAGTGATACTCACAAAACTATATAGCAATCTCTGACCAAAAACACATAAGGCTCAGACCAAAAATAGTGTCGGAGCAGATGCTGCAAGGTCCAAAGGCGTGCCTTTTGAAAATTTTTCCTGCACAATTTTAAGTACATATGGCTCAGTCTAAAAATAGTCTCAAAAAATAATAATGATAAAAAATAATTTTCTCAAGGGAGAATTAGAGATGTCGCCGGAGGTCTAAAGAGGATGCCGGTGGAAAGAGTCAAGCAGGGAAGAAGCAGAGGTGGAACAGATGCTAGCTGAAAAGCTGCTAGCAATGATGATGGTGGTGCCGATAGTAGAGTGAGTAATCTCTAGTGGCCTGCTAGAGAATACAGTCCTGGAGGTGAGATCGTCGGCCGGTGGGTGTGAGAGATAGCACTGCATAGATAAAAAAAATCAGTCACTAATGAAGAGTCTGCTACATAATCAAATCAATGGAAATAGAGGCAGTAGAAGAAGTAAGAATCTGCATATGGTATAATCCAGTGTCAACGACTGGAAATAGTGATGTCAGAGGCAGATGCAGTGGCGGCTAGAGGTGGAAGACAGTTGCTCTTGAAGATTTCTGGATCTGGAGGCAAAATAAGCAATAACAGGTAGAAAGCAAACCAAGTAGTTTCTAAAATTTTTTTATGAAAAGTAGCCATACTCTAGAATAAAATTTAATGATCCAAATAGAAAATGGACAGAACCATGTAATAGAATGGAACTTGTTCTTTCCAGATGTATGAAAACTAAAGGATCAAAATCTGTCAGGAATTTAGGGTATAAACAGAAAGAGGGCTACTCAAATCAAAAACTACACAAAAGTTAATCAGATTCGAACAGTTGCCATGTGTCCTAGAATGATTAGAAAATATTTTCATTAAAATAATTAATCCACGAGATAGAATGACTCACGTTCTTCATATTCCATGCAAAAAAATTAGGGTTTCAAGTCATTAAAGTATCTTAAAAAGCTGCAGCAAAAGTGCTAATCAGAATAGTAAAAAAAACTGCTGCATAAATTAATCAGAATCAAAAAGATGCTATGTGTTTTAGAGTGATCCATGGACTTTAAAATTCAGCAAAAATATCCAGATGATAGACAAAGATGAGTACTTCGTGATGGTGCTAAAGGTCAAAAATTTTTCCAACTCAGTTTCTTAAAATCGCAGCGAGAAGACACCTAGTCAGATAAGCAGAATGCAGTTTCAAAATTACGGTACTATGAAATTCCTTACGGTAGTGCTATAATGTACAAAAAATCTCGGGTCAAAAATATCCAAAAATACAGTACCGTAAGAACCAATACGGAACCACCATAATATGCTAAAAACTCTCAGATGAAATCAGATAAAGATTACGGCACCGTAAAGCAGATTACGGCAGTGCTATATTTTACGGAAAATTTTATTTTCCCTGCAAAAAGAAAAGAAAAATTAATTCTAAAAATAAACTAGAATAAAAGCAACTAAACTAAGCGATAATGCTTGGGTTGCCTCCCAAGAAGCGCTAATTTAAAGGTCATTAGCTTGACCAAAAATCAAATCTCATGGTGAAGCAGGTGAATCAGTACCAAAGTATATAACATGTAATTTTTTCCTTTTCCGCTGTCCAAAAAGTTTAGCCACTAATTCAAATATCCAAATTTTCATGTAAATCACAATCAATGTGGCTTTCTTAAATATGCGGAAATCAAAATCAAAATTTTCTTCTTCACATAAAGGATATTGAATGATCTTCCTAAATTTATCAGAGAGCAAAATCACAAGTCCTTTCTTCAAATTTATGTTTTCAATGGCTATAGGACTTTGATCAAAAGATATAAGCATTGGATCATCAATATAAACTTTCATCTCAAATTAGGTTCCTTAATAAAACACAATATTTCAATAAAATCAGAAGATTCAACAGTAGATATGGGCAAAGCATCCTCATGGTTAGATTCATCAATGTTTGTATTTTTCAAATCTTTTTCAAATTCCTCATGCTCACAATCAAATAATTTATCAATTTTAAAATTATCAACAAAATTAGAATAAGATTTTTCTAAATCAACCCCCTCATGTCCTTCATCAGAATTAACCACAAATGATGCATCATCAAAAGAATCAATTTCCTCAAAAGGGGGGGTTTTTCAATTTCAATTTCCTCAAAATTTTCTACAAATAAATTATCAAGTGAATCAATTTTACAATCATTAAAATCAGCATGAGATTCAATAATGTTAACATAAGGCTCAATCTCAAAACAATCATAATCTGAGAGGGAATTTTCTAAATCAAGTTCTTCAGTTTCAAACTCGAATAAACAATCTTGTTGTGCTAACTGGGCTTCTAAAATTTTAAAATTAGCAGTTAAAGATTCTACTTGAGAAGAAAGCTGGCCAATTATTCCCTTAAGATCTTCAATTTCCTTACTTCAATTCATCATGATTTGGCTTTGATTTGTCATAAATTTTTCAAACATTATCTCTAAGCTAGATTTTTCAGTTTTTTCAAAGTATGGTTTAGAAACATTATTTGAGCAATCATCATAAAAAGAGTATTGATCATCTTGGTACCATAGTGTATTGGGATTTACATGATTTCTAAATTGACATTCAGAAGCATAATGATCATTACTTTTACAAATATTACATCTAATAGAAGAAATAGAGTGTAATTTCAATATATCTGCAAGAGTGCACCGTGAATCATCTTTATACTTTTCTTGTGGCATGTATACCTCACCTCTTTTAGTTGCCCAGGAGTTGTAATTAAAAGACATCTCTTCAAATCTATCAAGAATAGAAAGATATCCTACACCAGTCAATCAAATAAAACCTTATCTTTTTTTTTAGAATATATAAAAAAAAAGAAAATATAAAACACAAGTAAATTCACAAATTTCTGAAATTCTCAGTTCTATCACAACTTCTGAAAATCCAAAACCTGCAAAAATAGAAAATAAAGTTAAAACTAAAACAAATAAAACCTAGTCTAGCAATACTGACAACTATTTTGATATTAACAAAACTAAGGCCCCCGGCAACGGCGCCAAAAACTTGTTGTTATTCGAAAGGACACACTTATAAATACAAGATGGTAGACTTATTTCAGGTGTCGCGGCCAAAACCTAAGTGTTGGCATATAGGGCTATTGTCACTCCATGACATGGCTCCAAAAACTTATTGTCCCTAGACTTGTAGTGTCTGCAAGTGCATGGATAGTCGAAGTAATAAAGAAAAGTATCGATCCCACAGAGACCTTATTGTTAAGTACCAAATAGTTGTGTTCTCACTAGCTAAGTAAACCAAATATGATGCAAGCAAGCAATAGAAAGAATACGAAAGATAATCAGAGAGATAAACTGGGACTAGGGTTTCATCCACCTTAATTTCAATGACTAGATATGAATAAAAGGTCGTCAGACTAATCTTATTATGATAAAGACTTAATTTACTTCATTAAAGGGATCATCTCACTTTCGTGCAGACAATCATGCAGGGATCGATCCTCACTTTCGCGCAAGATATATCCCAACGCTCAAGATAAGTAAATCATCAATCAAAGAATTCAAAGATCACTTTCGTGCATCCGAATTCTAAGTTGATTGTCTCGAGTGGAATCACAAGGATCACTTTTGTGCATTCGAGTCTCAACACAAGTTCTACTTATGGCTTTCCGATGACTCGATCCTCACCTTTGTGCAAGATCAAATCAAGTATAAAACAATAACTCAACCCTAGATTTAAATTATCAACATGGCAATAATATCACTAAAATCAAATAATAAGAACTAACCTAAGAAAGATCCTATCATGCAATTCTAGGGTTCCAAGTTCTCAAGTAAGTCACCTTTCGGTCCTTATTGCGAGAACTCTAAAACATGAATAATAACATTAATCTATGGAGAATCAAAGTATAATTATTCACATAAGTAAAATTATCATCATAAAACTATTCTGACGAAGATAAAAAGTTATCTAATCATTAAAAATCAAGTGAATTACTCCCCCATGTCCCAAAGTAAGTTTAAGCTCTCATAGAGAGAAGATTACAATAATTCATGGTGAAGAAAATCAAAACAGAGAGAGAAAACAATTTACAGTATGGCCGTAAAGAGGTTTACGGCCGTAATCTGCGATGAACAGAAGCGGCGCACGGTTTTGTGTTGATTTCTCCTCCGTCTGGGCTCCTTTCTCCTTGAAACTTCTGTTGCACCTTCTCCTCCTCTATACGTAGCTTCCACTCAAATTTCACGGCTGGAGATAGCCTGTATGCTTCCCGGCGGCGAACCCTAAGGCGAACGTGTGGAACTTGATTTCTCTCTACACGGTGGATGAAAATGAGGGCTTTAACCCTTGGCGTGTTCCTCTCCTCCGAGGCTCTTCTTCTCCTTCTTACGGCTTCGAATATAAAGGCCTGGATCATCTGCAATCAATCGCGCAAAAATCATACTTCGGAGTTGACCGGGAAAGTCGCGAGCAGCGTCGTAATTACGGCCGTAATGGACTTTACGGCAGTGCCGTAATCTGGACAGCGAGTTCTCGGGTTGAAATCTTCAAGAATTACGGTACTGTAACCGTCTTTACGGCCGTGCCATAATATCAACAATCTCTCGGGTGGAAAATCGACCTGAATTACGGTACCATAACGATGTTTAGGGTAGTGCCGTAAACTCCATCAATTCTGTGATAAAAAATGCTCCAAAATACGGCACCATAAAGATGTTTACAGTAGTGCCGTAATCATATAAAATTTTCTGCCCGGACAAACTCCAAATTACGATACCGTAAAGATCATGCTGGGGGGGGGGGGGGGGGGCCGTAATTTGCTCTAAAGCTCCAAATCTTCTGAAATTTGACGTGTGATCTCTTTTTGATGTTGTGAATTCAGTTATGCATCTGGATTGCTCAAAATTGACTAAAAATCATGCTTTTTTGCCTGAAAATCATCAAAAACAGAAAAGAGTGCAAATATTGATAAAAAAAGGCATTAAAATAAGCAAAGTCTATGAATATGACACAAAAATACCAATGAAATGGCACAAAATTTACTTTAAATTTCGGTGTCATCACCGCAATACAAAAAATTTGTACAAGAAGACATTGAACCAGACTCAAGATGAAGTATTGGACTTTTGGCATAATTTATGACATAAGATGCCATCCAACGCCTTAGGAGTTAGTTATAAAATTAATATCTTATGGGCAATTTTGTTAAATTCCTTTTTGAACTTAGTTGCATGTCGAAGAATATTTTGTTCTTTTGTTTTATATGGCATGATTTTCTCTTATTTAAGCCATATATAACTAACTAGTTGACTAGAATAGAGTGTAATTTTGGAGCCAAGTATTGGCACTTAGTGCTAGTTTCTTCCTCTCCCATGGGAGAGGCATTATTGTTGGGATCTTTTTTTTCAAGTTGATATAATCCTTAAATGTCACTTGTGCAGTGATAGTAATATATAAATGCAATAATAATAATAATCAACCCACAAGATCAATCAAACACAAGAACAGTAAAATTTTATATGAAAAAATCTCTTAACAAGAGGGTAACAAACTATATGAGCAAGCCACAAAATATCCACAAAATATTTTGATGACACCAAAATATGTAGTATATTTTGTATCATTTTAGATATCTTTTCATGCTAAATTGAAGATCTTTTGCTTGTTTTCATGCTAAATTCATTGAATATTGCAAAGTCTACTCCTATTTTGGTTTTTCATGATTTCCAAGGAAAAAGACACTATTTTGGGCGTTTTCAAGCAAAATCAAACACATGGAAGAATTACCATCATCAAGAGGAAGATACACAAGAAATTTCACGCAAATCGAAGCCAGGAACCAAAATACGGTAGTACCGTAAAGGATTTTACGGTACCGTATTATGAGGCTACTGTATTATCAAGAACACGGCCGTATTTTGGAGCTTTTCCAAATAGAAAGATTTTGTGATTTTACGGCACTACCGTAAAGAATTACACTGCCGTATTTTGGAGCGTCTTTAGAACAGAAACCTTTGCAGAAATTACGGCACTGCCGTAAACTTCCACACGAGCCGTATTTTCTAGACATATTCCGACCAGAAAGTTCAACCAAAATTACGGCACTGCTGTAAACCAAATTACTTGCCATATTTTCCGGCGTTTCCAGAACAGAACACTCAAGCTATTTTACGGCAGTGCTGTGAGATATTGCACTGCCGTAATTCCTAGTCAAAAACATGAGTTTTTCGGCCCAAAACTTGCGAAGGCCATAATTTTTGATCCAGAGCTCCAAATTTAGATCTGAAAGTTGCTACAGCTTCATCTTTAAGAGGAGAAGGCGTACGAAGTGGAAGAGAGAACTTTTATCTAGTATCGAGGGAGAAATCACTAGAGAGGCGGCTAGGGTTTGTTCTCATGCCGAGAGGCGTTGAGGGCACCTCAGGCCTTCATTTTCACGCAGAACCTTTGCCTGGAGGAGAAGACAGCAGCCCAGAAGTTTCAGAGGAAAAGGAGTTCAATCGGAGGAGGAATCAACGAAATCGGTGGTGATAGCACTGTTCATCGAGTTCTGCTTGCAAAATACGGCTGTGAAATATTTCAGAGCCGTACTGTATTTTCTAAAACCTCTTTTCTAGTTGAATTTTGATCTTCTGAATTTATGGATTATTGTATTTTCTTCTTCATGCAAGCTTAATACTGTTTTGGGACATGGGGTTTAATCCCCTTGATTTTTAATGATTAGATAACTCTTTTCTTTCGTCATGATTATCCTTGTTGTGATAATTTTACTCTTGTGATAAATTGTGCTCAGATTCTCTAGAATTGCATGTTATTAATTATGTTCTTAGAGTTTTCGCAATGAGACTGAAAGGTGATTTGCTTGAGAGCTTGGAACCCTAGAATTGCATGTTAGGATCCCTTCCTTAGGTTAGATCCATCTTGATCTTTTCTAGTAAAATAATTGCCATGATTATAATATGAATCTATAGATCGAGTCTATTTGTCAAACATGGAGATCTTGTGCGAAAGCAAGGATCGGAACGTTGGAGATCCATGAGTAAAACTAGTATAGAGACTCGGATGCACGAAAGTAATCCTTGAGACTCCACTAGAGATTATCAACTTAGAATCCGGATGCACGAAAGTGATCCATGTGATCTTTGATTGATGATTTACTTACCTACAGCATTGAAAATAGATCTTGCACGAAAGTGAGGATCGATTATCTGCATGATTGTCTGCACGAAAGTGAGACAATACCTTTATCAAGTAAATTAGGTCTTTATCTTGACAAGATTTGATTGACGACCCTTATTTATGTCTAATCGTTAGAATCAAGGAGGATGAAACCCTAGTCCCAATATTTCTCTCTGATTATCTAAATTAGTGTGTTTTCCATTATTGCTTTGCATCATATTTAGTTCGCTTAGCTAGTAATAATACCACTATTTGGTACTTAACAATAAGGTCCCTATGGATCCGATACTTTTCTTTATTACTTCGATAGTTCCGTGCACTTGCGGAAACCTAACAACAAGTTTTTGGTGCCATTACCAAGGATTAGTCCAAGGTACATGGGTGCCAGACTTGTAGTGTTCCCTTTCGGGCTATCAAGTTTTTGGCGCCGTTGCCGGGGACTAATCCCCGGCAACGGCGCCAAAAACTTGATAGCCCCAAAGTTGTTTGGTGTGTACCTTGGACTAATCCCTGGCAACGACGCCAAAAACTTGATTGGATTCCGCAAGTGCACGGAACTGTAGAAGTAATAAAGAAAAGTGTCGAATCCATAGGGACCTTATTGTTAAGTACCAAATAATCATATTCTTACTAGCTAAGTAAACCAAATATGATGAAAATAGGTAATAGAAATAACTCGAAAGATAATCAGAGAGATAAACATGGGACTAGGGTTTCATCCACCTTAATTTCAATGATAAGATATAAATAAAAAGGTTCGTCAATCAAATCTTGCTACGATAAAGACCTAATTTACTTTATAAAGGGATTATCTCACTTTCGTGCAGACAATCACGTAGAGATAAATCCTCACTTTCGCGCAAGATTTATCCCAGGCTAAAGATAAGTAAATCATCAATCAGAGAATTCAAAGATCACTTTCGTGCATCCGAATTCTAGGTTGATAATCTCTAGTGGAATCTCAAGGATCACTTTCGTGCATCCGAGCCTCAACACTAGTTTTACTCATGGATCTCCAACGTTCTGATCCTCACTTTCGTGCAAGATCTCCACGTTTGACAAATAGACTCGATCTATAGATTCATGTTATAATTATGGCAATTAATTTACTATAACAGATCAAATTAGATCTAACCAAGGGAAGGGATCCTAATATGCAATTCTAGGGGTCCAAGCTCTCAAGCAAATCACCTTTCAGTCTCATTGCGAAAACTCTAAGAACATAATTAATAACATGCAATTATAGAGAATCTAAGCACAATTTATCACAAGAGTAAAATTATCACAACGAAGATTATCATGACGAAAGAAAGAGTTATATAATCATTAAAAATCAAAGGGATTAAACCCTATGTCCCAAAATATGTTTAAGCTTGCATGGAGGAAGGATTACAATAAGGCATAGTTTAGAACAATTAGAAATCAGAGAAGAAGAAGAAAACAATGTTACAACACGGGTGTAATGTATATTACACCCGTAATTTCGTGATCAACAGCGTTGTCACCGCTGTTTCTTCGATTTCTCCTCCGATCAGACTCCAAACGCTCTGAAACTTCTGGGGTGTCTTTCTCTCCTCCAGGTGAAGCTTTTGCACGAAAATCACAGCCTGAGGTGCCCTCTACGCCTCTCGGTGTGAGGCCAAACCCTAGCCGCCCCTTTGACAATTTCTCCCTTGATACTGGATAAAAGTTTTTTTCTTCCACTTCATACGCTTTTTGCTCTTAAAGACGAGTTCAGAACATCTTTCGGATTACAATTTGGAGCTCTGGATCAAATGTTATGGCTCACGCAAGTTTCGGGCCGAAAAACTCGTGTTTTTGACTGGGAATTACGGTAGTGTAATATCTCAAGGCACTGCCGTAAAATAGCTTGAGTGTTCTGTTCTGGAAACGCTGGAAAATACGGCCTATAATTTGGTTTACGGCAGTGCTGTAATTTTGGTTAAACTTTCTGGTCGAAATATGTCTGGAAAATACGGCCCGTGTAGAAGTTTACGGTAGTGCCGTAATTTGAGTAAAGGTTTCTGTTCTGAAGACGCTCCAAAATACGGCAGTGTAATTCTTTACGGTAGTGTCATAAAATCACAAAATCTTTCTGTTTGGAAAAGCTCCAAAATACGGTCGTGTTCTTGATAATACGGTAGCCTCAAAATACGGTACCGTAAAATCCTTTATGGTACTACCGTATTTTGGTTCCTGGCTTCGATTTGCGTGAAATTTCTTGTGTATCTTCCTCTTGATGATGGTAATTCTTCCATGTGTTTGATTTTGCTTGAAAACGCCCAAAATAGTGTCTTTTTTCCTGAAAATCATGAAAAACCAAAATAGGAGTGGACTTTGCAATATTCGATGAATTTAGCATGAAAACAAGCAAAATATCTTCAATTTAGCATGAAAAGATATCTAAAATGATACAAAATATACTACATATTTTGGTGTCATCAAACACATAAGGCTCAAACTTTGCTTCTCCTCAAGCAAAAATCAAATTTTGAAGTCAAAATTTGATCACAAGAATAACCTTTTCATGCTCAATAAATTTCTAAAATACAATCATTAATGAAACATTCCATCAATTGTTTCACAAAACTTCAAGTAAACATATCATCCTTAAAACTTAACTCTTTAGATCTACAATTCAATTAAATAAAACTTTGCAACTTGTATAATAAATAGAATTTTCAATCTCATGATTTCACCCAGCTTTCAGTTCAAATCTATTATGCTTTTGTTTACAGGAATTAGGTTTCCAAGATCTTTTTCCACACATGATTTTTTTTTGTTTGTTTTTGTGAAGATGACATGTACCCACTTAGATACACACTTTTTATTTTTGACATCAACTCTTGTCTTTAGTACCACTGTCAATTTTACACAGTGCCAAGTAGAGGAGTCTTTTTATTTTTCACTCTTATTATTTTTCATGCATAGACTTCAACCCATGTCTTTGGTACCACTATCAATTTTACATAGTGCCAAGTAGGGGAGTCTCTCACTATTTTTATGGATCTTGGATTCTTCCTTCCCAACAAATAGCAAAATAGACTAAACATCTACTAGGTTGATCAATTGATATCAATTCACAAATCATACTCATATGCTCATTTTATTTAAAGAGTAGTTTCACCTTTAGATCTTATTCATCAAATAACACATCTACCCAAAATTTCATGCATCAACCAATGCCAAATTTCAAAAATAGATATGCATTGAAGAAATAAATCTAACATGATAGGGTTTTTCTCTAATCACAAGTATAAATACTCACATCATCGAGGAAGACATTTTATCAATAAATCATGCCATCATATAGTAGAAAGTGGATCATATGCTTTCATCAATTTTAACAACACATTTGAATAATATCATCATCAAAACAATGAGTTCTATATATCCATAAAATCATTTTTCAAGAGAAAACCAATAAGTAGTATAAATATGATAAAGTCAAAGATGCACTATATGAAATAGTCATTAATAAGAGAGTGCAAGTGATACTCACAAAACCATATAGATCATGCTCAATCATTGTCAGGCCAATGCAGCTGGGTCCAAAGATATGCCTTTTGAAAATTTTCTGCAAAATTTAAAGTGCATAAGGCACACATAAGGCTCAGATCAAAAACAGTCTTAAAAATAATGATAAAAATAATTTTCTCAAAGAAAGAATCAGAGATATCATCGAGGGTCTAGAAGAGTGCTGGTGGAACAGATGCTAGCTGAAAAGCTGCTAGCAATGATGGTGATGGTGCCGACATAAGGGTGAGTAATCTCTAGTGGCCTGCTAGAGAGTACAGTCCTGGAGGTGAGATCGTCGAGCTATGGAAATACTGCACATAAAAAATCAGAGTCAGTAATGAAGAGTCTACTGCATAAATAAATAATATCATGGAATAAGAGGCAGTAGAATAAGTAAGAATCTGCAGATGGTATAATCCAGTGTCGACGGCTGGAAACAGTGATGTCAGAGGCAGATGCGGTGGTAGAGGTGCTGCAAATCCAAGAATGAAATTTAATGATCCAAAAAGAAAACAGACAGAACCATGAAGTAGAATAAAACTTGATCTTTCTAGGCATGTGAAAAATAAAGGATCAAAATCTATCAGGAATTCAGGGTATCAGTAGAAAGAAGGCTACTCAGATTAAAAACTGCACAAACTACACAAAAGTTAATCAAATTCGAAAAGTTGGCATGTGCTTCAGAGTGATCCATGAACTTTAAAATTCTCTAAAAATATCCAAATAATAGACAAAGATGAGTACTTCCATGTCGAGCCAAAGATAAAAAATTTTTGCAACCCACTTTCTTAAAATTGCAGCGAGAAAACACCTACTCAGATAAGGAGACTGTAGTTTAAAAAATACGGTACCGTAATATTCTTTACGGTAGTGCCGTAATTTGAAAAGAACACTCGGGTAAGAAATAATCAGAAAATACGGTACCGTGAAATTGGTTACGGTACTGTCGTAAAAATCAAAAAATTTTTGGATGAAAAGTAGTCGAAATTACGACACGTGTAGTAAAAAACGGTAAGAAAATACGGTACTGTAAAAGAAATACGGTACCCGCCGTAAAATACAGAAAACTCTCGGGAGAAATCAGAGGCAAATTACGGGCGTAAAATAGATTACGGCAGTGCCGTATTTTGCGCAAAATTTTTGTTTTCCCTACAAAAATAAAAGAAAAATTAATTCTAAAAATAAACTAAAATAAAAGAAACTAAACTAAGATAAAAGTGCTTGGGTTGCCTCCCAAGAAGCGCTAATTTTAGGTTCATAGCTTGACCAAAAATCAATATCATGGTGAAGCAGGTGAATCGGTTCCAAAATATAAAGCATATAATTTGCAGAAATTAATACAAAATTTCTAAATCCACTCAAAGTAATCTTTATGATCTTCCTATGTTTATCAAAAAGTAAAATCATAAGTCCTTTCTTCAAATTAATATTTTCATTGGCAATAACAAAAGGACTTTGATCAAAATAGTCAAGTATTGGATCATCATAAAAATGTTTATGTCTTTCATTTGGCTCCTCAATAAAAATCAATTTTTAAAATTCATCAAAAGATTCAACAAAAGATAAGGGCAAAACATCAGAGTGAGATTCATCAGTGTTTGTAACATTCAAATCTTTTTCAACTTCCTCATGTTCATCATCAAACAATTTTTCAATATCAAAATTATCAACAAAATCAAGATGAGAATCTTCAAAATTAATTTCCTCATGCTTCCCCACAAATAATTCATCATTAGAATAGTCAAAATCAGAATCATATGAAAAAGAATTAATAGAATCAGAGTTGACCACAAGAGATTTATCATTAATTTCAAAAATATCACAAAAATCACAGTGGGGCTCATCAATGTCTATAATTTTTGAACCTTCATCATGCTCATCAGATTCAACCATATATAAATTTACATCAAAATTAGAATTATCATCAAAAGAAGGGTTTTCAATTTCAATTTTCTTAACCTTTTCCTCACAAAAATTATCAAGTAAATCAATATCAAAATTATCAAGATCAGAATGAGATTCATCAAAGTTCACATAAGGCTCAATCTCAAAACAATCATGATCACAGGGGGATTTTTCTAGTTCAAGTTCCTCAGTATCAAATTCAAATAAACAATCATGCTGTGCAATCTAGTTTTCTAAAATTTTGTTGTGGGCTTCTACCCTGTCCAATCTAGAGTTGATTTAATGAAAATTTTCTTTAAATTCCTCATTTTGTTTTTCTTGCCTTGCCATATATTCCCTTGTATCAGACATAAAATCATCAATTTTTCTATTTTGCTGATTTTGACTGGCCATAAATTTTTCAAACATGGATTCTATTTTAGACATTTCAATATCCTCAAAGCATGGCACAGAAACGTGATCAGAGCAATCATCATAAAAAGAATTTTGGTTTTCCCAACTAGAATATAATTGATCTCTTTCTTGCCATGATAAATTGGGATTTAAAAATGGGCAATCAGAGGAACAATGATCAGGATATCCACAAATAACACAATATTCAGAAGAACAAGATTGCATATAAGAGTTAAATTGATCTACAAGAGAATTACCTTGTGGCATGTATACCTCACCTCTTTTAGTTGCCCAGGAGTTGTGATGAAAAGACATATCAAATCTAGCAAGCACAGAAAGATAATCCAACACAAATCAATCAAAATATATTTTTTTAGAATATAAAAAAAATAGAAAATCTAAAACATAAGCAAATTCACAAATCTTCAGATATCACAGTTCTGTCACAACTGTGAAAATCCAAAACCTGCAAAAAAAAAAACACAAAGTTAAATCTAAAAACAAAAAATACTTAGTCTAGCAATACTAACAACTATTTTGATATTAACAAAACCAAGGTCCCCGGCAACAGCGCCAAAAACTTGATAGCCCGAAAGGGAACACTACAAGTCTGGCACGCGTGTACCTTGGACTAATCCTTGGTAACAACACCAAAAGCTTGTTGTTAGGTTTCCGCAAGTGCACGGAACTATCAAAGTAATAAAGAAAAGTATCGGATCCACAGGGACCTTATTGTTAAGTACCAAATAGTGGTATTCTTACTAGCTAAGCGAACTAAATATGATGCAAAGCAATAATGGAAAACACACTAACTTAGATAATCAGAGAGAAATATTGGGACTAGGGTTTCATCCTCCTTGATTCTAACGATTAGACATAAATAAGGGTCGTCAATCAAATCTTGCCAAGATAAATACCTAATTTACTTGATAAAGGTATTGTCTCACTTTCGTGCAGACAATCATGCAAATAACCGATCCTCACTTTCGTGCAAGATCTATTTTCAATGCTGTAGGTAAGTAAATCATCAATCAAAGATCACAAGGATCTCATGCATCCGGATTCTAAGTTGATAATCTCTAGTGGAGTCTCAAGGATGACTTTCGTGCATCCGAGTCTCTATACTTGTTTTACTCATGGATCGCCAACGTTCCGATCCTTGCTTTCGCACAAGATCTCCACGTTTGACAAATAGACTCAATCTATAGATTCATATTATAATCATGGCAATTATTTTACTAGAAAAGATCAAGATGGATCTAACCTAAGGAAGGGATCCTAACATGCAATTCTAGGGTTCCAAGCTCTCAAGCAAATCACCTTTCAGTCTCATTGTGAAAACTCTAAGAACATAATTAATAACATCAAATTATAGAGAATCTAAGTACAATTTATCACAAGAGTAAAATTATCACAACAAAGATTATCATGACGAAAGAAAAGAGTTATCTAATCATTAAAAATCAAGGGGATTAAACCCCATGTCCCAAAACAGTATTAAGCTTGCATGGAGAAGAAAATACAATAATCCATAAATTCAGAAGATCAAAATTCAACTAGAAAAGAGGTTTTAGAAAATATAGTACGGCTGTGAAATATTTCACAGCCGTATTTTGCAAGCAGAACTCGATGAATAGTGCTGTCACCACCGATTTCGTTGATTCCTCCTCCGATTGAACTCCTTTTCCTATGAAACTTCTGAACTATTGTCTTATCCTCCAGGAAAAGCTTCTACGTGAAAATCAAGGCCTGAGCTGCCCTCTACGCCTCTCGGCGTGAGAACAAACCCTAGCCACCTCTCTAGCGATTTTTCCCTCGATACTGGATAAACGTTCTCTCTTCCACGTCGTACACCTTCTCCTCTTAAAGACGAATCTGTAGCAACTTTCAGATCTAAATTTGGAGCTCTGGATCAAAAGTTATGGCCATCACAAATTTTGGGCTGAAAAACTCGCGTTTTGACTGGAAATTACGGCCGTGTAATATGTTATGGTTGTGCCGTAAAATCGGTTGAAGCTTATGATCTGATGTCGTCTAGGAATTATGGCACCGTAATATTGTTTACGGTCAGTGCCATAAAATCGGCTGAACTCTCTGTTCGTAAACGAGTGGAAAATACGGCCCGTGAAATCCCTTACGGTAGTGCCGTAAAATCTGGTGAACTGCCTGGTCTGAAGCGCTGGAAAATACGGCCGTGTAAATCCTTACGGCAG
This sequence comes from Costus lasius, assembly GCA_027563935.2. Taxonomy (NCBI): domain Eukaryota; kingdom Viridiplantae; phylum Streptophyta; class Magnoliopsida; order Zingiberales; family Costaceae; genus Costus; species Costus lasius. The sequence continues at coordinate 32,069,030 of CM050449.1, read as the reverse complement.
TGCTGTAAAATCCAAAAATCTTTCTGTTCGGAAAATCACCAAAATACGGCCGTGTTCTTGATAATACGGTAGCCGGGAAAATACGGTACCGTAAAATTATTTACGGCCCTGCCGTATTTTGGCTGATTTGCTCCGTTTTGCGTGAAATTTCTTGTGTGATCTCTTTTTGATGTTGGGAATCCTTCTATGTATTTGATTTTACTTGAGAACGCCTTAAAATAGTTCTTTTTTACCTGAAAATGATGAAAAACCAAAATAGAAGTAGACTTTGCAATATTCGATGAATTTGACATGAAAATAAGTAAAATATCTTCAATCTAGCATAATAAGATATCCAAAATGATACAAAATATACTATATACTTTGGTGTCATCAATTTCATCAATAGCAAGATGAAAATTCAGGTATGAGAAAAACTATCCGAAAATTTGCCAATTTATTTGAATCAAAATCTAGAAGACACTAATCGAAAAACCAACTGTTAGATAGGTGGGAAATTACCTACGAGTAGCTTTGTAAATTTTCAAGTTGATTAGATAGTGGATGACTCTGAGATTGCACCGAGAAGTTATCAACCTCTTTCTCTTCTCTCTCCTATTGTTGCTCTCATAAAAAAAGAAAAAATCTTTTTTTTCTCTTAGCTAGTTCAATGGCTGCAATATACTGGCATTCTAAGGTAAGTTTTGAAGTACCAAAACATAAATATATTACATATATATTTTTTAATTATCTGAGACAAAAGTTTGCCAATTTATTTGAAACCAACTGTTAGCTAGGGAAGAAATTACACAGGAGTAGCTCTGTAAAATTTCAAGTTGATTAGATGGTGGATGATTCTAAGATTGCATGAGGAAGTTCTCAACCTCTTTCTCTTCTCTCTGCAATCATTGCTCTCATAAAAAAAAAGAAAATTCTCTTTGCTAGTTCAACGGCTGCAATATACCAGCCTTCTAAGATAGGTTCTGAAGTACCAAAAGCATAAATATACTACATATAAACTCTTCAATTATCTTAAGATCTACTTTACTACTTCTTAAGTACTTTTACTTGCATAGACAAAAGCAGCACACATGCAACACATAATTAATTCCAACATCAGTTGTTAATTCTAGGGCAAAATTCCGACGAAAGATCATGCAAAGGAGGGATTTGGACGCTTCTTCATCATCTCTAGATCGAGGGGAAGAGTTCTTAATACTATCCTAGTAACTTTTTGCATCAATTTTAAGAGATTATATTAAATTCATCGATATACATGCTATTTTCTCCAAACATGAATGCATAAACTCTTTTTCGGGATTAGGGATGCAGCCCGTTGGCAATTATGAATTAAAACTTGTATTTTTATTCTTTAAGCATGATTATTATAGCATTGATTTGAATAGAATTGAGTTTATTTTGTTATATACTCTGGTCATGTATAATTGCTTTTAAGACGTTACGAGAAGGACCAGGAGGTGAATCGCAACGTCGAAACTATTGTATTCAAACCTACGAATCCAATCACGGGAGTAGTTTGGATTCGTTTCAAGGATTACCATGGTTTTTCATATAATTTAATGGACTTAGTTACATTAATTGTCACGAGAGTAGGGCATTAGTGTAACTAAGTACTAGATTACGCTTTGGGAGAAGGTAATCTGTACTTTAGGAAAAACCCCTTTCATGACTATAATTTTCCGTTTAAGGAATTATCTTATTTGAGTTCATAATTATCAGTCTGGTGAAACCCCGAGTCTCGATCTTCCAAACCTTATTTTTCCAAATTGTCAACTCTATTGCTTTTCGTACTTATGAGCTCACACAAAAATCACAATTTGATTAGCCTAGATTTAAACAAGTCATAAAGTCGGTACTTGACCACCAGATCCTCATTGGGAATGATCTTTATTTTATTACTTTGATAAATCTGTGCACTTGCAGACACATCAAGTTTTTGACGCCGTTGCTAGGTATCAGACTTGCCAATATCAATTTGATCGATATGTTTAGAGACTAGACACACACACACACATACACTCTCTTCCCGCTAGATCAATTACTACATGGGATGAACTCTCATGTGCTTTTCAGACCAAATATTTTCCTCCCAGCAAAATAGTTCAACTGAGGAATATGATTACATGCTTTGGACAAAGAGAAAGAGAGTTGCTCTATGATGCTTGGGATCGCTTCAAAGAGCTCCAGCGCATGTGCCCTCATCATGGGCTTGAGAAGCGACACTTAATCCATATCTTCTATAATGGATTGGACTGCAGGGCCCAAATCCATTGTCACTGGGTGTGTGAGGCAAACAACAAACTCGAGGTGGGTGGCCTCACTTGCTTTGGGGTGACGTCCTTCTAGGCACCATCTTTGTCACTAACAGTCACAATAGTTATGGCGCCAATGGCGATTGCAACTCCAGTAGGCTCGAAGACAATGACATCAGTAAAATCTGGGGCAAGACAAACAATGATATTTGTGGAATCCGTCAAAGACTGGCAGTCGAACTCATGAATGCAGAAGAGGCAAGCGCCTCTGTCAACAGTGATTCGCAGGTGAGATTCACGAAATCTTGCAATGGAAATGACGGATGGTGAGCCAATTCCCTTCCGAATGTGGGAGCATGCTCTCCCTTTAAGTGCCGAAGCCTTCGACGATGAGGGGCAGAGGGCTCCATCCGAGGAAATAGAGCTTGGTTCAGGAGAGGAGCAAGGAAGATCAGCCGAACCTTCCGGCGAGCAAGCAGCATGCGACACTACTCCTTCCTCCCTGACGTTCGCAGAGATGAATGCCCTCTCCTCCAAGCGATGACCTTCGATGCATCTAGCGAGCGTCTATCCGCGGCAAGGTCAAGAACGAAGAAGTGAGTGAGAGCGTGTGTGAGGGTTTTATGCAACTGATTTTGAGAGAAATCAAGTAGAGAATTTTTCCCTTGATTCTGTCTCTCCGGCGAGCTCCCTGTGTGATTTCCAGTCAAGCAAATTTCTCCTCTCATTTCGACGAGATCCGGCTACCGTGCTTAGCAACGGAAAAGGCTAAGGTTCGGACGCTGAACCTGTCACACGCCCTGAACTCACCCACCTTCCCTTCTTCATCGGCACCATGCACCGGCGGTGCTCGTACGAAGGTTGACGTGGATGAAAACTTAACACAGCGGAGTTTTGAACACGTGTGGCATTCGAAACAAGGCTAGCGGGCACCGAGTCAACTAAACAAATCCGGTCAAAATCAGCGTGAAAACTAATTTTGGGCACACATTTTGAGGCAATGGGGTGATGTGGATGGGCCAATTCAATCTGGGCATGACACTTGGCATAGTAGATTAGGTGAACTTTAAATAGAATGAGTTATCTAGGATTAATCCCAACACAAAATGCTAACACAAGTAAAGCATGTAAAATATGCTTTAAACCTAATTAACCAAGAAAACCTTTTAAATCGGTACTTATAAAGAAACTGCACTCCTAGAATTAATATACTATAATGTTTGTGGTTCAAATAGAAAACTAAGTAAGAATGGTTGTAAATATTTTATAACTTTCACAGGTAACAACTCTACAATGCCATACATATCAATTAAAATCAAAGGATGAAGTGTTACCAAATTTTAAATTATACAAAACTGAAGCTGAAAACCAATTACATAAAAAAATTTAAATAACTAGGTTTGATAGAGGAAGGGAATACACTTTTATTAAATTTACCTAATTCTATTAAGAATATAAGATAATTCATCAAGTGACTACCCCCTACTCTCCTTAGTCTAATGGAGCAGCAAAAAGGAAAAATAGAACTTTTCTAGACATGGTAAATGTCATGCTAATTAATTCTAGAGCACCCTCAAATTCTAGCCATCCTAACTGCTTGTTTTATACAATATAAAATACCCTCTAAAGACAAAACTAAAACACATTATGCAACCTGGAAAGGACATACACCTAACTTAAAATTCTTTCTAATAAGGGGAAGGGGGGGGGGGGTGGGATTACCTAGCTAAGGTCAATATATCATAACCTAAGATGAAGAAAATTTGTTGTAAAATAGTAGATGATATTTTCATTATTTTCATAGGTTACCCTCTAGAATCTAACACATATAGGTGTCTAGTAATAAATTACAAAATTTCAGAAATTTTTAACATCTTAATTGAGTCTACAGATATCTCCTTGTTTGAAAATATATTTACTTTCAAGGCTAAAAATTCTCAACCTAATACAAATCCTAATCCATCTCACATTCCTATAACTCTTAATGATCAACCATCTTTTTCACACTCTGATCATATAGTTGAACCTGGAAAAAGCAAAAAAAACTAGAGCTATGAGAGACTTTGGTGATGACTTTATCACTTATCTAATTGAAGACACACCGAAATCATATTATGAAGCTCTTAGCTCCTCTATTCCTCTTTTCTCGAAAGTAGCTATCAATAATAAATTTCAATTTACAATAAGTAGTAATAATTGGATTATTACTTATCTACCCCCTGGAAATAAACTTTTAGGATGCAAATGAATATTTAAGAAGAAGCTAAAGACTCGTGGCAGTATAGAAAAATACAAAGCACGTCTAGTTGTTCAAGGTTTTTGGTAGAGGGTAAATATTGACTACATTGACACCTACATGCCTATTGCTAGAACCACTACCATCAAGTTTCTTCTCTCTATTGTATAAAATCATAATTTAATAATTCATCAAATGGATATAAAAACTATCTTTCTCCATGGAGCCTTGAAAAGAAAATCCATATCAGACAACCTATACATATATATATATATGTTATGCATTGCATTTACATCATGTTTTTGCCTGTATTTTATGTAATATTTAAGCTTAATTTCATTATTTTATACCAAATTTTATTGTTTTTACTTCACTTAGTATGGAATCTTCACTTTTCTTCGCTTATATGAAAATGCAGGTAAATGGCATACAATGTTGGTGTATATGCCCTGAAGACCAATGTATGGACATGGTCAGGCATTGTTTGAATGTACTTTGATAGAACTATTACTCTTTATAGAGGCATGGTCGTTATTATGCAGACTTCTCAACCTGCGTTGATGTATTGAGTTGCATGTAAAATGTCCCAGGAGTTTGGATTGGATCCATTCTCATAAGCTATCCCCAGACAAGGTACCATAGCAGATATGGGACAACTTTGGTACATGTGAGACTGGTGTATGGGCTGGTTAAGTGTGGGGCACAGTAACGCAGGTATACAGGTGCATTGAATACACTGGAGTGATCCACCGTGAGGATTGACTTGTCTAGTCAACAAGTCAATCTCACATGCAAGAGGTTTGCATTGATCCTTAGACTTGAGGTATTCATGTCTAGATTTGATGATGGATATGCTTTGATGCAGTATTACATCTCTCCGTAATTGGGGGACCAAAACGACTGTCATTGGGCATGTCATAAGTCACGTAGAGACATGGATGACCAATAGTAGGATTTGCCCCTTCCTTATTGGAAGCATGATATCCACTCGGGGGTGCCCCATCTTATTGGTGGATGATAGGAATGTGTGGCCACACTAGTTGAGTCATGACCAATGCATTGGATTGATAAACTTGAGACTAATCCAATGGCAGGATATCAATTTAGGCAAAGGGATCTATAATGCAATGAGAATCCTCGTTGCTTGTTAGGGAGTTGTTGCCATAATGACTTAAGTCCTATGACATGGGTAATAGTGATGTCTTGCTAGATACCCCTCACTACTTATGATGTTTACATCATTGCCATCGTCATAAGGATCCTACGGGGTCACACGCAATAGACTCTTGACGTTGCTTTAATCAGAAGCCTTATGATCAAGTTATTGGATAACTTGGATCAATTTGGAAGATTTCATCAGCGCCAATGGGCCTGATGAGTTGGAAGAAAGTTATTGGAGCCAAACTTCATTTTTGGCAGGTTGACTCGAAATTGACCTAGATTGGTCACATTTGGATTAGGGTTGCATTGGATTGGATCCAATGGCTTAATCAACCCATACCATGAAGTTTGGGCTAGCTCATTAATCTAATGAGGCCCAATAACTAGTTGTCAAGAAGAGGTATAAGCAAATAAGGGTATAATGGGGAAGAGTTTCACCCCATTGGCACCAAGGGCATAATGGGGTGAAGTGGGCGCATGTTGCTTCATAAGGAAGCATTAGGCGCCTCCCCCTTTGTTCCTTGGATGGAAACCTTGCCTCTATGGCAAGGGTTGGGGCTGATATGGCTTGAAAGCTCTTTTGGAAAGAGCTTGGGCGCATATGACATGTAGGGTGAGATTTATGGTAAAGTCTTAGAGACTTTCCTTACCTCATAAACCCTACATGCACTCAAACCCTTACCCTAGGCGAATACCTCTTGCTTGTTGCGCCTAGCCCTTCTCCTTGGATGGAAAGAATGCCTCTAAGGCATGTCTTGGGCTGATATGGCTATTGGACAAATAATGATAGGTTGAATGAGGTTTATGGCAAAGTCTTGGAGACTTTCCTTACCACAAACCCCTCTCATCCTAGCCACCCACTTGGCATGATCTTGGCCCTCCCTAAACCACCTCTTGGCTTATAAAAGGGACCCTAGCTGCCCCCTCTCAATGGTTCGATTCCTTGGAGGCGTGAACATACATAGAGAGGCGTGAGCAAGGGCAAAGGGCGACAACATCAAGGTGGCACAACCCTTCTTCCTACTAGTGGCTGGAAGTCTTCTCCTTCATCTCCTCTTGGCGTGACTTGGAGAAGGACTTGGTGGCGCCACTTCCTCTTACTCTTCCTAAGGGCCAAAACTCTTCCTCTCCCTCTTCTCTTGGGGTGAAGAGGATAAGGAGTTGACAGCTACTTCCTTGCACTTGGCGCAACTTCCATGAAGGTGGCGCAAGAGAAGTGAAGGAACCCTAAGGCTTGATTCTCTTCCCGAGGCGAGCACCAAGCGTGGAAGGGAGCAACGATCAAGGAGTCGACACGTGGATACTTGTAGAGGGCGAGCACTTCATCGTCTTCAACATGGCTTCGGCAACTAGACAAGCAAAAGAGGTACATCTCTAACACATCCTTGTGTCTTCTCTCTCGGATGGATCCTTGGGACCGGAGTATGTTTTGGGTGTAATGATTCTTCCGCTACGTCCTGGGACTACAAAAATGTTATATTACACCCGGTATTCCCTAACATACAATTGATGGATTTTACGAGTTTTGAAACCATAGCATGATTTCTAAGGAAATTATGAAGTCGTTTGTCAAATTTGGGGTGAAAATAGTGACAGATTTGACTTTGTCGGCCGGCCGTGAGTTTTACATTCGAAGGGTGGAAACACAGCTAAGTTAAAAAGTTCACAGAAACTTTCACGGGTGAGGCTGTGAATCCTTCACGGGTGAGGCCGTGAATCCTTCACGGATCGTGAATCTTTCTATGTACACCAGACTTTATTCACAGAAACATTTACGGCTGCAGTCGTAAATTGGTTACGGGCCATGAGTTTTTCCACCCTTTCGAGTTTTTCACTCGATTCGACTCCAAATCGAACCAGAATTGAACCAAACACTCCAGAATTCGTCCTTGTTATGTTCTGAATTGATTAAACTATAAAAGGAGTGTTGGGAAACCCCGGGGACATTTTACAATTTTCAGAGTTATGGACATACATTTTTGCAGCGGAAGAATGTCCCCGAAACAGGCCAGTCCCAAAAACCCAGTGAAGATCGCAAGCAAGGGAGTCGACACGATGAGTTAGGAAATACCTTAAGAGCAATGTAGAGCGATGCCGATGTAGGCGCCCAAGTGTGCGCCCTCTGCAGTCTCACACACACGGATCTCTTGAGTTCTCTTCTCCCACGCCCGGTGCTAGCCTCGGGAAGAAGATCCATGCCTTAGTTCTCTTCTTGAATGCTTGCGCCACCTCCAAGGTAGAAGCGCCAATTGAAGAAGAAGAGAGGAGAAGGGAGAATGCCGCCAAGCCTTTCCTTCTCTTGCGCTAAGGAGGAAGAAGGGAAGAAACTCGCGGTTATGGAAGAAGATGCGCCCTTGTCCCAAGCCTTTCGCCCCTCCTCTTGTGTTCACGCCTTCAAGGATTGATTGCCCACAAGAGGGGGCGACTAGGGTCATATTTATAGGGCAAGAGGCGGTTAGGGTAATGGCTAGGATCATAACAAGTGTAGGGCTAGGATGAGGAGGTTTGAGATAAGGAAAGTCTCCAAGACATTTCTATAATTCTCATTCAACCTTACCTTTTGTTCCCACGCCTTTCCTTGTGCACCAAGGCCTTGCCTTGCGTCTCAAGCAATGCCATAGAGGCATGCATTCCATCCTAGGAAGAGAGGGGGAGGCGCCCTTTACTTCCATAATGAAGCAAAGGCGCCAACATGACCCCATTATGCCCCTAGGCGCCTAATGGTTCATGTTTCTCCCCATTATACCCTTTTAGCCTCTCATCTCTTCATGAGAACTTGTTATTGGGCCTCATTGGATAATGAGCTAGCCCAAACATCATTGCATAGGTTGATTAAGCACTTGGATCCAATCCAATGCAACCCTAATCCAAATGTGACCAACCATGGTCAAATACGGGTCAACCTGCCAAAAATGATGTTTGGCTCCAATAACATTCTTCCATCTCATCAGGCCCATTGGCGCTGATGAAATCTCCCAATTAGATCCGAGTTATCCAATAACTCGATCATAAGGCTTCCCGATCAATACGAGAACTCAAGTATCAAGGTGTGCGACCCTATAGGTTCCTCTGACGCTGGCAGTGCTGACCAGAGGTCATCACAAGTAGTGAGTGGCACCTAGCAGTGCATCGCTACTACCCAGGTCATTGGAATAGATATCGACATCGACATCCCCATCATCGCAACTAGGTACAGATGCATTACAGTCTCTTTGCCGAACTGATATCCGATTGGACAAGTGTGTCACCACTTGTTTTCATCCAATCACATGGCTATGACTAAAACTGGTTCTCACCTGGGTATGGCCATACACTCTCAGTCATAGAACCATAAAGGAGCTCCATGGATATCATACTTCCTTAGGGAAGGGGAAAATCCTATGTCTGTCCATTGATCTTCTCATATGGGTCGTGACATGCTCAATAACAACCTTTGTGACCTCCCAGCTACGGCAAGGTGTTAGGTTGTATCAAAGCAAGTCCCTAATCATATAGAATGATCAATGACCTCAAGTCAAGGGATCAATGCATCTCCTGTCACTTATGAGGATAACTCATGACACCAAGTCATAGCCTCATAGCGGGTCTATCCAGTATATCCCCAATGATATACCCATGTGTCTGCGTTAGCACCACGTGCCTAACCAGCCCACATACCAGTCTCACAAGTACCATAGCTGTCCCATATCCACTAAGGTACATCAACTGGGGATTATAATTCGAGCACAGATCCAATCTGTCTCTAGGGACATTATCATGTAAGTACACAATCGCAGGTGTAGTAAAACAATGATAATGACAATGCCAGAATGATATATAAATATCAGTGTCAAGTAGTACATAAGTTGACCAAAACTAGGTCCTAGGGCATATACACCAACAGAATTTTTAGAGGGTAAAAGAGACTTTGATGCATGAACACAATCAGAGGTAGCGGCTAGGGCAAAAACTCAGTTCCAAGGCAAAATTCCGGTGAAAGATCACACAAAGGAGGGATTTGCACGCTTCTTCATCATCTGCATATCGAGGGGAAGAGTTCTTATTACTATCCTAGTATCTTTTTGCATCGATTTTGAGAGATTATGTTAAGTTCATCGATATACATGCTGTTTTCTTCAAACATGAATGCATAAACTCTTTTTCGGGAATAGGGATGTAGCCCGCTGGCAATTATGAATTAAAACTTGTATTTTTATTCTTTAAGTATGATTATTATAGCATTGATTTGAATAGAATTGAGTTTATTTTGCTATATACTCTAGCCATGTATAATTACTTTTAAGACGTTACGAGAAGGACCAAGAGGTGAATCGCAACGTCGAAACTATTATATTCAAACCTACGAATCCAATCATGGGCATAGTTTGAATTCGTTTGAATGATTACCATGGTTTTTCATATAACTTAATGGGCTTAGTTACATTAATTGTCATGAGAGTAGGGAATTAGTGTAACTAAGTACTGGATTATGCTTTGGGAGAAGGTAATCTGTACTTTAGGAAAAACCCCTTTTATGACTATAGTTTTCCGTTTATGGAATTATCTTATTTGAGTTCATAATTGTCAGTGTGGTGAAACCCCGAATCCCGATCTTCCAAATCTGATTTTTCCATATTGTCAACTCTGTTGCTTTTCGTACTTAGGAGCTCACACAAAAATCACAATTTAATTAGCCTAGATTTAAACAAGTCACAAAGTTGGTACTTGACCGCCAGATCCTCGTTGAGAATGATCTATATTTTATTACTTTGATAAATTTGTGCACTTATGGACACATCAAGTTTTTGCTGCCGTTGCCGAGGATCAGACCAGCCAATATCGATTTGATCGATAAGTTTAGAGACTAGCATTTTTATTTCGTTTTCGCATTTACTTTGTTTTTATTTTTAGTATTCTTTTTTTATTTTATCACTATTTTACTTGATTTATACGATGCATGCCTAGAGCTTTAATACAAATAGTCTATTTCCTGAAATTCCAGAGATTGAATGCACCTTCCGCCTTCAAAGAAGACTATAGTTCAAACTAAAAACACTTCAGAAAGAGTCGTGATGGTGAATAATCAATCGTTGATGGATTTTACAGTGCCTAACTATTGGTGTATATGCCCTAGGACCTATGGCTGGTCTGATATGTGTCACATTTATTTGTGGTGTACATCTTGGCATGGTCGTTGTTATACCTTCTGTACATCTGCGTCATATGTACATTTGCATATACAATGTCCCTGGAGATAGATTTTATCTAGTCTCAAAGAATAATCCCCAGTCAAGTGTCATAGTGGATAAGAGACAACTGTGATGCACTTGAGATTGGTATATGCGCTGGTTGAGCACGGGTTGCTAACGCAGGCAAATGGGTATATCAAGGGATATATATTGGATCGATTCGCCAAGAGGATTTGACTTGGTGTCAAAGGTCAAATCTCACAATGATAGAGATTTACTCGTCCTTGACTTGAGGGCATTGATACCTCTATATGGTAAGGGATGTACTTTGATACTACCTAACACTCCGTGTAACAGGGGAGTCATAACGGTTGTCATTGGGTATATCTTGAGCCATATGAGAGATTCAATGTGCCAATAGAGGATTTGCCCCTTCCTTGTGGGGAAGTTTGATGTGCATGGGCCCCTACATGGTGCATGACTAAAAGTGTGTGGCCACACCCAGGTTAAGCCTGAATAGAGTCATGACCATTGATGTTGGAATTAACAACTGTGACACACTTGTACATATATCTTGTCACAGTTTTAGGGGATGTCGATGACGACTCCATTCCGAGGACTTGGGTAGCAATGATATACTGCTAGGTGCCACTTATTACTTGTGATGATGTAAGGTTATCACTGCCAACGTCTGAGGAACCTACAGGGTCACACACCTAGATACTCGAGATCTCGTATTGATCGAGTTGCCTATAATCGAGTCATTTGGTTGATTCTAGTCAGTTTGGGAGTCCGATGCATCGCAGATGTGTCTGATGAGTTGGAGATGATTTTTTGGGATGATGTTGCGTTTTGACTTCAGTTGACCTCAGTTGACCTTCCGGTGACCACGTTTGACCTCGATGGACAAGGTTCAATTGATTGGTCAAATATTGGGTTTAAGCTCCAGTTTTGTTCGGAGGCTTTTTGAGATTGATTTAAACGTGACATGGGGACCCGCAACTTAAGTGCTAAAATGAATATAAATGTTCATTTTATTCACAACTTAAGTCATGGGGGCCACACACAACTTAAGTGAATATTTATATTAAATTTATTCATCACTTAAGTTGCGAGTCCGCATCCATTAAGCCATAATGGATCTAGGTGCTTATTTATTATGAATTTTCGTAATTAAATAAGCCCTAGCTGAAATCATCTAATAACGCATCTCCAACCTAGTGTTTCACCCAAGTTTTTCCCCTCCATGGCGCCTCCATGCATGGGAGTGTCGCCTACATCCATGGATGACAAATTTCATCCTCTCTAGGCACATGAGACCACTTCGGAGTTTCTTCCTTCTTCCATAGCGCATCCTTTGGAGAGATTGGCGCAAGAGGAGATGATATCTTCCGCTCCATGGTGCCTCCAAGGAAGGAGTGGCACCCACATGGTGGAGATGGTGTCCTCTTCTTCAAAGATCACAGGAGAAGGCTTGGAGTCTTCTTGCTTCCCTAATGGTGAATCCCTATAGTGGATTGGCGCATGTGGAAGGGCATCTTCATACCATGGGCGTAACTTGCATGAAGTTGGCGCATATGGTAAAGGAAGAAGAAGAAGAGGAGTTTACAATATCTCTTCTCAACATGTTAGTGCATCTTTTTGGGGAGATTGGTGCTTACGTTGATGGAGAAGGAGATCTTCCTCATAGGCGCATCTTCATGGTGGCGCATGCCATGAGGAAAAGTGGTTAGACAAGAGATTGACACAAGTTGTAGAGCTTCCCTCTCCTTGTGGTCAATATTCTCCCTTGATCACCTCTTTGGCACATCTTGGAGATGGCGCAAGCAAAGAGGGCAGCAACATAGGCAACATGATCTTCCTCCCGAAGGCTAGCACCAGGCGTGGATGGAAGAGGACTTAGAGGAGTTAGTGTGTGCACGATTGTAGAGGGCGGACACTTGTGCGCCTCTCCTGCGTCATCATCAACAAACCCTGGAAATATGCGAATAAAGGTATACTACTCTGACACATCCGATGGATCACTCGTAAGGGATCCTGGCGCTTAGGGTTATCCTGTTTCCACCTAACGCTTCCGCTATTATTAAAATTTTAAAATTGGCCTGGGGATTCCCAAAAGTGGTATCAGAGGGAACTTACGAGACCCACGCGGTGTATTTTTCTTATGTACATGCGCCTAAGTCATAAAAGATTTTTAAAATTTTTATGTCATGATTGTTCTGCTTAGAAAAAGGTAGGTTTATCACGCTGAAATTTTTTTGTATAATATTTCCTACTGATAGATTCTCCTTGTGTGTCAAGTGTGGACCTTGCGCACAAGCTATGTAAATATTTTAGGGAATTTTTTACTTCAAATTTTACATGGTAAGGTGGACTGAAAGGGGGCGGCTTGCATGCCTTGGGCATGCATGCGCCACTTTTCACAGGGAGTCTGAGAGAATTATTTTGGGGAAATTTTGTGATAATTATTTTGGGTGATGAACAGTTTTATGAAAAACTAAAATTAAATTTTAATTGTTGGTTTTTCATTGCATGTAGAAGAGCATGAGTAGGTGCTTTTATTATTGCATTATGATATGGTTATAGACAAGCCCTTATCCATGCCTGGGATGTATTCTTGTGAGGTCTATGTGCCACCCTATTTCCTTTATTAGTTTTGTAATTAAAGTAGAAGATTAGGGATGATAGATCGCACATCATGACTTCTTTTTGGCACATCTAAATCATATGGGGCAGCCTCTTCCTTAGCCAAAACTTTCATGGCTCCTAGGGTTTACCTTAGTGGCGCACCTAGAGGATTAAGGGCTGGTGAAGAGGGCTTGTGCATACCTATTGATTGGCCAAAACTTTGGTGGCTTCTAGGGCTTTCTAGAGGCGCATCAAGCATGGTTTCAAGGGTTGATCTAAAAGGTGATGCAAACAGCCCCTCATGGTGATATTTCTATGCAAGTGGCGCACCTTCATGGTGGCACAACATGCTAGATGTGATGGCGCCCCTATGATTGGCCAAACCCTAGGAGGAGCCTAGGGTTTGTGAGCTAGCATGGGTAGAGAAGAGTGTTGGCCAAATCCTAGAAGGAGTCTAGGGTTTGCAAGCTAACACAGGTGGACCAAAGGGCTGACCTAAACCTAAGAGAGCACCTAGGGTGTCCTAAGTGGCTCTTCTATGGTTTGAGGGGCTGACCCTGATGCAGAGGACCTAGGTAGCAGCACACCAAGGGATGGAGCAGAGCCCTTTGGGCACTGAGGGCAGAGCTGAGGACTTAGTGGCATGGGCCCATGGCTTGTGTCTTAGAGTAGCTCGGTAATTAGTCTAGGTCTAGGGTCATGTTACCCATGTCTGGGCTATAACCATATCATATTTTATTTTCTGCTTAGTTTTAAGCATGCTTGTGATGTTTTATTTTTCATGCTACTTACTATAGGATTGCAGGCCTGTATTGTTAGACGAAAGATAAAACTAAATGGTGAGACCACAAAAACCCTCGATCCAAATATCAAGTCTATTAATTGCCTTCTAACGCGTAGCCCTCGTCAAACTATTGATCAATGGTGTTGTGTACTATTTCCCACCCTCGTGGGACACACCCATCTATCTTTAGGAGGCGTGTGCTAACAATGATTTCCCCAGTTCGGTTAAAACTTTTGACGTGCCTTTCGCAAGGACATCATTGGCCCTGTGCATAACGGTCTAGTTGGACTTGACTAGATATTTCATATGTGGATGGACCACATGATGAAAGTTTGGAGGCAACCTCAAGAGGTTAGGGCTTTGTGTTGTATCTATCCCTCGCTAGACACAAAGTTCCTGAACTATCTTGAGAAGGGGAATTGCCAAGTTGTAATTGGTTGGTATGCCTACCTCACAAAGTATGCGTCACCTTGTGCAGTTCATCTCACCCTCGTGGGATGCAAGGCCGTGTACGGAATGGGGATCCCATCTCACTAAGGAAATTTGGTGATTTCCCGATCGACTTTTGAGGGTTGTCGATTTGAGCAAAATAGTGGGAGCCCAATCATTTATAAAAGACCAGATTAAATGATTGGTTCGTAGATCTGCTTATGACCATTGCAAATGGTCACTACGATCTCTCCTAAGTTGGTTGGAACCAACTAGGTGGACTAGTATTTGAGGATTGTCCTCAAGCTCGAGGAAAAGCTGTATCTCCTTGAGTAGCCTTTACCTAAACCCATTGCTCTATAGCCCTGTTGGCTGATGAGGATGCTTAAGAGGTAGCTTATTTATTGCTAGCATGTCGCCTTCCAGGGACAAGTTAGAATAGAAAGCTATAACTTCTAAAGCAGTCCTGCAATGCAAAAGTAGGCCTTAGTGCTTGACTGGCGCATTAAAGATGAAATAGGTGTAGGAGATAAGGTACTCAAGATTGACTGCTCGCGACCTCAAAACAAGGAGAAGAGAAGTAGCCCTTCGTCTTCTGGCTTAAGTAATTGCATTGCCTAAAGTCAAGTTATCTATTTCTAACACATGTGTATATCGTACCGCATAATGAGACCAACACTTGCAAAAGTATTTTGGTGCTCGACAGAAATAGGGCAATGCTGACATAGAGAGACTGACCTACTAGTTGGTGCATACACTGTTGCCATAACGGTAGGAGATCTCACTCTCTCTGGGGTCAAGACTCTGTAGGTGATGCTAAAAGCTTATTCCACAATGAACTTAACTCCATCTTAAATGTATCTCCAAGTTAGGAGATGACATGACTCAGTATTTGGATCTAGTGATATGAGACTTTGGGTCATATATCTGAAGTTCTACTACCATAGAACCAAGATCTGATAAAGTGTAAGTGGTGTATCCTAAGTTCATTTAGGGATACAAATTTCCATAAACCCACAGGAGAACAAGTAATTGTTGCTCATAGTGCCATTTTTCTTGGAAATGTCTTTCCTTGAAAAAGGCTAGTGGGAGAAAGTTGTGACTTGGATTTAGTCTAAGGTCAACCACTTAGCACAAAAGGATCAAAGATGGAAACTGAACCATATATGTAGGTTGTGGGCAACCTAGGGTTCATAAAATGTGGGAATAAGGATTGGATCGGTTCATGTGTGCCTCCTAGCAAGGACAATAAATCTTCCAATATGGATAAGATTAAGTGGTTCTGCTTGATAGATCCATATAGCATTCTAATTTGTGAGAAAGCACTTGAGCCATAGTTTGTGACTGTCCCTAAGAGTATGATATTTCCTCATAGCTCACTCCTTATATAACTCTTCATTGAGGCTGAGTGTCTAATTGGAGGAATCGAATTATGGTTGGTATGATTCGATGTAGGTGAAGTCATATAACTCCTTGTAAAGATTGTGCAAAATGAATAGTTTTTCCTGAACACTGAAAGATGTTCCATATTTGACATATGTGTGTATGGGGTATCCTTTGGGGATACTGCTTCCATAATCCCACAAGAGAGCAACTTGGTTGCTGCTTAAGGTGCTGATTTTCTTGGGAAAGATTTTCTCTTGAAAAAGGCTAGTGGGAGAAACTTTGACTTGGATGTAATCCTAGGTCAAATATTTGACACATTTGGTCAAAGATGGACTCTGAGCTAGTTTTACAGGTTATGGGTAACCTGAGGCTCAGAACACACAGGCTATACAGGTTGAATCGATTCATCTGACTTTGACTTATGGGTAATTCCTAACTCAATACAGAGAATCTTCATTCTATGGTGCCGGAGTGCAGTGGGAGCTTAATGACATCTCTAGTCTTGTATGCTAGGTACATACAGATCATCAGAGACAATATCCTGATCCTTCACTTGGTGAAGAGATGATTGGGAAGTGTCTCATGATGAATAACATAGTGGACATCACCTATGGGGTAGGTGTGAGAGTTTTTGGATAGATCCAAGAAACTTGAAGTCCTAAGTTAGACAACATACATCGATGTTGGTATGTTATAGACCAGATATGGTTAGTGCCGAGAGCATAACCGATTGATACCAAGTCCAATCCAGGTGCATGGCACTGGATAAGGAGAAAATAGCATTCTTGGTTCTGCAAAGAACTATAGGAATGGTTCTCGATTGGTAGAGATAAGAAAAGCTTGGTGTACAGGGTAACACTTAGATAGCTTGTTCTATTCTAACCATGATCGCAGCATCAGTTTTGTATCTGGTAGTGAAGGAAGCTGTAAAAGGCTTCATGATGGACGACCATTATCTCCAATTGAAGGCAGAGTATGTTATGGCTTCAAAGAAGCTGTTTGGATATAGGAGTTCTTCATTGAACTTCAAGTGGTTATCATACCTTTATTGGTCTCTATTTGTTAGCACAAAGGAGCAATGACGCATGATAGAAAAACCAAGGTTTCACCTAAAGATCCAAACAGATACTCTAGCGCTTCCACATTGTCTTAGAGATAGAGGTGTTGTGAGATTGTAGATATTTACACCGAGGGAGTCATGATAGGCCCACTGACCGATGCTCTAGCGCAACAGGAGCATGGCAGGTCTGACTGAGGACGTGTTGATTGTGGTGACACAATAACAGGGTCCTAGTGCAAGTGGGAGATTGTTGGTATATATGCCCTAGCACCTATGGCTGGTCCGATATGTGTCACATTTATTTGTGGTATACATCCTAGCATGGTCGTTGTTATGCCTTTTGTACATCTGCGTCATATGTACATTTGCATATACAATGTCCCTGGAGATAGATTTTATCTAGTCTCAAAGAATAATCCTTGGTCAAGTGTCATAGTGGATAAGGGACAACTGTGATGCACTTGAGATTGGTATATGCGCTGGTTGAGCACAGGTTGCTAACGCAGGCATATGGGTATATCAAGTGAGATATACTAGATCGACCCGCCATGAGGATTCGACTTGGTGTCACATGTCAAATCTCACAATGACAGAGATTTACTCGTCCTTGACTTCAGGGCATTGATACCTCTATATGGTATGGGATGTACTTTGATACAACCTAACACTCCACGTAATAGGGGAGTCATAATGGTTGTCATTGGGTATATCTTGAGCCATATGAGAGATTCAATGTGCCAATAGAGGATTTGCCCCTTCCCTGCGGGGAAGTTTGATGTCCATGGGCCCCTACATGGTGCATGACTAAAAGTGTGTGGCCACACCCAGGTTAAGCCTAAATAGAGTCATGACCATTGATGTTGGAATTAACAAGTGTGACACACTTGTCCGACTTGGACGATCAGCCTAGCAAAAGGATTAGAGTGTACATATATCTTGTCGCAGTTTTAGGGGATGTCGATGACGACTCCATTCCGAGGACTTGGGTAGCAATGATGTACTGCTAGGTGCCACTCATTACTTGTGATGATGTGAGGTTATCACTGCCAATGTCTGAGGAACCTACAGGGTCACACACCTAGACACTCGAGATCTCGTATTGATCGAGTTGCCTATAATCCAGTCATTTGGTTGATTCCAGTCTGTATGGGAGTCCGATGCATCGCGGATACGTCTGATGAGTTGGAGATGATCTTTTGGGATGATATTGCATTTTGACTTCAGTTGACCCGGGTTGACCTTCGAGTGACCACGTTTGACCTCAATGGACTAGGTTTAGTTGAGTGGTCAAATATTGGGTTTAAGCTCCGGTTTTGTTCAGAGGCTTTTTAAGATTGATTTAAACGTAACATGGGGGCCCGCGACTTAAGTGCTAAAATGAATAAAAATATTCATTTTATTCACAACTTAAGTCATGAGGGCCACACACAACTTAAGTGAATATTTATATTAAATTTATTCATCACTTAAGTTGCGGATCCACATCCATTAAGCCATAATGGATCTAGGTGCTTATTTATTATGAATTTTCGTAATTAAATAAGCCCTAGGCGAAATCATCTAATAACTCATCTCCAACCTAGCGTTTCACCCTAGTTTTTCTCCTCCATGGCACCTCCATGCATGGGAGTGTCGCCTACATCCATGGATGACAAATTCCATCCTCTCTAGGCACATGAGACCACTTCGGAGTTTCTTCCTTCTTCCATAGCACATCCTTTGGAGAGATTGGCGCAAGAGGAGATGATATCTTCCTCTCCATGGCGCCTCCAAGGAAGGAGTGGCGCCCACATGGTGGAGATGGTGTCTTCTTCTTCAAAGATCAAAAGAGAAGGCTTGGAGTCTTCTTGCTTCCCTAATGGTGAATCCCTATAGTGGATTGGCACATGTGGAAGGGCATCTTCATACCATGGGCGCAACTTGCATGAAGTTGGCACATATGCTAAAGGAAGAAGAAGAAGAGGAGTTTACAATATCTCTTCTCATCATGTTAGTGCATCTCTTTGGGGAGATTGGTGCTTACGTTGATGGAGAAGGAGATCTTCCTCATAGGCACATCTTCATGGTGGCGCATGCTATGACGAAAAGTGGCTAGACAAGAGATTGAAACAAGTTGTAGAGCTTCCCTCTCCTTGTGGTCAATATTCTCCCTAGATCACCTCTTTGGCGCATCTTGGTGATGGCGCAAGCAAAGAGGGTAGCAACATAGGCAACATGATCTTCCTCCCCAAGGCTAGCACTAGGCGTGGATGGAAGAGGACTTCGAGGAGTCAGTGTGTGTACGATTGTAGACGGCGGACACTTTTGCTCCTCTCCTGCATCATCATCAACAAACCCAAGAAATATGCGAATAAAGGCATACTACTCTGACACATCCGGTGGATCACTCGTAAGGGATCCTGGCTCTTAGGGTTATCCTGTTTCAGGCTAACGCTTCCGCTATTATTAAAATTTTAAAATTGGCCTGGGGATTCCCAACACTAACATACAGGGCTTTAATTCAAGCATTGTTCGACCTAATGTGGAGACAAACAATTTCGAGCTTAAACCAGCACTGATGACTATGGTTCAGTAGAACCAGCTTTGGGGTTCCCCAAACTAGGATCCTAATTTTAATCTTGCTATATTTTTAGAATATTGTGACACCGTTAAGGTAAATGGTGTATCTTCTGATACAACTCGACTAAGATTATTTCCATTTTCTCTCAGGGATCGCGCATGAGCTTGGTTATATGCTCTTCCCGCTATATCAATTACTACATGGGATGAACACTCACATGTTTTTCTGACCAAATATTTTCCACCCAGTAAGATAGTTTAACTAACGAATAGGATAACATGCTTTGGACAAAGAGAAGGAGAGTTGCTCTATGATGCTTGGGATCGCTTCAAGGAGCTCCAGCGCATGTCTCCTCTTCATGGGCTTAAGAAGTGGGTCTTAATTCATATCTTCTACAATGAATTGGACTACAGCACAAAGCTCATAGTGGATGCTGCTACTGGGGGAGCTATTATGAGTAAAAACATTGAGGATGTGATGACTTTGCTTGAGGACATAGCCATGAATCACAACCATTAGTCCAATAAGCGAGGTACCATGTCCACAGGAATTGGTAAGTATAGCAATGACTCCTTGACATCTTGAGATACAAAGGTTGACTCTCTAGCACAAAAATTAGGTTTTTTTATTTTTCCCTTAGTTGCAGTTAATTCTGTTTCTTATGAGGTTTGTGGTGTTTCAGGTCATATCTCCACTAATTGTTAACTCTTAGCTTCGATTCTCTTCAGATGCAGGTCAATGCTTTAGGCAACTATAATAAAAGATAGGTAGATGAGCCTTATTCTGCTACATATAATCCAGGCTTGAGGAATCACACTAACCTGTCATACAATAACAACCAAGGGCAAGTTCCTTTGTAATATAATCAGCAGAATAATAGGCCGCCACTAGGTTTTCAGTCAAGGTTGTTCAATCAGCCTCAGAAGTCTAACTTAGAGTCTCTTTTGGAAGGGTTCGTTGTTGCTCAGAAAAAGCACAATGAGGATGTCTTTGATGCTATTAAGCATCTAGCATCTCGAGTGGATGCCTTGGCAACCCACAACAAGATATTAGAAAGTCAAATAACTCAGCAGGAAAGTACCTCCAGTAGGGCTACAGGTAAACTTCCAGGGCAACCAGAGATGAACCCTAGGTAGCACTGTAACTCCATCACCATTGTGAATGGCGAATATATTGATGAGCCCTGGATGCCTAATGAAGAACTTGCACTTGAAGTTTTGGAAGGGAAGCCTAAAGAGACTTCACCTGAGGAAGAGATGTCGGTGGAGAAGAAGAGGGAGGAAGTCTATGTAGGTCCGCCTGCATACATTCCACCCATTCCTTTCCCTCAAAGGCTGGTAAGAGCAGATTGTTGGTGTATATGCCCTAAGGACCTAATTCTGGTCCGTTACTTGTACTACTTGACATTGATATTTATATCATACTGGCATTGTCGATATCATTATTTATTTACATCTGCGAACATGTACTTATATGATAATGTCCCTGGAGACAGATTGGATCTGTGCTCAAACTATTGTCCCTAGTAAATGTACCTTAGTAGATATGGGACAGCTATGGTACTTGTAAGACCGGTATATGGGCTGGTTAGGCACGGGGTGCTAACGCAGGCATATGAGTATATCAGTGGTAGATATACTGGACCGACCCACTGTGAGGCAATGACTTGGTGTCACGAGTTATCCTCACAAGTGATAGGAGATGCATTGATCCCTTGATTTGAGGTCATTGGCCATTCTATGTGGTTAGGGATATGCTTTGATACAACCTAACACCTTGCCATAGTTGGGAGGTAATAACGGTTGTCATTGGGCATGTCACGACCCATATGAGAAGGTCAATGCACAGACATAGGATTTGCCCCTTCCTAAGGGAAGCTTGATATCCATGGAGCTACTCTATGGTTCTATGACTGAAAGTGTATGGCCATACCCAGGTAAGACCTGATTTAGTCATAGCCATGAGATTGGATGGAAACAAGTGGCGACACACTTGACCAATCGGATATCAGTTCGGCAAAGAGACTGTAATGCATCTGTACCTGGTTGCGATGATGGGGATGTCGATGTCAATATCCATTCTGATGACTTGGGTGGCAGTGATGCACTGTTAGGTGCCACTCACTGCTTGTGATGACCATGGGTCAGCACTGCCAACGTCAGAGGAACCTACAGGGTCGCACACCTTGATACTCGAGTTCTCGTATTGATCGGAAAGCCTTATGATCGAGTTATTGGATAACTCGGATCTATTTTGGAGATTTCATCAGCGCCAATGGGCCTGATGAGATGGAAGAGATTTATTGGGGCCAACTTCCATTTATGGCATATTAACCATGGTTAGCCAAATTTGACCTAGGGTTAAATTGGATTGGATCCGTGGGCTTGGTTAACATGCATAATGGACATTGCGCTGGGCCCATTGATAAGTTGGGCTTAATGGGCTTTAGGAGGAGAAAAGGGATGGCGTGTGCATGGCGTGTGCTTAACCCTAGTTAGACTAGGGTTAGCGCCTATGCATTATGAGGTTTGAAATTAATCTTGGGGCTAATTATTCGAATTAATTAGAGTCCTAATTTTATGGGATTTTATGGGCTGATTTATTTCAATTAATAAGAGTCCTAATTAGATTAGGATTTAATTCAAATAAGTGATTAGAGTCCTAATTGGATTAGGACTTAATCAAAACCGCCCACTTATAGTCCTAGTTGGATTAGTACTTGAGTTTGATCAAATCCTAATTGGATTAGGAATCATGCTTGATCAAATCGTCCACATGAATCCTAGCCTTGATCAAACCATTCACATCAGTCCTAATTAGATTAGGACATGATCAAGTCGCCCAAATTAAGTCCTAATTGGATTAGGACTTAATTCCCTATTTTCTCTCCTAGCCGCACATTCAATTTGAATGGTGGCCACACATTAAGCCGCCCTTTGCCTTATATATACCCCCCAAGCCGCCCCTCTCAAGATACTAATTCTGTCCTTGGAGGCGTGATCAAGAGAGGAGGCGAGCACTAGAGGGCGAGTTCTTGAGGGCGAAAGCAAGAGGCTAGTGGCGCAACTCTTCTTCCATCCAACCCTAGCTGCAACACACCTTCTTCTCTTCCTCTTGGCGTGAGGAACTTGGTGGTGTTTGGCGACTTCCTTCTCCTCATCTTCCTCTTGGCGCATACACCTTGGAGGTGGCGCATGGCTAGAGGAATAAGCACAAGGCTTGGATCTTCTTCCCGAGGCTAGCACCGGGCGAGGAAGAAGAGAGCTCGAGGCATCCGTGTGTGTGAGACTGCAGAGGGCGCACGCTTGGGCACCTACTTCAACATCAGCCTCACGTTGCTTTAGGTATTTTCTATCTCATCGTGTCGACTCTTTCGCATGCGATCTTCACTGGGTTTTTGGGACTGGCCTGTTTTGGTGATATTCTTCCGCTACGCAATGTATTTGTGTCCATAAACCTCTGAAAAATTATAAAATATCCCCGGGGTTTCCTAACAGTGGTATCAGAGCGACTTGCGAAACTCGAATGATGTTCTTCATGCTTTTCATGTTTTTCATGCTCACATGCCATATTTCAATTTTCGAAAATTGCAAATTGCATGGCAAACGATTTTTCTAAAAATAGGAAAAATTAAGGTTTCTTGTTTCTATCACCTTTTCAGTTTCTTTTGGATTTTTGGGTTATTTTTCTTGCATGATTTAAGGATCAAAGGCGCATGTGGTTTTGTCAAGTAGGACGGGCATTGTGTCTTCGGACTGGCCGGGTCCCTTGATCTGACAAAATTACCAGCCGAAAGGATCTTTGAAATCATCATGAAAGTTAATCACAAATAACTGAAAGATTTGTGAGAAGAAGATGAGGAAAAGAAACTGGTTTTATGAAAAAGTAGAATTTGAGATTTTATGTTTTTCATGAGCATGTAGAATTGCATGTGTAAATACCTTGATTGTGCATATTGTTGTGATCATGAGTCAAGCCCCCTTGCATGCCTGTGATGTATCCTTGTGCGGCCTACGTGCCATTTTTTTCTATATTTTTGTAAAATTAAGATGAAGATTAAGGGAAGGAGCTTGGTGGCGCATCTTGGATGGTGGTGGAACAACCACCCTACTTGGATTGGTGGCACATGCAAGATGGTGCAAGCTTGCTTGGTGGCATAAGCATAGCATGGCCGAGCCTTAGGGCTTGTGAGCTAGCTATGTTGGAACTTGCAAGATGGAGATTCACCTTTGGAGGACCTTGGAGCCAACCTTGAAGTTCAAGATAGAAGTCGGCTAGGTCTAGTCTTGGGGCTTGAGTCCTTGGTCAAGAGTTGAACCTCCTTCTTGGCATGGGTTGGTTCAATGTCTTGAATAGGTCATGATCACATCATTCTTTTACTGCTTTCAAACATATCTGCTAAAGCATGCCTATGATGTTTTATCGTTATGTTATCACTATAGGATTGCATGCCTGTAATGCTAGACATAAGATAAAACTAAATGAGACCTCAAAAACCCTCATTCTAAATATCAAGTCTAGTAGCCTTCTAATAGCTATCGATCAGTGGTGTTGTGAACTGTTTCCCACCCTCGTGGGACACACCCACTTATCTTTAGAAGGTGTGTGGTGGCAATGGTTTCCCCAGTCCGTTTTATCCAGGCACGCCTTCGCAAGGAAACTGGTTGGCCCTGGGCATAACGGTTAGGAATGGACTTGACTAGAAGTTCATATGTGCTGGGCACATGATGAAAGTCTAGAGGCATCGTTGAGAGGTTAGGGTTTCATGCTGTATCCAGCCCTCGCTGGACATGAAATGCCTAGACTGTTTCAATAAGGGGAATTGCTTGGAGCAATCGGCCGGCATGCCCACCTTAGGAAGCATGGGTCACTTGTGCATCTCATCCCACCCTCGTGGGACGCGAAGCCTCATGTGGAATAAGGATCCCATCTCACTAGGAAATCTCAGATTTCCCGATTGACTTTGTGGGTTGTCAATTCGATTAAAATAGTGGGAGCCATAATCATTTAAAACAAGTCTAGTTTAAATGATTTGAAGTAGTACTAATCTACTGTTTCTTGATTATTGTAGATCAATGGCAACAAACAATAGCGGTTGGTCACTACGATCTATCCTTGAGAAGGACAAGTTGGTTGGATCCAACTTGATGGATTGGTATGTGTACTTGAGAATCGTGCTCAAGCTTGAGAGGAAGCTCTATGTCCTTGAGCGGCCTGTTCCTGAGCCACTTCCATGCTCGGCCTCAGCGGCTGAGAAGGATTCTTATGATAAGCATCAGGCTGATACTTTGGAGGTTGCACAATTGATGCTAACCAACATGTCGCCCAAGCTTCGAGGGCAATATGAATTAAAGAGTGCTTCAGAGATTATTACTAATCTAAAGCAGCTCTTTGATGAATTGGTTAGGCTCAATCCTCCTAAAGTTAATATTCAGTATGTTGAGCCAAAAGGCTTAACCAAGGAACTAAAATTAAAGATGGAAAGGATCAGGAATAACAAGTGTTATTCATGTGGAGGACCACCTCACATGTTAAAGGACATGGTGCAACTTCAGAATGAGAAGAAGAGAGGCAAGGCTTCGTCTTCAAGCTCAGGTTTTTATGTTATAGAAGTCAACCTTTCTACTTCTATGTCATGGGTATTGGATACAGCATGTGGAGCTCATATTTGTACAAATATGTAGGGGCTCAAGAAAAGTATATCGGTGCAGCCTGGAGAGATTAACCTACGAGTTGGAAATGGGACATAGGTTGCTGCTATTGCTGTAGGAGTTTTGATTCTCTCCCTGCCTTCTAGACTTCTATTAGAGTTAGATAATTGCTATTATGTACCTTCGCTTACTAAGAACATTATATCCATTCCTTGCTTGGCAAAGAAAGGACTTAAGTTTGAAATAAATAAGAACTCTTATTCTTTTTCATTTGCAAATATGTTCTATGGAAAGGGTACTTTATGCAATGGTCTATATGTGTTGGACATGGATAACTCTATTTGTAACATAAATAATAAAAGGACCAAACTGAGTGGTTCAGTTGGTGCTTTCCTATGGCATTGTCGATTAGCCCATATAAACAAGAATCGCATTCAACAACTCCATGCAGATGGGTTGCTAGGTTCAAGTTCCTTGGAGGAATTTGATACATGTGAGCCTTGTTTGTTAGGGAAAATGACAAAGGCACTTTTCACCAAGACAGGTGAAAGGGCAAGAGGTTTGCTGGATCTCATACGTAGCGATGTGTGTGGGCCATTCAATAAACAACCCAAAGGAGGACACAGCTACTTCATTACCTTTACTGATGATTTCAGTAAGTATGGTTATGTCTACTTGATGAGACATAAATTTGAATCCTTTGAGAAATTCAAAGAGTTCAAGAATGAAGTAGAGAACCAGCTTGGTAGATCCATTAAGGCTCTTCGATCAGATCGTGGTGGAGAGTACCAGAGTGGTGAGTTTCTTGACTATCTGAAAGAGTGTGGGATTTTATCCCAACTCACTCCTCCTGGAACACCCCAATGGAATGGTGTGTCTGAAAGGAGAAATTGAACTTTGTTGGACATGGTTCGATGTATGATGAGTCATGCAACTCTACCTCCCTCATTCTGGGGATATGCACTTAATACAGCTTCTCTAATACTAAATAACGTTCCATCTAAAAGTGTCTCAAAGATTCCATATGAGGAATGGAGTGGGAGACGCCCTAATCTATCTTTTATCAAGATCTGGGGATGTGAGGCATATGTCAAGCGTTAGGATTCTAGTAAGCTAGAACCTAGATCTGATAAATGTGTATTTGTGGGGTACCCTAAGGAAACTAAGGGTTACTACTTCTATATTCCCACCGAGAACAAAGTTTTTGTTGCTCGGGGTGCTGTCTTTCTAGAGAAAGAATTTCTCATGAAAGAAGTTAGTGGGAGGAAGTTTGACTTGGATGAGGTCCGAGTGCAACCACAAGACACAGAGATGGAACCTGAGCCACCTGTACCAGTTGCTAGGCAACCTGAGGCTCAGACACAGGCCCCACGTAGGTCTGGGAGAATTCGTCATGCACCTGAGAGGTATGGGTCGCTGTCGACCCAACATGACGGGATCTTCATCATTGAGGATGAACCCAGGACTTATGATGAGGCGGTCAGTGGACCAGACTCCGAGAGATGGCTTGAGGCCATGCGATCCGAGATGGATTCCATGTCATCTAACCAAGTCTGGGATTTGGTTGAGTTACCTGATGGGGCAAAACTCATAGGGTGTAAATGGGTCCTCA
Source organism: Costus lasius (assembly GCA_027563935.2). Lineage (NCBI taxonomy): Eukaryota > Viridiplantae > Streptophyta > Magnoliopsida > Zingiberales > Costaceae > Costus > Costus lasius. Next base: position 32,042,103 of record CM050449.1, on the reverse strand, counting down.
AGAGGAAGACAGGCATGGATGGCAACATAGTTACCTATAAAGGTAGACTAGTGGCTAAGGGATTCAAACAAGTCCACGGGGTGGACTATGATGAAACCTTTTCGCCAGTTGCCATGTTCAAATCCATTCGGATTCTGCTTGCTATAGCTGCATATCATGACTATAAGATATGGCAGATGGATGTGAAGACAGCGTTCCTTAACGGGAAGCTAACTGAGGATGTGTATATGACACAACCTGATGGCTTCATCCAACCTGCAGAGGCCAATAAGGTCTGCGGGCTAAAGAGATCCATCTATGGATTAAAGCAAGCATCACAAAGTTGGAATCTTCGATTTGATGAAGCTGTGAGAGATTATGGCTTTATCAAAAGCGAAGATGACACCTGTGTATACAGAAAATTCAGTGGGAGCTTGGTGACTTTTCTGATCTTGTATGTCGATGACATACTACTCATCAGAAATGACATCCCTAGTCTTCAAGCTGTGGAGACATGGTTAGGGAATTGTTTTGAGATGAAGGACTTAGGGGAGGCCGCCTATATCCTAGGCGTGAGGATCTACAGGGATAGATCCAAGAAGCTCCTAGCCCTTAGTTAGAGTACGTACATTGATAAGTTCCTGGAGAGGTTTAGCTTGGAGCAATCCAAGAAAGGGTACCTTCCAGTGAGACATGGTCTTACTCTCTTGAAGAGCCAGTGTCCCACCACACAGGCTGAGAGGGATGACATGAGTCGAGTGCCTTATGCTTCGGCAGTGGGATCGATCATCTATACAATGTTGTGTACTATACCAGATGTGGCTCATGTTGTGAGCATAACTAGCTGATACCAATCCAATCCTGGTTTACAGCACTGGGTGGCTGTAAAGAATATCCTAAAGTATCTGAGAAGAACTAAGGATTTGTTCTTGGTCTATGGGGGACAGGAAGAGCTCAGTATGCAGGGCTACACTGATGCATCGTTCCAGTCTGACCCTGATGACTTTAGATCGCAGGCCGGCTATGTGTTTAAAATAAATAGAGGAGCTGTTTGCTGGAAGAGCTTCAAGCAATCCACTATTTCCGATTCTACAACTGAAGATGAGTATGTAGCCGCTTCTGAGGCTGCGAAAGAAGCTGTTTGGATAAGGAAGTTCATTTCTGAATTTCAGGTGGTTCCAAGTGCAGTGGATCTCATTGAAATCTATTGTGATAACAATGGAGCAATTGCAAAAGCCAAGGAACGACAGTCTCATCAAAAATCCAAACACATACTCAGGAGATTTCACCTAACCAGAGAGATTATAGATAGAGGTGATGTCAAGATTAGCAGAGTTGACACAGAGAACAATCCAGCAGACCCATTGACCAAGGCTTTGGCGCAGCAGAAGCATGATGGTCACGCTAGAGATATGGGGTTAAGATTTCCCTACCTCTAGGTCTTAGTGCAAGTGGGAGATTGTTGGTGTATATGCCCTAAGGACCTAATTATGGTCCATTACTTGTACTACTTGACATTGATATTTATATCATACTGGCATTGTCGTTATCATTATTTGTTTACATCTGCGAACATGTACTTATATGATAATGTCCCTGGAGACAGATTGGATCTGTGCTCAAACTATTGTCCCTAGTCAATGTACCTTAGTAGATATGGGACAACTATGGTACTTGTAAGACTGGTACAAGGGCTGGTTAGGCACGGGGTGGTAATGCAGGCATATGAGTATATCAGTGGTAGATATACTGGACCGACCCACTGTGAGGCAATGACTTGGTGTCACGAGTTATCCTCACAAGTGATAGGAGATGCATTGATCCCTTGACTTGAGGTCATTGGCCATTCTATGTGGTTAGGGATATGCTTTGATACAACCTAACGTCTTGCCGTTGTTGGGAGGTAATAACGGTTGTCATTGGGCATGTCACGACCCATATGAGAAGGTGAATGCACAGACATAGGATTTGCCCCTTCCTAAGGGAAGCTTGATATCCATGGAGCTCCTCTATGGTTCTATGACTGAAAGTGTATGGCCATACCCAGGTTAGACTTGATTTAATCATAGCCTTGAGATTGGATGGAAACAAGTGGTGACACACTTGACCAATCGGATATCAGTTCGGCAAAGAGACTATAATGCATCTGTACCTGGTTGCGATGATAGGGATGTCGATGTCGATATCCATTCCGATGACTTGGGTAGCAGTGATGCACTGCTAGGTGCCACTTATTGCTTGTAATGACCATGGGTCAGCACTGCCAACGTCAGAGGAACCTACAGGGTCACACACCTTGATACTCGAGTTCTCGTATTGATCGGAAAGCCTTATGATCGAGTTATTGGATAACTCGGATCTATTTTGGAGATTTCATCAGCGCCAATGGGCCTGATGAGATGGAAGAGATTTATTGGGGCCAACTTCCATTTACGGCATATTAACCATGGTTAGCCCAATTTGACCTAGGGTTAAATTGGATTGGATCCATGGGCTTGGTTAACATGCATAATGGACATTGGGCTGGGCCCATTGATAAGTTGGGCTTAATGGGCTTAAGGAGGAGAAAAGGGATGGCGTGTGTATGGCGTGTGCTTAACCCTAGTTAGACTAGGGTTAGCGCCTATGCATTATGAGGTTTGAAATTAATCTGGGGGCTAATTATTTGAATTAATTAAAGTCCTAATTTTAAGGGATTTTATGGCCTAATTTATTTGAATTAATAAGAGTCCTAATTAGATTAGGATTTAATTCAAATAAGTGATTAGAGTCCTAATTGGATTAGGACTTAATCAAAACCGCCCATTTAAAGTCCTAGTTGGATTAGGACTTGAGTTTGATCAAATCCTAATTGGATTAGGAATCAAGCTTGATCAAATCGTCCACATGAATCCTAGCCTTGATCAAACCATTCACATCAGTCCTAATTGGATTAGGATATGATCAAGTCGCCCAAATTAAGTCCTAATTAGATTAGGACTTAATTCCCTATTTTCTCTCCTAGCCGCACATTCAATTTGAATGGTGGCCACACATTAAGCCGCCCTTTGCCTTATATATACCCCCCAAGCCGCCCCTCTGAAGATACTAATTTTCTCCTTGGAGGCGTGATCAAGACAGGAGGCGAGCACTAGAGGGCAAGTTCTTGAGGGTGAAAGCAAGAGGCTAGTGGCGCAACTCTTCTTCCATCCAACCCTAGCTGCAACACACCTTCTTCTCTACCTCTTGGCGTGAGGAGCTTGGTGGTGTTTGGTAACTTCCTTCTACTCATCTTCCTCTTGGCGCATACACCTTGGAGGTGGCGCAAGGCTAGAGGAATAAGCACAAGGCTTGGATCTTCTTCCCGAGGCTAGCACCGGGCGAGGAAGAAGAGAGCTCGAGACATCCGTGTGTGTGAGACTGTAGAGGGCGCACGCTTGGGCACCTACTTCAACATCAGCCTCACGTTGCTTTAGGTATTTTCTATCTCATCGTGTCAACTCCTTCGCATGCGATCTTCACTGGGTTTTTTGGACTGGCCTGTTTCGGGGATATTCTTCCGCTGCGCATTGTTTTTGTGTCCATAAACCTCTGAAAAATTGTAAAATATCTCCGGGGTTTCCCAACACAGACTTGGGAAATTTTGACATTGAAAAACATGAGGTAGAAAGCAGTGAGATAAGTGAGCCCAAAGTGATCGCAAAGGTAAAAGATCCTAGAAGCTTAATGATTCCCTACCAAGTTGGTAAGATTTTTATTGAACATGCCTTGTGTGATTTAGGGGCATGTGTAAATTTGATGCCCTTATCTGTTTCTAGAAGAATCAATAGTGGAAATATGAGGTCTACAAAAACTATACTTTAATTTGTTAATGGTTCTATTCAACAATCTATTGGAATGATTGGAAATGTTTTTGTTAAAGTTGATAACTATTCTATTTTAACTAATTTTATAATTGTTGATATGGAAGAGAACATTGAGTTACCAATTATATTGGGTAGAGCATTTATGACTAGCGCAGGTGCTATTGTTGACAGGATGAATGAGAAACTAACATTGAATTTTGGAAAGGATAAACTAATGTTTGATTTTTCTTTGAAAACTAAAAAGCTTCCTTTTGTAGAATCTCACCATCACATCAAGGATGACGGAAGCATGGCCTGTGGTGGTAACACTTTAGAAGTTGTGAAGAATCCCTTTGAAGAATATTTGAAGCATGCAAAAGACAAAGGAAAGAGAGATGGAACATGGACACAATCAATAATTTCTAATTTAATCCCACAAGTTGATTTAAGAAGGTGTGGTGATGAAAATTTTCATATTATTCATTACACCTTGGACCCACCAGAACATCAATAAACTTTGTTATGGTCAAGCTAATACCTTAAACAAGTGCTTTTTAGGAGACAACCCAAAATTTTTGAGTTTTATTTATCTTAGTGTTTTTAGTTTTACTTTATAATTTTCTTATAATTTTTTTAGAGATTTTTAATAGCATGATTTGATGAACTTTTTTACACAAAAAATCTTAAATAGGTTGTTTTGAGTGCAGGAATTTTTTAGAAATTTTTTAGGAATTTTTTCATGAAGAACGGAGTCTTGGTGCAACTTTCACGATCATGTTCAAGAGTCACTTACGAGCCGTGAATTTCATTTGTAAAGGGCTAATTCACAGACGTAATCATGGCCGAAGTCGTAAACCCTTTCATAGATCTTGAGTTCTTATGTTTTGAACCTAATGGGCGAAACTAGGTTTAAGCCCATGCATGTTAATCACTGATTTTCGATGATTCCTTTCACTTGAGGTGACGAAATCTTTCCTCTGACATTCCTCCACCATCAGCGATTGTATTCCGACGATCTTTTCACCAGATTCTGACCGGACTTCATGGAGAAGTGCTGCCGGTCTACTAGTACACCTATTTTACCCGCTGACGTGTTGGGAATCCCCGGACCTCATAAAAACTTTAAACATAGCAGAAGTAGAGGTCCAAAACAGAATTCTAGAAACACCAGGATCACTTATGAGAGAAAACCGAAGGATGTGAAGAGCAGTACCTTATCAAACAATTCTAGGAACACCCGCTGATGAAGACGCGCAAGGGCCCGTCCTCTACAATCGCGAACACATGGACTCCTCGAGATCTCTCCAACCTCCACGCGTGGTGCTAGCCTCGGGAGATGATATCCACGCCTCTTGACCTTCTCAACTTGCACCAATGGCAAGGAGAATAGGGACCGTTGGCGACAAGGAGTGGGTAGCACTACCACTTGTCCCAACCTTTGATGCAGAAAAACTTTTATTTTTCATAAAACCTCCAAGACCCTCACACCAAGCAGTAGAAGGGAGGCGACAACAAGAGACAAGAGAAGAGTCTGGTACAAAAATCTCCCAGGTGGGCCTCTCTAATCATAATAGCAGAGCCAGACACACTTTGGAGATTTTTCCCATATGGGATAAAGTATATAAGCGCCAATTCACAATTAACCAGATCAGCGTCACGGGTTCGAATCCCCGTAGATGCTATTTATTGTAAATTGTGCTCAAGCCTATTAATTAATTAATAATTTTATTTTATTCATATGACTAAAGTGCTAAGTCCAAACTTGCACCAAGACCCTTGTTTGACTCATTTTGACAACACATGTCAACATAGGTCAAACGTAGTCCACTAGAGTCAACTAGTGGTCAAACATTACTTAAAATAAAATATCATCTTCTTTGTAAAAGTCTCAATGCATCAGTTCCCAAAAAGATTCGAATCACACAATGATTCGATCAGAGGCTAAACGATCAGTATGAGAACTCAAGTGTCTAGGTGTGCGACCCTGTAGGTTCTTCAGATGTTGGCAGTGATTACTAAATCATCACCAGAAATGAGTGGCACCTAGCAGTACATCATTGCTACCCAAGTCATCAGAATGGTGTAATCATCGACATCCCCCTAAAACTGTGACAAACCACAAGTACAACTATGTCCTTTTGCCAACTGATGTCCAGATTGGGCAAGTATGTCACACTTGTTAATCCCAATATTATGGCATGACTAAATCAGGTTCTCACCTAGGTATGACCATACACTTTCAGTCATCCATATAGGGGCGCCATGGACAATCAAGCTTCCCTACAAGGAAGGGGCAAATCCTCTATTAGCACATTGAACCTCTCATACGGCTTATGACATACCCAATGACAACCGTTATAACTTCCCTTTTATGGCGAAGCATTAGGTTGCATCAAAGTACATCAATCACTATATAGAGATACCAATGCCCTCAAGTCTAGGACAAGGGCAACTCTGTCACTGTGATATTCATTTCGTGACACCGAGATGAATCCTCACAGCGGGTCGATCTAGTATATCTCCCTTGACATACTCATATGCCTGCGTTAGCAACCTGTACTCAACCAGCGCATATACTAGTCTCAAGTGAATCATAGCTGTCCCAAATCCATTATGATTCTCGACCAGGGATAAACACAGAGACTAGATAAAATCTATCTCTTAGGGACATTGTATATGCAAATGTACATATGCGCAGATGTACAAACTTGCATAACAATGACAATGCCAGGATAACTCATCTATCAACTAGATGTGATACATATATCCCAATGGACCATCCTGAGGTCCTAGGGCATAAACACTAACAATCTCCCACTTGCACTAGGACCTTGCATTGAGTAACCTCAACACCATGTCCTAAGCACGACCTGTCATGCACCTACTGCGCCAGAGCATCGGTCTATGGGCCTATCATGATTGTATCAGTGTTCATATCTGCTATATCTTAAGTACCTCTATCCCCAAGACATGGTATAAGCATCTGAGTATGCCTGCGAGGCTCAACAAAGAACTCCCACTGCTTCCCAAAAGCATTTGCATACTCTCCTTTCAAGTAGTATGCTCTGAAGCTCCCGAAGCTTCTAGCACCACTATAGGAACAACTAGACTGTCACTGGTCTGACTGGAACAAGCTGCGAAGTGAATACACTGAGCTTTTCCTGTTATTGATGACCAAGAACCACCCCTTAGTTCTTTGCAGAACCTAAGGACGTTCCTTTCCATTTATCCAGTGTCATGCACCTGGATTGGACCAAGTATCCGTTGGTTATGCTCTCAGCATAAACCACATCTGGTTTATAACATACCATCATCGATGTATGTTATCTGATTTAGCACTTGGAGTTTCAAAAACTCTCACATCTACCCCATAGGTTATGTCCACTAAGTCATTCATCACAAGACATTTCCCAATCATCTATTCACCAAGTGAAGGATCGAGATATCATCTTTGATGATCTGTATGTCCCCAACATACAAGACCAGAGATGTCATCATGCTCCCACTACACTCAGGCACCATCAAATGAAGATTATCTGCATTGAGTTAGGAGTTACCCATAAGTTAAAACCAGATGAATCTATTCGACTTGTACAGCCTGAGTGTTCTGAGCCTCAGGTTACCCACAACCTATATAACTGGCTCAGATTTCATCTTTGACCAAGTGTGTCAAATGACTGACCTTGGACTGTATCCAAGTCAGACTTCTTCCCACTAGCCTCTTTTAGGAGAAAAACTTTCCCAAGAAAATTAGCACTCTGAGCAGCAACCAAGTTGCTCTCCTGTGGGATCATGGAAGTAGTATTCCCAAAGGATACTCCATACACATATGCATCAGATATGGAACATCTATCAGTGTTCAGGAAAAACTGTTCATTTTTGCACAACCTTTAACAATGAGTTACATGACTTATCCTGTATCGAATCATGCCAAGCATGACTTGATTCATCCGTTTAGACACTCACCCTTCAAAAAAGGAGTTCTAGAAGGAGTGAGCTATGAGGAATCTCATACTCATCACGATAATCATAAACTATGGCTCAAGTGCTTTCCAACAAGTCAGAAAGCTCTTTATGGATCTATTAAGCTAATTTACTTTATTCATATCTATCAGATATGTCTGTAGAGGACTAGTACCCAGTATTTGGCTTACTTATTAGACTTGTCTACACACACTAAAGTGTATGAGGTCCAACAAGTCTCCTAATCTTCCACTTCTAAAAAGTGAAGAGCATCGCTGTTGTTGTCCTTAGCAAACAAGGCTCGTGCAAGTCTAACTCTTGAAAGAGGTAGATCCAACTCATTCTCCTGAAAATAGATTGAATCCACAAATCCATTCGCATGGAGATAGTGAATGAGGTTCTTGTTTTACAAGGTCCAAACAATAGTGCCAAAGATAGGTACAACACCACTTAATTTAATCCATATATTGTGTTACTCATAGAACTTCACATACAAATAGAACATGAAGATATTGAAGTTTTAACAAAGTCTTGACCCCAGAGAGAGTGAGGTCTCCTACAGCTATGGCAGCAATAGATGCTCCAACTAGTACGTCAGTCTCTCTGCGTCAGCGTTGCCCTATTTTCGTTGAGCACCAAGACACTTTTGCAAGTATTGGTCTCATCATGCGGTATGACATACCCATATGTCATAAATAAATAACTAGACTTTGGTAACATAATTACCTAAGCCAAAAGACAAAGGGCTACTTCTCTTCTCCTTGTTTTGAGGTCGCTAGCAATCATTCTCGAGCACCTTATCTCCTGCACCCTTTTTTATCTTCAATGCATTGGACAAGCCCTAAGGCTTTCCTTTGCATTATAGGACTACTTTTGAGGTTATAGCTTTCTATTCTAGCTTGTCCCTTAATGAGCTATTTTAGAATATCTAAAATATAATCAGCTCAACACGTTGCTTTCACAACATAGGCGACATGCTAGCTTTAGACAAGCTACCCTATAAGCATCCTCTTCAGCCAACAAGGCTGTAGATGAGATGGGTTTAGGAAAAGGCTGCCCAAGGAGACACAGCTTTTCCTCGAGCTTGAGGACATTCCTCAAGTATGGTACCAGTCCTCAAAGTTGGTTCCAACCAACTTCTCCCTCATCAAAGAAGGAACGGAATGACAGTCTGCTGTTGTAATTGCTTGTAGATGCCATCTACAATACAAACAAGAGCATATTAGTATCACAATTCAATCATTTATTCTGGCCTTTTATAAATGACTGTTTCTCACTATTTTATTCGAATCGATAATCCTCAAAAATCGATCGAGAAGTCGCCCGACTTCCTTAGTGAGATGGGATCCTCATTTCGTACACGGCCTTGTGTCTCACGAGGGTGGGATGTACTGCACAAGGTGACGCATGCTTCCTGAGGTAGGCTCGTCGGCTAATTGCTACTCGGCAATTCCCCTTCCCAAGACCGTTCAGGCACTTTGTGTCCAGCGAGGGCTGGATACAACACAAAGTCCTAACCTCTTGAAATTTTATCATGTGAACCACCACATATGAAAAATCCTAGTCAAGTCCGACCTAACCATTATACCTAGGGCCAACAATTTCCTTCCGAAAGGCACGTCCAGAGTTTTAACCGGACTGGGGAAATTATTGTCACCACACGCCTCCTGAAGATAGATGGGTGTGTCCCATGAGGGTGGGAAACAGTGCACAGCACCATCGATCGACAATTTGATGAGGGTTATGCGTTAGAAGGCTAAGTAACGGGACTTGATATGATTTATTGAGGATTTTTGTGGTCTCGGCACCACGGGCTTTTATCTTATTCTACCAATACAGGCATGCAATCCTATGGTGGAATAAAACCAAAAAGCAGTAAAGGCATGCTGGAACAGAAACAGTAAATATGATGTGATCAAAGCCCATAACACGGGTAACAAGCCCCTAAACCTAGTCCTTGTTGGTGTATATGCCCTAGGACCTAGTTTTGGTCCATTATTGTACTACTTGATGTTGATATTTTATATCATTCTAGCATTGTCATTATCTATATTTGCTTACATCTGCGATCATGTACTTATATGATAATGTCCCTGGAGACAGATTGGATCTGTGCTCAAATGATAGTCCCCAGTCGATGTACCTGAGTGGATATGGGATAGCTCTAGTACTTGTGAGACTGGTATATGGGTTGGTTAGGCACGAGGTGCTAACGCAGACATATGGGTATATCAGTGGTGGATATACTGGATCGACCCACTATGAGGCAATGACTTGGTGTCACGAGTTATCCTCACAAGTGATAGGAGATGCATTGATCCCTTGACTTGAGGTCATTGGCCATTCTATATGGTTAGGGATATGCCTTGATACAACCTAACGCCTTGCCATAGTTGGGAGGTAATAACGGTTGTCATTGGGCATATCACGACCCATATGAGAAGGTCAATGAACAGACATAAGATTTGCCCCTTCCTAAGGGAATCATGATATCCATGGAGCTCCTCTATGGTTTTATGATTGAAAGTATATGGCCATACCCAGGACAGACCTGATTTAGTCATAGCCATGAGATTGGATAAAAATAAGTGGTGACACACTTGGCCAATCGGATATCAGTTCGGCAAAGAGACTGTAATGCATCTGTACCTGATTGCGATGATGGGGATGTCGATGTCGATATCCATTCCGATGACTTGGGTAGTAGTGATGCACTGCTAGGTGACACTCACTGCTTGTGGTGACCTTTGATCAGCACTGCCAGCGTCAGAGGAACCTACAGGGTCACACCCCTTGATACTCGAGTTCTCATATTGATCGGGAAGCCTTATGATCGAGTTATTGGATAACTCAGATCTATTTTGGAGATTTCATTAGTGCCAATGGACCTGATCAGATGGAAGAAATTCATTGGAGCCAACTTCCATTTATGGCATATTAACCATGGTTAGCCTAATTTGACCTTGGGTTAAATTGGATTGGATCCAAGGGCTTGGTTAACATGTATGATGGACATTGGGCTGGGCCCATTATAAAGTTGAGCTTACTAGGCTTAAGGAGAAGGAGAAAGTAGGCGTGTGCTTAACCCTGGTTAGACTAGAGTTAACGCCTATGGTTTGAAATTAATCATATGGGTTAATTAATTAATTTATTATAATCCTAATTGGATTAGGACTAATTAATTAGAATCCTAATTAGATTAAGATTTAATTATTTAAATAATTAGAATCCTAATTGGATTAGGATTTAATTGTTTGAATCAATTAGAGTCCTAATTGGATTAGGACTTGATTAACTTGATTAATTCTCCTACATCCTCTCCTAGCCGCCCACTTGATTTGAATTGTGGCCACACATTAGACCGCCTCTTGCTCTATATAAGAGGCCCTAGATGCCCCCTCTTCACAGATAATTAATCTTGAAGGCGTGATCACAAGAGAGAGGCGAGAGCAAGAGGTAATGGCGCACTTCTCTTCTAGCCAACCCTAGCCGAGAACACTTCATCTTCCTTTCCTCTTGGCGTGAGGAACTTGGTGTTGCTTGGCGACTTCCTTCTCCTCATCTTCCTCTTGGTGCATATACCATGGAGGTGGCACAAGGCTTGAGGAATAAATACAAGGCTTGGATCTTCTTCCAGAGGCTAGCACTGGGCGTGGAAGAAGAGGACTCGAGGTGATATGTGTGTGCGAGACTGCAGAGGGCGCATGCTTGGGCGCCTACTTCGACATCAGCCTCGCCTTGCTCAAGGTATTTTCTATCTCATCGTGTCGACTCCCTCGCTTGCGATCTTCACTGGGTTTTGGGGACCGGCTTGTTTCGGGGATATTGCTTCCGCTGTGCAATGTTTGTGTAATTTATATCTCTGAAAATTGTAAAATATCCCAGGGGTTTCCCAACAGTGGTATCATAGGGACTTGCGAGACTCGAACGATGTATTTTCATGCTTTTCCATGCTCACATGCCATATCTCAATTTTCACAAATTGCATGATCACATGGCAAACGATTTTTCTAAATAGGAAAAATTTAGGGTTTCTTATTTCTATCATCTTTTCAATCTCTTTTGGATTTTGGGTTATTTTTCTTGCATGATTAAAGGATCAAAGGCGCACGTGGTTTTGTCAAGTAGGACGGGCATTATGTCTTCGGACTGGCCCGGTCTCTTGATCTGACAAAATTGTCAGCCGAAAGGATCTTTGAAATCATCATGAAAGTTTAATCGCAAATAACCAAAAGATTTGTGATAAGAAGATGAGGAAAAGAGACTGGTTTTATGAAAAAGTAAAATTTTAGATTTTATGTTTTTCATGAGCATGTAGAACTGCATGTGTAGATACCTTGCTTGTGCATAATGTTGTGATCATGAGTCAAGCCCCTTTGCATGCCTGTGATGTATCTTTGTGAGGCCTGCGTGCCGCTTTTCTTTTCTTTTATTTTTGTAACAAGAAGAAGAAGATTAGGGCGCAACCACATGGAACCCTAGCATGCTTGATGACGAATGGAGGAGTGGTGCAAGATGGCATGGCCGAACCCTAGGGTTTGAGAGCTAGCCATCTTGGCTCCTTGCATGGTGGCGCATCATCTATGGAGAAAGACCCATGGCATTGGCCAAACCCATGAAGGACACCTCTAGGGCTTGAGAGCTAAACCATGGTGTGAAGGACCTTGAGCGAACCTTGAAGTTCAAGTTAGAGGTCGGCTAGGTTAGGTCTTGTCTTTGGGGCTTGAATCCTAGGTCAAGAGTTGAACCTCCTTTTGGCATGGGTTGGTTCAATGTCTTGAATATGCTATGATCACATCATTCTTTTACTATTTTCATACATATCTGCTAAAGCATGCCTGAGTTATTTTATCATTATATTATCACTATAGGATTGCATGCCTGTAATGTTAGACATAAGATAAAACTGATGAGAACTAAAAAATCCTCATAAATAAATATCGAGTCTAGTAGCCTTCTAATGCGTAGCCCTCACGAAGCTATCGATCAGTGGTGTTGTGAACTCTTTCCCACCCTCGTGGGACACACCCACTTATCTTTAGAAAGTGAGTGGTGGCAATGGTTTCCCCAGTCCATTTTAATCAGGCGCGCCTTCGCAAGGAAACTCATTGGCCCTAGGCATAATGGTTAGGAATGGACTTGACTAGATTTCCACATGTGCTGGGCATACGTTGGAACTCTAGAGGCATCGTTGAGAGGTTAGGGTTTCATGATGTATCCAGCCCTCACTGGACATGAAATGCCTGGACTGTCTCAATAAGGGGAATTGCTTGGAGCAATCAGCCGGCGAGCCCACCTTAGGAAGCATGGGTTACTTTGTGCATCTCATCCCACCCCTGTGGGACGCGAAGCCTCATGTGGAATAAGGATCCCATCTCACTAGGAAGTCTTAAACTTCCCAATTGACTTTGTGGGTTGTCAATTCGATTAAAATAGTGGAAACCATAATCATTTAAAACAAGTACAGTTTAAATGATTTGAAGTAGTACTAATATGCTGTTTCTTGACTGTTGTAGAACAATGGTAACGAACAATAGCGGTTGGTCACTGCGATTTATCCTTGAGAAGGACAAGATGGTTGCATCCAACTTGATGGATTGGTATATGAACTTGAAAATTGTGCTCAAGCTCGAGAGAAAGCTCTATGTCCTTGAGCAGCCCATTCCTGAACCACTTCCATGCTCGGCCTCAGCGGCTAAGAGGGATGCTTATGATAAGCATCAGGCTGACACTTTGGAGGTTGCACAATTGATGCTAACCAACATGTCGCCCGAGCTTCACGGGCAATATGAATTGAAGAGTGCCTCTGAGATTATTACTAATCTAAGACAGCTCTTTAATAAATTGGTTAGGCTCAATCCTCCTAAAGATGATATTCAGTGCGTTGAGCCGAAAGGCTTGACCAAGGAAATGAAATTAAAGATGGAATGGATCAGGAACAATAAGTGTTATTCATGTGGAGGGCCACCTCACATGTTGAAGGACATAGTGCGACTTCAGAATGAGAAGAAGAGAGGCAAGGCTTCGTCTTCATACTCAGCTATTTATGTTACAGAAGTCAACCTTTCTACTTCTATGACATGGGTATTGGATACCGCAAGTAGAGCTCATATTTGTACAACTATGCAGGGGCTCAAGAAAAGTAGATTGGTACGGGCTGGAGAGATTAACCTACAAGTTGGAAACGGGGCATAGGTTGCTGCTATTGCTGTAGGAGTTTTGACTCCCTCCCTACCATCTAGACTTCAGTTAGAGTTAGATAATTGCTATTATGTACCTTCGCTTACTAAGAACATTGTATCCATTCCTTACTTGGCAAAGAAAGGATTTAAGTTTGAAATAAATAAGAACTCTTGTTCTTTTTCATTTGCAAATATGTTCTATGGGAAGGGTACTCTGTGCAATGGTCTATATGTGTTAGACATGGATAACTCTATTTGTAACATAAATAATAAAAGGACCAAACTGAGTGGTTCAGTTGGTGCTTTCCTACGGCATTGTCGATTAGCCCATATAAACAAGAATCGCATTCAACAACTCCATGCAAATGGGTTGTTAGATTCAAGTACCTTGGAGGAATTTGATACATGTGAGCCTTGTTTATTAGGGAAGATGACAAAGGCGCCTTTCACCAAGACTAGTGAAAGGGCAGGAGGTTTGTTGGATCTCATACATAGTGATGTGTGTGGGCCATTCAATAAACAAGCCAGAGGAGGGCACAACTACTTCATCACTTTTACTGATGACTTTAGTAGATATGGTTATGTCTACTTGATGAGACATAAGTCTGAATCCATTGAGAAATTTAAGGAATTCAGATATGAAGTAGAGAACCAGCTTGGTAGATCCATTAAGGCTCTTCGATCAGATCGTTGTGGAGAGTACCTGAGTGGTGAGTTTCTTGACTATCTTAGAGAGTGTGGGATTTTCTCCCAACTCACTCCACCTGGAACACCCCAATGGAATGGCGTGTCTGAAAGGAGAAATCAAACTTTGTTAGACATGGTTCGATGTATGATGAGTCATTGATGTAGCGTATAATAGGAGGGAGGGTCCTTAAGCCGTACTCTAGGGATGTTACACAATGCACGTAAAACGGGAGAGGGTCGTGAGACGAGGGAAGGAAAAATGCTTCGGAAAGTGCAGGAAAATCGGTAGAAAGCACAACGAAAACGGTGATGAGTTCAATTAGGGCAACACTAATGCGAATGAAAAGCGACAGCACCCAACTGTTAACGCAACACACTAACCTCAAAGCAAATTTTAAGCGATCCTCGCAGCTCACTTGGCACGTTTTAAGCTTAGCCACGTGGGAGATAGCGAAGGCGCGGAAATTAGCTCACCGGACTATGTAGCTGAAACAAGCAAAAGAACACAAGAAAACCACGCTTCCGAAGAACGGACAACGCGAGTGAAGAAATCGCAGCGAAGAAATACGCAACTGAAATGAAAAACAGGCAAACCTGACCCACCAGAAGGGTGGATTTACTTCAAGTTGAAAGTGGAAACAACTTGGAATCGTGGCGTCCTCGACCCAAACAACGACGAAAGTGAGGCTCCGACTCGACTTCACAAACGCTGGAGGGCTCTCTAAGCTCACCAGGAGAACTCTACACAATTAGAGGACTAAAGAACACTACAGCCCAGCCTCCTCTTTTATAGAGTAGAGGGGTGAGAACAAACAAAATACATAAGGGACAAGCAACTCTAACAAACTAACCACTCTAGCAGGCCACTAAAGTGGTCAAGCTGCGACTAAAGACAAACATGACAACTCTCCAACTAATATTCTTCGGGGCAGGTGGTGTGAAGCTGCGGCTGCGTACGATCGGGCCTAGACGCGCTCCGAGCACATGGCGATGAGGCAGCAAAATTTCGACGTTGTGGGCTACGCGACTATCGTTGCGGCTCGCTCTTGGGCCATGTTGTTGCCGAGGTTGAGCGGCCCACTTGGGTTGGGAGCCTCAAGGGGTCGGCTTGAGGGGCCCTTGGGCTGAGTTGATGTGGCATGAGAGGAAGGGGTGTCGATGAAGCCCGTGAGGTGATGCGGTGGCTTGCTTTGATGTTGAGAATGCCAGATTGTCACCTTGTGGAGCTTCTTCGGGTCGTCCTGGGGTGGAGTAATATGGTTGGGAGGGTGAGTGACGTCGAAGTGCGGTCGTCGAGGCTCCATAGCATCTCTAGGGTGCAACATGGCCTGGCCGTGTTGGTGCGCACGGCCGTGATCGGCTGCGCCAAAATCTACCGAAGAGAACACGGCGGTGGCCACGGGTGTGTCAAGGGCCGTGTTGGGGAACACGACTCGGCTGTGTTTGTGAATACAGCCATGTTCAGCGGTTGAGGATTTGCCCGAGACTTTCACGGGCGGGTGCACGGGCGATTGCGGGGTCATGAAGTTCTCGGTCACGGCGAACAAGGCTTGGCCGTGTCAGAGAGCACGGCCGTGTTCATCTGCAGGAATTTCGGCCGAGAAGAACATGGTCGGTGCCATGGCCGTGTCAGTGGCCGTGTCGGTGTTCGCGTCCCAGGTCGACCGTGTCACGGCCGTGTCTGGACGCACGGCCTGGCCGTGTCTGGGTCCAGTGAGCTCTGATCGGCCTGAAATTCGGGCTGTCTCTTCCCCACGTCCTAGGGAGCCCTCCCAAGTGTCTTCCAGGGGGTTTGGGCCATCCCCAAGTAGGCTCATGGGCTTATTTGCTCCTGCATCAGCTTCCGCTGCGTATTCTGATGAGTTCTCCCCCGGAGAACTAGGGGGCAACGGGTCATCAGTGTCAGATGGCCCCTCCATGGGGCTGTGGAAGGGAAGGATGTCCGCCATGTTGTAGATGGGGCGAATCCCCATGTCCTTAGGCAAGTCAAGCTCATAGGCGTTGGAGCTAATCCTGCGTACCACCGCATAGGGTCCCATGTAGCATGGCCGGAGCTTAAAATGTGCCCTGTTTGATAAGCGCTCGGGGTGGATTCGCACCCTCACCCGCTCAACTACAGTAAAATGTTGTGTACTACGATGCTTGTTGGCCTTCATTGCATTGCAAGTGTTGCCCAAAAGATACGACGCCAAACCTCGTCATGCAAACTAGCGATATGCTGGGCAAAAGAGTATGCATGTGGGGAGAGGTGGGACTCGATGGGAAGGTCAAGTAGGTCGATGGGTTTACATGGCTGGTAGCCCAAGATGATCTGGAAGGGACTAAGACCCGTAGACCTATTAGAGGCGCTATTGTACGCAAACTCAGCCGTAGGTAGGATGGAATCCCAAGACCTCGGGTGGTTGCCGACAAGGCAGCGGAGTGGATTGTCTAAACTGCACTGTTGGGGTATGCCCTTAAGGCTAATGTTTGAGGCCTTGGGATTGTAACAGTATCATGTATAAACTCTTATGTTTATAAAGGCAATGGTTATTATTCAGGTTGTTACATCATCTGCTGCAATGTGTGTTCTTCTGAATAATGTCTCAATGCTATTCAGCTAGGCTGACATGCTATATTGTCCTTAGTCGAGATATCTTGGTGAACCTGAGACAGCCATGATATGATTGAGACTAATATGTGTTCTAATCTTATAGGATGCTTCGAGCATGGAATAAGATGTAGACTCATGGGTACATTGGATGTACTGGACAGACCCTACTAGGATATTCAATTGCTTGTCACAATGTGAATAATCCTTGATTGCAACAAGTGGCACATGTCCTCTGACTTGAGATCGCTTGTGTTTCTAAATAATGATTGTCATTGTATTGAGTTAGTTCAATATCATTTGAAACATAATGATTATAGACTATCTTGGATAATGAGCTTGAGTTAGGTTAGGGCACTAGTGATAGACAAAGGATTGCCATCTCCTGGATTGGAGTGTGATGTTCTAAAGGGGCCCCCCTGGATGAGATGATTGAGAAAGTGTATGGCCATACCCAGGTGACTGTGTTCATCTGATCTAATCATGCTCATCATATTGGAGTTACAGGCTTGACACGCTTGTCCAATAAGAACATCCAGTGGCAAAGGAAACTTGTATGCCTAGTGAAGTGGATTCACACTTGTGCTGTGGTTTGGGTGTAGTCTTGGAAGACTCTTTCCTTTATATCGGGAGACAGTGATGTGTTGCTAGATACCCCTCACTGATCGTGATAACGTAAGTTATCGTTACCGACATTTAAAGGAAACCCTTAGGGTCGCACAATTTGACGATATGGCTTACTTAAGTCAAATCGTGTGGACTGAATTGTTTCGGTTCAGTTCAAAGGGATTTAATCTCTGATTGTAAGTGAGATCTGGTCTGATCATGTTTGATTGATTAGGGCTTGAGATTGGTAAGCTTCGATCGAGAGTATTGATGCTAGATCGGAGAGATCAAGAGCATGACGAGATGAACGGTTAGATCTGCAGCCTTAGGGTTTAAGATGATCTAGACCAAATGGCTTGGGCTGGTTTGGTTTGGTCTTTGGACCAAATGCATTTACATTGAACCGGTTCAAGAGCTTGAACGCATGGTTCATTGTTTGTGGCGTTATTGATCGGTTTAGAGATCTTGAACGCATGGCTTAATGTCTTTCCTATTTTGGAAAGTAATAAGCGCATGTTCCCTTCAATGCCAAAACAAGTGAACGCTCGATTCAACCTTTGGCACCTCTCTCTCTCGACGAGACCTTGGTGTGGAGAAGGAGACATCTTGGAGAAGGTTCGGCAAGCCTAGAGACCATCTCTCATTCCCTTTCCATACGGCAAGAACCCTTGAAGAACCTTGCTAGCACAAGGATCTCCAAGGAGTAGGCACATCACCTTGTGTGCGTCAACTAGGGAGAAGATCCCTTTCGGTCTTTGCTTCCAAGCTACCATCCATATGATGGCGATGGTATGATCCTTCTTTCATGGTTGCAATCGTTTTGATGTTGATCATATGGCATGCAAAAGATCCTAATAAACCCTATGCTTCCTTGCGAAAATCTTGATACGCGCCCCCCCCCCCCCTTTAGGGTTTCACGCCCCCCTCTTGAAAGGGGTTCCTATCAATTGGTATCAGAGCATGGTTTTCGCATGTTCATATGATTGCTTTTGCTTGTTGTGATCCGTGTATGCTAATACATGTTATAGATCTATATGAAGGTTTAATTAAGTTTGCGCATGTTACCTTAGATACATGTTTCTATCTAGTTGCGCATGTTAACTTAGTTGAAAGCTTCTTATTTTGTTGCACTTGTTGAAGATGTTTTGAACAAAACTTACATCTTGCGCGCCTATCACCTAGATCTATATTTGCGCCTACTATAAACCCTTAGACGGGTTGATGGGGTTGAAAGCATCATCTAGTATAGATCAAACTAGTCTGATCAGACCATCTGACAGCCTAGATGGATCGACCAGATGGCACCTGTGCGCAAGCACGAGGTGGCTATAGGTCGATTGCATCACAGGCGTGTAGCGAGGTCTGGTTGAGACAACTAATGAACACACATGAGTTAGGCCCGGGGTCACACCCGCTTGCCAGAACTCATGATGGTTGTTCAGCCCTTGGCGCATGCATGGTTGACCATTAGGTCAACTCAAGTCAGTTAGGACTTGGTGCATGCAAGGGCATTGATCTAACTAGACATGATGAGTGGATCCCTATCAATGGACCGTTGTAAGGATGTAGGGCACATAAGAAAAGTAAAATTGATGCCAATGGGTTTTCAAAATTTTATTTTCTTTGTAATGGATCACATGTTGATTGAATGATGCCATGATGCTTGTTTACTTAATCTTATGTGGGTTGCCCTTTAATGTGTGCTATGCTGGGGCCTGCGAGCCTGGTAAATTGTAAATTAATATTATTGTGATCTGCGCATCACATTTCTAATTAATTTATTGTATAATTGACCTGCGAGTCAAGCTTGTCTAGATAGATTAAAATGTATTTTAATCAGACAAGAGTTCAAAGCACACATGGCAGAGGTGCATGCAGCTAAGGCTTTTCCAGGTGGGAAGTCTAGGGTTCGACCCTAGGACAGGCGCATTCACCTGGTGGGCGCACCTGAGTTGCATTGAGCGCTAGGGCCCTGGGTTGGACCAGATGAGATGCAAAAGACCCAAGAAGAGCAAGTGAAGACTTAAGTTGATTTAAGGTCTTACTTAGGCTCTATGGGCTTTTACCACATAAGATCCATGCTTTCTTTTATTTTCTAAATAATTAGAATTGCATGAGTTATTTATCTTCTGCTATAGCCATAGGATTTGCCTGATAGTAAGAAGATAAAAGACCGTTAAAATCCAACGCTAAAATATCAAGCACGTAATGCCTTCTGGCGCGAAACCTCACTGTTCTGACTATCGTTGGGGCCGTGTTGTACCCACTCAGTGGGCACGCCCATCTATCTTCAGACGGTGTGTGATTTCACCTGCGTGTTACAGAGAAGGGATTTATCGCTTCTCGTTGCTCAGCATAGCACGTGGTGATCCAGAGAGTAGGTCAGGTCAGCTTGACCATGTAGGCTACATATGGGGCATATGGTAGCTATATGGAGGCAGCCATCTGTGGGGTCAGAGACTGTATTGTACCAACTCAGTTGGCACAGGCTGCTGGATTGCCCAGATGAAGGGGAATCGCACAGGTTGGCGATTGGCAGGGACTGCCTACTAGAGATTAGTGCTTGTACTCTCTGTGCATCTTATCTCGCCTGAGCGGGACGCGGAGACCAAGTATGAAATCTGGATCCCATCTCACTAAAAGAGTGTTACTCTTTCGGACTGTTTTAATGGATTTTTCAGTCAGATAAAATAGTGAGAAAAAGAATCTTTCTTAAGTCCTAGATTGATTCTAAACATTGATACTGACCTTGCTGTTCTTGCATTGTTGTAGATTCCTGCAGCAATGAACACCATGAGCTTCAATGTGCGATCCCTACTAGAAAGGGAGAAGTTTGCTGGGCCAAACTTCTCAGACTGGTACGGACACCTTAAGATTGTTCTTAAGGCAGAGAGGAAACTGTATGTCCTCGAGACGGCTGTGCCGCCTCAACCCGCTGCGAACGCCGCAAGGGCGGTTCGCGATGCCTATGAAAAGCATGTCAATGATAGCATTGATGTCGCTTGCCTGATGCTAGCGTCTATGACGCCACCCGCTGCAGCGTCAGCATGAGGATATGTCTGCTATAGAGATTATAGCAAACCTCAAGATGCTGTATGCTGCACAGGCGAGGACTGAACGCTATAATCTGACCAAGCTTTTCTTTCAGAGCAAACTGGCTGAAGGGAGCCCAGTGGGAGCTCACGTGCTCAAGATGATTGGGCACAAAGAGGCTCTCGAGAAACTGGGGCATACCATCAATCAGGAGCTTGCTGTAGACATTATTCTGCAGTCTCTCCCGCCCTCTTTTGATGCGTTCATTATTAACTTTAATATGAACAAAATCGATTGTACTCCGGCAGAGCTGCTGAATATGCTCTTGACTACTGAGGAAACTCTGAAGGGAAAGCCTTCAACCTCTGTCTTAATGGTTCCTTCCAGGAACAAGAAGAAGGGGAGGAAGGGCAAGGCCCCTGTCAAGAGTTACAGCAAGGCTCTGAAACAGAAGGTTAAGCGATCGAAGGACAACAGGTGTTTCCACTGTGGCCAGCTGGGTCACTGGAAAAAGGACTGTAAAGTGCTCCAATGAGACAAGAAGGGAAGCATCGCTTCTGGCTCAGGTATATTTGTGACTGAAGTCATGATATCTTCTTCTTCTATTTCATGGGTGTTGGACACTGCATGTGGAGTTCACATTTGTTCAAATGTACAGGAACTCAAGAGAAGAAAACAGGTGGGACAGCATGAGGTGGACCTACGCGTTGGAAACGGGGCACGGGTTGCTGCTGTTGCTGTAGGGGATTATTACATCTCATTACCATCTGGAATTGTATTAGAATTAAACAATTGTTACTTTGTACCCAGTATTACCAAAAATATTATCTCTATTCCTGCTCTTGTCAGGAAAGGGTTTTCCTTTGAATGCAAGATTTCAAAGTGTTATCTTACTCTTGATAATATTGTTTATGCTACTGGTTCAATTAACAATGGGTTATTCATGTTGGACATGGAATATTCTATACAAAACATTGATAATAAGAAAGCCATGTATGCTGATGACAGCACCTTGTTATGGCATAGTCGTTTAGGCCATATTAACAAGAAGCGCATTAAGCGGTTGCATGATCATGGACTGCTGGGATCATTCTCCTATGAGGAGATTGATACATGCAAAGCTTGTTTAATGGGTAAAATGACGAAGTCTCCTTTTCCTAACAAAGGTCAAAGGGCTTCAGGTTTACTTGACCTTATACACAGTGATGTGTGTGGGCCATTTAGTAAACATGCCAGAGGTGGCTATCAGTACTTCATTACCTTTACTGATGATTTCAGTAGGTATGGGTATGTCTATCTTATGAGACATAAGAGTGAATCTTTTGACAAGTTCAAAGAGTTCAAGAATGAAGTACAGAATCAGCTAGGCCGAAATATCAAGGCACTTCGTTCTGATCGAGGTGGAGAATACTTGAGTCATGCGTTTACTGACTATCTGAAGGAGTGTGGGATTATCTCACAGCTCACTCCACCAGGAACACCGCAATGGAATGGTGTGTCCGAGAGGAGAAATAGAACGTTACTTGATATGGTTCGTTCTATGATGAGTCAGGCTACTCTACCTTACTCCTTTTGGGGATTTGCACTGGAAACAGCTGCAAAGATACTAAACCGAGTGCCATCCAAGGCCGTTTCAAAGACGCCATATGAGTTGTGGTATGGGAAACAGCCTAGCTTGACATTTATCAGGATCTGGGGTTGCGAGGCTTATGTCAAAAAGCTCGCCTCTGGGAAACTGGAGAGCAGATCTGAGAAATGCATCTTTGTCGGTTACCCTAAGGAAACTAAGGGTTATTATTTCTACGATCCCAAAGAGAACAAGGTATTTGTTGCTCGGACGACCATTTTTCTTGAGAAGGAGTTTCTTCTGCAAGAGGCCAGTGGGAGAGAAATAAAGCTGGATGAGAATCCAGAGGAAGGACAAAGTAGTCAAGCACAGTTGGATGAGCCTGAGCCAGTTGAGCAGGTTATTGAACTACCTGAGGCTCAGATATCACGGGAACCGCAAAGATCGGGAAGGATCCGTAGACAGCCTGAGCGCTATGACGGAGTCTACATCATTGATAATGATGAACCCCTTACTTATGCGGATGCGGTCAGTGGGCCGGAGTCAGCTAGCTGGCTTGAAGCTATGCGAGCCGAGATGGACTCCATGTCAGATAACCAAGTCTGGGATTTGGTTGATCCGCCTCCGGGAGTAATCCCTATAGGCTGTAAATGGATCTTCAAGAAGAAGATTGACATGGATGGTAACGTGGTTACCTATAAAGGCATGCTAGTTGCGAAAGGTTTCAAACAAATCTACGGGATAGATTATGATGAAACTTTCTCTCCTGTAGCCATGTTCAAGTCTATTCGGATTCTGTTCGCAATAGCTGCATATTACGATTATGAGATCTGGCAAATGGATGTGAAGACGGCTTTCCTTAATGAAAAACTGGATGAGGATGTGTATATGACACAACCTGAAGGTTTCACTAATCCATCAGATCGTCATAAAATATGCAAGTTAAAGAAGTCCATTTATGGACTTAAGCAAGCATCAAGAAGCTGGAATATTCGTTTTGATGAATCAATCTGTGAGTTTGGTTTCATCAAGAACGAAGATGACCCGTGTGTATATAAGAGGTTTAGTGGGAGCGTGATTACTTTCTTAGTCCTCTACGTCGATGATATCTTGATCATTGGAAACGATATTCCTGAACTGCATGCTGTTAAAGCATGGTTAGGAAAATGTTTTCAGATGAAAGATGTAGGAGAAGCAGCCTATGTATTAGGTGTGAAGATCTACAGGGATAGATCTAAGAGGCTTCTCGGGCTGTGCCAGAGTACTTACATCGATAAAGTCCTGGAAAGATTTCATTTAGAGAATTCTAAAAGAGGATATCTTCCAGTCAGACATGGTCTGAATCTTTCAAAGAGTTAGTGTCCGCAAACACAGACTGAGAAAGAGGAAATGGACAATACGCCTTATGCTTCGGCTATTGGGTCCATTATGTATGCGATGTTGTGTACTCGCCCAGACGTCGCTTACGGGTTAAGCGTGACCAGTCGATTCCAAAGTAATCCAGGTCAGGCACACTGGATTGCAGTCAAGAACATTTTAAAATATCTAAGGAGGACCAAAGATATGTTCTTGATTTATGGTGGTCAGGAAGAACTCAGTATTGAAGGATATACTGACGCTTCGTTCCAGTCGGACCAGGATGATTTCCGATCGCAATCAGGCTACATTTTTAGCTTGAATGGAGGAGCAGTGGTGTGGAAAAGTTTCAAACAGTCTATTGTTGCTGATTCCACAACAGAAGCCGAGTATGTTGCAGCCTCGGAAGCATCTAAGGAGGCAGTGTGGATTCGTAAGTTCATTCAGGAACGTGGTGTTGTTCCTTCGAGTGATGATCCTTTGGTTATCTTTTGTGATAACACTGGAGCTATAGCACAAGCAAAGGAACCACAGTCGCACCAGAAGTCCAAGCACATACAGAGACGGTTTCACTTGATCCGAGAGATCATTGATCGTGGCGAGATCAAAATATGCAAGGTTCATACAGACGACAATCTGGCTGACCCGCTTACCAAGCCTTTGGCGCAGCAGAAGCATGAGAAGCACTATAATAATATGGGTTTGAGATTTCTCAACCATTAGATTAAGTGCAAGTGGGAGATTGTTGGGGTATGCCCTTAAGGCTAATGTTTGAGGCCTTGGGATTGTAACAGTATCATGTATAAACTCTTATGTTTATAAAGGCAATGGTTATTATTCAGGTTGTTACATCATCTGCTGCAATGTGTGTTCTTCTTAATAATGTCTCAATGCTGTTCAGCTAGGCTGACATGCTATATTGCCCTTAGTCGAGATATCTTGGTGAACCTGAGACAGCCATGATATGATTGAGACTAATATGTGTTCTAATCTTGGTGAACCTGAGACAGCCATGTTTATAAAGGCTCCGGACGCTCAAGTCGCCGGTGGGGCTGCGGGGGACCACCCGCATGGGGGCACCGTGGGGGACCCAGGTCAACGCGCCTTGCAGCGGCGCGAAGGTCTTGCTCGATGTCCTAAGCACGCTGGAAAGTTTGGTCGAAAGTCTCCGAGCTATACGCAGGTAAGGCTCGACGAATGTCAGAACGGAGGCCATTCCTAAATTTGGACAATGACAGCTCGGGGTCTCGAAGGTGAGATGATACTCCTCGACGGTGCTGGAGCCCTGGTGAAGGCAACTATACTAGTCAAGAAGACGCTGCCTATACGAAGCAGGGACGTATCGCTCGTGGAGGTGGTAACGCATCTCTGCCCACTCGGTGATTGGGGGTAAGGCCTGCTGTGCATTCTGGCACGCCACGTTTTCCCAATGTAAACGTGCAGGGCCCTCGAGTAGGGTACGCACATACCAAACGCGGGCTTCTTGTGGGACTTGGGTGAGATCGAAATGTGCGTCCACAGACGCGACCCAATCAAGGAATTTGGTGGGGTCAAGGCCACCCTTGAAAGGCACAGGGGTGTGCCGGACAAAGCAAAGGAAGTTGTCGTCCACCCGGGGATGCTCAACATGTGTGGGAGCTGGGGTTCGGGATGCGGCCCAAGCGTGGCAGAAGCGACCGTTGGGCTGCAGGCCTTGGGTGGCCCATACGTCATCATCATCTAGGGGCTCATCCCCAAGGGCTGCGTTCCTAGGGCCCTCGTATGGTCGACTGCGGCCCCAATCTTCCTCATGGGCATGCGGCCGAGTAGGCGCGGCCAAAGGGGGTAACTCTCTAGTAAAGGCTGGGTTTGCGGACACCAGAGGGTTCGCCGAGCTTGGCTGCTCATGCTCCGTGGGCCCAAGGCGACTAATGAGGTGTTGGAGTGCAGTCATAACCTGATCAAACTTGGCTTCGGTGCAGGCTTGTTGGGCATCCACGCGTGCGGACAGCGCAGCAAGCTTCGCATCGATTCGCGCCTCTAGCGCGCCCAAGGATTCTAGACGGGAGTTAGCCCCTTCCGAAGGCTGGACTGACTCTTGGGATTCAGGAATAGTTTTGGGGTATTGGGACGACATGACTTGTGACCTTGTAGTCACCATGCACAAACAAGGGAGATGCGACAAATGCGAAATGCTGAAAACACCGAAAGAATGCAGAAATATGCAATGCGATGGAAAGGGATCATGCGATCGATAAGAATCAAACGCCCAACTTCCTCTGATACCAGAATTGATGTAGCGTCTAATAGGAGGGAGGGTCCTTAAGCCGTACTCTAGGGATGTTACACAATGCACGTAAAATGGGAGAGGGTTGTGAGACGAGGGAAGGAAAAATGCTTCGGAAAGTGTAGGAAAATCGGTAGAAAGCGCGACGAAAACGGTGACGAGTTCAATTAGGGCAACACTAATGCAAATGAAAAGCGACGGCACCCAACTATTAACGCAACACACTAACCTCAAAGCAAATTTTAAGCGATCCTCGCAGCTCACTTGGCACGTTTTAAGCATAGCCACGCGAGGGATAGCGAAGGCGCGAAAATTAGCTCACTGGCCTATGTAGCTGAAACAAGCAAAAGAACACAAGAAAACAACCACGCTTCCGAAGAATGGACAACGCGGGTGAAGAAATCACAGCGAAGAAATACGCAACTGAAATTAAAAACAGGCGAACCTGACCCACCGGAAGGGTGGGATTTACTTCAAGCTGAAAGTGGAAACAACTTGGAATCGAGGCATCCTCGACCCGAACAACGACGAAGGCGAGGCTCCGGCTCGACTTCACAAACGCTGGAGGGCTCTCTAAGCTCACCAGGAGAACTCTACACACTTAGAGGATTGAAGAACACTACAGCCCAACCTCCTATTTTATAGAGTAGAGGGGTGGGAACAAGCAAAATACATAAGGGACAAGCAACTCTAACAAACTAACCACTCTAGCAAGCCACTAAAGTGGTCAAGCTGCGACTAAAGACAAACATGACAACTCTCCAACTAATATTCTTCGGGGCAGGTGGCATGAAGCTGCGGCTATGTACGATCGGGCCTAGATGCGCTCCGAGCACATGGCGATGAGGCAGCAGAATTTCAACATTGTGGGCTGCGCGACTATCATTGCGGCTCGCTCTTAGGCCGTGTTGTTGCTGAGGTTGAGCGGCCCACTTGGGTTGGGAGCCTCAAGGGGTCGGCTTGAGGGGCTTTTGGGCTGAGTTGATGTGGCATGAGAGGAAGGGGTGTCGATGAAGCCCGTGAGGTGATGCGGTGGCTTGCTATGACGTTGAGAATGCCGGATTGTCACCTTGTGGAGCTTCTTCGGGTCGTCCTGGGGTGGAGTAATATGATAGGGAGGGTGAGTGACGTCGAAGTGCGGTCGTCAAGGCTCCATTGCATCTCCAGGGTGGAACACGGCCTGGCCGTGTTAGTGCGCACGGCCGTGTTCGGCTGCGCCAAAATCTACCGAAGAGAACACGGCGGTGGCCACGGGTGTGTCGAGGGCCGTGTTGGGTCGGCCGTGTTTGTGAACATGGTCGTGTTCAGTGGTTGAGGATTTGCCCGAGACTTTCACGGGCGGGTGTTGGGGTATGCCCTTAAGGCTAATGTTTGAGGCCTTAGGTTATTTTCAGTATCATGTATGAACTATGTTTATAAAGGCAATTGTTGTTATTCAGATTGTTACATTATCTGCTGTATGTATACTTCTGAGTAATGTCTCAATGGTGTTCTGCTTAGCTGACATTCAGTATTGTCCTTAGTCGAGATATCTCGGTGAACATGAGACAGCCTTGATATGATTGAGACTAATATGTGATCTAATCTTATGGGATGCTTCGAGCATGAAATAAGATTTAGACACTTAGGTGCATTGGATGTACTGGACTGACCCTATTTAGGATATTCAATTGTTTGTCACAATGTGAATAATCCTTATATGCAAGCAAGTGGCATATTTCCTCTGACTTGAGATCACTTGTGTTTCTAAGTGATGATTGGCATTGTCTTGAGGTAGTTCAATATCATTTAAAAGATAATGGTTAAGGACTATCTTGGATAGTGAGCATGAGTCATGTTAGGGCACTAGTGATAGATATAGGATTGCCTCTCCTAGTAGGAGTGTGATGTTCTAAGGGGCCCCCTGGATGAGATGGTTGAGAATGTGTATGGCCATACCCAGACGACTATGTTCGTCTGATCTAATCATTTTCATCATGTTGGAATCACAGGCTTAACACGCTTGTCCAACGGGAACATCCAGTGGCAAAGGGAAACATGTATGCCAAGTGAATTAGATTCACACTTGTGCTGTGGTTTGGGAGTAGTCTTGGAAGACTCTTTCCTTCATATAGGGAGACAGTGATGTGTTGCTAGATACCCCTCTCTGATCATGATAACGTAAGTTATCGTTACTGACATTGAAGGAAACCCTTGGGGTCGCACAATTTGATGATATGGCTTGCTTATGTCAGATCGTGTGGACTGGAATTATCCTAGTTCAGTTTAAAGTAATTTAAACTCTGATTGGAAGTGAGATCTAGTCTAATCATGTTTGATTGATTAGGGCATATGATCGGTAAGCTTCGATCGGGAGAATTGATCCTTGATCGTAAAGATCAAGAGGTTCAATGAGATGTGTGGTTAGATCTTGAGCCACTTGGTTCAGAGAGATCTTAACCAGGGCTGGTTCGGTTTGATGCTTGAACCAAATTGGGATTGAACCGGTTCACTTTGTGAACGCATGGTTCAATTGAAGAGGAGTTTTCGATGGCTTCATGGGGAGTTAAGAAGGGAGTTACAATTCGGTTCTTACCATATTTGGTGGCCGAATCTTTCCTTTTTGGAAACAACGGTTTCGAAACCCCTTCTACCCTCTTCCTCCTCTCGCATCTTCTTCATCTTCACGCAAGGGATGAAGTTAAGAAAAGACCTACCAAGGGCGCACATCTCCTCTCCAAGACACGATCAAAGACTCCTTGGTGTCTTTGCTAGCACAAGGAGCACAAGGAAGAAGTTGACATCATCTTGTGTGTGACACTTTTGGAGAAGAGGCACTCGCCCCTTTCTTCTTCCAAGCCGCCACTCACTTCATGGCAATGGTAACACTCTAACTTGTCTTTCAAGTTTACAAGGTTGATCATAGTATCAAGTCTTGCGATTTTGGTTTCCTAGTATTTCCGCCTCACAAGCTTGCGCATGTGACCTAGGTTTCCACAACAATTGGTATCAGAGCGTTGGTTTTGACCTGATACATATGATTGCCATCTTGTGATCCATGTTTGATTTGTGTTTTGGGTAGATCTACATGATGCGCATGCTTCTATACTCATGCGAAAAATACATGCCATGTTGTTCATACCATATGATAGATGTATTTTTACATTCAAGCTTGCG
This sequence comes from Costus lasius, assembly GCA_027563935.2. Classification (NCBI taxonomy): domain Eukaryota; kingdom Viridiplantae; phylum Streptophyta; class Magnoliopsida; order Zingiberales; family Costaceae; genus Costus; species Costus lasius. The sequence goes on along the minus strand of CM050449.1, from coordinate 32,012,894 downwards.
CATGTGATGTTAGTTTGCGCATTTCATAGATGTTTTCAGTCAAAAACTATCTACATGCGCGACCCTCACTAGATCTATCTATGCACCTACTTCAAATACTTAGACGGGTTAACAGTGTTGAAGTCGTTAGTCAAATCTGGACCCAAGAGCCTAATCAGACCATCTGATAGCCTGGATGGGGCGGCCAGATAGCACCTGTGCGTAAGCTATGCAGGTGGCTATAAGCCGACTGCAGAAGGGCGTGTAGCGATGTCTATTTGAGGCGCCTAGTGAACGATCATGATTATGGCCCGGGGTCACACCCGCTTGCCAGAAATCATGTGGGACGTTCAGCCCTTAAGGCATGCATAGTTGACCATGAGGTCGACGCAAGTCAGTTATGACTGGGTGCATGCAAGGGCAGTGGGTCCGACTTGTTCTGACGAGTGGATACCTGTTAATGGACCGTCGTAAGGTAGTAGGGCACATAAGGAAATAAAATTGATGCCATGGGTTTTTTCAAAAAAATTTTATTTCTGTTTGGATCACATATATGCATGTTTAACATGTTGAATGGGTGTTTATTTAGTCTTATGTGGGTTGCCCTTATTTTGTGTGCTGTGCTGGGGCCTGCGTACTTGGAATTAAATATTTTGGTGTGATCTGCGAATGACATTTTGATTTATGAAAATGTATAATTGACTTGCGTGTCAAATCATGTCTAGATAGTTTTAAATGTAATTTGATCAGACATGAGCACACAGCACACATGGCAGAAGCGCATGCAGCAATTGGCTTCACTAGGTGGGAGGTCTAGAGTTCGACTCTAGAACTGGCCCATTCTACCCAGTGGGCGCTTTTGGGCTGCAGATGGCATTTGGGCCCGAGCTAGGCCAGATGAAGTACCAGAGTCCCATAAAGAGCTCAAGTGAAGACTTTTGTCAAACTAGGGTTTTACTTAAGTTTTTATGGGCGTTTACCACATAAGATAATGGTGCTTTCATTTACTGTTTTAAGTAATATTTACACATGTATGTTTTATTCTTCTGCTATCACTATAGAATTTGCATGATAGTAAGAAGATAAAAGACCGTTAAAATCTAATGTCAATATCAAGCTATCGATTGCCTTCTGACGTGAAACCTCACAGTTCTGACTATCGTTGGGGCCGTGTTGTACCCACTCTGTGGGCACGCCCAGCTATCTTCAGACGGTGCGTGATTACACCTACATGCTACAGATAAGGGATTTATCGCTTCTCGTTGCTTAGCATAGCACATGGTGGTCCAGGAAGTAGATCAGGTCAGCTTGACTATATAGGGTACATGTTGAGCATATGATAGCTGTATGGAGGCAGCCATCTGAGGAATCAGAGACTGTGTTGTACCAACTCAGTTGGCACAGTCTTCTGGATTGCCTAGATAAAGGGGAATCGCACAGGTTGGCGATTGGCATGGATTGCCTACCAGTGATTAGTGCTTGAACTCTCTGTGCATCTTATCTCGCCTGAGCGGGACGCGGAGATCAAGTGTGAAATCTGGATCCCATCTCACTAAAGGGTTTTCACTCTTTCGGGCTGTTTCATTGGATTTTCAGTTAGATAAAATAGTGAGAAAGGAATCACTCTTAAGTCCTGGAATGATTCTAACATGGATACTGACCTTGTTGTTCTTGCTATGTTGTAGATTCCTGCAGCAACGAACACCACAGGGCTCAATTTGCGATCCATATTGGAAAAGGAGAAGTTTGCTGGGCCAAACTTCTCAGACTGGTACAGACAGGTAAAAATTGTCCTCAAAGCTGAGAGGAAGTTGTATGTCCTTGAGTCGGCAATACCGGCTCAACCCGCTGCGAACGCCGCAAGGGCGGTTCGAGATGCTTATGAGAAGCACGTCAGTGATAGTACTGATGTCGCTTGCCTTATGCTTGCGTCAATGACGCCCGAGCTCCAGCGTCAGCATGAGGATTTGTCTACTATTGATATTATAGCAAATCTCAAAATGTTGTATGCTGCACAGGCAAGGACAGAACGCTATAACTTGACGAAACTTTTCTTTCATAGCAAACTGACTGAAGGGAGTCCAGTGGGAGCTCACGTACTCAAAATGATTGGGTACAAAGAAGCTCTAGAGAAACTGGGACATACCATCAATCAAGAACTTGTTGTAGACATCATCTTGCAGTCTCTCCCGGCTTCTTTCGATGCGTTCATTATTAATTTTAATATGAACAAAATCAACTGTACTCCGGCAGAATTACTGAACATGCTCTGTACCACAGAGCAGACTCTTGAGAAGGGAAAGCCTTCATCCTCTGTCTTAATGGTTCCTTCACGGAATAAGAAGAAGGGAAAGAAGGGCAAAACCCCTATCAAGAGCTATAACAAGGCTTTGAAACAAAAGGTGAAGCGGTCAAAGGATAACAGATGCTTCCATTGTGGCCAGCTGGGTCACTGGAAGAAGGACTGTAGAGCGCTCCAAGGAGAGAAGAAGGGAAGCAAGTCTTTCACTTCTGGCTCAGGTATTTTCGTGACTGAAGTCATGGTTGCTTCTTCTATTTCATGGGTGTTGGACACTGCATGTGGAGTTCACATTTGTTCAAATGTGCAGGAACTCAAGAGAAGAAGACAGGTGGGACAGCATGAGGTGGACCTACGAGTTGGAAACGGGGCACGGGTTGCTGCTGTTGCTGTAGGGGAATATAACATCTCTTTACCATCTGGTTTTGTATTAGAACTTGACAATTGTTATTTTGTACCAAGCATAACGAAGAATATTATCTCTATTCCTGCTCTTGTCAGGAAAGGTTTTTCTTTTGAATGCAAAACTTCACAGTGTTGTATTTCATATGATAATATTGTTTATGCCACTGGGTCGATTAACAATGGGTTATACATGTTGGACATGGAATGTTCTGTACAACAAATTGATAATAAGAAAGCCAAGTATGCTGATGACAGCACCTTGTTATGGCATAGTCGTCTAGGCCATATTAACAAGAAGCGCATTAAGCGGTTGCATGACCATGGTGTAACGCCCCCTCAGAATAAACCCCAAACACAGACATAAGCCGCGGAAGATAGGGAGCGTCACACACAATTAACAGTGCAGATGCTAGGGAATAATAGCTGTGAGAAAACCGGTTCAAAAAAAATTCGGCAGCATGTCCCCAGTAAAACTAAAGAAATTCCTGTACATGATCACCAATAACACAATACGGGTCGACATGCCGACCACAAACTGAAACATAACATTTCAAAGTCAAAAGCTCACATTACTTATCACAACGTCGAACTAATAAACCACGATAATCAAAAGAAAACACAAGATAACACAGAATTCACCGAAAAACAGGCTTAAGCCCTCGGTTTAACAGTCGAATCAAAACTAAATGCCAACCCGGCAACTATATCACATAAATCCAAAATCAGTATACCAGCCACATCCGGCTAACGTGTCCATGAACACAAAATCACACAAAAACTTGGCCACATCCGGCCCACAAATAGCACAGGCACGCAGGCCCCAAAATATGAAATCAGAAAACTAAGTCCGCTCATGCTGTAGGCTCCTGCCCTGCATCTGGAAATATTGTGGAATGAGCTACACGGCTCAGTGAGTAGATAGTCTCGTTCGACCATCCACGAATATACAGTCAGAAATATATGCAGATATCTTTCAAGACTTTTAACGGAAGAATGCCAATACAACATAAACAACATAATAAAACCGTTAATCACAAATCACAATCATAATCAGAAACTAATACACCCACTACCCCTGGGCAACCAGATCACCAACGGCCTAGCCGGCTAACAGACTAGAAATTACACAACTATTGTCCAGTGAATTCAGAATTGACCCCGAGGGTCCAACCCGGCCTTCGTCAAGGCACTGAGAGTAACATGTAACGAACCATGGTGAGGCGTAGATTCAAGAGGTGGCCCCCGCCAGGTCACGACGTGGCACTTTGCTCTACGACACCCAACCATACCCCATTTACCGGGAACACAACACCCCCTTTACCGGGAACAGAAGGTGAATGAATTCAAGAGGTGGCCCCCGTCTGACCAAGACGTGGCACTTTGCTTCAAACACCCAACTCTCAAATGGTTTATCACTTGGACAAAAATACCTTTAACACAACCGGAACCCTGAACCTCTAACCTGGTCACTAGACTCTAGAACAGCCCCTCCATTACCGGAAACAAAGCAGACTAGGATGGGTAGATTCCCCGACCCCCAAATCAGAATGGCTGTTTACAGAGTGCTCTAGTTAACCCTTAGGTTCAGTCCACCCAAGTCTAGGACCCTTATCGAACGCATACAACACAAATATTGTCACAGACATCACCTCAATCAAGTTCAGGGAAGGTCCTTAGATTTCATGCAAGTATGGTTTAACCTTTCCTAAGTTATCATCCAAAGTTATCAATCAATATTCCATGTCATTACTTTCTACATACACCATTCAATTAAAAATACATAATAATACAGAAAATTCACCAAATTTCGTTCACAATTAACATAAATGCAGAATATCACATATTCATAGTTTTCTACTAGTTCTGATAACAAAAGACAGAAATACCCCTAGTTCAAAGTTTAAGTCATGCAGGAAAATTTATCCAAAAATTTCGTAAAAATATTCATTACGTCCCTCATGATCCCTAGATTCGTAATTTCAAGTTTTCCCCAATTTTAACTAGGAAATTTACCGAATTACCCCTAGGTCAATTTCAGTCAACAGAAATTTTTATTTCTAAAAATTCCCAAAAAAATACAGTAGAATCCTCATATACCTAATTTCATGAATATCAAGTTTTCCCCAATTTTTACCCATGCATTTGGGCGTAATTTCAAGAAGAAGGGTCGAAATTCTCATTCAAACCCTAATCTTCATGCAAATGACAAATCTAAGGTATCATACATGACGAATCAAGTCTAATTGGGGATTAGAAGCCTTAGGGAAGAAAAGCCCTAATTTTCCATGCAACTAGGGTTTCGAAATTTGGGGAAAAACACTAAGACACAAACAAATTTGCAATCAAGGGTTCATAGCATGTTCTTAAGCTTTAAACTTCTTTGAATCAAACCATAATCCAAAAATGCGTGGACAAGATAGAGGAGAAGATCCACTCACTTAGTTTCGGTTCTTCCCAAGCCAACACCCTCACGCCACTCACGCCACACACCGCCGGAAGCACACGATGATCGCCGGCAAGGGTCGCCGGAAGTTGCCTCCACCACCTCTCACCGCCGGCCACAAGAAGAGGAGAAGAGGGAGGAGGGCAAACCGCCACCTTCTTCTTCAAGGAAGCAAAAATCGTGAGCAAGAGGGAGAAGAGGAAATCGTGAGTGAGAAGTGAGAAATGGATCCCCTAGTTTTAACTTTCTACCCATTAAGCCTCCAAGATCCAATAACCCTTTACCATAAGTTATTTCCCCACTTCACCCTTATCAAGGGTTCTTACCCTTTTTCTAAAGGAAAGACACCACTAGCCTAGTGGTGTGCAGCACACACTCCACGCCTTAAGTCGCAGGTTCGAATCCTCTCCGCGACATAAATTTTTACATTGCAGGAAAATACACAAATCAACACATTTTCTCATTGAAAGAAATTCCCAAAAATGCTAAATAAATAACATTTTATTTTTCTTACCTGCTAATAAATTTCTGGATCTTACATTCCTCCCCCCTTAAAAAGCTTTAGTCCTCTAAAGCTCACCGTCCAAATCATCAAACAGCTGAGGGAACTCTCTTCGCATATCTGACTCTGTCTCCCAAGTAGCTTCTTCAACTGACTGGTTTCCCCAGATAACTTTTACAAGCGGTATTGTCTTGTTCCTTAGGACTTTGTCTTTCCTATCCACAATCCTCAGTGGTCTCTCTACAAAAGTCAGATCACTCTGGATCTGCAGGGGAGCAGAATCAAGCACATGTGATGGATCTGCACAGTATTTCCTCAAAACTGACACATGAAATACGTTATGAAGATGCTCCAAAGATGGTGGCAGAGCTAGTCTGTACGCTACAGGACCAACCCTCTCTACAATATCATAAGGTCCAACAAACCTCGGGCTCAGCTTTCCTTTCTTGCCAAACCGCATGACACCCTTGGTTGGTGAAACCTTCAGAAAAACATGATCCCCCACCATAAACTCTAAGGGACGACGACGATCATCAGCATAACTCTTCTGCCTGTCCCGAGCAACCTTCAGTTTTTCCTGGATAACTCTGACTCTATCTGTAGCCTCCTGTACAGCTTCTGATCTCAGAATCATCCGGTCCCCCGATTCCTCCCAACTCAAAGGAGACCTGCACTTCCTGCCATACAGAGCCTCGTACGGAGCCATCTGAATACTGGAGTGAAAACTGTTATTGTAGGTGAACTCTATCAGGGATAAATCACTGTCCCACTCCAAGCTCCAATCTACAACATAAGCCCTCAGCAAATCCTCCAAGGTCTGAATAGTACGCTCTGACTGCCCATCTGACTGTGGATGGTAGGCGGTACTAAAACTCAACTTAGTGCCAAGACCCTCATGCAAGCTCTTCCAGAATCTGGATAGGAATCTGGAATCGCGATCTGATACAATATCCACAGGCACTCCGTGCAATCTGACAATCTCATCAATATACAGCTTAGCCAGCCGATCGAGTGGATAAGTCATCCGAATAGGCAAAAAGTGTGCAGCCTTCGTGAGCCTGTCCACGATGACCCAAACCGCATCATGCCCTCTCCTAGTCCGTGGCAGCCCACAGACAAAATCCATACAAATGCACTCCCACTTCCACTGCGGGATAGGGAGCTGCTGCAATAAACCCCCAGGCCTCTGGTGTTCGGCCTTCACAGTCTGACAGGTCAAACACCGAGATATAAACACTGCGACCTCCTTCTTCATGCCCGGCCACCAGAAATCTCTCTTCAAATCTTGATACATTTTTGTGACTCCGGGATGCAAGGAATACTTGGAGTTATGACCCTCCTCCAAGATCTCTCTCCTCAGACTAGGTTCCTCAGGGACACACACCCTTCCACGGAACCGCAGAATATTATCACCAGATACACTGAAATCCTCCACTGGCCCGGCAGCCATCCTCTCTCTGATCTGAACTAGACTCGGATCTACCAGCTGCTGATCCCTGATCCTCTGCAGTAAAGCAGACTGAACCCGGAGAAAAGCCACATACCCAGACTGAACTCTGGGAGACACCTCAACCCTGAGCTCTCGGAACTCCTGCAATAACTGCCACTCACTGACCCTCAGTGCGGCTACAGAAGTAACTGGGTGTCTGCTCAATGCATCAGCTACCACAGCCCCTTTCTACATCAGGACGCAGCCAAGTCCTTTGCCTGAGGCATCAGTATAAACAGTAAACCTCTCCCCATCAGTAGGAATGATAAGGATGGGTGTACTAGTCAATCTCCTTTTTAGCTCCTGGAAGCTTTCCTCACACTTCTCGTCCCAAATAAACTTAGCCTCTTTCCTGGTCAGCTTGGTTAAGGGACCCGCCAACTTGGAGAACCCCTCCACAAACCTCCTGTAATATCCTGCTAATCCCAGAAAGCTCCGGATCTCTGTGGCACTAGTTGGTCTTCCCCAGTTCAGGATAGCCTGTACCTTCACTGGATCCACATACACGCCCTGACCAGATATCACATGCCCCAGAAAGCTGATCTGATCCAACCAAAACTCGCACTTGCTGGCCTTAGCATACAACTGGTGCTTCCTCAGAATTGCTAGTACCCTGCGCAAGTCCCTAGCGTGATCCTGAGAAGTACGGGAGTATACCAGTATATCATCTATGAACACCACCACACAAGTGTCTAACAGCTCATGAAACACCCTGTTCATCAGATCCATAAAAACAGCAGGTGCATTGGTCAATCCAAAAGGCATAACTACAAACTCGTAGTGCCCATACCTGGTCCTGAAAGCAGTCTTCAGGATATCTTCATCCTTAACCCTGAGCTGATGGTATCCTGACCTCAGATCGATCTTGGAGAACACAGTGGCACCCTGCAACTGATCGAACAGATCATCTATCCTCGGAAGGGGATACTTATTCTTTACAGTCACTTGATTCAGTTGACGGTAATCTATGCACATTCTCAGTGTTCCGTCCTTCTTCTTTACAAACAAGACTGGCGCTCCCCAGGGTGAAGCACTCGGTCTGATATAGCCCTTTTTCAAGCAGTTCCTCTAACTGCTTCTTCAACTCAGCTAACTCTGAGGTGGCCATACGATAAGGAGCCTTTGATATTGGAGCTGTACCAGGCATCAGCTCAATACCAAACTCCACATCCCTGTGGGGAGGCAAACCTGAAAACTCATCTGAGAATACATCAGGAAACTCACAGACTACCTCTATCTGAGCTAAGTCTGGATTTGAGTCTTCTTGCACCTTAACATGTGCAAGGTATCCTTTGCACCCACTGGCTAGCAACTTGCTGGCGTGAACAAATGATATCACATGTGGCCCTTGATCAGACACCAGGCCTCTTACCAGCAGATGACTCCCATCCTGAAGATGCAGAGTAACAATCTTCTCAAAGCAATCCACTGTAGCGTGGTGAGAAGATAGCCAATCCATGCCTAGGATCAAATCATAATCCTGCATGCCTAGTAGTATCAAATCAACTAGAAACTCGTACTGCTCTACGTGAATAACACAGTCAGGGTAGACTATGTCAGTGGATAAACTATCCCCCAATGGCGTACATACTGAAACCGTGTAATCTAGTACTCTAGGTGAGACAGGTAGTCTAGAAGCAAAATTAGCAGACACAAAGGACAAATTGGACCCCGGATCAAACAAAATACGAGCTAACTGATCAAAAACATGTAAAGTACCTTCCACGACGGATCGGGAAGCTCGAGTGTCCTTCTCTGCTATAGCGTAGACTCTGGCCTGGACAGCTGGTCTATCGGTACCCCGGATCTGTGACCTAGGCGCCTTGCAATCCTTGATCCTGTGCCCCACTTTTCCGCAATTGAAGCACGCCCCGGACTTCTTGTGGCAGTCCGCCCTCAGGTGACCTTTGGCCCCACAATGGTAGCAGACTCTGTCCTCTACCCGGCCATCAGTACTCTGCTGCTGTGACTGAGATGTCTGCTGCGGTCTCTGAGTTCCCTTCCCGTGATACGGTCTATATCGGTCTCTCTTCTGGTCCTTCCCCTTATGGAATTTCCTATTGCCTCCCCCAGTTTGCTGGGGAACCGGTGTCACAGCTGTAGGGGCTACAACTAGGGCTGTCTCAGTCTGCTCCTCCAGGATGTACTTCTCTGCGGTGCGTGCACGATCCAGCATCTCAGCATAAGTCTCCAAGTGCTGTAGTCCCACCTTTTGTCTGATATCCCTTCTGAGACCCCTGAGAAATTTCTTAGCTCGCCTATCCTCAGTATTTATCAAATGTGGAGCATATTTCCCAAGCTTTGAGAACAACAAGTCATACTGATCCACCGTCATGTCCCCTTGTTCCAGATGGATGAACTCCACCTCCCTGTCCTCAACCATGCTAGTGGGAAAGAATTTCTCATTGAACCGGGACAAGAAGTATTGCCACGTCACCGGTTCAGATCTGTCCACCGCGAGTCTCAGCTCACTCTTCCACCACACATCTGCGTCACCACGCATCATATAAGCGGCCCAACCGCTGAAATTCACCCACAAGCAAGGCATAGCGCCTATGGGTGTCCTCCGGCAAGCTAACCCCCGGGCCCGATACACACAAATCAAAATTTACAAGCAAGTCAGTTTCTCAAACAAGCTTCCTAGCTGTCTAGCAATACACAAGCAAGGTTTTCCACTCTCGAAACCGCTATTATTAGCTAGCTCATCCCTCTGATACCATTCTGTAACGCCCCCTCAGAATAAACCCCAAACACAGACATAAGCCGCGGAAGATAGGGAGCGTCACACACAATTAACAGTGCAGATGCTAGGGAATAATAGCTGTGAGAAAACCGGTTCAAAAAAAATTCGGCAGCATGTCCCCAGTAAAACTAAAGAAATTCCTGTACATGATCACCAATAACACAATACGGGTCGACATGCCGACCACAAACTGAAACATAACATTTCAAAGTCAAAAGCTCACATTACTTATCACAACGTCGAACTAATAAACCACGATAATCAAAAGAAAACACAAGATAACACAGAATTCACCGAAAAACAGGCTTAAGCCCTCGGTTTAACAGTCGAATCAAAACTAAATGCCAACCCGGCAACTATATCACATAAATCCAAAATCAGTATACCAGCCACATCCGGCTAACGTGTCCATGAACACAAAATCACACAAAAACTTGGCCACATCCGGCCCACAAATAGCACAGGCACGCAGGCCCCAAAATATGAAATCAGAAAACTAAGTCCGCTCATGCTGTAGGCTCCTGCCCTGCATCTGGAAATATTGTGGAATGAGCTACACGGCTCAGTGAGTAGATAGTCTCGTTCGACCATCCACGAATATACAGTCAGAAATATATGCAGATATCTTTCAAGACTTTTAACGGAAGAATGCCAATACAACATAAACAACATAATAAAACCGTTAATCACAAATCACAATCATAATCAGAAACTAATACACCCACTACCCCTGGGCAACCAGATCACCAACGGCCTAGCCGGCTAACAGACTAGAAATTACACAACTATTGTCCAGTGAATTCAGAATTGACCCCGAGGGTCCAACCCGGCCTTCGTCAAGGCACTGAGAGTAACATGTAACGAACCATGGTGAGGCGTAGATTCAAGAGGTGGCCCCCGCCAGGTCACGACGTGGCACTTTGCTCTACGACACCCAACCATACCCCATTTACCGGGAACACAACACCCCCTTTACCGGGAACAGAAGGTGAATGAATTCAAGAGGTGGCCCCCGTCTGACCAAGACGTGGCACTTTGCTTCAAACACCCAACTCTCAAATGGTTTATCACTTGGACAAAAATACCTTTAACACAACCGGAACCCTGAACCTCTAACCTGGTCACTAGACTCTAGAACAGCCCCTCCATTACCGGAAACAAAGCAGACTAGGATGGGTAGATTCCCCGACCCCCAAATCAGAATGGCTGTTTACAGAGTGCTCTAGTTAACCCTTAGGTTCAGTCCACCCAAGTCTAGGACCCTTATCGAACGCATACAACACAAATATTGTCACAGACATCACCTCAATCAAGTTCAGGGAAGGTCCTTAGATTTCATGCAAGTATGGTTTAACCTTTCCTAAGTTATCATCCAAAGTTATCAATCAATATTCCATGTCATTACTTTCTACATACACCATTCAATTAAAAATACATAATAATACAGAAAATTCACCAAATTTCGTTCACAATTAACATAAATGCAGAATATCACATATTCATAGTTTTCTACTAGTTCTGATAACAAAAGACAGAAATACCCCTAGTTCAAAGTTTAAGTCATGCAGGAAAATTTATCCAAAAATTTCGTAAAAATATTCATTACGTCCCTCATGATCCCTAGATTCGTAATTTCAAGTTTTCCCCAATTTTAACTAGGAAATTTACCGAATTACCCCTAGGTCAATTTCAGTCAACAGAAATTTTTATTTCTAAAAATTCCCAAAAAAATACAGTAGAATCCTCATATACCTAATTTCATGAATATCAAGTTTTCCCCAATTTTTACCCATGCATTTGGGCGTAATTTCAAGAAGAAGGGTCGAAATTCTCATTCAAACCCTAATCTTCATGCAAATGACAAATCTAAGGTATCATACATGACGAATCAAGTCTAATTGGGGATTAGAAGCCTTAGGGAAGAAAAGCCCTAATTTTCCATGCAACTAGGGTTTCGAAATTTGGGGAAAAACACTAAGACACAAACAAATTTGCAATCAAGGGTTCATAGCATGTTCTTAAGCTTTAAACTTCTTTGAATCAAACCATAATCCAAAAATGCGTGGACAAGATAGAGGAGAAGATCCACTCACTTAGTTTCGGTTCTTCCCAAGCCAACACCCTCACGCCACTCACGCCACACACCGCCGGAAGCACACGATGATCGCCGGCAAGGGTCGCCGGAAGTTGCCTCCACCACCTCTCACCGCCGGCCACAAGAAGAGGAGAAGAGGGAGGAGGGCAAACCGCCACCTTCTTCTTCAAGGAAGCAAAAATCGTGAGCAAGAGGGAGAAGAGGAAATCGTGAGTGAGAAGTGAGAAATGGATCCCCTAGTTTTAACTTTCTACCCATTAAGCCTCCAAGATCCAATAACCCTTTACCATAAGTTATTTCCCCACTTCACCCTTATCAAGGGTTCTTACCCTTTTTCTAAAGGAAAGACACCACTAGCCTAGTGGTGTGCAGCACACACTCCACGCCTTAAGTCGCAGGTTCGAATCCTCTCCGCGACATAAATTTTTACATTGCAGGAAAATACACAAATCAACACATTTTCTCATTGAAAGAAATTCCCAAAAATGCTAAATAAATAACATTTTATTTTTCTTACCTGCTAATAAATTTCTGGATCTTACACATGGACTGCTGGAATCATTCTCCTGTGAGGAGATTGATACATGCTGAGCTTGTTTAATGGGTAAGATGACGAAGACTCCTTTTTCTAATAAAGGTGAAAGAGCTTCAGGTTTACTTGACCTTATTCACAGTGATGTGTGTGGGCCATTTAGTAAACATGCCAGAGGTGGCTATTCATACTTCATTACTTTTACTGATGATTTCAGTAGGTATGGTTATGTCTATTTAATAAGACATAAGAGTGAATCTTTTGACAAGTTCAAAGAATTCAAAAATGAAGTACAAAATTAGTTAGGCCGACATATCAAAGCACTTCGATCAGATCGAGGGGGAGAATACTTGAGTCGTGAGTTCACTGACTATCTAAAGGAGTGTGGGATCATCTCACAGCTCACTCCGCCGGGGACACCGCAATGGAATGGTGTGTCCGAGAGGAGGAATAGAACCTTATTGGATATGGTTCACTCTATGATGAGTCAGGCTACTCTACCTTACTCCTTTTGGGGATTTGCACTGGAAACAGCTGCAAAGGTGCTAAACCGAGTGCCATCCAAGGCTGTTTCAAAGACACCATATGAGTTATGGTATGGAAAACAGCCGAGCTTGACATTTATCAAAATTTGGGGTTGCGAGGCTTATGTCAAAAAGCTCGCCTCTGGGAAACTAGAGAGAAGATCGGATAAATGTATATTTGTCGGATACCCTAAAGAAACTAAGGGTTATTATTTCTACAATCCCAAAGAGAATAAAGTATTTGTTGCTTGAACGGCTATTTTTCTTGAGAAGGAATTTCTTCTGCAAGAGGCCAGTGGGAGAGAAATAAAGCTGGATGAAATTCCAGAAGAGGGACAAAGTAGTCAAGCTCAGTTGGATGAGCCTGAGCCAATAGATCAGGTTAATGTTCAACCTGAGGCTCAGACGTCACGGGAACCGCGTAGATCGGGAAGGATTCGTCGTCAGCCTGAGCGCTATGACGGAGTCTACATTATTAATGATGAACCCCTCACTTATGCGGATGCGGTCAGTGGACCGGAGTCAGCAAGATGGCTTGAAGCTATGCGAGCCGAGATGGACTCCATGTTAGATAACCAAGTCTGGGATTTGGTTGATCCGCCTCCGGGAGTAATCCCTATAGGCTGTAAGTGGATCTTCAAAAAGAAGAAAGACATGGATGGTAACGTGGTTACCTATAAGGGCAGGCTAGTTGCAAAAGGTTTCAAACAAATCTACGGGATAGATTATGATGAAACTTTCTCTCCTGTAGCCATGTTCAAGTCCATTCGAATTATTCTCGCGATAGCAGCATATTATGATTATGAGATCTGGCAAATGGATGTGAAGACCGCTTTCCTTAATGGAAAATTGGAAGAGACTGTGTATATGACACAGCCTGAAGGTTTCATTAATCCATCAGAACGTCATAAAATATGCAAATTAAGGAAGTCCATTTATGGACTAAAACAAGCATCGAGAAGTTGGAATATTCGTTTTGATGAATCAGTTTCTGAATTTGGTTTCATCAAAAATGAAGATGACCCGTGTGTATACAAAAGGTTTAGTGGGAGCGTGATTACTTTCCTAGTCCTCTACGTCGATGATATTTTAATCATTGGAAACGATATTCCTGAACTACATGCGGTTAAGGCATGGTTAAGAAAATGTTTCCAGATGAAGGATTTGGGAGAAGCGGCCTATGTATTAGGTGTGGAGATCTATAGAGATAGATCTAATAGGCTTCTCGGGCTATGCCAGAGTACTTACATCGATAAGGTCCTGGAGAGATTCCATTTAGAAAACTCTAAAAGAGGATATCTTCCAGTCAGACATGGTCTGAATCTTTCAAAGAGCCAGTGTCCTCAAACACAGTCTGAGAAAGATGAGATGGACAATACGCCTTATGCTTCGGCTATTGGGTCCATCATGTATGCCATGTTATGTACTCGCCCAGACGTCGCTTACGGGTTAAGCGTGACCAGTCGGTTCCAAGGTTATCCAGGGAAGGCACACTGGATTGCAGTCAAGAACATTTTGAAATATCTTCGGAGAACCAAAGATATGTTCTTGATTTATGGAGGTCAGGAAGAACTCAGTATTGAAGGATATACTAACGCTTCATTCCAATCTGACCAAGACGATTTCCTATCGCAATCAGGCTATATTTTTAGCTTGAATGGAGGAGCAGTGGTGTGGAAGAGTTTCAAACAATCAATTGTTGCTGATTCCACAACAGAAGCCGAGTATGTTGCAGCCTCAGAAGCATCAAAGGAGGCAGTCTGGATTCATAAGTTCGTTCAGGAACTTGGTGTTGTTCCTTCGAGTGCAGATCCATTGGTTATCCTCTGTGATAACACTGGAGCGATTGCACAAGCGAAAGAACCACGGTCACACCAGAAGTCCAAGCACATACAGAGAAGGTTTCACCTGATCCGTGAGATCATTGATCGAGGAGAGATCAAGCTCTGCAAGGTTCATACAGATGACAATCTAGCTGACCCGCTTACAAAGCCTCTGGCGCAGCAGAAGCATGAAAAGCACTGTAATAATATGGGTTTGAGATTTCTCAACCATTAGTTTAAGTGCAAGTGGGAGATTGTTGGGGTATGCCCTTAAGGCTAATGTTTGAGGCCTTAGGTTATTTTCAGTATCATGTATGAACTATGTTTATAAAGGCAATTGTTGTTATTCAGATTGTTACATTATCTGCTGTATGTATACTTCTGAGTAATGTCTCAATGGTGTTCAGCTTAGATGACATTCAGTATTGTCCTTAGTCGAGATATCTCGGTGAACATGAGACAGCCTTGATATGATTGAGACTAATATGTGATCTAATCTTATAGGATGCTTCGAGCATAGAATAAGATTTAGACACATAGGTGCATTGGATGTACTGGACTGACCCTATTTAGGATATTCAATTGTTTGTCACAATGTGAATAATCCTTATATGCAAGCAAGTGGCATATTTCCTCTGACTTGAGATCACTTGTGTTTCTAAGTGATGATTGGCATTGTCTTGAGGAAGTTCAATATCATTTGAAAGATAATGGTTAAGGACTATCTTGGATAGTGAGCATGAGTCATGTTAGGGCACTAGTGATAGATATAGGATTGCCTCTCCTAGTAGGAGTGTGATGTTCTAAGGGGCCCCCTGGATGAGATGGTTGAGAATGTGTATGGCCATACCCAGACGACTATGTTCGTCTGATCTAATCATTTTCATCATGTTGGAATCACAGGCTTGACACGCTTGTCCAACGGGAACATCCAGTGGCAAAGGGAAACATGTATGCCAAGTGAATTAGATTCACACTTGTGCTGTGGTTTGGGAGTAGTCTTGGAAGACTCTTTCCTTCATATCGGGAGATAGTGATGTGTTGCTAGATACCCCTCTCTGATCGTGATAACGTAAGTTATCGTTACTGACATTGAAGGAAACCCTTGGGGTCGCACAATTTGATGATATGGCTTGCTTATGTCAGATCGTGTGGACTGGAATTATCCTAGTTCAATTTAAAGTAATTTAAACTCTGATTGGAAGTGAGATCTAGTCTAATCATGTTTGATTGATTAGGGCATATGATCGGTAAGCTTCGATCGGGAGAATTGATCCTTGATCGTAAAGATCAAGAGGTTCAATGAGATGTGTGGTTAGATCTTGAGCCACTTGGTTCAGAGAAATCTTAACCAGGGCTGGTTCGGTTTGATGCTTGAACCAAATTGGGATTGAACCGGTTCACTTTGTGAACGCATGGTTCAATTGAAGAGGAGTTTTCGATGGCTTCATGGGGAGTTAAGAAGGGAGTTACAATTCGGTTCTTACCATATTTGGTGGCCGAATCTTTCCTTTTTGGAAACAACGGTTTCGAAACCCCTTCTACCCTCTTCCTCCTCTCGCATCTTCTTCATCTTCACGCAAGGGATGAAGTTAAGAAAAGACCTACCAAGGGCGCACATCTCCTCTCCAAGACACGATCAAAGACTCCTTGGTGTCTTTGCTAGCACAAGGAGCACAAGGAAGAAGTTGACATCATCTTGTGTGTGACACTTTTGGAGAAGAGGCACTCGCCCCTTTCTTCTTCCAAGCCGCCACTCACTTCATGGCAATGGTAACACTCTACTTTGTCTTTCAAGTTTACAAGGTTGATCATAGTATCAAGTCATGCGATTTTGGTTTCCTAGTATTTCCGCCTCACAAGCTTGCGCATGTGACCTAGGTTTCCGCAACAGCGGGTGCACGGGCAATTGCGGGGTCGTGAAGTTCTCGGTCACGGCGAACACGGCTTGGCTGTGTCGGAGAGCACGGCCGTGTTCATCTGCAGGAATTTCGGCCGAGAAAAACACAGTCGGTGCCACGGCTATGTCAGTGGTCGTGTCGGTGTTCGCGTCCCAGGTTGATCGTGTCACGGCCGTGTCTGGGTCCAGTGAGCTCTTATTGGGCTGAAATTCGGGCCATCTCTTCCCCACGTCCTAGGGAGCCCTCCCAAGTGTCTTCTAGGGGGTTTGGGCCATCCCCAAGTAGGCTCATGAGCTTATTTGCTCCTGCATCAGTCATGCAACTCTACCTCTCTCATTCTAGGGACATGCACTAGAGACAGCTTCTCTAATACTGAATAATGTTCCATCTAAGAGTGTCTCAAAGATTCCATATGAGGTATGGAGGGGGAGACGCCCTAATCACACTTTTATCAGGATCTGGGGATGTGAGGCTTATGTCAAACGTCAGGATTCTAGCAAGCTAGAACCTAGATCTAATAAATGCGTGTTTGTGGGGTACACTAAGGAAACTAAGGGTTACTACTTCAATGTTCCCACCGAGAACAAAGTTTTTGTTGCTCGGGGTGCTATCTTTGTAGAGAAAGAATTTCTCATGAAAGAAGTTAGTGGGAGGAAGTTTGACTTGGACGAGGTCCAAGTGCAACCACAAGATACAGAGATGGAACCTAAGCCAACTACACCGGTTGCTGGGCAACCTGAGGCTCAGACACAGGCCCCACGTAGGTCTGGGAGGATTCACCGTGTACCTGAGAGGTATGGGTCACTGCCGACCCAACACGATGGTATCTTCACCGTTGAAGATGAACCCAGGACCTATGATGAGGCGGTCAGTGGACCGGACTCCGAGAAATGACTTGACGCCATGAGATCTGAAATGGATTCCATGTCAGCTAACCAAGTCTGGGATTTGGTTGAGTTACCTGATGGGGTAAAACCCATAGGGTGTAAATGGGTCTTCAAGAAGAAGATAGACATGAATGGCAATGTGGTTACCTATAAAGGTAGACTAGTGGCTAAGGGATTCAAACAAGTCCACGGGGTGGACTATGATGAAACCTTTTTGCCAGTTGCTATGTTCAAATCCATTCGGATTCTGCTTGCTATAGTTTCATATCATGACTATGAGATATGGCAGATGGATGTAAAGACAGCATTTCTTAATGGGATGCTGACCGAGGATGTGTATATGACACAACCTGATGGCTTCATCCATCCTGCAAAGGCCAATAAGGTCTGTAGGCTAAAGAGATCCATCTATGGATTAAAGCAAGCATCTCGAAGTTGGAATCTTCGATTTGATGAAGCTGTGAGAGATTATGGCTTTATCAAAGGCGAAGATGACGCCTGTGTATACAGAAAATTCAGTGGGAGCTTGGTGACTTTTTTGGTCTTGTATGTCGATGACATACTACTCATCAGGAACGACATCCCTAGTCTTTAAGCTGTGAAGACATGGTTAGGGAAGTGTTTTGAGATGAAGGACTTAGGGGAGGCTGCCTATATCCTAGGCGTGAGGATCTACAAGGATAGATCTAAGAGGCTCCTAGCCCTTAGTCAAATTACTTACATTAATAAGGTCCTGGAGAGGTTTAGCTTGGAGCAATCCAAGAAAGGGTACCTTCCAGTGAGACATGGCCTTACTCTCTCAAAGAGTCAGTGTCCCACCACACAGGTTGAGAGGGATGACATGAGTCGACTGCCTTATGCTTCGGCAGTGGGATCGATCATGTATGCAATGTTGTATACTAGACCTGATGTGGCTTATGCTGTGAGCATAACCAGCCGACACCAATCCAATCCTGTAGTGCAGCACTAGGTGGCTGTAAAGAACATCCTAAAGTATCTGAGAAGAACTAAGGATTTGCTCCTGGTCTATGAGGGACAGGAAGATCTCAGTATGCAGAGCTACACTGATGCGTCTTTCCAGTCTGACCCTAATGACTTCAGATCGCAGGCTGGCTATGTGTTCAAGATGAATGGAGGCGTTGTATGCTGGAAGAGCTTCAAGCAATCCACCATAGCTGATTCTACAACCGAAGCTGAGTATGTGGCTGCTTTTGAGGCAGCCAAAGAAGCTATTTGGATAAGGAAGTTCATTTCTGAACTTTAGGTGGTTCCCAGTGCAGTGGACCCCATTGAAATCTACTGTGATAACAATGGAGCAATTGCACAAGCCAAGGAACCACGATCTCATAACAGATCCAAACATATACTCAGAAGATTTCACCTGACCAGAGAGATCATCGATAGAGGTGATGTCAAGATTAGCAGAGTTGACACAGAGAACAATCTGGCAGACCCATTGACAAAGGCTTTGGCGCAGTAGAAGTATGACTGTCACGCTAGAGATATGGGGTTGAGATTCCTCAACCTCTAGGTCTTAGTGCAAGTGGGAGATTGTTGGTGTATATGCCCTAGGACCTAGTTTTGGTCCATTATTGTACTACTTGACGTTGATATTTTATATCATTATGGCATTGTCATTATCTATATTTGCTTACATCTACAATTATGTACTTATATGATAATGTCCCTGGTGATAGATTGGATCTGTGCTCAAATGATAGTCCCCAGTCGATGTACCTGAGTGGATATGGGACAGCTCTGGTACTTGTGAGACTGGTATATGGGCTAGTTAGGCACGAGGTGCTAACGTAGACATATGGGTATATCAGTGGTGGATATACTGGACCGACCCACTGTGAGTGATATACCGTAAGATGACACTACAAGTTTGGCACGCATATACTTTGGACTAATCCACGGCAACGGCGCCAAAAACTTGATAGGATTCCACAAGTGGACGGAATTATCAAAGTAATAAAAATATCGATCCACAGAGACCTTATTGTTAATTACCAAATAATTGTTTTCTCGCTAGCTAAGTAAACCGAATATGACGAAAGTAAGCAATATAGCTAACACGAAGGATAATCAGAGAGATAAACATGGGACTAGGGTTTCATCCACCTTGATTTCAATTATAAGATATAAATAAAAGGTTCGTCAATCAAATCTTGCTATGATAAAGACCTAATTTACTTCATAAAAGGATTATCTCACTTTCGTGCAGACAATCACGCAGAGACCAATCCTCACTTTCACGCAAGATCTATCCCAACGCTGCAGATAAGTAAACCATCAACAAAGAACTCAATGATCACTTTAGTGCATTCGAATTCTAAGTTGATCATCACAAGTGGAGCCTCAAGGATCACTTTCGTGCATCCGAGTCTCAACACAGGTTCTACCTAGGGTTTTCTAACGTTTTGATCCTCACTTTCATGCAAGATCTCCACATTTGACACAATAACTCACTCCTAGATCAATATTATTTAACATGGCAATTGATCTACTAGAACAGATCAAATTAGATCTAACCTAAGGAAGGGATCCTAACATGCAATTCTAGGGTTCCAAGTTCTCAAGCAAATCACCTTTCAGTCTCATTGCGAAAACTCTAAAACATGGATAATAACATAGATCTATGGAAAGTTAAAGACAATTCATCACAAAAGTAGAATTATCACAACGAAAATTATCATGACGAAAATAGAAGAGTTATCTAATCATTAAGAATCAAGGGGATTACACCCCATGTCCCAAAATAGTATTAAGCTTGAATGAAGGAGGAAATACAATAAATCATAGTCTTAGAGTGATCAGAAAACAAAAAGAAAGGAGAAACAACGATACAACACGGCTGTAAAATCCTTTACAGCCGTAATTTGCTTCGATGAACAGCGCTGTCACCACTGTTTCATTGATTCCTCCTCCGATCGGACTCCAAACGCTCTGAAACTTCTGTGGTATCTTCCTCTCCTCCAAGCAAAGCTTCTGTGTGAAAATCACGGCCTGAGGTGCCCTCTACGCCTCTCGGCGCGAGAACAAACCCTAACCGCCTCTCTATTGATTGCTCCGTCCAATCTGGATAAAATTGGTGCTTTCATTTCGGGCGTCTTCTTCTCTTAAAGATGAGTCCAGAACATCTTTCGGATCTCGATTTGGAGTTTTGGATCCAAAGTAATGGCCTTCGCAATTTTCGGAGCGAAAAAATCACGTTTTTGATTGCAATTACGGTACCGTAAAATACATGACGGTAGTGCCGTAATTTCTTCACAAGTTTCTAATCAAAAATTGCCCAAAATACGGTACCCTAAAATATTTTACGGCCGTGCCATAAAATTGGCTGAGTTCTCTAGTCTGAATCGCCTGGGAAATACGGTACCGTAGAATCATTTACGGCCGTGCCGTAAAATCAGGAAAAGTTTCTGTTCTGGAAGCGCTGAAAAATACGGCCGTGTAATTCTTTACAGCAGTGCCATAAAATCACAAAAACTTTCTCTTTGGAAAATCCTCCAAATTACGGCAGTGTTCTGATTTTACGGTACCGTAAAATGGATTACGGCACTGCCGTATTTTGCTGAGTTGCTCCGTTTTGCATGAAATTTCTTGCGTGACTTCCTCTTGATGATGGTAACTCTTTTATGTGTTTGATTTTGATTGAAAACGCCTTGAAATAGTGCCTTTTTACCTGAATATCATGAAAAACCAAAATAGAAATAGACTTTGCAATATTTGATGAATTCAGCATAAAAATAAGCAAAAAGATCCTCAATTTAGTATGAAAAGATACATAAAATGATACAAAATATACTATATATTTTGGTGTCATCAAAATACATTAGGCTCAAACATTGCTTGTCCTCAAGCAAAAATCAAAAACTGATTAAAAGATAAACCTTTTCATGCTCAATAAATTTCTAAAATACAACCTATCAATGAAAAATTCCACCAATTGATTCACAAAACTTCAAATAAACATATCATCCTTAGAACTCAACCCGCTAGATCCACAATTCAATCAAATAAAACTTTGCAACTTGTATAATAAATAGAATTATCAATCTCATGATTTCACCCAGTTTTTAGTTCAAATCTATCACGCTTTTATTTACAAGAATTAGGTTTCCAAGATCTTTTTCCACATATGATTTTTTTTTTGTATTTTGTTTGTTTTTGTGAAGATGGCATGTACCCACTTAGATACATTCTTTTTATTTTTTACTTCAACTCTTATCCTCGGTACCACTATCAATTTTGCATAGTGCCAAGTAGAGGAATCTTATTCTTTTTATCTCTCATTATTTTTTACAGACTTCAATCCATGTCTTAGGTACCATTATCAATTTTACATAGTGCCAAGTAGGGGAGTCTCTCACTCTTTTTGTGGATCTTGGATTCTTCCTTCCCAACAAATAGCAAAATAGACTAAATATCTACTAGGTTGATCAATTGATATCAATTCACAAATCACACTCATATGCTCATTTTATTTAAAGGAGTAGTTTCACCTTTAGATCTTATTCCTCAAATAACACATCTACCCAAAATTTCATTCATCAATCAATGAAGAATTCCAAAAGCAGAAATGCATTAGAGAAATAAATTCAACATGATAGATCTAGACCTAATCACAAGCATGAATTCAGTCATCATCATAAAAAAAATCCATAGACTTCTCATCACATGGATAAAAAATTTTAAACATCAAAATCAGTGCAAGAGGTGTGAAGCATCAAACTCAACAAGTCAAAAGATGTAAAGTGGTAGATCCGTATAATCACATAAGGCTCGAACAATGCAGAGGGTGTAAAGAGATATATCTAAGAGAAGAAAAGTGTAGATAATCATATCAAATCACAAGATAGTGCAAACAATACTCACAAAATCATATAGCAAGCTCTGACCGAAAATAAATAAGGCTCAGATCAAAAACAGTGTCGGGGTAGA
This sequence comes from Costus lasius, assembly GCA_027563935.2. Classification (NCBI taxonomy): domain Eukaryota; kingdom Viridiplantae; phylum Streptophyta; class Magnoliopsida; order Zingiberales; family Costaceae; genus Costus; species Costus lasius. Next base: position 31,990,325 of record CM050449.1, on the reverse strand, counting down.
TGCTGCAAGGTCCAAAGATGTGCCTTTTTAAAAATTTTACCTGCAAATTTAAGGTACATAAGGCTCAGTCTGAAAATAATAATGATAAAAATAACTTTATCAAAGAAGAGTCAGAGATGTCGTCGGAGGTCTGAAGAGGATGCCGGTGGAAAGAGTCGAGCAGGCAAGAAGCAGAGGTGGAACAGATGCTATCTGAAAAGCTGCTAGCAATGATGGTGGTGGTGCCGACAGTAGAGTGAGTAATCTCTAGAGAATATAGTCGTAGAGCTGAGAGCGTTGGGCTATGGAAGATAATACTGCACATGTAAAAAAAATCAGAGTTAGTAATGAAGATCATGCTGCAAAGATAAATAAAATCATGGAATAAGAGGCAGCAGAAGAAATAAGAATCTGCAGGTGGTATAATCCAGTGTCGACGGCTGGAAATAGTGATGTCAGAGGCAGATGCAGTGGTAGCAAGAGGTGCTGTAAATCTGGAGTCAAAAGAAACAACAACAGATAGAAAGCAAATTAAGTAGTTTTTGAAATTTTTTTTTTAATGAAAAGTAGCCATACCCTACAATAAAATTTAATGATCCAAATAGAAAACAAACAAAACCATGAAGTAGAATAAAACTTGATCTTCCCAGGTATGTAAAAAATAAAGAATCAAAATCTATCAGGAATTCAGGGTATCAGCAGAAAGAAGGCTACTTGGATTAAAAACTGCACAAACTGCACAAAAGTTAATCAAATTCGAAAAGTTGGCATATGTTTCAGAAAGATCCATATATTTTAAAATTCAGCAAAAATATCCAAACAATAGACAAAGATGAGTGCTTCCATGTTGTGCCAAAAATCAAAAATTTTTCCAACCCAGTTTCTTAAAATCGCAGCGAGAAAACACCAAGACAGAAAGCAGAAAGCAGAGTTAAAATATGGTACCATAAAATGTCTTACGGCAGTGCCGTAATTTGCAAAAAGCGCTCGGGTAAAAAATTTACATGAAATACAGAACCGTGGAATTCCTTACGGTACTGCCGTAAAAGTCAGAAAATTTTCGGATGAAAAGCAGTCAAAATTACGGCACGTGAATTCAAAAAACGGTCAAAAAATACGGTATCGTAAAAGAAATACGGTACCGCCGTAAAATCCATAAAACTCTCAGGAGAAGAAATCAACATAGATTACGAACGTGAAATAGATTACGGCAGTGCCATATTTTGCACAAAATTTTGTTTTCCCTACAAAATGAACAGAAAAATTAATTCTAAAAATAAACTAAAATAAAAGGAACTAAACTAAGATAGAGTGCTTGGGTTGCCTCCCAAGAAGTGCTAATTTTTGGTCCATAGCTTGACCAAAACTCAATATCATGGTGAAGCAGGTGAATCAGTACCAAAGTAAAGAGCAAATAATTTTCTGTATTTCCTTTGTCCTAAAAGTTTAGCCACTAATCCAAAAATCCAGAATTGCATATAAATCACAATTAAAGTGGTTTTCTTAAATATGCAGAAATTAAAATTTTCAAATCCTCTCATGGTAATCTTTATGATTTTCCTATGTTTGTCAAAAAGTAAAATCATAAGTCCTTTCTTCAAATTTATGTTTTCAATGGCAATGAGAAAAGGACTTTGATCAAAATATTCAAGCATTGGATCATCATAATAATAGTCTTTCCATTCTACATCAGATTCCTTAATAAAGCACAAATTTCCAAGTAAATCACAAGAGTCAATAATAGATATGGGCAAAGTATCATCATGGTGAGATTCATCAATTTTTGCAACATTCAAATCCTTATCAAGTTCCTCATGCACATCATCAAATAATTTGTCAATTTCGAAATTATCATCAAAATCAAAATGAGACTCTTCAAAATCAATTTTCTCATGCCTCCCCACAAATAATTAATCATCAGAAGAGTCAAAATCAGAATCATATGAGAAATAAGATTTATCAATGTTTACAATAGAATCAGAGTTAACCTTAGGAGTTTTATCATAAATTTCATCAATATCACCAAAATCACAGTGGGGCTCATCAATGTCTATAATTTTTGAACCTTCATCATGCTCATCAGATTTAACTATAAACAAGATATTATCAAAATGAGAATTATCATCAAAAGAAGGTTTTTCAATTTCAATTTTCTCAATCTTTTCCTCAAATAGACTATCAGATAAATCAATATCAAAATTATCAACAACAGAGTGAGATTCATCAAACTTCACATAAGGCTCAATCTCAAAACAATCATGATCACAGGGGGATTTTTCTAGTTCAAGTTCCTCAGTATCAAATTCAAATTGTGGTTTAGAAGCATGATCAGAGCAATCATCATATAAAGAAGTTCGGTTTTCCCATCTAGAATACAATTGATCTCTTTCTTGCCATGATAAATTGGGATTTAAAAATGGGCAATCAGAGGAACAATGATCCGGATATCCACAAATAACACAGCTATCGGAAGAACAAGATTTCATAACAGGGTGCATATTAGAAGTGTTTAATTTATGAACCAAATAATCTATCTCATCTTCAGCAGTGCACCATGAATCATCTTGATAACATGAAGAATTAGAATTTTGAGGCATGTTAAATTTGCAATCACAAGTATAATGATCAGAAGATTTACAAATATTACAATAAATAAGAAGAATATTGTGCAATTTCCATATTTCTCCAAGAGTCATCTGTGAATAATCTTTATGCTCACCTTGAGTCATGTATACCTTACTTCTTTGAGATGCCCATGAATTGTGATGAAAAGACATATTTATCTGTCAAGGTCAGAAAGATAATCCAATACCAATCAATCAAATTGTTTTTTATTTTTTTTTCTTTTATTTTTCAGAATATAGGAAAAAAATAAAAAATCTAAGACACAAGCAAATTCACAAATTTCAGAAATACAAGCTCTGTCACAACTTGTGAAAATCCAAAACCTGCAAAAACAAAAAACAAAGTTAAATCTAAAATAAATAAAACTTAGTCTAGTAATACTAACAACTATTTTGATATTAACAAAACTAAGGTCCCCGGCAACGGCGCCAAAAACTTGATATACCGTAAGGTAACACTACAAGTTTGGCACGCGTATACTTTGGACTAATCCCCGGCAACGGCGCCAAAAACTTGATAGGATTCCGCAAGTGCACGGAATTATCGAAGTAATAAAAATATCGATCCATAGAGACCTTATTGTTAATTACCAAATAATTATTTTCTCGCTAGCTAAGTAAATCGAATATGATGAAAGTAAGCAGTATAGCTAACACAAAGGATAATCAGAGAGATAAACATGGGACTAGGGTTTCATCCACCTTGATTTCAATGATAAGATATAAATAAAAGGTTCGTCAATCAAATCTTGCTATGATAAAGATCTAATTTACTTTATAAAAGGATTATCTCACTTTCGTGCAGACAATCACACGGAGACCAATCCTCGCTTTCGCGCAAGATCTATCCCAACGCAGCAGATAAGTAAACCATCAACAAAGAACTCAAGGATCACTTTCGTGCATCCGAATTCTAAGTTGATCATCACAAGTGGAGCCTCAAAGATCACTTTCGTGCATCCGAGTCTCAACACAGGTTCTACCTAGGGTTTTCTAATGTTTCGATCCTCACTTTCATGCAAGATCTCCACGTTTGACACAATAACTCACTCCTAGATCAATATTATTAAACATGACAATTGATCTACTAGAACAGATCAAATTAGATCTAACCTAAGGTAGGGATCCTAACATGCAATTCTAGGCTTCCAAGTTCTCAAGCAAATCACCTTTGAGTCTCATTGCGAAAACTCTAAAACATGGATAATAACATAGATCTATGGAAAGTTAAAGACAATTCATCACAAAAATAGAATTATCACAACGAAAATTATCATGATGAAAATAGAAGAGTTATCTAATCATTAAGAATCAAGGGGATTACACCCCATGTCCCAAAATAGTATTAAGCTTGCATGAAGGAGGAGATACAATAAATCATAGTCTTAGAGTGATCAGAAAACCGAAAGAAAGGAGAAACAACATTACAACACGGCTTAGAAGAACAGCACTGTCACTGCTATTTCGTTGATTCCTCCTCCGATCGGACTCCAAACGCTTTGAAACATCTGTGGTGTCTTCCTCTCCTCCAAGCAAAGCTTCTGCATGAAAATCACGGCCTGAGGTGACCTCTATGGCTCTCGGAGCGAGAACAAACCCTCACCGCCTCTCTATTGATTGCTCCCTCCAATCTGGATACAATTGGTGCTTTCACTTCGTGCATCTTTTCCTCTTAAATACAAGGCTGGAACATCTTTTGGATCTCGATTTGGAGTTCTGGATCCAAAGTTATGGCCTTCGCAAGTTTCGGAGCGGAAAAATCGCGTTTTTTACTACAATTACGGTACCGTAAAATACATTACGGTAGTGCCGTAATTTCTTCACATGTTTCTGATAAAAAATTGCCCAAAATACGATACCCTAAAATAGTTTACGGCCATGCCGTAAAATTGGCTGAGTTCTCTGGTCTGAATCGCCTGGGAAATACTATACTGTAGAATCGTTTACGGACGTGCCGTAAAATCAGCAAAGGTTTCTGTTCTGGAAGCGTTGAAAAATACGGCCGTGTAATTCTTTACGGCAGTGCCATAAAATCACAAAAACTTTCTGTTCGGAAAATCCTCTAAATTACGGCAGTGTTTTGATTTTACGGTACTGTCTAAAATTACGGTACCGTAAAATGGATTACGGCACTACCGTATTTTGCTGAGTTGCTCCGTTTTGCATGAAATTTCTTGGGTGACCTCCTCTTGATGATGGTAACTCTTTTATGTGTTTGATTTTGCTTGAAAACGCCTTGAAATAGTGCCTTTTTACCTGAAAATCATGAAAAACCAAAATAAAAGTAGACTTTGCAATATTTGATGAATTCAGCAAAAAAATAAGCAAAAAGATCCTCAATTTAGCATGAAAAGATACATAAAATGATACAAAATATACTATATATTTTGGTGTCATCAGTGAGGCAATGATTTGGTGTCACGAGTTATCCTCACAAGTGATAGGAAATGCATTGATCCCTTGACTTGAGGTCATTGGCCATTCTATATGGTTAGGGATATACCTTGATACAACCTAACATCTTGCCATAGTTGGGAGGTAATAACGGTTGTCATTGGGCATATCACGACCCATATGAGAAGGTCAATGAACAGACATAGGATTTGCCCCTTCCTAAGGGAAGCATGATATCCATGGAGCTCCTCTATGGTTTAATGATTGAAAGTATATGGCCATACCCAGGTGAGACCTGATTTAGTCATAGTCATGAGATTGGATAAAAACAAGTGGTGACACACTTGGCCAATCGGATATCAGTTCGGCAAAGAGACTGTAATGCATCTGTACCTGATTGTGATGATGGGGATGTCGATGTCGATATCCATTCCGATGACCTGGGTAGCAGCGATGCACTGCTAGGTGCCACTCACTGCTTGTGGTGACCTTTGTTCAGCACTACCAGCGTCAGAGGAACCTACAGAGTCGCACACCTTGATACTCGAGTTCTCGTATTGATCGGGAAGCCTTATGATCGAGTTATTGGATAACTCGGATCTCTTTTGGAAATTTCATCAGTGCCAATGGGCCTGATGAGATGGAAGAAATTCATTGGAGCCAACTTCCATTTACGGCATATTAACCATGGTTAGCCTAATTTGACCTTGGGTTAAATTGGATTGGATCCAAGGGCTTGGTTAACATGTATGATGGACCTTGGGCTGGGCCCATTGTAAAGTTGGGCTTACTAGGCTTAAGGAGAAGGAGAAAGTAGGTGTGTGCTTAACCCTGGTTAGACTAGAGTTAACGCCTATGGTTTGAAATTAATCATGTGGGTTAATTAATTAATTAATTAGAATCCTAATTGGATTAGGACTAACTATTTAATTAATTAATTAGAATCCTAATTAGATTAGGATTTAATTGTTTAAATAATTAGAATCTTAATTGGATTAGGATTTAATTGTTTTAATCAATTAGAGTCCTAATTGGATTAGGACTTGATTAACTTGATTAATTCTCCTACATCCTCTCCTAGCCGCCCACTTGATTTGAATTGTGGCCTCACATTAGACCACCTCTTGCTTTATATAAGAGGCCCTAGACGCCCCCTCTTCACAGACAATTAATCTTGAAGGCGTGATCACAAGAGAGAGGCGAGAGCAAGAGGTAGTGGCGCACTTCTCTTCCATCCAACCCTAGCCGAGAACACTTCATCTTCCTTTCCTCTTGGCGTGAGGAACTTGGTGTTGCTTGGCGACTTCCTTCTCCTCATCTTCCTCTTGGCGCATATACCTTGGAGGTGGCGCAAGGCTTGAGGAATAAGTACAAGGCTTGGATCTTCTTCCCGAGGCTAGCACCGGGCGTGAAAGAAGAGGACTTGAGGTGATCCGTGTGTGCGAGACTGCAGAGGGCCCACGCTTGGGCGCCTACTTTGACATCAGCCTCACCTTGCTCAAGGTATTTTCTATCTCATCGTGTCGACTCCCTCGCTTGCGATCTTCACTGGGTTTTTGGGACCGGCTTGTTTCGGGGATATTGCTTTCGCTGTGCAATGTTTGTGTAATTTCTATCTCTGAAAATTGTAAAATATCCCCAGGGTTTCCCAACCGTCCTAGCCACCTAGCACTACTAAGGGCTATGAGCCATGGGCTCATGCCAGCAAGTCCTTAGCTCATCCCTGAGTGCCCTAAGGGCTCTGCTCCCAAGCCCTGAGGTGCGCCACCTAGGTCTTTAGCTCCATGGGTCAGCTTGCGAACCCTAAAGGCGCCATCTAGGAAAACCCTAGATCCCCTTTAGGTTCGGCCAGCCCGAGTCTTCTCCATGAGCCAGCTCGCAAATCCTAGGCTCCGCCTAGGATTCGGCCAACTCATATCTCTTCCTGGAAGATAGCTCACAAACCCCAGGCCCCTCCTAGGATTCAGCCAAGAATCCATGTGCCATCCTCTCTTGGTATCTCACCTCTTTGCTTGATACACCACATCCCTTGCAAGGTGCGCCGCCTAGAGGTGCGCCCCCTTTGCTTGGATGTGCCATCAAGCGTCCTTGGACTTAAGAAGCATCCAACGGACCTTCAAGTTCTTGGTAAATGATAGAAGATCAGCCCCTTTGCAAGCTTGGAGCGCCAATCCTCTTCCTCAACCCTTGAACCTCTATGCCGTTGGTGTATATGCCCTAGGACCTATGGCTGATCCGATATGTGTCACATTTATTTGTGGTATACATCCTGGCATGGTCGTTGTTATGCCTTTTGTACATCTGCGTCATATGTAGATTTGCATATACATTGTCCCTGGAGATAGATTTTATCTAGTCTCAAAGAATAATCCCCGGTCAAGTGTCATAGTAGATAAGGGACAACTATGATGCACTTGAGATTGGTATATGCGCTGGTTGAGCACGGGTTGCTAACGCAGACATATGGGTATATCAAGGGAGATATACTCGATCAATCCGCCATGAGGATTTGACTTGGTGTCACAGGTCAAATCTCACAATGACAGAGATTTACTCGTCCTTGACTTAAGGGCATTGATACCTCTATATGGTAAGGGATGTACTTTGATACAACCTAACACTCCACGTAACAGGGGAGTCATAACGGTTGTCATTGGGTATATCTTGAGCCATATGAGAGATTCAATGTGCCAATAGAGGATTTGCCCCTTCCCTGCGGGGAAGTTTGATGTTCATGGACCCCTACATGGTGCATGACTAAAAGTGTGTGGCCACACCCAGGTTAAGCCTGAATAGAGTCATGACCATTGATGTTGGAATTAACAAGTGTGACACACTTGTCCGACTTGGACGATCAGCCTGGCAAAAGGACTAGAGTGTACATATATCTTGTCGCAGTTTTAGGGGATGTCGATGACGACTCTATACTGAGGACTTGTGTAGCAATGATGTACTACTAGGTGCCACTCATTGCTCTTGATGATGTGAGGTATCACTGGAAACATCTAAGGAACCTACAGGGTGGCACACCTAGACACTCGAGATCTTGTATTGATTGAGTTGCCTATAATCGAGTCATTTGGTTGATTCTAGTCAGTTTGGGAGTCTGATGCATCGCGGATGCGTCTGATGAGTTGGAGATAATCTTTTCGGTTGATGTTGCATTTTGACTTCAGTTGACCCCGGTTGACCTTTGGCTGACCACGTTTGACCTCGATGGACTAGGTTCAGTTGAGTGGTCAAATATGTTTAAGCTCCGGTTTTGTTCGGAGGCTTTTTGAGGTTGATTTAAACGTAACATGGGGCCCCGCGAGTGCAAAAATGAGTATAAATATTCATTTTATTCACAACTTAAGTCATGGGGCCACGCATAACTTAAGTGAATATTTATATTAAATATATTCATCACTTAAGTTGCGGATCCGCATCCATTAAGCATTAATGGATCTAGGTGCTTATTAATTATGAAAATTCGTAATTAAATAGAGCCCTAGCCAAAAATCGATGATAACACTCTTCTAACCTAGCCGGTCACCTCTAGAACTCTCCCCATGGCGCCTCCATGCATGGGAGGGTCGCGTACCTCCATGGATGACAAGTTTCATCCCTTCTAGGTGCATGAGGCCACCTCGGAGCTTCTTCCTTCCTCCATGGCGCATCCTTTGGAGGGATTGGCACATGAGGAGATGATATCTCCTTCTCCATGGCGCCTCCAAGTGAGAAGTGGCAACACCTTCTTCTTCCATGGGCGCAAAAGAAGGCTTGGAGTCTTCCTCCTTCGATGATGTATCCCTTGGAGGGATTGATCCATGAAGAAGGCTGATTTCTTATCATGGGCGCAACTTCCATGAAGTTGGCGCAAGTGGAGAAAAGTGGAGAAGAAGAGAAGTGATGGTATCTCTTCTCATCATCATAGGCACTTCTTCTTAGGTTGTTGCCTATATTGGATGAGAAGGAGACTTACCTCATGGGCGCACCTTCATGGTGGTGCAAGCAAGAGGGAAAGTGGCTCGACTTAAGATTGGCACAAGTGGTAGAGGTCTCCTCTCCTTGTGGCCATCTTCCCCCCTACAACACATCTTTGGCGCATCCTGGAGATGGCGCAAGCAAAGAGGGCAGCGACATTGGCAACATGATCTTCCTCCCGAAGGCTAGGACCAGGCGCCGAGTGAAAAGAATCTCGAGCAGTCCGTGTGTGCACAATTGTAGAGGGCGGACACTTGTGCGCCTCTTCTTCGTCATCATCGAGCCCTTGAATTATGCGAATAAAGGTATATTACTGCAACACATCTGGTGGATCGCTCATAAGGGATCCTGGCTCTTAGGGTTATCCTGTTTCGGGTCAACGCTTCCGCTGTTATTAAAATTTTAAAATTGGCCCGGGGATTCCAAACATATGCGCCACCTAGGAAAACCTAGGATGCACCATGGTTCGGTTAAGGAATAAGACCAGCCCCCTTAGGTTGCTTTTCCATCATCATCAGCCCTTGAACCCATGTATGCACCACTATGAGACCTAGAAGCCATGAGGGTTCGGTAGAGGATGAAGGTCAGCCCCCTTACTTGATTAGGTTGCACCATGATGACACCGAAATCTATCGTAATTTCTATGTCACTTTGTTGATGTTTTTGTGTCATATTCATAGACTTTGCTTATTTTTATGCCCTTTTTTTATCAATATTTGCGGAATCTACACTCTTTTCTATTTTTAATGATTTTCAGGTAAAAAGACATGTTTTTCAGTCGATTTCGAGCAATCCAAGTGCATAATTGAATTCATGACATCAAAAGGAGATCACACATCAAATTTCAGAAGATTTGGAGCTTCATAGCAAATTACGGCACCCCCAACATACTCTTTACGGTACCATAATTTGGAGTTTTTCCGGGCAGAGAATTTCATTTGATTACGGCACTACCGTAAACATAGTTACAGTGCCGTATTTTGGAGCGTTTTTGATCAGAGAATCGATGGAGTTTATAGTACTACCGTAAGGAACTTTACGGTACCGTAATTCTGGTCAATTTTCCACCCGAAAGATTGTTGACATTACAGCACTGCCGTAAAGAATGTTACGGTACCATAATGCTAGAAGATTCAACCCGATAAGTCGCTGTCAGGATTACGGTAGTGCCGTAAGATCCATTATGGCCGTAATTACAATGCTGCTTGCGACTTTCACGGTCAACTCCGAAGCCCTATTTTTGCAGAGACGATTGCGATCGATCCAGGCCATTAAACACGTTGATGTAAGAAGCAAAGAGGGAGCCATCGATGAGACAAAGAGGAGCAGACAAAAAGCCCTAATTTTCATCCACCACAGAGAGAGAAATTGCCTCACACGCCGCCACCCTAGCTTTCACCACGGATAAGCGTACAGCGCATCTCAGGCCGTGAAATTTGAGTGGAAGCTACGCATAGAAGAGGAGAAGGTACACCCTAAGTTTCAACGTGATCAGAGATCAGACGGAGGAGAAATCACCAGAAAAACGAGCGCTGCCGCTGTTCGCCCCAGATTACGGTCGTAAACTTCTTTACGGCCGTACCATAATTTCTCTTTCTTCTCCCTTTTGATTTCCTTCAACATGGATTATTGTAATCTTCCCTCTATGACAGCTTAAAACTTATTTTGGGACATGGGGGAGTAATTCACTTGATTTTTAATGACTAGATGACTATATTTCATTATTTTATTACGTTTAATCTTAGCATGATGATTTTACTTATGTGATGATCGTTCTTAGACTCTCCATAGATCTATATTATTATTCATGTTTAGAATTCTCGCCATTGACTGAAAAGTAATTGCTTGAGAATTTGGAACCCTAGAATTGCATGTTAGGAACCCTTTTTGGTTAGTTCTTATTTGTTTGATTCTAGTAAACTAATTGCCATGATAATAATATAAATCTAGGATTGAGTCTAAACTTTCAAACGTGGAGATCTTGTGCGACAGCAAAGATCGGAACGTTGGAGAACCATGAGTAAAACTAGTGTCGAGACTCGGATGCACGAAAGTGATCCCTGAGATTCCACTAGAGATTATCGACCTAGAACTCGGATGCACGAAAGTGATCCTTGGGTTCTTGGTTTGATGATTTACTTGTCTTCAGTGTTGGGATGACTCTTGCGCGAAAGCGAAGATTTATCCCTACATGGTTGTCTGCATGAAAGTGAGACAACCCTTTTATTAAAGTAAATCACATCTTTATCATGTTGAAATCAAACTGACGAACACTTTATTCATGTCTAGTCATAAAAATTAAAGTGAACGAAACCCTAGTCCCAGCTTCTCTCTCTGATAATCCCATTTTAGCGCTTTAGTTTACACTCTTTCGATTGCCTAGATAGTGAAAAATCAATTATTCGGTACTCAAAAATATAGGTCTCTGTGGATCGATATTTTCTTTATTACTTCGAGTATCCGTGCACTTGCGGACATTACAAGTTTAGGGACAACATGTCTCTGGAGTCGTGTCAGGGAGTGACAATAGCCTTGTGCGCCAATACTTAGGTTTTGGCCGTGTCACCTGAAGTAAGTCTACCTACTTGTAAGTGTGTCCTTTCAGATCACAACAAGTTTTTGGCGCCATTGCTGGGGACCTTAGTTTTTGTTGATATCGAAGATATTGAGATTATGGCTAGACTAGGTTTTATTTATGTTCTATCTTTCTATTCTTTTGTGTCTGTTTGAGTTATTTCATCCATCTACTCTAGTGTGCATAGAAAATTCCTTTCTAATGGTGGATCAGAGATCACTGAGAGACTATGCAGCCCCTAAGCCACAAGAAATACATTTTAGCATCGTAAGACCAAATATTGAAGCAGACAATTTCGAGATTAATCCTGCCTTCTTGACCATGATTCAGCAGAACCAATATGGAGGATATCCGATTGAAGATCCCTATCAACATTTACATCTTTTTATTGAATATTGTGATACCATCAAAATTTATGGAGTCTCTGATGACGCACTAAAACTAAGACTGTTTCCTTTTTCTCTCAGGGACCGAGCACGATTTTGGCTACATTATAGACCTACTGGTGTATTTACTACATGGGAACAACTGTCAAATGCTTTCCTGATGAAGTACTTTCCTCCAAGCAAGACAATTCAACTGAGAAATCAAATCATGAGCTTTGCACAGAAAGATGGAGAATCATTCAGCAAGGCATGGGAGCGGTTTAATGATTTGCTACGGAAGTGCCCGCACCATAGCCTTGATAAATGGGTTTTAATTCATACATTTTATTATGGCCTACTTTATAATACCCATCTAATCGTTGACGCTGCTGCAGGAGGAGCCCTCATGAGCAAGACCATTGAAGAAGCTTTTACCCTATTTGAAGAAATGTACTTAAACCATAACCAATGGGATCCTGAAGAAGAACTACTACATTGTCATCATCATGGCAAGAACGAAAGTGAGGAATACCAACCCCTAACTCAAGAGGTAAATTCTTTTAGCATACAATCTTTTCTTGACAAGTTTATGGCTAATCAAAATCAATGCATGCAAAATCGGAACAAAGAAATTGAGGATCTTAAGAAAATGATTAGTCAACTTGCCTCTCAAGTAGAATTCTTAGCTATTCACAATAGAACTTTACAAGATCAAATGCCTAATGAACACTACAATGCTATCATGACGAGAAGTAGGAAACAATTAGAAGAACCAAAAAGGAAAGTTGAAAACAATGAGAAAGAGCCTATCATTGATTATGATGATGAATTTGAAGAGTCCCCTTCAAGGGGGAGCGAAAACCCTTATAGGTGGCGCATATAGAACTTTTGCAGCGGATGCAAGGGTTTCATAGGATCGCAAGTAAGAGCATATGATCAACTTAACATATTGTATAGATCTAAATAAGATCATACCATAGCCATAGCGTGGGTGGCGACTTGGAATCAAGAGAACAAAGTTGATCTCCTCCAAACGGCGCGCACACAAGATGAAGATGGCTTCTCCTTGTTTCTCCTTGTGCTAGCAAGGAAATCCAAGTCTCCTAACCGTGTGAAGGAGATTTGATGTATTCTTGGATTGCCGAATGCCTTCTCCTCTTTTCTCTTCATCGAGACCAGCCACCCTCAAGAGAGCGCAACCCAAGAGCAAAAACATTGAAGCATTCCGTGGCGTTTTTCTTGGCTTGAGGCGTTTTGGCGTTAAGGCTTCCAAATATGGTAAGTCTTAAGTCTTCACACGTTCACGCTTAGTGAACTTGTCAAAACGCTCTATCATTTGAACCATGCGTTCACATAAGTGAACCGGTTCAATTGACTTTGGTTCAACAACCAAATCAAACCAAAACCAAGACATGGTCTAGATCTCATTAAACCAAAAAGGGTTCAAGATCTAACCATACATCACATGATGCTCTTGATCTCCTTGATCAAGCACCAGATCTCTCGATCGAAGCTTACCGATCTCAAGCCCTAATCAATCAAACATGATCAGACCAGATCTTACTTCCAATCAGACTCTAAACTCCTTTAACCTGAACCGAAACAATTCAGTCCACACGATCTGACTTAAGTAAGCCATATCATCAAATTGTGCGACCCTGAGGGTTTCCTTTAAATGTCGGTAACGATAACTTACGTTATCACGATCAGTGAGGGGTATCTAGCAACACATCACTGTCTCCCGATATAAAGGAAAGAGTCTTCCAAGACTCCAGCCAAACCACAGCACAAGTGTGAATCCACTTCACCAGGCATACATGTTTCCTTTGCCACTGGATGTTCTTATTGGACAAGCGTGTCAAGCTTGTAACTCCAATATGATGAGCATGATTAGATCAGATGAACATAGTCACCTGGGTATGGCCATACACTTTCTCAATTGAAAGTCCCCTAACAAGGGGGGAACGAAACCCTAATAGGCGCATATGGAGGTTTACATTAAGCGGAAGGGGTTTCTAGGGATCGAATGCATGATATATGATCAACTTTAAAATCAACCGAAATAGAATGGTAGCGACTCATACCATGGCCATCGCTTAGATGGTGTCTAGGAAGAAGAGAGAACGATGGGGTTCTCCTCCAAAGCGCCACACACAAGATGATCGATGGCTTGCTCCTTGGACGCTCCTTGTGCTAGCAAGGTTCTCCAAGTGACCTTGTCATGTGAGAAGGGATGAAGAAGATGAGATCCACTGCTTGGCGATTCTTCCTTGTCGTCAAAACCTCTTCCACGAGAATGCCCCCAAGAAGACACACGAGAAGAGAGGGGCGACAACAATAGGCGTGAAGAGGTGAGGCGTGGTCACGTATGTGATCATGCTTTCTAAAAATAGAAAGCCACTCCTCAACATGCGATCAAAGGTTTTTTCCCATTCGCATATTTCTCTTAACTTGAACCGTGCGCTCACATGATGAGCTGGTTCAATTTTGGTTTGGTTCAAAGACCAATTAACCCAAGTCATTAGTCCAGATCACATTAAACCCTAAGGTTCTTGATCTGACCGTTGATCTCTTGATGCTCCTGATCTCACCGATCTAGCATCCATTCTCTCAATCGAAGCTTACCGATCTCAAGCCCTAATCAATCAAACATGATCAGACCAGATCTCACTCACAATCAGAGATTAAATCCCTTTAAACTGAACCTAAACAATTCAGTCCACACGATCTGACTTAAGTAAGCCATATCATCAAATTGTGCGACCCTAAGGGTTTCCTTTAAATGTCGGTAACGATAACTTACGTCATCACGATCAGTGAGGGGTATCTAGCAACACATCACTGTCTCCTGATATAAAAGAAAGAGTCTTCCAAGACTACACCCAAACCACAGCACAAGTGTGAATCCACTTCACCAGGCATACATGATTCCTTTGCCACTGGATGTTCTTATTGGACAAGCGTGTCAAGCCTGTAGCTCCAATATGATGAGCATGATTAGATCAGATGAACATAGTCACCTGGGTATGGCCATACACTTTCTCAATCATCTCATCCAGGGGGGCCCCTTTAGAACATCACACTCCTTAAACAAGGAGACAGCAATCCTGTTTCTATCACTAGTGCCCTAACCTGACTCATGATCATCATCCAAGATAGTCTATAATCATTATGTTTCAAATGATATTGAACTACCTCAAAACAATGACAATCATCATTTAGAAACACAAGTGATCTCAAGTCAGAGGACATGTGCCACTTGTTGCAAACAAGGATTATTCACATTGTGACAAGCAATTGAATATCCTAGTAGGGTCTGTCCAGTACATCCAATGTACCCATGAGTCTACATCTTATTTCATGCTCGAAGCATCCTATAAGATTAGAACACATATTAGTCTCAAGCATATCAAGGCTGTCTCATGTTCACCAAGATATCTCGACTAAGGACACATAGCATGTCAGCCAAGCTGAACAGCTTTGAGACATTATTCAGAAGCACATGTATTGCAGCAGACAATGTAACAAACTGAATAACAACTATTGCCTTTATAAACATAAGAGTTTATACATGACACTGTTACAATCCCAAGGCCTCAAACATTAGCCTTAAGGGCATACCCCAACAATCTCCCACTTGCACTTAATCTAATGGTTGAGAAATCTCAAACCCATATTATTATAGTGCTTCTCATGCTTCTGCTGTGCCAGAGGCTTTGTAAGCGGGTCAGCTAGATTGTCATCTGTATGAACCTTGCAGACTTTGATCTCGCCACGATCAATGATCTCCCGGATCAAGTGAAACCGTCTCTGTATGTGCTTGGACTTCTGGTGCGACCGTGGTTCCTTTGCTTGTGCGATTGCTCCAGTGTTATCACAAAAGATAACCAAAGGATCTGCACTCGAAGGAACAACACTAAGTTCCTGAACGAACTTACGAATCCATACTGCCTCCTTAGATGCTTCTGAGGCTGCAACATACTCGGCTTCTGTTGTGGAATCAGCAACGATAGACTGTTTGAAACTTTTCCACACCACTGCTCCTCCATTCAAGCTAAAAACATAGCCTGATTGCGATCGGAAATCATCCTGGTCAGACTGGAACGAAGCGTCAGTATATCCTTCAATACTGAGTTCTTCCTGACCACCATATATCAAGAACATATCTTTGGTCCTCCGCAGATATTTTAAAATGTTCTTGACTGCAATCCAGTGCGCCATACCTGGATTACCTTGGAACCGACTGGTCACGCTTAACCCGTAAGCGACGTCTGGGCGAGTACACAACATCGCATACATAATGGATCCAATAGCCGAAGCATAAGGCGTATTGTCCATTTCATCTTTCTCAATCTGTGTTTGAGGACACTGACTCTTTGAAAGATTCAGACCATGTCTGACTGGAAGATATCCTCTTTTAGAATTCTCTAAATGAAATCTCTCCAGGACTTTATCGATGTAAGTACTCTGGCACAGCCCGAGAAGCCTCGTAGATCTATCCCTGTAGATCTTCACACCTAATACATAGGCTGCTTCTCCTAAATCTTTCATCTGGAAACATTTCCTTAGCCATGCTTTAACAGCATCCATTTCAGGAATATCGTTTCCAATGATTAAGATATCATCGACGTAGAGGACTAGGAAAGTAATCACGCTCCCACTAAACCTCTTATATACACACGGGTCATCTTCATTCTTGATGAAACCAAATTCACTGATTGATTCATCAAAACGAATATTCCAGCTTCTTAATGCTTGTTTAAGTCCATAAATGGACTTCTTTAACTTGCATATTTTATGACGATCTGATGGATTTGTGAAACCTTCAGGTTGTGTCATATACACATCCTCCTGCAAATTTCCATTAAGGAAAGCAGTCTTCACATCCATTTGCCAGATCTCATAATCATAATATGCAGCTATCGCGAGAAGAATCCGAATAGACTTAAACATAGCTACAGGTGAGAAAGTTTCATCATAATCTATCCCGTAGATTTGTTTGAAACCTTTCGCAACTAGCCTGCCTTTATAGGTAACCACGTTACCATCCATGTTAATCTTCTTCTTGAAGATCCATTTACAGCCTATAGGGATAACTCCCGGAGGCGGATCAACCAAATCCCAAACTTGGTTATCTGACATGGAGTCCATCTCGGCTCGCATAGCTTCAAGCCATCTAGCTGAGTCCGGTCCACTGACCGCATCCGCATAAGTAAGGGGTTCATCATTATCAATGATGTAGACTCTGTCATAGCGCTCAGGCTGTCGACGGATCCTTCCCGATCTTCGCGGTTCCCGTGATATCTGAGCCTCAGGTTGTTCAATAACCTGTTCTACCTGCTCAGGCTCATCCAACTGTGCTTGACTACTTTGTCCTTTCTCTGGATTCTCATCCAGTTTTATTTCTCTCCCACTGGCCTCTTGCAGAAGAAACTCCTTCTCAAGAAAAATGGCCGTCCGAGCAACAAATACCTTGTTCTCTTTGGGATCGTAGAAATAATAACCCTTAGTTTCCTTAGGGTAACCGACAAAGATGCATTTGTCAGATCTGCTCTCTAGTTTCCCAGAGGCGAGCCTTTTGACATAAACCTCGCAACCCCAGATCCTGATAAATGTCAAGCTCGGCTGTTTCCCATACCATAACTCATATGGGGTCTTTGAAACTGCCTTGGATGGCACTCGGTTTAGTACTTTTGCAGCTGTTTCCAGTGCAAATCCCCAAAAGGAGTAAGGTAGAGTAGCCTGACTCATCATAGAACGAACCATATCAAGTAACGTTCTATTTCTCCTCTCGGACACACCATTCCATTGCGGTGTTCCTGGCGGAGTGAGCTGTGAGATAATCCCACACTCCTTCAGATAGTCAGTAAACTCATGACTTAGGTATTCTCCACCTCGATCAGAACGAAGTGCCTTGATATTTCGGCCTAGCTGATTCTGTACTTCATTCTTTAACTCTTTGAACTTGTCAAAAGATTCACTTTTATGTCTCATTAAATAGACATACCCATATCTACTGAAATCATCAGTAAAGGTAATGAAGTATTGATAGCCACCCCTGGCATGTTTACTAAATGGCCCACACACATCACTGTGTATAAGGTCAAGTAAACCTGAAGCCCTTTGACCTTTATTAGGAAAAGGAGACTTCGTCATTTTGTCTATTAAACAAGCTTTGCATGTATCAATCTCCTCATAGGAGAATGATCCCAGCAGTCCATGATCATGCAACCGCTTAATGCATTTCTTGTTAATATGGCCTAAACGACTATGCCATAGCAAGGTGCTGTCATCAGCATACTTGGCTTTCTTATCATCAATGTTTTGTATAGAATATTCCATGTCCAACATGAATAACCCATTGTTAATTGATCCAGTAGCATAAACAATATTATCTAAAGATAAAACACACTTTGAAATATTGCATTCAAAGGAAAACCCTTTCCTGACAAGAGCAGGAATAGAGATAATATTTTTGGTAATGCTAGGAACAAAATAACAATTGTTCAGTTCTAATACAAGTCCAGATGGTAATGAGATGTAATATTCTCCTACAGCAACAGCAGCAACCCGTGCCCCGTTTCCAACTCGTAGGTCCACCTCATGTTGTCCCACCTATCTTCTTCTCTTGAGTTCCTGTACATTTGAACAAATGTGAACTCCACATGCAGTGTCCAACACCCATGATATAGAAGAAGAAAACATGACCTCAGTCACATAAATACCTGAGCCAGAAGCGATGCTTCCCTTCTTGTCTCCTTGGAGCGCTTTACAGTCCTTTTTCCAGTGACCCAGCTGGCCACAGTGGAAACATCTGTATTCCTTCGACCGCTTAACCTTCTGTTTCAGAGCCTTGTTGTAGTTCTTGACTGGGGCTTTGCCCTTCTTGCCCTTCTTCTTGTTCCTAGAAGGAACCATTAAGACAGAGGTTGAAGGCTTTCCCTTTAGAGTCTCCTCTGTAGTCAAGAGCATATTCAGCAACTCTGCCGGAGTACAGTCGATCTTGTTCATATTAAAGTTAATAATGAACGGATCGAAAGAGGGCGGGAGAGACTGCAGAATAATGTCTACAGCAAGCTCCTGATTGATGGTGTGTCCCAGTTTCTCTAGAGCCTCCTTGTGCCCAATCATCTTGAGCACGTGAGCTCCCACTGGACTCCCTTCAGCCAGTTTGCTCTGAAAGAACAGCTTAGTCAAATTGTAGCGCTCAGTCCTCGCCTGTGCAGCATACAGCATCTTGAGGTTTGCTATAATTTCTATAGCCGACATATCCTCATGCTGACGCTGCAGCGGTGGCGTCATAGACGCTAGCATCAGGCAAGCGACATCAATGCTATCATTGACATGCTTTTCATAGGCTTCCCGAACCGCCCTTGCGGCGTTCGAAGCGGGTTGAGGCGGTATCGCCGTCTCGAGGACATACAATTTCCTCTCTGCCTTAAGAACAATCTTAAGGTGTCCGTACCAGTCTGAGAAGTTTGGCCCAGCAAACTTCTCCCTTTCCAGTAGGGATCGCACATTGAAGTTCATGGTGTTCGTTGCTGCAGGAATCTACAACAATGCAAGAACAGCAAGGTCAGTATCAATGTATAGAATCAATCCAGGACTTAAGAATGATTCTTTTCTCACTATTTTATCTGACTGAAAAATCCATGAAAACAGTCCGAAAGAGTAACACTCTTTTAGTGAGATGGGATCCAGATTTCATACTTGGTCTCCGCGTCCCGCTCAGGCGAGATAAGATGCACAGAGAGTACAAGCACTAATTTCTGGTAGGCAGTCCCTGCCAATCGCCAACCCGTGCGATTCCCCTTCATCTGGGCAATCCAGCAGACTGTGCCAACTGAGTTGGTACAACACAGTCTCTGATCCCACAGATGGCTGCCTCCATATAGCTAACATATGCCCCATATGTAGCCTACATGGTCAAGCGGACCTAACCTACTCCCTGGACCACCACGTGCTATGCTGAGCAACGAGAAGTGATAAATCCCTTCTCTGTAACACGCAGGTGTAATCACACACCGTCTGAAGATAGATGGGCGTGCCCACTGAGTGGGTACAATACGGCCCCAACGATAGTCAGAACAGTGAGGTTTCGCGTCAGAAGGCTTTGCGTGCTTGATATTTAACGTTGGATTTTAACGGTCTTTTATCTTCTCAACTATCATGCAATTCCTATGGTGATAGCAGAAGATAAATAAATCATGCAATTCTAATTATATAAACAATAAATAGAAAGCATGCTGATCTTATGTGGTAAAAGCCCATTAAGCCTAAGTAAGACCTTAACCTAACTTAAGTCTTCACTTGCTTTTCTTCATGGGGCTTTTGCTTCTCATCTGGCCCAACCTAGGGCCCAAGCGCCTGTCCTAGGGTCAAACCCTAGACCTCCCGTCTGGTCAAGCCACTGCTGCATGCGCCTCTGCCAAGTGTGCTCTGTGCTCTTGTCTGATTAAAATACAATTTAATCTATCTAGACAAGATTGACTCGCAGGTCAATTACAATTTATAAATTAAATAAAATGTGATGCGCAGATCACAATAAAAAATAATTTACAAATTTTAACCAGGCTCGCAGGCCCCAGCACAGCACACATTAATTAGGCGTCCCACATAAGATTAAATAAACAAGCATATGCTTACAATCAACATGTGATCCATTCATGAAAATAAAATTTTCGAAAAACCCATTGGCTTCAATTTTATTTTCCTTATGTGCCCTACTACCTTACAACGGTCCATTAATAGGGATCCACTCATCAGACCTAGTCAGACCCACTGCCCTTGCATGCACCAAGTCCTAACTGACTTGAGTCGACCCAGTGATCAACTATGCATGCGCTAGGGTTGAACAACCTACCTGAGTTTTGGCAAGCGGGTGTGACCCCGGGCCTAACTCATGCGTGTTCACTGGTTGTCTCAACCAGACCTCGCTACACGCCTTTGATGCAGTCGACCTATAGCCACCTTATGCTTGCGCATAGGTGCCATCTGGTCGACCCATCTAGGCTGTCAGATGGTCTGATCAGACTAGTTGGATCTTAACTAGAGATGACTTCAACCCTACTAACCCATCTAAGGACTTATAGCAGGCACCACTTAGATCTAAGGTGAGTCGCGCAAGTAAAGAAGTTTTTGAGAAAAACTAAATGGATGCGCCAACTAGATACATGCGCTAATGATAAAAATCATACATCATGTAGTTTTCGCATGAAGTTTAGATCTAAGGTGTTGCGCAAACATGGATCACTAAAGTTAAGCAATCATACAAACATGCATATAAACTTTGCTCTGATACCAATTGAAAGTCCCCTAACAAGGGGGGAACGAAACCCTAATAGGCGCATATGGAGGTTTACATTAAGCGGAAGGGGTTTCTAGGGATCGAATGCATGATATATGATCAACTTTAAAATCAACCGAAATAGAATGGTAGCGACTCATACCATGGCCATCGCTTAGATGGTGTCTAGGAAGAAGAGAGAACGATGGGGTTCTCCTCCAAAGCACCACACACAAGATGATCGATGGCTTGCTCCTTGGACGCTCCTTGTGCTAGCAAGGTTCTCCAAGTGACCTTGTCGTGTGAGAAGGGATGAAGAAGATGAGATCCACTGCTTGGCGATTCTTCCTTGTCGTCAAAACCTCTTCCACGAGAATGCCCCCAAGAAGACACACGAGAAGAGAGGGGCGACAACAATAGGCGTGAAGAGGTGAGGCGTGGTCACGTATGTGATCATGCTTTCTAAAAATAGAAAGCCACTCCTCAACATGCGATCAAGGGTTTTTTCCCATTCGCATATTTCTCTTAACTTGAACCGTGTGCTCACATGATGAGCTGGTTCAATTTTGGTTTGGTTCAAAGACCAATTAACCCAAGCCATTAGTCCAGATCACATTAAACCCTAAGGTTCTTGATCTGACCGTTGATCTCTTGATGCTCCTGATCTCACCGATCTAGCATCCATTCTCTCAATCGAAGCTTACCGATCTCAAGCCCTAATCAATCAAACATGATCAGACCAGATCTCACTCACAATCAAAGATTAAATCCCTTTAAACTGAACCTAAACAATTCAGTCCACACGATCTGACTTAAGTAAGCCATATCATCAAATTATGCGACCCTAAGGGTTTCCTTTAAATGTCGGTAACGATAACTTACGTCATCACGATCAGTGAGGGGTATCTAGCAACACATCACTGTCTCCCGATATAAAAGAAAGAGTCTTCCAAGACTACACCCAAACCACAGCACAAGTGTGAATCTACTTCACCAGGCATACATGATTCCTTTGCCACTGGATGTTCTTATTGGACAAGCGTGTCAAGCCTGTAGCTCCAATATGATGAGCATGATTAGATCAGATGAACATAGTCACCTGGGTATGGCCATACACTTTCTCAATCATCTCATCCAGGGGGGCCCCTTTAGAACATCACACTCCTTAAACAAGGAGACGGCAATCCTGTATATATCACTAGTGCCCTAACCTGACTCATGATCATCATCCAAGATAGTCTATAATCATTATGTTTCAAATGATATTGAACTACCTCAAAATAATGACAATCATCATTTAGAAACACAAGTGATCTCAAGTCAGAGGACATGTGCCACTTGTTGCAAACAAGGATTATTCACATTGTGACAAGCAATTGAATATCCTAGTAGGGTCTGTCCAGTACATCCAATGTACCCATGAGTCTACATCTTATTTCATGCTCGAAGCATCCTATAAGATTAGAACACATATTAGTCTCAAGCATATCAAGGCTGTCTCATGTTCACCAAGATATCTCGACTAAGGACACATAGCATGTCAGCCAAGCTGAACAGCTTTGAGACATTATTCAGAAGCACATGTATTGCAGCAGACAATGTAACAAACTGAATAACAACTATTGCCTTTATAAACATAAGAGTTTATACATGACACTGTTACAATCCCAAGGCCTCAAACATTAGCCTTAAGGGCATACCCTAACATCAATCATCTCATTTAGGGGGGCCCCTTCAGAATATCACACTCCTTAAACAAGGACACGACAATCCTATATCTATCACTAGTGTCCTAACCTGACTCATGATCATTATCCAAGATAGTCTATAACCATTATGTTTCAAATGATATTGAACTACCTCAAAACAATGACAATCATCATTTAGAAACATAAGTGATCTCAAGTCAGAGGACATGTTCCACTTGTTGCAAACAAGGATTATTCACATTGTGACAAGCAATTGAATATCCTAGTAGGGTCTGTCCAGTACATCCAATGTACCCATGAGTCTACATCTTATTCCATGCTCGAAGCATCCTATAAGATTAGAACACATATTAGTCTCCATCATATCAAGGTTGTCTCATGTTCACCAAGATATATCGACTAAGGACACATAGCATGTCAGCCTAGCTGAACAGCTTTGAGACATTATTCAGAAGTACACTTATTGCAGCAGACAATGTAACAAACTGAATAACAACCATTGCCTTTATAAACATAAGAGTTTATACATGATACTGAAAGAATCCCAAGGCCTCAAACATTAGCCTTAAGGGCATACCCCAACAGAATTAGGATTAGAAAAATTTTCTAAAGAAGAGCAAGCCCAACCTAGTTCGCCACCTCAAAAGGGTGATGAACCAAAAGGGGATGTGTCTTGTAAGGAAAAGGATTCTAACCTTGATTCTTCAACACCTTATAGGCCACCTATACCCTTTCCCGAAAGGTTAGTACAAGAAAAGTTAGACAAACAATTTGGAAATTTTCTAGATGTTTTGAAAAAGCTTTACATTAACATTCCATTTACTGAAGCTTTATCTCAAATGCCCACTTATGCCAAATTTTTGAAAGAAATATTGTCTAATAAAAAGAAAAATAGAGGACTATGGCACTGTGGCTTTAACTGAAGAATGTAGTGCTGTTATCCAAAATAAAGTGCCACCCAAATTGAAGGATCCAGGTAGTTTTTCTATCCCTTGTTTTATTGGTAGTATGGCTTTTGACCGAGCCTTATGTGATTTGGGTGCTAGTGTAAGCCTAATGCCTTTGTCTATTTGCAGGAAACTAGACATAGGAGAGCTAAAACACACTTCAATATCCTTACAGCTCGCCGATCGGTCAGTTAAATATCCTGCAGGGATTCTTGAAGATGTGCCCATTCAAGTAGGTAAATATTTTATTCCAGCGGATTTCGTAGTTCTAGAGATGGAGGAAGATACAAAAATCCCTATTATACTTGGTAGACCATTTTTAGCCATAGCAGGAGCATTTATTGATGTAAAAAATGGTAAGCTCACATTTAACATTGGGGATGATAGAATTGAGTTTGACTTACATGAAGCCATGAAAAATCCTTCAAATTTCGAGTATTGTTGTAGTATACATGATGAAGAGGACATTATCTATGATCTTAATGATTTGTTTGTTGAAACCCATGAATATGATTCTGATTCTATTCTTAAGGAAGGAAACAATTCTGAAAATAATGAATTTTTAGATTGCAATGCTTGTGATAAAGAAGAAAAGACTCCAAAAATTGAACTTAAGGCTTTACCTGATAACCTTCGTTATGAGTTTCTTGGTCCTGATTCTACTTACCCTGTTATTGTTTATGCACTGTTAGGAAAAAGGGAGACAGATTTGCTTCTCAAGGAATTAAGAATTCATAGAAAGGTAATTGGGTACTCAATTGATGACTTAAAAGGAATTAACCCCTCTTTTTGTATGCACAAGATCTTGATGGAAGAAGAACACAAGCCACATGCAGATTTCCAAAGAAGACTGAACCCCTCCATGAAAGAAGTTGTAAAGAAAGAAGTTCTAAAATTACTTGATGCTGGTATTATCTATCCTATCTCTGATAGCAAATGGGTAAGTCCTGTACATTGTGTCCCTAAAAAGGGAGGGGTAACTGTTATGAAAAACAAAGACAATGAATTAATTCCTGTTATAACTGTTACTAGTTGGCGCATGTGCATTGATTATAGAAAATTGAATGCTGCCACTAGGAAAGACCACTTCCCTTTACCTTTTATTGATCAGATGGTTGAAAGATTGGCAAACCATTCTCACTTTTGTTCTTTAGATGTAAATATTGGTTTTTTTTTCAAATTTCTATACATCCCGATGATCAAGAAAAAACCACTTTCACTTGCCCTTATGGAACTTTTGTATATAGACAAATGCCTTTTGGTTTATGTAATGCTCCCGCTACTTTTCAAAGATGCATGATGGCTATTTTTTTTAATTTTTTTGAGGACTTTATAGATGTATTTTTGGATGATTTCTCTGTATATGGTTCTTCTTTTGACCTTTGTTTGACTAATTTATCTCGGGTTTTGCAGAGGTGTGAAGAAACTAACCTTGTGCTTAATTGGGAAAAGTGTCATTTCATGGTTAAGCAAGGTATAATTTTGGGGCACTTGATTTCAAAGAGGGGTATTGAAGTTGACAAGGCCAAAGTTGAGGTGATAGAGAAATTGGAGCCACCTACCATAGTGAAGGAGATCCGAAGCTTCCTAGGACATGCAGGATTCTACCGGCAATTCATTAAGGATTTCTCTAAACTTGCTAGACCTCTTACAAATTTACTTTGTAAAGATGTAAAATTTTCTTTTGATGAGAATTGTTTATCTGCTTTTCAAGAATTAAAGAAAGCCTTAGTTTCAGCACCCATCATTCAGCCCCCAGATTGGGACTTGCCCTTTGAGCTCATGTGTGATGCCAGTGATTATGCAGTAGGAGCAGTCTTGGGACAGAGAAAAGATAAGAAACCTTATGTTATTTACTATGCTAGCAAAACTTTGGATGAGACACAGAAAAATTACACTAACACTGAGAAGGAACTCTTGGCTATAGTATTTGCTTTTGATAAATTTAGGTTATACTTGATTAACTCCAAAGTGGTAGTGTACACTGACCATGCAGCTGTGAAATACTTAATGCAGAAAAAAGACAGCAAACCATGATTGCTCATATGGATTTTGCTCTTACAGGAGTTTGATTTGGAAATCAAAGATAAAAAGGGATAAGAAAATTTTGTTGCAGATCATCTTTCAAGGATAATAGCAGATACTGAAAAGAATGATGAAATTAATGATTCTTTCCCAGAAGAGCAACTCCTAGCCATCGAACAAATCAGAGCCCCTTGGTATGCAAACATTGTGAATTATCTTGTAGCTAATATTTTTCCTCCTGATTTGAATTATAAAAAAAGGAAAAGATTCATAGCTGAGGCGAAACACTATTTTTGGGATGAGCCTTATGTGTTTAGAAGATGTGCAGATAGTGTTTTTAGAAGATGTGTACCTGAAGAGGAGATTACATATATATTATATCAATGTCATGGATCTTCTTATGGTGGTCATGCCGGTACTGAAAAGACTACTTATAAAGTACTACAATCAGGATTTTATTAGCCCACAATTTTCAAAGATGCCAGAAACTTTGTGTTATCTTGTGATAGATGTCAGAAAATAGGGAACATTAACAGAGGACATGAGATGCCACTGTCCAATACTCTTGAGGTTGAGATATTTGATGTTTGGGGGACTGACTTCATGGGACCTTTCCCATCATCAGGAGGTAACAAGTACATTTTAGTAGCAGTTGACTATGTTTCAAAATGGGTTGAAGCTCTTGCTTCACCTACAAATGATTCAAAAGTTGTTGTTAAATTGTTCAAAAAGGTTATATTTCCAAGGTATGGAACCCACGAGTAGTAATTAGTGATGGAGGCTCGCATTTCATATAACACAAGTTTTCAGCCTTACTTAGAAAATATGGGGTGAATCATAGACTGGCAACACCTTATCATCCTCAAACAAGTGGACAAGTGAAGATATCAAACAGAGAGATCAAGGGAATTTTAGAGAAGACTGTGTCGCACACGAGGAAAGATTGGGCATTTAAACTTGATGATGCCTTGTGGGCCTACCGGATTGCTTTCAAAACACCAATAGGTATGTCTCCATTTCAATTGATTTATGGAAAATCATGTCACCTACCTGTAGAACTTGAACATAAGGCATATTGGGCAATCAAGATGCTGAATTTTGACTTGAAGAATGCGGGGGAAAAACGGAGATTACAATTAAATGAGCTAGATGAAATTAGACTCTCTGCATATGAGAATGCAAAAATTTATAAGGAGAGGACCAAAAGATGGCACGATCGACATATTTTTAGGAGAGATTTCCAACCAGGTGACTTTGTTCTTTTATTCAATTCTAGATTGAGACTTTTTCCTGGAAAACTTAAGTATCGATGGTCTGGGCCTTTTTAGGTAAAGAAAGCCTATCCATACGGAGCCGTGGATATATGGAGTGAAGAAACAGGAGAATCCAAGGTTAATGGTCAGAGGCTTAAGCACTATTATCAAAAAGAGCAAATTGAAGAAAAGGAGAGTTTTTACTTAGATGAACCACGATGAAAGCCAAGAGTAAAAGGGTCAAGCTAACGACCTTTAAATTAGCGCTTCTTGGGAGGTAACCCAAGCTTTCTAACTTTAGTTCACTTCCTTTTATTTACTTTTATCTTAGTTTTACCTTAGAATTAATTTTTGTTTTTGAAGAAGAAAGAGAGAGAGGAGAAGAGAAAGAATACCCGACAAAAAGGATTGGTAGAATTTTGTAAGTATCCCTTTCCTTTCACCTTTTGTATTTCATTGTTGACTCATGTTTTCGTGTCCGCCACCACTACTTCATTTCTTATCTACATGATGATATTTTGATTGATATGATTGATTTGTGGCCTTGATCTACTTTTGAGATTATTGTATATGACTTGTTGATGATTGATGTTGATGAGTAAATTCAAAATTGAGATTAGAACAAGATCTATCATGTCAAATTTATTTCTCTTATACATATCTATTTTTGAAATTTTTTATTGATTGATAAGTGAGATTTTAGGGAGATATGTTGTTTGAAAAATTTGATTTAAGAGTAAAGTTACTTTTTGAATAAAATTAGCACATGAGTATGAATTTTTGAATTGATATCAATTGATTGATCTAATTGAAGTTTTGTTTATATTACTATTTGTTAGGAAGAAAGAGTCCAAAATCCACAAAAATAGAGAGTGACTCCCCTACTTGGCACTGTGTAAAATTGACAGTGGTACCAAAGGACATGGGTTGAAGTTTGAAAAAGAAAAAAAAATATATAGAGGAATCTATTCACATTAACTCCGCTGTCTTTGGTAAAAATTCTCAGTACCGAAAAGACATGAGTTCTATTACACTGACTATATGGTCAGTGTACTCTAACTTTGTCTCCAGAAAAAAAAAAAGGGGTGGTAATCGAATTAGAGAATGTGAATAATGCAAAAAAGAATAAAAAGTATGTATCTATGTGGGTACATGCCTTCCAAAGAAAAAAAAAGGGGAAGAAAAATTAGAGTGGAAAAGGATTTTGGATACCCTATTCGTGTAAACAAAAGTATGATAAATTTAAACTGAAAATTGGATGAAGTCATAAGATTGAAATTCTGTCTTTTATACAAGTTGCGAAGTTTTATTTGACTAAGTTGTGGATCTTGAGAATTGGATTTAGAAGATGATATATCTGTTTAAAATTTTATGATGCAATTAATGAGAATTTTTCATCAGTGATTGTATGTTAGAAATTTATTTTCCATGAGAAAGTCTATGCCTATGACCAATTTTTGAATTTTCTTGGTTTTTGCTTGAGGACAAGCAAAGTTCGAGCCCTATGTGTTTGATGATACCGAAATTTATCGTAATTTCTATGCCATTTTGTTGATGTTTTTGTGTCATATTCATAGACTTTGCTTATTTTTATGCCCTTTTTTTATCAATATTTGCGGAATCTACACTCTTTTTTATTTTTAATGATTTTTAGGTAAAAAGGCACATTTTTTAGTCGATTTCGAGCAATCCAAGTGCATAATTGAATTCATGACATCAAAAGGAGATCACACGTCAAATTTCAGAAGATTTGGAGCTTCAGAGCAAATTACGGCACCCCCAACATAATCTGTACGGTACCGTAGTTTGGAGTTTTTCCAGGCAGAGAATTTCATTTGATTACGGCACTACTGTAAAAATAGTTACGGTGCCATATTTTGGAGCATTTTTTATCAAAGAATCGATGGAGTTTATGGTACTACCGTAAGGAACTTTACGGTACCGGAATTCGGGTCGATTTTCCACCCGAAAGATTGTTGACAATACGGCACTGCCGTAAAGAATGTTATGGTACCGTAATGCTAGAAAATTTTAACCCGAGAACTCACTGTCACGATTACGGCAGTGCTGTAAGATCCATTATGGCCGTAATTACAACGCTGCTCATGACTTTCCCGGTCAACTCCGAAGCCCGATTTTTGCGTAGATGATTGCGATTGATCCAGGCCATTAAACATGTTGCTGTAAGAAGCAAAGAGGGAGCCATCGATGAGATGAAGAGGAGCACACAAAAAGCCCTAATTTTCATCCACCATAGAGAGAGAAATCGCCTCACACGCTGCCGCCCTAGGTTTCAGGGCCGAGAAGCGTACAACGCATCTCCGGCCGTGTAATTTGAGTGGAAGCTACGCATAGAGGAGGAGAAGATGCACCTGAAGTTTCAATGTGATCGGAGATCAGACGGAGGAGAAATCACCAGAAAACCGAGCGCCGCCGTTGTTCGCCCTAGATTACGGTCGTATAGTAATTTCTCTTTCTTCTCCCTTTTGATTTCCTTCAACATGGATTATTGTAATCTTCCCTCTATGACAGCTTAAAACTTATTTTGGGACATGGGGGAGTAATTCACATGATTTTTAATGACTAGATGACTATATTTCATTATTTCATTGCATTTAATCTTAGCATGATGATTTTACTTATGTGATGATCATTCTTAGACTCTCCATAGATCTATATTATTATTCATGTTTAGAATTCTCGCCATTGACTGAAAAGTAATTGCTTGAGAATTTGGACCCCTAGAATTGCATGTTAGGAACCCTTTTTGGTTAGTTTTTATTTGTTTGATTCTAGTAAACTAATTGCCATGATAATAATATAAATCTAGGATTGAGTCTAAGCTTTCAAACGTGGAGATCTTGTGCGAAAGCAAAGATCGGAACATTAGAGAACCATGAGTAAAACTAGTGTCGAGACTCGGCTGCACGAAAGTGATCCCTGAGATTCCACTAGAGATTATCGACCTAGAACTCGGATGCACGAAAGTGATCCTTGGATTCTTAGTTTGATGATTTACTTGTCTTCAGCGTTGGAACGACTCGTACGTGAAAGCAAAGATTTATCCCTGCATGGTTGTCTGCATGAAAGTGAGACAGCCTTTTATTAAAGTAAATCACATCTTTATCATGTTGAAATTAAACTGACGAAATCTTTATTCATGTCTAGTCATAAAAATTAAGGTGAACGAAACCCTAGTCCCAGCTTCTCTCTT
Organism: Costus lasius; assembly: GCA_027563935.2. Taxonomy (NCBI): domain Eukaryota; kingdom Viridiplantae; phylum Streptophyta; class Magnoliopsida; order Zingiberales; family Costaceae; genus Costus; species Costus lasius. Next base: position 31,959,988 of record CM050449.1, on the reverse strand, counting down.
TGATAATCCCGTTTTAGTGCTTTAGTTTACACTCTTTCAATTGCATAGATAGTGAAAAATCAATTATTCGGTACTCAACAATATAGGTCTCTGTGGATCGATATTTTCTTTATTACTTCGAGTATCCGTGCACTTGCGGACATTACAAGTTTAGGGACAACAAATTTCTGGAGTCGTGTCAGGGAGTAACAATAGTCCTGTGCGCCAATACTTAGGTTTTGGCTGCGACACCTGAAGCAAGTCTACCTACTTGTAAGTGTGTCCTTTCGGATCACAACACACCATCACCTTATCCATCCATCATCCCTTAAGTGAACCAACTAGGTAACCCTAGAAGCCACTCAAGGTTAGGTCAAATAAGGGGATGCGCCACCTTGGGAGGTGAGGTGTGCCAACCCTAACCCTAGCCGCCACGCCCTTAGATGCGCCCCTAGGTTTAACCCTAGAAGCCATCCTAGGGTTTGGCTAGGTCATGGGTTGCACCACCGTGAGAGATGTGCAAGGGTGAAAGAGAGAAACGCCACGATGTCTTCAAAATCTTCAATTTTAAATTACAATACAGAATTGAAAAACAAAATTGAAAGTTGGCACGCAGGCCTCACATTGATACTTCACAGGCATGGCAATAGGGCTTGACTTTGATCACAACATAAATGCACAAATAGAACTACTCATGCGATTCTACATGCTATGAAAAACAACAAGTAATCACTTTTATTTTTCATAAAACTCTTTCAATTAATTTTCAGTGACTCTATATCATCCTTCTATGTTGTCTCGCCCCTCTCAGGAGTCTACAAAGGGTAGCCGCCCCTCGCAATCCTTACCCCAAAGAAATTAGGACAATCACCCAGTCCATGCCCTGATAATCTCCTATGGGTCTTGCACCATGGGTCTATCCCATGAGCGCAAGGAGGAGTAAATTCTTCCACATAGGGTCTATCTCAGATGTAAAGAAGACGATTAAGAGGTGAAAATTAAAAGAAATTAATTTTCAACAGAAAATTCATGGCATAAAATTTTTGAAAACAATTATCATGACATGGGGCAGGCGCATGTAGAAAAGTACACCAATGGGCCTTGTAAGATCGCTCTGATACCACTATTGGGAATCCCCGGACCTCAAAAAAACTTTAAACACAGCGGAAGCGGAGGTCCGAAACAGAATTCCAAAAACACTAGGATCACTTATGAGAGAAAACTGAAGGATGTGAAGAGCAGTACCTTATCAAACAATTCTAGAAGTGGCCGATGATGAAAATGCGCAAGGGCCCATCCTCTGCAATCGCACACACACGGACTCCTCGAGATCTCTCCAACCTCCACTCATGGTGCTTGCCTCGGGAGATGAGATCCACGCCTCTTGACCTTATCGACTTGTGCCAATGCCAAGGAGAGCAGGGACCGTTGGCGACAAGGAATAGGTAGCACTACCACTTGTCCCAACCTTTGATGCAGAAAAACTTTTATTTTTCTTAAAACCTCCAAGACCCTCACGCCAAGCAGTAGAAGGGAGGCGACAACAAGAGACAAGAGAAGAGTCTGGTACAAAAATCTCCCAGGTGGGCCTCTCTATTTATAATAGCAGAGCTAGACACCCTTTGGAGATTTTTCCCATGTGGGATAAAGTATATGGGCGCCAATTCACAATTAACCAGATCAGCGTCACGGGTTCGAATCCCCGCAGACTCTATTAATTGTAAATTGCACCCAAGCCTATTAATTAGCCAAGTGAAAAATTCTCTTGCCAATTAATAATTTTATTTTATTCATGTGACTAAAGTGCCAAGTCCAAACTTGCACCAGGACCCTTGTTTGACTCATTTTGACAACACAGGCCAACAGAGGTCAAACGTGGTCCACCAGAGTCAACTAGTGGTCAAACATGACTTAAAATAAAATATCATCTTCTCTGTAAAAGTCTCAATGCATCAGTTCCCAAAAAGATCCGAATGACACAATGATTCGATCAGAGGCTAAACGATCCGTATGAGAACTTGAGTGTCTAGGTGTGTGACCCTGTAGGTTCTTTAGATGTTGGTAGTGATTACTAAATCATCACAAGCAATGAGTGGCACCTAGCAGTACATCTTGCTACCCAAGTCATCAGAATTGTGTCATCATCGACATCCCCTAAAACTGCGACAAAACACAAGTACAGCTTTGTCCTTTTGCCAATTGATATCCAGATTGGGCAAGTGTGTCACACTTGTTAATCCCAATATTATGGCATGACTAAATCAGGTTCTCACCTGGGTATGGCCATACACTTTTAGTCATCCATATAGGGGCGCCATGGACAATCAGGCTTCCCTGCAAGGAAGGGGCAAATCCACTATTGACACATTGAATCTCTCATACGGCTTATGACATACCCAATGACAACCGTTATAACTTCCCTTTTACGGCGAAGCGTTAGGTTGCATCAAAGTACATCAATCACTATATAGAGATACCAATGCCCTCAAGCCTAGGACAAGTGCAACTTTGTCATTGTGATATTCATCTCGTGACACCGAGATGAATCCTCACAGTGGGTCGATCCAGTATATCTCCCTTGACATACTTATATATTTGCGTTAGTAACCTATGCTCAACCAGCGCATATACCAGTCTCAAGTGAATCATAGCTGTCCAAAATCCACTATGATTCTCGACCAGGGATAAACACAGAGACAAGATAAAATCTATCTCTTATAGACATTGTATATGCAAATGTACATATGCATAGATGTACATATTGGTGTATATGCCCTTGGACCCATTGTTGGTCCATCTTGTACTACTTGATATAGATATTGATATTTAAATATATCATTCTAGCATTGTCGTTATTATGCTATGTTTACATCTGCGATTATGTACATGGATAATAATGTCCGTGGAGACAGATTGTATCTATGCTCAAACGGTGTGTCCCTAGTCGAGTACCTGAGTGGATAAGGGACAGCTCTGGTACATGTGAGACTGGTATATGGGCTGGTTAGGCATGGGGTTCTAACACAGGCATATGGGTATCTCAGTGGTGGATATACTGGACCGACCCGCTGTGAGGCTCTAAGTTGGTGTCATGAGTTAAGCTCACAAGTGACAGGAGATGCATTGATCCTTTGACTTGAGGTCATTGACTATTCTATATGGTTAGGGACATGCTTTGATACAACCTAACACCTCGCCGTAGTAGGGAGGTAATAACGGTTGTCATTGGGTATGTCACGACCCACATGAGAAGATCAATGGACAGACAGAGAATTTGCCCCTTCCTGCGGGAAGCTTGATATCCACGGGGCCCCCCTATGGTTGCATGACTGAAAGTGTATGGCCATACCCAGGTGAAAGCCTGATTTAGTCATGACCATGAGATTGGGTGAAAACAAAGTGGTGACACACTTTGTCCAATCGGATAACAGTCTGGCAAAGGGACTGTAATGCATCGGTATCTTGTTGCGATGATGGGGATGTTGTGCTGATATCCATTCCGAAGATTTGGGTAGCAACGATGCACTGCAAGGTGCCACTCACTGCTTGTGATGACCTAAGTTCATCACTGCCAACGTCAGAGGAACCTACAGGGTCGCACAACTTGAAACTTGGGTTCTCGTATTGATTGGGTAGCCTATTGATCGAGTTATTGGATAACTCAGATCTGTTTGGAGAATCCATCAGTGCCATTGTGCCTGATGAGATGGAAGGGACTCATTGAAGCGAACTTCTTTTTTGGGCCAGATGGGCCAAATGGTGCCAAATGGGCTAAATGGGCCCAATAGGTCATTTGTGCCAAATCGGCTAAATGAAGTCTAAGCTTGTAGCATGGGCCAATGGGCCTCCAAGCCCAATGGGCGTGAAGCCCAATTGGGGCGTGAGGCCCAATGGACCGTCAGGCCTGATGGGCCATGACAATAAGTTGCCTAGCCCAATAGACATCATGGTGAATTAAATACTGCATTTAATTCTAGGAATTAATTCTGTATTTAATTCTGTAATTAATTCTAAGTTTAATGATGAATTTAATTTTGAATTTAATTATGAATTTAATTCTGAATTTGAAGAGTCACATCATTAATGATCATTATGAGACTTTAATTCAAAGTTTTAATGAGTCATTATGAGACTTTAATTCAAAGTTTAATTCTATAATTAATTCTGAATTTAAATCTGTTATTAATGATGAATTAATTCACAGAATTTATTGCAGAATTCCAAAGGTCTCAGCGAATTCCAAGGGTCACCATGTTTTCTATAAAAGAAGAAGGGGGAGAGGAGTTGGCGAGGACTTGGTCTTTTGGAAGAGATTTTTCTCCTTGGCGCCTTCTCCCTTCTCCCCTCTCCTCTTGGCATTTGCAAGGTTGGACCATGGTGAAATTTTCATCACCACTCCTTGGAGTCTTCTCTTAGAGGGTGGCGCAAGTTCTTGAGGGCTCCCTGAGGCATGGATCTTCTTCCCGAGGTTAGCACCGGGCGCGGAAGAAGAGAACTCGAGGGTCGGCTGTGTGCGAGACTGCAGAGGGCGAACATTTGGGCGCCTGCATTACATCCTCCTTCTTCGCTGCAAGGTATCATCTCCTACTCACCGTGTCGATTCCTTCGCATGACTCGATCTTCTGGGTTTTTGGGACTGGCCTGTTTCGGGGATTGCTTCCGCTGTGCTTGTTTCTAAAATTTTAAAATCCCCGGGTTTTCCCAACAGTACAAACTTGCATAACAACGACAATGCCAGGATAACTCATCTATCAACTAGATGTGATACACATATCTCAATGGACCATCCTGAGGTCCTAGGGCATAAACACTAACACGATGCTCATTTTTTACCGATTTCAGCCTGATTTCTTCCGGATTCATGAGCAAAACTCTGCCTAGCTTTACACTTTGGTTCCTACTTTTGATTTGCATGCTTTTAGTACCGATTTAGAGGTAGTTTGCTCGATTGCTTGATTTCTGGGGAGATTTTTATAAAACTTTGGATGGGTGATTGTCCGACAACTCTAGCATCACAATTATTGGGTGAAATTTGCATAATTGTGTCAATTACTACTAAGATCTATGGCACCGAGGAGATCGATGAGATCTAGACCCTATGGGGCAGTGATGAAGACTAGATATATTGTACATAGCCCACGGTTCATGTATAGGATGGTATCTGGAGTCTTACCAGATACTTTTGAGCGGATCATCTATGATGACTCAAAGCCTGAGACTCAGATGCAGACATCAGAGGCTCCGAGTACACCTATAGTTCCAAGCACACTTGTGGCTCCTAGTACCTCACAGACTACATCTGAGCTAGTCAGTTCTCCAGAGCTGGAGATTATTTATGAGAAGTCTGCTGTTGACACATATTTATATAGCATTTTATGTGAAATTTTAGTGACGGAATCGTCTCCATTTCATGATTTATGTCTCATTATTGCCTTAATTGTGATACATCTATGGAATTTACACCTCTTTTCGCATTTTCACATTTTCAAGTCAAAACGACCACAAAAGGGGTGGATTTTGGGACTTTCGAGAATAGAGGAACTCTTCTTAATTTAAGAAGAATCTAACCGGAGATTTTCAAATTTATTAGAGCACCCATTGAGAATCATGACTGTGTCACCATCAAAATCACGCCTGACTCATCTCTGCACCTGAAGCTACAACTGACCAATCTCGAGCAGATCACGACCAGAATCACGCCCATGATTGCGGACCCGCCTATTTCGAAACTACAATTTTAACTAGGGTTTCTTCAACTTAACCAAAGGAAAGGAAGGAGGACAACTAGGTCACTTCCTCCCCCTCAACTAGAGACGCTAGAGCAACTTTTGGAGGGAAAAATCAGCAAAAGAAATGATGATTTCATGGAGATAAGGGTGGCAGCGTTTTGCAGGTTTTTGGGGAAAAAATAGTAGAAATCTAGTTTTTGGGAAGAGATTTGCAAAGGGACAAGGAAAGATCCAATGGACCTTGAGGAGGAAGATAAAAGGGATTGAGAAGACTTTCGAAAAGGGATCAGAGGAGATTGAGTATGAGAGGGAAGAAGTCAAAGAAGGAGATAAAAAGCTGCAGATTTCTGGCGGCTGAAAAGAGAGAGTGATTCTCTAGATTTGCATAGCTTGGGGAAGTAGCAAACCTCTGGCAACTGAAGGAGAAAAGGAGGAAAGCTTCAACCTTTTTAAGAAGGGGGAGTCAGCTAGAAGAGGGGATTCGGCAGGAGGAAACGAGAGGAAGAAACCACCGCCTGGGAAGAATCCAGCGTAGGGCAAGAATGAAGACATCTTTTGCAGCGCTTGGAGAAGAAGAAGAACTTCACAAAACTCTTGGCTAATCATCTCAAGCATCAAATCTGGTTTGGGGAAATCTTGAATCTCATTTTCTACACCTTCTAGATAAAGATTTGGAATGAATGAGCATATCTTTATGTGTTTGTGTGATGAGCATAAATCTTGTAGCTTAAACTTTAAATCAAGATTTGGGGAAGCCCTTTGATGATTGTATGATTGTAATAATCTTACTCCAAGTGCTTTCAATCCTTGCTTAACCTTATTTATGCGCTTTGCTTGTGTTACCAAAGAAGGAACGCTTAAGCCTACATTCTTCTGGTTGGGGTTTGTAAATCAAGGCATCTGGGGGAAACCCATTGACGAACTGTACTCGTCTAGAGTGATTGTTTGGATCCTAGACGCGTCGGGGAGGCCGAGAGGTCATCCGCACATTGGAATCATTCGATTAAGGGTTTATCTAATCCTTTTTGTACCCTTTGCCTACGTTACCCAAAAGGGAGCACTTGAGCGTATATTTTCCTGAGTGAGGTTTGTAAATCAGGGGCTAGGGGAAACCCATTGATGAACTTTACTCCCCTGGTGCGAGTATCAGGATCCTAGATGTGATGGGTAGGCCGAAAGGTCATCCGCTCGTCAGAATCTCGTTGTACCCTTTGCCTATGTTACCCGAAAGAGAGCGCTTGAGCCTATACTCCCCTAGGGAGGTTTGTAAATCAGGAAATCTAGGGCGACACCTTTTGATAAACTTGTACTTGCCTTGCGAAAGTAATAGGGCCTTAGACGTGTCAGGTAGGCTAAAAGGTCGTCTGTGCGTTAGAACCATATGAATTAGATCGGTAACCTATCCATGGGATTGGATAAGGCTATTGGTGGGACCAACCTATACATTTGGTATGGATTTCCTTAAACTAGATAGGAAGTTAGTCGTGGAATATGATTATTCACTCAAAAGAGGTCAAAGACGAGAACCCATATCCTGATTTATCTGTCATCCAAGTTCTCTCGCATAATTCCTGCCGTCTACGTTCTTATTCATTTAATTAGTTTAGCATTTAAATCTCACCAATTTCGATTCTATCTAGATAGTAAATTTGAGATCAGTCAGTACTTGCCTATTAGTCCCTGTGGGATCGATATTTTACTACTTTGATCAACCCGTGCACTAGCGGGACACCTAACAAGTTTTTGGCACCGTTGCCGGGGGCTAATTTCGGCAATATTAACGAGATTGAAAATTTGCTATACTAGACTTTTTCTTTTCTGTAATTTTTGTTTCTTGTGGCTGAATTTTTCCTATCATCTAGAATTTCTGAATTTCCAAAAAGAAAATTGCTTCCTTATGTTTCTTTTGATATTTGTAGAAGTATATGTCATTCTACTCATGAATGCCAATAGGGGATTCCATTTGCTATTGACATATACTCTACCAATCCTACAATGTTACATTTTGCTTCTTGTGATATTTGTGGCTATATAGATCATTTTTCTCATGAATGTCAATTAGGGATCCCATTTGCCATTGACCCACACTCTAGCACCTATGATATGGATTGGGGGAATAGCCCAAACTACTTTTACGAGAGTGACCCAAACCCTATCCCGCAAATAAATTTTAGAGAATTTGTAGATTTCCACCAATGGCAATTTGATCAACCCCAAAAATCAAGCTTAGAAACTAGGATTGAGAACTTAATTATTGCTCAAACTAAGCAAATTAACAGTATAATTGAAGCAATCAAAGAGGTAACCTCCAAGGCAGATACTTTGACTACACTCAGCAACATGTTGAAAAATCAAGAAGCCCAACAAGCCATCACCTTAACCGAACCCATGGGAGAATTAGAGGAGCCTCAAGTGAAGATCAATGAGATAGGTGAGGGTGAATTGGAGAGTAGTTTGGATGAGAAAGAATCAAACACTAACATCATAAATGTTGATGAGGAGGAACCAGTGTGCGTTTTACCGCCACCATATGAACCACTGATTCCTTTTCCCCAAAGTTTGATGAAAGAAAAAACTGATAAGCAGTTTGGGTTATGCTACAACAAAGAAATCTTGAACAAAGTAGTTGACAAAATTCATGTGACCCAGATCAACAAAGACCCATCGGCAATTGACATGATTGATAATGATGATGATGATAAGGTGACTAAAATTATATTCAAGTAAACTCCCAACTACAAAACTTAAATCCAACTATCGAAGCAGAAAAGGGAGAAACTGAGACACTTGATAATATTAACCTTGAGATAGGTGAAAATCCAAAATTTGAATCTATCCCAAGACTGAGGATATTTAACATGACAGTGATCAACTTGCTATTGAAACACGTGATATTTATTTTGGTGGGAATTATTTCTAGATGGCAAAAAGGTAGGAGACTTTATGCACATTACTATGCTAGTGATCCACCAGCAATACCATGATTTTCATTGGTCATGTTAAAGACCTTAAATTAGCGCTTCTTGGGAGGCAACCCAAGTATCTTGCTCTAGTTTATTTTATTTCTAGCATTTTTCCTTGTTTATTTTAGTTGCTTTCATGGTTTGTGTAGTTTAGTTATATTAATATATTTTAAAGAGTTTTCTTGATGATTGGTCTAAAATCCTTGTTGATCTGATTATTCTGTTATGTCTCAGAATGATATTAGAAGGCATTGTTCAATTTTGAAAACCCTACTTCTATCTATTTCGGATTTGGCCTTCCTTCTAATTACAGTTTCTGATCTACTCTGCTTCAAAGTTCTGATATCTGATAATGATGGTAACCTTATAGCTATGCGGTTCTTCCATTCTACACTTTTGGTAGCAAATCACAACATTCAGGTTAAAGTTTCCAGTCCACTATCTATCGACATGATGCCAAAACCCTTTTCTCCATCTACAGCAACTTTCAACTCATCATGGAACTCTGTAATGGATCAGTATCTTCAGTTCTTGAAGAGCACAGGAAGCCCTTTCATGCTGAATGTCCAGCCCTATGTTGGGTACACCAAATAGCAAGCAATGACTATGACTCTCGCTGACCCTTACTTATCGGAATGACACAAGCTATGGTCAAGCTAATGACCTTAAATTGGCTCACTTGGGATGAAACCCAAGCTCGTCCTTTGCTCACTTATTTACTCCCAGCATTGACACTTAGTTTGTAGTTGTTTTGGGAGTGTTATGTTGGCCTTGTTGTGCCTTTTATTACTAACATTGTTTGTCATTTTGGTTTTCATATGTTCCTCTCTATTTTAGTATGAATATTGATATTTCTGCTTGTTTTAGATGATACAGGTATATCTCCCAACTAATCCAAGGGAAATACGCATTTTTAGTCATATTTCTAGAAATCACGGGTGGGTCATGATGAAATTCTTGACCACGATTATCATTGAGCCAACACAGAAATTTCACCGAGGGCTTTACAGCCAAGTTGTGACTGAGGGCATGACCGCAAACGACAATGCATAATTTTTTCAAGGAAATCACGATCGGGGTATGATAAAGATCTTGATTGGGATTTCTCGAAGACAAGATGCAGAATTATTTGACGAGAGCATCACGACCGACCTATGACTAAAATCACGGCCGTAATAGATAGCATCAAAATTTTGCGAGAGAAGCACGACCGGGTGATGATGAAAATCTTGACCGTGACACATGTGTAGAAATTTTGACGAAAACATCATGGAGGAGTTGTGACCGTAGTCATGGCCATAAATGCGGATGCAGAATTTTTACGAGAAAATCACGACCAAGTCATGATGGAAATCTTGACCGAGATTTTTATAAAGCTGAATGAAGAAATCTTGCCAAAAGAATCATGGTAGGGGCTGTGACTGTGGTCACGGCCATAATAGCTATGCGCAAAGGTCCAGCCAAAGAAGATAACGATCGGGTCATGATGAAAGTCGCAGGCATGATTCTTAAATTGCTATCGGATCCTGACTTGCCGCCCGGCCCGTCAAGCTTCTAAACTTATCACCACCGGAAATTTTCACTAGGGGTTCCCATTCCTCTATAGAACACATGAGGCCCACCAGCTCTACCCCAATAAGTCATCGCTGCTCATTTTTCTGGTGACCCCTCTGACCTTGTTCGGCGATCTCTACACTCCAGGGTTTTCTATCCTTATGTCACCAAACTCTCTGTTCCGATAACCTGCTCTTTGGTGCTTCACGGGAACATCCTTTCAACTTTCTGGCTTATTTGACTAATTCTTCCACCTCAACTGAAGTCGATGGGCAACCGATAGGCCGGTGCTCCCCGTTTAGCTCCTCCACCGCCATAGCACCCAAGTCCAATAGAGATACAAATACATGACAAGCTCCAAGCTTCTCATTACCAGGTCCTTTCTTGTCGCCGAATCATCAACATTAGGTGTCCTACATTGGCCCTCCCAACTTCAACGAAGACATTTTCTGGGGCTACATCTCCTCGATGGCCACCTACTCCCAACAAAGTGACCAAGAATCCATGATCTCAATTCCAAGAGAGCACCAACTGGCGTTTGCACCCAGATCCCACTACTCCAATGGATTCTACTGTACCACTAGACATGGATCCTAGCTCTTCCTCTGGCGCCCAACTGAAGACCGCCACTGGCCCCTCTATGAATTACATGTTGTAGCTTATCTGCCAAGATCAACTAGCACAAGGGGAGGTAGCTAGCCCACCTGATTTAGATGACCCACACCATTAAGCTGCTCCTTCATACACATCTCTCGGAGTACCCTCCACGCAACGAAGATGACCAAGATGAGACAGTCCTCATCTCGGACTCATCCCCATCCGACGACGACGATGACCCAGATGAATGCAGTAAGTAGAACTGCACTTTTGTAAGTCTCTCCCTCTTATGCCCCTTTATACATATTTTGTTCATCGAGGACGATGCATTCTCTAGCCTTGGGGGAGATTTGCATATTTTGGCTATTATCATGACATATTTTGATATCGTAGGGACATCATGCTTAAAACTTTATTTAAAACCTTTTTGTGGTATGCTGTTTAAATATGGTATTTGATGTTTTAACGATGTTGCTGTCAATGCTTTAATTATGACATTTTAAATTTTCTAATGAACCATTTCGAGTTAGTTCGAACCATGTTGAATATGTTATCTGAACCATGCAATTTGAACACGTGAACTTGTTGCATATCATTTTTTTTTAACCATAATCCTGTGTTGAAAATATTCTATGCACCCCCGCTACTTTAAAAGAACAAATCTTACATCACATTTATTACACAAAATCAACAAAGCTTCATTTGCTTATGACTCTATAATATGCTGAACGATATATTCTAGTCACCTGATTCCTTATACACTGAACATTTTATGATCGGACTTTGATAAGCCTCGTATCTAGGTATAATCTGTGCCTCTACATGCGTACTATATGCTTGGATGAAGATAGACCAAATCACTCACCAGACTTGTCCCTCTTGATAGCTTTTGGTATTGGTTTTTGTTTATGCTCCTCTAACTTGGCACTGCAAAGAGAAGAAAGAGCAATGGTACCGAGGTTGTAACTTCGAAATGCAGAATAAAAGAAAGAAAGATGGTAGTCGTACCGAAGTTATGACTTGGTAATGCCCACAAAAAGGAAAAGAAAAAGGAACAAGCAGTGATACCAAAGTTGCAACCAGGCATAGCAGAACAAAAGAAAGAAAGATGGCAGTAGTACCGAAGTTATGACTTGGCACTACCCACAAAAAGAAAAAGAAAAAGGAACGAGCAGTGGTACTGAAGTTGCAACCTGGCACTGCAGAACAATACAAAGGAAATGAAGCAGTGGTACCGAAGTTCCAACTTGGCACTGCACACAAAAAGAAGAAAAAAAGGAGAGAGAAGCAAAAAAAATGTAGTGGTACCGAAGTTATGAGCGTCGACCTTTACTGATAGTTTGTAAAGTTTATCTTTACTTGGGCACTCAAGTGGAATTCAACTCGCGTGGTGGGTAAATTTCTGACATCGATATCCAACTCATACTACAAATGTTGTCAATAGATTTAACATTGATACCTAGCTTTACATTTTGACATCTTTACAAGCTCCAGTGCTTTGTGTATCTTGTGACTAGATTATGTCTTAGCATTTTCATATCATTAAGGAATATGACTTTAGTCGAAACATTATTGTCCTGATCATTTCTTATTATTCCTTTTGCTTGAGGACAAGAAAAGATTTAAGTCTAGGGGAATTTATTGACACATATTTATATAGCATTTTACCCGAGAGGGAACGTGTGAGCCTACATTCTTCTGGGTGAGGTTTATAAATCAGGGGATCTAGGGGAAACCCATTGACGAACTGTACTTGCCTAGAGTGATTGTTTGGATCCTAGACGCGTCAGGGAGGCCGAGAGGTCATCCACACGTTGGAATCATTCGGTTGAGGGTTTATCTAATCCGTTTTGTACCCTTTGCCTGCGTTACCCGAAACAGAGCACTTAGCCTATATTTTCCCATGCGAGGTTTGTATGTAAATCAGGGGCTCGGGGAAACCCATTCACGAACTGTACTCCCCTGGTGCAAGTATCAGGATCCTAGACGCAACGGGTAGGCCAAAAGGTCATTCGCGCATCGGAATCTCATTGTACCCTTTGCCTGCATTACCTGAAAGGGAGCGCTTGAGCCTATACTCCCCTGGAGAGGTTTGTAAATCAAAAAATTTGAGGGGACCTCTTTTGATAAACTTGTACTCGGCCTGCGAAAGTATTAGGACCTTAGATGTGTCAGGTAGGCTGAAAGGTTGTCTGTGCGTCAGAACCATATGGATTAGACCGGTAACCTATCCATGGGAGTGGATAGGGCTATTGGTGAGAGCAACCTATACATTTGGTATGGATTGCCTTAAACTAGATAGGAAGTTAGTCATGGAGTTCGATTATTCACTCATAAGAGGTCAAAGAGGCGAACCCATATCCTGATTTATCTTTCATCCAAGTTCTCTCGCACAATTCCTACCTTCTATGTTCTTACTCATTTAATTAGTTCAGCATTTAAATCTCACCAATTTCGATTTTGTCTAGCTAGTAAATTTGAGATCAGTCAGTACTTGCCCATTAGTCTCTATGGGATTGATATTTTACTATTTCGATATACCTGTGTACTTGCGGGACACCTATCACCAGCTGATAGGCCAGAGAGCCACGATCAGAGGATCGCTAGATGGTACTCTAGGAAGCATACCGGCTCTACTTCCGCTTGGAAGAGGAGAGTTGCACCCCTAGAGCCAGCTCTAGTGACTATTGAGATGGAGCATACTGACGAGCAGCAGACAACTCCTACTCCTATAAATGTGGAGGAGGCTACTACTTCTAAGCCTCCTTCAGATTTACTAGAGTCTGCTATTCATGATGATACAGAGTCCATGGAGGTAGAGGACGCTATAACAGACTCAGTCCAAACTCCAGAGATTCCTTCTCCATCCTCAGCTCAGGGCGACTTACCATTCCCTAAGGCTACCTCACCAGAGTTACCAGACGATGAGGAGGGATCTCCAGAGATTTTCGCCGACTTACTAGAGATTTCTGTGGATATTCCTGAGCTACATTCATTGCCGTCAGTTGCACTAGGGCCATCTATGGCTCTTGAGATAGCACCTTCAGCACCAGAGATATCACACATACCTGAGGTGTCTGCCTCAGCTTCAATGCCACCAACCCACTCTCAGGAGATACGTTTACCATCACCTAAGTTATCTCCAGAGCAGTCACCAACCGCATCACCAAAGCCATCATCTCAAGAGTCATCTCCTCCAATGCCAGAGCTTGCTATTACTGAGAGGAGATGAGCGAGATCACCATCTCAAGTCCTAGCTCCTTATCCATGACAGATCAGATATAGGAGTAGGGACCAGGAAAGGAGATATAGAGCCATGACAGTTCAAGGGGTCCTTAGCACCCGATATTGGGATGACCAGATGATGTATCCGCAAGTGCACGAATATGTCGAAGTAATAAAATATTGAATCCCACAGGGACCTACATGCTAAGTACCAAATAGTAGAGTTCTCACTAGCTAAGTAGATGGCATATGATGTAATAAGACAAAAACAAACAATTAAAAAACTTGTTGTGAAATTTCAAAGAGACAAAGCTGGGATTGAGGTTTCATCCTCCTTAATTTCTATGACTAGACATAAATAAGTGTTTGTCAGTTATTTTTATCATGATAAAGATAAAATTTACTTAAAAAGAAATTGTCAGTTATTCTAGCATTTTAGTACGGGCACTCATATTCTCCATCCTAGAGATCATTTACTTTTAACGGTCTCATTCACTTCTTCATTTAGTTTCATCCAAACACCCATAAATTTTTCAAGCATTTCCTCCAAACTAGACTTAGGTGGATTAGGATTAGTGTTCCTAGGTTGGAATTGAGGTCTAGAGTCTGCTTGTGCCCCCTGATTACTTTTCCAGGACAAGTTCTGATGATTCCTCCATCATTATTTCTACCTTGATTGTACTCCCTTATAGTATTTGCTTATTCAGCACCCTGTTCAGCAATAACCTTACATTCCTCAGAACTGTGCCCTTGATTACCACAAATATCACAAATAGATGATGAAGCCAAAGCAGTTTGCAGATGAAAAGAATCAAATTTATTAGCTAAAGAGTCTATCTTCTCTGGTAAAGCACGCCACGCATCATTTTCATTCTTACCTTATGGAGGACGATATAACATTCCTCTTTCAGAGACATCTCATCAATCAAGGTATAAGCATCATCAATGCTCTTATTCATAAGCGCTCTACCTACAGCAACATCAACAATGATACGAGTACTATAAAGAAGACCATTATAAAAAGTATGAATTAAAACCCATTTTTCTAAGCCATGGCGAGGACACTGATGTGATCCGCAAGTGCACGGATAAATCGAAGTAATAAAATATCGATCCCACAGGGACCAATAGCTAAGTACTGATTCTTACTTAGAATAGTTAGCTAGACTAATCTGAGAGAAAATGGTCTTTATCATTGCTAAACAGAAGGGACAATAAGCTGACTAGGCAAACTTGGGTTGTAATCAATTTATGAAAATTTCAGGATTTCGGGATCACCACTCTATGCTTCATGACTTATTAAAATAAAAAGTGTCTTAAGACGGATTTACTATGTTGAAGGGGATTTATCCACATGTATAGATTGCCCCTTCTCAGTAGTACAATCTGGTGTTTATCTGACTTAATCCCCTACTCTCGTGGTTATTAACTCAAGATAAACCCAATGGGTTCTTGATAAATCTTAAGATCCCTCAAGTCAAATCGAACTACTCTCGTGTTCAAATCGACTTGTCCAAGTATTGTAGATCCGATGTCTCAATTCACTTCTCAGTAGTTCTTGAGACGTCTAAAACATGAGAATCATGGCTAGTAATTATCATGTGATTAATGCAACAATAATTGAATCTAACAAGAATAAATAACTTCATAAGATGTATAAAACTATCAAGTCATGAAAACAAGAGGGTTACGCCCTCAATCCTAAATAAAAGTTTACGCTGACATACTACACATGTTCACATTTAAGAATTTCATGTTCATGATTACAATTGGCTAAAAAATACGAAAAAGACAAAGGAAGACAAGGATTAATGTTTCCTGATGAAGATCGTCGAAAATAGTCCTTGAAATCGAAGCCTTTTCGGTGTAGAATCGCTGGTCGCCGACATGTGCCCTAGATCTCGCCTCTTCTTCGATTTCACCTTGAAAATTTGCCCAAAAAAATCCTCAAACTCGGCCCAAAGCTTCCTTAAATAGTTCCCCATCCTTGTTTTAGGTTTTCCCCAAAATATGGCTCGAAAACGGATCGAATTGGATGAGAAACAAAGTCAAATCCGAAACTGGTAGAAAACATTACGGCCGTAATTATTTTCACGGGCGGCCGTGAAACCTTCTGTTGAAAACTGGAATTGTAACCCGATAGAATTACGGCCATAATTATTTTCACGGGCGGCCATAAAACTTTGTTTAATTCCGTATTTTTGCTTGAATAAATTTACAGCCGCGAAATCTTTCACGCCCATGGCCGTAAAATGCTCTATTGAACATTGATGAAGCCGTGATGGAAATTACAGGCGTGGCCGCAATTCCTTCTGTACGTTTGGAAAATATGGCTGTAATAATTTTCATGGGGGGGGGGGTATTTTCTAAACAACTTCCAATCTCCATGAAATTTCATGGACTACTTCGTCTTGACTTGTAGAGTTCATCCATGTGCTTGGATTCATCAAAATCTATCAATTTGTAATCGTTTTTGCCTGAAGTATGATAAAATGAAGAAAGGTGAAGATTCCGAACAAACAAAAGATTTTAAGCCAAAATGAATAAAAACATGATAGAAAAGAGAGATAATTGATGGTAAAAGTATGCTAAATATATTATATAAATACATGTCATCAAAAAATCCCCCATACTTAAACTTTTACTTTTCCTCAAGCAAATAGATAAACCAATGAATTATGCTAAGTATGGAAAAGATAACTCAGTAATGAAAAATAAATTTCCAAAATATAATCACTCATTAAAGATTTCTAGCTCATGTTATAAATGACTCTAGAGAAATAAATTGTCTTCATAATTTAATCCTTAAGATTGACAATTGTCTTCAGAATTTCCAAAAAAAAAAATTTTGTATTTATTTTTGACATTCTCTAAATCGATTACCACCTTTTTTCTGATGACGAATTTAGAGTACACCGACTACATAGCCAATGTAATAGAACTCATATCTTTAAGCTAGCAGAATTGTGAGTCATAGCCGAAGATAGCGGGGTTAATGTCATAATCTTTTCTTGGTATATACCCACATAGATACATACTTTTATTTCCTTTTTTTTTCCGACTTCAACTCATGTCTTCGGTACCCCTGCCAATTTTTCGCATTGCCAAGTAGAGGAGTCTCTTTTTTTTCTGGATTTTAGATTCTTTCTTCCCAACAAATAACACAATAGACCAAACATATACAAGGCTAATCAATCAATATCAATTCAGGAAAATTATACTCATCTACTCACCTTATTTGAAAAGGATGTTTCACTCTTGAATCTAATTCCTCAAGCAATCTACTTACCAGAAAGTTATGATCAATAAGCGGAATATCAAATATGAGAATATATATCAACGAAATAAATTCAACACATAGAGTAATTAATCCATTCAAGCATTGGTATAAGACCATCTACAGCATAAATCATCAATATAAAATCACACATTATCATCAAAGATATTGCACATCAGAAAGTACATATAATCTGAGTATGATTCAAAATTCATTTAGACATTCACATGACATCATACCATAAATCAAAGAGTCAAGTCAAATACAATATCCATGAAACAATATAAAATCTCCTCCCCTACATAAAGAATACATCATCCACGATGTAATTAACAAGGAATAAGAGCATAGGAGAAAAGATACTCACAAAGCGCCACTCGTTCGTAGTATCGCCCAAACCATCCTCCTCGGAGCTGTCCTCCTCCTTGTAAATGTATCACAAAGCTCCTACAAAATATAGATAATAATCAAAAGGGGAAACTATTCTAAAAGCATCATATAAGATTCATAGCATAACTTCCAAAAGCAAATAACTAACCTATACTACCAAGAAGTAAAATAACACAAAAATAAAAACTGAGAATGAAAAAGAGAGATAGTGCTTGGGTTGCCTCCCAAGAAGAGCTAATTTTAACGTCGCTAGCTCGACCAAAAAAAACCCTAAACAAGTAACGACTCCTCGAATCGTATCTGCATGCTTTCCTTGTTTTGCTCTTTGATCTCTGAATATGTAAGGCTTATCCCAAAAATAATGTTTTACTTTAGCTAAGAATTTCTTTCTTCCCTTATCTTCATCAAACGATTTCAACCCTTCCTTTCTTTTTTGTCTCTTCCTCTGAATTTTCTACTTCTTTAGAAGTAATTTAGTCTCCTCCTCATTAAGCTAACATACTTCATCATTAGAATTCACACTACAATCCACAAAAGTGTAACTTTCAAAGTCAGAATGTTCAGCAAATAATTTATGCACACCAGTCAAAATATCATTCACATATTAATAGCAAGATCCATTATAAGATGGGTTTTTTATAGTTTGAGAAGTATCAAGATTTGCATTAATATTACAGGAAAAGTAGAGTTCTCTCTAAGAAATTCATACCTGAGGTTATTTGAGAGAGTTTTAAATCCATACCTCTTTCCTCCATCACTGTCATCACCTTTGATAAAACATACTTCAAGAGGACCTTTATCTAACTTGGAATTAATAGTCATCGGTGAAGTGTCTTCCAAGACTTCTACACTACAACAAGATCCTGCAAAAGAAGGCTTCTTTAGATTTTCTATCAGATCAAAATCTACAAAATCCTCACCTATCTTAAAAGTTAGCTTCCCATTTTTGACATCAATATTTACGCCAGCAGTCACCAAAAATGGGCGACCTAAGATTATGGGAAGCCTAGAGTCTTCTTCCATCTCGAGGACAACAAAATCAACAGGAATAAAAAACTTACCGACCTTTATGGGCACACCCTCTAAAATACCTACTGGATGTCGTACAGAGCGGTCGGCTAACTGAAGTGAAATAGAAGTGGGCTTTAAATCTCCAATGTCAAGCTTTTTTACAAACAGAGTGTGGCATCAAGTTGACACTAGCCCCTAAATCACACAGAGCATGGTCAATAGTCATATCACCAATTAAACAAGGAATAGAAAAGCTCCCTGGGTCCTTAAGCTTAGGTGGCAGCTGTTGGGAAACCCCGGGGACATTTTTACAATTTTTCAGAGTCATAGACATACATACATACATTGCACAGCGGAAGAATGTCCCCGAAACAGGCCGGTCCCAAAAACCCAGTGAAGATCGCAAGCAAGAGAGTCGACACGATGAGTTAGGAAATACCTTAGAGCAAGATGAGGTCGATGTCGTGATAGGCGCCCAAGCGTGCGCCCTCTGTAGTCTCACACACACGGATGCCTCGAGTCCTCTTCTTCCACGCCCGGTGCTAGCCTCGGGAAGAAGATCCAAGCCTTAGGGAGATGCTCCAATCACCTTGCGCCACCACCAAGGAGGGATGCGCCAAAGAGGATGAAGAGGAGAGGAAACCGTCAAGAGCTTTCTTCACTTGCGCCAAGAAGAAGAAAGGAAGAAGACTTGTGGCCACTTGATGGAAGAGGAAGAGGTTGCACCACCTTTGTTCCTTGCTCTCGCCCCTCTTGATGTGTTCACACCTCCAAGGATGAATCATCTTAAGAGGGGGTGGCTAGGGTCACATATATAGGGCAAGAGGCGGTTAGGGCAAGGGCTAGGATCATGACAAGTGTAGGGCTAGGATGAGGAGGTTTGATGCAAGGAAAGTCTCCAACACTTTACCATAAACTTCATTCAACCTTTCCATAATTGCCCAAGTACCATATCAGCCCAAGACATGCCTTAAAGGCATACATACCATCAAGGGAGAAGGGCTAGGCGCCAATTGCTTCCTTAATGAAGCAATTTTGCCACCCTAACCCCATTATGCCCCTTAGGCGCCAATGGGGTTGGGCTTCTCCCCATTATACCCTTTTAGCCTCTCTTCTCTTCATGAGAACTTGTTATTGGGCTTCATTGGATAATGAGCTAGCCCAAACTTCATCACATGGGTTGATTAAGCATTTGGATCCAATCCAATGTAACCCTAATCTAATGTGACCAACCATGGTCAAATACGGGTCAACCTGCCAAAAATGAAGTTTGGCTCCAATAACATTCTTCCATCTCATCAGGCCCATTAGCGCTGATGAAATCTCCCAATTAGATCCGACTTATCCAATAACTCGATCATAAGACTTCCCGATCAATACGAGAACTCAAGTATCAAGGTGTGCGACCCTGTAGGTTCCTTCTGACGCCAGCAGTGCTGACTAAAGGTCACCACAAGCAGTGAGTGGCACCTAGCAGTGCATCGTTGCTACCCAGGTCATTGGAATGGATATCGACATCGACATCCCCATCATCGCAACTAGGTACAGATGCATTGTAGTCTCTTTGCCGAACTGATATCCGATTGGACAAGTGTGTCACCACTTATTTTCACCCAATCACATGGCTATGACTAAAACAGGTTCTCACCTAGGTATGGCCATACACTCTCAGTCATAGAACCATAGAGGAGCTCCATGGATATCATACTTCCTTAAGGAAGGGTCAAATCCTTTGTCTGTCCATTGACCTTCTCATATGGGTCGTGACATGCTCAATGACAACCATTATGACCTCCCAACTATGGCGAGGTGTTAGGTTGTATCTAAGCAAGTCCCTAACCATATAGAATGATCAATGACCTCAAGTCAAGGGATCAATGCATCTCCTGTCACTTGTGAGGATAACTCATGACACCAAGTCATAGCCTCACAGCGGGTCTATCCAGTATATCCTCCAATGATATACCCATGTGTCTGCGTTAGCACCACGTGCCTAACCAGCCCACATACCAGTCTCACAAGTACCATAGTTGTCCCATATCCACTAAGGTACATCGATTGGGGACTATAGTTCGAGCACAGATCCAATCTGTCTCCAGGGACATTATCATGTTAGTACATATGCGCAAATGTAAACAAACATAGATAACGACAATGCTAGAATGATATAAATATCAAAGTCAAGTAGTACATAAGTGGACCAAAACTAGGTCCTAGGGCATATACACCAACAGCAGCTTGTTCTGGATTATAGCACTGCACTCCTCAGTAAGTGCGACTGTTCCATGCTCCTCCAACTTTCTCTTGTTGGACAAAATCTCCTTCAAAAACATGGCATACAAAGGCATCTACAACAAAGCATCAGTGAAAGGTCTATTAATATAAAGCTTTTTAAGTATCTCTAAAAATTTTCCAAAGTGCTTATCAATTTTAGCCTTTATCAATCTCTGAGGGAAGGGTATTGGTGGTTTGTAGGAAGGTGGTGGTACATAAACTGGCTCTGGCTCCCTTTCTTCCAAGGTTGTTTCTCCTTCTTTTCCCTCTTCCTTTGTAGATTCAGAATTTTGCTCCTCTGGTTCTTTTGTAAAATCTGGCGCTCTGGGTTCCTCCAACTGTTTCCCACTGCGTGTAATAATGGCATTGCAGTATTCGCGTGGGTTTATCTCTGGCTTCCCCGGTAGTCCGCCTGTAGGCCTGCTTGAAGAGCTAGCCTACTGAGCTATTTGAGTTTCCAACATCCTCTGATAAGTCTTTATAGACTCTACCTCGGAACTGAGATTCTTGATGGACTCATTGACATGTCTGAAGTTATCATCCTGCTTCTCAAATTGTTGTATGAACCTTTCATTTTGCTTTGCCTGTGAGGCAATGAAATTTTCTATCATAATCTCCAAGTTAGACTTTTGGGGTGCTGGAGGCTGGTTATACTGTCTTGGCTGAAAATTAGATGGTTGTTGATTGTTGTTCTAGGGTGCTTGACTTTGATTTTGATCACTCTTCCAAGAAAGATTGGGATGGTTCCTCCAACCAGGGTTGTAAGTACTCGAGTATGGGTCATTCTGAGGTCTTCCATTATAGTTCTCAATTGCCTTAACTTGTTTAGAATTGCACTTCCCCTGTGTAGAAACTCCTAACTAACAATCCTCTGCATTATGTCCTACATTGCCACAAATTTCACATGAGATAGCATTAACGGTGACAGAATTAACATTCAAAGAATTTATTTTATGGGTCAAAGAATCAACCTTGGCGGCAAGCGAGGCGATAGCATCTAAATCATACTTACCTGATGCCTTAGCAGATGGTCCTCTCTCACTTACCCATTGACAATGGTTCAAAGCCATCTCCTCGAATAGATCAATCGCCTCATCCATGGTCTTATTCATGATTGCTCCACTAGTGGCAGCATCAACTGTCATACGAATGTTATAATTAAGGGCATTATAGAAAGTATGGACTAATACCCACTTCTCAAGGTCGTGATGTGGACACATCCTCTGAAGCTCCTTAAATCGGTCCCATGCTTCATATAATGATTCTCCTTCCCTCTGAACAAAATTCATGATCTGGTTCCTTAGATGAGCATTCTTACTCGGGGGAAAGTATTTTGCTAGAAAGGCATTGGAGGGCTCCTCCCAAGTCGTTATGGAACCTGACAGTTTTGAATGCAACCATGCACGAGCCCTGTCCCTGAGAGAAAAGGGAAATAACCTGAGTCTCAAGGCATCACTAGAAATACCATTCATTTTCAAAGTATCGCAGTATTCAAGAAATATGGAAAGGTGCATATTAGGGTCCTCAGAAGGTAGTCCTCCAAATTGGTTTTGCTAAACCATGGATAGTAGAGAAGGCTTGATTTCGAAGTTATTCGCCTCAATGTTGGGGCAAACAATACTAGAGCGAACTCCTTGATAGTTTGGATTTGCATAGTCCTTAAGAGTTCTAGGTTGTGGGTTTGCGTCATCCATCTTGGATTCTTCAGTCTTCTTTGCTAATTGTTTCCTACGCAAGCGAAAAGTTTGTTCTGGTTCCGGATCTTCTTCAAATAGCTTTCTAGAACACTTGGGCATAAACAATCAACAAATTAGGCTAAAAATAGAAAGCATTCACTAGATGCAGAAAAGAAAAGAATTATAAAGAAAACAAAAGCCTAGTCTATCAATTCTTAGAGTAAATCAATTTTAGCGAAATTGGACCCCGGCAACGGCGCCAAAAACTTGATGTGATCTGCAAGTGCACGGATAAATCGAAGTAATAAAAATCTATCCCACAGGGACCAATAGCTAAGTACTGATTCTTACTTAGAATAGTTAGCTAGACTAATCTGAGAGAAAATGGTCTTTATCACTGCTAAACAGAAGGGACAATAAGCAGACTAGGCAAACTTGGGTTGTAATCAATTTATGGAAAGTTCAGGATTTCGGGTTCACCACTCTATGCTTCATGACTTATTAAAATAAAAAGTGTCTTAAGACGGATTTACTATGTTGAAGGGGATTTATCCACATGTACAGATTGCCCCTTCTCAGTAGTACAATCCGGTGTTTATCTGACTTAATCCCCTACTCTCGTGGTTATTAACTCAAGATAAACTCAATGGGTTCTTGATAAATCTTAAGATCCCTTAAGTCAATTTGAACTACTCTCGTGTTCAAATCGACTTGTCCAAGTATTGTAGATCCGACCTCTCAATTCACTTCTCAGTACTTCTTGAGACGTCTAAAACATGAGAATCATGGCTAGTAATTATCATGTGATTAATGCAACAATAATTGAATCTAACAAGAATAAATAACTTCATAAGATGTATAAAACTATCAAGTCATGAAAACAAGAGGGTTACGCCCTCAATCCTGAATAAAAGTTTACGCTGACATACTACATATATTCACGTTTAAGAATTCCATGTTCGTGATTACAATTGGCTAAAAAGTTTGAAAAAGACAAAGGAAGACAAGGATTAATGTTTCCTAATGAAGATCGTCGAAAAAAATCCTTGAAATCGTAGCCTTTTCAGTGTAGAATCGCTGGTCGCCCCCTGTGCCCTAGATCTCACCTCTTCTTCAATTTCACCTTGAAAATTTGCCCAAAAAAAACATCAAACTCAGCCCAAACCTTCCTTAAATAGTTCCCCATCCTTGTCTTAGGTTTTCCCCAAAATTTGGCTCGAAAATGGATCCAATTGGACGAGAAACGAAGTCAAATCCGAAACTGGTGGAAAACATTACGGCCGTAATTATTTTCATGGGCGGCCGTGAAACCTTATGTTGAAAACTGGAATTGTAAACCGATAGAATTACAGCCGTAATTATTTTCACGGGCGGCAGTAAAACTTTCTGTTTAATTCCGTATTTTTGCTTCAATAAATTTACGGCCGTGAAATCTTTCACGCCCATGGCCGTAAAATGCTCTGTTGAACATTGATGAAGCCGTGAAGGAAATTATAGGCGTGGCCGTAATTCCTTCTGTATGTTTGGAAAATACGGCCGTAATAATTTTCATGGGGGGCATATTTTCTAAACAACTTCCAATCTCCATGAAATTTCATGGACAACTTCGTCTTGACTTGTAGAGTTCATCCATGTGCTTGGATTCTTCAAAATCTATCAATTTGTAATCGTTTTCACCTGAAATATGATAAAATGAAGAAAGGTGAAGATTCCAAACAAACAAAAGATTTTAATCTGAAATGAATAAAAACATGATAGAAAAGAGAGATAATTGATTGTAAAAGTATGCTAAAAATATTATATAAATACATGTCATCAAACACTTCCATTGCAATTCATTAAAGCGCTCCCATGCTTCACTCAGTGACTCACCATCTCTCTATGCAAAACTAGTGATTTGGTTTCTCAACTGGATTGTCTTACTTGGTGGGAAGTACTTAGATAAGAAAGCATTTGAAACTTTATTTCATGTGGTGAATATTCCAGTCAGCTGGGATTATAGCTAGGCACGTGCTTTGTCCCTGAGGAAAAAAGAAAATAATCTCAGTTTTAAGACATCATTAGATACACCATTAATGTTAATGGTGTCACAATATTCAAGAAAAAAAGAGAGATGTTGATTAGGATCCTCAAGTGGTGTTCCTCCAAACTGATTCTATTGTATCATTGATAGCAAGGCTGGTTTAATTTCAAAATTATTAGCCTCAATCGTTGGCCAAGCTATACTAGAGTGTATTCCAGGTGGATTTGGTGCTACATAATCCCTGAGCGATCTTCTTTCTTCCATAGTTGGTTCCTTCTCCTTTTTCTCTTCAAATCTGAGTTTCCTACGCAATCTAAAAGCTTTTTCAATTTCAGGATCTAATGGAATTAGTAGTCCCGATCTAAGGGTCATGTGCATAAACAAGTAAAAGAATTGAATAAACTTAGAATCTCATAAAAATAGCAAAAAGAACTCACAGCCTGTGAAAACTTGCAAAACCAGAAAATAAAGTTAAATCTAAGATAAATAAAACTTAGTCTAGCAATACTATCAACTATTTTGATATTAACAAAACTAAGGTCCCCGGCAACGGTGCCAAAATCTTGATGTGTCTGCAAGTGCACGGATACGTCAAAGTAATAAAATATTGAATCCCACAGGGACCTACGTGCTAAGTACTAAATAGTAGAGTTCTCACTAACTAAGTAGACGGTATATGATGTAATAAGATAAAAGCAAACAATTGAAAAACATGTGAAATTTCAAAGAAAGAAAGTAGGGACTGAGGTTTTATTCTCCTTAATTTATATGACTAGACATAAATAAGTGTTTGTCAGTTATTCTTATCATGATAAAGATAAAATTTACTTAAAAAGAAATTGCCTCCTCTTGGACCAACAATTTGCATAGAACAGCCATCACTCTTGTGACTTACTGCTCAGTGTTAAATAAAAGTAAATAAGAATAAGTAATCAAATCTACTTTCGTAAATTTGATTCCTAAGTCGAAATCTCAAGTAAAATTAAATAAGAATAAGTTATCAAATCTACTTTTGTAAATTTGATTCCTAAGTCGAAATCTTAAGTAAAATTAAATACTCTCATATCTTAATTTTACAGATTTTACTAATGGTTTCCAACAATCAAAATCACCTTTCGGTCCATATTATCATGTCTGTAACAATAAAATACCTAGGTCAAAAAAATTAACATATAAATATGCTTCAAAAATTAGGATTTTAGAACAAATCTATTCTCATAGCCTAAGTTCTTAAAACCACAATTTAAGGATTCCGAGTTTGTAAGTCACCTCTCGGTATATATTACAAACTATATGTCATGCTAATATTTCAAATCTAGAAACTTTAAAGACAATAATCACAAGAGAAAAATTATCACTTCAAGAACAACTGATAAATTAAAATTTATCTAGTCATTACAAAATTTAAGGGGGATTACTTCCTCTGACCCAAAGAGGTTTTACGCTATCATGATGGAAGAAATACAATAATTATTCATCTCAGAAAAATCAAAGTTCAAAAAGAAGTAAAAATTAATTTTACTATTTTGACGGGTGAAGCTAATTTTCACAGCTGTGATTTTCGATGAAGAACAATCCTAGGCTCGTCGATCCACTGATTTCTCTTCCAATCGAACTCCTTTTGATATGAAACTTTCTGTGTATCCTCTCCTCCACCAAGCACACCTTCCCTAAAAATTTGGTTGCTGGAGATGAGCTCATTGTTTTCCGGCGAGGAACTCTTCTTCGGCGGCACTTCCCTCTGTAGCTAATCAAAATTCATGATGAATCATAGCCAAAAAAATCCAAGGATCCCCCAAAAATTGCTCCAAAGCTTCCTTATATACTTCCCAATCCTTCCAATAGGTTTTACCCAAAATTCAGAGTGAAATAGAATCAAATCGAGGGAAAATCCGAGTCAAACTTGAAACCAGTGAATGGAATTATGGCCGTGATAAATTGCATGGTAGTGCCGTGATTTTTTTTATGTGTGTTTTTCTGCTCAAATCATAGCCATGATAAAAATTACGGTGAGATAATTATGGTCATGATAATTGGTGACACTGAAATTTATAGTAAATTTCATGTCATTTCATATATCTTTTTGTGTCAAATTTATGAACCTTTGCTCATTTTTATTCCTTTTTTATCAAATTCTGTGGAATCTACACTCTTTTCAGTTTTTGATGATTTTTGGGTAAAAAGGCACGATTTTTAGGCGTTTTCAAGCAATTCAGATGCATGGATGAGTTCCCACCATCAAGAGGAGATTACACGATAAATTTCATAAAGATTGGAGCTTCAAACCAAATTACAGCAGGATCGTAATCTATATTACGGTACCGTAATTTTGACGGCTACCGTAATATCAGAGCACTACCGTAATTTGGGAATTTTTCATCCAGAAAGATTTTTGGAAATTACAGCACCACCGTAAGTACTTTCACAGGCCGTAATTTGGAGCTCTTTTCGACCATAAATTTTGGCTGAAATTACGGAACTACCATAAAGGATTTCACGGTACCGTAATTCTTGATAGATTTCCACCCGAGAACTCGACTGAAATTACGGCAGTGCTGTAATCATTTTTACGGGCGTAATTACAACCTCGAGACGTGATTTTCACGGTCAAATTTGAGTCCGATTTTTGCGGGATCGATTGCGGATGATCCAGACCATTAAATCAAAAGCTGTAAGAAGCAAAAAGGGAGCTTTCGACGAGATGAAGAATTAGACACCAAAAGCCTTAAATTTCAACCACTAACAAAGGAGAACTCGACTTTCAAACCGCCGCCTTAGGGTTCACCGCCGGGAAGCGTACAGCGCATCTCCGGCCATGAAATTTGAAGGGAAGCTTCGCCTGGAGCCAGAGAACATACCCCAGAAGTTTCAACGTGAAAGGATCTCGATCGGAGGAGAAATCGACGAAGAACCCAGCGCTAGCAGTGTTCACGCTTGATTATTACGGCTGTAATTTTCATTACAACCATGTGGTTATTTGTTCTTCCCCTTTCTTTTCGATTTCCAATCGCTAGAAACTATGGTTTATTGTAATCTTTTCTCCATGCTAGCTTAAACCTTTTGTGGGACATGGGGGAGTAATTCCCTTTGATTTCTCAATGACTAGATAACTTTTATTTTCGTCAGAATAGTTTTATTATGATGATTGTACTTATGTGATAGATTGCTCTATTATTCTCCATAGTTTTCTTATTATCATGCATGATTCTAGAGTTTTCACAATAGACTGAAAAGTGACTTGCTTGAGAACTTGGAACCCTAAAATTGAATAATAGGAACTTACTATAAGCATTTAGGTTAGTTCTTATTTCATGATTTTAGAATAATAATTGCCATGTTTGAAAAAAAAAATCTAGGATTGAGCTATTTTGTCAAACGGGAAGATCTTGTGCGAAAGCAAGGATTAGAACGTTGGAAAACCATAAGTAGAACTTGTGTTGAGACTCGGATGCACGAAAGTGATCCTTGAGATTCCACTCGACATGATCCACTTAGAATTTAGATGCACTAAAGTGATCCTTGAGTTCTTCGATGGATGATTTACTTATTTTCATCTTAGGATAGATCTTGCGCGAAAGCGAGGATCGGTCCCTGCATGGTTATCTGCACGAAACTGAGATAATCCTTTTATGAAGTAAATTATGTCTTTATCATGATAAAATTAAACTGACAAATTTATATTCATATCTAGTCATAGAAATCAAAGTGGATGAAACCCTAGTCCCAGTCTCTCACTCTGGTATTTTCGATAATTCACTTGCATAGTTTCGACTGCCTAGATAGTAAGAAATCGATTATTTGGTACTCGACAAACGAGGTCTCTATGGGATCGATATTTTTTATTACTTCGAGTATCCATGCACTTGCGGACACAGCAGGTTTTTGGACACAACAAGTTTTTGGCGGCAACGCCGGAAATAAGTTTCTGTCTAGCTACTTGTTGGGATACAACAAGTTTTTGGCGCATTTACCGGGGACCTTAGTTTTGTCATTATTGAAGATATTGAGAGTATTGCTAGGCTAGGTTTTATTTTTTATTTATTTTCTTTTCTCTTGAAATTATTTGATCTATCTACTTTGTATGCGCAGGAATCTTAGATCAGGACCTCTTGTACCTTTTGATCCTGAGATAAACAAAACTCCTAGACTGTGCAGGAAGTTGAGATTTGAAGAAAGACAACAAGAAGAAGAAGAACTGACCATGGCAGAACAAAGATCACTTAGGGACTATGCAGCCCCTAATCCATGAGAGATTCATTCTAGCATTGTTAGACCGGTCATAGAGGCTAATAACTTTGAGATTAAGCCTGCTTTTCTTTCCATGATTCAACATAACCAGTTTGGAGGATCTCCTCTTGAATATCCTAACCAACACCTTTCTTTATTTCTTGAATTTTGTGATACAATTAATATTAATGGAGTTTCTAACGATGCACTAAAATTGAGACTATTTCCTTTTTCTCTTAGGGACCAAGCGCGATCTTGGCTTCAAGGACAACCTACCGGTACCTTTACAACATGGGAGCAACTGTCCAACGCCATTTTGATGAAATATTTTCCTCCAAGCAAGACCATGCAAATGAGAAATCAGATTTCAAGCTTTCAATAGAAGGATGGTGAATCATTCAGTGAGGCATGGGAGCGATTCAATGATTTACAACGGAAGTGTCCTCACCATGGCATTGAAAATTGGGTTTTAATTCATACTCTTTACAATGGTTTGTTTTATAATACTAGACTAACTGTTGATGCTGCTGTAGGAGGAGCTCTGATGGGCAAAACCATTGATGATGCTTTCAATTACTTGGAGTGATGGCTTTGAATCATAACCAGTGGAATTTAGAGAGAGGAGTGCTTTATAAACCTTCCCAAGGTAAGAATGAAAGTGATGGTTGGCACACCTTGGCAGAGAAGGTAGACTCTTTATGCAATAGATTTGACTCAGTTAAGATGCAAACTTCTGTTATTTCTTCATCTCTTGTTTGTGATATATGTGGTAACAATGGTCATGTCTCTGAAGATTGTAAAGTCATTGCTAGTCAGGATAGTGAACATGTTAATGCATTAGAGAACTATAATCAAAGTAGAACTAATGATCCCTATTCTAGTACTTATAACTCTGGATGGAGAAATCACCCTAACTTATCTTAGAAAAACAACAGTAATGTAGGGGGACAAACTGAAAGCAAAGGATACCAAAGGCCAAATCCAAATCAAAATCAAAATTCAAATCAGAATTCAAACATCGAGTCCATGCTTGAAAAGATGATGGCTAATCAAAATCAGTTCATGCAAAATAAAAATAAGGAAATTGAAGATCTCAAGGAAATGGTTAGTCAATTAGCTTCACAAGTAGGATCTTTAACAGCCCACAACAAAATCTTAGAAAATCAAATTACTCAACAAGCTAGTAGTTCTTACAGACCCCTTGGAAAATTACCTACTAAACTTGAGTTGAACCCTAGGGAGCACTATAATGCTATTATTACTAGAAGTGGGAAACAATTAGAAGAACCTGAAGGGAAAGTTGAAAACAATGAAAAAGAGCCTAATGATGATCATGATGATGAATTAGAGTTAGAAAAATCTTCTGAGCATGAACAAACCCAAGCTAGTTTGCCACCTCAAAAGGGTGATGAACCAAAAAGGGATGTGCCATGTGAGAAAGATGATTCTAGACCTAATTTACCTCCACCTTATAGGCCACCTATACCCTTTCCACAAAGGTTAGTGCAAGCAAAACTTGATAAACAATTTGGCAAATTTCTTGAAGCTATATCTCAGATGCCATCATATGCAAAATTTTTGAAAGAGATCTTGTCTAACAAAAGAAAATTAGATGACTATGGTACTTGTACCATGGCTTTAACTGAGGATTGTAGTGCTTTCATCCAAAATAAATTCCCACCAAAACTGAAGGATCCATGTAGTTTTTCTATACCTTGTTCAATTGGAAGCATGGCTTTTGACCGAGCATTATGTGATTTAGGAGCCAGTGTAAGCCTAATGCCTTTATTTATTTGCAGGAAGCTAGACATTGGAGAGCGTAAACCCACATCCATATCTTTATAGCTCGCCGATAGCTCGGTAAAGTATCCTATAGGTATTCTAGAGAATGTTCCAATCAAGGTAGGGGAATTTTTCATACCTGTAGATTTTGTAGTTTTAGACATGGAGGAAAATCATAAAAATCCCTTAATTCTTGGTAGATCCTTTTTAGCTACTACTGGAGCTCACATAGATGTAAAAAAGGGGAAAATCACTTTTGATATTTGTGAAAAAATAATGGAATTAGATCTTACTGATTCTTTGAATAAACTATCATATTCTGGATCATGTTGTAGTGTTGACATAGTTGATGATGTTGTTTGTGATGTTTGTAATTTATTTGATGAATCCTCTAATTTGGAAACTAACATTTTTTTTTTAGGATATTGATAGAGGATTACAGGAGAAAGGGCATCAAATTTCTGGAAAAAGAAGAAAAAGAGAAGAAGAAGAAGAGGCTCTAAGTTGTTTGACAAAGGAAAGAAGATATTGAGTAAATTTGGACACTGTTTCAAGGCTGAGCCTTATGTGATTGAAAGAGATGCTCAAATCAAAGAAAAATCAGAATGCAAATTGAGGAAATCAGAACCAAAACTGAGTGCAAAACGGTCAAGCTAAAGACCTTTAAATTAGTGCTTCTTGGGAGGCTACCCAAGCTTTCTAACTTTAGTTTGCTTTATTTTATTTACTTTTTCCTTAGTTTGCACTTAGAACTAATTTTTTCTTTTATTTTTGTAGGTAAGCGAGTTTTGGTGCAAATTACGACACTACCATAATGCATATTACTGTACCGTAATTTCTGTCAATTTTGACCAGAAGGTTGTGACGAGATTACGGCCCTGTCGCAAGTATTTTCACGATACTGTATTTTGTGTCCAAAATCGACCCAAGAGTGTTTTCGAAATTACGGCACTGCCACAATGAATTTTACGGTGCCGTATTTTTGAGTTATTTTTTTTTACTTATTTTCGTCAAAAAAATTGAACTTTTTACGGCACTGCCGTAACCATTTTTGTGGTACCATAATTTTTATCTGTTTTTGACTTGAGAGTTTTCTAAAAATTATGGCGGGACCGTAAGCTTCTTCACGGTACCGTAATTTGAGACGCTTTTCGACCTGAGAGTTGGAGCCAAATTACGGTACTACCATATTTATTTTACGGGCCGTGTTTTTTGATTTCACTAGAATATAGCACTGCCATAATGAACATTACGGCCGTAATTCTGTTTTTAGACACGATTCCTATGCCATTTTTTGGGGTTTTTTGGGCCATGTTTTGAGCTTTCTCACTCGTTCGAGCGCCGAACTTCAAACTCCGACCTTCATAGCATGCCGGCGACCCTTCCTTTTCGGTTTTCACCGCCGATCTGGTACTCTTTCACCTGATTTCTCGATTTTGGTGAGTTCTTATGCATATTCCGCCCCTTTCATCGTTTGTCTTTGATTCTTGGTCGTTTTCAGAGATTCTTGTTTCCATTTACTTCTTAGATGATAGGCAACCAGTTCTTGTCCATTTCTAGAATTTTAGATCAATTTCTGAGAGAGATTTGAGTTTAAACAAGTTGGATTTGCTGAGATTTACTGTTCATGTTCGCCCCTTTTCATTTTTAGCTGAAATGTTGAAGTTTAAGCATGATTTTAACTGACTCTTACTCCTATTATGCTTGATGAGTATTGACATTCATGTAGAAAGTGTTATTGGAGTCCTATCTTTGCTCTACTTTGCTATATTGTGTTGTCAATCTTGAGCTGCAACTTAGTTCGTTCATTCTTGAAGTTCACTCATGGCACCTAAGATCAAACAAGTTGTTTCGAAGAAGAGAGGAAAAGGACCAGCCACATCTTCTACACCACCAAATCCCTATGGCATTGTTTTTAGGGATGAAATTCAAGAATCCAGATACAATCAATTGGTTGAAAGAAGGGTTATCAATACCAAATATGTTGATAGAAGGACTTTAGAGGTACTTGGGCTTTATGAGGATGTGATGTGGATGTTTGAGCAAGTCAAGGCTAGAAGATTTTTTGAGATGACACCTTACACTTATTTGCCACTTACTTTGGAATTTCAAAGCAGCTTGAATGTGGATCTAAGAGAGTTTTCTGATGGACCTGTTGAGGGAGAGATCACATTCAGATTGGCTAATGTTGAGAGAAAGCTAACCACAAGAGAAGTTAGATCTATATTTCACTTGGGTTCTGGGGGATTTATAGAAATACCAATTAGATTTATTGAACATGTGTTTTGGAACCAGATAACCCATGAGACTCACTTTTTTGCTGTGTCTTCTAGAGCTTCAAAGATCACGAACCCCTGTATCAAGTATGTGCATAGAGTTCTTGCCCACACTGTCTTTGGCAGAGGAGACAGTGATGGCATGGTAAGACAGTCTGAGCTCTATCTTCTATGGGGAATGCTCAATGGAGTAGTAGTAGATGTTGCATTCTTTATGATGAAACACATGGATAAAGTGGCTAGGGCTAAGAGGGGTGCCATTGTGATAGGAGGGCTGATTACACCTATAGCCCTACATCTGAATGTTGAGCCATATGGGATTGAAGTGGCAAGGGGGAATGCAAGACTTGATCTTGAGTCTTGCATGGCAATGAAAATGATAGTTAGAGAAGGGGATGTCTTTTGTTTGGTCCTTGGACCAAATGCCCCTACTCTACCATTACCCCATCCAGAGAAAACCACTGTGAAAGAAAGAACGAATTGGAAGCTTTCACCGAGCGCCACCGAGGCCACCTTCACGCCACCTCTGAGTGCAGTTCCACCACCACCAACTTGGGGTGGAAGGGATGATCCTTATGGTATGGAGTCACCATCTCACCGGCCTGCAGATCCTACTACCCCAGCTGCTGGATCTTCCCACATACCTATTGGAGGATGGTCTAGTGCTTTTGACCCAAGATTCTAGGCACTCTCGGCAGAGATATATCATCAGGGACATCGTATGGAGAGGATGATGGACACCATAGGGGAGATGAAGGACTCGATGTTGGTGTATATGCCCTAACGACCAATGTGTGGACATGGTCAGGCATTGGTTGAATGTACTTTGATAGAACTATTACTCTTTATATAGGCATGGTCGTTATTATGCAGACTTCTCTACCTGCGTTGATGTATTGAGTTGCATAAATAATGTCCCAGGAGTTTGGATTGGATCCATTCTCATAAGCTATCCCCAGACAAGGTACCTTAGCAGATATGGGACAGCTTTGGTACATGTGAGACTGGTGTATAGGCTGGTTAGGTGCGGGACACAGTAACGCAGACATACAGGTGCATTGGATGCACTGGAGTGATCCACCGTGAGGATTGACTTGTCTAGTCAACAAGTCAATCTCACATGCAAGAGGTTTGTATTGATCCTTAGACTTGAGGTATTCATGTCTAGACTTGATGAAGTGTATGCTTTAATACAGTCTTACGTCTCTCCGTAATTGGGAGATCAAAACGACTGTCATTGGGCATGTCATAAGTCACGTAGAGACATGGATGACCAATAGTAGGATTTGCCCCTTCCTTCCGAGGAAGCATGATATCCACCTCGGGGCACCCCACCTTATTGGTGCATGACAGGAAAGTGTGGCCACACTTGTTGAGTCATGACCAATGCATTGGATAATAAACTTGAGACTAATCCAATGGCAGGATATCAACTTAGGCAAAGGGATCTGTAATGCAATAGGAATCCTCGTTGCTTGTTAGGAGTTGTTGCCATAATGACTTAAGTCCTATGACATGGGTAGTAGTGACGTGTTGCTAGATACCCCTCACTACTTATGATGTTTACATCATTGCCATCGTCATATGGATCCTACGGGGTCACACGCAATAGACTCTTGACGTTGCTTTAATCAGAAGCCTTAGGATCAAGTTATTGGATAACTTGGATCCATTTGGAAGATTTCATCAGCGCCAATGGGCCTGATGAGTTGGAAGAAAGTTATTGGAGCCAAACTTCATTTTTGGCAGGTTGACCCAAAATTGACGTAGATTGGTCACATTTGGATTAGGGTTGCATTGGATTAGATCCAATGGCTTAATCAACCCATGCCATGAAGTTTGGGCTAGCTCATTATCCAATGAGGCCCAATAATTAGTTGTCATGAAGAGGAATTAGCTTAAAAAGGGTATAATGGGGAGAAATCTCACCCCATTGGCGCCTAGGGGCATAATGGGGTGATGGAGGCGCCTTTGCTTCATTATGGAAGTAAAGGGCGCCTAGCCCTTCTTCCTTGGAAGGAATACTTGCCTCTAAGGTAAGTCTTGGGGCTGATATGGCTTGATGGCTCTTTTGGAAAGAGCTTGGGCACATATGGATAGTAGGGTAAGCTATATAGTAATGTCTTGGAGACTTACCTTACCTAAAACCCTAGTTTCTCCCAAAATTCTTACCCTAGCCGAAACTCCTCATGCTTGTTGCGCCTTGCTCTTCCCTTGGATAGAATGCATGCATCTAAGGCATGTCTTGGGCTGATATGGCCATTGGGCAAATTAGGATAGGTTGAATGAGGTTTATGGTAAAGTCTTGGAGACTTTCCTTACCTCAAGACCCCTTTATCCTAGCCGCCCACTTGGCATGATCTTAGCCATTGCCTTGCTGCCTCTTGTCCTATTTATAGGACCCCTTACCGCCCCTTCCATGGTTGGACTTTAAGGAGGCGTGAACACACATAGAAGGGAGAGAGAGCAAAGCAAAGGGCGACAACAAGGTGGTGCAAACTTCTTCCTTGGAGCCGCAAGTTCTTCCTCTTCCTCTCTTCTTGGCGCAAGGATTCTTTGTGCTTGGTGGTGTCTTCTTGTCACAAGCCCTCATCGTCCCTTGGCCATAGGCGCACCTTGGAGGTGGCGCAACCAAAGAAGAAGAGGGAAGTCCTTGGCGGCATCATCTTCCCTATCCCCTCCTTGGCGCAACTTCTCTTGAAGGTGGCGCAAGTGGAAGTGAAGGCTTGATTCTCTTCCCGAGGCTAGCACCGAGCGTGGAAGGGAGCAACGATCAAGGAGTCGACGCGTGGATACTTGTAGAGGGCGAACACTTGGGCGCCTTCAACATGGCTTCGACATCTAAACAAGCAATAAAGGTACTAACCCTAACACATCCTTGTGTTCTCTCACTCGCAAGGATCCTTGGGAAAGGAATGTGTTTCGGGTGTAATACTTCTTCCACTGCGTCCTAGGACTGCAAAATTTTAAAATTACACCCGGCATTCCCTAACAGTGGTATCAGAGGTACTTGCGAGAAACACGAGGTGTACACTTGCTTGTGTGAAAAATTTTTGAAAATTTTTCTTTCTATCCCTGCGCGTTTCACTTAGGAAGCGTTTTCATTCAAATCTCTCTTCTCATCTTTGTGGGCAAAACTTAGATTTTGTTTATGATTGATTTAAGACCAAAGGCGCACATAGTTTTGTCAAGTAGGACGGGCATTGTGTCTTCGGACTGGCCGGGTCTCTTGATCTGACAAAACCGCCAGCTGATAGGGTCTATGAAATCATCATGGAACTTGATCTAAATTTTGGCATAAATTTGGTTAAGAGAGTGCTTTGGATGATGTTGGCGCATAGGGTGCTAAAATTTGATTATTCCGGTTTTTCAAATTTTACATGCGCCACTTGATTGGGTTGATATGGTCATAGCGAGTGCCCTTCCTGTGTTGTGATGTGGAAGCATGTTTCCACTTGTGATGAATGCTTGTAAAATCTCTTTCCACCTGCGTGTGGTTCTCTCCCTATCTTGTTGTAAAGAATTTTTCATCTAGTTTAGAATAGATGTAGAATTATATGATAGGTTAAAGCTTCATCTAGACAACAAGGAGTCTTCTTCAACTGGAGTCAGAGGTGGCGCCAGCTTTGGAAACATGGTGTTAGACTTGCGGCTGAAGGAAGGACACATGCTTTCAGCTTTTGGCATGGGCTGATTTGCTTCAAGGACTCGCAACCCTTGGATGCACAATAACATGTCACATGGCTCGTGACAAGTTATGTGTATGAAAAGGGCTATGACCATATCGACAAAAAATAGCATGCCTGTGATGGTTTATTATTTTGTCCATAGCATGCCTGTGATGTTTTTCCTTGCTGCCATAACCATAGGAAAGATGCATGCTAGAAAAGAATAAAACGAACATGCAAAACTCTCATTAAAATATCAAGTCAATAGCCTTCTAACGCGTAGCCCTCATCAAACTATCGATCAGTGATGTTGTGAACCGTTTCCCACCCTCGTGGGACACACTCACTTATCTTTAGGAGGTGTGTGGTGACAATGATTTCCCTAGTCCAGTTTTAACCTGGGCGTGCCTTCGCAAGGAAATTCGTTGGCCCTGGGCATAACGGTTAGGACCAGACTTGACTAGTTTTTCATATGTCACTGACATGATGAATCACTAGAGGCAGCTGTTGAGAGGATAGGGTTCTGTGTTGTATCCAGCCCTCGCTGGACACAGGGCGCCTAGTCTGTCTTAACTAAGAGGAATTGTGCGCGGCACAATTGGCTGGCTTGCCAACCTAAGGAAGCATGGGACTCTCTGTGCATCTCAACTCACCCTCGTGAGTCGCGGAGACCTCATGTGAAATTAGGATCCTACTCACTCATTTCTATGTTGAGTTTGAGAGTCCTCAACTTGTTTTGGAAATAGTGGGAGCATAGCATTTAATTTAAAGTCCTTGTTAAATGCTTTATCATAGTACTTATTTTACTTATTTGCTTATTGTAGAAGGCATCTCCTGATCTAAGATTGAAACTTTATAAACATAAACTGGATGGGACAAATTGGACAAAATGGTTCAAGACTTTGTCCAAGATACTGGAACAAGAACATAAGGTGCATCTTCTTGAAAGACCTCCATCCCAGCCCAGTGTGTATTTCACTAATGACTGGGAGTGGAATGTCTATCTTGAACATTGTGAAGATAACGAATAGTACACTGCTCTTGTCTTAGAGTGCATGACCCCGGAGGTCAAGGTTGAATGTGATGAGATGGGGATCTATGATCTAATCATACATCTCAAAGGTCTCTTCACACCATGCTCTATAGACAATGATCAGGAGAGTTCTGTTGGATCTTCAGAATGTGTGCCTGAATCTGAGAAAGACCATGGTTCTGTATCTTCGAAGCTAATACTTCGGAAGACTGGGAATGCATGGGTATTTCGAAGAGGATTGATGGCCAAGAAGAGCATGGCAAAGAAGAAGGGATGTAATCCATCCGCTTCAGGTATTGTGTTACCGAGGTCTTTTGTCTACTTCTTATTCATGGGTACTGGGTACCATATGTGAGGCTCACATATGTTTTACATGTGCAGGAGCTCAAAAGAAGTAGGACGAAGAGGCTTGATGGGATCGACTCTCGGGTCAGGGACGGAGCATTGGATGCTGCTGTTGATATCATCTCACTGCCTTGAAGACTTTATATAGAACTTTGCTATTATTGTATCAGCTTATGTATTAGAACATCATTCCTTTTGGAAAGGACTTCAGTTTGAAATAATAAATAATATTTTTCTTTAATTTGAGATGTTCTATTGAAGTGATACAATTGACAATAGTTTGTGGTTCTATATGTGACACAAGATCAGATCTAATGATTCAATAAACTTCCTCTTATAGCATTGTCTCTTGAACCATATAACAATGGTCACATCCGAAAGTCCATGGACTATTGGGATCATTGTCCTTTCAGGATTATGATACATGTGAGCCTAGTTCAAAGGAACAATATGACAGATGCTGCTTTCACCAAAAGGGTGGAAGGGAGTAGTGACTTGTTGGATCTATTACACAGCGATGTAAGTGGACCCATGCAAGCAAACACTAAGAGGAGTTATATATACTTCATTGAGTGTGGGTATGCCTTACGCAACCCATGAACTTTGGAAAATTCCAAGAAGTTCACAAATGAAGTATTGAGTCAAAGAGAAGGATCTATTAAAGCACCTTGATTGGATCAAGATAATTAGTGGAGAATTTGATGACCTTCCTAAGAAGTGTGGAGTGATCTCACAGCTTTCTTAGTACACCACTGTGTGGTAAATTTCAAAGAAAAAAAAAGGAACACATTGGATGTGGTTCCAACTTTGAATAGTCATGCAAATATACTACTATGTTGCCATGCAAACAGATGTACTGCTACTCCATAAGAAAATGTCTAAGTTAGCTTTTGAGTTAAGAACTGCAAATATCCCATTTCTTCAATGGAATTGGGAATGTAATGTGCAGTGATTCAAAAAGTATGTGTTTGTGGTGCACTATAGAGTGTTAATTCTATCCCAAGGAGAACAAAATATTTGTTGCTCAAACTGCTGTCTCTCTTGAGAAAATATTTCTCTTGAAAGAAGCCAGTGGGAGTAGATCTGATTTGGACAAGGTCCAGAATCAACCACAATATAATTAGACACAGATGGAGAGCAAAATGTCACATACAGGTTGAAAGTCAACCTTGAGGTTCAAGTAACACAGGAATAACATAAGTCTGGATCGATTCGATATGCTGGGCATGACGAATTTCTCATCAAGCATGAACCTAAGACTTATGAGGAAATGGAAGCGGTCGGTGGACCAGATTCCAAGAAATGGCTAAGGGCCATGAGAACCATAATGGACTCCATGTCTGCTAATCAAGTCTGGGACTTGGATAAGCTGCCATAAGGGGTAATTCCCACAGGCTATAATAAATCTTCTAGGAAGATAGACATGGAAGGTAACATTGTTACCTTAAAAGACAAGCTAGTGAACAATAATTTCAGGCAAATCCACTGGGTGGATAATAATGAAATTTTCACCAATAGCTGAGCTTTAAGTCCATTAGGGATCTGCTTGTTGTAATTGCATGATCAATTATGGCATCTTGTTATGATAACTGCTTTTCTTGCAAGGACATCTGAAAAGATATCTATAAGGAAATAGCCAGAAGGTTTTCATATCAAGGCCATATAGATATGCATGATGTTATGCAAGCATGGTTGAAAAAGCCTGTGTTTACAAGAAGATCAGTGGGAGTACCTTATTAATAATATTTCTTGTCTAGATGATTGATGATATTCTCCTCACAAGGAATAACATCTCAGCTCTTCACATGGTGAAGAAAAGGTTTGATATGTATTTCGAGAAGAATGATCTAGGGAATGATGCCTACATCCTAGGCATGAGGATCTATAGAGATCCAAGAAAGTCATTGCCCTTTAGTCAATCTATGTTCATCCAAGAGTTTCTGGAGAGGATTATATTGGATGATTCCAAATACTGATACCTTCCAGGAAGATATGGTCTAAGTCTCTCAAAGATGTTGTAGCCTATGGCACAGCTGGAGAGTATTAACATGGGTCCAAAGTCCCGATACATTGTATGTAGGATGGATCATGTTTTGAAGACCATTTCTGGCAAATGCTTGGAGCATAGCCAGCAAATTTCAATCATATCTTAGTGTTTAACACTAGATAGCTGTGAAAACAATCCTTATACATATACTTGGGAAGTATAAAGGATTGGAGTCTAGTCTATAATAGACAGGAAAGAATTTTGTGTACAGGGGTACACTGACACTTCGTTCCAGTCTAGTGACTATTGATCACAGCCAGGAGTTGCGCTTTGCCTTGTTATGGTGTTGTGTGCTGAAAGAGCATTATGCAAACCAAAGTGGCAAAATTCTACAAATAAGGCTGAGTACATTGTAGCTCCTTGTGGCAGCCAAGGAGGCAGCTTCATTCATTTGAACTTGATCTAGTTCATAGTGCTTGATGGTCCAGTATAGTTCTTACTGGGACCATAGCATGAGAGAAGGAACTTAATGCTCAAGTATGTACTGCAGCATATCATCTGATCTTAGAGATCATGGATAAAGATGATGATCAAATTTGTTAAAATAAACACAGAAAGCAATCTGGAAAAACCCACTGACATAGCCTCTGGCGCAGCGGAAGCTAAATGGGTCATACTAGAGACATTGGAACTGATCAAACATCAGTTGCCCTTGGTCTTAGTGCAAGTGGGAGATTGTTGGTGTATATGCCCTAAAGACCAATGTGTGGACATGGTCAGGCATTGGTTGAATGTACTTTGATAGAACTATTACTCTTTATATAGGCATGGTCGTTATTATGCAGACTTCTCTACCTGCATTGATGTATTGAGTTGCATAAATAATGTCCCAGGAGTTTGGATTGGATCCATTCTCATAAGCTATCCCCAGACAAGGTACCTTAGTAGATATGGGACAGCTTTGGTACATGTGAGACTGGTGTATAGGCTGGTTAGGTGCGGGGCACAGTAACGCAGACATACAGGTGCATTGGATGCACTGGAGTGATCCACTGTGAGGATTGACTTGTCTAGTCAACAAGTCAATCTCACATGCAAGAGGTTTGTATTGATCCTTAGACTTGAGGTATTCATGTCTAGACTTGATGAAGTGTATGCTTTAATACAGTCTTACGTCTCTCCGTAATTGGGAGATCAAAACGACTGTCATTGGGCATGTCATAAGTCACGTAGAGACATGGATGACCAATAGTAGGATTTGCCCCTTC
Organism: Costus lasius; assembly: GCA_027563935.2. Lineage (NCBI taxonomy): Eukaryota > Viridiplantae > Streptophyta > Magnoliopsida > Zingiberales > Costaceae > Costus > Costus lasius. The sequence goes on along the minus strand of CM050449.1, from coordinate 31,918,704 downwards.
CTTCCGAGGAAGCATGATATCCACCTCGGGGCGCCCCACCTTATTGGTGCATGACAGGAAAGTGTGGCCACACTTGTTGAGTCATGACCAATGCATTGGATAATAAACTTGAGACTAATCCAATGGCAGGATATTAGCTTAGGCAAAGGGATCTGTAATGCAATAGGAATCCTCGTTGCTTGTTAGGAGTTGTTGCCATAATGACTTAAGTCCTATGACATGGGTAGTAGTGATGTGTTGCTAGATACCCCTCACTACTTATGATGTTTACATCATTGCCATCGTCATATGGATCCTACGGGGTCACACGCAATAGACTCTTGACGTTGCTTTAATCAGAAGCCTTAGGATCAAGTTATTGGATAACTTGGATCCATTTGGAAGATTTCATCAGCGCCAATGGGCCTGATGAGTTGGAAGAAAGTTATTGGAGCCAAACTTCATTTTTGGCAGGTTGACCCAAAATTGACGTAGATTGGTCACATTTGGATTAGGGTTGCATTGGATTAGATCCAATGGCTTAATCAACCCATGCCATGAAGTTTGGGCTAGCTCATTATTCAATGAGGCCCAATAATTAGTTGTCATGAAGAGGAATTAGCTTAAAAAGGGTATAATGGGGAGAAATCTCACCCCATTGGCGCCTAGGGGCATAATGGGGTGATGGAGGCGCCTTTGCTTCATTATGGAAGTAAAGGGCGCCTAGCCCTTCTTCCTTGGAAGGAATACTTGCCTCTAAGGTAAGTCTTGGGGCTGATATGGCTTGATGGCTCTTTTGGAAAGAGCTTGGGCGCATATGGATAGTAGGGTAAGGTATATGGTAATGTCTTGGAGACTTACCTTACCTAAAACCCTAGTTTCTCCCAAAATTCTTACCCTAGCCGAAACTCCTCATGCTTGTTGCGCCTTGCTCTTCCCTTGGATAGAATGCATGCATCTAAGGCATTTCTTGGGTTGATATGGCCATTAGGCAAATTAGGATAGGTTGAATGAGGTTTATGGTAAAGTCTTGGAGACTTTCCTTACCTCAAGACCCCTTTATCCTAGCCGCTCACTTGGCATGATCTTAGCCATTGCCTTGCTGCCTCTTGTCCTATTTATAGGACCCCTTACCGCCCCTTCCATGGTTGGACTTTAAGGAGGCGTGAACACACATAGAAGGGAGAGAGAGCAAAGCAAAGGGCGACAACAAGGTGGTGCAAACTTCTTCCTTGGAGCCGCAAGTTCTTCCTCTTCCTCTCTTCTTGGCGCAAGGATTCTTTGTGCTTGGTGGCGTCTTCTTGTCACAAGCCCTCATCGTCCCTTGGCCATAGGCGCACCTTGGAGGTGGCGCAAGCAAATAAGAAGAGGGAAGTCCTTGGCGGCATCATCTTCCCTATCCCCTCCTTGGCGCAACTTCTCTTGAAGGTGGCGCAAGTGGAAGTGAAGGCTTGATTCTCTTCCCAAGGCTAGCACCGAGCGTGGAAGGGAGCAACGATCAAGGAGTCGACGCGTGGATACTTGTAGAGGGCGAACACTTGGGCGCCTTCAACATGGCTTCGACATCTAAACAAGTAATAAAGGTACTGTTGGGGTATGCCCTTAAGGCTAATGTTTGAGGCCTTGGGCTGTTATCAGTATCATGTATAAACTATGTATATGTTTATAAAGGCAATTGTTGTTATTCAGATTGTTACATTATCTGCTGCTGTATGTATACTTCTGAATAATGTCTCATTGGTGTTTCAGCTTGGCTGACATGCAGTATTGTCCTTAGTCGAGATATCTTGGTGAACATGAGACAGCCTTGATATGATTGAGACTAATATGTGTTCTAATCTTATAGGATGCTTCGAGCATGGAATAAGATTTAGACGCATATGTACATTGGATGTACTGGACTGACCCTACTTAGGATATTCAATTGTTTGTCACAATGTGAATAAATCCTTATAAGCAAGCAAGTGGTATACTCCCTCTGACTTGAGATCACTTGTGTTTCTAAATGATGATTGGCATTGTTTTGAGGTAGTTCAATATCATTTGAAAGATAATGGTTAAGGATTATCTTGGATGGTGGGCATGACTCATGTTAGGACACTGGTGATAGATATAGGATTGCCTCTCCTAGTTGGAGTGTGATGTTCTAAAGGGCCCCCTGGATGAGATGATTGAGAAAGTGTATGGCCATACCCAGATGACTATGATCATCTGATCTAACCATTCTCATCCTGTTGGAATTACAGGCTTGACAGGCTTGTCCAATGAGAATGTCCAGTGGCAAAGGGAACATGTATGCCGAGTGAATTGGATTCACACTTGTGCTATGGTTTGGGTGTAGTCTTGGAAGATTCTTTCCTTCATATTGGGAGACAGTGATGTGTTGCTAGATACCCCTCTCTGATCGTGATAACGTAAGTTATCGTTACCGACATTGAAGGAAACCCTTAGGGTCGCACAATTTGATGATATGGCTTACTTGTGTCAGATCGTGTGGACTGAATTGTTCTGGTTCAGTTTAAAGGAATTTAAACTCTGATTGGAAGTGAGATCTGGTCTGATCATGTTTGATTGATTAGGGCTTGAGATCGGTAAGCTTCGATCGAGAGAATTGATGCTTGATCATAGAGATCAAGAGGGTCGAGAGATGTGTGGTTAGATCTTGAACCATTTGGTTTAAAGAGATCAAGACCATGGTGGGTTCGATTTGGTCTTTGAACCAAATAGAATTGAACCGGTTCACTTGGTGAACGCATGGTTCAATTTGAGAGAGGAGTTATCGATGGCTTCAAGTGGAGTTAAACATGGGGTTATGGACTTACTATTTTTGGAAGCCGTTTTCTTTGAGAAAACGCCCCCACGTTCGAACGCCTATCTCTCTCTCGCCCCCTCTCCTCTCGTGTGGATGATCTTCACGACAAGAGGAAGTTCGGCCAGCAAAAGGAAAAAAAGACATCTCCTCAAACACGATCTAGGACTCCTTGGATCTTTGCTAGCACAAGGAATACAAGGAAGAAGTCATCATCTTCTTGTGTGCGATTTCCTTTGGAGAAGAGCCGCTCGCCCTTTCTTCTTCCAAGTCGCCACTCGATCAATGGCAATGGTAACGCATTTTTATGGTTGCTCATATTATCGTGCCTCTCGATCCTATCAACCCTAGTTTTTTCGCCTATGCAAGATCTCCTAGATGCGCATGTGAACTAGGGTTTGACCTTCAATTGGTATCAGAGCTAGGGTTTTTGGCTTGATATATATGATCACCATCTTGTTGTGATCCATGTTTGTTTTATGCGTTGGATAGATCTTCATGATGTCATGCGAAAATACATGCTATATGTTAGATGTAAGCTTGCGCATGTAATGTTTGTTTGCGCTCTTCATGATAGTTTTCAACCAAAATATTATCATGCGCGCCCCCTCATTTAGATCTATCTAAGCGCCTGCTTTAAACTCTTAGACGGGTTAACAGGGTTGAAGTCGTTAGTCAAGTCTGGACCCAACAGCCTAATCAGACCATCTGACAGCCTAGATGGGTCGACCAGATAGCACCTGTGCGCAAGCATAACAGGTGGCTATAGGTCGACTGCAGAAGGGCGTGTAGCGATGTCTGATTGAGGCGCCAAGTGAACGATCATGATTTAGGCCCGGGGTCACACCCGCTTGCCAGAAATCATGTGGGACGTTCAGCCCTTAAGGCATGCATAGTTGACCATCGGGTCGACGCAAGTCAGTTATGACTGGGTGCATGCAAGGGCAGTGGGTCTGACTTGGTCTGATGAGTGGATGCCTGTTAATGGACCGTTGTAAGGTAGTAGGGCACATAAGGAAATAAAATTGATGCCATGGGTATTTCAAAAATTTTATTTTCTGTTTGGATCACATGTATGCATGTTTGACATGTTCATTGGGTGTTTATTTAATCTTATGTGGGCTGCCCTTATTTTTTGGTGTGCTGTGCTGGGGCCTGCGTGCCTGGAATTAATTTATAAATTTTACTGTGATCTATGAATCACACTTTAATTTATGAAAATGTATAGACCTGCGAGTCAAACCATGTCTAGATAGATTAAAATGTAATTTGATCAGACATGAGCACATGAGCACACATGGCAGAGGCGCTTGCAGTCAGTGGCTTCACCAGGTGGAGGTCTAGAGTTCGACTCTAGAACAGGCGCATACTGCCTGCAGGGCGCTTTGGCACGAGCTGGGCCAGATGAAATGTAAAAGACCCATAAAGAGCTCACGTGAAGACTTTTGTAAAACTAGGGTTTTACTTAGGCTTTTATGGGCATTTACCACATAAGATAATTGTGCTTTCTACTTATTGTTTTAAGTAATATTAGCACATGAATGTTTATATTCTTCTGCTATCACTATAGAATTTGCATGATAGTAAGAAGATAAAAGGACCGTTAAAATCCAACGACCATATCAAGCTTGATTGCCTTCTGATGCGAAACTTCACTGTTCTGACTATCGTTGGGGCCGTGTTGTACCCACTCAGTGGGCACGCCCAGCTATCTTCAGACGGTGTGCGATTACATCTACATGCTACAGAGAAGGGATTTATCTCTTCTCGTTGCTCAGCATAGCATGTGATGGTCCAGGGAGTAGGTCAGGTCAGCTTGACCATATAGGCTACATATTGAGCATATGATAGCTGTATGGAGGCAGCCATCTGAGGAATCAGAGACTGTGTTGTACCAACTCAGTTGGCATGGTCTTCTGGATTGCCTAGATGAAGGGGAATCGCACGGGTTGGCGATTGGCATGGATAGCCTACCAGTGACTAGTGCTTGAACTCTCTGTGCATCTTATCTCGCTTGAGCGGGACGCGGAGATCAAGTATAAAATCTGGATCCCATCTCACTAAAAGAGTTTCACTCTTGAGAAGGGAAAGCCTTCATCCTCTGTCTTGATGTTTCCTTCACGGAACAAGAGGAAGGGGAAGAAGGGCAAAACCCCTATCAAGAGCTACAACAAGGCTTTGAAACAAAAGTTGAAGCGGTCAAAGGACAACAGATGCTTCCATTGTGGCCAGCTGGGTCACTGGAAGAAGGACTGTAAAGCGCTCCAAGGAGAGAAGAAGGGAAGCAAGCCTTTCACTTCTGGCTCAGGTATTTACGTGACTGAAGTCATGGTAGCTTCTTCGATTTCATGGGTGTTGGACACTGCATGTGGAGTTCACATTTGTTCAAATGTGCAGGAACTCAAGAGAAGAAGACAGGTGGGACAGCATGAGGTGGACCTACGAGTTGGAAACGGGGCACGGGTTGCTGCTGTTGCTGTAGGACAATATAACATCTCTTTACCATCTGGTTTTGTATTAGAACTTGACAATTGTTATTTTGTGCCAAGCATAACTAAGAATATTATCTCTATTCCTGCTCTTGTCAGGAAAGGTTTTTCTTTTGAATGCAAAACTTCACAGTGTTGTATTTCATATGATAATATTGTTTATGCAACTGGGTCGATTAACAATGGGTTATACATGTTGGACATGGAATGTTCTGTATAACAAATTGATAACAAGAAAGCCAAGTATGCTGATGACAGCACCTTGTTATGGCATAGTCGTTTAGGCCATATTAACAAGAAGCGCATTAAGCGGTTGCATGATCATGGACTGCTGGGATCATTCTCCTATGAGGAGCTTGATACATGCAAAGCTTGTTTAATGGGTAAAATGACGAAGACTCCTTTTACTAATAAAGGTAAAAGGGCTTCAGGTTTACTTGACCTTATTCACAGTGATGTGTGTGGGCCTTTTAGTAAACATGCCAGAGGTGGCTATTTATACTTCATTACTTTTACTGATGATTTCAGTAGGTATGGTTATGTCTATCTAATGAGACATAAGAGTGAATCTTTTGACAAGTTCAAAGAATTCAAAAATGAAGTACAAAATCAGTTAGGCCGAAATATCAAGGCACTTCGATCAGATCGAGGTGGTGAATACTTGAGTCATGAGTTTACTGACTATCTGAAGGAGTGTGGGATCATCTCACAGCTCACTCCGCCAGGAACACCACAATGGAATGGTGTGTCCGAGAGGAGAAATAGAACCTTATTGGATATGGTTCGTTCTATGATGAGTCAGGCTACTCTACCTTACTCCTTTTGGGGATTTGCACTGGAAACAGCTGTAAAGGTGCTAAATCGAGTGCCATCCAAGGCCGTTTCAAAGACACCGTATGAGTTATGGTATGGGAAACAGCCGAGCTTGACATTTATCAAAATCTGGGGTTGCGAGGCTTATGTCAAAAAGCTCGCCTCTGGGAAACTGGAGAGCAGATCAGATAAATGTATCTTTGTCGATTACCCTAAAGAAACTAAGGGTTATTATTTCTACTATCCCAAAGAGAACAAAGTATTTGTTGCTCGAACGGCTATTTTTCTTGAGAAGGAATTTCTTCTGCAAGAGGCCAGTGGGAGAGAAATAAAGCTGGATGAAAATCCAGAAGAGGGACAAAGTAGTCAAGCTCAGTTGGATGAGCCTGAGCAAATAGAACAGGTTAATGTTCAACCTGAGGCTCAGATATCACGGGAACCGCATAGATCGGGAAGGATTCATCGTCAGCCTGAGCGCTATGACGGAATCTACATCATTAATGATGAACCCTTTACTTATGCGGATGCGGTCAGTGGACCGGAATCAGCAAGATGGCTTGAAGCTATGCGAGCCGAGATGGACTCCATGTCCGACAACCAAGTCTGGGATTTGGTTGATCCACCTCCGGGAGTAATCCCTATAGGCTGTAAGTGGATCTTCAAGAAGAAGAAAGACATGGATGGTAACGTAGTTACCTATAAGGGCAGGCTAGTTGCGAAAGGTTTCAAACAAATCTACGGGATAGATTATGATGAAACTTTCTCTCCTGTAGCCATGTTCAAATCCATTCGGATTATTCTCGCGATAGCAGCATATTATGATTATGAGATCTGGCAAATGGATGTGAAGACCGCTTTCCTTAATGGAATACTAGAAGAGGATGTGTATATGACACAGCCTGAAGGTTTCATCAATCCATCAGAACGTCATAAAATATGCAAATTAAAGAAGTCCATTTATGGACTTAAACAAGCATCAAGAAGCTGGAATATTCGTTTTGATGAATCAGTCTGTGAATTTGGTTTCATCAAAAATGAAGATGACCCGTGTGTGTATAAAAGGTTTAGTGGGAGCATGATTACTTTCCTAGTCCTCTACGTCGATGATATCTTAATCATTGGAAACGATATTCCTGAACTGCATGCAGTCAAAGCATGGTTAAGAAAATATTTCCAGATGAAAGATTTAGGAGAAGCAGCCTATGTACTTGGTGTGAAGATCTATAGAGATAGATCTAATAGGCTTCTCGGGCTATGCCAGAGTACTTACATCGATAAGGTCCTGGAGAGATTTCATTTAGAAAATTCTAAAAGAGGATATCTTCCAGTCAGACATGGTCTGAATCTTTCAAAGAGCCAGTGTCCTCAAACATAGTCTGAGAAAGATGAGATGGACAATATGCCTTATGCTTCGGCTATTGGGTCCATCATGTATGCGATGTTGTGTACTCGCCCAGACGTCGCTTACGGGTTAAGCGTGACCAGTCGGTTCCAAAGTAATCCAGGGAAGGCACACTGGATTGCAGTCAAGAACATTTTGAAATATCTTCGAAGAACCAAAGATATGTTCTTGATTTATGGAGGTCAGGAAGAACTCAGTATTGAAGGATATACTGACGCTTCGTTCCAATCTGACTAAGATGATTTCCGATCGCAATCAGGCTATGTTTTTAGCTTGAATGGAGGAGCAGTGGTGTGGAAGAGTTTCAAACAATCAATTGTTGCTGATTCCACAACAGAAGCCGAGTATGTTGCGGCCTCAGAAGCATCAAAGGAGGCAGTGTGGATTCGTAAGTTCATTCAAGAACTTGGTGTTGTTCCTTCGAGTGCAGATCCACTGGTTATCTTCTGTGATAACACTGGAGCGATTGCACAAGCAAAGGAACCACGGTCACACCAGAAGTCCAAGCACATACAGAGAGGGTTTCATTTGATCCGTGAGATCATAGATCGAGGAGAGATCAAGATCTGCAAGGTACATACATATGACAATCTAGCTCACCCGCTTACAAAGCCTCTGGCGCAGCAGAAGCATGAAAAGCACTGTAATAATATGGGTTTGAGATTTCTCAACCATTAGTTTAAGTGCAAGTGGGAGATTGTTGGGGTATGCCCTTAAGGCTAATGTTTGAGGCCTTGGGCTGTTATCAGTATCATGTATAAACTATGTATATGTTTATAAAGGCAATTGTTGTTATTCAAATTGTTACATTATCTGCTGCTGTATGTTTACTTCTGAATAATGTCTCATTGGTGTTTCAGCTTGGCTGACATGCAGTATTGTCCTTAGTCGAGATATCTTGGTGAACATGAGACAGCCTTGATATGATTGAGACTAATATGTGTTCTAATCTTATAGGATGCTTCGAGCATGGAATAAGATTTAGACGCATAAGTGCATTGGATGTACTGGACTGACCCTACTTAGGATATTCAATTGTTTGTCACAATGTGAATAAATCCTTATAAGCAAGCAAGTGGTATACTCCCTCTGACTTGAGATCACTTGTGTTTCTAAATGATGATTGGCATTGTTTTGAGGTAGTTCAATATCATTTGAAAGATAATGGTTAAGCATTATCTTGGATGGTGGGCATGACTCATGTTCGGACACTGGTGATAGATATAGGATTGCCTCTCCTAGTTGGAGTGTGATGTTCTAAAGGGCCCCCTGGATGAGATGGTTGAGAAAGTGTATGGCCATACCCAGATGACTATGATCATCTGATCTAACCATTCTCATCATGTTGGAATTACAGGCTTGACAGGCTTGTCCAATGAGAACGTCCAGTGGCAAAGGGAACATGTATGCCGAGTGAATTGGATTCACACTTGTGCTATGGTTTGGGTGTAGTCTTGGAAGACTCTTTCCTTCATATCGGGAGACAGTGATGTGTTGCTAGATACCCCTCTCTGATCGTGATAACGTAAGTTATCGTTACCGACATTGAAGGAAACCCTTAGGGTCGCACAATTTGATGATATGGCTTACTTGTGTCAGATCGTGTGGACTGAATTGTTCTGGTTCAGTTTAAAGGAATTTAAACTCTGATTGGAAGTGAGATCTGGTCTGATCATGTTTGATTGATTAGGGCTTGAGATCGGTAAGCTTCGATCGAGAGAATTGATGCTTGATCATAGAGATCAAGAGGGTCGAGAGATGTGTGGTTAGATCTTGAACCATTTGGTTTAAAGAGATCAAGACCATGGTGGGTTCGATTTGGTCTTTGAACCAAATAGAATTGAACCGGTTCACTTGGTGAACGCATGGTTCAATTTGAGAGAGGAGTTATCGATGGCTTCAAGTGGAGTTAAACATGGGGTTATGGACTTACTATTTTTGGAAGACATTTTCTTTGAGAAAACGCCCCCACGTTCAAACACCTATCTCTCTCTCTCGCCCCCTCTCCTCTCGTGTGGATGATCTTCACGACAAGAGGAAGTTCGGCCAGCAAAAGGAAAAAAAGACATCTCCTCAAACACGATCTAGGACTCCTTGGATCTTTGCTAGCACAAGGAATACTAGGAAGAAGTCATCATCTTCTTGTGTGCGATTTCCTTTGGAGAAGAGCCGCTCGCCCTTTCTTCTTCCAAGTCGCCACTCGATCAATGGCAATGGTAACGCATTTTTATGGTTGCTCATATTATCTTGCCTCTCGATCCTATCAACCCTAGTTTTTTCGCCTATGCAAGATCTCCTAGATGCGCATGTGAACTAGGGTTTGACCTTCAGGTACTAACCCTAACACATCCTTGTGTTCTCTCATTCGCAAGGATCCTTGGGAAAGGATTGTGTTTCGGGTGTAATACTTCTTCCGCTGCGTCCTGGGACTGCAAAATTTTAAAATTACACCCGGCATTCCCTAACACTCGATGCATCACCTTCACTATGATGTGGAACATCTCAGCAATTATGTGGAAGAGATGGGGAATTTCTTATATGAGCGCTTTGACTTCCAGGATTCGAGGAGAGGTGGAGACTATGGAGGGCACCAGGGAGAGCCATATGTTGATCCGATGGACACAGCTGCTCAGGACACTGAGGAGATTGGATCTGATGATGAGTAGAGTTATGTGAGTATCTTTTTCCCTTTACTTTTTGCATTCTATTTTCTTTATCTTATTGATGTTTCATGTTTTATAGGGAAGGATGATTCCTCCATACATGTTGTTGTGTCCACCGTGCTACTTCACTCTACTTTACATATCTATATTCTTATTTTCGATATGGTTGATGATGATGGTATTGATTTTTGATCTTCGATGGGGTTGTATTATCATATCTTGGTATTGATGATTTATTCCGATATGGTTGTATTACACATGATGTTGTTTTTAATATTTTTGATGATATAATTTGATGATTGACAAGTATAATTTTGATTGATGTGATTGATTTATGGCCTTAATCTATTTATTGTTGATGACTTGTATGATTCTATTGATGATAAATGAACTCATGCTTGTGATTAGGACTAGATATATCATGTCAAATTTATTTCTCTTATACATATCTACTTTTGAAATTTTTCATTGATTGATGAGTGAGATTTTAGATGGATATATTGTTTGAAGAATTTAATTTAAAAGTGAAGCTACTTTTTGAATAAAATCAGCATATGAGTATAACCTTTTGAATTGATGTCAATTGATTAGTCTAGTTGATGTTTAGTCTATTTGCTATTTGTTAGGAAGAAAGAATCCAAAATCCAAAAATAGTGAGTGACTCCCCTACTTGGCACTATGTAAAATTGACAGTGGTACTGAAGACATGGGTTGAAGTCTGAAAAGAAAAAAAAAATTGAGAGAAAGAAAAAGAAAATGACTCCTCTACTTGGCACTATGTAAAATTGACAGTGGTACCTAAGATAAGAGCTGAAGTCCAAATAAAAAGTGTGTATCTATGTGGCTACATGCCATCAAAAACACAAAAAGGAATAAAAAGAAAATTGAAGAAAAGAACAAATTCGAGTGAAAAAAAGACTTTAGATATCCTATTCCTGTAAACAAAAGCATGGTGGATTTGAACTGAAGATTGGATGAATTCATAAGATTGAAATTTTACTTTTTATACAAGTTGTGAAGTTTTATTCGAATAAGTTGTGAATCTTGAGGATTGAGTTCAAAGGATGATATGTTTATTTAAAATTTTATGAATCAATTGGTGGGATTTTTCATTAGTGATTATATTTTAGAAATTTATTCTTCATGAGAAAATCTTTTCCTATGATCAATTTTTGATTTTTGCTTGAGGACAAGCAAAGCTTGAGCCTTATGTGTTTGACGACACTAGAATTTATAGTAAATTTCATGTCATTTAATATATCTTTTTGTGTCAAATTCATGAACCTTTGCTCATTTTTATGCCTTTTTTATCAAATTCTGCGGAATCTATACTCTTTTTGGTTTTTGATGATTTTTAGGTAAAAAGGCACGATTTTTTGGCGTTTTCAAGCAATTCAGATGCATGGATGAGTTCCCACCATCAAGAGGAGATTACACGACAAATTTCATGAAGATTGGAGCTTCAGACCAAATTACGGCATGCCGTAATCTATATTACGGTACCATAATTTTGATGGCAACCGTAATATCATAGCACTGCCGTAATTTGGGAATTTTTCATCCAGAAAGATTTTCAAAAATTACGGCACTACCGTAAGGATTTTCACGGGCCGTAATTTGGAGCGCTTTCCGACCAGAAATTTTGGCTGAAATTATGGCACTGCCATAAAGGATTTCACGGTACCATAATTCTTGACAGATTTCCAACCGAGAACTCGATTGAAATTACGGTAGTGTCGTAATCATTTTTACGGCCGTAATTACAACCTGGAGACGCAATTTTCACAGTCAAATTTGAGTCCAATTTTTGTGGGATCGATTGCGGACGATCCAGACCATTAAATGAAAAGCTGTAAGAATGAAAAAGGGAGCTTTTGACGAGACGAATAAGGAGACACCAAAAACCCTAAATTTCATCCACTAACAAAGGAGAAATCGACTTTCACGCTGCCTCCTTAGGCTTCGCTGCCGGGAAGTGTACAACTTATCTTTGGCCTTGAAATTTGAAGGGAAGCTTCACCTGGAGCCAGAGAACATACCCCAGAAGTTTCAACGTGAAAGGATCTCGATCGGAGGAGAAATCGATGAAGAACTCAGCGCCAGCACTATTCACGCTTGATTATTACGGCTGTAATTTTCATTATAGCTGTGTAGTTATTCGTTCTTCCCCTTTCTTTTCGATTTTCGATCGCTAGAAACTATGGTTTATTGTAATCTTTTCTCCCGGCTAGCTTAAACCTTTTATGGAACATGGGAGAGTAATTCCCTTTGATTTCTTAATGACTAGATAACTTTTATTTTCGTCAGAATAGTTTTATTATGATGATTCTACTTATGTGATAGATTGCTCTATGATTCTCCATAGTTTTCTTATTATCATGCATGATTCTAGAGTTTTCACAATCGACTGAAAAGTGACTTGCTTGAGAACTTGGAACCCTAAAATTGAATAATAGGAACTTACTATAAGAAATTAGGTTAGTTCTTATCTCTTGATTTTATAATAATAATTGCCATGTTTGATAAAAAGAATATAGGATTGAGTTATTTTGTCAAACGGGAATATCTTGTGCGAAAGCAGGGATCAGAACGTTGGAAAAACATAAGTAGAACTTGTGTTGAGACTCGGATGCATGAAAGTGATCCTTCAGATTCCACTCGAGATGATCCACTTAGAATTCGGATGCACGAAAGTGATCTTTGAGTTCTTCGATGGATGATTTACTTATTTTTAGCTTGGGATAGATCTTGCGCGAAAGCGAGGATCGGTCCCTGCATGGTTATTTGAACGAAAGTGAGATAATCCTTTTATGAAGTAAATTATGTCTTTATCATGATAAAATTAAACTGATGAATTTCTATTTATATCTAGTCATAGAAATCAAAGTGGATGAAACCCTAGTCCCAGTCTCTCTCTCTGGTATTTTCATTAGCTTTCGATAATTCACTTGCATAGTTTCGACTACCTAGATAGTAAGAAATCGATTATTCGGTACTTGACAAACGTGGTCTCTGTGGGATTGATATTTTTTTATTACTTCGAGTATCCGTGCACTTGCGGACACAACAAGTTTTTGGCGGCAACGCCGGAAATAAGTTTCTATCTAGCTACTTGTTGGGATACAACAATAATTCGCACGGCAGTGTTGTAATCTTCTCTGTGCAAAAAATTCAAGAAATCATGGTAGTGCCATGATTCTTTCTGTACACTCCAATTTATGCCATTAAAATCACGGCCGTGATAATTTGCACGGTAGTGCCATAATTTTACTTTAAACTCTGATTGCTTAAAATTTGTCAGGTGACTTCCTCTTGATATCTAGAGTTCATTCATAACGCAAATCATCCAAAATCCATTGAAATTTGATCGTTTTTCCCTGAAATATGTCAAAACCAAAGAATGGTGAAGATTCCGAACACGTAAAGGTTTAAAGCCTAATTTAGTGAAAATATGCCCAAAACAAGAGAAATTATGTATAAAATCATAGTATAAATACTATGTGAATACGATGCATCACCAGACAATGCAGACCCTAGGATTGTTTGACGACATGCAGTGGATGTTCTCGAACATAGGGTGGTAGGACTTTTATTAGAAGAGGCATCCCATATATATTCAGCTTACCCTGAGGTTTTCAGTTCTGTCTAGATTACTTTGCATAATTACGATGACAGAGATCCAGGACGTATGACCTTCCGGTTGGGGAACCGGGATCATGTTCTCACTCTGGACCAGATTGGTCATATATTTGGATTCCCTGCAGGAGGTACTAGCCATCGCCCCCATGAGTACACTGATAGGACTTTCTGGCAGTAGATATTAGGAGAGGGGGGATTTGATCCAAGGACCTCCAGAGCTACACATCTGTCTAGCCCAGCACTTAGATACGTATATCGGGTACTTGCACACACCATATTTGGGCGAGCAGAAAGTGATGAGATGGTAAGAGCTTCAGAGCTATTTTTCTTATGGACCATGTTGACTGGATTCCACGCCAGTACCCCATTTTACCTTGTGAAGCAGCTTCATAAGGTAGCTAGGGCGCGGAAGGGAGTTCTTGTGATGGGTGGTCTGATTACCACCATTGCCATTACCCTCGGTATAGACCCTTCGAGGTTGAACGAGGCTAAGGGCAATCCGCAATTGGATATGGATGCCTGCATAGCCATTAAGATGATCACGAGGATTGAAAGCTCGTATCATCTTATGTTTAGGCACACAGATATTATCAAGAGGCTGCAGAAAATGAACCGCACCTTGGTTCGTGTTCAGTAGAACTGGATCGTGGATCTCACACGAGGTGGGGGAGGTCCTAGAGAGGCAGCCTCACCTCCTTTTGTCACCGTCAAGGATTTTTGAGCCTACTCCTCTAGTCAAGCCATCCACTTCTGCTAGGCCATCTACATCTGCTGGACCATCCACATCAGCACCATTAGATCCGTCCTTGGAGTATATACGAGTTGAGAAGCGGAGGATGTGCGATGATAAATCGCGCCTAGAGCAGGGACAGACGAGGACACTTGAGTCTCTGCGCGCGATTGAGTTAGTGTGGCGACGTCTCCCTTCTTCACCGACACAGCATACCAACGACGATGACGAGGAGAACTTTGAAGATACAGAGAAAGATTGAGGATTTCTTATGAGTATCTTTACTATTCTATCTGTTCTTATGCATTGAGTATTATCGCTCGATACTTTCTAATGATATCTCACATGTATCTTCCTTGTGAGTAGGATTTGATAGAGTTGATGCTGATGCAGTGCACACACATTTTTTTATGTTTTATTTATGTGTGTGTATTGTGTTCTACTATTATGATGTATATTTCTGGATTTATACTTAGTACTGCATACTTGAGCTGATATTGTATATTCATGATGGTATTAGACTTTTAGGTGTGGTACATGGTTAGGTTGCTATGGTATTGTATATATTTGTTGCCTATCATGTATCTGTGATGGTTTGTGATGCTATACTGATGATTTAATTGACTTTTGAATGATTTTTGATACAAGTGTTGATATTTGAAGTGAATAGTGTTTCTGAAACGGTAAATGTGATTAGATGATAAAACATGACTATTTGATATTTAAGACTTGTTTACCATGTAAAATGCTGATATCTTTGATGTAATACAATTTTCGGATTTTTCTCAATCACGTTTGCATATATTGATATAATTGTACAGGGTTTAACTCACATTTTAAAGGGAACTCTTGCAAAAAATTTTCTAAAATCTGTCATTCATTGATTTGATGATTATGCATATGCAACAATTTAAGTCTAGGGTTTCCCCATATATTTTGTTTATCTTTGAGCTTTATAGGTGTGTATTTTGAATGTTTATGATTTTTAAGGGTAATCAAATTTGTTTTATCCTTAATTTTAAACTGAGGAAACATTTTGAGTGAGTGATTTGATGGCTTAGGAAATTTTTGAAATTTCATGTAGACTTAAATTGTTGAGTAATTTCAATTCTGGTATTGATAAAATGCATATGTGAATTGTTATATGTCCACATGACACATGCATAGTATCTTATTACTTGAAGTTTAGTTTATCTATTTTTGCTTGATGGGAATTTTTATGAATAGAAAATTGGTGATATTGCTTTAAACTGAGATTTGCTCCAACTCCTCTAGTTGAATGGTCTAAGGTCATGAGTTATATTATACCACGAGTTGGTATACTTTAAGTCTGTTGTGATCAAGTATTGATAACGATTTAAATACTATGCCACTAACTGGCTTTCTCCATTTAAAAAAAAAGAGGAGAATAAAAAGCATAGAAAAAAGAGAAAGCTTTAGGTTAGGTGGAGCTGACCTTATGATTGAGACTATGAGTTAAATTATACTGCTCTATGGTATACTTTAAATAATGCTATGATGCTAATAGGAAAGGGCAAATAACCATTTAAAGACCAAATTGCTCTAAAAATCTCTTGCCATTAACATCACCAAAATTCTTGAAATAAATTTTTGTCTATTGAGTAAGATAGATTTATTAAGTTGAAAGTATCTAATATTTAGTGTGTGAAGAATGAATACTATAACATGAATTGTGAATTTTATCTATCTTAGATTGTAACCTCTTGGGAATTTATCTCTATTATGATTTTTCTTGAATTACTTGAGTCCTGAAAGATTGATTACTTAAATGGTGGTATAAGGATGTTATTAGGGACAAAAAAACAGGTGAGAAATCCTTATCTTTACATTCACTATACACATGAGAATATTGCTTGAAAATAAGCAAAGCTTTAAGTCTAGAGTATTTTAATGCGTTGCATTTATATCATATTTTTTCTTGTGTTTTATATGATATTTAAGCTTAATTTCATGATTTTATACCAAATTTTAGTGTTTTTACTTCACTCTGTATGAAATCTTCATTTTTCTTAGTTTTTATGAAAATGCAGCTAAAATGGCATAAAATTGATGGATTTTATGAGTTTTGAAGCCATAGCATGACTCCTGAGGAAATTACGAAGTCAAACGTCAAATTTGAGGCGAAAACAGTGACAGACGCGACTTTCACGGCCACAGTCGTGAGTGTTTCGGCCGGCCGTGAGTTTCACGTTCAAAAGGTGAAAACGCGGCTAAGTTAAAAAGTTCACAGAAACTTTCACGGGTGAGGCCATGAATCTTTCACGGGCCGTGAATCTTTCTATGTACATAGGACTTTATTCACAGAAACATTTACAGCCACAGCCGTAAATTGTTTATGGACCATGAGTTTTTCTGCCCTTTCAAGTTTTTCACTCAATTCGACTCCAAATTGAATCAGAATTAAACCGAACTCTCTAGAATTCTTCCTTGATTGGTTCCAAATCAATTAAACTATAAAAGGTAGAATTTTTGGTGGCTAAAAGAGACTTTGACCCATGAACACAATCAGAGGCGGCGACTAGGGCAAAAACTCGGTTCCAGGGCAAAATTCTAGTGAAAGATCACACAAAGGAGGGATTTGGACGCTTCTTCATCATCTCCAGATCGAGGGGAAGAGTTCTTATTACTATCCTAGTATCTTTTTGCATCGATTTTGAGAGATTATGTTAAGTTCATTGATATACATGTTGTTTTCTTCAAACATGAACCCTTAAACTCTTTTACGAGATTAGGGATGTAGCCTGCTGGTAATTATGAATTAAAACTTATATTTTTATTCTTTAAGCATGATTATTATAGCATTAATTTGAATAAAATTGAGTTTATTTCATAATCTACTCTGGCTAAGTATAATTGTGTTTAAGATGTTGCGAGAAGGACCGGGAGGTGAATCACAATGTCAGAACTATTGTATTCAAACCTACGAATCCAATCACGGGAATAGTTTGGATTCGTTTGAAGGATTACCATGATTTTTCATATAACTTAATGGGCTTAGTTACATTAGTTGTCACGAGGATAGGGAATTAGTGTAACTAAGTACCGGATTATGCTTCGGGAGAAGGTAATATGTACTTTAGGAAAAACCCCTTTCATGACTATAATTTTTCGTTTAAGGAATTATCTTATTTGAGTTCATAATTGTTAGTGTGATGAAACCCCGAGTCCCGATCTTCCAAACCTAATTTTTCTAGATTGTCAACTCTGTTGCTTTTTGTACTTATGAGCTCACACAAAAATCACAATTTGATTAGCCTAGATTTAAACAAGTCGTAAAGTTGGTACTTGACCGCCAGATCCTTGTTGGGAACGATCTTTATTTTATTACTTCGATAAATCCGTGCACTTACAGATGCATCAATATGATATCCAAATTCTCTCTAATGATACAAACATGATTCTAGATACTAAAGAATTCCTTTTAAAACAATTTGAAATGAAAGACATTAGAGGTGCAAATGTAATTTTAGAAATAAAAATTATGAGAAACCAAAATTCAATTTCTCTATCACAATCACATTACATTGATAAAATCTTAGAAAAATACAACTTTACTTCTTCATCTTCTCTCAATACACCTTTTGATCCAAATTATCATATTTTTAAATATCAAGGTATTCATCCAAATCCACATCAATATTCTAAGGCCATAGATTCTCTTCTTTTCCTAGCAATAGAATTAGGCCTGATATAGCTTATGCAGTCTCTATTCTCTAAGTTGAGTAGATACACTAGCAACCCTAGTAAAACACATTTGAATGTCATTAATAGATTAAGGGACACATAAATATGCTCTGACCTATAGTGGATATCCTTTGGTTTTAGAAGGATACTCTAATGCTAATTGAATATCTGATTCAAATGAATCAAATATAATTCAAGGTTTGTTTTCATATAAGGTGGTGGAATCATTTTCCCACAATCCATAAATTTAGATAATAATAGCTAGAAGTATTATGGAAGTTGAACTAGTAGCTTTAGATCTAGTACGCTCTGAAGATGAATTACTTAAAACCTATGTTCTTCCTTACCAATGGCAATATCTATTAGCGCTCTAATCTCTGACAATAAAGCTACAATTGACTTTTGTAAAAAGACACTAGTAAATGCAAAATTAAGTAGGCATATAAAAATAAGATTGAAGGTAATAAGATGGTTATCATCACATAATATAGTATCCTTATCTTTTTCTTAAAATTGATAATAACCTAGCTAATTGCCTCACTAAAAGTTTGAATCAAACCAAAGTGATGGCTTCATCGAGGAGAATGGGGATTTGTCCATAATGGTCCCTTCTATAGTAGCAACCTAACCTCTATGATAGATAGACCCAAGGAGGTTCAAAAGGTAGCAACAAGCTGACTAGTTGGCCAAATAGTACAAAAATATTTATAAAATATAGTATTGTGTTAATTGGAGTTGTATTATTCAAAAGGCTCCAATACTCCATTTCTAAAATGATTAATGTACTCCTATGTGGAGGTAGGAAGAGTTACAACTTTGAAAGAAACCCAAAAGTATATTCAAATAAGTGACTTTATACACTTCTTTATAAGGGACTTCTCCTATTTGTGAGTTTTTATATATGGCTTCAAACTAGAAATTAGACATTTCTATCAAACTCTCACAAAAAGAAAGACACATATGCATGACAAAAATTACACAGTAGTTATATCATGTGTGCACAATTCAATGTTGGGGCAAAAGGGGTGTAGTTCAAGACCTGGTTCATTATATACCTTCAAGTGGAGTTGTATTAAGTGTGTTGATGCTTATCACTAACTGCATGATATAAGTATCGAACAATAATGTTTTTTTGGTTTTATCATATTAATTTAGACTTTTTTTTTGTTTTTGATGTGGGGGGGGGGGATTATTCAAGTTTTGAAGAGAAAAAAAATAAATGTCTCCTTAAGTCTAATGAAAAAAATTTAATTGAGTTTTTCATGCATATTTATTACAAATTTCATGATAGTTTCCTCTATTTATTTTAAAATTATTTTAATCTTATTATATATTATAAAAAACCTTCATTTCTCTATTTTAAGAATTTTTAGGTAAAAGGCCACAAAAATAAGCAAAATTGAATATATTTTATCATGAAGATGTTCAAACTATGCAAGGGGACATTCACCAGAAATTTAGAGGCCAAAGCTGAATGAAAATTTTTGGTGGTGATTCTGAGGTGATGAAAGATTTTACAAATTTTGAAGATGAAATAACAGTTCCCAAGGAGAAATGAGGCCACATTATAAATTTCAAGCCAAAATATACAAAGTGAAAATCATGACCATGGTTACAATCATGGAGTCCAAGTCTGACAAGTGGACAGGTGATCCTTTATTCCCCAATTTCTCCTACATCAGGCTATAAAAGAAGCCCACACCTTAGGGCTTTGGGAGATTGAATAGAGAGCAACAATTCCACCAAGTTAGAGCTACTATCATCGCCTCCTTGCGCTGATTCAAAGTTGAGATGTAGAGATCAACATTTGAACCCTAGTATCACTTTCCAATGCTCGTAACCGAGAGGATATATAAAATTGGAGTGTGCAAATTCTATAGAGGATGGCTAGGAGCACGTAAGCAAGTTCGAGCTTCAAATCCCATCAAATTCCATTAAGAATCACAATCACCACTAGGAGAGAAAATCTCATTTTATAATATTATTTTATGAGAGAGTTGTCATATTGTTACTTTCTTATTTTCTAAGTTGATTATAACTTTTTGTCCAAAGTTCAGATGATTTGCACTATGATTTTTTAGCTTGAACATATTTTGGGCTATGTGGAGTAATCCATTGATTTTTCTTTTAGTAATGCATGTTTAGCATAATTTGTTATTTTATTTAGGGTTTGTTAAGTTGATTATAGATGTTAATGTTTTTATAGTTAGTTGTGTCTAATTTATTACATGATATGGGCATCATGACAAGGACTGAAAGGTGACTCATAACACTAGAACCCTTTAGTTGAACCTATAAGGGCTAGAATTGGAAAGTAGCTAGGTTGTACACTTCAACTAGTGAAGCTTATTCCATGTGTAATATTTAAACTGTATAACTATATTGCGTTGGAAATTTGGACAAGGACTAAAAAATGTCTTCTAGTTTTGAAACCCTATAATTAAACCTATAATTGTTAGACTATAAAAGTAGCTAGGTTATATGGGGGAATTAAATAATTTATGATTTGTGCTTAATGAAGTTAATTATATTGGTAAACTATAGTGACAGCTGGGTATCAATCTAGTTAAACATTAGGGTGAGCTACTAAAATGAAACATTCTATAACTTACTATAACTTAAAGTAAATTTCCTTTAACAACCCTGGGGAATTTTAACTTATGGTGTTAGCATAATTTTTACTCTTGGAAATCATTGTAGTGAAACCTCATACCCGAAACTTCCCTACATTGATCACAAGTTTGCTCTATTTTTTTGCTTTCCACTTATTTCCTATTAAGTATCAAATTGTCTGGAATACTCGATCATGATAACATACGTACTTAATTTTAGTGTCCCAATGGATTGATATTTTTATTATTGTGACTAACTGTGCACTTCTAGTGTGTGCCCCTACTTTCTAGTGTGTGCCCCTACTTTGTGCCATTGTTTTGGCTGTAATATAAAAATTGTAATTGGCACCAAGTCCAGGGACATTATCAAAGTCCCACATGGAAGGACTAGGAAAGGAGACTTCTCAAGTGCATTAAATTTGTTTATCTAAGTTGATCCAAAATCACACACACACGTGCATGCGCCATGCCACACCATGCCAAGCTGGGTTAGGTTGGGTCGTGGTCATGGTCACAGGTGTAGGTATAACCCGTTAAAGATTGATTCTTGTAGGGCAATTAATTTATATTTCTTTATTTTCACCCATATTTATTTAATACTAATAATAGTCAAATCAAGATGTCTTAATTAATTCTTGCTACAATTACTTCGCTAAGTCAAGATACGTCTAAATTAGATAATATTAACTTGGCCATCCTAGCCATTACAACCCTTTTATATAAGAAGAGGCATGCAGATAGCTTAGACACACTACTCACTACTCATCCTCATCTCCTGCACTCTCTCTTTATGTTTCTCCTTTTCTTATGCTATTTGACGTTGAAAGTGTGTTGCAACAGATTCCTCGCTGATGCACCAATAGATGAGTATCGCCAGTTGAATCTTAGGGAGTCAGACTAAACCTAAAGCTGCATGAAGTGGCTGGAAATTCACTTTAGGATAAACACTTATCACCTTTAGTATTTATAATCCTTTATCTTTTTTTTGGTTGTTAATGATTTGCATGTAGAATTATTTATAGGATTATTTCATTTCATGATAATTACACAACAAATGGTACTCTTTCTCTTAATGACCTTCTCAACTGAGTTTCCATCTGAGATTGCTGGGGTGTCTAACTTTTCTATGCACTCCTAGCATTTATAGAAGTATCAATAGAGCTATCTAACTAGTGCTCTTCCTATTAATTGCATCCTACAGTCTGTATCCAAGCTCATCATTACCATAGCCAAGGAAAATATATTATTATACCTTAGCATCAAGCTTTAACTTGTTTTCTTTAAGAACATGCATAATAGATTTGCAACCAAAAATACATGAGTGATAACTCAAATTTATGCATAATTTTTAATATGTTTCATCATCAATTTAAGTCATGTTTTGATTTTTTTTTCTTTAATTTTATTTATTTATGCTTATTGATGTCATATCTAGTTCTCCTTACTTTTGTATTTTTAGATAAAACCATTAAAATCTAGCAGAATTCACAAAAAAAAAGGCCAAAGCATGACTTCATATAACAAAAAGAAGTTGAATGATAATTTCAAGGCAAAAAGAAATTTTTGCATAACTCAATGACTAATAATATCATCGATCGTGATTACAACCAAGAACAAGACACATCCGTGACCTAGTCTAGTGTTCATTCTTCGATTTTGACCTAATTCCATCGCAATTTTTTTTTATTTTGTAAAGGAGAAAGATTCAAAAGCGTAAAGGATGTTTCCTAAAGCATAAATAGAGAACAACACAACCCTAACGAGGTGATTCAAATGGGATTTCAAGGAAGAACACGAAGGTGGTGACTTTGACCTTTGGCGAGCAATCTAGGGTCTAATTCCAGGAGGAAATCAAGCTATAGATCACTCAATCAAAAGTAGAAAGAAAGAACAATGCCTTTATTTGGTTTTCCCCAAATTCTGTAAAGGATTTAGCAAAACCAAGCTAGCCCTAATTCAGCAGAACAAAAGTCCAGCAAAGCGACTATGTTGGCTTTGTCAACCAAGCCTAGAGTTGATTAGGTTCTTGAATATTATATGATGCAAACATAAGGAGTAAAGTGAATCTTATTTACTACACCAAGTGAAAATGACTAAGAAAAAAAATTATGAAGACATATGAAAATGAAGGATGAAAATTCAAGTCTACTATTATTGAATTGCCACCTCATGCTACTTGATTCACCTTAACTTTACACCTCATGCTATTTGATTTACCTTAAAATTACACCTCATGCTACTTGGTTTGCATTAGATAAATATGAAAAAAAAAAAAGAGTAAAAACTTACATGCTTGCTTGTTCATGACCTAAGTGAAGGAGGAAGAAAAGGGAAAAATATAAGTTGAGAGTGATTTTGACTTCTTAGGTAAGTAATTCTATCTTTCTTTGTGATATTTTACTTGCTGCTCCAAATTCATGAGGAATTCTACTCCATGCCATTGTGATATCAATTTGCTTATAATTGTCTTAATTTGGATGGATTTGTTCCTTGCAAGAATGGCTTATACTATGTTAAGACTCTAGGAATGTTTATTTGATGAAACTTTGACCTTTACTCAAGTTACCATAACTTTTGATTTCCTAATCCAAATCATATGAAAAACTAATTCATTGTAAAGAATACTCAAATAGCTTTCTAAGTCTAATTTTTAATATTTTTAGGATGATTATCTAATTTATTCAATCAATTCAATTTGACCCTCCAAATTTGTCTTCATTGATTTTAGGGTTTTGACCTCTACCTGGTGATTGTTTCATATCCACATTATTTAACCCTCAATAATAAATTAAACTTAATAACAGCCCTTATTTTCACAATTTGGATCAGAAATGAATTTTTAAATATGAAATCTCTATTTTATGATATTGACATATTGGTACTGCATAGATTATAACTTCTTGCAATTATCTCTATTTTAAGTAAAATTTATTTTCCTAAATAGATTTAAAATGCTTTGTTTTGACATAAATTTCTAAATTTTTCAATCATTTCTACTTTTGCCATGTCCACTTATATACCTCTTTTGAGGCTAAATTCCCATAATAATACCTTGTCTATCTTAAAATGGCATTTTTCCCAATTCAGCATAAGATTAACTTCTTCACATCTTGATAATACCTTAGAAATATTAGCCAAGCATGATTCAAAATTAGAGCCATAGACAAAAAAAAAACCATCTATAAACATATTCATAATATTTTTAATAAATTCAAAAAATATTACCATCATGCATCTTTGAAAAGTAATAGGGGTATTGCATAACCCAAATGACTTTCTTCAATAAACAAATATTCCATATGGACATGTGAAAGTAGTCTTATGTTGATCATCTAGGTGTATTAGAATTTAGAAAAATCGAGAATAACCATTTACATAGCAAAAAATATGAATGATTTGCTAATTTTTCAAGCATTTGATCAATAAAAGGAAATGAAAAATGACTTTTTCTCATAGTAGCATTTAATTTTCTAAAGTCAATTCACATATGCCACCTAGTAACTATTCTAGTTGGTATGAATTCATTATTTTCATTTTGAATAACTAGCATACCTCCTTTCTTTGGAACAATATATATTGAGTTGAGCGTATGTTTCCAACGGCTCCAGCCCCGCGCTCTCGCGACACTCGCAGCCAAGACTCTCGCTTCTAGCTCGAATCTCGCCCCTCCTCTTCCAAACCCCCTTTGAGGTTCAAACCACCAGATCTGCCCCCACCCCCCAAGGAGGTGAACGCTCGAGGGGCTTCCTCCATGAAGGGTAGTGAGGCCTCCCCGGTAGCAGGTTTGGCTTCAAGTAACTCCTCCGGTGATCAACCTGAGAGAAGAGCATGGAACACGCTGTTCAGAAAATAATTTGGGAGGACCTTCAAAAAGCTCACTGAAATCTGAAGCTATTCTGAGTTCGATTGCAGAAAAGTACCCAGATAGAGTCGTATTTGAGGAAGATCGTCTACAAAGATCTAGAGAAAAATGGAAAAGCTGCTTACTAGGAAAGTTCCTCACAAAAGTGCCACCGACACAGATTGTAAAAGCAGCGATCATGAGAATATGGAGACCCAAAATGTTATGCGGCGTAGCTGATCTAGAGAATGGCTTTTACTTATTTCGATTCACTTCACAACAAGAGGCAACAGAAATATTAATAGGGGGTCCATGGACCGTTCTGGGAGAAGCTTTGCACTTGCAACTATGGACTCCGGACTTCCAGCCATTGTTGCACCGAATTAAGACGGCTCCTATATGGGTTCGATTTCCAGGTTTGCCACTTGAATACTGGGAAGATGATTTAGTGGAAGATATCGTCAAAAAAATAGGGAAGTTATTGCGAATTGATGAAAGGATCTCAATTTTTAACAGAGGCAAATTTTTGCGTGTATGTGTTGAAGTTGATATGCAGAAACCCCTACGTGAAGGGGTATGGATTGGCCCTAAGGGAAAAGGTTTCTTCCAAATGTTCGCATATGAAAATCTTCCTGCTTACTGTGAGACCTGTGGATGTATAGGGCATAAACCTCAAGATCGCCTAGAAAGGACTCAAGGAAAAAGGAAAGCACCAGAAGTTGCTAGAGAATAAGATGTCCGACGACGATGGCAACAGGGCAAAGAAGGAGGCCTCTTCCCCGGAGGTGGCAAACCCATGGATTAGGGTGGCAAGCAGAAGGAGTAAAGGGGAAACAGAGACCCCCTAAGGAAACTTTTGGATCAGGTTATAAGAATTTTAGATCCGCAAATGCAATATCTCTTGCAGATGAAGACTCTGTAGAGGAAGTGCCGGAGGTTTATCCAACTACCCGGAATAAGCAAAACCAACCCGAATTGATGGAAAGTAGCGTTGGACAATGCACAATGGAAAAAAATATTATGATGCAGAGGATTGCTACTGACAATGACATGATGGATTTAACAGGGGGGATTTGGTGAACAAAGATAATCCTAGAGATATGGAGAAGACACCTGTCCATCAACCCGGAGAGGCTTTGGGGGCTGATGTTTACAGTGAGAAAGGACAAAGTAGAGGTGTGATAGTGGGACCCAATGAAAAAGGGCAAGTTGTAGTTGAAGATAATGAGGGTTCTAAAGATGAAATTACTCTTTCATCCTGGGTAAAACAGCAACATGAACGTAATACACGTGCTCAAATTTTAGCATTTGGGGAGCCTAGTGGAACGAGAAGTGACATGGAGATTTGGGAGGATACTTCTAATCAACTAGCCCTAATTCCAATTACAATTGGGACCCAGCCTTCCGAGGGAGTAACAAGTACTACGGGGAAAGAGTTAATCCAATTTAATAAACAACAACTAATGGCAGAAGCTACGGCGAACTTCTGCAATATCTTTGGAGGAAGAAAGGAAGATCTCATTTCAACTTCTTCACAAACGATGGCTGGGATCCTGGGCCCTCGTGCTCTCAAAAATAAGAGAGCTCATTTCAACTTCTCATTTCTTCTCTCTTACTTCAAAATTTAAGTTTTAAAATGATGTGTATATCTTGGAATTGCAGGGGAGCCGGGAGACGACAGGTTAAAGACATGATAGCCATCTGGAGAAGACAATATGACCTCAGCTTCATAGCCTTACAAGAATCACACTTGGAGGATATAGAAGCAAAACATCTTGTCAGATCTTTGGGCAAAGACTGGGACTTTGCCATCTCGCCAGCACGTGGAGCCTCGGGCGACATCTTCATTGGATGGAACCTAACCAAGATGGACATGAAAGTCATTGTAAGTACCAATCAATTCATCACTCTCATCGTCAGCCCCAAAAGGTATGATCCCTAGATGCTTACTATCTTCTATGCTAGCCATATTCATAGTGTACGAAATAGAATGTGGCAGGATTTTATTAATTTTAATATCATTGAGATTCCCTGGATGGCTTGTGGTGATTTTAATTATATCACCAATAGCCTTGAGAAAAAATGGGGAGCTCATTTCACTCTTACTAATTCTATCATAACTTTTAATAACTTTCTCTCTGCTCATGGCTTAATGGACTTAGGCTATGACGATAATCCTTTTACTTGGTCCAACAATCAAAAAGGGAGGAAAAAAATTTTATGCAGATTAGATAGAGCCATTGCTAACCCCAATTGGCTTAAGATGTATGGGGGAACTAATGTCAAGCACTTACTCAGAGGGTGCTCTGACCATAACCCCCTCCTTATATCTATATACCCTTCTCATAAGCAACCTGTCAAACCCTTCAGGTATAGGGAGATTTGGAATCACTATGGGGAACCCTTACAAATTATAAAAGATATATGGGAGAGGTACGAGGGATTTGATCCATCCTTCCAGCATAGACTTAGCGCCATTAAGAACAACCTGCTCACCTAGAATAAACATAACTTGAACAAACCTGAGAAAATTTTAGAAAACACTCAGGAGGAAATTAGAATGTGGCAGCACTAGGAAGCCAGACGTACCCTTACTAAGGAGGAAGAGTTGACCCTTCATGCCTTCACTAACAAAGCTAGTGCCTTAGCTAGACAAATTAACACTAAGTGGCATACTCTTGCCAAATGTAATTGGATCAAGTATGGTGAAGCTAACAACAAGTTCTACCATAATTGGGTCACTGTGAGACGCAGAATCAACTTCATAAGACACCTCAAGATTAATGGTAATACTATTATTACCGACACTTCTCAGATAAGGGAAGCTTTCAAGGCGCACTATATTAACCTTTGGACTGGCAAAAATGCTGACCCCATCATTATGAAACACACTAAGGACCTTCTTATTAATTATATGGGCAAGTTGGATGCTAATTCTCACTACAGCATATGCTCTCCGTTCTAGGACGAAGAGATTGCTACTGTTATTCGTGATCTTAAGCTTGGCAAAAGCCCGAGGCCTGATGGCTTCACTGCTGAGTTCTATAAATAGAATTGGGAGACTATTAAAAAGGATTTCATGAGAACCTTGACTCAATTCCATTCCAATCACTGCATCCCTAAATCTTGGGCGCTCACCCAACTTATTTTCATACCTAAAATTTCTAACCCTCAAACTGTTAATGACTTCAGGCCTCTTGCTATGTGTAATGTTAATTATAAAATCATAGCTAAACCTCTTGCCAATAGAGTGAAGCAGTATCTACCTAGCATCATTGGTCACGAGCAATCTGCCTTTATCAAAGGCAGAAGCATACATGAAAATATTCGCATCGTCCAGGAAATCATTCATAGCATCCATAACTATAAAGCTCGAAGTCCCTACATCCTCATTAAGTGTAACCTTCGAAAAGCCTTTGATACTGTTAAAAGGGGGGCCGTTAGACTTGCTATGGAGTTTCTTAACTTCCCTGAATCTTTCATTAGATGGATTGAGACTTGTTTGTACTCCCCCACTTATACTTGCAACATTAATGGGATCTCCTCTAGTATTTTTGAAGGAAATAGAGGAATCAGGCAAGGTGATCCATTGTCCCCTTATCTCTATGTTATTACTTCCAGTATCCTTAGCTCTCTCATGCATCATGCTATGGATAAGCATAGAATTACTCCTCTCAATATAAGGGGCAAATACAAAATCTCTCATCTCATGTACGCGGATGATATCATTATTTGTGTGAGAGCCAATCAAAAAACTTGTAGGAACTTAACAAAAAATTTTAATACCTACGAGGAAATCTCTAGTCAGCAGGTTAGTAAAGAAAAAACTAGAATTTTCTTCCCCAAGCATTGTCCTAATAGTGCTAGGAGAAGAATTGTTGGATGGTTGGGCTATTCTCAAGGCTTCTACCCTTTTTCCTACCTGGGGACTCAAATAAACCCAATTGCTAGCTCCAAATATACTTAACAAATTTGTAGAGATAAAATTCAGGATAAAATCCAAGCCTGGCAAGGTCGTTACCTCTCACAGGCTGGTAAATCACTCTTGCTAAAAGTGTTCTAACTGCCATCCCTATTCACAACATGATAACCAATGGTTTGACCCATTCTCATCTTGAGAAGCTTAATGCCCAAATTAGGGAATTCGTCTGGTCCAAAGATAATACTAGAAGAGGTCTCCACCTCATCAATTGGGATACCATTATCAAACCTAAGAATCAGGGGGGCATGTATGTGAAGGATCTCACTATCCTCCGCCCTACCATCAACTGTAAGAGACTCCTTGACTATCTTAGCAATAATGATAATTTGTGGGTGAATGTTTGTAAAGCTATGGGGAATTAGACCCTTGGGCTCCTAAGAAGTACAAAAATTCTAGCCAAAGCTGGAAAGGGCTCCTGCATGACCTTAACCTTGCTAGAATTCACATCATTAAGCTGGTTGGGAATGGTAGAGATACCAGTATTCTCAATCACCCTTGGTGCTTGGACCTTCCTCTAAGCCACAAGCCTACGTATATTAACAATACCTTCAATATTGGTGACTGTGTTGCTGATCTTCTCTTGACTGAAAATTGGAACCTGGGGATCATAAATGAATGGGCCAATAAGGACATTAGAAATAATATTCTTCATATCAAGGTCAACATCAGGAATGAAGATAAATGGATTTGGGCAGATGGTACTAATGGACTCCCTCTTAATAAATCCATTTACAACTCTCTCCTGCGAGAGACTAAAGGGGTGAGTGAGGAGGAAGAGAAATGGAAGGTCCTCTGGAAGCTTCCAGTTACTCCTAGAATTAAAAATTTTGGATGGAAACTCTTGCATAGAAAACTCCCTACTTTGCACAAACTGGGCAAGATGGGACTCACTAGAAATGTTACTTGTATCCTCTGTGCCAAGGAGGAGGAAACTATTGAGCATTTGTTCCATAGATGTGACTTTTCTTCACAGGTTTGGAGATGCCATGCTGATCAGCTCAAGGGAATCAATCTCAGAATGGATGCTTGGAAAAGAGACACATGGTTTGCAAAAGGTAGGGATGCTACATTTCAATTGCAATCACTAATACTCATTACCTTTTGGCAAGTTTGGAAATCTAGGAACGCAAAAATATTCCAGACCAATATGGAAAATGCTGCTTGTACAAGTCGGTAAGCACTTATAGAGTGGAGGCTCATGATGCACGAATTGGAAAAAGAAGAATATTCAAAAAGAGAAGATCATAAAGCCAAAACAACATGGAACAAGCCCAGAGTAAATCAGCTTAAAGTTAACACAGATGGGGCTTGGTCAAATCAAAACAATGATGCTGGATTAGGATATATCATTAGAAATTCAAATGGAGAGGCTTTGGTGGCTGTAGCTGTAACACATAAGAGCCCTTCCCCTCGGTACTCGGAGATACTGGCTATAAAATCAGCACTTGGCTACATAAATGCCAACCAGATTGGCGGAGGCAAGCATATTATTGTTGAATCTAACAGTAAAGAGGCAATCCAAGCTATCAATGACAATCAGAGTTATCCTCTAGCAGAAGTGCGAGCTACTTTGATGGAAATTAAATATTTATGTAATAGTATGACTGTCACCTGCTGTTTTGTGAATAGGCAAGCGAATAGAGCTGCTAACTGGCTTGCCACAACTGCTAGAACTCAATCTATGTCCAATGTGTGGACTTCTGGATGGCCTGTTGAACTTCAGCAATTCCAATTTTGGGATGTAATCAGTTGATCTTTAATAGATTGTCTTTTTAGAAAAAAATATATATATACTGAGTTACCCATTCAGTGCATGAGCATGGATAAATTACCCCTACATCTAGTAGTTTGAGGATTTCTTTCTTTACTACCTCTCTCATATTTTGGCTCAATCTCTTCTAGAACTCAATAGAAGGTTTTCTTTCATCTTCTAGAATGATCATGTGCATAGAAAAAGTATTGGGAAACCCCGGGCTAAGAGAGGATAGCTGTAGGCAGCTAGGGCAAGAAGAGACAAACATAAAAGAATGTCATAGCCTAGCCCTAGGCCCCTATATATATAGAGATTTAAGCACGAGTTCCCGCAACTTAAGTTATGAATAATTTATTCACATATTTGAATATCAATATTCAAGACATGCGCCTAAGATGTGGACCCATCTAGATTACACTAATTTAGGTCAACAAGCCATTGAACCAATCTGGTGCTTTTTACGTCACATAACCTGTTGACTAGGACTAGTCAACCGAGGTCAAAATGTGGTCACCCGAAGGTCAACCGAGGTCAACAGATGTCAAAACGTAATTTAACTCTATATTATCATATCTAACTCATTAGACGCATCAGTGATGCATTAGACTCTCAAACAGATCTGAATCATAAACTGATTCGATCTAAGACTACTCAATCAATACGAGATCTCGAGTGTCTAAGTGTGCGACTATGTAGGTTCCTAAGACATTAGCAGTGATAACCTCATACCATCACAAACAATGAGTGGCACCTAGCAGTACATCACTTTTACCCAAATCTTCAAAATAGATATCATCATGGACAGCCCCTACACTAAGACAAAGTACCTATGCACTCTAGTCCTTTTGCCAGGTTGATATCCAGATTGGGCAAATGTGTCACGCTTATTTAACTCAATCTAATGGTTATGACTAAATAAGACTTTCACCTAGATATGACTATATACTTTTAGTCATGCATCCATAAGTGGGGCACACAAAGACATCAAGCTTCTAATTAAGGAAGGGGCAAATCCTATCTTAGCTCATTGAACCTCTCAACAGCTTATGATACACCCAATGACAACTATTATGACTCTTCTACTACGGCGGAGTATTAGGTTATATCAAAGTGTACCACTTACCATATAGAGATATCATTGACCTCAAGTCAAAGGACACCTGTACTTCTATCACCGTGAGATTTAACTTGAGACACCAAGTCAAATCTTCATAATGGATCGATCCAATATATCTACCTTGATATACTCATATGTCTATATTAGCAATGCGTGCTTAATTAGCACATATATCAGTATCGGCATGCACCACCCGACTTTGACGTGTAAAATTGCCCATGCTAGGTGGAAAGCAATTAAAACCTAGCTTTTCCCCTGGTGTGTTGTCTAGAGCGATGGCTGGTTAATGCAGTAGAAGCTCCCTAACAGTTGACAAAAAGCTGTATAAAAGACACCTTTTCTGGGCAGCAAAGCTGGACGAAAAGCGCTGCCAAACGCGCCCTACAAGGAGGCTCGACCCTTTTTTTATTATTATTATTATTTGATGTAGATCCGAATGCGACCACTAGAGATAAAAATCCGATTTGTTGACCACAAACTGGATACGGGCAAAGAAAGAAGGCACCCGACGCGTGGAACAGCAAGGACACACGCGTCATTGCGTCAGCAGCCTAACCTTCTCGACTTCTTGTCAGACCGCGAACTTGCCGTGAAGCCACTTGGCCTCTTGGTGAGTCGGTCACAACTCACAAGAAGGTGCGCGGCCTGGGCGGAGGAGAGAGATCCAACAAAAGTGGTCGCCAAATGCTCCGATCGTCGATCGCAAGGGGGACTATCGGAGGAGCATCTCCGACGTTCGCCGCGTCCGCGGCCATCGCGATCGTTGTTAGAGGCCGATGGTCTTCCCACGTACGACCCCCACTCAGCCATCGGGAAGAAAGTAGCGGCGTGGACGAATTTCTCCGAGAACGCCATCCACTTCATCCCGGCCATCGTCGTCCTATGCGCCGCCTTGCTTTGGTTCTTCTCTGATACAGGTATACCCTTCTTTTTTTCCTTTCTGATCCACATCCCTTTCTTGCTTATTGCTTGTTATTAAACGGTCTGTGTCTTCCATTTTGGGCTTCGTTTTTTATCTTTTTTGGGAATGAGTAATTTTTTATGCCGATCGGAAGTGAAAAAGTTGCTTGATGTGTAATTATTTTATTAATCATGTTCAGATGCATGAGTAACCTTGAAAAAGAAAAGAATGATTCAACTGAATAAATCTTATACATGGAGATTTCCGTTTTAAATTGTACTGGTTATTTCGAATCTGTAAGTTGTCCAATTTGATGGACAAAACATGTATATCTCCGTGCATTTTCAAAATCTATCGTGAAAAGTTTTATTTAATCATTAAATACGTATTGAAATTTGTAAAACCTAATCACATGTTAACATAATAGAATGAGATGAACTTTGAGTTGGATAAGTAAAGAAACCTAAAACTGTATGTCGCAAGGGCACATTCATGTCCAAAATGGAATCCAGAAAGGTTTTCTTTTTTCTTTTTTTTTTTGAATTGGCAAGTAATTAAGGATATTTAAAAAATGTTGGAGGCAGACAAGTTAAGAACAAGCGAAGAGATAATTGAAAATTTTAAGAAATGCAGGGTAGATTTTTTTAATTTCTCTCTTGCCAAACTCAAACCGTTGCAAGTGCGTTATTGTAAATAATTTTCTTTTGTTTGTTCACAAAATGCATGGAAACTTAATTGCATGACATATGTAAGAATCCTTAGTTTTTATGATAATGTTAATATTTGTTTTATATTGAGTATTTTTGTGTATATGTTAAAATTTTAATAGCAAGTGCCTAATATTTGAAGTTAGAAAACTTAGTATGCATACATACATTCATATATAATATTGTGTTTAGTGTTTAGTAGCGGTTACCCTAGCAAAGCTGATTTAATATCTCTTAAACTATTTGTTTTTTCCAATTTGTAATGTTGCTATTGTAAATTAATGAAGATGATTTTCTCTAGAATCAAGAATACAATGATGACGATTGCATATCTAATATCCCTGAAGATAGGACTTCAAGAATGTGGGTTTACTTGATTTGGTGGAAGCCGAACAAACTAATGAAGAATTCCACATAACCAGAGAGAGGTTGCATTTTTTTGGTAATTAAATATTTGTTACTGTAGATATGTTTTATTTACCTACTTATCTGCCCTTAGGAAGAACTATATTATCAGGGTAAGTTTTACAAATTATTATATTCATGGCTATGCATAGCTGATCAAGCTCTGCTATTTCAGTTTCAACATGTAAGTACCAGAATAATATTTTTGAAGTTTGGTAATAGAATACAACAATCTTTATTCAAGGTATAAATTTACCATGGAGGAACTAATTATAAGCAATCTTATTTTGACAATTATGTCTTTCAAAAGGTAAGAGTTTTTAGAGCCAATTCTGATGAACGCAAGAAGGGAACAACCAAAATTGCTTGCAAGTTTAATTTCACAAAATTCGTAGAATTGCATTGGATAGTAACAATGGAAGACATGAGCTTTCTAGCATAGAACATTGGTATAGATGCATGCGAACTGATAAAGAATAGCCATTTTTTAAAAAAATATATATATATATATATCTTTAGAGGAAAACCTCAACTCTAGGTGCAACGGAAGCTTCTAAATCCTCTTATAGCCATAGTAGCCAGTTGGATAGATGCCTTTTGAATAATTCCAGTTGTTTTTTGGTCACTACTGTAGGTTTAGTTTTTTCTTGGACTAAGAAATTTTGATTAATCCTATTGCTTTACGTTTTTTCTATTGATTTCAACTAGATGCTGGTAGCTCTGTAGTACTTATTAGTTACTGAACTGGCAAGATTAAGACGACAGTAACAACAACAGCTCACCATTAAGATGGTTGATAGCAAGAATCAGATATGAGCCAGTGGGCCAATAGATTTCTGGAACATCAGGAAACACAGAATCTGTTTCTTTTAATGGTCAGTATGCAAACTTGGAGGGTGAATCCTCTCGGGGATGATAAGTGACAAATGATCGATTTAAATTTTAGAAATCTCAAGGAAATTGGTTAGGGACATTACTATTCTTTCCTCATCTTGAATCAATGTAAGCAATTAAAATGGTGTTATATATCCTTGTACATACCACTTTCTAAAAGTATGGTATTTTTCAGAAAGTACAGATAATATAGATGGATGCACGAAATTTCGTTTATATCTTGTATCTATTTGACCTCGAATGCCCAATTTTTGCTAGGCGAATTTGTTAATCCTTGTCTCGTTCAACCTCTCCTGACGACATCGTCTGAACAAAAAGAATCATCATCAGACCAAATGTAACTGCTGAAAAGTTTTCATGATCCATTTGCATAGTTTCTCCTCTGGGTAAATCCTCGACTTTGGATAATTAAGTCCAACAAGTTTTTAAACTATTACTGTCTAGTGAAAATGAATGCATTTGTCCTCTAGCTTTGATGGCATTGTGTATGATGATTTCCTCTTTGGGTTTTACGAAGAGTAAAGCATCGGTTTATGTGTAAATCTTAATATACAATACTTTATTTTTTGGGTGTAAAAGAAACTTCACTCAAAACAAAGCACAGCACCAAAATACACAACCTGAAAAGCTGGATGAAAGCAATTTGTCAAGCGGGAATCGATTCCACAAGGGAAACATCGAAGTTTTCCAATACCATTGTGGTAGTAAGATTGTGCTAGAACTTCATGTAACTTGTGAGAATGGTGGAGTGCCGTAACTCATTGAAATCGAACAATCAGTTGCACGCGCATCTCTGCTTTTCTGGATCTGGTCCTTCATAGTTATCTGCACTATTTGCATTCTAAAAAGTTATTTTAATTTAATTTAATCATGATATAATTCCAGATGAAATATATTTTTTAAATAAATTTTGCGGGATACAATTTATAAAATATCATTAAAAAATATTATATAAACTGTATCATGTTTACAAATAACATATTTTCTTTAAAAATCCCATGTTAAATTAATGATAATAATTTTTATCTACGTATATTAATATAAACATAAGTTTAAACTTTCTTTTTTAAAATTAAACTAGACATGTATTATCATAATTAATTCATGTAAGCATATGAGACAAGTAAAATAATTTTTAGAGGTTAATAAATTATTTTAAAATAATTATGTAAATCCACCAGCAATTCTAAATCTTTCACATTTTAATAATTGCATGTAAAAAGTAAAGTGATAATTGTAAACACAGGACTAGATGGTGATTTAACATAACTCCCAAAATTTTAATGATAAAACTAATAGTATGATTTCCAATATAATAACATTTAAAAATTATTTTAGGGTTTTTGGGAAACCTCAATGTTTCCCTTGTGGAATCGATTCCCACCAGACAAATTGCTTTCATCACAGCTTTTGAGCTTGTGTATGTTGATGTTGTGCTTTCTTTCGCGTGAAGTTTCTTTTACACACAAAAAAAAATTATTGTATATGAGGATTTACATAAACTGATGCACGTAACTCTTAATAGAACCAAAAAAGAAAATCATCATACACATACCATCCAAGCTAAAGGACGAATCCATTCATTTTTTACTAGATAGTAATAGTTTTAAAACTTGCTGGACTTAATTATCAAAATAACTGGTTGACGATTTACCCAGACGAGAACATGCAGAGTGGTAGAAGAAACTATGCAAGTGGATCGCAAAACCTTTCCTGCTGATACATTTGGTCTAATGATTCTTTTTGTTTAGATGATGTCGTTAGGAGAGGTTGAACGGAGCGGGCATTATAAGCTCGCCTGGCAAAAATTGGGCATTTGAAGTAAAACAGAGATAAGAAATGAATGAAATTTCGTGCCCCATCCATATTAACGGTACTTACTGAAAAATACCATATTTTGAGAAAGTGGTATATACAAGGATTTGTAACTCCCTTTAATTGCTTGCATTGATTCAAAGTGAGGAAAGA
The DNA here is from genome assembly GCA_027563935.2 of Costus lasius. NCBI lineage: Eukaryota > Viridiplantae > Streptophyta > Magnoliopsida > Zingiberales > Costaceae > Costus > Costus lasius. Next base: position 31,882,295 of record CM050449.1, on the reverse strand, counting down.
ATAGTAATGTCGCTAACCGATTTCCTTCAGATTCCTGATATTTGGAAGCTTCCGTTGAATCTGGCATTGAGGTTTTCCTCTAAGATATTTTACAAAAAAAAATTGGCTATTCTTTATCAGATCACATGCATCTATAGTCAATGTTCTATTCTAGAAAACTCACGTCTTCCATTATTATGCAATCCAATTCTAAGAATTTTGTGAAATTAAACTTGCAAGCAATTTTGGTTGTTCCCTTCTTGAGTTCATGAGAATTGGGTCTATAAACTCTACCTATTAAAAGACATAATTGTCAAAATAACATTGCTTATAATTAAAAGATGTCACATACAAAATAGCAAAAAGCTCCTCCATGGCAATTTATGCCATGAAAAAAGAATGTTGAATTCTATTACCAAAATTCAAAAATATTGTTTTGTTACTTACATGTTGAAACTTAAATTGCAGAGCTTACCGCTAATGACTATGCTTGAATATAATAATTTGTAAAACTTACCCTAATAATATAGCTTTTACTATGGATAGGTAAATAAAAACATATCTACAGTAACAAATATTTAATTATAAAAAAATGCAACCTCTCTCTAGTTATGTGGAATTCTTCACTAGTTTGTTCGGCTTTCACAAAATCATGTAAACCCACATTTTTGAAGTCATGTCTTCAGGGATATTAGATATGCAATCGTCATCACTGTATTCTTGATTCTAGAGAAAATCATCTTCATTAATTTACAATAGCAACATTACAAATTGGAGAAAACAAATAGTGTAAGAGATATTACAACAGCTTTGCTAGGGTAACTGCTACTAAACACTAAACACAATATTATATATGAATGTATGTATGCATACTAAGTTTTCTAACTTCAAATATTAGGCACTTGCTATTAAAATTTTAACATATACACAAAAATACACAATATAAAACAAATATTAACATTATCATAAATGCACTTGCAATGGTTTGAGTTTGGCAAGAGAGATTAAAAAATCTACCCTGCATTTCTTAAAATTTTCAAATATCTCTTCGCTCGTTCTTAACTTGTATGCCTCCTACCTTTTTTAAATATCCTTAATTACTTGCCAATTTAAAAAAAATAAAAAAAAAAAAGAAAACCTTTCTAGATTCCACTTTGGACATAAATGTGCCCTTGCGACATACATTTTTAAACTCAAAGTTCATCTCATTCTAGTATGTTAACATGTGATTAGTTTTTACAAATTTCAATACGTATTTAATGATTATAAGAATCAGTTTTTGCTGGTCATCATATTCTTTTATACTACTCCAAAACTCAAGAAAATGACACACGGGATACTTGATATAGAAAAACTAAAACTGTATGGTTCGTGAGTTAAATAAAACTTTTCACGATAGATTTTGAAAATGCACGGAGATATACATGTTTTGTTCATCAAATTGGACAACTTACAGATTCGAAATAACCAATACAATTTAAAACGGAAATCCCCATGATTAATGTATAAGATTTATTCAGTTGAATCATTCTTTTCTTTTTCAAGGTTACTCATGCATCTGAACATGATTAATAAAATAGTTACACATCAAGCAACTTTTTCACTTCCTATCGGCATAAAAAATTACTCATTCCTAAAAAAGATGAAAAAACGAAGCCTAAAATGGAAGACACAGACCGTTTAATAACAATCAATAAGCAAGAAAGGCGTGTGGATCAGAAAGGAGAAAAAGAAGGGTATACCTGTATCAGAGAAGAACCAAAGCAAGGCGGCGCATAGGACGACGATGGCCGGGATGAAGTGGATGGCGTTCTCGGAGAAACTCGTCCATGCCGCTACTTTCTTCCCGATGTCTGAGTGGGGGTCGTATGTGGGAAGGCCATCGGCCTCTAACAACGATCGCGATGGCCGCGGACGCGGCGAACGTCGGAGATGCTCCTCCGATAGTCCCCTTGAGATCGAAGATCGGAGCATCTTGGCGACCACTTTTGTTGGATCTCTCTCCTCCGCCCGGGCCGCGAACTTTTTCTGACCGATCCACCGAGAGAGAACCAAAAAGCGAAGTGGTTTCACGGCAGTTTGGAGGTCTGACCAGAAGTCGAGATGGTTAGGCTGCTGACGCAATGACGCGTGTGTCCTTGCTGTTCCACGGGTCGGGTGCCTTCTTTCTTGGCACGTATCCAGTTTGTGGACAACAAATCGGATTTTGGATTTCTAGTGGTCGCATTCGGATCTAGATCACATAGCAATAAATACTGTGACCGATTCTAGAAGTGCATGACATGAGTATAAATTTAGCTCGGCTTAACAGATCATGACGTACTGTCACAGACGCACTAAGACACCCAAAATGGCCTGCGCAGGGACTGCGTTCCAATCAAAAGAAAGGATCGGCCATCACCGAACACTGATCTTGAAGCTAGTACTACCATGCGAATCTCAAAGAAGCTGTAACCCAGGTTATCGCATTTAGGGTTAACTATTTTTAAAACCCCGTCGTGTAAACCCTTCGTGCTCTTGTCTCCTCGACTTCCCACCGACGTAGAAATCCTAAAACGCTTCCTTTCCTTTCCTTGTCTCTATTTCCCGCCGGCATAGATGAGAGCGTCGTCAAAATACTAAAGAAGTTTGTCGATTGTTCCCTCCCTATCACTAGAAAAGGGCGCTTTTTCGTCTTCTCCCATCGGTGACTACTCCTTCCTCTGCGTCTGGCGTTCCTCCTCCTAAGTTTTCTTCCTCCGATCGCCCATTCTAGCTTAGCGGACTCTGCCTCCTTGTCCAGGTAACGTCCTTCCCGCCCTCTTTGTGCTGGCAATAATTTCTGCGTTTAAATAGCAAGATATCTGTTTCCCAATGTAAACACAATATCTTATCTTTTTTATTCTAATTTTCCTCTGCATGCGGAAGTTATAATACTAAAAATTATAGTACTATTGTGGCTAAAAAGATTCTTAGACAATATAGAGAAGTGTATGACGAAGGGTGAGGAGCTAATGATATGCAATGATCTACTTGGATGGAAGTCGTCAGAAGAGACAGAAGAAGAACAAGATATGGTATCTCAACCTAAATATGCCTTGAATGAAGTAAAATTGGTAAAAATATATATGAACTATCATGTGAAATCTATATTGAATGTTTCAATTGAGGTGAAATCTATATGATGAATATGTGAAATGTTAACAGGAAGATGATGACACTACAACATATATATCAGTGAAAGTTAAGAGCACCGAGGAGGATTCTACTAGAAATGAGAATACTAAGACGTCATTTATTGTCCCAATAGTCGGTATGACTTTTTATGGTGAAACTAAAGCATATAATTTTTATAATGAATATGCAAAAAGATTGAATTATAATATCAATAAATATCACGTGGAACGTATGAAAGATAGAAGTTTAAGATTTCATAAATTTGTTTGTAATAAACAAGGGTTGAGGCAAAATGCGTGAAACCCAAAGAATTAAGAAACCTCAACCTGAGACAAGAACCAACTGTATGGCTCAGGTTGAATTCAAAATTGACTTGAATAAGGTTTGGACCTTATCAAAAGTAGAGATTAATCATAACCATCTGATGACATCACCAATTAAGGCCCACATGCTTAGATCGCACAGAAAGATTATACCCTTTCAGCGTGCTCTTATAGATCACATGACAGAGACTGGTATAAAAGCCCATTATGTTTATAATTATTTTCAGTCTGGGGCAAACAATAATGAAGTTGGGTTTATAAGAGACGATAGCACAAACTATATTAAAAAATGTAGAAAGAAAACATTGGATGGTAAAGAAATGCATGGTATACTTAAGTATTTGATGGAACGATGACTAGCTGATCCCTCATTTTTTAATGCTGTTGAAGCTCATGAAACAGGAGAGATTGCAAACTTTTTTTGGGCAGATGGTAAATTTATTACAGATTATGCATATTTTAGTGATGTAATATGTTTTGATACCACATTTCAGACAAATGAATATGATATGTTATTTGCTCCTATTGTTTTGATACCACATCCTAGCAATACGGCATGATTTGAGTGACAAATGAGTATGATATGTAATATGTCATTTCTGACAATACGGAATGATTTGAGTGACTCAAGCATTATATGGTATCAAAAACTCTCGATCTAGCACTCTATATGAACAGAAGAAATGGCCTAAGCTAGGTACTCAATTTAATTTTATAAGTTGGGTATCTCAGTCATTCGATCTACTTTATTGATGGACATAGCTTAGGCTATTTCTTCCACATGGATATGTCACAATTAGGCCGGGTCAAATCAAGCAAAGGATGGTACAAATATAAAAAATTAAAAAAATAGAAAATTTTATGAAAAATAAAAAGCAAGAGTGTGGAAAAATTTTTAAAAAAGAAAAATCAATAAAAAAATAGAAGTTTAAAGGCTTAAACGTATCTATTATAAAATTAAATTAAAATATATCAGAAAAATTTAAATGAAACAACATCTATTTATACAAAATTGTAGCTTAAATAATATGACTAAAATCTATACCAACTTAATTAAATTACATATTTATAAATTACATACTTAACTTAAGTGGGCAAAGGCTATATAGCCAGTGGAACAGGCAGCCACCCTGAAAGATATGCGAGCACTATATCAAATATGCTTGATCTTCGTGCTCTATCTTCTCTAAGCATATAGTTTACCCCATACCGATGAAAAACTCACTCAACATTGGTAAAAGCCCTATATCTAGCCGCGATTTGATTCCACATGCTACTTTGCCTCATTATTAAAAATATCATTGATATTGTTGTAGTATTATCTCCAATCTCATATTATCTATTATTTTTCTTTTAGTCTCTCATTCCACCCAAAGAACAATTAAGAACACCACTTAAACTCATGAGATTAAGAGAGTATTAAGAGGAATTTAAGTAAAACTAATTAGAAAAAAAATTTAGTATGAAAAAAAAGGGAATAGGAAAAATTTATACGGATAAATTGGTTTTAAATTTATAAATTTATCATTTTCTTTTTTACTAATAAAATGTAAATTTATAATTAAAAGATATTTATACCCTTATTTTTTTAATTTTCAAGATATTTTATGAAGGTAAATAGATAAAAAGTATTTAAAATTTAAATTTGGACAATTAAATTTAAATTTTTAAAAATTAAGATGTTGAACTAGTGGGTCATACTGAGACCTGTTCCATGACGTGCTTGACATCGTCTAGGTGCCTAAAGACCATGGCCTAGCTCAGCTTAAACCCAAGCCTCATGTCACACACAACTTGTTAACTGGTCAATGAGCTGCCACCTCTAATTGTTAAAGGGAAAAACATATTCCATAAAATTTCTCTATCTTAAAATTATCTTTCAAGACTATTTTATGACAGGAGGGTATAAGATTTTTAATATATTCTACATTAATAAATTTTTTAGGATTAGTATTGTACTAAACAATTTGTGCCACTTGTAGGTGTGGTTGATGTGACACTTGTATTGTGGTTGATGTCTCCTTGTGGTTAAAGATGAAGTTCTTGTGCCACTTGTGTTGGTGATGATTTTCACTTACGCTTTTGGGATTGAAGAGGTTGCATGAGCTATACCGCATGTTTAATAGGGAGGGAAAAAAAAGGAATTGATAAAAAAAAATTAGAAGAAGAATTATAAAATTATATGTAGTAGGATGGATAGAAAATAAGAAAAAAAAAATAGAAGAAAAGTAAAAGAGAAAATATTTCTATTTATTTTTAGCTTAAATCGGGCAGAAAATCAGACGGAAAATTGGATTTGCTCCTCTAAGGTTTATTTTCACCCTTCTTTTTTTATGCTCGCTCTTCCTGTCGTGCTTTCATTATTATCATTGTCATTATCGTCCTCATCATAAAAATAAAAAGATACAATAATTTTATTAATCTTTTTAACTTTTTTTCTTCTATTTAAATATAAAAAGGAAAAATCTAATTATTTTCTTTTTTCTTTATTTTTTTCTTCTTTCTTATTTTCTTTTCCTTTCAATTTTTTTCCCTACTAAATATAGCATTATTGATGATGAAGAAATCTCTTACATCTCAAGAGATTAAGATTTGAAGAGGAGAAGTAGATGAGAGAAGACGGGGATAGATAAAAAGGAGAAGTAGGTGAGAAGAAGAAGAGGATAGATTAAAGGAGATTAGAAGAAGACGAGAAGAGAAAGAACTAGAGAGAAAGAGGGAGGAATTAGCTAGAGGAGTAGAAGAAAGGAAGACATCCTTTCTTAGGAAATTAATTTAACATTTGCTAAATGATGCATGGATAGATGTTCACAAGGATATAGGCAAGGGATTGGAAATACAAGGATATAGGCAAGCGATTGGAAATGGGCAAGGAAGTCATTTGCTTCCTTGCATTTACAAAAAGTAAATATTTGAAGAATAAAATTCAGAATTTTGGGTGCCTCTCACAGTCTCACTTCATTCTTTGAGCCTGAATTCTTTTCCATAATTTGCTTGAGTATTTGTCCTCTTTTTGACGTTAACAACTATTTTCTTCTTGCTTAATCGAGAGGAATTGGTGCTGCATTCCTTTCCTTTGCTGCTGGATGGAGGCATTGAAGAGTTTCCAATCAAGTGAAGAAGCAACTTCCTTGATTGGTGCAATTAAAAGCTTGCTTCAATTGCTTGGGCAGAGGTGACAATGTTTACTTCTTAGGGCTTGGCAAAATTGGTACTGTATTTCCTTCATGCGTGAACTGCTGGCTTTGACGAATTTGGGCTTCTTTGGATTCATAAATCTTTCCTACAAATTGGATTGAGGTGCTAGATTGCTCCTTGAATTTTAAAATGTTTCCTTCGTAGGAGCGGATTGAGTTGCTAACTTAATTGCTCCTTAATTTGAGGATTCAAATTGAGGAGCTTGAATGCTTCAAAAATTTGACTGAACTTCCTTGATTTGATTTGAAAGCACATTTGAGTTTGGCAAAATTCCTTGATTTATGGCTGATTGATAAGTAAGCAGCTGCATTTTTGGAAAGGAAGTTGGAAGTGTTTTAAATAAGGACTAAGGTGACTTGGAATAATAATGTCAATGTGTTCAACTACTAAAAGTGGTAAAGAGACTTCATTTTTGAAAAGCTCAAGTTGAGTTGGTCCGAAGGGTGGCTTAAGGGTGACCTAAGGGTTGAGATATAAAGATGAGAGATCCTCTATGGCTCAAGATTGGGTCTCTATAGGAAGATATAGGTCTAGGTTGGAGACTTATGATAGATTAGAGGGATCAAAATGGTTAACTCTGAAGGAAGGTCCTATGGGATCACTGTGAACAACTTGGTTGAAGCATAAGTCTTTTTCTCCTAGTGAAGGATTCTCTAGAGTTTGAATATCTCCTAAGAATTGGTTACACCCTATGAAATCAAAAGGATGTATGATCAACCTAGGGTCAAGTAAGTTAGTGGGTTGACTACTTATTTCAAGAGCCGTTGGATAAAGACCTAGACAAGTGTCATAATACATCAAGCTTAGGGGTGGGGATTCAAAACAAGGTTCATGGTACACTAAGCTTAAGGTTGGAATTTCTATGCTATGTTCATCTATAGGGGTTAAGTTTATCTTAGATTCACTTTGGAGCTTGGGAAGACCTATGGCTTTAGGCTGAAGTTGGGTCCTAGGCATATCATTCAAGGTGATAGATCCAAATTGAAGTTGGGAATTTCTAAAGTGGGTCTCTAAAGGTGACTTAGAATTAGGTTGACTCTCAGACAAGTCAACTATAAATTCCCTAGTTGTTGTTCTAGACTCATCTTAATGTATGCTACGATTTTTCATAGGTAGACTAGGCTCTAAGGCTTGCTTAAGCTCTAGAGGGTTTGAAAAGTTGACTACCTTAGGGGTCTTAGGTTTGGATCTTTTGATTCTAAACTTTTGGCCAAGGTATTCTATCATATAAGCATCATTATTCCTATGAAAGTACCCATTAACTTCATTTTGCCATGGTTCTCCTAGATGGACATGGTAAGTGCCTTCTAGGGGTAGGATATCACACCAAACTTCTAGTAGTACACTAGCTACCCTAATAAGCACTAGGCACCTATGGTTCACATGGGTTATGGTTCCTTTATCCCACTCAAGGTTGTAAGGTTTTGGGTTAGGCTAGGTGGTCAAGCTAAATCTATCAATGGCTTGAGGGGTTACAAAGTTGAAGCCTATGGATTCATATATGGCTATCTTGCACATCTTATCATCAATCTTAGTGTAGGTATGGAAGTAGGCCAATCTAAGGGTGATCTTATAAAATGGGAAATATTGGTCCTCAATCCTAGTTACGGATTGGTCAAGAGAATTGAATTTACTAGACAAAGTATTGATTCTTTCTTGTAAGGCTAATATTGAGTCAAACTATTCTAATGGTCATGGTTGGAAAAAAGTTTTGTAGGTTTGAAAATATGAGCTCCCTTAAGGTTTAAAAATATACTAGAGTGATAAAAAAGCTCTTTTTGGGAACAAAAACAAGCAATATGCAGGTCCTAAGGTCATCCTATAGATTTATGAAATTAGATTTTTGAGGTCTAAAGGATTTTAAACCTAAGGTCCTACTTTGATACCAAGCTGATGTATGATAGGAGCATGTGTGATGGGCTATTGTGTTTTGGAAAATAGTTTTTTTTTTTTTTGTATCTTTAGATGAAATCCAAGGCTAATCTATTCATGCAGCAAAGAAAGTAAGCAAAATAAAGACTAAGTATGCAAGAACTAAAAATCTAAACTTGTAAGTAAGTTAAGACTAACATGCGAGTCTACAACTAACAATGAAGATATGGATAAAGTAGATGACAAATATGAAAGGGGCTCACCTAGTGATGACTCAAAAATCTATAGTATATTTCATATTAATTAATTAGTCTTTTTGAGTCATATTCATGCTCTTTTGCTTATTTTTATGCCTTATTTGTCAAATATTTTAGAATCTACACCTTTTCTAGTTTTTGATCAATTTCAAGTAAAAAGACATCATTTTGATGGATTTTCGAGCAATCTGAGTGCATAGACGAGTTCTAATCATCAATAGGAGATTACACGATAAATTTCCACACAAAATGAATCTTCAGCACAATTACAATAGTGCCGTAATTATAATTACAGCCGTGGTTTTACTGAGATCTACAGAATAAACCACGGTACTACCATGATTAATTTTACCTGCTGTAATTTTTGAAGATTTTTTGTCTAGAGGAAATTACAGCCCTACCGTAATAATATTATGGCCATAATCTTGTCGAGCTAGATTTTGAAGCATGAAGGATAAAATAAGGCACTACCATGGTTTTTATTACAGCCCATAATTCTCCCAAAATTTTCCACAGAAGAAATTATGGCACTACCGTAATTTTCTTCACGGGCCGTAATTCTAACCCAAGTGGCCGTGTTTGCCAGATTCTTCCGGAGTTACTATAGCCAATTTTCGTGACGATGATTCAGTACGATTTAGACCACTATTTCAAAAACCGAAAGAAGAGAAGTGATCTATAAGAAGAGGCGAAGATCTCTGAACCAAAAGCCCCAATTTTTATTAACGATTCAGAGAGAAATCGACGAGGTCGCTGCTGCACTAGGTTTCATCACTGAGAAGTGTACATACCATCATCTGCGACAAAACTTGTAGGGAAGTTACGCCTAAGGGAGGAGAACATACACAGAAAGTTTTAGAGCAATAGGAGTTCGATCGAAGGAGGAATCAAGAGAAACGCGAGCGCCGCACTGTTCACCGCAGAAATTATGGGCTGTAATTCTTTTTACAGCCTGTATACAGTAACCTTATTTCCTTCCCATTTGAATTCTGATTTTTTTTCTGAGATGTATTTTTATTGTAATTCTTCCACCAAGCTAGTGTAAGAACCTTTTGGGACAGGGGGTGTAATCCCCTTAATTTCTTAAATGACTGGATAATTTTTATTTCGTCAGTTGTTCTATAATATGATAATTTTACTTAAGTGATTAGTGTCTTTAATATTTTCTAGTTCCAATTACTAGCATGTTTTAGAGTTTTGTGATATGTACTTAAAAGCAATTTGCAAAACTTAGAACCCTAAAATTATAATTTAAGAACTTATGCTAAGAGATTAGGTTTGTTCTTAATTCTTGAATTTTGAAGTATAATTCTTGTTGATAATCTGATCTAGGAAATTTTATTGAGTCAGACATGAAAATAAGCATTGAAAGATGATTTTGGATTGTTGGAAAATCTTAAGTAAAACTTGTGAAATCGGATTTGCGGGAGCGCGTTCGACGCATCAGAAACTCAATCTCAACTATTAAAGATTCCCAAGGGGAATTTATGTCTGGTGAAGATATAGGAATCGAAGTAGTGAGTTACTTCAAGAGCCTTCATGCCCCCAAGATTAGCCCAAGGGCAGTAGAGACGCCGGTGAGAAAAACTTTGTCCTCCACGGCTACTAATTTCCTAGATGCATGTTTCTCACGGGAGGATATTGAGAAGACTATCATGACTACAAACATCTTTAAAGCTCTAGGGGTGGACGATTTCAACGCCTCATTTTTTAAAGCTTGCTAGGGTGTTATCAAGGAAGATGTTATCCTAGCTATTATGGACTTCTTAGAAAAGGGCCACTTACTTAAAAGGGTAAACATAACTTCCCTCACTCCAATTCCAAAGGTTCCTAATCCCTCCTGTTTTGCAGATTTTTGACCCATTTCGGTTTGCCAAATGATGTATAGATTTATCGCCAAAGTTTTAGCCAATCACATTAGGGTCATTCTTTCGGAGATCATTGATGGCAATCAACTTGCATTTATCTAGGGGAGATCTATTCATGAAAATATTATGTTGTGTCAGGACATTATGCATGATTATCACAGGAAGGTCGGAGCTCTTTAGATGGCAATAAAAGTGGATTTACATAAAGCTTACGACTCGGTGAGATGGGATTTCATTGGGAATATGCTTTTGGCTTATATGTTTCCTCCATGGTTTGTGAACAGAATTATTGCCTGTGTGACTTCCCCTACTTACACCATTAGCTTAAATGGGCGAGACATAGGGTTCTTCAAGGGTACCTGGGGGCTGAGACAGGGGTGCCCAATGTCACCCTATCTTTTCATTATGGTGATGCAATATCTCACTGACCTAATGCATGAGGAATATTTGGGTGGACATTTGCACACACACAGCAAGTGCAGGAAATTAGGAATTACAAACCTACAATTTGTGGACGATGTCATTATTTTTTGTGATCCCTCAGAGGAATCCGCCTAGGCTGCGATAAGGGTTCTGGATACTTTCTACCAAAATACAGGGCTGAGAATTAATAAAGACAAATCACAGATGTTCTTCTCGGCCTCATGTGGACCTGAAGTGCAAGGAATGATTACATCAATTCTGGTGATTTCTAAGGGATCCATGCCTTTCCTGTACTTAGGCATTCCTATCACTAGCAGGCAGACTAAAGTAGAAGACTGCTTGCCCCTTATTGAAAAAATCGCAAAGTACCTCTCAGCTTGGAGGGCAAATTACTTATCATACGCAGGGCGGGTTGAGCTGATTAAGTTGATGTGCTATGGAAATATAATCTTCTGATGTAGTGCATTCAAGCTTCCTACGGGGGTTATCGCAAAGATTAATTCCATCCTGGTGACTTTCCTATGGTCAAGCAGGAATAAGAGAGGCTTGGCAAAAGTTGCATGGTGCAATGTAACTAAACCCATGGCTTTGGGCGGCCTCAGGTTGCAGGACATAGGAAAATTGAACAATGCTTTCCTCATGCGCCATATTTGGAATATAGTGACAGAGGTTAAATGGATTCACGAAATACACTTGCACTCTGATTCGATCTGGTCTATAAAAATGTCTAGAAGAGTGTCGTGGCCCATAAGGAGTATCATGTTAGTTCGTGAAGCCTGCATAAAGATGATTGGTTATAGGATCGCTAATGGCACTTCTATCAGATTCTGGCTGGACCTGTGGTACGAGTCAAAGATTTTACTTGATTTGGCAGAGGACATTAGATTTGAAAACCCATCTGGAAAGGGAGCGCGCCTGGCTTCTATAATTGCAAATAATAGATGGGTGATACCAAAGCCTAGATCATTTAGGTTAATTGAAATATTTGCAGCTTTCTCACAGGTTCATATCCACGCAAACTATGGTGAGGACCACATTCTCTGGAAAATGACCGCAAATGGAACCTTTATAGTTAAATCGGCTTATGAAGGACAATATCAAGAGGATATGGTGCCATGGAGGGATATGGTGTGGTTCAAGGGGCAGATACCACGATACTCGCTCGTCATTTGGTTGTTCTACTTAAGAAGACTAAGCACTAGGGCTAGGCTACATGCGTTGGGGATTGTCCAGGAGCCTACATGTGAGCTGTGCAAAATGCAACCGAAAACACATAACCACCTCTTTTTTCAATGTGGCACCATAGCAGAATTTTGGAAGCTGATAAAAAAAAGGGTGTGGTATCAGATTCGAGGGCGACACTTGGGAGGGCATTTTCGATTATCTTGCATAGGAATGGAAAACTGGGGAGGCCACTCGGATCTATATCAAAAAATTATGCCTCACTGGGGCCATCTATTACATTGGAGATATAGAAATAACAAAATTTTTGGGAATCATGACATGGAGATTATAGCACTATTTAGACTCTTGATTTCTGATGTTAATGTGAATGTTAGGAGCCAGGCTAAATCCGAGGAATTAAACCCCCATATTTTCTCGGTGTTGCGAACTTGGGAGGCTTCTTGCTGATGGTTTTCGATTGCCTGTTTACTTTATTATCATCATTGATACTCTCGCTTCTCACATGGTACAGGATATGTGCAAGCTGGTGGCTTATGTGTGTTTTGCCATTCCATTGCAGTTGGCCGTTGCTAGTTCCGGGGCAAGGAGAGGCTTAAATCATGTTGTAAGATGGAGGCTATAGTGCAAAAGATCATGTGTTGGTTTCCTAGGATGGCTGGCTGCAGCTATATCCCCAAATTGGGATGCTATGCTACGCGGAGATTGGTATCATTGTACTCTATTGGTGGGCAATGTTTGATGTGTGCGGGTATCTGATGCTTGTGGTGTATGTTTTGCTATATTGGCTGGAGACTTGCTGGCGTACCTCACGCTTTGACCTTACATTCATGTGGACCGCTGCCGGATTTTGATCTCGCAGGCTGGAGTTACCTCTTCTCGGTGGTATAATGGGCAATGCGGCGACTTGTATAATTGTTTTGTATGGGAGTGAAATGTAATGTGTAGGCGTGTTGTACTGGTGTGTATGCGTGGTGTCTTGGTGTGTAATGGGTCGAATGTTATCTATATGTTTTGGGAGTTTGTGTGTTGGTAGCTTGTAATGCAAGATCCTTGCCTTAGAAAATACAGGGGAGACTCTACCAAATTGTTCTCGGACCATGGGAGTGAAAAAGTAGGAGTGGCTATATATAATTTTTAACTATACTTTTGATTAAAAACACCAACTTCTTGCCTTTGGCAAAAAAAAAAGATATGAGAATATTTAGTTTTACCTGAGATATTGATGTTGAGAAGTTAAGCCACGAGAGTGACTTTAACTCTCTTTGTCAAGGTTTACTTATTTTTAACACTGAACAATCAGTTGCGAGAGTGAAGGTTGTTCTTTGTAAATTGTTGTCATGAGAGCGAGACAATTTTTTATAAGTAAATTTCATCTTTATTATGTTTGGAATAAACTAACGAACACTTATTTCTATCTAGTTATTGAAATTAAGGTGGATGAAACTCTAATCCCAATTCTCTCTCAGATAATCCGTACACTTTCCGATCGATTGCTGATATCGAATTTGATTTGCTTAGCTAGTGAGAAAACAATTATTCGGTACTTAACATGTAGGTCCCTGTGGTTTGATATCTTTTATTACTTCGAGTATCCGTGTACTTGCGGACACAACACCTTGCAGCCCTTGAGAATAGAAGAGTCCTATGTCCCATTCTTCACTAGTCCAATGGTGGATATAGGGGCATGTAAGGCATGAGCTTACAATCACACCATCTAACAAACTCATACATGTATAGGTGAATGTTATTACAATGCATAATAAGAGGCTTTTTACAATGCAAAGATCAAGAGGGCAGGTCAAGCCTCAAAATTCCACTTGCTAATAATTTTCAATCTAAACTACTTAGAGATACACTAACTTAAACAACACATAGATTCTAAGAATTGGGCCAAATCTTGGATGGAGGAAATGATGTAGCAGGGGAGCACATGTGATGGACTAGCATGAATAAAGAGATTCTAAGGCTAAGTGAACTAACATGCAATATAGGCTAACGTGTTTTTAAAAATATATTTTTGTATTTTAAGATAAAAACCGAGTTTACACAAGCAAGTAACACTGAGACGACAAACTAAACATGCAACACAAAAATGACTATATAGCTAAACATGCATACTAACAATAAACTATCATTATGCAACATGAGTTAAACTATATGACTAAGCATGAAATGCTATAGCAAAGCAACAAACAATGCATAAAAATAAATACAAAATTCTATAGAGGCTCACCTTGTGGTCCTTGAGAATAGAAGGACTATACATCCCGATCTTCACTAGTCCTACTCAGATAGAAGAAGGTGTAGATGGTTGGCAATTACAATCACACCATCCAACAAACCCATACATGCATGGGTGATTATTACAATGCATGCATAAATGACCTTTCACAATAAAAGAAGTCAAGAGGGGAGGTTAAGCCTCCAAGATCATCTTGCTAACAAAATCAACTAATCTACTTTATGATCTAAAATCTATTTTAACCTAAATTAGATTTATGATGATTGCTCCAAATCCTTGGATGGGAAGACATATGTAAGTCTCGGCCATCCATGGAATGTTCATGATGCACGTAGATTTACAAGACAATAATAAGGGTTAAGCATAACAAGAACATATGGATGGATAAAAAATTAAAAGGGATGGTGAATAGAGGCTTAGTGTTCAATATTGTTGGAGCACCAAGGCATTTATTGAGGGACTCCTTTGGAGTTAAGATGAGGAGGGATGAAAGATTCATGGCATTTCAAGTGAGGAAGATCTCTTCCTTTGCGCAAACTACAAGGAATAAAACAAGCTAGAGGTGGTAACTAAGCAAAGTATAAAAATCAAAGATTAAGTTAGAGAGTGCTCGGTTGATGGTGTTGTTGTTGAAGCCTTTTGGGAGGGAGAGATGCCTCTTGATGATGAAGTCCTTTGAGGCCGAGAATTGAGATAATGTAAAGAGATTCCTTGCATTTCTTGCAACTTTGGGGAATTTGGATGAAGCACTTGTGCCACTTGTTGTTGAAGATGATGAACTTGCACCTCCAATGGTTGAAGAAGAGGAAGTTGCCAAGGCCTACAAATAGGAAAGAAAACATTTGAATCAAGGGGAAACCAAACCACAACAAGTTACTAGGTGTGAAGAGACGGTATGGTGTCATGTGTTGGAAGCCCATTGAAGAGGATGCGCGCCTTGATGATAGAGTTGAAGTGTCTTGCGCCATGATAATTCAAAAAGTCATAGTGAATTTTATATGCTTATATTATCTTTTTGAGTCATTTTTATGTACTTTCGCTTGTTTTTAAATTAAATTTAGTCAATTTGTTCAGAATCTACACCTTCTCTTATATTTTAATTTTTTAAGAAAAATATACTTATTTTCATGGATTTCTGTGAATAAATAGACCAAAGGCTAAATCAAAAAGAAATTTAGAACTTAAGGGGCAATTTTGGAAAAAAATTTCTGTCACACCCTTGTGACGAAATGAACTGCAGGCGTCACAGGGGTGTGATTCTAATATTTGGGGAAAAATTGCAAGAAGTAGCCCAAGTCTTTCGGCATTTGTTTTAATCTGATTTTTGAGTTCAAATCGATCAAACAATAGCTCAATCGCTAAATCTGAAAGCATGGAATGGATTAAAAAGGGAAGGTGAGGATCGAATCAAGGTATCGCGTGCTCTTGAGGAGAAACAAGGGAGAAAACCTAGCAATGGTGGTTGCTAGGTTTTTGCATTCACAAAGGGGCTTAACGATCACCTTTGGCCATGAAATTTGAAGAGGAGCTCCGTTTAAGGGAGGAGAAGACACATAGAAAATTTCAAAACAAAAGGAGCAACAATGAGGGAGAAAACGTAATCGGCATTGCTAGGGTTCTTTCTTTCACCGAGAGGCATACAAGGCATCTCCAGCAATGAAAATTGGTGAAAAGATGTGCCCAAGGGAGGAGAGGGCGCACGCAAAATCTCAGAACAAAAAGAGTTCAAAATTGAGAGAAATCAGCAATGTAATGTTGAAAAAATCACTAAATAGTGTAGAAGCCTAGATGGAATTTCTTAGAATCATAGGGCTGTGACGAATTGAACTGGGACTGTCACACCCCTATGATGATAGTGAAGTTGAATTAAAATTTTTATTTTATGTCTCTGATCCATAATAACTCTTTCTTATGAACTATTGCTGTGAAATTATGTCTCTAGTAGCGTTAACTTTTCTTCGAGATTAAGGGAGTAACCCTTTGATTTTTACATTGACTTAATAGTATCTTTACTTGTCAGTTATTTAAAGAGTGTTAATTTTCCGTTTGTGATTCATTGGTTTTGTGGTTGTTAAATTCTAAATAATTACATATTCTATGGTTTATAACATGAACCGAGAGATGACTGATGACACCGAAATTTATAGTAAATTTTATACCATTTTATATTTCTTTTTCGTGTCATATTTATTAACTTTTGCTTGTTTTTAAGCATTATTTGCTAAATATTACGGAATCTACAGAATTTCTTGTTTTTTATGAATTTCAGATAAAAGTGCCATATTTTGATGGATTTTGAAGGATTTGAGCGCACGAATGGATTCAGGACGTCGAAACGAAGCCGCCCGCCAATTTTCATGCAAATCGGAGCGAGTTTGAAAAATACACCCCGGGTGTAATGGATATTACGTGTGTAATTTCTGCCCAAAAATATGGCAGTGCCATAAAAAATAACACGGGCCATAATTTAGAGCAATTTCTGACCAGAAAGTTCAGTTGATTTTACGGCACTGCAGTAATTTTTTTTACGGCCGTAATTTGCACCTGGTCGCGCGACTCTTACGGGCCCAAAACTTTCGAGGGCCATAACTTTTGATCCAGAGCTCCAAATCGAGATCCGAAAGTTGCCACGGACTCAACTTTAAGAGGAGACGACGCACGAAGTGGAAGGAGGGACTTTTATCTAGTATCGAGGGAGAAATCGCCAGAGAGGCGGCTAGAGATTGTTCTCACGCAGAGAGGCGTAGAGGGCACCTCAGGCCTTAATTTTCATGCAGAAGCTTCGCTTGGAGGAGAAGACAACAGCTCAAAAGTTTCAAAGGAAAAGGAGTTCAATTGGAGGAGGAATCGACGAAATCGGTGGTGACAGCACTGTTCATCGAGTTCTGCTTGCAAAATATGGCTGTGAAATATTTCACAGCCGTACTGTATTTTCTAAAACCTCTTTTCTAGTTGATTTTTGATCTTATGAATTTATGGATTATTGTATTTTCTTTTCCATGCAAGCTTAATACTGTTTTGGGACATAGGGTTTAATCCCTTTGATTTTTAATGATTAGATAACTCTTTTCTTTCGTCCTGATAATCTTTGTTGTGATAATTTTACTCTTGTGATAAATTATGCTTAGATTCTCTATAATTGCATGTTATTAATTATGTTCTTAGAGTTTTCGCAATGAGACTGAAAGGTGATTTGCTTGAGAGCTTGGAACCCTAGAATTGCATGTTAGGAACCCTTCTTTAGGTAGATCCTATTTGATCTATTCTAGTAGAATTATTGTCATGATTATAACATATATCTATAGATAGAGTCTATTTTTCAAACGTGGAGATCTTGCACGAAAGTGAGGATTGGAACGTTGGAGATCCATGAGTAAAACTAGTATAGAGACTCGGATGCACGAAAGTGATCCTTGAGACTCCACTAGAGATTATCAACTTAGAATCCGGATGCACGAAAGTGATCCTTGTGATCTTTGATTGATGATTTACTTACCTACAACATTGAAAATAGATCTTGCACGAAAGTGAGGATCGGTTATCTGCATGATTGTTTGCACAAAAGTGAGACAATACCTTTTATCAAGTAAATTAGGTCTTTATCTTGACAAGATTTGATTGACGACCCTTTATTTATGTCTAATCGTTAGAATCAAGGAGGATGAAACCTTAGTCCCAATATTTCTCTCTGATTATCTAAGTTAGTGTGTTTTCCATTATTGCTTTGCATCATATTTGGTTCACTTAGCTAGTAAGAATACCACTATTTGGTACTTAACAGTAAGGTCCCTATGGATTCGATACTTTTCTTTATTACTTCGATAGTTCCGTGCACTTGCAAAAACCTAACAACAAGTTTTTTGTGCCGTTACCAAGGATTAGTCCAAGGTACACGCGTGCCAGACTTGTAGTGTTCCCTTTCGGGCTATCAAGTTTTTGGCGCCGTTGCTGGGGACCTTAGTTTTGTTAATATCATAATAGTTGTTAGTATTGCTAGACTAAGTATTTTTGTTTTAGATTTAACTTTGTTTTTTTCTTTTTGCAAGTTTTGGATTTTCACAGTTGTGACAGAACTGTGATATCTGAAGATTTGTGAATCTACTTGTGTTTTCTATTTTTTTCTATATTCTGAAAAAAAAATTTCTTGATTGACTAGTGTTGGATTATCTTTCTGCTTTTGATAGATTTGGTAAATATGTCTTTTTATCATAATTCATGGGCTTCTGAAAGAGGTAAGGGATACATGCAACAAGGTGAGCATAAAGATTATTCACATATGTCTATTGTAGAATTAGCGAAATTACGCTATGAGCATACAGATAAATCACAGATGTCTATTGCGGAAATTGAGAAATTACGCTCTTATCTTGTTACATGTAATATTTGTAAGTCTTCTGATCATTTTACTTATGAATGTCAATTTAGAAATCATGCAAATCCTAACTCACCATGGTATCAAGATGATCATTATTCTTCTTCTATTAGATGTGATATTTGTGAATATTTTGATCATTGTTCTTCTGATTGCAAATTTAGATGTAATGCAAAGTCTAATTTACCATGTTTTCAAGATGATCATTATTATTCTAGTTGGGAAAATCAAAATTCTTTTTATGATGATTGCCATGATCATGTTTCTGTGCCATATTATGAGGATACTGAAAAATCTAGCTTAGAAATCATGTGTGAAAAAATTATGGCAAATGAAAGAAAGCACATTGAGGATCTTAAGAGTTTAGTTAATCAAAATTCTTTTCAAGAAGAATCTTTGACTGCTAATATTAAATTGCTAGAAACCCAGATTGCACAACATGATTATTTATTTGAGTTTGATTTGGAAGCTGAGAAAGTTGATTTTAAAAATTCCCCCACTGATTATGATTGTTTTGAGATTGAGCCTTATGTGGATATTCATGAATCTCATTTTTATGATTGTGAAATTGATTTATCTGATAGTTTATTTGAGGAAAAGATTGAGAAAATTGAAATTGAAGAACCTTCTTTTGATGATAATTCTGATTTTGATAATATCTTATTTATGGTTAAATCTGATGAGCATAATGAAGGTTCAAAAATTATAGACATTGATGAGCCCCACTATGATTTTGGTGATATTTTTGAAATTAATGATAAATCTCTTATGGTCAACTCTGATTCTATTAATTCTTTTTCATATGATTCTGATTTTGACTCTTCTGATGATGAATTATTTGTGGGGAAGCATGAGGAAATTAATTTTGAAGAGTCTCATCTTGATTTTGTTGATAATTTTGATATTGAAAAATTGTTTGATGATGAGCATGATGAAATTGAAAAGGATATGAATTTTACAAACTTTGATGAATCTCACCATGTTGATATTTTTCCCATGTCTACTATTGAATCTTGTGATCTATTTGAGAAATTGTGCTTTATTGAAGATTCTAATGAGAGACATAAAGACTATTGTTATGATGATCCAATGCTTGATTATTTTGATGGAAGTCCTACTTTTATTGCAATTGAAAAGATAAAGTTGAAGAAAGGACATATGATTCTGCTTGGTGACAAACATAGGAAGATTATTGAAAATTTTGATTTTGATTTCAACATATTTGAGAAAGCAACTTTGATTTTGATTTATTTGCAATTATGTATTTTTGAATTAGTGGCTAAAATTTTTGGACAACGAAAGAGGAAGAAATTGCATGCAATCTACTTTGGAACTGATTCACCTGCTTCACCATGATATTGATTTTTGGTCAAGCTATGGACCTAAAATTAGCGCTTCTTGGGAGGCAACCCAAGCACTTTTGCTTAGTTTAGTTGCTTTTATTTTTGTTTATTTTTAGAATTAATTTTTCTTTTATTTTTTGTAGGAAAATCAAATTTGGCGCAAAATACGGCACTGCCATAATCTATTTTACACCCATAATTTGTGTTGATTTCTTCTCCTGAGAGTTTTCTGTATTTTACGGCGGTACCGTATTTATTTTACGGTACCGTATTTCCTGACCGTTTTTTTACTTCACGTGCCGTAATTTCGACTGCTTTTCATCCGAAAATTTTTCAATTTTTACGGCAGTACCGTAACCAATTTCACAGTACCGTATTTCTTGATTATTTCTTACCCGAGAATTCTTTGCAAATTACGGCACTACCGTAAAGAATTTTACGGTACCGTATTTTTTAAACTGCAGTATCCTTATCTGAGTAGGTGTTTTCTCGCTGCAATTTTAAGAAACTGGGTTGCGAAAATTTTTTATCTTTTTCACGACATGGAAGTACTCATCTTTGTCTATAATTTGGATATTTTTACAGAATTTTAAAGTTCATGGATCATTCTGAAACACATGCCAACTTTTCGAATTTGATTAACTTTTTGATTAACTTTTGTGCAGTTTGTGCAGTTTTTAATCTGAGTAGCCTTCTTTCTGCTAATACCCTAAATTCCTGAAAGATTTTGATCCTTTATTTTTCACATACCTGGGAAGATCAAGTTTTATTCTACTTCATGGTTTTGTCTTTTCTCTATTTGGATCATTAAGTTTTATTCTAGGGTATGACTACTTTTCATAAAAAAATTCAAAAACTGCTTGATTTGCTTTCTATCTATTGTTGTTTCTTTTGACTCCGGATTTGCAGCACCTCTAGCAACCACTGCATCTGCCTCTAACATCACTGTTTCCAGTCGTCGACAGTGGTTTATACCACCTGTAGATTCTTATTTCTTTTGCTGCCTCTTATTCCATGATATTATTTATTTATGCAGTGGACTTTTCATTACTGACTCTGATTTTTTATGTGCAGTATTATCTTCCATAGCCCGACGATCTCACCTCCAGGACTGTATTCTCTAGCAGGCCACTAGAGATTACTCTCCCTTATGTCGGCACCATCACCATCATTGCTAGCAACTTTTCAGCTAGCATCTGTTCCACCAGCACTCTTCTGGACCCTTGATGATATCTCTGATTCTTTCTTTGAGAAAATTATTTTTAAAATTAATTTTTTTTTTGAGACTGTTTTTGATCTGAGCCTTATGTACCTTAAATTTTGCAGAAAATTTTCAAAAGGCATATCTTTGGACCCAGCTGCATTGGCCTGACAATGATTGAGCATGATCTATATGGTTTTAAAATTTTCAAAAGACATATCTTTGGACCCAGCTGCATTGGCCTGACAATGATTGAGCATGATTTATATGGTTTTGTGAGTATCATTTGCACTCTCTTATTAATGACTATTCCTTATAGTGCATCTTTGACTTTATCATATTTGTACTACTTATTGGTTTTCTCTTGAAAAATGATTTTATGGATATATGGAACTCATTGTTTTGATGATGATTTTATTCAAATTTGTTGATAAAACCGATGAAAGCATATGATCCACTTTCTACTACATGATGGCATGATTTATTGATAAAATTTTTATTGATAAAATGTCTTCCTTGATGATGTGATTATTTATACTTGTGATTAGAGAAAAACCCTATCATGTTAGATTTTTTTCTTCAATGCATATCTATCTTTTGAAATTTGACATTGGTTGATGCATGGAACTTTGGGTAGATGTGTTATTTGAGGAATAAGATCTAAAAGTGAAACTACTCCTTTAAAAAAAATGAGTATATGAGTATGAATTGTGAATTGATAGCAATTGATCAACCTAGTAGATATTTAGTCTATTTTGCTATTTGTTGGGAAGGAAGAATCCAAGATCCATAAAAATAGTGAGAGACTCCCCTACTTGACACTATGCAAAATTGATAGTGGTACCTAAGACATGGGTTGAAGTCTATGCATGAAAAATAATGAGAGATAAAAAGAATAAGACTCCTCTATTTGGCACTGTGTAAAATTGACAGTGGTACCGAAGAAAAGAGTTGAAGTCAAAAATAAAAAAATGTGTATCTATGTGGGTGCATGCCATCTTTGCAAAAAAAAAGTGAAGAAAAAAGAAAATTTTATGTGTGGAAAAAGATCTTGGAAACCTAATTCCTATAAACAAAAGCATAATAGATTTGAACTGAAAACTAGGTGAAATCATGAGATTGAAAAATTCTATTTATTATACAAGTTGCAAAGTTTTATTTAATTGAATTGTGAATCTAGAGGGTTGGGTTCTAAGGATGATATGTTTATTTAAAGTTTTGTAAATCAATTGGTGGAATTTTTCATTGATGGGTTGTATTTTAGAAATTTATTGAGCATGAAAAGGTTATTCTTATGATCAATTTTTGCTTGAGGACAAGCAAAGTTTGAGCCTTATGTATTTGATGACATCGAAATTTATAGTAAATTTCATGCCATTTTATATTTCTTTTCGTGTCATATTTATTAACTTTTGCTTGTTTTTAAGCATTATTTGCTAAATATTACGGAATCTATAGAATTTCTTGTTTTTCATGAATTTCAGATAAAAGTGCCATATTTTGATAGATTTTGAAGGATTTGAGCGCACGAATGGATTCAGGACGTCGAAACGAAGCCGCCCGCCAATTTTCATGCAAATCGGAGCGAGTTTGAAAAATACACCCCGGGTGTAATGGATATTACGGGTGTAATTTCTACCCAAGAATATGGCAGTGCTGTAAAAAATAACACGGGCCGTAATTTAGAGCAATTTCCGACCAGAAAGTTCAGTTGATTTTACGGCACTGCCATAATTTATTTTACGCATCTGGTCGCGCGACTCTTACGGGCACGAAACTTGTGAGGGCCATAACTTTTGATCCAGAGCTCCAAATCGAGATCCGAAAATTGCTGCGGACTCGTATTTAAGAGGATAAGACGCACGAAGAGGAAGGAGGGACGTTTATCCAGTATCGAGGGAGAAATCGCCAGAGAGGCGGCTAGAGTTTGTTCTCATGTTGAGAGGCGTAGAGGGCACCTCAAGCCTTGATTTTCATGCAAAAGATTCGCTTGGAGGAGAAGACAATAGCCCAGAAGTTGCAGAGGAAAAGGAGTTCAATTGGAGGAGGAATCAACGAAATCGGTGGTGACAGCACTGTTCATCGAGTTCTGCTTGCAAAATACGGCTGTGAAATATTTCACAGCCGTACTGTATTTTCTAAAACCTCTTTTATAGTTGATTTTTGATCTTCTGAATTTATGGATTATTGTATTTTCTTCTCCATGCAAGCTTAATACTATTTTGAGACATAGGGTTTAATCCCTTTGATTTTTAATGATTAGATAACTCTTTTCTTTCGTCCTGATAATCTTTGTTGTGATAATTTTACTCTTGTGATAAATTGTGCTTAGATTCTCTATAATTTCATGTTATTAATTATGTTCTTAGAGTTTTCGCAATGAGACTGAAAGGTGATTTGCTTGAGAGCTTGGAACCCTAGAATTGCATGTTAGGAACCCTTCTTTAGGTAGATCCTATTTGATCTGTTCTAGTAGAATTATTGTTATGATTATAACATGTATCTATAGATCCAGTCTATTTGTCAAACGTGGAGATCTTGCACGAAAGTGAGGATCGGAACGTTGGAGATCCATGAGTAAAACTAGTATAGAGACTCGGATGCATGAGAGTGATCCTTGAGACTCCACTTGAGATTATCAACTTAGAATCCGGATGCACGAAAGTGATCCTTGTGATCTTTGATTGATGATTTACTTACCTACAGCATTGAAAATAGATCTTGCACGAAAGTGAGGATCAGTTATCTGCATGATTGTCTGCACGAAAGTGAGACAATACCTTTATCAAGTAAATTAGGTCTTTATCTTGACAAGATTTGATTGACGATCCTTTATTTATGTCTAATCGTTAGAATCAAGGAGGATGAAACCCTAGTTCCAATATTTCTCTCTGATTATCTATGTTAGTGTGTTTTCCATTATTGCTTTGCATCATATTTAGTTCGCTTAGCTAGTAAGAATACCACAATTTGGTACTTAACAATAAGGTCCCTATGGATTTGATACTTTTCTTTATTACTTCGATAGTTTCGTGCACTTGTGGAAACCTAACAACAAGTTTTTGGTGCCGTTACCAAGGATTAGTCCAAGGTACACGCGTGCCAGACTTGTAGTGTTCCCTTTCAGGCTATCAAGTTTTTGGCGCCGTTGCCGGGGATTAGTCCAAGGTACACGCGTGCCAGACTTGTAATGTTCCCTTTCGGGCTATCAATGACTTATAAGCTTGGACCCCGATAATTAAAAATAGCAACCTACACTATGAGAGTAGCTATGTTCTAGAAATCTAACTATTGATGCCTATTTTATATGTAATTATTTTAATTTAACAATTACATTATGTTAGATGAGATAATTACACTAAGAAGTGAGTTAACTTGTTAGAGCGTCATAGGTAAAACCTGTAGAATTAAGTTACGAGAATATCTAATTTTACTTGAGGAATTAAGCCACGAAAGTGACCCTTAATTTATAAGATCTAGAATTACCCTTGGTTAATTCACGAAGGCAGCAAGTCACGAGAGTGAAGGTTGAATTAGTGTAAGTTGGGCATCTGAGAGGAGATAACTTTTATTTAGGTAATTTTTCTTTAACATGACTTGAGTAACTAGTATAAAATTCTTTTCTATTTAGTCATTAAAATCAGTGTGGTGAAACCTTGTCCCTAGTTTTCTCTTTTTAAATTTCATTCGATCATTAGAGTTCGTTTATTTAATTCTCATTTTTAATATATCATTTGCTTAGCTAGTGAGAATATGATTATTTGGTACTTAATACATAGGTCTATGTGGGTTTGATATCTATTTTATTACTTCGACGTATCCATGCACTTGCAGACACATCACGCCACCAATGTGAAGATGAAGGACTTGTGCCAAGAAGAGAGAGATAGTTCTCTTGCTCCTTAAGATAAAAGCTTAAAGAAAGGTTAGCGAAGGGAACCTTGGCCCTTGAGAAAAGAGAAGAAGAAGATGGGCGTCACAAGCACCCAAGGGAGAAGAGGAGAGGGAAGAGGGGCAACACAAGCACCCAAAGTTCCTAGGAAACTATTTCGACATGTATTCATTTAATGATGCATGAAATGAAAGTTACAAGGATATAGGCAAGTGTCTAGGGGCGGGCAAGGAAGTCATTTGCTTCCTTGCTAGAGGGGCCCAAATATTACCCTTAATGCCTTGGACGAATTTCCTTATTAGATTGGAGCTTTCAATTAAAAATTCTTCCTTGAAGTGCTTGGAGACTTTCCATCTTGTTGTGTGATTGGTTTGAATGTTGCTCATTGAGGCTTGTATGAATTTGGCTTGAAATTGCATTTGAAATCTTCCCATGAATGGCTAGAAGAAGTGGCAATGCTTCCTTGAATATCATTGATGAAATTTGGAGAACATTCTTTGAATTGTTGGCTTCTTTCCTTCCATGGTGTGAGCACAAATCACCATTAATTGTTTTCCTTGATTTTAGGGATCTTGATTGAGAGCAAATTGAGGTTGGAGATTATTCTTGATGTGTGGGCTGATTCCTTGACTGTTGAATGATTGTTAACCCCCTTTTGGAAAGGAAGTTGGATGACTTCAAATTAAGGTGTTCCACTTGTTCTTGCTTGAAGTAGTTGAAGTACTACTTTCCATTTTGCAGCTAGCTTTGTTGATTAAGCTTTTGAACTAGCTTAGCACTTGAGGAACTTGCCATATAAACATTGTAAATGCAAAAATGAGATGCCATGAGCTAACCTACCATGATGCATGAGTTACATTCCATATTTGAAGGGTGGGTGCATGCATAATTTATAGTGCACAAATCTACTATATTTAGAAACTACATGATGCATGTTATTCTTTTGGGTGGAACTAACCTAACATGATGCAAGCAATGCAACGTTGTGGTGGCTTATGGTACCCTTAAACTAGGGTAGCCTTAAACATCATTTTGTACCTCCATGGATCATGGTTTCTACCTCCATCAACTCTCCTTGTGTGGAAAAAAAATTCTCCTCTAGAGAATTCTCCATATATTATTGGAGAGGCTTATAGGTGGCCCATGTGAGCTTTTCCTTGAATAACTATACTTATGTTGGTGTATATGCCCTGAGACCTAGTATTGGTCCATCTTTGTACTACTTGACTTTGATATTTATATATCATTCTGGCATTGTCGTTATCATTGTTTGTCTACATCTGCGATTGTGTACTTACATGATAATATCCCTGGAGACAGATTGGATCTGTGCCCAAATGGTTGTCTCTAGTCAATGTATCTTAGTGGATATGGGACAGCTATGGTACATGAGAGACTGGTATATGGGCTGGTTAGGTATGTGGTACTAACGCAGACATATGGGTATATCAGTGTTGGATATACTGGACTGACCCGCTATGAGGTAATGACTTGGTGTTATGAGTTATCCTCACAAGTGATAGGAGATGCATTGATCCCTAGACTTGAGGTCATTGACCATTGTTAAGTCATTTTTATATTGGGATTCCTATGTGATTTTACCATTATTTCTTTACTATTCTCTCATTTATACTTCAAATTATCTTAATATCTTCGGAATCTACACTTTTTTGTGTTGTTGCTTCATTTCAGGAAAAAGCGAGGGGATGCAACCATTTTCAGCTGGATTGGTGTTCTCAGAAAGAATCATGACCAACCCAGCGACCAAAATTACACCCCGTGGCTTCTGTGTCGCCTGACGCTGACTTTCCAAATTTTGCCCCTCGTTTTCCCTACACTACAGAGGAGATTTCGTGAGGGCAAAAGAGGGAATTCAACCAAGTTGGGAGGACAAAAAGAAAATGCCCTATTCACGTAAGGGAATTCACGCATTCACGCATGTTCACGCAAGGCGGCGGCAAGGAGAAAATAGGAGCAGCGACTGAGGAAGAAGGGGAGGAAGAAACCCTTCTCCGCGAGAGCATGAAGGGGTGGACGATGATGACATGAAAATTCATAGTATATTTTGTGTCATTTCATTGGTATTTTTGTGTCATATTTATACTCCTTTGCTTATTTTTATACCCTTTTTATCAAATATTGCAGAACCTACTTCTATTTTGGTTTTTGATGATTTTCAAATAAAAGGCACGATTTTAAGGCATTTTCAAGCAAAATCAGATACATAGAAGAATTCTTATAACCAAGAAGAGATTACAGGACAAATTTCACGCAAATCGAAGCCACAAACCAAATTACGGCAGTGCCGTAATCAATATTACGGTACGGTATTTTCACAGTACTGCCGTAATTTTGGAGCACTGCCATATTTTGGGGTGATTTTCATACAGAAGGTTTTGGAGAATTTACGGCACCGCCATAACCATTTTTACGGGCCGTAATTTGGGTCAACTTTTCACTCAAGAGATTTTCAGAAATTATGGCACTGTTGTAATGGATTTCACGATGCCGTAATTCTGGATGATTTCTATACCGAGAGTTCCTGCCGAAATTACGGCACTACCGTAACCGATTCCACGGCCGTAATTCTAACCCAGGACGCGACTTTCACAGTCAAATTGAAGTTTGATTTTTGCACAATCGATTGTGGATGATCCAGACCTTTAAATTCAAAGACGTAAGAAGTAAAAAGGGATCCTCAGAGGGGAAGAGCATGCTAAGGGCGAAAGCCCTAATTTTCATCCACCATCTAGAGAGAAATTGAGTTTTTCACCATTGCCCTAGGTTTCACCACCGAGAAGCGTACAATGCATCTCCGGCCTTGAAATTTGAAGGGAAGCTGTGCATAGAGGAGGAGAAGATACCCTAGAAGTTTCAGAGCGAAAGGAGATTGATCGGAGGAGAAATCAACGAAAGAAGGGGCGCCGGCACTGTTCACTCGCAAGATTACGGCTATAATTTCCATTACAGCCATGCTATAAAGTTGTTTTCTTCTTTCTTTTCAATTTTTTATCATTATAAACTATAGTTTATTGTAATCCTTCTACCATGCTAGCTTAGACATCTTTTGGGATATGGGTTGTAATCCCCTTGATTTTATATGACTAGATAATTTTTATTTCATCATGATAACTTTACGATCATAATTTTGCTTTTGTGACGATTGTCTTTAATTTTCCATAGTTTCATATTATCATCATGTTTTAGAGTTTTCGCAATATAGATTGAAAGGTGATTTGCTTGACAACTTGGAACCCTAAAATTGAATGTTAGGAACTTACTGTAAGAAATTAGGTTTGTTCTTATTTCTTGATTTCAGAAATATAATTGCCATTGTTGGTAATCTGAATCTAGGATTGAGTTACTATGATAAATGTGGGAGGTATTGTAAGAAATTGAGTACCGGAACGTTGGAGAACCTTAAGTAGAACCTGTGTTGAGATTCGGATGCACAAAAGTGATCCTTGAGTTTCCATTGGAGACTTTCCTTTGCTGCTGGATGGAGGCATTGAAGAGTTTCCAATCAAGTGAAGAAGCAACTTCCTTGATTGGTGCAATTAAAAGCTTGCTTCAATTGCTTGGGCAGAGGTGACAATGTTTACTTCTTAGGGCTTGGCAAAATTGGTACTGTATTTCCTTCATGCGTGAACTGCTGGCTTTGACGAATTTGGGCTTCTTTGGATTCATAAATCTTTCCTACAAATTGGATTGAGGTGCTAGATTGCTCCTTGAATTTTAAAATGTTTCCTTCGTAGGAGCGGATTGAGTTGCTAACTTAATTGCTCCTTAATTTGAGGATTCAAATTGAGGAGCTTGAATGCTTCAAAAATTTGACTGAACTTCCTTGATTTGATTTGAAAGCACATTTGAGTTTGGCAAAATTCCTTGATTTATGGCTGATTGATAAGTAAGCGGCTGCATTTTTGGAAAGGAAGTTGGAAGTGTTTTAAATAAGGACTAAGGTGACTTGGAATAATAATGTCAATGTGTTCAACTACTAAAAGTGGTAAAGAGACTTCATTTTTGAAAAGCTCAAGTTGAGTTGGTCCGAAGGGTGGCTTAAGGGTGACCTAAGGGTTGAGATATAAAGATGAGAGATCCTCTATGGCTCAAGATTGGGTCTCTATAGGAAGATATAGGTCTAGGTTGGAGACTTATGATAGATTAGAGGGATCAAAATGGTTAACTCTGAAGGAAGGTCCTATGGGATCACTGTGAACAACTTGGTTGAAGCATAAGTCTTTTTCTCCTAGTGAAGGATTCTCTAGAGTTTGAGTATCTCCTAAGAATTGGTTACACCCTATGAAATCAAAAGGATGTATGATCAACCTAGGGTCAAGTAAGTTAGTGGGTTGACTACTTATTTCAAGAGCCGTTGGATAAAGACCTAGACAAGTGTCATAATACATCAAGCTTAGGGGTGGGGATTCAAAACAAGGTTCATGGTACACTAAGCTTAAGGTTGGAATTTCTATGCTATGTTCATCTATAGGGGTTAAGTTTATCTTAGATTCACTTTGGAGCTTGGGAAGACCTATGGCTTTAGGCTGAAGTTGGGTCCTAGGCATATCATTCAAGGTGATAGATCCAAATTGAAGTTGGGAATTTCTAAAGTGGGTCTCTAAAGGTGACTTAGAATTGGAACGTTGAGACTCTATCTATAAATCTCCACGTTTGAAAAATAGACTCTATCTATAGATATATGTTATAATCATGACAATAATTCTACTAGAATAGATCAAATAGGATCTACCTAAAGAAGGGTTCCTAACATGCAATTCTAGGGTTCCAAGCTCTCAAGCAAATCACCTTTCAGTCTCATTGCGAAAACTCTAAGAACATAATTAATAACATGCAATTATAGAGAATCTAAGCATAATTTATCACAAGAGTAAAATTATCACAACAAAGATTATCAGGACGAAAGAAAAGAGTTATCTAATCATTAAAAATCAAAGGGATTAAACCCTATGTCCCAAAACAGTATTAAGCTTGCATGGAAAAGAAAATACAATAATCCATAAATTCATAAGATCAAAAATCAACTAGAAAAGAGGTTTTAGAAAATACAGTACGGCTGTGAAATATTTCACAGCCATATTTTGCAAGCAGAACTCGATGAACAGTGCTGTCACCACCGATTTCGTCGATTCCTCCTCCAATTGAACTCCTTTTCCTTTGAAACTTCTGAGCTGTTGTCTTCTCCTCCAAGCGAAGCTTCTGCATGAAAATCAAGGCCTGAGGTGCCCTCTACGCCTCTCTGCGTGAGAACAATCTCTAGCCGCCTCTCTGGCGATTTCTCCCTCGATACTAGATAAAAGTCCCTCCTTCCACTTCGTGCGTCGTCTCCTCTTAAAGTTGAGTCCGTGGCAACTTTCGGATCTCGATTTGGAGCTCTGGATCAAAAGTTATGGCCCTCGAAAGTTTTGGGCCCGTAAGAGTCGCGTGACCAGGTGCAAATTACGGCCGTAAAAAAAATTACTGCAGTGCCGTAAAATCAACTGAACTTTCTGGTCAGAAATTGCTCTAAATTACGGCCCGTGTTATTTTTTATGGCACTGCCATATTTTTGGGCAGAAATTACACACGTAATATCCATTACACCCGGGGTGTATTTTTCAAACTCGCTCCGATTTGCATGAAAATTGGCGGGCGGCTTCGTTTCGACGTCCTGAATCCATTCGTGCGCTCAAATCCTTCAAAATCCATCAAAATATGGTACTTTTATCTGAAATTCATAAAAAACAAGAAATTCTGTAGATTCCGTAATATTTAGCAAATAATGCTTAAAAACAAGCAAAAGTTAATAAATATGACACGAAAAGAAATATAAAATGGTATAAAATTTACTATAAATTTCGGTGTCATCAGTCATCTCTCGGTTCATGTTATAAACCATAGAATATGTAATTATTTAGAATTTAACAACCACAAAACCAATGAATCACAAACGGAAAATTAACACTCTTTAAATAACTGACAAGTAAAGATACTATTAAGTCAATGTAAAAATCAAAGGGTTACTCCCTTAATCTCGAAGAAAAGTTAACGCTACTAGAGACATAATTTCACAGCAATAGTTCATAAGAAAGAGTTATTATGGATCAGAGACATAAAATAAAAATTTTAATTCAACTTCACTATCATCATAGGGGTGTGACAGTCCCAGTTCAATTCGTCACAGCCCTATGATTCTAAGAAATTCCATCTAGGCTTCTACACTATTTAGTGATTTTTTCAACATTACATTGCTGATTTCTCTCAATTTTGAACTCTTTTTGTTCTGAGATTTTGCGTGCGCCCTCTCCTCCCTTGGGCACAACTTTTCACCAATTTTCATTGCTGGAGATGCCTTGTATGCCTCTCGGTGAAAGAAAGAACCCTAGCAATGCCGATTACGTTTTCTCCCTCATTGTTGCTCCTTTTGTTTTGAAATTTTCTATGTGTCTTCTCCTCCCTTAAACGGAGCTCCTCTTCAAATTTCATGGCCAAAGGTGATCGTTAAGCCCCTTTGTGAATGCAAAAACCTAGCAACCACCATTGCTAGGTTTTCTCCCTTGTTTCTCCTCAAGAGCACGCGATACCTTGATTCGATCCTCACCTTCCCTTTTTAATCCATTCCATGCTTTCAGATTTAGCGATTGAGCTATTGTTTGATCGGTTTGAACTCAAAAATCAGATTAAAACAAACGCCGAAAGACTTGGGCTACTGCTTGCAATTTTTCCCCAAATATTAGAATCACACCCCTGTGACGCCTGCAGTTCATTTCGTCACAAGGGTGTGACAGAAATTTTTTTCCAAAATTGCCCCTTAAGTTCTAAATTTCTTTTTGATTTAGCCTTTGGTCTATTTATTCACAGAAATCCATGAAAATAAGTATATTTTTCTTAAAAAATTAAAATATAAGAGAAGGTGTAGATTCTGAACAAATTGACTAAATTTAATTTAAAAACAAGCGAAAGTACATAAAAATGACTCAAAAAGATAATATAAGCATATAAAATTCACTATGACTTTTTGAATTATCATGGCGCAAGACACTTCAACTCTATCATCAAGGCGCGCATCCTCTTCAATGGGCTTCCAACACATGACACCATACCGTCTCTTCACACCTAGTAACTTGTTGTGGTTTGGTTTCCCCTTGATTCAAATGTTTTCTTTCCTATTTGTAGGCCTTGGCAACTTCCTCTTCTTCAACCATTGGAGGTGCAAGTTCATCATCTTCAACAACAAGTGGCACAAGTGCTTCATCCAAATTCCCCAAAGTTGCAAGAAATGCAAGGAATCTCTTTACATTATCTCAATTCTCGGCCTCAAAGGACTTCATCATCAAGAGGCATCTCTCCCTCCCAAAAGGCTTCAACAACAACACCATCAACCGAGCACTCTCTAACTTAATCTTTGATTTTTATACTTTGCTTAGTTACCACCTCTAGCTTGTTTTATTCCTTGTAGTTTGCGCAAAGGAAGAGATCTTCCTCACTTGAAATGCCATGAATCTTTCATCCCTCCTCATCTTAACTCCAAAGGAGTCCCTCAATAAATGCCTTGGTGCTCCAACAATATTGAACACTAAGCCTCTATTCACCATCCCTTTTAATTTTTTATCCATCCATATGTTCTTGTTATGCTTAACCCTTATTATTGTCTTGTAAATCTACGTGCATCATGAACATTCCATGGATGGCCGAGACTTACATATGTCTTCCCATCCAAGGATTTGGCGCAATCATCATAAATCTAATTTAGGTTAAAATAGATTTTAGATCATAAAGTAGATTAGTTGATTTTGTTAGCAAGATGATCTTGGAGGCTTAACCTCCCCTCTTGACTTCTTTTATTGTGAAAGGTCATTTATGCATGCATTGTAATAATCACCCATGCATGTATGGGTTTGTTGGATGGTGTGATTGTAATTGCCAACCATCTACACCTTCTTCTATCTGAGTAGGACTAGTGAAGATCGGGATGTATAGTCCTTCTATTCTCAAGGACCACAAGGTGAACCTCTATAGAATTTTGTATTTATTTTTATGCATTGTTTGTTGCTTTGCTATAGCATTTCATGCTTAGTCATATAGTTTAACTCATGTTGCATAATGATAGTTTATTGTTAGTATGCATGTTTAGCTATATAGTCATTTTTGTGTTGCATGTTTAGTTTGTCGTCTCAGTGTTACTTGCTTGTGTAAACTCGGTTTTTATCTTAAAATACAAAAATATATTTTTAAAAACACGTTAGCCTATATTGCATGTTAGTTCACTTAGCCTTAGAATCTCTTTATTCATGCTAGTCCATCACATGTGCTCCCCTGCTACATCATTTCCTCCATCCAAGATTTGGCCCAATTCTTAGAATCTATGTGTTGTTTAAGTTAGTGTATCTCTAAGTAGTTTAGATTGAAAATTATTAGCAAGTGGAATTTTGAGGCTTGACCTGCCCTCTTGATCTTTGCATTGTAAAAAGCCTCTTATTATGCATTGTAATAACATTCACCTATACATGTATGAGTTTGTTAGATGGTGTGATTGTAAGCTCATGCCTTACATGCCCCTATATCCACCATTGTACTAGTGAAGAATGGGACATAGGACTCTTCTATTCTCAAGGGCTGCAAGGTGTTGTGTCCGCAAGTACACGGATACTCGAAGTAATAAAAGATATCAAACCACAGGGACCTACATGTTAAGTACCGAATAATTGTTTTCTCACTAGCTAAGCAAATCAAATTCGATATCAGCAATCGATCGGAAAGTGTACGGATTATCAGAGAGAGAATTGGGATTAGAGTTTCATCCACCTTAATTTCAATAACTAGATAGAAATAAGTGTTCGTTAGTTTATTCCAAACATAATAAAGATGAAATTTACTTATAAAAAATTGTCTCGCTCTCATGACAACAATTTACAAAGAACAACCTTCACTCTCGCAACTGATTGTTCAGTGTTAAAAATAAGTAAACCTTGACAAAGAGAGTTAAAGTCACTCTCGTGGCTTAACTTCTCAACATCAATATCTCAGGTAAAACTAAATATTCTCATATCTTTTTTTTTTGCCAAAGGCAAGAAGTTGGTGTTTTTAATCAAAAGTATAGTTAAAAATTATATATAGCCACTCCTACTTTTTCACTCCCATGGTCCGAGAACAATTTGGTAGAGTCTCCCCTGTATTTTCTAAGGCAAGGATCTTGCGTTACAAGCTACCAACACACAAACTCCCAAAACATATAGATAACATTCGACCCATTACACACCAAGACACCACGCATACACACCAGTACAACACGCCTACACATTACATTTCACTCCCATACAAAACAATTATACAAGTCGCCGCATTGCCCATTATACCACCGAGAAGAGGTAACTCCAGCCTGCGAGATCAAAATCCGGCAGCGGTCCACATGAATGTAAGGTCAAAGCGTGAGGTACGCCAGCAAGTCTCCAGCCAATATAGCAAAACATACACCACAAGCATCAGATACCCGCACACATCAAACATTGCCCACCAATAGAGTACAATGATACCAATCTCCGCGTAGCATAGCATCCCAATTTGGGGATATAGCTGCAGCCAGCCATCCTAGGAAACCAACACATGATCTTTTGCACTATAGCCTCCATCTTACAACATGATTTAAGCCTCTCCTTGCCCCGGAACTAGCAACGGCCAACTGCAATGGAATGGCAAAACACACATAAGCCACCAGCTTGCACATATCCTGTACCATGTGAGAAGCGAGAGTATCAATGATGATAATAAAGTAAACAGGCAATCGAAAACCATCAGCAAGAAGCCTCCCAAGTTCGCAACACCGAGAAAATATGGGGGTTTAATTCCTCGGATTTAGCCTGGCTCCTAACATTCACATTAACATCAGAAATCAAGAGTCTAAATAGTGCTATAATCTCCATGTCATGATTCCCAAAAATTTTGTTATTTCTATATCTCCAATGTAATAGATGGCCCCAGTGAGGCATAATTTTTTGATATAGATCCGAGTGGCCTCCCCAGTTTTCCATTCCTATGCAAGATAATCAAAAATGCCCTCCCAAGTGTCGCCCTCGAATCTGATACCACACCCTTTTTTTTATCAGCTTCCAAAATTCTGCTATGGTGCCACATTGAAAAAAGAGGTGGTTATGTGTTTTCGGTTGCATTTTGCACAGCTCACATGTAGGCTCCTGGACAATCCCCAACGCATGTAGCCTAGCCCTAGTGCTTAGTCTTCTTAAGTAGAACAACCAAATGACGAGCGAGTATCGTGGTATCTGCCCCTTGAA
Organism: Costus lasius; assembly: GCA_027563935.2. NCBI lineage: Eukaryota > Viridiplantae > Streptophyta > Magnoliopsida > Zingiberales > Costaceae > Costus > Costus lasius. The sequence goes on along the minus strand of CM050449.1, from coordinate 31,846,695 downwards.
CCACACCATATCCCTCCATGGCACCATATCCTCTTGATATTGTCCTTCATAAGCCGATTTAACTATAAAGGTTCCATTTGCGGTCATTTTCCAGAGAATGTGGTCCTCACCATAGTTTGCGTGGATATGAACCTGTGAGAAAGCTGCAAATATTTCAATTAACCTAAATGATCTAGGCTTTGGTATCACCCATCTATTATTTGCAATTATAGAAGCCAGGCGCGCTCCCTTTCCAGATGGGTTTTCAAATCTAATGTCCTCTGCCAAATCAAGTAAAATCTTTGACTCGTACCACAGGTCCAGCCAGAATCTGATAGAAGTGCCATTAGCGATCCTATAACCAATCATCTTTATGCAGGCTTCACGAACTAACATGATACTCCTTATGGGCCACGACACTCTTCTAGACATTTTTATAGACCAGATCGAATCAGAGTGCAAGTGTATTTCGTGAATCCATTTAACCTCTGTCACTATATTCCAAATATGGCGCATGAGGAAAGCATTGTTCAATTTTCCTATGTCCTGCAACCTGAGGCCGCCCAAAGCCATGGGTTTAGTTACATTGCACCATGCAACTTTTGCCAAGCCTCTCTTATTCCTGCTTGACCATACGAAAGTCGCCAGGATGGAATTAATCTTTGCGATAACCCCCGTAGGAAGCTTGAATGCACTACATCAGAAGATTATATTTCCATAGCACATCAACTTAATCAGCTCAACCCGCCCTGCGTATGATAAGTAATTTGCCCTCCAAGCTGAGAGGTACTTTGCGATTTTTTCAATAAGGGGCAAGCAGTCTTCTACTTTAGTCTGCCTGCTAGTGATAGGAATGCCTAAGTACAGGAAAGGCATGGATCCCTTAGAAATCCCCAGAATTGATGTAATCATTCCTTGCACTTCAGGTCCACATGAGGCCGAGAATAACATCTGTGATTTGTCTTTATTAATTCTCAGCCCTGTATTTTGGTAGAAAGTATCCAGAACCCTTATCGCAGCCTAGGCGGATTCCTCTGAGGGATCACAAAAAATAATGACATCGTCCACAAATTGTAGGTTTGTAATTCCTAATTTCCTGCACTTGCTGTGTGTGTGCAAATGTCCACCCAAATATTCCTCATGGATTAGGTCAGTGAGATATTGCATCACCATAATGAAAAGATAGGGTGACATTGGGCACCCCTGTCTCAGCCCCCAGGTACCCTTGAAGAACCCTATGTCTCGCCCATTTAAGCTGATGGTGTAAGTAGGGGAAGTCACACAGGCAATAATTTTGTTCACAAACCATGGAGGAAACATATAAGCCAAAAGCATATTCTCAATGAAATCCCATCTCACCGAGTCGTAAGCTTTATGTAAATCCACTTTTATTGCCATCTAAAGAGCTCCGACCTTCCTGTGATAATCATGCATAATGTCCTGACACAACATAATATTTTCATGAATAGATCTCCCCTAGATAAATGCAAGTTGATTGCCATCAATGATCTCCGAAAGAATGACCCTAATGTGATTGGCTAAAACTTTGGCGATAAATCTATACATCATTTGGCAAACCGAAATGGGTCAAAAATCTGCAAAACAGGAGGGATTAGGAACCTTTGGAATTGGAGTGAGGGAAGTTATGTTTACCCTTTTAAGTAAGTGGCCCTTTTCTAAGAAGTCCATAATAGCTAGGATAACATCTTCCTTGATAACACCCTAGCAAGCTTTAAAAAATGAGGCGTTGAAATCGTCCACCCCTAGAGCTTTAAAGATGTTTGTAGTCATGATAGTCTTCTCAATATCCTCCCGTGAGAAACATGCATCTAGGAAATTAGTAGCCGTGGAGGACAAAGTTTTTCTCACCGGCGTCTCTACTGCCCTTGGGCTAATCTTGGGGGCATGAAGGCTCTTGAAGTAACTCACTACTTCGATTCCTATATCTTCACCAGACATAAATTCCCCTTGGGAATCTTTAATAGTTGAGATTGAGTTTCTGATGCGTCGAACGCGCTCCCGCAAATCCGATTTCACAAGTTTTACTTAAGATTTTCCAACAATCCAAAATCATCTTTCAATGCTTATTTTCATGTCTGACTCAATAAAATTTCCTAGATCAGATTATCAACAAGAATTATACTTCAAAATTCAAGAATTAAGAACAAACCTAATCTCTTAGCATAAGTTCTTAAATTATAATTTTAGGGTTCTAAGTTTTGCAAATTGCTTTTAAGTACATATCACAAAACTCTAAAACATGCTAGTAATTGGAACTAGAAAATATTAAAGACACTAATCACTTAAGTAAAATTATCATATTATAGAACAACTGACGAAATAAAAATTATCCAGTCATTTAAGAAATTAAGGGGATTACACCCCCTGTCCCAAAAGGTTCTTACACTAGCTTGGTGGAAGAATTACAATAAAAATACATCTCAGAAAAAAAATCAGAATTCAAATGGGAAGGAAATAAGGTTACTGTATACAGGCTGTAAAAAGAATTACAGCCCATAATTTCTGCGGTGAACAGTGCGGCGCTCGCGTTTCTCTTGATTCCTCCTTCGATCGAACTCCTATTGCTCTAAAACTTTCTGTGTATGTTCTCCTCCCTTAGGCGTAACTTCCCTACAAGTTTTGTCGCAGATGATGGTATGTACACTTCTCAGTGATGAAACCTAGTGCAGCAGCGACCTCGTCGATTTCTCTCTGAATCGTTAATAAAAATTGGGGCTTCCGGTTCAGAGATCTTCGCCTCTTCTTATAGATCACTTCTCTTCTTTCGGTTTTTGAAATAGTGGTCTAAATCGTACTGAATCATCGTCACGAAAATTGGCTATAGTAACTCTGGAAGAATCTGGCAAACACGGCCACTTGGGTTAGAATTACGGCCCGTGAAGAAAATTACGGTAGTGCCATAATTTCTTCTGTGGAAAATTTTGGGAGAATTATGGGCTGTAATAAAAACCATGGTAGTGCCTTATTTTATCCTTCATGCTTCAAAATCTAGCTCGACAAGATTATGGCCATAATATTATTACGGTAGGGCTGTAATTTCCTCTAGACAAAAAATCTTCAAAAATTACAGCAGGGAAAATTAATCATGGTAGTACCGTGGTTTATTCTGTAGATCTCAGTAAAACCACGGCTGTAATTATAATTACGGCACTATTGTAATTGTGCTGAAGATTCATTTTGTGTGGAAATTTATCGTGTAATCTCCTATTGATGATTAGAACTCGTCTATTCACTCAGATTGCTCGAAAATCCATCAAAATGATGTCTTTTTACTTGAAATTGATCAAAAACTAGAAAAGGTGTAGATTCTAAAATATTTGACAAATAAGGCATAAAAATAAGCAAAAGAGCATGAATATGACTCAAAAAGACTAATTAATTAATATGAAATATACTATAGATTTTTGAGTCATCACTAGGTGAGCCCCTTTCATATTTGTCATCTACTTTATCCATATCTTCATTGTTAGTTGTAGACTCGCATGTTAGTCTTAACTTACTTACAAGTTTAGATTTTTAGTTCTTGCATACTTAGTCTTTATTTTGCTTACTTTCTTTGCTGCATGAATAGATTAGCCTTGGATTTCATCTAAAGATACAAAAAAAAAAAAACTATTTTCCAAAACACAATAGCCCATCACACATGCTCCTATCATACATCAGCTTGGTATCAAAGTAGGACCTTAGGTTTAAAATCCTTTAGACCTCAAAAATCTAATTTCATAAATCTATAGGATGACCTTAGGACCTGCATATTGCTTGTTTTTGTTCCCAAAAAGAGCTTTTTTATCACTCTAGTATATTTTTAAACCTTAAGGGAGCTCATATTTTCAAACCTACAAAACTTTTTTCCAACCATGACCATTAGAATAGTTTGACTCAATATTAGCCTTACAAGAAAGAATCAATACTTTGTCTAGTAAATTCAATTCTCTTGACCAATCCATAACTAGGATTGAGGACCAATATTTCCCATTTTATAAGATCACCCTTAGATTGGCCTACTTCCATACCTACACTAAGATTGATGATAAGATGTGCAAGATAGCCATATATGAATCCATAGGCTTCAACTTTGTAACCCCTCAAGCCATTGATAGATTTAGCTTGACCACCTAGCCTAACCCAAAATCTTACAACCTTGAGTGGGATAAAGGAACCATAACCCATGTGAACCATAGGTGCCTAGTGCTTATTAGGGTAGCTAGTGTACTACTAGAAGTTTGGTGTGATATCCTACCCCTAGAAGGCACTTACCATGTCCATCTAGGAGAACCATGGCAAAATGAAGTTAATGGGTACTTTCATAGGAATAATGATGCTTATATGATAGAATACCTTGGCCAAAAGTTTAGAATCAAAAGATCCAAACCTAAGACCCCTAAGGTAGTCAACTTTTCAAACCCTCTAGAGCTTAAGCAAGCCTTAGAGCCTAGTCTACCTATGAAAAATCGTAGCATACATTAAGATGAGTCTAGAACAACAACTAGGGAATTTATAGTTGACTTGTCTGAGAGTCAACCTGATGCATCCCCTCTTTTTGTTCATCATTACTTCAGGGAGACTTGTGCAAGATCTCATTTTTCAAATCTTTGGTAGCAGTTGAACCTTTTCTATCCTACTTCATGCTTCCCATCAGCTAGTTCATCAAGACAAATGCTCGTTTGTGCTTGCAATACTTCCTATATCCGATATTGTAGGGTCTGCAATCTGTACACCCAACAAATGTCTTATACTGTGATCTTAAACCGAGCAATCTGTTGGTAAATGAAAATTGTGATCTTAAGATTAGAGATTTTGAACTAGCGAGAACAGTATGTTGTCACTTGCTAGTATCGGGTACTTGAGCTACTTCTTAATTGATATTTGATCAGTAGGTTGCATACTTGGTGGAATTGTTTCCAGGAAACCTTTGTTTCCAGGTGAAGACCATGTCCAACATTGAAACTCTCCTAGAATTCTAGAGGTGATATGTTGATTTTGACCTTATTATTTTAAACTTTAAAGATTCCCCAATTGTTTCAACTTTGATACCAGAAGATGGATTGATTTCTATTTTTTGGCAAAAATAATTGGTTCAACAGTAATTTGATGTAAATAATAGGCTAAAATAAGAAATATAAAATTAAGATAGTAAATATCATGTTAACAATGAGCACTTGGCCCATTTGCTAAGAAAATGCATGAAAATTACTTTGCTTGTGGACCCATGCAGGGTCGATGCCTTATGACTACCCTATGTGTTGCATGCGTGCTGCTTTTGTCTATGCAAGTAAAAGTACTTAAGAAGTAGTAAAGTAGATCTTAAGATAATTGAAAAGTTTATATATAGTATATTTATGCTTTTGGTACTTCAAAACCTATCTTAGAAGGCTGGTATATTGCAGCCGTTGAACTAGCAAAGAGATTTTTTATTTATTTATTTATTATTTATTTTTTTTGATGAGAGCAACAATAGGAGTGAGAAGAGAAAGAGGTTGAGAACTTCCTCCTGCAATCTTAGAATCATCCACTATCTAATCAACTTGAAATTTTACATAGCTACTCCTATGTAATTTCCTACCTAGCTAACAGTTGGTTTCAAATAAATTGGCAAACTTTTGTCTCAGATAATTAAATAGTATATATTTAATATATTTATGTTTTGGTACTTCAAAACCTATCTTCGAAGGCTAGTATATTGCAGCCATTGAACTAGCTAAGAGAAACAAAAGATTTTTTTTTTATGAGAGCAACAATAGGAGAGAGAAGAGAAAGAGGTTAAGAACTTCTCGGTGCAATCTCAGATCATCCACCATCTAATCAACTTGAAAATTTACAAAGCTACTCGTAGGTAATTTCCTACCTATCTAACCGTTGGTTTTTCGATTAGTGTCTTCTAGATTTTGATTCAAATAAATTGGCAAAAGTTCGGATAGTTTTTCTCATACCTGAATTTTTATCGTGCTATTGATGAAATTAATAGTGTGAAGAGACATTGTTTTATTAGATTTATAGTGGATATTTTGTGGCTTGCTCATATAGTTTGTTACCCTCTTATTAAGAGATTTTTTCATATAAAATTTTAGTATTCTTATGTTTGATTGATCGTGTGAGTTGATTATTATTATTATTATTATTATTATTATTATTGCATTTATACATTACTATCACTGCACAAGTGACATTTAAGGATTATATCAACTTGAAAAAAAAATTCCCAACAATAATGCCTCTCCCATGGGAGAGGAAGAAACTAGCACTAAGCGCCTATACTTGGCTCCAAAATTACACACTATTCTAGTCAACTAGTTGGTTATATATGGCTTAAATAAGAGAAAAATTATGTCATAGAAAATAAAAGAACAAAATACTCTTGGACATGCAACTAAGTTCAAAAAGAAATTTAACAAAATTGCCCATAAGATATTAATTTTATAACTAACTCCTAAGGCGTTGGATGGCATCTTATGTCATAAATTATGCCAAAAGTCCAATACTTCTTCTTGAGTCTGGTTCAATGTCTTCTTGTTCAAATTTGTTGTAATGCGGCTACATCACCACTCCATTAACTAGGGTTAGTTTGCACCTTAAAAATATATGATAGAACTATTGGGAACCCTTATAAGCATTCATGCAATAACACCTCCGGTAACCACCACAACTATCAACTTATCCACCTATTTGATTAGTCTAGCAATCCCCCTCCTCCAAATGAGTAGCAAGAGGTTCCTACACCATAGAAAGTTCAACTAGAATAACTATATTTGGATATTCATCTCTCTCCACATGAAGAAGATTATTGATCCATTACCCACAACCAATTAAGGAATTCCCAGGCCGCGCTGAAGTGAAGGTTTTAGTCATGGACCCATAAGATGGAACGAAGGATCCTACTTATCACTATGATGCATTATAGGCATATATGTCCTTGTTTGAAACTGTTGATGCTATATATGTTGTGATTTTCCTCTTACTATGAGTGGAAAACTCAATGATGATTTGCATGGTTACTCAAAGCCTCAATCAATTCATTTTACACTCATTCAAAGAATTTTAAGAATTAATTAATTAAGGGCTAGACAATTCACAAGGAGAAAACAATATTGTTGGTTATGTGGCATGTTTCACTTATGACTCATAGTAGATGGAGAGTATCTACGAATCCACTTTCTCACACTTTTCATCAAATCTTTGTAAGTCGGGAGAAAGAGCATATTGTAACAGGAGAAAATACTCTGACAAAAAACTTAGCTAAATTAGCATCATCTATCTATGACCCAAGGTTAGGGTTGATCATTGTGAAAGCCCTTAAGAAGGCTAGCAGGGAAAACAATTATTGCCATCTAACATGGGGTGACAATGGGAGGATAGAGATTATAGCATATTAGATGGTATAGATTTACTAGGAGAATGAGTTTAGACATGAAGATTGTATTAGAAGCAAAATTTGCCCTTAATGAAAGATTATTTTATAAGTATTGGATCAATATGTTCAATATGCCAATTTCTGGTGTCTCAACAAAGAACATGAAAAAGAGATTATCCAAGAATCTATGAATGAATCTATAGGATGCATATCAAGAGGTTAAAGATGGCAAAAATACATAATTCAGTCGGGTATTCGACCTGACCTGTTTAAGGCGAGTTTGAGTACCCAATTATCTAAATGGGTTGGAGTAGAGTTTATATGCGTGGGTACCCGATATTTGATACTCAATTTAAAAATAATATATATGTCATTATTAAAATATATATAATAAAAAATAATTATTTGTTAATGTATTTGTTAAATAAAAATTTATAAAATTATATTTTATATACTATTTGAAATAAAAAAATTAAAATTAAAGTTTTTTATTTAATTGAGTACCTATTTAAATACTTCAAGTTTGGGTTGCATATTAGGGTACCTAACTCGAGTCAAGTTGGGTTCAACTACTAAACAAAGGGTTGAGTACTTGCGTTGTTACCATTGCTACAAGAGCTAGAGCATTAGCTCATATGATATTAAGGCTAAAATTTTATTGATCAACACTCAAGAAGGAATGTAATAATTATATTTTGCAATGTGATAAATATTATCATTATGTTATTGAACCAAAAGTAGTTGTTGTTTCTGTCATCCCCCAGCATTAGTTGGCCATTTTAGTAGTGGGGGCTCAATATATTGCAACTTTTTCTCTGTCCCTTGGTAGGCTGAGGTTCTTCATTATATGCTCCACATAGTAGACAGAAAGTAGAACCTTTGAGCAGTATCAAGACCACACAAGTCATCAATTTCTTATACAAGTATATAATCGCTTGTTTTGGTCTCTTGTATTTAGTGATCATCAAAATGATACAATTTATTGATTAAGGTTTGAAGATGACTATGAAAGACTTGATTTATTTTTGTTTGCCACCGAGAGACTAACACGATAGTTGAGGTGACGAATTACACCATATTATATGCATTAAGAAAAAAAGAAAGGGGGCCTGCAAAGAAGGGCGATTATGCAATTGAATACCTTGTTATCTTATGGTTATATTGAGCTAATGTTTGAATTGCCTAAAGTCAACAACCTGAATGTATCTAACGAAAAGGGATGAGCCAAGTAGATTGTTAATGAGGTTGAAGAAGATAACGAGGCTCACATGACCAAATACAAGAAAGTCATAGCCAAATATCATGAACAAAGAATAAAATCGCACTTGATAAATATGGTAGACTTACAAGTGTAAGGATCTCCAAACCTATTTTTGTCTAGATTCAATATATATATTTTCTTGTGAATTATATCCCAGAAAATAAGAAGTTAGTCCTACTCCTTAGAAGAGCAAAGATCTCTAAACTAACTCAATTAGGAAAATTGGCCTAATCCAAGGAAGTACCCTACTTCATCATCAAACAGGTTTGACTTGGAATGTATAGATTGAGAATCATGGATGGAAAAGAACTTGCCAAATATTGAGTATCACCCACTTGAATTTATATAACAATACTCCTAATAAAGTGTGTTTATCTTTATAGAATGTGAACAAGTAGTATGATTCAATTAGAATTTTTTGTTGATAGAAAATAATATAAAGTAGCATACTATTTTGATCTAAAGCATTTTTGGATGAGCTCCCAATTTTCTCAGGCATGCACTGCTAGAGTCTTAGCTTTAGGATCATCTAGATAGCATCTTAAGTTTAGAGGTTAAAGGTACAAATATCTACTTTCATAAGCATGCACTACTAGGCTTTGCCCTCAAGATTGCACATACAAAACCTAAACCCTCAAGTATACAATGCAACTCCAATGTCCTCAAGGGCTAAGCCCTTGAGATAATGCAAGTAAAATACTCAATTCTTGTGCAAACACTCGAAAGCTAATTTTCATGTCTTATATATCCAAGTACATATATTGAGGGTCACTTTCTCAAACCATTGTTAGTGAAGTCAAAATTAAGTTAAAAACACAAAGTATAATATAAAATTATTAAAGAATAACAGCTATAGGATGGTGATATAAAATTTTAAAATATAACATAAAAACTAATATACATTGTTTAACTTGAAATTAAAGAAAATAAAATAGTTTACCATCTTTCAGCTCGTTGCAAAATAGGAAAAAAAATAAATTAAAAGCATACATGGTGAAGAGATGCAACTAATTACTCCAAAATATAGAAGATGATTATGGTAATAAAAAACTTAATAGGATTTTTTTTTTTTATAAATGATTGAGGTTATAAATTGGCTAGGCGTAATAATAAATTGGATTAAACAAGATTGGTAAAAATCATTTCTATAAAATATAATATGCGGAAAACATTAATAGTATGAAGAAACATAAATATTTTTAGAATTTTTATCCTCAACAGTATCTCTTTGTATAAAATTAATTATATATTAATTTAGCTTGTCATATGATAAATAACGCGCTCTTAGGTTAGAGGATCGCGGCGGCTATTCGCTCAAGCCGCTGCTCCCAATTCGGCGGCGTTTCCGCATCAAAGTCCGCGCATGACACGGACCAGAATAAGCCAGCCATAAACTCAGCGGCTTCACAGCGATCGTCGGATCACATCGTGATTCTCCTATTCACCGTCGGATGTGAATACCAACAATCTAGGGCCTTGGCTATATAGGTAATTGCAGCACACCGTGTCTAATCATACATTCACCTCTGATACGCCGTGTACACCCCCGCACGGCGTCCATCTCCTCCCTCAATCTCTCTCTCCCCTAATCACCTTGCTCTTGCTTCTCTTCCTCGTCGGCTTTCCGACCGATTTTGTTGCCGGGGAAATGTCGGGAAAAGGCGCCAAGGGTCTCATAACAGCGAGGACTTCCGCTCCCAATGCGAACAAGGACAGGGACAAGAAGAGAGCCATCTCGCGATCTCATCGTGCCGGCCTTCAGGTCTTCTCTTCTCATTCCATCAGGATTCTTCTGCTGCCATATTTTGTTATTACTTTGTTGGATGTTCCCAAATCTGTAGTTATTCTGTTAATCATGATCAATCCAACCGACAATTGATGAGTGGGGGTGGATATTGTTGATTCCAACTTTAGATTTTATTATCCAATTGGAAGAACGTTTATGCGAATCCCATTCATATTAGTGGAGTTCTAGAGGAGGGGTTATTGCGAAACGGTGAGGTTGATCGACTAAGGCTTCGTTTGCTCTTATATTTGATGGCATGAATGCTTTCTACTTGGGATCTGTGGGCCCCTATGGAAACAGATCACTTTGCAAGGCATAAATACTTCTTCTGTGTCGTTGTCCTTTGTTTAACTGACAGTGTTTTTGTGAACCTTATGTAGCACGACCTATCCTCAGCCACAAGCCAAAGTGCTAAGTAGATGGTCTTTCTATTGGTTTAAACTTTAGGCTATGTTTCTTTGGATGGAATCCATTTGCCTTTAGTATAGTAGCTCAAATAAGAACAGGTTGTGGTTCCAATATTATAGCAAATCATAAACATCTAGTGAGAATAAACCTATCCTTCACTGCAAAAACTCCGTTATGTTGCTTAAAGAAAAAAAAGCAAGGTCGTGTATGTCGTAGTCGGAGAAATAAAATTCCAACCTAATGAGCTTTATTATGATGTCAGCGATTGAAGTAATATGTTATTTATGGATAGTAATTCTAAATTGCGATGGTAGTTTGATCACTATTTGAAAGGATATGTTTGTAATGTGCCTCATGCAGTGATCTGTAACAAACATTACTGATAACAGTGCCCACGAGTTTAGTTCAAGTTTTAGGCAATGTGTTTTCGAATAACAGCTTATGGTAAAGAGGTGTGTTGTGTCATGGGCTGAGGGGTTGAGGTGAAATATCTACGCGTGTTTCTTACCAAAAAGATATTTGTGTCTATATCACTTCTTTCATCTTCATGTCGTTAAAATTAGTAGGAATATCAAGGATCATGTAACCATCATATTTAAATTCGTTGCATTATCAAATATCGAATACCTATTCACCCCATACTTCATTTGAGTACCGGGACCAGATCAAATGGTTAGTTTTTTAGTCGTCAGTGAATCCTTGTTTGATTTTCTCTATGACAGAAGCATTCAACTTAGTTTGTACTACAGATACCCAGAGAACATGTTTCTTGTTTTAGATTCTTTTACCCTTTAAATGATTGTTTTTATTTGTGAAATTCAACGAATTTATGAGGTGAATATTATTAGAGCGTGTAAGGGCAGTTGACATTTATCTTCCTTCCTATGAAAGGTCAATCAAGTTGATTAGTCACTTTTGATTTGCTTCTAATTTAATATTTGTATTTGAGTGACGAAATTGCAAATCATCCTTCATTAATCACCATAGAATTGGGTAATGTAGGATTCTATGCAGCGTTTTAAATTTTCATCACTGTTAGGTGTGTTTGGAATGTCGTGACAGTATACCAATATGAAAAGTTCATATACTGGACATATTTCAATATTGACAGAAATTAAAAATACTGATTCGTACTTCATATTAACCAAGGAATAGATATAGGTATTAAAGTGTAACAAGAATCAGAGTTGCTGCAAATGTTAAATATGCTGTCTATATACATGCTATAACCAACTGTTAACGAGACGCTGAAGTTCTAGTAGGCACCGGCTGCTTTTACAGAAAAGATGGACCAAATGCTCTAAAGAAGGGAAATTAGGGATGAATTTCACGTTAGGTCTTTGAATAAGATTCAGAACTCAATTTTCATCAGTTATATGAAAGCAAGTTCTGGCAGATAATAGTTTTACTATTCTTGTGCCTTCACTACGGCTTTTTATGTGCCAGGGGGGCAAAGAGTCGATAATTTATTATTCTAGTATAATTATGCTTTACCATTGTCCTTATGAACCATCTGTTGGATCTGATATCTGCGTTGTGCAATTTATTTTTAAAATGTTTCAAACAAGGATAGATATGATGGAAATTACATTCAGGCTATTGTTTCAAGTAATCATGCTTCCTGTAAAATGCATATTTGCAGTTTCCAGTCGGTCGTGTGCACCGTTTGCTGAAGAATCGAGTTGCAGCAAACGGAAGAGTGGGAGCTACAGCTGCTGTTTACCTTGCAGCTATCTTAGAATATCTGACTGCTGAGGTGTTAGAATTGGCAGGCAATGCAAGCAAGGATCTGAAAGTAAAGCGAATTACTCCGAGGCATTTGCAGCTTGCAATCAGGGGGGACGAGGAACTCGATACCCTTATTAAGGGAACAATTGCTGGAGGAGGTGTGATTCCCCACATCCACAAATCTCTTATCAACAAATCAACCAAAGAGTAAATTCTCCTAGTACTTGAATGACAGCTGCGGCATCATGATGAAGGTTCTGCCAACTATGTAGCAATCTGTTGTGCCAATGATTATGACTAAATCCTTTCTTACAAATTGTAGACTTTTTTCATGATATCTTGTTATTCAATGACTAAAATATCAGTTGATCAGGATTCACTAGCCACTTAGTATCACTATTTGGGCTGCTTAGTTGTTAAAACTTAGTACCTTTGACATCCAACTAACCAATCAGATACATTAATTTTGATTCCAACAACTACTGCATTGGCCAATGTTCATATATATGCTTGTATGGGTTCAAACTAAAGAGTCCTTTGGATATAGTGAATGTTTCCTGCATTCGTTGTCGCTTATCGGGCCTCTCAGCGGCAGATTTTGCCATGTTTTGCGTCTTGTATACTTGGCGTGCCACCTATTACCTGTATATGCTTTTGCTGACAAGTTGCCTTTGCATGTCCAAATACTTGGGCACAGTAATTGAGGTGAAGCCTAAAGAAGCTTGAACTATTAGCTTCAAGATCGTCACATGGAGAAGCACATTGCAGACACCAGTCCGTCCCCTGTGCCACCCGAGAACAGTGTTAAATAAGCATTCTTTTAGGCATGGTCCGCGCAGCTCAACTTGTTTGCTTGCACATGTTCAAGCCACCTGTGATGACAGCGAGTTGCAAGTTGAATGTTGCGTGTAACTTGCATGAATCCTGTAATGGCAGTTGGGTGGCGTCTTAATAGGTACTTGGATTTATCCCATTCGTTTATTTGATAATTTTATTTAATAAATAAGTACCTGTTAAATAGATTTGGTTTAGGTATAAATACTGTGTAGGGTCTTCTCTGAAGTCAGGTTTGGGTAAATTATAAAAATAAAAAGTAAATTATAAGTAATAGAGTGTAACCACTAACCCTAATCTAGTAACTTGCCTTTCGAGTTGACTCGAGATTTAAATATTTGTCTATTTGACAAACAAACATAACTCTAAATCCTCACCACTGCCACATGCCAACCTATCCAAGAATTTCTAAGTTGCCTCTTTAATTTTTGTGTAAAAAAAATATTTTTTTTTTAATTTTTTTTAGAAATGATCTACATATTATAATCTATCCAATGGTATCAATATTGAGGTAGTTTAGATTGTATATAATAAGAAATTACCCTAAACATTATTGTATAGAAAATTCTTTATAATCTTTTATACAATAATGTTTAGGGCAATTTCTTATTGTATACAATCTAAACTACCCAAATATTGGTACCATTGGATAGATTATAACATGTAGATTATTTCTAAAAAAAAAGTTAAAAAAACCCAAATATTGGTACCATTGGATAGATTATAACATGTAGATTATTTCTAAAAAAAAAGTTAAAAAAAATATTTTTAATATTAAATTTAAGCCAGGCAACCGAGAAATTTCTCAGCTGCCCGACTACTGAGGATGTGCGCTCAACCTACCATACCAATCTAAGCTGAGTACCCTAATCAATTTGTTCACGCATCTCAAAGCAAATGGGTGGAGGTTTGAATCTCGACACCCACCATCTTTGTTTCTTGCCCATCACCAGCCACTAGCTTGCCTGTTACCGTTGCTCACTTAACCTAGTTAGGGTTTAATTCCTCCCCCCTCTCAATACGTTGTCATTTTTTTGGTATCCTGATGACACCAAAATTTATAGTATATTTTGTGTCATTTCATTGGTCTTTTTGTGTCATATTTATGCTTTTTTGCTTATTTTTAAACCCTATTTGTCAAATATTGCGGAATCTACACCATTTCTTATTTTTAATATTTTTTAGGTAAAAAGTGCCATATTTTGATAGATTTTGAAAGATTTGAACACACCAATGGATTCTAGACATCGAGACGAAGCCGTCTGTCAATTTTCATACAAATCGGAGCAAGTTTGAAAAATTACACCCCCGGGTGTAATAAATATTATGGTACCGTAATTTCTGCCTTAGAAAGTAGAGAAGCAAAATTACGGCAGTGCCGTAATAAATATTACACTACCGTAATTTTTACCCAGAAATATACAGAAAGAAATTATGGCACTGCCTTAATAAAAATTATGGTACCGTAATTTCTACCCAGGTTGTCCGATTCTTCCGTGGATTTCTTGCGAAGACGATTTCTCGAGCTATAGACCACCAAATTGAGATCCGAAAGAAGCTATAAACTCGTCTCAATGAAGAGAAAACGGGGGGAGTGAAAGTCCTAATTTTAATCCACGTTCAAGAGAGAAATCAAGGGAGGCGTACCTAGGGCACGGCCTCGCGCCGAGAGGCGTAGAGGCCACCTCAGGCCGTAATTTTCACAAGGAAACTTCATCTGGAGGAGGAGAGGATACCCCAGAAGTTTTAGAGCAAAAGGAGATCAATCAGAGGAGAAATCAATGAAAGAGCGGGCGCCAGCACTGTTCACTCGTAAAATTACGGGCTGTAATTTTCATTACAGCCATGTTTTGTAACTTCTACCATTCCTCTTTGATTTCTGATCATTCTAAACTATGATTTATTGTAATTCCTCTACCATGCTAGCTTAGACACTTTATGGGACATGGGGTGTAATCCCCTTAAATTTTTATGACTAGATAATCCTTATTTCATCATGATATTATTATTTTGATAATTCTACTTATATGACGATTGCTCTTTAATTCTCCATAGATTCATATTGTTAGCATGTTTTAGAGTTTTTGTGATATGGACCGAGAGCTGATTTGCTTGAGAACTTGGAGCCCTAAAATTGAATATTATGAACTCATCGTAAGAAATTATGTTTGTCCTTATTTCTCAATTTTAGAAGTACAATGCCGCGCTTGGTCCCTAAGAGAGAAAGGAAACAATCTTAGTTTTAATGCATCGTTAGAAGCACCATTTATCTTAATTGTATCACAAAGTTCAAGAAACAAAGAAAGGTGTTGGTTAGGATCTTCAAGAGGAGATCCTCCAAACTGGTTCTGTTGGATCATAGATAAGAAAGCAGGCTTGATTTCAAAGTTATTAGCCTCTATCACCGGTCTAGCTATACTAGAATGAATCTCTTGTGGATTAGGGGCTACATAGTCCCTAAGTGATCTTTGTTCTGCCATGGTCACTTCTTCTTCTTCTTGTTGACTTTCTCCAAATCTAAGCTTCCTGCGCAATCTATGAGTTTTATTTATCTCAGGATCAAAAGGTACAAGAGGTCCTGATCTAAGATTCCTGCGCATGCAAAGTAAATAGATCAAATAATTTCAAGAGAATAGAAAAGAACAAAACCTAGTCTAGCAATACTTTCAATATCTTCAATATTGACAAAACCAAGGTCCCCGGCAACGGCGCCAAAAACTTATTGTAATCCGCAAGTGCACGGATACTTCGAAGTAATAAAAGATATCGAACCATAGAGACTTACGTGTTAAGTACCAAATAGTTGTTTTCTCACTAGCTAAGCAAATCGAATATGATGCAAGTAAACGATTGAAAAGTGCACGAAATATCTAAGAGAGAAACTGGGACTAGGGTTTCATCCGCCTTAATTTCTGTGACTAGATATGAATAGATGTTCGTCAATCAAATTTCAATATGATAAAGACATAATTTACTTCATAAAGAAATCATCTCGCTCTCGCGCAGACAATTTATAAAGAACTAATCCTCATTCTCATGCAGGATTTATTCAATGTTAAATAAAAGTAAATTATTAACAAAGAACTCAAGGATCATTCTCGTGCATCTGAATTCTAAGTCAATCATCTCAAGTGGAAACTCAATGATCACTTTCATGCATCCAAATCTTAAGACAGAGGGATGGTGAATCTTTTAGCGAGGCATGGGAGCAATTCAACGATTTACAATGGAAGTGTCCTCACCATGACATTGAAAATTGGGTTTTAATTCATACTCTTTACAATGGTTTGCTTTATAATACCAGACTAACTGTTGATGCTGCTGCAGGAGGAGCTCTAATGAGCAAAACCATTGATGATGCTTTCAAGTTGCTAGGAGAGATGGCTTTAAATCATAACCAATAGACCCAAGAGAGAGAAGTGCTTTATAGACCTTCTCAAGGTAAGAATGAAAGTGATGGTTGGCGCACCTTGGTAGAGAAGGAAGATTCTTTGTGCAACAGATTTGATTCCTTTAAGATGCAAACTGCTGTTGTGTCTTCGTCTGTTGTTTGTGATATCTGTGGAAATAATGGTCATATTTCTGAAGATTGTAAAGTCATTGCTAATCAGGGTAGTGAACAAGTTAATGCATTAGGGAGTTATAATCAAAGTAGAAACAATGATCCCTATTCTGGTACTTACAACCCTGGGTAGAGGAATCATCCCAACTTATCTTGGAAAAACAACAACAATGTAGGGGGACAAACTGAAAAAAGAGGATACCAACAAAAGCCAAATCAAAGTCAAAACTCAAATCAGAATTCAAACATTGAGTCCATGCTAGAAAAGTTTATGACTAATCAAAATCAGTTCATACAAAATCAAAACAAAGAAATTGAAGATCTTAAGGGAATGGTTAGTCAATTAGCTTCTCAAGTAGGATCATTAGCAGCCCACAATAAAATCTTA
The DNA here is from genome assembly GCA_027563935.2 of Costus lasius. Classification (NCBI taxonomy): domain Eukaryota; kingdom Viridiplantae; phylum Streptophyta; class Magnoliopsida; order Zingiberales; family Costaceae; genus Costus; species Costus lasius. Next base: position 31,829,380 of record CM050449.1, on the reverse strand, counting down.
GAAAATCAAATAGCCCAACAAGCTAGTATTTCTTATAGACCCCCAGGAAAATTACCTGTTAAACCTGAGTTGAATCCTAGGGAGCATTATAATGCTATCATCACTAGAAGTGGGAGACAATTAGAGGAACCCAAATGGAGAGTTGTGAACAATGAAAAAGAGCCTAATGATGAACATGATGATGAATTAGAGTTAGAAAAATCTTCTGCACATGGGCAAACTAGAGCAAACCCAAGCTAGTTTGCCACCTCAAAAGGGTGATGAGCCATGTCAGAATGATGCTTCTAAACCTAATTTACCTCCACCTTATAGGAACCCACTGAACCGCTTAGGATTGCAGTGAACCAGTCAGATTCGACCTGAACCAAGCCAAACTAACACTTAAAACCTAAATTACACAAAATATACAAGTTATCTAAGGACACACAGGATACCATTGGATAGGCCTTTTCATAAGCTTTCCAACACCTACCTGAACCGGCCCAGATTTGACCAAATCAGGGTCGAACCGGTCAGAATACAAGTGCTGGGCCGAAATCAAAATTGAACCACCCAATCTGTTGAACCGGTTCAAATTGATTTCAAAACTCAACCGAGCGGTTTATTTCAAATAAACCAAGCCCAAAACCTAAAATTGGACCGAACCGGCCACTCGCCCGTGCCGCCCCATCGCAGCCGTGCAAGGCGGTCGGACTTGCGTCCGTCGCTTGCGCCGGCGAGCTCCTGAGAGCGTGTCGAGCGTCCGTTCGCCTACAAATTTCACCAGGAGACTTCTACCGTCGCCGGGAAGCTCCTCAACCAGCTACGGCAAGCTTTCGACGCCCCTTCGAAGCGCTCGCAGCAGCTGCAGGTATCGACGGTGGCACCGTCGCCGTCAACACCTCAAAACCTATCTAAACCTAAACCAAACTTCCCCAAAACTTCTCAGAAGAAATCTTACCTTGCTACGAAGCTGAAACGTAGCTTAGAACAGAGGTATCGTCGTCGCTGGTTGCACAGAAGGTGAAAACGGCTGCAACTCCGACGAACTCCTCTAGCTCGGATTTCCTTCTCCTGATGGCGCGTTGTGGCTCGAGGATCCCTTAGATTTGACGGCGGACTAGGGTGAACAGAAGCCCCCTTAAATAGACGAGAAGCGCATCCAAAAATAGCGAGGGCACGGCGGCAACTCAGTCACTGCGAAATTCGGAGACGACGACGATTCGACTCGTCGCCCAAAACAAACCAAAAACCGAGATCAAATGAAATGGGCGCGGTTTATTACTGAACCGCAAAGGTAGCTTGGTGGTTCGGCTGAACAACAAACACGGGTGCGTCGCGGGTTCGAGCACCCGAAAACGCAACTTAACCTTTTCCACTAAAACTACTTATTTTTAACTCAAATAAATTCCAAAAATTCCATAAAAATCATAGAAAAATCTGAAACAACAATCTGAATTTTCCAAAATTATTTTCTCAAAAATCTGGGTTATAACAATACAACTTGATCGAAGCTATCATCAATATCAAAATGTGATACAACCATATCGAATGTCAATATCAATATCATACAAACATATCGAAAGATAGTCATGTAAGCAAAGTAGGGTAGCAATGGCAGACACAATGAGTTTGGAGGAATCATCCTTCCCTATAAAACATGAAATATCAATAAGGTGTACAGAAAAATAAAATGCAGAGAGGTAAGGGAAAGAGATACTCACAAAGCTCTACTCATCACCATCCGATCAGAGCTCTTCACTGTCCTCCTCCGATGCATCCATAGGATCAAAGGGCTGCTCTCCCTGGTAACCACCATAGTCACCTCCTCTGCTGCATGGTGTCCTGCATTCGCCCCATGGAATCTATTATCTTCTCCATACGATGTCCCTGACGATATATCTCAGCAGAGAGTGCTTGGAATCCTAGGTCGAAGGCACTAAACCATCCTCCAGTAGGTCTATGGGAAGAATCAGCAGCTAGGTGAGTAGAATCAACAGGCCGGTGAGATGGCGACTCCATACCAAAAGGATCATCTATTCCACCCCAAGTGGGTAGTGGTGGAATTGTACTCAATGGTGGTGTAAAAGTAGCTTTGGCGGTGCTCAATGAAAGTTTCCAATTTGCTCTTTCCTTCACAGTGGTTTTCTCTACGTGGGGTAATGGTAAAGTAGGGGCATTTGGTCCTAGGACTAAGCAAAAGACATCCCCCTCTCTAACTATCATCTTCATAGCCATGCAAGACTCAAGATCAAGCCTTGCATTCCCCTTTGCCACTTCTACCCCATAGGGTTCAACATTTAGATGTAGGGCTATAGGGGTAATCAGCCCCCTATTACAATGGCGCCCTTCTTTGCTCTAGCCACTTTGTCCATGTGTTTCATCAAAAAGAAGGCAACATCCACTACTACTCCATTAAGCATCCCCCATAGAAAGTAGAGCTCAAACTATCGTACCATACCATCACTATCTCCTCTGCCAAAAACTTTGTTGGCAAGAACTCTATGAACATACTTTATACACGAATTCATAATCCTTGAAGCTCTAGTAGAAATAGTAAAAAATGGGTCTCATGGGTAATCTGATTCCAAAACACATTCTCTATAAACCCAATTGGTATTTGGGTATACCCTCCAGAACCCAAATGAAAGATAGATCTGATTTCTCTCAAAGTTAACTTCCTCTCAACATATTGATGTTGGTTTAAGCTCTCCAATGTCCAGATTCCTGCAAATAGATAAAGGCATTAAGCTTGATGAAACCCCTTTCAAGAGGGGGGCCGAAACTTGTAGAAAACCCCTTTCAAGAGGGGAGCCGAAACCCTGATTGTGGCGCACATATAGAGTTTTGCAAGCGGAAGATAGGGCTTCATGGGATCGCAATCATAAAAGCATATGATCAACTTGTATAAGAGGAATAGATCTAAAAGATCATACCAATGCCATCGATTTGATGATGCCTTGGAAGCAAAGGTTCAAGTGCTCCTTCTCCAAAGGTGACGCACACAACCGATGACGATAGCTTGCTCTTTGAGTCCTTTGTGCTAGCAAAAGCACTTCAAAGAATCCTTGTCGCGTGAGGGTGATTAGAGATGAAGCTTGGCGAGAGTAACCTTCTTCTTCTCCTTCTCGTCCGAATCCTTTTTCGCCCCCAAAGAGGAACGTTGAGAAGAGAAGAGTGAAGTCGAGCGTTCAAAACGCTTTTGCGTTAAGGTGAAGTCGCCTTCATTACATTCCATAAATGGAAGATATGAAGCTATGCGCCACAACCAAACCAAAAACGCCTAACACCTTGAACCAAGCGTTCACCCTTTGTGAACCGATTCAAGCCACTTTAATCCACTTCAATTTGGTTCAAGAACCAAATTAAACCAGCCCAAGCCATGGTCTAGATCTCACTTTGAACCAAAGGGTTCAAGATCTAACCGTTCATCTCTTGATGCTCTTGATCTCACCGATCTAGCATCAACTCTCTCGATCGAAGCTTACCGATCTCAAGCCCCAATCAATCAAACATGATCAGACCAGATCTCACTTACAATCAGAGTCTCTATCCCTTTAAACTGAACCTAAACAATTCAGTCCACACGATCTGACTTAAGTAAGCCATATCACCAAATTGTGCGACCCTGAGGGTTTCCTTTAAATGTCGGTAACGATAACTCACGTTATCACGATCAGTGAGGGGTATCTAGCAACACATCACTGTCTCCCGATATAAAGGAAAGAGTCTTCCAAGACTTCACCCAAACCACAGCACAAGCGTGAATCAACTCACTAGGCATTACATGTTTCCTTTGCCACTGGATGTTCTTATTGGACAAGCCTGTCAAGCTTGTAACTCCAATATGATAAGCATGATTAGATCAGATGAGCATAGTCACCTGGGTATGGCCATACACTTTCTCAATCATCTCATCTAGGGGGCCCCTATAGAACACCACACTCCTTCAACAAGGAGACGGCAATCCTCTATCTATCACTAGTGCCCTAACCTGACTCATGATCATTATCCAAGATAGTCTATAACCATTATGTTTCAAATGATATTGAACTACCTCAAAACAATGACAATCATCATTTAGAAACACAAGTGATCTCAAGTCAGAGGACATGTGCCACTTGTTGCAATCAAGGATCATTCACATTGTGACAAGCAATTGAATATCCTAGTAGGGTCTGTCCAGTACATCCAATGTACCCATGAGTCTACATCTTATTCCATGCTCGAAGCATCCTATAAGATTAGAATACATATTAGTCTCAATCATATCAAGGCTGTCTCATGTTCACTAAGATATATCGACTAAGGACATTTAGCATGTCAGCCTAGCTGAACAGCTTTGAGACATTATTCAGAAGTATACTTATTGCAGCAGACAAGGTAACAACCTGAATAATAACCATGCCTTTATAAACACAAGAGTTTATTACATGATACTGATACAATCCCAAGGCCTCAAACATTAGCCTTAAGGGCATACCCCAACAATCTCCCACTTGCACTTAATCTAATGGTTGAGAAATCTCAAACCCATGTTATTACAGTGCTTCTCATGCTTCTGCTGCGCCAGAGGCTTGGTAAGCGAGTCAGCCAGATTGTCGTCTGTATGAACCTTGCAGATTTTGATCTCGCCACGATCTATGATCTCCCGGATCAAGTGAAACCGTCTCTGTATGTGCTTGGACTTCTGGTCCGACCGTGGTTCCTTTGCTTGTGCGATGGCTCCAGTGTTATCACAGAAGATAACCAAAGGATCGACACTCGAAGGAACAACACCAAGTTCTCTCACAAACTTACGAATCCACACTGCCTCCTTGGATGCTTCCGAGGCTGCAACATACTCGGCTTCTGTTGTGGAATCAGCAACAGTTGACTGTTTGAAACTCTTCCACACCACTGCTCCACCATTCAAGCTAAAAACATAGCCTAATTGCGATCGGAAATCATCCTGGTCCGACTGGAACGAAGCGTCAGTATATCCTTCTATACTGAGTTCTTCCTGACCACCATATATCAAGAACATATCTTTGGTCCTCCGCAGATATTTTAAGATGTTCTTGACTGCAATCCAGTGTGCCTGTCCTGGATTACTTTGGAAACGACTGGTCACGCTTAACCCGTAAGCGACGTCTGGGCGAGTACACAACATCGCATACATAATGGACCCAATAGCCGAAGCATAAGGCGTATTGTCCATTTCATCTTTCTCAGTCTGTGTTTGTGGACACTGACTCTTTGAAAGATTCAGACCATGTCTGACTGGAAGATATCCCCTTTTAGATTTCTCTAAATGGAATCTTTCCAGGACCTTATCGATGTAAGTACTCTGGCACAGCCCGAGAAGCCTCTTAGATCTATCTCTGTAGATCTTCACACCTAATACATAGGCTGCTTCTCCTAAATCTTTCATCTGGAAAGATTTCCTTAGCCATGCTTTACAAGCATGCATTTCAGGAATGTCATTTCCAATGATCAAGATGTCATCGACGTAGAGGACTAGGAAAGTAATCACGCTCCCACTAAACCTCTTATATACACACGAGTCATCTTCGTTCTTGATGAAACCAAACTCAGAGATTGATTCATCAAAACGAATGTTACAGCTTCTAGATGCTTGTTTCAGTCCATAAATGGACTTCTTTAGTTTGCATATTTTATGACGATCTGATGGATTAGTGAAACCTTCAGGTTGTGTCATATACACATCCTCATCCAGATTTCCATTAAGGAAAGCTGTTTTCACATCCATCTGCCAGATCTCATAATCATAATATGCAGCTATCGCGAAAAGAATCCGAATAGACTTAAACATGGCTACAGGAGAGAAAGTTTCATCATAATCTATCCCGTAGATTTGTTTGAAACCTTTCGCAACTAGCCTGCCTTTATAGGTAACCACGTTACCATCCATGTCAATCTTCTTCTTGAAGATCCATTTACAGCCTATAGGGATTACTCCCGGAGGCGGATCAACCAAATCCCAGACTTGGTTATCTGACATGGAGTCCATCTCGGCTCGCATAGCTTCAAGCCATCTAGCTGACTCCGGTCCACTGACCGCATCCGCATAAGTAAGGGGTTCATCATTATCAATGATGTAGACTCCGTCATAGCGCTCAGGCTGACGACGGATCCTTCCCGATCTTCGCGGTTCCCGTGATATCTGAGCCTCAGGTTGTTCAGTAACCTGATCTACCGGCTCAGGCTCATCCAACTGTGCTTGACTACTTTGTCCTTCCTCTGGATTCTCATCCAGCTTTATTTCTCTCCCACTGGCCTCTTGCAGAAGAAACTCCTTCTCAAGAAATATGGCCGTCCGAGCAACAAATACTTTGTTCTCTTTGGGATCGTAGAAATAATAACCCTTAGTTTCCTTAGGGTAACCGACAAAGATACATTTCTCAGATCTGCTCTCTAGTTTCCCAGAGGCGAGCTTTTTGACATAAGCCTCGCAACCCCAGATCCTGATAAATGTCAAGCTCGGCTGTTTCCCATACCATAACTCATATGGAGTCTTTGAAACGGCCTTGGATGGCACTCGGTTTAGTACCTTTGCAGCTGTTTCCAGTGCAAATCCCCAAAAGGAGTATGGAAGAGTAGCCTGACTCATCATAGAACGAACCATATCAAGCAACGTTCTATTTCTCCTCTCGGACACACCATTCCATTGTGGTGTTCCTGGCGGAGTGAGCTGTGAGATAATCCCACACTCCTTCAGATAGTCAGTAAACGCATGACTCAGGTATTCTCCACCTCGATCAGAACGAAGTGCCTTGATATTTCGGCCTAGCTGATTCTGTACTTCATTCTTGAACTCTTTGAACTTGTCAAAGGATTCACTCTTATGTCTCATTAGATAGACATAACCATATCTACTGAAATCATCAGTAAAGGTAATGAAGTACGAATAGCCACCTCTGGCATGTTTACTAAATGGCCCACACACATCACTGTGTATAAGGTCAAGTAAACCTGAAGCCCTTTGACCTTTGTTAGGAAAAGGTGACTTCGTCATTTTACCCATTAAACAAGCTTTGCATGTATCAATCTCCTCATAGGAGAATGATCCCAGCAGTCCATGATCATGCAACCGCTTAATGCGCTTCTTGTTGATATGGCCTAAACGACTATGCCATAACAAGGTGCTGTCTTCAGCATACTTGGCTTTCTTATTATCAATGTTTTGTATAGAATATTCCATGTCCAACATGAATAACCCATTGTTAATTGAACCAGTTGCATAAACAATATTATCTAAAGATAAAACACACTTTGAAATATTGCATTCAAAGGCAAATCCTTTCCTGACAAGAGCAGGAATAGAGATAATATTCTTGGTTATACTGGGTACAAAATAACAATTGTTTAATTCCAATACAATGCCAGATGGTAAAGAAATGAAATAGTCTCCTACAGCAACAGCAGCAACCCGTGCCCCGTTTCCAACGCGTAGGTCTACCTCATGCTGTCCCACCTGCCTTCTTCTCTTGAGTTCCTGTACATTTGAACAAATGTGAACTCCACATGCAGTGTCCAACACCCATGAAATAGAAGAAGAAGATAACATGACCTCAGTCACATATATACCTGAGCCAGAAGCGATGCTTCCCCTCTTATCTCCTTGGAGCGCTTTACAGTCCTTTTTCCAGTGACCCAGCTGGCCACAGTGGAAACACCTGTTGTCCTTGGACCGCTTTACCTTCTGTTTCAGAGCCTTGCTGTAATTCTTGACAGGGGCTTTGCCCTTCTTCCCCTTCTTCTTGTTCCTAGAAGGAACCATTAAGACAGAGGTTGAAGGCTTTCCCTTCAGAGTCTCCTCAGTTGTCAAGAGCATATTCAGCAGCTCTGCCGGAGTACAATCAATTTTGTTCATATTAAAGTTAATGATGAACGCATCGAAAGAAGGCGGAAGAGACTACAGAATAATATCTACAGCAAGCTCCTGGTTGATGGTATGCCCCAGTTTCTCCAGAGCCTCCTTGTGCCCAATCATCTTGAGCACGTGAGCTCCCACTGGGCTCCCTTCAGCCAGTTTGCTCTGAAAGAAAAGCTTTGTCAGATTATAGCGTTCTGTCCTCGCCTGTGCAGCATACAGCATCTTGAGGTTCGCTATAATTTCTATAGCCAACATATCCTCATGCTGACGCTGCAGCGGTGGCGTCATAGATGCTAGCATCAGGCAAGCGACATCAATGCTATCATTGACGTGCTTTTCATAAGCATCACGAACCGCCCTTGCGGCGTTCGCAGCGGGTTGAGGCGGCTCAGCCGTCTCGAGGACATACAGTTTCCTCTCTGCATTAAGAACAATCTTAAGGTATCCGAACCAGTCTGAGAAGTTTGGCCCAGCAAACTTCTCCCTTTCCAGTAGGGATCGCACATTGAAGCTCATGGTGTTCGTTGCTGCAGGAATCTACAACAATGCAAGAACAGCAAGGTCACTATCAATGTCTAGAATCAATCCAGGACTTAAGAAAGATTCTTTTCTCACTATTTTGTCTGACTGAAAAATCCAGTAAACAGTCCGAAAGAGTAACACTCTTTTAGTGAGATGGGATCCAGATTTCATACTTGGTCTCCGCGTCCCGCTCAGGCGAGATAAGATGCACAGAGATGACAAGCACTAATTTCTGGTAGGCTGTACCAGCCAATCGCCAACCTGTGCGATTCCCCTTCATCTGGGCAATCCAGCAGACTGTGCCAACTGAGTTGGTACAACACAGTCTCTGATCCCACAGATGGCTGCCTCCATGTGCTACCATATGCGCCACATATGTAGCCTACATGGTCAAGCTGACCCGACCTACTCCCTGGACCACCACGTGCTATGCTGAGCAACGAGAAGGGATAAATCCCTACTCTGTAACACGCAGGTGAAATCCCGCACTGTCTGAAGATAGATGGACGTGCCCACTGAGTGGGTACAACACGGCTCCAACGATAATCAGAACAGTGAGGTTTCGCGTCAGAAGGCTTACGAGCTTGATATGTTAGCGTTGGATTTTAACGGTCTTTTAACTTCTTAACTATCATGCAAACCCTATGGTGATAGCAGAAGATAAACTCATGCAGTTCTAATTATATATGGAATAAAATGAAAGCATGGATCTTATGTGGTAAAAGCCCATAGAGCCTAAGTAAGACCTTAACCTAATTTAAGTCTTCACTAGCTCTTCTTGGGTCTTTTGCCTTTCATCTGGTCCAACCCAGGGCCCTAGCGCCAAGAGCACCTCAGGTGCGCCACCAGCTGAATGCCCCTCTTGGATGTGTGCCTTTGTGCTCTTGTCTAATCAAAATACATTTTGATCTATCTAGACAAGGTTGACTCGCAGGTCAACTACACATTATAAATGAATTAAAAAATGTGATTCGCAGATCACAAAATAATAATTTACCAGGCTCGCAGGCCCCAGCACAGCACACATTAAAAGGGCAAACCACATAAGATTAAATAAACAAGCACATGGCATCAAATCAACATGTGATCCATTTAACAAGAAAATAAAATTTTGAAAACCCCATTGGCATCAATTTTAATTTTCTTATGAGCCCTACAACCTTACAATGGTCCATTGATAGGGATCCACTCATCCATCTAGTCAGATCCTCTGTCCCTTGCATGCACCAAGTCCTAACTGACTCGCGTTGACCTAATGGTCAACCATGCATGCGCCAAGGGCTGAACAACCCTCATGAGTTCTGGCAAGCGGGTGTGACCCCGGGCCTAACTCATGTGTTCTTACTGGTTGTCTCAACCAGACCTCGCTACACGCCTAAGATGCAATCGACCTATGGCCACCTTGTGCTTGCGCACAGGTGCCATCTGGTCGATCCATCTAGGCTGTCAGATGGTCTGATCAGACTATTGGATCCAACATAGAGGTGACTTCAACCCTATCAACCCATCTAAGGGTTTATTGTAGGCGCCACTTAGATCTAGTGAGGCGCACAAGTGATTAAGTTTTTAAGAAAACCTACATCATTCAACATGCGCCCTCCTTCATCATATATGCGTGCGCTAGGGAGTAAAAACATACACCATGTATTTTTCACTACTAAACATGAGATGCGCAAGATGCTAACTACTAGATCTACTAGTTAAACACAAACAAGGATCACAAATCAACAAGCAATCATATGATTCTACATACAACCGCATGCTCTGATACCAATTGATGAAACCCCTTTCAAGAGGGGGGCAGAAACTTGTAGAAAACCCCTTTCAAGAGGGGAGCCGAAACCCTGATTGTGGCGCACATATAGAGTTTTGCAAGCGGAAGATAGGGCTTCATGGGATCGCAATCATAAAAGCATATGATCAACTTGTATAAGAGGAATAGATCTAAAAGATCATACCAATGCCATCGATTTGATGATGCCTTGGAAGCAAAGGTTCAAGTGCTCCTTCTCCAAAGGTGACGCACACAACCGATGACGATAGCTTGCTCTTTGAGTCCTTTGTGCTAGCAAAAGCACTTCAAAGAATCCTTGTCGCGTGAGGGTGATTAGAGATGAAGCTTGGCGAGAGTAACCTTCTTCTTCTCCTTCTCGTCCGAATCCTTTTTCGCCCCCAAAGAGGAACGTTGAGAAGAGAAGAGTGAAGTCGAGCGTTCAAAACGCTTTTGCGTTAAGGTGAAGTCGCCTTCATTACATTCCATAAATGGAAGATATGAAGCTATGCGCCACAACCAAACCAAAAACGCCTAACGCCTTGAACCAAGCGTTCACCCTTTGTGAACCGGTTCAAGCCACTTTAATCCACTTCAATTTGGTTCAAGAACCAAATTAAACCAGCCCAAGCCATGGTCTAGATCTCACTTTGAACCAAAGGGTTCAAGATCTAACCGTTCATCTCTTGATGCTCTTGATCTCACCGATCTAGCATCAACTCTCTCGATCGAAGCTTACCGATCTCAAGCCCCAATCAATCAAACATGATCAGACCAGATCTCACTTACAATCAGAGTCTCTATCCCTTTAAACTGAACCTAAACAATTCAGTCCACACGATCTGACTTAAGTAAGCCATATCACCAAATTGTGCGACCCTGAGGGTTTCCTTTAAATGTCGGTAACGATAACTCACGTTATCACGATCAGTGAGGGGTATCTAGCAACACATCATTGTCTCCCGATATAAAGGAAAGAGTCTTCCAAGACTTCACCCAAACCACAGCACAAGCGTGAATCAACTCACTAGGCATTACATGTTTCCTTTGCCACTGGATGTTTTTATTGGACAAGCCTGTCAAGCTTGTAACTCCAATATGATGAGCATGATTAGATCAGATGAGCATAGTCACCTGGGTATGGCCATACACTTTCTCAATCATCTCATCTAGGGGCCCCTATAGAACACCACACTCCTTCAACAAGGAGACGGCAATCCTCTATCTATCACTAGTGCCCTAACCTGACTCATGATCATTATCCAAGATAGTCTATAACCATTATGTTTCAAATGATATTGAACTACCTCAAAACAATGACAATCATCATTTAGAAACACAAGTGATCTCAAGTCAGAGGACATGTGCCACTTGTTGCAATCAAGGATCATTCACATTGTGACAAGCAATTGAATATCCTAGTAGGGTCTGTCCAGTACATCCAATGTACCCATGAGTCTACATCTTATTCCATGCTCGAAGCATCCTATAAGATTAGAATACATGTTAATCTCAATCATATCAAGGCTGTCTCATGTTCACCAAGATATATCGACTAAGGACATTTAGCATGTCAGCCTAGCTGAACAGCTTTGAGACATTATTCAGAAGTATACTTATTGCAGCAGACAAGGTAACAACCTGAATAATAACCATGCCTTTATAAACACAAGAGTTTATTACATGATACTGATACAATCCCAAGGCCTCAAACATTAGCCTTAAGGGCATACCCCAACAAAGCTTACACTGACTCCTAAATCACATAAGGCTCGGTCAAAAGCCATGCTTCCAATAGAACAAGGTATAGAGAAACTACCTGGATCCTTCAGTTTTGGTGGCAATTTATTCTGGATAATAGCACTACAATCTTTAGTTAAAGCCACAGTACCATAGTCCTCTATTTTTCTTTTGTTGGACAAGATTTCTTTCAAGAATTTTGCATATGATGGCATTTGAGATAAAGCTTCAGTAAAAGGAATACTTGTAAAGCTTTTTCAACACTTCAAGAAATTTGTCAAATTGTTTGTCTAATTTTGCTTGCACTAACCTTTGGGGAAAGGGTTCACTGGATCTAAGGTTGGTTCCCTAGGTTTTCGGGCGTTTTCTATCTGTTGATGGTCTCTGTTTTTAAATTTGAATCTTATTCGATAGAATTCATGTTCAAATTTATATTTTAGAGTGATTGAACTACTATTTGGCTTGCATCATTTTCTAGGCTTTTTGAAGGTAAGATCTCAAACCAGATTTCTGTACATTAAAAGTTTGTTATCCTCATTGCCGTTGACTTGAAAAGTATAATTTCTATACATATCGAAGATTTATGGATACCTGTTATTTGCCAGTCACACATGTTTCAAGCAAAGCACTGTTTTAGTATCCACGTTGTGGACAACATATCTGTATGACAAGTTTTCTAGTACCCACGTGTGTGAATAGTTGTATTGAGCACATACCTAGTAGTAATCACTCTGTGGACAGACCGGGGTCCCAAGTTAGCATGCACCGGGATTCGTGACGCATGGTAGCGCGTGTGTTCACCATGTAAGGTGAACGATTCACCTTATCATGCGTATTCGGGGTGACGACCCCACAAGCCAGTAGGTATTGCTCATAGTGTTTACTGGCATTATATTTTGATCTTGTATAAATCAATTGATTCAATACCTTCTGTTGCAGTTCTATTTACAGTTTTCAATATTCAGTTTGTCATAGTCTTATTGTTCCTGCTTTTTGCTAGTTTCTTCCTCCTTTGGATCTAAGGGGTTACCCTTTCTTCTGGGGAGAGGCTTGCATAGCATTTATTTGCTAACCCGCGAGGGATGTTTATGCAGTTGCAGTTCAGGAGGAGTTAGATCGTCCAGCAAATCCCCGCAAGCGTAGTTACGCTTGAAGTGTTTTAGGAGGCTAGAGAATCCATGAAATAGTTGTTAGAGTTTAGTTGTTAGTTATTTTTGTTATTCCTAAAAAGCTAAAGTGTTAGCTAGTTGAATCAGTTGTACACCTTTTACTATTGAATATGTTTTCTTAGATTTGAATTAATAATAAAAGGTACCTTTTATTGTTATGGCCCGACCCTCGGCTCCTGGCTCCTTGGGCCACAGCCCCCTTGCCCAGCCTTGCCTATTCCTCGGCTTAGCCTTGCCTATTCCTTGACTTTGGGCTCCTTAGCTAGACTTAGGATGACCATAACACGTCAAGACTAGGGCCTCGAATCCCGGCAGGGTTCCCCCCGTGCATATTCCGTCTGCAGCTTAATGGTTAAAGGGTCATGATCCGTGAAGGTCATGTCTAGGGGTCGAATCCCACTGCAGACGGAATATGCACGAGGGGAACCGTGCCGGGATTCGAGGCCCTAGTCTTGACGTGTTATGGTCGGCCTAAGGCTAGCTAAGGAGCCCAAAGCCGAGGAATAGGCAAGGCTGGGCAAGGGGGCTGTGGCCCAAGGAGCCAAGAGCCGAGGGTCGAGCCATAATATGTATGATGATATTTTTGATATTTTGAGCACCCTGTGGAGGTGCATACTTGCATGTTTGATGACATGATATGACATTGTGATACTTTTATGATTGATGAGTTTATACCATTTTTGTTGATATGACTTTGTGGCCTAGCCTCTATTTTTGAAGATATTATTGTTGATTGTATGATTCTATTGATGATGAATGAACTCATGCCTGTGATTAAAACTAGATCTATCATGACAAATTTATTTCTCTAATATATATCTACTTTTGAAATTTTTCATTGATTGATGAATGAGATTTTTAGATTGATATATTATTTGAAGAATTTGATTTAAAAGTGAAGCTACTTGTTAAATAAAATTAGCATATGAGTGTAATTTTTGAATTGATGTCAATTGATTAATCTAGTTGATGTTTAGTCTATTTTACTATTTGTTGGGAAGAAAGAATCCAAGATCCAAAAAGAAAATGACTCCTCTGCTTGGCACTGTGTAAAATTGATAGTGGTACCGAAGACATGGGTTGAAGTATAAAAAGAAAAAAAAGAATAGAGAGAAAGAAAAAGAAAATGACTCCTCTGCTTGGCACTGTGTAAAATTGACAGTGGTACCTAAGACAAGAGTTGAAGTCCCAATAAAAAGTGTGTATCTATGTGGGTACATGCTATCCAAAAAAGGGGAATAGAAAGAAAAAGAAAAATTTTGAATGGAAAAAGATTTTGGATATCCTATTCCTGTAAACAAAGGTATGATAGACTTGAACTAAAAATTAGGTGAATTCATGAGACTGAGATCCTACCTTTTATGCAAGTTGCGAAGTTTTATTTAATTAAGATGTGGATCTTGAGAATTGAATTCAAGGGATGATATGTTTATTTAAAATCTTATGAAACAATTGGTGGAATTTTTCATTAGTGATTGTATTTTAGAAATTTATTCTTCATGAGAAAATCTTTTCCTTTGATCGAATTTTGATTTTTTCTTGAGGACAAGCAAAGTTTGAGCCTTATGTGTTTGATGACACCAAAATTTATGGTAAATTTCATGCCATTTCATAGATCTTTTTGTGTCATAATCATATTACTTTGCTTATTTTCATGCCTTTTTTAACAAATATTACGGAATCTACTTCTTTTCTTGGTTTTTCAGGTAAAAGGCATTATTTTTTGTAGTTTTCAAGCAAATTTAGATGCATGGATGGGTTCCCACCATCAAGAGGAGATTACATGTCAAATTTCATAAAGATTGGAGCTTCAGACGAAATTACGGCACTACCGTAGTGAATATTACGGTACCGTGGTTTCACTGCACCTACAGAACAAACCACGATACTGCCGTAATTTTTGAGTGTTGCTGTATTTTGGGACGTTTTCATCCAGAAAGTTTTTTAGAAATTATGGCACTACCGTAAGGCGTTTCACGGGCCATAATTTGGAGTGATTTCTGACCAAAAATTTTAGCTAAAATTACGGCACTACCGTAACCTATTTTACGGTGCCGTAATTGCCAGACAGTTTTGATTAGAGAATTCGAGTGAAATTACGGCAGTGCCATAACCAGAAACACGACCGTAATTCTATCATTAATGCCCGACTTCCAAGGTCAACTTTGAAGTCCGATTTTTGCGCGATCAATTGCGGATGATCCAGGCCATAAATTGAAGATCCGTAAGAAGCAAAAGGAGAGTTTACACAGAGGAGAAGACACAGAACCAAAAAGCCCTAATTTTGATCCACCACATAGAGAGAAATCGAGATTCTCACCGTTGCCCTAGGTTTCGCCATCGGAAAGAGTATAGCATATCTCCGGCCGTGAAATTTGAAGAGAAGCTGCGTCTAGAGGAGAAGAAGATACTCCAGAAGTTTTAGAGTGAAAGGAAGCCGATTAGAGGAGAAATCAACAAAAACACGCCGCTGACCACTATTCACGCGAAAATTACGGTTGTAATTTTTATTACAGCCGTGCTGTGTTTAGTAATTTCTTCCTTTTCTTCGATTTTTGATCCCTCTAAACCATGGATTATTGTAATCTTTCTACCATGCTAGCTTAAACTTCTTTTGGGACATGGGGGAGTAATCCCTTTGATTTCTTAATGACTAGATAAATCTTTCATTATTTCGTCATGTATAATTTTAGTATGATAATTCTGCTTCTGTGATGATTGCTCTTTAATTCTCCATAGATTCATATTATCAAGCATGTTTAGAGTTTTCGCAATAAGGACCGAAAGGTGATTTGCTTAAGAACTTGGAACCCTAAAATTGAATGTTAGGAACTCACCGTAAGAAATTAGGTTTGTTCTTATTTCTTAATTTTAGAAGTTTAATGCCATGATTGTAATCTGATATATGATTGAGTTAATGAAACAAACATAACGATATTGCAAGAAATTGAATATTAGATTGTTGAAGAATCTTAAGCAGAACCTGTGTTGAGATTCGGATGCACGAAAGTGATCCATGAGTTTCAACTTGAGATTATTAACTTAGAATTCAGATGCATGAAAGTGATCCTTGAGCTCTTTGTTAATGATTCACTTTTATTTAATAATCGAATAAATTCTGCACGAAAGTGAGGATTGGTTCTTGTAAATTGTCTGCGCGAAAGCGAGATGATTTCCTTATTAAGTGAATTATACCTTTATCATAATGAAATTAGACTGACGAACTTCTTTTCATATCTAGTCATGGAAATTAAAGTAAATGAAACCCTAGTCCCAGTTTTCTCTGATTATCTTTTTCGTGTATTTTCGATCATTGCTTCGCTATTATTCGATTGCGTAGATAGTAAGAACTCAATTATTCGGTACTTGACAACGAGGGCTCTGTGGTTCGATATCTTTCTTTATAACTTCGAGTATCCGTACACTTACGGACTACAACATACCCTAAGCTCATTTCGTGCCCTAGTCATTGTCTCCAGCGAAGCCTCCTCAGATTCTTAATCTCGTTCATTCTACATTGAAGCCAAAGCTCTTGTCGAAGGGTATCGTCCTACATCGAAGCTCCAAAGCTCTCCCTGAAGGGTATTGTCCTGCATCGAAGCTCTTGCAAAAAGGGGTTATCTTCAAAACTTTCTATGGCAACAAATATATTTTATTGATCATTTGTTTTTCTCCTTTCCTAGCAATTTAAGAACTGTCATTGAGAGACTTGATTTTATCTGGTATAGTCCATTTGTTTATATTGACAGACCATATTTGATCATTGACATACTGTATATTTAATTTGACAAACCATATTTGATCATTGATAGACGTTATATTTAAGTTGGCAGACCATATTGATCGTTGACAGACTTTAAATTTTTATTGACATGCCTTATTTTATCATTGAAATAAATTAAATTTTCGTTTACATACCTTAAATTTTTGATGACATGCCTTAATTTATCAATGACATAATTTAAATTTCCATTGATATACTTTAAATTTTTATTGACATACACCTATTTGATTGTTGACAGCCCTGACTTTTTTGTTGACATGCTTAAATTTTTTGGTGATAGCCTTTAATGGCATTAGAAGATGAAGTAAATATAGTGTTGACCACGACATTAAAGTGTTGGTTAGAATTATAGTTATTTTTATTGTATATTTATACACAAGTAAGTTAGTTAATATGTTACTTTTTTTAAGGATGTTGATAAATCCAAATATTCTATTATTGGGGAAGTGGTTGTCCCTATATGGTTTCAATTATTGGTATGATCTTCAATAGTGAAATTGCAATATATAATTTTTATAATGAGTATGCCAAAAGACTGTATTTTAGTATCAAAAGAAAAGACAATAGTTTGAAGTATCATGCATTTTCTTATAGCAAACAAGGGTTGAAACAAGCACATAGAACTCACGTGACTAAGAAATCATAAGCTGAGACCCGAATAAACTGTATGGCCTGGGTTGACTTCAAAATTTCAATTGATGATATTTGGACAAGATTAACCATAACCATCCAATGATTAGTTCAAATAAGGTCCCAATGCTGATAACATAGAAAAAACTTACCTTTCCAATATGCTCTTATAGACCAAATGACTGATTCTGGTATCAAGGCTCATCATATTTATAATTATTTTCAGTTAGAGGTAGCTAATGATGAAGTTGGTTTTATAAGAGATAATAGTACAAGTGATATTCAAAAAACAAAACAGAAAAATATTGGATGGTAAGAAAAAGAAAGGTATTTTAAATTTTCCAAAGGAGAGATGAGTCAAAGATCCTTCTTTCTTTTATGCTATTGAAGCTCATAAATCAGGAGAGCTCGCTAATTTTTTTGGGCTGATGGTAGATCAATCATGGATTATACTTATTTTAGTGACATTATTTATTTTGATACTACCTTTCAAACAAATGAGTATGATATGTCATTTGCTCCAATTGTTCGTGTGAATCACCATAAGCAAACGATTATATTTGATGCTACATTATTATATAATGAGTCCGCTGATTCTTTTATTTAGTTGTTCGATATGTTTTTAAAAGCAATATTTGGCCGATATCCTATTAAACAACACACTGTCTTTGTTTATGGCATATGTTCAATACTGTAGCAATACATCTAAACAATGTGATTCATGATAGATTTATATTTCTTCAGGATATGAGACATTATATATATGAGCAGTATAGTATAGATAAGTTTCAAATATTTTGAGAAGATCTATTGAACAAAGCAAAATGAGAGAATGAATGCTCACTTTGAATAATTCGTCAAGAAAAAAATTATCTCTATTTGCATTTCTAAAATAATATGAGAAATAACTTAGATTTTTTCTTGAGAAGAAATAAAAGAAGATTTTAAGAGTAGAAATAGTACACCAACTGGTATTTTTTATAATATGTTAACAAAATCATCTATGGTTTATACCTGAGTTATGTTTAAAGAGTTTGATCAACAATATAGTTGAGCATTGATTGCAGTATTGCGCTCATGACTTGAGTTAATGGTGGAATGACATTTAAGATAACTTCTCCAAATAGTGGTAGAGAAGAGTTTGTGGTGTACATGCCTTCTTCTGTGACTGTTAGCTAGCTGCATATGCAAATTGTTTGAGTGCAATAGAATTTTATGTTCTCATACTATAAAGGTATGTTAGCTAACAATGTGAATTCAATACTACTTCATTATATATTACATAGGTGGACAAAGTATGCTTGACATGGTTCTAATACAAGTCCATCTATCATTAATAATTTTGGAGAGAAGAGTTTGACATCTATATATAGCCAAGTATGTCAAAAATAATATTGTATTTTTAACAAAGAGTATGTATTGACGAAGCAAGCAATGAAGTGTAGTCAGACCCGATTATCACTATACGGCTCTCTGTTTCCAAAAAAAGCTCTAAATGAGAAACAAAAAAAATGGTGTCCGAGGAAGAAGAATAAAGAAAACAAATACAGCAGGTGTCCATATAGTTATAACACCTCTTTCACATCTACCTCTATGATTTTCTTTATGAGACCTCTTTTTCCTATAATCATTCTTCCTTCTATATAGATACACACGTGTGTGCATTTAGATAAATGTTGTTGGTGTATATGCCCCGAGACCTAGTATTGGTCCATATTTGTACTATGTGACTCTGATATTTATATCATTATGGCATTGTCGTTATCATTATTTGTCTACATCTGCGATTGTGTACTTACATGATAATGTCCCTAGAGACAGATTGGATCTGTGCTCAAACTATTGTCCCTAGTCAATGTACCTTAGTGGATATGGGACAGCTATGGTACGTGAAAGACTGATATATGGGCTGGTTAGGCACGAGGTGCTAGCGCAGACATATGGGTATATTAGTGGTGGATATACAGGACTGACCCGCTGTGAGGCAATGACTTGGTGTCATGAGTTATCCTCACAAGTGATAGGAGATGCATTGATCCCTTGACTTGAGGTCATTGACTATCCTATATGGTTAGAGATATGCTTCGATGCAACCTAACACCTCGCTATAGTTGGGAGGTAATAACGGTTGTCATTGAGCATGTCACGACCCATATGAGAAGGTCAATGTACAAACAGAGGATTTTCCCCTTTCTGAAGGAAGTTTGATATCCATGGAGCTCCACTATGGTTCTATGACTGAAAGTGTAGGGCCATACCCAGCTGAAGACCTGATTTAGTCATGACCATGAGATTGGGTGAAAACAAGTGATGACACACTTGGCCAATTGGATATCAGTTCGGCAAAGAGACTATAATGTATCTGTACCTAGTTGCGATGATGGGGATGTCGATGTCGATGATGGGGATATCGATGTCGATATCCATTCCGATAACTTGGATAGCAGCGATGCACTGCTAGGTGCCACTCATTGCTTGTGGTGACTTTTGGTCAGCATTGCCAACTTGAGAGGAACCTACAGAGTCGCACACCTTGATACTCGAGTTCTCGTATTGATCGGGAAGCCTTATGATCAAGTTATTGAATAGCTCAGATCTATTTGGGAGATTTCATCAGCGCCAATGGGCTTGGTGAGATGTAAGAAACTTATTGGAGCCAACTTTCATTTTTGGCATATTGACCAATTTAACCATGGTTAACCTCATTTGACCTTGGGTTAAGTTGGATTGGATCCAATGGCTTGGTTAACATGTATAATGGACTTTGGGCTAGGCCCATTACTTAATGGGGCTCACTAATAAGTTGTAATGAAGAGTCAAGAGACTAAAAGGGTATAATGGGGAAAAGATTATGCCATAGGCGCATGAAAACTCCTAATTGGATTAGGAGTGGCGCATATGACTAATTTGGTATCTTCAACTGATTGATTTGGATTGTGATTTAATCTAATCACTTGAGATATTGATTGAGATAGGATTGGCGCATGATTGGGCTGATTATTTACTTAATAAAAATCCTAATTCAAGTAGGATTTGTGCCCAAACCAATTTAGGCAAGGATTCATGATGGCTTGACCTAGTCTTTGCGCATGCATGAATTTATTGTCTCTTTAAATAACCTTTGGGCGCATATGGCTCTATGCTTGCTTAGGCAAGGCTTGGGCGCATATGGATAAGGGATTTAGTCAACATAATTGAGTGAATAAATCCATAGAATCATGCCCTAATTACCTAGTCTTTCCCTTTACCCAAATCGGCTCTTGTTGTTATATAAGTGACCCTAGCCGACCCCTCTTAAGGGACTAATTCCTTAGAGGCATGAAGCACTAGAGGGCAACAGCTTGGAGAGCTTAGAGCTCTTCTTCTTCCATCAAGGGCGCAAGCAATCTTCTTCTCCTTCCTTCTTCCTTTCCTTGGCGCAAAGGAACAAGAAGGCTTGCGACATCTTCCTCCTCTTCTTCCACCTTGGCACATCAATCCTTGTTGGTGCCGCAAGGTGATTGGAGGACTCTCCTAAGGCATGGATCTTCTTCCCGAGGCTAGCACCGGGCGTGGAAGAAGAGAGCTCGAGGCATCCGTGTGTGTGAGACTAAAGAGGGCGCACGCTTGGGTGCCTACCTCGACATCGGCCTCGTCTTGCTCCTAAGGTATTTTCTTTCTCATCGTGTCAACCCCCTTGCAAGACGATCTTCACTGGGTTTTTGAGACTGGCTTGTTTTGGGGATATTCTTCCGCTGTGCAAATGCAATCTCTATGCAAAATTGTAAAATATCACCGGGGTTTCCCAACAGTGGTATTAGAGCGACTTGCGAGCCTCGAATGATGTACTTTCATGCTTTTCCATGGTCACATGCCATGTTTCAATTTTTCAAAAAATTGCATATTCACATGGCGCACAATTTTTCTAGTTAGGAAAAATTATAGTTTCTTGTTCCTATCATCTTTTCAATCTCTTTTGGAATTTTGGGTTATTTTTCTCGATTGATTTAAGATCAAAGGCACACATAGTTTTGTCAAGTAGGACGGGCATTGTGTCTTCGGACTGGCCGGGTCTCTTGATCTGACAAAATTGCTAGCCGATAGAATCTATGAAATCATCATGAAAAATTAATCACAAATAACCAAAAGATTTATGATAAGAAGATGAGGAAAGGAGACTTGTTTTATGAGAAACTAAAATTTTAGATTTTGAGTTTTTCATGAGCATGTAGAAATTGTATGTATAAATACCTTGGTTGTGCATGATGTTGTGATCATTAGTCAAGCCCCTTTGCATGCCTGTGTTGTATCCTTATGAGGCCTGCGTGCCGCTTTTCTTTTTCCTTTTGTAAACATAAGAAGAAGATTAGGGGTGCATGTGGACTTGGATACTTGGTGCTTGCTTGAAGCTTGCGCACCTATCTTGGTGGCACATCAAACTTCAAGATTGGGTGGCGCATGCATGCTTAGTGGCGCAATTTGGCATGGCCGAGCCCTTGGGTTTGTGAGCTAGCCATCGTAGCCCTTTGCATGGTGGTGCATCTTGTTTAAGGAGCTAAACCATGGTGAGAAGAACCTTGGAGCCAACCTTGAAGATCAAGTTAGAGGTCGGCTAAGCTAGGTCTAGTTTTGGGGCTTGTGTCCTAGGTCAAGTGTTGAACCCCTTTTGGCATGGGTCGGTTCAATGTCTTGAATGGGCTATAATCAAATCATCCCTTTACTGCTTTTCTTACCTGCTAAAGCATGCCTATGATGTTTTATCGTTATGTTATCACTATAGGATTGCATGCCTGTAATGTTAGACATAAGATAAAATTGAGTTGATGAGACATCAAAAACCCTCACTCAAAATATCAAGTCGAGTAGCCTTCTAATGTGTAGCCCTCATCAAGTTATCGATCAGTGGTGTTGTGAACTATTTCCCACCCTCGTGGGACACACCCACTTATCTTTAGAAGGTGTGTGGTAACAATGGTTTCCCCAGTCCAGTTTATCTGGGCGTGCCTTCGCAAGGAAACTCATTGGCCCTGGGTATAACAGTTAGGAATGGACTTGACTAGATTTTCATATATGCTGGGCACATGACGAAACTCTAGAGGCATCGTTGAGAGGTTAGAGTTTCATGTTGTATCCAGCCCTCGCTGGACATGAAATGCCTAAACTGTTTCAATAAGGGGAGTTGCTTAGAGCAATCGGCCGGCGTGCCCACCTTAAGAAGCATGGGTCACTTTGTGTATCTCATCCCACCCTCGTGGGATGCGAAGCCCTATGTGGAATGAGGATCTTATCTCACTAGGAAATCTGAGATTTCCCGATTGACTTTGTGGGTTGTCAATTCGATTAAAATAGTGGGAGCAATGATCATTTATTACAAGTCCATATTAAATGATCTGAAAGTAGTACTAATATGCTTTCTAGGTTGTTGTAGAACAATGGCTACAAACACTGGCGAATTAACACTATGATCCCTTCTTGAGAAGGATAAGTTGGTTGGATCCAACTTTATGGACTGGCATCGGAACTTGAGGATAGCCCTCAAGTTCGAGAAGAAGCTGTATGTCCTTGAGCAGCCTCTTCCTGCGGCTCTTGTGCCTAATGCCCGAGTGGCAGATAGGGAGGCATTTAGAAAGCATCATGATGACTCTTTGGAAGTAGCATGTCTCATGCTAGCCACTTTGGCACCTGAACTTCAGGTGTGCCAAACTTCAAGTGTAATATGAGGAGCAAAACCCTTTTCAAATGATCACTCATTTGAAACAGATGTTCGAGACTCAGGCTAGAACTGAGAGATATGACACTGCCAAAGCAGTCTTTCGGTGTAAGTTATTTGAGGGTGCACCAGTGAGACCCCATGTGCTCAAGTTGATTGGGAACATGGATCATCTCAAAAGACTAGGACACACTATAGATAACGAGCTGGTTATGGATCTTATTCTTCAGTCCCTGCCCCCAAGCTTCAGTCCATTTATTATTAATTTCAACATGAACTAGATTGATTGCACAAGAGAGGAACTCTTGAATATGCTCCAAACAGCTGAGCGTGAAATGGGTAAGACCAAACCCAATTATGTTCTTTGGTCCCTACGGTCAAGAAGATGAAGAAGAAGGGTAAGGCACGTGCCAGAGGTCCTACCAAAGCACTGAAGAGAAAGGCAAAGAAGTCAAAGGAACAGAGGTGCTTCCACTATGGCGAGTAGGGCCACTGGAGAAGGAACTGCAGGCAACTTCAGAATGAGGAGAAGAAAGGCTTGGCCTTAGCTTCTAGCTCAGGTGTTTATGTTACTGAAGTCAACCTTTCTACTTCTATATCATGGGTATTGGATACCGCATATGGAGCTCATATTTGTACAAAAATGCAGGGGCTTAAGAAAAGTAGATCGGTACGGCCTAGAGAGATTGACCTACGAGTTGGAAACGGGGCACAAGTTGCTGCTGTTGCTGTAGGAGTTTTGACTCTCTCCCTGCCTCCTGGACTTCAATTAGAGCTAGACAATTGCTATTATGTACCTTCGCTTACCAAAAACATTATATCCATTCCTTGCTTAGTAAGGAAAGGCTTTAAATTTGAAATAAAGGAGAACTTTTGTTCTTTTTCATTTGCAAATATGTTTTATGGGATGGGTACATTATGCAATGGTTTGTATGTCTTGGACATGAATAGCTCTATCTGTAACATAAATAGTAAGAGGACCAAACTGAGTGGTTCAGTTGGTGTTTTCCTATGGCATTGTCGTTAGCCCACATAAACAAGAATCACATTCAACAACTCCATGCAAATGGATTGTTAGATTCAAGTTCCTTTGAGGAATTTGACACATGTGAACCTTGTTTATTAGGGAAAATGACAAAGACACCCTTCACCAAAACTGGTGAGAGGGCACAGGTTTATTTGATCTCATACACACTGATGTGTGTGGGCCATTCAATAAACAAGCCAGAGGAGGACATAGCTACTTCATTACATTTACTGATGACTTCAGTAGATATGGTTATGTCTACTTGATGAGACATAAATCTGAATCCTTTGAGAAATTCAAGGAGTTCAACAATGAAGTAGAGAACCAGCTTGGGGGATCCATTAAAACTCTTCGATTAGATTGTGGTGGAGAGTACCTGAGCAGTGAGTTCTTTGACTATCTTAGGGAGTGTGGGATGCTATCCCAACTCACTCCTCCTGGAACATCTCAATGGAATGGTGTGTCTGAGAGGAGAAATCAAACTTTGTTGGACATGGTTCAATCTATGATGAGTCATATAACTCTACCACCCTCATTCTGGAGTCATGCACTTGAGACAGCTTCTCTCATACTAAATAATGTTCCATCTAAGAGTGTCTCAAAGATACCATATGAGGTATGGAGTGGGAGATGCCCTAACCTCTCTTTTATCAGGATCTGGGGATGTGAGGCTTATTTCAAACGTTAGGATTCTAGCAAACTGGAACCTAGATATGATAAATGTGTCTTTGTGGGGGTATCCTAAGGAAACTAAAGGATACTACTTCTATGTTCCCATTGAGAACAAAGTTTTTGTTGCTCGAGGTGCTGTCTTTCTAGAGAAAGAATTTCTCATGAAAAAAGTAAGTGGGAGCAAGTTTGACTTGGACGAGGTCCAAGTGCAACCACAAGACAAGGAAATGGAACCTGGGCCGCCTGCACCAGTTACTGAGCAACTTGAGGCTCAGATACAGGTTCCACGTAGGTCTGGGAGGATTCATCGTGCACCTGAAAGGTATGGGTTGCTGCCGACGCAACACGACGGATCTTCATCATTGAGGATGAGCCCAGGACTTATGATGAGGCGGTTGCTGGACCGGACTCCGAGAGATGGCTTGAGGCCATGAAATCTGAGATGGATTCCATGTCGGCTAACCAAGTCTGGGATTTGGTTGAGTTGCCGGATGGGGTAAAACCCATAGGGTGTAAATGGGTCTTCAAAAGGAAGACTAACATGGATGGCAACATAGTTACATATAAAGGTAGACTTCTGACTAAAGGATTCAGACAAGTCCACGGTGTGGACTATGATGAAACCTTTTCACCAGTTGCCATGATCAAATCCATTCGGATTCTACTTGCTATAGCTGCATATCATGATTATGAGATATGACAGATAGATGTTAAGACAGCGTTCCTTAATGGGAGGCTGACTAAGGATGTGTATATGACACAACCTGATGGATTCATCTGTCCTACAGATGCTGATAAGGTCTGCAAGTTAAAGAAATCCATTTATGAATTGAAACAAGCATCTCGAAGTTGGAATCTTCGGTTTGATGAAGCTATGAGAGATTATGGCTTTATCAAAACTGAAGATGACGCCTGTGTATATAGAAAATTCAGTGGGAGCTTGGTAACTTTTCTAGTCTTATATGTCGATGACACACTACTCATCGGAAATGACATCCCTAGTCTTCAGTCTATGAAGACATGGTTGGGGTAGTGTTTCGAGATGAAAGACTTAGGGGAGACCGCCTATATCTTAGGCGTAAAGATCTACCGAGATAGATCCAAGTGGCTCCCGGCCCTGAGTCAAAGTACCTACATTGATAAGGTCCTAGAAAGGTTCAACTTGGAGCAATCCAAGCAAAGGTACCTTCCAATAAGACATGACCTTACTCTCTCAAAGAGCGAGTGTCCCACCACACAGGCTAAGAGGGATGACATGAGTCAAGGGCCTTATGCTTGGGCAGTAGGCTCGATTATGTTTGCGATGTTGTGTACTAGACCATACGTGACTTATGCTGTGAGCATAACTAGACGATACCAAACCAATCCGGGTCTGCAGCACTAGGTGGCTGTAAAGAACATCCTAAAGTATCTGAGAAGAACTAAGGATTTGTTCTTAGTCTACGGGGGACAGGAAGAGCTCAGTATTCAGGGCTACACTGATGCATCATTCCAGTCTGACCTTGATGACTTCAGATCGCAGGCTGGCTATGTGTTTAAGATGAATGGAGGCGTTGTATGCTGGAAGAGCTTCAAGCAAACCACCATAGCTGATTCTACAATCGAGGCTGAGTATGTGGCCGCTTTTGAGGTAGCCAAAGAAGTCATTTGGATCAGGAAGTTCATTTTAGAACTTCAGATGGTTCCAAGTGCAGTGGATCCCATTGAGCTCTATTGTGACAACAATGGGGCAATTGCACAAGCTAAGGAACCACGATCTCATCAAAGGTCCAAACACATACTCAGGAGATTTCACCTGATCAGAGAGATCATTGCCGAGGTGATGTCAAGATTAGCAGAGTTGACACAGAGAACAATCTAGCAGACCCACTCACCAAGGCTTTGGCGCAGCAAAAGCATGGTGGTCATGCCAGGGATATGGGGTTGAGATTCCTCAACCTCTAGGTCTAAGTGCAAGTGAGAGACAGATTGTATGTACTACTTGACTCTGATATTTATATCATTATGGTATTGTCGTTATCATTGTTTGTCTACATCTGTGATTGTGTACTTACATGATAATGTCCCTGGAGACAGATTGGATCTGTGCTTAAACTATTGTCCCTAGTCAATGTACCTTAGTGGATATGGGACAGCTATGGTACGTGAGAGACTGGTATATGGGCTGGTTAGGCACGAGGTGCTAGCGCAGACATATGGGTATATCAGTGGTGGATATACTGGACCGACCCGTTTTGAGGCAATTACTTGGTGTCATGAGTTATCTTCACAAGTGATAGAAGATGCATTGATCCCTTGACTTAAGGTCATTGACTATCCTATATGGTTAGAGACATGCTTTGATGTAACCTTACACCTTGCCGTAGTTGGGAGGTAATAACAGTTGTTATTGAGCATGTCATGACCCATATGAGAAGGTCAATGAACAGACAGAGGATTTGCCCATTCCTGAAGGAAGTTTGATATCCATGGAGCTCCACTATGGTTCTATGACTGAAAGTGTATGGCCATACCCAGGTGAAGACCTAATTTAGTCATGACCTGAGATTGGGTGAAAACAAGTGATGACACACTTGGCCAATCGGATATTAATTCGGCAAAGAGACTATAATGTATCTATACCTAGTTGCGATGATGGGGATGTCGATGTCAATATCCATTCCGATGACTTGGGTAGCAGCGATGCATTGATAGGTGCAACTCACTACTTGTGGTGACCTTTGGCCAGCATTGCCAATGTTAGAGGTATCTTCAAGTGATTGATTTGGATTGGGATTTAATCTAATCACTTGAGATATTGATTGAGATAGGATTGGCGCATGATTGGGCTGATTATTTACTTAATGAGAATCCTAATTCAAGTAGGATTTGCGCCCAAGCCAATTTATGCAAGGATTCATGATGGCTTGACCTAGTCTTTGAGCATGCATGAATGTATTGCCTCTTTAGGTAACCTTTGGGCGCATATGGCTCTATGCTTTCTTAGGCAAGGATCGGGCGCATATGGATAAGGGATTTAGTCAACATAATTCATTGAATAAATCCCTAGAATCATGCCCTAATTACCTAGTCTTTCCCTTTACCTAAACCGCCTCTTGCTGTTATATAAGTGACCCTAGCCGACCCCTCTTAAGGGACTAATTCATTGGAGGCGTGAAGCACTAGAGGGTGACGGCTTGGAGAGCTTAGAGCTCTTCTTCTTCCATCAAGGGCGCAAGCAATCTTCTTCTCCTTCCTTCTTCCTTTCCTTGGCGCAAAGGAATAAGAAGGCTTGCGACATCTTCCTCCTCTTCTTCCACCTTGGCACATCAATCCTTGTTGGTGCCGTAAGGTGATTAGAGGACTCTCCTAAGGCGTGGATCTTCTTCCCGAGGCTAGCACCGGGCGTTGAAGAAGTGTTGGGGTATGCCCTTAAGGCTAATGTTTGAGGCCTTGGGATTGTAATAGTATCATTGTATAAACTCCTATGTTTATAAAGGCACTGGTTATTATTCAGGTTGTTACCTTGTCTGCTGTAATAAGTGTACTTCTGAATAATGTCTCAAAGCTGTTCAGCTTGGCTGACATGCTCTATGTCCTTAGTCGAGATATCTTGGTGAACATGAGACAGCCTTGATATGATTGAGACTAATATGAGTGCTAATCTTATAGGATGCTTCGAGCATGGAATAAGATGTAGACTCATGGGTACATTGGATGTACTGGACAGACCCTACTAGGATATTCCATTGCTTGTCACAATGTGAATATTCCTTGTAAGCACTAAGTGGCACATGTCCTCTGACTTGAGATCATTTGTGTTTCTAAATGATGATTGTCATTGTCTTGAAGTAGTTCAATATCATTTGAAACATAATGATTATAGACTATCTTGGATGGTGAGCTTGAATCATGTTAGGGCACTAGTGATAGACATAGGATTGCCGTCTCCTTGTTTAAGGAGTGTGATGTTCTAAAGGGCCCCCCTTATATGAGATGATTGAGAAAGTGTATGGCCATACCCAGATGACTATGTTCATCTGATCTAATCATGCTCATTGTATTGGAGTAACAAGCTTGACTCGCTTGTCCAATAAGAACATCCAGTGGCAAAGGATGCTTGTATGCCTTGTGATGTTGATTCACCTTGTGCTGTGATTTGGGTGTAGTCTTGGAAGACTCTTTCCTTTATATCGGGAGACAGTGATGTGTTGCTAGATACCCCTCACTGATTGTGATAACGAGAGTTATCGTTACCGACATTTAAAGGAAACCCTTAGGGTCGCACAATTTGGTGATATGGCTTACTTGAGTCAGATCGTGTGGACTGGATTGTTTTGATTCAGTTTAAAGGAGTTTAAACTCTGATTGTAAGTGAGATCCAGTCTGATCATGTTTGATTGATTAGGACTTGAGATCGGTAAGCTTCGATCGAGAGTGTGGATGCTAGATCGGTGAGATCAAGAGCATCATGAGATGTACGGTTAGATCTTGAATCTTCATGGTTCATAGAGATTTAGACCATGGCTTGGGTTGGTTCTTTTGGTCTTTGGACCAATTGGAATTGAACCGAATTCAATTGATCCGGTTCACATTTGTGTTCGATTGGTTCAATTGAATTGGCGTTGGGGATGAGTTCACAAGACATGAACGCATGTCTTGATGACTTTCCTTAATGGGAAGTCTTGAAAACGCCTAACGCCAAATAACGCCAAAGCTTAATGTTCCTTGTGCCTTTCGAAGCTCTCGGTTGTTGGTCGTGTGTGGACGATCTTGGAGAAGAGCTCTCGGCGACAAGGAAGAACATCTCATCTCCTCAACACCAAAGGGCACCTTGGCAATTGTTGCTAGCACATCAAGTTGCGCAAGAAGTAAGCCTTCATCCTTTGTGTGTGTCTTCTTTGGAGGAGAGCCCTCTTCGGCCTCTAGCTTCCAAGCCGCCACCCTTACATGGCTATGGTAAAGATCTCAAACTTGATCTTTGGTTAATTATAAAGTTAATCATTTACATGAGTTCATGCAAACGATTCTATTGAAACTCTAGAAGAATACATTTCCGCATGTTCTAGGGTTTGCCCCCCTCTCGAAAGGGGTTTTTCAAGCTTGCGCTCCCCCTTGAAGGGGACCCTTCAAGAAGAGAGCTCGAGGCATCTGTGTGTGTGAGACTGCAGAGGGCGCATGCTTGAGCGCCTACCTCGACATCGGCCTCGTCTTGCTCCTAAGGTATTTTCTATCTCATCGTGTCGACCCCCTTGCAAGACGATTGTTGGGAATCCCCGGGCTATATGAAAACAAAAACAGGGGAAGCTAGCCCGAAATGAGATTCCTAATTCAACAAGGACCGGCTTACAAAGAATACAAGGGATGTGATTGGGGCAGTACCTTATCAAGCAACCTTTAGAAGCGGCCGATGATGAAGACGCGCAAGGGCCCGTCCTCGGCAATCACGCACACACGGACTCCTCGAATCCTCTCCAATCTCTGTGCTGGGTGCTACCCCCGGAAGATGAGATCCACGCCTCTAGCCTTCTCAACTTGCGCTACTACCAAGGAGAAGAAGGGATGGTGGCGACAAGGAGTGGGTAGCACTGCCACTTGTCCTAACCTTTGATGCCGAAAAACTTTTATTGTCGTCACCTCCTAGGTCAACAGAGGTCAAACAGAGGTCAAACGTGGTCCACTAGAGTCAACTAGTGGTCAAACATGAACTAAAATAAAATATCATCCTCTCTATAAAAGTCTTAATGCATCAGTTCCCCAAAAGATCCGAATCACACAATGATTTGATCAGAGGCTAAATGATCAGTATGAGAACTTGAGTGTCAAGGTGTGTGACCCTGTAGGTTATTCAGACATTGGCAGTGATGGCTAAATCATCACAAGCAATGAGTGGCACCTAACAGTACATCATTGCTACCCAAGTCATCAGAATGGTGTCATCATCGACATCCCCTAAAACTATGATAAAGTATAAGTGCTGACTTGTCCTTTTGCCAACTGATGTCCAGATTGGGCAAGTGTGTCACACTTGTTAATCCCAATAATATGGCATGACTAAATCAGGTTCTCACCTGGGTATGGCCATACACTTTCAATCATCCATATAGGGCGCCATTGACAATCAAGCTTCCCCGTAAGGAAGGGGCAAATCCTCTATTGGCACATTGAATCCCTCATGTAGGTTATGACATACCCAATGACAACCGTTATGACTTCCTTTTTACTGAGAAGCGTTAGGTTGCATCAAAGTACATCAATCACTATATAGAGATACCAATGCCCTCAAGTCTAGGACAAATGCAACTCTGTCACTGTGATATTCATCTCGTGACACTAAGATACCCATATGCCTGCGTTAGCAACCCGTGCTCAACCAGCGCATATACTAGTCTCAAGCGAATCATAGCTGTCCCATATCCACCATGATTCTTGATAAGGATTCCGCAAGTGCACGGAATTATCGAAGTAATAAAAATATCGATCCACAGAGACCTTATTGTTAAGTACCAAATAGATGTTTTCTCACTAGCTAAGTAAGCCAAAAATGATGAAAGTAAACTATGCAGAGAATATGCTAAGGAGATAATCAGAGAGATAAACATGGGACTAGAGTTTCATCCACCTTAATTTCAATGATATGATATAAATAAAGGTTCGTCAATCAAATCTTGCTACGATAAAGACCTAATTTACTTCATAAAGGGATTATCTTACTTTTGTGCAGACAATCATGCAGAGACCAATTCTCGCTTTCGCGCAAGATCTGTCCCAATGCTAAAGATAAGTAAATCATCAATTAAAGAACTCAAGATCACTTTCGTGCATCCGAATTCTAGGTTGATAATCTCTAGTGGAATCTCAAGGATCACTTTCGTGCATCCGAGCCTCAACACTAGTTTTACTCATGGATCTCCAACGTTCCGATCCTCACTTTCGTGCAAGATCTCCACGTTTGATAAATAGACTCGATCTATAGATTCATATTACTATCATGGCAATTAATCTACTAGAACAGATCAAATTAGATCTAACATAAGGAAGAGATCATAACATGCAATTCTAGGGTTCCAAGTTCTCAAGCAATTACCTTTCAGTCAATAGTGGAAACTCTAAAAACATGATTAATAACATAGATCTATAGAGTGTCTAAGAACAATCCATCACAAAAGTAAAATTATCATGACGAAAATAGAAGAGTTATCTAATCATTAAGAATCAAGGGGATTACACCCCATGTCCCAAAACAGTATTAAGCTTGCATGAAGGAGGAGATACAATAAAACATAGTTTTAGAGTGATCAGAAAATAAAAAGAAAGGAGCAACAACGTTACAACACGGCTATAAAATCCTTTATAGCCGTAATTTGCTTCGATGAACAGCGTTGTCACTGCTGTTTTGTTGATTCCTCCTTCGATTGGACTCTAAACACTCTGAAACTTCTGTGGTGTCTTCCTCTCCTCCAGGCGAAGCTTCTGCGTGAGAATCACAGCCTGAGGTGCCCTCTATGCCTCTCGGCGTGAGAACAAACCCTAGCCACCTCTCTGACGATTTCTCCTTCGATACCAGATAAAATTCATGCTTTCATTGAGTGCGTCTTCTTCTCTTAAAGACAGGTCCGGAACATCTTTCGGATCTTGATTTGGAGTTCTGGATCCAAAGTTATGGCCTTCGCAAGTTACAGAGTGGAAAAATCACGTTTTTGACTGCAATTACGGTATCGTAAAATCCATTACAGTAGTGCCGTAATTTCTTCACAAGTTTCTGATCAAAAATTGCCCAAAATACGGTACCATAAAATAGTTTACGGCCGTGCCGTAAAATTGGCTGAGTTCTCTGGTCTGAATCGTCTGGGAAATACAACACCGTAAAATGCCTTACGGTAGTACCGTAAAATCAGCAAAAGTCTCTATTCTGAAGCACTCCAAAATACGGCCCGTGTAATTCTTTACGGCAGTGCCGTAAAATCATAAAAACTTTCTGTCTGGAAAAACCTCCAAATTACGGCAGTGTTCTGATTTTACGGTACTGTCTGAAATTACGGTACTGTAAAATGGATTACAGCACTGCCGTATTTTGCTGAGTTGCTTCGTTTTGCGTGAAATTTCTTGGGTGACCTCCTCTTGATGATGGTAACTCTTTTATGTGTTTGATTTTGCTTGAAAATGCCTTGAAATAGTGCCTTTTTACCTGAAAACCATGAAAAACCAAAATAGAAGTAGACTTTGCAATATTTGATGAATTCAGCATAAAAATAAGCAAAAAGATTCTCAATTTAGCATGAAAAGATACATAAAATGATACAAAATATACTATATATTTTGGTGTCATCAAAATACATAAGGCTTAGACCAAAAATAGTGTCGGGGCAGATGCTGCAAAATCCAAAGATGTTCTTTTTCAAAAATTTACCTACACAATTTAAGATACATAAGGCTCAGTCTAAAAATAGTCTCAAAAAATAATAATGATAATTTTCTCAAGGAAGAATAAGAGATATCATCGATGGTCCAGAAAGATGCTGATGTAGGCGGGTAGAGGTGGAATATATGCTAGCTGGAAAACTACTAGCAATGATGGTGCCGACAATGGAGTGAGTAATCTCTAGTGGTCTGCCAGAGAATACAGTCCTGTAGGTAAGATTGTCGGCCGGTGGTGCGAGAGATAGCACTGCATAAAAAAAAATCAGTCACTAATGAAGAGTCTACTGCATAAATAATTCAAATCAATGGAAATAGAGGCAGTTGAAGAAGCATGAAGCTGCTGGTGATGCTCCGCAAGAGGTGGAAGACAGTTTCCCTTAAAGATTTCTGAATCTGGAGGCAAAAGAAACAATAACAATTTGCAAGCAAACAGTGCAGTTTTTGAATTTTTTATGAAAAGTAGCCCTACCCAAAAATAAGATTTAATGATCCAAATAGAAAATGGACAGAA
The DNA here is from genome assembly GCA_027563935.2 of Costus lasius. Classification (NCBI taxonomy): domain Eukaryota; kingdom Viridiplantae; phylum Streptophyta; class Magnoliopsida; order Zingiberales; family Costaceae; genus Costus; species Costus lasius. Next base: position 31,795,607 of record CM050449.1, on the reverse strand, counting down.
CCACGTAATAAAATAAGAGATATTCTTTTCAGACGTGTGAAAAATCAAAGGATCAAAATCTATCAGAAATTTAGGGCATCAGCAGAAAGAAGGCTACTCAGATTAAAAACTGCACAAACTGCACAAAAGTTAATAAAATTCAAAAAGTTTCTATGTGTCATAGAATGATCAGAAAATATTTTCATGAAAATAACTATTCCACAAGATAGAACGACACATGTTCTTTCAATTCCAAGTGAAAAATCTGGGTTTCAAGTCACCGAAACATCTTAAAAAGTGGCAGCAAAAGTGCTAGTCAGAATAGTCAGAAAAGACTACTGCAGAAATTAATTAGAATCGAAAAGTTGCTAGGTGTTTTAGAAAGATCCATGGACTTTAAAATTCAACAAAAATATCCAGATGATAGACAAAGATGAGTACTTCCATGTTGTGCCAAAGATCAAAATTTTTCTCAACCTAGTTTCTTAAAATCACAATGAGAAAACACCTACTCAAATAAGCAGACTGCAGCTTTAAAATACAGTACTGTGAAATCATTTACGGCAGTGCCGTAATTTCACAAAATTTCAGAAACGAAAACCCTCAAGATTACGGCATGTGAAGTCGAAAACGGTCAGAAAATACAGTACCGTAAAGAGAATACGGTACCGCCATAAAATCCATAAAACTCTCGGGAAAAGAAATCAACACAGATTACGGGTGTGAAATAGATTACGGCAGTGCCGTATTTTGTGCAAAAATTTGCTTTCCCTGCAAAAATAAAAGAAAAATTAATTCTAAAAATAAACTAAAATAAAAGAAACTAAACTAAGACAAAAGTGCTTGGGTTGCCTCCCAAGAAGCACTAATTTTAGGTCCATAGCTTGACCAAAAATGAAATCTCATGGTGAAGCAGGTGAATCAGTTCCAAAGTATAAAGCATGTAATTTTCTGCATTTTCTTTTTCCAAAAATTTTAGCCACTAATCCAAATATCCAGAATTCAAGACAAATCATGATAAATGTGGCTTTCTCAAGTATGCAGAAATTAAAATTTTCAAATCCAGTCAAAGTAATCTTTATTATCTTCCTATGTTTGTCAAAAAGTAAAATCATAAGTCCCATCTTTAAATTTATGTTTTCAATGGCAATGAGAAAAGGACTTTGATCAAAATAATCTAGCATTGGATCATAATAATAATAATAGTCTTTCCATTCTACATCAGATTCCTCAATAAAGCACAAATTTTCAAATAAATCACAGGAGTCAATAATAGATATGGGCAAAGTATCATCATGGTGAGATACATCAATTTTTGCAACATTTAAATCCTTATCAAGTCCCTCATGTTTGTCATCAAATAATCTATCAATATCAAAATTATCAATAAAATCAAGATGAGACTCTTTAGAATAAAATTCCTCATGCCTTCCCACAAATAATTCATCATCAGAAGAGTCAAAATTAGAATCATATACAAAATCATAATGAGATTTATCAATGTTTACAACAGAATCAGAGTTAACCTCAAAAGTTTTATCATTAATTTCAAAAATATCACCAAAATCATAGTGGGGTTCATCAATGTCTATAATTTTTGAACCTTCATCATGCTCATCAGTTTTAACCATAAATAAGTTTTCATCAAAATCAGAATTATCATCAAAAGAAGGTTTTTCAATTTTAATTTTCTCAATCTTTTCCTCAAATAGACTATTAGATAAATTAATGTCAAAATTATCAACAACAGAGTGAGATTCATTAAAGTTCACATAAGGCTCTATCTCAAAACAATCATAATCACAGGGGGATTTTTCTAGTTTAAGTTTCTCAGTATCAAATTCAAATTGTGGTTCAGAAACATGATCAGAGCAATCATCATATAAAGAAGTTCGGTTTTCCCATCTAGAATACAATTGATCTCTTTCTTGCCATGATAAATTGGGATTTAAAAATGGGCAATCAGAGGAACAATGATCAGGATATCCACAAATAACACAGCTATCAGAAGAACAAGATTTCATAACAGGGTGCTTATTAGAAGTGTTTAATTTATGAACCAAATAATCTATCTCATCTGCAGTAGTGCACCATGAATCATCTTGATAATATGAAGAATTAGAATTTTGAGGCATGTTAAATTTGCAATCACAAGTATAATGATCAGAAGACTTACAAATATTACAATAAATAAGAGGAATATTGTGTAGTTTCCATATTTCTCCAAGAGTCATCTGTGAATAATCTTTATGCCCACCTTGAGGCATGTATACCTTACTTCTTTGAGATGCCCATGAATTGTGATGAAAAGACATATTTTCAGATCTATCAAAAACAGAGAGATAATCCAACACCAATCAGTCAAATTTTTTTTTTCAAAATATCTAACAAAAATAGAAAAATCTAAAACACAAGTAAATTCACAAATTTCAGAAATTCTCAGTTCTGTCACAACTGTGAAAATCCAAAACCTGCAAAAAGAAAAAAAAATAAAGTTAAATCTAAAATAAATAAAACTTAGTCTAGCAATACTAATAACTATTTTGATATTAACAAAACTAAGGTCCCGGCAACGACGCCAAAAACTTGATAAGGATTCCGCAAGTGCACGGAATTATCGAAGTAATAAAAATATCGATCCACAGAGACCTTATTGTTAAGTACCAAATAGATGTTTTCTCACTAGCTAAGCAAGCCAAATATGATGAAAGTAAACTATGCAGAGAATATGCTAAGGAGATAATCAGAGAGATAAATATGGAACTAGGGTTTCATCCACCTTAATTTCAATGATAAGATATAAATAAAGGTTCGTCAATCAAATCTTGCTACGATAAAGACCTAATTTACTTCATAAAGGGATTATCTTACTTTTGTGCAGACAATCATGCAGAGACCAATTCTCGCTTTCGCGCAAGATCTGTCCCAATGCTAAAGATAAGTAAATCATCAATCAAAGAACTCAAGATCACTTTCGTGCATCCGAATTCTAGGTTGATAATCTCTAATGAAATCTCAAGGATCACTTTCGTGCATCCGAGCCTCAACACTAGTTTTACTCATGGATCTCCAACGTTCCGATCCTCACCTTCGTGCAAGATCTTCACGTTTGATAAATAGACTCGATCTATAGATTCATATTACTATCATAGCAATTAATCTGCTAGAACAGATCAAATTAGATCTAACCTAAGGAAGGGATCCTAACTTGCAATTCTAGGGTTCCAAGTTCTCAAGCAATTGCCTTTTAGTCAATAGCGAAAACTCTAAAAACATGATTAATAACATAGATCTATAGAGAGTCTAAGAACAATCCATCACAAAAGTAAAATTATCATAGCAAAAATTATCATGACGAAAATAGAAGAGTTATCTAATCATTAAGAATCAAGGGGATTACACCCCATGTCCCAAAATAGTATTAAACTTGCATGAAGGAGGAGATACAATAAATCATAGTTTTAGAGTGATCAGAAAATAAAAAGAAAGGAGAAACAACGTTACAACACGGCTGTAAAATCCTTTATAGCCGTAATTTGCTTCGATAAACAGCGCTGTCATCGCTGTTTCATTGATTCCTCCTTTGATCGGACTCCAAACACTCTGAAACCTCTGTGGTGTCTTCCTCTCTTCTAGGTGAAGCTTCTGTGTGAAAATCACGGCCTGAGGTGCCCTCTATGCCTCTCGGCGTGAGAACAAACACTAGCCACCTCTCTGACGATTTCTCCTTCTATACTGGATAAAATTCATGATTTCACTTCGTGCGTCTTCTTCTCTTAAGGACGAGTCCGGAACATCTTTCAGATCTCGATTTGGAGTTCTGGATCCAAAGTTATGGCCTTCGCAAGTTTCAGAACGGAAAAATCATGTTTTTGACTGCAATTACGGTACCGTAAAATCCATTACGGTAGTGCCGTAATTTCTTCACAAGTTTCTGATAAAAAATTGCCCAAAATATGGTACGATAAAATATTTTACGGCCGTTCCATAAAATTGGCTGAGTTCTCTGGTCTGAATCGCCTGGGAAATACGGCACCGTAAAATGGCTTACGGCAGTACCATAAAATCAGCAAAAGTCTCTGTTCTGAAGCGCTCCAAAATACGGCCCGTTTAATTATTTACGGCAGTGCCTTTACGGCAGTGTCGTAAAATCACAAAAACTTTCTGTCCAGAAAATCCTCCAAATTACGGTAGTGTTCTGATTTTATGGTACTGTTTGAAATTACGGTACCGTAAAATGGATTACGGCACTGCCGTATTTTGCTGAGTTGCTCCGTTTTGCGTGAAATTTCTTGGGTGACCTCCTCTTGATGATGGTAACTCTTTTATGTGTTTGATTTTGCTTGAAAATGCCTTAAAATAGTGCCTTTTTACCTGAAAACCATGAAAAACCAAAATAGAAGTAGACTTTGCAATATTTGATGAAATCAGCATAAAAATAAGCAAAAAGATTCTCAATTTAGCATGAAAAGATACATAAAATGATACAAAAAATACTATATATTTTGGTGTCATCAATTCTCGACCAGGGATAAACACAGAGACTAGATAAAATCTATCTCTTAGGGACATTGTATATGCAAATGTACATATGCGCAGATATACAAACTTGCATGACAACGACAATGCCAGGATAACTCATCTATCAACTAGATGTGATACACATATCCCAATGGACCATCCTGAGATCCTAGGGCAATCTCCCACTTACACTAGGACCTTGCATTGAGCAACCTCAACACCGTGTCCTAAGCACGACCTGCCACGCTCCTGCTGCGCAAGAGCATCGGCCTATGGGCCTATCACGATTGTATCAGTATTCATATCTGCTATATATCATGTGCCTCTGTCCCCAAGACAAGTTATAAGCATCTGAGTACGCCTGCGAGGTTCAACAAAGAACTCCCACTACTTCTCAAAATCACTTGCATACTCTGCTTTCAAGTAGCATGCTCTGAAGCTCCCAAAGCTTCGAGCACCACTACAGGAACAGCTAGACTGTCATTGGTCTGATTGGAACAAGCTGCCAAGTGAATGCACTGAGCTTTTCCTGTCATTACTGACCAAGAACCACCTTTTAGTTCTACATAGAACCAAAGTGTGTTCTTCATTCCTTATCCAGTGCCATGCACCTGGATTGGACCTAGTATCGATTGGTTATGTTCTCGGAACAAACCATATCTGGTCTATAACATACCATCATCGATGTATGTTATCTGACTTAGCACTTAGAGTTTCTTTGACTTATCCAAAAAAAAAAACTCTCACACTTGCCCCATAGGTGATGTTCACTAAGTCATTCATCACAAGACATTTCCCAATCATCTATTCACCAAGTGAAGGATCAGGATATCGTCTTTGATGATCTGTATGTCCCCAACATACAAGACCAAAGATGTCATCAAGCTCCCACTGAACTCAGGTACTATAAGGTGAAGATTCTTTGTCCAAGTTAGGAGTTACCCATAACACTGGCACACATGAATCGATTCAGCCTTTTTCCCATACTTTCTGAACCTAGGTTGCCCCACAACCTATATACGAGGCTCAGATTCCATCTTTGACCATCTGTGCTAGGTGGCTGACCTTGGACTGAATCCAAGTCATAATTTCCTCCTACTTGCCATTTTCAAGGAAATATATTTCCAAGAAAACTAGCATCAAGAGAAACAATCATTTGTTTTCCTGTGGGTCTATGGAAACTAGTATCCCTAAGTCATCTTAGGATACTCCACCTACACTTATCAGATCTTGAATCTATGTCACTAGATTCAGATTTATGACCCCCAAAGTTGAAGCACTTGTTCTCCCTCACCCTGCCTTTCTTCAGTGCCTTGGCCTTGGACTTGCCCTTACCCCTTTTCCGCTTCTTACTGTCCTTGGAGACTATAAGAACGGACTTGGGTTTGGACCTGACCATTTCCTTATCGGTCGATTCTAGCAGTTTAAGCAGCTCCTCATTAGTACAAGCAATTTTGTTCATATTAAAGTTAATGATAAAAGAGCTATAACTCGGAGGCAGCGACTGCAGGATAAGGTCCGTAGCCACATCCTGATCCATCGGGTGTCCTAGCCTAGTGAGATGCGACAAGTACCGAAGCAAGTTGAGTACATGTGGTCCCACTAGAGCACCTTCAGGCATCCTGCACTGAAAAGCAGCATTGAATGTCTCAAACCTTTCTGTTCTAGCCTGCGACTCGAACAGTTGCTTTAGATGTGTGATGATCTGAAATGCATTCTGATCCTCATACTGCATCTGCAACTCGGACGACATCGTGGCTAACATAAGGCAGCCAACATCCAGGGCATCATCCTGATGCTTGCGAAAAGCATCCCGTTCAGCCGTGCGGGCTGTGGATGACGATTGAGGAGGAAACGCTTCCTCTAAGACATACAGCTTCTTCTCCTGCTTGAGGATTATCCTCAAGTGCCGGTACCAGTGCATGAAGTTAACTCCAGTCAACTTCTCCCTCTCAAGGAAGGAACGGAATGACAGTCCGCTGTTGTTATTGCTTGTAGAAGCCATCTACAATACAAACAAGAGCAGATCAGTATCACATTTCAATCATTTATTCTGGCCTTTTATAAATGACTATTTCTCACTATTTTATTCGAATCGATAATCCTCAAAAATTGATCGAGAAGTCGCTCGACTTCCTTGGTGAGATGGGATCCTCGTTTCGTACACGGCCTTGCATCCCATGAGGGTGGGATGTACTGCACAAGGTGACACATGCTTCCTGAGGTAGGCTCGCCGGCCAATTGCTACTCGGCAATTCCCCTTCTCAAGACCGTTCAGGCACTTTGTGTCTAGCGAGGGCTGGATACACCACAAAGTCCTAACCTCTTGAGGTTGCATCTAGAAATTTCATCATGTGAACCACCACATATGAAAAATCCTAGTCAAGTCTGACCTGACCGTTATACCCAGGGCCAATGATTTCCTTGCGGAAGGCACGTCTAGAGTTTTAACTAGACTGGGGAAATCATTGTCACCACACGCCTCCTGAAGATAAATGGGTGTGTCCCACGAGGGTGGGAAACAGTGCACAACACCATCGATCGACAGTTTGACGAGGGTTACGCATCAGAAGGCTAAGTAACGAGACTTGATATAATTTATCGAGGATTTTTGTGGTCTCAGCACCACGGCTTTTTATCTTATTCTACCAATATAGGCATGCAATCCTATGGTGGAATAAAATAAAGCAGTAAAGGCATGCTGGAATAGAAACAGTAAATATGATGTGATCAAAGCCCAAAACATGGGTAACAAGCCCCTAAACCTAGTCCTAGCCACCTAGCACTACCAAGGGCTATGAGCCATGGGCCCATGCCAACAAGTCCTTAGCTCATCCCTGAGTGCCCTAAGGGCTCTTCTCCAAGGCCCCACGGTGCGCCAGCTAGGTCTTCCACTCCATGGGTCAGCTCACGAACCCTAAAGGCACCATCCAGGAAAACCCTAGATCCCCTTTAGGTTCAGCCAGCCTGAGTCTTCTCCGTGAGCCAGCTCGCAAACCCTCGGCTCCTCCTAGGATTCGGCCAACTCATATCTCTTCCTGGAAGATAGCTCGCAAACCCTAGGCTCCTCCTAAGGTTCAGCCAAACATCCATGTGCCATCTCTATGCTAGGTATCTCACCTCAATGCTTGATACGAATCATCCCTTGCAAGGTGCGCCACCTAGAGGTGAGCCCCCTTTGCTTGGATGTGCCATCAAGCATCATTGGCGCTCGACCTTCCTCCATCAGCCCATGAACTTAAGAAGCGTCCAATGGACCTTCAAGCTCTTGGCTAATGATAGAAGACCATCCCTTTGCAAGCTTGGAGTGCCAATCCTCTTCCTCAACCCTTGAACCTCAATATGCGCCACTAGGAGACGTAGAAGGCATCAAGGTTCGGTCAAAGAGTTAGATCAGCCCCCTTAAGTGGCTTGCTTAACTAGGTTGCACCATCTCCTTATCCAACCATCATCCCTTAAGTGAACCAACTAGATAACCCTAGAAGTTACTTCAAGGTTAGGTCAAACAAGGGGATGCGCCACCTTAGGAGGTGAGGTGCGCCAACCCTAACCCTGGCCGCCACCCCCTTAGATGCACCCCTAGGTTTAACCCTAGAAGCCACCCTATGGTTTGGCTAGGTGAGAGTTGCGCCACCTTGAGAGATGCGCAAGGGAGAGAGAGAGGAAAATGCCACAAAATGTCATCAAGGCCTTAGATTTGATTTACAATGTAGAATTGAAAATACAAAATTGAAAGCAGCACGCAGGCCTCACATTGATACATCACAGGCATGACAATAGGGCTTGACTTTGATCATATCAAATGCAAAAGGAAAAACACTTAAGACATGCTCTTCTATATGCAATGAAAAACTACAGAACCAGATTTTAGTTTTTCATTAGAAAACATGTTCGTTAAATCTCCGCGATCTTATCAAAAATTCAGATCTTTCGTTTTCTCTCAGGAGTCTACAAGTGGCCATATATACCCCGATTATTGATGCCACTTGCAATCCCTAACTTGTACGGATTAGGGCAATCACCCAGTCCATGCCCCAAAATCTAGATACAAGTCTCACATCGTGGGTCTATCCCATGAATATGAGGAGAAATAAATTCTCACACATAGGGTCTATCCCCATGTGTAGAAACCGAAAATCATGAATTTCATAAGAGCGAGAAATAACAAACTTACTATTTTTCTACACATAAAACATGGCATAAAGATTTTAAAAATTTCTATGACATGCGCATGCTAGAAAAAACCCATACACCGATGTATCTCGTAAGTTCGCTCTGATACCACTGTTGGGAATCCTCGGGCTATAAGAAAACGAAAAAAGCGGAAGCGAGCCCGAAACGAGATTCCTAATTCAACAAGAACCGACTTACGAAGAATACAAGGGATGTGATAGGGGCAGTACCTTATCAAGCAACCTTTAGAAGCGGCCGATGATGAAGACGCGCAAGGGCCCATCATCTGCAATCGCGCACACACGGAGTCCTCGAATCCTCTCCAATCTCCGCGCTGGGTGCTAGCCCTGGAAGATGAGATCCGCGCCTATAGCCTTCTCAACTTGCGCCACTGCCAAGGAGAAGAAGGGATGGTGGTGACAAGGAGTGGGTAGCACTGCCACTTGTCCCAACCTTTGATGCCGAAAAACTTTTATTGTCGTCACCTCTTAGACCCTCACGTCAAAGAGCAGAGGGGAGGCGACAACTAGAGACAAGAGAAGAGTCTGGTACAAAAAAATCTACCAGGTGACCCTCTCTATTTATAATAGCAGAGTCAGACGTACACTGGAGATACTTCCCATGTGGGATAAAGAGCATAGGCGCTTACTCACAATTCCGCGTCATGGGTTCGAATCCCCGCATACGCAATTAATTGTAAATGCGCCCAAGCATAGGCGCCTACTCACAATTAAGCGTCATGGGTTCGAATCCCCGCAGACATAATTAATTATAAATTGCACCCAGGCTTATTAATTAGACAAGAGAAAAATTCTCTTGCCAATTAATAATTTTATTTTATTCATGTGACTAAAGTGCCAAGCCCAAACTTGCACCGAGACCCTTGTTTGACTCATTTTGACAACATAGGTCAACAGAGGTCAAACGTGGTCCACTAGAGTCAACTAGTGGTCAAACATGAACTAAAATAAAAAATCATCCTCTCTATAAAAGTCTAAATGCATTAGTTCCCCAAAAGATCCGAATCACACAATGATTCGATCAGAGGCTAAACGATTAGTATGAGAACTCGAGTGTCAAGGTGTGCGACCCTGTAGGTTCTTCAGACATTGGCAGTGATGAATAAATCATCACAAGCAATGAGTGGCACCTAGCAGTACATCATTGCTACCCAAGTCATCAGAATGGTGTCATCATCGATATCCCCTAAAACTGCGACAAAGTACAAGTGCTGCCTTGTCCTTTTGCCAACTGATGTCCAGATTGGGCAAGTGTGTCACACTTGTTAATCCCAATAATATGGCATGACTAAATCAGGTTCTCACCTGGGTATGGCCATACACTTTCAGTCATCCATATAGGGCACCATGGACAATCAAGCTTCCCCGTAAGGAAGGGGCAAATCCTCTATTAGCACATTGAATCCCTCATGTAGGTTATGACATACCCAATGACAACCGTTATGACTTCCCTTTTACGGCGAAGCGTTAGGTTGCATCAAAGTACATCAATCACTATATAGAGAAACCAATGCCCTCAAGTCTAGGACAAGCGCAACTCTGTCACTGTGATATTCATCTCGTGACACTGAGATGAATCCTCACGGCGGGTCGATCCAGTATATCTCCCTTGATATACCCATATGCCTGTGTTAGCAACCCGTGCTCAACCAGCGCATATACTAGTCTCAAGCGAATCATAGCTGTCCCATATCCACCATGATTCTCGACCAGGGATAAACACAGAGACTAGATAAAATCTATCTCTTAGGGACATTGTATATGCAAATGTACATATGCGCAGATGTACAAACTTGCATGACAATGACAATGCCAGGATAACTCATCTATCAACTAGATGTGATACACATATCCCAATGGACCATCCTGAGGTCCTAGGGCATAAACACTAACAACGATCTTCACTGGGTTTTTGGGACTGGCCTATTTTAGGGATATTCTTTTGCTATGCAATGTAATCTCTATGTAAAATTGTAAAATATCCCGGAGTTTCCCAGCAAATGTATCCTTACTACCTCTTTCATTGTTATAAATATATTATTTCATAACAAGTGCTCATATAACCTTGCCGAATCAAACCTCCTAGTACCATACCCCCCCTACCAAGCTTTGCATCTACACACTTGGACGTACCAAGCAACCATGATGGATTATAAGTTATGTGATGATTTCTACTATGCTTAATTGTTGATGGGATATACCTCTTATTATGTAAGTACATTGTCTCTATTCGTTGATGGATTATAAGCTATGTGATGATTTCTACTAATTAATCTTAATGCAATGCAGTTTTTAGACCAAAGATCACGTATTGCATAGTCACAACCACAATCACAAGAACATTGAAAATATAGACGAAAATATTGATTTGTAACAATATTTTTTTTATACAGACATATTTTTTTTGTAATAATATTATAAGCTTTATGAATTTTTTGTACTAATACATTCTTTTGTAATAAATAAACAAGTTATGTGTATTGTTTGTACTTAGAATTTTAATATGAAATATCATTGATTGCCTCACAAATATTATTAATAGACTTAGAAAATTGGTTGATAAACTTAGATTTTTTGTTGATAGCCTCAGAATATTTATTTAGAAACTTAAGATTTTCGTAGACATACTCAATTTTTGTTGATGGCCTTAGAATTTTCATAGACGGACTCAAAATTTTTGTTGACAAACTCACAAATATCATTGACATACACAAATATCATTGCTATACACATAAATATCATTATATACAAATGAATTTCAATACATAGCAAACTATGCACTCATAATTACATACACAAATGAAAACCAATGATAAGTACATACACAAATGAATCTCATTTAACATATTCAGTTTCTAACAAGCCTATAAATAGCTCTAGACTAATAATAGCCCTAAAAGTTGGCCATATCTTCTTGACTGAAGTCCATTGGCTTCTTGGTAACTAGACAGTCCATGTACTTAATTAGAAACACACCACAATCTATAGACTCGTGTTGTATAAGGTAGTCCTTATCCTATATACTTACTTATATCCCGCCCATCGACATATTTCAGGCCTTTAGTCTGTATCATAAAATGTAACTTCAATAATTCAATTTGCATCAACAAAGAGTTACAAGGAATTAGCTTAAATCAATTAGAATAAATCTAAGTAAAGACAGAATTGTAAAACAAATACTTACAAAATTATTTACGATATAAGTAACGTTTTTTTGTGTTAATAAAGAATTATAAAAAGTAATTGTCTTCTTATCCCTATATGTACATTAGATACTAATGATCACTATTCCATACAAGGGCCAAAATTATTTTTGTGCAGGTTAGCGTAGCTTTATTTAGATGTTCCAAGCAATGAAAACTTGCACCAAATTGTCTATGTTAATAGAGACTATAAAAACTTGGGGAGATGTATGCAAAAGGTTGGTACAACCTTCTCTTGGTATATTGTTTTACTTCTCTCTACGAGAAGAGATGCATGTCCATCAATCACCTACAATAAAAATATCATTAATGTAGAATGAAGAGTATAAACTATTAATTATTCAATAACAGGTTACACCTACATCTTAACTAACTAAGCCCTGAAATAATACAAAATATATGTGGCTCTTTCTTATTTGACAAGGGTCTCCTTAATGGAATAAATGCAATAGTGTTTGTGTTAGTGTTTATGCCTTAGGACCTATGGTTGGTCTAGTGCAATGTGTGTCACATCTATTTGATAGACGACATATCCTGGCATGGTCGTTATTATGCATTGAGTACATTGATGTGTTCGCAAGTGCACAGATACATCGAAGTAATAAAAGATATCGAACCCACAGAGACCTACGTGTTAGTACCAAATAATCGAGTTCTTACTAGCTAAGCGATCGATGCATGATGGGTGTAAAATAAGAACGAAATAATGAAAACCGTTTTAGAAGATCGGAGAGAGAAAATAATCGAGTTCTTACTACAGTGCACTACTACAGTAACTTGTGATTTCCCCATTCCATCTAAAAATTGTTTCGTCGATTTCTCCCTTGATTGAACTCCTTTCGATTTGAAATTTATGGTGTCTTCTCCTCCTCAATGCGAAGCTTCCCTAAAAATTTCACTGCCAGAGCTAGCCTTGCCGAGCCCTAGCGGTGCTGCCTCCGATTTCTCCCTCGATTCTCGATTAAAATGTGTGATTATGGGCTTGAAATCTTCTTCTCAATTTATAGAAGGGTTCTGTGTTTTTACATTTTGAAATCATGCTCTGGATCTCCTCAATTTGGTTTCAAAAAATTCAAAAAAATAGGGGAGGCGATGGAAGACTCGGGTGTGGCGGGTTAATTCCCCAAAATTAATATTTTCACCCCCCATGAGAAAATTTTAGTTCAAATTTAATGGGGGTGTGATGGCCAAAAATTTCAAATTTGTCCTCCAAGCTTCATTTTTCGTCTTGATTTTGTTTTCGGCCTCTGATTTGTTCAAATCCGTCGAAAATAAGCATATTTTACCTAAAAAGTACAAAAAATAAGAAAAGGTGTAGATTCCGAAATAATTGACAAAGTAAGTTTAAAAACAAGCAAAAAAACATAATTATGACTTAAAGATATTATACAATTAATATAAAATTATTACAAATTTTTTAGTTATCAAAATACATAAGGCTCAAACATTGCTTGTCCTCAAGCAACTCAAAATATGAATCAAAGTGTGTAAAGAAAAACTAAATGACTTCTGTTTATTTCTCCTTAATAGAAAAGTAATCCATAATATGTGAAATTATTTTTAGGAATAAAATATTTAAAAGAAATAACCTGCTAGGAAAAAGATTTTCAAAAGGTTATAATCCAAGATGAGTAAAATTTTCATAATCTATAAGATGGCATTCATGTTCAAATCGTATAAACAATCGTAAACTCTTTTTCAATAAATCTAATTTACCCTCAAGAAAAATCTTCACTAATCGATCCTAGAAAAAGTTCTGTAAATAACTCTTTAAAACAACATGGTCTTTGAACGGTTATCAACTCTTTTTCTATTAGCACGATAACATTATTCAAAGTACACCATGAAACAGTGTAATAGAACTCATAGCATAATCTTAAATAGTCAGTAGAGTTGTCCACTTGACCTACAACTCTCTCTTTTTCTTTCATTTTTTATTGCCTTTATTCTGGAGAGAGCTGGCCAAGGGCATGGTACTTAAATCATTATCAATCTTTCTGCTCAAGGGTAAAATAATATTTTAATAAATTTCCCATCGTTACTTGATTGAAACAGACTTAAAGTATATCAAAAAGTCATAATATAACTCAACAGTCCACATACTAGTGGAGTTGGAGCAAGTTATCTATAGAAAATCTCTAGTTTCTCTTCATGAAAATATTTCCATCAAGTAAATCAGAAAAATCAAAATCAAGTAACTTTCATTCAACTCATATTACAATAATGCAAAATACTTTTCTCATGAAAATCTTAATCATACGAGGACTAATTTTATCCAAAAATTTCATTCCACAGGTAATTTCAAAAAAATCTCTAATCCATAAAATCATCGACACATATCATTTATAATCATGTTATCAAAGACAATAAACATTTGTCACAAGCATTCGATTCACACACATCTTATCACATAAATTCAAGTCATACATGGATAAAATTTTTACATGTAAAAAATAACAATATCAGTGCGAAAGGTGTGAAGCATCATACTCATACAATCATAGTCAAAAGTGTAAAGTGATAAATCAGTACAACCACATCGAATAAAAATTTCAGGAGAAGAAAGTAAGGGATACAATCATATCGAGTAGCAAGACAAATCAATGCAACAATAACATACAACCCTATCGAATCAGGTCCCAAGAAAATATAAATAGTGATGCTCACCCGATAAGAGTATGGCGAACTCAGTCACTATCATCGTCGTGCGGGGTGTCGCGTGATAAAGAATGTTGGCTATCTTGTCCTCAAAGATGCACCTACTAAAAATTTAACCTACACAATTCCTAGATACATAAGGCTCAGCCCAAAAATAGTATCTTACCTTAGCTAAAAAATAATATTTTTCTAAAGGGTAATTAGAGATATCGTTGGAGGTCTAAGGAGGGTGCCGGTAGAAAACAAAAAAGAAGTAGTAGTTGGTTGAAAGCAAGGCAGAATGCTAGCTAGAAGGAAGCTGCTAGTTGCAAAGGATGAATCACCGATGACAAAGTGAGACTGAGTACTTTCAAGTGGCTTGTTAGAGACTACAGATCTAGAAGCGAAGTCATCGGCCGGCGGGCGGTGAGAGGTGATGCTGCATAGCAGTGTTACTGGCTGAAAAGAGGTGCAACTTTTTGATCGGCAGAAATTGAGTAGGTTGTTAGTAATAGTTGCACAACTGCTAAGAAGTTTTCAACGGTGGAAATAGAGAAGCTGCCAGTCAGCGAAAATAGAGGCTGTCGGCTGGAGATGTCCATGGGATGTTGAGTTATCGGCGGTGCAGACGCTCGTACTGAAATAGAAGTCTTCGGCTGCTGAGATCAGAGCAGCTGGCGGCGTCTGGTGGAGAAGGCTTCTTGGGCATGGAGAAGAAGTGGCAGATGCTGCCACTGGCTAAAAAAGAGGTTGCCGGCTGGTAGTGAAGTTGCTGCTGAAGAAGCCGACTGTGGAAGATTTAGAGTTGTAGGGTGCTGGCTGGAATGGAAGGTGGCACTAGCTGATCGGGAGTAGCAGAGGTAGCTGATGAAGAAAAACAAAATGCTAGCACTTGGGTGCAGCTGGGAACAGAGGCGGCGGTGGAAGTAGGGTGGCTGGAGTGAGTTCTGGAGATGAGGCTGCCAGCTATGAACAAGTGCTCGGCGGCATATCTAGATATAGAAGGCAACCGATCCTAATGTTGGTCCTTTCATCTACCAGAGAAGAAAAGGCAGCCATCTTGTGAGCTGTTAGCAGCAGGTGAAGCAAATGAAGCAGGCAGCGCTGGTCTGTGCTTCATGGTCGCTAGCTTGACCAAAGCTCAATACCATGGCGGAGTAGGTGGGTCAGTGCCATAGTAAATAGCATATACTTGTTTTCCTTTTCGCTGTCCTAAAATTTTAGCCACAAAAGCAAACATCCAAAATTTCTTGTAAAACACAATTCTAGTGGCTTTCTTGTGTATGCAAAAATCAAAGTTCAAATTTTTAATTCCACACAAAGAATATTTTATAGTTTTCCTATATTTGTCAGAAAGCAAAATCATTAGTCCTTTTTTCAAATTTATATCTTCAATTGCAATTGAAAGGTCCCCACAAGGGGAGGGCGAAACCCTAATAGGCGCATATGAAAATTTTGACGCAGCGGAAGGGGGTTTCTAGGGATCATTTGCATGAGATATGATCAACTATAAAAACCGATTGCAAACAAGTATGAAAGAATCGATTCTTACCAAAGCCATTGCTTGGATGGCGTCTAGGAAGAAGAGACTCAAGTGCTTCTCCTCCTTATGGCTCGCACACAAGATGTGATCGCCTACTCCCTTAGTGCTCCTTGTGCTAGCAAGGTTCTAAGGAGTCCTTGTCGTATGGAAGGGAAGAGACGTTCTCCTCTGCTTGTCGAACTCACTCCAAGGTGTGAAGAAGTCGCCACACACGAGAGCGTCGAGAGAGGAAAGGCAAGAAGGCGAGAATAGAGCATGAAACTCTCAACGTGAAGCGTGGTCACGATTTGGAAACTTGGTTTCCAAAAATAGTAAACCACTTCTCTTCATGCGACCAAGAGTTTACCCAAGCGCAAACCTCTCCTCTTTGAACCATGCGCTCAACTAATGAGCCGGTTCAATTTAATTTGGTTCGAAGACCAAATTAAACCAAGCCCTTTTTGGTCTAGACCTCATTAAACCTAAAGGTTCCAGATCTAACCGTTCATCTCTTGATGCTCCTGATCTCACCGATCTAGCATCCATTCTCTCGATCGAAGCTTACCGATCTCAAGCCCTAATCAATCAAACATGGTTAGACCAGATCTCACTCACAATCAGAGATTAAATCCCTTTAAACTGAACCCAAATAATTCAGTCCACACGATCTGACTTAAGTAAGCCATATCATCAAATTGTGCGACCCTAAGGGTTTCCTTTAAATGTCGGTAACGACAACTAACGTTATCACGATCAGTGAGGGGTATCTAGCAACACATCACTGTCTCCCGATATAAAGGAAAGAGTCTTCCAAGACTACACCCAAACCACAGTACAAGTGTGAATTCAACTCACTAGGCATGCATAATTCCTTTGCCACTAGATGTTCTTATTGGACAAGCGTGTCAAGCTTGTAACTCCAATATGACAAGCATGATTAGATCAGATGAACATAGTCACCTGGGTATGGCCATACACTTTCTCAATCATCTCATCCAGGGGGGCCCCATTAGAACATCACACTCCTTAAACAAGGAGACGGCAATCCTATGTCTATCACTAGTGCCCTAACCTGATTCAAGCTCATTATCCAAGATAGTCTATAATCATTATGTTTCAAATGATATTGAACTACCTCAAAACAATGACAATCATCATTTAGGAAACACAAGTGATCTCAAGTCAGAGGAAATGTGCCACTTGTTGCAATCAAGGATTATTCACATTGTGACAAACAATTGAACATCCTAGTAGGGTCAGTCCAGTACATCCAATGTACCCATGAGTCTACATCTTATTCCATGCTCGAAGCATCCTATAAGATTAGAACACATATTAGTCTTAACCATATCAAGGCTGTCTCATGTTCACCAAGATATCTCGACTAAGGACTTAACTGCATGTCAGCCTAGCTGAACAGCTTTGAGACATTATTCAGAAGTACACTTATTACAGCAGACAAGGTAACAACCTGAATAACAACCATGCCTATATAAACATAAGAGTTTATTACATGATACTGTTACAATCCCAAGGCCTCAAACATTAGCCTTAAGGGCATACCCCAACAGCAATAAGAGTAATACTTTGATCAAAAGATTTATATATTGGATCATCAAGATAATTTTTCTGTCCCACATTAGGTTCGTCAATAATGCATAATTTTCTAGTTTCCTTACAGATGAATCAAAAGGGTGAATACTACATATGGGCAAAACATATGAGTGAGAGTCATCAATGTTTCTAATTTTCAAATCATTTTCAAGTTCCTCATGCTCTTCATCAAATAATTTATCAAAAGAATCAATTTTAGAATTATCATCTAAATTAGAGTGAGATTCATCAAAATCAATAATTTTCAAACCACTTTCAATTTCCTCATTCTCTTTATCAGATTTAATCATAAATAATTTATCATCTAAAGAATCAATTTCAGAATGATCACAAAAATCAAAGTGAGACGTTTCAAAATCAGATTCCTCATGCCTTTCCACAAATAATTTATCATCAAAAGAATCAATTTCATAATCATTAATATCAAAGTAAAATTCATCAATGTTCATAAAAAAATTAATTTCAAAATTACCAGAATCAGATTTAACCATAAATAACTTATCATCAATTTCAAAATTATCACCAAAATCAGAGTGTGACTTTTCTAAATTAATTTCCTAATTATCACCAAAATCAGAGTGGGACTTTTCAAAATCAATTTCCTCATTTTCAAAATCAAATTCAAGTAAACTACCTTGTTGCGCTATCTGAATTTCTAACATCTAAGTATGGATAGATATAGATTCTACCTTAGAATTAAGCTGATCATTTGTGTCCCTTTGTTACTTAATCATCCCTTTAAGATTTCCAAATTCCTTACCTTTGTGTGCCATAAATTTTTCTAACATGGATTCTAGGTTTGATTCTTCAGTATCCCCAAAGTATGGTTTAGAAATATGGTTTGAGCAATCCTCATAAAAAGAAGTTGATGGATTTTCCCATGTAGAATTATATTGATCATCTTGGTACCATGATAAATTGGGACTTAGAGGAATTCCTAATTGGTATTCAGAAGTATAATGATCAAAACATCCACAAATATCACATGTAATAGAAGAAGATGTCATAACAGACTGCATGTTAAAAGAGGCTAATTTAAAAGCCAAAGAATCTACCTTTTCCGCAAGAGTGCACCATGAATCATTTCATAGTTACCTTGTGGCATGTATACCACATCTCTTTCAGTTGCCCATGAGTTGTGATTCAGAGACATCTCCTCAAACTTGAGCTTTTCTACAACCTAAATTTTTTTTGTGATCTCAGAGTCCACAAGAAATAAAAACTGTCAAGATCTAAGAGTCCCGTGCATAAACAAATAGAATAATCGAGTAAACTCAGATTTTTCAGAAAGCAATTAGAAAGAATATGCAACTTCAAAAATCATAGCCTGTGACAAATCGTCACAAGGCTATGATTAAAAGCAGAGAAAAATGAAAATCAGAATGTAGATTTTCCAACACCAATCTATCAAAAATATTTTTTAAAAATTTTTTAGTGATTTTTTTCAGAATTGTTTGAGTACCAGAAAGCCCAGAAAACCCTAAAAATCGAAATAGCTCACAAAATCATAGCCCCGTGGTTCATTTTTCATAGGGGTGTGAAAATATGTAAAAATTTTTTTATATAGATTCTCGTAGCTCCTGAAATATGCAGATTTTTAAGAATTTTTTAAATTTTTGACAGGATAGAAAAACTATTAGAAAAATGCAAATAAAGCAAAAATAATGATAAAATTAAAAATTTCAGAAATCACAGCCCTGTGATTTTTCGTCACAGCTTGTGAAAATCCAAAATCTACAAAAACAAAAAATATAGTTAAAACTAAAAACAAATAAAACTTAGTCTAATAATACTAACAACTATTTTCATATTAACAAAACTAAGGTCCCTGGCAATGACGCCAAATACTTGATGTGTCCGCAAGTGTATGGATACGTCAAAGTAATAAAAGATATCGAACTCACAGAGACCTGCGTGTTAAGTACCAAATAATTGGGTTCTTACTAGCTAAGCGATCGATGTATGATGGGTGTAAAATAAGAATTAAATCATGAAATCTGTTTTAGAAGATCGGAGAGAGAAAACTGGGACTAAAGTTTCATCACTTTTTAAATTCATATGACGAGATATAATAAAGTTTTTATTTGTTATTCAAATCATGATAAAGAAAGGTTTACTAAAAATAAGTTGTCTCCTTTCAGACGTCCAACTTACACGAATCCAACCTTCACTTTCATGATTTGCTGCTCAGTGTTAAACAAAAGTAAATCAAACAAAGAAAATTAAAATCACTTTCGTGATTTAACTCTCAAAGTCTACTTCTCAACTAAAATTAAATACTTTCATACTTTAATTTTACAGATTTTACCTAAGGGGCTCTAACAATTAAAATCACCTTTTGGTCCATATTATCTTGTTTGAAGTAGTAAAATCTTTAGATCAAAATATCAACATATGAATTATGTTGGGGTATGCCCTTAAGGCTAATGTTTGAGGCCTTGGGCTGTTATCAGTATCATGTATAAACTATGTATATATTTATAAAGGCAATTGTTGTTATTCAGATTGTTACATTATCTGCTGCTGTATGTATACTTCTGAATAATGTCTCATTGGTGTTTCAGCTTGGCTGACATGCAGTATTGTCCTTAGTCGAGATATCTTGGTGAACATGAGACAGCCTTGATATGATTGAGACTAATATGTGTTCTAATCTTATAGGATGCTTCGAGCATGGAATAAGATTTAGACACATAGGTGCATTGGATGTACTGGACTGACCCTACTTAGGATATTCAATTGTTTGTCACAATGTGAATAAATCCTTATAAGCAAGCAAGTGGTATACTCCCTCTGACTTGAGATCACTTGTGTTTCTAAATGATGATTGGCATTGTTTTGAGGTAGTTCAATATCATTTGAAAGATAATGGTTAAGGATTATCTTGGATGGTGGGCATGACTCATGTTAGGACACTGGTGATAGATATAGGATTGCCTCTCCTAGTTGGAGTGTGATGTTCTAAAGGGCCCCCTGGATGAGATGGTTGAGAAAGTGTATGGCCATACCCAGATGACTATGATCATCTGATCTAACCATTCTCATCATGTTGGAATTACAGGCTTGACAGGCTTGTCCAATGAGAACGTCCAGTGGCAAAGGGAACATGTATGCCGAGTGAATTGGATTCACACTTGTGCTATGGTTTGGGTGTAGTCTTGGAAGACTCTTTCCTTCATATCGGGAGACAGTGATGTGTTGCTAGATAACCCTCTCTGATCGTGATAACGTAAGTTATCGTTACCAACATTGAAGGAAACCCTTAGGGTCGCACAATTTGATGATATGGCTTACTTGTGTCAGATCGTGTGGACTGAATTGTTCTGGTTCAGTTTAAAGGAATTTAAACTCTGATTGGAAGTGAGATCTGGTCTGATCATGTTTGATTGATTAGGGCTTGAGATCGGTAAGCTTCGATCGAGAGAATTGATGCTTGATCATAGAGATCAAGAGGGTCGAGAGATGTGTGGTTAGATCTTGAACCATTTGGTTTAAAGAGATCAAGACCATGGTGGGTTCGATTTGGTCTTTGAACCAAATAGAATTGAACCGGTTCACTTGGTGAACGCATGGTTCAATTTGAGAGAGGAGTTATCGATGGCTTCAAGTGGAGTTAAACATGGGGTTATGGACTTACTATTTTTGGAAGCCATTTTCTTTGAGAAAACGCCCCCACGTTCGAACGCCTATCTCTCTCTCGCCCCCTCTCCTCTCGTGTGGACGATCTTCACGACAAGAGGAAGTTCGGCCAGCAAAAGGAAAAAAGACATCTCCTCAAACACGATCTAGGACTCCTTGGATCTTTGCTAGCACAAGGAATACAAGGAAGAAGTCATCATCTTCTTGTGTGCGATTTCCTTTGGAGAAGAGCAGCTCGCCCTTTCTTCTTCCAAGTCGCCACTCGATCAATGGCAATGGTAACGCATTTTTATGGTTGCTCATATTATCTTGCCTCTCGATCCTATCAAACCTAGTTTTTCGCCTATGCAAGATCTCCTAGATGCGCATGTGAACTAGGGTTTGACCTTCAATTGGTATTAGAGCTAGGGTTTTTGGCTTGATATATATGATCGCCATCTTGTTGTGATCCATGTTTGTTTTATGCGTTGGATAGATCTTCATGATGTCATGCGAAAATACATGCTATATGTTAGATGTAAGCTTGCGCATGTAATGTTTGTTTGCGCTCTTCATGATAGTTTTCAACCAAAATATTATCATGCGCGCCCCCTCATTTAGATCTATCTAAGCGCCTGCTTTAAACTCTTAGACGGGTTAACAGGGTTGAAGTCGTTAGTCAAGTCTGGACCCAACAGCCTAATCAGACCATCTGACAGCCTAGATGGGTCGACCAGATAGCACCTGTGCGCAAGCATAACAGGTGGCTATAGGTCGACTGCAGAAGGGCGTGTAGCGATGTCTGATTGAGGCGCCTAGTGAACGATCATGATTTAGGCCCGGGGTCACACCCGCTTGCCAGAAATCATGTGGGACGTTCAGCCCTTAAGGCATGCATAGTTGACCATCAGGTCGACGCAAGTCAGTTATGATTGGGTGCATGCAAGGGCAGTGGGTCTGACTTGGTCTGATGAGTGGATGCCTGTTAATGGACCGTTGTAAGGTAGTAGGGCACATAAGGAAATAAAATTGATGTCATGGGTATTTCAAAAATTT
This sequence comes from Costus lasius, assembly GCA_027563935.2. Lineage (NCBI taxonomy): Eukaryota > Viridiplantae > Streptophyta > Magnoliopsida > Zingiberales > Costaceae > Costus > Costus lasius. The sequence goes on along the minus strand of CM050449.1, from coordinate 31,773,264 downwards.
TATTTTCTGTTTGGATCACATATATGCATGTTTGACATGTTCATTGGGTGTTTATTTAATCTTATGTGGGCTGCCCTTATTTTTTGGTGTGCTGTGCTGGGGCCTGCGTGCCTGGAATTAATTTATAAATTTTACTGTGATCTGCGAATCACACTTTAATTTATGAAAATGTATATTTGACCTGCGAGTCAAACCATGTCTAGATAGATTAAAATGTAATTTGATCAGACATGAGCACATGAGCACACATGGCAGAGGCGCTTGTAGTCAGTGGCTTCACCAGGTGGAGGTCTAGAGTTCGACTCTAGAACAGGCGCATACTGCCTGCAGGGTGCTTTGGCACGAGCTGGGCCAGATGAAATGTAAAAGACCCATAAAGAGCTCACGTGAAGACTTTTGTAAAACTAGGGTTTTACTTAGGCTTTTATGGGCATTTACCACATAAGATAATTGTGCTTTCTACTTATTGTTTTAAGTAATATTAGCACATGAATGTTTATATTCTTCTGCTATCACTATAGAATTTGCATGATAGTAAGAAGATAAAAGGACCGTTAAAATCCAACGACCATATCAAGCTTGATTGCCTTCTGACGCGAAACCTCACTGTTCTGACTATCGTTGGGGCCGTGTTGTACCCACTCAGTGGGCACGCCCAGCTATCTTCAGACGGTGTGCGATTACATCTACATGCTACAGAGAAGGGATTTATCTCTTCTCGTTGCTCAGCATAGCATGTGATGGTCCAGGGAGTAGGTCAGGTCAGCTTGACCATATAGGCTACATATTGAGCATATGATAGCTGTATGGAGGCAGCCATCTGAGGAATCAGAGACTGTGTTGTACCAACTCAGTTGGCACGGTCTTCTGGATTGCCTAGATGAAGGGGAATCGCACGGGTTGGCGATTGGCATGGATAGCCTACCAGTGACTAGTGCTTGAACTCTCTGTGCATCTTATCTCGCCTGAGCGGGACGCGGAGATCAAGTATGAAATCTGGATCCCATCTCACTAAAAGAGTTTCACTCTTTCGGGCTGTTTTATTGGATTTTTCAGTCAGACAAAATAGTGAGAAAAGAATCACTCTTAAGTCCTGGAATGATTCTAACATGGATACTGACCTTGTTGTTCTTGCCATGTTGTAGATTCCTGCAGCAACGAACACCACAGGGCTCAATTTGCGATCCATATTGGAAAAGGAGAAGTTTGCTGGGCCAAACTTCTCAGACTGGTACAGACAGCTTAAGATTGTGCTTAAAGCTGAGAGGAAGCTGTATGTCCTTGAGTCGGCAATACCGGCTCAACCCGCTGCGAACGCCGCAAGGGCGGTTCGGGATGCTTATGAGAAGCACGTCAGTGATAGTACTGATGTCGCTTGCCTTATGCTTGCGTCAATGACGCCCGAGCTACAGCGTCAGCATGAGGAGTTGTCTGCTATTGATATTATAGCAAATCTCAAGATGCTGTATGCTGCACAGGCAAGGACTGAACGCTATAACTTGACAAAACTTTTCTTTCATAGCAAACTGACTGAAGGGAGTCCAGTGGGAGCTCACATACTCAAGATGATTGGGTACAAGGAGGCTCTAGAGAAACTGGGACATACCATCAATTCAGAACTTATTGTTGACATTATCTTGTAGTCTCTCCCGGCTTCTTTCGATTCGTTCATTATTAATTTTAATATGAACAAAATCGACTGTACTCCGGCAGAGTTACTGAACATGCTCTGCACCACAGAGCAGACTCTTGAGAAGGGAAAGCCTTCATCCTCTGTCTTGATGGTTCCTTCACGGAACAAGAGGAAGGGGAAGAAGGGCAAAACCCCTATCAAGAGCTACAACAAGGCTTTGAAACAAAAGTTGAAGCGGTCAAAGGACAACAGATGCTTCCATTGTGGCCAGCTGGGTCACTGGAAGAAGGACTGTAAAGCGCTCCAAGGAGAGAAGAAGGGAAGCAAGCCTTTCACTTCTGGCTCAGGTATTTACGTGACTGAAGTCATGGTAGCTTCTTCGATTTCATGGGTGTTGGACACTGCATGTGGAGTTCACATTTGTTCAAATGTGCAGGAACTCAAGAGAAGAAGACAGGTGGGACAGCATGAGGTGGACCTACGAGTTGGAAACGGGGCACGGGTTGCTGCTGTTGCTGTAGGACAATATAACATCTCTTTACCATCTGGTTTTGTATTAGAACTTGACAATTGTTATTTTGTGCCAAGCATAACTAAGAATATTATCTCTATTCCTGCTCTTGTCAAGAAAGGTTTTTCTTTTGAATGCAAAACTTCACAGTGTTGTATTTCATATGATAATATTGTTTATGCAACTGGGTCGATTAACAATGGGTTATACATGTTGGACATGGAATGTTCTGTACAACAAATTGATAACAAGAAAGCCAAGTATGCTGATGACAGCAACTTGTTATGGCATAGTCGTTTAGGCCATATTAACAAGAAGCACATTAAGCGGTTGCATGATCATGGACTGCTGGGATCATTCTCCTATGAGGAGCTTGATACATGCAAAGCTTGTTTAACGGGTAAAATGACGAAGACTCCTTTTACTAATAAAGGTAAAAGGGCTTCAGGTTTACTTGACCTTATTCACAGTGATCTGTGTGGGCCTTTTAGTAAACATGCCAGAGGTGGCTATTTATACTTCATTACTTTTACTGATGATTTCAGTAGGTATGGTTATGTCTATCTAATGAGACATAAGAGTGAATCTTTTGACAATTTCAAAGAATTCAAAAATGAAGTACAAAATCAGTTAGGCCGAAATATCAAGGCACTTCGATCAGATCGAGGTGGTGAATACTTGAGTCATGAGTTTACTGACTATCTGAAGGAGTGTGGGATCATCTCACAGCTCACTCCGCCAGGAACACCACAATGGAATGGTGTGTCCGAGAGGAGAAATAGAACCTTATTGGATATGGTTCGTTCTATGATGAGTCAGGCTACTCTACCTTACTCCTTTTGGGGATTTGCACTGGAAACAGCTGTAAAGGTGCTAAACCGAGTGCCATCCAAGGCCGTTTCAAAGACACCATATGAGTTATGGTATGGGAAACAGCCGAGCTTGACATTTATCAAAATCTGGGGTTGCAAGGCTTATGTCAAAAAGCTCGCCTCTGGGAAACTGGAGAGCAGATCAGATAAATGTATCTTTGTCGGTTACCCTAAAGAAACTAAGGGTTATTATTTCTACGATCCCAAAGAGAACAAAGTATTTGTTGCTCGAACGGCTATTTTTCTTGAGAAGGAATTTCTTCTGCAAGAGGCCAGTGGGAGAGAAATAAAGCTGGATGAAAATCCAGAAGAGGGACAAAGTAGTCAAGCTCAGTTGGATGAGCCTGAGCAAATAGAACAGGTTAATGTTCAACCTGAGGCTCAGATATCACGGGAACTGCGTAGATCGGGAAGGATTCGTCGTCAGCCTGAGCGCTATGACGGAATCTATATCATTAATGATGAACCCCTTACTTATGCGGATGCGGTCAGTGGACCGGAATCAGCAAGATGGCTTGAAGCTATGCGAGCCGAGATGGACTCCATGTCCGACAACCAAGTCTGGAATTTGGTTGATCCACCTCCGGGAGTAATCCCTATAGGCTGTAAGTGGATCTTCAAGAAGAAGAAAGACATGGATGGTAACGTAGTTACCTATAAGGGCAGGCTAGTTGCGAAAGGTTTCAAACAAATCTACGGGATAGATTATGATGAAACTTTCTCTCCTGTAGCCATGTTCAAATCCATTCGGATTATTCTCGCGATAGCAGCATATTATGATTATGAGATCTGGCAAATGGATGTGAAGACCGCTTTCCTTAATGGAAAACTAGAAGAGGATGTGTATATGACACAGCCTGAAGGTTTCATCAATCCATCAGAACGTCATAAAATATGCAAATTAAAGAAGTCCATTTATGGACTTAAACAAGCATCAAGAAGCTGGAATATTCATTTTGATGAATCAGTCTGTGAATTTGGTTTCATCAAAAATGAAGATGACCCGTGTGTGTATAAAAGGTTTAGTGGGAGCGTGATTACTTTCCTAGTCCTCTACGTCGATGATATCTTAATCATTGGAAACGATATTCCTGAACTGCATGCAGTCAAAGCATGGTTAAGAAAATGTTTCCAGATGAAAGATTTAGGAGAAGCAGCCTATGTACTAGGTGTGAAGATCTATAGAGATAGATCTAATAGGCTTCTCGGGCTATGCCAGAGTACTTACATCGATAAGGTCCTGGAGAGATTTCATTTAGAAAATTCTAAAAGAGGATATCTTCCAGTCAGACATGGTCTGAATCTTTCAAAGAGCTAGTGTCCTCAAACACAGTCTGAGAAATATGAGATGGACAATATGCCTTATGCTTCGGCTATTGGGTCCATCATGTATGCGATGTTGTGTACTCGCCCAGACGTCGCTTACGGGTTAAGCGTGACCAGTCGGTTCCAAAGTAATCCAGGGAAGGCACACTGGATTGCAGTCAAGAACATTTTGATATATCTTCGAAGAACCAAAGATATGTTCTTGATTTATGGAGGTCAGGAAGAACTCAGTATTGAAGGATATACTGACGCTTCGTTCCAATCTGACCAAGATGATTTCCGATCGCAATCAGGCTATGTTTTTAGCTTGAATGGAGGAGCAGTGGTGTGGAAGAGTTTCAAACAATCAATTGTTGCTGATTCCACAACAGAAGCCGAGTATGTTGCGGCCTCAGAAGCATCAAAGGAGGCAGTGTGGATTCGTAAGTTTATTCAAGAACTTGGTGTTGTTCCTTCGAGTGCAGATCCACTGGTTATCTTCTGTGATAACACTGGAGCGATTGCACAAGCAAAGGAACCACGGTCACACCAGAAGTCCAAGCACATACAGAGAAGGTTTCATTTGATCCGTGAGATCATAGATCGAGGAGAGATCAAGATCTGCAAGGTACATACAGATGACAATCTAGCTGACCCACTTACAAAGCCTCTGGCGCAGCAGAAGCATGAAAAGCACTGTAATAATATGGGTTTGAGATTTCTCAACCATTAGTTTAAGTGCAAGTGGGAGATTGTTGGGGTATGCCCTTAAGGCTAATGTTTGAGGCCTTGGGCTGTTATCAGTATCATGTATAAACTATGTATATGTTTATAAAGGCAATTGTTGTTATTCAGATTGTTACATTATCTGCTGCTGTATGTATACTTCTGAATAATGTCTCATTGGTGTTTCAGCTTGGCTGACATGCAGTATTGTCCTTAGTCGAGATATCTTGGTGAACATGAGACAGCCTTGATATGATTGAGACTAATATGTGTTCTAATCTTATAGGATGCTTCGAGCATGGAATAAGATTTAGACGCATAGGTGCATTGGATGTACTGGACTGACCCTACTTAGGATATTTAATTGTTTGTCACAATGTGAATAAATCCTTATAAGCAAGCAAGTGGTATACTCCCTCTGACTTGAGATCACTTGTGTTTCTAAATGATGATTGGCATTGTTTTGAGGTAGTTCAATATCATTTGAAAGATAATGGTTAAGGATTATCTTGGATGGTGGGCATGACTCATGTTAGGACACTGGTGATAGATATAGGATTGCCTCTCCTAGTTGGAGTGTGATGTTCTAAAGGGCCCCCTGGATGAGATGGTTGAGAAAGTGTATGGCCATACCCAGATGACTATGATCATCTGATCTAACCATTCTCATCATGTTGGAATTACAGGCTTGACAGGCATGTCCAATGAGAACGTCCAGTGGCAAAGGGAACATGTATGCCGAGTGAATTGGATTCACACTTGTGCTATGGTTTGGGTGTAGTCTTGGAAGACTCTTTCCTTCATATCGGGAGACAGTGATGTGTTGCTAGATACCCCTCTCTGATCGTGATAACGTAAGTTATCGTTACCGACATTGAAGGAAACCCTTAGGGTCGCACAATTTGATGATATGGCTTACTTGTGTCAGATCGTGTGGACTGAATTGTTCTGGTTCAGTTTAAAGGAATTTAAACTCTGATTGGAAGTGAGATCTGGTCTGATCATGTTTGATTGATTAGGGCTTGAGATCGGTAAGCTTCGATCGAGAGAATTGATGCTTGATCATAGAGATCAAGAGGGTCGAGAGATGTGTGGTTAGATCTTGAACCATTTGGTTTAAAGAGATCAAGACCATGGTGGGTTCGATTTGGTCTTTGAACCAAATAGAATTGAACCGGTTCACTTGGTGAACGCATGGTTCAATTTGAGAGAGGAGTTATCGATGGCTTCAAGTGGAGTTAAACATGGGGTTATGGACTTACTATTTTTGGAAGCCGTTTTCTTTGAGAAAACGCCCCCACGTTCGAACGCCTATCTCTCTCTCACCCCCTCTCCTCTCGTGTGGATGATCTTCACGACAAGAGGAAGTTCGGCCAGCAAAAGGAAAAAAGACATCTCCTCAAACACGATCTAGGACTCCTTGGATCTTTGCTAGCACAAGGAATACAAGGAAGAAGTCATCATCTTCTTGTGTGCGATTTCCTTTGGAGAAGAGCCGCTCGCCCTTTCTTCTTCCAAGTCGCCACTCGATCAATGGCAATGGTAACGCATTTTTATGGTTGCTCATATTATCTTGCCTCTCGATCCTATCAAACCTAGTTTTTCGCCTATGCAAGATCTCCTAGATGCGCATGTGAACTAGGGTTTGACCTTCAAATTAAGCACAAAAAATCAGAGTTCATGGACTTAGCTACTTTCATAGTCTATGTTTCTAGATCTAATTTAAGGGCTCCGGATTCGTAAATCATCTTTCGGTTTGTATTACGAACCTTAAGACATGCAAATATTTCAAAACAAGAAATTTTAAAGTCAATAACTACATAGGCAAAATTATCGTTTAAAGAATAACTAATAGAGTAAAAAATCATCCAGTCATTACAAAATTAAAAAGAAATTACTCCCTAAGTCCCAAAGAAAGTTTTACGCTATCATAGAGTCAAAAACACAATAATAATTAATTTTAAAATAACTGGAATTTAATAGAGGAAGAATAAAAATTTTTACTAATTTCACAGAGGTGTGAAAATTTCAGTTCAATTTTCACAGATCAGTGATTTTTTGGCTACTACAGTGTTTTGCTATAGTGCACTTCTGCAGTGCGCTGCTATAGTAACTCACGATTTTCTCCCGTCCAGCTAAAATTTTTTTCATCGATTTCTCCCTCGATCAAACTCCTTTCGATCTGAAATTTCTGGTGTGTCTTCTCCTCCTCTATACGAAGCTTCCCTAAAAAGTTTACCACCAAAGATGGCCTCTACTCCTCTTGGCGAGAGGCCGAGCCCTAGCAGCGCTGCCTCCGATTTCTCCCTCGATTCTCGATTAAAACACATGATTTTGGGCTTGAAATCTTCTCCTTGATTTATAGAAGGGTTATGTATTTTTAGATTTTGAAATCGTGCCTTGGATCTCCTCAATTTGGCTTTGAAAAATTTGGAAAAATAGGGGCGACGACGGAAGACTCAGGCGCGGCAGCTTAATTTCCCCAAAATAATATTTTCACACCCCACAAAAATTTTAGTTCAAATTTCATGGGGGTGTGATGGCCAAAAATTCTAAATTTGTCCTCCGTGCTTCATTTTTTGTCCTGATTCTGTTTTTGTCTCGGACTTGTACAAATCCATCGAAAATAAGCATCTTTTACCTAAAAAGTCAAAAAAATAAGAAAAGGTGTAGATCCCGAAATAATTGACAATATAAGTTTAAAAATAAGTAAAAGAGCATAATTATGACTCAGAGAGATTATACAATTAATATAAAATTACTATGAATTTTTGAGTCATCATACATCTACCGCATATGTACTTTTGCATAGACAATGTCCCTAGAGATAGATTTTTTGTAGTCTCAGTTTTTGTCCCTAGTTGAGTATCATAGTGGATATGGGATAACCATGATACATTTGAGACTGGTATATGTGCTGGTTGAACATGGTTGCTAACGCAGGCATATGAGTATATCAAGGGAGATATAATGGGCCGACCCGCCGTGAGGATTCATCTTGGTGTCACTAGATGAATATCATAGTGATAGAGTTATGCTTCTCATTGACTTGAGGGCATTGATATCTCTGTATGATGAGTGATGCACTTTGATAAAGCCTAATGCTTTGCCGTAGTAGGGAAGTCATAATGGTTGTCATTGGGTGTATCATAAGCCATAGGAGAGATTCAATGAGCCAATAGAGGATTTACCCCTTCCTTGCGAGGAACCTTAATGTCTATAGCGCCCCTATATAGTTGCATGACTAAAAGTGTATGGCCATTTGATTGGGATAAACAAATGTGACACACTTATCCAATCTAGACATCAGCTTGGCAAAAGGACAAATACATACATTTACTTTATCTCCATTTTATGAGATGTCGATGATGACTCCATTCTGATGACTTGGGTAGCAATGATGTCCAGCTGGGTGCCACTCATTGCTTGTAATAATTTGAGATTATCACTACGAACGTCTGAAGAACCTACAGGGTCGCACACCTAGACACTCGAGTTCTCATACTGATCGGATAGCCTAGATCGAGTCATTTGGTTGTTTCAGATCTGTTTTGGGAGTCTGATACATCTTGGATGTGTTTGATGAGATAGAGATATTGATATAGAGTGATGTTATGTTTTGACCTCAGTTGACCTTTGGGTGACCGTATTTGACCTCGATAGACTGGGTCTAGATGATGGGTCAAAAGTCATATTTTAGCTATGGAGTTATTCGGAGGCTATTGCAACTTAATTTAAATATAAATAGAGGGGCCCATGACTTAACAACAAATATTAATATTTATATTTAATTTATTAGCAACTTAAGTCATGGGGGTCGCTTGCAACTTAAGTGGTTAAAATAAATATTTATATTCGTAACTTAAGTTGTGGAGGCCACCCGTAACTTAAGTGAATTTATTGATTATTTATATTCATCACTTAAGTGACGAGACCCGCCTCAAATATCTATATAAAGGAGGGCTTAGGTGCATGCTAGGGACACAATTCTCTTGAAGCCCTAGCCGCTCCTCCTCTTTATAACCATAGCCGCCTCTTCTTGTTATAGCTGCCACCCTTCTTCCTCCTTGGATTGGCGCAAAGTGCAAGTTTGAAGAAGGCCTTGCGCAAGTGGTAGAGGCTTCCCCTCTCCTTGGTGCACCCCTCATCCTTCCTCATCAAGGCTTGGTGCAAGTGGGAGTGCTACCCACACCTTGCGGCCAAGTTTTGGATAGCTTGTTGGCGCCACCTTGTTGGTGATTGGTGCAAGCAAGAAGCAACTCTCCTAACGCGTGGATCTCATCTTTCGAGGCTAGCACCAAGCTTGAAGGTTGGAGAGGACTTGAGGATCCCATGTATGCACGATTATAGAAGACATACCCTTGTGTGCCTTCATCATTGGCTTGCTTCAAAGATTGCATAAAAGGTACACTCTTCACATCTTACGGTTTCTCACTCGTAAGGGATCCTAGCGCGCTTTGGGAATTCTATTTTGGGGCCACCTGTACCTTAAGTGAATATATTGATTATTTATATTCATCACTTAAGTGATGGGACCTGCCTCAAATCTCTATATAAAGGAGGGCATAGGCGCATGCTAGAGACAATTCTCTTGAAGCCCTAGCCACTCCTCCTCTCTAGAACCCTAGCCACCTCCTCTTGTTATAGCTGCCATCCTTCTTCCTCCTTGGATTAGTGCAAAGTGAAAGAAGAGGGTAGCAAGGTTGAAGATGGCCTTGTACAAGTGGTAGAGGCTTTCCCTCTCCTTGGTGCACTGTTGTAGTCTGCAAGTGCACAGATACTCGAAGTAATAATTAAGATATCGAACCACAAAGACCTCGTTTGCCAAGTACCGAATAATTAATTTCTTACTAGCTAGACAATCGAAAATGTGAAAGCAAAGTATCGGAAGCTACACAAAAATATTAGAGAGAGAAACTGGGACTAGGGTTTCATCCGCCTTAATTTCCATGACTAGATATGTATAGATGTTCGTCAATCAAATTTTATTATGATAAAGACATAATTTACTTCATAAAGAAATCATCTCACTCTCGCGTAGACAATTTACAAAGAACTAATCCTCACTCTCATGCAGGATTTATTCAATGTTAGATATAAGTAAATCATTGACAAAGAACTCAAGGATCACAATCATGCATTCGAATTGTAAGTCAATCATCTCAAGTGAAAACTACATATTTTCATACTATAATTTTCACAGGTTCTACTTAAGGTTTTCCAATGATCCGATACTTGATCTCTCACAGTATCATTATATTTATTTCAATAACTCAATCCTAAGTTTAGATTATCTGCATGACAATATACTTCTCAAATCGAGAAATAAGAACAGACCTAATTCTTACGATGAGTTCCTAACGTTCAATTTTAGGGTTCCAAGTTTTCACAAATCACTTTTCAGTCCATAATGTAAAAACTCTAAATCATGCTGATAAATAAGCATCTATGGAGAATTAAGGGCAATCATCTCATAAGTAGAATTATCACAGTAAAATTATCAAGACGAAAGTAAAATTAATCTAGTCATTAAGAAATTTAGGGGATTACTCCCCCATGTCCCAAAAGAAGGTTTAAGCTAGCATGATCGAAGAATTACAATAAAACATCATTTAGAGTGATTAGAAATTGGAAGAGAAGAGTAAAAGTTACAAAACAGGGCTGTAATGAAAATTACAGCCTGTAATTTTGCTCCTGGACGCGATGAACATTGGTGGCGCCCACGTTTTTGTTGATTTCTCCCTCGATCGATCTTCTTTCACTCTAAAACTTCTGTAGTATGTTCTCCTCCTTCAGGCGAAGCTTCCTTTCAAATTTTGTTGCCGGACGTGGTTTATACGCTGAGAATTGATGAACCCTCGGGCAGCGGCGATTCTCTAAAATTCTTCGTGAATCCGTGATCAAAATTGTTCCTTTCGCTTCGAGATCCTTCTCCTCTTTATCCTGATCATTTGCCTTTTTACGGATCTTCAATTGGTGCCCTAAAGCTCGAGAAATTGTCTTTTTAAGTATCTAGCGGAAGAATCGAGAAACTGGGCCAAAAATTACGGTACCGTAAATATAATTACAATAGTGCCGTAATGTCTTCTGAAGTTACTGTAGTGAAACGGACCGAAATTAAGGTACTATGAAAATCATCACGGTAGTGCCGTATTCTTCTCAATTGTTTCTGAAAGTTTCTATGTGAAATTCGCCCATAATTACGGCACCATGAAAAACATTACGGCAGTGCCATAATTCATCTGAAATCTTCCGAAATCTCTGTATGAATTTGGACCTAAATTACGGCACCGTAAAAAGCATTACGATAGTGCCGTAATTTTCCAAAAAAATTTCTGTGGGAAGCGGCCGTGAAAATTATTATGGTAGTGCCATCTTCGTAGATTACGGCCGTAAAATTCATTACGACACTACCGTAATTTTGCTAGAAAACTCGATTTGACTTGAAATTTGATGTGTAAACTTCTCCTAATGATTGGAATCCATATATGTATTGAAATTGCTTAAAAACCTATCAGAATGAAGCCTTTTTACCTGAAATTAATCAAAAACCAAGAAAGGTGTATATTCCGAAGTATTGGATAAATAAGGCATAAAAATAAGCATACGAGCATGATTATGACCCCAAAAGACCATTTAATAAGTATGAAAATTACTATGAAATTTATAGTCATCAAAATACATAAGGCTCAAACTTTGCTTGTCCTCAAGCAAATAAAGGAATCAATACTGATTATGGAAAATAAACTTTCAGATGATGAATAAATTTTTAAAATAAAATTACTTATGAAAAATTCTCATCAAATAACAACTTAAAATTTTAAATAAATATATCGTCCTCTGAATTCAATTCTTAAGATTCATAACTCAATCAAATAAAATTTCGCAATGTGCACAAATAGAATTTCAATCTCATGAGTTCACCTAGTTTTAGTTTTGAGTCCATGATGTCTTTGTTTACAGGAATAGGAACCTCAAAATCTTTTTCCACTCAAATTTTCTCTCTTCTTTTTATGTATCTTTGACATTTTCTAAAATGAATACCACCTTTCTTCTAGTGACAAATTTAGAATATATTGGTTAAATAACCAACATAATAGAACTCATACCTCTTTAAGTAGGAAGAAATTTTCTTGAGATAGCAGAGTTAATGTCAAAGAATCTCTCTCACGGCAAGCACCCACATAGATACAAACTTTTTAATTGAATTTCAACTCTTATCTTCGGTACCATTGCAAATACAATGCCAAGAAGAGGAGTTATTCTTTTCAGACTTCAACCCATGTCTTTAGGTACCACTGCCAATTTTTCGCAGTGCTAAATAGGGGAGTCACTTTTCTTTTTGGATTTTGGATTCTTTCTTCCCAACAAATGACAAGATGGACTTTAATGATCTACTAGGTTTAATCAATTGATATTAATCCAAAAATCATACAACATATGCTCATTTTATTTAAAGGAGTTATTTCTCTTTCAAATTTCATTTCTAAAACAACATATTTACTCAAAACATCATGTATTAATCAATGGAAAATTCCAATAGATAAATTATATCAAAGAAATAAATTCAGCATCTTAGGTCAATTTCCAATTCTCAAGTATTGTCATGTACAGTAATTTATCATCAAGATAAATTTTTGGTATGATAACAACAGTATTTTTATGATTAGAACAAACCACACAGGCGTTTATCACATCATTACTAAATCAGAACTAAAATCATCATCGCGTTAACCAAGTCATGCACCATACCAATCACAAAGTGTCGATCCCAAATATCATAACATCACGTACAACCAAACCGAATGAATATCATATCAATACAACCCAATTGAATCATGAGAGAGTCAAACAAAGACAAGGTAAGATAGCATTGGCGAACACAAGAAGTTTGAAGGATTTATCCTTCCATTTGAACACATGAATTATCAGAAAAATATAAAAGATGAAATGCAAATAAGTAGGAAAAAGATACTCACATAGTTGTACTCGTCCGTGTCAGATCCAATCTCCTCTATGTCCTCGGGTTCGAACCATATATTTTTTTTTACGAAAAATTACGGTACCGTGAAAAGAATTACGATACTACCATAATATGAGCCAAATCTGGGTTTTACCTACAAAAAGAGAAGAAAAATTAACTCTAAAAATAAACTAAAGTAAAAGAAACTAAGCTAAGTAAGAGTGCTTGGGTTTCCTCCCAAGAAGCGCTAATTTAAAGGTCATTAGCTTGACCGTTCTGCACTCGGATTTGATTGTGGTGGTTCCTTCAGTCGCCATTCTGATTTCACTTTGTTTTGTTCAACACCTCTGACAACATAAGGATCATTCAAGAAATAGTGTCCAACTTTTCCTAAGAACCTTTTTCCTTTCTTAAGCAATTTCAATCTTTCTCTTCTTCTCTGTCTCTTCTTCTTTCTCTTTTCAGTTTTTGAATCAGCTTTCTCCTAAAATCCTCTGTTCATACACTCAGAAAAAGTGTTAGTCTCAATATTAGAGGGCTCATCAAGTAAATTATACATATCACTAACAACATAATCTATTACATTGATACTACAACATGATCCTGAATGTGATGATTTTTTCAATGAATCTGTTAAATCAAACTCAATTATGTTTTCACAAATATCAAATGTGAGTTTTCCTTTCCTAACATCAATGACAACTCCAGCTGTGGCTAAAAAGGGTCTACCAAGAATGATTGGATTTTTGGAACTTTCTTCCATTTCAAGAAATACAAAATCTGTTGGTATGAAATACTTACCTATTGGAACTAGAATATTTTCTAAAATACCAACTGGATAATTTACTGATGAATCAGCGAGCTGCAAAGATATTGAAGTTGGTTTAAGCTCTCTCATGTCCAGTTTCCTGCAAATAGATAAAGGCATTAGGCTTACACTAGCACCCAAATCACATAAGGCTCGGTCGAAAGCCTCACTCCCAATTGAACAAGGAATAGAAAAACTACCTGGATCCTTTAATTTTGGTGGCAACTTATTCGGGATAATAGCACTGCATTCCTCAGTTAATGCCACAGTACCATAGTCCTCTGTCTTTCTCTTGTTAGACAAAATTTCTAGCAAAAATTTAGCATATGAGGGCATTTGAGATAAAGCTTCAGTGAATGGAATATTAATGTAAAGCTCTTTTAAGACATTAAGAAATTTCTCAAACTGCTTATCTAACTTGGCTTGCACAAACCTTTGGGGAAAAGGTATGGGTGTTCTATATGGTGCAGGTGAACTAGGCTTAAAAAGATCTGGTTGACATGGCTTATCACCTTTAGGTTCATCACCCTTATGAGGTGACAAACTAGTTTGGGACTACTCATGCACAGGAGATTTTTCCAAGTTTAATTTATTGTTATGTTCAATCTCAGGCGCTTTTTCATTATCCTCAACTCTCCTTTTAGGTTCATCTAATTGCCTCACACTCATAGTAATGATAGCACTACAATACTCCCTAGGGTTTGGTTCAGGTTTGGTAGGTAATTTCCCTGGGGGTCTATAAGAAGTACTAGCTTGTTTGTGCTATTTGTGTTTCAAAAATCTTATTGTGTGCAACTACACCATCCAATCTAGAGTTGATTTGCTTAAGGCTCTCTTTAACCTCTTCATTTTGTCTCATCTAGGCACCCATGAATTTTTCAAACATGTCCTCTAAGCTAGATTTTTGGGGTTGACTCTGATTTTGTTGTCTCTGCTGGTACCCTCTATTCTCACCTTGCCCCTTAGTGTTATTATTATTTTTCCAAGACAAATTTGGGTGATTTCTCCATCCAGGGTTGTAGGTACTAGAATAGGGATCATTGTTTCTACCTTGATTATACCCCCCAACAACATTAACTTGCTCAGAACTCTGATCAGTAATAATTTTACACTCCATAGAGTAATGCCCAGAATTTCATCAAATATCACACACAATAGAAGATGAAACTACAGCAGTTTGCATTTGAAAAGAATCAAATCTGATGCACAAAGAATCTACCTTTTCAGCTAAGGTGCGCCAGTTATCACTTTCATTCTTACCATGTGGAGGACGATACAACACTCCTCTCTCAACAGTCCATTGGTTATGATTTAAGGCCATCTCTTCAATCAGTGCGTAGGCATCTTCAACAGTCTTCTTCATCAGTCCTCCTCCTGCAGCAACATCAATAGTTAGACGAGTATTATAAAGCAAACCATTATAAAATTTTTGAATTAAAACCCAATCTTCTAATCCATGGTGAGGGCACTTCCTTTGTAACTCATTGAGGTACTCCCATGCTTCACTAAGTGATTCACCATCCCTCAGTGCAAAGCTTGTGATCTGATTTCTCAACTGAATCAATTTACTCGGTAGAAAGTACTTTAATAAGAAGGCATTCGACAATCGTTTCCAAGTGGTGAATGTTCCAGTCGGATGTGAATGAAGCCAGGCCTTTGCTCGGTCCCTAAGGGAAAAAGGAAACAATCTCAGTCTAAGAGCATCATAAGATACACCATTAATTTTCATAGTATCACAGAATTCAAGAAAAAGAGATAAGTGTTGATTAGGATCTTCTCGAGGAGATCCTCCAAATTGGTTCTGCTGGATCATTGATAGGAAAGAGGATTTAATCTCGAAATTATTTGCGCCAATTATTGGCCTAGTTATACTTGAGCGAATTCCCTGTGTATTCGGGGCTGCATAATCTCTAAGTGTTCTCTTCTCAGCCATGATTGATTCTTCTTCTCTTTCCTCTGCAAACTTAAGTTTTCTGCGCAATCTAAGAGTTTTATTAATTTTAGGATCAAAAGGAACTAGTGGTCCTGATCTAAGAGTCCTGCGCATAAACAAGTAGAATATCAAATAAATTCAGAATTTGCAGAAAATAAGAGAAAATTAGAATATATCACAAAAAATAATAACAAAGCTTAGTCTAGCAATACTATCAATTATATCAATATTAACAAAACCAAGGTCCCAGGCAACGGCGCCAAAAACTTGTTATGATTCGCAAGTGCACGGATACTCAAAGTAATAATTAAGATATCAAACCACAGAGACCTCGTTTGCCAATTACCGAATAATTAATTTCTTACTAGCTAGACAATCGAAAAATGTGAAAGCAAAGTATCGGAAGCTACATGAAAATATCAAAGAGAGAAACTAGGATTAGGGTTTCATCTGCCTTATTTTACATGACTAGATATGAATAGATGTTCGTTAATCAAATTTTATTATGATAAAGACATAATTTACTTCATAAAGAAATCATCTCACTCTTGCGTAGACAATTTACAAAGAACTAATCCTCTCTCTCATACAAGATTTATTCAATGTTAGATATAAGTAAATCATTGACAAAAAACTCAAGGATCGTTGTCATGAATCCGAATTGTAAGTCAATCATCTCAAGTGAAAACTACATATTTTCATCCTATAATTTTCACAGGTTCTACTTAATGTTTTCCAACGATCCGATACTTGATCTCTCACAGTATCATCATGTTTACTTCAATAACTCAATCCTAAGTTCAGATTATCAGCATGGCAATATACTTCTAAACTCGAGAAATAAGAACAGACCTAATTCTTACGATGAGTTCCTAACGTTCAATTTTAGGGTTCCAAGTTTTCACAAATCACTTTTTAGTCCATAATGTAAAAACTCTAAATCATGCTCATAAATAAGCATCTATGGAGAATTAAGGGCAATCATCACATAAGTATCATAGTAAAATTATCAAGACGAAAGTAAAATTAATTTAGTCATTAAGAAATTTAGGGGATTACTCCCCCATGTCCCAAAAGAAGGTTTAAGCTAGCATGATCAAAGAATTACAATAAAACATCATTTAGAGTGATTAAAAATTAAAAGAGAAGAGTAAAAGTTACAAAACAGAGCTGTAATTTTCATTACAGCTCGTAATTTTGCTCCTGGACACGATGAATAGTGGCGGCGCCCACGTTTTTGTTGATTTCTCCCTCGATCAATCTCCTTTCACTCTGAAACTTCTATAGTATGTTCTCCTCCTTCAGGTGAAGCTTCCTTCTAAATTTCGTGGCCGGAGGTGGTCTGTACGCTGAGAATTGATGAACCCTAGGGCGGTGGCGATTCTCTGAAATTCTTCGTGAATCCGTGATCAAAATTGTTCCTTTCGGTTCAAGATCCTTCTCCTCTTTATCCTGATCATTTGCCTTTTTATGGATCTTCAATTGGTGTCCTAAAGCTCAAGAAATCGTGTTTGGAAACTGGGAAAAAAATTACGGTACCATAAACATAATTACGGTAGTGCCGTAATGTCTTCTGAAGTTACTGTAGGGAAACGGCCCAAAATTACAGCACTATGAAAATCGTCACGGTAGTGCCGTATTCTTCTCAATTGTTTCTGATAGTTTCTATGTGAAATTCGCCCATAATTACGGCACCATGAAAAACATTACGGCAGTGCCGTAATTCATCTGTAATCTTCTGAAGTCTCTATATGAATTTGGACCTAAATTATGGCACCGTAAAAAGCATTATGGTTGTGCCATAATTTTCCAAAAAAGTTTATATGGGAATCGACCGTGAAAATTATTACGGTAGTGCCATCTTCGTAGATTACGGCCGTAAAATTCATTGTAGCACTACTGTAATTTTGATGTGTAAACTCCTCTTGATGATTGGAATCCATATATGTATTGAAATTTCTTAAAAACCTATCAGAATGATGCCTTTTTACCTGAAATTAATCAAAAATCAAGAAAGGTGTAGATTCTGAAGTATTGGATAAATAAGGCATAAAAATAAGCAAACGAGCATGATTTTGACCCCAAAAGACCATTTAATAAGTATGAAAATTACTATGAAATTTAGAGTCATCACGTACCCCTCTTCCTTCCTCATTAAGGCTTGGCACAAGTGGGAGTGCCACCCACTCCTTGCGGCCAAGTTTTGGATAGCTTGTTGGCGCCACCTTTTTGGTGATTAGCGCAAGTAACAAGCATCTCTCCTAAGGTGTGGATCTCACCTTCCGAGGCTAGCACCAAGTGAAAAGGTTGGAGAGGACTCGAGGAGCCCGTATATGCGTGATTGCAGAGAACATACCCTTATGTGTCTTCATCATCGACTTGCTCCACAGATTGCATAAAAAGTACACTCTTTACATCCTACGGTTTCTCACTCGTAAGGGATCTTGGCGCACTATGGGAATTCTATTTCGGGTCCATGCTTCCGCTGTGCTTAAATTTTAAATTGGCCCAGGGATTCCCAATAGTTGTATCAGAGGGATCTTACGATGTCAGTTGGTGTATTTTTCTACATGCACAGCCCCATGTCATAAAAATTTATTTTAGAAAATTTTATGCCATGATTTTTCTGATGAAAAATAAATTTCTAAATTTTTGCCACCCTCATATTTTCATGTTTTGTTTTCTTTAGATGTGGGATTGATCCTATGTGGAAGAATTTTCCCTCCTCGCGCTTGTGGGATAGACCCATGGTGTAAGACCTATAGGAGATTATGTAGGGCATGGACAAGGTGATTACCCTAATCTCTATGGGGTATGGATTGCAAAGGGTGGTTAGTAGGGGTGTGCAAAAAAACTGGCCGAACCGTTGAACCGCGGTTAACCGGTCGAACCGAACCGATCTGGCGGTTAACCGAACCGATGGTCCTTTGATCGGTCGGTTTTTTCCCAGATATAACGGTTCACGGTTCGGGAACGGTTCGAGACTTCACCGAACTGTGATTAACCAAACCGAACCGTATATATAATATTTATATATATAAATAAAAATTTTATATAAAAATCAAACCAGTTAACCGTCGATACCAACGGTTAACTACTGAAAAACAACGGTTAACCGTCGTAAACTAACGGTTAACCGAGAATATTTATATTTTTTATCTTAAATTATTATATAATTTTAAATATTTTTTTAAAAAATAAATAATACGGTTAACTGTCGATTTTCGGTTAACCGAACCGAAAAATTGGTTAACCGTTGACTAGTTAACCGGGTCAATGGTTCGGCAACGGTTTTCAAATTCCCTAAACCGTTCGGTTCGGTTCGGGGTAAAAAGTTACTGCACGGTTCACCGAACCGTGCACACCCCTAGTGGCTACCCCTTATAGACTCCTGAGAGGGACAAAACACAAAGATTAGATGAGTGGGAGCCGTTGAAAGTTAAGGAAGGGTTTTATGAAAAGCTAAAATTGATTATGTGTTGGTTTTTCATAGCATGTTGAAAAACATAAGTAGGTTGTTTTGTGCATCATGATGTGATCTTAGACAAGCCCCAAAATTGTCATGTGATATGTCCGCAAGTGCACGGATACGTCGAAGTAATAAAAATATATCAAACCCACAAAGACCTACGTGTTAAGTACCAAATAGTCAAATTCTTACTAGCTAAGTGATTAAATAACGATGTATGATAGAAGTAAAATAAAAATGAATAAATGAAAACTAATGTCGGAAATCGGAGAGAGAAAACTAGGACTAAGGTTTCATCCTTTTCAATTCCTATGACTAGATATAATAAAGGTTTTATTAGTTATTCAAATCATGATAAAGAAAATTTTACTTAAAGAAAGAAATTATCTCCTTTTGAATGTCCAATTCACACGGAACCAACTTTCACTTTCGTGACTTGCTGCTTAGTGTTAAACAAAAGTAAACTAGATAAAAAGAATTAAAATCACTTTCGTGGCTTAACTCTCAATGTCAACTTCTGAAGTAAAATTAAATAATTTCGTACTTTAATCTTACAAGTTTTACCTAAGGGGTTCTAGCAATCAAAATCACATTTTAGTCCATATTATCTTGTCTAAAACATTGAAATCAAAATTACTCACATGTAAAATAAGCATCATAATTTAGGGTTCTAGGACTTAACTACTTTCTTTGCCTAGGTTTCTAGATCTAATCTAAGGGTTCCAGGTTCGTAAATCACCTTTCGGTCCATATTACAAACCCTAAAACATGCTAATTATAATTTCAAAGCAAATTAATCACAGAGGCAAAATCATCGTTCAAAGAATAATTAATAGAAAAAAAAATATCTAGTCATTATAGAACTAAATAGAGATTACTTCATAGGTCCCAAAGAAGGTTTTATGCTATCATGCTGTCGGAAACATAATAAAAATTCATCTTAAAATAATCAAAATTCGATAGAGGAAGAATAAATTTTTTTACTGATTTCACAGGAGTGTTAAAATTTCTATTCAATTTTCATAGCCCTGTGATTTTTCGGCTGCTACAGTTTTTTGTTACAGTATGTTGCTACAGTAACTTGCGATTTCCCCCTTCCAGCTAAAAATTATTTTGTCAATTTCTTCCTCAATCGACCTCCTTTCGATCTGAAAATTCTAGTGTGTCTTCTCCTCCTCAATGCAAAGCTTCCATACAAATTTCACTACTAGAGATGGCTCTATGCCTCTCGGCGAGAGGCCGAGCCTTACCAGCACTGTCTCCAATTTCTCCCTCGATTCTCAATTAAAATGCGTGATTCTGGTCTTGAAATCTTCTCCTCGATTTATAGAAGGGTCCTGTATTTTTAGATTTTGAAATCATGATCTCCTCAATTTGGCTTCTAAAAATTAAGAAATAGGGGCGGTGGCTGAAGACTCGGGTGCGGTGGCTTAATTCCCCAAATTAATTTTTTTTTACACCCCCATGAAAATTTTAGTTCATTTTTCATGGGGGTGTGGAATCATAAAAATTCCAAAATTGACCCCTGAGCTTGAAATTTCGTACTGATTCTGTTTTCGACATCCGATTCCTTCAAATCTATTGAAAATAAGCTCTTTTTATCTAAAAATGATGAAAAATGAGAAAAAGCGTAGATTTCAAAATAATCAAACAATTAAGTTTAAAAACAAGCAAAAGAGCATAAATATGAGTCAAAAAGACTATACGATTAATATAAATTTTACTACGAATTTTTGAGTCATCAAAATACATAAGGTTCAAACCTTGCTTGTCCTCAAGCAACTCAAAATATGAATTAGAGTGTATAAAGCAAAACTAAATGACTTCTATTTATTTCTCCTTAACATAAAAGTAATCCACAATATGTGCAATTATTTTTAGGAATACAAGATTTAAAAGAAATAATCTGCTATAATTTTTTTTCAAAAGATTATAATCCAAGATGACTAAGATTTCCATAATCTATAAGATGGCACTCTAGTTCAACTCGTATAAATGATCGTAAAGTCTTTTTAAATAAATCTAATTTACCCTCAAGAAAAATTTTCACTCATCAATCCTAGAGAAAGTTCTGTAAATATCTCTTTAAAGAAAGCTGGTCTTTGAATGGTTATTGGCCCTTTTTCTGTTAGCACGATAACATTATTCAAAGTACACCATGAAATAGTATTATAGAACTCATAGCATAATCTTAAATAGTTAGCGAAGTAGTTCACTTAACCTACAACTCTCTCTTTTTCTATTTTTCTTTTCTGTTCTTTTCTCTCTTCTTTTTTTTATTGCCTTTATTTTGGAGAGAGCCGGCCAAGTGCTTGGTGCTTAAATTGTTATCAATCTTTTTGCCAAAGGATAAAATAATATTTTAATAAATTTCCCTTTTGTTACTTGATTGAAACAGACTTAAAGTATACCAACAAGGCATAATATAACTCATGACTATAGTCCATCATACTAGAGGAGTTGGAGCAAGTTATCTACAGATAATCTCTAGTTTCTCTTTATGAAAATATTCCATCAAGTAAATCAGAAAAATCAAAATCAAGTAACTTTCATTCAACTCATCTTACTAGAATGCAAAGTATTTTTTTCATGAAAATCTTAATCATACCAGGACTAATTTTATCCAAAAATTTCATTCCACAGGTAATTTCAAAAAAATAATCACTAATCTATTAAATCATCAACACATATCATTTATAGTTATTTTGTCAAAGAGAACGAACACTCGTCATGAGTATTTGATTCATACACATCTTATCACATAAATTTATGTCATGCATGGATAAAATTTCTACACGTAACAATATCAAGGTGAAAGATGTGAAGCATCATACTAATACAATCATAGTCAAAAGTGTAAAACAATAAATTAGTACAACCACATTGAATAAAAATTCAGTAGAAGAAAGTAAGGGATACAATCATATTGAGTAGCAAGACAAATCAATGCAACCATACCATACAACCCTATTGAATCAAGTCTCAAGAAAATATAAATAGTGATGCTTACCCAATAATAATATGCCGAACTCAGTTGCTGTCATTATCATGCGGGGCATGGTGTGATAAAGAATGTTGGCTATCTTGTCCTCAAAGATGCACCTTCTGAAAATTTAACCTATGCATTTCTAGATATATAAGGCTCAGCCCAAAAATAGTATCTTACCATAACTAAAAAAATATTCTCCTCAAAGGACAATCAGAGTTGTCACTGAAAGTCTAAGGTGGGTGCCGGTGGAAGGAGCTGATACAGGCAGGAAACATAAGTAGAACAGATGCTAGCTGAAGAGCTGCTAGTTGAGAAGGATGAATCGCCAATGCTAGAGTGAGAATGAGTAGTCTCTAGTGGCCTGCTGGAGATTACGAATCTAAGGTGAAGTTGTCGGCTAGTGGTTGGCGAGAGATGATGCTGCATAGCTAGAAAAATCAGAGTCACTAATGATGAAGATTCTGCTGTTGGAAAGAAAGAAAATAAAATAAAAAATAAAAAAAATAAAATGTAGCTTCCAATAGCAATTGCAGAGATGATGAAATAAAGGTGCCAGCTAGCTGGGAACAGTTGTGATGCTGCTGGCTGGCTGGAAAATAGCAGATCTATATATGAAGTGCTTTGTTGGTGTGGCTGTAGAAACAAAGGAGTAAGCGTGGAAATAGAAGCATATAAGTGAGCCACTAGTGCTATAAACAATTGATAGCGGAAATCAAAGGAGCTGTTGGTGGAGAATATGCTAATGGCTAGAGATTACCGCCACCTAGATTGGTCGGCGAGAGGAAATCAGCAGGCTATGCCATCAACTTCATTCATTTCTCCATGGTGTCTTAGAACTTGGGCAGTGGTAATAATTCTTAAAAAATATATAAAAAAATTGCATGATCATTGTAATAAATAATTGAGGCTAACAAAAAACCTAAGTCAATTTTTTTAGTGCATTTGACATGAATTTGTATAATATTGAGAATAATTTCTATGAAATAACAAAGTTTTAAAAAAATTGTAAAAAATTTACATAATCATTGTAATAATAATTTGAGGCTAACAACAATACCTAACTCAATTTTTGAGTATATTTGATATGGATTTCTACGATATTGACAAGAATTTCTAAGAAATAAAAAAATTTACATGATCATTGTAATAACTATTTGAGGCTAACAACAACCCTGAGTCGAATTCTTGAGTGCATTTGATATAGATTTCTACGATATTGACAAGAATTTCTAAAAAAATTCTTAAAAAATATAAAAAATTTACATGATCATTGTAATAACTATTTGAGGCTAACAACAAACGCTAACTGAATTTTTGAGTGCATTTGATATGGATTTCTATGATATTGATAAGAATTTCTACGGAATAAAAAAATATAAAAACTTTGCATGATCATTGTAATAACTATTTGAGGCTAACAATAACCCCTAACTCAATTTTTGAGTGTATTTGACATGGATTTCTATGATATTTACAAGAATTTCTATGAAATAAAAAAAATTTTAAAAAAATAAAAATTTGCATGATCATTGGAATAAATATTTGAGGCTAACAGCAACGCTATATCAATTTTTGAGTGCATTTGATATGATTTTCTATGATATTGATAAGAATTTATATGAAAGAAAATTTTGAAAAATATATAAAAAAATTGTATGATTATTGTAATAACTATTTGAGGCTAACAGCAACCCCTAACCTAATTATTTTAATATATTTAATAAGAATTTCTAGGATATTGAATTGAATTTCTATGAAATAAAAATAATTTCAAAATATTTATAAAATTTGATTTATCCTTGAATGATTACGAAGTGAAAGAAGTTTTCTTTCTTAAGCTAGCGATGAACAATTGAAGTGGCAAAATTGGTAGGGTAAGCAGCACGGCAACTAGGGCAGGATTTCCGAAAGCTGGTGATGAACTATATAAGGGGAGATGGTGAGGAGAGTGAGAGGAGGGAGGAGAGGAGACGCCAATGAGGGTAAGGAGTTTTTCAACGAGTGTGACAGCAGGGAAGACCGGCAAGGGCAAAAGCATGGCGAGAGACGGGTGAAAATGTTTTCGACTGGGTAGAAGGGGTGTTCAGGTGACGAGAAGAAGAGTTTAGTGAGGAGAGAGAATAGTTAACGGGAGTAAATGCTACTATGTTACCTATTTTTGAGAGTGGCTTTCATGAATGGTGGGGATAGACCCTGCCTATGATAACTAGAATTTTTTTTCTTTTTCTGTGTAATAGTATACCTAGCAAAATCTAACCCGACCCGACTCGACACGAAGTTAGGCGGGTTCGGGTCAGCCATAATCATATTCGGGTCATAAATAGGTCAACCCATTTATGACCCAAAAATAATTGGGTCATGTTAGGTTGTAAACGGGTTGACTTGCTTAATTCGATTACATTATATATTTATATAAAAAAAATTTAAATGTAGGCTCACCTAACTCCCATTGCTATCAATTTGTTATATATGTTTCAAATATGAATGATAAATGGGTTATTCGGGTCGTGTCGGTTTGACCCGATTATATTCGGGTCGTGTTCATATTATACAGTTTGATTCAATTAATTAAATGGATCGTGTTTGGGTTGGTTTAATCGGGTGACGGGTCACAGTTAACACGACCCGTTTATGACTTGTTGACCCGAATTGCCAGGTGTATGTAAATCCATTATCTAATCAGAAGAAATCAAGTGATTAGGTGTAATAGAATGTTCGATAGTTTGATCTCACAATTTTCAGAAGTCGAGGAACTTAGCCAATAGTAGATAGAAAAATCAATTAAGTGTACACATTACTCATGTTAATCCAATCCATCCAAATCTACTTGTTGGGATCAACTCAAATGTATTATTAAGGATGCAAAACTCCAATTGCTAATAATGATATTAGACTTCAACTTATTTCCTTAGGTACCACTGCTAATTTTTCGCAGTGCGAAGTAGAGGAGTCTCTCTTAGATTTCAACTCATGTTCTTAGGTATGATTACACGAAAATATATAGTAACTTTTGTGCCATTTGATAGACCTTTTTGTGTCATATTCATGCTCTTTTGCTTGTTTTTAAGACATATTTATCAAATATTACAAAATCTATACCATTTCTTATTTTTGATGATTTTTAGGTAAAAAGTGTCCTATTTTGATGGATTTTGAAAGATTTGAGCACGCCAATGAATTCCAGACGGCGAGACAAAGCTACCCATCAAATTTCACGAAAATCAGAGCTTCAAACTAAAATACGGTAGGGCCGTAATCTAAATTACGGTACCGTATTTTCACTGAACCTACAGAACAAAACACAGCACTACCGTAATTTCTGAGCACTGTCGTATTTTGTGATGATTCTGTACAAAAAGTTTTGCAAGAATTACAGCACTGCCGTAATGGATATCACGGGCCGTATTTCGAGTCAATTTTTCACCCGAGAGATTTGAAAAAAATATGGCACCGCCATAAAGAATTTCATGGTACCTAATTCTGGATGATTTGTGCATCGAGAACTTCTACTGCAATAACGGCACTACCATAACTGTTTTCACGGCCGTAATTGCAACCTGGACGCGTGATTCTTCCGTACCTTTTGAAGCCCGAATCTTGCGCTGATAATTTCAGATGATCCAGACCACCTAATTGAGATCTGAAAGAAGCTATAAACTCGTCTCAACTAGGAGAAGAAAAAGAGAGCAGAAGCCCTAATTTTCATACACTGTCTAGAGAGAAATTAACGAAGGCGTCCTTAGGGTTCGGCCTCATGCCGAGAGGCGTAGAGGCCACCTCAGGCGGCAATTTTCAAAAGGAAGCTTCGCCTGGAGGAGGAGACGATATCCCAGATGTTTCTGAGTGAAAGGAGGTTGATCAGAGGAGAAATCAAAGAAATTGCGGGCGCCTGCACTGTTCATCACGAAAATTACTGCTGTAATTTTCATTACAGTCGTGCTTTTAGTTGTTTTTCGCCTTTTTATTTGATTTCTGATCATTCTAACTATGGTTTATTGTAATTCTTCATCCATGCTAGCTTAGACATCTTTTGGGACATGAGGTGTAAATCCCCTTGATTTTATATGACTAGATAATTTTTATTTTATCATGATAACTTTACTATGATAATTTTACTTATGTGATGAATGCCTTTAATTATCCGAAGATTCATATTGTTAGCATATTTTAGAGTTTTCGCGATATGGACCGAAAGGTGATTTGCTTGAGAACTTGGAACCCTAAAATTGAATGTTAGGATCTCATCGTAAGAAATTTGGTTTGTTCTTATTTCTCGATTTTTGAAGTATATTGCCATGTTAATAATCTAAATTTAGGATTGAGTTACTGTGATAAATGTGAAGATACTACAAGAAATTGAGTATTGGATCGTTGGAGAACCATAAGTAGAACTTGTGTTGAGATTCGGATGCATGAAAGTGATCCTTGAGTTTCCACTTGAGATGATTGATTTAGAATTCAGATGCATGAAAGTGATCCTTGATTTTTTTATTTAAGATTTACTTATCTTCAGCATTGAATAAATCCTGTATGAAAGTGAGCATTGGTTCTTTGTAAATTGTCTGTGCGAAAGCGAGATGATTTCTTTATGAAGTAAATTATGTCTTTATCATCATAAATTTTGATTGACGAGCATCTATTCATATCTAGTCATGGAAGTTAAGGTAGATGAAACCCTAGTCCCAGTTTTCTCTCTGACTATCTGTACGCTCTTTCTATCATTTACTAGCATCACATTCGATTTGCTTAGCTAGTGAGAAAATAACTATTTGGTACTTAACAAGTAGGTTTCTGTGGTTCGATATCTTTTTATTACTTCGAAGTATATGTGCACTTGCGGACACAACAAGTCTTTGGCGTCGTTGCCGGGGACCTTAGTTTTGTTAATATGAAAATAGTTGTTTGTATTGCTAGACTAAGTTTTATTTGTTTTTAGTTTTAACTTTGTTTTCTGTTTTTGCAGGTTTTGGATTTTCACAAATTGTGATAGAACTGTGATTTCTGAATTTTTTTTTAATTTGCTTGTGTTTTATATTACTTTCTATTCTAAGAAAATTTAAAAAAAAAATATTTTGATTGATTGGTGTTGGATAATCTTTTTGTTCTTGATAGATTTGAAGATATGTCTTTTAATCATTACTCGTGGGCAACTGAAAGAGGTGAGGTATACATACCACAAGGTAAGTATGAAAATGATTCATTCTGCACTCTTGCAAACAAATTGAAATTACACTCTTATATGCATCCTTCTAGGACATCTTATTCTTCTATTAGATGTGATATTTATGGATGTTTTGATCATTATACTTCAGATTGCCAATTTTTAACTCCTCCAAATCATGTTTTTGAACCATACTTTGAGGATACTGAGAAATCTAGGTTAAAACCCATGCTTGAAAAATTCATGACAAATCGAAGTAAGAAAATTGAAGATCTTAAAGGGATAATTAGTTTGCTTGCTTCTCAAGTAAGATCTTTAACAACTCATAAGAAAAGTTTGGAAACCCAGATAGCACTACAAGCTTGTTCATTTGATTTGGAAACTGAAGAAATTGATTTAGAAAAGTTCCCTTCTAATTTTGATTGTTTTGAAATTGATTCTTTTGTGAACATTAATGAATCTCACTCTGATTTTGATGATTGTAAAATTGATTCATTTGATAATTTATTTATGGAAAAGTTTGGGGAAATTGATTTTGAAAAATCCCCTTTTGATTCTAGTCAAAGTTATGAAATTGATTCCTTTGATGATATATTATTTATGGTTAAATCTGATTCTTACGATTCTGAGATTGATTTTTCTGATGATGAATTATTTGTGAAAAGACATGAGGAAATTGAAAATGATTTGAAAATTATAAATATTGATGAATCTCACTCTGATGTTTTGCCCATATCTACTATTCACTCTTTTGATTTATTTGAAAAATTATGCTTTGTTGAAGAATCTAATGTGAGACAGAAAAATTATTTTGATGATCCAATACTTGAATCTTTTGATCAAAGTCCTATTGCAATTGAAGATATAAATTTGAAAAAAGGACTAATGATTTTGCTTACTGATAAATATAAGAAGATCATCAAATATCCATTGAGTGGAATTGAAAATTTTGATTTTGATTTCTGCATATTTGAGAAAGCCATGTCGATCTTGATTTATATGAAATTTTGGATGTTTGGATTAGTGCCTAAACTTTTAGCACAACGGAAATGCAGAAAATTGTATGCTATTTACTATGGTACCGATCCACCTGCTTTGCCATGAAATTTGATTTTTGGTCAAGCTATGGATATAAAAATTAGCGCTTCTTGGGAGGTAACCCAAGCACTCTTACTTTGCTCAGTTTCTTTTATTTTAGTTTATTTTTAGAGTTAATTTTTCTTTCCTTTTAGCAGGAAAAAATTGAACTTTGCGCAAAATATGGCACTGCCATAATAAAAATCACGGTAGCATAATTTTGGTCCTTTTTCGACCAGAAACTCTTGAGAGTTTTACGGCAGTGCCGTAACCATTTTTACGGTACCGTAATTTTGAGTATTTTTTTACCCGAGAGTTTTCCGAAATTTTGTAAAAAAATATGGCAGTACCGTAACCATTTTCACGGTACCATAATTTTAGGCAATTTTTGACCCAAAAGTTCTTTGAGTTTTACGGTAGTGCTGTAACCATTTTTACGGTGTCGTAATTCCATCATATTTCTTACCCCGATAATTTTGTGCATATTACGGCACTGCCGTAAGTAATTTCATGCCCGTAATTTGAATCCTGCATTATGCTTATCTGATTATGTGTTTTCTGGTACTAATTTTAAGAAACTGGGGTGGTAAAATTTTTGATCTTTGGCATAGTTTGGAAGTACTCATCTTTGTTTATTATTCAGATATTTTTATTGAATTTTAAAGTCCATGGATCATCCTATAACACATAGCAACTTTTCGTACTTTATTAATTTCTGTAATAGTTTTGTTTGACTGATCTGATTAGCATTTTTGCTGCAGATTTTTAAGATGCTTTGATCAGTTGGAACCCTGATCTTCCACTTGAAATTTGAAGCACATGTTTCATTCTATCTCTTGGATTTGTTGTTTTCATCAAAATATTTTCTGATCATTCTAGGAAGCATGACAACTTTTGGTAAATGATTAATTTCTGTGCAGTTTTTCATTTAGAAATCTGAGCAGCCTTCTTTCTGTTAATACCCTAAATTCCTGATAGATTTTGATCCTTTAATTTTCATACGCCCGGAAAGAACAAATTTTATTCTACTTCATGGTTCTGTCTATTTTCTTTATGGATCATTAAATCTTATTCTTGGGTATAACTACTTTTCGTAATTGAATCAGTAGGCTGCTCTGCTATCCTTGGACACCTGCAGCTTCTTCTCCAGATTCGTAGTGCCTCAGATTACCAGCCATTGCCGATTCTTCAGCGCTCATCATCTTCAGATCTTCTAGTCGGCAATCTACTTCCAACTACATCGCTTTCCACCAGAAAAATTTGCCGGAGCACCACCAGCAACCTCTTACTTCTTCTGCTGCCTCTGTTTCTATTGATGTTATTTTTGTAGTAGAATCTTCATTTAGTGACTTTGATTTTATTTTATCTATCCAACATCATCTCTCGCCGCCCACCAGCCGACGACTTTGCCTCCAGGACTGTAGTCTCCAGCAGGCCACTGGAGACTACTCATCATCACTCTACTGTCGGCACTATCATTTTCATTGCTAGCAGCTCTTCAGCTAACATCTGTTCCACTTCTGCTTCTTGCCTGCAACAGCTCTTTCTATTGGCACCCTCTTTGGACCACTGATGATATCTCTGATTTCTATTTTAGTTCAAGTAAGATACTATTTTTCATTTGAGCCTTATGTATTTGAAAATTGTGCATGAAAATTTTCAGAAGGCGCATCTTTGGACCCTGGCGCATCTGGCCTGACGCTACACCCCGGATGATGATTGAGCTTGCTATATAGTTTTTTGAGTATTGTTTGCACTTTCTAGTGATCTTATTCAATATGGTTATTGTTGGGAAACCCCGGGGACATTTTACAATTTTCAGAGTTATAGACATACATTTTTCGCAGCGGAAGAATGTCCCCGAAACAGGCCGGTCCCAAAAACCCAGTGAAGATCGCAAGCAAGGGAGTCGACACGATGAGTTAGTAAGTACCTTAGGAGCAATATGGAGCGATGCCGATGTAGGCGTCCAAGTGTGCGCCCTCTGCAGTCTCGCACACACGGATCTCTTGAGTTCTCTTCTTCCACTCCCGGTGCTAGCCTCGGGAAGAAGATCCAAGCCTTAGGAAGATGTTTTATTTCTCTTGCGCCACCTAGAGAAAAGATGCGCCAAGTGAAGAGGGAAAACTACCCAAGCCGCCAAGCCCTAGATCTCTTTGCGCCAAGAGGAAAGGAAGAGGCTTGCGGTTATGGAAGATGCACCCTTGCTCCAAGCACTCGCCCCTCTCCTTGTGTTCACGCCTTCAAGGATTGATTACTTACAAGAGGGGGCGACTAGGGTCACATTTATAGGGCAAGAGGCGGTTAGGGTAATGGCTAGGATCATGACAAGTGTAGGGCTAGGATGAGGAGGTTTGAGACAAGGAAAGTCTCCAAGACATTTCCATAATTCTCATTCAACCTTTCCTTTTGTTCCCACGCCTTTCCTTGTGCGCCAAGGCCTTGCCTTGCGCCTCAAGCCATGCCATAGAGGCATTCATTCCATCCTAGCAAGAGAGGGGGAGGCGCCCTTTACTTCCATAATGAAGCAAAGGCGCCAACATGACCCCATTATGCCCCTAGGCGCTTAATGGTTCATGTTTCTCCCCATTATACCCTTTTAACCTCTCATCTCTTCATGAGAACTTGTCATTGGGCCTCATTGGATAATGAGCTAGCCCAAACTTCATTACATGGGTTGATTAAGCACTTGGATCCAATCCAATAGAACCCTAATCCAAATGTGACCAACCATGGTCAAATACGGGGCAACCTGCCAAAAATGAAGTTTGGCTCCAATAACATTCTTCCATCTCATCAGGCCCATTGGTGCTGATGAATTCTCCCAATTAGATCCGAGTTATCCAATAACCCGATCATAAGACTTCCCGATCAATACGAGAACTCAAGTATCAAGGTGTGCGACCCTGTAGTTTCCTCTGACGCTGGCAGTGCTGACCAGAGGTCATCACAAGCAGTGAGTGGCACCTAGCAGTGCATCGCTGCTACCCAGGTTGTTGGAATGGATATCGACATCGACATCCCCATCATCGCAACTAGGTACAGATGCATTACAGTCTCTTTGCCGTACTGATATCCGATTGGACAAGTGTGTCACCACTTGTTTTCATCCAATCACATGGCTATGACTAAAACAGGTTCTCACCTGGGTATGGCCATACACTCTCAGTCATAGAACCATAAAGGAGCTCCATGGATATCATACTTCCCTAGGGAAGGGGCAAATCCTATGTCTGTCCATTGATCTTCTCATATGGGTCGTGACATGCTCAATAACAACCGTTATGACCTCCCAGCTACGGCAAGGTGTTAGGTTGTATCAAAGCAAGTCCCTAACCATATAGAATGATCAATGACCTCAAGTCAAGGGATCAATGCATCTCCTGTCACTTATGAGGATAACTCATGACACCAAGTCATAGCCTCATAGCGGGTCTATCCAGTATATCCTCCAATGATATACCCATGTGTCTGCGTTAGCACCGCGTGACTAACCAGCCCACATACCAGTCTCTCAAGTACCAGAGCTGTCCCATATCCACTCAGGTACATTGACTGGGGACAATCATTTGAGCACAGATCCAATCTGTCTCCAGGGACATTATCATGTAAGTACACAATCGCAGGTGTAGTCAAACAATGATAAAGACAATGCCAGAATGATATATAAATATCAATGTCAAGTAGTACATAAGTTGACCAAAACTAGGTCCTAGGGCATATACACCAACAGTTATATGGTATTGCTACTTGATTTGTTTTGCTATTTGCTATGATTGTATCACCTCTAAGATTTCTATTCGATGTCATTTCAGGAATCTATTATTTTACACTTTTGATCATGATTGTATGAGTTTGATGTTTCACACCTTTTGCATTAATATTGACATTTTTGATGTTTAAATTTTTTATGACTTGAATCCATGTGATATGTAGGGTGGATTTTTCTATGATGAATGTTTATGCATGTCGATGCCTATGAATGGAGATATACCTATTATGCTGAATTTATTTATTCAATATATATCTACTTGTTGAAATCCTTCATTGATTGATGCATATAGTTTTGGGTAGGTATGTTGTTTGATGAATACAATATAAGAGTGAAACATCTTTCTTGAATAAAATGAGCATATGAGTGTAATTTTTGAATTAATGTCAATTGAATAACCTAGTTGATGTTTAATTTATCTTACTATTTGTTGGGAAGAAAGAGTCCAAGATCCAAAAAGAGAGAGAGAGACTCCACTACTTGGCACTGCGTAAAATTGGCAGTGGTACTAAAGATATGAGAGTCTGTAAAAAGAGAGAGAGAAAAAGAAAATGACTCCTCTACTTGGCATTGCGTAAAATTGACAGTGGCACCGAAGATAAGAGTTGAATTCCAAATAAAAAGTGAGTATCTATGTGGGTGTATGCCATAAAAAAAAATAATAAAAAAAAAAGAGAGAGGAAGAAAGGTTTTGAATGGAAAATGATTTAGGAGACTGAGATTCTATTTATTATGCGAGTTGCGAAATTTATTTCATGAGTGATTATATTTTAGAAATTTATTTTTCATAAAAGAGCATATTTTCCTTACTTAACATTGTTCTTTATTTATTAGCTTGAGGACAAGCAAAGTTTGAGTCTTATGTGTTTGATAACACCAAAATATATAGTAAATTTTGTGCCATTTGATAGACCTTTCTGTGTCATATTCATGCTCTTTTGCTTGTTTTTAAGCCTTATTTGTCAAATATTGCGAAATCTACACCATTTCTTGTTTTTGATGATTTTCAGGTAAAAAGTGCTATATTTTGATGGATTTTGAAAGATTTGAGCACGCCAATGAATTCCAGACGTTGAGACAAAGCTACCCGTCAAATTTCACGAAAATCAGAGCTTTAGACCAAAATACGGTAGGGCCGTAATCTAAATTACGGTAGCGTATATTCACTACACCTATAGAACAAAACACGACACTACCATAATTTTTGAGCACTGCTGTATTTTGGGACGATTCTGTACAAAATGTTTTGCAAGAATTACGGCACTGCCATAATTGATATCACGGGCCGTATTTCGAGTCCATTTTTCACCCGAGAGCTTTGATGAAAATACGGCACCGCCGTAAAGAATTTCACGGTGCCGTAATTGCGGATGATTTCTGCACCGAGAACTTCTGCTGCAATTACGACACTGCCGTAACTGTTTTCACGGCCGTAATTTCAACCTGGACGTGCGATTCCTCCGGACTTCTTGAAGCCCGAATATTGCGCAGACGATTTCGGATGATCTAGACCACCAAATTGAGATCCGAAAGAAGCTATAAACTCGGCTCAACGAGGAGAAGAAAAAGAGAGCAGAAGCCCTAATTTTCATCTACTGTCCATAGAGAAATCAATGAAGGCGTCCTTAGGGTTCGGCCTCACGCCGAGAGGCATAGAGGCCACCTCAGGCCACGATTTTCACAAGGATGCTTTACCTGGAGGAGGAGACGATATCGCAGAAGCTTCAGAGCGAAAGGAGGTCGATCGGAGGAGAAATCAAAGAAATTGCAAGTGCCTGCATTGTTCATCACGGAAATTATGGCTATAATTTTCATTATAGTCGTGCTGTTAGTTGTTTTTCCTTTCTGTTCAATTTCTGATCATTCTAACTATGGTTTATTGTAATTGTTCATCCATGCTAGCTTAGACATCTTTTGGGACATGGGGTGTAATCCCCTTGATTTTATATGACTAGATTATTTTTATTTCATCATGATAATTTTACTTATATGATGAATGCCTTTAATTCTCCGAAGAGTCATATTATTAGCATGTTTTAGAGTTTTTGCGATATGGACTGAAAGGTGATTTGCTTGAGAACTTAGAACCCTAAAATTGAATGTTAGGAACTCATCGTAAGAAATTAGGGTTTTTTTATTTTTCGATTTTAGAAGTATATTGTCATGTTGATAATCTGAATTTAGGATTGAGTTACTGTGATAAACGTGAAGATACTGCAAGAAATTGAGTATTGGATCGTTGGAGAACCATAAGTAGAACTTGTGTTGAGATTCAGATGCATGAAAGTGATCCTTGAGTTTCCACTTGAGATGATTGATTTAGAATTCGGATGCATGAAAGTGATCTTTGAGTTCATTATCAAAGATTTACTTATCTTCAGCATTGAATAAATCCTGCATGAAAGTGAGGATTGGTCCTTTGTAAATTGTTTGCGTGAAAGCGAGATGATTTCTTTATGAAGTAAATTATATCTTTATCATGATAAAATTTGATTGATGAGCATCTATTCATATCTAGTCGTGGAAGTTAAGGTGGATGAAACCCTAGTCCTAGTTTTCTCTCTGACTATCTGTACGCTCTTTCTATCGTTTACTAGCATCACATTCGATTTGCTTAGCTAGTGAGAAAACAACTATTTAGTACTTAACACGTAGCTCTCTGTGGTTCGATATATTTTTATTAATTTGAAGTATCCATGCACTTGTGGAGACAACAAGGTACCACTGCCAATTTTTCGCAGTGCCAAGTAGAAGAATCTAAGAGTTTTTTTTTTAACTTTTTTTTCGAATGTAACATAAGGTGCAAATAAGACTTTTCAACACATTACAAATGCAGTTTTCTCCCAACAAGACAAAGGACTTCAAGGGATGAATAAGTAGATGAGTATCTCACTATGAATTTACATGCATAATTCCAGCATATATTCTTTAAACATTCTAAGAAATATTTGACCCACTAATGAACAGTCTAGAGCAATCCAAATCATAAGATTTCAAAATCATAGAGTAAATAGATATGATCATAGAGTATCTCTAATTAGATATTGCATTCAACAGGTCATGATTATTCCAAACCAAACATGAATTCAATTTCAACAATTGGGCTCAGCTATCATAGGATAAAAGTTTTACCACTTCATCATAGTATATACATATCAAACATGACCACATGCACGACTCAAGATCAATTCATCCTTAGTGTGACACAAGATATCATATCAAAGCATGTCATGCAATACTACGATAAGGCATAAAAATAACAGATCTGAAATTGCCAAAACATCATACATCGCAGTCAGGGGCCTGAAGATGGGACCAGGCCCATGAATAGTGGCATATAGGAACAATGCCAAATGAATAACATCTAGTCAAAGTCATAGTAACAAACACATAAGTCAGCAAAATAGTAAAGCAGTAGGAGATATGAAACTAGAGAGGAGACAGCTCACCCACTTTGAATGTCGCATAGTCCTTTATGCGAAGCCGTGTACATGAGAGGAGTAGGTGGGAGGCCGAGCGCTGGGGACTCTACTTCTTCCGTCGTGACTTAGAGCTAGAAGCCTTGGAGCTCTTGCCCTTACCACGAGACATGTAATCTAGCTCATCCTCCTCGTTTGAAGAGATGGCTACACGCGCCATGTTCTCTTTGGACAGAAAGGCCAGCCGGTCATCCATGGCAGAGAGCTTCTCCCAGACTGAGCCCGTCATCTTATGCTGTCGCTGCATACCTGCCTCCATAGCTTCCCAATGCGTGGAGTGCTCTTGACGGATACAGGAGAGAGTGGAATCCATCTGGTCCTGCACCTCCCTCTGATGAACCTGCTCCTCCTGTATCTCTAGGAGGATGCCATCATTGACCCGGTAGAAGAAGAACTGCCAAAATGAAATACATTTGGGGTTGGGGGCGCCGTATCAACTGAGTTAGGCTAAGGGTCTGCGGCGGGCTATATGCGCCAGTTTGCTTGCATGCGCACTATGGTGTGCTCAGTGTTCAGCAGTGGTAGGTAAAATTGGCTTCCTTTAAATATAAGGCAATAGGAGTCACCCCGGCAAATGATGAGCTTCATGGAAACACACGACTCAATCTCGAGCCGGTTGTTTCCACTTGCTTCCATGGTGCCATAAGGGATAACCCCTAGGGAAACAGCTAATAGGGTGACCAAACCACCCATGACGATCTCCCCCTTATGTGAATGGGCGATGCGGCTAAACTGCTTAGCCAAATAATACCCCGAGTCAACTCTGAAAGAATGAAGCATACACCATAAGTAAAATAATTCGGACTGGTGTACCATAACATTGCTTTCCCTGTGGCCAAAAATCGTGTGGGCAAGAACGCGATGGACATATCGAATAACCGATTTGCAAATGCTGGACGCCCGAGCAACACGCGTGGAGTAGATGTGTTCGTTTGTTATCGCTCCCCAGAAACCCTACTCGGTGTACTCAGTCGGTGTCTTTCACGTGCAAGATTCTGGGAAGCCATAAATACTACGCAGCTGCGATAGGGATAGAGAGCGTTCGATGTTACCCATCTGGAAGGTGAGTCGCCCAGGGTCTTGGTCGAGGATAGTATCAGCCTTCACGTCAATAGAACTGAAGAATTCAAATGTGACCCCCAACGTATGTGGGGCGTACCATCCGCTGAAATTGATCCCAACTGATGTTTGAATACATGAACTCTACATTGTTGAATAGGCCAAGCATGCTCAATGTCCCTCGGTGGAGGTAACGAGTGTTGATCACCTTGCATTGGAGGAGTTCGTTGTATCTGTCTTCTTGCTCTGCATTGCAGAAGATGATGCCAAACTCGTTCAGCATTGCAGCAGGGGCTTGCGTCTATCAGGAGGATGATGCTTGTTTGCGACGGAGGCGAAGGTGTGTATTCGTCTTCGTCAGTCGATGAGTCAGAGACGGGCCGAGGATCGCGGTGACGAGAGACCAACACCTTCCTTTTTGGTGCCATGGTAGAGCAAGAGAACTCGTTCAGGGCCCTTGGTGGAGTTGAGGAGGACAAATAAGTCGATCGGAAGCTGCAACGGATGCAGGCGGCGGAAAAGTCGCAAATTTGGGAAAAAGAACCAGAAATCCATTGCAAATCCCTAATTTAGAGGACGCTGACGTTGGGGGAAATCCAGATCGCGTAGGAAGAAATCATCCTAGAGTATTGAGGAGAAGGAAGATCGCCTGAAGTGGGAGAATCGTGAGGCAAGGGGCTGGTGGCACACGGATTGGGCAAAAACCCTACACTTGACTTTCCATAAATACGGTAGACGAAAAATTGAAATCAACGGTGAACCCCGCCTAGTTCACCTGCCAGTGAAATGCTCTAGAGGAGTTCAGCTTTATCAGAAATACGGGCGAACCCTATGGGGTTCACCTGCCCATGAAATCTTTCAGATATTTTTAGCATACTCAAAATCATGGGTGAACCCCACTGGGTTCACCTACCAGTGAAGTTCTCTATAGGAAAAATGCAGTGCCCAAATACAGTAGATTTCGTGGGTGATCCCTATGGGGTTCACCTAGCCGTGAAGTCCTCTAGAAGAACCTTAACATCCCAAACCAAAATACTCCATCATCGATCGCTGAAATCACTCTGCTGCCACAAAAATTTCTATAAAAACAAGATTTTCTATACGCACAGTAGACTTCCCGGGTGAACCCCTTGGGATTCACCTACCTGTGAAGTTTTTTGTACAGCTCAAAAGTCTCCTCTCGAATACCCCGTTTTCTAAATAGGTTTCTACAACACAAAAGGACCCTAAATCAGTAAGAATTCGTAAACTATCATGTAAAACAAAGCAGAACAAGTCAACTACGAAGTCCATCTAATAACCATGAAAAAGAACACAACAATAACTAAATAAGCAAAAACTTGGGTTGCCTCCCAAGAGCACTAGTTTAAGGTCAATAACTCGACCCAAAGAGTTCTCAAGTCATTAAGTTTGTGGGGTCTGAAAGGGAAAGTACAACCCCTTCCTCAACCTGCTCATCCTCGAAGTAATGTTTGAGTCGATGTCCGTTTACAGTGAAGCTTCCTATGCATTCTATCCAGATAGAGACGGCGCCATAAGGTTGCACATGTTGTACCACAAAGGGGCCGGACCACCTCGTTCAAAGCTTCCCTAGAAACAATTAAAGCCTGGAGTTGAAAAGTAACACCTTGTCCCCTTCACAAAATTCTTTCTTCACTATGCGCTTATCATGCCAATATTTGGTGTGTGCCTTGTAGATCTTGGCAGTTTCATATGCATAAAGGCGCATCTCCTCCAACTCATCAAGTTGCAGCTTTCTCTTCTCACCGGTAATCTTGAAGTCATAGTTATTTTGCTTCACAGCCCAAAATGCCCTATGCTCAAGTTCAACAAGTAAGTGACAGGTTTTCCTATAAATGATTTGGAGAGGAGACATACCGAGGGTTGTCTTGTAGGCGGTTCTGTAGGCCCATAGAGCATCAGGTAATTTTAGTGCCCAATCCTTCCGTGAATTTGATACAGTTTTCTGAAGGATCTGCTTGATTTCCCTATTAGAAACCTCTACCTGACCACTAGTTTGAGGATGATAGGTGTTGTAATCCGCAAATGCATAGATACTCGAAGTAATAAAAAGATATCGAACCACAGAGACCTTGTTTACCAATTACCGAAGAATTGATTTCTTACTAGCTAGGCAATCCGAATACGATGAAGCAAACGATCAAAAATTGCACGAAAAAATATCAGAGAAGAAAACTGGGACTAGGGGTTCATCTACCTTAATTTTAATGACTAGAAGGAAATAAAGTATTGTTAGTCAAATTTCATTATGATAAAGATATAATTTACTTCATAAAGGAATTATCTCGCTCTCACGCAGATAATTATACAAAGAACCAATCCGCACTCTCGTGCAGGATCTATTCAATGCTGAAGATAAGTATATTGTTGACAAAGAACTCAAGGATCACTCTCGTGCATCCGAATTCTAAGTCAAAACATCTCAAGAGAAACTATGTATTCTCATACCATAATTTCTTAGGTTCTACTTAAGGTTCTCCAATGATCAGATATTTAATCTCTTACAATATCAAATCAAGTCTAACATAATAACTCAATCCAGAGATCAGAAAATCAACATGGCAATAAAACTACTAAAAATCAGAATTAAGAACAATACCTAATCTCTTACGATAAGTTCTAAACTCAATGATTCTAGGGTTCCAAATTTTGCAATCAACATCTTAGTCAATTTCACAAAATTATAAAACATGCTAAAAATATGAGACTAAGGAGAATTATAAGCAATCATCATATAAGTAGAATTATCATAACAAAATCATCCTGACAAAATTAACAATGTCTAGTTATTAAGAAGTTAAGGCGACACCCCCATGTCCCGTAAGAA
Organism: Costus lasius; assembly: GCA_027563935.2. NCBI lineage: Eukaryota > Viridiplantae > Streptophyta > Magnoliopsida > Zingiberales > Costaceae > Costus > Costus lasius. The sequence goes on along the minus strand of CM050449.1, from coordinate 31,733,659 downwards.
AATTAAGCTAGCATGAGGGAAAGATTACAGTAAACCATAATTTCAGAGGATCAGAAGTCGAAAAGGAGAGAAAAATTACAAAACAGGGTGCTGTAATGAAATTACAGCACAGTAACATGCACTGGACGCGATGAACAGTGGCGACGTCCACTATTTCATATATTTCTCCCTCGATCAGACTCCTCTCGCTCTAAAACTTCTAGCGTATGTTATCCTCCTTCAGGAAAAGCTTCTTTCAAATTTCATGGCCGGAGGTGGCCTGTAAGCTGAGAATCGACGAACCCTAGAGCGACGGCGATTCTCCCAAATTCTCTATGGATCCCTAATAAAATTGTTCCTTCCCTTTCGAAAACATTCTCCTGCTAATTCTCAGCATTCCCCCCCCCCTTTCGGATCTTCAATTGGTGCCCTAAAGCCTGAGAAATCACGAATTTAAGTTTCTAGCTGAAGAATCGGGCATCTAGGTGAAAATTACGGCACCGTGATGGAAATTACGGTAGTGCCGTAATTGTTGTGAAATCTCTGAAATCTAGATAAGAAATTGGTCCGAAATTACGGTACTGTGAAGGATTTTATGGCAATACCGTAATTTGCCAAAAAATTCCAAAATTAAGCCGCCGTGGAAATCATTATGGTAGTGCCATAATTGCTTATTACGGCTGTAAAAATCGTTACGACACTACCGTAATTTTGCAAGAAAACTTGGTTTGACTTGAAATTTGAAGTGTAGTCTCCTCTTGATGATAAGAATCTGCCCATGTGTTGGATTTGCTTGTAAACCGATCAAAATGATGCCTTTTTACCTGAAATTGATCAAAAACCAAGAAAAGTGTAGATTCTAAAATATTTAATAAAAAAGGCATACAATAAGCAAATGAGCATGAATTATGACTCGAAAAGATGATGGAATAAGCAAGAAAGATGCTATGAAATTTAGAGTCATCAAATACATAAGGCTCAAACTTTGCTTGTCCTCATGCAAATAAAGAAATCAACACTGATTATGGAAAATAAACTTTCATATGACGAATAAATTTCTAAAATATAATCATCCATGGATAATTTCATCGATGTCACACAAAATTTCAAATAAATAAATCGTCCTCTGAACTTAATCTTTAAGACACAAAAACTCAATCAAATAAAATTTCGCAATGTGCATAGTAATAGAACTTCAATCTCATGAATAAATCTTGTTTTAGATTTTCATCCAATATGTTTTTGTTTACAGGAATAGGATTTCCAAATCTTTTTCCACTCAAATTTCTCTCTTTTCCCTTTTTATATGTCCTTGACATTTTCTAAATTGAGTACCACTCTCTTTCCGGTGACAAATTTAGAGTATGTTGGTCACATAACCAAACATAATAGAACACATATCTCATAAGTAGGAAGAATTTTCTTGAGATAGTGGAGTTAATGTCAAAGGAACTCTCTCTTGGAATGCATCCACATAGATACATACTTTTTATTTGGAACTTCAACTCTTGTCTTAGGTACCATTGTAAACACAATGCCAAGAAGAGGAGTTATTCTCTTTTTTTTTTTTATGGATTTGGATTTCTTCTTCCCAACAAAAAACATAAAAGATTTTAAAGGTAGACTAGATCAATCAATTGATATCAATCCAAAAACATATGCACATATGCACATTTTATTCAAAGGAATTATTTCACTTTAAGATTGCACTCATTAAACAATGTATTTACCCAAAATTTCATGCATCAATCAATGGAGAAAATTCCAGCAAATAAATTATATTAGAGAAATGAATTCATCATATTAAATTTATTTCCAATTTTCAGATATTGAAATGCATGATAATTCATTAAAAATTCCAGCATGGCAACTACTGTAATTTTAAAAAATCCCTACTACACATCCTTATTAAAGCAAATATTTTCAGCATATGACAAATATATCATTATCAAACTATCAAAAAGATCACATCATTCACAACATCATTCAAATTATACAACTAGATTGAATCAAATCATCCAAAATATCATAACACAATATCAAGTACAACCATATCAAAATAAAATCATCAAAAATATCAGTACAACCAAATCGAACAAATTCATCCACACCTAGCATCACAAAATATCAATACAACCATATCGAATCAAATATTAACTAATATCCAGAGACGAGGATCTGTAGCGAGCGGACACAAGAAGTATGACATAGTCATCCTTCCTACAAGAGAATAAATCCATCTTAAATCAAATAAAACTTAAGTAAGGAAAGATAGGGAAGGAGATACTCACAAAGTTCTCTACTAATCAGAATCTATCGCCTCCTCATCTCCATCAGCTGGCACGGCATCCATAGGATCTCCCAGAGAATCTCCTTCTCCACCACCTCTGTGCTTGAGACAAAGAGAGTCTTTGAACTCTTCAACATCATCATGAATATGCACCACGTAGTCAAAAATCCTCCCCACAGTGGAGGTCAGTTGATGAACATCTACAGAAAGTGCCTGGAAGCCAGGATCTAGGTGACTGTGCCACCCGCTCCGATCAGGGGCAGCACGACGTGAAGAAGATCATGTAGCTCCCTGTAGTGGTGGATCAGCAGCTCTAGATGGTGAAGAATCAATACCCATCCCAAATGGGTCATCACCCCAAGCAGCAGGTGGTGGTGGTACAGCATCCTCAGGTGCTGGAGTAGCATATGAAGCAGCAGGGGAAAGCTTCCAGTTTTCTGGGTTATGAACAGAGGTTCTTCTCAGGTTTGGTAATGGTAAGGTGGGAAGAACGGGCTATAGGACCAAGCAGTTGGTGTCTCCATCTCTCATTATCATCCTCATCGCTATGCAGGACTCAATGTCAAGGCGAGAATTGCCTCTAGCCACTTCAATACCATAGGGCTCAATCCCAAGAAAAAGAGCAATCGGAGTAAGAAATCCTCCTATCACAATTGAGCCTTTCTTAGCTCTAGCAACCTTATCTAAGTGCTTCATGAAGAAAAATGTCACATCTACAAAGTAACCGTGTAACATGCACCATAAAAAGAAGAGCTCGGTGTGTCAAACCATACCATCACTGTCTCCTTGCCCAAAGACAATATGTGCAAGAACCCGATGAATGTATCTGATGCAAGGGTTGGAAATACTGGTGGCTCTGGCTGATGATGGTGAAAATCTAGTCTCAGCTGTGATCTGACTCCAGAAAACATTCTCTATAAATCCAATAGGGGCCTCGGTGCGTCCCTCATTCGGCAGATGAAAAATATGCCTAATCTCTCTTAATGTAAGTTTCTTCTCTTCATTTGCCATTCTGAACTTGATTTCTCCCTTTGTTGGACCATTGGTATACTCATCCAAATCAACTTTCAAACTACTCAGCACCTCAAGAACAAGTGGCAGATAGGTTTGAGGGTCCATAGTGAAGAACCTTTTAGTGGCAATCTCATCAAACATCCAAAGCACATCTTCCTTAAGCCCTAAATGTTCCAATGCCCTCATGTCGGCATACTTTGTTTTGATGATGCGTCTGGTAAGAAGTTGATTGTAACACTGCTCCTGCACATGATCCCTGAATATGATGCCATAGGGGTTCAGTGTTGGAGGTGGAGCTGAGGATTCAGCTGCAGCCTTCCCCTTTCTCCTTGAAACCATTCTCTTGAAAGGAGACATGGTAATGGAAGCAAAAGATTTCAAAGTCAAGAAGAAACTGGAATAAACAGTGCTGTTACCCAATGGGGCGAGCAGGGCAGTCGAGCAGGGAAGAACAGCTAAAGAAAGCTGGTCGAATATGGTTTTCAGAGCAAACCTTGAGCTTCAAATCTCCTCTAGGATCCTTCCTCTACCTCTGGAGAGGATCTGGAAACAAATGGAAGTTGAATCGATTCTCAGACAAGAAGAAATCGAAAAGGGCGACTCTGCGCGAATGAACAGCTTCAGAGCTCGCTCGAGCTCGAAAATCCCAAGATCTGGAGCGGAAGTTGGTCGGAAATCTAAGCAAATCGATCAAGAAGAGTCGCCAGAGGGTTTTGGAAGTGAAAAATCGAAGATCGACACTGAGCCGAACGAAAAATTGCGTAAACCCTAAACTCCGAGCAGAAAAACCCTAAATACGGTAGCATAATTGTGTGGGGTCAGGGAAATTATGGCACCATAATGCGATTATGGGAGTGCTGTAAAACGCATGAAAACGAAGAAACTCTCGGGTCGAAAATCGCTTGAAAATACGGTGCCGTGAAGAAAAATACGGCACAGCCGTAAATTGCCCAAAAATATGAAAGTTTCTGTAAAGAAAAGACCTGAAAATACGGCAGCGTGAAAATCGTTATGGCGGTACCGTAAAATAATTACGGTACCGTGAAAAACGTTACGGCACTGCCGTAATTTCTAAAGAATACCCAAAACTTTCTGTTCAAAAATCGACCAAAAATACAACACCGTAAAGAAATTACGGTACCGCCGTAATTTACACAAAAACTCAAAAATCGCTGTTTAACTCAGAAAATTCAATTTTTGATTCACCTACAAAGAGAAAAATAAAAGTTAGTATGCAACTAAAATAAAAATTAAGACAATAATAAGAAAAACAAAAGAAAGACAAAAAGAATGCTTGGGTTGCCTCCCAAGAAGCATTAATTTTAGGTCATTAGTTTGACCGTTCAACACTCGGATTTGATCGTGGATGTATCATCAGTCGCCATATTGATTTCTCAGTGTTTTGTTCATGGCTTCTAGGAACATAAGGCTCATTCATGAAACAGTGTCCAATTTTACTCAAGAACCTTTTTCCTTCCTTAAACAGCCTTGATCTTCCTTTTCTCCTTCGTCTCTTCTTCTTCTTTGCTGCTTTCTCCTGAAATTCTTTATTCACACACTCAGATGATATGTCAGTTTCAAAATAAGAAGGATCATCAAATAAATTATGCACATCACTAACAAAATCATCAATTATATCAATCCTACAACACGATCCAGAATATGAAAGTTTGTTCAAAGAATTAGCAAGATCAAACTCAATTAAATTTTCACAGATATCAAAAGTGATTTTTCCTTTCTTAACATCTATATGTGCTCCTACTGTAGCCAAAAAGGGTCTCCCAAGGATGATAGGATTTTTATGTTTTTCTTTCATGTCAAGGACTACAAAATCAGTAGGAATAAAATACTCACCTATTTTGATTGGAACATTCTCTAAAATACCAATAGGATACTTTACCGATGAATCAGCAAGTTGCAAAGATATTGAGGTTGGTTTAAGCTTTCCAATGTCCAGTTTCCTGCAAATAGATAGTGGCATTAAGCTTACACTGGCACCTAAATCACATAAGGCTCGACCAAAAGCCATACTTCCCATAAAACAAGGTATAGAGAAACTACCTGGATCCTTCAGTTTTGGTGGCAATTTATTCTGGATAATAGTACTACAATCCACAGTTAAAGCCACAATACCATAGTCCTCTATTTTTCTTTTGTTAGACAAGATCTCTTTCAAGAATTTTGCATATGATGGCATTTGAGATAAAGCTTCAGTAAAAGGAATATTAATATAAAGCTTTTTCAACACTTCAAGAAATTTGCCAAATTACTTATCAAGTTTTTCTTGCACTAACCTCTGGGGAAAAGGTATAGGTGGCCTATAAGGTGAAGGAGAATTAGGTTTAGAATTATCTGTCTGACATGGCACATCACTTTAGGTTCATTACCTTGTTGAGGTGGCAAACTAGTTTGGGATTGCTCAAGCTCAGAAGATTTTTCCAAGTCTAATTCATTGTCAAGGTCAATATTAGGATGTTTTTCATTATTTTCAGATTTCCTTTTAGGTTCATCTAATTGCCTTCCACTCTTGGTGATTATAGCATTACAGTACTCCCTAGAGTTTGGTTCAGGTTTAGCAGGTAATTTTCCTGGGGGTCTGTATGAAGTGTTTGCTTGTTGTGCTATTTGTGTCTCTAAAATCTTATTGTGAGCAACAACACTATCTAACCTAGAGTTAATTTCCCTAAGACTCTCTTTGAACTCTTAATTTTGTTTCATCTGGGCACCCATGAATTTGTCAAACATGTCTTCTAAGCTAGATTTTTAGGGTTGACTCTGATTTTGTTGACTCTGCTGGTACCCTCTATTTTCATTCTGCCCACTAGCATGATTGTTACTTTTCCAAGACAGGTTAGGAACGTTCCTCCAACCAGGGTTGTAGGTATTAGAATAAGGGTCATTATTTCTACCTTGATTATAATGCCCTACTGCATTAACTTGCTCACCACGCAGATTAATAATAACCTTACACTCTTCAGCTTAGTGCCCATGGTTCCCACATACATCACAAGTAACAGAAGAAACATCAGCAATTTGCATTTAAAAAGAATCAAAATGGTTATACAAAGAATCTACCTTTTCTGCCAGAGATCGCCAACCATCACCATCATTCTTACCATGAGGAGGACGATACAGCACTCCTCTCTCAACAGTCACTGGTTGTGATGTAGTGCCATCTCTTCAATCAACGCATAAGCATCTTCAATGGTCTTCTTCATCAGTGCTCCTCCTGCAGCAGCATCAACAGTTAAGCGAGTGTTGTAAAGCAAAGCATTATAGAAAGTTTGAATTAAAACCCAATCTTCTAATCCATGGTGCGAGCACTTCCGTTGTCACTCATTGAAGCGCTCTCATGCTTCACTAAGTGATTCGCCGTCCCTCTGTGCAAAGCCCATGATCTGGTTCCTCAATTGAATCATCTTACTGGGTGGAAAGTATTTCATTAGGAAAGCCTTTGACAATTGCTCCCAAGTGGGGAATGTCCCAGTCGGATAAGAATGTAGCCATGCTTTGGCTCGGTCCCTAAGAGAAAAAGGAAACAATATCAATCTAAGAGCATTACTAGATACACCATTAATTTTTATCGTATCACACTATGCGCTTATCATGCCAATATTTGGTGTGTGCCATGTAGATTTTGGTAGTTTCATATGCATAAAGGCGCATCTCCTCCAACTCATCAAGTTGCAGCTTTCTCTTCTCACCGGTACTCTTGAAGTCATAGTTAATTTGTTTCACAGCCCAAAATGCCCTGTGCTCAAGTTCAACAGGTAAGTGATAGGATTTCCTATTAATGATTTGGAGAGGAGACATACTGAGGGGTGTCTTGTAAGCGGTTCTGTAGACCCATAGAGCATTAGGTAATTTTAGTGCCCAATCCTTCCGTGATCTTGATACAGTTTTCTCAAGGATCTGCTTGATTTCCCTATTAGAAACCTCTACCTGACCACTAGTCTGAGGATGATAGGTTTGTAATCCGCAAGTGCATGGATACTCGAAGTAATAAAAAGATATCGAACCACAGAGACCTTGTTTGCCAAGTACAGAATAATTGATTTCTCACTAGCTAGGCAATCCGAATACGATGAAGCAAACGATCGAAAAGTGCACGGAAAAATATCAGAGAAGAAAACTGGGACTAGGAGTTCATCCACCTTAATTTTAATGACTAGAAGGAAATAAAGTATTGTCAGTCAAATTTTATTATGATAAAGATATAATTTACTTCATAAAGGAATTATCTCGCTATCGCGCAAATAATTATACAAAGAACCAATCCTCACTCTCGTGCAGGATCTATTCAATGCTGAAGATAAGTAAATTGTTGACAAAGAATTCAAGGATCACTCTCGTGCATTCGAATTCTAAGTCAAACATCTCAAGAGAAACTATATATTCTCATTCCATAATTTCTCAGGTTCTACTTAAGGTTCTCCGACGATCAGATATTTAATCTCTTACAATATCAAATCAAGTCTAACATAATAACTCAATCTAGAGATCAGAAAATCAACATGACAATAAAACTACTAAAAATTAGAATTAAGAACAATACCTAATCTTACGATAAGTTCTAAACTCAATGATTCTAAGGTTCCAAATTTTGCAATCAACTTCTCAGTCTATTTCACAAAATTCTAAAACATGCTGAAAATATGTGACTAAGGAGAATTATAAGCAATCATCAAAGAAGTAGAATTATCATAACAAAATCATCCTAACGAAATTAACAATGTCTATTCATTAAGAAATTAAGTGGATAACACCCCCATGTCCCATAAGAAAATTAAGCTAGCATAATGGAAAGATTACAATAAACCATAATTTCAGAGGATCAGAAGTCAAAAAGGAGAGAAAAATTACAAAACAGGGTGCTGTAGTAACATGCACTGGACGCTATGAATAGTGGCGGCATCCACTATTTCGTCAATTTCTCCCTCGATCGGACTACTTGACTTTGATACTTATATCATTCTGGCATTGTCGTTATCGTTGTTTGTTTACATCTGCGATTGTGTGCTTATATGATAATGTCCCTGGAGACAGATTAGATCTGTGCTCAAATGATTGTCCCTAGTCAATATACCTGAGTGGATATGGGACAACTCTGGTACTTGTGAGACTGGTATATATGCTGGTTAGGCACTAGGTGCTAGTGCATACATATGGGCATATCAGTGATAGATATGCTGGATTGACCCGCTGTGAGGTAATGACTTGGTGTCATGAGTTATCCTCAAAAGTGATAGGAGATGCATTGATCCTTATACTTGAGGTCATTGACTATTCTGTATGATTAGGGACTTGCTTTGATGCAACATAACACCTCGCCGTAATTGGGAGGTTTATAATGGTTGTCATTGAGTATGTCACGATCCATATTAGAAGATCAATGTATAGACAAAAGGATTTGCCCCTTCCTATAGGAAGCTTGATATCCATGGAGCTCCAGTATGGTTCTATGACTGAAAGTGTATGGCCATAGCCAGATGAAAACCCGATTTAGTCATAACCATGTGATTGGGTGAAAACAAGTAATGACACGCTTGTCCAATCGAATATCAGATTGGCAAAGGGACTGTAATGTATCTGTACCTAGTTGTGATGATGGGGATGTCGATGTCGATTTCCATTCCAATGACTTGGGAGGCAGCGAGGCACTGCTAGGTGCCACTCACTACTTGTGGTGACCTTAGGTTAGCACTGCCAATGTCAAAGGAACCTACAGGGTCGCACACAAGATACTCGAGTTCTCATATTGATCGGGAAGCCTTATGATCGAGTTATTGGATAACTCAGATCTATTTAGGAGAATTCATCAGCAATGGGCCTGATGAGATGGAAGAATGTTATTGAGCCAAACTTCATTTTTGGTAGGTTGACCCATATTTGACCATAGTTGGTCACATTTATTAGGGTTTCATTGGATTCGATCCAATAGCTTAATCAACCCATGCAATGAAGTTTGGGCTTGCTCATTACCCAATGAGTCCCAATAACAAGTTGTCATGATGAGGTAATGTACTAAAAGGGTATAATGGGGAGAAGACTCACCCCATTGGCGCCTAGGGGCATAATGGGGTGAGGGATGCGCCTTTTGCTTCATTAGGAAGCATTATGCGCTTGGTGTTGGTGTATATGCCCTAGGACCTAATTTTGGTCCATTATTGTACTATTTGACTTTGATATTTATATATATCATTCTGGCATTGTCATTATCAATGTTTGTCTACATCTGCGATTATGTACTTACATGATAATGTCCCTGGAGACAGATTGGATCTGTGCTCAAATGATCGTCCCTAGTCGATGTACAAGAGTGGATATGGGACAACTCTGGTACTTGTGAGACTGGTATATGGGCTGGTTAGGTACGAAGTGCTAACGCAGACATATGGGTATATCAGTGGTGGATATACTGGACCGACCCGCTGTGAGGCAATGACTTGGTGTCACGAGTTATCCTCACAAGTGATAGGAGATGCATTGATCCCTTGACTTGAGGTCATTGGCCATTCTATATGGTTAGGGACATGCTTTGATACAACCTAACACCTCGCCGTAGTTGGGGGGTAATAACGGTTGTCATTGAGTATGTCACGACCCATAGGAGAAGGTCAAAAGACAGACATAGGATCCTCCCCTTCCTAAGGGAAGCATGATATCCATGGAGCTCCTCTATGGTTCTATGACTGAAAGTGTATGGCCATACCCAAGTGAGACCTGATTTAGTCATAACCATGAGATTGGATAAAAACAAGTGGTGACACACTTGTCCAATCGGATATCAGTTCGACAAAGAGACTGTAATGCATCTGTACCTGATTGCGATGATGGGGATGTCGATGTCGATATCCATTCCGATGACTTGGGTAGTAGCGATGCACTGCTAGGTGCCACTCACTGCTTGTGGTGACCTTAGGTCAGCACTACCAACGTCAGAGGAACATGCAGGGTTGCACACCTTGATACTCGAGTTCTCGTATTGATCGAGAAGCCTTATGATCGAGTTATTGGATGACTCGGATCTATTTGGGAGATTTCATCAGCGCCGATGGGCCTGATGAGATGGAAGAAACTTATTAGGGCCAACTTCCATTTTTGGCATATTGACCAAACTAACCATGGTTAACCTAGTTTGACCTTGAGTTAAATTGGATTAGATCCAATGGGTTGATTGACATGCATAATGGACCTTGGGCTAGGCCCATTCTATAGTTGGGCTTATTAATAAGTTAAGTGGGCTTAAGGAGAAGAATGTGTAGGTGCATGTTTAACCCTGGTTAGACTAGGGTTGGCGCCTGTGACACATATGGTTAATCTAAGTTGATTTAATCATTTGTGGGCTAATTAATTAATTAATTAAATAATCAATTAGAGTCCTATTTAATAGGGCTGATTATTTAAATAATTAATTAGAGTCCTAATTGGATTAGGACTTGATTATTTAAATAATTAATTAGACTCATAATTGGATTAGGACTTGATTAATTATTAAAATAATTCTATTTCCTACTTCTTCTCCAAGCCGCCCACTTGGCTTGATCATAGCCATCCCTAATCGCCTCTCCTTGCTATAAATATAACCCCTAGTCGCCCCTCTTGGAGATATGAATTACTTGAAGGCATGAACAATAGAAGGGGCGAGAGCAAGGAGAACTTGGGCGAACATCTTCCATACCCTAGCCGGAAGCAACCTTCCTCCTTTCCTCTTGGCGTTTGGAGTTTTGGAGCTTGGCGACTTGTCTTCTTCCCTCCTCCTCCTTGGCGCAACTTCTCTAGAAGGTGGCGCAAGTGAAGTGGAGGCCTCCCTAAGGCTTGGATCTTCTTCCCGAGGCTAGCACCAGGTGTGGAAGAAGAGGACTCGAGGCATCCGTGTGTGTGAGAGTGCAGAGGGTGCACACATGGGCGCCTACCTCGACATCAGCCTCATCATGCTTTAAGGTATTTTCTATCTCATCGTGTTGACTCTCTCGCATGCGATCTTCATTGGGTTTTTGGGATCGTCCTGTTTCGGGGATATTATTCCGCTGTGCATTGTATTTATTTCTGAAAAATTTGTAAAATATCCCTGGGGTTTCCCAACACTTGGCCGTTCAACCCTTGATGGTATGAATGCCTCTAAGGCATGTCTTGGGGCTGATATGGCACTTGGGCAAATATGGATAGGTTGAATGAGGTTTATGGTAAAGTCTTGGAGACTTTCCTTATCTCAAACCCTAATTGTCAACCCCTTATCCTAGCCGCCCACTTGTCATGATCTAAGCCCATCCCAAATTGCCTCTTTCTCTTATAAAAGAGACCCCTTGTCACCCCCTCTTGATACACTAACTCTTGAAGGCATGGAGACAAGTAGAGGGGCGAAAGTGCAAGGGTCTTGGCGCAACCTTCTTCCATAGCCGCAAGCTTCCTCTTTATTTCCTCCTCTTGGCGCAACAAGTTGGAAGGCTTGGTGGCATCTTCTTTATCTCCTCTCCTTCTTCTCTTGGCGCATCTTCCCTTGAAGGTGGCGCAAGCTTTGAAGAAGGTAACCTAAGGCTTGGATCTTTTTCCCGAGGCTAGCACTTGGCATGAAAGAAGAGAGCTCGAGGCATCCGTGTGCGTGAGACTGCAGAGGGCGAACACTTGGGCGCCTACCTCGACATCAACCTCCTCGCTTGCTCTAGGTACTATCTATCACATCGTGTCGACCCCCTCGCTTGACGATCTTCATTGGGTTTTTGGGACTGGCCTGTTTCAGGGATATTCTTCCGCTGTGCATTATAATCTGTAATGTCTATCTCTGAAAAAATCGTAAAATATCCCCGGGGTTTCCCAACAGTGGTATCAGAGCGACTTGCGAGCCTCGAACGATGTTTTTCATGCTTTTCCATGCTCACATGCCATATTTCAATTTTTTGCAAATTGCATATTAATATGGTGCATGTTTTTCTTCATGTAGAAAATTATGGGTTTCTTGTTCCTATCCTCTATTCAATCTCTTTTGGAATTTTGGGTTATTTTTCTTGATTGATTTAAGATCAAAGGCGCACGTAATTTTGTCAAGTGGGATGAGCACTGTTTCTTCGGACTAGCGGAGTATCTTGATCTGACAAAATTGCCAGCCGAAAGGATCTATGAATTCGTCATGAAAAATTAATCGCAAAAATCAAAAGATTTGTGATAAGAAGATGAGGAAAAGAGACTTGTTTTATGAAATAGTAAAATTTTAGGTTTTATGTATTTCATGGGCTTGTAGAATTGAATGAGTAGGTGTCTTGTTTGTGCATGGTGTTGTGATCGTCAATCAAGCCCCTTTGCATGCCTGTGATGTATCCTTGTGAGGCATGTGTGCCGCGTTTCTTTTTTGCTTTTAACTAAGAAGAAGATTAGGGTGGCGCATCTACTTGGAGCATGGCGCATGCATGAAGCTTGTGCACCTTGTATGGTGGCGCAACAAGCATCTAAAGTGGTGGCGCAAGAGAGCATGGCCGAGCCTTATGGCTTGTGAGCTAGCTTTCTTGGCCCTTGCAAGGAGACGGTTCACCCTTGGGGGACCTTGGAGCCAACCTTGAAGATCAACTCTAGAGGTCGGCTAGGTTAGGTCTTGTCTTGGGGGCTTGAGTCCTACGTCAAGAGTTGAACCCCTTTTGGCATGGGTCAGTTCAATGTCTTGAATGGGCTATGATCACATCATCCCTTTACTGCTTTCATTATCTGCTAAAGCATGCCTGTGATGTTTTATCATTATGTTATCACTATAGGATTGCATGCCTGTAATGTTAGACATAAGATAAAATAGAGTTGATGAGACCTCAAAAACCCTCAAATAAAAATATCAAGTCTAGCAGCCTTCTATTGCGTAGCCCTCATCAAACTATCGATCAGTGGTGCTGTGAACTGTTTCCCACCCTCGTGGGACACACCCACTTATCTTTAGAAGGTATGTGGTGGCAATGGTTTCCCCAGTTTGTTATAACCGGGCGCGCCTTCGCAAGGAAACTCGTTGGCCCTGGGCATAACGATTAGGAATGGACTTGACTAGATTTTCATATGTGCTGGGCACATGATGAAACTCTAGAGGGATCGTTGAGAGGTTAGGGTTTCATGCTGTATCCAGTCCTCGTTGGACATGAAGTGCCTAGACTGTCTCAATAAGGGGAATTGCTTGGAGCAATCGGCCGACATGCCCACCTTAGGAAGCATGGGTTACTTTGTGCATCCCATCCCACCCTCATGGGACGTGAAGCCTCATGTGGAATAAGGATCCCATGTCACTAGGAAATCTTAAATTTCCCGATTGACTTTGTGGGTTGTCAATTCGATTAAAATAGTGGGAGCGATAGTCATTTGAAACACGTCCAGTTTAAATGACTTCAAGTAGTACTAATCTGCTGTTTCTTTGTTGTTGTAGAATAATGGCTACGAACACTGGCGGATTGACACTGCGATCCCTTTTAGACAAGGATAAGTTGGTTTGATCAAACTTCATGGAATGGCACCGGAACTTGAGGATAGCCTTCAAGCTAGAGAAGAAGCTATATGTCCTTGAGTAGCCTCTTCCTACGATTCCTACACCTAATGCTCGAGCGGCAGATATGGATGCTTTTAGAAAGCATCAGGATGACTCTTTGGAGGTAGCATGTCTCATGCTAGCCACTATGTCACCTGAACTTCAGGTGCAATATGAGGAGCAAAACGCTTTTCAGATGATCACTCATTTAAAACAGATGTTCGAGGCTCAGGCTAGAACGGAGATATATGACACTGCCAAAGTAGACTTTCGGTGCAAGTTATCTGAAAGTGCACCAGTGAGACCCCATGTTCTCAAGTTGATTGGTAATGTGGATCATCTCAGGAGACTAGGACACATCATAGACAACGAGCTGGTGGAGGATCTTATTCTGTAGTCCCTGCCCCCTAGCTTCAGTCCGTTTATTATAAACCTCAACATGAACCGATTTGAATGCACAAGGGAGGAATTACTGAATATGCTCCAAACAGCCGAGTGTGAAAATGGGTAAGACTAAACCCAATTCTGTTTTTTTGGTCCCTACAACCAAGAAGATAAAGAAGAGGGGAAAGGCACGTGCTAAGGGCAGTGCTAAAGGTCCTACCAAGGCACTGAAGAAAAAGGCAAAGAAGTCAAAGGACTAGAGATGCTTCCGCTGTGGCGAGCAGGGCCACTGGAGAAGGGATTGCAAACAACTTCAAAATGAGGAGAAGAAAGGCTTGGCCTTAACTTATAGCTGATGTATTTATGTTACTGAAGTCAACTTATCTACTTCTATTTCATGGGTATTGGATACCGCATGCGGAACTCATATTTGTATAAATATATAGGGGCTTAAGAAGAGTAGATCAGTGCGAGCTGGAGAGATTGACCTACGAGTAGGAAATGGAGCACAAGTTGTTGCTGTTGCTGTAGGAGTTTTCACACTCTCCCTGCCTTCTGGACTTCAATTAGATCTAGACAATTGCTATTATGTACCTTCATTAACCAAAAACATTATATCTATTCCTTGCTTAGCAAGGAAAGGTTTTATATTTGAAATAAAGGAGAACTCCTATTCTTTTTCATTTGCAAATATGTTTTATGGGAAGGGTACAATGTGCAATGGTTTGTATGTCTTGGACACGAATAGTTCTATTTCTAACGTAAATAGTAAGAGGACCAAACTGAGTGGTTCAGTTGGTGCCTTCCTGTGGCATTGTCGATTGGCCCATATAAACAAGAATTGCATTCAACAACTCTATGCAAATGGGTTGCTAGATTCAAGTTCCTTGGAGGAATTTGATACTTGTGAACCTTG
The DNA here is from genome assembly GCA_027563935.2 of Costus lasius. Classification (NCBI taxonomy): domain Eukaryota; kingdom Viridiplantae; phylum Streptophyta; class Magnoliopsida; order Zingiberales; family Costaceae; genus Costus; species Costus lasius. The sequence continues at coordinate 31,718,584 of CM050449.1, read as the reverse complement.
TTTGTTAGAGAAAATGACAAAGGCACCCTTCACCAAAACTGGTGAGAGGGCACAAGGTTTGTTGGATCTCATACGTACTGATGTGTGTGGGCCATTCAATAAACAAGCCAGAGGAGGACATAGCTACTTCATTACTTTTTCTGATGACTTCAGTAGATATGGTTATGTCTACCTAATGAGACATAAATTTGAATCCTTTGAGAAATTCAAGGAGTTCAAAAATGAAGTAGAGAACCAACTTGGAAGATCCATCAAAGCTCTTCGATCCAATCGAGGTGGAGAGTACCTGAGCGGTAAGTACTTTGACTATCTTAGGAAGTGTGGGATTATATCCCAACTCACTCCTCTTGCAACACCTCAATGGAATGGTGTGTCTAAGAGAAGAAATTGAACTTTGTTGGACATGGTTTGTTCCATGATGAGTCATGCAACTCTACCACCCTTATTCTGGGGTCACGCACTTGAGACAGCTTCTCTTATACTGAATAACATTCCATCTAACAGTGTCTCAAAGATTCCATATGAGGTATGGAGTGGGAGACGCCCGAATCTCTCTTTTATCAAGATTTGGGGATGTGAGGCTTATGTCAAACGTCAGGATTCTAGCAAGCTAAAACCTATATTTGATAAATAAATTTTTGTAGGGTATCCCAAGGAAACTAAGGGATACTACTTCTATGCCCCAAACGAGAACACAGTTTTTTTGCTCGGGTTGCTATCTTTCTAGAGAAAGAATTTATCATGGAAGAAGTAAGTGGGAGCAACTTTGACTTGGACGAGGTCCAAGTGCAACCACAACAGAAGGAGATGGAACCTGAGCCACCTGCACCAGTTGCTGGGCAACCTGAAGCTTAGACACAGGCCCCACGTAGATCTGGGAGGCTACGTCGTGCACATGAGAGGTATGGGTCGCTGCCGACCCAACACGATGGGATCTTCATCATTGAGGATGAGCCCAGGACCTATGATGAGGCGGTCAGTGGACCGGACTCCAAGAGATGGCTTGAGGCCATGCGATCCGAAATGGATTCCATGTCCGCTAACCAAGTCTGGGATTTGGTTGAGCTACCTGATGGGGTAAAACCCATAGGGTGTAAATGGGTCTTCAAAAGGAAGACTGATATAGATGGCAACATAGTTACCTATAAAGGTAGACTAGTGGCTAAAGGATTCAGACATGTCCACGGGGTGGACTATGATGAAACCTTTTTGCCAGTTGCCATGATCAAATCCATTTAGATTCTACTTGCTGTAGCTTCATATCATGATTATGAGATATGGCAGATGGATGTTAAGACAACATTCCTTAATGGAAAGCTGACAAAGGATGTGTACATGACACAACCTAATGGATTCATCCATCCTGCAGATACAAGTAAGGTCTGCAAGCTAAAGAAATTCATTTATGGATTAAAGCAAGCATCTCGAAGTTGGAATCTTCAATTTGATGAAGCTATAAGAGACTATAGCTTTATCAAAAGCAAAGATGATGCCTGTGTATACAGAAAATTCAGTGGGAGCTTGGTGACTTTTCTGGTCTTGTATGTCGATGACATACTGCTCATCGAAAATGACATTCCTAGTCTTCAGTCTGTGAAGACATGTTTGGGGAAGAGTTTTGAGATGAAAGACTTAGGGGAGGCCGCCTATATCTTAGGCGTGAAGATCTACCGGGATAGATCCAAGAGGCTCCTCGCCCTTAGTCAGAGTACCTACATTGATAAGGTCTTGGAAAGGTTCTATATGGAGCAATCCAAAAGAGAATACCTACCAATAAAACTTGGCCTTACTCTCTCAAAGAGCCAGTGTCCTACCACATAGGCTGAGAGGGATGAAATGAGTCGAGTTCCCTATGCTTCGGTAGTCAGATCGATCATGTATGCAAAAGAGGATACCAGCCGATACCAATCCAATCTAGGTCTGCAGCGCTGGGTGGCTGTAAAGAACTTCCTTAAGTATCTATGAAGAACTAAGGATTTGTTTTTGGTCTATGGGGGATAGGAAGAGCTCAGTGTTTAGGGCTACACTAATGCATCATTCCAGTCTGACCCATATGACTTTAGATCACAGGCCGGCTATGTGTTTAAATTAAATGGACGCGGTGTTTGCTGGAAGAGCTTCAAGTAGTCCACCATAGCTGATTCTACAACAGAGGCTGAGTATGTTGCTGCTTCTGAGGCAGCCAAAGAAGCTGTTTGGATAAGGAAGTTCATATATGATCTTCAGGTGGTTCCAACTGCTATGGATCCCATTGAGCTCTATTATGACAACAATGGAGCCATTGCACAGGCAAAGGAACCACGGTCTCATCAAAGGTCCAAACACATACTCAGGAGACTTCACCTAATCAAAGAGATCATTGATCGAAGTAATGTCAAGATTAGCAGAGTAGATACAAAGAACAATCTAACAGATCCACTGACCAAGGCTTTGGTGGAGCAGAAGCATGATGGTCATGCCAGGGATATGGGGTTGAGAATCCTCGACCTCTAGGTCTAAGTGCAAGTGGGAGATTGTTGGTGTATATGCCTTGAGACCTATATTTGGTGAACCTATATACTACTTGACTTTGATACTTATATTATTCTGGCATTGTCGTTATCGTTGTTTGTTTACATCTACGATTGTGTGCTTACATGATAATGTCCCTGGAGACAGATTGGATCTGTGCTCAAATGATTGTCCCAAGTCAATGTACCCGAGTGGATATGGGACAGCTATGGTACTTGTGAGATTGGTATATGTGCTGGTTAGGCACTAGGTGCTAGCGCAGACATATGGGCATATCAGTGATAGATATGCTGGATTGACCCGCTGTGAGGTAATGACTTAGTGTCGTGAGTTATCCTCACAAGTGATAGGAGATGCATTGATCCTTAGACTTAAGGTCATTGACTCTTCTGTATGATTAGAGACATGCTTTGATGCAACATAACACCTCGGAGGTTATAACGATTGTCATTGAGTATGTCACGACCCATATTAGAAGATCAATGTACAGACAAAAGGATTTGCCCCTTCCTATGGGAAGCTTGATATCCATGGAGCTCCACTATGGTTCTATGACTGAAATTATATGGCCATAGCCAGGTGAAAACCTGATTTAGTCATAACCATGTGATTGGGTGAAAACAATTGATGACACGCTTGTCGAATCGGATATCAGATTGGCAAAGGGACTGTAATGTATCTGTACCTAGTTGCGATGATGGGGAAGTCGATGTCGGTATCCATTCCAATGACTTGGGTAGCAGCAATGCACTGCTAGGTGCCACTCATTGCTTGTCGTGACCATAGGTCAGCACTGCCAACGTCAAAGGAACCTACAGGGTCGCACACCAAGATACTCGAGTTCTCGTATTGATCGGGAAGCCTTATAATCGAGTTATTGGATAACTCGGATCTATTTAGGAGAATTCATCAGCGCCAATAGGCCTGATGAGATGGAAGAATGTTATTGGAACCAAACTTCATTTTTGGTAGGTTGACCCGTATTTGATCATAGTTGGTCACATTTGGATTAGGGTTTCATTGGATTGGATCCATTGGCTTAATCAACCCATGCAATGAAGTTTGGGTTTGCTCATTACCCAATGAGGCCCAATAACAAGTTGTCATGAAGAGGTAATGTACTAAAAGGGTATAATGGGGAGAAGTCTCACCCCATTGGCGCCTAAGGGCATAATGGGGTGAGGGAGGCGCCTTTTTCTTCATTAGGAAGCATTATGCGCCTAGCCCTTCAACCCTTGATGGTATGATTGCCTCTAAGGCATGTCTTGGGGCTGATATGACACTTGGGCAAATATGGATAGGTTGAATGAAGTTTATGGTAAAGTCTTGGAGACTTTCCTTATCTCAAACCCTAATTGTCAACCCCTTATCCTAGCCGCCCACTTGTCATGATCTAAGCCCATCCCAAACCGCCTCTTGCTCTTATAAAAGACCCTTGTCGCCCCCTCTTGATACACTAACTCTTGAAGGCGTGGAGACAAGTAGAGGGGCGAAAGTGCAAGGGTCTTGGTGCAACCTTCTTCCATAGCCGCAAGCTTCCTCTTTGTTTCCTCCTCTTGGCGCAACAAGTTGGAAGGCTTGGCAGCATCTTCTTTATCTCCTCTCCTTCTTCTCTTGGCGCATCTTCCCTTGAAGGTGGCGCAAGCTTTGAAGAAGGTAACCTAAGGCTTGGATCTTCTTCCCGAGGCTAGCACCGGGCGAGGAAGAAGAGCTCGAGGCATCCGTGTGTGTGAGACTGCAGAGGGCGAACACTTGGGCGCCTACCTTGACATCAACCTCCTCGCTTGCTCTAGGTACTTTCTATCACAACGCGTCGACCCCCTCGCTTGACGATCTTCACTGGGTTTTTGGGATTGGCCTGTTTCGGGGATATTCTTCCGCTGTGCATTGTAATATGTAATGTCTATCTCTGAAAAATTGTAAAATATCTCCAGGGTTTCCCAACATAGATCCACCCCCCAGTCTAACATGTAGTTACATGTAGGTTTACTTTCCTGTTTGAATAAAATGTTGAATCATGATAGGATAGAAGCATAGCACATGTAATTGCATCTACATTACATAGGCAAAATTCAGCTCACCACTCACTCACCTAGTGAGCTCCAAAGATGGAAATTCAGCTTCAGCTCATTTCAACTAATACCACTTGAAGACTTGAGTTAAAGGGGCTTCATAAATCCTCAACTCCCTTGCCAAATAAAGTCTTGGGCGCCCACTTCAACACGGAATTCAGCCACAAAGACAAGATCCACAAATCTTTCCTAAAATCAAGGAATCATGACTTGGCGATCAACACTAGAGGAAGGAATTCGAATTCCTCTCCTCAAATGAAAGCATCATCAAGAGCCAACCACCCATTCTTATACTCAGCATTTGCGCCAGCCCTTGGAGTCAAAGCAATTCAAAAACTTTCCTTGATAGAGCCGGCCAAAGAAGGAAAGCCAACCAATTGCTTGTGCGACCATTCCATGTACCCCTTTTGTGTATAATTGCTGAAAATTCTTTCTTTACTTGCTTATGCGCCTAAGGGGAAAAAGACCTATGTAACCCCTAGATGTTTTGCCAATTTATTGTAGCCTTCATGGCATCATATGCATCTTTGAGGTAATAAAATCTTATCAAGTAGTTTATAGCAATAGCTCTAGGTGCTTGTGTCACCAAGTCTTCCCCTCTTCTCCATTTCGCATCCCTCCTCTAATACCATCTCTTCCTCTTGTCGAGACCGTCTTCCTCTTCAAGATGTGAACGGAGATCCTCTCTTCAACAAGAGTTTGATGAAGACAACCCTTGAGGCTCAGGCACTCCTCGAAGACATCTCGAAGCCGAGACTCTCTTTGAAGAAGGGATCCCCTAAGTTAAGTGTTCTAATCCTCTCGCAATTTCCCTCCTACCTTCTTCTTCATGGATAATGTTCTTAATAAACGCCCTCACGCTTATGTGGTTTGCTGAAATGCATGTTTGTAACCAAGACCTTCCATTAGAGTAGGACCGGTGAAGAATGGGTAGGTGACCCCTTCTATTCTCAAGGGGTCCTCTGTAAGTCCTCTTTACAATTTCAGCAATTTACTTTTTGCAATTTTCTATTCTGCAAGTAGATTAATTCGATTTTCACTACCTAAAATTTCAAAAACATTTTACTTTCAAAAGTCGTTAGTTTAATCTCAGTTTTCTTAATATTTCTATTACAAAATTTTCCAAAATCCATTGTTTGCATGATCTGTGTCTTGTGCCCACATCAGTTTGGTATCAGAGCATAGGCTCTAGAGTAGATTTTTAAGCCCAATATTTATTTTTCTACTACTAGAACGATTCTTGTGGTTTAGGTTTCTTGAAACAATTGATCTCATAATATACTAGGGTTCATATTTTTGAAAAGTTATACTCATTTCAAAAATTGCATCATGCAAACCAGATCTAGAACCCAACAAGAGAATAACCAACCTATGGATCTTGCAAAGACCATTAGATAACTTACACTACAAATGGCTGAAATGCAAAATGGGTTTACCCAACAAATGGCTGCAATGAGAAATGACTTCCAAGTCCTCAGCAATAGGTTCGACACCCTTGAAACCCAACAACAGACCCCAAGCCAACCTCCTAGTGAGGCAAACATGGAACCCTTAGAACCTATGAACCGACTGCCTTCTCCCAATCCTATGGTTACTCCTCATACTGAGTGGAATGGGCACCATGCTCATGTTGGGGTATGCCCTTAAGGCTAATGTTTGAGGCCTTGGGTTATTATCAGTATCATGTATAAACTAAGTATATGTTTATAAAGGCAATTGTTGTTATTCAGATTGTTGCATTGTCTGCTGCTGTATGTATACCTCTGAGTAATGTCTCAATGATGTTCAGCTTTGCTGACATTCAGAGTTGTCCTTAGTCGAGATATCTTGGTGAACATGAGACAGCCTTGATATGATTGAGACTAATATGTGTTCTGGTCTTATAGGATGCTACGAGCATGGAATAAGATTTAGACACATAGGTGCATTGGATGTACTGGACTGACCCTACTTAGGATATTCAATTGTTTGTCACAATGTGAATAAATCCTTATAAGCAAGCAAGTGGTATATTCCCTCTGACTTGAGATCACTTGTGTTACTAAGTGATGATTGGCATTGTCTTGAGGTACTTCAATATCATTTGAAAGATAATGGTTAAGGATTATCTTGGATAGTGGGCATGAGTCATGTTAGGACACTAGTGATAGATATAGGATTGCCTCTCCTAGTTGGAGTGTGATGTTCTAAAGGGGCCCCCTGGATGAGATGGTTGAGAAAGTGTATGGCCATACCTAGATGACTATGTTCATCTGATCTAACCATTCTCATCGTGTTGGAATTACAGGCTTGACATGCTTGTCCAACGAGAACATCCAGTGTCAAAGGGAACATGTATACTGAGTGAATTGGATTCACACTTGTGCTGTCGTTTGGGAGTGGTCTTGGAAGACTCTTTCCTTCATATCGGGAGACAGTGATGTGTTGCTAGATACCCCTCTCTGATCGTGATAACGTAAGTTATCGTTAGCGACATTGAAGGAAACCCTCAGGGTCGCACAATTTGATGATATGGCTTACTTATGTCAGATCGTGTGGACTGGAATTATTCTAGTTCAGTTTAAAGCAATTTAAACTCTGATTGGAAGTGAGATCTGGTCTGATCATGTTTGATTGATTAGGACATATGATCGGTAAGCTTCGATCGGGAGAATTGATGCTTGATCGAAGAGATCAAGAGCGTCAAGAGATGTGTGGTTGGATCTTGAGCCACTTGGTTCAATAAGATCAAAACCAGGGTTGGTTTGATTTGTTCCTTGAACCAAATAAAATTGAACCGGTTCACTTAGTGTGAGCGCATGGTTCAATTAAAGAGGGAAGTTTCGGTTGGTTCACTTAGGGTGAACGCATGGGAGTTAAGAGGGGAATTAAGAGAGGGAGTTATATTTTTTGGTTCTTACCATAAGTGGTAACCGAATCTTTCCATCTTGGTCTCTCACATTTTCGAAGCTTGCTCTCTCGCCTCCTCTTTTGTGTGGTTGCTTGATCATCTTCAAGAACAACAAAAGGAAAGGAGTTCGGCCAACAAAGAAAAGCACATCTCCTCTCCAAGTTTCGATCAAGGACTCCTTAGTGCCTTGCTAGCACAAAGAGCACAAGGAAGAAGCCATCAACATCTTGTGTGTGATTCCTTTGGAGAAGAGGAGCCTTTCCCTTTCTTCTTCCAAGCCGCCACACAAACTATGGCCATGGTAATGCTTCAACTTATCCTTTCATGGTTGATTATATTTCAAGTCAAGCGATCCATGAAACCTAGTTTTTCCGCCTATGCAAAATTTTCGAAATGCATGTTACCTAGGTTTCCTTTCAGTGGTATCAGAGCGCTGGTTTTTGGCTTGATATATATGATTGCCATCTTGTGTTCCATGTTTGGTTTATGCTTTGGATAGATCTACTAGATGCGCATGCTTTTGTTATCATGCGAAAATACATGCCATGTGTTCATACCATATGTTAGATCTACATGAATTTTTCATTTAAGCTTGCGCATGTGATGTTTGTTTGCGCTTGTCATAGAAGTTTTCAATCAAAATTTATCATCATGCGCGACCCTCACATAGATCTATCTAAAAGCCTACTTCAAATACTTAGATGGGTTAATAATGTTGAAGTCGTCAGTCAAGTCTGGACCCAATAGCCTAATCAGACCATCTGACAGCCTAGATGGGTCGGCCGGATAGCACCTGTGCGCAAGCAATACAGGTGGCTATAGGCCGACTGCAGAAGGGTGTGTAGCGATGTCTGATTGAGGCGCCTAGTGAACGATCATGATTAAGGCATGGGGTCACACCCACTTGCTAGAAATCATGTGGGACGTTCAGCCCTTAAGGCATGCATAGTTGACCATGTGGTCGACGCAAGTCAGTTATGACTGGGTGCATGCAAGGGCAGTAGGTCTGACTTGGTCTAACGAGTGGATACCTGTTAATGGACCGTTGTAAGGTAGTAGGGAACATAAGGAAATAAAATTGATGCCATGGGTTTTTTCAAAACTTTTATTTCTATTTGGATCACATGTATGCATGTTTAACATGTTGAATGGGTGTTTATTTAATCTTATGTGGGTTGCCCTTATCTTGTGTGCTGTGCTGGGGCCTGCGTGCCTGGAATTAAATATAAATTTTGCTGTGATCTGCGAATCACACTTTAATTTATGAAAATGTATAATTGACCTGCGTGTCAAACCATGTCTAGATAGATTAAAATGTAATTTGATAAGACATGAGCACATGAGCACACATGGCAGAGGCGCTTGCTGTCAGTGGCTTCACCATGTGGGAGGTCTAGAGTTCGACTCTAGAGCAGGCGCATACTGCCTGGAGGGCATTTGTACCCGGGCTGGGCCAGATGAAGTACAAGAGTCCCATAAAGAGCTCAAGTGAAGACTTTTGTGAAACTAGGGTTTTACTTAGGCATTTATGGGCGTTTACCACATAAGATAATGGTGCTTTCATTTACTGTTTTAAGTAATATTAGCACAAGCATGTTTTATTCTTCTGCTATCACTATAGAATTTGCATGATAGTAAGAAGATAAAAGACCGAAAATAAATCCAACGTTAATATCAAGCTTGATTGCCTTCTGACGCGAAACTTCACTGTTCTGACTATCGTTGGGGCCGTGTTGTACCCACTCAGTGGGCACGCCCAGCTATCTTCAGACGGTGCGTGATTACACACCTACATGCTACAGAGAAGGGATTTATCGCTTCTCGATGCGCAGCATAGCACGTGGTGGTCCAGGAAGTAGGTCAGGTCAGCTTGACCATATAGGCTACATATTTAGCATATGATAGCTAGATGGAGGCAGCCATCTGAGGAATCAAAGACCGTGTTGTACCAACTCAGTTGGCACAGTCTTCTGGATTGCCTAGATGAAGGGGAATCGCACGGGATGGCGATTGGCATGGATAGCCTACCAGTGACTAGTGCTTGAACTCTCTGTGTATCTTATCTCGCCTGAGCGGGACGCGGAGATCAAGTATGAAATCTGGATCCCATCTCACTAAAAGAGTTTCACTCTTTCGGGCTGTTTTATTGGATTTTTCAGTCAGATAAAATAGTGAGAAAAGAATCATTCTTAAGTCCTGGATTGATTCTAACATGCATACTGACCTTGTTGTTCTTGTTATGTTGTAGATTCCTGCAGCAACGAACACCACAGGGCTCAATTTGCGATCCATATTGGAAAGAGAGAAGTTTGCTAGGCCAAACTTCTCAGACTGGTACAGACAGCTTAAGATTGTTCTCAAAGCTGAGAGGAAGCTGTATGTCCTTGAGTCGGCAATACCGGCTCAACCCGCTGCGAACGCCGCAAGGGCGGTTCGAGATGCTTATGAAAAGCACGTCAGTGATAGTACTGATGTCGCTTGCCTTATGCTTGCGTCAATGACGCCTGAGCTCCAGCGTCAGCATGAGGATTTGTCAGCTATTGATATTATAGCAAATCTCAAAATGCTGTATGCTGAACAGGCAAGGACAGAACGCTATAACTTGACAAAACTTTTCTTTCATAGCAAACTGACTGAAGGGAGTCCAGTGGGAGCTCACGTACTCAAGATGATTGGGTACAAGGAGGCTCTAGAGAAACTGGGACATACCATCAATCAAGAACTTGTTGTAGACATTATTTTGCAGTCTCTCCTGGCTTCTTTCGATCCGTTCATCATTAATTTTAATTTGAACAAAATCGACTGTACTCCGGCAGAGTTACTGAACATGCTCTGCACCACAGAGCAGACTCATGAGAAAGGAAAGCCTTCGTCCTCTGTCTTAATGGTTCCTTCAAGGAATAAGAAGAAGGGGAAGACGGGCAAAACCCCTATCAAGAGCTATAACAAGGCTTTGAAACAAAAGGTGAAGCGGTCAAAGGACAACAGATGCTTCCTTTGTGGCCAGCTAGGTCACTGGAAGAAGGACTGTAGAGCGCTCCAAGGAGAGAAGAAGGGAAGCAAGCCTTTCACTTCTGGCTTAGGTATTTACGTGACTGAAGTCATGGTTGCTTCTTCTATATCATGGGTGTTGGACACTGCATGTGGAGTTCACATTTGTTCAAATGTGCAGGAACTCAAGAGAAGAAGACAGGTGGGACAGCATGAGGTGGACCTACGAGTTGGAAACGGGGCACGGGTTGCTGCTGTTGCTGTAGGAGAATATAACATCTCTTTACCATCTGGACTTGTATTAGAACTTGACAATTGTTATTTTGTACCAAGCATAACTAAGAATATTATCTCTATTCCTGCTCTTGTCAGGAAAGGCTTTTCTTTTGAATGCAAAACTTCACAGTGTTGTATTTCATATGATAATATTGTTTATGCAACTGGATCGATTAACAATGGGTTATACATGTTGGACATGGAATGTTCTGTACAACAAATTGATAACAAAAGGGCCAAGTATGCTGATGACAGCACCTTGCTATGGCATAGTCGTTTAGGCCATATTAACAAGAAGCGCATTAAGCGGTTGCATGATCATGGACTGCTGGGATCATTCTCCTATGAGGAGCTTGATACATGCAAAGCTTGTTTAATGGGTAAAATGACGAAGAATCCTTTTACTAATAAAGGTGAAAGGGCTTCATGTTTACTTGACCTTATTCACAGTGATGTGTGTGGGCCGTTTAGTAAACATGCCAGAGGTGGCTATTCATACTTCATTACTTTTACTGATGATTTCAGTAGGTATGGTTATGTCTATCTAATGAGACATAAAAGTGAATCTTTTGACAAGTTCAAAGAATTCAAAAATGAAGTACAGAATCAGTTAGGCTGAAATATCAAGGCACTTCATTCAGATCGAGGTGGAGAATACTTGAGTCGAGAATTTACTGACTATCTGAAGGAGTGTGGGATCATCTCACAGCTCACTCCACCAGGAACACCGCAATGGAATGGTGTGTCCGAAAGGAGAAATAGAACCTTATTGGATATGGTTCGTTCTATGATGAGTCAGGCTACTCTACCTTACTCCTTTTGGGGATTTGCATTGGAAACAGCTGCAAAGGTGCTAAACCGAGTGCCATCCAAGGCCGTTTCAAAGTCACCATATGAGTTATGGTATGGGAAGCAGCCGAGCTTGACATTTATCAAAATATGGGGTTGCGAGGCTTATGTCAAAAAGCTCATCTCTGGGAAACTGGAGAGCAGATCAGATAAATGTATCTTTGTCGGTTACCCTAAAGAAACTAAGGGTTATTATTTCTACGATCCCAAAGAGAACAAAGTATTTGTTGCTCGAACGGCTATTTTTCTTGAGAAGGAATTTCTTCTGCAAGAGGCCAGTGGGAGAGAAATAAAGCTGGATGAAATTCCAGAAGAGGGACAAAGTAGTCAAGCTCAGTTGGATGAGCCTGAGCCAATAGATCAGGTTAATGTTCAACCTGAGGCTCAGATATCACGGGAACCGCGTAGATCGGGAAGGATCCGTCGTCAGCCTGAGCGCTATGACGGAGTCTACATCATTAATGATGAACCCCTCACTTATGCGGACGCGGTCAGTGGACCGGAATCAGCAAGATGGCTTGAAGCTATGCGAGCCGAGATGGACTCCATGTCAGACAACCAAGTCTGGGATTTGGTTGATCCGCCTCCGGGAGTAATCCCTATAGGCTGTAAGTGGATCTTCAAGAAGAAGAAAGACATGGATGGTAACGTGGTTACCTATAAGGGCAGGCTAGTTGCGAAAGGTTTTAAACAAATCTACGGGATAGATTATGATGAAACTTTCTCTCCTGTAGCCATGTTCAAGTCCATTCGAATTATTCTCGCGATAGCAGTGAAGGTAGGAGGTGAAACCCTAAAACATGCGCATATAAAGATTTGCATGGGCGGAATCTAGGGTTTCCTAGGATCGCATGCATGAATATATGATCAACTTGAAGATTGTATAGATCAAAACAAAATCATACCATAGCCATGAGTGGATGGCGATTTGGAAGCAGAGAACCAAGTGGCTCTCCTCCAAAGCGTGCGCACACAAGATGATTGATCGCCTACTCCTTGTCGATCCTTGTGCTAGCAAAGCTCTCCAAGTGTGCTAATCGCGTGAAGGAGATTGAGAGATGTCTTGGTGCTCGTCGAACTCCCTCTCGTTTGCGTGAAAAATCACCACACCGAAAGAGGAGCGTCAAGAGGAGAAGATGGGCGAGAGTGAGGCATTATTCTCGAACGTGGAGGCTTTACTCTCGAATTGGAAAACCAATTTCCAAATATAGTAAGCCCTCATACGTTCATTCGTTCACCCCAATATGAATGATCGCAACTCATTCTCCCTTTGAACCATGTGCTCACTCTAAGTGAACCGGTTCAATTGAATTTAGTACAAAGACCAAATCAAACCAAGACTTGATCTAGATATATAAAACCAAAAAGGCTCAAGATCTAACCATTCATCTCTTGATGCTCTTGATCTCATCGATTTAGCATCAGTTCTCTCGATCGAAGCTTACTGATCTCAAGCCCTAATCAATCAAACATGATCAGACCAGATCTCACTTACAATCAGAGTTTAAATCCCTTTAAACTGAACCAAAACAATTCAGTCCACACGATCTGACATAAGTAAGCCATATCATCAAATTGTGCGACCCTAAGGGTTTCCTTTAAATGTCGGTAACGATAACTTACGTTATCACGAACAGAGAGGGGTATCTAGCAACACATCACTGTCTCCCGATATAAAGGAAAGAGTCTTCCAAGACTACACCCAAACCATAGCACAAGTGTGAATTCAATTCACTAGGCATACTTGTTTCCTTTGCCACTGGATGTTCTTATTGGATAAGCATGTCAAGCCTGTAACTCCAATATGATGAGAGTGGTTAGATCAGATGAACATAGTCATCTGGGTATGGCCATACACTTTCTCAACCATCTCATCCAGGGGGCCCCTTTAGAACATCACACTCCAATCAAGGAGAAGGCAATCCTATATCTATCACTAGCGCCCTAACATGACTCATGTTCATTATCCAAGATAGTCTATAACCATTATGTTTCAAATGATATTGAACTACCTCAAGACAATGCCAATCATCATTTAGAAACACAAGTGATCTCAAGTCAGAGGAAATATGCCACTTGTTTGCATATAAGGATTATTCACATTGTGACAAGCAATTGAACATCCTAAGTAGGGTCTGTCCAGTACATCAATGTACCCATGAGTCTACATCTTATTCCATGCTCGAAGCATCCTATAAGATTAGAACACATATTAGTCTCAATCATATCAAGGCTGTCTCATGTTCACCAAGATATCTCAACTAAGGACAATACTGCATGTCAGCCAAGCTGAACAGCATTGAGACATTATTCAGAAGTATACATATGGCAGCAGATAATGCAACAACCTGAATAACAACCATTGCCTTTATAAACATTGAGTTTATACATGATACTGATATAATCCCAAGGCCTCAAACATTAGCCTTAAGGGCATACCCCAACAATCTCCCACTTGCACTTAATCTAATGGTTGAGAAATCTCAAACCCATATTATTATAGTGCTTCTCATGCTTCTGCTGTGCCAGAGGCTTTGTAAGCGGGTCAGCTAGATTGTCATATGTATGAACCTTGCAGATCTTGATCTCTCCTCGATCAATGATCTCCCGGATCAAGTGAAACCTTCTCTGTATGTGCTTGGACTTCTGGTGCGACCGTGGTTCCTTTGCTTGTGCTATTGCTCCAGTGTTATCACAGAAGATAACCAATGGATCTGCACTCGAAGGAACAACACCAAGTTCCTGAACGAAGTTACGAATCCACACTGCCTCCTTGGATGCTTCCGAGGCTGCAACATACTCGGCTTCTGTTGTGGAATCAGCAACAATTGATTGTTTGAAACTTTTCCACACCACTGCTCCTCCATTCAAGCTAAAAACATAGCCTGATTGCGATCGGAAATCATCCTGGTCAGATTGGAACGAAGCGTCAGTATATCCTTCAATACTGAGTTCTTCCTGACCTCCATAAATCAAGAACATATCTTTGGTCCTCCGAAGATATTTCAAAATGTTCTTGACTGCAATCCAGTGTGCCTTTCCTGGATTACTTTGGAATCGACTGGTCACGCTTAACCCGTAAGCAACGTCTGGGCGAGTACACAACATCGCATACATAATGGACCCAATAGCCGAAGCATAAGGCGTATTGTCCATTTCATCTTTCTCAGTCTGTGTTTGTGGACACTGACTCTTTGAAAGATTCAGACCATGTCTGACTGGAAGATATCCTCTTTTAGAATTTTCTAAATGGAATCTCTCCAGGACTTTATCGATGTAAGTACTTTGGCACAGCCCGAGAAGCCTCTTAGATCTATCTCTGTAGATCTTCACACCTAATACATAGGCTGCTTCTCCTAAATCTTTCATCTGGAAACATTTTCTTAACCATGCCTTGACGGCATGCAGTTCAGGAATATCGTTTCCAATGATTAAGATATCATCGACGTAGAGGACTAGGAAAGTAATCACGCTCCCACTAAACCTCTTATATACACACGGGTCATCTTCATTCTTGATGAAACCAAACTTACAGATTGATTCATCAAAACGAATATTCCAGCTTCTCGATGCTTGTTTAAGTCCATAAATGGACTTCTTTAATTTGCATATTTTATGACGATCTGATGGATTGATGAAACCTTCAGGTTGTGTCATATACACATCCTCTTCTAATTTTCCATTAAGGAAAGCGGTCTTCACATCCATTTGCCAGATCTCATAATCATAATATGCCGCTATCGCGAGAATAATCCGAATAGACTTGAACATGGCTACAGGAGAGAAAGTTTCATCATAATCTATCCCGTAGATTTGTTTGAAACCTTTCGCAACTAGCCTGCCTTTATAGGTAACCACGTTACCATCCATGTCAATCTTCTTCTTCAAGATCCACTTACAGCCTATAGGGATTACTCCCGGAGGCGGATCAGCCAAATCCCAGACTTGGTTATCTAACATGGAGTCCATCTCGGCTCGCATAGCTTCAAGCCATCTCGCTGATTCCGGTCCACTGACCGCATCCGCATAAGTGAGGGGTTCATCATCAATGATGTAGACTCCGTCATAGCGCTCAGGCTGTCGACGGATCCTTCCCGATCTTCACGGTTCCCGTGATATCTGAGCCTCAGGTTGTTCAGTAACCTATTCTATTGGCTCAGGCTCATCCAACTGAGTTTGACTACTTTGTCCTTCTTCTGGATTCTCATCCAGCCTTATTTCTCTCCCACTGGCCTCTTGTAGAAGAAATTCCTTCTCAAGAAAAATAGCCGTTCGAGCAACAAATACTTTGTTCTCTTTGGGATCGTAGAAATAATAACCCTTAGTTTCTTTAGGGTAACTGACAAAGATACATTTATTAGATCTGCTCTCCAGTTTCCCAGAGGCGAGCTTTTTGACATAAGCCTCGCAACCCCAGATTTTAATAAATGTCAAGCTCGGCTGTTTCCCATACCATAACTCATATGGAGTCTTTGAAACAGCCTTGGATGGCACTCGGTTTAGTACCTTTGCTGCTGTTTCCAGTGCAAATCCCCAAAAGGAGTAAGGTAGAGTAGCCTGACTCATCATTGAACGAACCATATCCAGTAAGGTTCTATTTCTCCTCTCGGACACACCATTCCATTGCGGTGTTCCTAGCGGAGTGAGCTGTGAGATAATCCCACACTCTTTCAGATAGTCAGTAAACTCTCGACTCAAGTATTCTCCACCTCGATCTGAACGAAGTGCCTTGATATTTCGGCCTAGCTGATTTTGTACTTCATTTTTGAACTCTTTGAACTTGTGAAAAGATTCACTCTTATGTCTCATTAGATAGACATAACCATACCTACTGAAATCATCAGTAAAGGTAATGAAGTATGAATAGCCACCTCTGGCATGTTTACTAAATGGCCCACACACATCACTGTGAATGAGGTCAAGTAAACCTGAAGCCCTTTGACCTTTATTAGAAAAAGGAGACTTCGTCATTTTACCCATTAAACAAGCTTTGCATGTATCAAGCTCCTCATAGGAGAATGATCCCAGCAGTCCATGTTTATGCAACCGCTTAATGCGCTTCTTGTTAATGTGGCCTAAACGACTATGCCATAGCAAGGTGCTGTCATCAGCATACTTGGCTTTCTTATTATCAACTTGTTGTACAGAACATTCCATGTCCAACATGAATAACCCATTGTTAATCGACCCAGTAGCATAAACAATATTATCAAAAGAAATATAACACTTTGAAGTTTTGCATTCAAAGGAAAACCCTTTCCTGACAAGAGCAGGAATAGAGATAATATTCTTAGTTATGCTTGGTACAAAATAACAATTGTCCAGTTCTAATACAAGACCAGATGGTAAAGAGATGTGATATTCTCCTACAGCAACAGCAGCAACCCGTGCCCCATTTCCTACTCGTAGGTCCACCTCATGCTGTCCCACCTGTCTTCTTCTCTTGAGTTCCTGTACATTTGAACAAATGTGAACTCCACATGCAGTTTCCAACACCCATGAAATAGAAGAAGAAGATACCATGACTTCAGTCACGAAAATACCTGAGCCAGAAGCGAAAGGCTTGCTTCCCTTCTTGTCTCCTTGGAGCGCTTTATAGTCCTTCTTCCAGTGACCCATCTGGCCACAATGGAAACATCTGTATTCCTTCGACCGCTTGATCTTTTGTTTCAGAGCCTTGTTGTAGCTCTTGACAGGGGCTTTGCCCTTCTTCCCCTTCTTCTTGTTCCTGGAAGGAATCATCAAGACAGAGGATGAAGGCTTTCCCTTTTCAAGAGTCTACTCTGTAGTATAGAGCATGTTCAGTAACTCTACCGGGGTACAGTCGATCTTGTTCATATTAAAATTAATAATGAACGGATCGAAAGATGCCGGGAGAGACTGCAGGATAATGTCTACAACAAGTTCCTGATTGATGGTGTGTCCCAGTTTCTCTAGAGCCTCCTTGTACCCAATCATCTTGAGTACGTGAGCTCCCACTGGACTCCCTTCAGTCAGTTTGCTCTGAAAGAAAAGTTTTGTCAAGTTATAGCGTTCACTCCTTGCCTGTGCAGCATACAACATCTTGAGATTTGCTATAATTTCAATAGCAGATAAATCCTCATGCTGACGCTGAAGCTCTGGCGTCATAGACGCAAGCATAAGGCAAGCGACATCAATGCTATCATTGACATGCTTCTCATAAGCATCCCGAACCGCCCTTGCGGCGTTCGCAGCGGGTTGAAGCGGTATTGCCATCTCAAGGACATACAGTTTCCTCTCGGCCTTAAGAACAATCTTAAGGTGTCCATACCAGTCTGAGAAGTTTGGCCCAGCAAACTTCTCCCTTTCCAGTAAGGATCGCACATTGAACGCTGTGGTGTTCGTTGCTGCAGTAATCTACAACATTGCAAGAACAACAAGGTCAGTATCAATGTTAGAATCAATCCAGGACTTAAGAATGATTCTTTTCTCACTATTTTATCTGACTGAAAAATCCAGTAAAACAGTCCGAAAGAGTAAAACTCTTTTAGTGAGATGGGATCCAGATTTCATACTTGGTCTCCGCGTCCCGCTCAGGCGAGATAAGATGCACAGAGAGTAACAAGCACTAATCTCTGGTAGGCAATCCCTGCCAATCGCCAACCCGTGCGATTCCCCTTCATCTGGGCAATCCAGCAGACTGTGCCAACTGAGTTGGTACAACACAGTCTCTGATCCCACAGATGGCTGCCTCCATATGGCTACCATATGCTCAATATGTAGCCTACATGGTCAAGCTGACCTGACCTACTCCCTGGACCACCACGTGCTATGCTAAGCAACGGGAAGCGTTAAATCCCTTCTCTGTAACATGCAGGTGTAATCACACACCGTCTGAAGATAGATGGGCGTGCCCACTGAGTGGGTACAACACAGCCCCAACGATAGTCAGAACAGTGAGGTTTCGCGTCAGAAGGCTTACGTGCTTGATATTCATCGTTGGATTTTAACGGTCCTTTTATCTTCTTAACTATCATGCAAATCCTATGGTGATAGCAGAAGAATAAATCATGCAGATATTAAATTTACTTAAACAGTAAATAGAAAGCATGATGATCTTATGTGGTAAAAGCCCATTAAGCCTAAGTTAGACCTTAAATTAACTTAAGTCTTCACTTGAGCTCTTCATGGGTCTTTAGCATTTCATCTGGCCCAACCCGGGCCCAAGCGCCCTGTGAAGCTGAGATGCGCCCACCAGGTAAAATGCGCCTGTCCTAGAGTCGAACCCTAGACCTCCCACTGGTGAAGCCACTTGCTGCATGCGCCTCTGCCATGTGTGCTCTGAGCTCATGTCTGATTAAATTACATTTTAATCTATCTAGACATGATTTGACTCGCATGTCAATTACACATTATCAATTAATTAAAATGTGATGCGCAGATCACAATAAATAATTTACAATATTGATTCAGGCACGCAGGCCCCAGCACAGCACACATTAAAATTGGGCAGCCCATATAAGATGAAATAGACATTCAATCATGTTATACAAACATCATGTGATCCAATCAAGAAAATAAAATTTTCAAAAATCCCATTGGTATCAATTTAATTTCTTATGTGCCCTACTACCTTACAACGGTCCATTAATAGGGATCCACTCATCAGACCTAGTCAGACCCACTGCCCTTGCATGCACCAAGTCATAACCGACTTGAGTCGACCTAGTGGTCAACTATGCATGCCTTAAGGGCTGAACGTCCCTCATGATTTCTGGCAAGCGGGTGTGACCCCGGGCCTTAATCATGATCGTTCATTGGTCGCCTCGATCAGACATCGCTACACGCCTTTCTGCAGTCGACCTATAGCCACCTCATGTTTGCGCATAGGTGCTATCTGGTCAACCCATCTAGGCTGTCAGATGGTCTGATCAAACTGTTGGGTCTAGACTAGACTGATGACTTCAACCCTAATAACCCGTCTAAGTTTTTCAAGTAGGTGCTTATAGATCTAAGTGGATGCGCGCAATATGTTAAGTTTTGGTAAAAAACAACTTCAACAAGCGCCAACATGAATCATGCGCCACCAAAAGTAAAAGCATACAAGCATGTAGTTTTCGGCATGATCATTATTTTAGATCTACTTATCGCAAACATGGATCACACAAAGCAATCATATGATTCATACAGAAACCTGGCTCTGATACCAATTGAAGGTAGGGGGTGAAACCTTAAAACATGCGCATATAAAGATTTGCATGGGCGGAATCAAGGGTTTCCTAGGATCGCATGCATGAATATATGATCAACTTGAAGATTGTATAGATCAAAACAAAATCATACCATAGCCATGAGTGGATGGCGATTTGGAAGCAGAGAACCAAGTGGCTCTCCTCCAAAGCGTGCGCACACAAGATGATTGATCGCCTACTCCTTGTCGATCCTTGTGCTAGCAAAGCTCTCCAAGTGTGCTAATCGCGTGAAGGAGATTGAGAGATGTCTTGGTGCTCGTCGAACTCCCTCTCGTTTGCGTGAAAAATCACCACACCGAAAGAGGAGCGTCAAGAGGAGAAGATGGGCGAGAGTGAGGCGTTATTCTCGAACGTGGAGGCGTTACTCTCGAAATGGAAAACCAATTTCCAAATATAGTAAGCCCTCATACGTTCATTCGTTCACCCCAATATGAACGATCGCAACTCATTCTCCCTTTGAACCATGTGCTCACTCTAAGTGAACCGGTTCAATTGAATTTAGTACAAAGACCAAATCAAACGAAGACTTGATCTAGATCATATAAAACCAAAAAAGCTCAAGATCTAACCATTCATCTCTTGATGCTCTTGATCTCATCGATCTAGCATCAGTTCTCTCGATCGAAGCTTACTGATCTCAAGCCCTAATCAATCAAACATGGTCAGACCAGATCTCACTTACAATCAGAGTTTAAATCCCTTTAAACTGAACCAAAACAATTCAGTCCACACGATCTGACATAAGTAAGCCATATCATCAAATTGTGCGACCCTAAGGGTTTCCTTTAAATGTCGGTAACGATAACTTACGTTATCACGAACAGAGAGGGGTATCTAGCAACACATCACTGTCTCCCGATATAAAGGAAAGAGTCTTCCAAGACTACACCCAAACCATAGCACAAGTGTGAATTCAATTCACTAGGCATACTTGTTTCCTTTGCCACTGGATGTTCTTATTGGATAAGCATGTCAAGCCTGTAACTCCAATATGATGAGAGTGGTTAGATCAGATGAACATAGTCATCTGGGTATGGCCATACACTTTCTCAACCATCTCATCCAGGGGGCCCCTTTAGAACATCACACTCCAATCAAGGAGAAGGCAATCCTATATCTATCACTAGTGCCCTAACATGACTCATGTTCATTATCCAAGATAGTCTATAACCATTATGTTTTAAATGATATTGAACTACCTCAAGACAATGCCAATCATCATTTAGAAACACAAGTGATCTCAAGTCAGAGGAAATATGCCACTTGTTTGCATATAAGGATTATTCACATTGTGACAAGCAATTGAACATCCTAAGTAGGGTCTGTCCAGTACATCAATGTACCCATGAGTCTACATCTTATTCCATGCTCGAAGCATCCTATAAGATTAGAACACATATTATCTCAATCATATCAAGGCTGTCTCATGTTCACCAAGATATCTCGACTAAGGACAATACTGCATGTCAGCCAAGCTGAACAGCATTGAGACATTATTCAGAAGTATACATATGGCAGCAGATAATGTAACAACCTGAATAACAACCATTGCCTTTATAAACATTGAGTTTATACATGATACTGATATAATCCCAAGGCCTCAAACATTAGCCTTAAGGGCATACCCCAACAATCTCCCACTTGCACTTAATCTAATGGTTGAGAAATCTCAAACCCATATTATTATAGTGCTTCTCATGCTTCTGCTGTGCCAGAGGCTTTGTAAGCGGGTCAGCTAGATTGTCATATGTATGAACCTTGCAGATCTTGATCTCTCCTCGATCAATGATCTCCCGGATCAAGTGAAACCTTCTCTGTATGTGCTTGGACTTCTGGTGCGACCGTGGTTCCTTTGCTTGTGCTATTGCTCCAGTGTTATCACAGAAGATAACCAATGGATCTGCACTCGAAGGAACAACACCAAGTTCCTGAACGAAGTTACGAATCCACACTGCCTCCTTGGATGCTTCCGAGGCTGCAACATACTCGGCTTCTGTTGTGGAATCAGCAACAATTGATTGTTTGAAACTTTTCCACACCACTGCTCCTCCATTCAAGCTAAAAACATAGCCTGATTGCGATCGGAAATCATCCTGGTCAGATTGGAACGAAGCGTCAGTATATCCTTCAATACTGAGTTCTTCCTGACCTCCATAAATCAAGAACATATCTTTGGTCCTCCGAAGATATTTCAAAATGTTCTTGACTGCAATCCAGTGTGCCTTTCCTGGATTACTTTGGAATCGACTGGTCACGCTTAACCCGTAAGCAACGTCTGGGCGAGTACACAACATCGCATACATAATGGACCCAATAGCCGAAGCATAAGGCGTATTGTCCATTTCATCTTTCTCAGTCTGTGTTTGTGGACACTGACTCTTTGAAAGATTCAGACCATGTCTGACTGGAAGATATCCTCTTTTAGAATTTTCTAAATGGAATCTCTCCAGGACTTTATCGATGTAAGTACTTTGGCACAGCCCGAGAAGCCTCTTAGATCTATCTCTGTAGATCTTCACACCTAATACATAGGCTGCTTCTCCTAAATCTTTCATCTGGAAACATTTTCTTAACCATGCCTTGACGGCATGCAGTTCAGGAATATCGTTTCCAATGATTAAGATATCATCGACGTAGAGGACTAGGAAAGTAATCACGCTCCCACTAAACCTCTTATATACACACGGGTCATCTTCATTCTTGATGAAACCAAACTTACAGATTGATTCATCAAAACGAATATTCCAGCTTCTCGATGCTTGTTTAAGTCCATAAATGGACTTCTTTAATTTGCATATTTTATGACGATCTGATGGATTGATGAAACCTTCAGGTTGTGTCATATACACATCCTCTTCTAATTTTCCATTAAGGAAAGCGGTCTTCACATCCATTTGCCAGATCTCATAATCATAATATGCCGCTATCGCGAGAATAATCCGAATAGACTTGAACATGGCTACAGGAGAGAAAGTTTCATCATAATCTATCCCGTAGATTTGTTTGAAACCTTTCGCAACTAGCCTGCCTTTATAGGTAACCACGTTACCATCCATGTCAATCTTCTTCTTGAAGATCCACTTACAGCCTATAGGGATTACTCCTGGAGGCGGATCAACCAAATCCCAGACTTGGTTATCTAACATGGAGTCCATCTCGGCTCGCATAGCTTCAAGCCATCTCGCTGATTCCGGTCCACTGACCGCATCCGCATAAGTGAGGGGTTCATCATCAATGATGTAGACTCCGTCATAGCGCTCAGGCTGTCGACGGATCCTTCCCGATCTTCACGGTTCCTGTGATATCTGAGCCTCAGGTTGTTCAGTAACCTATTCTATTGGCTCAGGCTCATCCAACTGAGTTTGACTACTTTGTCCTTCTTCTGGATTCTCATCCAGCCTTATTTCTCTCTCACTAGCCTCTTGCAGAAGAAATTCCTTCTCAAGAAAAATAGCCGTTCGAGCAATAAATACTTTGTTCTCTTTGGGATCGTAGAAATAATAACCCTTAGTTTCTTTAGGGTAACTGACAAAGATACATTTATCAGATCTGCTCTCCAGTTTCCCAGAGGCGAGCTTTTTGACATAAGCCTCGCAACCCCAGATTTTAATAAATGTCAAGCTCGGCTGTTTCCCATACCATAACTCATATGGAGTCTTTGAAACAGCCTTGGATGGCACTCGGTTTAGTACCTTTGCTGCTGTTTCCAGTGCAAATCCCCAAAAGGAGTAAGGTAGAGTAGCCTGACTCATCATTGAACGAACCATATCCAGTAAGGTTCTATTTCTCCTCTCGGACACACCATTCCATTGCGGTGTTCCTAGCGGAGTGAGCTGTGAGATAATCCCACACTCCTTCAGATAGTCAGTAAACTCTCGACTCAAGTATTCTCCACCTCGATCTGAACGAAGTGCCTTGATATTTCGGCCTAGCTGATTTTGTACTTCATTTTTGAACTCTTTGAACTTGTGAAAAGATTCACTCTTATGTCTCATTAGATAGACATAACCATACCTACTGAAATCATCAGTAAAGGTAATGAAGTATGAATAGCCACCTCTGGCATGTTTACTAAATGGCCCACACACATCACTGTGAATGAGGTCAAGTAAACCTGAAGCCCTTTGACCTTTATTAGAAAAAGGAGACTTCGTCATTTTACCCATTAAACAAGCTTTGCATGTATCAAGCTCCTCATAGGAGAATGATCCCAGCAGTCCATGTTTATGCAACCGCTTAATGCGCTTCTTGTTAATGTGGCCTAAACGACTATGCCATAGCAAGGTGCTGTCATCAGCATACTTGGCTTTCTTATTATCAACTTGTTGTACAGAACATTCCATGTCCAACATGAATAACCCATTGTTAATCGACCCAGTAGCATAAACAATATTATCAAAAGAAATATAACACTTTGAAGTTTTGCATTCAAAGGAAAACCCTTTCAATCTTGGGTCCATCATGTATGCGATGAATAACCCATTGTTAATCGACCCAGTAGCATACTTGGGTCCATCATGTATGCGATGTTATGTACTCGCCCAGACGTTGCTTACGGGTTAAGCGTGACCAGTCGGTTCCAAAGTAATCCAGGGAAGGCACACTGGATTGCAGTCAAGAATATTTTGAAATATCTTCGGAGAACCAAAGATATGTTTTTGATTTATGGAGGTCAGGAAGAACTCAGTATTGAAGGATATACTGACGCTTCGTTCCAATCTGACCAAGACGATTTCCGATCGCAATCAGGCTATGTTTTTAGCTTGAATGGAGGAGCAGTGGTGTGGAAGAGTTTCAAACAATCAATTATTGCTGATTCTACAACAGAAGCCGAGTATGTTGTAGCCTCAGAAGCATCAAAGGAGGCAGTATGGATTCGTAAGTTCATTCAAGAACTTGGTGTTGTTCCTTCAATTGCAGACCCATTGGTTATCTTCTGTGATAACACTGGAGCGATTGCTCAAGCAAAGGAACCACGGTCACACCAGAAGTCCAAGCACATACAGAGAAGGTTTCATTTGATCCGTGAGATCATAGATCGAGGAGAGATCAAGATCTGCAAGGTACATACAGATGACAATCTAGCTGACCCACTTACAAAGCCTCTGGCGCAGCAGAAGCATGAGAAGCACTGTAATAATATGGGTTTGAGATTTCTCAACCATTAGTTTAAGTGCAAGTGGGAGATTGTTGGGGTATGCCCTTAAGGCTAATGTTTGAGGCCTTGGGTTATTATCAGTATCATGTATAAACTAAGTATATGTTTATAAAGGCAATTGTTGTTATTCAGATTGTTGCATTGTCTGCTGCTGTATGTATACCTCTGAGTAATGTCTCAATGATGTTCAGCTTTGCTGACATTCAGAGTTGTCCTTAGTCGAGATATCTTGGTGAACATGAGACAGCCTTGATATGATTGAGACTAATATGTGTTCTTGTCTTATAGGATGCTACGAGCATGGAATAAGATTTAGACACATAGGTGCATTGGATGTACTGGACTGACCCTACTTAGGATATTCAATTGTTTGTCACAATGTGAATAAATCCTTATAAGCAAGCAAGTGGTATATTCCCTCTGACTTGAGATCACTTGTGTTACTAAGTGATGATTGGCATTGTCTTGAGGTACTTCAATATCATTTGAAAGATAATGGTTAAGGATTATCTTGGATAGTGGGCATGAGTCATGTTAGGACACTAGTGATAGATATAGGATTGCCTCTCCTAGTTGGAGTGTGATGTTCTAAAGGGGCCCCCTGGATGAGATGGTTGATAAAGTGTATGGCCATACCCAGATGACTATGTTCATCTGATCTAACCATTCTCATCGTGTTGGAATTACAGGCTTGACATGCTTGTCCAACGAGAACATCCAGTGGCAAAGGGAACATGTATACTGAGTGAATTGGATTCACACTTGTGCTGTCGTTTGGGAGTGGTCTTGGAAGACTCTTTCCTTCATATCGGGAGACAGTGATGTAACTCTTGACAGGGGCCTTGCCCTTCTTCCCCTTCTTCTTGTTCCTAGAAGGAAACATCAAGACAGAGGTTGAAGGCTTTCCCTTCATAGTCTCCTCAGTAGTCAAGAGCATATTCAGCAGCTCTGCCGGAGTACAGTCGATTTTGTTCATATTAAAGTTAATGATGAACGCATCTAAAGAAGGCGGGAGAGACTGCAGAATAATGTCTACAGCAAGCTCCTGATTGATGGTATGCCCCAGTTTCTCTAGAGCCTCCTTGTGCCCAATCATCTTGAGCACGTGAGCTCCCACTGGGCTCCCTTCAGCCAGTTTGCTCTGAAAGAACAGCTTTGTCAGATTATAGCGTTCTGTCCTCGCCTGTGCAGCATACAGCATCTTGAGGTTTGCTATCATGTCTATAGCAGACATATCCTCATGCTGACGCTGCAGCGGTGGCGTCATAGACGCTAGCATCAGGCAAGCGACATCAATGCTATCATTGACGTGCTTTTCATAAGCTTCCCGAACCGCCCTTGCGGCGTTCGGAGCGGGCTGAGGCGGTATAGCCGTCTCGAGGACATACAGTTTCCTCTCTGCCTTAAGAACAATCTTAAGGTGTCCGAACCAGTCTGAGAAGTTTGGCCCAGCAAACTTCTCTCTTTCCAGTAGGGATCGCACATTAAAGCTCATGGTGTTCGTTGCTGCAGGTATCTACAACAATGCAAGAACAGCAAGGTCAGTATCAATGTTAAGAATCAATCAGGACTTAGGAATGATTCTTTTTCTCACTATTTTATCTGGCTGAAAAATCCAGCAAAACAGCCCGAAAGAGTAGAACTCTTTTAGTGAGATGGGATCCAGATTTCATACTTGGTGTCACGCCCCGGTCGGATCGGTCTAGAATCAGCGCTTATCCGCTTCCTAGAGCTGTCCTAGGGTTTCCGACCCAAAATTCGAAACCCTAATCTCCCCGAAGAATTTTTATCCCCAAAATACAATTCGCACGGAAAATCCTAACCCTAATTTAAAGAAATCCGATCGGAACCCTAAATCCAAATTTTTACCTCTGGTCAAAATCAATTTTGACCGCCGAGTTCTTCTTAGCTGACGTCGCCCTACGTCAGCGTCTGAAATCGAATTCGAAATCGCCGAATTTCGATTTCGCTTGCGTCAGCCGCCGATTGCTGACGTCACCCGTAATTTCGTTTCCGCCGCGCGCCGAATTGAGTTCTGACGTCCGCCTGACGTCAGCCACTAATCGAAATCCCGTTCGATTTTTGCCGTTGTCGCTGTTGACTTGGTCAACGCCTCGTTTCGAACGCCGAACGCGTTCGAAACTCGTCTCCTTCGTCTTCGTTGCGAACGAACGCCGCCGCTGCGTTCGTCCGTCAGTCGTCGAGCGCCGGGCAGCCACCTGCTGCCGGAGAGGAGCGGAAATCTCCGCCGGGAACAGAGGATCGGGGGTGAAGCTTGAAGGAAGAGAACTTTTATTTCACCAGGGAAAAGTTTACAACCTTCACCACGCCGGCGACCCCACGCCGGTGCCCACGTCCCCTCCCTCACCGGAAACCCCTGGTTCCGGTTACAATCTCTCAGTTTCTTTCCTCGTCGAAGCTTCACCAAGCTTCGCTTTCTCTCGATAATGGCCGATCGTAGCGATCCCCCGTCGAAGCTCCCCGAGCTCCCTTTTAACGATCGAGACCGCCGCCTCTCCTTGCGACCGCGTCTTCCGGGTCTTCTGCCGAGCCGCTGCCGTGTCGTCCGCAATGATCGGCGTCGTCCGCCTCTTCACCCGCTCGCGTCGACGAGCGCCCGCATGCGTCCGACGCAAGCGGAGACGACGAAGTCGTTTCGTCGCGTGCTGCGCTCGGTTGCCACGATCCCGTCGCACGCGAGCTCCACGCGGGCGTTTGAAGGGAAATTCGTGGGTTGGGCTGCTGCTCCTTGGCTGGACCTGGGCTTGGGCCGAACCGGTTGAACCGGGGCCTGACACTTGGTCTCCGCGTCCCGCTCAGGCGAGATAAGATGCACAGAGAGTACAAACACTAATTTCTGGTAGGCAGTCCCTGCCAATCGCCAACCCGTGCGATTCCCCTTCATCTGGGCAATCCAGCAGACTGTGCCAACTGAGTTGGTACAACACAGTCTCTGACCCCACAGATGGCTGCCTCCATGTGCTACCATATGCGCCACAAATGTAGCCTACATGGTCAAGCTGACCCGACCTACTCCCTGGACCACCACGTGCTATGCTGAGCAACGAGAAGCGATAAATCCCTTCTCTGTAACACGCAGGTGTAATCCCGCACCGTCTGAAGATAAATGGACGTGCCCACTGAGTGGGTACAACACGGCTCCAACGATAATCAGAACAGTGAGGTTTCGCGTCAGAAGGCTTACGAGCTTGATATTTTAGCGTTGGATTTTAACGGTCTTTTATCTTCTTGACTATCATGCAATTCCTATGGTGATAGCAGAAGATAAACTCATGCAATTCTAATTATAAAAGCAATAAATAGAAAGCATGCTGATCTTATGTGGTAAAAGCCCATTAAGCCTAAGTAAGACCTTAAATAAACTTAAGTCTTCACTTACTTTTCTTGATGGGTCTTTTGCTTCTCATCTGGCCCAAACCTGGGCCCAAGCGCCAACTGCAGCTCAGGTGCGCCTACCAGGGAAAATGCGCCTGGTCCCAGAGTCGAACCCTGGACCTCCCACCTGGTCAAGCCTCTGCTGCAAGCGCCTCTGCCAAGTGTACTCTGTGCTCTTGTCTGATTAATTTACAAATTAATCTATCTAGACAAGATTGACTCGCAGGTCAATTACATTTTATAAATTAAATGCAATGTGATGCGCAGATCACAATAAAAATTAATTTACAAATTTTAACCAGGCTCGCAGGCCCCAGCACAGCACACATTAATTAGGCGTCCCACATAAGATTAAATAAACAAGCATATGCTTAAATCAACATGTGATCCATTCATGAAAATAAAACTTTTCAAAAACCCATTGGCATCAATTTTATTTTCCTTATGTGCCCTACTACCTTACAACGGTCCATTAATAGGGATCCACTCATCAGACCTAGTCAGATCCACTGCCCTTGCATGCACCAAGTCCTAACTGACTTGAGTCAACCCAGTGGTCAACTATGCATGCGCTAGGGCTGAACAACCTACATGAGTTTTGGCAAGCGGGTGTGACCCCGGGCCTAACTCATGCGTGTTCACTAGTTGTCTCAACCAGACCTCGCTACACGCCTTTGATGCAGTCGACCTATAGCCACCTTATGCTTGCGCATAGGTGCCATCTGGTCGACCCATCTAGGCTGTCAGATGGTCTGATCAGACTAGTTGGATGTTGACTTGAGATGACTTCAACCCTACTAACCCGTCTAAGGGTTTAATGTAGGTGCGGCTTAGATCTAATGATAGTCGCGCATGTCATTAGGGTTTTTAGAAAAACAACTACAACAACATAGATGCGCTATCAACACACATGCGCCAAGGAAACAATGTACATGTAAGTCTCGCATGTAAGAAAGATCTAAGGTGTTGCGCAAACATGGATCACTTCATTTCAGCAATCATATAAATCATGCATATAACCGCTCTGATACCAATTGTTAGTCCCCAGAAGGGGGCGAAACCCTAAAGCATGGCGCGTATAAAATTTTAAGCAGCGGAAAGAGGGTTTCTAGGGATCATTTGCATGAGATATGATCAACTATAAAAACCGATTGCAAACATGAATGAAGGAATCGATTCTTACCAAAGCCATTGCTTGGATGGCGTCTAGGAAGAAGAGACTCAAGTGCTTCTCCTCCTTATGGCTCGCACACAAGATGTGATCGCCTACTCCCTTAGTGCTCCTTGTGCTAGCAAGGTTCTAAGGAGTCCTTGTCGAATGGAAGGGAAGAGACGTTCTCCTCTGCTTGTCGAACTCACTCCAAGGTGTGAAGAAGTCGCCACACACGAGAGCATCGAGAGAGGAAAGGCAAGAAGCGAGAATAGAGCATGAAACTCTCAACGTGAGGCGTGGTCACGATTTGGAAACATGGTTTCCAAAAATAGTAAACCACTTCTCTTCATGCGACCATGGGTTTACCCAAGCGCAAATCTCTCCTCTTTGAACCATGCGCTCAACTAATGAGCCGGTTCAATTTAATTTTGGTTTAAAGACCAAATTAAACCAAGCCTTTTTGGTCTAGACCTCATTAAACCTAAAGGTTCCAGATCTAACCGTTCATCTCTTGATGCTCCTGATCTCACCGATCTAGCATCCATTCTCTCGATCGAAGCTTACCGATCTCAAGCCCTAATCAATCAAACATGATCAGACCAGATCTCACTTACAATCAGAGATTAAATCCCTTTAAACTGAACTCAAACAATTCAGTCCACACGATCTGACTTAAGTAAGCCATATCATCAAATTGTGCGACCCTAAGGGTTTCCTTTAAATGTCGGTAACGATAACTTACGTCATCACGATCAGCGAGGGGTATCTAGCAACACATCACTGTCTCCCGATATAAAGGAAAGAGTCTTCCAAGACTACACCCAAACCACAGCACAAGTGTGAATCCAACTCACAAGGCATACATAATTCCTTTGCCACTGGATGTTCTTATTGGACAAGCGTGTCAAGCCTGTAGCTCCAATATGATGAGCATGATTAGATCAGATGAACATAGTCACCTGGGTATGGCCATACACTTTCTCAATCATCTCATCCAGGGGGGGCCCTTTAGAACATCACACTCCAATTAAGGAGACGGCAATCCTATATCTATCACTAGTGCCCTAACCTGATTCAAGCTCACCATCCAAGATAGTCTATAACCATTATGTTTCAAATGATATTGAACTTGTTATGACCCGAGCCTGCCTCATGCGGCGCATCTGACTCGTTCCAGGCCATAACCAAGCCAGGCCCAGGGGCTCCCCAATCCCGTTCCGGCTCCGTGTTACACCCGGACATATTACGTCTGCAGCGGGATTCGACCCCTGGACATGACCCTCACGAGTCATGACCCTTTAACCATCTGAGCCCTTTTTTGTTATGACCCGAGCCTGCCTCATGCGGCGCATCTGACTCGTTCCAGGCCATAACCAAGCCAGGCCCAGGGGCTCCCCAATCCCGTTCCGGCTCCGTGTTACACCCGGACATATTACGTCTGCAGCGGGATTCGACCCCTGGACATGACCCTCACGAGTCATGACCCTTTAACCATCTGAGCTGCAGCTCAATGGTTAAAGGGTCATGACTCGTGAGGGTCATGTCCAGGGGTCGAATCCCGCTGCAGACGTAATATGTCCGGGTGTAACACGGAGCCGGAACGGGATTGGGGAGCCCCTGGGCCTGGCTTGGTTATGGCCTGGAACGAGTCAGATGCGCCGCATGAGGCAGGCTCGGGTCATAACAGAACTACCTCAAAACAATGACAATCATCATTTAGAAAACACAAGTGATCTCAAGTCAGAGGAAATGTGCCACTTGTTGCAATCAAGGATTATTCACATTGTGACAAACAATTGAATATCCTAGTAGGGTCTGTCCAGTACATCCAATGTACCCATGAGTCTACATCTTATTCCATGCTCGAAGCATCCTATAAGATTAGAACACATATTAGTCTCAATCATATCAAGGCTGTCTCATGTTCACCAAGATATCTCGACTAAGGACATTATAGCATGTCAGCCTAGCTGAACAGCTTTGAGACATTATTCAGAAGTACAATTATTGCAGCAGATAATGTAATAAACTGAATAACAACCATGCCTTTATAAACATAAGAGTTTATTACATGATACTGATACAATCCCAAGGCCTCAAACATTAGCCTTAAGGGCATACCCCAACACTCTCAACGTCTCCTTGCTGCTCAAAAATGGAAATCACAACGTTCCCCTGCAGCAACGTCTCTTCAAGCTTCATCTATATGTATCTCTTCACGTATGCATCTTTGTAATCGAATTTGATGAATGAAATAGTTTTTCCAATGGAATCGGATGTCTCCTATCCTCTTCCACTCTGAGGTGCTTGTGTCACCTAGTTTTCCCTTCTTCCCTCTTCCATAATCTCTACTTCCTCCAAAGTTCCTTGTCCGCTGCAATCACCCGCACGCTTCAGCCATCTTCAGATTTTACCAAAATTTTGAGTGTCGCCGCCGACGATCCAGCCAGCGGATCTCCGCGAAACTTCAGCCACCACGCATCCTTCGCCTGAAGAACCTCCAGCCGCCGGCATCCATCCATCGGCCGCTGGGATTGCCGGAATCGAACGTCCATTCGAATCCCCTGTTTCCGCCTGCCTTCTGCCCTAGTTCCGCCTTGCAGCACCGTTCTCCTCCGACTAGCCACCAATCGACCTCAAACTCCGGCGACAACCTCTCTTCCATCTTGAGAGCCTCCAGTTGAAGAAGGTTTTGAGTTCATCCACCATCGGACGAATGGCGAGCAATTCTGTCCACCCGCATAGCTTCCCCTGTTACCGCCCAGTTTCTGCCCTATTCCCGCCTTTCACCGTCGTCCTCCTCTGGCCGGCCACCGCCCGCCCTGAAACTCCGGCCACGTCCTCTTGACAGTCATATCAACTTCCATTAGTAGCAGTTTCGACGTCCGTGCACCACCGGACGTACGCCGACGACCTCCGCCCCTTACTCCATTTCCCCTGTTTTCCAAGAATTTCCCGTGTCTACTGTTTCGAGTTAAGTTAATTCTAATCTGACTAGGCTTCTCCTTGCAGGTATCGTAAGCAATCGACGCAACAAAAGTCTTGAATTTTGGCATGACACGGAAGCGCACATCTTCATCTATCAATTGGGCTAGAAGTTTCGAACGAAGCTTCAACAGATTAACCTAGGCGGCATGGCAAATCTTGATGAATGATACATTCCTACACAGCTCTTATTTTCTAATCCGACTGGCTATCTTATTGCAATTATTTTACATGCCTAATATCCCATCACCATCTGATTTTTATTGGATTCAAAAGAACTAGTTTGGAACTAGCTCTTGGGTTAATTGGAACAAATTTTGGATTTATAAATTTTCCTGCAAGGCATATTTACTTGTCTTAAATGATATATTTGCAACACTATGTTTCTAGCTGTTTTCTAAATTTTGCACTTTATTTTGAAAATTAAAAAAAATAATAATAATAATAATCGGACTTTAGTTAGTATCATATTTCGTGTCTCCACCCTACATCACCAGATATCAAGAGAGGTCTAACCTATACCAGATAGATAGCTTAGAGGTAGCTTACCAAAGAGCTATAGCAGTTGAACATGAAATCAAGGCTAGGAGAGAGTTCACACCCTCTAGACCCTACCTTAGGACTCCCCAAACCAACCCCCCCTAGCCCAAGCCAACCTCGACCTAGGCCAACTCAAACTATAGAACCAAGTCAACCTCGACCCATGTTGGGGTATGCCCTTAAGGCTAATGTTTGAGGCCTTGGGATTGTATCAGTATCATGTAATAAACTCTTGTGTTTATAAAGGCATGGTTATTATTCAGGTTGTTACCTTGTCTGCTGTAATAAGTGTACTACTGAATAATGTCTCAAAGCTGTTCAGCTAGGCTGACATGCTAAATGTCCTTAGTCGATATATCTTGGTGAACATGAGACAGCCTTGATATGATTGAGACTAATATGTATTCTAATCTTATAGGATGCTTCGAGCATGGAATAAGATGTAGACTCATGGGTACATTGGATGTACTAGACAGACCCTACTAGGATATTCAATTGCTTGTCACAATGTGAATAATCCTTGTATGCTACAAGTGGCACATGTCCTTTGACTTGAGATCACTTGTGTTCCTAAATGATGAATGTCATTGTTTTGAGGTAGTTCAATATCATTTGAAATATAATGGTTATAGACTATCTTGGATAATGATCATGAGTCAGGTTAGGACACTAGTGATAGATAAAGGATTGTCGTCTCCTTGTTTAAGGAGTGTGATGTTCTAAGGCCCCCCCTATATGAGATGATTGAGAAAGTGTATGGCCATACCCAGATGACTATGTTCATCTGATTTAATCATGCTCATCGTATTGGAGTCACAAGCTTGACACGCTTGTCCAATAAGAACATCCAGTGGCAAAGTATACTTGTATGCCTTGTGAAGTGGATTCACACTTGTGCTATGGTTTGGGTGTAGTCTTGGAAGACTCTTTCCTTTATATCGGGAGACAGTGATGTGTTGCTAGATACCCCTCACTGATCGTGATAATGTAAGTTATTGTTACCGACATTTAAAGGAAACCCTTAGGGTCGCACAATTTGATGATATGGCTTACTTGAGTCAGATCGTGTGGACTGAATTGTTTGGGTTTAGTTTAAAGGGATTTAATCTCTGATTGTAAGTGAGATCTGGTCTGATCATTTTTGATTGATTAGGGCTTGAGATCGGTAAGCTTCGATCGAGAGAGATGATGCTAGATCGGTGAGATCAAGAGCATCATGAGATGAACGGTTAGATTGAAAACCTTAGGGTTTAGTTGATCTAGACCGATTGGCTTGGGCTGGCTTGGTTTGGCCTTTGGACCGAACACATTTACTTTGAACCGGTTCAAGAGCTTGAACGTATGGTTCATTGTTTTGGCGTTTTGATCGATTTAGTGATCATGAACGCATGGCTTAATGGATTTTCCAATTTTGGAAAGTCATTTAGCGCATGTTCCCTTGAACGCCAAATGACTTGAACGCTCCATTCAACTCTCGTCTCCTTGCTCTTGCTTGACGAGACTTTGGCGTGGAGAAGGCGAGGTCTTGGTGGAGGTTCGGCAAGCCTGGACATCATCTCTCATTTCCTTACCATACGAGAGGGACCCTTGAAGGACCTTGCTAGCACAAGGATCTCCAAGGAGCAAGCACATCATCTTGTGTGCGTCAACTAGGGAGAAGATCCCTTTCGATCTTTCTCTTCCAAGTCGCCATCTTCCTCATGGCTTTGGTATGGATCTAAACTTCATCAAGTTGATCATATTATCTTGCTAAGATCCATGAAAAACCCTTGCTTCCGCTTGCAATTTTTATGCGCCACCCTTAAGGGTTTTTCGCCCCCCTCTTGAAAGGGGTTTCATCAGCTTGCGCTCCCCCTTGAAGGGGACTCTTCAATTGGTATCAAAGCATGCGGTTCAAGCATGTAATATGATTGCTTGGTATATTTTGTGATCCTTGGTTGCGCATTTACATGTATGCTTAGATCTTGTTGACATGCGAAACTTACATGTTATTTCTTCATGCGAAAGTAAGATGTTTACCTTATGTTGGCGCATATTGTTTGTTCATCTTGTCGCATGTCTTGTGTTGGCGCTTAGTTCATGTTATTTTATCAAAAACCTAACATGCGCGCCTATGACTAGATCTAAGTGGCGCCTACTATAAACCCTTAGATGGGTTGATGGGGTTGAAGTCACCTCTAGGTTAGATCCAATAGTCTGATCAGACCATCTGACAGCCGAGATGGATCGACCAGATGGCACCTGTGCGCAAGCACGAGGTGGCTATAGGTCGATTGCATCTTAGGCGTGTAGCGAGGTCTGGTTGAGACAACCATTGAACACACATGAGTTAGGCCCGGGATCACACCCGCTTGCCAGACCTCATGAGGGTTGTTCAGCCCTTGGCGCATGCATGGTTGACCATTAGGTCAACTC
This sequence comes from Costus lasius, assembly GCA_027563935.2. Classification (NCBI taxonomy): domain Eukaryota; kingdom Viridiplantae; phylum Streptophyta; class Magnoliopsida; order Zingiberales; family Costaceae; genus Costus; species Costus lasius. The sequence goes on along the minus strand of CM050449.1, from coordinate 31,683,135 downwards.
GAGTCAGTTAGGACTTGGTGCATGCAAGGGGCAGAGGATCTGACTAGATGAATGAGTGGATCCCTATCAATGGACCATTGTAAGGTTGTAGGGCACATAAGAAAATTAAAATTGATGCCACTGGGGTTTTCAAAATTTATTTTCTTTTAATTGGATCACATGTTGTTTGATGCCTATGCTTGTTTATTTATTCTTATGTGGGCTGCCCATGTTAAATGTGTGCTGTGCTGGGGCCTGCGTGCCTGGAATTAAACCTGTAAATTAATATTATTGTGATCTGTGAATCACTTTTTAATTAATTTATTGTATAATTGACCTGCGAGTCAAACTTGTCTAGATAGATCAAAATGTATTTTGATTAGACAAGAGCACAAAGGCACACATCCCAGAGGGGCATTCAGCTGGTGGCGCACCTGAGGTGCTCTTGGCGCAAGGGCCCTGGGTTGGACCAGATGAGATGCTAAAGACCCAAGAAGAGCAAGTGAAGACTTAAGTATCTTAAGGTCTTACTTAGGCTATGGGCTTTTACCACATAAGATGCATGCTTTCTTTTATTGTTTAAATAAGTAGAACAGCATGATTTATTTATCTTCTGCTATAGCCATAGGATTTGCCTGATAGTAAGAAGATAAAAGACCGTTAAAATCCAAACGCTAAAATATCAAGCACGTAATGCCTTCTGACGCGAAACCTCACTGTTCTGACTATCGTTGGAGCCGTGTTGTACCCACTCAGTGGGCACGTCCATCTATCTTCAGACAGTGCGGGATTTCACCTGCGTGTTACAGAGAAGGGATTTATCGCTTCTCGTTGCTCAGCATAGCACATGGTGGTCCAGGGAGTAGGTCGGGTCAGCTTGACCATGTAGGCTACATATGTGGCGCATATGGTAGCGCATGGAGGCAGCCATCTGAGGGATCAGAGACTGTGTTGTACCAACTCAGTTGGCACAGTCTGCTGGATTGCCCAGGTGAAGGGGAATCGCACGGGTTGGCGATTGGCTGGGACAGCCTACCAGAAATTAGTGCTTGTCATCTCTGTGCATCTTATCTCGCCTGAGCGGGACGCGGAGACCAAGTATGAAATCTGGATCCCATCTCACTAAAAGAGTTCCACTCTTTCGGGCTGTTTTGCTGGATTTTTCAGCCAGATAAAATAGTGAGAAAAAGAATCTTTCTTAAGTCCTGGATTGATTCTATACATTGATACTGACCTTGCTGTTCTTGCATTGTTGTAGATTCCTGCAGCAACGAACACCATGAGCTTCAATGTGCGATCCCTACTGGAAAGGGAGAAGTTTGCTGGGCCAAACTTCTCAGACTGGTTCGGACACCTTAAGATGTTCTTAAGGCAGAGAGGAAACTGTATGTCCTCGAGACGGCTGTGCCGCCTCAACCCGCTGCGAACGCCGCAAGGGCGGTTCGTGATGCTTATGAAAAGCACATCAATGATAGCATTGATGTCGCTTGCCTGATGCTAGCGTCTATGACGCCACCGGTGCAGCGTCAGCATGAGGATATGTCGGCTATAGAAATTATAGCGAACCTCAAGATGCTGTATGCTGCACAGGCGAGGACAGAACGCTATAATCTGACAAAGCTTTTCTTTCAGAGCAAACTGGCTGAAGGGAGCCCAGTGGGAGCTCACGTGCTCAAGATGATTGGGCACAAGGAGGCTCTGGAGAAACTGGGGCATACCATCAACCAGGAGCTTGCTGTAGACATTATTCTGCAGTCTCTCCCGCCCTCTTTCGATGCGTTCATTATTAATTTTAATATGAACAAGATCGATTGTACTCCGGCAGAGCTGCTGAATATGCTCTTGACAACTGAGGAGACTCTGAAGGGAAAGCCTTCAACCTCTGTCTTAATGGTTCCTTCTAGGAACAAGAAGAAGGGGAAGAAGGGCAAAGCCCCTGTCAAGAACTACAGTAAGGCTCTGAAACAAAAGGTTAAGCGGTCGAAGGACAACAGGTGTTTCCACTGTGGCCAGCTGGGTCACTGGAAAAAGGACTGTAAAGCGCTCCAAGGAGATAAGAGGGGAAGCATCGCTTCTGGCTCAGGTATATATGTGACTGAGGTCATGTTATCTTCTTCTTCTATTTCATGGGTGTTGGACACTGCATGTGGAGTTCACATTTGTTCAAATGTGCAGGAACTCAAGAGAAGAAGGCAGGTGGGACAGCATGAGGTAGACCTACGCGTTGGAAACGGGGCACGGGTTGCTGCTGTTGCTGTAGGAGACTATTTCATTTCTTTACCATCTGGCATTGTATTGGAATTAAACAATTGTTATTTTGTACCCAGTATAACCAAGAATATTATCTCTATTCCTGCTCTTGTCAGGAAAGGATTTGCCTTTGAATGCAATATTTCAAAGTGTGTACTTTCTCTTGATAATATTGTTTATGCTACTGGTTCAATTAACAATGGGTTATTCATGTTGGACATGGAATATTCTATACAAAACATTGATAATAAGAAAGCCAAGTATGCTGAAGACAGCACCTTGTTATGGCATAGTCGTTTAGGCCATATTAACAAGAAGCGTATTAAGCGGTTGCATGATCATGGACTGCTGGGATCATTCTCCTATGAGGAAATTGATACATGCAAAGCTTGTTTGATGGGTAAAATGACGAAGTCACCTTTTCCTAACAAAGGTCAAAGGGCTTCAGGTTTACTTAACCTTATACACAGTGATGTGTGTGGGCCGTTTAGTAAACATGCCAGAGGTGGCTATCAGTACTTCATTACATTTACTGATGATTTCAGTAGATATGGTTATGTCTATCTAATGAGACATAAGAGTGAATCCTTTGACAAGTTCAAAGAGTTCAAGAATGAAGTACAGAATCAGCTAGGCCGAAATATCAAGGCACTTCGTTCTGATCGAGGTGGAGAATACCTGAGTCATGCGTTTACTGACTATCTGAAGGAGTGTGGGATTATCTCACAGCTCACTCCGCCAGGAACACCGCAATGGAATGGTGTGTCCGAGAGGAGAAATAGAACGTTACTTGATATGGTTCGTTCTATGATGAGTCAGGCTACTCTTCCATATTCCTTTTGGGGATTTGCACTGGAAACAGCTGCAAAGGTACTAAACCGAGTGCCATCCAAGGCCGTTTCAAAGACGCCATATGAATTATGGTATGGGAAACAGCCGAGCTTGACATTTATCAGGATCTGGGGTTGCGAGGCTTATGTCAAAAAGCTCGCCTCTGGGAAACTGGAGAACAGATCTGAGAAATGCGTCTTTGTCGGTTACCCTAAGGAAACTAAGGGTTATTATTTCTACGATCCCAAAGAGAACAAAGTATTTGTTGCTCGGACGGCCATATTTCTTGAGAAGGAGTTTCTTCTACAAGAAGCCAGTGGGAGAGAAATAAAGCTGGATGAGAATCCAGAGGAAGGACAAAGTAGTCAAGCACAGTTGGATGTGCCTGAGCCGGTGGATCAGGTTATTGAACAACCTGAGGCTCAGATATCACGGGAACCGTGAAGATCGGGAAGGATCCGTCGTCAGCCTGAGCGCTATGACGGAGTCTACATCATTGATAATGATGAACCCCTTACTTATGCGGATGCGGTCAGTGGACCGGAGTCAGCTAGATGGCTTGAAGCTATGCGAGCCGAGATGGACTCCATGTCAGATAACCAAGTCTGGGATTTGGTTGATCCGCCTCCGGGAGTAATCCCTATAGGCTGTAAATGGATCTTCAAGAAGAAGATTGACATGGATGGTAACGTGGTTACCTATAAAGGCAGGCTAGTTGCGAAAGGTTTCAAACAAATCTACGGGATAGATTATGATGAAACTTTCTCTCCTGTAGCCATGTTCAAGTCTATTCGGATTCTTTTCGCGATAGCAGCATATTACGATTATGAGATCTGGCAGATGGATGTGAAAACAGCTTTCCTTAATGGAAATCTGGATGAGGATGTGTATATGACACAACCTGAAGGTTTCACTAATCCATCAGATCGTCATAAAATATGCAAACTAAAGAAGTCCATTTATGGACTGAAACAAGCATCTAGAAGCTGGAATATTCGTTTTGATGAATCAATCTCTGAGTTTGGTTTCATCAAGAACGAAGATGACCCGTGTGTATATAAGAGGTTTAGTGGGAGCGTGATTACATTCCTAGTCCTCTACGTCGATGACATCTTGATCATTGGAAATGATATTCCAGAAATGCATGCGGTTAAGGCATGGCTAAGGAAATGTTTCCAGATGAAAGATTTAGGAGAAGCAGCCTATGTATTAGGTGTGAAGATCTACAGGGATAGATCTAAGAGGCTTCTCGGGCTGTGCCAGAGTACTTACATCGATAAAGTCCTGGAGAGATTCCATTTAGAAAATTCTAAAAGAGGATATCTTCCAGTCAGACATGGTCTGAATCTTTCGAATAGTCAGTGTCCACAAACACAGACTGAGAAAGATGAAATGGACAATACGCCTTATGCTTCGGCTATTGGATCCATTATGTATGCGATGTTGTGTACTCGCCCAGACGTCGCTTACGGGTTAAGCGTGACCAGTCGGTTCCAAAGTAATCCAGGTATGGCGCACTGGATTGCAGTCAAGAACATTATAAAATATCTGCGGAGGACCAAAGATATGTTCTTGATATATGGTGGTCAGGAAGAACTCAGTATAGAAGGATATACTGACGCTTCATTCCAGTCTGACCAGGATGATTTCCGATCGCAATCAGGCTATGTTTTTAGCTTGAATGGTGGAGCGGTGGTGTGGAAAAGTTTCAAACAGTCAACTGTTGCTGATTCCACAACAGAAGCCGAGTATGTTGCAGCCTCGGAAGCATCCAAGGAGGCAGTGTGGATTCGTAAGTTCGTGAGAGAACTTGGTGTTGTTCCTTCGAGTGTCGATCCTTTGGTTATCTTATGTGATAACACTGGAGCCATCGCACAAGCAAAGGAACCACGGTCGCACCAGAAGTCCAAGCACATACAGAGACGGTTTCACTTGATCCGGGAGATCATAGATCGTGGCGAGATCAAAATATGCAAGGTTCATACAGACGACAATCTGGCTGACCCGCTTACCAAGCCTCTGGCGCAGCAGAAGCATGAGAAGCACTGTAATAACATGGGTTTGAGATTTCTCAACCATTAGATTAAGTGCAAGTGGGAGATTGTTGGGGTATGCCCTTAAGGCTAATGTTTGAGGCCTTGGGATTGTATCAGTATCATGTAATAAACTCTTGTGTTTATAAAGGCATGGTTATTATTCAGGTTGTTACCTTGTCTGCTGTAATAAGTGTACTACTGAATAATGTCTCAAAGCTGTTCAGCTAGGCTGACATGCTAAATGTCCTTAGTCGATATATCTTGGTGAACATGAGACAGCCTTGATATGATTGAGACTAATATGTATTCTAATCTTATAGGATGCTTCGAGCATGGAATAAGATGTAGACTCATGGGTACATTGGATGTACTGGACAGACCCTACTAGGATATTCAATTGCTTGTCACAATGTGAATAATCCTTGTATGCTACAACTGGCACATGTCCTTTGACTTGAGATCACTTGTGTTCCTAAATGATGAATGTCATTGTTTTGAGGTAGTTCAATATCATTTGAAATATAATGGTTATAGACTATCTTGGATAATGATCATGAGTCAGGTTAGGACACTAGTGATAGATAAAGGATTGCCGTCTCCTTGTTTAAGGAGTGTGATGTTCTAAGGCCCCCCCTATATGAGATGATTGAGAAAGTGTATGGCCATACCCAGATGACTATGTTCATCTGATTTAATCATGCTCATCGTATTGGAGTCACAAGCTTGACACGCTTGTCCAATAAGAACATCCAGTGGCAAAGGATACTTGTATGCCTTGTGAAGTGGATTCACACTTGTGCTATGGTTTGGGTGTAGTCTTGGAAGACTCTTTCCTTTATATCGGGAGACAGTGATGTGTTGCTAGATACCCCTCACTGATCGTGATAATGTAAGTTATTGTTACCGACATTTAAAGGAAACCCTTAGGGTCGCACAATTTGATGATATGGCTTACTTGAGTCAGATCGTGTGGACTGAATTGTTTGGGTTCAGTTTAAAGGGATTTAATCTCTGATTGTAAGTGAGATCTGGTCTGATCATGTTTGATTGATTAGGGCTTGAGATCGGTAAGCTTCGATCGAGAGAGATGATGCTAGATCGGTGAGATCAAGAGCATCATGAGATGAATGGTTAGATTGAAAACCTTAGGGTTTAGTTGATCTAGACCGATTGGCTTGGGCTGGCTTGGTTTGGCCTTTGGACCGAACACATTTACTTTGAACCGGTTCAAGAGCTTGAACGTATGGTTCATTGTTTTGGCGTTTTGATCGATTTAGTGATCATGAACGCATGGCTTAATGGATTTTCCAATTTTGGAAAGTCATTTAGCGCATGTTCCCTTGAACGCCAAATGACTTGAACGCTCCATTCAACTCTCGTCTCCTTGCTCTTGCTTGACGAGACTTTGGCGTGGAGAAGGCGAGGTCTTGGTGGAGGTTTGGCAAGCCTACACATCATCTCTCATTTCCTTACCATACGAGAGGGACCCTTGAAGGACCTTGCTAGCACAAGGATCTCCAAGGAGCAAGCACATCATCTTGTGTGCGTCAACTAGGGAGAAGATCCCTTTCGATCTTTCTCTTCCAAGTCGCCATCTTCCTCATGGCTTTGGTATAGATCTAAACTTCATCAAGTTGATCATATTATCTTGCTAAGATCCATGAAAAACCCTTGCTTCCGCTTGCAATTTTTATGCGCCACCCTTAAGGGTTTTTCGCCCCCCTCTTGAAAGGGGTTTCATCAGCTTGCGCTCCCCCTTGAAGGGGACTCTTCAACCCAAACCAAACCAGGCCATATATTCTAGTAGATTCGTCTGTCACAATTGTAAGCAGCCTGGACATTAGCTAGAGACTGCACCAAGAGGTTCCTCCTCATAGAAGAAGACCCCTTAGAACCTGAGGCAACACTTGAAGAAGAATTAGACCAAGACCCCAACCTTCAAAACATAGAATTCCAGGATATTGACATTGAAGAATTTACCCAGAACACCTTAGGGGTGGGTAGTTAGATGCAATCTAGTCAAACCCGTTCCTACTAAGGACGGGAGAAGGACAAGCATCTACCATACTTACACCAAATGCCATGGTCACATGTGCAAGGTTGTAATCGATGGAGGAAGCAGTCTCAATGTTGTTTCTCATGTAGCTATGGTCAAACTTAAGTTAAAGCTAGAACCCCATCCAAACCCCTATAGCATCTCATGGGTCAACCAAACTAGTGTACCTGTCACCCATAGATGCCTTGTGCCCCTTTAATTCGGCACCTATCAAGGACAAATCTGGTGCGATGTCATCGCCATGGATGTCGCACAAGTCCTTTCAGGTCACCCTTGGCTTTATGACATGAATGTGATCTACTATGGCCGCACCAATACATATGTCTTTAGCCATGATGGGTAGAAGATTAGATTGAAACCTACCCTACCCAAGCAACTTAGAGCCTCAACCAATAAGGGTAAGATAGAGGAACCAAGCCTAGCAAACCCACCATCCAAATCATCTGACCCTAGGCCTTCACTAAGGAAATCAAGGAAACCCAACCTATCTACTCCTTAATCTTCAAAGAACCTAACCCTGACCAAGAGGATAAGCCACCCCCTGAAATAGAAGCTCTCCTCTCAGACTATAGTGAATTAACCCTAGAGGAACTACCCATAGGCTTACCACCTCTTAAGGACATATAACACAACGTAGACCTTGTCCCAGGCTCAACCTTACCCAACTTACCCCATTATAGGATGAGCCCCACTAAACATGAGGAACTCAAGAGACAGGTAGATGACCTCCTAGCTAAGGGACATATTAGGGAAAGCCTAAGCCCTTGCGCAATCCCAGCCCTTCTTACCCCAAAGAAGGATGGTAGCTGGTGCATGTGTATTGACTGTAGGGCTATCAATAAGATAACTGTAAAATATAGGTTCCCTATCCCAAGATTAGATGATATGCTAGACCTCCTTGTAGGATCCAAATGGTTTAGCAAGCTTGACCTTAGGAGTGGTTATCACCAAGGATAAGGTTAGGGGATGAATGGAAGACCGCCTTCAAAACAAAGGATGGTCTCTATGAGTGGTTGGTCATGCCCTTCGGGCTAACCAATGCCCCCTCAACCTTCATGAGATTAATGGCCCAAGTGCTTAGACCCTATATAGGTAAATTCCTTGTAGTCTATTTCGATGATATCCTGATATATAGTAAGACTAAGGAATAACACCTAGAACATCTAAGGAAGACCCTTGACCTGCTTAGGACTGAGAAGCTATACATCAACCTTAAGAAGTTCTCTTCCCTCTCTCATAAGGTTGTCTTCCTAGGGTTTATTGTTTCTGAGTTGGGATTGCAAGCTGACCCTGCTAAGGTCCAAGCAATCTTAGATTGGCCTGAACCTAAGAGTCTCACTGAAGTTAGGAGCTTCCATGGCCTATCTACCTTTTACCATAGGTTTATCAAGAACTTCAGTACCATAGTTGCCCCTATCACCAGTTGCATGAAACAAGGTGATTTTGTCTAGACCAAATCTGCTAGTAGGGCTTTTGAGAACTCAAGCCTATAATGACCTCAACCCAGTTCTTAGGCTCCCAGACTTCAGTAAAGTCTTTGAGGTCGATTGTGATGCCTCTAACATAGGCATAGGAGGGACCCTCAACCAAGAAGGTCACCCTATTGCCTTCTTTAGTGAAAAGCTGAATGAGGCCAGGCAGAAATACTCGACTTATGATAAAGAGTTCTATGTTGTAGTCCATACCCTTAGACACTTTAGGCACTATCTTATTCATAGTGAGTTCACCCTTCATAGTGATCACCAAGCCCTATCCTACTTAAGTGCCCAAAAGAAACTTAACTTTAGACATGCTAAATGGGTAGAATATCTTCAACTACCTTTGTGCTTAAACATAAATCTGGAATTGAGAACAAGGTAGCTGATAATTTGAGTAGAGTTTATTTTTCTTATTCAAAAACTGCATGTGGAACTTATTGGCTTTGAATGCATGAAATCTGCTTATTTAGACTGTCCTGATTTTTCTATTATTTATCATGATTTGAACTTAGAAGCCCATAGCCATTCCCTCTACACCCTTAGGGATGGGTACCTATTTCTTGGTACAACACTTTGTGTTCCCAAGACTTCTATCCGGGACTTGCTAGTTTGGGAAATCCATGGAGGGGGGGGGTCTGCTGGACACCACGAACGAGAGAAAACCCTGACCTTGGTGGAGGAACGGTTCTATTGACCGAACCTCTATAAGGATGTAGCCAAGGTAGTGTGACATTGCAAGACCTGTCAGACCACTAAGGTTCATAAACATAACTTTGGGTTGTACACACCTCTTCATATTCCTAGAGCCCCATGGCAAGACATAAGTATATACTTCATCTTAGGTTTGCCTAGAACCCAATCTAAGTATGACTCAATCTTTGTGGTTGTAGATAGGTTTACCTAAATGGCCCATTTCCTACCCTATAGGAAAACTTCTGACGCTTCCTACATAGCCCGCCTATACTTTAAGGAAGTAGTTAGACTTCATGGTGCCCCTCTAACGATTGTGTCTGATAGGGATACTAGCTTTGTCAGCCACTTTTGCAGAACCCTGTGGAAACTTTTAGGCACAAACTCTTGTTAGAAAAGTCTTTGATGAATCTTCTATAAAAACTGGCATAGCCTAGAAAACTTTTGATGGGGGACCGGGACCAGCTCCGAGGAGGTCCAGGTCCAAAGGAAACCTCTCAGGCATGGGTTTTCTTGCTAGGATCCTACTTTCCTTTTTTGCATTGCATCACATCATGGTAGGTTAGATCCACCCCCCCCCCCAATCTAACATGTAGTTTCATGTAGGTTTACTTTCCTGTTTGAATAAAATGTTGCATCATGATAGGATAGAAGCATAGCACGTGTAATTGCATCTACATTACATAGGCAAAATTCAGCTCACCACTCACTCACCTAGTGAGCTCCAAAGATTGAAATTCAGCTTCAACTCAGTTCAACTAATACCACTTGAAGACTTGAGTTAAAGGGGCTTCATAAATCCTCAACTCCCTTGCCAATTCAAGCCTTGGGCACCCACTTCAACAAGGAATTCAGACACAAAGACAAGATCCACAAATCTCTCCTAAAATCAAGGAATCATGACTTGGCGCTCAACACTAGAGGAAGGAATTTGAATACCTCTCCTCAAATGGAAGCATCATCAAGAGCCAACCGCCCATTCTCATCCTCAGCATTTGCGCCAGCCCTTGGAGTCAAAGCAATTCAAAAACTTACCTTGATAGAGCCGGCCAAAGAAGGAAAGCCAACCAATTGCTTGTGCGCCCATTCCATATACCCCTTTTGTGTTTAATTGCTGAAAATTCTTTCTTAACTTGCTTATGCGCCTAAGGGGAAAAGACCTATGTAACCCCTAGATGTTTTGCCTATTTATTGTAGCCTTCATGGCATCATATGCATCTTTGAAGTAATAAAATCTTATCGAGTAGTTTATAGCAATAGCTCTAGGTGCTTGTGTCACCAAGTCTTCCCCTCTTCTCCATTTCGCATCCCTCCTCTAATACCATCTCTTCCTCTTGCCGAGACCATCTTCCTCTTCAAGTTGTGAACGGAGATCCTCTCTTCAACAAGAGTTTGATGAAGACAACCCTTGAGGCCGAGGCACTCCTTGAAGACATCTTGAAGCCGAGACTCTCTTTGAAGAAGGGATCCCCTATGTTAAGGGTTCTAATCCTCTTGCAATTTCCCTCTTACCTTCTTCTTCATGGATAAAATCTACACCTTGTTTGGATCTTGTAGGAAGAAGCGCGTTGGAGTTGGAGACCCTTGGAGCGCACTTCTTCTTCTCCACCCCTCTCTCATAATAGTTTAGTCTTGCTCATTGTCTAGGCAAGAGAACTTGGAGGCTTAACCTCCCTCTTGCACTTTTGCTTTGTAAAGTTATAATGTTCTTAATCAACTCCCCCATGCCTGTGTGGTTTGCTGAAATGCATGTGTGTAACTGACACCTTCCATCAGAGTAGGACCGGTGAAGAACGGGAAGGTGACCACTTCTATTCTCAAGGGGTCCACTATAAGTCCTCTTTACAATTTCAGCAATTTACTTTTTGCAACTTTCTATTCTGCAAGTAGATTAATTCAGTTTTCACTACCTAAAATTACAAAAACAATTTACTTTCGAAAGTCGTTAGTTTACTCTCGGTTTTCTTAATATTTCTATTACAAAACTTTTCAAAATCCGTTGTTTGCATGATCTATGTCTTGTGCCCACATCAACTTCGAATTCCCTTCCCTATTGTTGGCGGCTTCAAATTTTCAATGACTTTAATCTTTGCTTTATCTACCTCGATTCCACGTTTAGAGACTAAGTGCCCAAGAACTATACCTTCCCAGACCATGAAGTGGCACTTCTCCTAGTTCAACACCAGGTTCACCTCTTCACATCTCTATAAAACTTTAGAAAGGTTAGATAAGCAATGGTTAAAAGAAGAACCATACACAGAGAAGTCATCCATGAATATGTCCATAAAGTCTTTATTATAATCAGCAAATATTGTCATCATCACCCATTGAAATGTTGCAAGGGCGTTGCAAAACCCAAAGGGCATCCCCCTGTATGCATAAGTACCATAGGGACAGGTGAATGTCGTTTTCTCTTGGTAATTTGGATGGATAGGAATTTGGAAGAAACCTAAAATGCCATCCAAGAAACAAAAGTAAGAATTATGAGCAAGTCTATCTAACTTTTGATCAATGAATGACAAAGGAAAGTGATCTTTTCTTATAGCAAAATTCAACTTCCTATAGTCGATACACATCCTCCATCTTGTGACTGTGCGTGTGGGTATCAACTTATTTAAATCATTCTTAATTATAGTGATACCTCCCTTCTTTGGTACAACATGTACCGGGCTCACCCAAGAACTACCTGATATGGGGTATATGACTTCTACATCCAAAAGTTTGAGCACCTCCTTCTTCACAACATTTTTCATATGCGTGTTAAGTCGACGTTGAAATTCCACATATGGCTTTCTATTTTCCTCTAATAAAATCCTATGCATGCAAATAGAGGGGTTAATTCACTTAATGTCATCAAGTGAATAGCCAATTACATTCTTGTGAAGACGAAGTTCTCCAAGGAGTAATTTGGTTTGCTCTTTGTCCAACTCGGCACTAACTATTACCCGGTATGTAGAATTGTCACCTAGGAATTCATATCTCAATGTGCTAGGTAGAATTTTGAATTCAAGTTTCTTCTGCCCTTCCTCTTCCAACTTAACTTCAGGTGTTGCATCCATGATTGGGTCGGAATCAAAAAGTGCAGTGTACTCTTTGGCTCCCCCCCCCACCCCAATGTCTTGTTCTTCTGCATTGATCAAGGTCAACTCAAGCGGATCCACCTCTCTCCTATAAGGTTCAATTTGCTGCACAATTTTCTCAACAATGTCCACACTGCAGCATGTACTTACAAGAGAAGGTTTTTTAAAGAGTCAGACAAATCAAATTGAACAACATTGCCACCAATGTTCAAATCCAGTTTCCCATTTTTGACATCGATGACAGCACCAGCAGTAGTAAGAAAAGGTCTCCGTAAAATGATATAGAGTTTGTCATCCTCATCAATTTCTAGAACAACAAAATCAGCAGAGACAAAATAATCTCCAACTTTTATAGGCACGTCCTCCAGAATACTAACGGGACGACAAACTAATCTGTCTACTAGCTGTAAAGAAATATTAGTGCTCTTCAAATCTCTCAAGTCCAGCTTTTTACATAAAGATAGAGGCATAAGACTGACACTTGCTCCCAAATCACATAAGGCTCGCTGGAAAGTCATCTCCCCAATCTGGCAAGGTCTAGAAAAGCTACCTGGATATTTGAGTTTCTGGGGGAGTTTGTTTCGTATGATCCAACTGCACTCCTCAGTAAGTGCAACTATTCCTATTTCTTCTAGCTTCCTCTTGTTAGATGATGCGTTATATTTACACCACATTTTTACCTGTATTTTATACTATATTTTAGGCTTATGTTATGATTTTATACCAATTTTTAGCATTTTTTACTTCACTTGGTATAGAATCTTTATTTTTTTTGGTTTTATTGAAAATGCAGGTAAAAAGCCACAAAAATGATGGATTTCATGAGTTTTATAGTCATAGCACGATTCCCAAGGAGATCAAGAGCTCACACGTCAAATTTGGAGCGAAAATAGTGAAGAACACAACTTTCACGGCCTTTGCCGTAATTATCTTTCCGGCCGTAATTTTGGCATTCGAACTAGTGAAAAACGGCTAAGTTAAAAAGTTCACATAAACTTTCACGGGTGAGGCTGTGAATCCTTCACGGTCCGTGAAACTTTCTATGTACAAAGAGTTGTAGACACAGAAACAATTACGGCCTCGGACATAAATACATTACAGGCCGTGAATATTTCTGCCCTTCGAGTTTTTCACTTGATTCGACTCCAAATCGAACCGAATTTGATCCAAACTCTCTAGATTCGTTCCTTGAAGGGTTCTGGACCAATCAAAGTATAAAAGGTTCAATATTTGGAGGGTTAAGGAGGACGTTTCAGACGAAGACAATTGGCAGTACCGACTAGGGCGAAAATCTAGTTCCAAGGTAGATTCCGGCGAGATTTCACACAAAAGAGAAGTTTGATTGCCTCTTCTTCATCTTCAGATCGTGGGGAAGCTAATCTAATTATTTTCTTAGTGAATTTCTTGCGATTACGAGAAGATCTTATGCTTGTTCATCCTATTCACATGTTGTTTCTTAAGAACATGACCGAGTAACTTTTTATTTCAGGATTAAAGGCATAGCCTGCTGATGATTATGAGTTAAATTATATTCTCTTACCCTTTGAATGATTATTTTATCATGATTTGATCAAAATTGTGCTTATTCCATAGTTTACACTGGCTACATATAATTGCGTTTTAGACATTACTAGAAGTACCGGGAGGTGAATCGCAACGTCAGATCTATTTTAATCAAACCTACGAATCCAATCACGGGAGTAGTTTAGATTCGTTTGAAGGATTTATTAGGTTTTTTACATAACTTAATGTGTCTTGGTATGTTAATTGTCACGAGAGTAGGGAGTTAACGTAGCTAGATACTGGGTTACACTTCGGGTGGAGGTAATCCATGTCTTAGGAAAAATCGCTTTCATGATCAAAATTTTATGTTCAAAGAGTTATTTTTATAAGATTCATAATTGTCAGCATGGTGAAACTCTGAGTCCCGATCTTCCAAAACTTGAATCTCTCTAAACACTATTTTTCGTTTGCGTTTCGACCATAAAGCCTAAATCAAACAACCACTACTTGATTTGCCTAGATTTAAACAAGTTGAAAAGTTAGTACTTAACCACCTAATCCTCGAGGGAATGATCTTAATTGTATTACTTCGATAAATCCGTACACTTGTGGATGCATCATTAGACAAGATGTCATTTAGAAATTTGACATAGGTGGGCATCTATGAAAGGGCATCAACAAAAGGTATGTTAATATAGAGATTCTTAAGAACTTCCAAAAACTTACCGAATTGTTTGTCTAATTTGGCTTTGAAAGTCTCTGCGAGAAAGGGATTAGAGGTTTGTATGCTAGCGGTCCCACATAGGGCCGTTCTTCTCCAGTCTACTCATGTGTTATCGGCATTTTCTCATAGTTCGAATCTCTTCTGTTTGGAGTTACATCTGCTTCTCTGTCATCAGTTGTCATCTTGGGATCTTCTAGTTGTTTGCCACTTATAGTGGAGATTGCATTGCAATGCTCCCTCCCTCGGGTTAACTTCAGGTTGTGACAGAAGTTTCCCTAGTGCTTTGGAGGATGAGCTAGCCTACTGGGCTAGCTAATTCTCTAACATCTTATTGTGAGTTTCCTAGGAATCCATTCTTGTCATCATGAGTTTCATCATATTAGTTAATCCTTCAATTTGCTTACTCAGTTGAGAATCCATGTTTGGCTTTGGTGGTGGATTATAATTTCTGGCTTGAAATTCAGGCGGCTGTTTGTAATTACCTTGTGGAGGCAGTTTGAAATTTCCTTATGGAGGTTGACCTTGTGGTGGTGTCTGCCCTAGTTGCACTGGTTGTGTAGTTTGGTATGAGAAGTTTGGGTGGTTTCACCATCTTGGATTGTAAGTGTTGGAATATGGATTATTCATGGGATTCAAATTTCCAACTACATTGATGCATTTAGGATGACTTTGAGTCAATTGTCTATCTCCTAACTAGCATTCTGTACCTACATGGCCGGCAACTCCACACACCTCACAAGATAAAGAATTAGCATCCATCGAATTACAGACCAAGAATCAATCTTCCTTGTTAAAGTATCCACCTCCACAGCAAGAGTAGTTAAAGTATCAAGTTCGAGTTTACCTGACTGCCTGGAAGGTGTACCTCGTTCTGAAGACCATTGATGGTGATTCATTGCCATGTCTTCCAGGAGGTTCATAACATTTTCAACTCCTCTGTTCATTAAAGCCCCTCTAGCTACAGCATCCACTGTGAGCCTTGTGTTGTAGTCCAGCACATTATAAAATGTGTGAACCAAAATCCAAGTCTCTATCCCATAGTGTAGACACATTCTTTGCAGCTCTTTAAATCTATCCCAAGCTTCATATAAAGATTCTCCATCCTTCTGCATGAAGCTCGTTATCTGATTCCTCAGTTGAATTGTCTTGGAAGGAGGGAAATATTTTGAAAGAAAGGCTTGAGATAATTCTCCCCATGTCCTTATGGAAGCTGAAGGTATTGTACGAAGCCATGCTCTTGCTCTATCCCTTAAAGAGAAAGGGAACAATCTAAACCTGATAGCATCAGTAGAAACACCATTAATTTTCAATGTATCACAATACTCTAAAACTATAGCAAGATGTATGTTGGGGTCCTCAAGAGGAGAACCACCAAATGGATGTTGTTGAACCATGGAAAGTAAAGCAGGTTTAATCTCAAAATTCTTGGCCCCTATATTTGGCCTAGCAATTCCTGATTGTAGTCCATGAATGTAGGGAATAGCATAATCTCTCAGTGTTCTATTATTGTTATTCTCTGTAGGTTGGGGTGCTTGATCATTGTTCAGGTCTAGTGGAATGTGCTCCATTTGGTTTTGATCTTCTTTTTGCCGAAGTTGCTTGAGTTTTCTCCTTCTTCTGAAAGTTTTCTCTATCTCAAGATCTATCTCAAAAAATTCACCTGCACGCAAGCTTCTTTTCATAAAAAGATGTCAAACACGGTTATGAAGCTCAACTAAGCAATAGATGAATCAAAAATAAATATCAGTAAAGCAACAAAAGTAAACAAAGCTTAGTCTACCAATACACAGAAATATACTAATATTAACCGTTGCTCCCCGGCAACGGTGCCAAAAACTTGACATGTCCCACAAGTGCATGGTAATGTCGAAGTAATATAAAAGGTTGTCGAACCTACAAGGAGCAAGGTTAAGTACCAGAGAATCTGTCTCAATAGCTAAGCAATTGAAAACGGGGTTTTGAAAGCAATAAGCAAAAACAAGAAATAAAACGCAATGATGAGGAGGTTATCTATATGAGAGAGATCGGGACTTTGGTATCCATCACACTGATGGATCTAACTACATTAAAAGTTATCTATTACAAGAGTTCGTAATATTGCATAAGGAATCCCCCAAAAGTACAGGATGCCCCCTCTCGGTCGGTACAACCTGGTGCTTATCCAGAACGATCTTCTACTCTTGAGGTGCATCATTCTACATAAACCCAACGAGTTCGAAGGACGATTATGATACCCTCGAGCAAAATCCAAGTACTCTCGTGTCAAGGATTCACAACTTTTAGCTAAAGGATCCACCAACACGATCCTCCTCTCGATTAGGATCACGTCAACTACCCCACGATACTACGTGACCAAACCAATATCATGAAAATAACTATACCAAGGTAAAATATGCTGATACAAACTTTGAAATAATGGAATAATTTAAGATTGTATGAAAGAATCCATCGGTGGGCTTCAACCAAGTCCCAAAAAAGGGTTTTACACTACAATAGTCAAGAAAGCTCGCATAGATTTCTCTAAAATATCAGGAAAATTGCTACAAAACATTTTGGAGAGGAAGAAGAGAATGAACTGAACAAGATCCCCAAAAATCATGAAGATCTGACGCTCCAATCTATCGAAATTGCCCCGAAATCGTCTTGTTGCCTCTTCCATTCACCCTAGCCGCTTTGTCTGCTGATTTCTTGATAATTTAGCAACAATTGAGAGGGTTTTTACATTCTTTGGATTTGCCTCTCTGTTAGCTTTCCAAAATATATTTTCTTGCCTTTTTTGGATTTTTCTACGGTTCAGAATTGAGGAAAAACCGAGTGAGGGTCGGACTACAGAGTTACGATCACGGGTGAACCCCGCTGGGTTCACCTGGCTGTGAAGTCTACTGTGCAGTTCTTTCGGGTAAAAAGCACCGGTGAACCCCGCCGAGTTCACCTGCCAGGGAAGTGTACTGTACATTTCTATCCAAACTTCTTTCAAGAGAATCACGGGTGAAGCCCGTTGGGTTCACAAGGCGATGAAGTCTTTTTGTGCACTTTCGGACAATCGGTGAAAGCACCGGTGAACCTCGCCAGGTTCACTTGGCTGTATTTTTCAAAGTAGCTCAGATTGGGCCCAAATTTGACGTGCAACTTCTTCTTCTCACAAGGAATCACCATATGAAAAAAGCAGAGAAAAAGTAGAGATTTCAAAGCAATCAAGTAAATAAGTCTTAATGGAGTATGAAAACATTAAAATAAGACTAAATTTGATATGAAATAACCCTATAAATTACTATTAAAATGCAAGGCATCACATCACATTTTTTCCCACCAAATCTGGATGTCGCCTTCGAATTCTTCTACAGGGTCAGACGTCGATGCCTCTATCGCATCCACAGCCTGGAATCGGGACTAGAAAATATCCTTAGCCCATGCCTGTTTCTCTGAAAATTGGGGATCTTCCCTCTCTCACGTCGACGGCAACACTTGCCATCAACTCACAGTCTCTTAGACTTCTCGTCGGCGTCTCGCAGGCGCTAGAACACCTCGTCGTCCTTACCAGAGCAAACGCCATCAATCCGGCTGTAGATGTCACCGAAGTCCTTGCCGCAGACGACACCAGCAGAGCTCGACTCATCAGCACCAGCTTTCCATTATTCAGCGTGTTTGACAAAGATGGGCAGAACGGATGGGCTATGTCTGCTTCATCAAGGTGGGTTTGGGCTGCCACCCAGTCGACTCTTCTTCATAGCCCAGTCTGCTCAAATTTGATCATCACACTAGCAGCCTATTTTTTGGAGGAGAACTTTTTTGACTTGGGAAGGGTTGATGCAACAGAAGAACCATCCCTCAGAAAATTTTTTGCAAATCATGGCCTGACTATGAAGTCTTCTGTTTCTTGCAAATCTACTTAAGGTTCTCCAACAATCTAATATTCAATTTCTTGCAATATCATCATGTTTGTATCATTAACTCAATCCTATATCATATTATCAATCATGGCATTAAACTTCTAAGATTAAGGAATAAGAATAAACTTAATTTCTTACGGTGAGTTCCTAACATTCAATTCTAGGGTTCCAAGTTCTCAAGCAAATCACCTTTCGGTCCTTATTGCAAAAACTCTAAATCATGCTTGATAATATGAATCTATGGAGAATTAAAGAGCAATCATCGCAGAAGCAGAATTATCATACTAAAATTATACTTGACGAAATAATGAAAGATTTATCTAGTCATTAAGAAAACAAAGGGAATTACTCCCCCATGTCCCAAAAGATGTCTAAGCTAGCATGATAGAAGAATTAAAGCAAAACATGGTTTTAGAATAATTAGAAATCGAAAGGGAGGAGTAAAAGTTACAAAATAGGGCTGTAATCAAAATTAGAGTCTGTAATTTGTGTAGAGTTGCGATGAACAGTGCACGCAACCACGTTTTCATTGATTTCTCCTTTGATCGGCTTCCTTTCACTCTGAAACTTCTGTGGTGTGTTCTCCTTCCTCAGGTGAAGCTTCCATTCAAATATCGTGGCCAAAGATGGTCTGTGCGATGAACGGCAATGAACCCTAGCGCGGCGGCGATTCTCTCAAATTCTTCGTGCATGCTTAATGAAAATTGTTTCTTTTGCTTCGAAAATCTTCCCCTCCTCATGCTGAGTCTTCCCCTTTTATGGATCTTTAATTGGTGCCCTAAATCTTAAGAAATCAACTTTTTATATTTTCGGCGGAAGAATCAGGAAATTGGGCGCAAATTATGATACTATGATGATCGTTACGGCACTGCCGTAATGGCTTCAGAAGTTTCTGTAAGGAAATGGCCCGGAATTACGGTACCATAGAATTTGCCACGGTAGTGCCGTAATCTTCTCGTTTGTCTCTGACAGTTTCTATATGAATTTTGCCCAAAATTACGGTACCATAAAAATAATTACAGCAGTGCCGTAATTCTGTCGAAATCCTCTGAAGTTTCTGCCTGAATCTGGATCAAAGTCACGGCACCATAAAATTCATTATGGCAGTGCCATAATTTCCAAAAAAAACTTCTGTGTGTCGCGACCATGAAATCCATTATGGTAGTGCAATATTCTCAAATTACGGCCGTAAAATTAAATACGACACTACCGTAATTTCGTAGGAAAATCTGGTTTGACTTGAAATTTTGTGTGTAAACTCCTCTTGATGATTAGAATTCGTCCATGCATTGAAGTTGCTTGAAAACACATGATAATGATGCCTTTTTACTTGAAATTGATCAAAAACCAAGAAAGGTGTAGATTCTAAAGTATTTGACAAATAAGGCATGAAAATAAAGCAAAAGATCAAAATTATGACCCAAAATACTGGTTAATAAGTATGAAAAATACTATGAAATTTAGATTCACCAAACACATAAGACTCAAACTTTGCTTGTCCTCAAGCAAATAAAGAAAATAATACTGATTATGAAAATAAACATTCAGATGATGAATAAATTTATAAAATACAATTACATATGAAAAATTCACATCAAATAATAACTCAAAATTTTAAATAAATATATCGTCCTCCGAATTCAATCCTTAAGATCCATGATTCAATCAAATAAAATTTCGCAATGTGCATAAATAAAATTTCAATCTCATGAGTTCACCTAGTTTAAGTTTTGAGTCCATGATGCCTTTGTTTACAGGAATACCACCTTTCTTCTGGTGACATATTTAGAATATATTGGTCACATAACCAATCATAATAGAACTCATATCTCCTTAAGTAGAAAGATTTTTTTTTGAGATAGCGGAGTTAATGTCAAAGAATCTCTCTCATGGCATGCACTTACATAGATACATACTTTATATTGAACTTCAACTCTTGTCTTAGGTACCATTGCAAATACAATGCCAAGAAGAGGAGTTATTCTTTTTAGACTTCAACCCATAACTTTAGGTACCACTGCCAATTTATCGTAGTGCCAAATACGGGAGTCACTTTTCTTTATGGATTTTGGATTCTTTCTTCCCAACAAATAACAAGATGGACTTTAATGATTTACTAGGTTTAATCAATTGGTATTAATCCAAAAATCACACAACATATGCTCATTTTATCCAAAAGAATTACTTCACTTTCAAATCTCATTCATTAAATAATATATTCACCCAAAACTTCTTGTATCAATCAATGGAAAATTTCAACATATTATATCAAAGAAATAAACCCATCATTTTAGGTCTATTTCCAATTCTCAAGTGTCATCATGAACAGTAATTTATCATCGAGAAAAATTTCGGTATGATAACTACAGCATTTTCATGAATCAGCAAACCATACACACATTCATATCATTACCCAATCATATCATAAACAGAATATCAATCCCTAATATCCGAATATCACGTACAACCAAATCGAATCAACAATCAAGTATCACAATAATCTCAATACAACCATATCGAAGAAATAGCAAATACCAAATCATGTTATAAAACCCAATCGAAAGTATTTAGCAGTGAAAACTAATTGAGGATCAGAAGCGGCGAACACAAGCTGCATGACAGAGTCATCCTTCCCTACAAAAGTATAAAATCAGTATCAATCAGTAAAGCACAAGTAAGTAATAGGTAAGAAAAAATGATACTCACAAAGGTCAACTCATCAGAGTCCGTCTCCTCGTCGTCTCCCTCAGCCTGAGTGATCTTCATACTCATCCCAATCCATCTCTAAACTGAAGGAACCCTTTCATGAGGGGGGCGAAAAACCCTAATATGCGCATCTAGAATTTTGGCATAGCGGAAACTAGGGTTTCTAGAATCGCATGTATGATATATGATCAACTTCTATAACTTGTATGGATCAAAACGAAAACATACCATAGCCATTGCAAGGATGGCGACTTGGAAGCAAAGATGCGAGTGCTTCTTCTCCAAAGGCACCGCACACAAGATGAGAGATAGCTCCTTCTTGAATCTCCTTGTGCTAGCAAGGATCTCCAAGTAATCCTTCTGTGTGGAGGAGAAGAGATGGATTTCCTTGGCAACCAAATTTTCTTCCTTGGCGTGAAGACCACCCAAGACGAGAGCAAGAGAGCATCCAAGTCAGCGTGAGCAAGAGTGGATGCACCTTACGTTCGAAAACGTTGAAGAGATCAACAAAGAAAAACGGCTTTCCAAAAATAGAAAGCACTAAGTCCTCCTTCAATGCCCACGTTACCATGCCCCATCGAACTTCTCTCAAAATGAACCATACGTTCACATAAGTGAACCGGTTCATTTTAATTTGGTTTAATTGCATTTGGTTCAAAGACCAAATCAAACCAAGCCCAAACCAAGACATGGTCTAGATCACCTATGAACCAGATGGTTCAAGATCTAACCATTCATCTCTTGATGCTCTTGATCTCATCGATCTAGCATCAGATCTCTCGATCGAAGTTTACCGATCTAAAGCCCTAATCAATCAAACATGATCAGACCAGATCTCACTTACAATCAGAGTTTAAATTTCTTTAAACTGAACCAAAGCAATTCAGTCCACACGATCTGACATAAGTAAGCCATATCATCAAATTGTGCGACCCTAAGGGTTTCCTTCAAATGTCGGTAACGATAACTCACGTTATCATGATCAGTGAGGGGTATCTAGCAACACATTACTGTCTCCCGATATAAAGGAAAGAGTCTTCCAAGACTACACCCAAACCATAGCATAAGTGTGAATTCAACTCACTAGGCATACATGTTTCCTTTGCCACTGGATGTTCTTATTGGACAAGCGTGTCAAGCCTGTAACTCCAATACAATGAGAATGATTAGATCATATGAACATAGTCATCTGGGTATGGCCATACACTTTCTCAATCATCTCATCCAAGGGGGGGCCCCATTAGAACATCACACTCCAAACTAGGAGACGGCAATCCTATATCTATCACTAGTGCCCTAACATGACTCATGCTCATTATCTAAGATAATCTATAACCATTATATTTCAAATGATATTGAACTACCTCAAAACAATGCCAATCATCATTTAGAAACACAAGTGATCTCAAGTCAAAGGAAATATGCCACTTGTTTGCATACAAGGATTATTCACATTGTGACAAGCAATTGAACATCCTATGTAGGGTCTGTCCAGTACATCCAATGTACCCATGAGTCTACATCTTATTCCATGCTCAAAGCATCCTATAAGATTAGAACACATATTAGTTTCAATCATATCAAGGCTGTCTCATGTTCACCAAGATATCTCGACTAAGGACTTAACTGCATGTTAGCCAAGCTGAACAGCATTGAGACATTATTCAGAAGTATACATATTGCAGTAGATAATGTAACAACTTGAATAACAACCATTGCCTTTATAAACATAAAGTTTATACATGATACTGATACAATCCCAAGGCCTCAAACATTAGCCTTAAGGGCATACCCCAACAATCTCCCACTTGCACTTAATCTAATGGTTGAGAAATCTCAAACCCATATTATTACAGTGCTTCTCATGCTTCTGCTGCGCCAGAGGCTTTGTAAGCGGGTCAGCCAGATTGTCATCTGTATGAACCTTGCAGACTTTGATCTCGCCACGATCAATGATCTCCCGGATCAAATGAAACCGTCTCTGTATGTGCTTGGACTTCTGGTACGACCGTGGTTCCTTTGCTTGTGCTATTCCTCCAGTGTTATCACAGAAGATAACCAATGGATCTGCACTCGAAGGAACAACACCAAGTTCCTGAACGAACTTACGAATCCACACTGCCTCCTTAGATGCTTCTGAGGCTGCAACATACTCGGCTTCTGTTGTGGAATCAGCAACAATAGATTGTTTGAAACTTTTCCACACCACTGCTCCTCCATTCAAGCTAAAAACATAGCCTGATTGTGATCGGAAATCATCCTGGTCAGATTGGAACGAAGTGTCAGTATATCCTTCAATACTGAGTTCTTCCTGACCACCATACACCAAGAACATATCTTTGGTCCTCCGCAGATATTTCAAAATGTTCTTGACTGCAATCCAGTGTGCCTTACCTGGATTACTTTGGAATCGACTGGTCACGCTTAACCCGTAAGCGACGTCTGGGCGAGTACACAACATCGCATACATAATGGACCCAATAGCCGAAGCATAAGGCGTATTGTCCATTTCATCTTTCTCAGTCTGTGTTTGTGGGCACTGACTCTTTGAAAGATTCAGACCATGTCTGACTGGAAGATATCCTCTTTTAGAATTTTCTAAATGAAATCTCTCCAGGACTTTATCGATGTAAGTACTCTGGCACAGCCCGAGAAGCCTCTTAGATCTATCTCTGTAGATCTTCACACCTAATACATAGGCTACTTCTCCCAAATCTTTCATCTGGAAACATTTTCTTAACCATGCTTTGACTGCATGTAGTTCAGGAATATCGTTTCCAATGATTAAGATATCATCGACGTAGAGGACTAGGAAAGTAATTATGCTCCCACTAAACCTCTTATATACACACGGGTCATCTTCATTCTTGATGAAACCAAATTCACAGATTGATTCATCAAAACGAATATTCCAGCTTCTTGATGCTTGCTTAAGTCCATAAATGGACTTCTTTAATTTGCGTATTTTATGACGATCTGATGGATTAGTGAAACCTTCAGGTTGTGTCATATACACATCCTCATCCAGTTTTCTATTAAGGAAAGCGGTCTTCACATCCATTTGCCAAATCTCATAATCATAATATGCTGCTATCGCAAGAATAATCCGAATAGACTTGAACATAGCTATAGGCGAGAAAGTTTCATCATAATCTATCCCGTAGATTTGTTTGAAACCTTTCGCAACTAGCCTGCCTTTATAGGTAACCACGTTACCATCCATGTCAATCTTCTTCTTGAAGATCCATTTACAGCCTATAGGGATTACTCCCGGAGGCGGATCAACCAAATCCCAGACTTGGTTATCTGACATGGAGTCCATCTCGGCTCGCATAGCTTCAAGCCATCTCGCTGATTCCGGTCCACTGACCGCATCCGCATAAGTGAGGGGTTCATCATCAATGATGTAGACTCCGTCATAGCGCTCAGGCTGTCGACGGATCCTTCCCGATCTACGCGGTTCCCGTGATATCTGAGCCTCAAGTTGTTCAGTAACCTGATCTACTGGCTCAGGCTCATCCAACTGTGCTTGACTACTTTGTCCTACTTCTGGATTCTCATCCAGCTTTATTTCTCTCCCACTGGCCTCTTGCAGAAGTAATTCCTTCTCAAGAAAAATAGCCGTCCGAGCAACAAATACTTTGTTCTCTTTGGGATCGTAGAAATAATAACCCTTAGTTTCCTTAGGGTAACCGACAAAGACACATTTGTCAGATCTGCTCTCCAGTTTCCCAGAGGCGAGCTTTTTGACATAAGCCTCGCAACCCCAGATCTTAATAAATGTCAAGCTCGGCTGTTTCCCATACCATAACTCATATGGAGTCTTTGAAACGGCCTTGGATGGCACTCGGTTTAGTACCTTTGCAGCTGTTTCCAGTGCAAATCCCCAAAAGGAGTAAGGCAGAGTAGCCTGACTCATCATAGAACGAACCATATCAAGTAAGGTTCTATTTCTCCTCTCGGACACACCATTCCATTGCGGTGTTCCTGGTGGAGTGAGCTGTGAGATAATCCCACACTCCTTCAGATAGTCAGCAAACTCTCGACTCAAGTATTCTCCACCTCGATCTGAATGAAGTGCCTTGATATTTCGGCCTAGCTGATTCTGTACTTCATTTTTGAACTCTTTGAACTTGTCAAAAGATTCACTTTTATGTCTCATTAGATAGACATAACCATACCTACTGAAATCATCAGTAAAGGTAATGAAGTACGAATAGCCACCTCTGGCATGTTTACTAAATGGCCCACACACATCACTGTGAATGAGGTCAAGTAAACCTGAAGCCCTTTGACCTTTATTAGAAAAAGGAGCTTTCGTCATTTTACCCATTAAACAAGCTTTGCATGTATCAAGCTCCTCATAGGAGAATGATCCCAGCAGTCCATTATCATGCAACCGCTTAATGCGCTTCTTGTTAATATGACCTAAACGACTATGCCATAGCAAGGTGCTGTTATCAGCATACTTGGCTTTCTTGTTATCAATTTGTTGTATAGAACATTCCATGTCCAACATGAATAACCCATTGTTAATCGATCCATTAGCATAAACAATATTATCAAAAGAAATAATACACTTTGAAATATTGCATTCAAAGGAAAACCCTTTCCTGACAAGAGCAGGAATAGAGATAATATTTTTCGTTATGCTTGGTACAAAATAACAATTGTCCAGTTCCAATACAAGTCCAGATGGTAATGAGATGTAATAAACGCCTACAGCAACAGCAGTAACCCGTGCCCCGTTTCCAACTCGTAGGTCCACCTCATGCTGTCCCACCTGTCTTCTTCTCTTGAGTTCCTGTACATTTGAACAAATGTGAACTCCACATGCAGTGTCCAACACCCATGATATGGAAGAAGAAACCATGACCTCAGTCACAAAAATACCTGAGCCAGAAGCAAAGCTTCCCTTCTTGTCTCCTTGGAGTGCTTTACAGTCCTTTTTCCAGTGACCCAGCTAGCCACAGTGGAAACATCTGTATTCCTTCGACCGCTTAACCTTTTGTTTCAGAGCCTTGCTGTAGCTCTTAACAGGGGCTTTGCCCTTCTTCCCCTTCTTCTTATTCCGTGAAGGAACTAGCAAGACAGAGGATGAAGGCTTTCCCTTTAGAGTCAACTCTGTAGTCAAGAGCATATTCAGCAACTCTGCCGGGGTACAGTCGATCTTGTTCATATTAAAATTAATGATGAACGGATCAAAAGTAGCCGGAAGAGACTGCAATATGATGTCTACAGCAAGCTCCTGATTGATGGTATGTCCCAGTTTCTCTAGAGCCTCCTTGTACCCAATCATCTTGAGTACGTGAGCTCCCACTGGACTTCCTTCAGCCAGTTTGCTCTGAAAGAAAAGCTTAGTCAAATTGTAGCGTTCAGTCCTAGCCTGTGCAGCGTACAGCAGCTTGAGGTTTGCTATAATTTGTATAGCAGATAGATCCTCATGCTGACGCTGCAGCTCTGGTGTCATAAACGCAAGCATCAGGCAAGCGACATCAATGCTATCATTGACATGCTTCTCATAAGCATCCCGAACCGCCCTTGCGGCGTTCGGAGCGGGTTGAGGCGGTATTGCCGTCTCGAGGACATACAGTTTCCTCTCAGCCTTAAGAACAATCTTAAGGTGTCCGTACCAGTCTGAGAAGTTTGGCCCCGCAAACTTCTCCCTTTCCAGTAGGGATCGCACATTGAAATTCGTGGTGTTCGTTGCTGCAGTAATCTACAACTGTTGGGGGTATGCCCTTAAGGCTAATGTTTGAGGCCTTGGGAATGTATCAGTATCATGTAATAAACTCTTATGTTTATAAAGGCATGGTTGTTATTCAGTTTGTTACATTGTCTGCTCCAATAAGTGTACTTCTAAATAATGTCTCAAAGTTGTTCAACTGGGCTAACATGCTATAAAGTCCTTAGTCGAGATATCTTGGTGAACATGAGACAGCCTTGATATGGTTAAGACTAATATGTGTTCTAATCTTATAGGATGCTTCGAGCATGGAATAAGATGTAGACTCATGGGTACATTGGATGTACTGGACAGACCCTACTAGGATATTCAATTGTCTATCACAATGTGAATAATCCTTGAATGCGACAAGTGGCACATTTCCTCTGACTTGAGATCGCTTGTGTTTCTAAATGATGATTGTCATTGTTTTGAGTTAGTTCAATATCATTTGAAACATAATGGTTATAGACTATCTTGGATGGTGAGCTTGAGTCATGTTAGGGCATTAGTGATAGACAAAGGATTGCCGTCTCTTTAATTAGAGTGTGATGTTCTAAAGGGGCCCCCTGGATGAGATGATTGAGAAAAGTGTATGGCCATACCCAGGTGACTATGTTCATCTGATCTAATCATACTCATCATATTGGAATTACAAGCTTGACACGCTTGTCCAATAAGAACATCCAGTGGCAAAAGATATATGTATGCCTTGTGAATTGGATTCACACTTGTGCTGTAGTTTGGGTGTAGTCTTGGAAGACTCTTTCCTTTATATCGGGAGACAGTGATGTGTTGCTAGATACCCCTCACTGATCGTGATAACGTAAGTTATCGTTACCGACATTTAAGGGAAACCCTTAGGGTCGCACAATTTGATGATATGGCTTACTTAAGTCAGATCGTGTGGACTGAATTGTTTGGGTTCAGTTTAAAGGGATTTGAACTCTGATTGTAAGTGAGATCTGGTCTGATCATGTTTGATTGGTTAGGGCTTGAGATCGGTAAGCTTCGATCGAGAGAATAGATGCTAGATCAGTGAGATCAGGAGCATCAAGAGATCAACGGTCAGATCTTAAGCCTTATGGGTTTATTATGATTTGGACTAGTTGCTTGGCTTGTTTGGTTTCTTGAACCGAACCAACTCGATTTGAACTGGCTCATTACATGAGCGCATGGTTCAAGTGATGAGAAAAATGCGCTTTGGGCAAACCCATAGTCGCATGAGCGCATGAACGTTGAGGCTTTCTATTTTTAGAAAGCATGTCTCTAAACGTGACCATGCCTCACGTTTTTCTCCCTGACACCTATTGTCGCTCCTCTCTCTCGTGTCTCTGAGATTTTCGAAGTGTTGGTGGAGTTGACGACAAGGAAGGAGACATCGCCAAGCAAGGATTCACTCTCTCATCCCTTTTTCATTCGATCAAGACTTCTTGGAACCTTGCTAGCACAAGGAGCACCAAGAAAGTAGGCGACATCATTTGTGTGCGCCACCTTTGGAGGAGATCCCTTTCGCTCTCTCCTTCCAAGACACCATCCAAGCGATGGCAATGGTATGGATCTTTTACTTCTATACAAGCATTCGGTAGTTGATTATATTATTCATGCCATGCGATCCTAGGAAACCCTAGATTCCGCCCATGCAATTTTATGTTTGCGCATGCTTTAGGGTTTCGTCCCTCTTATGGGAACCTACAACAACAATGCAAGAACAGCAAGGTCAGTATCAATGTGAGAATCAATTCAGGACTTAAGAATGATTCTTTTCTCACTATTTTATCTGGCTGAAAAATCCAGAAAAATAGCCCGAAAGAGTAAAACTCTTTTAGTGAGATGGGATCCAGATTTCATACTTGGTCTCCGCGTCCCGCTCAGGCGAAATAAGATGCACAGAGAGTACAAGCACTAGTCTCTGGTAGGCAATCCCTGCCAATCGCCAACCCGTGCGATTCCCCTTCATCCGGGCAATCCAGCAGACTGTGCCAACTGAGTTGGTACAACACAGTCTCTGATCCCACAGATGGCTGCCTCCATATAGCTACCATATGCGCCACATATGTAGCCTACATGGTCAAGCTGACCCGACCTACTCCCTGGACCACCACGTGCTATGCTGAGCAACGAGAAGCGATAAATCCCTTCCCTGTAACACGCAGGTGTAATCACACACCGTCTGAAGATAGATGGGCGTGCCCACTGAGTGGGTACAACACGGCCCCAACGATAGTCAGAACAGTGAGGTTTCGCGCCAGAAGGCTTACGAGCTTGATATTTTAGCGTTGGATTTTAACGGTCTTTTATCTTCTTAACTATCATGCATACCCTATGGTGATAGCAGAAGATTAAATCATGCAATTCTAATTATATAAACAATAAATAGAAAGCATGCTGATCTTATGTGGTAAAAGCCCATTAAGCCTAGGTAAGACCTTAATTTAACTTAAGTCTTCACTTGAGCTGTTGATGGGTCTTTTGCATCTCATCTGGCCCAACCCAGGGCCCAAGCGCCCACTGCAGCTCAGGTGCGCCCACCAGGTAAATGCACCTGTCCCAGAGTCGAACCCTGGACCTCCCACCTGGTCAAGCCACTGCTGCATGCGCCTCTGCCAAGTGTGCTCTGTGCTCTTGTCTGATTAAATTACAATTTAATCTATCTAGACAAGATTGACACGCAGGTCAATTACACAATAAATTAATTAAAATGTGATGCGCAGATCACAATTATAATAATTTACAGTTTAATCCAGGCACGCAGGCCCCAGCACAGCACACATTAAAATAGGCAGCCCACATAAGATTAAATAGACAATCATCATGGTATACAATCAACATGTGATCCAACAATAAGAAAATAAAATTTTCGAAAACCCATTGGCATCAATTTTATTTTCCTTATGTGCCCTACTACCTTACAACGGTACATTAATAGGGATCCACTCATCATGTCTAGTCCGATCCACTGCCTTTGCATGCACCAAGTCCTAACTGACTTGAGTTGACCTAATGGTCAACTATGCATGCGCAAAGGGCTGAACAACCTTCATGAGTTCTGGCAAGCAGGTGTAACCCCGGGCCTAACTCAAGAGCGTTCACTTGTTGTGTCAACCAGACATCGCTACACGCCTGTCTGCAGTCGACCTATAGCCACCTCGTGCTTACGCACAGGTGCTATCTGGTCGACCCATCTAGGCTGTCAGATGGTCTGATCAGACTGTTGGGTCTAGACAAGACTGATGATTTCAACCCTATCAACCCGTCTAAGGGTTTAAAGTAGGCGCAGATATAGATCTAGGTTAGGCGCGCAAGTTAACAAGTTTTGACAAAAACATCTATAACAAGCGCCAACAAATGATCATGCATAAACATGTAACATGCGCCAACATCAATAACTAGCATGTTAATTTTTTGCATGTTGAAAAGCTTTAGATCTATGCAAAAGCGCAAACATGGATCACAAAAGCAAACATATGAACATACATAAAACCTCGCTCTGATACCAATTGAAGGAACCCTTTCATGAGGGGGGCAAAAAACCCTAATATGCGCATCTAGAATTTTGGCATAGCGGAAACTAGGGTTTCTAGAATCGCATGTATGATATATGATCAACTTCTATAACTTGTATGGATCAAAACGAAAACATACCATAGCCATTGCAAGGATGGCGACTTGGAAGCAAAGATGCGAGTGCTTCTTCTCCAAAGGCACCGCACACAAGATGAGAGATAGCTCCTTCTTGAATCTCCTTGTGCTAGCAAGGATCTCCAAGTAATCCTTTTGTGTGGAGGAGAAGAGATGGATTTCCTTGGCAACCAAATTTTCTTCCTTGGCGTGAAGACCACCCAAGATGAGAGCAAGAGAGGATCCAAGTCAGCATGAGCAAGAGCGGATGCACCTTATGTTCGAAAACGTTGAAGAGATCAACAAAGAAAAATGGCTTTCCAAAAATAGAAAGCACTAAGTCCTCCTTCAATGCCCACGTTACCATGCCCCATCGAACTTCTCTCAAAATGAACCATACGTTCACATAAGTGAACCGGTTCATTTTAATTTGGTTTAATTGCATTTGGTTCAAAGACCAAATCAAACCAAGCCCAAACCAAGACATGGTCTAGATCACCTATGAACCAGATGGTTCAAGATCTAACCATTCATCTCTTGATGCTCTTGATCTCATCGATCTAGCATCAGATCTCTCGATCGAAGTTTACCGATCTAAAGCCCTAATCAATCAAACATGATCAGACCAGATCTCACTTACAATCAGAGTTTAAATTCCTTTAAACTGAACCAAAACAATTCAGTCCACACGATCTGACATAAGTAAGCCATATCATCAAATTGTGCGACCCTAAGGGTTTCCTTCAAATGTCGGTAACGATAACTCACGTTATCATGATCAGTGAGGGGTATCTAGCAACACATCACTGTCTCCCGATATAAAGGAAAGAGTCTTCCAAGACTACACCCAAACCATAGCATAAGTGTGAATTCAACTCACTAGGCATACATGTTTCCTTTGCCACTGGATGTTCTTATTGGACAAGCGTGTCAAGCCTGTAACTCCAATACAATGAGAATGATTAGATCAGATGAACATAGTCATCTGGGTATGGCCATACACTTTCTCAATCATCTCATCCAAGGGGGGGCCCCATTAGAACATCACACTCCAAACTAGGAGACGGCAATCCTATATCTATCACTAGTGCCCTAACATGACTCATGCTCATTATCCAAGATAATCTATAACCATTATATTTCAAATGATATTGAACTACCTCAAAACAATGCCAATCATCATTTAGAAACACAAGTGATCTCAAGTCAAAGGAAATATGCCACTTGTTTGCATACAAGGATTATTCACATTGTGATAAGCAATTGAACATCCTATGTAGGGTCTGTCCAGTACATCCAATGTACCCATGAGTCTACATCTTATTCCATGCTCAAAGCATCCTATAAGATTAGAACACATATTAGTCTCAATCATATCAAGGCTGTCTCATGTTCACCAAGATATCTCGACTAAGGACTTAACTGCATGTTAGCCAAGCTGAACAGCATTGAGACATTATTCAGAAGTATACATATTGCAGCAGATAATGTAACAACTTGAATAACAACCATTGCCTTTATAAACATAAAGTTTATACATGATACTGATACAATCCCAAGGCCTCAAACATTAGCCTTAAGGGCATACCCCAACATAAACTACTGAGAAATTCCAATACTATAGGTAGATAGGTTTGAGGAGTCATGTCAAAAAAAATTTTTGTAGCAATGCGGTCAAACATCCACAACACATCCTCTTTCAATCCCAAGAGCTCCAATGCTCGGGTATCAGTGTATTTGGTTTTAACAATGCGCCTGGTGAGTAGCAAATTGTACCTCGGCTCTTGAGCATCATCCTTGAATATGATTCCAAAAGGGTTTGATGGAGTAGCTAGGGTGATGCAGGAGCAAGCAAGCCCATGAGCACACTTGAGGGAGACCCAAATCCCATGGAAGACACTTGGGAAGACTCCCCAAGACGTGGGGAAGATACAGTGCGAATTTCAGCACAATCGGAGTTCCCAGGGCCCCGACATGGCCAGGCCGTGCACCCCGTCACGGCCATGACACGGTCACCTGAAGACGCGAACGCCAAACATGGGTGTGACTCCAAGCAGGGGCAAGCCATGTTCGCTTTTGTGGATTTCGACGACGCCATGCACGGGCGTGACTCCAAGCACGGGCAAGCCGTGTTCGCTTCTGTGGATTTCGACGACGCCAAGCACAGGCGTGACTCCAAGCACGGGCAAGCCGTGTACGCTTCTGTGGATTTCGACGACGCCAAGCATAGGCATGACTCCAAGCACGGGCAAGCCGTGTTCGCTTCTGTGGTATTCGGTGACTCTGAACACGGCCGTGCTCACCATCACGGCCAGGCCGTGTTGGCCCCTGACGACTCATTACAGCCCCGACGACCTCACTTCGATGTGCACTGCCCCCCCTACCATGTTGCTCCACCCCATGACGATCCAAAGGAGCCCAACAAGGTGGAAATCTGGCGATCCCAACGGCAAAGTAAGCCCCTAGACCGCTTCTTGGGCGTCATTAGCCCTCTTTCCATCCATACCAAAGTGGCGCAGCCCAAGGGCACTATAAGTCAACCCTCTGAAGATCCAACCTCGGGTGGGCCGCGTAATCTGATTAGCAACACGGCCCAAGAATGAGCCGCAACGGTGGTGACCCAGCCCACAACATCAAAGTTCTGCTGTCTTGTTGCCGTATGTTCGAAGCGTGTCTAGACCACACCCGTACAAGGACACAGAATCACGCCCCCCCTGCCCCAAGGAATATTAGTTAGGAGTTTGTTACATTTTGTCTTTAGTCGCAGCTTGACCACCTTAGTGGCCTGCTAGAGTAGGTAGTTTGTTAAAGTTAAGTGTCTTGTGTGTATTTTGTCTTGTTCCCACCCCTCTATTCTATAAAAGAGGAGGATGGGCTGTTATGTTTTTCAGTTCTCTTGGAGTGGAGAGACCTCCTGGTGAGTTAGAGTCACCAGCATTTGTAGAAGTCGAGCCGGAGCCTCACCTTCGTCGTTGTTCGAGTCGAGGACGTCTCGATTCCAAGTTGTTTCCTTCTTTCAGCTTGAAGTAAATCCCATCCTTCCGGTGGGTCAGGTTCGCCTGTTTCTCATTTCCATTGTGTGTTCCTTCGCTGCGGTTTTCTCCTTTCACCCCCACGTTGTTCCCGCTTCGGGAGCGTGGTTGGTTCTTGTGTTTTTTGGCTTGTTTTTAGCTACAAAGGCCGGCGAGCTATGTCCTGCGCAATCGCTGCCCATCGCGTGGCTGAGCTTAACGTGCCAAGTGAGCTGCGAGGATTGCTTAAAATTTGCTTTGAGGTTAGTGTGCTGCATTAATAGTTGGGAGCCGTCACTTTTCATTCGCATTAGTGTTGCCCTAATCGAACTCGTCGCCGTTTTCGTCCCGTTTTCTACCGGTTTCTCCTGTACTTTCCGAAGCGTTTCTCCTTCCCTCGTCTCACGACCCTCTCCCGTTTTACGTGCATTGTGTAAAATCCCTAGAGTACGGTTTTGAAGGTTCCCTTAAAAGAGGGGGGGGGGGGGCGAAACCCTAATAGGCGCATCTTGGAGGATTTAAAGCAGCGGAGAGGGTTTCTAGATCTATTGCATGCTATATGATCAACAAAAACATTCTATAGAAAGAATGAGATTCATACCGATGCCATTTCTAGATGGCGACTTGGAAGCAGAAAGCGATGTGGCTTTCCTCCAGAGGTGACGCACACAAGATGAGTCTTGGCTCCTCCTTGTCACCCCTTGTGCTAGCAAGGATCGTCCAAGTATCCTGATCGAATGAAAGGGATGAGATCTTCTTGGCGATTTCTTCCTTCTCCTTTGCGTTCACCTTCTTCACCACACGAGAGAGAGCTTGTGTCGACTCGTGGAGAGGCGAAGAGAGAAGAGGCGTGAAAAGGAGAAACGTGAGGCGTGGTCACGTTTAGAGAAGTGCTCTCTAAAAATAGCATGCCACTTCTCAATATGCGATCATGGGTCTACCCCAATCGCAAACCTCTTATCTCATGAACCATCCGCTCACTTAATGAGCTGGTTCAATTCGGTTCGGTTCAAGAACCAATCAAGCCAAGCGATCCAGTCTAGATCATGATTAAACCCTAAGGCTTCAGATCTAACCGTTGATCTCTTGATGCTTCTGATCTCACCGATCTAGCATCCATTCTCTCGATCAAAGCTTACCGATCTCAAGCCCTAATCAATCAAACATGATCAGACCAGATCTCACTTACAATCAGAGATTAAATCCCTTTAAACTGAACCTGAATAATTCAGTCCACACGATCTGACTTAAGTAAGCCATATCATCAAATTGTGCGACCCTGAGGGTTTCCTTTAAATGTCGGTAACGATAACTTACGTTATCACGATCAGTGAGGGGTATCTAGCAACACATCACTGTCTCCCGATATAAAGGAAAGAGTCTTCCAAGACTACACCCAAACCACAGCACAAGTGTGAATCAACTTCACCAGGCATGCAAATATCCTTTGCCACTGGACGTTCTTATTGGACAAGCGTGTCAAGCTTGTAGCTCCAATATGATGAGCATGATTAGATCAGATGAACATAGTCACCTGGGTATGGCCATACACTATTCTCAATCATCTCATTCAGGGGGGCCCCTTTAGAACATCTCACTCCTTAAACAAGGAGACGACAATCCTTTATCTATCACTAGTGCCCTAACCGGATTCAAGCTCACCATCCAAGATAGTCTATAATCATTATGTTTCAAATGATA
Source organism: Costus lasius (assembly GCA_027563935.2). NCBI lineage: Eukaryota > Viridiplantae > Streptophyta > Magnoliopsida > Zingiberales > Costaceae > Costus > Costus lasius. Next base: position 31,647,854 of record CM050449.1, on the reverse strand, counting down.
TTGAACTAACTCAAAACAATGACAATCATCATTTAGAAACACAAGTGATCTCAAGTCAGAGGACATGTGCCACTTGTTGCAATCAAGGATTATTCACATTGTGACAACCAATTGAATATCCTAGTAGGGTCTGTCCAGTACATCCAATGTACCCATGAGTCTACCTCTTATTCCATGCTCGAAGCATCCTATAAGATTAGAGCACATATTAGTCTCAATCATATCAAGGCTGTCTCATGTTCACCAAGATATATCGACTAAGGACTTTATAGCATGTCAGCCCAGCAGAACAGCTTTGAGACATTATTCAGAAGTACAATTATTGCAGCAGATAACGTAACAAACTGAATAATAACCATGCCTTTATAAACATAAAAGTTTATTACATGATACTGATACAATCCCAAGGCCTCAAACATTAGCCTTAAGGGCATACCCCAACAATCTCCCACTTGCACTTAATCTAATGGTTGAGAAATCTCAAACCCATATTATTACAGTGCTTCTCATGCTTCTGCTGCGCCAGAGGCTTGGTAAGCGGGTCTGCCAGATTGTCATCTGTATGTACCTTGCAGACTTTGATCTCGCCACGATCTATGATCTCCCTGATCAAGTGAAACCGCCTCTGTATGTGCTTGGACTTCTGGTGCGACCGTGGTTCCTTTGCTTGAGCGATTGCTCTAGTGTTATCACAGAAGATAACCAAAGGATCTGCACTCGAAGGAACAATACCAAGTTCTCTCACGAACTTACGAATCCACACTGCCTCCTTGGATGCTTCCGAGGCTGCAACATACTCGGCTTCTGTTGTGGAATCAGCAACAGTTGACTGTTTGAAACTCTTCCACACCACTGCTCCTCCATTCAAGCTAAATACATAGCCTGATTGCGATCGAAAATCATCCTGGTCAGACTGGAACGAAGCGTCAGTATATCCTTCAATACTGAGTTCTTCCTGACCACCATATATCAAGAACATATCTTTGGTCCTCCGCAGATATTTTAAGATGTTCTTGACTGCAATCCAGTGCGCCATACCTGGATTACTTTGGAACCGACTGGTCACGCTTAACCCGTAAGCGACGTCTGGGCGAGTACACAACATCGCATACATAATGGACCCAATAGCCGAAGCATAAGGCGTATTGTCCATTTCATCTTTCTCAGTCTGTGTTTGTGGACACTGACTCTTCGAAAGATTCAGACCATGTCTGACTGGAAGATATCCTCTTTTAGAATTCTATAAATGAAATCTCTCCAGGACTTTATCGATGTAAGTACTCTGGCACAGCCCGAGAAGCCTCTTAGATCTATCCCTGTAGATCTTCACACCTAATACATAGGCTGCTTCTCCTAGATCTTTCATCTGGAAACATTTCCTTAGCCATGCCTTAACCGCATGCATTTTAGGAATGTCATTTCCAATGATCAAGATATCATCGACGTAGAGGACTAGGAAAGTAATCACGCTCCCACTAAACCTCTTATATACACACGGGTCATCCTCGTTCTTGATGAAACCAAACTCACTGATTGATTCATCAAAACGAATATTCCAGCTTCTAGATGCTTGTTTAAGTCCATAAATAGACTTCTTTAACTTGCATATCTTATGACGATCTGATGGATTAGTGAAACCTTCTGGTTGTGTCATATACACATCCTCATCCAGATTTCCATTAAGGAAAGCTGTCTTCACATCCATTTGCCAAATCTCATAATCATAATATGCTGCTATCGCGAAAAGAATCCGAATAGACTTAAACAAAGCTACAGGTGAGAAAGTTTCATCATAATCTATCCCGTAGATTTGTTTGAAACCTTTCGCAACTAGCCTGCCTTTATAGGTAACCACGTTACCATCCATGTCAATCTTCTTCCTGAAGATCCATTTACAGCCTATAGGGATAACTCCCGGAGGCGGATCAACCAAATCCCAGACTTGGTTATCTGACATGGAGTCCATCTCGGCGCGCATAGCTTCAAGCCATCTCGCTGACTCCGGTCCACTGACCGCATCCGCATAAGTGAGGGGTTCATCATTATCAATGATGTAGACTCCGTCATAGCGCTCAGGCTGTCGACGGATCCTTCCCGATCTTCGCGGTTCCCGTGATATCTGAGCCTCAGGTTGTTCAATAACCTGTTCTACCGGCTCAGGCTCATCCAACTGTGCTTGAGCACTTTGTCCTTCCTCTGGATTCTCATCCAGCTTTATTTCTCTCCCACTGGCCTCTTGCAGAAGAAATTCCTTCTCAAGAAATATGGCCGTCCGAGCAACAAACACCTTGTTCTCTTTGGGATCGAAGAAATAATAAGCCTTAGTTTCCTTAGGGTAACCGACAAAGATACATTTGTCAGATCTGCTCTCTAGTTTCCCAGAGGCGAGCTTTTTGACATAAGCCTCGCAGCCCCAGATCCTGATAAATGTCAAGCTTGGCTGTTTCCCATACCATAACTCATATGGCGTCTTAGAAACTGCCTTGGATGGCACTCGGTTTAGTACCTTTGCAGCTGTTTCCAGTGCAAAACCCCAAAAGGAATATGGAAGAGTAGCCTGACTCATCATAGAACGAACCATATCAAGTAACGTTCTATTTCTCCTCTCGGACACACCATTCCATTGCGGTGTTCCTGGTGGAGTGAGCTGTGAGATAATCCCACACTCCTTCAGATAGTCAGTAAACTCTCGACTTAGGTATTCTCCACCTCGATCAGAACGAAGTGCCTTGATATTTCGGCCAAGCTGATTCTGTACTTCATTCTTGAACTCTTTGAACTTGTCAAAAGATTCACTTTTATGTCTCATCAGATAGACATACCCATACCTACTGAAATCATCAGTAAAGGTAATGAAGTACTGATAGCCACCTCTGGCATGTTTACTAAATGGCCCACACACATCACTGTGTATAAGGTCAAGTAAACCTGAAGCCCTTTGACCTTTGTTAAGAAAAGGTGACTTCGTCATTTTACCCATTAAACAAGCCTTGCATGTATCAATCTCCTCATAGGAGAATGATCCCAGCAGTCCATGATCATGCAACCACTTAATGCGTTTCTTGTTAATATGGCCTAAACGACTATGCCATAGCAAGGTGCTGTCATCAGCATACTTGGCTTTCTTAATATCAATCTGCTGTATAGAACATTCCATGTCCAACATGAATAACCCATTATTAATTGAACCAGTAGCATAAACTATATTATCAAGAGATAAAACACACTTTGAAATATTGCATTCAAAGGAAAAACCCTTCCTGACAAGAGCAGGAATGGAGATAATATTCTTAGTAATACTGGGAACAAAGTAACAATTGTTCAGTTCTAATACAAGCCCAGATGGCAAAGAGATGAAATAGTCTCCTACAGCAACAGCAGCAACCTGTGCCTCGTTTCCAACTCGTAGGTCCACCTCATGCTGTCCCACCTGTCTTCTTCTCTTGAGTTCCTGTACATTTGAACAAATGTGAACTCCACATGCAGTGTCCAACACCCATGATATAGAAGAAGATGAAACCATGACTTCCATCACGTAAATACCTGAGCCAGAAGCGATGCTTCCCCTCTTATCTCCTTGGAGCGCTTTATAGTCCTTTTTCCAGTGGCCCAGCTGGCCACAGTGGAAACATCTGTATTCCTTTGACCGCTTAACTTTTTGCTTCAGAGCCTTGCTGTAACTCTTGACAGGGGTCTTGCCCTTCTTCCCCTTCTTCTTGTTCCTCGAAGGAACCATCAAGACAGAGGTTGAAGGCTTACCCTTCAGAGTTTCCTCAGTAGTCAAGAGCATATTCAGCAGCTCTGCCGGAGTACAATCGATTTTGTTCATATTAAAGTTAATAATGAACGCATCGAAAGAGGGCGGGAGAGACTGCAGAATAATGTCTACAGCAAGCTCCTGGTTGATGGTATGCCCCAGTTTCTCTAGAGCCTCCTTGTGCCCAATAATCTTGAGCACGTGAGCTCCCACTGGGCTCCCTTCAGCCAGTTTGCTCTGAAAGAACAGCTTTGTCAAATTATAGCGTTCTGTCCTCGCCTGTGCAGCATACAACATCTTGAGGTTTGCTATCATGTCTATAGCAGACATATCCTCATGCTGACGCTGCAGCGGTGGCGTCATAGACGCTAGCATCAGGCAAGCGACATCAATGCTATCATTGACGTGCTTTTCATAAGCTTCCCGAACCGCCCTTGCGGCGTTCGGAGCGGGCTGAGGCGGTATCGCCGTCTCGAGGACATACAGTTTCCTCTCTGCCTTAAGAACAATCTTAAGGTGTCCGAACCAGTCTGAGAAGTTCGGCCCAGCAAACTTCTCCCTTTCCAGTAGGGATCGCACATTGAAGCTCATGGTGTTCGTTGCTGTAGGTATCTACAACAATGCAAGAACAGCAAGGTCAGTATCAATGTAAAGAATCAATTCAGGACTTAAGAATGATTCTTTTTCTCACTATTTTATCTGACTGAAAAATCCATTAAAACAGTCCGAAAGAGTAGAACTCTTTTAGTGAGATGGGATCCAGATTTCATACTTGGTCTCCGCGTCCCGCTCAGGCGAGATAAGATGCACAGAGAGTACAAGCACTAATCTCTGGTAGGCAGTCCCTGCCAATCACCAACCCGTGCGATTCCCCTTCATCTGGGCAATCCAGCAGCTGACCCCACAGATGGCTGCCTCCATGCGCTACCATATGCGCCACATATGTAGACTACATGGTCAAGCTGACCCGACCTACTCCCTGGACCACCACGTGCTATGCTGAGCAACGAGAAGCGATAAATCCCTTCTCTGTAACACGCAGGTGTAATCCCGCACAGTCTGAAGATAGATGGACGTGCCCACTGAGTGGGTACAACACGGCTCCAACGATAATCAGAACAGTGAGGTTTCGCGTCAGAAGGCTTACGAGCTTGATATTTAGCGTTGGATTTTAACGGTCTTTTATCTTCTTCACTATCATGCAATTCCTATGGTGATAGCAGAAGATAAATAAATCATGCTGTTCTACTTATTTAAACAAAAAGAAAGCATGGATCTTATGTGGTTAAAGCCCATAGCCTAAGTAAGACCTTAACTTAACTTAAGTCTTCACTTGCTTTTCTTCATGGGACTTTTGCTGCTCATCTGGCCCAACCCAGGGCCCAAGCGCCATCTGCAGCTCAGGTGCGCCCACCAGGGAAATTGCACCTGGTCCCAGAGTCGAACCCTGGACCTCCCACCTGGTCAAGCCACTGCTGCATGCGCCTCTGCCAAGTGTGCTCTGTGCTCTTGTCTGATTAATTTACAAATTAATCTATCTAGACAAGATTGACTCGCAGGTCAATTACATTTTATAAATTAAATGCAATGTGATGCGCAGATCACAATATAAAAATAATTTACAAAATTAACCAGGCACGCAGGCCCTAGCACAGCACACATTGAAAAACGGGCAGCCCACATAAGATTAAATAAACAAGCAAATGGCATCAATCAGCATGTGATCCAAACAAGAAATTAAAACTTTTGAAAACCCCATGGGATCATTTTAATTTCCTTATATGCCCTACTACCTTACAACGGTCCATCATTAGGGATCCACTCATCCAACCTAGTCAGATCCACTGCCCTTGCATGCACCAAGTCCTAACTGACTTGAGTCGACCAAAGGTCAACCATGCATGCGCCAGGGCCGAACAACCCTCATGAGTTCTGGCAAGCGGGTGTGACCCCGGGCCTAACTCATGTGTGTTCGTTAGTCGTCTCAATCAGACATCGCTACACGCCTGTCTGCAGTCGACCTATAGCCATCTCGTGCTTGCGCACAGATGCTATCTGGTCGACCCATCAAGGCTGTCAGATGGTCTGATCAGACTGTCTGGATCTAACCTAGGGGATGACTTCAACCCTAATAACCCGTCTAAGGGTTTAAAGCAGGCGCCTCTTAGATCTAATGAGAGTCGCGCAAGTTTGTGTTTTGTTTTGAAAACATAATGACACAAGCGCCAAGAACATGCGCCAACATAAACATGTAACATGAAATATTTTCGCATGAAACATCTACTATGCGCATGTTATAGATCTAAGCCTACTGATACTTTCGCATATATGGATCACACAGTCTTAAGCAATCATAGAAACATGCAAACAACTGCCTCTGATACCAATTGAAGGTTCCCTTAAAAGAGGGGGGGGCGAAACCCTAATAGGCGCATCTTGGAGGATTTAAAGCAGCGGAGAGGGTTTCTAGATCTATTGCATGCTATATGATCAACAAAAACATTCTATAGAAAGAATGAGATTCATACCGATGCCATTTATAGATGGTGACTTGGAATCAGAAAGCAATGTGGCTTTCCTCCAGAGGTGACGCACACAAGATGAGTATTGGCTCCTCCTTGTCACCCCTTGTGCTAGCAAGGATCGTCCCAGTATCCTGATCGAATGAAAGGGATGAGATCTTCTTGGCGATTTCTTCCTTCTCCTTTGCGTTCACCTTCTTCACCACACGAGAGAGAGCTTGTGTCGACTCATGGAGAGGCGAAGAGAGAAGAGGCGTGAAAAGGAGAAACGTGAGGCGTGGTCACGTTTAGAGAAGTGCTCTCTAAAAATAGCATGCCACTTCTCAATATGCGATCATGGGTCTACCCCAATCGCAAACCTCTTATCTCATGAACCATCCGCTCACTTAATGAGCTGGTTCAATTCGGTTCGGTTCAAGAACCAATCAAACCAAGCGATCCAGTCTAGATCATGATTAAACCCTAAGGCTTCAGATCTAACCGTTGATCTCTTGATGTTTCTGATCTCACCGATCTAGCATCCATTCTCTCGATCAAAGCTTACCGATCTCAAGCCCTAATCAATCAAACATGATCAGACCAGATCTCACTTACAATCAGAGATTAAATCCCTTTAAACTGAACCTGAATAATTTAGTCCACACGATCTGACTTAAGTAAGCCATATCATCAAATTGTGCGACCCTGAGGGTTTCCTTTAAATGTCGGTAACGATAACTTACGTTATCATGATCAGTGAGGGGTATCTAGCAACACATCACTGTCTCCCGATATAAAGGAAAGAGTCTTCCAAGACTACACCCAAACCACAGCACAAGTGTGAATCAACTTCACCAGGCATGCAAATATCCTTTGCCACTGGACGTTCTTATTGGACAAGCGTGTCAAGCTTGTAGCTCCAATATGATGAGCATGATTAGATCAGATGAACATAGTCACCTGGGTATGGCCATACACTATTCTCAATCATCTCATTCAGGGGGGCCCCTTTAGAACATCTCACTCCTTAAACAAGGAGACGGCAATCCTTTATCTATCACTAGTGCCCTAACCTGATTCAAGCTCACCATCCAAGATAGTCTATAATCATTATGTTTCAAATGATATTGAACTAACTCAAAACAATGACAATCATCATTTAGAAACACAAGTGATCTCAAGTCAGAGGACATGTGCCACTTGTTACAATCAAGGATTATTCACATTGTGACAACCAATTGAATATCCTAGTAGGGTCTGTCCAGTACATCCAATGTACCCATGAGTCTACCTCTTATTCCATGCTCGAAGCATCCTATAAGATTAGAGCACATATTAGTCTCAATCATATCAAGGCTGTCTCATGTTCACCAAGATATATCGACTAAGGACTTTATAGCATGTCAGCCCAGCTGAACAGCTTTGAAACATTATTCAGAAGTACAATTATTGCAGCAGATAACGTAACAAACTGAATAACAACCATGCCTTTATAAACATAAGAGTTTATTACATGATACTGTTACAATCCCAAGGCCTCAAACATTAGCCTTAAGGGCATACCCCAACAGGTTTAATGCCCCTCCCTCCTATTAGACGCTACATCAATTCTGGTATCAGAGGGCGTTGCGCGTTCGATTCTTATCGGGCGCACGATCCCCCTTCATCGCATTGCATATTTCCGCATTCCTTCAGTGTTTTCAGCATCTCACATCTCCCTTGTTTGTGCATGGTGACTACGAGGTCACAAGTCATGTCCTCCCAATACCCGGACACTATCCCTGAAACCCAAGAGTCAGTCCAGCCTTCGGAAGCGGCTAACTCCCATCTAGAGTCCTTGGGCGCGCTAGAGGCACGAATTGATGCACGGATTGATGCGAAGCTTGCTGCGTTGTCCGCACACGTGGACGCCCAACAAGCCCGCACCGACGCCAAGTTTGCTCAGGTTATGGATGGACTCCAACACCTCATTAGTCGCCTTGGACCCACAGAGCATGAGCACCTGCGCTCGGCAAACCCTCCGGTGTCCGCAAACCCAGCCCTTACTAGAGAGTTACCCCCTGTGGCCACCCCGACCCGGCCGCATGCCCATGAGGAAGATTGGGGCCGCACCCGAACGTTCGAGGCCCCTAGGAACCCCGCTCTTGGGGATGAGCCCCTAGACGATGATGACGTATGGGCCGCCCAAGGCCCGCAGCCCAATGGCCATTTCGGCCACGCTTGGGCCGCACCCCGAACCCCAGCCCCCACACGCGTTGAGTGTCCCCGGGTGGACGACAGTTTCCTTCGCTATGTCCGACACACCCCTGCGCCTTTCAAGGGTGGCCTTGACCGCACCGAATTCCTCGATTGGGTTGCGTCTGTTGACGCGTATTTTGATCTCACCCGAGTCCCATGAAGGGTCCCCTAATCTAAGGGGGGCGAAACCCTATAGGCGCATATGGAGGTTAAGATGCAACGGAAAGGGGTTTCTACGATCTTTGCATGCGTTATGATCAACTTATAAAACTCTGATTGAATGAAAACGATTCATACCATAGCCATTTCTAGATGGCGTCTTGGAAGCAAAAGATGCAAGCGCCTCTTCTCCAAAGTCTCGCACACAAGATGAAGATGCGCCCCTTCCTTGATGCTCCTTGTGCTAGCAAGGATCGTCCAAGGTGTCTTGATCGCTTAAAGGGAAGAGAGAGTTCTTTCTTGCTTGGCGTCTTTTCTCCTTGTCGTCCACCACACACGAAAATGTGAACTCTCGTCAAGAACTAGAGCTAGTGACGAACCAAGAGGAGAGGCGTGAATGGAGGCTATCGTGAGGCATGGCCACGATTAGAAGAAGTGCTATCTAAAAATAGCAAGTCACTTCTCAAGTTGCGATCATGGGTTTACCCAATCGCAAATCCAATTCACCCTTGAACCATGCGCTCATCCATTGAGCCGGTTCACTTGACTTTGGTTCAATAACCAAATAAACCAAGCAATCAGTCCAGATCATAATAAACCCCTAAGGCTTAAGATCTGACCGTTAATCTCTTGATGCTCCTGATCTCACCGATCTAGCATCCATTCTCTCAATCGAAGCTTACCGATCTCAAGCCCTAATCAATCAAACATGATCAGACCAGATCTCACTTACAATCAGAGATTAAGATCCCTTTAAACTGAACCCAAACAATTCAGTCCATACGATCTGACTTAAGTAAGCCATATCATCAAATTGTGCGACCCTGAGGGTTTCCTTTAAATGTCGGTAACGATAACTCACATCATCACGATCAGTGAGGGGTATCTAGCAACACATCACTGTCTCCCGATAGAAAGAAAAGAGTCTTCCAAGACTACACCCAAAATACAGCACAAGTGTGAATCCAATTCACCAGGCATGCATAATTCCTTTGCCACTGGATGTTCATATTGGACAAGCATGTCAAGCCTGTAACTCCAATATGATGAGCATGATTAGATCAGATGAACATAGTCATCTGGGTATGGCCATACACTTTCTCAATCATCTCATCCAGGGGGCCCCTTTAGAACATCACACTCCTTAAATAAGGAGACGGCAATCCTATGTCTATCACTAGTGCCCTAACCTGACTCAAGCTCACCATCCAAGATAGTCTATAACCATTATGTTTCAAATGATATTGAACTACCTCAAAACAATGACAATCATCATTTAGAAAACACAAGTGATCTCAAGTCAGAGGAAATGTGCCACTTGTTACAATCAAGGATTATTCACATTGTGACAAGCAATTGAATAACCTAGTAGGGTCTGTCCAGTACATCCAATGTACCCATGAGTCTGTTGGGGTATGCCCTTAAGGCTAATGTTTGAGGCCTTGGGATTGTATCAGTATCATGTAATAAACTCTTATGTTTATAAAGGCATGGTTGTTATTCAGGTTGTTATATTGTCTGCTGCAATAATTGTACTTCTGAATAATGTCTCAAAGCTGTTCAGCTAGGCTGACATGCAGTTAAGTCCTTAGTCGAGATATCTTGGTGAACATGAGACAGCCTTGATATGATTGAGACTAATATGTGCTCTAATCTTATAGGATGCTTCGAGCATGGAATAAGATGTAGACTCATGGGTACATTGGATGTACTGGACAGACCCTACTAGGATATTCAATTGCTTGTCACAATGTGAATAATCCTTGAATGCGACAAGTGGCACATTTCCTCTGACTTGAGATCACTTGTGTTTTCTAAATGATGATTGTCATTGTTTTGAGGTAGTTCAATATCATTTGAAACATAATGATTATAGACTATCTTGGATGGTGAGCTTGAATCAGGTTAGGGCACTAGTGATAGACATAGGATTGCCGTCTCCTTGTTTAAGGAGTGTGATGTTCTAAAGGGGCCCCCTGGATGAGATGATTGAGAAAAGTGTATGGCCATACCCAGATGACTATGTTCATCTGATCTAATCATGCTCATCATATTGGAGTTACAAGCTTGACATGCTTGTCCAATAAGAACATCTAGTGGCAAAGGAATCATGCATGCCTTGTGAGTTGGATTCACACTTGTGCTGTGGTTTGGGTGTAGTCTTGGAAGACTCTTTCCTTTATATCGGGAGACAGTGATGTGTTGCTAGATACCCCTCACTGATCGTGATAACGTGAGTTATCGTTACCGACATTTAAAGGAAACCCTCAGGGTCGCACAATTTGATGATATGGCTTACTTAAGTCAGATCGTGTGGACTAAATTATTTGGGTTCAGTTTAAAGGGATTTAATCTCTGATTGTAAGTGAGATCTGGTCTGATCATGTTTGATTGATTAGGGCTTGAGATCGGTAAGCTTTGATCGAGAGATTGGATGCTAGATCGGTGAGATCAGGAGCATCAAGAGATGAACGGTTAGATCTGGAGCCTTAGGGTTTAATTAAGATCTAGACTGGATCGCTTGGCTTGGTTGGTTCTTGAACCGAACCAAATTGAACCGCTCATTATATGAGCGCATGGTTCAAAGGGAGATGGCGTGGTGATTCGTTCACTTGGCGTGAACGTGTGAGCGAGTTGTGGTTTCTATTTTTAGAAACCATGATCTCCACTTGGAGATCTCTCATCTTCGAATAGGGATATCCTATTCTCGCTTGGCTCCCTATCGTGACCTCTCTCTCTCTCGACACTTTCGTGTGTGGCGACGCTTGAAGCTACTGAGGAGGAGGATTCGGCCAAGAAGGATCAACATCTCCATCCCTTTCATTCGACAAGGACCCTTTGAAGGGCTTTGCTAGCACAAAGGCTTCAAAGGAGTGAGCGCATCGATCTTCTTGTGTGCGTCAACTTTGGAGAAGGTTCATTTGCGCCTTTACTTCCAAGGCACCATCAAACCGATGGCTATGGTATGAGTTCTTCTTCATCCATTCAATCATTTACAAGTTAATTATATGACATATAAAGATCTCATGAAACCCTAGCTTCCCATGCGATATTATTGTTATGCGCCACCATTAGGGTTTCCCCCCCTTATGTTAGGGGACTTTCAGAGTCTACATCTTATTCCATGCTCGAAGCATCCTATATGATTAGAACACATATTAGTCTTAACCATATCAAGGCTGTCTCATGTTCACCAAGATATCTTGACTAAGGACATAACTGCATGTCAGCCTAGCTGAACAGCTTTGAGACATTATTCAGAAGTACATTTATTGGAGCAGACAATATAAGAAACTGAATAATAACCATGCCTTTATAAACATAAAAGTTTATTACATGATACTGATACAATCCCAAGGCCTCAAACATTAGCCTTAAGGGCATACCCCAACAATCTCCCACTTGCACTTAATCTAATGGTTGAGAAATCTCAAACCCATATTATTACAGTGCTTCTCATGCTTCTGCTGCGCCAGAGGCTTGGTAAGCGGGTCTGCCAGATTGTCATCTGTATGAACCTTGCAGACTTTGATCTCACCACGATCAATGATCTCCCGGATCAAATGAAACCGTCTCTGTATGTGCTTGGACTTCTGGTGCGACCGTGGTTCCTTTGCTTGTGCGATTGCTCCAGTGTTATCACAGAAGATAACCAAAGGATCTGCACTCGAAGGAACAACACCAAGTTCTCTCACGAACTTACGAATCCACACTGCCTCCTTGGATGCTTCCGAGGCTACAACATACTCGGCTTCTGTTGTGGAATCAGCAACAGTTGACTGTTTGAAACTCTTCCACACCACTGCTCCTCCATTCAAGCTAAAAACATAGCCTGATTGCGATCGGAAATCATCCTGGTCAGACTGGAACGAAGCGTCAGTATATCCTTCAATACTGAGTTCTTCTTGACCACCATATATCAAGAACATATCTTTGGTCCTCCGCAGATATTTTAAAATGTTCTTGACTGCAATCCAGTGCGCCATACCTGGATTACTTTGGAACCGACTGGTCACGCTTAACCCGTAAGCAACGTCTGGGCGAGTACACAACATCGCATACATAATGGACCCAATAGCCGAAGCATAAGGCGTATTGTCCATTTCATCTTTCTCAGTCTGTGTTTGTGGACACTGACTCTTCGAAAGATTCAGACCATGTCTGACTGGAAGATATCCTCTTTTAGAATTCTCTAAATGAAATCTCTCCAGGACTTTATCGATGTAAGTACTCTGGCAGAGCCCGAGAAGCCTCTTAGATCTATCCCTGTAGATCTTCACACCTAATACATAGGCTGCTTCTCCTAGATCTTTCATCTGGAAACATTTCCTTAACCATGCCTTAACCGCATGCATTTCAGGAATGTCATTTCCAATGATCAAGATATCATCGACGTAGAGGACTAGGAATGTAATCACGCTCCCACTAAACCTCTTATATACACACGGGTCATCCTCGTTCTTGATGAAACCAAATTCACTGATTGATTCATCAAAACGAATATTCCAGCTTCTCGATGCTTGTTTAAGTCCATAAATAGACTTCTTTAATTTGCATATCTTATGACGATCTGATGAATTAGTGAAACCTTCTGGTTGTGTCATATACACATCCACATCCAGATTTTCATTCAGGAAAGCTGTTTTCACATCCATTTGCCAAATCTCATAATCGTAATATGCAGCTATCGCGAAAAGAATTCGAATAGACTTAAACATGGCTACAGGTGAGAAAGTTTCATCATAATCTATCCCGTAGATTTGTTTGAAACCTTTCGCAACTAGCCTGCCTTTATAGGTAACCACGTTACCATCCATGTCAATCTTCTTCTTGAAGATCCATTTACAGCCTATAGGGATAACTCCCGGAGGCGGATCAACCAAATCCCAGACTTGGTTATCTGACATGGAGTCCATCTCGGCGCGCATAGCTTCAAGCCATCTCGCTGACTCCGGTCCACTGACCGCATCCGCATAAGTGAGGGGTTCATCATTATCAATGATGTAGACTCCGTCATAGCGCTCAGGCTGTCGACGGATCCTTCCCGATCTTCGCGGTTCCCGTGATATCTGAGCCTCAGGTTGTTCAATAACCTGATCAACCGGCTCAGGCTCATCCAACTGTGCTTGAGCACTTTGTCCTTCCTCTGGATTCTTATCCAACTTTATTTCTCTCCCACTGGCCTCTTGCAGAAGAAACTCCTTCTCAAGAAATATGGCCGTCCGAGCAACAAATACCTTGTTCTCTTTGGGATCGAAGAAATAATAACCCTTAGTTTCCTTAGGGTAACCGACAAAGATACATTTCTCAGATCTGCTCTCTAGTTTCCCAGAGGCGAGCTTTTTGACATAAGCCTCGCAGCCCCAGATCCTGATAAATGTCAAGCTCGGCTGTTTCCCATACCATAACTCATATGGAGTCTTAGAAACTGCCTTGGATGGCACTCGGTTTAGTACCTTTGCAGCTGTTTCCAGTGCAAAACCCCAAAAGGAATATGGAAGAGTAGCCTAACTCATCATAGAACGAACCATATCAAGTAACGTTCTATTTCTCCTTTCGGACACACCATTCCATTGCGGTGTTCCTGGCGGAGTGAGTTGTGAGATAATCCCACACTCCTTTAGATAGTCAGTAAACTCTCGACTTAGGTATTCTCCACCTCGATCAGAATGAAGTGCCTTGATATTTCGGCCAAGCTGATTCTGTACTTCATTCTTGAACTCTTTGAACTTGTCAAAAGATTCACTCTTATGTGTCATAAGATAGACATACCCATATCTACTGAAATCATCAGTAAAGGTAATGAAGTACTGATAGCCACCTCTGGCATGTTTACTAAATGGCCCACACACATCACTGTGTACAAGGTCAAGTAAACCTGAAGCCCTTTGACCTTTGTTAGGAAAAGGTGACTTCGTCATTTTACCCATTAAACAAGATTTGCATATATCAATCTCCTCATAGGAGAATGATCCCAGCAGTCCATGATCATGCAACCGCTTAATGCGTTTCTTGTTAATATGGCCTAAACGACTATGCCATAGCAAGGTGCTGTCATCAGCATACTTGGCTTTCTTAATATCAATATTGTGTATAGAACATTCCATGTCTAACATGAATAACCCATTGTTAATTGAACCAGTAGCATAAACTATATTATCAAGAGAAAGAACACACTTTGAAATATTGCATTCAAAGGAAAATCCCTTCCTGACAAGAGCAGGAATGGAGATAATATTTTTAGTAATGCTGGGAACAAAATAACAATTGTTCAGTTCTAATACAATTCCAGATGGCAAAGAGATGAAATAGTCTCCTACAGCAACAGCAGCAACCCGTGCCCCGTTTCCAACGCGTAGGTCCAACTCATGCTATCCCACCTGCCTTCTTCTCTTGAGTTCCTGCACATTTGAACAAATGTGAACTCCACATGCAGTGTCCAACACCCATGAAATAGAAGAAGATGAAACCATGACTTCCGTCACGTAAATACCTGAGCCAGAAGCAAAGCTTCCCCTCTTATCTCCTTGGAGAGCTTTACAGTCCTTTTTCCAGTGACCTAGCTGGCCACAGTGGAAACATCTGTATTCCTTTGACCGCTTAACTTTTTGCTTCAGAGCCTTGCTGTAACTCTTGACAGGGGCCATGCCCTTCTTCCCCTTCTTCTTGTTCCTAGAAGGAACCATTAAGACAGAGGTTGAAGGCTTTCCCTTCAGAGTTTCCTCAGTAGTCAAGAGCATATTCAGCAGCTCTGCCGGAGTACAGTCGATTTTGTTCATATTAAAGTTAATAATGAACGCATCGAAAGAGGGCGGGAGAGACTGTAGAATGATGTCTACATCAAGCTCCTGATTGATGGTATGCCCCAGTTTCTCTAGAGCCTCCTTGTGCCCAATCATCTTGAGCACGTGAGCTCCCACTAGGCTCCCTTCAGCCAGTTTGCTCTGAAAGAACAGCTTTGTCAGATTATAGCGTTCTGTCCTCGCCTGTGCAGCATACAGCATCTTGAGGTTCGCTATCATGTCTATAGCAGACATATCCTCATGCTGACGCTGCAGCGGTGGCGTCATAGATGCTAGCATCAGGCAAGCGACATCAATGCTATCATTGACGTGCTTTTCATAAGCTTCCCGAACCGCCCTTGCGGCGTTCGGAGCGGGCTGAGGCGGTATCGCCGTCTCGAGGACATACAGTTTCCTCTCTGCCTTAAGAACAATCTTAAGGTGTCCGAACCAGTCTGAGAAGTTCGGCCCAGCAAACTTCTCCCTTTCCAGTAGGGATCGCACATTGAAGCTCATGGTGTTCGTTGCTGCAGGTATCTACAACAATGCAAGAACAGCAAGGTCAGTATCAATGTTAAGAATCAATCAGGACTTAAGAAAGATTCTTTTTCTCACTATTTTATCTGGCTGAAAAATCCAGCAAAATAACCCGAAAGAGTAGTACTCTTTTAGTGAGATGGGATCCAGATTTCATACTTGGTCTCCGCGTCCCGCTCAGGCGAGATAAGATGCACAGAGAGTACAAGCACTAATCTCTGGTAGGCAGTCCCTGCCAATCGCCAACCCGTGCGATTCCCCTTCATCTGGGCAATCCAGCAGACTGTGCCAACTGAGTTGGTACAACACAATCTCTGACCCCACAGATGGCTGCCTCCATGTGCTACCATATGCGCCACATATGTAGCCTACATGGTCAAGCTGACCCAACCTACTCCCTGGACCACCACGTGCTATGCTGAGCAACGAGAAGCGATAAATCCCTTCTCTGTAACACGCAGGTGTAATCCCGCACCGTCTGAAGATAGAAGGACGTGCCCACTGAGTGGGTACAACACGGCTCCAACGATAGTCAGAATAGTGAGGTTTCGCGTCAGAAGGCTTACGAGCTTGATATTTTAGCGTTGGATTTTAACGGTCTTTTATCTTCTTCACTATCATGCAATTCCTATGGTCATAGCAGAAGATAAATAAATCATGCTGTTCTACTTATTTAAACAATAAAAGAAAGCATGGATCTTATGTGGTAAAAGCCCATAGCCTAAGTAAGACCTTAATTAACTTAAGTCATCACTTGCTTTTCTTCATGGGTCTTTTGCTGCTCATCTGGCCCAACCCAGGGCCCAAGCGCCATCTGCAGCTCAGGTGCACCTACCAGGGAAAATGCGCCTGGTCCCAGAGTCGAACCCTGGACCTCCCACCTGGTCAAGCCACTGCTGCATGCGCCACTGCCAAGTGTGCTCTGTGCTCTTGTCTGACTAATTTACAAATTAATCTATCTAGACAAGATTGACTCGCAGGTCAATAACATTTTATAAATTAATTAAACTGTGATTCGCAGATCACAAAAATAAGAATTAATTTATAATAAAATTCCAGGCACGCAGGCCCCAGCACAGCACACATTAAACGGGCAGCCCACATAAGATTAAATAAACATACATATGGTATCCAATCAGCATGTGATCCAAACATGAAAAATAAAATTTTTAAAAAAAAACCCCATTGAGATTAATTTTATTTTTCCCTATTTGCCCTGCTGCCTTACGACGGTCCAATACTAGGGATCCACTCATCCAGCCTAGTCAGATCCACTGCCCTTGCATGCACCAAGTCCTAACTGACTTGAGTCGACCTAATGGTCAACCATGCAGGCGCAAGGGCTGAACGACCACAATGAGGTCTGGCAAGCGGGTGTGACCCCGGGCCTAACTCATGTGCGTTCATAGGTTGTCTCAATCAGGTATCGCTACACGCCTTTGATGCAGTCGACCTATAGCCACCTCGTGCTTGCGCACAGGTGCTATCTAGTCGACCCATCTAGGCTGTCAGATAGTCTGATCAGACCAGTTGGATTGAACCTAGAGGATGACTTCAACCCTAATAACCCGTCTAAGGGTTTAAAGCAGGCGCCTCTTAGATCTAATGAGAGTCGCGCATGATATAAGTTTTTGGAAAAAACCTAAGATGCGCCAACAAACATGCGCAAAGGAAATACATATTTAAGGTTCGCAAGAAGCAACATAACATGTACATTTTCGCATGTTCTAGATCTAAGCATACAATGGCACCCATGGATCACAAAACATTTAAGCAATCATAAAAACATGCATTAACTCCCTCTGATACCAATTGAAGGGTCCCCTAATCTAAGGGGGGGCGAAACCCTATAGGCGCATATGGAGGTTAAGATGCAACGGAAAGGGGTTTCTACGATCTTTGCATGCGTTATGATCAACTTATAAAACTCTGATTGAATGAAAACGATTCATACCATAGCCATTTCTAGATGGCGTCTTGGAAGCAAAAGATGCAAGCGCCTCTTCTCCAAAGTCTCACACACAAGATGAAGATGCGCCCCTTCCTTGATGCTCCTTGTGCTAGCAAGGATCGTCCAAGGTGTCTTGATCGCTTGAAGGGAAGAGAGAGTTCTTTCTTGCTTGGCGTCTTTTCTCCTTGTCGTCCACCACACACGAAAATGTGAACTCTCGTCAAGAACTAGAGCTAGTGACGAACCAAGAGGAGAGGTGTGAATGGAGGCTATCGTGAGGCATGGCCACGATTAGAAGAAGTGCTATCTAAAAATAGCAAGTCACTTCTCAAGTTGCGATCATGGGTTTACCCAATCGCAAATCCAATTCACCCTTGAACCATGCGCTCATCCATTGAGCCGGTTCACTTGACTTTGGTTCAATAACCAAATAAACCAAGCAATCAGTCCAGATCATAATAAACCCCTAAGGCTTAAGATCTGACCGTTAATCTCTTGTTGCTCCTGATCTCACCGATCTAGCATCCATTCTCTCAATCGAAGCTTACCGATCTCAAGCCCTAATCAATCAAACATGATCAGACCAGATCTCACTTACAATCAGAGATTAAGATCCCTTTAAACTGAACCCAAACAATTCAGTCCATACGATCTGACTTAAGTAAGCCATATCATCAAATTGTGCGACCCTGAGGGTTTCCTTTAAATGTCGGTAATGATAACTCACGTCATCACGATCAGTGAGGGGTATCTAGCAACACATCACTGTCTCCCGATAGAAAGGAAAGAGTCTTCCAAGACTACACCCAAAATACAGCACAAGTGTGAATCCAATTCACCAGGCATGCATAATTCCTTTGCCACTAGATGTTCTTATTGGACAAGCATGTCAAGCCTGTAACTCCAATATGATGAGCATGATTAGATCAGATGAACATAGTCATCTGGGTATGGCCATACACTTTCTCAATCATCTCATCCAGGGGGCCCCTTTAGAACATCACACTCCTTAAATAAGGAGACGGCAATCCTATGTCTATCACTAGTGCCCTAACCTGACTCAAGCTCACCATCCAAGATAGTCTATAACCATTATGTTTCAAATGATATTGAACTACCTCAAAACAATGACAATCATCATTTAGAAAACACAAGTGATCTCAAGTCAGAGGAAATGTGCCACTTGTTACAATCAAGGATTATTCACATTGTGACAAGCAATTGAATAACCTAGTAGGGTCTGTCCAGTACATCCAATGTACCCATGAGTCTACATCTTATTCCATGCTCGAAGCATCCTATAAGATTAGAACACATATTAGTCTTAACCATATCAAGGCTGTCTCATGTTCACCAAGATATCTTGACTAAGGACATAACTGCATGTCAGCCTAGCTGAACAGCTTTGAGACATTATTCAGAAGTACATTTATTGCAGCAGACAATGTAAGAAACTGAATAATAACCATGCCTTTATAAACATAAAAGTTTATTACATGATACTGATACAATCCCAAGGCCTCAAACATTAGCCTTAAGGGCATACCCCAACATCCCACTCAACGCCCGAGTGTGGTATGTGTGCACCTTTCTAGAGGGCCCTGTACGTTTGTATTGGGAAAACGTGGAGCGCCAGAATGCACAGCAGGCTTTATCCCCGATCACCGAGTGGGCGGAGATGCATTGCTGCCTCCAAGAGCGGTATGTCCCTGCCTTGTATAGGCAGCGTTTTCTTGACCAGTATAGCCGACTCCACTAGGGTTCCAGTACCGTCGAGGAGTACCGTCTCACCTTCGAGACGCTCCAACTCCGTTGCAACTTGCAAGAGGACCCCGAGCTATCCTTGTCCAAATTTAGGAATGGCCTCCGCGCTGAGATCCATCGAGCCCTACCTATGTATGGCTCGGAGACTTTCGACCAAACGTTCCAGCGTGCTCGAGACATCGAGCAAGATCTTCACGCCACTGCCAGGCGCGTCGACCTGGTTCCCCCGCGGCGCCCCCATACGGGTGGTCCCCCACACCCTCACCCATGACCTGAGCGTTCGGAGCCTCGCCCAGACCCACGACCCGTGCCCTCGACCCATCAGCCCCCTAGGCGTCCGCCCCTTGAGGCTACGCCCTCTCGGCCCACTTGGGAGGAGATGGGCAAGGCCCCGATGGTTGGCACCTCGGGTCACATTACCTGTTATAAGTGTTTCGGCCCACTTGGGAGGAGAAGGGCAAGGCCCCGATGGTTGGCACCTCGGGTCACATTACCTGTTATAACTGTTTGCAACCGGGTCGTATGTCGCAAGAGTGTCCAAAGAAATAAAGCCGAGCTGACACGGGTCCGGCTCGTGTCGCTACCATAACCCCCGCTGAGCACGACATCGAGGCGGAGTGTTACACTAGCGGTGAGGAGTTGGGTCCATCTGCGCTTGTTGTTCGTTGCACCCTGGTCCAGCCTGCGCCCGCCGAGGATTGGAGGCGCTCAGGCATTTTTACTACTTACATTAAGTGCAATGGGCACTCGTAAAAGATTGTCATCGACGGCGGAAGTAGCTTGAACGTGGTCTCTCGGACCGCGGTCACGCGCTTCGGCCATCCCCTTGAGCCCCATCCGAGACCCTACTCCATTGCTTGGGTCGATGCCACAAGCCTCCCGCTTACACACCAGTGTCACGTTCCCATCGCATTTGGGAACTACCGCAAAAAGGTCTTGTGCGACGTTGCGACTATGGATGTTGTCCACGTCCTCCTCAGCCGCCCATGGCTGTACGATAGGGACGTAGTTCATTATGGTCGATCGAACACCTATGTGTTCGACCATGACTAGCAGAAAATCCGATTGATTCCAGCTCCGCCTAAGGAGTTCCGAGCGTCCACTTCTAAGGGTGTGATTACACCGTCATTCCCGGTCCCTCCGCGTGCCCCTATGGTCTCCCTCATGCGCACCGCGGCGCTGGTTCGTGAGGCCCATGAGGCCAAGACTGTCTATGCGCTTATGGTGCGCGAGGTTCAGGATCCCGTCCCTTGTTCCGACCCGGTGCCTTCCATCGAGGTGTCTACCCTGCTAGCCGAGTTTAGTGACATCAGCCCCGAAGACTTACCTCACGGTCTCCCCCCGGAGAGAGAGATTTAGCACGCTATTGACCTTATCCCGGGAGCACCCCTCCCAAACCTCCCCCACCATCGCCTTAACCCTTCAGAGCATGCTGAATTGCAGCGTCAAGTGGATGATCTCCTCCCTAAGGGGTACATCCGTGAGAGCCTCAATCCTTGCGCCGTCCCCGCGCACCTTATGCCCAAGAAGGACGGGTCATGGCGCATGTGTGTTGACAGCCGTGCCATTAACCGAATCACCGTCAAGTATAGGTTTCCCATCCCTCGACTTGATGACATGTTAGACCAGATTTCCGGTGTGTCGTGGTTCTCCAAACTAGACCTCTGAAGCGGTTACCACCAAGTTCGCATTCGTGAGGGCGATGAGTGGAAAACCGCGTTTAACACCAAGGATGGTCTCTCCGAATGGCTCATCATGCCATTCGGCCTGTCCAATGCCCCCTCCACATTCATGCGCTTGATGAGCCAAGTCCTCAAGCCTTATATGGGGAAGTTTCTTGTTGTCTACTTCGATGATATCCTGATTTTTAGTCAGACCCGTGCTGCACACTTGGAGCATCTTCGCTCCATGTTCGAACTCCTTCGCAAGGAACGCCTCTTCCTTAACACGAAGAAATGTTCCTTTCTGACCAACAGCATATACTTCTTAGGATACATTGTGTCTGATCAAGGACTGTCCGTTGACCCTGCCAAAGTTGAGGCCATCCGGCATTGGCCCGAGCCTCGCACCGTGACTAAAGTTCGTAGTTTCCTGGGTCTTGCCGGCTTCTACAATCGGTTTATCCAGGGGTTTAGCACCATTGCCACCCCCTTGACCCAACGCCTCTCCAAAGAAGACTTTGAGTGGACCCCCGCCACTCAGCGGTCATTCGATGCACTTAAGGACGCCCTGACCACTGCCCCTGTTCTGCGCCTTCCCGACTTTTCAAAAGTCTTTGAGGTTGCGTGCGATGCCTCCGGTTCTGGCATCGGCGGTTCCCTCAGCCAAGAGGGCCATCCTGTGGCCTTCTTTAGTGAAAAACTGAACGATGTTCGCCAGTGTTATTCGACGTACGATAAGGAGTTTTATGCGATAGTTCAGTCGCTCCGGCAGTGGCGACACTATCTTCTTCCTCGTGAGTTTGTCTTATATAGTGACCACCAGGCCTTATCTTTCCTCAATGCCCAGAAGAAACTCGGTGCCCGGCATGCCAAATGGGTTGAGTACTTGCAATAGTACTCTTTCATTATTACCCACAAGGCGGGTAAAGAAAACGTCGTCGCGGACGCATTGAGTCGCGTCCGGACCCTTTTATGTGTGATGCGCACCCGTGTCAATACCTTTGACCATGTCAAAGAGGAATACACCACGTGTTCTGACTTTCGTGCCATCTATACCGCTTTGACCGAGTCCACCGACTCTGACTCCCCCTATCAGTTGTGCGAGGGTTATCTGTTTCTGGGGAATCGCTTGTGCATTCCTCGCTCTTCGCTTCGAGACCATCTTTTGCTCGAGCTTCATGCAGGCGGCATCGCCGGTCATCATGGCCGCGACAAGACCCTTGAGATGGTAGAAGAACATCTTTTCTGGCCATCCCTGCGGAAGGATGTTGTGCGCATTGTGTGCCATTGTGGCATGGGTCAATTAGCCAAGCCCCGGCCGCCAAACACGGGTCTCTATACCCCATTGCCGGTGGCCAGCGGCCCATGGCGCGACCTGAGCATGGACTTCGTCCTCGGGTTGCCACGAACCACTTCCCGCTTTGACTCGATCTATGTCGTTGTCGATCGGTTCTCCAAGATGGCCAATTTCATCCCCTGTGCGCGCACTGCCGACGCATCGCACGTTGCCTCCCTTTTCGTCCGCAAGATCATGCGTCTTCACGGTCTTCCCTCCTCCATTGTGCCCGACCGCGACACGCATTTTGTGAGCCACTTCTGGCGATCACTTTGGGCGATCTCGCACACCACTCTGAAATTCTCCACCGCCTATCACCCTCAGACCGACGGGCAAACCGAGGTTGTTAATTGTAGCTTGGGCAATCTACTCCGTTGCCTTATAGGCGATCATCCGAGGTCTTGGGATTCCATTCAAGAAAATAAAATTTTCGAAAATCCCATTGGCATCAATTTTATTTCCTTATGTGCCCTACTACCTTACAACGGTCCATTAATAGGGATCCACTCATCAGACCTAGTCAGACCCACTGCCCTTGCATGCACCAAGTCATAACCGACTTGAGTTGACCTCATGGTCAACAATGCATGCGTTAAGGGCTGAACGTCCTTCATGAGTTCTGGCAAGCAGGTGTGACCCCGGGCCTTAATCATGAGCGTTCATAGGTTGCCTCCATCAGACATCGCTACACGCCTTTCTGCAGTCGACCTATAGCCACCTCATGCTTGCGCATAGGTGCCAACTGGTCGACCCATCTAGGCTGTCAGATAGTCTGATCAGACTGTTGGGTCTTGACAGGACCACGACTTCAACCCTAATAACCCGTCTAAGTTTTTCAAGTAGGCGCTTAGATCTAAATAATAGGCGCGCAAGTAATTTAAGTTTTAAGAAAAACTACAACATGCGCAAACATAAGTGTCATGCAAAAACATGAACAAACATACATGCGCCAACATCTAATGACAAGGATGTATTCTCGCATGGTAACTTTAGATCTAAACAAACGCAAGCAAGGATCACACATTAAGCAATCATATGATCATACAGAAACTAGCTCTGATACCAATTGAAAGATTCTAAAAGGGGGGGGGGAACCCTAATAGGCGCATATGTATAATTTATCGCAAAGCGGAAGCTAGGGTTTCTAAGATCGCATGCATGAACATAAGATCAACTTGTTAAAAGATTGCAAAGATCGACAAGGGATCATACCATAGCCATTGCTTGGATGGTGCCTTGGAAGCTAGAGGGCAATGTGGCTCTCCTCCAAAGGTGCCGCACACAAGATGAGAAATGGCTTTCTCCTTGTCGTTCCTTGTGCTAGCAAGGATCTCCAAGTCTCCTGATCGCTTGAAGGGAAGATGAGATGATCTCTTGGCTAGGCCGAATCCTCCTTGAGCGTCAAGACTCACCACACGAGAGAAGAGAGGCGACAAGAGGAAGATGCGAGCAAGAATAGAGCAATGCTCTCGAACGTGAGGCGTGTTTTCTATTTTGGAAACATAACTTCCAAAAATAGTAAACCCTCAATGTGTTCAAGCGTTCACGCCAAGTGAACAAGTCGCAACATTCTCCTCTTTGAACCAAGCGTTCACTTGATGAACCGGTTCAATCTCATTTGGTTTAAAGACCAAATCAAACCAAGCATTGGTCTAGATCATATTAAACCATAAGGCTCAAGATCTAACCATTCATCTCTTGATGCTCTTGATCTCATCGATCTAGCATCAATTCTCTCGATCGAAGCTTACCGATCTCAAGCCCTAATCAATCAAACATGATCAGACCAGATCTCACTTACAATCAGAGTTTAAATCCCATTAAACTGAACCAAAACAATTCAGTCCACACGATCTGACATAAGTAAGCCATATCATCAAATTGTGCGACCCTAAGGGTTTCCTTTAAATGTCGGTAACGATAACTTACGTCATCACGAACAGAGAGGGGTATCTAGCAACACATCACTGTCTCCCGATATAAAGGAAAGAGTCTTCCAAGACTACACCCAAACCACAGCACAAGTGTGAACCCAAGTCACTTAACATATGTGTTTCCTTTGCCACTGGATGTTCTTATTGGACAAGCGTATCAAGCCTGTAATTCCAATATGATGAGAATGATTAGATCAGATGAACATAGTCATCTGGGTATGACCATACACTTTCTCAATCATCTCATCCAGGGGGCCCCCTCAGAACATCACACTCCAACAAGGAGACGGCAATCCTATATCTATCACTAGTGCCCTAACATGACTCATGCTCATTATCCAAGATAGTCTATAACCATTATGTTTCAAATGATATTGAACTACCTCAAAACAATGCCAATCATCATTTAGAAACACAAGTGATCTCAAGTCAGAGGAAGTATGCCACTTGTTTGCTTATCAGGATTATTCACATTGTGACAAGCAATTGAATATCCTAATTAGGGTCAGTCCAGTACATCCAATGTACCCATGAGTCTACATCTTATTCCATGCTCAAAGCATCCTATAAGATTAGAACACATATTAGTCTCAATCATATCAAGGCTGTCTCATGTTCACCAAGATATCTCGACTAAGGACAATACTGCATGTCAGCCAAGCTAAACACCATTGAGACATTATTCAGAAGTATACATATTGCAGCAGATAATGTAACAACCTGAATAACAACCATTGCCTTTATAAACATAGAGTTTATACATGATACTGATAACAACCCAAGGCCTCAAACATTAGCATTAAGGGCATACCCCAACAATCTCCCACTTGCACTTAATCTAATGGTTAAGAAATCTCAAACCCATATTATTACAGTGCTTCTCATGCTTCTGCTGTGCCAGAGGCTTTGTAAGCGGGTCAGCTAGATTGTCATCTGTATGAACCTTGCAGATTTTGATCTCACCACGATCAATGATCTCCCGGATCAAGTGAAACCTTCTCTGTATGTGCTTGGACTTCTGGTGCGACCGTGGTTCCTTTGCTTGTGCTATTGCTCCAGTGTTATCACAGAAGATAACCAAAGGATCTGCACTCGAAGGAACAACACCAAGTTCCTGAACGAACTTACGAATCCACACTGCCTCCTTAGATGCTTCTGAGGCTGCAACATACTCGGCTTCTGCTGTGGAATCAGCAACAATTGATTGTTTGAAACTTTTCCACACCACTGCTCCTCCATTCAAGCTAAAAACATAGCCTGATTGCGATCGGAAATCATCCTGGTCAGATTGGAACGAAGCATCAGTATATCCTTCAATACTGAGTTCTTCCTGACCTCCATAAATAAAGAACATATCTTTGGTCCTCCGAAGATATTTCAAAATGTTCTTGACCGCAATCCAGTGTGCCTTCCCTGGATTACTTTGGAATCGACTGGTCACGCTTAACCCGTAAGCGACGTCTGGGCGAGTACACAACATCGCATACATAATGGACCCAATAGCCGAAGCATAAGGCGTATTGTCCATTTCATCTTTCTCAGTCTGTGTTTGTGGACACTGACTCTTTGAAAGATTCAGACCATGTCTGACTGGAAGATATCCACTTTTAGAATTTTCTAAATGGAATCTCTCCAGGACTTTATCGATGTAAGTACTCTGGCACAGCCCGAGAAGCCTCTTAGATCTATCTCTGTAGATCTTCACACCTAATACATAGGCTGCTTCTCCTAAATCTTTCATCTGGAAACATTTTCTAAACCATGCTTTGACAGCATGTAGTTTAGGAATATCGTTTCCAATGATCAAGATATCATCGAGGTAGAGGACTAGGAAAGTAATCACGCTCCCACTAAACCTCTTATATACACACGGGTCATCTTCATTTTTGATGAAACCAAATTCACAGATTGATTCATCAAAACGAATATTCCAGCTTCTTGATGCTTGTTTAAGTCCATAAATGGACTTCTTTAATTTGCATATTTTATGACAATCTGATGGATTGGTGAAACCTTCAGGTTGTGTCATATACACATCCTCTTCTAGTTTTCCATTAAGGAAAGCGGTCTTCACATCCATTTGCCAGATCTCATAATCATAATATGCTGCTATCGCAAGAATAATCCGAATAGACTTGAACATGGCTACAGGAGAGAAAGTTTCATCATAATCTATCCCGTAGATTTGTTTGAAACCTTTCGCAACTAGCCTGCCTTTATAGGTAACCACGTTACCATCCATGTCAACCTTCTTTTTGAAGATCCACTTACAGCCTATAGGGATTACTCCCGGAGGCGGATCAACCAAATCCCAGACTTGGTTATCTGACATGGAGTCCATCTCGTCTCGCATAGCTTCAAGCCATCTCGCTGATTCCGGTCCACTGACCGCATCCGCATAAGTGAGGGGTTCATCATCAATGATGTAGACTCCGTCATAGCGTTCAGGCTGTCGACGGATCCTTCCCGATCTACGCGATTCCCGTGATATCTGAGCCTCAGGTTGAACATCAACCTGTTCTATTGGCTCAGGCTCATCCAACTGAGTTTGACTACTTTGTCCTTCTTCTGGATTCTCATCCAGCTTTATTTCTCTCCCTCTGGCCTCTTGCAGAAGAAATTCTTTCTCAAGAAAAATAGCCGTTCGAGCAACAAATACTTTGTTCTCTTTGGGATCGTAGAAATAATAACCCTTAGTTTCCTTAGGGTAACCGACAAAGATACATTTATCAGATCTGCTCTCCAGTTTCCCAGAGGCGAGCTTTTTGACATAAGCTTCGCAACCCCAGATCTTAATAAATGTCAAGCTCGGCTGTTTCCCATACCATAACTCATACGGAGTCTTTGAAACGGCCTTGGATGGCACTCGGTTTAGTACCTTTGCAGCTGTTTCCAGTGCAAATCCCCAAAAGGAGTAAGGTAGAGTAGCCTGACTCATCATAGAACGAACCATATCCAGTAAGGTTCTATTTCTCCTCTCGGACACACCATTCCATTGCGGTGTTCCTGGCAGAGTGAGATGTGAGATAATCCCACACTCCTTCAGATAGTCAATAAACTCATGACTCAAGTATTCTCCACCTCGATCCGATCGAAGTGCCTTGATATTTCGGCCTAGCTGATTCTGTACTTCATTTTTGAACTCTTTGAACTTGTCAAATGATTCACTCTTATGTCTCATAAGATAGACATACCCATATCTACTGAAATCATCAGTAAAGGTAATGAAGTATGAATAGCCACCTCTGGCATGTTTACTAAATGGCCCACACACATCACTGTGAATGAGGTCAAGTAAACCTGAAGCCCTTTGACCTTTATTAGAAAAAGGAGACTTCGTCATTTTACCCATTAAACAAGCTTTGCATGTATCCAGCTCCTCATAGGAGAATGATCCCAGCAGTCCATGATCATGCAACCGCTTAATGCGCTTCTTGTTAATATGGCCTAAACGACTATGCCATAGCAAGGTGCTGTCATCAGCATACTTGGCTTTCTTAATATCAAATTGTTGTATAGAACATTCCATGTCCAACATGAATAACCCATTGTTAATCGACCCGGTAGCATAAACAATATTATCAAAAGAAATATAACACTTTGAAGTTTTGCATTCAAAGGAAAACCCTTTCCTGACAAGAGCAGGAATAGAGATAATATTCTTAGTTATGCTCGGTACAAAATAACAATTGTCAAGTTCTAATACAAGACCAGATGGTAAAGAGATGTGATATTCTCCTACAGCAACAGCAGCAACCCGTGCCCCGTTTCCTACTCGTAGGTCCACCTCATGCTGTCCCACCTGTCTTCTTCTCTTGAGTTCCTGTACATTTGAACAAATGTGAACTCCACATGCAGTGTCCAACACCCATGAAATAGAAGAAGAAGATACCATGACTTCAATCACGAAAATACCTGAGCCATAAGCGAAAGGCTTGCTTCCCTTCTTGTCTCCTTGGAGCGCTTTACAGTCCTTTTTCCAGTGACCCAGCTGGCCACAATGGAAACATCTGTATTCCTTCGACCGCTTTATCTTTTGTTTTAGAGCCTTGTTGTAGCTCTTGATAGGGGCTTTGCCCTTCTTCCCCTTCTTCTTGTTCCTAGAAGGAACCATTAGGACAGAGGATGAAGGCTTTCCCTTCTCAAGAGTCTGCTCTGTAGTACTGAGCATGTTCAGTAACTCCGCCGGCGTATAGTCGATTTTGTTCATATTAAAATTAATAATGAATGAATCGAAAGAGGCCGGGAGAGACTGCAGGATGATGTCTACAACAAGCTCCTGATTGATGGTGTGTCCCAGTTTCTCTAGAGCCTCTTTGTACCCAATCATCTTGAGTACGTGAGCTCCCACTGGACTCCCTTCAGTCAGTTTGCTCTGAAAGAAAAGTTTCGTCAAGTTATAGCGTTCAGTCCTTGCCTGTGCAGCATACAGCATCTTGAGGTTTGCTATAATTTCTATAGCAGATAAATCCTCATGCTGACGCTGCAGCTGTGGCGTCATAGACGCAAGCATAAGGCAAGCGACATCAATGCTATCATTGACATGCTTCTCATAGGCTTCCCGAACCGCCCTTGCGGCGTTCGCAGCGGGTTGAGGCGGTATTGCCGTCTCGAGGACATACAGCTTCCTCTCAGCCTTAAGAACAATCTTAAGGTGTCCGTACCAGTCTGAGAAGTTTGGCCCAGCAAACTTCTCCCTTTCTAGTAGGGATCGCACATTGAAATTTGTGGTGTTCGTTGCTGCAGGAATCTACAACATTGCAAGAACAGCAAGGTCAGTATCAATGTTAGAATCAATCCAGGACTTAAGAATGATTCTTTTCTCACTATTTTATCTGGCTGAAAAATCCAGCAAAACAGCCCGAAAGAGTAAAACTCTTTTAGTGAGAT
Source organism: Costus lasius (assembly GCA_027563935.2). NCBI lineage: Eukaryota > Viridiplantae > Streptophyta > Magnoliopsida > Zingiberales > Costaceae > Costus > Costus lasius. The sequence continues at coordinate 31,618,344 of CM050449.1, read as the reverse complement.
GGGATCCAGATTTCATACTTGGTCTCCGCGTCCCGCTCAGGCGAGATAAGATGCACAGAGAGTACAAGCACTAATCTCTGGTAGGCAATCCCTGCCAATCGCCAACCCGTGCGATTCCCCTTCATCTGGGCAATCCAGCAGACTGTGCCAACTGAGTTGGTACAACACAGTCTCTGATCCCACAGATGGCTGCCTCCATACGGCTACCATATGCTCAATATGTAGCCTACATGGTCAAGCTGACCCGACCTACTCCCTGGACCACCACGTGCTATGCTGAGCAACGAGAAGCGATAAATCCCTTCTCTGTAACACGCAGGTGTAATCACACACCGTCTGAAGATAGATGGGCGTGCCCATTGAGTGGGTACAACACGGCCCCAACGATAGTCAGAACAGTGAGGTTTCGCGTCAGAAGGCTATCGTGCTTGATATTCATCGTTGGATTTTAACGGTCCTTTTATCTTCTTACTATCATACAAATCCTATGGTGATAGCAAAAGAATAAATCATGCAGTTACTAAATTACTTAAACAGTAAATTGAAAGCATGATGATCTTATGTGGTAAAAGCCCATTAAGCCTAAGTAAGACCTTAATTTAACTTAAGTCTTCACTTCAGCTCTTCATGGGTCTTTTTGCAACTCCATCTGGCCCAAGCGCCCTATGCAGCTCAGATGCGTCCACCAGGTAAAATGCGCCTGTCCTAGAGTCGAACTCTAGACCTCCCACCTGGTCAAGCCACTTGCTGCAAGCGCTTCTGGCATGTGTGCTCTGTGCTCATGTCTGATTATATTTTAATCTATCTAGACATGATTGACTCGCAGGTCAATTACACTTTATAAATTAATTAAAATGTGATGCGCAGATCACAATAAATAATTTACAAAAATAATCCAGGCACGCAGGCCCCAGCACAGCACACATTAAATTTTGGGCAGCCCACATAAGATTAAATAAACACTCAATCATGTTATACAAACATCATGTGATCCATTCAAGAAAATAAAATTTTTGAAAATCCCATTGGCATCAATTTTATTTCCTTATGTGCCCTACTACCTTACAACGGTCCATTAATAGGGATCCACTCATCAGACCTAGTCAGACCCACTGCCCTTGCATGCACCAAGTCATAACCGACTTGAGTTGACCTCATGGTCAACAATGCATGCGTTAAGGGATGAACGTCCTTCATGAGTTCTGGCAAGCAGGTGTGACCCCGGGCCTTAATCATGAGCGTTCATAGGTTGCCTCCATCAGACATCGCTACACGCCTTTCTGCAGTCGACCTATAGCCACCTCATGCTTGCGCATAGGTGCCAACTGGTCGACCCATCTAGGCTGTCAGATAGTCTGATCAGACTGTTGGGTCTTGACAGGACCACGACTTCAACCCTAATAACCCGTCTAAGTTTTTCAAGTAGGCGCTTAGATCTAAATAATAGGCGCGCAAGTAATTTAAGTTTTAAGAAAAACTACAACATGCGCAAACATAAGTGTCATGCAAAAACATGAACAAACATACATGCGCCAACATCTAATGACAAGGATGTATTCTCGCATGGTAACTTTAGATCTAAACAAACGCAAGCAAGGATCACACATTAAGCAATCATATGATCATACAGAAACTAGCTCTGATACCAATTGAAAGATTCTAAAAGGGGGGGGGAAACCCTAATAGGCGCATATGTATAATTTATCGCAAAGCGGAAGCTAGGGTTTCTAAGATCGCATGCATGAACATAAGATCAACTTGTTAAAAGATTGCAAAGATCGACAAGGGATCATACCATAGCCATTGCTTGGATGGTGCCTTGGAAGCTAGAGGGCAATGTGGCTCTCCTCCAAAGGTGCCGCACACAAGATGAGAAATGGCTTTCTCCTTGTCGTTCCTTGTGCTAGCAAGGATCTCCAAGTCTCCTGATCGCTTGAAGGGAAGATGAGATGATCTCTTGGCTAGGCCGAATCCTCCTTGAGCGTCAAGACTCACCACACGAGAGAAGAGAGGCGACAAGAGGAAGATGCGAGCAAGAATAGAGCAATGCTCTCGAACGTGAGGCGTGTTTTCTATTTTGGAAACATAACTTCCAAAAATAGTAAACCCTCAATGTGTTCAAGCGTTCACGCCAAGTGAACAAGTCGCAACATTCTCCTCTTTGAACCAAGCGTTCACTTGATGAACCGGTTCAATCTCATTTGGTTTAAAGACCAAATCAAACCAAGCATTGGTCTAGATCATATTAAACCATAAGGCTCAAGATCTAACCATTCATCTCTTGATGCTCTTGATCTCATCGATCTAGCATCAATTCTCTCGATCGAAGCTTACCGATCTCAAGCCCTAATCAATCAAACATGATCAGACCAGATCTCACTTACAATCAGAGTTTAAATCCCATTAAACTGAACCAAAACAATTCAGTCCACACGATCTGACATAAGTAAGCCATATCATCAAATTGTGCGACCCTAAGGGTTTCCTTTAAATGTCGGTAACGATAACTTACGTCATCACGAACAGAGAGGGGTATCTAGCAACACATCACTGTCTCCCGATATAAAGGAAAGAGTCTTCCAAGACTACACCCAAACCACAGCACAAGTGTGAACCCAAGTCACTTGACATATGTGTTTCCTTTGCCACTGGATGTTCTTATTGGACAAGCGTGTCAAGCCTGTAATTCCAATATGATGAGAATGATTAGATCAGATGAACATAGTCATCTGGGTATGGCCATACACTTTCTCAATCATCTCATCCAGGGGGCCCCTTCAGAACATCACACTCCAACAAGGAGACGGCAATCCTATATCTATCACTAGTGCCCTAACATGACTCATGCTCATTATCCAAGATAGTCTATAACCATTATGTTTCAAATGATATTGAACTACCTCAAAACAATGCCAATCATCATTTAGAAACACAAGTGATCTCAAGTCAGAGGAAGTATGCCACTTGTTTGCTTATCAGGATTATTCACATTGTGACAAGCAATTGAATATCCTAATTAGGGTCAGTCCAGTACATCCAATGTACCCATGAGTCTACATCTTATTCCATGCTCAAAGCATCCTATAAGATTAGAACACATATTAGTCTCAATCATATCAAGGCTGTCTCATGTTCACCAAGATATCTCGACTAAGGACAATACTGCATGTCAGCCAAGCTAAACACCATTGAGACATTATTCAGAAGTATACATATTGCAGCAGATAATGTAACAACCTGAATAACAACCATTGCCTTTATAAACATAGAGTTTATACATGATACTGATAACAACCCAAGGCCTCAAACATTAGCATTAAGGGCATACCCCAACAATCTCCCACTTGCACTTAATCTAATGGTTAAGAAATCTCAAACCCATATTATTACAGTGCTTCTCATGCTTCTGCTGTGCCAGAGGCTTTGTAAGCGGGTCAGCTAGATTGTCATCTGTATGAACCTTGCAGATTTTGATCTCACCACGATCAATGATCTCCCGGATCAAGTGAAACCTTCTCTGTATGTGCTTGGACTTCTGGTGCGACCGTGGTTCCTTTGCTTGTGCTATTGCTCCAGTGTTATCACAGAAGATAACCAAAGGATCTGCACTCGAAGGAACAACACCAAGTTCCTGAACGAACTTACGAATCCACACTGCCTCCTTAGATGCTTCTGAGGCTGCAACATACTCGGCTTCTGCTGTGGAATCAGCAACAATTGATTGTTTGAAACTTTTCCACACCACTGCTCCTCCATTCAAGCTAAAAACATAGCCTGATTGCGATCGGAAATCATCCTGGTCAGATTGGAACGAAGCATCAGTATATCCTTCAATACTGAGTTCTTCCTGACCTCCATAAATAAAGAACATATCTTTGGTCCTCCGAAGATATTTCAAAATGTTCTTGACCGCAATCCAGTGTGCCTTCCCTGGATTACTTTGGAATCGACTGGTCACGCTTAACCCGTAAGCGACGTCTGGGCGAGTACACAACATCGCATACATAATGGACCCAATAGCCGAAGCATAAGGCGTATTGTCCATTTCATCTTTCTCAGTCTGTGTTTGTGGACACTGACTCTTTGAAAGATTCAGACCATGTCTGACTGGAAGATATCCACTTTTAGAATTTTCTAAATGGAATCTCTCCAGGACTTTATCGATGTAAGTACTCTGGCACAGCCCGAGAAGCCTCTTAGATCTATCTCTGTAGATCTTCACACCTAATACATAGGCTGCTTCTCCTAAATCTTTCATCTGGAAACATTTTCTAAACCATGCTTTGACAGCATGTAGTTTAGGAATATCGTTTCCAATGATCAAGATATCATCGAGGTAGAGGACTAGGAAAGTAATCACGCTCCCACTAAACCTCTTATATACACACGGGTCATCTTCATTTTTGATGAAACCAAATTCACAGATTGATTCATCAAAACGAATATTCCAGCTTCTTGATGCTTGTTTAAGTCCATAAATGGACTTCTTTAATTTGCATATTTTATGACAATCTGATGGATTGGTGAAACCTTCAGGTTGTGTCATATACACATCCTCTTCTAGTTTTCCATTAAGGAAAGCGGTCTTCACATCCATTTGCCAGATCTCATAATCATAATATGCTGCTATCGCAAGAATAATCCGAATAGACTTGAACATGGCTACAGGAGAGAAAGTTTCATCATAATCTATCCCGTAGATTTGTTTGAAACCTTTCGCAACTAGCCTGCCTTTATAGGTAACCACGTTACCATCCATGTCAACCTTCTTTTTGAAGATCCACTTACAGCCTATAGGGATTACTCCCAGAGGCGGATCAACCAAATCCCAGACTTGGTTATCTGACATGGAGTCCATCTCGTCTCGCATAGCTTCAAGCCATCTCGCTGATTCCGGTCCACTGACCGCATCCGCATAAGTGAGGGGTTCATCATCAATGATGTAGACTCCGTCATAGCGTTCAGGCTGTCGACGGATCCTTCCCGATCTACGCGATTCCCGTGATATCTGAGCCTCAGGTTGAACATCAACCTGTTCTATTGGCTCAGGCTCATCCAACTGAGTTTGACTACTTTGTCCTTCTTCTGGATTCTCATCCAGCTTTATTTCTCTCCCTCTGGCCTCTTGCAGAAGAAATTCTTTCTCAAGAAAAATAGCCGTTCGAGCAACAAATACTTTGTTCTCTTTGGGATCGTAGAAATAATAACCCTTAGTTTCCTTAGGGTAACCGACAAAGATACATTTATCAGATCTGCTCTCCAGTTTCCCAGAGGCGAGCTTTTTGACATAAGCTTCGCAACCCCAGATCTTAATAAATGTCAAGCTCGGCTGTTTCCCATACCATAACTCATACGGAGTCTTTGAAACGGCCTTGGATGGCACTCGGTTTAGTACCTTTGCAGCTGTTTCCAGTGCAAATCCCCAAAAGGAGTAAGGTAGAGTAGCCTGACTCATCATAGAACGAACCATATCCAGTAAGGTTCTATTTCTCCTCTCGGACACACCATTCCATTGCGGTGTTCCTGGCAGAGTGAGATGTGAGATAATCCCACACTCCTTCAGATAGTCAATAAACTCATGACTCAAGTATTCTCCACCTCGATCCGATCGAAGTGCCTTGATATTTCGGCCTAGCTGATTCTGTACTTCATTTTTGAACTCTTTGAACTTGTCAAATGATTCACTCTTATGTCTCATAAGATAGACATACCCATATCTACTGAAATCATCAGTAAAGGTAATGAAGTATGAATAGCCACCTCTGGCATGTTTACTAAATGGCCCACACACATCACTGTGAATGAGGTCAAGTAAACCTGAAGCCCTTTGACCTTTATTAGAAAAAGGAGACTTCGTCATTTTACCCATTAAACAAGCTTTGCATGTATCCAGCTCCTCATAGGAGAATGATCCCAGCAGTCCATGATCATGCAACCGCTTAATGCGCTTCTTGTTAATATGGCCTAAACGACTATGCCATAGCAAGGTGCTGTCATCAGCATACTTGGCTTTCTTAATATCAAATTGTTGTATAGAACATTCCATGTCCAACATGAATAACCCATTGTTAATCGACCCGGTAGCATAAACAATATTATCAAAAGAAATATAACACTTTGAAGTTTTGCATTCAAAGGAAAACCCTTTCCTGACAAGAGCAGGAATAGAGATAATATTCTTAGTTATGCTCGGTACAAAATAACAATTGTCAAGTTCTAATACAAGACCAGATGGTAAAGAGATGTGATATTCTCCTACAGCAACAGCAGCAACCCGTGCCCCGTTTCCTACTCGTAGGTCCACCTCATGCTGTCCCACCTGTCTTCTTCTCTTGAGTTCCTGTACATTTGAACAAATGTGAACTCCACATGCAGTGTCCAACACCCATGAAATAGAAGAAGAAGATACCATGACTTCAATCACGAAAATACCTGAGCCATAAGCGAAAGGCTTGCTTCCCTTCTTGTCTCCTTGGAGCGCTTTACAGTCCTTTTTCCAGTGACCCAGCTGGCCACAATGGAAACATCTGTATTCCTTCGACCGCTTTATCTTTTGTTTTAGAGCCTTGTTGTAGCTCTTGATAGGGGCTTTGCCCTTCTTCCCCTTCTTCTTGTTCCTAGAAGGAACCATTAGGACAGAGGATGAAGGCTTTCCCTTCTCAAGAGTCTGCTCTGTAGTACTGAGCATGTTCAGTAACTCCGCCGGCGTATAGTCGATTTTGTTCATATTAAAATTAATAATGAATGAATCGAAAGAGGCCGGGAGAGACTGCAGGATGATGTCTACAACAAGCTCCTGATTGATGGTGTGTCCCAGTTTCTCTAGAGCCTCTTTGTACCCAATCATCTTGAGTACGTGAGCTCCCACTGGACTCCCTTCAGTCAGTTTGCTCTGAAAGAAAAGTTTCGTCAAGTTATAGCGTTCAGTCCTTGCCTGTGCAGCATACAGCATCTTGAGGTTTGCTATAATTTCTATAGCAGATAAATCCTCATGCTGACGCTGCAGCTGTGGCGTCATAGACGCAAGCATAAGGCAAGCGACATCAATGCTATCATTGACATGCTTCTCATAGGCTTCCCGAACCGCCCTTGCGGCGTTCGCAGCGGGTTGAGGCGGTATTGCCGTCTCGAGGACATACAGCTTCCTCTCAGCCTTAAGAACAATCTTAAGGTGTCCGTACCAGTCTGAGAAGTTTGGCCCAGCAAACTTCTCCCTTTCTAGTAGGGATCGCACATTGAAATTTGTGGTGTTCGTTGCTGCAGGAATCTACAACATTGCAAGAACAGCAAGGTCAGTATCAATGTTAGAATCAATCCAGGACTTAAGAATGATTCTTTTCTCACTATTTTATCTGGCTGAAAAATCCAGCAAAACAGCCCGAAAGAGTAAAACTCTTTTAGTGAGATGGGATCCAGATTTCATACTTGGTCTCCGCGTCCCGCTCAGGCGAGATAAGATGCACAGAGAGTACAAGCACTAATCTCTGGTAGGCAATCCCTGCCAATCACCAACCCGTGCGATTCCCCTTCATCTGGGCAATCCAGCAGACTGTGCCAACTGAGTTGGTACAACACAGTCTCTGATCCCACAGATGGCTGCCTCCATACGGCTACCATATGCTCAATATGTAGCCTACATGGTCAAGCTGACCCGACCTACTCCCTGGACCACCACGTGCTATGCTGAGCAACGAGAAGCGATAAATCCCTTCTCTGTAACACGCAGGTGTAATCACACACCGTCTGAAGATAGATGGGCGTGCCCATTGAGTGGGTACAACACGGCCCCAACGATAGTCAGAACAGTGAGGTTTCGCGTCAGAAGGCTATCGTGCTTGATATTCATCGTTGGATTTTAACGGTCCTTTTATCTTCTTACTATCATACAAATCCTATGGTGATAGCAAAAGAATAAATCATGCAGTTACTAAATTACTTAAACAGTAAATTGAAAGCATGATGATCTTATGTGGTAAAAGCCCATTAAGCCTAAGTAAGACCTTAATTTAACTTAAGTCTTCACTTCAGCTCTTCATGGGTCTTTTTGCAACTCCATCTGGCCCAAGCGCCCTATGCAGCTCAGATGCGTCCACCAGGTAAAATGCGCCTGTCCTAGAGTCGAACTCTAGACCTCCCACCTGGTCAAGCCACTTGCTGCAAGCGCTTCTGGCATGTGTGCTCTGTGCTCATGTCTGATTATATTTTAATCTATCTAGACATGATTGACTCGCAGGTCAATTACACTTTATAAATTAATTAAAATGTGATGCGCAGATCACAATAAATAATTTACAAAAATAATCCAGGCACGCAGGCCCCAGCACAGCACACATTAAATTTTGGGCAGCCCACATAAGATTAAATAAACACTCAATCATGTTATACAAACATCATGTGATCCATTCAAGAAAATAAAATTTTTGAAAATCCCATTGGCATCAATTTTATTTCCTTATGTGCCCTACTACCTTACAACGGTCCATTAATAGGGATCCACTCATCAGACCTAGTCAGACCCACTGCCCTTGCATGCACCAAGTCATAACCGACTTGAGTTGACCTCATGGTCAACAATGCATGCGTTAAGGGATGAACGTCCTTCATGAGTTCTGGCAAGCAGGTGTGACCCCGGGCCTTAATCATGAGCGTTCATAGGTTGCCTCCATCAGACATCGCTACACGCCTTTCTGCAGTCGACCTATAGCCACCTCATGCTTGCGCATAGGTGCCAACTGGTCGACCCATCTAGGCTGTCAGATAGTCTGATCAGACTGTTGGGTCTTGACAGGACCACGACTTCAACCCTAATAACCCGTCTAAGTTTTTCAAGTAGGCGCTTAGATCTAAATAATAGGCGCGCAAGTAATTTAAGTTTTAAGAAAAACTACAACATGCGCAAACATAAGTGTCATGCAAAAACATGAACAAACATACATGCGCCAACATCTAATGACAAGGATGTATTCTCGCATGGTAACTTTAGATCTAAACAAACGCAAGCAAGGATCACACATTAAGCAATCATATGATCATACAGAAACTAGCTCTGATACCAATTGAAAGATTCTAAAAGGGGGGGGGAAACCCTAATAGGCGCATATGTATAATTTATCGCAAAGCGGAAGCTAGGGTTTCTAAGATCGCATGCATGAACATAAGATCAACTTGTTAAAAGATTGCAAAGATCGACAAGGGATCATACCATAGCCATTGCTTGGATGGTGCCTTGGAAGCTAGAGGGCAATGTGGCTCTCCTCCAAAGGTGCCGCACACAAGATGAGAAATGGCTTTCTCCTTGTCGTTCCTTGTGCTAGCAAGGATCTCCAAGTCTCCTGATCGCTTGAAGGGAAGATGAGATGATCTCTTGGCTAGGCCGAATCCTCCTTGAGCGTCAAGACTCACCACACGAGAGAAGAGAGGCGACAAGAGGAAGATGCGAGCAAGAATAGAGCAATGCTCTCGAACGTGAGGCGTGTTTTCTATTTTGGAAACATAACTTCCAAAAATAGTAAACCCTCAATGTGTTCAAGCGTTCACGCCAAGTGAACAAGTCGCAACATTCTCCTCTTTGAACCAAGCGTTCACTTGATGAACCGGTTCAATCTCATTTGGTTTAAAGACCAAATCAAACCAAGCATTGGTCTAGATCATATTAAACCATAAGGCTCAAGATCTAACCATTCATCTCTTGATGCTCTTGATCTCATCGATCTAGCATCAATTCTCTCGATCGAAGCTTACCGATCTCAAGCCCTAATCAATCAAACATGATCAGACCAGATCTCACTTACAATCAGAGTTTAAATCCCATTAAACTGAACCAAAACAATTCAGTCCACACGATCTGACATAAGTAAGCCATATCATCAAATTGTGCGACCCTAAGGGTTTCCTTTAAATGTCGGTAACGATAACTTACGTCATCACGAACAGAGAGGGGTATCTAGCAACACATCACTGTCTCCCGATATAAAGGAAAGAGTCTTCCAAGACTACACCCAAACCACAGCACAAGTGTGAACCCAAGTCACTTGACATATGTGTTTCCTTTGCCACTGGATGTTCTTATTGGACAAGCGTGTCAAGCCTGTAATTCCAATATGATGAGAATGATTAGATCAGATGAACATAGTCATCTGGGTATGGCCATACACTTTCTCAATCATCTCATCCAGGGGGCCCCTTCAGAACATCACACTCCAACAAGGAGACGGCAATCCTATATCTATCACTAGTGCCCTAACATGACTCATGCTCATTATCCAAGATAGTCTATAACCATTATGTTTCAAATGATATTGAACTACCTCAAAACAATGCCAATCATCATTTAGAAACACAAGTGATCTCAAGTCAGAGGAAGTATGCCACTTGTTTGCTTATCAGGATTATTCACATTGTGACAAGCAATTGAATATCCTAATTAGGGTCAGTCCAGTACATCCAATGTACCCATGAGTCTACATCTTATTCCATGCTCAAAGCATCCTATAAGATTAGAACACATATTAGTCTCAATCATATCAAGGCTGTCTCATGTTCACCAAGATATCTCGACTAAGGACAATACTGCATGTCAGCCAAGCTAAACACCATTGAGACATTATTCAGAAGTATACATATTGCAGCAGATAATGTAACAACCTGAATAACAACCATTGCCTTTATAAACATAGAGTTTATACATGATACTGATAACAACCCAAGGCCTCAAACATTAGCCTTAAGGGCATACCCCAACACTTTTGCCGAGCATATTGCTAGTTTGCATGATGAGGTTCGGCATCATATCTTTTTGGGCAACACTCGCAATGCAATGAAGGCCAACGAGCATCGTAGGCCACACCATTTTTCTGTAGGTGAGCTGGTGAGGGTGAGAATCCACCCCGAGCGTTTTATCGAGCAGGGCACATTTTAAGCTCCAGCCGCTCTACATGGGACCTTATGCGGTGGTCCGCAGGATTGGCTCCAACGCCTATGAGCTTGACTTGCCTGAGGACATGGGGATTCACCCCGTCTTCAATGTGGCGGACGTCCTTCCCTTCCAAGGCCCATTGGAGGGGCCGTCTGACACCGACGAGCCACTGCCCCCAAGTTCTCCGGGGGAGAACTCTTCAGAGTACGCAGCGAAAGCTGATGCAGGAGCAAGCAAGCCCTTGAGTACACTTGAGGGAGACCCAAATCCCATGGAAGATACTTGGGAAGACTCCCCATGACGTGGGGAAGATACAGCGCGAATTTTAGCACAATCGGAGTTCCCAGGGCCCCGACACGGCCAGGCCGTGCACACCATCATGGCCGTGACACGGTCGCCTGAAGACGCGAACGCCAAACACGGGAATGACTCCAAGCACGGGCAAGCCGTGTTCGCTTCTGTGGATTTCGACGACGCCAAGAACGGGCGTGACTCCAAGCACGGGCAAGCCGTGTTCGCTTCTGTGGATTTCGGTGACTCTGAACACGGCCGTGCTCACCATCACGGCCAGGCCGTGTTTGCCCCTGACGACTGATTACAGCCCCGACGACCTCACTTCGACATGCACCGCCCCCTACCATGTTGCTTCACCCCATGACGATCCAAAGGAGCCCAACAAGGTGGAAATCCGGCGATCCCAACGCCAAAGTAAGCCCCCAGACCGCTTCTTGGGCGTCATTAGCCCTCTTTCCATCCATACCAAAGTGGCGCAGCCCAAGGGCACTACAAGTCAACCCTCTGAAAATCCAACCCCGGGTGGGCCGCGTAATATGATTAGCAACACGGCCCAAGAACGAGCCGCGACGGTGGTGACCCAGCCCACAACATCAATGTTCTGCTGTCTTGTTGCCGTATGTTCGAAGCACGTCTAGACTGCACCCGTACAAGGACACAGAATCACGCCCCCCTACCCCAAGGAATATTAGTTGGGAGTTTGTTACATTTTGTCTTTAGTCACAGCTTGACCACCTTAGTGGCCTGCTTGAGTAGGTAGTTTGTTAAAGTTAAGTGTCTTGTGTGTATTTTGTCTTGTTCCCACCCCTCTATTCTATAAAAGAGGAGGATGGGCTGTAGTGTTTTTCAGTTCTCTTGGAGTGGAGAGACCTCCTGGTGAGTTAGAGTCGCCAGCATTTGTAGAAGTCGAGCCGGAGCCTCGCCTTCGTCGTTGTTCGGGTCGAGGACGCCTTGATTCCAAGTTGTTTCCCGCTTTCAGCTTGAAGTAAATCCCACCCTTCCGGTGGGTCAGGTTCGCCTGTTTCTCATTTCCATTGTGTGTTCCTTCGCTGCAATTTTCTCCTTTCACCCCACGTTGTTCCCGCTTCGGGAGCGTGGTTGGTTCTTGTGTTCTTTGGCTTGTTTTCACCTACAAAGGCCGGCGAGCTACGTCCTGCGCAATCACTGCCCATCGCGTGTGTTGGGGAATGCCGGGTGTAATTTAAAAATTTGCAGTCCTAGGACGCAGCGGAAGAAGCATTACACCCGAAACACATTCCTTTCCCAAGGATCCATGCGAGAGAGAGAACACAAGGATGTGTTAGGGTTAGTACCTCTATTGCTTGTTAGGATGAAGGTGCCAAGTTGAAGACGCTCACGTGCTCGTCCTCTACAAGTATCCACGCGTCGACCTTCTCAACGTTGCTCCCTTCCACACTCGGTGCTAGCCTCGGGAAGAGAAGATCACCTCTCGGAATCTCCTTCTCCTTCCTTCTTTTGTTCTTCACGCCAACAAGACTCCTCCAAGGAGACTCTCGGCCAACAAAGAAGAGGATGAAGGAAGGTGGCACAACTATAAAGGAAGAGGGCGGCTTAGATATCCAAAGCTTGCGCAACTCCAAGTTGCCTTGCTTTGGCGAATTCAGCATCCTAAGAGAGGGGCGCATACCCCTTCTTTTATAGCCTTTCAAGCCTCCACCGCCCATTCTCTTTCCAACTATAGATTGGCACAATTCCTCCAAGGAATTCTCCCTAATTGATCAGCCACTACTAGCCTTGAATATGCGCAAGAATAAGGCTTAGAAAGTATCAAGCTTCTTGCCAATTTAAGAGCTAGTCATTGAAATCAATTAATTGGGACTTGCCATACATGCTCTTGGCGCAATTCCTCCAAGGAATTGCCGCAAGACATTAGCCACATACCTTCTTGAATTGGTGCTAATTGAAGCATGGAAAGAATCTAGCTTCTTGCCTTATCAAGAGAGGTAATTTGAGTTCCAATTTAATTAGGACTTTCCATATATGATTGGCCAAATCTTTGCTTGAATAAATCAAGCCATATTTGCCAACATATCAGCCCCACACGTCCAAGATGGTTTCCAATTGAGGAAACAACTTTCCAAAAGGATTCATACACCCCAATTGGCGCAAATTCCATATATGGAATTATCCCATGCGCCAAGTGTATTTCCAACTCCTATTAGGATTCAAACTTGCCTCAATTAGATTTAATCCACAATCCCTAATTGGATTTGGATCTCAACACTAATTAGGCCCATGGAAATAAATCCTTATTTGATTAGGATTTGCGCCCAACACAATGAGCCTTATCCAAATCCAATTCTCTTTAGGATTTGAATCCTAGTTGGATTAGGATTTGCGCCCAACCACTATGGGCCTTATCCAAATCTAATTCTCATTAGGATTTGAATCCTAATTAGATTAGGATTCTCATTTCTAGTAGAATTAGAATTCCAACTCCTAATTGAATTAGGATTCCAACTCCTAGTTGGAATAGGACTCTATTTCCCAATAGGGTTAGGATTCCAACTCCTAATTAAATTAGGATTCCAACTCCTAGTTGGATTAGGATTCCAATTCCTAATAGGGTTAGGATTCCAACTCCTAATTAAATTAGGATTCCAACTCCTAGTTGGATTAGGATTCCAATTCCTAATAGGGTTAGGATTCCAACTCCTAATTAGATTAGGATTCGAATCCAACATGGTATATAATCCCTTGTTCAAGTCTAACTTGACTAGGATACATATACAAACTCATGAATCCCAATTGGACTCAGATTCAACCATGAATCTGTCTTGGACTCAGAATAATGAACTCAAATATATTCCAAGATTTCCAGATCATAAAACAACGTCAAGAGTCTATTGCGTGTGACCCGGTAGGATCCTAATGACGATAGCAATGATGATTGAATATCATCATAAGTAGTGAGAGGTATCTAGCAACACATCACTACTACCCATGTCATAGGACTTAAGTCATCTGGCAACAACTCCCTAACAAGCAACGAGGATTCCCATGCATTCTAGATCCCTTTGCCTAACCTGATATCCTGCCATTGGATTAGTCTCAAGTTTATTATCCAATGCATTGGTCATGACTCAACAAGTGTGGCCACACTTTCCTGTCATGCACCAATAAGGTGGGGCGCCCCGAGGTGGATATCATGCTTCCTCGGAAGGAAGGGGCAAATCCTACTATTGGTCATCCATGTCTCTACATGACTTATGACATGCTCAATGACAGTCGTTTTGATCACCCATTTACGGAGAGACGTAAGACTGTATCAAAACATACCCATCATCATATCTAGACATGAATACCTCAAGTCTAAGGATCAATGCAAACCTCTTGCATGTGAGATTGACTTGTTGACTAGACAAGTCAATCCTCACGGTGGATCACTCTAGTGCATTCAATGCACCTATATGTCTGCGTTACTGTGCCCCGCACCTAACCAGCCCATACACCAGTCTCACATGCACCAAAGCTGTCCCAAATCGGCTAAGGCACCTTGACCGGGGATTACTTATGAGAATGGATCCAATCCAAACTCCTAGGACATTATCTATGCAATTCAATACATCCACGCAGGTAAAGCAATCTGCATAATAATGACCATGCCTTTATTGATTATATCAATTTCATTAATTCTATCGAAGTACATTTAAACAATATCTGACCATGTCCATACATTGGTCTGCAGGGCATATACACCAACAGCGTGGCTGAGCTTAACGTACCAAGTGAGCTACGAGGATTGCTTAAAATTTGCTTTGAGGTTAGTGTGCTGCGTTAATAGTTGGGTGCCGTCGCTTTTCATTCGCATTAGTGTTGCCCTAATCGAACTCGTCGCCGTTTTCATTGCGTTTTCTACTGGTTTCTCCTGCACTTTCCGAAGCGTTTCTCCTTCCCTCGTCTCACGACCCTCTCCCGTTTTACGTGCATTGTGTAAAATCCCTAGAGTACGGCTTAAGGACCCTCCCTCCTATTAGACGCTACATCATAGGGGTTCAGCCGGGGCCTTCCCCTTCCTCTTAGAAACCATTCTCTTGACCGGTGACATGATGATGGAAGCAAAAGATTTCAAGGTTAAGAAGAAACTGGAATGAATAGCGTTTTTACCAAAGGGACGAACAGGGCTGAAAACTGGGCTGGATTCGAGCTTCAAATCTGGGTTTCTGAGCTGGAATGGAGCTTCCAAACAACTTAAGGGATGAACTTCTACCTCCTTCGAAGCCTTCTGGAGCTGGAATCAGCTCAATCGAGGCTCGGACGAGGAAGAACGAGCAGGGACGAAAACCGGTGGAAAAACAGTGACTGAGCTCGATTTCAACTCGAAAATCCACAAATCTCAGGTGGAAATCGCTAGAAATTGGTTAGGAAATGTTTCAAGAGGGTTAGGGATGCAAGGAGTTGAAGAAATCCAGAGGTCGGCGTGATTTGGAGTGAAGAAACCCTAAAAACACGGCACCGAACCCTAATACGGCACCAAAATCGTGTGGGGTTAGTCAAATTACAGTACCGTAATGGAATTACGGTAGTGCCGTAAAATCACAGCAAACTCTCAGCAGAGAAAAATGTCATATTATAGCACCGCGAAGACAATTACGGCACTACCATATTTCGTTCAAAAAATCCAAAAGTTTCTATAAGAAAATGTCCCAGTTTTATGGTACCGTGCAAAACATCACGGTACTGCCGTAATCTCCACAAAAACTCAAAAACTTTCTGGTCAAAATTGTCAGAAAATACAGTACCGTGAAAATAACCACGGCACTACTGTAATATGCTCAAAAAATCCAAACTTTCTAGATGAAAACAGACAGAAATTATGGCCTGTAAAATTTATCACGGTAGTGCCGTAATCCAAGTAAATCTTTCTGTAGAGAATCAACATGGAATTATGGTACCGTAATAAACATTACGGTAGTACCGTAATAAGTCAAAAATCAAGAAAATCTCAAAAAAAAAATGTACCTAAAAAATGTGAAAAAGAAAATTTAATCCTAAACAAAACAAATTAAGACAAAAACAAACCAAAAACAAAAGGAAAAGTGCTTGGGTTGCTTCCCAAGAAGCGCTAATTTAATGGTCATTAGCTTGACCCTTCTGCACTGAGATTTCATCTTGATTTCTTCAATCTCCACTCTGATTTTCCTTCAGTTTGAGCATTACTTTGGATCACATAAGGCTCATTCATGAAACAGTGTCCAAATTTGCTCAAGATCTTTTTTCCTTTATCATGTAATCTAGAGCCTCTTTTTCTCCTTCTTCTTTTCTTCTTCTTCTTTTCAGAATTTAAATCTCTTTTCTCCTGAATTCCTCTATCCACATCCTCAGAAAAAGTATCAGTTTCAATATTAGAGGATTCATCAAATAAATTATGAACATCAATGACAACATCATCTACTATATCAACACTACAACACGATCCAGAATATGAAAGTTTGTTCAAAGAATCAGCAAGATCAAACTCAATTATATTTTCACAGATATCAAAAGTGATTTTTTCCTTTCTTAACATCTATATGTGCTCCTACTGTAGCCAAAAAGGATCTACCAAGGATTATAGAATTTTTATGATTCTCTTCCATGTCAAGGACTACAAAATCTACAGGTATAAAAAATTTACCTACCTTGATTGGAACATTCTCTAAAATACCAATAGGATACTTTACCGAGCTATCAGCGAGCTGTAAAGATATGGATGTTGGTTTAAGCTTTCCAATGACCAATTTCCTGCAAATAGATAAAGGCATTAAGCTTACACTAGCTCCTAAATCACATAAGGCTCGGTTAAAAGCAATGCTTCCAATAGAACAAGGTATAGAGAAACTACCTGGATCCTTTCGTTTTGGTGGCAATTTATTCTGGATAATAGCACTACAATCCTCAGTTAAAGCCACAGTACCATAGTCATCTATTTTTCTTTTGTTAGACATGATCTCTTTCAAGAATTTTGCATATGATGACATTTGAGATAAAGCTTCAGTAAAAGGAATATTAATGTAAAGCTTTTTCGGCACTTCAAGAAATTTGCTAAATTGTTTGTCTAATTTTGCTTGCACTAACCTTTGGGGAAAGGGTATAGGTGGCCTATAAGGTGGAGGTAAATTAGGTTTAGATATATCCTTCTGACATGGTTCATCACCTTTTGGTTCATCACCCTGGTGAGGTGACAAACTAGTTTGGGACTGCTCAAGCTCAGAAGATTTTTCCAAGTCTAATTCATTGTCAAGGTCAATATTAGGCTCTTTTCATTATTTTTAGATTTCCCTTTAGGTTCATCTAGTTGCCTTCCACTCCTAGTGATGATAGCATTACAATACTCCTTAGGGCTTGGTTCAGGTTTAGCAGGTAATTTTCCTAGGGGTGGTCTATAAGAAATGCTTGCTTATTGTGCTATCTGTGTCTCTAAAATCTTATTGTGAGCAACAACACCATCTAACCTAGAGTTAATTTCCTTAAGACTCTCTGAAACTACCTCATTTTGTCTTATTTGAGCACTCATGATGTTATACCTTGATTTTTTTTTATTTTATTTATTTAAATTTAAATTTTAAATTTCAGAATCCTAATCCAATTAGCCCTAAAATCTCTCCTTAATTCTAGGCTATTTTTAGCCCCTTTAATCCTATAAATATACCCTTAATTTCTCTCTAAACCAAAACCTATTCATTAATCCTATTTTCCCTAAATTCCCTTGTGCGCCGCACGAGCTTTGCTCTCTCCCAATTTCCCTGTTCTTTTACTTTTCCCCTGCGGATGAGTTGTTGCCGCCCGCCTTATGCCTCATCTTCTCCAGCAGCAAACGCACGAGCTTCCGGCGGCGATTGGAAGGAAACTCCGGCATTTTCTTCGTCGATCTTGGAGCATTTCTCTTCATCCGGTGAGGTCCTAGGCACGTGTGGTGGCTACGACGATTCCTCTGTCCGCCGCGGCTTCGTTCTCCTTTGTCGGCGGCGACGACGAGTTAAGCGCTGGCTGCTCTCTTTTCTTCCAGCACCGGTAACTTCGACTCCCATCTCCTTTAGGCGACGAGTCTTCTGCGCTAGAGTCGTCTTCCTCTTCTTTCGGCGCCGAGCGAAGATCCTGCGGCAGCGGCAATTTTCTGAGCCAGGCGCCGCCTCCACCTTTCCCTTTCCAGCGTCGGCGGTTTCTCCCTCTCCTCCCGGTGCCGACGATCCATCTCCTTCCGGCGGCTGATCATCTCCAGCGAGCGCCGGTGATCCTTTCCGATCGAACAAACAAATGAACGTTCGTCCGTTCCGCGTCGGGCGTCACAGCAAGATAACTAGGTAAGTTTAGTTTTTGATTTATTTTATTATATTAATTTGTTTTAAGGGAATAAATTAGCAAAATCTAGGTTCTGTTATTATTATCTTGGGGAAAATTTGATAATAGTTAATTTTGAATAAAATTGATAGAAAATTTGATGTTAAGGGTATAATCGTGAGTTGATGTATATGATAGATAATTTGGGATAAAGTTGATTTAACTAAGAAATTAAGGGTGAGGGTATAATTATGAGTAGATATTAATGGATAGTTTATTTAAATTATTTAGTGAAGAAAGGAAGATACTGTGATTTCAGAGGGATTAAGAATATCGGCATTCGAGGTAGGAATCTGTCCCTACTCCTTTCCTACAGTGTCAAAGAATTTGCTACTTAATCCTTTGGTTTGATATATAATGCATATGATAGAATTGATTGACACTGATATCTAATTGCTTCGTCTGCTTGGTTTGTTTCTGAAATTCCTGTTGACCTCAATTATCTTGTTTATTTGGTCATATTCTGTTTCTGTATGAATGGTTAACAAACCTGTTTTGAGATATCTGATATATTGGCTTATGATCATGGTTGAACAATTGTGTATCTGTCATATTGACACTTGAGTATGTGAAACCGTTGTAAATCTGTGATGGTCAAGTCGTGATATATATTGACCTCTGACCTGGATGATTTATACTCCAATGGCCTGTTTATCTGAGTTATAGTTCCAACGTGTATCAGACTATCTGAGATGCCAGTACAGCACCGTCAGTTGTCTTGAGGACAATACTACGGATGTCAGTGTTGGACGCAACACTCTGAGCTGTTTAAGACAGTCGTTCCATTGCATGAGCAACAGTGGAAACACTCTGAAAATGAGTGCGGCTCTTAAGTGAGATCTGTTGGCCAGCTTGATGATTTGCACGACATTCGTATGTTATTTGTATATCGTTGTTTCAATTATTGTATTATCATGTTATTTGGTTCCCCCACCATATTTGTTGATTCCTACTTAGCAATTCTGCTAACTTCCTTTGTTTCTCTTCCAGGTACAGAGTTAGCTTCTAGGAGGGATAGAGTAGATAGCGGATACCAGCCCGAGTCGAGATAGTAATTTTAGTTTTATTTCAGTTGATTTATGCACATCTTGAATAGTGTGTTTTAGAGTTTGTGTTATAAAAACTGTTGATGTTAAATCTAGATTATTCAATTAAATAAAGGATATGTGATTATTGTAGTTCTCTGGTTCCTATCAATATTGTTACTCCCTAGGGAACCCTGAGCTAGAAATAGCCGGCTTCCTGCCGGGGCGTGACACATGAATTATTCAAACATGTCCTCTAAATTAGATTTTTTGGGTTGACTCTGATTTTGTTGACTCTGCTGGTACCCTCTGTTTTCATTTTGTCTACTAGCATGATTGTTACTCTTCTAGGACAAGTTAGGATGGTTTCTCCAACCAGGGTTGTAGGTATTAGAGTAAGGGTCATTATTTCTACCTTGATTGTAACCCCCTACTACATTGACTTGCTCACTACCTCTTCAGCATAGTGCCCATGATTTCCACATACATCACAAGTAACAGAAGAAACAGCAGCAGTTTGCATCTGAAAAGAATCAAAATGGTTGCACAAAGAATCTACCTTTTCTACCAGAGAGCGCCAACCATCACCATCATTCTTACCATGAGGAGGACGATACAGCACTCCTCTCTCAACAGTCCACTGGTTGTGATTTAGCGCCATCTCTTCAATCAACACATAGGCATCTTCAATAGTCTTCTTCATCAGTGCTCCCCCTATAGCAGCATCAATAGTTAAGCGAGTGTTGTAAAGCAAACCATTATAGAAATTTTGAATTAAAACTCAATCTTCTAATCCATGGTGAGGGCACTTCCGTTGTAACTCATTGAAGTGCTCTCATGCTTCACTAAGTGATTCACCATCCCTCTGTGCAAAGCCTGTGATCTGGTTCCACAACTGAATCATCTTACTGGGTGGAAAGTATTTCAGCAGGAAAGCCTTTGACATTTGCTCCCAAGTGGTGAATGTTCCACTCGGATGAGAATGTAGCTAGACTTTTGCTCAGTCTCTGAGGGAAAAAGAAAACAATCTCAGTCTAAGAGCATCATCAGACATACCATTAATTTTTATCGTGTCACAAAATTCAAGAAAAAGAGATAAGAGTTTATTAGGATCTTCTATAGGAGATCCTCCAAATTGGTTCTACTGGATCATTGACAAGAAAGCTGGTTTAATCTCAAAGTTGTTTGCACCAATTGCAGGCCTAGTTATACTGAAATGAATTACCTGTGTATTCGGGGCTGCATAATCTCTAAGTGTCCTTCTCTCAGCCATGATGGATTCTTCTTCTCTCTCCTCTACAAACCTCAATTTCCTGTGCAATATAAGAGTTTTATTAATTTCGGATCAAAAGGAACTAATGGTCCTGACCTAAGATTCCTGCGCATAAACAAGTAGAAGGTCAGATAAGCTCAGAATTTGCAAAAAAATATAAGAAAATCAGAATCTATCACAGAAAATAAAAAAGACAAAAACAAAAAGCTTAGTCTAGCAATACTATCAATTATATCAATATTAACAAAACTAATGTCTCCGGCAACGGCACCAAAAACTTGTTGTAGTCCACAAGTGCACGGATACTCGAAGTAATATTTAAGATATTGAACCACAGAGATCTCATTGTTAAGTACCGACGAAATGAATTCTCACTAGCTAAACAAATCGAGAATGAAGAAAGTAAATGATCGAAACGGTATACAGAAATATCAAAGAGGGAATCTGGAACTAGTTTTTCATTCACTTTAATTTCCATGACTAGATATGAATAGATGTTCGTCAGTCTAATTTCATTATGATATAGACATAATTCACTTAATAAGGAAATCATCTCGCTCTCGCGTAGATAATTTACAAGAAACAATCCTCACTTTCATGCAGGATCTATTAGATTGTTAAACAAAAGTGAATCATCAACAAAGAACTCAAGGATCACTTTCATGCATCCGAATTCTAAGTTAATAATCGCAAGTGGAAACTCAAGGATCACTTTCATGCATCTGAATTTCAACACAAGTTCTGCTTAAGGTTCTCCAACAATCTAATATTCAATTTCTTGTAATATCGTCATGTTTGTTTCATTAACTCAATCCTAGATCATATTATCAATCATGGTATTAAACTTCTAAAATTAAGGAATAAGAACAAACCTAATTTCTTACGGTGAGTTTCTAACATTCAATTCTAGGGTTCCAAGTTCTCAAACAAATCACCTTTCAGTCCTTATGGCGAAAACTCTAAATCATGCTAAATAATATGAATCAATGGAGAATTAAAGAGCAATCATCGCAGAAGCAGAATTATCATACCAAAATTATACTTGACGAAATAATGAAAGATTCATCTAGTCATTAAAAAATCAAAGGGAATTACTCCCCCAAGTCCCAAAAGATGTCTAAGCTAGCATGATGGAAGAATTACAGCAAAACATGGTTTTAGAATGATTAGAAATCAAAAGGGAGGAGTAAAAGTTACAAAACAGGGTTGTAATCAAAATTACAGCCCGTAGTTTGTGTAGAGTCACGATGAACAGTGCACGCGGCCATGTTTTCATTGATTTCTCCCTTGATCGGCTTCCTTTCACTCTGAAACTTCTGTGGTGTGTTCTCCTTCCTCATGCGAAGCTTCCTTTCAAATATCATGGCCAGAGATGGTCTGTGCGAAGAACGGCAATGAACCCTATCGCAGCGGCGATTCTCTCAAATTCTCCATGAATCCTTAATGAAAATTGTTCCTTTTGCTTCAAAAATCTTCCCCTCCTCATGCTAAGTCTTCCCCTATTTACGGATCTTTAATTGGTGCCCTAAATCTCGAGAAATCATCTTTTTAATTTTTCAGCGGAAGAATCGAGAAACTAGGCGCAAATTACGGGTACCGTGATGATCGTTACGGCACTGCCGTAATGGCTTCAGAAGTTTTTGTAAGAAAATGGCCCGGAATTATGGTACCATAGAATTTACCACGGTAGTGCCGTAATCTTCTCGTTTGTCTCTGAAAGTTTCTGTATGAATTTTGCCCAAAATTACGGTACCATAAAAATAATTACGGCAGTGTCGTAATTCTACAGAAATCCTCCGAAGTTTTTGTCTGAATCTGGACCGAAATCACGGCACCGTAAAATTCATTACGGCAGTGTCGTAATTTCTAAAAAAAACTTCTGCGTGTTGCGGCCGTGAAATCCATTATGGTAGTGCCATATTCTCAAATTACGGCCGTAAAATTAATTATGGCACTACCGTAATTTGGCAGAAAAATCCGGTTTGACTTGAAATTTTGTTTGTAAACTCCTCTTGATGATTAGAATTCGTCTATGCATTGAAGTTGCTTGAAAATGCATGATAATGATGTCTTTTTACCTGAAATTGATCAAAAATCAAGAAAGGTGTAGATTCCGAAGTATTTGACAAATAAGGCATGAAAATAAAGCAAAAGAGTAAAATTATGACCTAAAAGACTGGTTAATAAGTATGAAAAATACTATGAAATTTAGAGTCATCATCGGCCCACACCACGATGAACCAGCCTACCATCAGCCGGTTCTACTACTTCATCGCGGCCTACTCAAGGATGGTCTAGTCGGCCCATTCAGCCTAATAGTGCCTAGTGTAGGCGCCAGTCTAGTTCAGCCTATGCAGCCCTAATTTAGTTGTTGAGATTTGATTTTGTTTTAGCTTTTCAGCATTTTCAGCTTTTAGCTTTAGTTTGTAAAGGGAGTTAGCCTATTCTAACTACCCTCTCATGAGTGTGGTGTGAACCTTAGCCCCTTAACTTATAAAAAGGTGGCTTAGGGAGGATAGTTTTTCAGCTTTCTTAGAGAGGAAGCTAACCTTTGGAGAGTTGCGAGAGCTTGTAGCTGGAGGTGTGGATAACCTCCGGGATCTGGTCTTGTAACTTTTCATTTCCTTACTAGAAGAAGTTAAATTGTGCCTTGCACGCATCCGGGTAACTACTGTTTTCGATACTTGCATCTCATTCCGCATTCCATCTTTGCTCTTGCAATGGTTACCCTTGATTCTTTCAGATGCTGGAGACATGGGAGAGTTCTTGTTCTCTTGTGTTCAGGGTGAGGCACCGAATTGTTTGCTAGATTGTGTGGCTGCCCTAACGTTCATGCTAAGAGTGAAGATTGGCTTGCTCGCTTGAGGTTAGCATGTTATTTTGTAGTTGGGTGCAATTGTTTTTGTCGTTTATTGGTGTTGCCTGGATACGAATCTCAATGGAACTTCAACATTACTTTTCGATCGGTTTTCCCTCTGAATAGGTTTCTATTTTTCTTGTCTAAAGACCCTTTTACAGCTTTTATCGCTGCATTATCACTTTAGTGCAGAGTCGGCATTAAGGACCTCCAACCCATAATCTGTCTGTCTCAGCAGAGTAGTAAAGACATTAGCTACATACCATTTCATTATTCACATCCTTGAAAATATTAAAAAAAATATGCTTATTCTTTTGGCCTTAACTTTGGGCCACTAAAATAGGTGAGGATGAACACTCTCAACCTTCACATCCACAAATAATTGGAAGTGCTCATATAACCACACTTACAAATAAATAAGTTATCAACTAGATAGATAATACATTCATCGTGCAAAATAGGAAAGAAAGATACTTATATTAAGAAGGATGTCACACCCTAAAAATGATATTGTATTTTCCTTCTTTAGGCTTCTTGATAGATCTTCTATTAGGTATCTATGCACAACCTCAGCCCCATGGTATGTGTAAATATTTACCAAGTCTTCCACATAATTAAGAAATAAAGGATCCAAGGTGTAGCTAACATCATATAGCAAGAATGTGCAAAATATATATAAAGTACTAAGTTTCACGATCTTCTCGACATCTAGAATATCATTGTTCTCCCTACTAAAGTCTGAAGCTTCTTTTCAAGCACTTGTCTTGTCATTATTTTGCACTTGAATTCCTCTTTGTAAACAGTTATATACAGGCTTTCATTGTTAAATTTGATGAGCTCTCCAACTCTAGACAGCCCTAGGATGACTATCACATTCTTTGTCGTAAATTCTAAAAAAATTTCATTAATGAAGAATCTTTTCCTCTACTCATCTCAATTATTTCTCAGGTACTCATCCCCAATATATCCAAGGCTATGCTTGGGCCTTGTAAAGGGCTTTGAAATTTCTCTTATGTAGCTTTGTAGTCTTGACATGGAATAACTATTAAAGTTTTTTCTATAAGTTTTTTTACCTTTTTCTTCCCTCCTCTTGGGTTGCGAGACTTGCAAACATACTTATCACTACTATCTAAATTGGAGCCACTTATTTTTTCAAATCTTAAATGAATGAAGGTATGCCAACAATGAAATATGGTATGCCAACGAAGATTGAAGGATTGTCAATGATAAAATAAGGACTATTAACAAAAACTTAAGTTGTGTTAATGATAAAATAAGGTATGCCAATGATAACATAAGGTCTATCAATAATGAAATAAAGTCTATCAACGAAACTTTAAGGTATGTTAACCATAAAATCTGATATGTCAATGATAAAATATTGTTTGACGACAATAAAATAAGGCCTGTCAACGAAAATTTAAAGTCTGTCAATGTATGTCAACTAAAATATAAGGTTTGTTAATAATAAAATAAGGCATGTTAATAAAAATTTAAGATTTGTTAATGATAAGATATGGTATATCAACTAAAATGTAAGGTTTGTCAACGATACAATAAGGTCTATCAATAAAAATTTAAAGTCTGTCAATGATACAATTTAGTTTATCAATGAAAATTTAAAGTTTAACAATGATAAATCTAGTCTGTCAACTAAAATGTAAGATTTGTCAAAGATAAAATATAGTCTGTCAATGTAAAAAAAAATAGAATGTACCTGATAATATCAAATTTGTCAATGAATATTTCGAGTCTATTAACGATAAATTGAAAGCTGTGAACGATAGTCCTTAGATTGCAAGGAAGAAAAAAGAACAAATGATCAATAAAATATACATGTTGTAGAAAATTCTGAAGACTACACCTTTTGCGGGAGCTTCGATGCAGGACGATACCCTTCGGTAGGAGCTTTTGAGTTTCAATGTAGGATGAACGAGATTAGGGAGCCTAGGAGCCTTTGCTGGAGACAATAACGGAGGTGCGAGCAGGGAAGAATTAGCGGACGAATGAGCTAGGGCACAAAACAAGGTTAGGGCATAAAAGACATGGCCCAGTGTTGGGTTTTTCTTTTTTTTTTTTTTTTTTTTTTTTTGGAGGGGGCAGGGGAGGGGAGGGGAGAAATTAAACCCTTAGTAGGTTACGCAAGCGACGATAATAAGTGAGTGGGCGGCTAGTGACGGGCAAGAAACAGAAGTAGAGGGCATTGAGATTCACATCATTACCCACATGTTTTAAGATGTGTGAACGGTTGATTAGGGTATCCATCTTAGATTTTCTAAAGCTGGGATGCCAATTTTTCGCCTTAACATGTCATAGGCAAAACATGACGCGAAGAAAAAAAAACTGAAATTCTCTTATGCAACCAGACATACTATTTGAAGATATTTGTATTCGACGTTTAATATTCGGTACCTAAGCCTGCTTGATAAAGCTGCGCTAACATTCTGCTTAGTAGTTCAGCTCAGTAGAGAGGTACAGGGCGAGACACAAGTATCATCATCCCTAACCTAACCTCAAGCTCTGAACTTGTAGGTTCAAAGGGCCAGGACCGCTACCTTGGGAACTGCGAACGGAAAATTTTCAATCTCGTTCATCCATGGATTATTCTCCCCCGCCGGGTTCACCGTCTTCAAGGCCTTCCACACCGCGCGGTTGCACTTGAACCCGGAGCCGAATGCTATTTGCCAAACCCTATCCCTCTTCTTAATCCTCCCCTTCCCCTCAGTGTATGACAATTCATACCACAGAGAGCTGCTTGACGTGTTCCCGAACCTGTATAACGTCATCCTCGAAGGCTCCATGTGCCACTCTGTGAGCTGCAGGTTCTTCTCCAACTCATCCAGCACAGCCCTGCCTCCGGCATGGATGCAAACATGCTCAAATGCCAGTTTGAAATCCGGAATGTAAGGCTTAACCTTGATCTTCAACACCTTCTTCGCCACCAAAGTGGTCAAGAAGATGAGTTGCTCCGACATGGGCAGCACTAGAGGCCCAAGTGTGGTAATGTTGGTTTTCAGGGCATCACCGGCGACTGCCATCAGATCTTTCGACAACGAAACCCCCAACTTTCCATTCCCGTCCTCCTCCTGGGTGACGCAGCCGAAGCACCTGTCATCCGAACTCTTGTGAGTTCGAACCGTGTGCACCAATTGGTACTTGGATCGTCTCCGGTCCGATCTCTTGTTGGAGAGAAGGATCGCAGCTCCACCCATGCGGAATAAGCAATTGGAGACGAGCTTGGACCGATCATTGCCGAAGTACCAATTCAAGGTGATGTTCTCCATTCTGATGGCCAGGGCATAGGAATTGGGGTGCACTTGAAGCAAATTTTTGGCGAGATCGATGGAGATGAGCCCCGCGCTGCAGCCCATTCCGCCCAAGTTGTAGCTCATAATGTTGCCCCGAAGCTTGTAATGGTTCACCACCATGGCGGAGAGAGAAGGCGTCGGGTTGAACAAG
Organism: Costus lasius; assembly: GCA_027563935.2. Classification (NCBI taxonomy): domain Eukaryota; kingdom Viridiplantae; phylum Streptophyta; class Magnoliopsida; order Zingiberales; family Costaceae; genus Costus; species Costus lasius. The sequence goes on along the minus strand of CM050449.1, from coordinate 31,591,180 downwards.
CTACAATTGACAATCAAGATGCCAATGTCCTTGGGTGTCACATCGGTCTTGGCGAGGAGTTCATCAATGGCGCCGAACATGACATCCCTGGCTTCTTTTCTGGCCTCAGACATGCAGGGATTTGGGGGTACATGTAGGACTGCCTCGGGGAGGTAAGTGTCCTCGCCAAGGCCGGATCTTTCGAGGATTTTCCTTTGGAACTCGAGGTTTTCCTCCGTGAAGGTGCCGGTAAGCTTGGATCTCTCCATGAAGAGTTGGCGCGGGCACTTGCGGGCGTCGTCGGGCTTGTAGCAGGCGAAGTCGAGTAGATAGACGGGGTGGGATCGGGTGAGGAAGTAGACTGTGGAGAGGAAGACGAGGAGGGCGAAGAGGACAACGGAAACAAGGTTGAAGCGGAGGTGGTCCCAGAGATTCTGGAGATCGTCGGTTGAGAAGGAGGAGAGCTGGGCGGCGACGAGGAAGACGAAGGGGGTGAGGAAGAGGTACATGCCATGGGTGATGAGGTAGTGGTAGCCAAGCTTCACGTACTTGAGCTTCACTGATTGCTTGAAGTAGGGAAGTCGGCGGGATCCCGATTGGAGCGTGGGAGCAGCAGCATTGGGAGCTTGTGCAGCCATGTTCGCAGACGAGCGCCGACCTTTTTGGGTTTTGCTTGGCTTGTTTCTCAAATGCAGAGCAAGCAGAAAACCTGGGTAAAAGAAGAGAAATGCGTGCAATTACGGACTGAATCACAAACCGAAATCGAATCCGCCATGGCTAGAAAAGTAGATGCGGTTCAAATTCAAGGGATTTCTTTTTAAACAAACAGTACTAGATCTTTATGAAAAAAAAAAAAGGATTTCAGCAGACAATTGAGACGAGAGCAAGTACTTGCATTCGAAAAAGAAAATGAATCCTGAGCGAAAATTCTCACATATCATAACGTAAGAGTGGATCTAAGCTGTGGCGTTTTCCAATAGATCAGGAAGCCAGAAGTAGAACAAAGTGCCATCTAAAGGCACCAGGATCGATGGTTTTCAAATGATAAAACGGGCAACTTTGTTTTTCCAGATTCGATGATTCATTTTAAGGACGAAGAAATCTGTCACGCCCTGGTGGAAGCCGGCTATTTCTAGCTCAGGGTTCCCCAGGGAGTAACAATATTGATAGGAACTAGAGAACTACAATAAACCAGTATCATTTATTTAATAAACAATCCAATCTTAACATCTACAGTTTTATAACACAATATCAAAATACAACTATTCAAATTATCAACTGAATAAAATACAAAAGGCAACTATCTCAACTCGGGCTGGTATCTGCTATCTACTCTATCCCTCCCAAAAGCTAACTCGGTACCTGGAAGAGAAACAAAGGAAGTTAGCAGAAATGCTAAGTAGGAATCAATAAACATGGTGAGGGAATCAATTAACAAGATAATTCAATGACTGAAACAACAATATACAAATAATATAAGAATGTCATGCAAATCATCAAGCTGGCCAACAGATCTCACTTAAGAGCCGCACTCCTTTCAGAGTGTTTCCACTGTTGCTCATGCAATGGAACGACTGTCCTAAACAGCCCGGAGTGTTGCGTCCAACACTGACATCCGTAGTATTGTCCCGAAGACAACTGGCGGTGCCGTACCGGCATCTCAGATAGTCCGATGCGCGTCGGAACTATAACTCAGATAAACAGGCCACTGGAGAATAAATCATCCAGGTCAGCGGTCAAAATATATCACGACTTTATCATCTCAGATTTATAACGGTTCCACATACTTATGTGTCAATATCACAGATACACAATTGTTCAACCAGGCTCATAAACCAATAAATCAGATATCTCAACACAGTTTCTTTTATCGTGCACACAGAAATAGAATACGACCAATGAACAAGATAAATGAGGTCAACTGAATTACAGAAACAAATCAAGCAGATGAAGCAATCAGATATCAGTGTCAATCAATTCTATCATATGTATCATATATCAAACAAAAGGATTAAGTAGCAAATCCTATTATTGACACTGTAAAAAAGGAGTAGGGTAAGATTCCTACCTCAAGTGCTGTTATTTTGAATCCTCTTGAAAAGTCAACCAGTTTGTATATCAAACAATGCAAGCCGATTATTGGATCAACCACTCTGTAACATGAATTTGTACATGAACTCTATCATTAAACATTCTAATTTGAAAACCAAAACTACCAACAGGTAGAACATAACCCTAAACCTAGAGAACCAGTCTCAGATCATATGAACCGAACCTAAAACCCACTGAACCGGACAGAATTGCACTGAACCGATCAAATTTACTCTGAACCCAGTCAAACTGAGACTTCTAACTTCAATTACACAAAATATAAACCTCATCTAAAGATATACAGACTACCATTAGATAGAAAATTTAATTACCTTTCCAACGACTACCTGAACCGGCCAGGATTCGACCGAATAGGGGTCGAACCGGTAAAAATTCACGAACTGACCCGAAACAGAATTGAACCGCTAAATCCAATTGAACCGGTTTAAATCGATTTCAACATAGCCGACGGTTTATTTCTAAATAAACCGCCAAACCCTAAATTTGAACCCGATTCAGCCAATCAAACCGCGCCGCCCGACCGCCGCCGCGCAAGGCTGCCGGACTCACGTCCGCTGCTTGCGCCGGCGAGCTCGCGAGAATGCGTCGAACATCGGATCGACTCCAAATTTCTCCAGAAGCTTTATAACAACGAAACGAAGCTCCTCGACGAACTTCGGAGAGATTTCGACGCCCGGTCGAAGCTCTCGAATTAGACGAAAGTATCGACGGTGGCGCCGCCGCCATCGATACTCAAAACTCAACCAAAACCCAACAGAACTTCACGAAAACTTCACAGAAGCCTACATACCTTGCTACGACGATGTATCGTAGCCCAGAACACAGAGATCGCCATCGATGGAGGCGCTGGATGGTTGGAACACGAGGCGGCGCCGCTAGAACTCCGGCGATTGATTCGGGCGAGATTTCTCCTTCCTGGCGGCGCTTCTAGGGGTGAAGATGTTCCAGGGTTCGAATCGAACCCACGAGAGCAAAAGCCCCATCATATAGAGGGAAAACTCGTTCCAGACGGCGAGAACGCGGCGGCGAGAAAATCGCCGAGATCCGCGGGGAAGACGACTGGTTGACTCAGTCCCCAAAATAAAAATTGAAATCTAATACAAAAATATCAAATCCGATATTATATTAAAATCGCAATTTGGCCCGTTGGTTAGACGGATTCCTTCGCTTCCACGCGACGCAGGTTCGAGCCCCCGTGAGCACAAAATCAAAGTTTTTATAAAAATTAAAATTTTAAACCTTTTAAAATTCCAAAAAAAATTCTAGAAAATCCAGAAAATTCAAAAAAATAAAATTTCTGAATAATTTAAAATTTAATAAAATCAAGTTATAACAAAATCTGAGTAACACAAACAGGGGAGAAAAAGAAAACAGACCTCAAGCACCGATTCCCCTGCTCAAGATCTGCCTAGTAGGAGCTAAACCCAACCGCTTCTCCTCCTCCCTTGTGGTCTTGTCTCCGCAGTACAGACGAGGGTAGAGGGCCTGTGTGGAGACACGAGGAAGATGCAACATCAAAAGTGGGACGCGCGGTGCAATCCCTCTTTTGAACCATTTACGAGACTGCCTTTGGCGATTACCCGTTCCTGTACCTGATGAACTGCGGGACCCAGCGAGCAATCCAACCATGACGCACGAAGCAATACGGATGAGATTGTCAAGGAATCCAATTTGCGCCGAACCTACTTCTTGAGGTCAAATTTTACGACTATATTCTCTTGAATAAAATCCACGATGAGCATGATGGAAAGTCATTTAGAGTCATTGTATTTTTCATTCATTCCACCGTGAATTTGATGAGAATGATGGAAAGTCATTTAGAGTCGTTGTATTTTTCATTCATTCCACCGTGAATTTTATTTAACAGAACATAGCCTACAAGTGAGACACAAATTTGCTTATACTGCGAATTCCCTTATACTAACCTCACATTTTGGAAATATTTTAATAGCGGGCTATCCTTCCATAAGTTTTTTCAGCGGGGTGCCCCAATCTGTCTTGCATAAATCTTGATGCAGATATAGAAATTTTTTCTAACACCTTAATATTATCGTATACCACTTATATATTTTTGTATAACACCTCCCTATTATCGAATAATACCTTAATATTTTCATATAACACTTGTTTATTATCGTATAACGCCTAAATATCGTATAAGTATGCTGTTAAAATAAAGTTATATTGAGATTTGACAGGTTATACGAAAATATTTAGATGTTATATGATAATAAATAGGTGTTATACAAAAATATTGAGCTGTTATACGATATTCAGGATCTATTATACGAAATTATCTTAGCAAAAAATTTTGCATTTGTATCAAAATTTGTGCAAATAGATTGGGGCACCTAGGGACAAGTGCCCCGCTGTTAAAATTTTTCCTCACATTTCAGTGACAAAAAAATATTAAAAGAACCTGAGAGATTCGTTTTCTCTTTTGGGTGTTGAAATTGATAGTGAGTTTTTCTATTTTTTTTTCATTTTCAATCTTTGCGAAAAAAACCTATAGAAGGTAATGCAAATTATAAAAGAAAATTTGAGATGATTCAATTTTCATTATCAATTGTATAAGAGGAATGACCAATATTAGATTTATACTTTAGTACAAATATGTTTAGTTTAGTTGTTTAATCTTGTTTGAAGTATCATGTAATGATATTTATAAACTTTAGCACTATATACTTATGCATGTTTTACTTTTTGACACATTGTATTTATGCATGAGAAATATATATGACATGTTAATTAGTTTTCTTATTGATTATCAATAAAATATTTTTATTTTAATAGATATGGACCATGTACTTGTTGGAGATTTTATTAGTGATAATAATCACAATTAGCATCTTCAAAATAATGAAGCTTTAAATGATGAACATTGACTAATATTTTAATCTACAACTGCTTCGATTGGTGAATAATACAATAAGCATCATTAAAGTTACCTTGTATGGAATTCGAGTATACATGTTTATATTTCAAGAGGTTGATACAAATAAATTTAGGGTTGTCATATTATTAATCAACCAAATCAAGGCTTTTCTTGTCATTTATTTTCTTCTTACAAGGAGAAAAAAACGTAAGAGTCTCTTTCAATTTTTCTTCTTACAAGCAAACTGATCAAAGTGTTGCTCTAGCTCCCATCATTCCTTTCCAATTTCAAATTTCCAAAGAGAAAAAAGAGCAAAACCATCCTTTTGATTTCTTATTTGTAACTATGACCACAATATGGAATTCCTTCTCTACTCCCTAAACCTCATAATGATTAAGAGCATTGACTGAGCTAGTTAGTTGCCTCGTTGAGGAGTTTAACATAATTAAAACCAATCTTCACCTATCAAGTCACATAAGAATTTTAGTCCACGGTTACAAGTAGAAGAAAGAATCCTACCCTTTTTATTGAGAATCTTTGACGCTCAAGTGTTCCAAGAATTGATACTTGTTATTAAATACTACTTTGACTGCTGAGAATTGGCAAGTTTGATTACCTTATGTGATGCTCAGCTAGCAAAGCTAAATTAGATCAATGAGGAACACCCGATTGTATGTACTAACCAATACCTAATTGATCTTTGAGAAGAAAAGAAAGTGACGCTTAAAGAAAAGTCCTTATCTTCATACTATAGAAACTGATTACTAAAACATCAAGCAACACTAATCAATGACTTAGCATGATATTTGAGTACATATCTCATTTTGTTGAGCCCTCTAGGAAGACCCATAGGCAAGTCTAGTGTGATTTAAGAATAGCTTTTGATTGAAAAAATCTAACTAGAGATAATATTACACAAGATTAACTCCATAGAAAGCGCCTTCCAATAAGCTTGCAAAGTAGAGTATGACATTAAAACCTCTCATAGAATGCCCATGATTCACCCCATGGCTATAAACAACCTATCGCACCATTCCATGACCCTCAAAAGGGCCAATTTACCTCCACCTACATATGACAAAGAAAAGACTCTCATATGATAAAATCTTTGGAAAGATCCTTTTGCTTTGGAGAACATTAGTTTGGCCACTTCACCAAAAAAAAAAAGGGCCAGTGTGCCCTATACGTAGCTGAGTCTGACCTTACCAGTGTTGGGAAACCCCGGGGATATTTTAAAAAATTTTCATAGAAAGCACAGCGGAAGAATAACCCCGAAACAGGACAGTCCCAAAAACCCAGTGAAGATCGTCATGCGAGGGAGTCGACACGATGAGATGAGAAGGTACCTTGAAGCAATTTCAGACGATGTCGATATAGGCGCCCAAGGGTGCGCCCTCTACAGTCTCACACACACGGATGCTTTGAGTCTTCTTCTTCCACGCCCGGTGCTAGACTCGGGAAGAAGATCCACGCCAAGGGAGTTCCTCTTGAACACTTGCGCCAATCACCAAGGTGGGGAAGCGCCAAGGGAAGAAGAGGAAGAAGATCTCTTTAGTTTTGATGGAAGAAGAGGAGAAAATCTCTAAGAACCCCGAGCTTTCGCCCCTCCACTTGTCTCCACGCCTCCAAGAGGAATTAGTGCCATGAGAGGGGCGGGCTAGGGTCTCTTTTATAAAGATCATGTGTGGCTTGGAGAAGAATTAGGAGAACATGGTTTTAGGAATTAATTAATTAAATCCTAATCCAATTAGGACTCTAATTAATTTAAATAAAATCAGCCCTATTAAATCTCCACAAAAATAGGACTCTAATTAATTAATTAATTAGCCCCTATTTTATATCAAATGATTAATTCAAAATCAACTTTTATTAATCACATGATATTAATTAAGGCATAGGCGCTAACCCTAGTCTAACTAGGGTTAAATATGCGCTTACCTTTTCTTCTCCTTAAGCCCAATTATCTTATCAGTAAGCCCAACTATATAATAGGCCTAGCCAAAGGTCCATTAAGCATGTTAATCGACCCATTGGATCCAATCCAATTTAACCCAAGGTCAAACGAGGTTAACCATGGTTAATTTGGTCAATATGCCAAAAATGGAAGTTGGCCTTAATAAGTTTCTTCCATCTCATTAGGCTCATTGGCGCCGATGAATCTCCCAAATAGATCTAAATTGGCCAATAACTCGATCCAAAGGCTATCCAATCAATATGAAAAATCGAGCATCAAGGTGTGCGACCCTGTAGGTTCCTTTGACGTTGGTCGTGCTGACCTAAGGTTACCACAAGCAGTGAGTGGCACCTAGCAGTGCATCGCTACTACCCAAGTCATCGGAATGGATATTGATATCGACATCCCCATCATCGCAACTAGGCACTGATGTATTATAGTGTTGGGAAACCCCGGGGATATTTTACAATTTTTCAGAGGTTTATGGATACAAATACATTGCGCAGCGAAAGAATATCCCTGAAACAGGCCAGTCCCAAAAACCCAGTGAAGATCGCATGCGAAGGAGTCGATACGATGAGATAGAAAATACCTAAAGCAACGTGAGGCTGATGTCGAAGTAGGCGCCCAAGCGTGCGCCCTCTGCAGTCTCACAAACACAGATGCCTCGAGCTCTCTTCTTCCTCCCCCGGTGCTAGCCTCGGGAAGAAGATCCAAGCCTTGTGCTTATTCCTCTAGCCTTGCGCCACCTCCAAGGTGTATGCGCCAAGAGGAAGATGAGGAGAAGGAAGTCGCCAAACACCACCAAGTTCCTCACGCCAAGAGGAAGAGAAGAAGGTGTGTTGTGGCTAGGGTTGGATGGAAGAAGAGTTGCGCCACTAGCCTCTTGCTTTTGCCCTCAAGAACTCGCCCTCTAGTGCTTGCCTCCTCTCTTGATCACGCCTCCAAGGAGAGAATTAGTATCTTGAGAGGGGCGGCTTGGGGGGTATATATAAGGCAAAGGGCGGCTTAATGTGTGGCCACCATTCAAATTGAATGTGCGGTTAGGAGAGAAAATAGGGAATTAAGTCCTAATCCAATTAGGACTTAATTTGGGAGACTTGATCATGTCCTAATCCAATTAGGACTGATGTGAACGGTTTGGTCAAGGCTAGGATTCATGTGGACGATTTGATCAAGCTTGATTCCTAATCCAATTAGGATTTGATCAAACTCAAGTCCTAATCCAACTAGGACTTTAAGTGGGCGGTTTTGATTAAGTCCTAACCCAATTAGGACTCTAATCACTTATTTGAATTAAATCCTAATCTAATTAGGACTCTTATTAAATCAAATAAATCAGCCCATAAAATACCATAAAATTAGGACTCTAATTAATTCGAATAATTAGCCCCAAGATTAATTTCAAACCTCATAATGCATAGGCGTTAACCCTAGTCTAACTAGGGTTAAGCACACGCCATGCACACGCCATCCCTTTTCTCCTCCTTAAGCCCATTAAGCCCAACTTATCAATGGGCCCAGCCCAATGTCCATTATGCATGTTAACCAAGCCCACGGATCCAATCCAATTTAACCCTAGGTCAAATGAGGCTAACCATGGTTAATATGCCGTAAATGGAAGTTGGCCCCAATAAATCTCTTCCATCTCATCAGGCCCATTGGCACTGATGAAATCTCCAAAATAGATCCGAGTTATCTAATAACTCGATCATAAGGCTTTCCGATCAATACGAGAACTCGAGTATCAAGGTGTGCGACCCTATAGGTTCCTCTGACGTTGGCAGTGCTGACCCATGGTCATCACAAGCAGTGAGTGGCACCTAGCAGTGCATCACTGCTACCCAAGTCATCGGAATGGATATCGACATCGACATCCCCATCATCGCAACCAGGTACAGATGCATTACAGTCTCATGGCTATGACTAAATCAGGTCTAACCTGGGTATGGCCATACACTTTCAGTCATAGAACCATAGAGGAGCTCTATGGATATCAAGCTTCCCTTAGGAAGGGGCAAATCCTATGTCTGTGCATTGACCATCTCATATGGGTCGTGACATGCCCAATGACAGCCGTTATTACCTCCCAACTACGGCAAGGCGTTAGGTTGTATCAAAGCATATCCCTAACCACATAGAATGGCCAATGACCTCAAGTCAAGGGATCAATGCATCTCTTATCACTTGTGAGGATAACTCGTGACACCAAGTCATTGTCTCACAGCGGGTCGGTCCAGTATATCTACCACTGATATACTCATATGCCTGCGTTAGCACCCCGTGCCTAACCAGCCCATATACCAGTCTTACAAGTACCATAGCTGTCCCATATCCACTAAGGTACATTGACTAGGGATAATAGTTTGAGCACAGATCCAATCTATCTCCAGGGACATTATCATATAAGTACATGTTCACAGATGTAAACAAATAATGATAACGACAATGTCAATATGATATAAATATCAATGTCAAGTAGTACAAGTAACGGACCAGAATTAGGTCCTTAGGGCATATACACCAACAATCTCCCACTTGCACTAAGATCTAGAGGTTGAGAAATCTTAACCCCATATCTCTAGCGTGACCATCATGCTTCTACTGCGCCAAAGCCTTGGTCAATGGGTCTGCTAGATTGTTCTCTGTGTCAACTCTGCTAATCTTGACATCACCTCTGTCTATAATCTCTCTGATCAGGTGAAATCTCTTGAGTATGTGTTTGGATTTTTGATGAGACCGTGGTTCCTTGGCTTGTGCAATTGCTCCATTGTTATCACAATAGATTTCAATGGGATCCACTGCACTTGGAACCACCTGAAGTTCAGAAATGAACTTCCTTATCCAAATAGCTTCTTTGGCTTCCTCAGAAGTGGCCACATACTCAGCCTCGGTTGTAGAATCAGCTATGGTGGATTGCTTGAAGCTCTTCCAGCATACAGCACCTCCATTTATCTTGAACACATAGCCGGCCTGCGATCTGAAGTTGTCAGGGTCAGACTGGAAAGACGCATCAGTGTAGCCCTGCATAGTGAGCTCTTCCTGTCCCCCATAGACCAAGAACAAATCCTTAGTTCTTCTCAGATACTTTAGGATGTTCTTTACAGCCACCCAATGCTATACTCCAGGATTGGATTGGTATCGGTTGGTTATGCTCACAGCATAAGCCACATCTGGTCTAGTACACAACATTGCATACATGATCGATCCTACTGCCGAAGCATAGGGCACTCGACTCATGTCATCCCTCTCAGCCTGTGTGGTGGGACACTGGTTCTTTGAGAGAGTAAGGTCATGTCTCACTGGAAGGTACCCTTTCTTGGATTGCTCCAAGCTAAACCTCTCCAGGACCTTATCAATGTATGTACTCTGACTAAGGGGCTAGGAGCTTCTTGGATCTATCCCTGTAGATCCTCACGCCTAGGATATAGGCGGCCTCCCCTAAGTCCTTCATCTCAAAACACTTCCCTAACCATGTTTTCACAGTTTGAAGACTAGGGATGTCGTTTCCGATGAGTAGTATGTCATCGACATACAAGACCAGAAAAGTCACCAAGCTCCCACTGAATTTTCTGTATACACAGGCGTCATCGACATACCTGATGAGTAGTATGTCATCGACATACCTGATGGGTTTTACCCCATCAGGTAACTCAACCAAATCCCAGACTTGGTTAGCTGACATGGAATTCATCTCGGATCGCATGGCCTCAAGCCATCTCTCGGAGTCCGGTCCACTGACCGCCTCATCATAAGTCCTGGGTTCATCCTCAATGATGAAGATCCCATCATGTTGGGTCGGCAGCGCCCCAAACCTCTCAGGTGCATGACGAATTCTCCCAAACCTACGTGGGGCCTGTGTCTGAGCCTCAGGTTGCCTAGCAACTGGTACAGGTGGCTCAGGTTCCATCTCTGTGTCTTGTGGTTGCACTTGGACCTCATCCAAGTCAAACTTCCTCCCACTAACTTCTTTCATGAGAAATTCTTTCTTTAGAAAGACAGCACCCGGAGCAACAAAAACTTTATTCTCGGTGGGAGCATAGAAATAGTAACCCTTAGTTTCCTTAGGGTACCCCACAAACACACATTTATCAGATCTAGGTTCTAGCTTGTTAGAATCTTGACGCTTGACATATACCTCGTATCTCCAGATCTTGATAAAAGATAGATTAGGGCGTCTCCCACTCCATACCTCATATGGAATCTTTGAGACACTTTTAGATGGAACGTTATTCAGTATTAGAGAAGCTGTCTCCAGTGCATGTCCCCAGAATGAGGGAGGTAGAGTTGTATGACTCATCATACATCGAACCTTGTCCAACAGAGTTCGATTTCTCCTTTCAGACACACTATTCCATTGGGGTGTTCTAGGAGGAGTGAGTTGGGATAAAATCCCACACTCTTTCAGATAGTCAAGAAACTCACCACTCAGGTACTTTTATGTTACATATAGAGTTAACTATAATCCATTGCATAAGGTACCCTTCATATTTGCAAATGAAAAAGAACATGATGTTAGGGAATACCGGGTGTAATTTAAAATTTTGCAGTCCCAGGACACAGCGGAAGGATCATTACACCCGAAACATATTCCGGTCCCAAGGATCCATGCGAGAGAGAAGACACAAGGATGTGTTAGAGATGTACCTCTTTTGCTTGTCTAGTTGCCGAAGCCATGTTGAAGACGATCAAGTGCTCGCCCTCTACAAGTATCCACGCGTCGACTCCTTGATCGTTGCTCCCTTCCACGATTGGTGCTAGCCTCGGGAAGAGAATCAAGCCTTCACCTCACTTGCGCCACCTTCAGGAGAACTTGCGCCATGGAGGGGATAGGGAAGATGCCACCAAGAACTTCCCTCTTCTTCTTTGCTAACGCCACCTTCAAGCAAGATGTGCCAATGGCAATGAGAGGGAGAGAGCTTGCGGCAATAGAAGGAGAAGCCACCAAGCCCAATATCTCTTTGCGCCAAGAAGAGGAGAAGAAGAAGAGGAGGTCTTTCGGCCACTTAGAAGAAGGTTGCGCCAAGCCTTTGTTGTCACCTTTTGCCCTTGCTCACGCCTCTCTATGTGTCCTCACACCTTCAAGGAGTCGAACTTTTTAAGGGGCGGTAAGGGGTCCTATAAATAGGACAAGAGGCGGCTAGGGCAAGGGCTAGGATCATGCCAAGTGTATGGCTAGGATGAAAAGGTTTGCGACAAGGAAAGTCTCCAAGACATTTCCTTAAACCTATTCAACCCTTCCTTATGCGCCAAGACCTTGTCTTGCGCCCCAAGCAATATATCAGCCCATGATATGCCTTAGAGGCATGCATTCCATCCAAGGAAGAAGGGCTAAGCGCAACAAGCAAGAGGTATTCGGCTAGGGTAAGGGTTTGGGTGTATGTAGTGTTTATGAGGTAAGGAAAGTCTCCAAGACTTTACCATAAATCTCACCCTACTTGTCATATGCGCCCAAGCTCTTTCCAAAAGAGTTTTCAAGCCATATCAGCCCCAACCCTTGCCATAGAGGCAAGGTTTCCATCAAAGGGGGAGGCGCCTAATGCTTCCTTATGAAGCAACATGCGCCCACTTCACCCCATTATGCCCTTGGCGCCAATGGGGTGAAACTCTTCCCCATTATACCCTTATTTGCTTATACCTCTTCTTGACAACTAGTTATTGGGCCTCATTGGATAATGAGCTAGCCCAAACTTCATGGCATGGATTGATTAAGCCATTGGATCCAACCCAATGCAACCCTAATCCAAATATGACCAATCTAGGTCAATTTCGGGTCAACCTGCCAAAAATGAAGTTTGGCTCCACTAACTTTCTTCCAACTCATCAGGCCCATTAGTGCTGATGAAATCTTCCAAATTGATCCAAGTTATCCAATAACTTGATCATAAGGCTTCTGATTAAAGCAACGTCAAGAGTCTATTGCGTGTGACCCCGTAGGATCCACATGACGATGGCAATGATGTAAACATCATAAGTAGTGAGAGGTATCTAGCAACACATCACTACTACACATGTCATAGGACTTAAGTCATTATGGCAACAACTCCTAACAAGCAACGAGGATTCCCATTGCATTATAGATCCCTTTGCCTAAACTGATATCCTGCTATTGGATTAGTCTCAAGTTTATCAATCCAATGCATTGGTCATGACTCAACTAGTGTGGCCACACATTCCTATCATGCACCAATAAGGTGGGGCGCCCCCAAGTGGATATCATGCTTCCAATAAGGAAGGGGCAAATCCTACTATTGGTCATCCATGTCTCTACGTGACTTATGACATGCCCAATGACAGTCGTTTTGGTTTCCCAATTACGGAGAGACGTAAGACTGCATCAAAGCATATCCATCATCAAATTTAGACATGAATACCTCAAGTCTAAGGATCAATACAAACCTCTTGCATGTGAGATTGACTTGTTGACTAGACAAGTCAATCCTCACAGTGGATCAATCCAGTGCATCCAATGCACTTGTATGTCTGCGTTACTATGCCCCGCACCTAACCAGCCCATACACCAGTCTCACATGTACCAAAGCTGTCCCATATCTGCTAAGGTACCTTGTCTGGGGATAGCTTATGAGAATGGATCCAATCCAAACTCCTGGGACATTATTTATGCAACTCAATACATCAACGCAGGTAGAGAAGTCTGTACAATAACGACCATGCCTATATAAAGAGTAATAGTTCTATCAAAGTACATTCAAACAATCCATGACCATGTCCATACATTGGTCTTCAGGGCATATACACCAACATATGAGTCCTCTTTTATTTCAAATTTAAATTCTTTCCTTGCTAAGCAAGAAAAAGATACAATGTTTTGGTAAAAGAAGGTACATCATAGCAATTATTCAACTCTAATAGAAGTCCAGAAGGCAGGGAGAGAGTCAAAATTCCTACAGCAATAGCAGCAACCTGTGCCCTGTTCTCAACTCGTAGGTTATTCTCTCTAGGCCACACTAATCTATTTTTCTTGAGCCCCTGGATATTTGTATAAATATGAGCTCCACATGCGGTATCCAAACCCATGACATAAAAATAGAAAAGTTGACTTCAGTAACATAATTACCTGAGCTAGAAGCTAAGGCCAAGCCTTTCTTCTCCTCATTCTGAAGTTGCTTGCAGTCCCTCCTCCAGTGACCCTGCTCGCCACAGTGGAAGCACCTCTGGTCCTTTGACTTCTTTGCCTTTTTCTTCAGTGATTTGGTAGGACCCTTGGCACTGCCTTTGGCATGTGCCTTACCCTTTTTCTTCATCTTCTTGGCCGTAGGGACCAAAAGAACAGAATTAGGTTTGGTCTTTACCATCTCGCGCTCGGCTGTCTGGAGCATATTCATCAATTCCTCCCGTGTGCACTCAATCCGGTTCATGTTGAAATTTATGATAAACGGACTAAAGCTAGGGGGCAGGGAATGCAGAATAAGATCCACAACCAGCTCATTATCTATGGCATGTCCTAGCCTTCTGAGATGATCCACATTCCCAATCAACTTGAGAACATGGGGTCTCACTGGTGCACCCTTAGATAACTTACACCGAAAGACTGCTTTGACGGTGTCAAATCTCTCAGTTCTAGCCTAAGCCTCGAACATCTGTTTCAAATGAGTGATCATCTGAAAAGCGTTCTGCTCCTCATATTGCACCTGAAGTTCAGGTGCCATAGTGGCCAGCATGAGACATGATACCTCCATAGAGTCATCCTGATGCTTTCTAAAAGCATCTCTATCTGCCGCTCGGGCATTAGGCAGAGGAGGTGCTGGAAGAGCCTGCTCTAGGACATACAGCTTCTTCTCGAGCTTGAGGACTATCCTCAAGTTCCGATGCCAGTCCATAAAGTTGGTTCCAACCAACTTATCCTTATCAAGGAGTGATCACAGTGTTAATCCGCTATTGTTCGTTGCCATTGTTCTACAACAATCAAGAAACAGCAGATTAGTACTACTTCAAATCATTTAAACTGGACTTGTTTTAAATGATTATAGCTCCCACTATTTTAATCGAATTGACAACCCACAAAGTCAATTGGGAAATCTGAGATTTCGTAGTGAGATGGGATCCTTATTCCACATGAGGCTTCGCGTCCCACGAAGGTGGGATGAGATGCACAAAGTGACCCATCCTTCCTAAGGTGGGCACGCCGGCCGATTGCTCCAAGCAATTCCCGTTATCGAAATTGTCCAGGCATTTCATGTCCAGCGAGGGCTGGATACAGCATGAAACCCTAACCTCTCAACGATGCCTCTAGACTTTCATCATGTGCCCAGCACATATGAACTTCTAGTCAAGTCCATTCCTAACTGTTATGCCCAGGGCCAACGAGTTTCCTTGCGAAGGCGCGCCCGGTTAAAACGGACTGGGGAAACCATTGCCACCACACACCTTCTAAAGATAAGTGGGTGTGTCCCACGAGGGTGGGAAACAGTTCACAACACCATTGATCAATAGCTTGATGAGGGCTACGCATTAGAAGGCTACTAGACTTGATATTTAGAATGAGGGTTTTTGAGGTCTCATTTAGTTTTATCTTATGTCTAGCATTATAGGCATGCAATCCTATAGTGATAACATAACGATAAAACATCACAGGCATGCTTTAGCAGATATGTTTGAAAACAGTAAAAGAATGATGTGATCATGACCTATTCAAGACATTGAACCAACCCATGCCAAGAAGGAGGCTCAACTCTTGATCTAGGACTCAAGCCCCAAGACTAGACCTAGCCGACCTCTATCTTGAACTTCAAGGTTGGCTCCAAGGTCCTCCAAAGGTGAATCACCATCTTGCAAGTTCCAACATAGCTAGCTCACAAGCCCTAAGGCTCGGCCACTAAGCAACCTTGCACCATCTTGCATGCGCCACCAATCCAAGTAGGGTGCTTGTTGCGCCACCATCCAAGATGCGCCACCAAGCTCCTTCCCTTAATCTTCATCTTAATTTTACTAAAATAAAGAAAAAGATGGCACGCAGGCCGCACAAGGATACATCACAGGCATGCAAGGGGGCTTGACTCATGATCACAACAATATGCACAATCAAGGTATTTACACATGCAATTCTACATGCTCATGAAAAACATAAAATCTCAAATTTTACTTTTTCATAAAACCAGTTTCTTTTCCTCATCTTCTTCTCACAAATCTTTCAGTTATTTGCGATTAACTTTCATGATGATTTCAAAGATCCTTTCGGCTGGTAATTTTGTCAAATCAAGAGACCCGGCCAGTCCGAAGACACAATGCCTGTCCTACTTGACAAAACCACGTGCGCCTTTGATCCTTAAATCATGCAAGAAAAATAACCCAAAAATCCAAAAGAAACTGAAAAGGTGATAGAAACAAGAAACCCTAATTCTTCCTATTTTTAGAAAAATCGTTTGTTATGCAATTTGCAATTTTCGAAAATTGGAATATGGCATGTGAGCATGAAAAACATGAAAAGCATGAAGAACATCGTTTGAGTTTCGCAAGTCGCTCTGATACCACTGTTGGGAAACCCCGGGGATATTTTACATTTTTTCAAAGGTTTATGGACACAAATACATTGCGCAGCGGAAGAATATCCCCGAAACAGGCCAGTCCCAAAAACCCAGTGAAGATCGCATGTGAAGGAGTCGACATGATGAGATAGAAAATACCTAAAACAACGTGAGGCTGATGTCGAAGTAGGCGCCCAAGCGTGCGCCCTCTGCAATCTCACACACGCGGATGCCTCGAGCTCTCTTCTTCCTCGTCCGGTGCTAGCCTCAGGAAGAAGATCCAAGCCTTGTGCGTATTCCTCTAGCCTTGCACCACCTCCAAGGTGTATGCGCCAAGAGGAAGATGAGGAGAAGGAAGTCGCCAAACACCACCAAGTTCCTCACGCCAAGAGGAAGAGAAGAAGGTGTGTTGCGGCTAGGGTTGGATGGAAGAAGAGTTGCGCCACTAGCCTCTTGCTTTCGCCCTCAAGAACTCGCCCTCTAGTGCTTGCCTCCTCTCTTGATCACGCCTCCAAGGAGAGAATTAGTATCTTGAGAGAGGCGGCTTGGGGGTATATATAAGGCAAAGGGCGGCTTAATGTGTGGCCACCATTCAAATTGAATGTGCGGCTAGGAGAGAAAATAGGGAATTAAGTCCTAATCCAATTAGGACTTAATTTGGACGACTTGATCATGTCCTAATCCAATTAGGACTGATGTGAACGGTTTGATCAAGGCTAGGATTCATGTGGACAATTTGATCAAGCTTGATTCCTAATCCAATTAGGATTTGATCAAACTCAAGTCCTAATCCAACTAGGACTTTAAGTGGGCGGTTTTGATTAAGTCCTAATCCAATTAGGACTCTAATCACTTATTTGAATTAAATCCAAATCTAATTAGGACTCTTATTAATTCAAATAAATCAGCCCATAAAATCCCATAAAATTAGGACTCTAATTAATTCAAATAATTAGCCCCAAGATTAATTTCAAACCTCATAATGCATAGGCGCTAACCCTTTTCTCCTCCTTAAGCCCATTAAGCCCAACTTATCAATGGGCCCAGCCCAATGTCCATTATGCATGTTAACCAAGCCCACAGATCCAATCCAATTTAACCCTAGGTCAAATTGGGCTAACCATGGTTAATATGTCGTAAATGGAAGTTGGCCCCAATAAATCTCTTCCATCTCATCAGACCCATTGGTGCTGATGAAATCTCCAAAATAGATCTGAGTTATCTAATAACTCGATCATAAGGCTTTCCGATCAATACGAGAACTTGAGTATCAAGGTGTGTGACCTTGTAGGTTCCTTTGACGTTGGCAGTGCTGACCCATGATCATCAAAAGCAGTGAGTGGCACCTAGCAGTGCATCACTGCTACCCAAGTCATCGGAATGGATATCGACATTGACATCCCCATCATCGCAACCAGGTACAGATGCATTACAGTCTCTTTGCCGAACTGATATCCGATTGGTCAAGTGTATCACCACTTGTTTCCATCCAATCTCATGGCTATGACTAAATCAGGTCTAACCTGGGTATGGCCATACACTTTCAGTCATAGAACCATAGAGGAGCTCCATGGATATCAAGCTTCCCTTAGGAAGGGGCAAATCCTATGTCTGTGTATTGACCTTCTCATATGGATCGTGATATGCCCAATGACAACCGTTATTACCTCTCAACTACGGCAAGGCATTAGGTTGTATCAAAGCATATCCCTAACCACATAGAATGGCCAATGACCTCAAGTGAAGGGATCAATGCATCTCCTATCACTTGTGAGGATAACTCGTGACACCAAGTCATTGCCTCACAGCGGGTCGGTCCAGTATATCTACCACTGATATACTCATATGCCTGCGTTAGCACCCCGTGCCTAACCAGCCCATATACCAGTCTTACAAGTACCATAGCTGTCCCATATCCACTAAGGTACATTGACTAGGGACAATAGTTTGATCACAGATCCAATCTGTCTCTAGGGACATTATCATATAAGTACATGTTCGCAGATGTAAACAAATAATGATAACGACAATGCCAGTATGATATAAATATCAATGTCAAGTAGTACAAGTAACGGACCATGTTACGACCCGCTTAGTAAGCAAACTATTTATTAACTTGGTGAGCCGATTTGCAACGTGGCTCAATCTATTAAAATGCTTAAGCCCAAGTTAACAATAGCAAGCTCACTAAGCCTTATAAACCACATAATAGTTTCTCCCACTTGCAATGTGGGACTATACTCGGGGTATTACAATCTCCCCCACTTAAGGCTTGGCGTCCTCGTCAAGCCCAAACCTTAACACATGCCCAAGAATCATCCCTTAGTCGGCAGCATGTGAGGTCAGCCCAAAGGTGGCTCCACCATCCTCGGTAGCCCTTTCCTATTGGCCTCTCACCATGCTTAAGACTAAGTTTTGCTCTGATACCATTTGTTATAACCCACTTAGTAAGCAAGCTATTCATTAACTTGGTGAGCCGATTTGCAACGTGACCTAATTTATTAAAATGCTTAAGCCCAAGTTAACAATAGCAAGCCCACTAAGCCTTATCTACCATATAATCTCTTCTCCCACTTCCAATGTGGGACTAAACTCGGGGTATTACAATCTCCCCCACTTAAGACTTGACGTCCTCGTCAAGCCCAAACATTAACACATGCCCAAGAATCATCCCTTAGTCGGCAGCATGTGAGGTCAGCCCAAAGGTGGCTCCACCATCCTCGGTAGCCCTTTCCTATTGGCCTCTCACCATGCTTAGGACTAAGTTTTGCTCTGATACCATTAAAATAACCCACTTAGTAAGCAAGCTATTCATTAACTTGGTGAGCCGATTTGCAACGTGACCTAATTTATTAAAATGCTTAAGCCCAAGTTAACAATAGCAAGCCCGCTAAGCCTTATCTACCATATAATCTCTTCTCCCACTTCCAATGTGGGACTAAACTCGGGGTATTACAGACCAGAATTAGGTCCTTAGGGCATATACACCAACATATAGTCCCTTTACCATACTGATATCCGATTGGACAAATGTGTCACCACTTGTTTTAACCCAATCACATGGTTATGACTAAATCAGGTTCTCACTTGGGTATGGTCATACACTTTCAGTCATAGAACCATAAGGGGCCCTGTGGATATCAAGCTTCCCTCAGGAAGGGGCAAATCCTCTATCTGTCAATTGATCTTTTCATATGGGTCATGACATACTCAATGACAACCGTTATGACCTCCCAACTATGGCGAGATGTTAGGTTGTATCAAAGCATGTCCCTTACCACATAGAAGAGTCAATGACCTCAAGTTTAGGGATCAACACATCTCCTGTCACTTGTGAGGATAACTCATGACATCAAGTCATTGCCTCACAGCGGGTCGATCTAGTATATCTACCACTGATATACCCATATGTCTGCATTAGCGTTTCGTACCTAACCAGCCCATATATCAGTCTCTCATGTACCATAGCTGTCTCATATCTACTAAGGAAGTTGACTGGGGACAAAAAGTATGAGCACAAATTCAATCTGTCTCCAGGGACATTATCACATAAGTACACATTCGTAGATGTAAATAAATGATGATAACGATAATGCTAGAATGATATATAAATGTCAATGTTAAGTAGTACAATAATGGACCAATATTAGGTCCTAGGGCATATACACCAACAATCTCCCACTTGCACTAAGACCTAGAGGTTGAGGAATCTCAACCCCATATCTCTAGCGTGACCATCATGCTTCTGCTGCGCCAAAGCCTTGGTCAATGGGTCTGCCAGATTGTTCTCTGTGTCAACTCTACTAATCTTAACATCACCTCGATTAATGATCTCTCTAATCAGGTGAAATCTCCTGAGTATGTGTTTGGACCTTTGATGAGACTGTAGTTCCTTTGCTTGTGCAATCGCCCCATTGTTATCACAATAGAGCTCAATGGGATCCACAATAGTTGGAACCACTTGAAGATCAGAAGCAAACTTCCTTATCCAAATAGCTTCTTTGGCTACCTCAGAAGCGGCAACATACTCAACCTCGGTCGTAGAATCTGCTATGGTGGATTGCTTGAAGCTTTTCCAGCAAACAGCTCCTCCATTCAATTTGAACACATAGCCGGCCTGGGATCTAAAGTCGTCTGGGTTTGACTGGAATGGTGCATCTGTGTAGCCCTGAACACTGAGCTCTTCCTGTCCTCCATAGACCAAGAACAGATCCTTAGTTCTTCTCAGATACTTCAGGATGTTCTTTACTGCCACCCAGTGCTGCAGACCTGGATTGGATTGGTATCGGTTGTTTATGCTCATAGCATAAGCCACATCTGGTCTAGTACATAACATTGCATACATGATCGAGTCTACTACCAAAGCATAGGACACTCGACTCATGTCATCCCTCTCGGCCTATGTGGTGGGACACTGGCTCTTCGAGAGAGTAAGGCTATGTCTCACTAGAAGATATCTTTTCTTGGATTGCTCCAAGTTAAACCTCTCCAGGACCTTATCAATGTAGGTACTTTGACTAAGGGCCAAAAGCCTCTTGGATCTATCCCAGTAGATCCTTATGCCTAAAATATAGGCGGCCTCCCCTAAGTCCTTCATCTCAAAACACCTCCCTAACCATGTCTTTACAGAGTTAAGACTAGGATGTCGTTTCCGATGAGTAGTATGTCATCGACATACAAGACCAGAAAAATCACCAAGCTCCCATTGAATTTTCTGTACACACAGGCATCATCTTCACTTTGATAAAGCCATAGTCTCTCACAGCTTCATCAAATTGAAGATTCCAACTTCGAGATGCTTGCTTTAATCCATAAATGGATCTCTTTAGCCTACAGACCTTATTGGCATCTGTAGGATGGATGAAGCCATCAGGTTGTGTCATGTACACATCCTCAGTCAGTTTCCCATTAAGGAACGTTGTCTTAACATCCATCTGTCATATCTCATAGTCATGATATGCAGCTATAGCAAGTAGAATCCAAATGGATTTGATCATGGCAACTGGTGAAAAAGTTTCATCATAGTCCACCCCGTGGTCCTATTTGAATCCTTTAGCCACAAGTCTTCCTTTATAGGTAACTATATTGCCATCCATGTCAGTCTTCCTCTTGAAGACCCATTTACACCCTATGGGTTTTACCCCATCAAGTAGCTTAACCCAATCCCATACTTGGTTAGCTGACATGGAATCCATCTTGGATCGCATGGCCTCAAGCCATCTCTCGGAGTCTGGTCCACTGACCGCCTCATCATAGGTCCTGGGTTCATCCTCAATGATGAAGATCCCGTCGTGTTGAGTCGACAGTGACCCATACCTCTCAGGCGCACAACGAATCCCCCTAGACCTACGTGGGGCCTGTGTCTGAGCCTTATGTTGCCCAGCAACCAGTGCAGGTGGTTTAGATTCCATCTCTGTGTCTTTGTGGTTGTACTTAGACCTCGTCCAAGTCAAACTTCCTCCCATTAACTTCTTTCAAGAGAAATTATTTCTCTAGAAAGACAGCACCCCGAGTAACAAAAATTTTGTTCTCGGTGGAAACATAGAAGTAGTATCCTTTAGTTTCCTTAGGATACCCCACAAACACGCATTTATCAGATCTGGGCTCTAGCTTGCTAGAATCCTGACATTTGACATAAGCCTCACATCCCCAGATTTTGATAAAAAAGAGGTTATGGTGTCTCCTACTCCATAGCTCGTATGGTATCTTGGAGACACTCTTATATGGAATGTTATTCAGTATAAGAGAAGCTGTCTCAAGTGCAAAACCCCAGAATGAGGGTGGTAAAGTTGCATGACTCATCATGGATCGAACCATGTTCAACAAGGTTCTATTTCTCCTTTCAGACACACCATTCCATTGAGGTGTTCTAAGAGGAGTGAGTTGGGATAAGATCCCACACTCTCTCAGATTGTCAAAGAACTCACTGCTCAGGTACTCTCCACCACGATCTGACTAAAGAGTTTTAATGGATCTACCAAGCTGGTTCTCTACTTCATGTCTGAACTCCTTAAATTTCTCAAAGGATTCAGATTTATGTCTCATCAAATAGACATAACCATATCTACTGAAATCATCAGTAAATGCGATGAAGTAGTTGTACCCTCCTCTGGCTTGTTACCGAATCGCCCACACACATCACTGTGTATAAGATCCAATAAACCTCCTGCCCTCTCACCTATCTTGGTGAAGGGCACCTTTGTCATCTTCCCTAATAAATAAGGCTCACAAGTATCAAATTCCTGCAAGGAACTTGAATCTAACAACCCATTTGCATGGAGTTGTTGAATGCGATTCTTGTTTATATGGGCTAATCGACAATGCCGTAGGAAAGCACCAATTGAACCACTTAGTTTGGTCCTCTTACTATTTATATTACAAAAAGAGATATCCATGTCCAAGACATATAAACCATTGCATAAAGTACCCTTCCCATAAAACATATTTGCAAATGTAAAACGAGTGTTCTCTTTTATTTCAAATTTAAAACCTTTCCTTGCTAAACAAGGAATGGATACAATATTTTTGGTAAGAGAAGGTACATAATAGCAATTATCTAACTCTAACTGAAGTCCAGAAGGCAAGAAAAGAGTCAAAATTCCTACAGCAATAGCAGCAACTTGTGCTCCATTTCCAACCCGTAGGTCAATCTCTCCAGGCCGCACCGATCTACTTTTCTTGAGCCCCTGCATATTTGTACAAATATGAGCTCCGCATGCAGTATCCAATACCCATGACATAGTAGTAGAAAGGTTGACTTCGGTAACATAAATACCTGAGCTTGAAGATAAGGCCTTGTCTTTCTTCTTCTCATTCTGAAGTCGCATCATGTCCTTTATCATGTGAGGTGATCATTCACATGAGCAGCACTTGTTATTCCTGATCCTTTCCATCTTTATTTTCAGTCCCTTGGTCAAACCTTTCGCCTCACCACACTGAATATCTACTTTAGGAGGATTGAGCCTAACCAATTCATCAAAGAGCTGCTTTAGATTAGAAATAATCTTAGAGGCACTCTTAGATTCATATTGCCCTCGAAACTCAGGTGACATGTTGGTTAGCATCAAATTAGCAACCTCCAAAGTATCAGCCTGATGCTTATTATAAGCATCCTTCTCAGCCGCTAAGGCCGAGCATGGAAGTGGCTCAGGAATACGCTGCTCAAGGACATAAAGCTTCCTCTCGAGCTTGATCACGATTCTCAAGTTCACATACCAATCCATCAAGTTGGATCCAACCAACTTATCCTTCTCAAGGATTGATCGCAGTGACCATCCGCTATTATTTTTCACCATTGTTCTACAACAATCAAGAAACAATAGATTAGTACTACTTCAAATCATTTAACTTGGACTTGTGTTAAATGATTATGACTCCCACTATTTTCATCGAATTGACAACCAACAAAGTCAATCGGGAAATTTGAGATTTCCTAGTGAGATGGGATCCGTATTCCACATGAGGCTTTGCGTCCCACGAGGGTGGGATGAGATGTACAAAGTGACCCATGCTTCTTAAGGTGGGCACACCGACCGATTGCACTTGGCAATTCCTCTTATTGAGACAGTCTAGGCATTTCATGTCCAGCGAGGGCTGGATACAGCATGAAACCCTAACTTCTCAATGATGCCTCTAGAGTTCCATTATGTGCCCAGCACATGTGAAAATCTAGTCAAGTCCATTCCTAACCGTTATGCCTAGGGCCAATGAGTTTCCTTGCAAAGGCATGCCTAGGGTAAGACTGGACTGGGGAAACCATTGTCACTACACACCTTCTAAAGATAAGTGGGTGTGTCCCACGAGGGTGGGAAATAGTGTACAACACCACTGATCGATAGCTTGATGAGGGCTACGCGTTAGAAGGCTACTAGACTTGATATATTTGATTGAGGGTTTTTGAGGTCTCATCCTCTTAGTTTTATCTTATGTCTAATATTACAGGCATGCAATCCTACAGTGAGAACATAAAGATAAAACATTCTTTAGCAGATAAGGAAAGCAGTAAAAGGGTGATGTGATCATGGCCCATTCAAGACATTGAACAAGCCCATGCCAAAAGGGATTCAATTCTTGACCTAGGACTCAAGCCTCTAAAAACTAGACCTAGCCTAGCTGACCTCTAGCTTGATCTTCAAGGTTAGCTCCAAGGTCCACCACACCATGATTTAGCTCTCAAACCCTAGAGGTAGTTCTAGGGAAACCTTAGAAGCACACCCCATGGTTCGGCTAATGCCATGGGTCCTCCTCCAAGGAAGATGCACCACCTTTGTTGAAGCTTGTTGCGCCATCAATTATGTAGGATGCACCCCCTTAATCTTCATCTTGAATTTTACAAAATAAAAGAAAAAGAATGGCGGCACGCAGGCCTCACAAGAATACATCGCAGGCATGCAACTAGGGCTTGACTAGTGATCACAACATCATGCACAAACAAGGTACTTACTCATGCAATTTTATATGCTCATGAAAAACCTAAAATCTAAAATTTTATTTTCTTATAAAACATGTCTTTCTTCCTCTTCTTCTTATCACAGATCTTTTGATTATCTGAGATTATGTTTCATCATGATTTTATAGATCCTTTCAGCTGGCAATTTTGTCAGATCAAGAGACCCGGCTAGTCCGAAGACACAATGCCCATCCTACTTGACAAAATTGTGTGCGCCTTCGATCTTAAGTCAATCAGAAAAATAATCATCCAATAATCAAAAAGAAATTGAGTAGAGGATTGGAAGCAAAGACCTATAATTTTTCCTACTTAGAAAGATCGTGAGCATGGCATATGCAATTTGCGAAAATTAGATATGACATGTGAGCATAGAAAAGCATGAAAAATATCGTTCGAGGCTCGCAAGTCGCTCTGATACCACTGTTGGGAAACCCCAGGGATATTTAAAAAAATTTTCATAGAAAGCACACCGGAAGAATAACCCCGAAATAGGCCAGTCCCATAAACCTAGTGAAGATCGTCATGCGAGGGAGTCAACATGATGAGATGAGAAGGTACCTTGAAGCAATTTGAGACAATGTCGATGTAGGCGCCCAAGTGTGTGCCCTCTACAGTCTCACACACACGGATGCTTCGAGTCTTCTTCTTCGACGCCCGGTGCTAGCCTCGGGAAGAAGATCCATGCCAAGGGAGTTCCTCTTGAACACTTGCGCCAATCACCAAGGTGGGGAAGTGCCAAGGGAAGAAGAGGAAGAAGATCTCTTTAGTTTTGATGGAAGAAGAGGAGAAAATCTCTAGGAACCCCAAGCTTTCACCCCTCCACTTGTCTCCATGCCTCCAAGAGGAATTAGTGCCATGAGAGGGGCGGGCTAGGGTCTCTTTTATAGAGATCATGTGTGGCTTGGAGAAGAATTAGGAGAGCATGATTTTAGGAATTAATTAATTAAATCCTAATCCAATTAGGACTCTAATTAATTAATTAATTAGCCCCTATTTTATCTCAAATGATTAATTCAAAATCAACTTTTATTAATCACATGATACTAATTAAGGCATAGGCGCTAACCCTAGTCTAACTAGGGTTAAATATGCACTTACCTTTTCTTCTCCTTAAGCCCAATTAACTTATCAGTAAGCCCAACTATATAATGGGCCTAGCCCAAGGTCCATTATGCATGTTAATCAACCCATTGGATCCAATCCAATTTAACCCAAGGTCAAACGAGGTTAACCATGGTTAATTTGGTCAATATGCCAAAAATGAAAGTTGGCCTTAATAAGTTTCTTCCATCTCATTAGGCTCATTGGCGCTAATGAATCTCCCAAATAGATCTGAATTAGCCAATAACTCGATCCAAAGGCTATCCGATCAATACAAAAACTCGAGCATCAAGGTGTGCGACCCTGTAGGTTCTTTTGATGTTGAAATTACTGACCTAAGGTCACTACAAGCAGTGAGTGGAACCTAGCAGTGCATCGCTGCTACCCAAGTCATCGGAATGGATATTGACATCGACATCCCCATCATCGCAACTAGGCACTGATGTATTATAGTCCCTTTGCCATATTGATATCCGATTGGACAAATGTGTCACCACTTGTTTTAACCCAATCATATGGTTATGACTAAATCAGGTTCTCACCTGGGTATAGCCATACACTTTCAATCATAGAACCATAAGGGGCCCTGTGGATATCAAGCTTCCCTCATGAAGGGGCAAATCCTCTATCTATCAATTGATCTTCTCATATTGGTCGTGACATACTCAATGACAAACGTTATGACCTCCCAACTACGGTGAGCTGTTAGGTTGTATCAAAGCATGTCCCTAACCACATAGAAGAGTCAATGACCTCAAGTCTAGGGATCAACACATCTCCTGTCACTTGTGAGGATAACTCATGACACCAAGTCATTGCCTCACAGCGGGTCGATCTAGTATATCTACCACTGATATACCCATATGTCTGCGTTATCATTTCGTACCTAACCAACCCATATACCAGTCTCTCATGTACCATAGCTGTCCTATATCTACTAAGGTACTTGGCTGGGGACAAAAAGTTTGAGCACAGATCCAATCTGTCTCCATGGACATTATCACATAAGTACACATTCGCATATGTAAACAAATGATGATAATGACAATCCCATAATGATATATAAATATCAATTTAAGTAGTACAATAATAGACCAATATTAGGTCCTAGGGCATATACACCAACAACCAGTGACTTAGAGCTCAACCTACGTTTATATGATATTGAAGACTAATTCTTGGATGGTGAATTTAATGAAGATGAGACTAGCTATATTTCACACACCACTACTATTATAATATATGCTTTGTTCCAACCCTAGCTCACAACGGATCGAGAGAGAACTAGTATTTTCTCTACTTTAAATGCAATAGCCACACTTGTAAAGTGGTTAGCAACAGTAGCCTCAATGTGGTATCATGCATGTTAACGGTTGGCATATATGTAAAGAGTAGATATTGGATGATTATTCTAGCATATATTGTATCAGTTAGTTTTAATAAATAGATTATTGTTATTATATTTACTTTATATATATGAACTATAAGAAATTATTATGAGGCCTTCAAAATAGTATGATCATTTTTAAATGTCTTTATTGAAGTATTATTATGGATTGAGATAATAATAATACACAAAGACTAACATGTATTATGTCTAATGACAAAAAGTTACTATGATATGAGATATTAAATCAATTCATGAGTACATATTGATGAATGATGTATTGGACAGACCCCTTTTGAAAATGTTAGAGGGATTTTAGATGAGTATCATAAGCATTCACATTGAGACAATGATGTATGTGATCAATATACTTGATGTCATCGTAGATTTCAACATGACTAGTCGTATATAATTATAATAGGAAATTACAGGGGATGTTTGACACAATCAAGAGCGAAATTAGGGCCTAATTTGAATTGGATATAGCCTTCATAAACGTTAACACCCCCCTCTCAAACTAGACATGATGTAAGTAGATGCATTTTGGAACAAAGAATGTTAAAAGCGATCCATAGTGGGTGGCTTTGTAAGATCAACAATCTAATTTGTTGTAGAAATATGTGACAAAGAGATAGTATGCTCCCTATGGTGATGTCGAGTAAAATAATAATCTATCTCAATATGGTTGATTCTTTTATGAAAGACATTATTCTTTGTAATTCGAATAGTACTTTTACTATCACATAATATAGGCGTAGGATGTGAAATATTAACAACTATATCAATGAGCAACTAACATAGCTGAGCAAGAGCTTGATATTCTACTTCAACACTATATCTAAAAACAATATGCTACTTTTTACTCTTCCAAGAAATAAGAAAAACACATAATTCAATAATATAGTTTTTATCATGAGATCACATACGCAATCTATATTAGCAAAAAGGCTTAAAGAATTGAAGCTAATAGTGTATACTTTAAACCATGATGTAGAGCTCCTTTGATATCCCATAGTATTCAAAGCATAGCATAATAGTATATTGATCTTGGAAAGGCCATAAATTGACTTCCAAAATGAACAATATAACCTATATTCGAGTGAGTAATTGTAAGATGGAGACTGCTAACTAACTAACTATAGTGAGTAAGATTCTCAAGAAAAGTTCCTTTAGTTGGCAAAAGTTTTATATTAAAAGCATATCTGGATTGAGATAGAAATTTTCATCTGATATGTAGTTTACCTCCATACCAAAGAAATATTGAATATGACCAAGATCTTTCATTTCAAATGAAGTAGAAAAATAATCTTTGGTTTTTTTGAAATCCTTAGATTTCACTTTCACTAATCACCACATCATCTACATAGAGGATAAAAGGATATCTTGTGCAAACCATGATCTTGGAGCTTGTTTGAGATAGAACATTATATTTGCAAACTTGATTAGAATCATGAAGTAATCATGGGGTTAGTGTCATATATACTTCTTCTTTAAAATCTCTATGGAGGAAGACGTTTTTTACATCTAATTGATAAAAAGGCCATTGTTGACAATAAACAACAACAATAAGAGTTCTAAATAGATATCATTCGGATAATAGAAGTGAATGTTTCTTGATAATCGATACCATATTCTTGTATAAAGCCTTAAGTCAAAAGATGAGCTTTATACATTTCAAGAGTTTTATCAGTTTTGTTTTAATTTTATACACTCGTTTGGAGCCAACAACAATTTTACTAGTGGGAAGGGGGTACTAGATATCAAATATTTATTCTCATCAGTCTTTTTAATATATAGACAATTATTTAACTCATTAATTTGAAATCCAAATGAAACTATTACTTTATCCAAATTTTCATGCCATTGTTTAGGAGCTTGTATAAGTCCATACAATGACCAAACTAGTTTACATACTTTATTTTCAAATCCATGTGAAATGAATACTTCACATTGGTACATATAAAATTTCTTCTACTATATCTTTATGTAGAAAAGAAAATTTCACATCTATTTGGTGTACAAACAAGTTATGGATGAAACTAAATGCAAGTATAACACTTATGGTAGTTATTTTTGCTATAGGTGCATAAGTTTCAAAGTAGACAATACCAACTTTTTGTCTAAAGCTGCAAACTACTAATCACACCTTGTAATTTCTACTGATCTAGTAGTTTTTATTTCTTTTTAAATAACTACCTCTATCCTAAAGTTTATTACTAGAAGATAAATCAGTGAGAATCCCAGTATGATTAATTAGGATTACTTTTATCTCACTATGAATTATGTCCTTCCAAAAAGGAGCATCGGGAGAGTTAATAGCATTTTGATAAGAACTATATGTGTCTTCAATTAAATAGGTTATGAAGTCATCGCCAAAATTCATTTCAACTCTGACTCTATAGCTCTATCTAGGTTCAGAAGGTCGAATAGGATTTGTAACTATAGGTGTTGAAGCTGTTTTTGGTTGATTTGAAGTTAATTGAATACTTGATGAAATTTTATCTTTGAATGGAAATATATTTTCAGAAAATGAATCATCTTTTGATTTAATTAATATGTTATTTTAAATTTCAGATATTTTAGAATTAATTACAAAGAATTTATAAGTGTTACTATCTAAAGAATAACCAACTAGGACAACATCTTTGGTTTTAGGACCTAATTTTCTCTTTTTAGGTTCAGGTATATTAACCTTAGCAAGGCATTCACATATTTAAAGAAAATTAAGTCTTGGCTTATAACCCTTCCAGAGTTCATAAGGGGGTGACATCTTTATCTTTTAAAGGGATTCTATTAAGAATGAAGCATAAAGATCGTAATACTTCTCCCCAAAGATTTTGAGATACTCTTGAACTTAACGTCATGAAATTAACCATGTTAAGGAGAGTCCTATTTTTTCTTTCAGCCACAGTATTTGATTGTGTTGAATAAGAAGGTGTTACTTGATGAATTATGCCATAATCTTGACAAAATAATGTGAATTCATTAGACTTATATTCACCTCTACTATCTGATCTAATTATTTTTATCCTTTTATCTTATTGATTTTTAACTTCAGCTTTGAATATTTTAAATTTATTTAATACTTCATCTTTAGCTTTAATAAAATAAGTATAACAATATTGTGAACTGTCATCAATAAATGTTACAAAATATTTATTATCTCCTCTTATAAGAGTTGAAGTAGAATCACAAACATCGCTATGAATTAATTCTAGAATTTGTGACTTTCTATATTCATCTGATTTGACTGATTTCCTATGTTGTTTAGCTTTAGCACATATTTCACAATTTAGATTTACTTTAGAATTTATTTTAGGAATTAATTATAAATTTATTATTTTTTAATTGATTTAAAATTAATACATCCAAGGCTTCTATGCTAAATACCATTTAATTATAAATTTATGACAACAGAGGATGAAGAAAATGGATCTTTATTATTTAACAAGGAATTACATTTATTTTGAATAGTCCTTCTTAAATGAACCCTTTACAAATAAAACTATATAGTTTGGTAATTACACTAATTAAATTCTTCCTCACATCTAGAACTAGTAGAACATTGTTGAGAACTAATGTCTTCTTAGAAGTAAACTTCAAGTTGACATTTCCATGTCTAGCACATTCAAAGATGTTACATTGCTCATTATTACACTTTCTCCGCATGTGTTCTGAAAAGAAATAAAATATTTTTTTATTAGTATAAATATGTACATTAGCTTTAAAGTCAAGCCACTATTTAGAATCATGATCAACTAAATTTACAGGAGTAAAGGAAATTGACCTGATATAGCCTGTGGAAGGTTCACCCTCAACTATACTAACTTGACGTTTAGGTCTAATGCCTTTCTTCTTGGATTCAACCTTTTTAGTCTTGCAGAGCAAGCAGTTTGATGCTAGATGGTTATTGATGACTAAAAAGTCATAGTGAAATTTATATATTTATATCATCTATTTGAGTCATTTTCATTCACTTTTGCTTATTTTTAAATTTAAAATTGGTTATTTGGTTCTAAATCTACATATTGTTTTGTTTCCTGATTTTTTAAGAAAAATTTGCATAATTTAATAAATCTCCAAACTAATCGAAAACAAATATGAATACGAAGAGGACCTGTGGCCAAAGCAAAGGCTTTTCACCGGCTAAAATTTAAAGTTTAAAAAAAAAAAAGGTCAAAATCACAAGGCTATGATGAATCGTCACACCCTGGTGATTACAAATCGTCACACCCCTTGAATCCGAGTACAAATTAGCAAATTTTATAGTCAATGAGGCAAAATTAGAGGTACATGACAGATTATAAGGAGGAGAGGAACATTTTGAGGGGACACACACATGAGTGAATTCTACAGGAGAAAATGCAAGCGGCAACTATTAGGGTTTGGGAGTTCACTAAGAGGCTTCCCGAGCACCTCTAGCCAGCAAATTTATAAGGAAGCTATGCATAAGGGAGGAGAGAATACACGTTAAATTTTAGAGAGAGAGATGAGATCAAGATCAGAGGAAATTTGTATCAATCGTGTGAAGATTCAAGCATAATCGAAGTTGTGCTGGATACAAAGAAAACCTAGCAATCATAAGGCTGTGATCATTTACTCTACAACCATCACACCCATGTGATAATAGTGAAGTTGAACTTAATTTTTTTATATTAATTTTTCACTCACATCTCTAATATGTACGAATTCTAATCTATCAATTTTTGCTATAAATTCATGTCTCTCATAGCGTAAACTTTTTTTTTCTTGGGGCTGGGAGAGTAACCTTCTGACTATTTAATGAATTAAACTATTATAATTTATATTGTTTCTTTATTTGAAGTTATGCTAATTCAAATTTAATGAATTTATTACAGTTGTAATATTTTGAATTTTAGACTATTATATGTCTTAGGCTTTGTAATATATACTGATGGGTGACTTATAAACCTATAACTTATAACCTAATTATTGAAGTTAATTCTACATATGATAAGTTTAGTTTATATAATTGTATTGTTTCAGATACTATAGTTGTACTGGGAAGTGAATTATGATATTAGAATCTCTTTAATTGAACTTTTGATTTATGCTACGAGAATATCTTAAAATTAATTGAGAGAAGAACCTATGAGTTAAGGACATGAGAGTATATTCATTAGCAACAAAAACAAATTACCATATAACTTAAAACTAGAATAATAAGTCATGAGAAGTGAAGGTTGGTTTAGTATAGAGTTGAACATCCAAAAGGAGACAGCTCTAACCTTAGGGGTAATTTCTCTTTAGCAAAATTCAAATAATTGACATAAAAATTATTTAAAGTTTTATTATCAAATATTAGAGTGGTGAAACTTTGTCCACACTTTCCCTATTCAATTCTCTCAACCAGTACATGATATTGACTTTTCTCAAATCATTCAAAAACTTAGTTTATTTAGCTAGTATAACAATAATTTGTCAGTACTTAACACATAGCTCTCTATGGGATTGATACTTGTTATTACTTCAACATATCTATGCTATTGCGGACACATCAAGTTTTTACATTGTTGTCGAGGATCTAAGTTTTATTAATATCAATTTAATTGTTAGATTACTATACTAAGCATCATTTTATTTTCTATCATTTAATTTACTGTTTTTATTGTTATTTTTTACAAGATTTTCTAGAATTTCTATTATGTCACATAATCACAGCCCTTTGATCATGCTATTTTTTTTATTATGTTTTCTCTTTGTTTTCTATTCTTTTTAAAATATCTAAACTCACAAAAATTCTACTGATCATATTATGAATTTTGAAAAACCTAATAATTTAATTTTTTTTATTTTTGTCTATCATCACACCCCCTGATAATTTGTCACAGGCTTGTGATCGCATTGATTGAGAAATTATTTTATTCATCTAGAAATTTTTTTATTCCTATAAACCCTGAAATTGATAAAACTTTTAGACTGTGCATGAGACTTAGATTTGAAGAAAGAAAAAGAAAAGAGTCAACAATGGAAGGATAAAGATCACTCAGAGATTATAAAGTACGAAACCCACAAGAAGTCCTCTCTAGCATAGCTAGGCCAATAATTGAAGCTAACTTTATGATCATGCCAACTTTACTATTTATGATCCAATAAAATCAATTTGTAGGCTCCCCACTAGAGGAACCCAATTAGTACTTATCTTTGTTTCTTGAATACTGTGATAAAATTAATGGTGCATATGGTGACACACTAAAATTGAGGTTATTTCCTATTTCTCTCAGGGATAGGGCACGTGCTTGGCTACAATCCCAACCATCAAGAACATTCAATACTTGGAATCAGTTGTTGCACACCTTCCTATCTAAGTACTTCCCACCAAGCAAAACTATTCAGTTAAGAAATCAGATCACCAGCTTTGAACAGAAAGATATTGAGTCGCTAAGTGAGGCAAGGGAATGCTTTAATGAATTACAATGGAAGTGCCCTCACCATGACTTAGAGAGATGAGTTTTGATTCATACTTTCTATAATGGCATCCTTTATAGTACTCACTCAAAAGGTGATGCAACTATAGGGGGAGCTCTCTGTTGGGAAACCTCGGGGATTTTAAAATCTTACAGACAAGCACAGCGGAAGCAATCCCCGAAATAGGTCAGTCCCAAAAACCCAGAAGATCGAGTCTTGCGAGGGAATCGACACAGTGAGTAGGAGATGATACCATGTAGCAAAGAAGGAGGATGCGATGCAAGCGCCCAAATGTTCGCCCTCTACAGTCTTGCACACAGCCGAACCTCGAGTTCTCTTCTTCCACGCCCGGTGCTAGCCCCGGGAAGAAGATCCACGCCTCTGGGAGAATTCCTCAAGCACTTGCGCCAACTTCCAAGGGAAGATGCCAAGGAGAGGAGATGGAAGCTCACCAAAGTCCAACCTTGTGAGCACCAAGAGGAAAGGGAAGAGGAGAGGAGGTGGAGAAATCGCCAAGGACCAACCTTGTGAGCGCTTTCTCTTATCAACCAACCTTGTGAGGGAGGGCGCCAAGGAGGTATTTATCTAGGAGAAGCAGCGCAACTCTTCACAAGGGGCGCTCCTCTTCACAAGGGGCGCATCTCTTCACAAGTGAAGAGGTGCAACCCTTCACAAGTGAAAAGGTGCCCCCTCTTCACAAGAGGATGGCGCTAACTCCAAATACCTCCCACTTCATTTGGGCCCATTTGGTCCAATTAGCCTATTGGGCTTAATTGGCCCATTTGGCCCATTTGGCATGTTGGGCCCATTTGGTCCAATTAGCCTGTTGGGCCCATTTGATCCAAATAGCCTGTTAGGCCTACTTGATCCAAATAGCCTATTGGGCCTACTTGATCCAAATAGCCTGTTGGGCCTATTTGGCCCATTTGGCCCATTTAGCTAGTTGGGCCCAATTTGGCCCATCTGGCCCAAAAATGAAGTTAGCTCCAATAAGTCCCTTCCAACTCATCAGGCACAGTGGCACTGATGGATTCTCCCAATCATATCCGAGTTATCCAATAACTCGATCAATAGGCTACCCGATCAATACGAGAACCCGAGTTTCAAGTTGTGCGACCCTATAGGTTCCTCTGACGTTGGCAGTGATGAACTCAGGTCATCACAAGCAGTGAGTGGCACCTAGCAGTGCATCATTGCTACCCAAGTCTTCAGAATGGATATCAGCATCGACATCCCCATCATCGCAACAAGATACCGATGCATTACAGTCTCTTTGCCAGACTGATATCCGATTGGACAAAGTGTGTCACCACTTTGTTTTCACCCAATCTCATGGTCATGACTAGATCAGGCTTTCACCTGGGTATGGCCATACACTCTCAGTCATGCAACCATAGGGGGGCCCCATGGATATCAAGCTTCCCACAGGAAGGGGCAAATCCTATGTCTATCCATTGATCTTCTCATATGGGTCGTGGCATACCCAATGACAACTATTATGACCTCCCAACTACGGCGAGGCGTTAGGTTGTATCAAAGCATGTCCCTAACCATATAGAAGAGTCAATGACCTCAAGTCAAGGGATCAATGCATCTCCTGTCACTTGTGAGCTTAACTCATGACACCAAGTTAAAGCCTCACAGCGGGTCGGTCCAGTATATCCACCACTGATATACCCATATGCCTGCGTTAGCATCCCGTGCGTAACCAGCCCATATACCAGTCTCACATGTACCAGAGCTGTCCCTTATCCACTCAGGTACTCGACTGGGGACACACCGTTTGAGCACAGATACAATCTGTCTCCAGGGACATTATTATCCATGTACATAATCGCAGATGTAAACATAGCATAATAACGACAATGCCAAAATGATATATCAATATCAAGTAGTACAAGATAGACCAACAACGGGTCTAAGGGCATATACACCAACAATCTCCCACTTGCACTTAGACTTAGTTATTGAGAAATCTCAACCCCATGTCTCTCGTATGACCATCACGCTTCTGCTGTGCCAAAGCCTTGGTCAGTGGGTCTACCAGATTGTTGTCTATGTCAACTCTGCTAATCTTGACATCACCTCTGTCAATGATCTCCAAGATCAGGTGAAATCTCCTGAATATGTGTTTGGATTTTTGATGAGACCGTGGTTCTTTTGCCTGTGTCATCGCTCTATTGTTGTCACAATAGAGCTCGATTGGATCCACAGCAGATGGAACCACCTGAAGTTCAGATATGAATTTTCGAATCCAAACGGCTTCTTTGGCTGCCTCAGAAGAAACTACATACTCAGCCTCGGTCATAGAATCAGCTATAATGGACTGCTTAGAGCTCTCTCAGCTCATAGCACCTCCACTTAATCTGAACACATAGCCTGTCTGCGATCTTTAAGTCATTAGGGTCTGACTGGAAAGATGCCTTAGTGTAGCCCTGAACACTAAGCTCTTCCTATCCTCCATAGACCAAGAACCATTCCTTAGTTCTTTTCAGAAACACAGAATGTTCTTTACAGCCACCCAGTGCTGCAGACCTGGATTGGATTGGTATCGGCTGGTTATGCTCACAGCATAAGCCACGTCTGGTCTAGTACACAACATCGCGTACATGATCGAACCTACTGCCGAAGCATAGGGCACTCGACTCATGTTGTCCCTCTCAGCCTGTGTGACAGGACACTAGCTCTTGGAGAGAATAAAGTCATGTCTCACTAGAAGGTATCCTTTCTTAGATTGCTCTAAGATGAACCTCTCCAGGACCTTATCAATGTAAGTACTCTGACTAAGGGTCAGGAGCTTCTTGGATCTATCCCGGTAGATCCTCACGCCTAGGATATAGGTGGCTTCTCCTAAGTCTTTCATCTCGAAACACTTTCCCAACCATGTCTTCACAGCTTGAAGACTAGGGATGTCGTTTCCGATGAGTAGTATGTCGTCGACATACAGGACTAGAAATGTCACCAAGCTCCCACTGAATTTTCTGTATACACAGGCGTCATCTTCGCTCTTGATAAAGCCATAATCTCTTACTACCTCATCAAATCGAAGATTCCAACTTCGAGAAGCTTGCTTTAATCCATAAATGGATCTTCTTAGCCTGCAGACCTTATTGGCCTCTGCAGGATGGATGAAACCATCAGGTTGTGTCATAAACACATCCTCTGTCAGCTTCCCGTTAAGGAACGCTGTCTTTACATCCATTTGCCATATCTCATAATCGTGATATGCAGCTATAGCAAGTAGGATTCGAATGGATTTAAACATGGCAACTAGCGAGAAGGTTTCATCATAGTCTACCCCGTGGACTTGTTTGAACCCTTTAGCCACAAGTCTACCCTTATAGGTAACTATATTATCATCCATGTCAGTCTTCCTCTTGAAGACCCATTACACCCTATAGGTTTTACCCCATCAGGTAGCTCAACCAAATCCCAGACTTGGTTAGCCGACATGGAATCCATCTCGGATCTCATGGCCTCAAGCCATCTCTCGGAGTCCGGTCTAGCGACCGCCTCATCATAGGTCCTGGGTGTTGGAGTATGCCCTTAAGGCTAATGTTTGAGGCCTTAGGATTATTTCAGTATCATGTATAAACTCTATGTTTATAAAGGCAATGGTTGTTATTCAGGTTGTTACATTATCTGCTGCAATATGTATACTTCTGAATAATGTCTCAATGATGTTTAGCTTGGCTGACATGCAGTATTGTCCTTAGTCGAGATATCTTGGTGAACATGAGACAGCCTTGATATGATTGAGACTAATATGTGTTCTAATCTTATAGGATGCTTCGAGCATCGAATAAGATGTAGACTCATGGGTACATTGGATGTACTGGACAGACCCTACTTAGGATATTCGATTGCTTGTCACAATGTGAATAATCCTTATATGCAAACAAGTGGCATATTTCCTCTGACTTGAGATCACTTGTGTTTCTAAATGATGATTGGCATTGTTTTGAGGTAGTTCAATATCATTTGAAACATAATGGTTATAGACTATCTTGGATAATGAACATGAGTCTTGTTAGGGCGCTAGTGATAGATATAGGATTGCCGTCTCCTTGTTTGGAGTGTGATGTTCTGTTGGGGCCCCCTGGATGAGATGGTTGAGAAAGTGTATGGCCATACCCAGATGACTATGTTCATCTGATCTAACCACTCTCATCATATTGGAATTACAGGCTTGACACGCTTGTCCAATAAGAACGTCCAGTGGCAAAGGAAACACATATGTCAAGTGACTTGGGTTCACACTTGTGCTGTGGTTTGGGTGTAGTCTTGGAAGACTCTTTTCTTTATATCGGGAGACAGTGATGTGTTGCTAGATACCCCTCACTGATCGTGATAACGTAAGTTATCGTTACCGACATTTAAAGGAAACCCTTAGGGTCGCACAATT
This sequence comes from Costus lasius, assembly GCA_027563935.2. Taxonomy (NCBI): domain Eukaryota; kingdom Viridiplantae; phylum Streptophyta; class Magnoliopsida; order Zingiberales; family Costaceae; genus Costus; species Costus lasius. Next base: position 31,553,004 of record CM050449.1, on the reverse strand, counting down.
TGATGATATGGCTTACTTAAGTCAGATCGTGTGGATTGAATTGTTTTGGTTCAGTTTAAAGGAGTTTAAACTCTGATTGTAAGTGAGATCTGGTCTGATCATGTTTGATTGATTAGGGCTTGAGATCGGTAAGCTTCGATCGAGAGAATTGATGCTAGATCGGTGAGATCAAGAGCATCAAGAGATGAATGGTTAGATCTTGAACCTTATGGTTTAATATGATCTAGACCAATGCTTGGTTTGATTTGGTCTTTGAACCAAATCCAATAGAACCGGTTCATCATATGAACGCATGGTTCAATGGGAGAGAAAAAGTTTACGATTGGTTCACTTGGAGTGAACGCATGATCGCATACATTGAAGCACTTGCTATTTTTGGAAATCGGTTTTCCAAAATGTGGAACGCCTCCACATTCGAAGAGCAATGCTTCTCTCGTCGCCATCTTCTTCTCTCTCGACTTCTCTCGTGTCGTGTGGTGAGACTTCACGCAAAGGAGAAGAGAACAAAACCAAGAGACATCTCTCATCTCCTTCACGAAGGGAAACCTTGAAGCTTTGCTAGCACAAAGACGCCAAGGGAGTAGTCATCTTCACCTTGTGTGCATCACATTTGGAGGAGAGCCGCTCGCCCTCTTCTTCCAAGTCGCCATCCAAGCAATGGCAATGGTATGATCCCCTTCTCGATCTATACATGTTATTAAAGTTGATCATATATTCATCCATGCGATCTTAGAAACCCTAATTTCCTCTTGTTGCAAGTTCTGATATGCGCCTATTAGGGTTTCGCCGCCCCCCCCCCCCCTTTAGAAACTTTCACTGGGTTCATCCTCAATGATGAAGATCCCGTCGTGTTGGGTCGGCAGCGACCCGTACCTCTCAGGTGCATGACGAATCCTCCCAGACCTACGCAGGGCCTGTGTCTGAGCCTCCAGTTGCCCAGCAACCGGTGCAGGTGGCTCAGGTTCCACCTCAGTGTCTTGTGGTTGCACTTGGACCTCGTCCAAGTCAAACTTTCTCTCACTGACTTCTTTCATGAGAAATTCTTTTCTAGAAAGACAGCACCTCGAGCAACAAAAACTTTGTTCTCACTAGGAATATAGAAGTAATATCCTTTAGTTTCCTTAGGATACCCCACAAACACGCATTTATAAGATCTGGGTTCTAGCTTGCTAGAATCCTGACGTTTGACATAAGCCTCACATCCCCAGACTCTAATAAAAGAGAGATTCGATCGTCTCCCACTCCATACCTCGTACGGAATCTTGGAGACACTCTTAGATGGAACATTATTCAGTATGAGAGAAGCTGTCTCGAGTGCATGGCCCCAAAACAAGGGAGGTAGAGTTGCATGACTCATCATAGATCGAGCCATGTCCAACAAGGCTCGATTTCTCCTTTCAGACACACCATTCCATTGAGATGTTCCAGGAGGAGTGAGTTGGGATAGAATCCCACACTCTCTAAGATAGTTAAAGAACTCACCGCTCAGGTACTCTCCACCACGATCTGATCAAAGAGCCTTAATAGATCTACCAAGCTGGTTCTCTACTTCATGTTTGAACTCCTTAAATTTCTCAAAGGATTCAAACTTATGTCTCATCAAATAGACATAACTGTATCTACTGAAGTCATCAGTAAATGTGATGAAGTAGTTGTACCCTCCTCTGGCTTGTTTACTGAATGGCCCACACACATCACTATGTATGAGATCCAACAAACCTCCTGCCCTCTCACCAATCTTGGTGAAGGGTGCCTTTGTCATTTTCCCTAATAAACAAGGCTCGCAAGTATCAAACTCCTCCTAGGAGGTTGAATCTAACAATTCATTTGCATATAGTTGTTGAATGCGATTCTTGTTTATATGGGCTAATTGACAATGCCAAAGGTACGCACCAACTGAACCACTCAGTTTGATCTTTTTGTGATTTATGTTACATATAGAGTTATCCATGTCCAAGACATATAATCCATTGCACAAGGTACCCTTCCCATAAAACACATTTGCAAATGAAAAAGAACAAGAGTCCCCTTTTATTTCAAATTTAAATCCTTTCCTTGCCAAGCAAGGAATAGATACAATGTTTTTGGTAAGAGAAGGTACATAATAGCAATTATTTAACTCTAGTTGAAGTCCATAAGGCAGGGAGAGCGTCAAAAGTCTTATGGCAACAGCAACAACCTGTGCTCCGTTTCCAACACATAGGTCAATCTCTCTAGGCCGCACCGATCTACTTTTCTTGAGCCCCTGCATATTTGTACAAATATGAGCTCCGCATGCGGTATCCAATACCCATGATATAGAAGTAGAAAGGTTGACTTCGGTAACATAAATACCTGAGCCAGAAGACGAAGCCCAGCTTCTCTTCTCCTCGTTCTGAAGTCGCACCATGTCCTTCAACATGTGAGGTGGCCCCCACATGAATAGCACCTGTCATTCCTAATCCTTTCCATCTTTAGTTTCAGCTCCTTGGTCAAACCTTTCGGCTCACCACACTGAATGACTACTGTAGGAGGGTTGAGCTCAACCAATTCATTAAAGAGCTGCCTTAGATTAGAAATAATCTCAGAGGCATTCTTAGATTCATATTGACCTCTAAATTCAGGCGACATGTTGGTTAGCATCAAATTAGCAACTTCCAAAGTATCAGCCTGATGCTTATCAAAAGCATCCTTCTCAGCCGCTGAGGCCGAGTATGGAAGTGGCTCTGGAATAGGCTGCTCAAGGACATAGAGCTTCCTCTCGAGCTTAAGGACAATCCTCAAGTTCCGATACCAGTCCATCAAGTTGGATCCAACCAACTTGTCCTTTTCCAGGATAAATCGCAGTGACCATCTGCTATTGTTCGTAGCCATTGATCTACAACAATCAAGATAGCAGATTAGTACTACTTCAAATCATTTAATCTGGACTTGCATTAAATGATCATGACTCCCACTATTTTAATCGAATTGACAACCCACAAAGTCAATCGGGAAATCTGAGATTTCCTAGTGAGATGGGATCCTTATTCCACAAGAGGCTTCGCGTCCCACAAGGGTGGGATGAGATGCACAATGTGACCCATGCTTCCTAAGGTGGGCGCGCCGGCCGATTGCACCCAGGCAATTCCCCTTCTCAAGACAGTTCAAGCATTTTGTGCCCAGCTAGGGCTAGAACAACACAAAACCTTAGCCTCTCGAGGCTGCCTCTAGAGTTCCATCATGTGGCCAACGAGTTTCCTTGCGAAGGCACGCCCAGATTTTTAACTGGACTAGGGAAACCATTGCCACCACACGCCTTCTAAAGATAAGTGGGTGTGTCCCACGAGGGTGGGAAACAGTGCACAACACCACTGATCGATAGCTTGACGAGGGCTACGCGTCAGAAGTCTACATACTTGATATTATTTTGAGAGTTTTTAAGGTCTCATCATCTCAGTTTTATCTTTTTTCTAACATTACAGGGATGCAATCCTATAGTGATAACAAATCGATAAAACACATCCAGGCATGCTTTAGCAGATATCGAAAGCAGTAAACAAGCGATGTGGTCATAGCCTAATCAACACATTGAACCATCACATGCCAAAGGATGTTCAATGCTTGACCTAGGTGACAATCCCCGACAAGACCTAACCTAGCCGCCACTAAGCTCTATCTTCAAGTGCGGCTCCAAGGTCCTCCACACCAAGGCATAGCACACAAACCATAGGGTTTGGCCAAGACCTTGATGGCTCCTCCATACACGATGCGCCATCATGTTTGTGCCAAGAGAGATAGCTCACCAACCCTGCGGTTCGGCCAAGCCCTTACTTGTGCCACCAAGCAAGATGCGCCATCATGGTTGATGTGCCAAGATGCAAGCTCCATGAGGGATGTGCCCCTAATCTTCTTTGTGTGTTTACAAAACAAAAAGAAAAAGGCGGTACACAGGCCTCACATAAATACATCACAGGCATACAAGGGGCTTGACTATGACCACAACACGATGCACAATCATCTCATGCTTTTCTATATGCTCAAGAAAACATAAAACTTCAGTTTTAGTTTCTTAGAAAACATGTCTTTCAACCTCAACATCCGTTCACAAATCTAGGATTTTTCGTTTCTCTCGGGAGTCTACAAGTGGCGCATGCATGCTCCAAGCACGCTTGTCGCCTACCCTTGTAATCCTTAACTTGCCAAGAAGTCCCACACAATAGGTCTATCCTACATGCGTGGGGAGAAATTAATTCTCTCACATATCGGTCTATCCCACCATGTGAAGAAAGCAAAAAACCAAAGAGATCGAATAGATGTCAGGAACGAAAAACTTACAATTTTTCTTACTTAGAAAAATCCATGCGCATATGCAAATTTTCGAAAAATTTCAGATGGCATGTGAGCATACAATCAAAGCATAAAACACCGTTCGACTTCGCAAGTCGCTCTGATACCACTGTTGAGAAGCCCCGGGGATTTTAAAATTTTACAGACAAGCACAGTGGAAGCAATCCCCGAAACAGGCCAGTCCGAAAAACCCAGAAGATCGAGTCTTGCGAGGGAATCGACACGGTGAGTAGGAGATGATACCTTGTAGCAAAGAAGGAGGATGCGATGCAGGCGCCCTAATGTTCACCCTCTGCAGTCTCGGACACAGCCGAACCTCGAGTTCTCTTCATCCACGCCCGGTGCTAGCCTCGGGAAGAAGATCCATGCCTCTGGGAGAATTCCTCAAGCACTTGCGCCAACTTCCAAGGCGAAGATGCCAAGGAGAGGAGATGGAAGCTCACCAAAGTCCAACCTTGTGAGCGCCAAGAGGAGAGGGAAGAGGAGAGGAGGTGGAGAAATCGCCAAGGTCCAACCTTGTGGGGGCTTTCTCTTATCAACCAACCTTGTGAGGGAGGGCACCAAGGAGGTATTTATCCAGGAGAAGCGGCGCAACTCTTCACAAGGGGCGCATCTCTTCACAAGTGAAGAGGCGCAACCCTTCACAAGTGAAAAGGTGCCCCCTCTTCACAAGAGGATGGTGCCAACTCCAAATACCTCCCACTTCATTTGGGCCCATTTGGTCCAATTAGCCCATTAGGCTTAATTGGCCCATTTGGCCTGTTGGGCCCATTTGGTCCAATTAGCTTGTTGGGCCCATTTGATCCAAATAGCCTGTTAGGCCTACTTGATCCAAATAGCCTGTTGGGCCTACTTGATCCAAATAGCCTGTTGGCCTATTTGGCCCATTTAGCTAATTGGACCCAATTGGCCCATCTGGCCCAAAAATGAAGTTAGCTCAAATAAGTCCCTTCCAACTCATCAGGCACAGTGGCGCTGATGGATTCTCCCAATCAGATCTGAGTTATCCAATAACTCGATCAATAGGCTAACCGATCAATACGAGAACCCGAGTTTCAAGTTGTGCGACCCTGTAGGTTCCTCTGACATTGGCAGTGATGAACTCAGGTCATCACAAGCAGTGAGTGGCACCTAGCAGTGCATCGCTGCTACCCAAGTCTTCAGAATGGATATCGGCATCGACATCCCCATCATCGCAACAAGATACCGATGCATTACAGTCTCTTTGCCAGACTGATATCCGATTGGAGAAAGCGTGTCACCACTTTGTTTTCACCCAATCTCATGGTCATGACTAGATCAGGCTTTCACCTGGGTATGGCCATACACTCTCAGTCATGAAACCATAGGGGGGGCCCATGGATATCAAGCTTCCCGCAGGAAAGGGCAAATCCTATGTCTCTCCATTGATCTTCTCATATGGGTCGTGACATACCCAATGACAACCGTTATGACCTCCCAACTACGGCGAGGCGTTAGGTTGTATCAAAGCATGTCTCTAACCATATAGAAGAGTTAATGACCTCAAGTCAAGGGATCAATGCATCTCATGTCACTTGTGAGCTTAACTCATGACACCAAGTTAAAGCCTCACAGCGGGTCGGTCCAGTATATCCACCACTGTTATACCCATATGTCTGCGTTAGCACCCCGTGCGTAACCAGCCCATATACCAGTCTCACATGTACAGAGCTGTCCCTTATCCACTCAGGTACTCGACTGGGGACACACCGTTTGAGCACAGATACAATCTGTCTCCAGGGACATTATTATCCATGTATATAATTGCAAATGTAAACATAGCATAATAACAACAATGCCAGAATGATATATCAATATCAAATAGTACAAGATAGACCAACAACGGGTCTAAGGGCATATACACCAACACTCTCATGAATAAGAGCATTGATGATGCCTGCACTTTGATAGAAGAGATGTCAGTAAATCACAATCAACAGACCACTAAGAAAGGTATAGTATATAGAACATAAGGTAAGTATGAAAGCAATACACTACACACCCTTGCTTGAAAGGTAGACTCTTCAGCCAATAAATTAGATTCTTTTAATATGCGTTCTGTTATGACATCTTCTTCTATTTCATGTGATATCTGTGGAAATATTAGACATTATGTTGAAGATTGTAAGATGATTACAAATCATTCCAAGCAAGGTTCTAAACAAGTTAATGCTTTGGGTAATTATAACTAGAAACCAACTAATGACCCTTACTCTAGCACCTATAATTGTCGATGGAGGAATCACCCTAATCTATCTTGGAAAAACTAAAATTTTGGGTGACATGTAGAAAATAGAGGGTATCAACTAGGTCAACTCAATCAACCTTAAAAATCAAATTTAGAGTCCTTAGTAGAAAAAATTATAATAAATCAGAATCACGAGAATGAAGAGCTTAGAGAAGACATTAAGTAGCTTACTTATAAAGTAGATTCTTTAACTACACATACTAGAAAATCAATTATCACAACAAGCTAGCACATCATCTTAAAGAGCCCCAGGGAAATTGTCTGCCAAACCTGAATTGAATCCTTGGAAACACTGAATGTGTTGTGTCCGCAAGTGCACGGTTACTCGAAGTAATAATTAAGATATCGAACCATAGAGACCTCATTTGCCAAGTACCGAATAATTAATTTCTTACTAGCTAGGCAACCGAAAATATGAAAATAAACTATCGAAAGCTACACGAAAATATCAGAGAGAGAAACTGAGACTAGGGTTTCATCCACCTTAATTTCCATGACTAGATATGAATAGATGTTCGTCAATCAAATTTTATCATGATAAAGATATAATTTACTTCATAAAGAAATCATCTCGCTTTAACACAGACAATTTATAAAGAACCGATCCTCACTTTCATGCAAGATCTATTCAATGCTGAAGATAAGTAATCCATTGATAAAGAACTCAAGGATCACTTTCATGCATCCAAATTTTAAATCAATCATCTCAAGTGAAAGTTACATACTTTCATACTATAATTTTCACTTGTTCTACTTAAGGTTCTCCAACAATCCTATACTTAATTTCTCAGAGTATTATCATGTTTATCACATTAACTCGATCCTAGATTCAGATTATTAACATGGCATTATAGTTCTAAAATTGAGAAATAAGAACAAACCTAATTTCTTACGATGAGTTCCTAATATTCAATTTTAGGGTTACAAGTTCTTAGCGAATCACCTTTCGGTCCATATCGCGAAAACTCCAAAACATGCTAACAATATGAATCTATGGAGAATTAATGGAAATTATCACATAAGTAGAATTATCATGGTAAAATCATCATGACGAAACTAAAATAATCTAGTCGTTAAGAAATTGAGGGGGAGTAATAATCTAGTCACTAAGAAATTGAGGGGAATTACTCCCCGATGTCCCAACAAGAGTTTAAGCTAGCATAATTGAAGAATTAAAATAATCCCTAGTATCAGAGGATCAGAAATTGATGAAAAAAGGAAAAATAACTTTATAGCATGGCTGTAATAGAAATTACAGCCATAATTTCGGTGGTGAATAGTGTCAGTGATGAGTGTTCTGTTGATTTCTCCTCCAATCGATCTCCTTTCGTTCTAAAACTTCTGGAGTATCTTCTTCTCCCCTATGCGCAGCTTCCCCTCAAATTTCACGGCCGGAGATGCACAGTACGCTTCCCGGCGGTGAAACTTAGGGTGACGGTGAAGAACTCGATTTCTCTCTGAATTGTGGATGAAAATTAGGGCTTTTCATGTGGGTCGCTTCCCCTTGATCTAAAGAATATTTTCCATTTTACGGATCTTCAATTGATAGCCTGGATCGTCCGAAATCATCCACGCAAGAATCGGGCTTCAAATAGTCCGTGAAAATCGCAAATCTGGGTTGTAATTACGGCCATGAAAACTGTTACGGCAGTGCCATAATTTCAGCAGAAGTTCTCAGTACATAAATCATACAGAATTACGGTACCATGAAATCCATTACGGTAGTACTGTATTTTCATCAAATCTCTCGGGTGAAAAGTCAACTCGAAATACGGCCCGTGATTTTGGTCATGGCAGTACCGTAAAATCCATCAAACTTTCTGTACGAAATTGAGCCCAGATTATGGCCCATGAAATCAATTACGGCAGTGGCGTAATTCTTGCGAAACTTTCTGTTCAAAATCGTCCCAAAATACGGCAGCACTCAGAAATTACAGCAGTACCGTGGTTTGTTCTGTAGGTGCAGTGAAACCACAGTACCATAATTTGGATTACGGTAGTGCCGTAATTTCGTCTGAAGCTCAAATTTGTGTGAAATTTGACATATAATCTTCTCTTGATGGTGGGAATTCATCCATGCATCTGAATTTGCTTGAAAACACCTAAAAATAGTGCCTTTTTAACCTGAAAATCATCAAAAACTAGAAAACGTGTAGATTCCGCAATATTTGATAAAAGAGGCATAAAAATAAACAAAGGAGTATGAATATGACACAAAAAAGTGTATCAAATAGCACCAAAATTACTATAAATTTTGGTGTCATCAAACACATAAGGCTAAAACTTTGCTTATCCTAAAACAAAATAAAAAACTAATCAAAGGAATAGACTTTTTTATGTAGAATAGATTTCTAAAATACAATCACTAATGAAGAATTTCACCAATTGTTTCATAAAATTTCAAATAGACATATCATCCTTCGAATTCAATTCTCAAGATCTACAACTTAATCAAATAAAACTTTGCAACTTGTACAATAAATAGGATCTCAATCTCAAGATTTCATTCAATTTCATGTCAAAACTATCATACTTTTGTTTACAGGAATAGGATTTCCAAGATCTTTTTCCACTCAGAATTTTTTAGTTCCTCCCTTTTATGCATCGTTCACATTCTCTAATTCAATTACCACCTTTTTTTCTGGTGACGAAGTTAGAGTACACTGATCACATAACCAATATAAAAGAACTCATATCTTTTTAGTATGAAGAATTTTACCAAAAATAGCAGAGTTAATGTGAAACGATTTCTCTCCAAGTTAGGTACCCACATAGATACATGCATTTTCTTTTCGGACTTCGACTCTTAACTTAGGTACCACCGCAAATCAACACGGTGCCAAGATGAGGAGTCATTCTCTTGATTTTTTTTTCTTTTTTCTCTCATTTTGACTTCAACCCATATCTTTGGTACCACTGCCAATTTTGCGCAGTGTCAAGTAAGGGAGTCATCACTCTCTTTATTTGGATCATGGAATCTTTCTTCCCAACAAATAGCAAATAGTATGAACATCAACTAAAATAATCAATCAATATCAATTCAAAAATCATACTCATATGCTAATTTTATTTAAAGAAGTAGCTTCACTTTTTAAATCAAATTCATCAAATAACATGTTCACCCAAAATTTTATTCATCAATCAATGAAAAACTCCATCAGGCAGATATATATTAGAGAAATAAATTCAACAAAATAGGTCTGTCCTAATCACATTCATGAACAATTTCTCCATCAAGAAAATCATACTATCAACAAGAATTTCATCAGAAATAAACTAGGCCACAAAATAATCACATCAACAAAAATATACTCATTCATTATCAAAATCATACAAGTCATCATGTCATCAAGTATGCACCTCCACAAGGTGCTCAATATCATATCTTCCAATATCATATAACTCAATTGTGTTAATTTCAAGAATTAAACTCAGAATATATTAGTACAACACAATCGAATCAATATCAATATCAGAATGTTATACAACCAAATCGAATACAGTCAAATAAGAATAAGCAAGATAGCGTAGGGCGGACACAACGAGCAAGGAAGAGTCATCCTTCCCTATAAGAGCACGAAAACATCAATAAGGTAAATAAAATGAAATGCAAAAAAGTAAGGGAAAGGGATACTCACAAAACTCTACTCATCATCGTCAGATCGGATCGCCTCAGTGTCCTCTACAGCTGCATCCATGGGATCATCCTGCTGCTCCCCCTGGTATCCTCCATATACTCCACCTCTCTTGGAATCCTGAAATCCAAAGTGATCATAGAGAAAGTTTCCCATCTCTTCCATGTAATTACTAAGATTTTTGACATCCTAGTGAATGTGGTGCATAGAGTCAGACATCCTCCCCATAGTATCCATATTCTTCTCCATTCGATGTTCCTGACGGTACATCTAAGCAGAGAGGGCCTGGAAGCCTGGGTCAAAAGCACTGGACCATCCTCGATCAGTAGCACGATGTGAAGATCCTGAAGCTCCCTGAGATGGTGGATCCATCCCCATACCAAATGGGTCATCACTACCACCCCAGGTGGGTGGTGGTGGTACGGTATCAAGAGGTGGTGGCATAGCATAATCTGCATCGTGCAGAGTCAATTTCCAATTGGCTTAGTTTTTCACAGAGGTCTTCTCAGGGTTTGGCAAGGGCAATGCATGACCTGACCCAAGAACCAAAGAGAAGGTGTCACCCTCTCTAACTATCATCTTCATGGCCATGCATGACTCCATATCCAATCTAGAGTTCCCTCTGGCCACTTCAATCCCATAAGGTTCAACATTGAGAAACAAGGCTATAGGTGTAATGAAACCACCTATCACAATGGCACCTTTCTTGGCCCTTGCCACTTTATCCATTTGTTTCACAAAAAAAAAAAGCAACATCCAGGGGATTCCTATATAGCATGCTCCATAAGAAGAAAAGTTTAGTCTGCCTCACCATACCATCACTGTCTCCTCTTCTAAAAACTGTGTGGGCAAGTACTCTGTGTGCATATTTGATGCAGGGGTTGGAAATCTTTGATGCTCTAGCTGTGTTGCAGAAAAATGAACCTCTAAGGAGATCTAATTCCAAAATACACTCTCCACAAAACCAAGTGACACACTAGTATGTCCTCCTAATGCCAGCTAAAAGATAGATCTGATGTCCCTCATGGTAAGCTTCCTCTTAATGTTGGCTATGCGGAAGGTGATCTCACCTTTGGCATGCCTGTTAGTAAACTCTTGTAAATCCATATCAAAAATGCTCAAAAACTCCAGTACCAAAGGCAAATATGTCTGTGGAGTCATCTAAAAGAACTTCTTAGCCCTGATCTGGTCAAACATCCAAAATACATCATCATACAAGCCACGTGCCTCTAAGGTACGTTTATCAGCATACTTTGTATTCACCACTCTTCTCTCTACCAATTTGGTGTATCTTGCTTCCTGAATTTCATCCCTAAAGATGATGCCATAGGGATTCGGTGGTGTGGAAGACTCAGCTAGTCCTTTGCCTCTTCTTTTTGAAACCACTTGCTTCTTGGGTGCCATCTGAATCTAATTATCACTTGAACTGAAACAAGCTACAAATTGAAATCTAAACACCATATACTAAAATCTAATTCTAATGGTAATCATACTTTCAACTTCCCTAGAAAAGAACATCTAAGCATCATAGAAACAAGATTCAGTCAAAATCTGATTTTGAAACCAAAATTTTCACAGGAAAAGATGGGGGCAGAACAGTAACTTGAAGAACACAGCTAATCTAGCTCGTTTGAAGCTCAAATCACTCTCGAAATAAGTAAAAAATCTCTAAAAACAAAAATCACTCTCGAATTATGGACGTAATTTTGGTTACGGTGGTGCCGTAATCTGGTGAATTCGAAAAACACGGGCCGTAATATCAAAACGGCAGTACCATAAAATGGCTCAAACTCTCAGGTCGAAAAATGTCCCTAATTACGGTATTGTGTAAAATGTTACGGTGGTACCATAATTTCCAAAAAATTCTCGGGTCAAAAACTAGTAGCGAATACAGTACCACAAAAATTGTTACTGCACCGCCGTAATATGCTTGATACTCTCAGCTAAGAAAATGACCAAACATACAGTGCCGTGAAAATTATTACGGTGGTGCCGTAAAACTAATCACAATTTTTTTAAGTAAAAATTAATTTCACAAAATACGGCCCGTAAAAAATATTACGGTAGTGCCGTAAAAGCAATAAAACTCTTGGGTCAATTTTGGAGCAAAAATACGGCACGTGAAAAGACTTACGGCAATGCCGTAATATCGTCTAAACTTTCTGGTCGAAAACAGATGCGAAATACGGCACCGTAATGTAAATTACGGTAGTGCCATAATTTACACCAAAATTCGATTTTACCTACAAAAAGAAAAGAAAAATTAGTTCTAAAAGCAAAAATAACAATAAAGTAAAATAAAAGAGATAAACTAAAGAAAGTGTGCTTGGGTTGCCTCCCAAAAAGCACTAATTTAAAGGTCATTAGCTTGATCGTTTTGCACTCGGATTTGATCTTGATTTCTTCAGTTTTCACTCTGATTTTCCTTTGGTTTGTACATCACTTTTGATCACATAAGGCTCGTTCATGAAACAGTGTCCAACTTTACTTAAGATTTTTCTTCCTTTATCAAGTAGTTTTGAGCCTCTTTTTCTCCTTGGTCTTTTCTTCTTCCTTCTTTCAGAAATTGGATGTGTTTTCTCCTAAAATCCTTTATCTATACACTCAGAAAAAGTGTTAGTTTCAATATTTAAGGGTTCATCAAATAAATTGTGCACATCACTAACAATATTATCTACTATATCAACACTACAACATGATCCTGAATATGAAAGTTTGTTCAGTGAATCTGCCAATTCAAACTCAATTATGTTTTCTCCTATATTTAGTGTGAGTTTTCCTTTCTTAACATCTATCAGTGCTCCTACAGTGGCTAGAAAGGGTCTACCAAGGATGATGGGATTTTTATGACTTTCTTCCATCTCAAGGACTACAAAATCAGTTGGAATAAAATACTCACCTATTTTGATTGGAACATTCTCTAAAATACCAACAGGATAACAGGATACTTTACCAAGCTATCAGCGGGCTGTAAAGATATTGAGGTTGGTTTAAGCTCTTCAATGTCCAGTTTCCTGCAAATAGATAGTGGCATTAGGCTTACACTAGCACCCAAATCACATAAGGCTCGGTCAAAAGCCATGCTTCCAATAGAATAAGGTATAGAGAAACTACCTAGATCCTTTAATTTCGGTGGCAGTTTATTCTGGATAATAGCACTACAATCCTCAGTTAAAGCCATAGTACCATAGTCCTCTATTTTCCTCTTATTAGACAAGATCTCTTTCAAAAATTTTGCATATGAAGGCATTTGAGATAAAGCTTCAGTGAATGGAATGTTAATTTAAAGCTTTTTTAAAACATCAAAAAATTTCCCAAACTGTTTATCTAATTTTGCTTGCACTAACCTTTGAGGAAAGGGTATAGGTGGCCTACAAGGTGTAGGAGAATTAGGTTTAGAAATATAATTCTGACATGGCACATCACCTTTAGGTTCATCACCTTGGTGAGGTGGCAAACTAGTTTGGGACTGCTCATGCTAAGAAGATTTTTCCAAATCTAACTCTTGATCATGTTCATTACTAGGCTCTTTTTCATTATTCCCAGATTTCTTCTTAGGTTCCTCTAATTGCCTCCCACTTCTAGTGATAATAGCATTACAGTGCTCCCTAGGGTTTGGTTTAGGTTTTGCAGGTAATTTTCCTGGGGGTCTGTAAGAAGTGCTTGCTTGTTGTGCTATTTGGTTTTCTAATATTTTGTTGTGGGCTGCTAGAGATCCTACTTGAGATGCAAGTTGACTAACCATTCCCTTAAGATCTTCAATTTCTTTGTTTTGATTTTGCATGAATTGATTTTGATTAGCCATAAACTTTTCTAACATGGATTCAACATTTGAATTTTGGTTTTGATTTTGATTTTGGTTTGGCCTTTGTTGGTATCCTCTATTTTCAGTTTGTGCCCCTACATTGTCATTATTTTTCCAAGATAAGATGGGATGATTCCTCCATCCAGGGTTGTAAGTACCAGAATAGGGATCATTGTTTCTACTTTGATTAAAATTCCCTAATGCATTAACTTGTTCACTACCCTGATTAGCAATGACCTTACACTCTTCAGAAACATGACCATTATTTCCACAAATATCACAAACAACAGATGATGAAACTACAGCAGTTTGCATTTTAAAAGAATCAAATCTATTACACATAGAATCTACCTTTTCTGCCAAGGTGCACCAACCATCACTTTCATTCTTACCTTGAGAAGGTCGATACAGCACTCCTCTCTCAGAAGTCCATTGATTGTGATTTAAAGCCATCTCCTTAAGCAACTTGAAGGAATCTTCAATGGTCCTGCTCATGAGAGCTCCTCCTGCAGTAGCATCAAAAGTTAGTCTGGTATTATATAGCAAACCATTGTAAAAAGTATGAATTAAAACCCAATTTTCAAGGCCATGGTGAGGACACTTCCGTTGAAATCGTTGAAACACTCCCATGCCTCGCTAAAAGATTCACCATCCCTCTGTGCAAAACTTGTGATCTGGTTTCTCAATTGGATGGTCTTGCTTGGTGGAAAGTATTTCATCAAGAAGGAATTACACAATTGTTCCCATGTGGTGAAGGTACCGGTAGGTTGAGCTTGAAGCCATGAACGCGCTCGGTCCCTAAGAGAAAAAGGAAACAATCTCAGTTTTAATGCATCGTTAGAAACACCATTTATCTTGATAGTATCACATAATTCAAGAAACAAAGCAAGGTATTGGTTAGGATCTTCAAGTGGAGATCCCCCAAACTGGTTCTGTTGAATCATAGACAAGAAAGCAGGCTTGATTTCAAAGTTGTTAGCCTCTCTGACCGGTCTAGCAATGCTAGAGTGTATCTCCTGTGGATTAGGGGCTGCATAGTCCCTAAGTAATCTCTGTTCTGCCATGGTCACTTCTTCTACTTGTTGACTCTCTTCAAATCCAAGTTTCCTGCGCAATCTAAGAGTTTTATTTATTTCAGGATCAAAAGGAACAAGAGGTCCTGATCTAAGATTCCTGCGCATGCAAAGTAGATAGATCAAATGATTTCAATAGAACAAAAAAACATAAAATAAACAAAAAACAAAACCTAGTCTAGCAATACTTTCAATATCTTCAATATTGACAAAAACCAAGGTCCCCGGCAATAGTGCCAAAAACTTGTTGTGTCCGCAAGTGCACGGATACTCGAAGTAATAATTAAGATATCGAACCACAGAGACCTCATTTGCCAAGTACCAAATAATTAATTTCTTACTAGATAGGCAACCGAAAATATGAAAGTAAACTATCGAAAGCTACACGAAAATATCAGAGAGAGAAACTGGGACTAGGGTTTCATCCACCTTAATTTCCATGACTAGATATGAATAAATGTTCGTCAATCAAATTTTATCATGATAAAGATATAATTTACTTCATAAAGAAATCATCTCGCTTTCGCGCAGACAATTTACAAAGTACCGATCCTCACTTTCATGCAAGATTTATTCAATACTGAAGATAAGTATATCATTGATAAAGAACTCAAGGATCACTTTCATGCATCCAAATTCTAAATCAATCATCTCAAGTGAGAGTTACATACTTTCATACTATAATTTTCACTTGTTCTACTTAAGGTTCTCCAATAATCCTATACTTGATTTCTCACAGTATTATTATGTTTATCACATTAACTCGATCCTAGATTCAGATTATTAACATGGAATTATACTTCTAAAATTGAGAAAGAACAAACCTAATTTCTTACGATGAGTTCCTAACATTCAATTTTAGGGTTCCAAGTTCTCAGCGAATCACCTTTCGGTCCATATTGCGAAAACTCTAAAACATGCTAACAATATGAATCTATGGAGAATTAAAGGCAATCATCACATAAGTAGAATTATCATGGTAAAATCATCATGACGAAAGTAAAAATAATCTAGTCATTAAGAAATTGAGGGGAATTACTCCCCCATGTCCCAAAAAGAGTTTAAGCTAGCATAGTTGAAGAATTACAATATTCCCTAGTATCAGAGGATCAGAAATCGATGAAAAAGGGGAAAACAACTTTACAGCACGGCTGTAATAGAAATTACAGCCGTAATTTCGGCGGTGAATAGTGTCGACGATGAGTGTTCCGTTGATTTCTCCTCCGATCGATCTCCTTTCGTTCAGAAACTTCTGGAGTATCTTCTCCTCCCCTATGCGCAGCTTCACCTCAAATTTCATGGCCGGAGATGCACTGTACGCTTCTCGATAGTGAAACCTAGGGCGATGGTGAAGAACTCAATTTCTCTCTAAATCGTGGATGAAAATTAGGGCTTTTCATGTGTGTCGCTTCCCCTTGATCTAACGAATATTTCCCTTTTTATGGATCTTCAATTGATGGCTTGGATCATCTGAAATCATCCACACAAGAATCGGGCTTCAAACAGTCCGTGAAAATCGTGAATCTTGGTTGTAATTACGGCCGTGAAAACTGTTACGGTAGTGCCATAATTTCAGTAGAAGTTCTCGGTACAGAAATCATCCGGAATTATGGTACCGTGAAATCCATTATGGTAGTACCGTATTTTTATCAAATCTCTCGGGTGAAAAGTCGACTCGAAATACGGCCCGTGATTTTGGTCACGGCAGTACCGTAAAATCCATCAAACTTTTTGTACGAAATTGAGCTCAGATTACAGCCCGTGAAATCCATTACGGCAGTGCCGTAATTCTTGCAAAACTTTTTGTTCAAAATCGTTCCAAAATACGACAGTACTCGGAAATTATGGCAGTACCATGTTTTGTTCTATAGGTGTAGTGAAACCACGGTACCGTAATTTGGATTACGGTAGTGCCGTAATTTGGTCTGAAGCTCCAATTTATGTGAAATTTGACATGTAATCTTCTCTTGATGGTGGGAGTTCATCCATGCATCTAAATTTGCTTGAAAACGCCTAAAAATAGTGCCTTTTTACCTGAAAATCATCAAAAACTAGAAAATGTGTAGATTTCGCAATATTTGATAAAAGAGGCATAAAAATAAACAGAGAAGCATGAATATGAAACAAAAAAGTCTATCAAATGGCACAAAATTTACTATAAATTTTGGTGACACCAGAATGCTATTACTACCCGAAGTAGAAAACAGTTACATGAATCTAGGCATAGACATGAAGATGATAGTGATGAAGAAGAGCCTAATGTTGAACCTAGCACTAAGCCATTACCAGAGACACCACCTGCTATTGCATAACCTACTATGACTCCATTGTCACAAAGCTGTGATAATTCTCCACAGGGCCGTGATAGCCAACCACAACTGAGTAATCCTCAAGTCATCTCACCCGCTCTATATAAGTCTCATATAACTTTTTCCCCAAAGACTTGTACAGTCTAAATTAGACAAATAATTTAGAAAATTTCTTAATGTTTTAAAGAAATTATATATAAATATTTCTTTTATTGATGCTTTATTGTAGATGCCTACTTATATAAAATTTTTAAAAGAGAAATAGAGAACTATGACACTGTAGCATTGACTGAGGAATGTAGTGCCATAATACTAAATAGATTACCATCGAAATTAAAGGATCTAAGTAATTCTCTATACCTTGCGTGATAGAGCCGATGTCTTTTAATAGAGAATTATGTGATCTTAGTGCTAGTGTGTGTTTAATGACTTTATCTATTTGTAGGAAACTTGACATAGGCAAGCCCAAACCTATTTCTATGTCCTTATAGCTTGCCAATCGACCAGTCAAGTATCCCATTAGCATCCTTGAAGATGTTCCCATACAAGTAGGTAAAATCTTCATTCTAGCTGATTTTGTGGTACTAAAGATGGAAGAGGATTCCAAAATCCTCATCATCCTGGTAGTATTTATGCCCTAGGACCTATGGTTGGTCCGGTGCGAGGTGTGTCACATATGTGTTTAATAGATGGATTATCCTGACATTGTCATTGTTATACAAATTGTACATATGTACATTTGCATAAACAATGTCCCAAGCAATAGATTTTTATCTAGTCTTTGCTCTTGTCCCCGATCGAGTATCATAGTAGATATGGGACAGCTATGATACATTTGAGACTGGTATATGCGTTGGTTGAGCATGGGTTGCTAACGTAGGCATATGGGTATATCAATGGAGATATATTGGACTGACCCACCGTGAGGATTCATCTTGTTGTCACAAGATGAATATCACAGTGACAGAGGTATGCTTATCATTGACTTGAGAGCATTGACATCTCTATATAGTAAATGATATAATTTGATACAACCTAATGCTTCACCATAGCAAGAGAATCATAACGGTTGTCATTGAGTATATCATGAGTCATATGAGAGATTCAATGTGCCAAGATATGATTTGTCCCTTCCAAAGGGGGAAGCTTGATGTCCATGGCGCCCTTATATGGATGCATGACTAAAAGTGTATGATCATACCCAGGTGAGAACCTGATTTAGTCATGACCATTTGATTAGGTTAAACAAGTGTGACACACTTGTCTAATTTGGACATCAGCCTGACAAAAGAACAAATGTATACATATACTTTGTCGCAGTTTTAGGGGATGTCGATGATGATTCCATTCTGATGACTTAGGTAGCAATGATGTACTGCTAGGCGTCACTCATTACTTGTGATGATTTGAGATTATCACTGCCAATGTCTGAAGAACCTACAGGGTTGTACACCTAGACACTCGAGGTCTCATATTGATCAGATAGCCTCAGATCGAATCATTGTGTGATTCGAATCATTCTAGGAGACTAATGCTTTGAGATTTCTTCTATGGAGATGAGATTTTATTTAGTTCATGTTTCACTACTAGTTGACTTTTAGTAGACCACGTTTGACCTCTATTGACCTGCATTGTCAAAATGAATCAAACAAGGGTCTTAGTGCAAGTTTGGACTTGGCATTAAGTCACATGAATAAATAAAATTATTAATTCGTAAGAGAATTTTTCTCTTGGCTAATTAATAGGCCTAGGCGCATTTTACATAAATGTATTAATATATTTAATGATAAAATATTAATAAGTGCCTACATGATTAAAATAATTAATATATTTGCTAATTTGTGATTAAGCAAATTTAATCAAATATATTTATTCATGCTTGACCAATTTAGCTAAATATATTTAATATATTTAATCATGACTTGGCCCAGGAGCAAACTTTATTTTATTTAATATATTTATATATTAAATTTAATAAAAAAATAATCACCAAGAATAGCTAGTTGATCTATTATAAATAGAGAGGCTTTCTTTGGTGATTCTTGCACCAATTCTCTTCTCTCATCTCCAGTTGTTGCCTCCCCTCTCTCCTTAGCATGAGGGTCTTGTAGGTGATAACACAGAAGATTTTGCATCAAGGTTGAGACAAATGAAAGTGCTTCCCACTCCTTGTCGCCAACTCTCCCTCTTCTCCTTGGCATATGCACAAGTTGAGAAGACCTAGAAGTGTGGATCTCACCTCCCAAGGCTAGCACCAAGCATAGAGGTTGGAGAGACTTCGAGGAGCCCATGTGTGTGCGATTGTAGAGGACGTTCACGTGCACATCATCATCATCGGCATCGCTCCTAAAATTACTTGATAAGGTACTACTCCTCACATCCTTCGGTTTTCTCTCGTAAGGGATCTTGGCGTTGCTTTGGGAATTCTGTTCCGGGCCTATGCTTCTGCTATACTAAAATTTTTAATTGGCCCATGGATTCCCAACACATCCTTGGCAGACCATTTTAGCCACTATAGGTGTTATAATTGATGTGAAGAATGGTACGCTTACGCTGAATATATGGGATAATGCTGTTGAATTCAATTTGTTTGAGAGTATGAAAAAAAAAACCTTCCTATGCAACATCTTATTGTAGTGTAGACATTAGAGATGATATTATACATAATGTGCATATTTTGTTTGATGAATATAATGACTCTAATAATTGTATAGATAATTTAGATATTACACTTGTGTTAGAACATGTACCATATATTAAGCTTGAGCAGGATCAGGAATCATATAGGGGAAACACTTAAATATGAATTTAAAACTTTGCCTGCCAATCTGAGGTATGAATTTCTTGGGCTTAATTCTACTTTCCTTGTTATTATTGATGCACATTCAATGAAAGAGAAACAAGTTTACTTCTTGATGATCTCATATTACAAAAGAAGGTAATACACTATTCTATTAACGATTTGAAAGGGATTAACCCCTCTTTTCTCATGCACATGATACTTATGGTGGAAGGTCACAAACCTTTTATGAGTTTTCAAGGACAACTTAACCCCTCTTTGAAAGAAGTGGTAAAGAAAGAGATATTCAGTTGCTAGATATAGATAGTATCTATCCTATATCTGACATTAAGTGGGTAAGCCTAGTCCTTTAGTTCCTAAAAAGGGAGATGTGATTGTTATAGAAAATAAGGATAATGAATTGATCCCTACTCGAATTGTTACTAGTTGGTGAATATGTATTGATTACAGGAAACTAAATGCTGCTACCAGGAAGGACCACTTTCTTTTACCATTCATTGATCAAATAGTTGAAAGGCTTGCTAACTATTCTTACTATTGTTTTTTTAGATGGATACTCAGTTTACTTTCATATCCCCATACATCCAAATGATCAAATTAAGATTATATTTACATGCACCCAACATTATCCACTTCTCTTCCACAAAACATGTAGCCCAAAAGCTAACCTATAAAAGGGTTAGAATACAAAGATTGAGCAAGAAAGCTTGTTGTGTCCGCAAGTGCACGAATACTCGAAGTAATAAAAGATATCAAACCCACAATGACCTACATGTTAAGTACCGAATAGTTGTTTTCTCACTAGCTAAGCAATCGAGCACGACGTAAGCGAACAATCGGAAAGCGTAAAGATAATCAGAGAGGAAAGCTGGGACTAGGGTTTCGTCCACGTTAATTTCAATGACTATATATAATTAAGTGCTCGTCAGTTTATTCTTATTATGATAAAGATATAATTTACTTCATAAAAAAATTATCTTGCTTTCATGCAGACAATTTACAAAGAACAATCCTTACTTTTGCACATGATTTATTCAATGCTAAAGATAAGTAAATCTTGATAAGGAGATTTAAGATCACTTTCATGCATCCAATCTCTACATCAATATCTCAAGTGAAAACTAAATATTTTTATACTTTAGATTCACAGGTTCTACTTAAAGGTTCCCAATGATCCGATACCTAATTTCTTACAATATCTTCATGTTTTACTCATTAATGTCACCTAAATCAAATTATCAACAAGTCAATAAACTTCTAAAATCTAGAAATAAGAACAAACCTAATTTCTTACGATCAATTCCTAAATCTCAATTTTAGGGTTCCAAGTTTTGCAAATCATATTTTAGTCCCTATCACAAAACTCTAACACATGTTTGACAATTTGAAACTAGAAAAGATTAAAGACAATCATCACTTAAGTAGAATTATCATAACAAAAGCATCCTGACGAAATAAAGATTATCTAGCCATTATGAAATTAAGGGGATTACACCCCCCATGTCCCAAGGAAAGTTACGCTACCTCATGCCTAACCAACCCATATACCAGTCTCACATGTACCAAAGCTGTCCCTTATCCACTCAGGTACTTGACTGGGGACACACTGTTTGAGCACAGATACAATCTGTCTCCAGGGACATTATCATCCACGTACATAATCGCAGATGTAAACATAGCATAATAACGACAATGACAGAATGATATATTAAATATCAATGTCAAGTAGTACAAGATAGACCAACAATGGGTCTAAGGGCATAAACACAAACAATCCTAACTTAGGCTCAGCTACTATAAGGTTACTTACTGCTGGTCGAGACCCTTCACCAGGACATTCATCACTCGACTCATGAGTAACCTGATCACATCGAGATCTAGGAGTGGCTTTAATAAGTCTATTTTTCTTACCCTGATACTCTATCAGGTAGGCGTCAACAAAAGAGTCACATTGACTATGAACTCCTGTAAGCCAAGTCTGTCCTAGATGAACATGGAAGGTGTCTTCAAAGGATAACTCATTGCACCATACCTCAAATTGATACACTCCAAAGTAAATAGGTACGTATCATCCATGGGCGACATGGATAACAAATTGATCATCCCACCTAATACAATAAGGATAAGGATGAGGCTCTAGAGTTAGGTTAATCTTAGATATGGCTAAAGGTAATATAATGTTATACCTAATTGACTTATCTATAGCAACCTAAGTGCATGACCATTACACTTAGTACGGGTGTAAAAAAAGTCATCCCTAAGTATAATCCTATTATCTGATGGCACCCTAATGTCTCTAGGATAGCTACAAATTGGTTATCTATTTACTCTATCAACCAACTTATGCCAGTCTAAATGAGAATTATATAAAGTATTTGGCCTATTAATACATGATCTAGGGTCCAATATGCCATTTGAATATGCCCCATGCCCAGGTGGCAATCAGGTGGTTGAATGAAAATATAGATGACAACTAGGAGAATCAAGTCAGTCATCATATCGACTATGTCAAGAATCTAGCATATCGTATTATTGACTGACAGAGTAACTACTTGGTTTCTATAATCTAGCCTATAGTGAGACATGTTATTGTGTTGAAGGTAAAAAAAATTATTCTTGGATACGATTCAATGTAGAGACGAGATAGAGACGAGATATGTGTAATTTCAAATCGCGAGGATAATTTTGATTGGAAATTAAATCATTTTGCCTTGAATAAATTATTCATCAAGGTTAGAAATATTGACCTTAATTTGATAAAATTTGATGCATTCAATTGGGTAAATTCAGGCAAGCCATGATTAATTGCTATGAAATTATAAGTCAAATTAAAATTTTAACCAAGTTGAAAGAAATCTCTCGGTTTGCTGGAGAATTTTAGTCAAAGATGAAATTTTGACTAAATTAAAATTTGATCCCAATTTCTTAAATTTTGGATGGAAGAGTGTCGGACATTTATTGTCGAAATTTGGGTTCAGATTAAAAATTGGACCAAATTGGAAATAGATTTAATTTTAATTGAAATAATTTGACCAAGATCGAATCCTTGGTCAAGGTTATCTATTTTGACCATGATTTGTCAAACAAGAGGAAGCGAAAGAAGGAAACAATTTGAAGCAACGAAGAAGGAAGGAACGTGGCTGGAGAAATAAAAATAATAGATTTGGCCATTCCCCAATTCGGCCATGATTGACTTGAAAGTAAAATCAATATTTGACTATGAATTGATGAGAAGCGATTGGTTGGCGAGGAATTTAAAAATAAATTATTTTTATTTTTAAATAAAAAAAGGAGAAGGATGTGGCATGCTGTTAGAAGGAGTTTGACGAGAAGTAACTGATGAACAATTAACAAGAGTGGTTGACAAATAAAAAATATAAAGAAGAGAAGAAAAGAAAAGAGAACAAAAAGAGAGGAATCAGCTTTTGTATAAATTTGGAGAAGAGCGAGAGATCTCTGGCTAAAGCAACAATAGAGATAGGAAAAGGAAGCATCGACAAGGTAACTTTTGTCTTTTCTTCTTCCCTTGTGTCTTTCTTCCTCCACTCTCGACATTATCAGAAACTCAATGGAGAAGAACAACTCCGGTAAAAAAAACTATTTCCATTGCTGGAGAAGGAAACTCCAAGTAAAAATATTTTTCCACTGACGGAGAGAAAACTCCGGTTAAGCAAATCACCAACAGAGAGAGCAACTCTGGTAAAAAAAATCAAATTTATATTGATGGAGCTATCGGCTGCAAGAGAGGAATTCACCCACTAATTCTTCTCTGTTTCCTCTCCATCGATGAAGCAAACAATGAAGGGTGACAAAGGCTAAATTCTTCCCCTCCTCTTGACTCTTTTCCGGTGATGTGGAAGGAGTGGAAAAAATGAGAAGCTTTTAGCCTTCTCTTCTCCAGTAACAATAAAGATAGAAGAACGAGAAAAAGGGAAATCATCATCTTCTACTATTCCTTCCTGACGAACATGGAATCCACATGTCAGATCGAACTGAAACTTTGGGGAAACCTTTTTCTCTAGCGTGCGAACCGGTGTTCAAAAGGATTCGGCCATCCGACGGATGGATCACCAGAATCGAAGCATTTTCTAGCAATCTCCACTTCTTCTCAGCCACGAACACCTGATGTTCACTTTTGACGAACTCAATATCTGGCCATCTGATTAAATTGAAACTTTGGCCACACCCTCTGCTCAAGCCTGCGAACCCATGGGCAAAAGGATCTGGTCATCCGACGATTGGATCACCAGAATCAAATGATTTTCTGGCAATCTTTATTTCTCGCCTATTACGAATACATCTGAGTACTTGAAGAAATTGACATCCGGCCATCCGATTAAATTGAAAATTCGGCCACATCTTCTCATCAAACCTGTGCACCAGTAGATAAAAGGATCCATTCATCAGACCACCAGATCGCCAGAACCAAAAGCTTTTCCGGTGACTCTATTTTCGGCCCTTTTTCGGACAAAAATCATGAACTTTTTTTACTTCTGTTCGGTGCTGACTCGCCACCAGCTGGCATTAGGCTCCATCCACTGGTCAAGCGACACCACCCGACGCATCCACTGAATTTGTTGTTGACTCTAGTTTTGATGAAGGCATCGGCACCGTCAATGTCAACGATGTAGGGATTGGATCAGCCGCACCTCTGCTTCACAGGATTTGGGCCAGTGGTAGAATTTTTTTGGTTGCCTCACGTGCCCATCTACATTAGGCCCAGTCCAATATCATCATTTGGGTTTAATTCCTCAATCTAACACTACACAGCATTGTTAGTCCGATCTGGTAGTAAGACAAAAAAATGGGAAAAGATAAACAAAAGAGAAAATGGCTGCCTTAGAAGTATTGATTTTGATTTTGGCACAACAAAAATTCAATTAAAATAATAAAAGTAAAATGTTGCTATAATTTAATGGAAAGAAGAAATAACTTGACTATAGAAAGAAGGAGAAATGATTTGAGACAGATCTACCTTTAATTTGGGTTTGAATCTATCTTAGCCATAACATTGATTTAATGGAAATAAAAAAGAAAGAGAAAGAGAAAATAACAAAATAAAAAAAAAGAATATTTTGTTACTGCATGTTGTGCATAATATTGTTTGGGAGGTGCGTACGTCAATACTATGTATTGAGGCGTAGTTTCTCAGTATTATTACAATAGTGCTTGTAGCAATTTATGAAACTAGAAAGCATATAAATATTCATAGAAAGAGTATTTATCGAAGGAATGAAAGAAGAAATCAAATAAATATTCACAGAAAGAATATTTATCGAAGGAAGGAAAGATGAAAGATTTATGAAAGTTGAAATCAGATAAATATTCACAGAAAGAATATTTATCGAAGAATATTTATTAAAGGAATAAAAAAATAAAAGAAATCAAATAAATATTTACAGAAGAGAATATTTATCGAAAGATGAAAGAAAGAATTGTGAAATAAAATCCGATAAATATTCACAGAAAGAATATTTATTGAAGATATGAAAGATGAAAGAAAGAATTGTTAAAGATGAAATGAGATAAATATTCACAAAAATAATATTTATCGAATGGAAAAAGATGAAAAAAATAATTGTTTAAATTGAAATCAAATAAATATTCACAGAAAAAATATTTATCGAATGGAAAAATGAAAGAAATAATTATTTAAAATGAAATCAGATAAAAATATTCACAGCATATTTATCGAATGGATAAATATTCACATAAAGATTTTTATGGCAGTTGTTATTAATGATATTGTTCTTCCAACTACTTATTTTCATTTGAGTTGTATGCATATATCTCTTAATCAAAGGTGCCCTAAGCTAATTAGGGGTAATTAACAATCAATACTTGCGTTCATTGGAAGCCAGAACCCACTTAAACAAAAAGCCTTATATCTATAAGGTGAATTTGAAATGGTCGCATGACATTTTAATATGAAATTGAAATTGAACCATTTTTGACCCAATAGTTATCTTTTCAAGAAGCTATGCAAGTAGTAAAAAAAACATGATGTGAAATAATTCTACTACTAGGATCAATCTTTTGCTCTAATACCAAATATGATGTAACCAAATTTTTTAAGCTGTGGTACTAAATATTATGTAGCCTAATTGGGGAAGGACAGGTCCTATCAACTATAGATTAGGAAAACTCATGAGGAGAGAGGAGCAATAGAATACTCACTAAGGAGGAAGAGCCATAGGAAGTTACCGCAAGTGCTGGGCTGGAATGACTTTAGGGCAAGCTGGCAACATATCCTATATCCTGTAGATCATACATTAGTAATAATGATAATCATGTAGTTACTTGCCTATTCTCGACCCGACGATGGTCGATTCTGGGAGGAACTCTGAATAGAGTTGTCTGAGGATAATTTGGCGAACACACTGCTCGAACCGGCCACAACTCTAGTGTCAAGAGGGTGATTAGCAATAGAAGGGGCTATAAAGCTTGCTTCTCAACTGGACTAAAGTTGTTGCTAGGCAACTAGGGTGAATGAAATAAGGGCCGCAAGCTCACTTCTCGACTTGACTGGAGTCAGTGCTAGATGGCTATGGCAAATAGTAGACAATATCCCACTTCTTGACCCATGTAAGACTCAGTGCTAGGAGAGCTTCACAAGGGAGAAGAATGATAATTAAGCCTAGAGTGGAAAACATGTTCTGCAGGTAGAGTGAGGGCAAGGAGAACACAACCTAGAGAGAGGGGAGATATAGATCAGCACAAACACAGAGAGAGAATTCTTAGAAATTTTCTAATGCCGACAGGGTTACATATGATCCCGTCTTATAGGAAAGGGATCAAGAGGTGCGGTGAAGAAATAAGAAGAAAAAAAGAAAAAAAAATAGAGGAAGGGACGACAAAACAGAGTGTGGCGCTGAAGCATGGGTTGGCGTGATGATGAGCTGGTCATAGTGGTGATCGCCGTTAACGTGGGTGGTGGCATTTGGTGGTGGTTTTTTATTGGTTGGAGTGGGTGGTGAGGGTTAGTGGCATTTGGTAGTGGATTTCGATTGGATGGAGTGAGTGGTGAGGGTTGGTGGCAACAGATTAGGCATAGAAAGCATCACAAGCACCGTGATAGGGGAAATGGCTCACTACAATAGGGAAGGGCAGTGTCGACAATGATAGGTCATGTTCACACGGCACAAGGTTAGTGGTTGAATAGGCATCGACATCGGCTGGGCTTGCACTGCTAGGCTGGGCTTCCCACCTCGGGATGGTCAAATGCGATGAAGTAGGATGCAAAATAGGGGAGGCCAGTGACATCTTCGATTTTGACAATTAGGCCATCGGATCATAGAAAATATTCTTCTCTCTCTCTTTTTGACTTTTCAAGTAAAAGGGCCCAAATTCAAGCAAAATGAAGAGATTTTATTTGAAATAATATTCAAAGCATAAAAAGGAACCTACACTGAAGATTTGGAGTCCAAAGCTAAATAAAAATTATCAGGTGATTTTAGAATGATGATGGATTTTGTGAAAAGTAAAGTCAAATTAATACTAGCCACCAAGAGAAGAAGCCAACTCACAAATTCCAAGTCATTCTGAGTCAAGTTGACAATCATAGCCCGTGATTCTATTTTGAAGGAAAGCCTGATTCCAGCAGACGACACATGGCTATTCCTCACCTGATTTCTCCTCCGACACACTATAAGAAGAACTCCAAGCTTAGGGCTTAGGGCAAGCACTCATGAGGCAACAATTCTACTACTTTTAGGCTTCTCTTGTTGCTTTATCACACTGAATTGAAGCAAAGAAGGTGTCAGCAGTGTAGAACCCTAGTTTCGACTTCCAACTCTTGTAGCTGCAAGGTTACGAGAAATTGGAGGGGGAAACTTATCTAGAGGGAAGGGATGAGAGTGAGGGAGAGTTTTGAGTTCAAATTTCATAAAAATCTATCGAGACTTGAGGGAGATTCAAGCAAAAACATCATCATCCGTGAGCAGGGAAAAAGCGAAGTTCAATAGCACAATCACAGTTAGGAGAGAGAAAATATCATCAATTCTTCATTATGGAGAAAAGCGAAGTTCAATACCACAATCACGGCTAGGAGAGAGAAAAAATATATTTCAACAATTCTTTATTAGGGAGTCACAAATTTTACTATTTTACTCTTTCTAAACTGATTATATGCATTAGCTTGGAGTTTAAGTTTGATTTCATAACTATCCTTATGGCTTAAACTTGTTTTCGGGTTGTGGGGAGTAACCCCTTAATTTTCTCTTAGCAATGAGTATCTAGCATGTTGATTTTATTTTAGTTTGTTGAAGTTGATTGTAGATGATTAATGTAGCTTTTAATTAATTGTATTTAACTTATTGCATGTCATGGGAGTTAGGACAAGGACTAAAAGGTGACTCTTAACCTTGGAAATCATTAGTTGAACCTATAAGGTCTATACTATGAAAGTAGCTAGGATTATAGACTTTAATTATTAGGATTAACTCTACATGTAATAACTTAGAGTTCTTAATTAAATTACCTTAGAAACTATGACAAGGACTGAAAGGTGACTCTTAGTTTTAAAAGCCTGCAATTAACCTTGTAGCCTATGACTGCGAAAGTAGCTAAGTTATATTAGGAAAAAATACAATCTACATTGTGCTTAATGAAGTTAACTAGGATCGATACACAAAGTAACAAATGGGTATTGGAGAAGTTAAACATTAGGATGAGCTACTGAAAGAGAACATCTTATAAATTCTAAAGTAAATTTCTTTTTAATACTCCTAGATAATTGACACATACTGATATAAATTACTTTGGAAAATTATTGTGATTGAACCTTTTGCCCGAACTTTTCTCATATTTTACAGTTTATTATTGTGCTCCCGTCATTGCTTCCAAGTTAATCGATTTGCCTAGATTACATAACTACGATCTATTTGGTACTTAATTCTAGAGTCTCTATGTGATCGATATTTTATTACTTTGATACGTCCATGCACTTGTGAAACACATGCTAAATAATTTTTAGTGCCATTGCCATTAGACTATCAAGTCTTTTTCGCCATTACTTTTGACATGGTATCAAGTTTTTGGCACTATTGCAGAGGTCACTATTAAATTAATATCAATGAAAAATTATAGGAGTGTAAGATTAGGAACTACTTCTCACTCTTAGCATAGATTTTATTTTTGGTAATTTTGTTATTTTAGGATTCTAGAAAATTAGGGTTTTGGATTGCAATCACTAGTGGTGATTATAATCACACCGAGTGATTCAAAATTTTATCTTCTTAATTTTTGAAAATTAAAAACGAAAATAAAAATTTTCTTTAAGATTTTTATTTTTCTATGATTTTTTCAAAAATTTTCTCAAAATTATTTTACAATCACGGGCAATGATTACAATCACACCCAGTGATTGTATTTGAAATTTGTATCTCTCTACATCTTTTAGATTTAATATAGAAATTTTTTGAAAATCAAGTTATTTTAGTTGATTACCATTGTATGGGAATTTTTTCTGATTTTTCTAAAAATTATTTTATAATCACAACTGTGTCATAGCCTGCAAAAAAAAATCTTTATGTCTAGTTCTATTTCCTGAGATATTTGTGATATTCTGAAGCTTTGAAAATTCTACTTGTGCATGCAAAGAAATCTTAGGTCTTGACCACTAATTGATCTATCCCTAGAGATTGAAAGAATTTATAGAGCTAATTGAAAACTAAATTTTCAAAAACATTCCAGAAAACCATTGTTGAAAATATGGATCATAGGTCTCTTATAGAGACTTTGCAGCTCCTAATCTTAATGCTTTGCACTCTAATATTGCTAGACTTAATGTAGAAGCAAACAATTTTAAAATTAAGTCATCCTTATTATCTATGATTCAGCAATATCGATTCGGTGGCTCTCCTCTAAAAGATCCAAATATGCATTTACAAGTTTTTCTAGAATATTGCGATACTCTTGAAATTTATAGAGTTCTAATGATGGTTTAAAACTCTAGCTGCTTCCCTTCTCACTTAAGATAGAGCTAGAGCATGACTTCATTCTATACCTAGGGAATCCATTACTACATGGGAGTTTTTGCATGTTTTTCTTCAAAAGTACTTCCCTCTTAGCAAAATCGTCCAACTAAGAATTAGATCACTAGCTTCTATCAAAAAGATAGGGAATCACTATATGAAGCATGAGATCGGTTTAAAGAACTACAAAGGTTGTATCCATTTCATGGTTTAGAAAAACGGGTACTAGTACACATTTTCTATAATGGTTTAAATTATAGTACTAGGCTAACCATTGATACAACTACTGGAGGTGCTCTCATGAATAAAAGTGTAAAAGAAGCTCTAGATTTAATAGAAGAAATGACACTCAACTACCATCAATGGAGTGATCAATACAAAATTCCACATGAACAATTAGTTAAACTGGGCAATAATTATGGCTCTTTGGAAAGAAAGGTAGATTTCTTTAGTAGTAAGTTTGATTTGTTTATTGATATAGTTACGGTCAATTCTATTAAAGTTTATGATAAAAGACCTAAAACTAGGTTAGAAGTTGAAATCCCCATGGAAGAAAGTGACCCTAACATTGATTCAAGAATAGAACACTTACTCAAGGATCTAGAAATATCACAAAATAAAAATATTGAAGAATAAAGAGAAATGATCATAAAATAATAAGAAGAACTTTCCACTAGGATTAATGACATAACAATTTATTATAAGGAATTATAGGAATAAATCACATTTAGGAAAATGAAAATAGAATTTGATCATAATAAAGAATACAGTGATGCCATTATAACCCGTAGTGGAAACCAATTAGAAGGATCAAAAACTACAGATGTGAGGGATGAAAGTGAAGAAAGAAAAGAACATAAAGAAAATCATCAAGAAGATTTGCCCTCTCCTTTAACCATTGCTATAGAAAAGAATGATATAGAAAATAATCTAAGAGATTTGTTAAGGCAAAGCTTAATAAATAATTTGGTAGATTCCTTGAGATTATGGATAAACTTTACATTAGCATACCTTTCACAAAAGCAATAACTCAAATGCCCTTTTATGCCAAATTTTTAAAAGAAATATTATCAATTAAAAGAAAAATAGAAGATTATGGGATAGTTGCCCTAATTGAAGAATGCAGTGCTGTTCTCCAAAATAAATTGCCTCAAAAGATGAAAGGTCTTGATAGTTTTTCAATTCCTTATTTGATTAGTGATATGACTTTTGATAAAGCTCTTTGTGATTTAGGAACCAGTGTTAGCTTAATATCTCTTTCTGTTTGCAAAGGCTAGATACATGAGACTTAAAACCAACCTCAATATCTTTATAGTTGGTAGATTGGTCATAAAAATTCCTATAGGTATTTTAAAAGATGTCCCAATTCAAATAGGATAATACTTCATTTCAGCTAATTTTGTAGTTCTAGAAATGGAAGAAGACTCAAAAATACCTATTATTTTAGGAAGACCCTTTTTAGCCACTATTGGGGCTATCATAGATGTGAAAAATGAAAAACTCTCATTGAACATAGGAGATGACACCGTACAATTTAACCTAAATGAGGGGATGAAAAAATCGTCCTTATAATATAGAAATCTGTGACAAGCGCAGTGATATAAAGGAAATAATGCAAGAAGAAATGTATCCTTTAGAAATAAGTTTAATTGAGCTTACTAAAATTTTAAACTCTACCCCTTTAGATGAAGAAAATCAACAAGAAGACATTAATAGTTCTGAAGAGAAAGAACACCGGAAATTAGAACTTAAAACCCTCCTAGATAATTTGAAGTATGAATTTTTTTTAGGTCCTAATTCTACCTACCATGCCATTGTGAGTTCATAATTAGATTAAAAAGAAACTATATTATTACTAAATGTATTAAGAAAACATAGAAAATCAATACATTGCAACAATAAAAGATTTAAAAGGAACAAATCCATCATTTTGTATGCATAGAATCTTATTTGAAGATAATTGTAAACAAACTATAGATTTTCAATGAAAATTAAAATCTTAACATGAAGGAAGTTGTGAAAAGGTAAAACCTCTTGATGCCGGGATAATATATCCAATATCTAATAGTGAATGGGTAAGTCCTTTGAATGTTGTACCAAAAAAGGGAGGGATCACTGTAATAAAAAATAAAAATAATGAATTATTACTAACTAGAATTGTAGCCGGCTAGCAGATGGGCATAGACTATAGAAAGCTTAATACTACATATAGGAAAGATCATTTCCCCTTATCATTTATTAACCAAATGCTTGAAAGACTTGCTACACATTCTCATTTCTATTTCTTGGATGGCTATTCTGGATTCTTTCAAATCCCAATACATCCTGATGATCAACATAAAACTACATTTACTTGCCCTATAGAACTTTTGCATATAGAAGAATGTCGTTCGAGCAGTGTAATACACATGCTACTTTTCAGCAATGTATGATTGTCATTTTCTTGGAATATAATGAGGACATTATGGATGTAATTATGGATGATTTATATATATATGAATTTAACTTTGAATCTTGTCTCACTAACCTTTCTAAAGTATTGCAGTAATGAGAAAATATAAGTCTTGTTTTAAATTGGAAAAAATATCACTTCATGGTAAGATAGAGAATTGTTTTAGGTCATTTGATTTCTAAAAGAGGGATTGAAGTCGATAAAGCTAAAACTGAGGTAATAGAAAAGATGCCCCCACCAACATCAGTTAAAGAAATAAGAAGTTTTTTAGGACATGCTAGTTTCTATAGAAGATTTATTAAAGATTTTTCCAAAATTACCCAACCACTCTCTAACTTATTGTCTAAAGATGTGAAGTTCAGTTTTGATAACATTTGTCATCATACATTAAATAAACTTAAAAACACATTAATTTCTACACCAATTATGCAACCACTTGTGTAGAACTTACCTTTTGAACTAATGTGTGATGCTAGTGATTATGCAGTTGGTGTAATATTGGGACAAATGAAGGACAAAAATTTCATGCTATCTACTATGCTAGCAAAACTCTTAATGAAGCCTAGCAAAATTATGCAACAATAGAAGAAGAACTTCTCGCCATTGTTTATGCTTTTGATAAATTTAGATCATATTTAGTTAATTCTAAAATAATAGTTTATACTGACTATGCTACTATAAAATACTTAGTGAATTAAAAAGATTCTAAACTAAGATTAATAAGGTGGATTTTACTTTTATAGGAATTTAACATAGAGATAAAGGATAAAAAAGCAAAATGAGAACATGGTTGCTGATCACCTCTCTAAAATAATTCGAGGAGATGATTTTACAGGAGACCTTATCAATGATGAGTTTCCATATGAGCATCTTCTAGCCATCATCCAAACTGAAGCTCCCTAGTATGCTAATTGTGTAAACTACCTTGTTGATAATGTTTTACCTACTGATTTGACATATCAAGATCAAAAGAAATCTTTATCAAATGTCAAGCATTATGTTTGGGATGAACCCTGTTTATTTAGAAGATGTGAAGATGAGATTTATAGAAGATGTATCCCGAAAACAGAAATTACTGACATACTTTTTCATTATCATTCATCATCTTATGGTGGACATGCCAGTGCCCACCAAACTGCATTCAAGGTATTTTTAGTCTAGATTTTATTGCCCTACAATATTTAGGGATGGTAAAAATTTTGTTGTGTCTTGTGATCAATGTCAAAGGACTAGAAATATAACGAAAAGAAATGAAATGTCATTGAATAGTATTATATGAGTAGAAATATTTGTGTATAAAGGATATATTTTATGAGACCTTTTCCCTCATATGAGAAATAAATATATCCTAGTTGTTGTAGATTATGTTCCAAAATGGGTTGAAGCTTTAGTAGCACCTACAAATGATGCTAAAGTAATTGTAAGGATGTTTAAAAAATATTTTCCCTAGATTTTGAGTTCCTAGGATAGTAATAAGTGATGGAGGATCACATTTTATTGAGCAAAAATTTTTTGAATTGTTGAAGAACTATGGAGTCAAACATAAGATAGCTTCCCATTATCATCCTCAAACTAGTGACCAAACTGAAATATCAAATTGAGAGATTATTTTTTTTTTAGAAAAGATAGTATCAAGAGGTAGAATTGATTGGTCATTAAAATTTGAAGATGGACTCTAGGCCTATAGAATTGCCTATAAAATCCCAATAGGAATGTCTCCATACCAATTAATTTATGAAAAATCATGTCACATACTAGTTGAATTAGAACATAAAGCTTACTAGACAATCAAAACATTAAATTATGATTTGAAGAATGCTAGCGAAAAAGGAAACTACAATTAAACAAATTAGGGGAAATTTGCTTATCAGCATATGAGAACGCCAAGATATATAAAGATGTTGAACCATAAAATTCCACGGCAAGTGTCTAACTTTGTCTTGTTTACGATATCCATGCGTGCAAGGAACTCCTGCAAACTTGATGAGGAGGGGTGATATAGAATAAACACACTCCAAGCCTTCACTTTTAAATATTTCGGTCAAAAAAAAAAAAAGAGAAAAAATGCCACTGTTCATCACTCATTCACTCATATCCTTTCAGAGGAATCAAAAAGAATCAGCGGATCTCTGGCATAAACACCTCATGCTCTTCGACTTATTTCGATAAAAAAAAACATTGCCAGTATCAGGTGTAAGTTAAGCAGAACATGTTGATACATAAGCAGAATAATAAGATCTTTATCAGCCTCTTTGAACTGGATTTACTTGGAGCAGTCCAAACTCAGGTCAGGAACCTTGCAACAGCTCTGAAATGATCGGCTACGTCATACAATTTGCACAGCACTGCAGCGATCTACACGATCAGCTATGTAACAAGCCGATGTTCCGGCAGGATTTCTGAGTGCTTCGCATGATTCTGGGATGACGCGGCTGGAAAAGCCTTGAACGTAAGAACACTTCCATGGAGAATTTGAGGTCACATTCAGCTGCACATTGGATAAGCAAGTGTTGGTGAAATTCGCCCTTTGAATGCCCTCCACTAGGCCAGCACGCTCGACGTTTGTGCCTTCGATGTCTTCCATGGTGATCATATCGATCAATGGAAGCGCATTTGGATCGTATGTCTCGTCTGGGCGCTCGCCGTACCAGCCGGTTATACCGATGCTGCCTTGCTTTGACTTTGACTTGTGTACTTGTATGAATAGCTCAGCTTCATCTTTCACCCAACGAACCATCCTGCTAGCCATTTCGATCAAATCCCTACCCGCGGAAAGTGGCAGCTTGTAGCTAACTGTAATAAGTTCATCAACTTCAAAGACTTTTAAACCATGAAGATTCTTAATAAAGTCATGCCTTGCATCAAATTTCATATCAAAGAAATTATGGCAAAGAAGTGCAAGAGCAATTCTAAGCAAGCCATTTTTCATCACAAGAGAAATGGGATAAATCTCCCTCAAACACTAAACTCCTAACATACAACAAGGGCTATCAGGCAGTGGAGGAATCTGCTTAAGAAAAGACTATAGCTTGGAACTTTAGGCAAGCTGATTTGCTTGCCTAAACAAGGAAAGTTTCAGCAAAAGAAATTTCGAGTCCCAAGGCAGCCCTCAGCAAGGAAGCCATCAGGGAAAGTAAAAAGGAGAGAAAAAAAAAGAAGAAGCAAGTGATCGCAGTAGCAAGTGTTTCAAAAGAGATCGAAAGGGTGGTCGCATAAGACAAAGAAGTAGGAAATGAATGGTAAATAAGGGGCGACCAGGGCTGGCACAAAAGAGAGTTGACGGTAGCACAAAAAGGGAAGAAGAATAAGGAAAGTGGGAAGAAGCGTGAATAAAACAAGAAGGAAACAAAAGAAGCCAGCTGTGAGAGGCTGGGCTGAAAACCTTATAAAAGGAGGATTGCAATACACAAGGGGGACGACACCAGCTTGCAAAAAAAAACACAGAAGCGCAAGAAGGAGGAGACATCACAAAAGGTGGCAAGAAGGAACAGGGAGAAGGTAGACAAAAGGGAGGGTTTGCTTCTCTACTCGTTTTTTAGGCTTCATGGACGCATTAAGCGTCCTGGCACCTTAATGAAATGCAGCATTCCTTTTTCGATCATTTTTAGGCCTCATGGACGCATTAAGCGTCCTGGCACCATGAAGAACACACACGCATTTTTTTTTTTCTTTCTTCTCCCTCTATCTTCCAAAAGTTCAAGGCGCGAATGATCCGTGGCACGCGCTGGGTAAAAAGAGAGAAAGTGTCGAGGTGGTTGGGAGGAAAGGAAGTAACGCAAAAAAAATGAATGAGGGATGAAGAGTTGCCAAAGGGGAAGAGATGACGCAGAAAGACTCGTAAGATTACACAAGGGAGAAAGGGGAAGAAAGTCCGAAGAAGGTGAAGTCGTAAAGGGACCAGAGGAATCTGTAAACGAAAGAGAAGAAAATACCGAGCGAAAGGAGGAAGAAGGTGAGAACCAGAATAACCCCAGGGTGATAAAATTACACAAAAAGGAAGGAGATAAAAAAAGAAGAAGAGAGCAAAAGCCGAAGAAGGGGTGAGGGGCGTTAAAAAAAAAAGAGAGGAAGCATGTTGACGGCGATAGAAGCATAGCAAAAAAAAAATGAGAGTTCACGAATAAAACCGATATTTGAATCATAAATACCTGTCAAGACTCCCCTTTATTTCCTCTCAGGAACTTTGTCTAGAATCACACTAAACAACGAAGCCCTCAAAGAGTTTCATCCAAAGTCTTGCTGCCGCTTCAAAACCTTGAAGAGGACCCTTCCCGTAAAGAGAAAGTAATGAAACGAATTACGTCGTTAAGAGAGATCAAGAAGGAAAATAACAAAAGAAAGCAAATGAGGGGATCCCTCTTACTTTAAGCAAACAAGGGAGATACTTGACCAAGCCCTCTGCCACTTCATTTCTCCAGCCCCCTCTAGAACTGGGCTGCATAAGAAAAAGGGATTCCCCCTTACTTCAGCCAAAGTTTGGGACCAGCTACGGGTTCCTAATTCATTCTGAGACAAGCAAGGTTAAGGGAGGGGTTCATTGGACAAGGATCAAAAAATAATAATAATAACGAGATAAGAAATGAAAATCACCTAATTTATTGAGGGTAGCGATTTCGGCAAAAAATCTCTGATGAGAAATGGATTCACAGAAGTATCAAGTCTCGGTTAAGAAACCACAGAAATACTAGTAAGAGAAAAGAGAAAGAGAAAGAAAAACCAAGTTGCAAGGGAAACCCTACGACACCATAAAGAAGAAAGCTGCAAGAAATAAGGCTGGATCAACGTGACATTTTCATGGAATTAAGCTGATAAAGGAGTCGGACCTCTAACTTAATCGCCGTCACGGACAATCCGCTAAGCAAGCGTGTTCTTCACCAAGGACCAGCGACGCTCAACTCCCCGCCTCGCCTGGGGCTTGGATCTGACGCGAAGTCATAGCCTCGGCCATGGATCTGCCAACTTCTCATCGTACTCATCTCGCCGGTACTTCTAGAAAATCAAAGCCGCAATAGTCGCCGGACATCGCCGCCTTCCCTAGGATCAGTGTCTCCGGCAAAACCGATTCACATCCGCCGCTAAGACGTCGTCCGGGGCTACACGCTAAACGGGGCCGAGGGGGGCAACTTTACCCTTTGACCAAATGATATAGGGTCGTAATATAAAAAGGGGTTCACGCGACGTTGCTCCCCTTAGCTTCAACCTAATGATACGACCAAGTCAACGGTGGTATTAGCCATCGGGGAGGGGTAAATGATGAATAAGTCTCCAGGTTTAATGAGCTACGCTAATCTCCTCGATGACTTCTGATGGTGTTTGCCGGGGCTGCCAAATTTCATCAACATGGTTAAGATAAATTCTATTCTTTGACCAAGAGATGAAGTCAGGAAAGGGGGGGTAAACGATGAATAAGCCTTTAGTTTTAACACGCCGCCAGGCAGAACAAAAAAATCCATTACGCCATAGGGTTGGGTAAATTCCAAATCAAATTATCCACTACGCCGCGAGGCCGGATAAATTTCCAAATTAAATTATCCACTACGCCGCGAGGCCGGATAAATTCCGAATTAAATTATCCACTACGCCGTAAGGCCGGATAAATTCTGAATTAAACTATCCAGCACGCCGTAAGGCCGGATAAATTTCCAAATTCAATTATCCATCACGCCGCAAGGCTGGATAATTTCCAAATTCAATTATCCATCACGCCGCAAGGCCGGATAAATTCCAAAACCAAATTATCCAATACGCCGCAAGGCTCGATAAAACTCCAAACCCAATTATCCAGTACGCCGTTGAGGCCGGATAGTCTTTCTCTACTTCAAGTCATCCAGCGCGCCATCAAGGCCGGGTGATCTTTCCGGTCTAATATCCAACAAGCCTTAATGTATTACGATGGAATATCGTTTGGGAGGTGCGTACGTCGATGTTTACCATCGGGGCGTAACTCCTCGATATAACGTTGTACTGCCTGGGCCGGATATTACCCAACACGCCGCTACAAGGCTGAAGTTCGACCAACACAAATTGCCCATCTTGATTTTCTCTCATCATGTCGAAATATGTATCATGACAAATCCAATTAGTGATGAATTTTTAAGTCAAATTATCCATTACGCCGCAAGGCCAGATAAATTCCAAATCAAATTATCCATTACGCCGCAAGGCCGGATAAATTCCAAATCAAATTATCCAATACGCCGCAAGGCCGGATAAATTCCAAATCAAATTATCCAATACGCCGCAAGGCCGGATAAATTCCAAATCAAATTATCCAATGCGCCGCAAGGTCGGATAAATTTCTAAATCAAATTATCCATCACTCCGCAAGGCCGGATAAGATTCTAAATCAAATCATCTAACTCACCGCAAGGCCGGACAATTCCTAAATTCTAGTTACTCAACATGCCGCATGGCCGAGTAATTTCCTCCAAAGTCAATCCACCCAACACGCCATCAAGGCTGGGTGATCTTAGATCTGATACCCAACACGCCATCAAGGCTGGGTGATCTTAGATCTGATACCCAACGTGCCTCTAATACCCAACGTGCCTTAACGCATTACGATGGAATATTGTTTGGGAGGTGCGTACGTCGATGTTTACCATCGGGGCGTAGCTCTTCAATATAACGTTGTATTGCCTAGGCCGGGTATCATCCAATATGCCGTCACAAGACCAAAGTTTGACGAACACAAATCATCCATGTTGATGAAGGCTCCCTTTTTTATTATGTCAAATTATGTATCAAGTCAAATCAAATTAATGAATGATATCAGTTAACTCCGTCTTTCTTATTTCGTTGCGTATTATAGATCTCTTAATCAAAGGTTCTCTATTTTTAGGGGTAATTAACAATGAGCGCTTGCGCTCATTGGAAGTCAGAACCCGCTAAACAAAAAGCCTTATTAATTTAAGGTGGATTTGGAACGGTCATGATACATCCCTAATGTAACGAAAATGACCCCCACAAATTCTGGCACGCCCGGTGGGACCGGCTTCTCCTTTCATCTTCGAGATCTATACTACGCAACACCGAATTCCACGCCCTCGTCCTTACAGTTCTTTTGTTTTACAGAAAAATGGCAAAGAAGTTGAACATCTTTGTTGAGGACGCATCGATCATCATGCATGGCGTCCAATTTGGCTCCATTTCGGAGGAAGACATTGAGTTTATCTACCTACCCTTCATAGACTCTGAAAACATTAAGGGTGAGGGAAAGATCACTCCGACCATCGAGAGTAAGACCCCCTTGAAGAATAAAAAGACTGTGACAAAAAAGGAAGAACTGCTTGTCGCTGCTGATGGGGGCGTGTTCGACAAAGAGGAGGAGGAAGCATCCTTCACTGTTAATGGGGGCAAGATTCATCAAGCTGTATTCTCAAGCCCTGAAAAGACAAAAAAGCGGGAACGACAAGCCTTGAGGAAGAAGAAGGCTAGGCTCTCCAGACAAGGTCGCCTAATCCCTGTAAGGCGTAACTATTCTGCCGCCAAGACAGAAACTACCGTAACAAACAAATTTGCACCACTTCTATCAGTTACGAGGAATTCTAACCTAGTGGAGGGACTGCGGCTGCAAACCCACATACAGACCAAGCCACACCTAAAGCCCAGGAATATCGCTGCTCAAAAGACAATCTCTCAAAGGGTTTACGAGGCCTACAAAAAGGTTCAAAAGAGTGTGAGAAGAAAAGAAAAGTGTTTCAAGGCTAGCCATGAAGAAGCAAAGGGTTATACCATCCATACGGTACGAATGGTGGAACATGCACGAGAAACCGGCTCTAATTCTGAGGAAGATACTCTTCGGACCATGGCAAGGAAGGCCAAGGGTAAGAAGTTGGCATCTATTGTAATCCAGGAGCCTGTTCAACGGTACGAACCAGGAGCAACCCCGCCACATCAAGAGACTTTCGAAGAAGAAGAGGGAGAGGAAGAACCCGTCATGACCACTAATCATGACCATAGAGATGAAGCTATCGCTGACCTTAAGAGGCAACTCAAGAAGAGGGATAACGACATGAGCATCCTCATGGCAAAGTTCGAGGAGGTGACTAGTGCTCTTGCAAAGACCCAAGAGATGATGTTACGTCAAGAACAGTCATCGCGGGAACAAAATAACGCTCCGGCGACATCTTCCTTGCCAGCACAGTCAAATGACGAGGCCATTACCTTGACTAGGAAAGAAGTACAGGAAATGGTGATGGACCAGCTGAGGCAAATGGAGGGAACCAAAATTGCTCCACGAAGGAGGCGAGGGAGACCTTACCCAGCGGTATACGATAATATCCCTTACCCTAAAGGGTATATCGTACCGCATTTCAAGATGTTTAATGGGGTAGGAAATCCTGACCAGCACTTGGCTCATTTCGTCGTGACTTGTGGAAACACTGGCGGCAACGACGCCCTATTACTCCGGCAATTCCCGCAAAGTCTCTCAGGGGTTGCCTTTGAATGGTATTACTCTGTGGAGAATGAAGTCATCGAAACTTGGGCTGACATGGAGGAAGCCTTCAGGATGAAGTTTGCTTCGGTAAGCGATAAGATTACAATCGCGGACCTGGCCGATACGAAGAGGAGAAAGGATGAGACCGTCCTCAATTACATTACCAGGTGGAGAAACTTGAGTATCAAATGCGAAAAGCCACTAGAGCAAACCGAGGCCGTGGATTTGTTGGCCCGTAACATCGATAGCTGGATGGCCCCCTTTCTTTGCGGCAATAACATCTCTATGTTTCAAGAATTGATCACCCAAGTGGCAAAGTTGGAACGAA
Source organism: Costus lasius (assembly GCA_027563935.2). Taxonomy (NCBI): domain Eukaryota; kingdom Viridiplantae; phylum Streptophyta; class Magnoliopsida; order Zingiberales; family Costaceae; genus Costus; species Costus lasius. The sequence goes on along the minus strand of CM050449.1, from coordinate 31,511,611 downwards.
CGAACCATCAGCCCTACATAAATACGCAAAACCCAAAATTCAGAAGGGAAGAACCAAGACGGAATGAACCCAAGATCGCCTATACAAACGTTGCTAACAAGGGCAAAAGGGTGGAAGTTCACAATGCAAGCGTACCCCGAATCGAGAAAGCGCCAACGCTCGGCGAGAATAGCCGGGGCAAGCTATTGACCCTTGAAGAGAGAAAGAATAAAATCTATTCGTTCAAAAGAGAAAAGACAATGAAAATATTTAGGGACGCCCTAAAAAACGGCTTACAACTGCCAGAGCCGAAACGCCCCGAAGAAAGCAATAAAACTGACGATCCCAACTTTTGCCCTTACCATCGCGTGCTGGGGCACACAATAGAAGACTGTTATATTTTCAAAGATTGGGTGGAGAAACAATATAAGACAGGGAAGATCACTCTATCAAAGCAAGTGTTGAACGAAGCCCAAACCGAGGAGGTTGATGTCGTTCAGGTCAGAATAGACCCGACGCATGTGGAAGACCAGGGGTGGAATACCGTGATGTCGAAAAAGACATTGCGACTCCTCCAAAAGTTACAACAAATACCAGGCATAGTGTGGAAAGACTCCTTGTCCCCACAATACGTGTCGCCAAGACCTCGTCCACCAACAAGGGAAAGTCAGAAGAAAAAGAAAAAGAACCCTCAGCTGAAGAATAAAAATAAGAAAGTAGCCGTTTTAACTAAAGCGCAAGAAAGAAGCGATCTCAGAAAATACATCGACTCGCTTGAAGAGTATGTGCAAGAAATGCCCGAACCTGTAAAACTTCACCACTACATCACGGAAGAAGTATGGGAGAGACTCCTGGAAGATGATTCAGAGGATGAGGAGTATGAAGTGGAGTCCTGCAGAATGATATCGGTTATCCCGGAACCCTTAGACAAAGATAAAACCGACAACATTAGAGACGTCGCTACTGCAAGGATGGATACCTATAACGCGATCAACTTGGGAAGTGACTCCGAAGACGAAATCTTACCTGCCTACCTGTATGAGGAAGTATCTACTGCAAAAAACAGCGAGCAAATAAACGAATCCTGCCAAATGAATCTTAGGAGCGGCAAGGTCGTGGTAGGGCGTACGATAGACAAAGAGAAGGAAAAATTCAAAGGAAAGCAAATTGAAACACAGGAAGTGGGCGACGACGCGGCACCACCACTAAAGCTATCCTCTTCGGAATATAATATATTATCACATTTGAGAAAGGTTCCCGCCCTCCTCAGCGTATACGACGCTTTAATGATGTCACAAGAACTGAGGGATGTTCTTATTTACGCCCTACAAAATCCTCAAAAATTCCAAACATTCTTCGTGGAGGCTGACATAAAAGAGGCGCTGAGTACATATGCTACATCGTCCATTACCTTCAACGACGACGACATGATATTGGGAACGTCGCAGCATAATCGACCGTTGTACGTGACTGGGGACGTGGAAGGAATGAAGATAAGCAGAGTCTTAATCGATCCAGGGTCATCAGTTAACCTCGTAACCTTGCGGACCTTAAAGAGCCTCTCCTTAGGCGTCCATAATTTAACAACCGAAAAGGTTATTATCCAAGGATTCAATAAGAACAGCCAGAAGGCTTTAGGCTCTATATGTTTGCCGTTACAGCTCGACGACTTAAAGACCAAAGTCAAATTCCATGTCATCGACACTGATACCTCATACAAAGCGTTACTCGGGAGACCTTGGCTGCACGAAAATCACATAGTCCCTTCTACCTTACACCAATGCCTGAAATACCTAAGAGAAGGTAGGGAGGAGCGTATCGATGGGGATATCCAACCCTTCTCAGTGCATGAAATCAAATACGAAGACGCGCACTATTTTATAGGATCGGCAACGCAGCCTGCGAAATCAACACTACAGAACTCGATCATCTCCAAGCTAAAGAAAACAACTCTGTCAGCATGCCCTCATTTCGGAAGTGACTCCGAGTCAGAAGCGAGTGACTGCTCAGCCTCTACATGCGACATGGTCGAAACCCATGAAAAGGAAGGTTGGTCACAAAGACTGACGACACGACAAAACATGGCGGAATACGAGATAGGAGTATTGAGAGTTCCTCAAGGCTACCTTAAGGGTTTCATTCCCCTGAATGTATCGCAAGTCATAGAGATGAAGACTTTTATTGTCCCTAGCAAGAGGGAATGCACAAGAGGAAGGTTCTTTGTCCACAAACCAATACACTTCTATTAGTCAGATGAAATTCATCACGTCATGACAAACAAAGAGGATGACCCGGAGTCAACGCAACTCGTCAAAGTCCCCCCATTTGCTTATTACCCTCCGAGCTTAAGAAATCTCATAGAAAAGTACGGTTGCTCGAACCCTCGTCTAAAGAGTGAGCTGTGCCAATTTGAGAAGTTGTGGAACCCGGGTTCACGGAATATCACATTACCAAACGGGAAGATCTCCAACACTCGGGGTTTAGGGTACACAGAACCAAATGAAGAAGCTCTTATGTTCCACCCATATACTTGCAATATGGTGACAATAGGCGAAACATACGAAGTGGAGCAAGAAAATGAAGAATTCAAAAGGGCACCGAAAGAACTGCAAGATGGGGGGCAGACCACCTGCGACGAGTTGATTGAGGTCAATCTTGGGTCAGAAGAGGATGTCAGGCCCACTTATATAAGTGCACAACTCTCTCAGCATGAAAAGGACCAGCTGGAAGCACTCCTCCACGAGTTTAGCGACTGATTTGCATGGACATATAAAGAGATGCCGGGCCTTAGTCCGGAGGTCGCCGTCCATAATTTGTCGATCAGCCCTGATGCTACCCCGGTGAAGCAGGCACCAAGAAGAATGAGGATAGAACTTGAAGAGCAGATCACACTTGAAATAAAGAAACTAATCGAGGCGGGCTTCATAAGAGAGGAGAAATACGCAGACTGGATAGCAAGCATCGTCCCTGTAAAGAAGAAAAACGGGCAAATCCGGATCTGCGTAGACTTCAGAAACTTGAATAACGCATGTCCCAAAGACGATTTTCCACTCCCTGTGACAGAAGTAATGATCGACTCGGTATCGAACTTTGAAGTGTTTTCATTCATGGACGGGTCATCTGGTTACAATCAAATTAAGATGGCGCCTGAAGATGAGAAGCACACTGCGTTTCACACGCCTATCGGCATCTTTTGTTACACTGTTATGCCGTTTGGATTAAAGAACGCTGGAGCAACATACCAACGCGCGATGACTAAGATCTTCGATGATTTGATCCACAAGCTCGTCGAGTGCTATGTGGACGATTTGGTGGTTAAGTCGCAATCTAGGGCAGAGCACTGTCAGAACTTGAGGACCGTGTTCACTCGCATCCGCAAGTACAACCTCAAAATGAACCCGTTCAAATGCGCATTTGGAGTATCATCTGGAAAATTCCTGGGTTTCGTGGTCAAACACAAAAAGATCGAAATTGATCCCGCGAAGATAAGCTCAATCAAAGACATGCCGCCCCCAAAGAATCTTAGGGAGCTTAGATCCTTTCAAGGGCGACTGGCCTATATTAGGAGGTTCATTTCCAATTTATCCGGGCGAATCCATCCCTTTTCCAAACTGACGAAGAAAAATGCTCCGTTCATTTGGGATAGTACGTGCCAAAATGCTTTTGAAGATATCAAAGAATACCTCTCATGCCCTCCAGTCCTTGGGGCACCTGTCACCGGAAAACCGCTCATCCTATACACCACAGCATTAGAGGCGTCCTTGGGGGCACTGTTGGCTCAGAATAATGACGATGGAAAGGAGACTGCATTATATTATCTTAGCCGAATGTTCGTAGGGGCAGAGTATTCCTATTCTCCAATCGAAAAACAATGTTTGGCGTTGATATTTGCCATTAAGAAATTAAGACATTATCTCCTTGAACATGAAGTTCGTCTCATGTCAAGAGTCGACCCTTTAAGATACCTGATGACGAGGCCTACTTTAACAGGACGATTGGCTAAATGGGCCGTCCTACTCCAGGAATTTGACATCACGTACGTGTCACAGAAAGCGGTGAAAGGGCAAATTCTCGCCGATTTCTTAGCAGCTCATCCTGTCTCCGATGACTCTCCTCTGAGTTACGACTTTCCAGACGAGGAAATATTAAGTACTGAAACCGAAGATGGATATTGGGAACTCTACTTCGATGGGGCGTCTTCAATTCAGCCAGCTATTCCCCCAAATATCCCGAAAGTAAAGTCAGGGGTTGGTTTGGTATTCGTCACCCCGGAAAGGGGAATATTGCATTACTCCTTAGCCCTCACCGGTCCTTGCACCAACAACGAAGCTGAGTACGAGGCTTTGATCGCCGGACTCGAGCTCGCGCTAGAGATGAAAATCGAAAGAATGCATGTGTACGGCGACTCCCAGCTCATCGTCAAACAGGTGACGGGTGAATACCAAGTCAAGAAAACGGAACTGCACAAATATCATACAAAAGCTGTGGAACTCATGGAACAAATACCGTACGTCACTCTGACCTGCATTGCTAGGGCTGCTAATGGTAGAGCGGACGCACTGGCAAAGTTTGCCAAAGAGCTAGCTGGGCCATCCGTTGACCAAGTCAACATCGTCATCAGAGACAGGAAATTAATCGCACCGGCCGAAGACGATCACGCCAACAAGAAAGAAGTAGCAGATGCTATGACAATCTCCCTCACGCAAGAACATGACTGGAGAGAGCCGTTCGTCAACTATTTCAAAAGTGGCATCCTACCCGAGGATAAGACTCAAAGAGTACAATTGAAAAAACGGGCCCTCCGGTACACATTTGTGAATGACACGCTGTATCGTCGATCGTACGAACAGCTTTGGCTCAGGTGCATTGCAATGGATGAGGTCGCTCACGTGTTACATGAAGTCCACTCCGGTCTTTGTGGTGCCCACCAATCAGGACCCAAGATGTATCTTAAGATTAAGAGGTTGGGGTACTACTGGCCAAGCATGGTACGAGACTGCATAAACTGCGCAAAGACTTGCCATTTGTGCCAAGTGCATGGAGATTTAATTCATAAGCACCCTAACCCTCTTCATCCAACGGTTTCGTCGTGGCCGTTCGAAATATGGGGGACAGATATAGTGGGGCCCATAGAACCTCCTTCTTCTCTGGGGCATCGATTCATACTCGCGGCAACAGACTATTTCTCCAAATGGGCGGAGGCCGTCCCATTAAGGGAAGTCAAGGCCGCCAATGTCGTCGATTTCTTTCGCGGGAATATATTGAGTCGTTTTGGAACCCCTAGACGGATCATATCCGATAACGGCTTGGCCTTCAAAAATGCCTCAATTTACAAATTTGCAGAGCGTCACAAAATTGATTGGCGATACTCCTCGATATACAATCCAAGGGCGAATGGACTAGCCGAAGCATTTAATAAAACTCTATGCAAGCTGCTCAAGAAGAGCGTTTCAAAGAACAAGAAAGAGTGGCATCAGAAGCTAGTGGAAGCATTGTGGGCTTATCGAACCACGTATCGCACGCCCACACAATCGACGCCTTATTCCCTGGTCTTCGGTGTCGAAGTCGTGCTTCCACTCGAGGTCGAAATACCTTCGCTAAGAATGGCAATGCAATGCGACATGACAATGGATGAAAATGCCCAATTACGTCTTGACGAACTGGACACGCTTGATGAGCAAAGGCTGATTGCACAGCAAAACCTAGAGCTATACCAAGCACAAATGACAAGGGCGTATGACAAGTTGGCCAGAGAACGCACTTTCAAGAAAGGGGATCTTGTCCTAGCAGTAAGACGACCCATCATATCCAACAAGATAGCGAAAGGGAAGTTCAACCCTAATTGGGAAGGACCCTACGTGATAGGAAAAGTCTACGAAGGCGGAGCTTACCAATTGATAGATCAAGACGGGGCGCACCCGATGCCGCCCATTAACGGCCGTTTCTTAAAGAAGTACCACGCTTAAAGCACGAATCCGATCTTGGCCAAGCAATACTAGGCTCGAGAATGTCGAAGCCATTTTCGGTCGATCGTTTGCTAAAACTGGGCGAGTCCCTTATGCGAGCATTCACCCCAATCGGATGATAGAGGCGTGAACTCACCCCTAGCCCTCTATCGCCCCCAAAACAAAAAAAAAAGAAAAAAAAAAAGAGAAAGCCAGCTAGGCTTCGGATTTCTCAATCAACTCCAGTTCGTCCCTCTGGGTGTCTTCATATTCCTGCGAACTTGAAATCATCGTACATCTTCCCGATAAAAATTTTGCCATTCCTTCGCTGAAAAGATTCCAAGATTATCGTTATGCTTTAAACAAAACTCAGAAAATGAAGTATATCTAAAGCAAGAACACTTTCGACGGATTTGTACGCGCTCGTGGCGTATACAAAATCCGCCGAGGGGCATTTGTTGAACCGTAAAATTCCACGGCAAGTGTCTAACTTTGTCTTGTTTACGATATCCATGCGTGCAAGGAACTCCTGCAAACTTGATGAGGAGGGGTGATATAGAATAAACACACTCCAAGCCTTCACTTTTAAATATTTCGGTCAAAAAAAAAAAAGAGAAAAAATGCCACTGTTCATCACTCATTCACTCATATCCTTTCAGAGGAATCAAAAAGAATCAGCGGATCTCTGGCATAAACACCTCATGCTCTTCGACTTATTTCGATAAAAAAAAAACATTGCCAGTATCAGGTGTAAGTTAAGCAGAACATGTTGATACATAAGCAGAATAATAAGATCTTTATCAGCCTCTTTGAACTGGATTTACTTGGAGCAGTCCAAACTCAGGTCAGGAACCTTGCAACAGCTCTGAAATGATCGGCTACGTCATACAATTTGCACAGCACTGCAGCGATCTACACGATCAGCTATGTAACAAGCCGATGTTCCGGCAGGATTTCTGAGTGCTTCGCATGATTCTGGGATGACGCGGCTGGAAAAGCCTTGAACGTAAGAACACTTCCATGGAGAATTTGAGGTCACATTCAGATGCACATTGGATAAGCAAGTGTTGGTGAAATTCGCCCTTTGAATGCCCTCCACTAGGCCAGCACGCTCGACGTTTGTGCCTTCGATGTCTTCCATGGTGATCATATCGATCAATGGAAGCGCATTTGGATCGTATGTCTCGTCTGGGCGCTCGCCGTACCAGCCGGTTATACCGATGCTGCCTTGCTTTGACTTTGACTTGTGTACTTGTATGAATAGCTCAGCTTCATCTTTCACCCAACGAACCATCCTGCTAGCCATTTCGATCAAATCCCTACCCGCGGAAAGTGGCAGCTTGTAGCTAACTGTAATAAGTTCATCAACTTCAAAGACTTTTAAACCATGAAGATTCTTAATAAAGTCATGCCTTGCATCAAATTTCATATCAAAGAAATTATGGCAAAGAAGTGCAAGAGCAATTCTAAGCAAGCCATTTTTCATCACAAGAGAAATGGGATAAATCTCCCTCAAACACTAAACTCCTAACATACAACAAGGGCTATCAGGCAGTGGAGGAATCTGCTTAAGAAAAGACTATAGCTTGGAACTTTAGGCAAGCTGATTTGCTTGCCTAAACAAGGAAAGTTTCAGCAAAAGAAATTTTGAGTCCCAAGGCAGCCCTCAGCAAGGAAGCCATCAGGGAAAGTAAAAAGGAGAGAAAAAAAAAAGAAGAAGCAAGTGATCGCAGTAGCAAGTGTTTCAAAAGAGATCGAAAGGGTGGTCGCATAAGACAAAGAAGTAGGAAATGAATGGTAAATAAGGGGCGACCAGGGCTGGCACAAAAGAGAGTTGACGGTAGCACAAAAAGGGAAGAAGAATAAGGAAAGTGGGAAGAAGCGTGAATAAAACAAGAAGGAAACAAAAGAAGCCAGCTGTGAGAGGCTGGGCTGAAAACCTTATAAAAGGAGGATTGCAATACACAAGGGGGACGACACCAGCTTGCAAAAAAAAACACAGAAGCGCAAGAAGGAGGAGACATCACAAAAGGCGGCAAGAAGGAACAGGGAGAAGGTAGACAAAAGGGAGGGTTTGCTTCTCTACTCGTTTTTTAGGCTTCATGGACGCATTAAGCGTCCTGGCACCTTAATGAAATGCAGCATTCCTTTTTCGATCATTTTTAGGCCTCATGGACGCATTAAGCGTCCTGGCACCATGAAGAACACACACGCATTTTTTTTTTCTTTCTTCTCCCTCTATCTTCCAAAAGTTCAAGGCGCGAATGATCCGTGGCACGCGCTGGGTAAAAAGAGAGAAAGTGTCGAGGTGGTTGGGAGGAAAGGAAGTAACGCAAAAAAAATGAATGAGGGATGAAGAGTTGCCAAAGGGGAAGAGATGACGCAGAAAGACTCGTAAGATTACACAAGGGAGAAAGGGGAAGAAAGTCCGAAGAAGGTGAAGTCGTAAAGGGACCAGAGGAATCTGTAAACGAAAGAGAAGAAAATACCGAGCGAAAGGAGGAAGAAGGTGAGAACCAGAATAACCCCAGGGTGATAAAATTACACAAAAAGGAAGGAGATAAAAAAAGAAGAAGAGAGCAAAAGCCGAAGAAGGGGTGAGGGGCGTTAAAAAAAAAAAAGAGAGGAAGCATGTTGACGGCGATAGAAGCATAGCAAAAAAAAAATGAGAGTTCACGAATAAAACCGATATTTGAATCATAAATACCTGTCAAGACTCCCCTTTATTTCCTCTCAGGAACTTTGTCTAGAATCACACTAAACAACGAAGCCCTCAAAGAGTTTCATCTAAAGTCTTGCTGCCGCTTCAAAACCTAGAAGAGGACCCTTCCCGTAAAGAGAAAGTAATGAAACAAATTACGTCGTTAAGAGAGATCAAGAAGGAAAATAACAAAAGAAAGCAAATGAGGGGATCCCTCTTACTTTAAGCAAACAAGGGAGATACTTGACCAAGCCCTCTGCCACTTCATTTCTCCAGCCCCCTCTAGAACTGGGCTGCATAAGAAAAAGGGATTCCCCCTTACTTCAGCCAAAGTTTGGGACCAGCTACGGGTTCCTAATTCATTCTGAGACAAGCAAGGTTAAGGGAGGGGTTCATTGGACAAGGATCAAAAAATAATAATAATAACGAGATAAGAAATGAAAATCACCTAATTTATTGAGGGTAGCGATTTCGGCAAAAAATCTCTGATGAGAAATGGATTCACAGAAGTATCAAGTCTCGGTTAAGAAACCACAGAAATACTAGTAAGAGAAAAGAGAAAGAGAAAGAAAAACCAAGTTGCAAGGGAAACCCTACGACACCATAAAGAAGAAAGCTGTAAGAAATAAGGCTGGATCAACGTGACATTTTCATGGAATTAAGCTGATAAAGGAGTCGGACCTCTAACTTAATCGCCGTCACGGACAATCCGCTAAGCAAGCGTGTTCTTCACCAAGGACCAGCGACGCTCAACTCCCCGCCTCGCCTGGGGCTTGGATCTGACGCGAAGTCATAGCCTCGGCCATGGATCTGCCAACTTCTCATCGTACTCATCTCGCCGGTACTTCTAGAAAATCAAAGCCGCAATAGCCGCCGGACATCGCCGCCTTCCCTAGGATCAGTGTCTCCGGCAAAACCGATTCACATCCGCCGCTAAGACGTCGTCCGGGGCTACACGCTAAACGGGGTCGAGGGGGGCAACTTTACCCTTTGACCAAATGATATAGGGTCGTAATATAAAAAGGGGTTCACGCGACGTTGCTCCCCTTAGCTTCAACCTAATGATACGACCAAGTCAACGGTGGTATTAGCCATCGGGGAGGGGTAAATGATGAATAAGTCTCCAGGTTTAATGAGCTACGCTAATCTCCTCGATGACTTCTGATGGTGTTTGCCGGGGCTGCCAAATTTCATCAACATGGTTAAGATAAATTCTATTCTTTGACCAAGAGATGAAGTCAGGAAAGGGGGGGGTAAACGATGAATAAGCCTTTAGTTTTAACACGCCGCCAGGCAGAACAAAAAAATCCATTACGCCATAGGGTTGGGTAAATTCCAAATCAAATTATCCACTACGCCGCGAGGCCGGATAAATTTCCAAATTAAATTATCCACTACGCCGGGAGGCCGGATAAATTCTGAATTAAATTATCCACTACGCCGTAAGGCCGGATAAATTCTGAATTAAACTATCCAGCACGCCGTAAGGCCGGATAAATTTCCAAATTCAATTATCCATCACGCCGCAAGGCTGGATAATTTCCAAATTCAATTATCCATCACGCCGCAAGGCCGGATAAATTCCAAAACCAAATTATCCAATACGCCGCAAGGCTCGATAAAACTCCAAACCCAATTATCCAGTACGCCGTTGAGGCCGGATAGTCTTTCTCTACTTCAAGTCATCCAGCGCGCCATCAAGGCCGGGTGATCTTTCCGGTCTAATATCCAACAAGCCTTAATGTATTACGATGGAATATCGTTTGGGAGGTGCGTACGTCGATGTTTACCATCGGGGCGTAGCTCCTCGATATAACGTTGTACTGCCTGGGCCGGATATTACCCAACACGCCGCTACAAGGCTGAAGTTCGACCAACACAAATTGCCCATCTTGATTTTCTCTCATCATGTTGAAATATGTATCATGACAAATCCAATTAGTGATGAATTTTTAAGTCAAATTATCCATTACGCCGCAAGGCCGGATAAATTCCAAATCAAATTATCCATTACGCCGCAAGGCCGGATAAATTCCAAATCAAATTATCCAATACGCCGCAAGGCCGGATAAATTCCAAATCAAATTATCCAATACGCCGCAAGGCCGGATAAATTCCAAATCAAATTATCCAATGCGCCGCAAGGTCGGATAAATTTCTAAATCAAATTATCCATCACGCCGCAAGGCCGGATAAGATTCTAAATCAAATCATCTAACTCACCGCAAGGCCGGACAATTCCTAAATTCTAGTTACTCAACATGCCGCATGGCCGAGTAATTTCCTCCAAAGTCAATCCACCCAACACGCCATCAAGGCTGGGTGATCTTAGATCTGATACCCAACACGCCATCAAGGCTGGGTGATCTTAGATCTGATACCCAACGTGCCTTTAATACCCAACGTGCCTTAACGCATTACGATGGAATATTGTTTGGGAGGTGCGTACGTCGATGTTTACCATCGGGGCGTAGCTCTTCAATATAACGTTGTATTGCCTAGGCCGGGTATCATCCAATATGCCGTCACAAGACCAAAGTTTGACGAACACAAATCATCCATGTTGATGAAGGCTCCCTTTTTTATTATGTCAAATTATGTATCAAGTCAAATCAAATTAATGAATGATATCAGTTAACTCCGTCTTTCTTATTTCGTTGCGTATTATAGATCTCTTAATCAAAGGTTCCCTATTTTTAGGGGTAATTAACAATGAGCGCTTGCGCTCATTGGAAGTCAGAACCCGCTAAACAAAAAGCCTTATTAATTTAAGGTGGATTTGGAACGGTCATGATACATCCCCAATGTAACGAAAATGACCCCCACAAAAGAAAGGACAAAAAGATGGCATGACCAACATATCCTTAGGAAAGAATTCAATGAAGGAGATCTTGTTCTTTTGTTCAATTCTACACTTAAGCTATTTCCAGAGAAACTCATATCAAGGTGGTCAGGACCATTTCAAATACAGAAAGTGTGTCCAGATGGTGCAGTTGAAATATGGAGTAGTTAAATAGAAATTTTCAAAGTAAAAGAGCAAAGCTTAAAGCATTACATGACTAATGATCAGATTGAACTAGGGATCACACTTAACCTTGTTGACCCTGAAACATGAACTGAGGTCAAGCTAATAACCTAAAAGAAGTGCTTTTTGAGAGACAACCAAAATTATACCTTCTCTAATATATGTGTATTTTCTTGACCTCATAACCTAAAAGAAGTGCTTTTTGAGAGACAACCAAAATTATACCTTCTCTAATATATGTGTATTTTCTTAACTTGATTTGTTGCATAGTTTATATAGTTTAGACTAGAGTGCTACTCCTATGAAATAAATCAAAATAGGAATTCAGAGGAGGGTGATGATTGAGAGTTGCAATGGATGAGCCACCATAGCACTCTATGAGTTTTTTTACCCTTTGCTCTAATTTTCTTTCAATATGGTTGTATAAATTTTTTATGATGATTTTGATGATAAAAATTTTATAAATACAATAGAGTTGTAAATAATTTTTGAATTTTTCTTTATATTTATTCTCTCTTATTGAATGTATTTATTAAAAATTCTATCGCAATCAAAATATGTAAAAATTCTAAGTCGTGGGTAACCACAATAATTCATCTGGATATAAATGCAATAGAGTTGTAACTTACACTATGAAATACATTATTAATGAATTTAAAATACTTTATTTCTTAGATAAATCTTTTGTATCTTGAATTTGTTTTCAAAAAGTGATGTACGAAATAAACTTGATTACTTAGAGAATTCTTGTTCTTGTGTATTTAAAATGTGTAATCTAACATGTTATGTGATCAGATGAATGTTTTAATGTATGAAATTTATTGAATTTAATTTTTCTTTTGATTTGATTGAAAAGTGAGATTGACATGTAATGATGACAAGGTATGATAAATAAGTTTTAATTGTATGGGGATTCCAACTCCGCTAGCTTTAAAAGCATGGTAGTTATGAGTTTGATTGTACTTATCTTAGTATACTTTAAAGCTATTTTCGATTGAGTAACTAGGGGTATTCATCACAAATATTTGACCCTCACGTCAAAAGATTGATAATGATTTAAAGGTCAAGCATACAACTCCAATGACTACAAGGCAATAAAGCCATGAGTTAAGTTATACTAAACAAAGTTTAGTATATTTAAGACTAAGTTATTAACATAAAAATAAAAGAGGTAATGTCGGTCCAAAAACTAAATTGCTCTAAACATCCCCTAATGGTCAAAAACTAATTAGAAACCCCTAAAGTTATGAAGTGACATTCAAACTAAAAGATTGATCATGGTAAGGTTAAACAAAAATAAAAATCTGATGGAGAAATTGAAATCTAGAAACATAAGCATAGAGCATTTGAATTTTAGCTACCTTGGACTTGAATATCTTTAAATTCTATTTCCTGAAAATTCTTTCTTACTTCCTGAGTATGAGAAATTATGACATGAATTATGGATCAAAAACTCTTTCAATGTACAAAAAGAGAAAATCATATAAACTCAATATTTTTTATTCTTGAAATTTTTATTTGCTTGAGAACAAGCAAAGGTTTAAGTCGTGAGTATTTGATGACACAAATTTTTATAGTGATTTATATGCATATTTAATATAAAATTGTGTCATATTTTTCTATATTTTGCATACTAATTTTACATGAAAATATCATATTTTGCATAAAACCTTTTTCTATCTATCTTTTTGACTTGTTAGGTAAAAAGGGCCCAAATTCAGCAAAATAAAGAGATTTTATTAAAATAATATTCAAAGCATAAAAATGGACCTTTAGTAAAGATTAAAGGCCTGTTTCTTTGGAGAGAATCCACAGCAAAGAGAAGAGAAAATACAATGAATCTGGAAAGGAATAAGTCAACCCACAAATTCTAATCCATTCTGAGTCAAGTTGACAATCGTGACCCTTGATTACAATCACAACCTGTGATTCTATTTTGAAGGCGACCCCGATTCTAGTGGACAACACAAGGCTATTTCTTATCCGATTTCGCCTCTGATGCTCTATAAGAAGATCTCCAAGCTTAGGGCTTAGGGAGAACACTCATGAGGCAACAATTCTACCACTTTTAGGCTTCTCTCGTCGTTTCCTCGTGCCGAATCGAAGCCAAGAAGGTATCGGCAACATAAAACCCTAGTTTTGGCTTCCAACTCTCATAGCCACAAAGTTACAAGAAATTAGAGGGAGAAACTCATCTAGAGGGAAGGGATGAGAGTGGAGTTCTGAGTTCAAATTTTATAAAAATTAATCAAGATTTGAGGGAGATTCGAGCCAAAACATCATCAGCCCTAAGCACGGAAGAAGTGAAGTTCAACAACACAATCACAGCTAGGAGCCAGAAAATTGTATTTGACAATTCTTGATCATGGAGTTGCAAATTTCATTATTTTACTCTTTCTAAACTGATTGTATATATTAACTTTGAGTTTAAGTTTGATTTCATGACTAACCTTATAACTTAAATTTATTTCCGGGTTATGGGAAGTAACCCCTTAATTTTCCCTTAGCAATGAGTATCTAGCATGTTGATTTTATTTATGTTTGTTAAAGTTGATTGTGGATGATTAGTGTAGCTTTTAATTAATTGTATTTAACTTATTGCATGTCATGAGGGTTATAATAAGACTGAAAGGTGACTCTTAACACTGAAAATTATTAGTTGAACCTAAAAGGTCTAGAGTATAAAAGTAGCTAAAATTATAGACTTTGATTAATCGGATTAATTCTACATGTAATAACTTAGAGCTCTTAATTAAATGTCCTTAAAAACTAGGACAAAGAGATTGAGAAGCAAAGGAATTAATTATAAGAAACATTTTATAGAATATGTTGAATTCTTGTTTAGTATAGGAACTAGTACAATTTTTCCCCCTTCAAACAAGGTCTTCTTCACATGTCAATATGAAAAAAAAAATAAAGAAACAAAAATGCTAAAGGTAAACTAACGTTTGAGTGGATTAGCATAAGCTGTAACGCAACAAAACTAATTTTAAAAATATTAAACAATATTGATCACATCGATAAAAGTCTTTGGTCAAGTGTGAGAAATTTGCTCGATCGAATATTAAATCCGTCAACCATTTTGAACGAGTCAAATTAAACCACATTCGTTGGGCTCGGTCCAATCCGTGCCGTTTAGAAATCAGAATCATTTTGAAATCGAATGATTGGGTTCGCCACACTAACTAAGGCTACATTTGGTAAGGCAGCTTTTCAGCTTCTGCTGGGGTGGCCAGCAGCTTATGGTCAAACTAGCTGTTTGGGAATGCAGCTTCTCTAGTTGAAACAGAGAAGCTGGACCGTAAATGAGAAGCTATTGAATCCAGCTTTTCACGCGCTTCGAGCTCCACGCCTGCTCCCGTTTGCTACTGTAGCTCCCCGCCTGACCTCCCGTCCGCTGCCGGTAATGCTCCCGTTCGTTGCCATAGCTCCTCGCCTGCCCCTGCGTGACCTCCCATCCGCTGCCAATAGCCCCCGCCTGCCCTTCACATTCGTCAATCGCTCCCTGCCCGCCCCCGCCTGACCTCCCGTCCACTGCCGGTAGCCCCCGCCTGCCCTCCCATTCACTACCATAGCTCCCCGCCTGCACCCGCTTGCCCTCCCGTTCACTGCCGTTGCTCCTCGTTCTAGATCTACAGCGCCTCCACGTTGTTGCAGGCGTTGATCTACGCATCTCCACCCAGCGTCCGTCTTCCATCTTCGTCCCGGCGTCCGTCTTCCCAGATCTGCGCCTGCCCTCCCAAGCGTCCTCCTCCGGCCATCTTCCTAAATTTGCGCAAACTCCTTCCGTTGCCGGAATCTTGCCCCGCTTGGACGAAGATCGGCGGCGCTTGGAGTTGAGCGGGGACGCTTGGAGTTGCAGCCGTGCTGAGGAAGCCTGCGTGGACGGAGGCGACGGCAACTGAGGAGGAAACACGGCCAGTGTTAAGGGAGGCGACGGCGACCATGGACTGAGGCGACGGCGACCATGGACGGAGGCAATGGCGCCAGCCCTAACCTGTCCGATTCCTTCCTTAAAATTGATTTGTTGACTGGTTGAAATTGATTTTGACCGGTTGAAATTAATTTGACCAGCTGGTTTATCCAAACAACTAGAAATTTTTTCAACTAGCTCTGATCAAACCAGCTCTGATCTGACCAGCTCCAGCTATAAGCTCCAGTTGAACCAAACTGGTCCTAACTCGGACGACTTAACTAGATTTTGACCTGAAGATCCATCACAATATTGTCCTTGTGTTAATTAATCGTTCATGTAAAAAGAATTACTTAGGAAATAAATAAATAAAACAATAGATTGACACGACACACAAACTTTATGATAAAATTAAATAAATAAAATAATGGATTATCTGTTGATTCGTTATGGCCTTTCAAGAATCCAATCAATTCATGCGGCACTCGTACGCCGGAATCTGTATAGGGTTGACCAGCTCGGCGTGCTTCATACGGCAGACGAAGACCAAAAATAAAAAAAAGATGAGTTGATTTGTCCTGTTTGATTCTTCAGTAATCATTGACGAGAGATGCTCTCTCGATTACTAATCAAACGGCCTGCAAAATCTAATGATTTGTTCAGCCTTTTTCTTCAATTCAGTTTGACCAAGTAGCGTTTATTACAGCGTACGTGTAAGAGCAAAGAGTCCTTAATTCCAATGTCGACGGTCAACGAAGACATGCAGCAGCATTTAGATCTATCATCTATGGAGTCTTGGGCGCGGCAAAAGCCGAATCCTCCCCTTAATTATCATCGCCTTTTGACTTTGGACATGAGTGTCATTTTCACCTCCACCACCACCGCGACCAGTATTTAAACCTCCGCCCGATCCAATCAAACCAACTGCATTCATCAAATCTCTCCGCCAAGAGAAGAGAAGCGGAGAAGAAGGCGTCACAGTTGCAACTGAAGCTCTACATTGACGACATTGAGACGTCCAGAGGATGGATAGCAGCTACAGGTTAGGAAGCGTGGGGGGGAGCATGAAAGGAAGCTTCAGAGCGAGCATGCGAGGAAGCATTCGGAGGACGGTCTCGTCGTGGAGGACTTCCTCTGCCGACGTCTTCGGCCGGTCGGGTCGCGAGGAGGACGACGAAGAGGCCCTGAAATGGGCTGCCCTGGAGAAGCTGCCGACCTACGACCGGATGAGGAAGGGCATCATGAGGGGAGAAGGTGGAGACAGGGAAGAAGTAGACATTCAAGACCTTGACCTTCATGATAGGAAGAAGCTGCTGGAGAGGCTGGTCAGGACGGCTGAGGAGGACAACGAAAGGTTTCTTCTCAAACTGAGGAATAGGATGGAAAGGTAACTGTCTCATCTCTTGCCGCTGCTGTAATTTCAGACCTCATCTCCATTCTCTGAAGCTAAAAACAATTGACACTTTTACTGGCTTGCAGAGTCGGCATTGATAATCCAACCATCGAAGTCAGGTTCGAACATCTGAATGTTGATGCAGAAGCTTATGTGGGGAACCGTGGAGTTCCAACATTCTTCAATTTCTTCCTCAACAAGATCATGGTAAATCAAACTGATAATTCTGCATGAACAACAGTTGTATTTGTAATCTGAATGTGCTTTTTGTTCTGCTGCTTATCTGTATTCAAGGATGTGCTAAGTGGCCTTCATATCCTTCCAAGTGGAAAGAAACCAATATCAATACTTGATGACATCAGCGGGATCATTAGACCTTGCAGGTAGGAGAAAGAAGAACATACATACTACAAGTCCACCAGGAACCATAAATTCCCTTGGTTCCTACAGCTTAATTCACAGGATTCTAATTAATTACCTACTGTGTGATCCAGAATGACTCTGCTCCTTGGCCCTCCTGGCTCTGGGAAAACTACCTTATTGTTAGCTCTGGCAGGAAAGCTCGACTCCACTCTCAAGGTAACTTGTTTATGATAAGACCAAGCAGGACTTGTGAATTAGTTGTGATTTGATTTCACCAGCAGATTAGGTTGGTTTACCATCAATAATTGGTAAAACCTTAACCTGCAGGTAACAGGAAGAGTGACTTACAATGGTCACGACATGGATGAGTTTGTCCCTCAGAGGACCTCTGCTTACATTGGGCAGCATGATCTTCACATTGGGGAAATGACAGTCAGGGAGACTTTAGCCTTCTCTGCAAGATGCCAAGGAGTGGGAACACGTTACGGTACGTCGAGAAGAGGAAAATATTAACTATTTCTAGCTCAGGCATCTTGGAAGATCACAAGTGTTCATTTACAAGTTGCTCAAATTCAATGCAGATATGCTGACAGAATTATCAAGAAGAGAAAAGGAAGCAAATATCAAGCCAGACCCCGACATAGATGTTTACATGAAGGTAAGAATTCCAGATGTGGTTCTTTGCAGTATCTATGACCAGCGCAAGTTCATCGAGGCCTAATGTTGCCACATAACTGCATGCAGGCTATATCTGTGGAAGGCCAGGAAAGCGTGGTGACAGATTACATTCTCAAGGTGAGTAGAATAGATTTTGAGTCCAAACAGTAACCAAATGAACAGAATAAAAGATGGAGACAACTGACTTTCTTCTTTCACAGATCTTGGGTCTGGAAATTTGCGCAGACACAATGGTAGGAGATTCAATGATAAGGGGGATATCAGGTGGACAGAAGAAGCGTGTTACCACAGGTGAAATGCTTGTTGGACCAGCCAAGGCACTGTTCATGGATGAGATCTCTACTGGCCTCGACAGCTCCACAACGTTCCAGATCGTCAACTCTCTCCGTCAGTCCGTGCACATTCTCGGTGGAACAGCGCTGATTTCGCTTCTTCAGCCAGCTCCAGAGACATACGAGCTGTTTGACGACATACTTTTGCTCTCAGAGGGGCAGATTGTCTACCAGGGTCCAAGAGAGAACGTTCTGCACTTCTTTGAAGCCATGGGCTTCAAGTGTCCCGAAAGGAAAGGTGTCGCTGACTTCTTGCAAGAAGTAAGTACGATCGAAGAGGAGTTAATTTCGCAATAAATCTATGCATCTTAGATTCTGATATGTGTGTCTGCATAATCAGGTCACGTCGAGGAAGGATCAGCACCAGTATTGGGCGAACAAGGATGAGCCATACAGATATGTTTCAGTCAACGAGTTTTCAGAAGCTTTCCACTCTTTCCCCGTCGGCCGTAAAGTTGGAGAAGAGCTCAGCGTACCATTCGATAAGAAAAGGAATCATCCAGCCGCGTTGACCACCACAAAGTATGGAATTAACAAGATGCAACTGCTGAAAGCTAGCATTTCAAGGGAGTGGCTTCTGATGAAGCGGAATTCATTTGTTTACATCTTCAAAGTGGTGCAAGTAAGTAAAAGAAAAAGAAATTTCACCATTTCTGAGACTAAATTAACAATCCTTTTTCTTTAAATCTTCAGCTTATAATTCTTGGATCCATTGCAATGACGGTCTTCCTTCGCACAAAGATGCCTCGGAATTCAGTGGAAGATGGAGTGATATTCTTAGGTGCCATGTTTCTTGGGCTGGTAACACATCTGTTCAATGGATTTGCTGAACTTGCGATGAGCATTGCAAAGCTTCCAATATTTTACAAACAAAGAGATCTCCTCTTCTATCCATCATGGGCGTACGCATTGCCCACATGGATTCTGAAAATCCCTATATCCTTTTTGGAATGTGCAGTCTGGATAGGCATGACATACTACGTCATCGGATTTGATCCAAACATCGAAAGGTAAGAACAACTGAATGCCTAGTTCATCTCTTGCCATCATGACACCAGAAAGCATATAATCGTTTAACTTGTCTGCAGGTTTTTCCGGCACTATCTGCTACTAGTCTTGATCAGTCAAATGGCATCGGGGCTCTTCAGGCTCCTTGCTGCTGTTGGAAGGGAGATGGTTGTTGCAGATACTTTCGGATCATTCGCGCAGCTTGTCCTTTTGGTTCTTGGTGGATTCTTAATATCTAGAGGTATATAGCTAGCTGTTCATACCAAACTTCAAACCATGAATGCTTGTACTCCCATGAACTTTACCGCTGACCTCATATCTCAACTTAATTCCTCGCAGATCATATCAAAAAATGGTGGATCTGGGGATACTGGTCATCGCCTCTAATGTACGCTCAAAATGCTATTGCAGTGAATGAATTTCTTGGACATAGCTGGCAAAAGGTAATTGTGCATGATAAACGCTTGCAGTGTAGCTGAATGATTCGACTTTGCATTTCCTTTAAATCGAATGTACAAAATGGACCAGGATGTGGTGAACAATGAGACGTTGGGAGTCCAGGTACTCAGGGCCCGTGGAATTTTTGTTGATCCCAACTGGTACTGGATTGGAGTGGGTGCATTGCTGGGATACATCTTCTTGTTCAACATTCTCTTTGTTTTCTTCCTTGATTGGCTTGACCGTGAGTGTTGACTTGTACCAGCTTCAAGTTTCTTCAAATTTTCACTTATTGAGACATATACTAATTTCGATTTGATGCCCCCTCCAGCACTAGGAAAAGGTCAGGCAGTCATCTCTGAAGAAGAACTGAGGGAGAAACAAGCAAACAGAACAGGCAAAAGTGTGGAGTTGCTACCTGCTGGAGCTGCTCTCTCTCCCAAACATGGAACTAGTAAAGGTTGGCTAAGAACTATTTATTGATTTGAGGGTTTACACTTGCTAGAGTGAGACTAAATGATGTGAGCAGTAAATGCAGGAAGAGATGGTGCAAGGGCTAGGAGAAGTGAAGCTGCTTCCATGGATGACAAGAAGGGAATGGTTCTTCCTTTTGCCCCTCTTTCAATCACCTTCGATGACATTAGATACTCTGTCGACATGCCACAGGTTCGTTTTCCTTTTCCTAATAATCCATCTAAAACAGATTCATGCTAAGAAATTAATGAAATCAATGTTTCACTACCAGGAAATGAAAGATAGGGGCGTCGAAGAGGATCGGCTACTGCTATTGAAGGGTGTCAGTGGAGCTTTCAGGCCTGGAGTCCTTACAGCATTGATGGGCGTGAGTGGAGCCGGAAAGACAACCCTAATGGATGTGCTTGCTGGGAGAAAAACCGGCGGATACATAGAAGGAAACATCTCCATATCTGGTTATCCCAAAAAACAAGAAACTTTTGCTCGGATCTCAGGTTACTGTGAACAGAATGACATCCACTCTCCACATGTCACGGTTTACGAATCTCTTCTCTATTCTGCATGGCTCCGGCTGCCTTCTGAAGTCGACTCTGAAACAAGAAAGGTCTGTTCCTCTGTTTCTAAGCAAGAATTCATGAACTTGTCTGGCGATTAGCTACTAACTTTCCATGAAGTTTCTGCTGCAGATGTTCATTGAGGAGGTCATGGAACTGGTAGAGCTGACTTCACTAAGAGGCGCAATAGTAGGACTGCCTGGAGTTAATGGTCTATCGACTGAGCAGCGCAAGAGGCTTACAATTGCCGTTGAGCTAGTCGCCAACCCCTCTATCATCTTCATGGATGAGCCAACTTCCGGGCTGGATGCAAGGGCCGCAGCCATCGTGATGAGGACAGTGAGGAACACCGTGGATACAGGAAGGACAGTGGTGTGCACCATTCACCAGCCCAGCATTGACATCTTTGAAGCTTTTGATGAGGTAAGTGTCGCATAAACAATTACGAGCTTTTCCATACATTTCCCCGGTGGAAGTTGACATTTTATTTTATCTTTCTCGTGAAATTGCAGCTCTTCTTGATGAAACGAGGAGGAGAAGAAATCTATGTCGGCCCCTTGGGACGCAATTCATGTCACCTAATCAATTACTTTGACGTGAGACCTGGTTTTTATACAGATGGTTTTATTTATGAACTTGTACCTTGTAACTAGGAACAATGAAGATTATACTTCATCCTGATCAGGGAATTGAAGGAGTCAGAAAAATAAAAGATGGATACAATCCTGCAACCTGGATGTTGGAGGTCACCACCCTCGCTCAGGAGGAGATTCTAGGCGTAGATTTTGCTGAAATCTATAGAAACTCTGACTTGTACAGGTAGAAACCTATCCTGCTATAGAAACTCTTTTGGAGAATCAGTTGATTCCTAAAACTTTGTCCTAATCGTTGCAGGAGAAACAAAGCTTTAATCAGTGATCTAAGTGCACCTCCGCCAGGATCAAAAGACCTTTTCTTCCCCACCCAGTACTCGCAATCCTTCCTCACACAGTGCATCGCTTGCCTGTGGAAGCAGCACAAGTCCTACTGGCGAAACCCATCATACACAGCCACGAGAATTTTCTTCACCACTGTTATCGCATTAATATTTGGAACAATCTTCTGGCGGCTCGGCAAAAAAGTGTAAGCCACAGATCTGTCTGGTCATGCTGCATCTCTATCTTGGCAAACAACATATAATTAACAACTGAAGAATCTCGCAGGACGACAAGGCAAGATCTGTTCAACTCATTAGGCTCCATGTACGCTGCCGTTCTCTTCATCGGAATTCAAAACGGCCAGACTGTGCAGCCAATTGTCGACGTAGAGCGAACTGTGTTCTACCGGGAGAAGGCTGCAGGAATGTACTCCGCTCTTCCTTACGCATTTGCGCAGGTGTTGATCGAGATACCACACATCTTCCTTCAGACTGTCATCTACGGACTCGTAGTTTACAGCTTGATTGGCTTCGACTGGACTGCTGAAAAGTTCTTTTGGTACCTGTTCTTCATGTTCTTCACCTTCATGTACTTCACCTTCTACGGGATGATGGCCGTCGCCATGACGCCAAACAGCGACATTGCTGCCATAGTCTCCACCGCATTCTACGCGATATGGAACATCTTCGCCGGATTTCTGGTTCCTCGGCCTGTAAGTGCACTCAAACATTAGCTATAGATAAACTTTAGTTTCTATCAACGACATCTGACTAACGTACGATTGGAATTTGCAGAGGATTCCTGTGTGGTGGAGATGGTACTCCTGGGCTTGCCCTGTTGCGTGGACGCTGTATGGACTGGTCGCCTCGCAATTCGGCGACTACGACATTGAAATGGAAGAAACTGGAGAGACTGTGCAGGCCTTCATCAGGAGGTTCTTCGGGTTCCGGCATGACTTCTTGGGAGTAGTCGCTGTTGCAGTGGTTGGATTTACGCTGCTCTTTGCTTTTGTGTTTGCCTTTTCAATCAAGGTTTTCAACTTCCAAAGAAGAT
This sequence comes from Costus lasius, assembly GCA_027563935.2. Taxonomy (NCBI): domain Eukaryota; kingdom Viridiplantae; phylum Streptophyta; class Magnoliopsida; order Zingiberales; family Costaceae; genus Costus; species Costus lasius. Next base: position 31,488,838 of record CM050449.1, on the reverse strand, counting down.
GATGAAGAGTAATCACGAAGCAGAGCCAAGCTTTGCTTCCAACAACTGCAGAGAAAGAAGATGAATATTAAATAATTTGTGTATGTATTTGGTGTATAGTAGGTGTTGTGTACAGGATTATTTCCTTCTTTTCTGATACAATCAATACAATTATAAAAATTAGAAAAGAGATACGTTTGCATCTCCTCTCAATTCCTCGTATGCTTACTTGCTTTATCAAGATTTTCACTCCAAACTCAAGAGCTAGGCAACTTATTTATACCTTCGTATATGTACAAAAGTGCTCAAAAATATTATTAGTAGAATAAGTTTTTATTATTAAAATAATTAAAATAGATTAAAGACCGAGGAAAATAAACCTTGATACCCCGGGCATCCTTTCTCAACTTAGAAATGGCAAAGTTGATATTGGTGTAACCACAAAGCTACCTGTCATAAATATTTTTAATGGAAGGATATGATACCAAACTCTTAGAAGATTTTCTAATTATTTGCTTCTAGTGATGACTTTTTTTTTCCAAGGAATTGTCTCTTTTTTTTATTAGGAGAACGTCAATCAGATTTCTTCAATTGGTCATGGGATGGATTGCATTGAATATTTTAAAGATCTTGATTATAATGAGGATACTTATATTATGCTCTCATTATTCTCAAATTTAAGCACGATGTCAACCTCTTTCATTGTTAGATTCACCACATGCTTAGATTTGTTAACTACTGTATTATATCATAACAAACAATATGAGCCTAACTAGTAGAGGAATAACCAAGGTTTCATTCATCATACATATAATCACGTTAACATAATAGATTTTTATAATTTAATATAAGATATTTACAACAAAAAATAAATATTTAATATTTAATAAACTATATGTCCAAAGTTTAATAGTTGCTTTTCTTTAAAAATAATAGCCCTGATCAAAGCACATTTTAGAATATAACAATATATTTTTTTAACTTTAGCTCAAAAACACATAGTAAGTTATTTTCACTCATCATATATGCAATTATCCTATCTCTTGCAAAGTCCTACTCTTCGTTTTCACCGCCCCATTTGTGGGGTTATATGATGATAAAATTTACCCAAAAGACTTTTTTTTTTGTTGCCTAAGGCAAATAAGAAATTTTATAAAGGTCAAAAAATATGTTACAAGATTGGTACATGCTCAAATCTCTCTCATGCAGGATTGAAGAAATTTTGACAAAATTTCCCCTGTTTACATGGTGGCATGGATCCTACTACATCATAATTAAGTTTAAGAAACCATCGGTTACAAATAAACATAGAAAACATAGCAAAAAAAAAAACATGGAGCCGCAAGCTCACAAAACCCATGTCGCCAATCAAGTGCACAGCATTGAGAACAGGTCTCCGTGCAGCATTTTGACTATTTTGCATGCGAGAGTGTCAATTGGCGTAATTGGAGGTGCTCCAGCCTCACTTTGTTTTGCTGCGGTAACCTTTCACGCGTCCAGCACGGCTTGACCTTTTGTTGTATCCAGATTGCCGCGTCCAGCTCCTAATCACGCATTGAGAGCTTAGCCAATGTACCCATTTGGATGCTTTCTTTCACGCACCGGCTGGTCGCGTCCAGCACCCAAAAACTACCTGCGCAAGCAAAAGCATGTGTTCATGGGATAATCATACAAAGAAATAACCCCCTTGGCATCTTAAGGCTCAACAAAGTCCTCCCAAAGATTTGCGAAATACTGGACGTGCGGATCAAAATTCGCGCGAGGGATGTAGGTCTGGAGTTTGATTTTGAATTAAGTCATTTACAAAATTTATTCCACACGGATTTTTAAAACTATGTAATCTATTTTCATTAGAAAATCTTTAAGTTTGTGTGCCTGCATCATGCCTAGTCTAGTGATTTCATGATCATGTCAATTTAGGCGAACAAGGTCCTAGTAATAGCACCAAAAACTTGATAAGGCTATGTACACCTATCAAAGTAGTAAAAAAATCATTTCCATAGAAACCAAATCTTTAACTACTAACTAATCTTGAGCTCACTAGCTAATAGCTAGGGATTTTAGACAACAAGAGCCAAAATAGAGGAGTAAGACAATAGATAAAAATAACAGGACTTTCAGGTTCAACATGTTGGTTTCTTATAATGTTGCAAATAAATTCATCCTACGATAGAAAATAATCTTGTTAAAGAAAATTTATCCTAATATACATATTGCCCCTTTCAACATCACAAGCTAGTATCTACCTTCATTGATTTCCTATTTTAATAGTTTACCAATGCAAAACAAACCCAAAATTTATATCTACCTGCATTGATTTCCTATTTTAATAGTTTACCAATGCATTGATTTCCTATTTTAATAGTTTACCAATGCCCCAAAATTTATATTTTACATCCAAATACATTTTTATAATTTCCAAATAAAGTTTTGTAATTTCTATTATTTTTGGTGAATTTTTAAATTTTTTAATGAATTTTTTTGATTTATTAAATGAGTTAATATTTAAAATAAAATAAAATTTTATTTACATGTTAGACACTAATTTGATTATGTTTATATAAAACCTAACTATGCAAATTGATCGATTCATCTAATGAGACCTATCTTTGATCTTTAGATTAAATCAGAAATATTGGCACTTAGTAAGGTAAAACCTTAAACTAGTTTCTATATCTCTACTATTGGTTTGGTAGGTTCACGCATACATCATTTTCCCAGTAATCACATTTCAATTAAATGTTCATTTAATATGTTACTTGTACATCTCTTGTACCTATTCAGCTACCTATTGGTATCACCTGATGCATTGAACGCTTCCCTATCTGCTCAGATCTATTGTGCATTACAATTTCATGATAGTTCGGTATCGATTATTATACTATGTTAGATGTTAGGCCCAATATCTCTAAGCCCGATTTTGACCGGTCAAAAATCGGCCCAAAGCTTAAAGCCCATTGAAATTAGAGCTCGCGGCTGGATTTTGGGCAGGCGGCGGTTGCTTGGGGCGGACAGCGGCATCCGATTGACAACGCCGCTCTCCTTTTTCAGGCTTCTGCGACGGCTGGCAGCAGGTGGTTGGTGTCCGGCGACAGGCTCAACACATGGAGCACGCGGAGAGGATGAGATCTGGCGAGATCTCAAGCGCATGGAATCAAGCAGTGGTTGCTCATCTTCCGACAACGCATGTTAATGGATGAGGGAAACGAGGTCGGCGGCGACCTTGGGTAGACGCAACGACATCGCGTGGAGCTTCAACAGCGGGCAAAGCCCCCACGTGGTGCAAGCGCAAGAGACGAGGTCGTCGATCGGCGAAACGTCATTCTCAGAGCTGATGAGCGGGTGGCGCAAGGAGATCGGGCAGAACATCATCGGCCATGCGAAAAGGGACGATCAACGTCGGCGTCGAGCCCGAGCTCGCGTGCAAGTAGGTGCAATGGGCGACGCAGGGGTGGCAGCCGCGTGGCGGTTCACGACGGGCGACAAGGGCGGTGGTGGTCGACTCGGCTGCCAACCTAGCACCACGTCTGACCCACTTTCGCACGTAGAACCAGATGGCGGACGTGGGTTCGTCCACCTGGCGTCCAGGCTGGCAGCGGGAGACGAAGCAACGCCATATAGGCAATGCTCGCGAGGGCTTCGATTATTCATGCTCTCTCCGTTCCAGGCTTTGATCTTCACCCGGCTCTCGGAGATTCTCTGTCCTCAACGCGACTTCGGCAACTACCATGCTCATACCCTCGTCTCCTCTCAATCCGGCAGTCGGCGGCGACTTCCGGCTCTCCTCCGACGTCCAGTGGGTTGGTTGAGCCGGTGCGACGTCGACGGGGGCTCCTGTGGTTTCTTCCTCTGGTTCAATGCTACGACGACTCGGGCAAGGTAATCTTCCCCTCGCTTGGTGATTTTCTGATGATTTCTCTCTTTCTTGCCTCAACGACATCTAGTTCTGTCATACGTCTTCCTCCTCTCGGCTTTCGGTCGCATGGCACCTCTTCGTTCGGTTCTTCCAGCTCTGCGTGGTGTCATGTCTCCTGTTTTAATCCTCCTGCGTATGGACGAGTATTTTTTTCGGCTTTTGCTATCTACGTACAGCAACTCTGCTCTCCCTTGTTTTACCTTGCCCGCGAGTAAGATAGTTTTATCTTGTTACTGTCTGCGTATAGCATCTTGTTTCTTCCTTGCTTTTCCACTACCTGCGAGTAGTGCGTCGTCTCGCTGCCTGTGTGCAGTTCTGGTGTTTGCCTGAATTATTAGTGCTGTCGTCGTTCTCGGTTGCTGTGTTTGCTGGAGGCTGAGGTGGTGCTTCTTGCACCTGCCAGTCACGTCCCTCTGCCAGAGCCTCTTCTTCTGTTTCCGCTGGTGTTTGGTTTGTCCCTGTGTGGGCTTCCAGTTGTTTTGGGTTGTGCGTGATCCAATTGCGAGCATCTGGCCTGTTTATTTTTAAAAATTTTTGTTACTCTAATTGTGGGCGTGACAAACTGGTATCAGAGCCCAATTCACGTTCCAACTTGTATCTTGAGGGTTCTGTTCCGTAGGTTCTATAAGGAATAGAACACTGTGCTGTAAACTGTAACTGCACATAAGGTTGTAAGATGGTAATGACCAATCGCAAAAGGATCAGGATCCTTGAAGATGCTGTGGGCGACACTGCTCAACTAGGTGACCAGAACCTAGTGGATCTGGTAAAGGGGCTCATTGCCTCTAACACTATCTTGACTGCTGCGAATGCAGATCTGCAAATCCGCAAGGATCGCCAAGCTGCCGAACTGGAACAGTTCAAAATGGAGGTGATCCTCCTTAAGCGCGCTGCTACACAGCAGCAAACTCCGGCTGATGGTGGCCACGTGACCGTAGTGCGACAGCGTGTTCACAAACCGGCGCCCTTTTCGGGCATACATTCTACCAAGGAAGTTGAAAATTTCCTGTGGGATATGGAGCTATTCTTTCAGAATGCTCAAGTCCTTGAAGAGGAGTAGGCGCATACCTGCATTGCGTATCTTTCCGGAGATGCAAAACTGTGGTGGCGGACTCAGACCGGATCCAGCCTAGAAGCTCTCATGGGGAGAGCTCAAAGAAGAGATCAAAAATCAATTCCTACTAGGGAACTCTGATTGGGTAACGCGTGACGCCTTGAAGTGACTCAAGCACTCTGGCACGATTCGGGATTATGTCCAGCGATTCGCACAAGTAATGCTTGAAATTGATGACATGTCGGAAAAGACCCGACTTTACCACTTCATGGATGGACTCCAAGGGTGGACCCGAGATGAACCGCACCGCCAAGAGTTCCAAACTCTTAAGGCGATAATGATAGCTGTTGAAGGCCTTTCTGACCGTAAGAAGACGAGGGACCTGCCCCTCATCATCACACTTGCGCATCATCCTCGAGGGTGAGGATCCCCTACGCAGCTAAGGGCAAGAAGCCCTTCATGAGAAAGAGCCGCCCAGCACCAAAGGAGTACAAGTCGATGAAGAACCGACCACCTACCCCAAGGCCAAAGTCGATGAGCACCAGCATGGCCTACTATATCTGTGGAGGTCTACACATGATGAAGAACTACTCCAAGAGAGACTGCTTAGCTGCCTTAGTGTCAGAAGATTCTGTAAAGGAGCCAGAGGGCCTCCTTGACCCTCTTGTACTTGCAACTTCACCTTCAATGAATGAAAGGCCTACTTTGCTTTATGTCGAATGTCTATTAAATGTGCATTCTGTGAATGCTATGGTCGACACATGTGCTTCGCACTTATTTATAGGGTAAGCGACAGCAGCTAAAATCGGCCTTAAGATATCCCCTGCACAGGACCGAGTTAGGTCGGTCAGTGAGGTAGACCCACAAGTCTTAGGGATATCTTATAACGTTGATATTGCGGTGGCAATTGGTGCGGCTGTTGCCACCCAAAGATTCTAAAGTTAGCTGATTATGAAGCTATCTTTGGACTTGAGCTTTTGAGAAAAGCCAAGATTGGTGTTATGCCACATCTATATGAAATACAGATTTTTGACGAGCAAGTCTCTGGCTTCGTGCCGTGCATTGGGAGCACGTCGACGATGAAAGGAAAGAAGAGGGATTTGAGAGGGGTTCCCCTATCGGCCAATGCCTTAGCGGCAAGGTTGCATCACAGTGACACGACCTTAATGGCTATTTGGGCTGATGACTCTCCTCGCGAAGGAGAAGTCCCCTCGATAGTTAAAGGGTTATTAGAAGAATACTCCGATGTCATGCCTTCGGAACTTCCCAAAAACCTTCCCCTAAGGAGAGGGATCAACTATAAGATTGAGCTTGTGGCAGGATCTACTCCTCCCTCCAAGGCTCCATACCGTATGGCTCCAATGGAGTTAGCCGAGCTTCGTAAGCAATTAGACGAATTGCTAGAAGTAGGGTTTGTTCGGCCTACGATTTTGCCATATGGAGCCCCAGTCCTCTTCCAGAAGAAGAAGGATGGCTCGCTTAGGTTCTGTGTTGACTACAGAGCCTTGAATAATTTTGACCACTATAATGCAAAATGGAGATATAAAAAAAAAAGAAAAAAAATTGCAAAAAAAAAGTGATCGTCAAAATATTCTCTTTTGACCATGAAATTTAGGCATGCTACGAGAAAAAATAATATTAATAAAAATAAAAAATAAAAAATAAAAAACATCAATTTCTATTCTTGGAGCAATGTGCAGTGTCCAAGAGAAGCGTGGAAAGAAAAAATAATAAAAATAAATAAAAAAAAGTGAGCCGACGAGGAAAGTAGTATGATCCTTCGATTAAAAATAACTTGGAAGGGGCTATATAAAGAGGAGTTCATAAAAAAAATCTGTCTTCTGGGCTGAAATTCATGTGAGGAAGAAGAGAAGATGCTCCAAGTAAAAAAAATTCTACAAGAAAAGAGAAGACGCTCGAAGCAAGAAAAATCCGGCAGAAGAGGGAACAGACAACTTCAGGTAATGTGATTTTTTATTTTTGTTTTTTATTCATTTTCTTTTTATGGAGAGGATACTCCTACAAAATCACCTTACGAAAATATGAACTCCGGATTAAATCACAGAAAGGGTACTCCTACAAAATGGATATAAACTCTGGACTAAATCACAGAGTGGATACTCCTACAAAATCATTTTGTGGAGAGTAAACTCCAAACTAAATCCTAGAGAATGATACTCTCGTAAAAAAAATATCAAACAAATTTGGAGAAGTAAGCTTTCCTATTGGATCCTAATCCTGGTATCAAACCCTTGTAAAGGATTTGAGAATTGTTGGCTTGGCTGGAAATCATCCTATTTCAATTTCAGGTCTAAGAGGTCTCGGCTAACAAAAAAAGTCCTCAACCTGGCAAGGTGAATCTGAAGCAGAATATTAATTGCACTCACTTATACAAAATTTAATAAGTCTTATCCCTTCTGAGGATAAAATCCTTATTCAAGATTCAACACACAAGATAGCTGCTGTCAAAAAATAACTGCTGGAATTATACGAAAAAAAAAAATACACCATAGCTGCTTGAGGGTGAAAAGAACAATTTCTGATAGCTCGGTAAAAAAATAAAGGCAAGCTGGAACTCACATTTATGGAGGCTAAAAGAAATCTTGGTGCAAATGAAATTCCCCACATGGATAGAAATTTCCGTGTGAAATTTGACAATTTTCGCAAGACTGAACTTACACCCAAGTTCCTATTGTGAGGAAAGCAAAGTCCTAGAGTTATATAAAAGACAGAAATACTGCACTCTAATGGCCTGTTTTATTGGGGAGAAAAAGAGAAAGAAAAGAAAGAAAAATACTTTCTCTTGATTTATTGAAAAGATTGATTTGAAAAGGAAGAAAAATAGATTACTTTTCTCCCCTTTTTGGTTCTCTCCAAATCGGAAAGAAAACAAAAATCACTCAGTGCAATGCCTCCTCCCCGCCTCCTTGTGACATCCTCCTCGCCTCCTTCCCCACCTCCTGCCTCGTCTCCTTCCCCGCCTCCCTCTCGCCTCCTTCCCTGCCTCCTGCCTCGCCTTCGTGAGCGCGAGCGCCGTCGTGAGCTCTGAGCACCTTCGCGAGTGCAAGCGCTGAGCGCCTTCGCGAGCGACGCCCCCTCCCCGCCTCCCTCTCGCCCCCTTTCCCGCCTCCCTCCCCGCCTCCTACCTCACCTCCTCCTCGCCTTCACGAGCACGAGCGTCGTTGCAAGCTCTGAGCGCCTTCATGAGCGTCGTCACCGACCGCCGTCGCGAGCTCTGACCGCCGACCCCTTCGCAAGCGCAAGCGCATCTGTCCTCATTTTTTTGCACGTGCATCGCACGTGAGTATATTTCTTCTCTTCTTGTTTTTCTTTCCTCCTCTATATTTTGATAGAACCCCTCAATCGTTACGGACGAGTATCGTGCAAAGCACGCCCAAATGAGAAAATAACAAGACACTTGACATCCTCAACTCTAACCCTAGGCCCTTATTTATAGACTTACACTACTTAGCGGACCGGATATGACAAACCAATCCGGATCCACTTTATGAATAACCAACTAATACTATTGGGCCCATAACAATTGCCCCCCTCTCAAACTAGCCTTGTCCTCAAGGCTAAAAAACTTCATCTTGAGCTGCCTCCAAGATCCCAAGTTGCTCGATAATTTGTTGCATCCACAATGCCAAACATTTTTGCCTCCAGCTTGACAGCTTCATCTTGCTCTTCAGAAGGTATTTCACCCCACTCATTTGGCTGAAGAACATTACTATTAATCTGAGGTTGTCCCTATATACCATATTGTGAGAGACTTGAGGCATTGAAGCAGAAGTATCCCAGATCTGGAGGTTCTGCATTGAAAGATTGTTCCTCATGCAAATCTTCTAAGACAAATATTGTCACCATATCATTTGGTACAGGCAACCTTGGGTGACCTTACAAACCTTTTTCCTCTTCTTCTCTCATGGAAGCTTCAACAACAGCACCAATCATTTCCTCCTCCTTATCAGTATTATAATCAATCTCTGCGGGTAAACACTTGGTTCAGAATGGTGATCAAAAGAGGTATCAATAGATGCTCTAAAGCCTTGATCAACATAAGACAGATCGTCTTCCCCAAAGGAGCTTTGATCAGGAATTGTACGAAATCTAAGTATCATCTTTTCCTTCAACCTTTCCCAAGAGAGATTGGGAATCTGTCGTATTAACCTTTGAACCCAATTATACGCTTGTCCCTTCATACAAACAAATGTCAAAGGAAATTTATAATCATCTTTCGTACCTCTAATGCTGAAAAATTATTCAGCTTATGCAATCCAATCTTCTGGAGTAGTTCCATCAAATCCCTATAATTTCACACAAATGCGAAGCGGCTGTCTATCTTTCATGGTACTTTGACTCTATGATGTATTCTTCAGGACCTCGCGCCCATCAACAATGACATCTATACCTTTTCGCTCTTGTTGCTTTCTAATCATATCTTTCAACATTATTTTCATCTCCTCTAAAATAACTAAATGATGATCCATCTCCCCTCAATTTTTTTTTAAAAAAATTGCTACAGTAACTTGCTACAGTGCTGTAACAGTATCACGATTTTTTTTCGGTGCTCTCTGTTTTTTTTATATAAAAAACAAAAACCTAAAGCTACAGAAACGTACGCTTACCCGCGCCGCACGCATGCTCCGCCGCTCTGCATCGCTGGCCAACTGCTCTGGCCGGCTGGGGTTCCGATGGGGAAGGGAGCGTGTGTCGCCGGCTAGGGATCCGGCTACACGCACGTCATCGCATGGCAGGGGAGGAAGGCGTCGGCGGCTAGATGTGTCGGCTAAAATCCAAAGACGTACGCGAGGTTGAAGTCCCCCTTCCGCCCCACTGTCGTCGCCGCCAGTAGCCTCGTTTGCCGCCTGGATCCACGCCAACTCGCCTTGAAAAAAGGACCACTGCTGCCGCTGCTCTGAACCCTCCTTCTCACGCGCCGCTGGAGAGAAAGCTTGTCGTCGTCAGACGAAGGAGACGCCTTTGCCTCCTGATACCGAGCAGGGATGAAGACGATGCTCGCTGCCGCCAGACGACTACACTACCAAGGTCTCCTGCCTGCCGCCTAGTCGCCAAAAACCATGCCGTTGCAGCCGACGAATTGCCGCAGCCCTTCACACGTACTGTTTGATTTCCCTCCTAGGGTTCGATAGAACACGAACTCTGTTGTCGTCGATGCAGCCTCCACCCCTCTTTTTTTCTTTTTTTTTTGTTTTTAGCTTGCCCTATGATAATAGATCCACTGTGTAGATCTAATACCGACAATAGAAACTCCTTCCGCCTTTATCCGTCACCGGATCACCAGTTCCACGGCGATCGATCCGGCAGGTCGGACCAATTGATAGAACCCCTCAGCCGTTACCGGCGAGTATCGTGCAAAGCATGCCCAAATGAGAAAATAACAAGACACTTAGACATCCTCAACCCTAACCCTAGGCCCTTATTTATAGACTTATACTACTTAGCGGACCGGGTATGACAAACCAACCCGGATCCACTTTATGAATAACCAACTAATACTATTGGGCCCATAACATATTTCTTTCTCCATAATTTTCTACCTTTCCAAAAAAACAGGCCCTAAAAGATGCACGAGAGCTGTGTAAAATTCCTAATTAAAATTGTGGTTGAGTGTATGGTTAAAAGAAAGAGTTATGCAGAAGCGTCATAGGCTTGAACTTCATATTTCAGATTAGGATCAGGAGATTGCGACATGGATTTTATAAAACTACGGCACATAAATTATTAAAAAAATATATACAAAGATATGCTGTAGGAATAGATTGCTACATGACTAGTGGATTTACAATGCACCTTTTATTCGAAGACAATAAGAAAATAGCCTTATGCTGATAAGGGATGGCTAAACCTCAGGATTTGGAAATCAAATTCCTGGAAGCCTGCAGAAGGTTGAAAAGAAACCTTCGAGAAAAGAAAATTCCTCTATCTGGCAAGATGAATCCGATGCAGAATCTTAATCTTGCCGAGACTCACTTCTGTAAAATTCAACGAGTCCTATTCCTTCCAAGGATAAAATCCTTATTAAGGATTCAATACACAAAATAACTCGTGTCAAAAATAGTTGCTGGGAATAAATCCCATTCGAGTAAAAAGGATTTTACTCAAGTCAGAATTATGCTCGTAATGTTGATTACCAGAATTAATTGCCACAATCCAATCCAATGAAATAAGGATCAAGATAAGCAAAGCAGCATGCATACCCTACGAAGGAGAAGCTGGTAAAATTTTTTTTAACCTAAGCATGATCTCCATAAAGCCTACTACCTGGAGTTTCGATTCCTGCTGAAGTTTGATAGAGAGTTGTTTTGGCTCTCTTTAAGAAACAGGATCGTGATTCTGCTTAAGGTGATAAAAAATCCTTATCTTCCTATTCAGAATAAGAACCTATTAATAAGCAACAAACAATTCAAGATTTGCAGTTTAAAGATAAAATCAGCCATAAAGCTCCAATTGTCCTCAAAGGTTGTCATTATGTCAACAAGACAAGTGATGATGAGTAAGAAATTTTTTTTGGCAGATTCGTTAATTAACACTCAGATTACTTCTAAACCACTGAGGAGCATAACTAGCAGTATAAAAAAGCCTCAGAGATGTATTGAAGCTCTGTTTAGAAATTTACACAGAAGCCACGATTCAACCCAATGAAAAATTATTACTGCAATGAAATTTCGGAAAGGGCGCAAGTAAAAAATTCAAATTCGATACCTGCATATTGAAAGAAGCTCACCGAAAAAAAAAATTACTCATCGGTGAAGGCGCTAAGCAAATAAAAAAGGAACAGACTTCTCCTTACCCAATCTGCGTTCCAAAATTGATTGCCAAGGTCGATATCACCACAATCTGGTCCAGCGAAACCGAGATGGGTAAGTAGCAGACATACCCTAATATGAATTTGAAACCTAAGATCCAACAATCTACGTACCTGTTGATGGGCTGCCAATCTGGTATAATACCCAGCAAGAAGCCTTATATGAAGCAGTATAAAGCCCAGTGGCCTCTAAACCCAGCATCAAGATTGGAGTTTTGTCAATGAACCTGCTGGGAAGTTGCCGCATGAGACGGTGGACGCTGAATTCGTCGCCAAAAAAAAAAGAGAGAGAGAATTCGCTGTCGCTAAGCTCGTCTCCAGGTCAGAAATTGCGGAAATCTTCACCGCCACAACAAGAATTTGCTGTCCAGGTTATGGCAGAAATGGAAACCTGTCGCCTTCGGACTCGTCACCAAAACGAAATTCCATCTGCCGTCAGATCCACTCGCCGTCGAATTCGTAACAGAGAAAATGCTTTGACGCTGCCGCCGAGTTGGAGTCGCCAGAGTTTCTTCTGGGCGAGATTTGGGGCAAAATCAGAAAAAAAAAAAAAAAAAAAAAAAAAATCTGCTGTCGAGCCTCGTCGCCAAGCAGCCACCGCGCAAGGCTAAAAAAATCTTCCGCCAGAACTCGTATTCCGCAGAAATCTTCTGTGAATCTGCTGCCCGGATCTTCGCTGAACTGAACTCGTCGCTGAGCCCACTCGCCATCGACTCATTTGAGAGGCGAAAGCTTGTTGCCGTCAGCAGCTCGAGTCGCCATCCTTGTTTTCCAGCACCGAATCTGTCCGCCATTGAAGCAAAGAATGCCGAAGAGTTGGGAAGATAGATAAAAAAATGAAGGGGCAAATAAAGGAAGGGGGCAAAGCTAAAACGAAGCAGATAAAAAAAAGGGTGGCGTAAAAGAAATCCGTGCGGCTAGAAAAAATTGATCCGGACCAAAAGCGCAATAGTCAAAATTTACTTGACGTAAAAAAAAATGCGGACAATTTAAGCAATCCTAAACGTCGAGAATCTGCTTATCAAGTTCGTCGGGAAACGGGAGTATTGTCAATCAACTTTCAGCTTTCGTTAGAGGTGGCCAACGGGCCGGGCCGGCCCGCGGCCCGCACGGCCCGGCACGACATGGGCCGGCCCGGGCACGGCCCGTTGACCAAGTCAACGGGCCGCGGGCGGCCCGCGGCCCGGCTCGGGCCGTGCTGGGCCGAAGGTCCGCGGCCCGCGGGCCGGGCCGGGCACGGCCCGTGGTCGGGCCGGGCCAGGCACGGCACGGACCCGTGCTCGGCACGGCACGCGGGCCGTGCTCGGCACGGCACGCGGGCCGGCACGGGCACGGCACGGCTGGAATGGGCGGCAACGTTCGAAAATTTGATTTGGGCATGCGTTTTTACCAAAATAGCCCTATAACGGTTTGAAAAAATTTAAAAGTTAGGGATATAATTGTCTTTATGTTATAAAATTACCATTTTAGCCCCTTTTAATAATTAAAAATAGGGGATAAATATATAAATTTACACCCAATTCATCCCTATAAATTGACCCCCCAACCCTCTCATTTCTTCACACAAGTTTCCAATTAACTTTGGATTACTTTCTCATTCTCTCTTAATACTTTCCTAATCTCTTTTCTAAGTCTTGAGTTTCAATTAGCCATCAAGATTTCAAAGCTCCCTCAGTCCCTCGGTCTAGTCACGTGGAGAAGATCAAGTAAGTAGTAAATTAATTTACTTTTAGTCTTTTATAATGTAATTGTACTTAAATTTAAATTATTCTAATATAATTTTTTTTCATAATTATGATTAAATTAAGGTTGTTGAAGGCTGAAAGTGAAACCTCAACTTCTTAGTTCTTACTTACTAAGCGATCTTCAAACACGTGATAAGGTAATTTTTTAATGTATAATTTATTATTAGTAAGTATTTAATCTTATTTTTTAAATTTTTTTGGCTAACTTTTAATATTATATGTAGAATTAATGGCGGGATTGAACAATACATGGGATCTTTTGCCATGGGAGATTGAGGCATTCGAGCAAGAGCTAATGGGGACAAGTACTAACCCCGTTATGCCACCCGATCAAGATCAAGATGCCAACCCTCCGCCTTACGACCCAAATCAACAACAGCAAGATCATGTTGAATTTGAGCCTACTAACACTATGCAGGGAGAGGAGGGATGCAGTGCAAACCCTCACGAGTCTACTGTGTCGGGCTCAAGAAAACGCACGAGCGACGTTTGGAAGAGCTTCAATGTGGTGATGATTAACGGCGAAGAAAGAGCCAGCTGCAAAAAGTGCAAAAAAGTCTTGACTTGCAAATCATCGGGTGGAACTGGTCATTTGACTCGCCACATCAAAAGCCATCAAACTCAAATCGATCGTGCACAGGCTACTCTAAATCTTTCCTTTAGTTCTTTTGAAATTTTTAATTATTCTACTGAAGTTCTTAGAAAAGAATTAGCTAAATTTATTGTTTGGGATGAACAACCATTTTCTTTAGCAGAAAATTATAAATTTGAAAAATTTATACATAAATCACTACAACCTAAATATAAAAAAGTAAGTAGACAAACCATGCGTAGGGATGCTATAAAAGTTAAGATGTGCATGCCATATTCTAAACTTATGTGTTCAAGATGGAATAAGAGAAGTAGATGAACATGTAACTAAATTAAGAAATGCTGTTAGATTTGTTACTTCTTCTACTTCTAGAAATCAAGATTTTAGACAAACATGTAAATCTTATGGTTTGTCATATAAAAAATTTAAACTTGATATTAAAACACGATGGAATTCTACTTATGATATGCTAACAACATGTTTTCCATTTAAGGATCCTCTTACATTATTTTATAATGAAAGAATGCCTGATGGAAACATTGACCAAAATGATTGGGATAAAGCAAAATTATTACATAATATTTTAGAAATTTTTTATAATGCTAGCACTCATTTATCTGGTGTTTATTATCCTACATCATGTTTAATTTTAGAACATTTAGTTTTAATTAGTGAAATGTTTTCTCAATATAGACATGATGAAAATGTTTTTCAAGTAATTTTTAAAATGGAAACAAAATTTAAAAAATATTGGAAAAATATATCTCCTTTATATTGTTTAGCTTCAATTATGGATCCTAGATTAAAATTAGAAGGTGTTCATATTTTATTAGATGAATATTATAGAAATATGGAACTTGAAGGAGTAGATGAGAAAAAAAATGAAGTTTCTACCTTATTAGATGAAATGTATAATGTTTATAATTTAAAATTTGGAAATACAATGAATCCAACATCCTCTCAAACTAATGTATCTACTAGTAGTAAAAATATTACAGGAAGAATACGCTCAATTTTAAATAGAAAAGGAACATCAACAAGTAGATCTAGTAATTTTAATGAATTAACATTTTTTTTAGAAAATAATCATACATCTTTACTCACAGAAGAACAAATAGATAATTTTGATATTTTATCATGGTGGAGATCACAAGGAAAATCATATCCTGTGATTTCTGCCATGGCACGTGATCTACTAACTCCTCCGGTGTCTACTGTAGCATCGGAGTCTTGTTTTAGTGCAGGCGGCAGGGTGCTGGACGAGAAGCGAAGCCGAATGAACGAAGAAAGCGTGGAAATATGTATTTGTCTTAAAGATTGGCTAGATGCTGAAGATCATCTTCAAGATAAAGGTGGTCATTCAACTTCATCGGATGATGATGAACAAAGTCTTGGAAGTGCAAGCGGAAGCACCAATGGATAAACGTTGTAATAAATAATTATAAAAAAAGTTGTAAAAAAGTTGTAGAAAGAGTTGTAGAAAGAGTTGTAAAAAGAGTTGTAAAAAGAGAACTACGTAGACCTGATTCCTCCTTTGAGTGGGGTACGTAGGCAGCCTATTATGGGTCCAGTCTAAAATATATAAAAGTTTAACATTTTTTCAAAAATTTGTGTAATATACATTCTCAATTTTTTTTATTTTTTCACATTTTATATATTTTAATTAAGTAATTTACTTATTAAAAGATTTTTTTTTTAAATTCGGCCCACGGGCCAAATTCGGCCCACGGGCCAAAACCGGGCCGGGCCCAACACGGCCCGCGTGCCTAATTGGGCCCGTTGGGCCGTATTTGACCGCCGTGCCGCCGTTAGCCCGCGGGCCGTGCCAGGCCCGCGTGCCGGATCTGGCCCGCGGGCCGGACTCGTGCCCACGGCCCGGCGGAGCCGTGCTGGCGACGGCACGCCTAATCGTGCCGCGTGCCGTGCCGGGCCGAAGGATTTTTCAGCCGTGCCGTGCCCGGCACGGCACGATTACAATCGGGTCGTGCCTGGCACGGCCTGATTTCTGGCGGGCCGAGGCGGGCCCGGGCCCGGGCCGGCCCGAGCACGACCCATGGCCACCTCTAGCTTTCGTCATTCGATATTACAGCCAGAAGTGTGAAAAAAAACTTTTAATGCCAAAAACGACCCTAGCTTAAAAATATTTTTTTTTTACTTTTTTTAGAAATATTTTACATCTTATAAACTATCCAATCATACCAATATTAGAATATTTTAGATTACGTATACGTATAAATACCCTAACCAATATTATGTTTTTTTATAAAGTGAATTATATTTTTTGTCTTATATGTGATATTGATTAGGATATACCCTAACCAATACTAGGATTTTTTATAAAGTGAATAGTATTTTTCTCTCATATGTGATATTGGTTACGGTATTTTATACGTATATGTAATCTAAAATACATCAATATTAGTATCATTGGATAACTTACAAAGTGTACATTATTTCTAAAAAAAATTAGGCCAAAAACGAGGGACCCCGTTTCTGGCATGTTAAGCGCCTCGGGGCGCTTAGAGAATTAATTTGGCCGTTCGCCAAAATTTGAATATTTGGCTTATTAAATCATTTATTAATTTTAAACGTTTAATCTTACAGACTTATTCACTTAAATTTTGAACATTTGGCTCAATAGCTCATTCACCCAAATCTTGGACGCTTTACCCCATGGTCCATTCATTAAATTTTAAACGCTTAGCCCATCGGCCCGTTCACTCAATTTCGAATTTTTGGCCCCATAGCCTATTTACCCAAATTCGAACACTTTGCCCAATGGCCTATTGACTCGACCCATTCACTAAATTTCGAATGTTTAGCCAAATGGTCCGTTCATCAAATTTTGAATGTTTAGCCCAATGGCTCATTCATCCAAATTTGAACGTTTGTCCCAATAGCTCGTTTACCAAAATTTGAATGTTTGGCCCAATAGCTCGTTCACTCAATTTCAAACATTTGGCCCCACGGGCCGTTCACCTAAATTCGAACACTTGGCCTAATGGTCCATTCACTCAACCCATTCATTAACATTAAATGATTGGCCCAACGACCCATTCACCATTTTTTTAGTACTTGACCCACGGGCCTGTTCACTGAAATTTTAAATGCTTATCCCAATAGCTCGTTTACTCAGCTTGCCCACTTAATTCAAACATAGAAATAGATGTTAAATATCTGGGGCGTGCTGTTCATAACATTGTTTGGGAGGTGCATATCGGGACATAGTTCCTCAACATTGTTACAACATGACTTAGATTTTTCTTCATGGCCTATATCAAATGATCATCAACTCAAGAAAATTAAAAAAAATGAGTATTCATCAAGTTCTGATATCCATATGCCCTCGAAAGGAAGAATGTCAATTCAGACATTCATAATTCAGATTCATTGAACCACTTTTAGAATAAGTACTCTTGTATCAAATTGCAAGCCATGTCATGACACATTATTATAAATTACATTATTCTTTCAACCATTTATCTTCGCTCTATTATGTGTATATAGATCTTTTAATCAAAGATACCCTAAGTTACTTAGGGGTAATTGACAACAAATGCTTGAATTCATTGGAAGCTAGAACCTACTAAAACAAAAGGTCTTATAATTTATAAGGTGAATTTGAAACGATCGCACTACATTTCAATATCTTTAAAACTTAACCAATTTTGACCCTACATATACTTTGGTATGATATTATCAGAGTATAACACCAATGTTTAGTGTTAAATTTTATAGTCCCTCGAGTGGTTTAAATCAACATTCGTGAGTTAACCCCACAAGTTTGATTATATTAGTTTTAATGTCACAATTCACCTTTTAGTCCATCTCATGACATTTAAAACATGTAAATACTTAACTAATTATGTCTTCATTTGGGGGCTATGGATGCTTCTAGTTTTTGCTAGTTTGACAAGTGATGATTTGATCAATGCTAGTTGAAAAATTTTTAAACTATTTGGATAAATTACTAATGTTTTTAGATTTTGTTGAATGTACCAATATTGACTCTAAAATCCTAAATACAAGAGATCGTTGTAGAGGAAAGGGAGTGCTTGTTGCCAAGTGGGTGGGGTGAAGCTCATGCGACGATGTCTCTAGAGGAGAGTTCGCTATATGAGAGCTTGTCACATAGGGGGAGGGGGAGGTTGACAAGTTTGCTACGTAGGGGAAGGGGAGGGACCTCACTACATAGGTAGGGGAGTGGGAAGGGCACAATGGGGAAGGGCGGATTGAAGAGGAGCTCACCATGAGGGGAGCTCGCCATGCTGGGGCGGCTCAGCATGCAAGGGGGAAGGGAGGGGAGCTCGCCACGTAGGTGGTGGGGGTAACAGGAGGAGGAGAAAATGGCCTAGCCTGGGTACCCAAGCGATATTTTTTCGCCTGGGTTCCTTAATTTGTTGTTCACAAATCCTAAAGTAAATTTAGGTGCGAATGTCAATGCAGTCACTTACCCAACCGAAGCAGCTCCATTTTCTCTCGACGTTGCCTTCCGTTTGGAAATGTCGTCATCTTAACCTCAAAGTTTTAACCCTGGTTACTTAGTTACAAAATAATTCTATTTCCTTCCTATTAAACCTCTCACCGCGCCATTTCCTCCTGCGACGAAAACTAGTGATTTTCATTTGAAAAAGCCTCCGGCAAAGGATCTGTTTTGACCATTGCATTTCGACCTTCATGTTGCCTTCGGGTTATCTCCGGCATCTCTCTCCTTTGGGTCATCTCCAGCATCAATTTCATCGGGGAGCATCTTCCTTTTCTTTATCTCTGGTATCTTCTCCATTATTATTCTTCATCTTCAGCATCTTCCCCTCTAGCATCTCCCTTATTTTCACGTGATGCTTTATCATGGTGTAATTTTAGAGCTAAGATTCATTGTTCTACTGTGATATTTATGTTATTTAGTTCCTTATATGATTTTGGTCATTTGGTGATGATATACAGATGTTATTTGTTGAGTTTTGCTAGGGTTGAGAGAGTTATGCACTTAGTTTTTCTCTATTTTAGTATTTGATTGTAGAGATGAGCTTTTTTTGTTGGCTAGTTTTGAATAGAATTTGGTATTATGTATCCCTGTTTTATATTGAAATATGTTAGCTGTTGATATAATCTTGTGTGGGTGAGTTTTAGAACAATCACTTTAAGGAGCTTTCACCGGAGATAAGGATGGACACAAGAATCGCCAGTGCTAGCTATAATGTGGTTGATATTAATAGTAAAACGTCCTCTAGCAACTATATAGTTGATATCAACAATAATATGATTGATATCAGCTATAATATAATTGATATCAGCCATAATATGGTTGATATCAACTATAATATGATATCAAATATAAAAAAATCATATATTAAATGTAAAAGATTAACTAGCAACTATATATATGATATCAGCTATAATATGGTTAATATTAACTATAAAAATCCTATATTAAGTGTAAAGGGTCATTTAGCAACTATATGGATGATATCAGCTATAATATGGTCGATATCAATTATAAGAAAACTCTATATTAACAGTAAAACGTCATTTAGCATCTATATGGTTGATATCAATCATATTATTGCCAATATCAACTGTATAGTTGCTAGAGAACGTTTTACTATTGATATAAAGCTTTTTAAAGTTGATATCAATCATATTACAATTGATATCAGCTATATTATAGATGATATCAAACATATTATATTTGATATCAACTATATAGTTACTGGAGAGCCTTGTACGCTTGATATAAGATTTTTTTATAGTTGATATCATTCATATTATAGTTAATATTAATAATATTATAGTTGATATCAACTATATTATAGCTCATATCAACTATATAATTGTTAGAGAATCTTTTATAGTTGATATATGATTTTTTATAGTCGATATCAACTATATTATAGTTGATATCAACCATATTATAGCTAATATCAACTATAGAGTTTCTAGTGGATTTTTTATAGTTGATATCAACCATATTATGGCTGATATCAACCATATTATAGCTGATATTATCTATATTATTGCTGATATCAACTATATAGTTACTATATGACGTTTTACTATTGATATAGAGTTTTTTATAATTAATATCAATCATATTATGGTTGATATCAACATTATTATAGGTGATATCAACCATATAATTGCTATAAGACCTTTTTACACTTGATATAAGATTTTTTATAGTTGATATCAACTATAATGATATCAATCATATTATAGCTGATATCATCTATATAATTGCTAATGGATCTTTTACAATTGATATAGAGTTTTTTTATAGTTGATATCAACCATAATAGTTATATTATGGCTGATATCAATCATATTATGGCTGATATCAACCATATAGTTGCTAAATGATGTTTTACTATTGATATATAGTTTTTTATAATTTATATCAACCATATAGTTACTAGAGGATGTTTTACTATTGATATAGAGTTTTTTATAGTTGATATCAGCCATATTATGATTGATATCAGCCAAATATGGTTGATATCAGCCATAATATGGTTGATATCAGCCATATTATAATTGATATATCAACTATATAGTTGCTAGATGACGTTTTACAGTTGATATAGTGTTTTTTATTGTTGATATCAACTATATTATAGCTAGCACTAGCGATTCTTGTCTCTGGCGAAAGCTCCTTGAAGTGATTTTTCTAAAACTCACACACAAGATTATATCAACAGCTAACATATCTCAATATAAAACAGGGATAAATATTAAATAACAGCCATAATATGGTTGATAGCTAATATCAACTATATAGTTATTAGATGACGTTTTACAGTTGATATAGGATTTTGTTTTTATTGTTGATATCAACCATATTATAGCTAGCACTGGCGATTCTGGTCTCCGTCCTTATCTCCGGCGAAAACTCATTGAAATGATTGTTCTAAAACTCACATACACAAGATTATATCAACAGTTAACACATCTCAATATAAAACAGAGATAAATAACACTAAAATTCTATTCAAAACCAGCTAATAAAAAAAAACTCATCTCTACAATCAAGTACTAAAACAGAGAAAAACTGAGGAATGACAAGATCTAGACAACAAACTCGTCAAAATATAAATAAGAGTGCAGAACTCCCTCAACCCTAACAAAACTCAATAAAATAACATCTGTATATTATCACCAAATGACCAAAACCATATCAGGAACTAAACAACATGAATATCACAGTACAACAATGAATCTCAGCACTAAAATTACACCATGATAAAGCATCACGTGAAAATAGGGGAGATGCTAGAGGGGAAGATGCTGGAGATGAAGAATAAGAATGGAGAAGATGTCAGAGATAAAGAAAAGGAAGATGCTCCCTGAGGAAATTGATGCTAGAGATGACCCAAAGACGAGAGATGCCGGAGATAACCCAAAGGCAACATGACGGTCAAAACGCAAAGGTCAGAACAGATCCTTTGTCGAAGGCTTTTTCAAATGAAAATCATTGGTTTTTGTCGTAGGAGGAAATGACGCAATGAGAGGTTTGACAGGAGGGAAATAAAATTATTTTGTAACCCAGTAACCAAGGTTAAAACTTTGAGGTTAAGGTGATGACATTTGCAAACAGAAGGCAACGTCGAGAGAAAATGGAGTTGCTTCGGTTGGGTAAGTGACTGCATTGAGATTCGCACCTAAATTTACTTTAAGATTCGTGAACAGTATATTAAAGCACTCAGGCAAAAAATTCTCGCTTGAGTACCCAAGCTAGGCCATCTCGTCCGGGAGGAGACTTGGGAGGGCAGACTATGAATTAGCCCAGCGAAAGAAACTCGTCTCCTACTTCTCTCCCATAATTGAAAATTCTTAGATGTGACCCATGTAACAAACCAAATGTGCTTTTTTATCCTTGCTTCTACTACGCAGACTGCAAAAGTAAAAGGCCAGCTACCTTAAATGGGGCCTATATGTAAAATCAAGCACAACTATTGTGATATTCATGTTTTTAGTTACACTATTATGAAGATTAACAAATACTCCTTATTCTCTTTCATCTTATGTTAGCATTAAATTATCATAATTTGTCACACATTTAGAACATGACGCATAAAAATATAAGTTTAACAAACTAAGATGAGTATTTTGAAAATATATAGACTAAAATATCAATGTGATAATTTAGTAAATACATTTCAAATAAGAATATGTTATTATCTAATGGAACATTAAAATAAACAAAACAAACTATTTGAACTATATAGCACCTCAAGCTAACCCTACATGACACCTCATGTTTCTTGAGAATAGAACTTAACTTTGGTATTGACTCCTCATGCTAAACATTCACCATTGATGTAAAATGAACTAAATTCAGCAAATGTCCATCAACTAACAAGAGATATACGTCTAGGAGAGCAACAATACCACTTAACAAATTCAATAAATTTCCATCAATTAACAAGAGATATATTAAGCATCGTACTTCAATCATACAACTAGCGCATAAGTTCACAAAGTGATACCTTATCAAAATTGCTCCAAATTGTTATACACAACACAAAAATTAAGTACATGTGGCATATCATTTTAGCAACACACTAATACATTAAACTAGTCATGAGCTTTTAAACATTTTATCCTTTTAGTACATCAATCATTGCCAAAAGGAAAGTAATCAAAAGCTAACCTACATTGTATATAAAATAAAAGAGTGAGGTGCATAACTCAGCAAGATTTTCATTGTTCATTCGATGAAAAATATTTGTTTAAGTTACTAACTTTAAACGAGATTTGTGATCTGAAATGGAAACATCATAACTAAATTTGCAAAGTGGTATCTCCAATCCAAAACATAATGACATGTGACTTTTAACCATCATAAGCATAGAAAACAAAGGATGATGCCAATAACTCATGTGTATCAAAAGCAATATGAAGAAACTAGTGGGAACATACCATAATAATGTCTTTTAGGTTAGGAAGCATAACTCACCCCACGACTGAGTAAGCTAACAAATATACACCAATAAAAGAGCTTTCCATGGCCCCACCAAATATGTATGGGAGGATTCAAGAGGTGGCTTACATGGGTTCAAGAGGTAGCACCTATTACTTCTAATATGGTACTTTACTATATGTAGCACTTAGTTTCACACTCATAACCATAATATGGAGAGATTTTAGAGGAGACTCCCATGGATTCAAGAGGTGGCCCTTAATATTTCTAATATGACACTTTGCTTCGTATAGAACTTAGTTCCACATCCATAAACATAATTCCAATAAATCGGATCAATTTTTTTTTTCACAAGAAGCTATAAGGGACCAAAGGATAATTGTGTCATGACATGATCAAAGTTATCAAACATATTGATATTATTGCATTCAAACATTTGCTCTTGCAACATAAATCTAATCATGTGAACAAAGTGTCTAAAGTCCATTAGAACATTTGATCAAATCACAAATATTATTGTAATTTCAATATATTAGATATTATTCAAAATGTATTGAAGGCTATTGATCATTCATTATCCATAAGATGTTGCACAAGGATCATAACAAATTATACTTTCACAGTCATAATGCTAAAGATAGAACATGTCAAACATTATCAGGTAACTTCTTTCAAGTGAAGCAAAGGGAAATACTATCGATATATATACATTTTGACAAAGTATATAAGAAGTTATAACAATTGGAGTGACAAAGGGTCAAACTACACAAATCTAGATTTATAGAAACGTTGAGCTAAAAGATATTATATGTTTAAGACTATAGTTAATCTCAAATATATGCAATATATGATCTGTTAAAAATATATTTGAGCCTTCTTTCATTCAAAACAAATATCATTCAAAACTAGTTTGAATATAGAAAGTTACAAAGAAAATGCCACTAGAAGGTCAACATAGTATTTCAAAAAAACATATGTTGAATGATGCTATCCATTTGAGCCCTAATTATCTTTAACTATATATGATATTGGATGCATTAGAAAGCTATTTAAGTCCTCTTTTACTGTCCATTTCAAAACAATCTCTATGTACAAACTTACAAGATAAAATCTCTCAAAAGTTCGGATTTTTAAAAATCACAGCACCTAAAATAATCTCTTACAGTTTTCTACAATAATATTGTAAAAACACTAAAATTCTTTTTTTTTTTAACTTCAGTTAATACATCTTAGCTAGGTCTTTGTGTCCTAAATATAATTTTTAGTAAACTATTATATTTTTTAAATATAAATATAGGTATTGTGTAGAAACTTCTCTTATACTTAAAGTTTCCCCTCAAAATGCTTGTTCTCCTATTCAACACTTCAATTCTTCTCTCCTCTAAGTTAAACACCACTAATTTTTTTTTGTTAAATTCATCCGCTTTCCTTTTTTCTTTTTTGTCTTTTGTTTATTTTACATCAATGGTGAATGTTTAGCCTGAAGTGTCTTTACCAAGTTAAGGTCTATTCTCATGAAACATAAGGTCTCATGTAAGGATAGCATGAGGCGTTATGTAATTCTAATATATTCAGCTAATTATTTCTCCTTTTTTTTTCATTTTCCATTAGATAATGATATATTCTTATTCAAAATGTATCTACTAAATTATCACATTTATATTTTAGTCCCTATATTTTTAAAATACAAATCTTAGTTTGTCAAACTTACATTTTATTCATTATGTTTTAAATGCTTGACAAAATATGTAATTTTCTTCCAACAAAAGATGGGAGAGAATTAGGTGTATTTGTTAATCTTTATAATAGTGTAAATAAAATCATAAATATGACAACTATATTTTAAATTAACTATGATTGAAATCCAATAGTAAAAGAAAACTAATTTGCTAAACCATAAAAGACACAATTAACTACACCCTTTTGTCCTGAAATGGAGTTTGCACCACAATATTCATCATTTTTACATAGAAAACTCATGAATCATGTTCACAATTGCAGTTGGACAAAAGAGTCATGTACATGAAAGAAAAGGTGATTCCCCTATGAAAATGACTAAAATCATCAAGGAATAGTCTCTGGACTTCATTTCAATTAGTTGCAATGCCATTCTTGTTCTTCCTGTTTTTCCCTTTCTTGCTGATATCACTTATGCTGTTCTCTTATGCCAAAAATTACCCTTTCGATTCCCCTTTTAGGTTTAGAAATCTGTCTTTTATTGATCTCAAGGTTCCTTTCTAAATTAATTGCATTTGGCAAACATTGTCATAGTCGTGACAGGAGTCACAACCTGGCTATAATTACTTTTGTGCCTTCCTAAAGAAATGGTATAGATTTTTCATAATCATGACCATCATCACCATTTAGTCGTGATTGTTCCTATGTTTTACCACAATCTATAGACGACACTATTATGGCCGTGAAAATTGTCACAAGTTGACCCTATTTCTTTCTAGGCTCTTGTGCAAATCATGATTGAGACCACCATCACAAGCCATGATTCTTCCTGAATGCTTAGACATGAAATTGGATGGGTAACTCCATCTTATCGTTAAGAATTATTCTGTAGAATTAGATCTTTGAATTCTAGCACCTTTGGCCTCATATTAAAAAAACTAAGAAAATTGTAGGTTACAAACAAAAATAAATAATTAAGCCAAATAAAATAATGAATTATGGATCAATTTAACCAATTAGGGTATAATATGGGACATCAAGTCATCATCTTACACTTCTCCTCTTGATCTACTTGAGCAAATTTTAATTGAATTTGGGTTGTAATACCTATTTGTCATGCCTCTATTTTTTGCTTAAGGAAAATTCAATCAAACTTGTCTAATAGTTACCCTTCTCTTATCAAAATTTGGAAACTTAAGTCCATTCTACAGCTGGTTAGCAAGATATAACTCCAATGCACAATAATCCAAGTATGAGGAAAATCAAACTTCTATATAGGTAAATCAATAAAAACTAATCTTCAAATAAGGATGAGGTTGACACAACGTCTCCTCCACCCCAAGTCATTGAAGATTCACAAACTCATAGCCCAATGCATTGTTCTATCTAAACAGTGATATACAGAACTCCAACTGAATCTCTCTAACGAATTAAGGTATTGTTCTCCATACTAAGCAATTCAACCTCCTATTGGACCTCTTTTAGGAAAAACAAAGGTGTTTTCCTAGACCTCCGCGTGAGATCAGGATCTTTAACCTCTTCTATTGCTTTTGTGGGTGTTTTGTTTGCTTGATAGAAGCTTGACATCATTTTTGTTGTTGTGTGCCACTTACCTTAGTGAATTAAGGTCATTCACCATGATTGTGTGGCAAGGATGTCATCTTATAAGCAATCTTTCAAATAGCTTATGTGCACCATAACGACACAATCAAAGTCTCGTAAAATCACTTGCTCGTGACTAACTCTAGCCATGTGGGTCAAAACACTTGCCCATATGATGGTTCATGCTTGGATTGTGCATTAGCACATTTAGTATTGAATTCTACATTGACAACTTAGTGGGTGAGGTTGGGTTAGAAGTAGACTGCATAGGGGCCCCTCCTAAGCAAAAACATGCTTGTGACGATTAGTTCCATGGCTTATCGAATCAAAATAATGGAGAAATTTACCCGTTATGGGCCAAGTATATCAAATCCCTATTATATAGAATATGCAAATACTAGCTTGTGAGTTAAAAGCTACCTAAAATATTGGGGGATATGTGCCATTTGTTTGTGCTTGTATGTAGCATGCACACACTTCGCCTACATGTCACACCCAAGCCCTTGCCCTATGGGCCATTTAGACCACACGCTAATGCTCCTAGGCACCTAACACATGTGATGGATAAGCCAAATCCATACTCCATAACGCAGTGCTTCGTATTCATGTCCCTTGGGGCCATGGGTGGTTCTACAACCATTCCCCTAGTTTGATTTCGCCGCTTAAAATAGCTTTGAAATATTGTTAAGGATGAAAATACACTTCATAACTTACTATGGCTGCATTTGGCCTAGCTTAAATTTATAGTTTTTACTAGTTTGACCAGAGCTGGTTGGAGAAGTTTGGGGCTATTCGGATAAATTGCTTTTTAGTAGTTTAGAAATGATGTATTATTTTTTAAAATAAAAATATATAAAATATTTAAAATTTACTAAATGAATAAATTTTTTTGACATTAGAAAAGTGTCACACAGCTTGGAATAATATTTTTTTACTTCCCTCTTGTTTAGTTGATGTAGTAATGTGATGTATAGCATGATATGCTTATGCATGTATATATTTGGTATATAGAAGATGTTTTCACTTCACCACCTTTACCACTTCTTCCCCAAGTACAAATGAAAGTTTCTAGTAAAAATCTTCTTTTCTTTATTATTTCTCTTTCATGTTACCTCATTAGTCACCCCTCAAGTACGAGGTGTCTTCACCATGTTCATATTCTCCTCATGCAAGTTTGGCTTGAAAGACAAGCATGAGATGTTTTCACTTTATTCATTTCACTTAAGTAATTTTTTTCTTTCTCGCTTGTTTGTTTTGGCTTCACAAAATAATGAAAAACCATTAAGTCATCAATATGCATCCTCATTATTTCTCTTAAGTTAATATGGGTAATTATATATAATTACTTAATAAGCTTTATAAAGATGTTATGGTAAATCATGGATATCACAAAAAGCATATCTAAAATATTTAAATCTTATTACTTATTTTTATGTTTATTTTTATTTAAGTATTTATTTTTATATTTATTTATATGTTTATATTTATATGTATATTTATATTCAATTTTATATTTGTATTTATCTTTATTTTGATTTTGATTTTGATTTTGATTTTTATATTTATAAATAATAAATAGTTGGTAGCTTACATTTATTTTTATATTTATTTATATGTTCATGACCATGACCGGAATCAGGGTTGGATCCACGCCCGTGCTCTGCTACACGCCGAAATTCACCGAAATTCGCCGAGGCGTTCATGGCCGGGCCGTGATGGTGTTCACGGCCGTGACCACATTTGTGTCTAGAATCACCGGTTTTTCCATTTTTCGTCGAGGAGATCACGACCCATCCATGATCACGTTCATGCCCGTGCATCTGTACGTTGGATTTCGCCGAGACGTTCATGGTCTGGCCATCCTGCTCGTGTCTGGGCGCACGGCCGTGCTTATATTCTTTGAAGTTCACCATGACATTCATGGCCGGCCCGTGTTCGGATGCATGGCCGTGATTCTATTCGTGTCTGCTGCTCGTGTTTTCAGCCGAGGGGATCACGCCCGTGTTGCTATTCACGGCCTACTCATGACTGCTTCACAGAAAAGTTTTTTTTTTTTTTTGGGAGGGGGGGGGGTGATTCTCGGTCCAGATCTTTTCCCTCATTAGTGCTGGCTCCTCCTACATCAATTGCCCCCTCCCCCCGGTTTGAAGAGTTCTCCTCTAGAGAACTAGGGGGAAGGGGCTCGTTGGTGCCCAAGGGCTCCTTCAACGGACCATGGAAGGGAAGGATGTCCACTACATTAAAGACGGGATTGATCCCCATGCTCTCAGGCAAGTCCAGGACATAGGCATTAGAGCCAACCTATCGCCCCACCACATAGGGTCCTCATGAAACTTGGTCGGAGTTTAAAATGTGCCCGGTTGGGGACGCGCTCGGGGTGGATGCGCACTCTCACCAGCTTACCTACAGAAAAATAATGTGGCATGCGGTGCTCATTAGCCCTCATTGCATTGCGAGTGTTGCCCAAAAAGATACGATGTTGGACTTCCTCATGTAAGCTAGATACATGCTAGGCAAAAGAGAATGTATGCTCAGAGAGGTGGGACTCCATGGGTAGGTCATACAAGTTGATGGATTTACGTGGTTGATGGTCCAAGACAACTTGGAAGGGACTAAGACCCGTAGACCTATTGGCCACACTATTGTACGCAAATTCTGCCATGGGGAGGATGGTGTCCCAAGACCTCAGGTGATCGCAAATGAGGCAACGAAGCAAGTTACCCAGGCTACAGTTAACCACCTTGGTCTGCCCATCGATCTGAGGGTGATAGGCCGTGGAGAACTTGAGAGTGGTGCCCAAGAGGGCCCAAAGTGAGCACCAGAATTAGCTCACGAGGCACATGTCATGATCGGACATGATGGTCAAGGGAAAGCCATAAAGACGACAACCTCCTCAACAAAAAGGTGTGCCACATGGGAAGCATCCACAATCCATGAACAGGGTATAAAGTGGGCTATCTTTGAGAACCGGTCTATGACCACGTAGATGGAGTCAAAGCGGGATGGAGTCGAAGCAAGATGCAGTCTGGGGCAACCCAAGGACAAATTCCATGCTGAGGTCGCGCCAAGGACCGTCAGCAATAGGCAATGGGGTGTAGAGACACGTGTTCAGGGGGCGGGGTTTGGCTAGTTGGCAGGTACCACAGTGGCGCATGATGCGCTCGACATCCTTATGATGGGAAGTCCAAAACAAGCGTTCCGCTACCATCTCAAGTGTCTTATCCCGACTGTGGTGGCCAGCGATGCCACCTACGTATAACTTGAGTAAAAGTTGGTCACGAAGGGATGATCGGGGAATGCACAAGTGGTTCCCCAAAAAGAGGTAGCCTTCACAAAGCTGAAACGGGGACTCGGGGCCAGAAGACTCAGTAAGGGCAGCATAGGCAGCGCCGAAGTCAGGACAAGAAGGGTATTCCTCCTTAACATGGTTGAATGTGTTAACGCGCATGCACATCACGCACAGGAGGGTTCGGAATGTGTCCGTGATGACGTTTTCCTTGCCCGCCTTGTGGTTAATTACAAATGAGTACTGCTACAAGTACTCGACCCATTTCACATGGCGGGCACCCAACTTTTTTTGGGCGTTGAGGAAGGACAAGGCCTGATAGTCACTATATAGGACAAACTCACGGTGGAGGAGGTAGTGCCTCCACTGACGTAGCGATTGGACAATGGCATAAAACTCTTTGTTGTAAGTTGAGTAATGCTACCGGACAGCGTTCAGCTTTTCACTGAAGAAGGCGACAAGGTGGCCTTCTTGACTATGGGAATCCTCGATACTAGTATCGGAGGCATCACATGCGACCTCGAAGACCTTCAAAAAGTTAGGAAGTCAGAGAATAGGGGCTGTCATGAGGGCATCCTTAAGGGCATCAAAAGCACGTTGAGTGGCAGGTGTCCACTCAAAGCCGTTCTTAGACAAGCGTTGGGTCAATGGGGTCGCAATCGTGTTGAAACCCCGGATGAAGCGGTAGTAGAACCCTGCAAGACCCAGGAAGCTACGGATTTCAGACATAGTGCGAGGCTCGGGCCAATGCCGGATGGCCTCCACTTTGGCAGGGTCAACAAATAGACCCTGGTCGGACACAATGTACCCGAGGAAGTGCACTCGGGTGGTCATGAAGGAGCACCTCTTCGTGTTAAGGAAGAGGCGCTCCTTGCGCAAAAGGGCAAAGGTGGAGCGAAGATGCTCCAAGTGCTCATCACGTGTCCGACTATAGATAAGGATGTCGTCAAAGTAGATGACCAAAACCTTGCCCATGTAGGGATTGAGGACCTGACACATCAGCCACATGAACGTGGACGAGGCGTTGGACAATCCGAATGGCATAACAAGCCACTCATATAGATGATGACATGCAAATATATGATATATCGCGGCTTAATTTTATCATTATTTCGGAGTAAAATGCATGCTTTGCCTCATTTATGCACTTAAATGCTTCATATTCTTCAGAACCTTCACTTTTCCTTTGTTTTATTGAAATGTAGGTATTTTGCCTCAAAATTGGTGGAATTTGGAAGATCTGAAGATATGGGATGATTCCTCATGATGAGACGAAGCTACAGGTAAAATTTTAGCCCAATCGGAGTCCTCTATGCTCTTCACGGTCATGGGTGTGTATCCATGCACGGCCGTGCATGAGCTGACTAGCCCAAACTCTGACGAGACGTTCACGGGCATGGCTGTACATCCATGCACGGCCGTGAAGAGTAAGTTTTCCAGTCACCGAGCCATGCACGATAGCGTAAACTCTATTTTCGGGGTTTGGGCATAGCCCACTGTATGAATGTTGAATGTTATGACTTGATCTATATATTTCTCCACTTATCTTTGTTCTTATTCATGCCTATGAAGTTTTCACTCATGTTTATGTACTGGCCATATGTATGCATGTCTTAGATGCTGTGGGAAGGACTGAGAGGTGAACCACAGTCATCGGAATCCCTTAGACTAGACTGGTGATTTCGTTTGGCGAGAGCACTCGAAATTACTCGCGGAACCCTAATCCTTCACAAAACCCATTGGATCCGCTTAACCCGGTAAGCCACGAGAGTAGGAGACTTGAGTTAAGTCGGATACCGGATCGTGTCCTGAGAGGGAGTGCGTCTGTACCCTAGGAAGAATTACCTTGAGAACTTAGATAAAACTCGATTAGAACATCAAGCCTTAATATTTCTTTATGTTTCAGTGCGGTGAAACCCGATACCCTGATTCTCTCTCATAGACTTAAAACCCCGATTGTTTTGCTCTCTGCTCTACTTGCTTTTAGTTTGATTTTAGCTTGATTTAGTTTAATCTCTTGCACTAGGATATTAGCTATTTCTCCATTAATCATTAACCTAGCTATTAGTTGACTGATTAGTTAATACTTAACCCCTAGTCCTCGTGGGATCGATACTTATTATATTACGCGATAGACCGTGCACTTGCGGTAGCAGCCGTTCAGGCCCTATCAAGTTTTTGGCACCGTTGCCGAGGACTAGGTTGCCAATATTAACATGATCAGAAGATTGATAGACTAAGTTTAGTTAGATTTTATTTACCTCTTTATTCTGTTCACTTGCTTTTTGTTTTTAGTTGTAGTTTTTATCTGGCGCGGTGCTACTAATCTCTTTTGTTAAGGTACTTGTTTATGCCCAGGAATACTGTGCGAATAGGGGAACTTGTACCTGGAGATCCGGAGATAGAACGTACTTTTCGTTTGGTCAGAAGAAATTTGAAAAGATTAAAGCTTGAAGGATAATTTTCTGACAGTCAGACAATGGAAGCCAATGCGAATCGCTCTCTGAAGGACTTTGCAGCACCCACCATCTCTGGTGTGCACTCGAGTATATCGCGTCTGGCTATCGAAGCTAACAACTTTGAGATAAAGCCGTCACTTGTACAAATGGTGCAATAGAACCAATTCAGTGGAGCAGCCACTGACGATCCTAACGTTCACTTGTCTATTTTTTTAGAATGCAGCGACATTTTAAAGATTAATGGTGCTCATACTGATGCTATCAAATTAAGACTCTTTCCTTTTTCTCTTAGGGATTGAGCTAGGGCGTGGCTGCAGTCTTTACCGTAGGCCTCTATTACAACGTGGGAACAACTGTCTCAAGCTTTTCTGTCAAAATATTTTCCATCGAGCAAAATAGCCCAGCTCAGAAATCAAATCACCAACTTTGCCCAACGAAAAGGAGAGTCCCTGTATGAAGCATGAGATCGGTTCAAAGAATTATTGAGGATGTGCCCATGGTCTACAGAAATGGGTGATCATTCACACCTTCTACAGTGGATTGCTATACCAGACCAGACTTTCTGTAGATGCTGCTGCTGGTGGGGCACTAATGAACAAAAACTATGATGAAGCGATGGAGTTGATTGAGGACATGGCCCTCAACCATTATCTGTGGTCAGGAGAGAGGAGCCAACTAGTTTGAAGTTCAGGGAAGTTTGATATGAACTTGATTAACTATTTAGTATCAAAAGTAGATTCACTTTCTTCTAAGTTTGACTCTATCAATGTTTCTACTTCTAATTCTATGACTTGTGATGTTTGTGGAGTAACAGGACATTCCTCTGATGATTGCCACATTTTGAATGCTCCCTCTGAACAAGTCCACGCTATTGGGAATTTCAGGAATCATAATGACCCTTTTTCCAACACATATAATCTAGGATGGAGAAATCATCCCAATTTCTTCTACAGGTTAAATCAAGAGCAAGTCCCTCCTTCAAACTTTTCTAATCAGAATTTCTCTTCTAATTTTAGGCCGCCTCCTGGAATACAACATTCGTCTGCCAATCAAAGACAACAAGATCCTCCTTAGAAATCCAGATTAGAGTTGATGTTGAAAAATTGCATGGCGAGTCAAATGAAGCACAACGATTCTATAAGTGAACAAATTCGCCAGTTGAACATGAAGGTGGACTCTGTTTCCACTTACCGAAAATGATGGAAAACCAGATCACGCAACTGGATCAAAGAACCAGTTCGCTCCAAGAGAGAATCAACTTCAATGAGCACTGTAATGCGATTACAACAAGGAGCGGAATCCAGCTAGAAGACCCTAAGGTGCTCGAACCTAAGGAAAGAACAAGGCCAACTTCATCTAAGGAAGTTCCTCCTAAAGAGGACTCTGCAATTAATCCAGAGTCAGAACAGCAAGGCTTGAATGCGCCGAAGGAGCATGTTTACATTCCACCTCTGCCATACAAACCGTCTGTCCCTTTCCCTCAGCGGCTAGCTAAGGCCAAACTGGACCGGTAGTTTGGAAAATTTTTAGAGGTATTAAAAAAACTCTATATCAATATTCCTTTTACTGACGCTCTTTCACAAATGCCAGCATACGCCAAGTTTTTAAAGGAAATCCTATCCAATAATGTTGGGGTATGCCCTTAAGGCTAATGTTTGAGGCCTTTGGGATGATTTCAGTATCATGTATAAACTATGTATAAGTTTATAAAGGCAATGGTTGTTATTCAGGTTGTTACATTATCTGCTGCTGTTATGTATACTTCTGAATAATGTCTCAATGGTGTTCAGCTTGGCTGACATTAGCATTGTCCTTAGTCGAGATATCTTGGTGAACATGAGACAGCCTTGATATGATTGAGACTAATATGTGTTCCAATCTTATAGGGTGCTTCGAGCATGGAATAAGATGTAGACACATAGGTGCATTGGATGTACTGGATAGACCCTACTTAGGATATTCAATTGTTTGTCACAATGTGAATAATCCTTATATGCAAGCAAGTGGCATATTTCCTCTGACTTGAGATCGCTTGTGTTTCTAAATGATGATTGGCATTGTCTTGAGGTAATTCAATATCATTTGAAATATAATGGTTATAGATTATCTTGGATAATGAGCATGAGTCATGTTAGGACACTAGTGATAGATATAGGATTGCCTCTCCTTGTTGGAGTGTGATGTTCTAAAGGGGCCCCCTGGATGAGATGATTGAGAAAGTGTATGGCCATACCCAGATGACTATGTTCATCATATTGGAATTACAGGCTTGACACGCTTGTCCAATGAGAACATCCAGTGGCAAAGGAAACATGTAAGTCAAGTGAATTGGATTCACACTTGTGCTATGGTTTGGGTGTAGTCTTGGAAGACTCTTTCCTTCATATCGGGAGACAGTGATGTGTTGCTAGATACCCCTCTCTGATCGTGATAACGTAAGTTATCGTTACCGACATTGAAGGAAACCCTTAGGGTCGCACAATTTGATGATATGGCTTACTTATGTCAGATCGTGTGGACTGAATGGTTTTGGTTCAGTTTAAAGGAGTTTAAACTCTGATTGGAAGTGAGATCTGGTCTGATCATGTTTGATTGATTAGGGCTTGAGATCGGTAAGCTTCGATCGAGAGAATTGATGCTTGATCGATGAGATCAAGAGCATCAAGAGATGTGTGGTTAGATCTTGAGCCATCTGGTTCATATGAGATCTAGACCATGGCTTGGTTTGATTTGGTCTTTGAACCAAATGCAATAGAACCGGTTCACATAAGTGAACGCATGGTTCAAAGTGAGAAGACGTTTTGGTTGGTTCGAAAACATGGGCGCATGGCTTGATGACTTTCTATTTTTGGAAGCCATAAGCGTTCCCACGTTGGATAACGCCTAAACGCCTCCCTCTCTCTCGAATGAATGTTTCTCCTCTCGTGTGTGTGTCGAGGCTCCACGAAAGAGAAGAGGTAGAGAGTTTTCGCTTAGCCAAGAAGAAGAACATCTCATCTTCTCCTACACGTTGAAGGACACCTTGGAACTTTGCTAGCACAAAGAAGAAAAGGGAGTAGCCATCGTCACCTTGTGTGCGACTGCTTTGGAGGAGAGCCGCTCGCCCTCTATATTCTTCCAAGTTGCCATCCAAATAATGGCCATGGTAACATCCTATCTTCTCATTGCAAGAACTAATAGTTGATCATATGTTCATGCCATGCGATCTTCATGAAACCCTTGTTTTCGCCCATGAAAAATTTTATATGCGCCTGAATTAGGGTTTCGCCCCCTTTCAATTGGTATCAGAGCTAGTGTTTTGGCTTGATCCATATGATTGCTTATTTTGTGATCCATGCGGTTTAAAAGTAGATCTAAACATGACTTGCGCATGTTATAAATCATCATGCCAACATACATGCTAGACATTAGATGTGTTTTGGTTTTTACTTAAGTTGCGCATGATATTTGTTTTGCGCATGTTGAAGAGTTTTTATCAAACACTTATGATCTTGCGCGCCCCTCACCTAGATCTCTAAAGCGCCTACTTGATATACTTAGACGGGTTACTAGGGTTGAAGTCGTCAGTCTAGTCTGGACCCAACAGCCTGATCAGACCATCTGACAGCCTAGATGGGTCGGCCAGATATCACCTATGCGCACGCATACAGGTGGCTATAGGCCGACTGTAGAAGGGCGTGTAGCGATGTCTGATTGAGGCGCCTAGTGAACGATCATGATTAAGGCCCGGGGTCACACCCGCCTGCCAGAAATCATGTGAGACGTTCAGCCCTTAAGGCATGCATAGTTGACCACTAGGTCAACACAAGTCAGTTATGACTGGATGCATGCAAGGGCAGTGGGTCTGACTTGGTCTGATGAGTGGATCCCTATTAATGGACCGTTGTAAGGTAGTAGGGCACACAAGGAAATAAAATTGATGCCATGGGTTTTTTTTTCAAAAATTTTATTTTCTGATTGGATCACATGTATGCTTATTTAACCTGATTGGGTGTCTATTTAATCTTATGTGGGCTGCCCTAATTTGTGTGCTGTGCTGGGGCCTGCGTGCCTGGAATTAATTGTAAATTTTTATTGTGATCTGTGTATCACACTTTAATTTATAATAATGTACAATTGACCTGCGTGTCAATTCATGTCTAGATAGATTAAAATGTAATTTGATCAGACATGAGCACAGAGCACACATGACAGAAGCGCTTGCAGTCAGTGGCTTCACCAGGTGGGAGGTCTAGAGTTCGACTCTAGCACAGGCGCATGCTACCTGATGGGCGCATTTGAGCTGCAGAGAGGGCACTTGGGCCCGGGCTGGGCCAGATAAAGTGCAAGAGACCTATAAAGAGCTCAAGTGAAGACTTGTGTAAAACTAGGGTTTTTACTTAGGCTTTTATGGGCATTTACCACATAAGATCATTGTGCTTTCTATTTACTGTTTAAGAAATATTAGCACATGCTTGATTTATTCTTTTGCTATCACCATAGATATTGCATGATAGTAAGAAGATAAAATGGACCGTTAAAATCCAACGTCAAATATCAAGCACGAAAGCCTTCTGACGCGAAACCTCACTGTTCTGACTATCGTTGGGGCCGTGTTGTACCCACTCAGTGGGTACGCCCATCTATCTTCAGACGGTGTGTGATTACACCTGCGTGTTACAGAGAAGGGATTTATCGCTTCTCGTTGCTCAGTATAGCACGTGGTGGTCCAGGGAGTAGGTCAGGTCAGCTTGACCATGTAGGCTACATATTGAGCATATGTTAGCTATATGGAGGCAGCCATCTGTGGAATCAAAGACTGTGTTGTACCAACTCAGTTGGCACAGTCTGCTGGATTGCCCAGATGAAGGGGAATCGCACGGGTTGGCGATTGGCATGGATAGCCTACCAGTGATTAGTGCTTGAACTCTCTGTGCATCTTATCTCGCCTGAGCGGGACACGGAGACCAAGTATGAAATCTGGATCCCATCTCACTAAAAAGAGTTTTACTCTTTTGGACTGTTTTATTGGATTTTTCAGTCAGATGAAATAGTGAGAAAAGAATCATTCTTAAGTCCTAGATTGATTCTAACATGGATACTGACCTTGTTGTTCTTGCAATGTTGTAGATTCCTGCAGCAACGAACACCACAGGGCTCAATCTGCGATCCATACTGGAAAAGGAGAAGTTTGCTGGGCCAAACTTCTCAGACTGGTACAGACAGCTTAAGATTGTTCTTAAGGCTGAGAGGAAACTGTATGTCCTTGAGACGGCAATACCGGCTCAACCCGCAGCGAACGCCGCAAGGGCGGTTCGGGATGCTTATGAGAAGCACGTCAGTGATAGTACTGATGTCGCTTGCCTTATGCTTGCGTCAATGACGCCAGAGCTCCAGCGTCAGCATGAGGATTTATCTGCTATTGATATTATAGCAAATCTCAACATGTTGTATGCTGCACAGGCAAGGACTGAACGCTATAACTTGACGAAACTTTTCTTTCAGAGCAAACTGACTGAAGGGAGTCCAGTGGGAGCTCACGTACTCAAGATGATTGGGTACAAGGAGGCTCTAGAGAAACTGGGACACACCATCAATCAGGAACTTGTTGTAGACATTATCCTGCAGTCTCTCCCGGCCTCTTTTGATCCGTTCATTATTAATTTTAATATGAACAAGATCGATTGTACTCCGGCAGAGTTACTAAACATGCTCTGTACCACAGAGCAGACTCTTGAGAAGGGAAAGCCTTCCTCCTCTGTCTTGATGGTTCCTTCAAGGAACAAGAAGAAGGGGAAGAAGGGCAAAGCCCCTATCAAGAGCTACAACAAGGCTCTGAAACAAAAGATAAAGCGGTCAAAGGACAACAGATGTTTCCATTGTGGCCAGCTCGGTCACTGGAAGAAGGACTGTAAAGCGCTCCAAGGAGAGAAGAAGGGAAGCAAGCCTTTCACTTCTGGCTCAGGTATTTACGTGACTGAAGTCATGGTAGCTTCTTCTATTTCATGGGTGTTGGACACTGCATGTGGAGTTCACATTTGTTCAAATGTACAGGAACTCAAGAGAAGAAGACAGGTGGGACAGCATGAGGTGGACCTACGAGTTGGAAACGGGGCACGGGTTGCTGCTGTTGCTGTAGGACAATATAACATCTCTTTACCATCTGGTTTTGTATTAGAACTTGACAATTGTTATTTTGTACCGAGCATAACTAAGAATATTATCTCTATTCCTGCTCTTGTCAGGAAAGGATTTTCTTTTGAATGCAAAACTTTAAAGTGTTGTATTTCATTTGATAATATTGTTTATGCTACTGGCTCAATTAACAATGGGTTATACATGTTGGACATGGAATGTTCTGTACAACAAATTGATAATAAGAAAGCCAAGTATGCTGATGATAGCACCTTGCTATGGCATAGTCATTTAGGTCATATTAACAAGAAGCGCATTAAGTGGTTGCATGACCATGGACTGCTGGGATCATTCTCCTATGAGGAGCTTGATACATGCAAAGCTTGTTTAATGGGCAAAATGACGAAGACTCCTTTTTCTAATAAAGGTCAAAGGGCTTCAGGTTTACTTGACCTTATTCACAGTGATGTGTGTGGGCCATTTAGTAAACATGCTAGAGGTGGCTATTCATACTTCATTACTTTTACTGATGATTTCAGTAGATATGGTTATGTCTATCTAATGAGACATAAGAGTGAATCTTTTGACAAGTTCAAAGAGTTCAAAAATGAAGTACAGAATCAGCTAGGCCGGAATATCAAGGTACTTCGATCCGATCGAGGTGGAGAATACTTGAGTCGAGAGTTTACTGACTATCTGAAGGAGTGTGGGATTATCTCACAGCTCACTCCGCCAGGAACACCGCAATGTAATGGTTGTCCGAGAGGAGAAATAGAACCTTATTGGATATGGTTCATTCGATGATGAGTCAGGCTACTCTACCTTACTCCTTTTGGGGATTTGCACTGGAAACAGCTGCAAAGGTGCTAAACCGAGTGCCATCCAAGGCCGTTTCAAAGACTCCATATGAGTTATGGTATGGGAAACAGCCAAGCTTGACATTTATCAAAATCTGGGGTTGCGAGGCTTATGTCAAAAAGCTCGCCTCTGGGAAACTAGAGAGCAGATCTTATAAATGTATCTTTGTCGGTTACCCTAAAGAAACTAAGGGTTATTATTTCTACGATCCCAAAGAGAACAAAATATTTGTTGCTCGAATGGCTATTTTTCTTGAGAAGGAATTTCTTCTGCAAGAAGCCAGTGGGAGAGAAATAAAACTGGATGAAAGTCCAGAAGAGGGACAAAGTAGTCAAGCTCAGTTGGATGAGCCTGAGCAAATAGAACAGGTTGATGCTCAACCTGAGGCTCAGATATCACGGGAACCGCGTAGACCGGAATCAGTTTGTGAACCCCTCACCTATGTGGATGCGGTCAGTGGACCGGAATCAGCAAGATGGCTTGAAGCTATGCGAGCCGAGATGGACTCCATGTCAGATAACCAAGTCTGGGATTTGGTTGATCCGCCTCCGGGAGTAATCCCTATAGGCTGTAAATGGATCTTCAAGAAGAAGATTGATATGGATGGTAATATAGTTACCTATAAGGGCAGGCTAGTTGCGAAAGGTTTCAAACAAATCTACGGGATAGATTATGATGAAACATTCTCTCCTGTAGCCATGTTTAAGTCCATTCGGATTATTCTCGCGATAGCTGCATATTATGATTATGAGATCTGGAAAATGGATGTGAAGACCGCTTTCCTTAATGGAAAACTGGAAGAGGATGTGTATATGGTACAACCTGAAGGTTTCATCAATCCATCAGATCGTCATAAAATATGCAAATTAAAGAAGTCTATTTATGGACTAAAACAAGCATCGAGAAGCTGGAATATTCGTTTTGATGAATCAGTTTGTGAATTTGGTTTCATCAAAAATGAAGATGACCCGTGTGTATATAAGAGGTTTAGTGGGAGCGTGATTACTTTCCTAGTCCTCTACGTCGATGATATCTTGATCATTGGAAACGATATTCCTGAACTGCATGCGGTCAAAGCATGGTTAAGAAAATGTTTCCAGATGAAAGATTTAGGAGAAGCAGCCTATGTATTAGGTGTGCAGATCTATAGAGATAGATCTAATAGGCTTCTCGGGCTGTGCCAGAGTACTTACATCGATAAAGTCCTGGAGAGATTCCATTTAGAAAATTCTAAAAGAGGATATCTTCCAGTCAGACATGGTCTGAATCTTTCTAAGAGCCAGTGTCCCCAAACACAGTCTGAGAAAGATGAAATGGACAATACGCCTTATGCTTCGGCTATTGGATCCATTATGTATGTGATGTTGTGTACTCGCCCAGACGTCGCTTACGGGTTAAGCGTGACCAGTCGATTCCAAAGTAATCCAGGGAAGGCACACTGGATTGCAGTCAAGAACATTTTGAAATATCTTTGGAGGACCAAAGATATGTTCTTGATTTATGGAGGTCAGGAAGAACTCAGTATTGAAGGATATACTGACGCTTCGTTCCAATCTGACCAAGATGATTTCCGATCGCAATCAGGCTATGTTTTTAGCTTGAATGGAGGAGCAGTGGTGTGGAAGAGTTTCAAACAATCAATTGTTGCTAATTCCACAACAGAAGCCGAGTATGTTGCAGCCTCAGAAGCATCCAAGGAGGTAGTGTGGATTCGTAAGTTCGTTCAGGAACTTGGTGTTGTTCCTTCGAGTGCTGATCCATTGGTTATCTTCTGTGATAACACTGGAGCAATAGCACAAGCAAAGGAACCACGGTCACCCCAGAAGTCCAAGCACATACAGAGAAGGTTTCATTTGATCCGTGAGATCATAGATCGTGGAGAGATCAAGATCTGCAAGGTTCATACAGATGACAATCTAGCTGACCCGCTTACTAAGCCTCTGGCGCAGCAGAAGCATGTGAAGCACTGTAATAATATGGGTTTGAGATTTCTCAACCATTAGATTAAGTGCAAGTGGGAGATTGTTGGGGTATGCCCTTAAGGCTAATGTTTGAGGCCTTTGGGATGATTTCAGTATCATGTATAAACTATGTATAAGTTTATAAAGGCAATGGTTGTTATTCAGGTTGTTACATTATCTGCTGCTGTTATGTATACTTCTGAATAATGTCTCAATGGTGTTCAGCTTGGCTGACATTAGCATTGTCCTTAGTCGAGATATCTTGGTGAACATGAGACAGCCTTGATATGATTGAGACTAATATGTGTTCCAATCTTATAGGGTGCTTCGAGCATGGAATAAGATGTAGACACATAGGTGCATTGGATGTACTGGACAGACCCTACTTAGGATATTCAATTGTTTGTCACAATGTGAATAATCCTTATATGCAAGCAAGTGGCATATTTCCTCTGACTTGAGATCGCTTGTGTTTCTAAATGATGATTGGCATTGTCTTGAGGTAATTCAATATCATTTGAAATATAATGGTTATAGATTATCTTGGATAATGAGCATGAGTCATGTTAGGACACTAGTGATAGATATAGGATTGCCTCTCCTTGTTGGAGTGTGATGTTCTAAAGGGGCCCCCTGGATGAGATGATTGAGAAAGTGTATGGCCATACCCAGATGACTATGTTCATCATATTGGAATTACAGGCTTGACACGCTTGTCCAATGAGAACATCCAGTGGCAAAGGAAACATGTATGTCAAGTGAATTGGATTCACACTTGTGCTATGGTTTGGGTGTAGTCTTGGAAGACTCTTTCCTTCATATCGGGAGACAGTGATGTATTGCTAGATACCCCTCTCTGATCGTGATAACGTAAGTTATCGTTACCGACATTGAAGGAAACCCTTAGGGTCGCACAATTTGATGATATGGCTTACTTATGTCAGATCGTGTGGACTGAATGGTTTTGGTTCAGTTTAAAGGAGTTTAAACTCTGATTGGAAGTGAGATCTGGTCTGATCATGTTTGATTGATTAGGGCTTGAGATCGGTAAGCTTCGATCGAGAGAATTGATGCTTGATCGATGAGATCAAGAGCATCAAGAGATGTGTGGTTAGATCTTGAGCCATCTGGTTCATATGAGATCTAGACCATGGCTTGGTTTGATTTGGTCTTTGAACCAAATGCAATAGAACCGGTTCACATAAGTGAACGCATGGTTCAAAGTGAGAAGACGTTTTGGTTGGTTCGAAAACATGGGCGCATGGCTTGATGACTTTCTATTTTTGGAAGCCATAAGCGTTCCCACGTTGGATAACGCCTAAACGCCTCCCTCTCTCTCGAATGAATGCTTCTCCTCTCGTGTGTGTGTCGAGGCTCCACGAAAGAGAAGAGGTAGAGAGTTTTCACTTAGCCAAGAAGAAGAACATCTCATCTTCTCCTACACGTTGAAGGACACCTTGGAACTTTGCTAGCACAAAGAAGAAAAGGGAGTAGCCATCGTCACCTTGTGTGCGACTGCTTTGGAGGAGAGCCGCTCGCCCTCTATATTCTTCCAAGTCGCCATCCAAATAATGGCCATGGTAACATCCTATCTTCTCATTGCAAGAACTAATAGTTGATCATATGTTCATGCCATGCGATCTTCATGAAACCCTTGTTTTCGCCCATGAAAAATTTTATATGCGCCTGAATTAGGGTTTCACCCCCTTTCAAATAAGTGAAAGATTGAGGAGCAAGGAACAGTTGCCCTAACTGAAGAATGTAGTGCC
Organism: Costus lasius; assembly: GCA_027563935.2. Taxonomy (NCBI): domain Eukaryota; kingdom Viridiplantae; phylum Streptophyta; class Magnoliopsida; order Zingiberales; family Costaceae; genus Costus; species Costus lasius. Next base: position 31,446,080 of record CM050449.1, on the reverse strand, counting down.
ATCCTCCAAAATAAGCTTCCAACCAAACTCAAAGATCCAGAGAGTTTTTCCATTCCATATCAAATTGGAAATATGCCTTTTGATAGAGCTTTATGTGATTTAGGAGCTAGCGTTAGCTTAATTCCATTGTCTATCTGCAGGAAGTTAGGTATGGGCGAAATGAAACCCACCTCTATATCCCTTTAGCTAGCCAACCAATCAGTGCGCCGACCAGTTGGAATCATTGAAGATGTACCAATAAAAGTTGGAGAATTCTTCATCCTTGCAAATTTCATGGTGCTAGAGATGGAGGAGGATACTCGACTACCCATCATCTTGGGGCGCCCCTTCCTCGCGACTGCTGGCGCCGTTATTGATGTGAAAAATGGAAAATTGGCGCTAAATGTTGGTGAAGAGAAGTTAGAATTTGACTTGTCTTCTACCCTGAAAAAGCCATCTTTTGCAGGGGTTTGCTGCGACATGGAAACGATGGAGGACAATATTGAGCTCACTTCACCAACCATCGAGGACACTTTGGATGTCTGTTTACTGAGTGATGAACACAAGATTGATACTGATGAACCTCAGGACCAAGTGAAAAGTTTGGGGACTGCCAACACTGAGAGATTCAGAAGACCGCAGTTTGAGAGTCTTGGAGAGGTTGAGTCTAGCCGTTCTGAAAAGAAGGAGTTATAATTTAAACCCCTTCCGGACAATCTCAAATATGAGTTTCTTGATGCTAACTCCACTCGTCCTGTGATAATTAGTGCTGATCTGAATGCAGAGGAGACTAAGAAGCTATTAAAAGAATTGCACTTCCATAAACAGGTAATTGGATATTCATTAGAAGATATCAAAGGAATTAATCCTTCGTTCTACATGCACAGGATCTCTTTGGAGAGCGACAATAAAGACTCTGTGGAGTTCCAATGCCGTTTGAATCCAAATATGCAAGAAGTGGTCAAGAAAGAGATTTTGAAACTACTTGATGCTTGTGTCATCTACCCAATATCAGACAGCGAATGGGTAAGTCCGGTGCACGTTGTGCCGAAGAAGGGTGGAGTCACTGTAGTCAAGAATGAGAACAACGAGCTTATCCCTACCCACACTGTGACTGGATGTCGCATGTGCATCGACTACAGGAAGCTAAACAAAGCCACGCACAAGGACCACTACCCACTTCCATTTATCGACCAGATGCTGGAGCGGTTGGCAAAAAATTCTCACTTCTGTTTCCTTGATGGCTTCTCAGGATTTTTCCAGATCCCTATTCATCCGGAAGACCAGGAGAAGACTACCTTCACCTGTCCTTATGGGACATTTGCTTACCGTCGAATGTCGTTTGGGGTATGCAACGCCCCAGCTACCTTTCAAAGATGCAACGCCCCGCCGAATGTCTTTTCAAATTTCTTCTAACTTGGCGGAAAGTACGCTATATCTCCGGGTCTCCAGGTACAAGTTCCCCTGTTCGCGCAGTAGTCCTGGGCATAAACAAGTACCTAGACAAAAGAGATTAGTAGCACCGCACTAAATAGAAAATCTACAACTAAAAACAAAGAGTAAAGAAACAATAGGTAAACAAACCGAATAAAAAGAAAAAAAAATGAAATCTAGCTAAACCTAGTCTACAAACTTTCTGATCGTGTTAATATTGGCAACCTAGTCCCCGGCAACGGCGCCAAAAACTTGATAGGGGCCTAGACGGCTGCTACCGCAAGTGCACGGTCTATCGCGTAATAAAAAGATCGAACCCACAGGGACTAGGGTCAAGTACTAACTGATCGGTCAATTCGTAGCTAGGTTAACAATTAAGAGAGAAATGGCTAAAATCCTAATGCAAGTAATTAAACTAAAACAGACTTAAGTCAAGCAAAGCAAAGAGCAAAGCAAATGAGGTTTTAGATCTATGAGAGATATTCGGGGTTTTAGGTTTCACCACACTGAAGCATGCAGAAATATTAAGGTTTGATGTTTTAAATTGAGTTTTATCTTAGTTCTCAAGGTAATCCTTCCTAGGATATAGACGCGCTCCCTCTCAGGACACGGTCCGGTATCCGACCTAACCCAAGTCTCCTACTCTCGTGGCTTACCTAGGTTAAGTCGGATCCAATGGGATCTGTGAAGGATTAGGGTTCCTTGGGTGATTTCGAGTGCTCTCGCAAAACGAAATCACCAGTCTAGTCTAAGGGGTTCCGATGATCAAGGTTCACCTCTCAGTCCTTCCCTTGACATCTACGACATGCATAAGTATGGCCAGTACATACACACAAGATAAAACATCCTAAACATGAATAAGAACAAAGATAAGTAAAGGAATATATAGATCAAACATTAATATCAAGCATTCTTACAGTGGGCTACGCCCAAACCCCGAAAATAGAGTTAAGATAAAAGATTCATCGTTACATACATAAAATCTCTCATAAAAGTTGATTCAAACCAAAGGGAAGGGTAGATCCTTGATGGAAGAAGGTTCAGAACGAAGATCCACGCCGGAACGACGAAGAAATCAAGCCGGAACAGTGTTGTCGCCTAGAAAATCACCCCAAAACCCTAAGGTCTCGCTGTTTCGCTTCATTCTCCGCAACCGCTTGATAAAATCTAGTGATTCTAGTCCCAAATCGTGCGTATCCAAGTTGGGAAGGTCTCCTTAAAATTTCGTTCAATTCTGAGCCAGGAATAGAAAGTTATGGCCAAAATACCGAGCGCCTATCAAAGCTGCACGGGACGATGCACGACCGTATGGTTGAGATGATTCTGATGACTTACGATGCACGGCCGTGCATGGATGCACACCCATGACCGTGCACTCTGTAGAAGACTCCAATTGGGCTGAAATTTGGTGTGTAGCTTCGTTTCATCGTGAGAAATCGTCCCATACCTTTAGATTCTCCAAATTCCATCAATTTTGAGGCCAAAAACCTACATTTTCATAAAACAAGGCAAAAGTGAAGACTCTGAAGAATATGAAGCATTTGAGTGCATAAATGAGACAAAGCATGCATTTTACTCTAAAACAATAATAGAATTAAGTCTCAAAATATCATATATTTGCATGTCATCAAAATACATCGGACTTAAAATTTTGCTTGTCCTCAAGCAATTGAATTGTCTAGAACACAGTGATGACATGGAATAGGGAATCTCAAATAGCTCATCTAGGTCTAATAAGGTTATTTGTTAAACACAATAGGTCTTCAGGTTATAATGCAATATGGAAAGCGAATTAAACCAATTATCATGGATATAATCTAAAGAACATGCAAAGTTACATTACCAAAAACCTTTACAGTGCATCCCACGGCAATGATATGATTGACCAAGTTTTCATAAAACATAACACTGTGTACTAAGTCATGGGAGAATAGCATCAGTACCACATAGTCCCTATGTGGTGCCTTTTTTTTAGATACAAGCTATGACAGTGCCAAGTGCCAAGCTTTGCTTCGGTACCACTGTCATTCTTATTTCATTGTGATGCAAAGAATGGTGCTAAGTGGATGTACAATGTGCAGTGTACAAGAACACTTTGGTACCACCATTATTATTTCTAATCCCCATGACAAAGTGCACAAAGAAAGTAAAGATAGAAACCAGAGGCAATCACGATCTACACTTGAGATGCATATCAAGGCTGAGGTAAAGTAGCAAGCATACTCTTCAAGATTCTACCAACAATGAATCAGGTTAATTACAACATTCAACTACAGTAAACCAAAGAATCATATGTGCAAACCATAACCATCATAAACCATAGGCAAATAAAAGTTAAGATTCCCATCCCAAGCAATCAAGTAGTCATAGAACAATGCAATACTAGAAGACAAAGCAAATAACATAGAGGAAAGTAGGGTTTGGGCAAGACAGTAGAGATGTTGATACCACAAAATAACAAAGCATGCAAGAAATAGAAGTGACAAACTTAAAACTACCAAGAAGTGACTAAAGAAAGCAAACAACTAGAATAAAGAAAATTACTGGAAAAACAGAAAGCTGACCAAGTGACGGGTGAAACCAAAGAAGTTCATCCCTAGCGCCGATGGAGTCTCGCCTGAAGCTCGTGGACAGACTCTCGGGCAAAGTGAAAAGCAATGTTGAGGTGGACCCCATGCAGCATAGCCCAAAGAAACTGAAGCTCAGAAGCTCTGACGAGACCATCAGACTCCCCTCGACCAAAAATAGTATGTGCTAGAACACGATGCACATATTTTACCACAGGGTTGCCCAGGCAGGTGGCTCTAGCTGTCCTAGTGTCAAAGGGTCGGAAGCCAGTTAGATTAGCCCAGAAGTCACTCGGTTTGAATTCAGGAGGTGTGTGGCGTGTCCCATCAGTAGGAAACCCATAAATAGAGTTCATCTCTGTCAATTTAAGCAAATATTCGGTGTTGTTGAGCCGGAAGGATAGACTGTCATCGTCATCATCAGTGTGAATGCTGGCATGAAACTCCATGGATGATAAGAACTCCAGAACGATGGGAATGTAGGTGCAGTAGCAGATGGTGAAGAATTGCTCCCAGCCTATGCGTTGAAAGAGCCATTGTACATCATCGTGGAAGCCCAAGGTGTTGAGCGTAGCATGATCTAGAAATCATGTGGTGACCACCGGACGGCGTGCAAGGGCAGTGAGCCTGGTCAGCTACTCAGGATCTCTGCAGATGATCCCATATGGAGTGGGTGGCAAAGCTGGCGGTGGAAGAGGCTCGGCGGTGGCCTAAGAAGAGGAGGATGCGCGATGCTTGGAAGTAGTCTGCTTGCGTTGAGACATTCTGGAGGCGTAGGATGGTGACAGGAAGGTAGATAGTGTTGAAGAAGAGACCCAGAGGCGTTGGAGATGAAGGAGGAAGGTCAGTGATGAAGAAAGATGGTCGGCGGCGGCAGAATCGCGGGTGGTGACGAAACAGCGGCGGGAAGCATGGATCAGTGCCGGATAGTTGGGGGAAATGGTCCCCGGAGGATGGGGAAGAGGATGGAAGGTCGCCTGCGGTCAATCGAGCACCGGAGGCAGCGGATCGGGACGGCGGCGGTGGCGGCTAGGGTTTCGTGCACGGGCGTGCACGAAGCTGTGTATGTTGCTCTTTTTATAAAATATCGTGCACGGCCATGTATGGATACATGGCCCAGGTCATGCAGTTCTCGGTCTCATCGCGGCAACAAAGTTCACTTACGATGCACGGCCGTGCATCGGTGCATGGGCACGCCCATGCACGTCTCGGGTAAAAGTTTCCTCAGGTGTTCACGGCCGTGCGCTCCTTCACACCTTTGCCCGTGCAGCTCTCGGTCATGCGTTGGGAAAAATTAACCGAGCCGTGCACGGCCGTGCATGGATGCACGGGTGCGACCGTGCATGGCTCGGTGATGCCTGAAAAATCCAAAAAAATTCCTATCAGCATGGTACAGCCTAAAGAACACAAATATGAAATAAAAAAATAAAAAAAAATGACAAAGTCTAAATCATGAAAATAAATAAGAAAGCAAAAGTAAAAGAGTGATAAAGAGGTTGGGTTGCCTCCCAACAAGCGCTTCTTTAGGGTCACTAGCTTGACCAGCGTGATGCTCATGGTGGGTCTAGAGGTGGAGAGGCTAAGTAGGTGGCATGGAGCCTCTGCTTTCGTTGTTGCTCATGAAGTACACCTATTAAAATGAGCATGAGATATAATAGTTTCTCTCTAACTGTCTTAACAGAACATGAAACAATAGAATGGTGAAACACATAGGCTGCCCCAAGGTCAACTAAGATTTTATCTCTAAATGGGTCCAACTCCTTCTTCTTTAAATCGGCTCCTGGGGCATCATTAGCGTGCGTCATCATAGCCACTATCTTGTCTCCTCCTAGACCAGTCAAGTCGTAGGGTCTATCTCCAAAGTGTTCAGGAAAAGCTTGTGGGAAGAGCTCCATCTTGCTCTTTGATTGTACAGTACTTTCCTTCAACACCTCTCCGTTCTCCCTGGAACTTGAAAAACAGAATTGGTCATCAGTAGCAGGAAAATCAAATGACATATTGTTTCCATTAATGCGAAAAGTCATCATTCTGTGTAGGATATTGATTATAGCTCTGATCGCGGTAAGGAATGGTCTGCCCAATATAAGAGGGAAAAGTGGGTTCTCGGCTATGTCCAGAATCACAAAGTCTACCGGGATAAGCATTCCTTTAAATTGCAGTGGTATATTCTTGGCGATCCCCAGCGGGTGAAGTGTAAAGCCATTTCCAAACTGCAGTACTTGGGATGTTGATGTGAGAGTTTCCAAGTTTATCTTCTCATAGGTTATGACAGACATGATGCTGACTCCAGAGCCTAAATCCAAAAGTGCTCTATCGAATGCAGTGTTCCCGATCTTGCATGGTATATCAAATCTACCAGGGTCTTCAACTTTGAGAGGTAGCTACTTGTGTATGGGATCTTCAGAGTTCTCAGCAGCCACTATTATCATTTTGGCATTGAACGCGTCAGGAGTCTTATGATGAGGCTCCTCTTCCTGGTTTTCAGATTTTTCTTCTTCATCCCCCATGCGTTCAGCTTCAGATTTCTTCAATTTCTCAATGCCACTTCCAATGACGGCATTGCACTGATCGCTCGGATTTTCTTCAAGCTGAGCTGGGAGCATTCCTGGGTGTCTTAACAATGAACTGGTTCGCTGGTCCAGTTCTGTGATCCGGCTCTCCATCATTTTCTGGTGGGTTGATACAGAGTCCACTTTCATGTTCAACTGGCGAATCTGTTCACTCATAGAGTCATTGTGCTTCATTTGAGTTGCCATGAAGTTTTCCAACATTGACTCTAATCTGGACTTATGTGGAGGATCTTGTTGTCTTTGGTTGGCGGATGGATATTGTATCCCAGGAGGAGGCCAGCAATTAGAAGAGAAGTTCTGATTAGAAAAATTAGCAGGAGGAACTTGCCCTTGATTTAACCTGTAGGAGAAATTTGGGTGATTTCTCCATCCCAGATTGTATGTGTTCGAATAAGGGTCATTCTGGTTCCTGAAATTCCCAATGGCATTGACTTGTTCAGAAGGGGCGCTCAGGATGTGGCAGTTATCAGCAGAATGCCCTGTCACTCCACAAACATCACAAGTCAAAGAATTAGAAGCAGAGACATTAATAGAATCTATCTTTGATGAAAGAGAGTCTACTTTTGCTATTAAAGAATCAATCGAGTTAGCATCAAACTTCCCTGAGTTTCGAGTGTGCTGGCTCCTCTCTCCGGACCACTGATGATGGTTGAGGGCCATGTCCTCTATCAACTCCATCGCATCATCATAATTCTTGTTCATTACTGGCCCACTAGCAGCAGTATCTACAGAAAGTCTGGTCTGGTATAGCAATCCACTGTAGAAGGTGTGAATAATCACCCATTTCTGTAGACCATGGTGCGGGCACATCCTCAACAATTCTTCGAACTGATCCCATGCTTCATACAGGGACTCTCCTTCTCGTTGGGCAAAGTTGGTTATCTGATTCCTGAGCTGGGCGGTCTTGCTCGGTGGGAAATATTTTGATAGAAAAGCTTGCGATAGCTGTTCCCACGTTGTGATTGATGCCTGCGGTAAAGACTGCAACCACGTCCTAGCTCGATCCCTGAGAGAAAAGGGAAGAGTCTCAGTTTGATAGCATCAGGATGAGCGCCATTAATTTTTAAAGTGTCATAGCATTCTAAAAAGATAGATAAATGAAGGTTGGGATCATCAGTAGCTGCTCCACTAAATTGATTCTATTGCACCATCTGTACAAGCGATGGCTTGATCTCAAAGTTGTTAGCTTCGATAGTAGGCCGCGATATGCTCGAGTGTACACTAGAGATGGTGGGTGCTGCAAAGTCCTTCAAAGAGCGATTGGCTTCCATCGTTTGAGCGTTAGAAAATTGTCCTTCAAGCTTAAGTCTTTTCAAATTTCTTCTAACTTGGTGGAAAGTACGCTCTATCTCTGGGTCTCCAGGTACAAGTTCCCTTGTCCGCGTAGTATTCCTGGGCATAAACAAGTACCTAGATAAAAGAGATTAGTAGCATCGCACCAAATAAAAAATCTACAACTAAAAATAAAGAGTAAAGAAACAATAGGTAAACAAACCGAATAAAAAGAAAAAAAAATGAAATCTAGCTAAACCTAGTCTACAAACTTTCTGATCGTGTTAATATTGGCAATCTAGTCCCCGGCAACGGCGCCAAAAACTTGATAGGGGCCTAGACGGCTGCTACCGCAAGTGCACGGTCTATCGCGTAATAAAAAGATCGAACCCACAAGGACTAGGGTCAAGTACTAACTGATCGGTCAATTCGTAGCTAGGTTAACAATTAAGGGAGAAATGGCTAAAATCCTAATGCAAGTAATTAAACTAAAACAGTCTTAAGTCAAGAAAAGCAAAGAGCAAAGGAAACAGGGTTTTAGATCTATGAGAGATATTCGGGGTTTTAGGTTTCACCACACTGAAGCATGTAGAAATATTAAGGTTTGATGTTTTAAATTGAGTTTTATCTTAGTTCTCAAGGTAATCCTTCCTAGGGTACAAACGCTCTCCTTCTCAGGACACAGTCCGGTATCCGACTTAACCCAAGAATCTTACTCTCGTGGCTTACCTCGGTTAAGTCAGATCCAATGGGATCTGTGAAGGATTAGGGTTCTTCGGGTGATTTCGAGTGCTCTCGCAACACGAAATCACCAGTCTAGTCTAAGGGGTTCCGATGATCAAGGTTCACCTCTCAGTCCTTCCCTTGACATCTAAGACATGCATACGTATAGCCAGTACATAAACACAAGATAAAACATCCTAAACATGAATAAGAACAAAGATAAGTAAAGAAATATATAGATCAAACATTAATATCAAGCATTCTTACAGTGGGTTACGCCCAAACCCCGAAAATAGAGTTAAGCTACAATATTCATCATTAAATACATAAAATCTCTCATAAAAGTTGATTCAAACCAAAGGGAAGGGTAGATCCTTGATGGAAGAAGGTCTAGCACGAAGATCCACGCCGGAATGACGAAGAAATCAAGCCGGAACAGTGTTGTCGCCCAGAAAATCACCCCAAAACCCTAAGGTCTCACCGTTTCACTTCATTCTCCGCAACCGCTTGATCAAATCTAGTGATTCTAGTCCCAAATCGTGTGTATCCAAGTTGGGAAGGTCTGCCTAAAATTTCATTCAATTCTGAGCCAGGAATAGAAAGTTACAGCCAAAATACCGAGCGCCTGTCAAAGTTGCACGGGACGATGCACGGCCGTGTATCGGTGCACGGGCATGCCCATGCACGGCTCGGTTGAGATGATTCTGATGACTTACGATGCACGGCCATACATGGATGCACACCCATGACCGTTCACTCTGTAGAAGGCTCCAATTAGGCTAAAATTTGATGTGTAGCTTCGTTTCATCATGAGAAATCGTCCCATACGTTCAGATTCTCCAAATTCCATCAATTTTGAGGCCAAAAACCTACATTTTCATAAAACAAGGCAAAAGTGAAGACTCTGAAGAATATGAAGCATTTGAGTGCATAAATGAGACAAAACATGCATTTTACTCTAAAATAATAATAGAATTAAGTCACGAAATATGATATATTTGCATGTCATCACTAACCTCTCTAAAGTGTTCAAAATGTGTGAAGAAGTCAACCTCATCTTAAACTAGGAGAAGTGACAATTTATGGTACGAGAAGGGATAGTGCTTGGACACCTAATCTCAGAACATGGCATCGAGGTCGACCGGTCCAAAGTAGATGCCATTGAAAAGATGCCACCACCTTCATCTGAATGGGGAGTCCAAAGTTTTCTTGGGCATGCCGGCTTTTATCATCGTTTTATAAAAGACTTTTCTAAAATTGCTAGGCCATTGACTAATCTGCTCGCTAAAGATGTTCCTTTATCTTTTGATCAGGATTGCATGACATCATTTGAAAAAATTGAAGAAAGCATTGACCTCAGCCTCCATCATGCAGCCACCAGACTGGTCACTCTCGTTCGAGCTTATGTGCGACGCTAGCGACTTCGCGATCGGGGCAGTTCTAGGACAACGGTTGGACAATAAGCTACACGCAATTTATTATGCTAGTCGGACGTTGAACGAGGCTCAAATCAACTACGCTACTACGAAAAAGTTGCTCCTTGCTATTATATTTGCTTTTGAAAAATTTAGATCCTATGTCATTGATTCAAAAGTGATTGTTTACACTGACCACGCAGCTATCAGATATCTCCTGGCTAAGAAAGACGCGAAGCCAAGATTAATTCGCTGGATCCTCTTGCTTCAGGAATTTGATCTGGAAATCCGCAACAAGAAAGGCTCAGAGAACTTAGTGGCTGATCACTTATCACGATTACTAAATGATGAAAAAGAAGAAAAGGACTGTCGAGACATTAATGATTATTTCCCTAATGAACAGCTCATAGCTCTGACAAGAATCGAAGCACCCTGGTATGCTGACTTTGTTAATTATTTAGTATCTGATATCATTCCCTTTGATCTTTTATGGCAGCAAAAGAAGTGATTTTTTCATGACGTCAAACACTATTATTGGGATGATCCCCTCTTATTTCGACGATGTGCTGATGGGCTTTTCCGACGCTGCATACCCGAAGAGGAAGTCAAGGATGTCTTATATTATTGCCACTCATCTCCTTACGCGGGCCATGCTAGTGCTTCAAAGACGGCCTTTAAAGTGGTACAATCCAGACTTTATTGGCCCACTATCTTTCGGGATGCTTGGCGATTCATCACCCATTGTGACCAGTGTCAGCGGTCAGGGAACATCTCCAAATGAGACGAATTACCATTACATAGCATCCTGGAGCTAGAGATCTTCGACGTATGGGGAATAGACTTCATGGGACCATTCCCATCATCTTGTGGACATTGATTCATACTGGTAGCTGTGGATTACGTTTCTAAGTGGGTGGAGGCCTTTGCTGGACACACATCTGATGCGAAGGCGGTAACCAGAATGCATAAGCGCACCATTTTCCCAAGATTTGGTGTACCACGAGTATTGATCAACGATGGGGGATCTCATTTTCTGAATCACAAGTTAGCCTCCTTGTTGAAGAAATATAGGGTAACCCACAAAGTTGCAACCCCTTATCATCCACAGACCAGTGGGTAGGTAAAAGTCTCTAACAGAGAAATAAAGAACATCCTGCAAAAGATAGTCAACTTCTCGTGAACTGATTAGTTAATGAAGCTAGATGATGCACTTTGAGCTTATAGGACAGCCTTCAAGACCCCACTAGGGATGTCTCCCTATCAGCTAGTGTACGAAAAATCATGTCATTTGCCGGTTGAAGTCGAGCACAGAGCCTATTGGGCAATCCGAAAACTGAACTATGACCTCCAAAGTGCTGGTGAAAAGAGAAAGCTTCAACTCAATGAACTGGATGAAGTCTGTTTCTCCGCCTATCAAAACGCGAAGATATACAAAGAACGAACAAAGAGGTGGCATGATCAGCATATGGTCATAAAGAATTTTCACGTGGGAGATCGAGTTCTTCTCTTCAACTCTTGTCTGAAACTCTTTCCTAGAAAATTGAGGACTCGATGGTCTGGGCCATTCATTGTAAAAAAGATCTTTCCACATGGAGCTATTGAAATATGGAGCCAAAGAACAGGAAATTTTAAAGTAAACGGCCAACGATTGAAACTCTACTTCGAACAGGATATCATCGACAAGGGCCTCTCTTTGCATATCTCCAATCCCCCACCACCAGACCCACCATGAGCATCACGATGGTCAAGCTAGTGACCTTAAAGAAGCGCTTGTTGGGAGGCAACACAACCTCTTGTTCACTCTTTTAGTTTTTTATTTCTTTTCATCATTTAGACATTGTTATTTTTTAGTTTTTATTTCATATTCATGCTCTCTAAGCTGTACCATACTGATGGAATTTTTTTTAGATTTTTCAGGAATCACCGAGCCATGCACGGTCGCACCCGTGCACGGCTCGGTAAACTCTTCTGCACTCGAGGCCGAGAGCTGCACGGGCAAGGGCGTGAAGGGATGCATGGCCGTGACACGTAACGAGTTCTGCACTCGTCCTTCACCGAGACGTGCACGGGCATGCCCGTGCACGAATGCACGACCGTGCATCGTAAGTGAACTCAGATGTGTTTTTTCGGCCGAGCATTGCAAGGGTTGAGCCATGTATCGATACATGGCCGTGCATGATATTTTATAAAAGGGAGCCACCTGCACACCCATGTACACACTCATGTACGCAACCCTAGCACCGCCGCCCGCCGTCCAGATCCGCCACCTCCGGTACCCGATCGGCCTCCAGTGACCTTCTGTCATCTTCCCCATCCTCCGGCGACTCTTTCCCCCAACTTTTCGGCGTTGATCTGCGTCTTTCGCCGCTGCTCACCGCTACCCTAATTCCGATCGCCGCCCGCTATTCCGCCGCCATCAACCTTCCCTCTACGCCTCTGACGCTTTCGACGCTTCTCCACCACCTGCTACTACCTTCCCGTAACCTCCCTTCACTGCTAGCATGTCTCGACGCAAACAGGTCACTTCCAAACACCGAGCCTCCTCTTCTAGCGCCACCACCTATTGCTCCTCCAACTCCCTATGGAATCATCTGCAGAGATCCTGAGCAGCTTGCTAAACTCACCGCCCTCTCACGCCGCCTAGTGGTGACCACAAGATTCCTGGATCATTCTATGCTGAACACTCTGGGATTCTATGAGGATGTGCAATGGCTATTTCAACGTGTGGGGTGGGATCAATTCTTCACTATCTGCTATCCCACCTACATTCCCATTGTACTAGAGTTCCTATCCTCCATGGTGTTTCATGCTAGCATCCACACCGATGAAGATGACGATAGCCTATCCTTCCGGCTCAACAATACTGAGTTTGTGCTTACGTTGACAGAACTGAATTCGATATATGGCTTTCCTACGGATGGGACAAGACTCACACCAACTAAATTTAAAGCAAGTAACTTCTGGGCTGCCTTGACCAGTTTCTGACCTTTTGATACCAGGACAGCTAGAGCCACCTACCTCAGGAACCCCATCTTGAAGTATGTGCATCGTGTCATGGCACACACTATTTTTGGCCGAGGAGAGTCTGATGGTCTTGTTGCTCTCGAGGGACTCCTTACCCCGCTGGCTTTTGCAGTAGGGATCCATCCCTACCAGATAGAACAAGCCCGGGGGAACAGCCGACTCGATCTTGATTCCTGCATCTCCATGCGGATGATAGTCAAGGAGGGAGAATTCTACAATCTGCTCTTCCCCGGAAGCGATGTCAAGCTACCACTGCCAAATCCCGCATGAACCACAATCCGTGAGCAGCAAAACTGGAGAGTTGAGGTAGTCGAGGATCATGACGTGCCTCTTGCGACTAAGCCTCCACCCCCTTCGCAGCGACCTTCTACCCAGCTTGACCGCATGGAGACCATGATCCAGTTTGTTCGCGACACCTAGCAAGAGACTCACCTTTCCGTTGATGAAGGGCTTGACCGGATTCAACATCTTGAGACTGAGGTTGAGCCAGGGACGAGTGCAGTCTTCTCTCTTGGAGTCTGTCCATGACCTTCAGGCGAGACTACGTCAGCGCTGGGGATGAGTATCTTTAGTGAATCATTCGGTCGGCTTTCTGTTTTTCCGGTAGTTTACTTTAGTTGTTAGTTGTTTGTTTTTCTTTAGTCAACTTTTGTTAGTTTTAAGATTGCCATTTCTACTTTCTGCATGCTTTGTTAGCTAGTTGTATCAACATCTTTAGTGTCTTGCCCAAACCCCCATCTTTTTATTTATGGTGTTTGCTCTGTCTTACGGTATTGCATTGTTCTAAGACTACTTGATCGCTTGGGATGAGAATCTTGACTTTTATTTGCCAATGGTCTATCATGGTTCTAGTTGCACATACGATTCTTTAGTTTAATGTAGTTGATTGAATTAATTAACCCAATTCATTGTTGGTACGATCTTGTAGAGTGTGCTTGTTATTATACCTTATCCTTGACATACATCTTAGGTGTAGTGATTGATTGAATCTTGCTTCATAACTCTACTTTCTTTGTGCACTTCATCATGGGAATCAGAAAAAAGGCCCCACATAGGGACTATGTGGTACTGATGCTATTTTCCCATGACTTAATGCACAATTATTTCCTTTTGAATGCTTGATCAATTATATTACTTGCATGAGATGCATTGTAGAGGTTTTTGGTAAGGTAACTTTGTATGCTCTAATAGATTGCATTCATGATAATTGGTTTAATTTGCTTTCCATACTGCATTACGACCTGAAAACTTGTTGTGATTACCCTACAACCTCACTAGACCTACTTAAGCTATTTGATATTCCCTATTTCATGTCATCACTGTGTTCTAGACAATTCAATTGCTTGAGGACAAGTAAAACTTTAAGTCCGATGTATTTTGATGACATGCAAATATATGATATATCGCAGCTTAATTTTATCATTATTTCAGAGTAAAATGCATGCTTTGCCTCATTTATGCACTTAATGCTTCATATTCTTCAGAACCTTCACTTTTCCTCTCTTTTATTGAAATGTAGGTATTTTGCCTCAAAATTAGTGGAATTTAAAAGATCTGAAGATATGGGATGATTCCTCATGATGAGATGAAGCTACACGTGAAATTTCAGCCAAATCGGAGTCCTCTACTCTCTTCACGGTCATGGGTGTGTATCCATGCACGGCCGTGCATGAGCTGACTAGCCCAAACTCTGATGAGACATTCACGGGCATGGCCATGCATCCATGCATGACCGTGAAGAGTAAGTTTTCTAGTCACCGAGCCATGCCCGTGCATCCATGCATGGCCGTGTATCGTTCCGCATAGTTTCGACAGGCGTATGATTTTTCACCCATAACTTTCTATTTTGGAAGCAAAATTGAACAAAATTTTAGGGAGACCTTCCTAACTCACACACGAACGTTTTGGTACCAGGATCATCAGATTTGATCAAGCAGTTGAGGAGAATGAAGCGAAACGGTGACAACCTAGGGTTTGGGGTGATTTTCTAGGCGACAATACTGCTCCGGCGCGATTCTTCCACTATTCCGATGTGGATCTTCGTGCTGGACTTTCTTCCATCAAGGATCTACCCTCCCCATTGGTTTGATTTCATTTGCATGAGAGATTTGATGTGTTTCACGATGTATACGATAGCGTAAACTCTATTTTCGGGATTTGAGCGTAGCCCACTGTATGAATGTTGAATATTATGTCTTTATCTATATATTTCTCCACTTATCTTTGTTCTTATTCATGCATAGGAAGTTTTCACTCATGTTTATGTACTGGCCATATGTATGCATGTCTTAGATGCTATGAGAAGGTGATGCCATGCATTTTTATAGTGATTTTTATTATTATTCCATGATAAATTTAGGCTTATTTGAATGTTTTTACACTCCTTTAAGGCTTATTTACTTCAAAGCTTCATAATCTTTACTTTTCATCTTTCTTATGAAATTTCAGGTTAAATCACCCAATTTTGAAGAATCTAAAAGTATGGGGTGATTCCTTATGAGAAGACGAAGCTGCCCGAAAAATTTGGGCTCAATCGAAGCTTTTTCTAGACTTCATGGCTAGGTGAACATGGCGGGGTTCACTGGTGATCTTGCCAAAGGAAGAAACCCACAGAACACTTCACTGCCTAGTGAACCCGGCGGGGTTCACCAGTGATGCTTTCTGGACAGCACAACCCTTACACGGATTTTCGTTGATTTCGGGCCAGATTCAAGTCCAAATTTGGCAAGTAAGGACTCTATGGAAAGCTAATTCGAAGGATAACAAATAGAGTATAAAAGCCCCAATTTCTGTGACCTAATCATTGTTGTGTCCGCAAGTGTACGGATACTCGAAGTAATAAAGAAAGTATCGAATCCACAGGGACCTATGCTGCTGAGTACCGAATAATTGATTTTTCACTATCTAGGCAATCGAAAGAGTGCAAACTAGCAAACGAAGACCAAAGCGCTGAAATGGAATTATCAGAGAGAGAAGCTGGGACTAGGGTTTTGTTCACTTTAATTTTTATGACTAGACATGAATAGAGATTTCATCAGTTTAATTTTATCATGACAAAGATGCAATTTACTTGAATAAAAGGATTATCTCACTTTCGTGCAGACAACCATGCAGGGATAAATCTTCGCTCTCGCGCAAGAGTCATCCCAACGCTAATGATAAGTAAATCATCAAACTGAGAACTCAAGGATCACTTTCGTGCATCCGAGTTCTAAGTCGATAATCTCTAGTGGAATTTCAAGGATCACTTTCGTGCATCCGAATCTCGACACTAGTTTTACTCAAGGTTCTCTAACGTTCCGATCTTTGCTTTCGCACAAGATTTCCACGTTTGAAGGCTTAGACTCAATCCTAGATTTATATTATTATCATGGCAGTTAGCTCACTAGAATCAAACAAACAAGAACTAACCTAAAAAGGGTTCCTATCATGCAATTCTAGGGTTCCAAGTTCTCAAGCAATTACTTTTCAGTCAATAGCGAAAATTCTAAAACATAAATAATAATATAGATCTAAGGAGAGTTTAAGGACAAAACATCACATGAGTAAAATCATCATGCTAAGATTAAATAAGATGAAATAATAGAAAAGATAGTCATCTAGTCATTAAAACTCAAGTGAATTACTCCCCCATGTCCCAAAAGAGGTTTAAGCTATCATAGAGGGAAGATTACAATGATTCATGATGAAGAAAATTGAAACAGAGGAGGAGTAAAAATTACGGTACGGTCGTAAAGAAGTTTACGGCCGTAATCTAGGCGAACAGCGGCGGCGCTCGGTTTGCTGGTGATTTCTCCTCCGTCTGATCTCCGATCACGTTGAAACTTTAGGTGCTCCTTCTCCTCCTCTATGCGTAGCTTCCACTCAAATTTCACTGCCGGAGATGCATTGTATGCTTCCCGGCGGCGAAACATAGGGCGGCGGCGTGTGAGGCAATTTCTCTCTCTGTGGTGAACGAAAATTAGGGCTTTTGGTGTGCTTGGCTTCGTCTCCTCGATGGCTCCCTTTCGCCTCCTTCCAGCTTCGAGTATTAGGGCCTGGATCATCCTCAATCAACCACGCAAAATTCGGGCTTCGGAGTTGACCGGGAAAGTTGCGAGTAGCGTCGTAATTACGGCCGTAATGGTTTTTACGGCAGTGCCGTAATCTGGACAGTCGGGTCTCGGCTTGAAATCTTCTGGAATTATGGCATAACATTCTTTACGGTCGCGCCGTAATGTTAAAATCTTTTGGGTTGAAAATCGATCTAAAATACAGTACCGTAATGTTCCTTACGGTAGTACCGTAATCTCCATCAATCCTCTGATCAAAAATGCTCCCAAATATGGCATCGTAAAGATGTTTACGATAGTACCGTAATCATATTAGATTTTCTGCCTGGAAAACCTCCAAATTACGGTACCATAAAGAATATATTGGAGGTGCCGTAATTTCATCCGAAGCTCCAAATCTTCTGAAATTTGACGTGTGATCTCCTTTTGATGTTGTGAATTCAATTATGCACTTGGATTGCTCGAAATCGACTGAAAAACATGCCTTTTTACCTGAAAATTATTAAAAATAGAAAAGAGTGTAGATTCCACAAATATTGATAAAAATGGCATAAAAATAAGCAAAGTCTATGAATAGGACACAAAACCATCAACAAAATGGCATAGAAATTACGATAAATTTCGGTGTCATCAAACACATAAGGCTCAAACTTTGCTTGTCCTCAAGCAAAAACCAAGAAAATTCAAAAATTGATCATAGGCGTAGACTTTCTCATGGAAAATAAATTTCTAACATACAATCACCAATGAAAAATCTTCATTAATTGCATTATAAAATTTTAAAACAGATATTTCATCTTCTAAATCTAATTCTCAAGATCCATAACTTAGTCAAATAAAACTTCGCAACTTGCATAAAAGAAAGAATTTCAATCTCAAGACTTTATCCAATTTTTAGTTTAGGTTTATCATACTTTTTCTTACAGGAATAAGATATCCAAAATCTTTTTCCACTCATATTTTTCTTTTTCTTTTTGTTTTTGGATGGCATGTACCCACATAGATACATACTTTTTTTTTTCTTTTTGCATCAATCACATTCTCTAATTCAATTACCACCTTTTTTCTGGTGATGAAATTAGAGTACACTAACCACATAGTCAGTGTAATAGAACTCATGTCTTTTTAGTATTGGGAGTTTTCACTAAAGACAGCGGAGTTAATGTGAATAGATTCCTCTCATTTATTTATTTATTTCAAGATTTCAACCCATGTCGTTCGGTACCACTGTCAATTTTATATAGTGCCAAGTAGGGGAGTCTCTCACTATTTTTGTGGATTTTGGATTCTTTTTCCCAACAAATAGTAAAATAAACAAAACCTCAATTAGACTAATCAATGAATATCAATTCAAATATTTATACTCATATGCTGATTTTATTCAAAAAGTAGTTTCACTTTTAAATCAAAATTTTCAAACAACATATCTCCCTAAAACCCTACTCCTCAACCAATGAAGAATTTCAAAAGTAGATATGTATAAGAGAAATAAATTCGACATGATAGGCCTTATTCTAGTCTCAATTTTGGATTCATTCAACAACATCAATCATCAATAATTTCAAAAGTGATTCAAAACCACAAATCATCACATCATCATCAAACATTAACATGTCATGTCATCAAAGTATTATCAAGTGAATACAACCATATTGAAGATCAACAAGATAAGTATGAAAAATAGAGTAGTAGTGACGGCGGACACAGATATGTAGAAGAAGCGTCCTTCTCTTCAACACATGAAATATCAATAAGATGTAGAAAATGAAAAACAAAAGATAAAAGGGGAAAGAGAAACTCACAAGACTCTACTCACTCACGCCTTTGGGTTTCTTCCACCAAAGTTTGTTTACCTACAAAAATAAAAAATTAGCTATGAGAATAAAACCTAGATAAAAGTAAATAAAAGAAAGTAAAAATAAAGTTAGAATGCTCGGGTTGCCTCCCAATAAGCGCTAATTTAAGGTCATTAGCTTGACCCTTTTGCACTCGGATTTGATCGTGGTTCATCTAAATATAAACTTTCTTTTTCTTCAATTTGCTACTCTTGATAATAATGCTTCAGCCTCTGACCATTAACTTTGAATTCTCCTGTTTCTTCACTCCATATGTCTACAGCTCTGTAAGGGTAAGCCTTTTTTACCTGAAAAGGCCCAAACCATCGAGACTTAAGTTTTCTAGGAAAAAGTCTCAATCTAGAATTGAACAAAAGAACAAAGTCACCTGGTTGGAAGTTTCTTCTGAGAATATGTCGATCATGCCATCTTTTAGTTCTTTCTTTGTAAATTCTTGCATTTTCATATGCAGAAAGTCTGATCTCATCTAGCTCATTTAATTGCAATCTCCGTTTTTCACCCACGTTCTTCAAATCGAAATTCAGCATTTTGATTACCCAGTATGCTTTATGCTCGAGCTCTACAGGAAGGTGACATGATTTTCCATAGACCAATTGAAAAGGAGACATACCTATGGGTGTTTTGAAAGTAGTTCGGTAAGCCCATAATGCATCATCAAGTTTGAATGCCCAGTCTTTTCTAGTGCGTGACACTGTTTTTTCTAGAATTCCTTTGATCTCTCTGTTTGATATCTCAACCTGTCCACTTGTTTGGGGGTGATAAGGTGTTGCAACTCTATGATTTACTCCATATTTCTTGAGTAAGGCTGAAAATTTGTGTTCTATGAAATGCGATCCTCCATCACTGATCACTACTCGTGGTGTCCCATATCGTGGAAAGATAATTCTTTTAAATAGTTTAGTAACAACTCTCGAATCATTGGTTGGTGAAGCGAGGGCTTCAACCCATTTTGAGACATAATCAACTGCTACAAGAATGTACTTGTTACCTCCTGAAGATGGGAAAGGTCCTATGAAGTCAATCCCCCAAACATCAAATATCTCAACTTCAAGAATATTGGACAGTGGAATTTCATGTTTTCTGTTAATGTTCCCAGTCTTTTGACATTTATCACAAGATAATACAAAGTTTCTAGCATCTTTGAAAATTGTGGGCCAATAAAATCCTAATTGTAATACTTTGAAAGCAGTCTTTTCAGTATCAGCATGTCCACCATAGGAGGATCCATGACATTGAAGCAAAATATTTACAATTTCTTCTTTAGGTACACATTTTCTAAAAATGCTATCTGCACATCTTCTAAACACATAAGGCTCATCCCAAAATAATGTTTCACATCAGCCAAAAATCTCTTTCTTTTTTGGTAGCTTAAATCAGGAGGAAAAATATTGGCTACAAGATAATTCACTATGTCAGCATACCAGGGGGCTTTGAGTTGTTCAATGGCTAAGAGTTGTTCTTCAGGGAAGGAATAATTGATCTCATCATTCTTTTCAGTATCTACCATTATTCTTGAAAGATGATATGCAACAAATTTCTCGGTTTCTTTCTTATCTTTGGTTTCCAGGTCAAATTCTTTCAGAAGCAAAATCCATCTCAACAATCGTGGCTTACTGTCTTTCTTCTGTATCAAATATTTAACAGCAGCATGATCAGTATATACTACAACTTTCGAATTTATCAAGTAAGATCTGAATTTGTCAAATGCAAAAACTATAGCCAACAACTCCTTCTCAGTAGTGGTGTAATTCCTTTGTGTTTCATCTAAAGTTTTACTGGCATAAGAGATCACATAACTTCTTTTCCTTCCTTTGCCCTAGAACTGCTCCCACTGCATAGTCACTGGCATCACACATAAGCTCAAAAGGTAACTCCCAGTCAGGTGGTTGCATGATGGGTGTTGATGTCAGGGCTTTCTTTAGTTCTTGAAAAGCAAACAGACATTTCTCATCAAAGAAGAATTTGGCATCTTTACAAAGTAAATCAGTCAGGGGTTTGGCAAGTTTAGAGAAGTCCCTGATGAATCTCCTATAAAACCCTGCATGTCCCAAAAAACTCATGATCTCCTTGACAGTGTTGGGTGGAGCCAACTTCTCAATTACTTCTATCTTGGCTTTGTCCACTTCAATCCCTCTCTCTGAAATAAGATGACCTAAAACTATTCCCTGTCTAACCATAAAGTGACACTTTTCCCAATTCAAGACAAGGTTAGTCTCTTCGCATCTCTACAAAACACGAGATAGATTAGCCAAACAAACATCAAAAGAGGAACCATATATTGAGAAATCATCCATAAATACATCCATAAAATCTTCAATAAAATCAGAAAAGATAGCCATCATGCATCTCTGAAAAGTAGCAGGTGCATTGCACAAACCAAAGGGCATTCTTCTATAAGCAAAAGTACCATATGGACATGTAAAGGTGGTCTTATCCTGATCATCAGGATGAATGGGAATCTGAAAGAATCTGGAATATCCATCAAGAAAACAAAAGTAAGGGTGTTTAGCAAGCCTCTCAACCATTTGATCAATAAAAGGCAAGGGAAAATGATCTTTTCTAGTGGCAGTATTTAATTTTCTATAATCAATACACATACACCAACTAGTGACTGTTCTAACAGGTATAAACTCATTATCTTTATTTTTCATTACAGTGACACCTCCCTTTTTAGGAACACAATGTACAGGACTTACCCATTTGCTATCAGATATAGGATAGATAATACCTGCATCAAGTAATTTCAGAACCTCTTTCTTTATAACTTCTTTCATGGAGGGGTTCAGTCTTCTTTGGAAATCTACATGTGGCTTGTGTTCTTCTTCCATCAAGATCCTATGCATACAAAAAGAATGATTAATTCCCTTCAGGTCATCAATGGTATACCCAATTACCTTTTTATGAATCCTCAGCTCCTTTAAGAGCAGATCAGTTTCCCTTTCATTTAGTTATGTATCAACAATCACAGGGTAAGTGGAGTTAGGACCAAGAAATTCATATCTAAGGTTATCAGGTAAAGCTTTCAATTCAACTTTTGGAATTTTTTCTTTTTCATCGTCTAATGCGGCACAGTCTACAATATCACGAGTTTCATTACAAGAATCATCATCAAAGTTAGAATCATCAGCTTTAGCATTTGAATTTTCACAAGAATCAGAAGTAGAACAAGAATCAAACAAAAGACCAAAATCATAAACTACATCATCAACACCACGAATGCTACAGCAAGAACTAGCATATGTAGGTTTTTTTAGTGAATTGTTCAAATCAAACTCAATTTTGTTATCACCAATATTTAGAGTGAGTTTACCATTCTTTACATCAATAAGTGCTCCAACAGTGGCTAAGAATGGGATAATAGGAATTTTCGCATCTTCCTCTATTTCAAGAACCACAAAATCAGTAGGCACAAAATACTTACCAACTTGGATAGGAATATCCTCAACAATACCTACTGGATACTTCACTGAGCGATCGGTGAGCTGCAAAGATATAGAAGTCGGCTTGAGCTCTCCCATGTCCAATCTCCTTCAGACAGATAATGGCATTAGGCTCACACTAGCCCCCAAATCACATAAGGCTCGGTCAAAAGCCATACTGCCAATAAAACAAGGGATAGAAAAACTACCTGGATCTTTCAATTTGGGTTGTGTTTTGTTTTGGATAATAGCACTACATTCCTCGGTTGAAGCAATAGTGACATAGTCCTCTATTTTTCTCTTATTAGACAATATTTCTTTCAAGAATTTAGCATATGTGGGCATTTGAGATAAAGCTTCAGTAAATGGAATGTTAATGTAAAGCTTTTTCAAAACATCTAGAAATCTCCCAAATTGTTTGTCTAACTTTTCTTGCATTAACCTTTGAGGAAAGGGTATAGGTGGCTTGTAAAGAGGAGACAAATTAGGTATAGGATTATCTCTCTCACATGGTTCATCACTACATGGTTCATCACCTTTTTGAGGTTGTAAACAAGTTTGGAACTCCTCATGTGAAGAAGATTTTCCTAACTCTAGTTTCCTTTCGTGGTTATCATCATGCTCTTCTTCATTGTTCGCAACTTTCCTTCTAGGTTCTCCTAATTGTTTCCCACTTCTAGTCATGATAGTATTGCAGTATTCATCAGGAATTTGATCTTCTAAAGTTTTATTGCGAATAGTTAATAATTCCACTTGAGAGGCATGTCGACCAATCATTTCCTTCAGATATTCAATTTCTTTGTTTTGAGTTCACATGAGAAGACTTTGATTTGTCATAAACTTATCAAGAAAAGATTCTATATCGAGAGAACTTACCTTTTCAGTTAGGGGTTGGAAATCCTCGCTTTCATCCTTACCATCGCAATATAGCAGTTCTTCTTCAGGGTTCCATTGGTTATGGTTTAGGGAAATTTCTTCAAATAGGTTGAAAGCTTCTTCAATGGTCTTGCCCATGAGGGCTCCTCCTGTAGCAGCATCAACGATTAGACGGGTGTTATAAAGTAGTCTATAATAAAAGGTATGAATTAAAACCCAATTTTCAAGGCTATGGTGAGGGCACTTCCGTTGTAAATCATTGAATCACTCCCATGCCTTGCTAGATGATTCTCCATCCTTATGTTTAAAGCTTGTTATTTGATTTCTCAATTGGATGGTTTTAATCGGTGGAAAGTACTTCATTAGGAAAGTATTTGACAGTTGTTCCCATGTTGTGAAAACACCAGCTGGTCTAGAATGCAGCCAATATCAAATCCACAGGGACCTATGCTGCTGAGTACCGAATAATTGATTTTTCACTATCTAGGCAATCGAAAGAGTGCAAACTAGCAAACGAAGACCAAAGCGCTGAAACGGAATTATCAAAGAGAGAAGCTGGGACTAGGGTTTCGTTCACTTTAATTTTTATGACTAGACATGAATAGAGATTTCATGAGTTTAATTTTATCATGACAAAGATGCAATTTACTTGAATAAAAGGATTATCTCACTTTCGTGCAGACAACCATGCAGGGATAAATCTTCGCTCTCGCGCAAGAGTCGTCCCAACGCTAATGATAAGTAAATCATCAAACTGAGAACTCAAGGATCACTTTCGTGCATCCGAGTTCTAAGTCGATAATCTCTAGTGGAATTTCAAGGATCACTTTCGTGCATTCGAATCTTGACACTAGTTTTACTCAAGGTTCTCTAACGTTCTGATCTTTGCTTTCGCACAAGATCTCCACGTTTGAAGGCTTAGACTCAATCTTAGATTTATATTATTATCATGACAGTTAGCTCACTAGAATCAAACAAACAAGAACTAACCTAAAAAGGATTCCTATCATGCAATTCTAGGGTTCCAAGTTCTCAAGCAATTACTTTTCAGTCAATAGCGAAAATTCTAAAACATAAATAATAATATAGATCTAAGGAGAGTCTAAGGACAAAACATCACATGAGTAAAATCATCATGCTAAGATTAAACAAGATGAAATAATAGAAAAGATAGTCATCTAGTCATTAAAACTCAAGTGAATTACTCCCCCATGTCCCAAAAGAGGTTTAAGCTATCATAGAGGGAAGATTACAATGATTCATGATGACAAAAATTGAAACAGAGGAGGAGTAAAAATTACGGTACGACCGTAAAGAAGTTTACGGCCGTAATCTGGGCGAACAGCGGCGGCGCTCGGTTTTCTGGTGATTTCTCCTCCGTCTGATCTCTGATCACATTGAAACATTATATGCTCCTTCTCCTCCTCTATGCGTAGCTTCCACTCAAATTTCACAGTCGGAGATGCACTGTACGCTTCCCGGCGGCGATACCTAGGGCGGTGGCGTGTGAGGCGATTTCTCTCTCTATGGTGAATGAAAATTAGGGCTTTTGGTGTGCTTGGCTTCATCTCCTCGATGGCTCCCTTTCGCCTCCTTCCAGCTTCGAGTATTAGGGCCTGGATCATTCGCAATCAACCGCGCAAAATTCGGGCTTCGGAGTTGACCGGGAAAGTCGCGAGTAGCGTCGTAATTATGGCCGTAATGGTTTTTACGGCAGTGCCATAATCTGGATAGTCGGGACTCGGCTTGAAATCTTCTAGAATTACGGTACCGTAACGTTCTTTACGGTAGCACCGTAATGTCAAAATCTTTCGGGTTGAAAATCGACCTAAAATACGGTACCGTAATGTTCCTTACGGTAGTACCGTAATCTCTATCAATCCTATGATAAAAAATGCTCCAAAATACGGCACCGTAAAGATGTTTACGGTAGTGTCGTAATCATATGAGATTTTCTGCCCGGAAAACCTCCAAATTACGGTACCGTAAAGAATATATTGGAGGTGCTGTAATTTCATCTGAAGCTCCAAATCTTCTGAAATTTGACGTGTGATCTCCTTTTGATGTTGTGAATTCAATTATGCACTTGGATTGCTTGAAATCGACTGAAAAACATGCCTTTTTACCTAAAAATCATTAAAAATAGAAAAGAGTGTAGATTCCGCAAATATTGATAAAAAGGGCATAAAAATAAGCAAAGTCTATGAATATGACACAAAACCATCAACAAAATGGCATAGAAATTACGATAAATTTCGGTGTCATCAATCATCAAGCAATCGCACAACGAAGCGGCTAGGGTGGAAAACGGCGGCGAACGGGCGACTTTGGGGCGATTTCTAGAGATTCGATCATCGGAACATGGCGATTCTTGGTTATTTGTTTCAGTTCATCGTCTCCTCCCTCTTAGAAACTCTTTCTCGAGATTTTCCTATGTTTAAAAAGAGATTTTTTAGCATTTCAACGATAGTTGTAGCGTAAACCTTATTTCAGGGCTAGGTTGAAGCCCACCAACGATTTTTATATGCAATTCATGTTTTAACTCTGTTATTTGGATTATATCATAAGCATATTTCACTTGATGTACTTATTTCATGATTTTTACCTTGGCCAAGTATTGACGTGTCTTAGTTGTTACGATTCATAACGAGAGTAGGATTGTAGCGATGGAACCTCTTTATGAAACTTGCGAAGCCTCGACACGAAAGTGCTTGGTCTTCGCTCGAGGGTTCATAATCTACCACGGAACTCATTGGATTCACGGAGAACGATCTACCATGAAAGTAGGAGACCGTTCTAGGCGAATACTGGGGTGTACACTCGAAAGAGGGCACCTTGTACCCTAGGGTTAGATTCCTTATGCATAGTTATAAATCCTTGTAACTGATATTCTTAGTGCAATTAAAATCATCAGTGCGGTGGAAACCGAAGCCCTGATATTCTCTTACATATATTTTCCCTACTGTTGTCGTTTGATTTCTTGTTTGCAATTTTGTTTAGTTTTCCTTTTGAGTTCTAAAAACCACGATTTGATCAGCTTAGATATCAAGAATTGGATTTTTTTGGTATTCGACCTTGTTCCCTGTGGGATTCGATATCTTTTGTATTACTTCGACATTTTCGTGCACTTGCGGATAGTGTCAAGTTTTTGGCACCGTTGCCGGGGAACAACGGTTGATATTAGTATATTTCTAAAGATTGGTAGACTAAGCTTTAGTTAGTTTTTCTTTCTTTATTCTATTTCACGTTGCTTTCTGCTTGTGTCAATTGCTTTGAACTTCATAATTGAATCTGACAATTTTTATGCAAAGAAGTTCCAGGGCAGGAGCACTCTTCGAAATCGATCTTGAGATAGAACGGACTTTCAGACAAAGAAGGAAACTTGAACAAACTCGGAAAAAGGAAAGTCAAGAACAGATGGAACACCTTCATATCGACATGGAGAATGAACCAGCGCCTCAACCTGTGAACAACAACAATGCCACAACACTGCGAGAATACACAGCTCCTTTTACACATGGGTTTCAATCAGGAATCGATAGGCCTAGTATCGAGGCCAATAATTTCAAAATTGGACCTGCTTTACTCTCCATGATACAACAGAATCAATTTGGTGGTTCTCCTCTTGAGGACCCTAACATACATTTGTCTATATTTTTGGAATACTGTGATATGCTAAAAATTAATGGAGCTACTTCTAATGCTATCAGGTTTTGATTGTTTCCCTTCTCTTTAAGGGACAGAGCAAGGGCATGGCTCCACACGATCCCCTCAACTTCAATACGGACATGTGATGAACTGTCTGAATCTTTCCTCTCGAAGTATTTCCCTCCTTCGAAGACAATCCAACTTAGAAACCAGATAACGAGCTTCATGCAGAAGGATAGAGAGTCTTTGTATGAAGCTTGGGAAAGATTCAAGGAGCTTCAAAGACTGTGTCCACACCATGGGATCGAGACTTGGGTTCTAGTACACACGTTCTATATGGGATTGGAATACAATACTAGACTCACAGTCAATGCAGCTATTGGAGGATCAGGATTAATGAGCAAGGTACTTGAAGATGCTATAAACCTCCTAGAGGACATGGCACTGAACTACCATCAATGGAATACTGAGTGAGGTACACCTTCTAGGAAAGCAGGTAAATTCGAACTTGATTCATTAACTGCTCTCACTGCGAAGGTAGACAATTTGACTAAGAAATTTGATTCATGGTCTGTTAACTCTTTAGACACTAATTCATTATCTTGTGAGTTGTGTGGCGTTGCAGGACATGTAGGTGCCGAATGCCGAGTGGGAGATGGACAAGTGGTCCAAAGTCAGCCTGAACATCTAAATGCAGTTGGAAATGGGAACCCCATGAACAACCCTTATTCCAACTATTACAATCCTAGCTGGCGCAACCACCCAAACATCTCCTACCAAACCACGCAGCCTATACAACCAGGGCAAGCGCCACCACAAGCTCAACCCTCGCAAGGAAACTTTAGACCGTCGCAACAAGAAAATTACAGGCAGCCACCTGGGTTCTAACAGAGAAACTACAATCCTCCCCCTCAACAAGGAAACTACAATCCTCTTCCAAGACCGGCCCAAGACTCTCAACTGAGTAAGCAGATAGAAGGGCTGACTGATATGATGAAACTGATGATAACAAGGATGGACTCCTTGGAGACGCACAACAAGATGTTGGAAAGCCAGCTTGCGCAGTAGGCTAGCTCATTCTCTAGAGCGCCAGGGAAGCTTCCATCACAGCCAGAAGTTAACCTGAGGGAGCATTGCAATGCAATCTCCACTCGGAGCGGCAAGCAACTTGAAGACCCTAAGCTGCTGACCGATGATACAAGGGATGAAGTGATACCGAACCCTGAGGAACAACACGCAGATACAACTCCGGTGGGACCTGAACAAACAGAAGAAGAGCAACCCTACGTTGGGCCGCCTGCTTACAAGCCACCGATACCTTTGCCTCAGAGGCTTGTCAAAGCCAAATTAGACAAGCAATTTGGTAAGTTTTTGGAACTATTGAAAAAACTCTATATTAACATTCCCTTTGTTGATGCCCTTTTGCAGATGCCGACCTACGCGAAGTTCCTGAAGGACATCCTCTCAAATAAAAGGAAGCTGGAAGACCAAGGAACTGTCGCACTTACTGAAGAGTGCAGTGCAATTTTACAAAATAAGCTTCCACAGAAACTCAAGGACCCTGACAACTTTTCCATACCATGCCAGATAGGAGAGATGACCTTCCAGATAGCACTGTGCGATCTAGGAGTGAGCGTCAGCATTATGCCGTTATCACTGTGTAAAAAGCTAGATTTGGGTGACTTGAAAACCACTAACATCTCTTTGCAGCTTGCAGATAGATCAGTTCATAGTCCAGTGGGTATTTTAGAGGATGTACTTATTAAAGTAGGAGATTATTTTATTCCCGCCGACTTTGTTATCTTAGAAATTGATGAGGACAATAGACTTCCTATTATCTTAGGAAGACCTTTTCTTGCTACAGCTGGTGCTGTCATCGATGTTAAAAATAGTAAACTAGATTTAAACATCGGTGGCAGTGTTATTCAATTTGACCTATCTAATTCTCTCAGAACACCTTCTCCTGCAGGTATATGTTACAGCGTGCATGTAGTTGAGCGCACTAGAAGTTTTGTAGCGAATGGACTCCGCCTTAAACAATATTTTGAAGATGAACAGGTCAAACAAGGGGAAGTTCTCGCCCTTTTCGACCCCACTGATGCGATAACTTGATACTTCTATGGTCGAGCTATTGACATAAAACTAGCGCTCTTGGGAGGCAACCCAAGTTTTCTTGTTGTTTTTATTTATCTGCATAGTTTGTCATGTACTCTTAGTTTATCATTGTTGAGTATTTTGCTCTCTTGCTTATCTAGTTTGCCTTAGGAAATCTTGATCTTGATATATGCTGATTAGAGGTTTATTTCTATGATGTAGATGTGCTATGTGAACAGGAGATTTTTGATAGATTTTCACTAAAGATCAGTGCACTTCACGACCTGGTGAACCCGGCGGGGTTCACCCCGTGAAGTACACTGTGCAACCTAACGGGTAGAGTTTCAAAGAATATTTTTGTTGAAGTAAGAGGGAGCCGGTACCTCTGAGTTGTGCAGACTATTCCTGGATTTTCAGCAACTTACAGTGCACTTCACGGCTTGGTGAACCCGGCGAGGTTCACCCGTGAAGCCTGCTGACCAGACCGAGCCATTGTCCACAGTGCACTTCATGGCCTGGTGAACCCGGCCGGGTTCACTAGTGATTCTTTATGTGCATCACCCATGTTTGCCCTAAACCATGGGTAGGGCTCCGCGATTTCACGCCGCCGCTCCCTCTGCTCCAGATCCCTGATCCTCCAGATGACCTCTCGCCCTCAGATCTTCAACGGACCTTCTTTCTTCACGATCTGCATCTCTGGTGAGGTTCGCACAACCTCGATCTGCATCCCGCCGTTAGTATTCCAGTTTTCCTTTCTCGCCGATTTCTCTGCTTCCGCCTCCTCGATCGATTGCTACTCTTGTGCTCGGGTGACTTTTCTTTGGTTTTCTAGTTTTCTTCATCGTCTCCAGCAATCTCATCGAATGGCACCTAGACGCAAGGTGATCGTCTCCTGCCGTTGCGATCCACGACCTATATCCGACTCTTCTACAGAGGACGACGAGTTCATCCCACACGAACCAACTCCGCCACCACAAGCCGCTCCCGCTAGCCAGCCGGCGCAACCCTCGTCTTCCAGAAATCCGGCACGCCCATCTGCTCGGCAGCCCCAGGCATATGTGTCTCCGCCAAACGAGTTTGGCATAATCTTCAGAAACAAAGAGCATGAGTAGAACTACGAACATCTTCTCCACCACCGAGTGATAAATACCAGATATTTGGACAGAAATACTCTTGCTATGCTAGGGCTTCAGGAGGATGTTGAATGGATGTACTCGAACATTGGATGGGAATAATTCTTGAGGCTCGCCACCCCCACGTACATTGGAATCACGTTGGAGTTCTTCAGCTCCCTAGATGTAAAAGCCGATGTCATGCTTGACGACGATCCGGGGCGCATTTCCTTCCGTTTAGGGAACATTGAGCACTGCCTCTGCCTCTCTCAGCTCTGTCATATTTACGGTTTTCCAGAACCTTGCACGCGCTAAGTACCGGCGGAGTTCAGCGAGCAAGCCTTTTGGGGGTCAATCACAAATGAGCATATCTATTCAGCAAGAGTTGCCAGAGCATCAAGTATCTGCAATCCAGCCATCCGATACGTCCATCGCGTACTCGCCCATAACATCTTTGGGCGTGGGGAGAGCGACGGCATGGTACGTCAATCAGAGTTGTTTTATTTATGGTGCATGCTTCACTCTTTCCGGGTTGACTCTAGATTTTACTTAGCAAAATAATTCAGCCGCATTGCGCATTGCCGCAAGGGTGCGATAGTCATTGGCAGTCTTATTACTGCACTCACAGATTCTCTTGGGATCATTCCCTACGGTACGACCGAGGCTAGTGGAAACAACCGGCTCGAGATCGAGTCATGCATTTCCATGAAAGTCATCCTCCGCGGGGGTGACTCCTACTGCATGACGTTCAAGGATAGCCAGTTCTGTTTGCCATTGCCTAATCCAGAGCGTACCACTGTGCGCGTTCGAGAGAACTGGCGCATCAAGCCAATCAGCGATCCTCAGCCCGACCCTGTAGACTCCGCACCACCGGCCCCAGGCGCATTCTTCTTTGGCGGCTCCTCCTCAGATTCTATGAAGGGAATTCTTCAGGAGATTAGGGAGGAGCAGCTTCAGCCGCAAGAGCTTGTTGATCAGATGGATTTCTCCATCTCCTTTACACGCCAGGAGCATGCTTCCCGTTGGGAAGCTAATGAAGCCGGGATGCAACGTCAACACCAAATGTTGAGCTCGATTTGGGGGAAGCTATTTGACATGGACAAACGGCTCGTGTTCCTCAACGAAGAAAACCTAAAGCAAATTCCAGTCTCTTCAGATGAGGAGGATGCACCCGATTTTACCTCGCGTGGTAAGGGCAGAAGCTCCCGAGCTTCTGGCTCCCAATCGCGCAAAAGGCGCTAGCTCTTTCCAGACTTGACATCGCCACCTTCTCCTCTCACGTATGTGACATTGCATAGAGGACTATACAACATTTTAGAGCAGGCGAGCTGTCTTCACTCCATTTTCTTATGTGGTTGTTCTAACTTTCTGCTTTTCTCTATGGTTTTGGTTTATGCTACTTTATAATGGATGTTATTTTGGCATTGTTCCTATATGCCACTATTTGTGGGCCTGGTCCACATCTACAGGCCCCACCCTTTGTAGTGTATAACACATATTTGAACCACTCGTTTTTCAGCTTTGGTATTATGCTATAATTCTCTATGAGCTTGCATGAAGTTGTTTTTTAAGGCATATATTGCAAATTTTGTGATGAGAGATTCATTGTTGACCTGTCATGCTAGTCTTGTCTGATGATAGCTTTGTAAAATTCTTAAAGTTAAATGCATGATTGGTTGGAGTTTATCAAGACATGTTGAATGTAGTACTTGTTAGAAAATTACTCAATAGTTATGTCCATATGTTCTATGAATTAGAAATTTTCTAATTGGATTGTTTTTAGGCTGTTCATTAAGTGGGTCAAACATTTTCATGATTCTTCAATTGATTTTGGCTTGCAATTTACATTAGATTCATATTAGGATACATATTCTCTTTTCAGACTTTGAATTCTTTTCTATTATTGGGGAGACACTGCATTTGTTATAAGAAAGGATATGTTGACTTCTGAAATATGTGTAAAAAAAGAAAAATCACACTTAGATTCCTCTACTTGGCACTGTGAAAAATTGGCAGTGGTATCGAAGGATATGAGTTGAAATCTAAGAAATGTGAATTGAAACCCAATAAAAAGACTCCTCTACTTGGCATTGCGAAAAATTGGCAATGGTGCCTAAGGATATGAGTTGAAGTCTAATGCAATGATCAGTGTTTCATATCCTGAATAAAACATTTGAGTTAACCCCATCATTATGAATTGGAATGATAGGAATGGAATGAGTGTTGTGTATGCTTGATTGAATCCCATGTTTAGTGCTTTCTGAATCGGTTGATATCTAGAAACTGTGGGACCAAACTGGTGAATGCTTAAGACACCCCTCTTAGTTAATTTCTTCTGATTAGATCTTGGATTGCTAAAAAGTGTTTTTCTGAACTTGGGTGTGAACTTCAACACAAACGATTATTCTTATACCAAGCATGTATTTCAACTTATTTTATTGCTTGAGGACAAGCAAAGATTTAAGCCTAGAGTGTTTGATGCCATGCATTTTTATAGTGATTTTTATTATTATTCTATGATAAATTTAGGCTTATTTGAATGTTTTTACACTCCTTTAAGGCTTATTTACTTCAAAGCTTCAGAATCTTCACTTTTCGTCTTTCTTATGGAATTTCAAGTTAAATCACCCAATTTTGAAGTCATTTTGAAGAATCTAAAAGCATGGGGTGATCCCTTATGAGAAGACGAAGCTGCCCATAAAATTTGGGCTCAATCGGAGCTTTTTCTGGACTTCACGGCTAGGTGAACCCGGCGGCGTCACCGGTGATCTTGCCAAAGGATGAAACCCACAGAACACTTCACGGCCAAGTGAACCCTATGGGGTTCACCCGTGATTGTGTCCGAGGAAACCTGCACAGAAATTTATAGAATACTTCACTGGTAGGTGAACCCGGCGGGGTTCACCTATGATTCTTTCGTGACAGAACTGTACAGTGTAGTTCACTGCCTGGTGAACCCGGCGGGGTTCACCCGTGATGCTTTCTGGACAGCACGATCCTTACTCAGATTTTCGTTGATTTTGGGCCTGATTCAAGTCCAAATTTGGCAAGTGAGGACTCTGTTGAAAGCTAATTCGAAGGAGAACAAATAGAGTATAAAAGCCCTAATTTTTGTGACCTAATCATCAAGCAATCGTGCGACGTAGTGGCTAGGGTGGAAAACGGCGGTGAACGGGCGACTTTGGGGCAATTTCTAGAGATTCGATCATCGGAACTCAGTGATTCTTGGTTATTTGTTTTGGTTCATCGTCTCCTACCTCTTAGAAACTCTTTCCCTAGATTTTCCTGTTTTTAAAGAGAGATTTTTGAGCGTTTCAATGATAGTTGTAGCGTAAACCTTATTTCGGGGCTAGGTTGAAGCCCACCAACGATTTTTATATGCAATTCATGTTTTAACTCTGTTATTTGGATTATATCTTAAGCATATTTCACTTGATGTACTTATTTTATGATCTTTACCTTGGCTAAGTATTGACGTGTCTTAGTTGTTACGATTCGTAACGAGAGTAGGATTGTAACGACGGAACCTCTTTGTGAAACTTGCGAAGCCTCGACACAAAAGTGCTTGGTCTTCGCTCGAGGGTTCATAATCTACCACGGAACTCATTGGATTCACGTAGAACGATCCACCGCGGAAGTAGGAGACCGTTCTAGGTGAATACCGGGGTGTACACTCGAAAGAGGGCACCTTGTACCCTAGGGTTAGATTCCTTATGCATAGTTATAAACCTTTGTAACTGATATTCTTAGTGCAATTAAAATCGTCAGTGCGGTGGAAACCGAAGCCCTGATATTCTCTCTCATATATTTTCCCTATAGTTGTCATTTGATTTCTTGTTCGCAATTTTGTTTAGTTTTCCTTTTGAGTTCTAAAAACCACGATTTGATCAGCTTAGATATCAAGAATTGGATTTTCTGGTATTCGACCTTGTCCCCTGTGGGATTCAATATCTTTTCTATTACTTCAACATTTCCGTGCACTTGCGGATAGTGTCAGAAGGACTGAGAGGTGAACCACAGTCATCGGAATCCCTTAGACTGGACTGGTGATTTCGTTTGGCGAGAGCACTCGAAATCACTCGAGGAACCCTAATCCTTCATAGAACCCATTGGATCCGCTTAACCCGGTAAGCCACGAGAGTAGGAGACTTGGGTTAATTCGGATACCGAACCGTGTCCTGTGAGGGAGCGCGTCTGTACCCTAGGAAGGATTACCTTGAGAACTTATATAAAACTCGATTAAAACATCAAACCTTAATATTTATTTATGTTTTAGTGCGGTGAAACACGATACCCCCGATTCTCTCTCATAGATTTAAAACCCCGATTGTTTTGCTCTCTACTCTGCTTGATTTTAGTTTGCTTTAGTTTAATCTCTTGCACTAGGATATTAGCCATTTCTCCATTAATCATTAACCTAGCTATTAGTTGACTGATTAGTTAATACTTGACCCCTAGTCCTCGTGGGATCGATACTTATTATATTACGCGATAGACCGTGCACTTGCGGTAGCAGCTGTTCAGGCCCTATCAATAGACCATCCATGGTCTTGAATGCAATTTTTCACTCATCACTTTCGCGAATGCGGACTTGCTGATATCCACTGCGAAGGTCGAGCTTGGAGAATTAGGATGCTCCAGAAACTAAAAAAAAGAAGTAAAAAAATTATTTTTTAAAAAATAGAAACTTTCTGGAGTTACCTGGCAAAGTATAGAAGCTCAGATGCACGATCTAGACCGTTGGACTCTCCTCGGCCAAAGATAGTATGCGCTATGACTCGGTGCACATACTTGAATACCGGGTTGCCAAGAGAGGTGGCTCTGGCAGTCCTTGTATCAAAGGGTCGGGCACTAGTAAGAAGTTCCAAGAAGGTACTAGCATTAAATTCTCTAGGGATCAGTCACGTCCCATCAGTAGGAAAGCCATAGATTTGATTCAGATCTAACAAAGTAACCACGAACTCGGTGTTGTTGAGCTGGAAAGATAAGCTGCCATCATCTTCATCGGTATGGATGTTTTGTTGGGAAATCCCGGGGATATTTTACAATTTTTCACAAAGATTACATTACATGCACAGTGGAATAATATCTCTGAAACAGGCTGGTCCCAAAAACCCAGTGAAGATCGTCTTGCGAGGGGGTCGACACGATGAGATAGTAAGTACCTTAGGAGCAAGATGAGGCCGATGTTGAGGTAGGTGCCCAAGCATGCACCCTCTACAGTCTCACACACACGGATGCCTCGAGCTTTCTTCTTCCACGCTCGGTGCTAGCCTCGGGAAGAAGATCCAAGCTTTTGTTGATCTTCTACTTCACTTGCGCCACCTCCAAAAGAAGTTGCGCCAGGTAAGAGGTAGAAGAATGCCACCAAGCCCTAGCCCCTCTTGCACCAAGAGGAGATAGAGATAAGTGCTTGCGGCTTTATGGAAGAGGATGTCGCCAACCTCTTTGCTTCTCTTGTGCGAAGGAGGAGGAAGAAGATGAAGACACCAAGATCTTCCTTAACATGTGCCAAGAGGAGAGGAAGATGAGGAAGAAGTTGCGGCTATGGAAGAAGGTGCGCCAAGACCTCTATATTCTCGCCCTTTTGGTGGTTCACCCCAATACAATTACTTGTGTCAAGACCTCTCATATATCCCTTGATATTTAGAGGCATGAGGGGCTGCTAGAACAAGGTGTGGGCGTAACTCATGAAGAAGGGGGTGGTTAGGGTATGTGTGGGGTGGCAAATTGGGTTTAGGGTTTAGGTAATTCTCCAAGAGTTTTCCATAAACCCATTCCACTTAGCCATATGCACCCAAGACCTTTCTAAAAAGTCCTCCAAGCCATATCAGCCCCAAAACTTGCCATAGAGGCAAGCATACCATCCAAGGGTGAAGGGGGAGGTGTCATACCCTTCCTAATGAAGCAACATGTGTTGGTGTATATGCCCTAGGACCTAGTTTTGGCCCACTTATGTACTACTTGACCTTGATATTATATCATTCTGGCATTGTCATTATCTATGTTTGTTTACATCTGCGCATATGTACTAACATGATAATGTCCCTTGAGACAGATTGGATCTGTGCTCGAACTATAGTCCCCAGTCGATGTACCTTAGTGGATATGGGATAGCTATGGTACTTGTGAGACTGGTATGTGGGCTGATTAGGCACGTGGTGCTAACGCGGACACATGGGTATATCATTGGAGAATATACTGGATAGACCCGCTGTGAGGATATGACTTGGTGTCATGAGTTATCCTCACAAGTGACAGGAGATGCATTGATCCATTGACTTGAGGTCATTGATCATTCTATATGGTTAGGGACTTGCTTTGATACAACCTAACACCTCGTCGTAGTTGGGAGGTCATAACGGTTGTCATTGAGCATGTCACGACCCATATGAGAAGGTCAATGAACAGACATAGGATTTGCCCCTTCCTTAGGGAAGTATGATATCCATGGAGCTCCTCTATGGTTCTATGACTGAGAGTGTATGGCCATACCTAGGTGAGAACCTGTTTTAGTCATAGCCATGTGATTGGGTGAAAACAAGTGGTGACACACTTGTCCAATCGGATATCAGTTCGGCAAAGAGACTGTAATGCATCTGTACCTAGTTGCGATGATGGGGATGTCGATGTCGATATCCATTCCAATGACCTGGGTAGCAGCGATGCACTGCTAGATGCCACTCACTGCTTGTGGTGACCTTTGGTCAGCACTGTCAGCGTCAGAGGAACCTACAGGGTCGCACACCTTGATACTTGAGTTCTTGTATTGATCGGGAAGCCATATGATCGAGTTATTGGATAACTCGGATCCAATTGGGAGATTTCATCAGCGCCAATGGGCCTGATGAGATGGAAGAATGTTATTGGAGCCAAACTTCATTTTTGGCAGGTTGACCCATATTTGACCATGGTTGGTCACATTTGGATTAGGGTTGCATTGGATTGGATCCAAATGCTTAATCAACCCATATGATGAAGTTTGGGCTAGCTCATTATCCAATGAGGCCCAATAACAAGTTGTCATGAAGAGGAAATAGGCTAAAAGGGTATAATGGGGAGAGACCCAACCCCATTGGTGCCTAAGGGGCATAATGGGGTTTGGGTGGCAAAAATTGCTTCATTAAGAAGTAATATGCGCCTAGCCCTCTCCCATTGATGGTATGTATTCCTTTAAGGCATGTCTTGGGCTGATATGGTGCTTAGGCAATTATGGATAGGTTGAATGAGATTTATGGTAAAGTCTTGGAGACTTTCCTTGCATCAAACCTCCTCATCCTAGCCCTACACTTGTCATGATCCTAGCCCTTGCCCTAACCACCTCTTGCCCTATATATGTCACCCTAGCCGCCCCCTCTTTAGATGATTCATCCTTGGAGGCGTGAACACATTAAGAGGGGCGAGAGCAAGGAACAAAGGTGGCGCAACCTCTTCCTCTTCCATCAAGTGGCCGCAAGTCTTCTTCCTTTCTTCTTCTTGGCACAAGTGAAGAAAGCTCTTGACGGTTTCCTCTCCTCTTCATCCTCTTTGGCGCATCCATCCTTGGTGGTGGCGCAAAGTGATTGGAGCATCTCCCTAAGGCTTGGATCTTCTTCCCGAGGCTAGCACCGGGCGTGGAAGAAGAGGACTCGAGGCATTCGTGTGTGTGAGACTGCAGAGGGCGCACGCTTGGGCGCCTAACACGACATCGACCTCATCTTGCTTTAAGGTATTTCCTAACTCATCGTGTTGACTCTCTTGCTTGCGATCTTCACTGGGTTTTTGGGACCGGCCTGTTTCGGGGACATTCTTCCGCTGTGCAATGTATGTATGTATGCTTATAACTCTGAAAAATTATAAAATGTCCCCGGGGTTTCCCAACAGTGGTATCAGAGCGACTTGCAAGACTCGAACGATGTTTTATGCTTTTCTTTCATGCTCACATGCCATATCTCTATTTTCGTCAATAGCATGATGCATGGCAAACGATTTTTTCTAAGTAGGAAAAATTAGGGTTTCTTGTTTCTATCATCCTCTCAATCTCTTTTGGATTTTTGGACTATTTTTCTTGTCTGATTTAAAGATTAAAGGCGCACGTAATTTTGTCAAGTAGGACGGGCATTGTGTCTTCGGACTGGCCAAGTCTCTTGATCTGACAAAATTGCCAGCCGAAAGGATCTCTGAAATCATCATGAAAAATAAATCGCAATTAACCAAAAGATTTGTGAGAAGAAGATGAGAAAAAGAGACTAGTTTTATGAAAAAGTAAAATTTTAGATTTTATGTTTTTCATGAGCATGTAGAATTGCATGAGTAAATACCTTGTTTGTGCATGATGTTGTGATCATTAGTCAAACCCCCTTTGCATGCCTGTGATGTATCCTTGTGAGGCTTGCGTGCCGTTTTTTCTTTTTTAACTAAGAAGAAGATTAGGGTGGCGCATGTACTTGGAACTTGGCGCATGCATACCTTGGATGGTGGCGCAACAAGCATCAAAGGAAGAGGCGCAAGCTTGCTTAGTGGCGCAAGTTAGGCATGGCCGAACCCTTGGGTTTGAGAGCTAGCTAACTTGGCTTCTTGCATTGTGGCGCATCCTCATTGGAGGAAGACCATGGCATTGGCCGAACCCTTGGGATCTATCCTTAAGGTTTGAGAGCTAAACTATGTGAGTAGGACCTTAGAGCCAACCTTGAAGACCAAGATAGAGGGCGGCTGGGATAGGTCTATTTTAGGGGCTTGAGTCCTATGTCAAGAGTTGAACCTCCTTTTGGCATGGGTTGGTTCAATGTCCTGAAAGGGCTTTGATCACATCATCTTTTACTGCTTTCCTTATCTGCTAAAAGCATGCCTGTGATGTTTTATCGTTATGTTATCACTATAGGATTGCATGCCTGTATTGTTAGACATAAGATAAAACTGATGAGACCTTAAAAACCCTCATAATAAAATATCAAGTCTAGTAGCCTTCTAACGCGTAGCCCTCACTAAGCTATCGATCAGTGGAGTTGTGAACTGGTTCCCACCCTCGTGGGACACACCCACTTATCTTTAGAAAGTGTGTGGTGACAATGGTTTCCCCAGTCCAGTTTTAACCTGGGCGTGCCTTCGCAAGGAAACTCGTTGGCCTTGGGCATAACGGTTAGGAATGGACTTGACTAGAAGTTCACATGTGCTGGGCACATGGTGAAAGTCTAGAGGCATCGTTGAGAGGTTAGGGTTTCATGTTTTATCCAGCCCTCGCTGGACATGAAATGCCTAGACTGTCTCAACAAGGGCAGTTGCTTGGAGCAACCGGCCGGCGCACCCACCTTATGAAGCATGGGTCACTTTGTGCATCTCATCCCACCCTCGTGGGACGCAAAGCCTCATGTGGAATGAGGATCCCATCTCACTAGGAAGTCTTAAACTTCTCGATTGACTTTGTGGGTTGTCAAGTCGATTAAAATAGTGGGAGCAGTAATCATTTAAAACAAGTCCAGTTTAAATGATTCGAAGTAGTACTAATCTGTTTTTCTTGGGTGTAGTAGAACAATGGCTACGAACACAGGCGGATTATCACTGCGATCACTCCTTGATAAGGATAAGTTGGTTGGAACTAACTTTATGGACTGACATCGGAACTTGAGGATAGTCCTCAAGCTCGAGAAGAAGCTGTATGTCCTTGAACAGGCTCTTCCTACGGCTCCTCTGCCTAATGCCCGAACGGCAGACAGAGATGCCTATAGAAAGCATCAGGATGACTCTTCGGAGGTTGCATGTCTTATGCTAGCCAGCATGGCATCTGAACTGCAGGTGCAATATGAGGAGTAGAACGCTTTTCAGATGATCACTCATCTGAAACAGATGTTCGAGGCTCAGGCTAGAACTGAGAGATTTGACACCGCCAAAGTAGTCTTTCGGTGTAAGTTGTCTGAGGGTGCGCTAGTGAGACCCCATGTTCTCAAACTCATTGGGAATGTGGATCATCTCAGAAGACTGGGACATGCCATAGACAATGAGCTGGTTGTGGATCTTATTCTGCATTCCCTGCCCCCTAGCTTCAGTCCATTTATTATTAATTTCAACATGAATCGGATTGAGTGCACACAGGAGGAATTAATGAATATGCTCCAAACAACCGAGCGTGAGATGGGTAAGACCAAACCCAATTCTGTTCTTTTGGTCCCTGCGACCATGAAGATAAAGAAGAAGGGTAAGGCACATGCTAAGAGCAGTGCTAGAGGTCCTACCAAGGCACTGAAGAAAAAGGTGAAGAAGTCAAAGGACCAGAGGTGTTTTCACTGTGGCGAGCAGGGTCACTGGAGAAAGGACTGCAAGCAGCTTCAGAATGAGGA
Organism: Costus lasius; assembly: GCA_027563935.2. NCBI lineage: Eukaryota > Viridiplantae > Streptophyta > Magnoliopsida > Zingiberales > Costaceae > Costus > Costus lasius. Next base: position 31,405,726 of record CM050449.1, on the reverse strand, counting down.
GAAGAAAGGCTTGGCCTTAACTTCTAGCTCAGGTATTGTTGGAGTATGCCCTTAAGGCTAATGTTTGAGGCCTTGGGTTATTATCAGTATCATGTATAAACTATGTTTATAAAGGCAATGGTTGTTATTTAGGTTGTTGCATTATCTGCTGCTATATGTATACTTCTGAATAATGTCTCAATGGTGTTCAGCTTGGCTGACATGCAGTATAGTCCTTAGTCGAGATATCTTGGTAAAGATGAGACAGCCTTGATATGATTGAGACTAATATGTGTTCTAATCTTATAGGATGCTTCGAGCATGGAATAAGATGTAGACTCATAGGTGCATTGGATGTAGTGGACAGACCCTACTAAGGATGTTCGATTGTTTGTCACAATGTGAATAATCCTTATATGCAAACAAGTGGCATATTTCCTCTGACTTGAGATCACTTGTGTTTCTAAATGATGATTGGCATTGTCTTGAGGTAGTTCAATATCATTTGAAAAATAATGGTTATAGATTATCTTGGATAATGGGCATGAGTCATGTTAGGGCATTAGTGATAGATATAGGATTGCCTCTCCTAGTTGGAGTGTGATGTTCTAAAGGGGCCCCCCTGTATGAGATGGTTGAGAAAGTGTATGGCCATACCCAGATGACTATGTTCATCTGATCTAACCACTCTCATCATGTTGGAGTTACAGGCTTGACACGCTTGTCCAACGAGAACATCCAGTGGCAAAGGAAACACATATGTCAAGTGACTTGGGTTCACACTTGTGCTATGGTTTGGGAGTAGTCTTGGAAGACTCTTTCCTTTATATCGGGAGACAGTGATGTGTTGCTAGATACCCCTCTCTGTTCGTGATAACGTAAGTTATCGTTACCGACATTAAAGGAAACCCTTAGGGTCGCACAATTTGATGATATGGCTTACTTATGTTAGATCGTGTGGACTGAATTGTTTTGGTTCAGTTTAAAGGAGTTTAAACTCTGATTGCAAGTGAGATCTGGTCTGATCATGTTTGATTGATTAGGGCTTGAGATCGGTAAGCTTCGATCGAGAGAAATGATGCTAGATTGATGAGATCAAGAGCATCAAGAGATGTGTGGTTAGATCTTGAGCCTTTCGGTTTAATGAGGTCTAGACCAAGGCTTGGTTTGATTTGGTCTTTGAACCAAATTCTATAGAACCGGTTCATTATATGAACGCTTGGTTCAAAGGGAGAAGAAGAGGCGATTGGTTCACTTGGAGTGAACGCATCATGCGTTGAGGGCTTGCTATTTTTGGAAGTTGAATTTTTTCCAAAATAGAAGCACGCCTCCACATTCGAGGGTAACGCTTCTCTCGTCGCCCATCTTCTACTCTCGAGACTCCTCTCATTTTGAGAGAGAGAGTGACTTCACGCCAAGAGAGCATCTCATTCTCCTCACACGGCTAGGACACCTTGGAGAGCTTTGCTAGCACAAGGAACGCCAAGAAGGAAGCCATCACCATCTTGTGTGCATTCACTTTGGAGGAGAGCCACATCGCCCTCTTATTTCCAAGTCGCCATCCAAACAATGGCTTTGGTAAGATCACAACTTGATCTTTGCAAACATAAGGTTAATCATATGTTCATGCCACATGCGATCATGTTGAAATCCTTATTTCCGCCCATGCAAAATTCTAGAAGTGCATGAGTTTAGGGTTTTCGCCCCCCCCCCCCCACACTTTCAATTGGTATCAGAGCTGCGTTATGGCATGATCTTATATGATTGCTTTTTGTGTGATCCATGTATGCGTTGAATAGATCTAAACCTAAACATCATGCGAAACTACATGCTAGTCTTTAGATGTATGTTTTTGCTGTTGGCGCATGTTGAAGATTTTTGTTAAAACTTAATATCATGCGCGACTCCACTTAGATCTAAAAGCGCCTACTTGAGATACTTAGACGGGTTACTAGGGTTGAAGTCATCAGTCTAGTCTAGACCCAACAGTCTGATCAGACCATCTGACAGCCTAGATGGGTCGACCAGATAGCACCTATGCGCAAGCATGAGGTGGCTATAGGTCGACTGTAGAAGGGCGTGTAGCGATGTCTGATTGAGGCAACCAGTGAACGATCATGATTAAGGCCCTGGGTCACACCCGCTTGCCAAAAATCATGTGGGACGTTCAGCCCTTAAGGCATGCATTGTTGACCATGAGGTCGACGCAAGTCAGTTATGACTTGGTGCATGCAAGGGCAGTGGGTCTGACTTGGTCTGATGAGTGGATCCCTATTAATGGACCGTTGTAAGGTAGTAGGGCACATAAGGAAATAAAATTGATACCATGGGGTTTTTCAAAAATTTTACTTTCCTGTTTGGATCACATGTTGTTTGTTTAACCTGATTGCATGTCTATTTCATCTTATGTGGGCTGCACTATTTGTATGCTGTGCTGGGGCCTGCGTGCCTGGATTAATTAATTATAAATTATTTTTGTGATCTGCGAATCACATTTAAATTTATGTTAATGTGTAATTGACCTGCGAGTCAAATCATGTCTAGATAGATTAAATGTAAATTAATCAGACATGAGCACAGAGCATACATGGCAGAGGCGCATGCAGCAAGTAGCTTCACCAGTGGAAGGCCTAGAGTTCGACTCTAGTACAGGCGCATGCTACCTGGTGGGCGCATCTGAGCTGTAGAGGGCGCTTGGGCCCGGGCTGAGCCAGATGAAGTACAAAAGACCCATGAAGAGCACAAGTGAAGACTTGTGTAAAACTAGGGTTTTACTTAGGCTTAATGGGCGTTTACCACATAAGATCATTGTGCTTTCTATTTACTGTTTAAGTAATATTAGCACCTGCATGAGTTAATCTTCTGCTATCACCATAGGATATGCATGGTAGTAAGAAGATAAAAGGACCGTTAAAATCCAACGTTAAATATCAAGCACGAAAGCCTTCTGACGCGAAACCTCACTGTTCTGACTATCGTTGGGGCCGTGTTGTACCCACTCAGTGGGCACGCCCAGCTATCTTCAGACGGTGTGTGATTACACCTACGTGTTATAGAGAAGGGATTTATCGCTTCTCGTTGCTTAGCATAGCACGTGGTGGTCCAGGGAGTAGGTCGGGTCAGCTTGACCATGTAGGCTACATATTGAGCATATGTTAGCTATATGGAGGCAGCCATCTGTGGAATCAGAAACTGTGTTGTACCAACTCAGTTGGCACAGTCTTCTGGATTGCCTAGATGAAGGGGAATCGCACGGGTTGGCGATTGGCATGGATAGCCTACCAGTGATTAGTGCTTGAACTCTCTGTGCATCTTATCTCGCCTGAGCGGGACGCGGAGACCAAGTATGAAATCTGGATCCCATCTCACTAAAAGAGTTTTACTCTTTCGGACTGTTTTATTGGATTTTTCAGTCAGATAAAATAGTGAGAAAGGAATCATTCTTAAGTCCTGGATTGATTCTAACATGGATACTGACGTTGTTGTTCTTGCTTTGTTGTAGATTCCTGCAGCAACGAACACCACAGGGTTCAATGTGCGATCCTTACTGGAAAGGGAGAAGTTTGCTGGGCCAAACTTCTCAGACTGGTACGGACACCTTAAGATTGTTCTTAAGGCTGAGAGGAAGCTGTATGTCCTTGAGACGACAATACCGCCTCAACCCGCTGTGAACGCCGCAAGGGCGGTTCGGGATGCTTATGAGAAGCATGTCAATGATAGCATTGATGTTGCTTGCCTTATGCTTGCGTCTATGACGCCAGAGCTACAGCGTCAGCATGAGGATTTATCTGCTATTGAAATTATAGCAAATCTCAAGATGCTGTATGCTGCACAGGCAAGGACAGAACGCTATAACTTGACAAAACTTTTCTTTCAGAGCAAACTGACTGAAGGAAGTCCAGTGGGAGCTCACGTACTCAAGATGATTGGGTACAAAGAGGCTCTAGAGAAACTGGGACACACTGTCAATCAGGAGCTTGTTGTAGACATCATCTTGCAGTCTCTCCCGGCCTCTTTCGATCCGTTCATCATTAATTTTAATATGAACAAGATCGACTGTACACCGGCAGAGTTACTGAACATGCTCTGTACTACAGAGCAGACTCTTGAGAAGGGAAAGCCTTCATCCTCTGTCTTGATGGTTCCTTCAAGGAACAAGAAGAAGGGGAAGAAGGGCAAAGCCCCTATCAAGAGCTATAACAAGGCTCTGAAACAAAAGGTGAAGCGGTCGAAGGACAACAGATGCTTCCATTGTGGCCAGCTGGGTCACTGGAAGAAGGACTGTAAAGCGCTCCAAGGAGACAAGAAGGGAAGCAAGGCTTTCACTTCTGGCTCAGGTATTTTTGTGACTGAAGTCATGGTGTCTTCTTCTATTTCATGGGTGTTGGACACTGCATGTGGAGTTCACATTTGTTCAAATGTACAGGAACTCAAGAGAAGAAGACAGGTGGGACAGCATGAGGTGGACCTACGAGTTGGAAACGGGGCACGGGTTGCTGCTGTTGCTGTAGGACAATATAACATCTCTTTACCATCTGTTCTTGTATTAGAACTGGACAATTGTTATTTTGTACCGAGCATAACTAAGAATATTATCTCTATTCCTGCTCTTGTCAGGAAAGGGTTTTCCTTTGAATGCAAAACTTTAAAGTGTTGTATTTCATTTGATAATATTGTTTATGCTACTAGGTCGATTAACAATGAGTTATACATGTTGGACATGGAATGTTCTGTACAACAAATTGATAATAAGAAGGCCAAGTATGCTGATGACAGCACCTTGCTATGGCATAGTCGTTTAGGCCATATTAACAAGAAGCGCATTAAGCGGTTGCATGACCATGGACTGCTGGGATCATTCTCCTATGAGGAGCTTGATACATGCAAAGCTTGTTTAATGGGCAAAATGACGAAGACTCCTTTTTCTAATAAAGGTCAAAGGGCTTCAGGTTTACTTGACCTCATTCACAGTGATGTGTGTGGGCCATTTAGTAAACATGCCAGAGGTGGCTATTTATACTTCATTACTTTTACTGATGATTTCAGTAGATATGGTTATGTCTATCTAATGAGACATAAGAGTGAATCTTTTGACAAGTTCAAAGAGTTCAAAAATGAAGTACAGAATCAGCTAGGCCGAAATATCAAGGCACTTCGTTCAGATCGAGGTGGAGAATACTTGAGTCGAGAGTTTACTGACTATCTGAAGGAGTGTGGGATTATCTCACAGCTCACTCCGCCAGGAACACCGCAATGGAATGGTGTGTCCGAGAGGAGAAATAGAATCTTATTGGATATGGTTCGTTCAATGATGAGTCAGGCTACTCTACCTTACTCCTTTTGGGGATTTGCACTGGAAACAGCTGCAAAGGTACTAAACCGAGTGCCATCCAAGGCCGTTTCAAAGACTCCATATGAGTTATGGTATGGGAAACAGCCGAGCTTGACATTTATTAAAATCTGGGGTTGCGAGGCTTATGTCAAAAAGCTCGCCTCTGGGAAACTGGAGAGCAGATCTGATAAATGTATCTTTGTCGGTTACCCTAAGGAAACTAAGGGTTATTATTTCTTTGATCCCAAGGAGAACAAAATATTTGTTGCTCGAACGGCTATTTTTCTTGAGAAGGAATTTCTTCTGCAAGAGGCCAGTGGGAGAGAAATAAAGCTGGATGAGAATCCAGAAGAAGGACAAAGAAGCCAAACTCAGTTGGATGAGCCTGAGCCAATAAAATAGGTTACTGAACAACCTGAGACTCAGATATCACGGGAACCGCGAAGATCGGGAAGGATCCGTCGACAGCCTGAGCGCTATGACGGAGTCTACATCATTGGTGATGAACCCCTTACTTATGCGGATGCGGTCAGTGGACCGGAATCAGCAAGATGGCTTGAAGCTATGCGAGCCGAGATGGACTCCATGTTAGATAACCAAGTCTGGGATTTGGTTGATCCGCCTCCGGGAGTAATCCCTATAGGCTGTAAGTGGATCTTCAAGAAGAAGATTGACATGGATGGTAACGTAGTTACCTATAAGGGCAGGCTAGTTGCGAAAGGTTTCAAACAAATCTACGGGATAGATTATGATGAAACTTTCTCTCCTGTAGCCATGTTCAAGTCTATTCGGATTATTCTCGCCATAGCTGCATATTATGATTATGAGATCTGGCAAATGGATGTGAAGACCGCTTTCCTTAATGGAAAACTAGAAGAGGATGTGTATATGACACAACCTGAAGGTTTCATCAATCCATCAGATCGTCATAAAATATGCAAATTAAAGAAGTCCATTTATAGACTTAAGCAAGCATCGAGAAGCTGGAATATTCGTTTTGATGAATCAGTTTGTGAATTTGGATTCATAAAAAATGAAGATGACCCGTGTGTATATAAGAGGTTTAGTGGGAGCGTGATTATTTTCCTAGTCCTCTACGTCGATGATATCTTGATCATTGGAAACGATATTCCTGAACTGCATGCCGTTAAAGCATGGTTAAGAAAATGTTTCCAGATGAAAGATTTAGGAGAAGCAGCCTATGTATTAGGTGTGAAGATCTACAAAGATAGATCTAAGAGGCTTCTCGGGCTGTGCCAGAGTACTTACATCGATAAAGTCCTGGAGAGATTCCATTTAGAAAATTCTAAAAGAGGATATCGTCCAGTCAGACATGGTCTGAATCTTTCTAAGAGCCAGTGTCCTCAAACAAAGTCTGAGAAAGATGAAATGGACAATACGCCTTATGCTTCGGCTATTGGATCCATTATGTATGCGATGTTGTGTACTCGCCCAGACGTCGCTTACGGGTTAAGCGTGACCAGTCGATTCCAAAGTAATCCAGGTAAGGCACACTGGATTGCGGTCAAGAACATTTTGAAATATCTTCGGAGGACCAAAGATATGTTCTTGATTTATGGAGGTCAGGAAGAACTCAGTATTGAAGGATATACTGACGCTTCGTTCCAATCTGACCAGGATGATTTCCGATCGCAATCAGGCTATGTTTTTAGCTTGAATGGAGGAGCAGTGGTGTGGAAAAGTTTCAAACAATCAATTGTTGCTGATTCCACAACAGAAGCCGAGTATGTTGTAGCCTCAGAAGCATCAAAGGAGGCAGTGTGGATTCGTAAGTTCGTTCAAGAACTTGGTGTTGTTCTTTCGAGTGCAGATCCATTGGTTATCTTCTGTGATAACACTGGAGCAATAGCACAAGCAAAGGAACCACGGTCGCACCAGAAGTCCAAGCACATACAGAGAAAGTTTCATTTGATCCGTGAGATCATAGATAGAGGAGAGATCAAGATCTGCAAGGTTCATACAGATGACAATCTAGCTGACCCGCTTACAAAGCCTCTGGCGCAGCAGAAGCATGAGAAGCACTGTAATAATATGGGTTTGAGATTTCTCAACCATTAGATTAAGTGCAAGTGGGAGATTGTTGGAGTATGCCCTTAAGGCTAATGTTTGAGGCCTTGGGTTATTATCAGTATCATGTATAAACTATGTTTATAAAGGCAATGGTTGTTATTCAGGTTGTTGCATTATCTGCTGCTATATGTATACTTCTGAATAATGTCTCAATGGTGTTCAGCTTGGCTGACATGCAGTATAGTCCTTAGTCGAGATATCTTGGTAAAGATGAGACAGCCTTGATATGATTGAGACTAATATGTGTTCTAATCTTATAGGATGCTTCGAGCATGGAATAAGATGTAGACTCATAGGTGCATTGGATGTAGTGGACAGACCCTACTAAGGATGTTCGATTGTTTGTCACAATGTGAATAATCCTTATATGCAAACAAGTGGCATATTTCCTCTGACTTGAGATCACTTGTGTTTCTAAATGATGATTGGCATTGTCTTGAGGTAGTTCAATATCATTTGAAAAATAATGGTTATAGATTATCTTGGATAATGGGCATGAGTCATGTTAGGGCATTAGTGATAGATATAGGATTGCCTCTCCTAGTTGGAGTGTGATGTTCTAAAGGGGCCCCCTGTATGAGATGGTTGAGAAAGTGTATGGCCATACCCAGATGACTATGTTCATCTGATTTAACCACTCTCATCATGTTGGAGTTACAGGCTTGACACGCTTGTCCAACGAGAACATCCAGTGGCAAAGGAAACACATATGTCAAGTGACTTGGGTTCACACTTGTGCTATGGTTTGGGAGTAGTCTTGGAAGACTCTTTCCTTTATATCGGGAGACAGTGATGTGTTGCTAGATACCCCTCTCTGTTCGTGATAACGTAAGTTATCGTTACCGACATTAAAGGAAACCCTTAGGGTCGCACAATTTGATGATATGGCTTACTTATGTCAGATCGTGTGGACTGAATTGTTTTGGTTCAGTTTAAAGGAGTTTAAACTCTGATTGTAAGTGAGATCTGGTCTAATCATGTTTGATTGATTAGGGCTTGAGATCGGTAAGCTTCGATCGAGAGAAATGATGCTAGATCGATGAGATCAAGAGCATCAAGAGATGTGTGGTTAGATCTTGAGCCTTTCGGTTTAATGAGGTCTAGACCAAGGCTTGGTTTGATTTGGTCTTTGAACCAAATTCTATAGAACCGGTTCATTATATGAACGCTTGGTTCAAAGGGAGAAGAAGAGGCGATCGGTTCACTTGGAGTGAACGCATCATGCGTTGAGGGCTTGCTATTTTTGGAAGTTGAATTTTTTCCAAAATAGAAGCACGCCTCCACGTTCGAGGGTAACGCTTCTCTCGTCGCCCATCTTCTACTCTCGAGACTCCTCTCATTTTGAGAGAGAGAGCGACTTCACGCCAAGAGAGCATCTCATTCTCCTCACACGGCTAGGACACCTTGGAGAGCTTTGCTAGCACAAGGAACGCCAAGAAGGAAGCCATCACCATCTTGTGTGCGTTCACTTTGGAGGAGAGCCACATCGCCCTCTTATTTCCAAGTCGCCATCCAAACAATGGCTTTGGTAAGATCACAACTTGATCTTTGCAAACATAAGGTTAATCATATGTTCATGCCACATGCGATCATGTTGAAATCCTTATTTCCGCCCATGCAAAATTCTAGAAGTGCATGCGTTTAGGGTTTTCGCCCCCCCCCCCCCCCACTTTCAGGTATCTATGTTACAGAAGTCAACCTTTCTTCTTCTATGTCATGAGTATTGGATACCACATGTGGGGCTCATATTTGTACAAATATGCAGGGGCTCAAGAAAAGTAGACCCTGTAGGTTACTGGAGAGATTGACCTACGCGTTGGAAACAGGGCACAGGTTGCTGCTGTTGCTGTAGGCGTTTTGACTCTCTCCTTGCCTTCTGGACTTCAATTAGAATTAGATAGTTGCTTTTGTGTACCTTCACTTACTAAGAACATTGTATCCATTCCTTGCTTAGCAAAGAAGGGATTTAAGTTTGAAATAAATAAGAACTCTTGTTCTTTTTCATTTGCAAATATGTTCTATGGGAAGGGTACTTTATGCAATGGTCTATATACCTTGGATATGGAAAGTTCTATTTGAAACATAAGTAATAAAATGACCAAACTGAGTGGTTCAGTTGGTGCTTTCCTATGGCACTGTCGATTAGCCCATATAAACAAGAATCGCATCCAACAACTCCATGCAAATGGATTGTTAGATTCAAGTTCCTTGTAGGAATTTGATACTTGTGAACCTTGTTTATTAGGGAAAATGACAAAGGCGCCCTTCACCAAGATTGGTGAGAGGGCAGGAGGATTATTGGATCTCATACATACTGATGTGTGTGGGCCTTTCAATAAACAAGCCAGAGGAGGGTACAACTACTTCATTACCTTCACTGATGACTTCAGTAGGTATGGCTATGTTACTTAATGAGACATAAATCTGAGTCCTTTGAGAAATTCAAGGAGTTCAAGAATGAAGTAGAGAACCAGCTTGGAAGATCCATTAAAGCTCTTCGATCAGATCGAGGTGGAGAGTACCTGAGCAGTGAGTTCTTTGACTATTTGAGAGAGTCTGGGATCATATCCCAACTCACTCCTCCTGGAACACCTCAATGGAATGGTGTGTCTGAAAGGAGAAATCGAACTTTATTGGACATGGTTCGATCTATGATGAGTCATGCAACTTTACCTCCCTCATTCTGGGGGCATGCAATAGAGACAGCTTGTCTAATACTGAATAACGTTCCATCTAAGAGTGTCTCCAAAATACCATATGAGATGTGGAGTGGGAGACGCCCTAATCTCACTTTTATCAAGATCTGGGGATGTGAGGCTTATGTCAAACGTTAGGATTCTAGCAAGCTAGAACCTAGATCTGATAAATGCGTGTTTGTGGGGTATCCTAAGGAAACTAAAGGATACTACTTCTATGTCCCAACCGAGAACAAAGTTTTTTTTGCTCGGGGTGCTGTCTTTCTAGAGAAAGAATTTCTCATGAAAGAAGTTAGTGGGAGGAAGTTTGACTTGGATGAGGTCCAAGTGTAAGCACAAGACAAAGAGATGGAATCTGAGCCACCTGCATCGGTTGCTAGCCAACCTGAGGCTCAGACACAAGTCCCGCGTAGGTCTGGGAGAATTCGTCGTGCACCTGAAAGGTACGGGTCGCTGCCGACCCAACACGATGGGATCTTCATCATTGAGGATGAACCCAGAACCTATGATGAGGCGGTCAGTGGACCGGACTCCGAGAGATGGCTTGACACCATGCGATCCGAGATGGATTCCATGTCGGCTAACCAAGTCTGGGATTTGGTTGAGCTGCTTGATGGGGTAAAACCCATAGGGTGTAAATGGGTCTTCAAGAGGAAGACAGACATGGATGGCAATATAGTTACCTATAAGGGTAGACTAGTGGCTAAAGGATTTAAACAAGTCCACGGGGTGGACTATGATGAAACCTTCTTGCCAGTTGCCATGATCAAATCCATTCGGATTCTGCTTGCTATAGCTGCATATCATGACTATGAGATATGGCAGATGGATGTGAAGATAGCGTTCCTTAACGGGAAGCTGAGTGAGGATCTCTATATGTCACAACCTGATGGCTTCATCCATCCTGCAGAAGCTAGTAAGGTCTGCAGGCTAAAGAGATCCATTTATGGATTAAAGCAAGCATCTTGAAGTTGGAATCTTCGATTTGATGAAGCCGTGAGAGATTATGGCTTTATTAAAAGCGAAGATGACGCTTGTGTATACAGAAAATTCAGTGGGAGCTTGGTGATTTTTCTGGTCTTGTATGTCGATGACATACTACTCATCGGAAATGACATTCCTAGTCTTCAAGCTGTGAAGACACGGTTGGGGAAGTGTTTCGAGATGAAAGACTTAGGGGAGGCCGCCTATATTCTTGGCGTAAGGATCTACCGGGATAGATCCAAGAGGCTCTTGGCCCTTAGTCAGAGTACCTACATTGATAAGGTCCTGGAGAGGTTCAACTTGGAGCAATCCAAGAAAGGATACCTTCCAGCAAGACATGACCTTACTCTCTCAAAGAGCCAGTGTCCTACAATACAGGCTGAGAGGGATGATATGAGTCGAATTCCTTATGCTTCGGCAGTAGGATCGATTATGTATGCAATGTTGTGTACTAGACCAGATGTGGCATATGCTATAAGCATAACCAGCCGATACCAATCCAATCCGGGTCTGCAGCACTGGGTGGCTGTAAAGAACATCCTAAAGTATCTGAGAAGAACTAAGGATTTGTTCTTGGTCTATGGAGGACAGGAAGAACTCAGTATGCAGGGCTATACTGATGCATCGTTCCAGTATGACCCTGACGACTTTAGATCGCAGGCCAGCTATGTGTTCAAGATAAATGGAGGCGCTGTATGCTGGAAGAGTTTCAAGCAATCAACCATAGCAGATTCTACAACCGAGGCTGAGTATGTGGCCGCTTCTGAGGCAGCCAAGGAAGCCGTTTGGATAAGGAAGTTCTTATGTGATCTCCAGGTGCTCCCTAGTGCAATGGATCCCATTGAACTCTACTGTGACAGAGGTGATGTCAAGATTAGTAGAGTTGACAGAGAGAACAATCTGGCAGACCCATTGACCAATGCTTTGGCGTAGCAGAAGCATGATGGTCACGCTAGAGATATGGGGTTGAGATTCCTCAACTTCTAGGTCTTAGTGCAAGTGGGAGATTGTTGGTGTATATGCCCTAGGACCTAGTTTTGGCCCACTTATGTACTACTTGACCTTGATATCATATCATTCTGGCATTGTCGTTATCTATGTTTGTTTACATCTGCGCATATGTACTAACATGATAATGTCCCTGGAGACAGATTGGATCTGTGCTCGAACTATAGTCCCCAGTCGATGTACCTTAGTGGATATGGGATAGCTATAATACTTGTGAGACTGGTATGTGGGCTGATTAGGCACGTGGTGCTAACGCAGACACATGGGTATATCATTGGAGAATATACTGGATAGACCCGCTGTGAGGCTATGACTTGGTGTCATGAGTTATCCTCACAAGTGACAGGAGATGCATTGATCCATTGACTTGAGGTCATTGATCACTCTATATGGTTAGGGACTTGCTTTGATACAACCTAACACCTCGCCGTAGTTGGAAGGTCATAACGGTTGTCATTAAGCATGTCACGACCCATATGAGAAGGTCAATGAACAGACATAGGATTTGCCCCTTCCTTAGGGAAGTATGATATCCATGGAGCTCCTCTATGGTTCTATGACTGAGAGTGCATGGCCATACCCAGGTGAGAACCTATTTTAGTCATAGCCATGTGATTGGGTGAAAACAAGTGGTGACACACTTGTCCAATCGGATATTAGTTCGGCAAAGAGACTGTAATGCATCTGTACCTAGTTGCGATGATGGGGATGTCGATGTCGATATCCATTCCAATGACCTGGGTAGCAGTGATGCACTGCTAGGTGCCACTCACTGCTTGTGGTGACCTTTGGTCAGCACTGCCAGCGTCAGAGGAACCTACATGGTCGCACACCTTGATACTTGAGTTCTCGTATTGATCGGAAAGCCTTATGATCGAGTTATTGGATAACTCGGATCTAATTGGGAGATTTCATCAGCGCCAATGGGCCTGATGAGATGGAAGAATGTTATTGGAGCCAAACTTCATTTTTGGCAGGTTGAACCGTATTTGACCATGGTTGGTCACATTTGGATTAGAGTTGCATTGGATTGGATCCAAATGCTTAATCAACCCATATGATGAAGTTTGGGCTAGCTCATTATCCAATGAGGCCCAATAACAAGTTGTCATGAAGAGGAAATAGGCTAAAAGGGTATAATGGGGAGAGACCCAACCCCATTGGCGCCTAAGGGGCATAATGGGGTTTGGGTGGCAAAAATTGCTTCATTAAGAAGTAATATGCGCCTAGCCCTCTCCCATTGATGGTATGTATGCCTTTAAGGCATCTCTTGGGCTGATATGGTGCTTAGGCAATTATGGATAGGTTGAATGAGATTTATGGTAAAGTCTTGGAGACTTTCCTTGCATCAAACCTCCTCATCCTAGCCCTACACTTGTCATGATCCTAGCCCTTGCCCTAACCGCCTCTTGCCCTATATATGTGACCCTAGCCGCCCCCTCTTTAGATGATTCATCCTTGGAGGCGTGAACACATTAAGAGGGGCGAGAGCAAGGAACAAAGGTGGCGCAACCTCTTCCTCTTCCATCAAGTGGCCGCAAGTCTTCTTCCTTTCTTCTTCTTGGCACAAGTGAAGAAAGCTCTTGACGGTTTCCTCTCCTCTTCATCCTCTTTGGCGCATCCATCCTTGGTGGTGGCGCAAAGTGATTGGAGCATCTCCCTAAGGCTTGGATCTTCTTCCCGAGGCTAGCACCGGGCGTGGAAGAAGAGGACTCGAGGCATCCATGTGTGTGAGACTGCAGAGGGCACACGCTTGGGCGCCTAACACTACATCGACCTCATCTTGCTTTAAGGTATTTCCTAACTCATCGTGTCGACTCTCTTGCTTGCGATCTTCACTGGGTTTTTGGGACCGGCCTGTTTCGGGGACATTCTTCCGCTGTGCAATGTATGTATGTATGCTTATAACTCTGAAAAATTGTAAAATGTCCCCGGGGTTTCCCAACAACATGCACCCACTCCTCCCCATTATGCCATTAGGTGCCAATGGGAGGACACTTCTCCCCATTATACCCTTTAAGCCCATTGTCTCTTCATGACAACTTGTTATTGGGCCTCATTGGGTAATGAGCTATCCCAAACTTTATTACATGGGTTGATTAAGCAATTGGATCCAATCCAATGCAACCCTAATCCAAATGTGACCAATCTTGGTCAATTTCAGGTCAACCTGCCAAAAATGAAGTTTGGCTCCAATAACTCTCTTCCATCTCATTAGACCCATTGGCACTGACGAAATCTCCCAAATAGATCTGAGTTATCCAATAACTCGATCATAAGGCTTCCAGATCAATACGAGAACTCGAGTATAAAGGTGTGCGACCTTGTAGGTTCCTCTAACGTTGGCAGTGCTGGCCTTAGGTCACCACAAGCAGTGAGTGACACCTAGTAGTGCATCGCTGCTACCCAAGTCATCGGAATGGATATCGACATCGACATCCCCATCATCCCCATTATGCCCCTTAGGCGCCAATGGGGTTGGGTCTCTCCCCATTATACCCTTTTAGCCTATTTCCTCTTCATGAAAACTTGTTATTGGGCCTCATTGGATAATGAGCTAGCCCAAACTTCATCATATGGGTTGATTAAGCATTTGGATCCAATCCAATGCAACTCTAATCCAAATGTGACCAACCATGGTCAAATACGGGTCAACCTGCCAAAAATGAAGTTTGGCTCCAATAACATTCTTCCATCTCATCAGGCCCATTGGCGCTGATGAAATCTCCCAATTAGATCCGAGTTATCCAATAACTCGATCATAAGGCTTTCCGATCAATACGATGATGGGGATGTCGATGTCGATATCCATTCCAATGACCTGGGTAGCAGCGATGCACTGCTAGGTGCCACTCACTGCTTGTGGTGACCTTTGGTCAACACTGCCAGCGTCAGAGGAACCTATAGGGTCACACACCAAGACACTTGAGTTCTCGTATTGATCGGGAAGCCTTATGATCGAGTTATAGGATAACTCGGATCTATTTTGGAGATTTCATCAGCGCCAATGGGCCTGATGATATGGAAGAAACTTATTGAAGCCAACTTCTATTTTTTGGCATATTGGCCGAATTAACCATGGTTAGCCTCATTTGACCATGGGTTAAGTTGGATCGGATCCAATCGCTTGGTTAACATGGGTAATGGTCTTTGGGCTAGGCCCATTGCTAAGTTGGGCTCACTAATAAGTTGTCATGAAGAGAATAAGGGCTAGAAGGGTATAATGGGGACAAGTCTTCTCCCCTAGGTGCCTATGGGCATAATGGGGAGAAGTGGCACAATTTGCTTCATAAGGAAGCAATTGGCGCCTCCCCCCTTTATCCCTTATGGTATGAATGCCTCTATGGCATTGCTTGGGGCACAAGGCAAGGCCTTGGCGCACAAAGAAAGGCGTGGGCACAAAAGGAATGGTTGAATGAGAATTATGGAAATGTCTTGGAGACTTTCCTTGCCTCAAACTTTCTCATCCTAGCCGCCCACTTGTCTTGATCCTAGCCTTTCACAAACCACCTCTTGCCCTATAAAAGAGCACCTAGCCGTCCCCTCTTATAAGTGACAATTCCTTGGAGGCGTAAGCAATAGAGAGGGGCGAAAGCTTGGAGGCTCTTGGCGCAACTTCTCTTCCTCCAACATCTAGCCGCAAGCACAAGTCTTCTTCTCCTCCTCTTGGCGCAAGAAGGACTTGGACTTGGCAACTACTTCTCCTCTCCTTCTTCTTGGCGCATACACCTTGGAGGTAGAGCAGAGTTGAAGTGGGAGAACATAAGGCTTGAATCTTCTTCCCGAGGCTAGCACCAAGCGCGGAAGAAGAGAGCTCGAGGAGTCCGTGTGTGTGAGACTGCAGAGGGCGAACATGTGGGCGCCTATCTCAACATCAACATCTCTTTGCTCGCTTAAGGTATTTTCTATCACATCGTGTCGATCCCCTCGCTTGACGATCCGCACTGGGTTTTTGGGACTGGCCTGTTTCGGGGACATTCTTCCGCTGTGCAATGTCTATAACTCTGAAAAATTGTAAAATGTCCCCGGGGTTTCCCAATAGTGGTATCAGAGCAGCTTGCGAGCCTTGAACGATGTTTTTCATGCTTTTCGATGCTCACTTGCCATGATGTAATTTTAGTAAATTGCATATGCCATGTTTTTCATGCTTTCTCCTATCCTCTTTGTCAATTTCTTTTGTATTTTTGGATTATTTTTCTTGGTCGATTTAAGATCAAAGGCGCACGTGATTTTGTCAAGTAGGACGGGCATTGTGTCTTCGGACTGGCCGAGTCTCTTGATCTGACAAAATTGCCAGCCAAAAGGATCCATAAAATCACCTTGAAAATTGATCGCAAATAACTAAAAGATTTGTGATAAAAGGATGAGGAAAAGAGACTTGTTTTTTGAGAAACAAAAATTGAAGTTTTCTAGGTTTTTCATGAGCATGTAGAATTGCATGAGTAAGTGCCTTGAATGAGCATGGTGTTGTGATCATGAGTCAAGCCCCTAGCATGCCTGTGTTGTATCCTTGTGAGGCCTGCGTGCCGCTTATCTTTTTTGCTTTTAATTAAGACGAAGATTAGGGGCGCATCCACTTGGAGCATGCTGCATGGTGACGCATCTTGGATGATGGCGAAATAAGCACCATTGCTTGGCTTGGTGGCGCAAGATGCATTGGCCGAGCCCTTTGGGCTTGTGAGCTATACCTCTTGTGCTCGCTAAATGGCGCATCTTGCTTGAAGGAGGACCTTGGAGCCAACCTTGAAGATCAAAATTAGAGGTCGGCTAGGTTGGGTCTTGTTTTGGAGCTTGAATCCTAGGTCAAGAGTTGAACCCCTTCTTGGCATGGGTCGGTTCAATGTCTTGAATGGGCTATGATCACATCATCCCTTTACTGCTTTATTTTCTAGAGCTAAAAGCATGCCTGTAATGTTTTATTGTTATGGTATCACTATAGGATTGCATGCCTGTAATGTTAGGCATAAGATAAAACTGAGCTAATGAGACCTCAAAAAAAACCTTCACTTAAATATCAAGTCTAGTAGCCTTCTAATGCGTAGCCCTCATCAAGCTATCGATCAGTGGTGTTGTGAACTGTCTCCCACCCTCGTGGGACACACCCACTTATCTTTAGAAGGTGTGTGGTGGCAATAGTTTCCCCAGTCCATTTTAACCGGGTGCGCCTTCGCAAGGAAACCGTTGGCCCTGGGCATGACGATTAGGAATGGACTTGACTAGAATTTCATATGTGCTAGGCACATGATGAAACTCTAGAGGCAACATTGAGAGGTTGGGATTTCATGCTGTATCTAGCCCTCGCTGGACATGAAATGCCTAGACTGTCCCAATAAGGGGAATTGCTTAGAGCAATCGGCCGGCGCGCCCACCTTAGGAAACATGGGTTACTTTGTGCATCTCATCCCATCCTCGTGGGACGCGAAGCCTCATGTGAAATAAGGATTCCATCTCACTAGGAAGTCTTAAACTTCCCGATTGACTTTGTGGGTTGTCAATTCGAATTTAAAATAGTGGGAGCAGTAATCATTTAAAACAAGTCCAGTTTAAATGATTCAAAGTAGTACTAATCTATTTTTCTTAGGTGTTGTAGAACAATGGCTACGAACACTAGCGGATTATCACTGCGATCACTCCTTGATAAGGATAAGTTAGTTAGAACTAACTTTATAGACTGGCATCGGAACTTGAGGATAGTCCTCAAGCTCGAGAAGAAGCTGTATGTCCTTGAACAGGCTCTTCCTGCGGCTCCTCCGCCTAATGCCCGAACGGCAAACAGAGATGCTTATAGAAAGCATCAGGATGACTCTTTGGAGGTTGCATGTCTTATGCTAGCCAGCATGGCACCTGAACTGCAAGTGCAATATGAGGAGCAGAACGCTTTTCAGATGATCACTCATCTGAAATAGATGTTCGAGGCTCAGTCTAGAACTGAGAGATTTGACACCGCCAAAGCAGTCTTTCGGTGTAAGTTGTCTGAGGGTGCACCAGTGAGACCCCATATTCTCAAACTCATTGGGAATGTGGATCATCTCAGGAGACTGGGACATGCCATAGACAACGAGCTGGTTGTGGATCTTATTCTGCATTCCCTGCCCCTTAGCTTTAGTCCGTTTATTATTAATTTCAACATGAACCGGATTGAGTGCACATGGGAGGAATTGATAAATATGCTCCAAACAGCCGAGCGAGAGATGGGTAAGACCAAACCCAATTCTGTTCTTTTGGTCCCTACGACCAAGAAGATAAAGAAGAAGGGTAAGGCATGTGCTAAGAGCAGTGCCAGAGGTCCTACCAAGGCACTGAAGAAAAAGGCGAAGAAGTCAAAGGACCAGAGGTGTTTTCACTGTGGCGAGCAGGGTCACTGGAGAAGGGACTGCAAGCAGCTTCAGAATGAGGAGAAGAAAGGCTTGGCCTTAACTTCTAGCTCAGGTATCTATGTTACAGAAGTCAATCTTTCTACTTCTATGTCATGGGTATTGGATACCGCATGTGGAGCTCATATTTGTACAAATATGCAGGGGCTCAAGAAAAGTAGATCGGTGCGGCCTGGAGAGATTGACCTACGCATTGGAAACGGGGCACAGGTTGCAGCTATTGCTGTAGGCGTTTTGACTCTCTCCTTGCCTTCTGGACTTCAATTAGAACTAGATAATTGCTTTTGTGTACCTTCACTTACTAAGAACATTGTATCCATTCCTTGCTTAGCAAAGAAGGGATTTAAGTTTGAAATAAATAAGAACTCTTGTTCTTTTTCATTTGCAAATATGTTCTATGGGAAGGGTACTCTGTGCAATGGTCTATATATCTTGGATATGGAAAGTTCTATTTGTAACATAAGTAATAAAAGGACCAAACTGAGTGGTTCAGTTGGTGCTTTCCTATGGCACTGTCGATTAGCCCATATAAACAAGAATCGCATCCAACAACTCCATGCAAGTGGATTGTTAGATTCAAGTTCCTTGGAGGAATTTGATACTTGTGAACCTTGTTTATTAGGGAAAATGACAAAGGCGCCCTTCACCAAGATTGGTGAGAGGGCAGAAGGTTTATTAGATCTCATACATACTGATGTGTGTGGGCCTTTCAATAAACAAGCCAGAGGAGGGTACAACTACTTCATTACCTTCACTGATGACTTTAGTAGGTATGGCTATGTCTACTTAATGAGACATAAGTCTGAGTCATTTGAGAAATTCAAGGAGTTCAAGAATGAAGTAGAGAACTAGCTTGGAAGATCCATTAAAGCTCTTCGATCAGATCGAGGTGGAGAGTACCTGAGCGGTGAGTTCTTTGACTATCTGAGAGAGTGTGAGATCATATCCCAACTCACTCCTCCTGGAACACCTCAATGGAATGGTGTGTCTGAAAGGAGAAATCGAACTTTATTGGATATGGTTCGATCTATGATGAGTCATGCAACTCTACCTCCATCATTCTGGGGGCATGCACTAGAAACAGCTTCTCTGATACTGAATAATGTTCCATCTAAGAGTGTCTCCAAAATACCATACGAGATGTGGAGTGGGAGACGCCCTAATCTCACTTTTATCAAGATCTGGGGATGTGAGGCTTATGTCAAACGTCAGGATTCTAGCAAGCTAGAACCTAGATATGATAAATGTGTGTTTGTGGTGTATCCTAAGGAAACTAAAGGATACTACTTCTATGTCCCAACCGAGAACAAAGTTTTTTTTGCTCGGGGTGCTGTCTTTCTAGAGAAAGAATTTCTCATGAAAGAAGTTAGTGGGAGGAAGTTTGACTTGGATGAGGTCCAAGTGCAAGCACAAGACAAAGAGATGGAATCTGAGCCACCTGCACCGGTTGCTAGCCAACTTGAGGCTCAGACACAGGTCCCGCGTAGGTCTGGGAGAATTCGTCGTGCACCTGAAAGGTATGGGTCGCTACCAACCCAACACGATGGGATCTTCATCATTGAGGATGAACTCAGAACCTAAGATGAGGCGGTCAGTGGACCGGACTCCGAGAGATGGCTTGATGCCATGCGATCCGAGATGGATTCCATGTCGGCTAACCAAGTCTGTGATTTGGTTGACCTGCCTGATGGGGTAAAACCCATAGGGTGTAAATGGGTCTTCAAGAGGAAGGCAGACATGGATGGCAATATAGTTACCTATAAGGGTAGACTAGTGGCTAAAGGATTTAAACAAGTCCACGGGGTGGACTATGATGAAACCTTCTCGCCAGTTGCCATGATCAATTCCATTCGGATTCTGTTTGCTATAACTGCATATCATGACTATGAGATATGGCAGATGGATGTGAAGATAGCGTTCCTTAACGGGAAGCTGACTGAGGATGTGTATATGTCACAACCTGATGGCTTCATCCATCCTACAGAGGCTAATAAGGTCTGCAGGCTAAAAAGATCCATTTATGGATTAAAGCAAGCATCTAGAAGTTGGAATCTTCGATTTTATGAAGCCGTGAGAGATTATGGTTTTATCAAAAGCGAAGATGACGCCTGTGTATACAGAAAATTCAGTGGGAGCTTGTGAGAGTGATTCTAGTATGCAATTGACTACAACAAGCCGTATGAAGAATAGGATTCTAAACAATCGCATGACATGAGCACATGATCAACCTTGTATAACTTGTATAGAGCAAGTTAGAGTATTACCATTGCCATGATGTAAGAGGCGGCTTGGAAGATGTAAGGGGCGAGCGCCTCTTCTCCAAAGAAGTCACACACAAGATGAGAAAGACTTTCTTCCTTTGTGTTCCTTGTGCTAGCAAAGACACCAAGGAGTCCTGATCGTTTCTTCAAAGGATGATGTGCGCCCTTGGCTGGTTGAATTTCTCTTCCTTGCGTGAAGATGGTTCATACACGAGAACGAAGAGAGGAGAAAAACGAGAGCAAGAAGCGAAAACCGTGGGGTGCGCACAAAGGGAAAATTCGGCCACCACATATGGTAAGAACCGAAAATGTAACTCCCTCCATAACTCCCTTTAAGCGATCACTAACTCCTCTTAAATTGAACCATGCGTTCACAAGTGAACCGGTTCAATCTTAATTTGGTTTAAGCACCAAATCAAACCAGCCCTGGTTATAATCTTCTTAGAAGATCTAACCACACATCACATTGAACCCCTGATCTTTACGATCAAGCATCAATTCTCTGATCAAAGCTTACCGATCACATGTCCTAATCAATCAAACATGATTAGACTAGATCTCACTTTTAATCAGAGCTTAAATTCCTTTAAAATGAAATAGAATAATTCCAGTCCACACGATCTGACATAAGTAAGCCATATCACCAAATTGTGTGACCCTAAGGGTTTCCTTCAATGTCGGTAACGATAACTTACGTTATCACGACCAGAGAGGGGTATCTAGCAACACATCACTGTCTCCCGATATGAAGGAAAAAGTCTTCCAAGACTACTCCCAAACCATAGCACAAGTGTGAATCTAATTCACTTGGCATACATGTTTCCCTTTGCCACTGGATGTTCTCGTTGGACAAGCGTGTCAAGCCTATGATTCCAACATGATGAAAATGGTTAGGTCAGACGAACATAGTCGTCTGGGTATGGCCATACACATTCTCAACCATTTCATCTAGGGGGCCCCATTAGAACATCACACCCCAACTAGGAGAGGCAATCCTTTATCTATCACAAGTACCCTAACATGACTCATGCCCACTATCCAAGATAATCCTTAACCATTATATTTCAAATAATATTGAACTATCTCAAGATAATGCCAATCATCACATAGAAACACAAGTGATCTCAAGTCAGAGGGAATATGCCACTTGCTTGCATACAAGGATTATTCACATTGTGACAAACAATTGAATATCCTAAGTAGGGTCAGTCCAGTACATCCAATGCACCTATGTGTCTAAATCTTATTCCATGCTCGAAGCATCCTATAAGATTAGAACACATATTAGTCTCAATCATACCAAGGCTGTCTCATGTTCACCGAGATATCTCGACTAAGGACAATACTGAATGTCAGCTAAGCTGACCATCATTGAGACATTACTCAGAAGTATACATACAACAGTAGATAATGTAACAATCTGAATAACAACAATTGCCTTTATATTGTTTATACATGATACTGAAAATAACCCAAAGCCTCAAACATTGGCGTTAAGGGCATACCCTAACAATCTCCCACTTGCACTTAATCTAATGTTTGAGGTATCTCAAACCCATATTGTTACAGTGCTTCTCATGCTTCTGCTGCGCCAGAGGCTTTGTAAGCGGGTCAGCTAGATTGTCATCTGTATGAATCTTGCAGATCTTGATATCTCCTCGATCAATGATTTCACGGATCAAGTGAAACCTTCTTTGTATGTGCTTGGACTTCTGGTGTGACCGTGGTTCCTTCGCTTGTGCAATCGCTCCAGTGTTGTCACAGAAGACAACCAATGGATTTGCACTCGAAGGAACAACACCAAGTTCCTGAATGAACTTACGAATCCATACTGCCTCCTTTGATGCTTCTAAGGCTGCAACATACTCGGCTTCTGTTGTGGAATCAGCAACAATTGATTGTTTGAAACTCTTCCACACCACTGCTCCTCCATTCAAGCTAAAGACATAGCCTGATTGCGATCGGAAATCGTCTTGGTCAGATTGGAACGAAGCATCAGTATATCCTTCAATACTGAGTTCTCCCTGACCTCCATAAATCAAGAACATATCTTTGGTTCTCCGAAGATATTTTAAAATGTTCTTGACTGCAATCCAGTGTGCCTTCCCTGGATTACCTTGGAACCGATTGGTTACGCTTAACCTGTAAGCGACGTCTGGGCGAGTACATAACATCGCATACATGATAGACCCAATGGCCGAAGCATAAGGTGTATTGTCCATCTCATCTTTTTCAGACTGTGTTTGAGGACACTGGCTCTTTGAAAGATTCAGACCATGTCTGACTGGAAGATATCCTCTTTTAGAATTTTCTAAGTGGAATCTCTCCAGGACCTTATCGATGTAAGTACTCTAGCACAGCCCGAGAAGCCTATTAGATCTATCTCTAAAGATCTTCACACCTAGTATATAGGTCGCTTCTCCTAAATCTTTCATCTGGAAACATTTTCTTAACCATGCTTTGACTGCATGCAGTTCAGGAATATCGTTTCCAATGATTAAAATATCATCGACGTAGAGGACTAGGAAAGTAATCACGCTCCCACTAAACCTTTTATATACACATGGGTCATCTTCATTTTTGATGAAACCAAATTCAGAAACTGATTCATCAAAACGAACATTCCAGCTTCGCGATGCTTGTTTTAGTCCATAAATGGACTTCTTTAATTTGCATATTTTATGACGTTCTGACGGATTAATGAAACCTTCAGGTTGTGTCATATACACATCCTATTCTAATTTTCCGTTAAGGAAAGCGGTTTTCACATCCATTTGCCAGATCTCATAATCATAATATGCTGCTATCGCGAGAATAATTCTAATGGACTTGAACATGGCTACAGGAGAGAAAGTTTCATCATAATCTATCCCGTAGATTTGTTTGAAACCTTTCGCAACTAGCCTGCCCTTATAGGTAAGCATGTTACCATCCATGTCTGTCTTCTTTTTGAAGATCCAATTACAGCCTATAGGGATTACTCCCGGAGGCGGATCAACCAAATCCCAGACTTGGTTATCTAACATGGAGTCCATCTCGGCTCGCATAGCTTCAAGCCATCTTGCTGACTCTGGTCCACTGACCGCATCCGCATAAGTGAGGGGTTCATCATTAATGATGTAGATTCCGTCATAGCGCTCAGGCTGACTACGAATCCTTCCCGATCTACGCGGTTCCCGTGATGTCTGAGCCTCAGGTTGAACATTAACCTGATCTATTGGCTCAGGCTCATCCAACTGTGCTTGACTACTTTGTCCCTCTTCTGGAATTTCATCCAGCTTTATTTCTCTCCCACTAGCGTCTTGCAGAAGAAATTCCTTCTCAAGAAAAATTGCCGTTCGAGCAACAAATACTTTATTCTCTTTGGGATCGTAGAAATAATAACCCTTAGTTTCTTTAGGGTATCCGACAAATATACATTTATCTGATCTGCTCTCCAGTTTCCTAGAGTCGAGCATTTTGACATAAGCCTCGCAACCCCAGATTTTGATAAATGTCAAGCTCGGCTGTTTCCCATACCACAACTCATATGGCGTCTTTGAAACGGCCTTGGATGGCACTCGGTTTAGCACCTTTGCAGCTGTTTCCAGTGCAAATCCCCAAAAGGAGTAAGGTAGAGTAGCCTGACTCATCATAGAACGAACCATATCTAATAAGGTTCGATTCCTCCTTTCGGATACACCATTCCATTGCGGTGTCCCTGGCAGAGTGAGCTGTGAGATGATCCCACACTCCTTCAGATAGTCAGTAAACTCACGACTCAAGTATTCTCCACCTCGATCTGATCGAAGTGCTTTGATATTTCGGCCTAACTGATTCTGTACTTCATTTTTGAATTCTTTGAACTTGTCAAAAGATTCACTCTTATGTCTCATTAAATAGACATAACCATACCTACTGAAATCATCAGTAAAAGTAATGAAGTATGAATAGCCACCTCTGGCATGTTTACTAAATGGCCCACACACATCAGTGTGAATAAGGTCAAGTAAACCTGAAGCTCTTTCACCTTTATTAGTAAAAGGAGTCTTCGTCATCTTACCCATTAAACAAGCTTTGCATGTGTCAAACTCCTCATAGGAGAATGATCCCAGCAGTCCATAGTCATGCAACCGCTTAATGCGCTTCTTGTTAATATGGCCTAGACGACTATGCCATAACAAGGTGCTGTCATCAGCATACTTGGCTTTCTTATTATCAATTTGTTGTACAGAACATTCCATGTCCAACATGTATAACCCATTGTTAATCGACCCAGTTGCATAAACAATATTATCATATGAAATACAGCACTGTGAAGTTTTGCATTCAAATGAAAAACCTTTCCTGACAAGAGCAGGAATAGAGATAATGTTCTTTGTTATGCTTGGTACAAAATAACAATTGTCAAGTTCTAATACAACTCCAGATGGTAAAGAGATGTGATATTCTCCTACAGCAACAGCAGCAACTCGTGCCCCATTTCCAACTCGTAGGTCCACCTCATGCTGTCCCACCTGTCTTCTTCTCTTGAGTTCCTGCACATTTGAACAAATGTGAACTCCACATGCAGTGTCCAACACCCATGAAATAGAAGAAGCAACCATGACTTCAGTCACAAAAATACCTGAGCCAGAAGTGAAGGGCTTGCTTCCCTTCTTCTCTCCTTGGAGCGCTCTACAGTCCTTCTTCCAGTGACCCAGTTGGCCACAATGGAAACATCTGTTGTCCTTTGACCGCTTTATCTTTTGTTTCAAAGCCTTGGTGTAGCTCTTGATAGGGGCTTTGCCCTTCTTCCCCTTCTTCTTATTCCTTGAAGGAACCATCAAGACAGAGGATGAAGGCTTTCCCTTCTCAAGAGTCTGCTCTGTTGTGCAGAGCATATTTAGTAATTCTGCCGGAGTACAGTCGATTTTGTTCATATTAAAATTAATGATGAACGCATCGAAAGAAGCCGGAAGAGACTGCAAGATAATGTCTAGAACAAGTTCTTGATTGATGGTATGACCCAGTTTCTCTAGAGCTTCTTTGTACCCAATCATCTTGAGTACGTGAGCTCCCACTGGACTTCCTTCAGTCAGTTTGCTATGAAAGAAAAGTTTCGTCAAGTTATAGCGTTCTGTCCTTGCCTGTGCAGCATACAATATTTTCAGATTTGCTATAATATCAATAGCAGACAAATCCTCATGCTGACGCTGTAGCTCGGGCGTCATTGACGCAAGCATAAGGCAAGCGACATCAGTACTATCACTGACGTGCTTCTCATAAGCATCTCGAACCGCCCTTGCGGCGTTCGCAGCGGGTTGAGCCTGCATTGCCGACTCAAGGACGTACAGCTTCCTCTCAGCTTTGAGGACAATCTTCAGCTGTCTGTACCAGTCTGAGAAGTTTGGCCCAGCAAACTTCTCCTTTTCCAATATGGATCGCAAGTTGAGCCCCGTGGTGTTCGTTGCTGCAGGAATCTACAACATAGCAAGAACAACAAGGTCAATATCCATGTTAGAATCATTCCAGGACTTAAGAGTGATTCTCTTCTCACTATTTTATCTGACTGAAAATCCAATAAAACAGCCCGAAAGAGTCAAACCCTTTTAGTGAGATGGGATCCAGATTTCATACTTGATCTCCGCGTCCCGCTCAGGCGAGATAAGGTGCACAGAGAGCCCAAGCACTAATCACTAGTAGGCAATCCATGCCAATCGCCAACCCGTGCGATTCCCCTTCATCTAGGCAATCCAGAAGACTGTGCCAACTGAGTTGGTACAACACAATCTCTGATTCCTTAGATGGCTGCCTCCATATAGCTATCATATGCCCAACATGTAGCCTATATGGTCAAGCTGACCTGACCTACTTCCTGGACCACCACGTGCTATGCTGAGCAATGAGAAGCGATAAATCCCTTCTCTGTAGCATGTAGGTGTAATCACACACCGTCTGAGGATAGCTGGGCGTGCCCACTGAGTGGGTACAACACGGCCCCAACGATAGTCAGAACAGTGAGGTTTCGCGTCAGAAGGCAATCGAAAGCTTGATATTGACGTTGGATTTTATCGGTCTTTTATCTTCTTACTATCATGCAAATTCTTTAGTGATAGCAGAAGAATAAAACATACATGTGCTAATATTACTTAAAACAGTAAATAGAAAGCACAATTATCTTATGTGGTAAACGCCCATAAAATATATAAGTGAAACCCTAGTTTGACTTAAATCTTCATTTGAGCTCTTTATGGCATCCTTGTCCTTCATGGGGCCTAGCCCGGCCACAAACGCCATCTGCAGCTCAAATGCGCCCACCAGACAGAATGCGCCTGTTCTAGAGTCGAACTCTAGACCTCCCACCTAGTGACGCTAATAGCTGCAAACGCTTCTGCCATTTGTGCTGTGTTCTCATGTCTGATCAAAATTACATTTTAAAAACTATCTAGACATGGTTTGACATGCAGGTCAATTATACATTGATATAATTTCAAATGTGACTCGCAGATCACATCAAATATATTAATTTCCAGGCTCACAGGCCCCAGCACAGCATACAAAATAGGGCAACCCACATAAGATTAAATAAACACTCAATATACTCAATGCAACATGTTAAACATGTACTACATGTGATCCAAACAGAAATAAAATTTTAGAAAAGCCCATGGCATGAATTTTATTTCCTTATGTGCCCCAAACCTTACAACGGTCCATTAACAGATATCCACTCGTCAGACCAAGTCAGACCCACTGCCCTTGCACGCACCCAGTCATAACTGACTTGCGTCGACCCAATGGTCGACTATGCATGCCTTAAGAGCTGAACGTCCCACATGATCTCCGGCAAGCGGGTGTGACCCCGGGCCATAATCATGATCGTTCACTAGGCGCCTTAAACAGACATCGCTACACGCCCTTCTGCAGTCGGCTTATAGCCACCTGTACAGTTTGCGCACAGGTGCTATCCAGCCACCCATCCAGGCTGTCAGATAGTCCGATTAGGCTGTTGGGTCCATACATGACTAACGACTTCAAAACTGTTAACCCGTCTAAGTGTTAGAAGTAGGCGCACTAATAGATCTAGTGGAGTCGCGCATGAAGATAATTTTGCTTGAAAAACAACATACGTGCAAATTATGTATGTTAAGATTCATCTAACATCACATGCGCAAGCAAGTATGTAAACATGTGCATCATGTAGTCGCATGTGAACATAAACAAGATCTACCAAATAACTCAAGCATGGATCACAAGAAGGCAATCATATGCATCAAGTCAAACAACCTGGCCTCTGATACCACTGAGAGTGATTCTAGTATGCAATCGACTACAACAAGCCGTATGAAGAATAGGATTCTAAACAATCGCATGACATGAGCACATGATCAACCTTGTATAACTTGTATAGAGCAAGTTAGAGTATTACCATTGCCATGATGTAAGAGGCGGCTTGGAAGATGTAAGGGGCGAGCGCCTCTTCTCCAAAGAAGTCACACACAAGATGAGAAAGACTTTCTTCCTTTGTGTTCCTTGTGCTAGCAAAGACACCAAGGAGTCCTGATCGTTTCTTCAAAGGATGATGTGCGCCCTTGGCTGGTTGAATTTCTCTTCCTTGCGTGAAGATGGTTCACACACGAGAACGAAGAGAGGAGAAAAACGAGAGCAAGAAGCGAAAACCGTGGGGTGCGCACAAAGGGAAAATTCGGCCACCACATATGGTAAGAACCGAAAATGTAACTCCCTCCATAACTCCCTTTAAGCGATCACTAACTCCTCTTAAATTGAACCATGCGTTCACAAGTGAACCGGTTCAATCTTAATTTGGTTTAAGCACCAAATCAAACCAGCCCTGGTTATAATCTTCTTAGAAGATCAAACCACACATCACATTGAACCCCTGATCTTTACGATCAAGCATCAATTCTCCGATCATAGCTTACCGATCACATGTCCTAATCAATCAAACATGATTAGACTAGATCTCACTTTTAATCAGAGCTTAAATTCCTTTAAAATGAACTAGAATAATTCCAGTCCACACGATCTGACATAAGTAAGCCATATCACCAAATTGTGCGACCCTAAGGGTTTCCTTCAATGTCGGTAACGATAACTTACGTTATCACGACCAGAGAGGGGTATCTAGCAACACATCACTGTCTCCCGATATGAAGGAAAAAGTCTTCCAAGACTACTCCCAAACCATAGCACAAGTGTGAATCTAATTCACTTGGCATACATGTTTCCCTTTGCCACTGGATGTTCTCGTTGGACAAGCGTGTCAAGCCTGTGATTCCAACATGATGAAAATGGTTAGGTCAGACGAACATAGTCGTCTGGGTATGGCCATACACATTCTCAACCATTTCATCCAGGGGGCCCCATTAGAACATCACACCCCAACTAGGAGAGGCAATCCTTTATCTATCACAAGTACCCTAACATGACTCATGCCCACTATCCAAGATAATCCTTAACCATTATATTTCAAATGATATTGAACTATCTCAAGATAATGCCAATCATCACTTAGAAACACAAGTGATCTGAAGTCAGAGGGAATATGCCACTTGCTTGCATACAAGGATTATTCACATTGTGACAAACAATTGAATATCCTAAGTAGGGTCAGTCCAGTACATCCAATGCACCTATGTGTCTAAATCTTATTCCATGCTCGAAGCATCCTATAAGATTAGAACACATATTAGTCTCAATCATACCAAGGCTGTCTCATGTTCACCGAGATATCTCGACTAAGGACAATACTGAATGTCAGCTAAGCTGACCATCATTGAGACATTACTCAGAAGTATACATGCAACAGCAGATAATGTAACAATCTGAATAACAACAATTGCCTTTATATTGTTTATACATGATACTGAAAATAACCCAAAGCCTCAAACATTGGCGTTAAGGGCATACCCTAACAGCTTGGTGATTTTTCTGGTCTTGTATGTTGATGACATACTGCTCATCGGAAACGACTTCCCTAGTCTTCAAGCTGTGAAGACATGGTTGGGGAAGTGTTTCGAGATGAAAGACTTAGGGGAGGCCGCCTATATTCTAGGCGTAAGGATCTACCGGGATAGATCCAACAGGCTCCTGGCCCTTAGTCAGAGTACCTACATTGATAAGGTCCTGGAGAGGTTCAACTTGGAGCAATCTAAGAAAGGATACCTTCTAGTAAGACATGGCCTTACTCTCTCAAAGAGCCAGTGTCCTACAACACAGGCTGAGAGGGATGACATGAGTCGAATTCCTTATGCTTCGCCAGTAGGATTGATCATGTATGCAATGTTGTGTACTAGACCAGATATGGCATATGCTGTAAGCATAACTAGCCGATACCAATCCAATCCAGGTCTGTAGCACTGGGTGGCTGTAAAGAACATCCTAAAGTATCTGAGAAGAACTAAGGATTTATTCTTGGTCTATGGGGGACAGGAAGAGCTCAGTATGCAGGGCTATACTAATGCATCTTTCCAGTCTGACCCTGACGACTTTAGATCGCAGGCCGGCTATGTGTTCAAGATAAATGGAGGTGCTGTATGCTGGAAGAGCTTCAAGCAATCCACCATAGCAGATTCTACAACTGTGGCTGAGTATGTGGCCACTTCTGAGGCAGCCAAGGAAGCCGTTTGGATAAGGAAGTTCTTATGTGATCTTCAGGTGGTCCCTAGTGCAATGGATCCCATTGAACTCTACTGTGACAACAATGGAGCAATTGCACAAGCAAAGGAACCATGGTCTCATCAAAGATCCAAACACATACTCAGAAGATTTCACCTGATCAGAGAGATCATTGACAGAGGTGATGTCAAGATTAGCAGAGTTGACACAGAGAACAATCTGGCAGACCCATTGACCAAGGCTTTGCCGCAGCAGAAGCATGATGGTCACGCTAGAGATATGGGGTTGAGATCCCTCAACTTCTAGGTCTTAGTGCAAGTGGGAGATTGTTGGTGTATATGCCCTAGGACCTAGTTTTGGTCCACTTATGTACTACTTGACTTTGATATTTATATATCATTCTAGCATTGTCGTTATCTATGTTTGTTTACATCTGCGCATATGTACTAACATAATAATGTCCCTGGAGACAGATTGGATCTGTGCTCGAACTATAGTCCCCAGTCGATGTACTTTAGTGGATATGGGATAGCTATGGTACTTGTGAGACTGGTATGTGGGCTGATTAGGACGCAGACACATGGGTATATCATTGGAGGATATACTGCATAGACCCGCTATGAGGCTATGACTTGGTGTCATGAGTTATCCTCACAAGTGACAGGAGATGCATTGATCCCTTGACTTGAGGTCATTGATCATTCTATATGGCTAGGAACTTGCTTTGATACAACCTAACACCTCGCCGTAGTTGGGAGGTCATAACGGTTGTCATTGAGCATGTCACGACCCGTATGAGAAGGTTAATGGATAGACAAAGGATTTGCCACTTCCTTAGGGAAGTATGATATCCATGGAGCTCCTCTATGGTTCTATGACTGAGAGTGTATGGTCATACCCAAGTGCGAACCTGTTTTAGTCATAGCCATGTGATTGGGTGAAAACAAGTGGTGACACACTTGTCCAATCGGATATCAGTTCGGCAAAGAGACTGTAATGCATCTGTACCTAGTTGCGATGATGGGGATGTCGATGTCGATATCTATTCCAATGACCTGGGTAGCAGCGATGCACTGCTAGGTGCCACTCACTGCTTGTGGTGACCTTTCGTCAACACTGCCAGCGTCAGAGGAACCTATAGGGTCACACACCAAGACACTCGAGTTCTCGTATTGATCGGGAAGCCTTATGATCGAGTTATAGGATAACTCGGATCTATTTTGGAGATTTCATCAGCGCCAATGGGCCTGATGAGATGGAAGAAACTTATTGAAGCCAACTTCTATTTTTTGGCATATTGGCCGAATTAACCATGGTTAGCCTCATTTGACCATGGGTTAAGTTGGATTGGATCCAATCGCTTGGTTAACATGGGTAATGGTCTTTGGGCTAGGCCCATTGCTAAGTTGGGCTCACTAATAAGTTGTCATGAAGAGAAGAAGGGCTAGAAGGGTATAATGGGGACAAGTCTTCTCCCCTAGGCGCCTATGGGCATAATGGGGAGAAGTGGCACAATTTGCTTCATAAGGAAGCAATTGGCGCCTCCCCCCTTTATCCCTTATGGTATGAATGCCTCTATGGCATTGCTTGGGGCGCAAGGCAAGGCCTTGGCGCACAAAGAAAGGCGTGGGCACAAAAGGAATGGTTGAATGAGAATTATGGAAATGTCTTGGAGACTTTCCTTGCCTCAAACCTTCTCATCCTAGCCGCCCACTTGTCTTGATCCTAGCCTTTCACAAACCACCTCTTGCCCTATAAAAGAGCACCTAGCCGTCCCCTCTTATAAGTGACAATTCCTTGGAGGCGTAAGCAATAGAGAGGGGCGAAAGCTTGGAGGCTCTTGGCGCAACTTCTCTTCCTCTAACATCCAGCTGCAAGCACAGGTCTTCTTCTCCTCCTCTTGGCGCAAGAAGGACTTGGACTTGGCGACTACTTCTCCTCTCCTTCTTCTTGGCGCATACACCTTGGAGGTAGAGCAGAGTTGAAGAGGGAGAACATAAGGCTTGAATCTTCTTCCCGAGGCTAGCACCAAGCGCGGAAGAAGAGAGCTCGAGGAGTCCGTGTGTGTGATACTGCAGAGGGCGAAGACGTGGGCACCTATCTCAACATCGACATCTCTTTGCTCGCTTAAGGTATTTTCTATCACATCGTGTTGATCCCCTCGCTTGACGATCCGCACTGGGTTTTTGGGACTGGCCTATTTCGGGGACATTCTTCCGCTGTGCAATGTCTATAACTCTGAAAAATTGTAAAATGTCCCCGGGGTTTCCCAACATCTGGATATGCTGGTGGCATAGGATGGTGACGGGAAAGGAGTAGCTAGTGTAGAGGAGGCGTCAGAGGTGTCGGCAGCGAAGAAGTGCAGTCGGCAGCGATAGAACTACAAGTGGTGGCAGGATTCGAAGCAGTAGCGGATTGGCAATAGGAGGCACGGATCGACACCGGAAACTTGGGGGAAAGAGTTGCCGGAGGAAGGAGAAGACGGTGGAGGGTCGCCGGCGGTCGATTGGGTGCTTGAGGTGACAGATCGGTGCGGCGGTGGCAGCTAGGGTTCCATGCTCGAGTATGTAGGCGGGTGTGTACGCTGCGCACCTTTAAAACGAAACTTTGCACGGCCATGTATCGGTACACAGCCCGGCCCATGCAAGTCTCAGCGCAAAACGAATCCAATCTTCACTTACTCCGCATGGGTGCGCCCATGCATGGCTCGGCGCGGAGTGGACGTGAAAGTCACCTATGCGTCATGGTCGTGCGTCTCTGCACACCCCTGCCCGTGAATGCTTTAGCTCTCTTCATAGACAAGTCTGACAAGTCATGCACGGCCGTGCATGGATGCACGGGTGCAACCGTGCATGGCTCGCAGGTACCTAAAAAATTTTAGAAAAATTACCATTAGTAGGGTACAGCCTAGAAAGCATAAATATGAAAGAAAATCTGAAAAACTACAAAGACTAAATGACGAAAATAAATAAGAAAGAAAGTAAACAAGAGGTTGGGTTGCCTTCCAACAAGCGCTTCTTTAAGGTCACTAGCTTGACCAGCGTGATGCTTATGGTACGTCTGGTGTAGCAGAGGTGAAGAAAGTGGCGTGGAGCCTCTGCTTTCGTTGTTGTCCATGAATTGCACCTATTAAAATAAGCACAAGATATAAAAGTTCCTTTATAACAGTTTTGACAGAACATGGAACAATAAATTGATAAAACATGTCAGTCCTCTTAGAATCAATGAAAATATCATCCTCAAACACTCCCAATGTTCTCTCCTTCAATTTAGCTTCAGTGACATCTTCAGTTTGAATCATCATAGCCACCATCTCATCCTCTCTTAGGCCAATTGAGACGGTGGGCCTATCTTCAAAATGTTCAGGAAAAGCTTCTAGGAGGAGTTCCAGCTTGCTTCTTGACTGTGCCAGTACCTTCCTTCACTACCGCTCTACTGATAGATTATTCCCATTAATGCTAAAATTCATCATCCTATGTGGGACATCAATTATGGCTCCGATTGCAGCAAGGAATGGCCTACCCAATATTGAAGGTCAAACCCTAGTTCACATGCGCATCTAGGAGATCTTGCATAGGCGAAAAACTAGGTTTGATAGGATCGAGAGGCAAGATAATATGAGCAACCATAAAAATGCGTTACCATTGCCATTGATCGAGTGGCGACTTGGAAGAAGAAAGGGCGAGCGGCTCTTCTCCAAAGGAAATCGCACACAAGAAGATGATGACTTCTTCCTTGTATTCCTTGTGCTAGCAAAGATCCAAGGAGTCCTAGATCGTGTTTGAGGAGATGTCTTTTTTCCTTTTGCTGGCCGAACTTCCTCTTGTCGTGAAGATCATCCACACGAGAGGAGAGGGGGCGAGAGAGAGATAGGCGTTCGAACGTGGGGGCGTTTTCTCAAAGAAAACGGCTTCCAAAAATAGTAAGTCCATAACCCCATGTTTAACTCCACTTGAAGCCATCGATAACTCCTCTCTCAATTGAACCATGCGTTCACCAAGTGAACCGGTTCAATTCTATTTGGTTCAAAGACCAAATCGAACCCACCATGGTCTTGATCTCTTTAAATCAAATGGTTCAAGATCTAACCACACATCTCTCGACCCTCTTGATCTCTATGATCAAGCATCAATTCTCTCGATCGAAGCTTACCGATCTCAAGCCCTAATCAATCAAACATGATCAGACCAGATCTCACTTCCAATCAGAGTTTAAATTCCTTTAAACTGAACCAGAACAATTCAGTCGACACGATCTGACACAAGTAAGCCATATCATCAAATTGTGCGACCCTAAGGGTTTCCTTCAATGTCGGTAACGATAACTTACGTTATCACGATCAGAGAGGGGTATCTAGCAACACATCACTGTCTCCCGATATGAAGGAAAGGGTCTTCCAAGACTACACCCAAACCATAGCACAAGTGTGAATCCAATTCACTCGGCATACATGTTCCCTTTGCCACTGGACGTTCTCATTGGACAAGCCTGTCAAGCCTGTAATTCCAACATGATGAGAATGGTTAGATTAGATGATCATAGTCATCTGGGTATGGCCATACACTTTCTCAACCATCTCATCCAGGGAGCCCTTTAGAACATCACACTCCAACTAGGAGAGGCAATCCTATATCTATCACCAGTGTCCTAACATGAGTCATGCCCACCATCCAAGATAATCCTTAACCATTATCTTTCAAATGATATTGAACTACCTCAAAACAATGCCAATCATCATTTAGAAACACAAGTGATCTCAAGTCAGAGGGAGTATACCACTTGCTTGCTTATAAGGATTTATTCACATTGTGACAAACAATTGAATATCCTAAGTAGGGTCAGTCCAGTACATCCAATGCACCTATGCGTCTAAATCTTATTCCATGCTCGAAGCATCCTATAAGATTAGAACACATATTAGTCTCAATCATATCAAGGCTGTCTCATGTTCACCAAGATATCTCGACTAAGGACAATACTGCATGTCAGCCAAGCTGAAACACCAATGAGACATTATTCAGAAGTATACATACAGCAGCAGATAATGTAACAATCTGAATAACAACAATTGCCTTTATAAACATATACATAGTTTATACATGATACTGATAACAGCCCAAGGCCTCAAACATTAGCCTTAAGGGCATACCCCAACAAATATAAGAGGAAAGGTAGAGTTCTCAGCCATATCTAAAATCACAAAATCTACCGGAACAGAAAATCCTTTAATTTGCAGCGGCACATTCTCAGCAATCCCAAGCGGGTGAAGTTTAGAGTTGTTTGCAAATTGGAGAACCTTATATGTTGATTTGAGATTTCCCAAGTCCAACTTCTTGAAGGTAACAAATGACATGATGCTAACTCGAGAACCTAAATCTAAGAGTGCTCTATCGAATGAAGTGTTGTCGATCATGCATGGTATATCAAAACTACCAGGGTTGTCGAATTTGAGATGTGACTAATTAGGCATACAATCTGTAGAGTTGTCAGTGATAACCATTATCTTCTCGATGACTGGTGTTTCAGGAGCTTCCGGATGAGGCTTCTCTTTCTGGCTTTCAAACTCTTTTCTTTCATTCTCATGGCTCTCAGCTTCAGAGTCCTTTAATTGCTTATCACCACTTGTTATGACGGCATTGCATTGGTCCCTCGGATTTTCTTCAGGTTGAGCTGGAAGCATTCCTGGGGTTCTAGAGGATGAACTGGTTCGCTGGTCCAGTTGTGTAATCCGGTTCTCCATCATTTTTGAATGTGTGGACATTGAGTCCACTTTCATATTCAGCTATCGAATCTGCTCATTTATATTATCAGTGTGCTTCATTTGATTTGCCATAAAACTCTCCAACATCAACTCTACTCTAGATTTTTAGGGAGGATCTAGCTGTCTTTTATTAGCGGATGGATGTTGTATTCCAGGAGGAGGCCTGAAATTAGAAGAAGAATTTGGAATAGCAAAATTTGCAGGAGGAACTTGCCCTTGGTTAAGCCTGTAGGAGAAATTCGGGTGATTTCTCCATCCCGGATTATGTGTTCGGGTAGGGGTCGTTCTGATTCCTAAAGTTCCCAATAGCGTTGACTTGTTCAGATGAGGTGCTCAAGATGTGGCAATCATCAGAAGAATGTCCTGTCACTCCACAAATATCACAAGTCCTGGAGTTAGAAGTAGAAACATTAATAGAATCAAGCTTAGAAGAAAGTGAATCTACTTTTGCTACTAGGGAATTAATCATGTTCATATCAAACTTTCCTGAATTTTGAACTGGCTGGCTCCTCTCTCCTGACCACTAATAGTGATTGAGGGCCATGTCCTCATTTAACTCTATAGCATCATCATAATTTTTGTTCATCAGTGCCCCACCACCAGCAGCATCTAAAAAAAGTCTAGTCTAATATAATAAACCACTGTAAAAAGTATGATGGTCACCCATTTCTGTAGACCATGGTGTGAGCACATCCTCAATAGTTCTTTGAACCGGTCCCACGCTTCATAAAGGGACTCTCCATCTCGTTGGGCAAAGTTGGTGATTTGATTTCTGAGTTGGGCGGTCTTACTCGGTGGGAAATATTTTGACAAGAAGGCCTATGACAGTTGTTCCCACATTGTGATAGATCCTTGCAGTGAAGATTGCAACCATGCCCTGGCTCGGTCCTTGAGAGAAAAAAGGAAAAGCCTTAGCTTAATAGCATCAGGGGGAGCACCATTAATTTTCAGAGTGTCGCGGTATTCTAGAAAAATAGAAAGATGTAGGTTAGGGTCATTAGTGGCTGCTCCACTAAATTGATTCTGTTGCACCATTTGTACAAGGGACGGTTTAATCTCAAAGTTGTTAGCTTCGATAGCCGGTCGTGATATGCTCGAGTGCACACCAAAGATGGTGGGTGCTACAAAGTCCTTCAGACAGCGGTTAGCCTTCATTGTTCGGTCGTCAGAAAATTATCCTTCAAGCTTAAGTCTCTTCAGATTCCTTCGAACCAAACGAAAGGTACGCTCTATCTTCGGGTCTACAGGTACAAGTTTTCCTGTTAAAACAATATTCCTGGGCATAAACAAGTACCTTAACAAAAGAGATTAGTAGCACCAGCACCAAATAAAAACTACAATTAAAAAGAAAAATAGCTAAAAGTAACTAAACAGTGAATAAATAGAATGAAAATAAGAGAAAATCTAACTAAACATAATCTATTAATCTCCTGATCGTGTTACTATTGGCAACCTAGTCCCCAGCAACGGTGCCAAAAACATGATAGGTGCGTACCGCAAGTGCACAGTCTATCGCGTAATAAAAAGTATCGATCCCACGAGGACTAGGGGTCAAATACTTACTGATCAGTTAACTAATAGCTAGGCAATCAAATAAGCGTAGGAGTGTCACTAGATTCCTAATGCAAGAAAATAAGCTAATGCTAGTAAAGAGCAAATAAAACAGAAAGCAAGCAATCGGGGTTTGAGATCTTTGAGAGAAGATCGGGGTTTTAGGTTTCACCACACTGAAGTATGAAAGAAAGTTAATGATGATATTTTAAATAAGTTTTACCTATGTTCTTAAGGTAATCCTTCCTAAGGTACAAACGCGCTCTTCCTCCCTCTTAGGACACGGTCCGGTATCTAACTTAACCCAAGTCTCCTACTCTCGTGGCTTACTAGGTTAAGTAGACCCAATGGGTTCTGTGAAGAATCAGGGTTCCTCGGGTTATTTCGACAAGTCTCGTTGCCGAAATCACCAATCCAATCTAAGGGGATTCGACGATTGTGGTTCACCTCTCAATCCTTTCCACAATGTCTAAAACATAAATATGTATGGCCAGTACATAATGATGAAGGATGGAAATCCTAGCCCAAGAATCACCTTAGGTATGTGGCTCTAAGCGCAAGTATTAGTAAAAGATGGAAAGAATGTACCTAGGAACCCCTAGGGGAAGGGGCTGACCCCTTCTTAACCCTTCAGATGATGACTGAGATGAAGAGTGTTCCGGATGCTGATTTGAGTGTTCTTCAATGATGCCGAATCCAGCCCAGGAGATGATTCGATGAAGGCAGTTGAACTCAGCAATGGAACAGTAGCGCTGAAAGTAGTGGAGGATGCTAGTCGGTAAGATGCAGGCAGGGAAGATTGAAGAACCGAGAGACACAGGGGAGCAAGCTCAACCCCAAGAGGAGCAAGCTCGACTCTTCCACACGCTAACACAAGGTTTACCAAATTCAGAATTTTCAAAACTAAGTGCAAGAGTGAACAACGCTCGCTTAAAACCTTTCCTCCCAACATAGAAACAACCCTTGGCATTCTGAAACAACCCTTGGTATTCTTCACTTGCTGGCGCCCCTTGTTTTGGTCTGAAACAACCCTTGGTATTCTTCACATGCTGGCGCCTTCTCGTTTTGGTCTATTCTGATAGGCTATTGTGGTCGGTCCTTGCGCTGAGTTGGACATGGATATTTGCGCAAGCTATCTTCAATTTATCTTGATGGCTGACCTGGTTTTGGATTGAGTATTTCTTGGGATCTCCATGATGCTCCATTTTGGATTGAATGCGTCATGGGATCTCCATTTGATTTTGGGATTGAACATTTCATGGGGTCTCCATTTGATTTTGGGATTGAACATTTCATGGGGTCTCCATTTGAATATTTCTTGGGATCTCCATTTGATTTTGGATTGAAAGCGTCATGGGATCTCCAAGGGTTTGACTGAATGAGGTGGATGAACTTGGATGGAGTTGCTGGACATGAACTCGAGTTAACTTTGGGCTGGTGTGTTGAAGTTGACACTTGAGCTGAGTCTGATCACGAACCAGCTTGTCTTTGACATTGCCTTTTCTCAATGGGCTGATTGGAGCGGAACTTTCATTATGCCAAGGTCACTTCAGGGTTGGGAGGTTAGGTGCAGCATGTGCAATACAGGTGTGCATGAACCTAGACTATGACAACCTAGCACAACCACTACAAAATTACATAAAGACTTCAAAGTAAATCTAGGCTAGTCCCCGAAACAGGCCAGTCCCAAAAACCCAGAAGATCGAGTCTTGCGAGGAGATCGACACGGTGAGTAGGAGATGATACCTTGATGCAAATTAAGTGATACGATGTAGGCACCCAAATGTGTGCCCTCTGCAGTCTCGCACATAGCTGAACCTCTAATCCTCTTCTTCCACGCCCGGTGCTAGCCTCGGGAAGAAGATCCTCGCCTTTGGGAGACTTCCTCAATCACTTGCGCCAACTCCAGAGGAGATTCCAAGGAGAGGAGGTAGAGCTTCGTCGGAGTCCAACTCTTGAAGCACTCCACCAAGATCCGAACCGGAATCAACCGAAGCCAAAGTCCAACTTTGGAGAGGAGGGCGCCAAGGAACTTCCAAAGTTCCGAACTCACTAGAGCGAAGAGGAGAGGCAATGGGCGAGCATCCCTCTCCCTCTTTCTAGGAGTGGCAACAAAGGGGACAAGGGTGCAAGAGTTCAAGAAGTTGTGACGAGGAGGGAGGAAGGGGTTTTATATACCCATGAATAGGTGCACCTCTTCACTAGTGAAGAGGCACAACTCTTCATGAAGAGACACACCTCTTCAAGAGGTAAAACCCATTTCGCCCACTCCAAGTGCCATACGCCCAAGTACATTCACCCACTCCAAGTGAGCAGCTCCAAGCTTCTCATGTTGGGAAACCCCGGGGACATTTTACAATTTTCAGAGTTATAGACATACATTTTTCGCAGCGGAAGAATGTCCCCGAAACAGGCCGGTCCCAAAAACCCAGTGAAGATCGCAAGCAAGGGAGTCGACACGATGAGTTAGTAAGTACCTTAGGAGCAATATGGAGCGATGCCGATGTAGGCGTCCAAGTGTGCGCCCTCTGTAGTCTCGCACACACGGATCTCTTGAGTTCTCTTCTTCCACACTCGGTGTTAGCCTCGGGAAGAAGATCCAAGCCTTAGGAAGATGTTTTATTTCTCTTGCGCCACCTAGAGAAAAGATGCGCCAAGTGAAGAGGGAAAACTACCCAAGCCGCCAAGCCCTAGATCTCTTTGCGCCAAGAGGAAAGGAAGAGGCTTGCGGTTATGGAAGATGCGCCCTTGCTCCAAGCACTCGCCCCTCTCCTTGTGTTCACACCTTCAAGGATTGATTACTCACAAGAGGGGGCGACTAGGGTCACATTTATAGGGCAAGAGGCGGTTAGGGTAATGGCTAGGATCATGACAAGTGTAGGGCTAGGATGAGGAGGTTTGAGACAAGGAAAGTCTCCAAGACATTTCCATAATTCTCATTCAACCTTTCCTTTTGTTCCCACGCCTTTCCTTGTGCGCCAAGGCCTTGCCTTGCACCTCAAGCCATGCCATAGAGGCATTCATTCCATCCTAGCAAGAGAAGGGGAGGCGCCCTTTACTTCCATAATGAAGCAAAGGCGCCAACATGACCCCATTATGCCCCTAGGCGCTTAATGGTTCATGTTTCTCCCCATTATACCCTTTTAGCCTCTCATCTCTTCATGAGAACTTGTCATTGGGCCTCATTGGATAATGAGCTAGCCCAAACTTCATTACATGGGTTGATTAAGCACTTGGATCCAATCCAATGCAACCCTAATCCAAATGTGACCAACCATGGTCAAATACGGGTCAACCTGCCAAAAATGAAGTTTGGCTCCAATAACATTCTTCCATCTCATCAGGCCCATTGGCGCTGATGAAATCTCCCAATTAGATCCGAGTTATCCAATAACTCGATCATAAGGCTTCCCGATCAATACGAGAACTCAAGTATCAAGGTGTGCGACCCTGTAGGTTCCTCTGACGCTGGCAGTGCTGACCAGAGGTCATCACAAGCAGTGAGTGGCACCTAGCAGTGCATCGCTGCTACCCAGGTCGTTGGAATGGATATCGACATCGACATCCCCATCATCGCAACTAGGTACAGATGCATTACAGTCTCTTTACCGTACTGATATCCGATTGGACAAGTGTGTCACCACTTGTTTTCATCCAATCACATGGCTATGACTAAAACAGGTTCTGACCTGGGTATGGCCATATACTCTCAGTCATAGAACCATAAAGGAGCTCCATGGATATCATACTTCCCTAGGGAAGGGGCAAATCCTATGTCTGTCCATTGATCTTCTCATATGGGTCGTGACATGCTCAATAACAGCCGTTATGACCTCCCAGCTACGGCAAGGTGTTAGGTTGTATCAAAGCAAGTCCCTAACCATATAGAATGATCAATGACCTCAAGTCAAGGGATCAATGCATCTCCTGTCCCTTATGAGGATAACTCATGACACCAAGTCATAGCCTCATAGCGGGTCTATCCAGTATATCCTCCAATGATATACCCATGTGTCTGCGTTAGCACCGCGTGCCTAACCAGCCCACATACCAGTCTCTCAAGTACCAGAGCTGTCCCATATCCACTTATGTACATTGACTGGGGACAATCATTTGAGCACAGATCCAATCTGTCTCCAGGGACATTATCATGTAAGTACACAATCGCAGGTGTAGTCAAACAATGATAACGACAATGCCAGAATGATATATAAATATCAATGTCAAGTAGTACATAAGTTGACCAAAACTAGGTCCTAGGGCATATACACCAACAATCTCCCAGTTGCACTAAGACCTAGAAGTTGAGGAATCTCAACCCCATATCTCTAGCGTGACCATCATGCTTCTGCTGCACCAAAGCCATGGTCAATGGGTCTGCCAGATTGTTCTCTGTGTCTACTCTGCTAATCTTGACATCACCTCTGTCAATGATCTCTCCGATCAGGTGAAATCTTCTGAGTATGTGTTTGGATCTTTGATGAGACCATGGTTCCTTGGCTTGTGCAATTGCTCCATTGTTGTCACAGTAGAGTTCAATGGGATCCATTGCACTAGGTACCACTTGAAGATCACATAAGAACTTCCTTATCCAAACAGCTTCCTTGGCTGCCTCAGAAGCAGCCACATACTTAGCTTCGGTTGTAGAATCTGCTATGGTGGATTGCTTGAAGCTCTTCCAACATACAGCGCCTCCATTTATCTTGAACACATAGCCGGCCTGCGATCTAAAGTCGTCAGGGTCAGACTGGAACGATGCGTCAGTATAGCCCTGCATACTGAGCTCTTCCTGTCCCCCATAGACCAAGAACAAATCCTTAGTTCTTCTCAGATATTTTAGGATGTTCTTTACAGCCACCCAGTGCTGTAGACCTGGATTGGATTGGTATCGGCTGGTTATGCTTACAGCATATGCTACATCTGGTCTAGTACATAACATTGCATACATGATCGATCCTACTGCCGAAGCATAAGGAATTCGACTCATGTCATCCCTCTCAGCCTGTGTTGTAGGACACTGGCTCTTTGAGAGAGTAAGGTCATGTCTCACTGGAAGGTATCCTTTCTTGGATTGCTCCATGTAGAACCTCTCCAGTACCTTATCAATATAAGTACTTTGACTAAGGGCCAGAAGCCTCTTGGATCTATCCCGGTAGATCCTCACGCCTAGAATATAGGCGCCCTCCCCTAAGTCTTTCATCTTGAAACACTTCGCCAACCATGTCTTCACAGCTTGAAGACTAGGGATGTCGTTTCCGATGAGCAGTATGTCATCAACATACAAGACCAGAAAAATCACCAAGCTCCCACTGAATTTTCTGTATACACAGGCGTCATCTTCGCTTTTGATAAAGCCATAATCTCTCACGGCCTCATCAAATCGAAGATTCCAACCTCGAGATGCTTGCTTTAATCCATAAATGGACCTCTTTAGCCTGCAGACCTTATTAGCCTCTGCAGGATGGATGAAGCCATCAGGTTGTGACATATACACATCCTCAGTCAGCTTCCAGTTAAGGAACGTTGTCTTCACATCCATCTGCCATATCTCATAGTCATGATATGCAGCTATAGCAAGCAGAATCCGAATGGATTTAATCATGGTAACCGGCAAGAAGGTTTCATCATAGTCCACCCCGTGGACTTGTTTAAATCTTTTAGCCACTAGTCTACCCTTATAGGTAACTATTTTGCCATCCATGTCTATCTTCTTCTTGAAGACCCATTTACACCCTATGGGTTTTACCCCATCAGGCAGCTCAACCAAATCCCAGACTTGGTTAGCCGACATGGAATCCATCTCGGATCTCATGGCGTCAAGCCATCTCTCGGAGTCCGGTCCACTGACCGCCTCATCATAGGTTCTAGGTTCATCCTCAATGATGAAGATCCCATCATGTTGGGTCGGTAGCGACCCATATCTTTCAGGTGCACAACGAATTCTCCCAGACCTAAGCGGAACCTATGTCTGAGCCTCAGGTTGCCTAGCAACCGGTGCAGGTGGCTTAGATTCCATCTCTTTGTCTTGTGCTTGCACTTGGACCTCATCCAAGTCAAACTTCCTCCCACTAACTTCTTTCATAAGAAATTCTTTCTCTAGAAAGACAGCACCCCGAGCAACAAAAACTTTGTTCTCGGTTGGGACATAGAAGTAGTATCCTTTAGTTTCCTTAGGATACCCCACAAACACACACTTATCAGATCTAGGTTCTAGCTTGCTAGAATCCTGACGTTTGACATAAGCCTCACATCCCCAAATCCTGATAAACGTGAGATTAGGGTGTCTCCCACTCCACACCTCGTATGGTATTTTGGAGACACTCTTAGATGGAACATTATTCAGTATCAGAGAAGCTGTTTCTAGTGCATTCCCCCAGAATGATGAAGGTAGAGTTGCATGACTCATCATGGATCGAACCATATCCAATAAAGTTCGATTTCTCCTTTCAGACACACCATTCCATTGAGGTGTTCCAGGAGGAGTGAGTTGGGATATGATCCCACACTCTCTCAGATAGTCAAAGAACTCACCACTCAGGTATTCTCCACCTCGATCTGATCGAAGAGCTTTAATGGATCTTCCAAGCTGGTTCTCTACTTCATTCTTGAACTCCTTGAATTTCTCAAAGGATTCAGATTTATGTCTCATTAAGTAGACATAACCATACCTACTGAAGTCATCAGTGAAGGTAATGAAGTAGTTGTACCCTCCTCTGGCTTGTTTATTGAAGGGCCCACATACATCAGTATGTATGAGATCCAATAAACCTTCTGCCCTCTCACCAATCTTGGTGAAGGGCGCCTTTGTCATCTTCCCTAATAAACACGGTTCACAAGTATCAAATTCCTCC
This sequence comes from Costus lasius, assembly GCA_027563935.2. Taxonomy (NCBI): domain Eukaryota; kingdom Viridiplantae; phylum Streptophyta; class Magnoliopsida; order Zingiberales; family Costaceae; genus Costus; species Costus lasius. Next base: position 31,361,238 of record CM050449.1, on the reverse strand, counting down.
AAGGATCTTGAATCTAACAATCCATTTACATGGAGTTGTTGGATGCGATTCTTGTTTATATGGGCTAATCGACAGTGCCATAGGAAAGCACCAACTGAACCACTCAGTTTGGTCCTCTTATTGCTTATGTTACAAACAGAACTTTCCATATCCAAGATATACAGACCATTGCATAAAGTACCCTTCCCATAGAACATATTTGCAAATGAAAAAGAATAGGAGTTCTTATTTATTTCAAATTTAAATCCTTTCCCTGCCAAGCAAGGAATGGATACAATGTTCTTTGTTAGCGAAGGTACACAAAAGCAATTATCTAGTTCTAATTGAAGTCCAGAAGGCAAGGAGAGAGTCAAAATGCCTACAGCAACAGCAGCAACCTGTGCCCCGTTTCCAACGCGTAGGTCAATCTCTCCAAGCCGCACCGATCTACTTTTCTTGAGCCCCTGCATATTTGTACAAATATGAGCTCCACATGCGGTATCCAATACCCATGACATAGAAGTAGAAAGATTGACTTCTGTAACATAAATACCTGAGCATGAAGACGAAGCCTTGCCTCTCTTCTTCTGATTTTGAAGTCGTACTATGTCCTTTATCATGTGAGGTGGTCCTCCACATGAGTAGCACTTATTATTCCTGACTCTTTCCATCTTTGTTTTCAATGTATTAGTTAAGCCTTTGGGCTTAACACACTGAATGTCTACTTTAGGAGGGTTGAGCTCAACCAATGCATCAAAGAGCTGCCTTAGACTAGAAATAATTTCAGAGGCACTCTTAGATTCATATTGCCCTCTTAGCTCGGGCGACATGTTGGTTAGCATCAATTGGGCAACCTCCAAAGTATCAGCTTGATGCTTATCATAAGCATCCTTCTCAGCCGCTGAGGCCAAGCATGGAAATAGCTCAGGAATTGGCTTCTTAAGGACATATAGCTTCCTCTCGAGCTTGAGCACAATTCTCAAGTTCATATACCAATCCTTTAAGTTGGATCCAACCAACTTATCCCTTTCTAGGGTAGATCGTAGTGACCATCTGCCATTGTTCACAGCCATTGTTCTACAACAACCAAGAAATAGCAGATTAGTACTACTTCGAGTCATTTAAACTGGACTTGTTTTAAATGACCATGGCTCCCACTATTTTAAACTCGAATTGACAACCCACAAAGTCAATCGGGAAGTCAAAAACTTCATAGTGAGATGGGATCCTTATTTCACATGAGGCTTCGGGTCCCACGAGGGTGGGATGAGATGCACAAAGTAACCCATGCTTCCTAAGGTGGGCGCGCCGACCGGTTGCTCCAAGCAACTCCCCTTGTTGAGACAGTCTGGGCATTTCATGTCCAGCGAGGGCTGGATACAACATGAAACCTTTACCTCTCAACGATGCCTCTAGACTTTCACCATGTGCCCAGCACATGTGAACTTCTAGTCAAGTCCATTCCTAACCGTTATGCCCAGGGCCAACGAGTTTCCTTGCGAAGGCACGCCCAGGTTAAAACTGGACTGGGGAAACCATTGCCACCACGCACTTTCTAAAGATAAGTGGGTGTGTCCCACGAGGGTGGGAAACAATTCACAACTCCACTGATCGATAGCTTAGTGAGGGCTACGCGTTAGAAGGCTACCAGACTTGATATTTTAATTGAGGGTTTTGTTTAAGGTCTCATCATCTCAGTTTTATCTTATGTCTATCATTACAGGCATGCAATCCTATGGTGATAACATAACGATAAAACATTTCAGGCATGCTTCTGCGGATAATAATAAAAGCAGTAAAGGATGATGTGATCATATCCTATACAAGACATTGAACCAATCCATGCCATGAAATAGGTTCAACTCTTGTCCTAGAACTCAAGCCCCAAAAACTAGACCTAGCCTAGCCGACCTCTAGCTTGAACTTCAAGGTTGGCTCCAAGGTCCTTCTCTCATGGTTTAGCTCTCAAACCGTAGAGGAATACTTTCGAAGTTCCCCATAGGTTCGGCCAATGCCATGGTCTTCCTGAAGGTCCCCTTCAAGGGGGAGCGAAACCCAAGATAGGCGCAGATGGAGTTTTCATGCAGCGGAAGGGGGTTTCTAGGATCTTTACACATTATATGATCAACTTATATGCAATTGCAAACAAGAATCAAGGAATCGATTCTTACCAAAGCCATTGCTTGGATGGTGTCTAGGAAGAAGAGACTCAAGCGCTTCTCCTCCAAATGGTACGCACACAAAATGATGTCGCCTACTCCCTTAGTGCTCCTTGTGCTAGTAAGGTTCTAAGGAGTTCTTTGCGTGGAGGAGATGAGATCTCTTGGTGCTTGCCGAAAGCCTTCTCTACACTCGTCGAGAGAGTCGTCACACGAGAGCAAGAAACGTCAAGCGGTGATGAGAGGCGATAAGAGAAAAACGTTCCTCATGAACGTGGAGGGGTTGCAAAAACTTTCCAAAAATAACAACCCATTATTTCTCAAGCGTTATGCGTTCACTTCAAGTGAACCGAACGCAACTCCTCTTCACCCTTTGAACCTTTGAACCAAGCGCTCACATGATGAGCCGGTTCAATTGAATTTGGTTCAAGACCAAATTAAATCAGCCCAAGCCATGGTCGATCTCATTGAACCTAAAGGTTCAAGATCTAACCATTGATCTCTCGATGCTCTTGATCTCACTGATCTAGCATCAAATCTCTCGATCGAAGCTTACCGATCTCAAGCCCTAATGAATCAAACATGATCAGACCAGATCTCACTTACAATCAGAGTTTAAACTCCTTTAAACTGAACCAAAACAATTCAGTCCACACGATCTGACTTAAGTAAGCCATATCATCAAATTGTGCGACCCTGAGGGTTTCCTTTAAATGTCGGTAACGATAACTTATGTTATCACGATCAGTGAGGGGTATCTAGCAACACATCACTGTCTCCCGATATAAAGGAAAGAGTCTTCCAAGACTACACCCAAACCACAGCACAAGTGTGAATCCACTTCACTAGGCATACATGTTTCCTTTGCCACTGGATGTTCTTATTGGACAAGCATGTCAAGCCTGTAACTCCAATATGATGAGCATGATTAGATCAGATGAACATAGTCACCTGGGTATGGCCATACACTTTCTCAATCATCTCATTCAGGGGGGCCCCTTTAGAACATCACACTCCAATCAAGGAGACGGCAATCCTATATCTATCACTAGTGCCCTAACATGACTCATGATCATTATCCAAGATAGTCTATAACCATTATGTTTCAAATGATATTGAACTACCTCAAAACAATGACAATCATCATTTAGAAACACAAGTGATCTCAAGTCAGAGGACATGTGCCAGTTGTTGCAAACAAGGATTATTCACATTGTGACAAGCAATTGAATATCCTAGTAGGGTCTGTCCAGTACATCCAATGTACCCATGAGTCTACCTCTTATTCTATGCTCGAAGCATCCTATAAGATTAGAACACATATTAGTCTCAATCATATCAAGGCTGTCTCATGTTCACCAAGATATCTCGACTAAGGACATTACATCATGTCAGCCTAGCTGAACAGTATTGAGACATTATTCAGAAGTACACTTATTGCAGTAGACAATGTAACAAACTGAATAACAACCATTGCCTTTATAAACATAAGAGTTTATACATGGTACTGAAAGAATCCCAAGGCCTCAAACATTAGCCTTAAGGGCATACCCCAACAATCTCCCACTTGCACTTAATCTAATGGTTGAGAAATCTCAAACCCATGTTATTACAGTGCTTCTCATGCTTCTGCTGCGCCAGAGGCTTGGTAAGCGGGTCAGCCAGATTGTCATCTGTATGAACCTTGCAGATTTTGATCTCACCACGATCAATGATCTCCCGGATCAAGTGAAACCGTCTCTGTATGTGCTTGGACTTCTGGTGCGACCGTGGTTCCTTTGCTTGTGCGATTGCTCCAGTGTTATCACAGAAGATAACCAAAGGATCTGCACTCGAAGGAACAACACCAAGTTCCTGAATGAACTTACGAATCCATACTGCCTCCTTAGATGCTTCTGAGGCTGCAACATACTCGGCTTCTGTTGTAGAATCAGCAACAATAGACTGTTTGAAACTTTTCCACACCACTGCTCCACCATTCAAGCTAAAAACATAGCCTGATTGCGATCGGAAATCATCCTGGTCCGATTGGAACGAAGCGTCAGTATATCCTTCTATACTAAGTTCTTCCTGACCACCATATACCAAGAACATATCTTTGGTCCTCCGCAGATATTTTAAAATGTTCTTGACCGCAATCCAGTGCGCCTGACCTGGATTACTTTGGAATCGACTGGTCACGCTTAACCCGTAAGCGACGTCTGGGCGAGTACACAACATCGCATACATAATGGACCCAATAGCCGAAGCATAAGGCGTATTGTCCATTTCATCTTTCTCAGTCTGTGTTTGTGGACACTAACTCTTTGAAAGATTCAGACCATGTCTGACTGGAAGATATCCTCTTTTAGAATTCTCTAAATGGAATCTCTCCAGGACTTTATCGATGTAAGTACTCTGGCACAGCCCGAGAAGCCTCTTAGATCTATCTCTGTAGATCTTCACACCTAATACATAGGCTGCTTCTCCTAGATCTTTCATCTGGAAACATTTTCTTAACCATGCTTTGACAGCATGCAGTTCAGGAATATCGTTTCCAATGATTAAGATATCATCGACGTAGAGGACTAGGAAAGTAATCACGCTCCCACTAAACCTCTTATATACACATGGGTCATCTTCATTCTTGATGAAACCAAATTCACATATTGATTCATCAAAACGAATATTCCAGCTTCTAGATGCTTGCTTAAGTCCATAAATAGACTTCTTTAACTTGCATATTTTATGACGATCTGATGGATTAGTGAATCCTTCAGGTTGTGTCATATACACATCCTCATTCAGTTTTCCATTAAGGAAAGCGGTCTTCACATCCATTTGCCAGATCTCATAATCATAATATGCTGCTATCGCGAAAAGAATCCGAATAGACTTGAACATGGCTACAGGAGAGAAAGTTTCATCATAATCTATCCCGTAGATTTGTTTGAAACCTTTCGCAACTAGCCTGCCTTTATAGGTAACCACGTTACCATCCATGTCAATCTTCTTCTTGAAGATCCATTTACAGCCTATAGGGATTACTCCCGGAGGCGGATCAACCAAATCCCAGACTTGGTTATCTGACATGGAGTCCATCTCGGCTCGCATAGCTTCAAGCCATCTAGCTGACTCCGGTCCACTAACCGCATCCGCAAAAGTGAGGGGTTCATCATGATCAATGATGTAGAATCCGTCATAGCGCTCAGGCTGTCGACGGATCCTTCCCGATCTTCGCGGTTCCCGTGATATCTGAGCCTCAGGTTGTTCAATCACCTGTTCTACTGGCTCATGCTCATCCAACTGTGCTTGACTACTTTGTCCTTCCTGTGGATTCTCATCCAACTTTATTTCTCTCCCACTGGCCTCTTGCAGAAGAAACTCCTTCTCAAGAAAAATGGCCGTCCGAGCAACAAATACCTTGTTCTCTTTGGGATCGTAGAAATAATAACCCTTAGTTTCCTTAGGGTATCCGACAAAAATACATTTCTCAGATCTGCTCTCTAGTTTCCTAGAGGCAAGCTTTTTGACATAAGCCTCGCAACCCCAGATCTTAATAAATGTCAAGCTCGGCTGTTTCCCATACCATAACTCATATGGAGTCTTTGAAACTGCCTTGGATGGCACTCGGTTTAGTACCTTTGCAGCTGTTTCCAGTGCAAATCCCCAAAAGGAGTAAGGTAGAGCAGCCTGACTCATCATTGAACGAACCATTTCTAGTAAGGTTCTGTTCCTCCTCTCGGACACACCATTCCATTGCGGTGTTCCTGGCGGAGTGAGCTGTGAGATAATCCCACACTCCTTCAGATAGTCAGTAAACTCTCGACTTAGGTATTCACCACCTCGATCTGAGCGAAGTGCCTTGATATTTCGGCCTAGCTGATTCTGTACTTCATTTTTGAACTCTTTGAACTTGTCAAAAGATTCACTCTTATGTCTCATTAGATAGACATACCCATATCTACTGAAATCATCAGTAAAGGTAATGAAGTATGAATAGCCACCTCTGGCATGTTTACTAAATGGCCCACACACATCACTGTGTATAAGGTCAAGTAAACCTGAAGCCCTTTGACCTTTGTTAGGAAAAGGAGACTTCGTCATTTTACCCAATAAACAAGCTTTGCATGTATCAATCTCCTCATAGGAGAATGATCCCAGCAGTCCATGATCATGCAACCGCTTAATGCGTTTCTTGTTAATATGGCCTAAACGACTATGCCATAACAAGGTGCTGTCATCAGCATACTTGGCTTTCTTATTATCAATGTTTTGTATAGAACATTCCATGTCCAACATGAATAACCCATTGTTAATTGATCCAGTAGCATAAACAATATTATCATAAGTAAGAACACACTTTGAAATATTGCATTCAAAGGAAAATCCTTTCCTGACAAGAGCAGGAATAGAGATAATATTTTTCGTAATACTCGGAACAAAATAACAATTATCCAGTTCTAATACAAGTCCAGATGGTAATGAGATGTAATAAACCCCTACAGCAACAGCAGCAACCCGTGCCCCGTTTCCAACTCGTAGGTCCACCTCATGCTGTCCCACCTGTCTTCTTCTCTTGAGTTCCTGTACATTTGAACAAATGTGAACTCCACATGCAGTGTCCAACACCCATGAAATAGAAGAAGAAAACATGACCTCAGTCACAAAAATACCTGAGCCAGAAGCGATGCTTCCCTTCTTGTCTCCTTGGAGCGCTTTACAGTCCTTTTTCCAGTGACCCAGCTGGCCACAATGGAAACATCTGTATTCCTTCGACCGCTTAACCTTTTGTTTCAGAGCCTTATTGTAGTTCTTGACAGGGGCTTTGCCCTTCTTCCCCTTCTTCTTGTTCCTAGAAGGAAACATCAAGACAGAGGTTGAAGGCTTTCCCTTTAGAGTTTCCTCTGTAGTCAAGAGCATATTCAGCAACTCTGCCGGTGTACAGTCGATCTTGTTCATATTAAAATTAATAATGAACGGATCGAAAGAGGCCGGGAGAGACTGCAAAATAATATCTACAGCAAGCTCCTGATTGATGGTATGCCCCAGTTTCTCTAGAGCCTCTTTGTGCCCAATCATCTTGAGCACATGAGCTCCCACTGGACTCCCTTCAGCCAGTTTGCTCTGAAAGAAAAGCTTGGTCAAATTATAGCGTTCAGTCCTCGCCTGTGCAGCATATAGCATCTTGAGGTTTGCTATAATTTCTATAGCAGACATATCCTCATGCTGACGCTGCAGCTGTGGCGTCATAGACGCTAGCATCAGGCAAGCAACATCAATGCTATCATTGACATGCTTTTCATAGGCATCCCGAACCGCCCTTGCGGTGTTCGGAGCGGGTTGAGGCGGTATAGCCGTCTCGAGGACATACAGTTTCCTCTCAGCCTTAAGAACAATCTTAAGGTGTCCGTACCAGTCTGAGAAGTTTGGCCCAGCAAACTTCTCCCTTTCCAGTAGGGATTGCACATTGAAGCTCATGGTGTTCGTTGCTGCAGGAATCTACAACAATGCAAGAATAGCAAGGTCAGTATCAATGTTTAGAATCAATCCAGGACTTAAGAAAGATTCTTTTCTTACTATTTTATCTGACTGAAAAATCCAGCAAAACAGCCCGAAAGAGTAAAACTCTTTTAGTGAGATGAGATCCAGATTTCATACTTGGTCTCCGCGTCCCGCTTAGGCAAGATAAGATGCACAGAGAGTACAAGCACTAATTTCTGGTAGGCAGTCCCTGCCAATCGCCAACCCGTGCGATTCCCCTTCATCTGGGCAATCCAGCAGATTGTGCCAACTGAGTTGGTACAACACAGTCTCTGATCCCACAGATGGCTGCCTCCATATAGCTAACATATGCTCAGTATGTAGCCTACATGGTCAAGCTGACCTGACCTACTCCCTGGACCACCACGTGCTATGCTGAGCAACGAGAAGCGATAAATCCCTTCTCTGTAACACGCAGGTGAAATCGCACACCGTCTGAAGATAGATGGGCGTGCCCACTGAGTGGGTACAACACGGCCCCAACGATAGTCAGAACAGTGAGGTTTCGCGTCAGAAGGCTTACGTGCTTGATATTTGTAGCGTTGGATTTTAACGGTCTTTTATCTTCTTAACTATCATGCAAACCCTATGGTGATAGCAGAAGATAAACAAATCATGCACTTCTAATTATAAAAACGATAAGTAGAAAGCATGCTGATCTTATGTGGTAAAAGCCCATTAACCCTAAGTAAGACCTTAATTTTTAACTTAAGTCTTCACTTGAGCTCTCCATGGGTCTTTTGCATCACATCTGGCCCAGACCAGGGCCCAAGCGCCCTCTGCAGCTCAGGTGCGCCCACCAGGTAGATGCGCCTGTCATAGGGTCGAACCCTAGACCTCCCACCTGGTCAAGCCTCTGCCAAGTGTGTTCTGTGCACTTGTCTGATTAAATTACAATTTAATCTATCTAGACAAGTTTGACTCGCAGGTCAATTACACTTTATAAATTAAATGAAATGTGATGCGCAGATCACAATAAATATTAATTTATAATTTATTCCAGGCACGCAGGCCCCAGCACAGCACACATTAAATTGGGCATCCCACATAAGATTAAATAAACAAGCATATGCTTACAATCAACATGTGATCCATAGACAAAATAAAATTTTCAAAATCCCATTGAAATCAATTTTATTTTTCTTATGTGCCCTACCACCTTACAACGGTCCATTAATAGGGATCCACTCATCATAACTAGTCAGATCCACTGCCCTTGCATGCACCAAGTCCTAACTGACTTGAGTTGACCTAATGGTCAACCATGCATGCGCCAAGGGCTGAACAGCCTTCATGAGTTCTGGCAAGCGGGTGTGACCCCGGGCCTAACTCATGCGCGTTCAATGGTTGTCTCAACCAGACCTCGCTACACGCCCTTGATGCAGTCGACCTATAGCCACCTTATGCATGCGCATAGGTGCCATCTGGTCGACCCATCTAGGCTGTCAGATGGTCTGATCAGACTATTTGGATCCTTCCTAGAAGATGACTTCAACCCTACTAACCCGTCTAAGGGTTTATAGTAGGCGCCGCTTAGATTTAATGATAGTCGCGCATGTCATGAAGTTTTTGAGAAAAAACAACCAAGCGCAAACAACCATGCGCTAAGGAAACAAATATCAAGTTTTGGCATGTATAAGTTACATGTAAATCTCGCATGTAAAGAAGATCTAAGCATACAAGGATCACAAAAGGCTAAAGCAATCATAAAACATGCATAAAACCGCTCTGATACCAATTGAAGGTCCCCTTCAAGGGGGAGCGAAACCCTAGATAGGCGCAGATGGAGTTTTCATGCAGCGGAAGGGGGTTTCTAGGATCTTTACACATTATATGATCAACTTATATGCAATTGCAAACAAGAATCAAGGAATCGATTCTTACCAAAGCCATTGCTTGGATGGCGTCTAGGAAGAAGAGACTCAAGCGCTTCTCCTCCAAATGGTACGCACACAAAATGATGTCGCCTACTCCCTTAGTGCTCCTTGTGCTAGCAAGGTTCTAAGGAGTTCTTTGCGTGGAGGAGATGAGATCTCTTGGTGCTTGCCGAAAACCTTCTCTACACTCGTCGAGAGAGTCATCACACGAGAGCAAGAAACGTCAAGCGGTGATGAGAGGCGATAAGAGAAAAACATTCCTCATGAACGTGGAGGCGTTGCAAAAACTTTCCAAAAATAGCAACCCATTATTTCTCAAGCGTTATGCGTTCACTTCAAGTGAACCGAACGCAAATCCTCTTCACCCTTTGAACCTTTGAACCAAGCGCTCACATGATTAGCCGGTTCAATTGAATTTGGTTCAAGAACAAATTAAATCAGCCCAAGCCATGGTCGATCTCATTGAACCTAAAGGTTCAAGATCTAACCGTTGATCTCTCGATGCTCTTGATCTCGCTGATCTAGCATCAAATCTCTCGATCGAAGCTTACCGATCTCAAGCCCTAATCAATCAAACATGATCAGACCAGATCTCACTTACAATCAGAGTTTAAACTCCTTTAAACTGAACCAAAACAATTCAGTCCACACGATCTGACTTAAGTAAGCCATATCATCAAATTGTGCGACCCTGAGGGTTTCCTTTAAATGTCGGTAACGATAACTTACGTTATCACGATCAGTGAGGGGTATCTAGCAACACATCACTGTCTCCCGATATAAAGGAAAGAGTCTTCCAAGATTACACCCAAACCACAGCACAAGTGTGAATCCAGTTCACTAGGCATACATGTTTCCTTTGCCACTGGATGTTCTTATTGGACAAGCATGTCAAGCCTGTAACTCCAATATGATGAGCATGATTAGATCAGATGAACATAGTCACCTGGGTATGGCCATACACTTTCTCAATCATCTCATTCAGGGGGGCCCCTTTAGAACATCACACTCCAATCAAGGAGACGACAATCCTATATCTATCACTAGTGCCCTAACATGACTCATGATCATTATCCAAGATAGTCTATAACCATTATGTTTCAAATGATATTGAACTACCTCAAAACAATGACAATCATCATTTAGAAACACAAGTGATCTCAAGTCAGAGGACATGTGCCACTTGTTGCAAACAAGGATTATTCACATTGTGACAAGCAATTGAATATCCTAGTAGGGTCTGTCCAGTACATCCAATGTACCCATGAGTCTACATCTTATTCCATGCTCGAAGCATCCTATAAGATTAGAACACATATTAGTCTCAATCATATCAAGGCTATCTCATGTTCACCAAGATATCTCGACTAAGGACATTACATCATGTCAGCCTAGCTGAACAGCATTAAGACATTATTCAGAAGTACACTTATTGCAGCAGACAATGTAACAAACTGAATAACAACCATTGCCTTTATAAACATAAGAGTTTATACATGGTACTGAAAGAATCCCAAGGCCTCAAACATTAGCCTTAAGGGCATACCCCAACACTTCCTCCAAGGAAGGTGCGCCACCATGCAAGGGGCCAAGATTTCTTGCGCCACCAAGCAACCAAGCACGAGCTTGCATGCGCCACCTTGCATGCTTGCGCCATCAAGCAAGTTTGCGCCTCTTGCTTATTGCATCACCATCCAAGGTATGCATGCGCTAAGTTCCAAGTACATGCGCCACCCTAATCTTCTTCTTAGTCAAAAGCAAAAAGAAAAAGCGGCACGCAGGCCTCACGAGGATACATTGCAGGCATGCAAAGGGGGCTTGACTAATGATCACAACATCATGCACAACCAAGGTATTTACTCATGCAATTCTACATGCTCATGAAAAACATAAAATCTGAAATTTTAATTTTTTTCATAAAACCAGTTTCTTTTTCTCATCTTCTTCTCACAAATCCTTTGGTTTATTGCGATTTATTTTTCATGATGATTTCAGAGATCCTTTCGGCTGGCAATTTTGTCAGATCAAGAGACTTGGCCAGTCCGAAGACACAATGCCCGTCCTACTTGACAAAATTACGTGCGCCTTTGATCTTTAAATCAAACAAGAAAAATAGTCCAAAAATCCAAAAGAGATTGAGAGGATGATAGAAACAAGAAACCCTAATTTTTCTACTTTTAGAAAAATCGTTTGCCATGCATCATGCTATTTACGAAAATAGAGATATGGCATGTGAGCATGGAAGAAAAGCATAAAACATCATTCGAGTCTTGCAAGTCGCTCTGATACCACTGTTGGGAAACCCCGGGGACATTTTACAATTTTCAGAGTTATAGACATACATTTTTCGCAGCGGAAGAATGTCCCCGAAACAGGCCGGTCCCAAAAACCCAGTGAAGATCGCAAGCAAGGGAGTCGACACGATGAGTTAGTAAGTACCTTAGGAGCAATATGGAGCGATGCCGATGTAGGCATCCAAGTGTGCGCCCTCTGCAGTCTCGCACACACGGATCTCTTGAGTTCTCTTCTTCCACGCCCGGTGCTAGCCTCGGGAAGAAGATCCAAGCCTTAGGGAGATGTTTTACTTCTCTTGCGCCACCCAGAGAAAAGATGCGCCAAGTGAAGAGGGAAAACCGCCCAAGCCGCCAAGCCCTAGATCTCCTTGCGCCAAGAGGAAAGGAAGAGGATTGCGGTTATGGAAGATGCGCCCTTGCTCCAAGCACTCGCCCCTCTCCTTGTGTTCACGCCTTCAAGGATTGATTACACACTAGAGGGGGCGACTAGGGTCACATTTATAGGGCAAGAGGCGGTTAGGGTAATGGCTAGGATCATGACAAGTGTAGGGCTAGGATGAGGAGGTTTGAGACAAGGAAAGTCTCCAAGACATTTCCATAATTCTCATTCAACCTTTCCTTTTGTTCCCACGCCTTTCCTTGTGTGCCAAGGCCTTGCCTTGCGCCTCAAGCCATGCCATAGAGGCATTCATTCCATCCTAGCAAGAGAGGGGGAGGCGCCCTTTACTTCCATAATGAAGCAAAGGCGCCAACATGACCCCATTATGCCCCTAGGCGCTTAATGGTTCATGTTTCTCCCCATTATACCCTTTTAGCCTCTCATCTCTTCATGAGAACTTGTCATTGGGCCTCATTGGATAATGAGCTAGCCCAAACTTCATTTCATGGGTTGATTAAGCACTTGGATCCAATCCAATGCAACCCTAATCCAAATGTGACCAACCATGGTCAAATACGGGTCAACCTGCCAAAAATGAAGTTTGGCTCCAATAACATTCTTCCATCTCATCAAGCCCATTGGCGCTGATGAAATCTCCCAATTAGATCCGATTTATCCAATAACTCGATCATAAGGCTTCCCGATCAATACGAGAACTCAAGTATCAAGGTGTGCGACCCTGTAGGTTCCTCTGACGCTGGCAGTGCTGACCAGAGGTCATCACAAGCAGTGAGTGGCACCTAGCAGTGCATCGCTGCTACCCAGGTCGTTGGAATGGATATCGACATCGACGTCCCCATCATCGCAACTAGGTACAGATGCATTACAGTCTCTTTGCCGTAATGATATCCGATTAGACAAGTGTGTCACCACTTGTTTTCATCCAATCACATGGCTATGACTAAAACAGGTTCTCACTTGGGTATGGCCATACACTCTCAGTCATAGAACCATAAAGGAGCTCCATGGATATCATACTTCCCTAGGGAAGGGGCAAATCCTATGTCTGTCCATTGATCTTCTCATATGGGTCGTGACATGCTCAATAACAACCGTTATGACCTCCCAGCTACGGCAAGGTGTTAAGTTGTATCAAAGCAAGTCCCTAACCATATAGAATGATCAATGACCTCAAGTCAAGGGATCAATGCATCTCCTGTCACTTATGAGGATAACTCATGACACCAAGTCATAGCCTCATAGCGGGTCTATCTAGTATATCCTCCAATGATATACCCATGTGTCTGCGTTAGCACCGCGTGCCTAACCAGCCCACATACCAGTCTCTCAAGTACCAGAGCTGTCCCATATCCACTCAGGTACATTGACTGGGGACAATCATTTAAGCACAGATCCAATCTGTCTCCAGGGACATTATCATGTAAGTACACAATCGCAGGTGTAGTCAAACAATGATAACGATAATGCCAGAATGATATATAAATATCAATGTCAAGTAGTACATAAGTTGACCAAAACTAGGTCCTAGGGCATATACACCAACACCTCTCGAGCTTAAGGACAATCCTCAAGTTCCGATACCAGTCCATCGAGTTGGATCCAACCAACTTATCCTTTTCCTGGATAGATCGCAGTGACCATCTGCTATTGTTCATAGCCATTGATCTACAACAACCAAGAAAGCAGATTAGTACTACTTCAAATCATTTAATCTGGACTTGCATTAAATGATTATGGCTCCCACTATTTTAATCGAATTGACAACCCACAAAGTCAATCGGGAAATCCGAGATTTCCTAGTGAGATGGGATTCTTATTCCACATGAGGCTTCGCGTCCCACGAGGGTGGGATGAGATGCACAAAGTGATGCAATGCAGGCACCCAAATGTGTGCACACTGCAGTCTCCCACACAGCCGAACCTCGAATCCTCTTCTTCCACGCCCGGTGCTAGCCTCGGGAAGAAGATCCATGCCTTTGGGAGACTTCCTCAATAACTTGCGCCAACTCCAGAGGAGATGCCAAGGAGAGGAGGTGGAGCTTCGTCGCACTCCAACTCTTGAAGTACTCCACCAAGATCCGAATCAGAATCAACCGAAGCCAAAGTCCAACTTTGGAGAGGAGGGCGCCAAGGAACTTCCAAAGTTCCGAACTCACTAGAGGGAAGAGGAGAGGCAATGGGCGAACATCCCTCTCCCTCTTTCTAGGAGTGGCGACAAAGGGGACAAGGGTGCAAGAGTTCAAGAAGTTGCGACGAGGAGGGAGGAAGGGGTTTTATATACCCATGAATAGGTGCACCTCTTCACTAGTGAAGAGGCACACCTCTTCATGATGAGACACACCTCTTCAAGAGGTAAAACCCATTTCGCCCACTCCAAGTGCCATGCGCCCAAGTACATTCACCCACTCCAAGTGAGAAGCTCCAAGCTTCTCACCTTAAGAAGATGTCCAACTTGGATTTGTCCACCTCAAGGAAATGCGCCAAGCTCACTCCAAGTAGCTTGCGCCATTCCATTTGGCCCATTGGCCCAAATGGCTTATTGAGCCCATTTGGCCTATTAGCCCAACTTGGTCTATTGGGCCCATTTGGCCTACTAGGCCCAAAAACAAGTTAGCTCCAAATGATTCCTTTCATCTCATCTAGCACAGTGGTGCTGATGGATTCTCCCAAACAGATCTGAGTTATCCAATAACTCAATCAATAGGCTACCCGATCAATACGAGAACCCGAGTTTCAAGTTGTGCGACCCTATAGGTTCCTCAGACGTTGGCAGTGATGAACCAAGTCATCACAAGCAGTGATTGGCACCTAGTAGTGCATCACTGCTACCCAAGTCATCGGAATGGATATCAATATCAACATCCCCATCATCGCAACAAGGTACCGATGCATTACAATCTCTTTGCCGAACTAATATCCGATTGGACAAAGTGTGTCATCACTTTATTTTCACCCAATCTCATGGTCATGACTAAATCAGGCTTTCACCTGGGTATGGCCATACACTTTCAGTCATGCAACCATCGGGGGGCCCCGTGGATATCAAGCTTCCCGTAGGAAGGGGCAAATCCTATGTCTGTCCATTGATCTTCTCATATGGGTCGTGACATACCCAATGACAACCGTTATGATCTCCCTGCTACAGCGAGGCGTTAGGTTGTATCAAAGTATGCCCCTAACCATATAGAAGAGTCAATGACCTCAAGTCAAGGGATCAATGCATCTCCTGTCACATGTGAGCTTAACTCATGACACCAAGTTAAAGCCTCACAGCGGGTCGGTCCAGTATATCCACCACTGATATACCCATATGTCTGCGTTAGCACCCCGTGCGTAACCAGCCCATATACCTGTCTCACATGTACCAGAGCTGTCCCTTATCCACTCAGGTACTCGACTGGGGACACACCGTTTGATCACAGATACAATCTGTCTCTAGGGACATTATTATCCATGTACATAATCACAGATGTAAACATAGCATAATAACGACAATGCCAGAATGATATATTAAATATCAATGTCAAGTAGTACAAGATGGACCAACAACGGGTCCAAGGGGATATACACCAACATGAAGAGCGTAGAAAAGTCTGTTTGAGCTGAAATTTGACGTGTAGCTTCGTCTCATCATGAGGAATCGTCTCATATCTTCAGATCTTCCAAATTCCATTTTAGGGCAAAATCCCTACATTTCAATGAAAATAAGGAAAAGTGAAGATTCTGAATAATGTAAAGCATTTAGGCAAATAAATGAGATAAAGCATGCATTTTACTCCAAAATAATAAAATTAAGCTGCGATACATCATATATTTGCATGCTATCAATCCAGCATATCATCAAGTCGAGGTATAGGGAACCTATACTTGATAGTGATATGGTTAATGGCATGGCTATCAATGCACATGCATCACGACCCATCCTTCTTAAGCGTGAGTAGTGCGGGGCATCGTAGCGACTTAGACTCTCACAAATGTACCCCTTGGCGTGGAGTTCATCCACTTGACACTGCAATTCAGCATGCTCCGTGGGGTTGAGTTTATAGTGGGGCAAGTTGGGGAGGAGTGCTCCCGGAACAAGGTCAATCGCGTGTTGGATCTCCCTATCTGGAGGAAGTCCATAGGGTAAGTCCTCGGGGCTAATATCACTGAACTCAGACAAGAGGGCTAACACTTTAGAGGGAGGCACCATGTCCAACAAAGAGGACAGGTCTTGCGGCTCGTGCAACATCAGTGCATAGACTACCTTGGTTTCATTGGCTTCCCGTATGAGTGCGAATGTGTGCATAAGGGAAACTACAATGGGTTCCGGAGGGGCAGACTTAGGAGGAATAATCAGGCCCTTGGACGTGGATGCACGCAACTCCTTGGGTGGAGTCGGGATAAAGCGAATTTTCTGGTTATTGTCATCAAACACACAAGTGTTCGATTGGCCATAGTGGACTATATCTCTATCGTACAACCAAGGGCGTCCTAAGAGGACATAGGCGACATCCATGGCCGCCATGTCATACCACACCTTCTAATGGTAGTCCCTAAAAGAGATGGGAACTTGACAACAGTGGGTGATCGGAAGACTCGGCGTATCAACCTACGCGATCGAGTAAAGCTTCAGGTGAGGCTTGATGGGAAGGCCGAAACGAGTGATTGCAGTCCGAGAGACCACGTTCAAGCTAATTCCCCCATCGATGACAATCTTACACGAGTGCCCATTGCATCTAATGTAAGTTGTGAAGATGCTAGTGCGCCTCCAATCCTCGAAGGGTGGGGTTTGAACAAAAGGACACCGCACAACCGCAAGTGTGGTGGTGACCGGACTCATCACCACTCGTGTAACACTCGGCCTCGATGTCATAGTGTTGGGGTATGCCCTTAAGGCTAATGTTTGAGGCCTTGGGATTGTATCAGTATCATGTAATAAACTCTTATGTTTATAAAGGAATGGTTGTTATTCAGTTTGTTACATTATCTGCTGCAATAAGTGTACTTCTGAATAATGTCTCAAAGCTGTTCAGCTGGGCTGACATGCTGTGAAGTCCTTAGTCGAGATATCTTGGTGAACATGAGACAGCCTTGATATGATTGAGACTAATATGTGCTCTAATCTTATAGGATGCTTCGAGCATGGAATAAGATGTAGACTCATGGGTACATTGGATGTACTGGACAGACCCTACTAGGATATTCAATTGCTTGTCACAATGTGAATAATCCTTGAATGTAACAAGTGGCACATTTCCTCTGACTTGAGATCACTTGTGTTTCTAAATGATGATTGTCATTGTTTTGAGGTAGTTCAATATCATTTGAAACATAATGGTTATAGACTATCTTGGATGGTGAGCTTGAGTCAGGTTAGGGCATTAGTGATAGACAAAGGATTGCCGTCTCTATAATTGGAGTGTGGTGTTCTAAAGGGGCCCCCTGGATGAGATGATTGAGAAAGTGTATGGCCATACCCAGGTGACTGTGTTCATCTGTTCTAATCATGCTCATCATATTGGAGCTACAAGCTTGACACGCTTGTCCAATAAGAACATCCAGTGGCAAAGGAAATATGCATGCCTTGTGAATTGGATTCACACTTGTGCTGTAGTTTGGGTGTAGTCTTGGAAGACTCTTTCCTTTATATCGAGAGACAGTGATGTGTTGCTAGATACCCCTCACTGATCGTGATAACGTAAGTTGTCGTTACCGACATTTAGAGGAAACCCTTAGGGTCGCACAATTTGATGATATGGCTTACTTAAGTCAGATCGTGTGGACTGAATTGTTTGAGTTCAGTTTAAAGGGATTTACTCTCTGAATAAAAGTGAGATCTGGTCTAATCATGTTTGATTGATTAGGGCTTGAGATCGGTAAGCTTCGATCGAGAGAATAGATGCTAGATCGGTCAGATCAAGAGCATTAAGAGATCATCGGTCAGATCTTAGGCCTCAGTGGTTTATTATGATCTGGACTAATTGCTTGGTTTATTTGGTTGTTGAACCAAATCGATTTGAACCAGCTCATTGGATGAGCGCATGGTTCAGGTGGTGAGGCATTTGCGATTGGGGTAATGCATGGTCGCATGAACGTTTGGACTTTGCTATTTTTAGATAGCATGTTCTCAAATGTGTCCATCATCTCATGTCGCCTCTCTCTCGCCTCTTCACGCCTTTGTCGCCTCCTTGGTTTTCTTTGGAGAAGCATTCTCGTGTGAAAAAACTAAGACGACAAGAGGAGAAAGTTTCGCCAAGCAAGGAGATCATCTTCCCTCCCATTCGATCAAGACCTCTTGGAACCTTGCTAGCACAAGGAGCACCAAAAGAGAAAGCGACATCATCTTGTGTGTGACGATTTGGAGGAGACCTCTTTTGTTCTCTTGCTTCCAAGGCAACATCCTTCATATGGCTTCGGTATGAATTCCTTTTCTGTTGTTAAAGTTGATCATAATACATGCTATCCGATCTTAGGAAACCCTAGATTCCGCCCATGCAAGTTTTGTTTAGCGCATGTTTTAGGGTTTCGCCCCTTGTAGGGGACCTACAATTGGTATCAGAGCGGGTTGATGCATGTTTTTATGATTGCTTAAAGCCTTTTATGATCCATATGCGCAAGTATGCTTAGATCTAGTTGACATGCGAAAATTTCATTTTAAGTTGTTGCACATGCGAAACTTGAATGTGTTAGTAAATGGCGCATGTATGTTGGCGCATTCTTGTTTTTCTCAAAAAAAAAATATATCACATGCGCGACTTACACTAGATCTAAGGCCCTGCTTTAAACCCTTAGACGGGTTATTAGGGTTGAAGTCATCCCCTGAGTTAGATCCAAACAGTCTGATCAGACCATCTGACAGCCTTGATGGGTCGACTAGATAGCATCTGTGCGCAAGCAAGAGATGGCTATAGGTCGACTGCAGACAGGCATGTAGCGATGTCTGATTGAGACAACCTATGAACGCACATGAGTTAGGCCCGGGGTCACACTCGCTAGCCAGACCTCATTGTGGTTGTTCAGCCCTTGGCGCATGCATTGTTGACCTTTTGGTCGACTCAAGTCAGTTAGGACTTGGTGCATGTAAGGGCAGTGGATCTGACTAGGTCGGATGAGTGGATCCCTAGTAATGGACCGTTGTAAGGTAGTAGGGCACATAAGGAAACATAAAATTGATCTCAATGGGGTTTTTCAAAATTTTATTTTTCATGATTGGATCAAATGATGTATGATGCCATATGTATGTTTATTTAATCTTATGTGGGCTGCCCATGTTTAATGTGTGCTGTGCTGGGGCCTGCGTGCCTGGAATTTTATTGTAAATTAATTCTTATTTTTGTGATCTGCGAATCACAGTTTAATTAATTTATAAAATGTAATTAACCTGCGAGTCAATCTTGTCTAGATAGATTAATTTGTAAATTAGTCAGACAAGAGCACAGAGCACACTTGGCAGAGGCGCATGCAGCAGTGGCTTGACCAGACGGGAGGTCCAGGGTTCGACTCTGGGACAGGCGCATTTTCCCTGGTAGGCGCACCTGAGCTGCATATGGCGCTTGGGCCCTGGTTTGGGCCAAATGAGCAGCAAAAGACCCATGAAGAAAAGCAAGTGAAGACTTAAGTTAGGTTAAGGTCTTACTTAGGCTTAATGGGCTTTTACCACATAAGATCAGCGTGCATTCTATTTATTGCTTTTATAATTAGAATTGCATGAGTTTATCTTCTGCTATCACCATAGGAATTGCATGATAGTTAAGAAGATAAAAGACCGTTAAAATCCAACGCTAAAATATCAAGCTCGTAAGCCTTCTAACGCGAAACCTCACTGTTCTGACTATCGTTGGAGCCGTGTTGTACCCACTCAGTGGGCACGTCCATCTATCTTCAGACGGTGCGGGATTACACCTGCGTGTTACAGAGAAGGGATTTATCGCTTCTCGTTGCTCAGCATAGCACGTGGTGGTCCAGGGAGTAGGTCGGGTTAGCTTGACCGTGTAGGCTACATATGTGGCGCATATGGTAGCACATGGAGGCAGCCATCTGTGGGGTCAGAGACTGTGTTGTACCAACTCAGTTGGCATAGTCTGCTGGATTGCCCAGATGAAGGGGAATCGCACGGGTTGGCGATTGGCTGGAACAGCCTACCAGAGATTAGTGCTTGTACTCTCTGTGCATCTTATCTCGCCCGAGCGGGACGCGGAGACCAAGTATGAAATCTGGATCCCATCTCACTAAAAGAGTTCTACTCTTTCGGGCTGTTTTGCTGGATTTTTCAGCCAGATAAAATAGTGAGAAAAAGAATCATTCTCAAGTCCTGATTGATTCTTAACATTGATACTGACCTTGCTGTTCTTGCATTGTTGTAGATACTTGCAGCAACGAACACCATGAGCTTCAATGTGCGATCCCTACTGGAAAGGGAGAAGTTTGCTGGGCCGAACTTCTCAGACTGGTACGGACACCTTAAGATTGTTCTTAAGGCAGAGAGGAAATTGTATGTCCTCGAGACGGCTATACCGCCTCAGCCCGCTCCGAACGCCACAAGGGCGGTTCGGGAAGCTTATGAAAAGCACGTCAATGATAGCATTGATGTCGCTTGCCTGATGCTAGCGTCTATGACGCCACCGCTGCAGCGTCAGCATGAGGATATGTCGGCTATAGAGATTATAGCGAACCTCAAGATGCTGTATGCTGCACAGGCGAGGATAGAACGCTATAATCTGACAAAGCTGTTCTTCCAGAGCAAACTGGCTGAAGGGAGCCCAGTGGGAGCTCACGTGCTCAAGATGATTGGGCACAAGGAGGCTCTAGAGAAACTGGGGCATACCATCAATCAGGAGCTTGCTGTAGACATTATTCTGCAGTCTCTCCCGCCCTCTTTCGATGCGTTCATCATTAACTTTAATATGAACAAAATCGACTGTACTCCGGCAGAGCTGCTGAATATGCTCTTGACTACTGAGGAGACTCTAAAGGGAAAGCCTTCGACCTCTGTCTTAATGGTTCCTTCTAGGAACAAGAAGAAGGGGAAGAAGGGCAAGGCCCCTGTCAAGAGTTACAGCAAGGCTCTGAAGCAAAAAGTTAAGCGGTCAAAGGAATACAGATGTTTCCACTGTGGCCAGCTGGGTCACTAGAAAAAGGACTGTAAAGCGCTCCAAGGAGATAAGAGGGGAAGCTTTGCTTCTGGCTCAGGTATTTATGTGACGGAAGTCATGATATCCTCTTCTTCTATTTCATGGGTGTTGGACACTGCATGTGGAGTTCACATTTGTTCAAATGTACAGGAACTCAAGAGAAGAAGACAGGTGGAACAGCATGAGGTGGACCTACGAGTTGGAAACGGGGCACGGGTTGCTGCTGTTGCTGTAGGAGACTATTTCATCTCATTACCATCTGGACTTGTATTAGAACTAAACAGTTGTTACTTTGTTCCCAGCATTACTAAAAATATTATCTCCATTCCTGCTCTTGTCAGGAAGGGATTTTCCTTTGAATGCAATATTTCAAAGTGTGTTCTTTCTTTAGATAATATTGTTTATGCTACTGGTTCAATTAACAATGGGTTATTCATGTTGGACATGGAATGTTCTATACAAAATATTGATATTAAGAAAGCCAAGTATGCTGATGACAGCACCTTGTTATGGCATAGTCGTTTAGGCCATATTAACGACAAACGCATTAAGCGGTTGCATGATAATGGACTGCTGGGATCATTCTCCTTTGAGGGGATTGATACATGCAAAGCTTGTTTAATGGGTAAAATGACGAAGTCACCTTTTCCTCATAAAGGTCAAAGGGCTTCAGGTTTACTTGACCTTATACACAGTGATGTGTGTGGGCCATTTAGTAAACATGCCAGAGGTGGCTATCTTTACTTCATTACCTTTACTGATGATTTCAGTAGGTATGGCTATGTCTATCTGATGAGACATAAAAGTGAATCTTTTGACAAGTTCAAAGACTTCAAGAATGAAGTACAGAATTAGCTAGGCCGAAATATCAAGGCACTTCGTTCTGATCGAGGTGGTGAATACCTAAGTCGAGAGTTTATAGACTATCTAAAGGAGTGTGGGATTATCTCACAGCTCACTCCGCCAGGAACACCGCAATGGAATGGTGTGTCCGAGAGGAGAAATAGAACGTTACTTGATATGGTTCGTTCTATGATGAGTCAGGCTACTCTTCCATATTCCTTTTGGGGATTTGCACTGGAGATAGCTGCAAAGGTACTAAACCGAGTGCCATCCAAGGCAGTTTCTAAGACGCCATATGAGTTATGGTATGGGAAACAGCCGAGCTTGACATTTATCAGGATCTGGGGCTGCGAGGCTTATGTCAAAAAGCTCGCCTCTGGGAAACTAGAGAGCAGATCTGAAAAATGTATCTTTGTCGGTTACCCTAAGGAAACTAAGGGTTATTATTTCTACGATCCCAAAGAGAACAAGGTATTTGTTGCTCGAACGGCCATATTTCTTGAGAAGGAGTTTCTTCTGCAAGAGGCCAGTGGGAGAGAAATAAAGCTGGATGAGAATCCAGAGGAAGGACAAAGTGCTCAAGCACAGTTGGATGAGCCTGAGCTGGTGGATCAGGTTATTGAACAACCTGAGGCTCAGACATCACGGGAACCGCGAAGATCGGGTAGGATCCGTCGACAGCCTGAGCGCTATGACGGAGTCTACATCATTGATAATGATGAACCCCTTACTTATGCGGATGCGGTCAGTGGACCGGATTCAACGAGATGGCTTGAAGCTATGCGTGCCGAGATGGACTCCATGTCAGATAACCAAGTCTGGGATTTGGTTGATCCGCCTCCGGGAGTTATCCCTATAGGCTGTAAATGGATCTTCAAGAAGAAGATTGACATGGATGGTAACGTGGTTACCTATAAAGGCAGGCTAGTTGCGAAAGGTTTCAAACAAATCTACGGGATAGATTATGATGAAACTTTCTCACCTGTAGCCATGTTTAAGTCTATTCGGATTCTTTTCGCGATAGCAGCATATTACGATTATGAGATCTGGCAAATGGATGTGAAGACAGCTTTCCTTAATGGAAATCTGGAAGAGGATGTGTATATGACACAACCTGAAGGTTTCACTAATCCATCAGATCGTCATAAGATATGCAAATTAAAGAAGTCTATTTATGGACTTAAACAAGCATCGACAAGCTGGAATATTCGTTTTGATGAATCAGTCAGTGAATTTGGTTTCATCAAGAACGAAGATGACCCGTGTGTATATAAGAGGTTTAGTGGGAGCGTGATTACTTTCCTAGTCCTCTACGTCGATGACATCTTGATCATTGGAAATGACATTCCTGAAATGCATGCGGTTAAGGCATGGTTAAGGAAATGTTTCCAGATGAAAGATTTAGGAAAAGCAGCCTATGTATTAGGTGTGAAGATCTACAGGGATAGATCTAAGAGGCTTCTCAGGCTGTGCCAGAGTACTTACATCGATAAAGTCCTGGAAAGATTTCATTTAGAGAATTCTAAAAGAGGATATCTTCCAGTCAGACATGGTCTGAATCTTTCAAAGAGTCAGTGTCCACAAACACAGACTGAGAAAGATGAAATGGACAATACGCCTTATGCTTCGGCTATTGGATCCATTATGTATGCGATGTTGTGTACTCGCCCAGACGTCGCTTACGGGTTAAGCGTGACCAGTCGGTTCCAAAGTAATCCAGGTATGGCGCACTGGGTTGCAGTCAAGAACATTTTAAAATATCTGCGGAGGACCAAAGATATGTTCTTGGTGTATGGTGGTCAGGAAGAACTCAGTATTGAAGGATATACTGACGCTTCGTTCCAGTCTGACCAGGATGATTTCCGATCGCAATCAGGCTATGTTTTTAGCTTGAATGGAGGAGCGGTGGTGTGGAAGAGTTTCAAACAGTCAACTGTTGCTGATTCCACAACTGAAGCCGAGTATGTTGCAGCCTCGGAAGCATCCAAGGAGGCAGTATGGATTCGTAAGTTCGTGAGAGAACTTGGTGTTGTTCCTTCGAGTGCAGATCCTTTGGTTATCTTTTGTGATAACACTGGAGCAATCGCACAAGCAAAGGAACCACGGTCGCACCAGAAGTCCAAGCACATACAGAGACGGTTTCATTTGATCAGGGAGATCATTGATCGTGGCGAGATCAAAGTCTGCAAGGTTCATACAGATGACAATCTGGCAGACCCGCTTACTAAGCCTCTGGCGCAGCAGAAGCATGAGAAGCACTGTAATAATATGGGTTTGAGATTTCTCAACCATTAGATTAAGTGCAAGTGGGAGATTGTTGGGGTATGCCCTTAAGGCTAATGTTTGAGGCCTTGGGATTGTATCAGTATCATGTAATAAACTCTTATGTTTATAAAGGCATGGTTGTTATTCAGTTTGTTACATTATCTGCTGCAATAAGTGTACTTCTGAATAATGTCTCAAAGCTGTTCAGCTGGGCTGACATGCTGTGAAGTCCTTAGTCGAGATATCTTGGTGAACATGAGACAGCCTTGATATGATTGAGACTAATATGTGCTCTAATCTTCTAGGATGCTTCGAGCATGGAATAAGATGTAGACTCATGGGTACATTGGATGTACTGGACAGACCCTACTAGGATATTCAATTGCTTGTCACAATGTGAATAATCCTTGTTTGCAACAAGTGGCACATGTCCTCTGACTTGAGATCACTTGTGTTTCTAAATGATGATTGTCATTGTTTTGAGGTAGTTCAATATCATTTGAAACATAATGGTTATAGACTATCTTGGATGGTGAGCTTGAGTCAGGTTAGGGCATTAGTGATAGACAAAGGATTGCCGTCTCTATAATTGGAGTGTGGTGTTCTAAAGGGGCCCCCTGGATGAGATGATTGAGAAAGTGTATGGCCATACCCAGGTGACTGTGTTCATCTGTTCTAATCATGCTCATCATATTGGAGCTACAAGCTTGACACGCTTGTCCAATAAGAACATCCAGTGGCAAAGGAAATATGCATGCCTTGTGAATTGGATTCACACTTGTGCTGTAGTTTGGGTGTAGTCTTGGAAGACTCTTTCTTTTATATCGGGAGACAGTGATGTGTTGCTAGATACCCCTCACTGATAGTGATAACGTAAGTTGTCGTTACCGACATTTAGAGGAAACCCTTAGGGTCGCACAATTTGATGATATGGCTTACTTAAGTCAGATCGTGTGGACTGAATTGTTTGAGTTCAGTTTAAAGGGATTTACTCTCTGAATAAAAGTGAGATCTGGTCTAATCATGTTTGATTGATTAGGGCTTGAGATCGGTAAGCTTCGATCGAGAGAATAGATGCTAGATCGGTCAGATCAAGAGCATTAAGAGATCATCGGTCAGATCTTAGGCCTCAGTGGTTTATTATGATCTGGACTAATTGCTTGGTTTATTTGGTTGTTGAACCAAATCGATTTGAACCAGCTCATTGGATGAGCGCATGGTTCAGGTGGTGAGGCATTTGCGATTGGGGTAATGCATGGTCGCATGAACGTTTGGACTTTGCTATTTTTAGATAGCATGTTCTCAAACGTGTCCATCATCTCACGTCGCCTCTCTCTCGCCTCTTCACGCCTTTGTCGCCTCCTTGGTTTTCTTTGGAGAAGCATTCTCGTGTGAAAAAACTAAGACGACAAGAGGAGAAAGTTTCGCCAAGCAAGGAGATCATCTTCCCTCCCATTCGATCAAGACCTCTTGGAACCTTGCTAGCACAAGGAGCACCAAAAGAGAAAGCGACATCATCTTGTGTGTGACGATTTGGAGGAGACCTCTTTTGTTCTCTTGCTTCCAAGGCGACATCCTTCATATGGCTTCGGTATGAATTCCTTTTCTGTTGTTAAAGTTGATCATAATACATGCTATCCGATCTTAGGAAACCCTAGATTCCGCCCATGCAAGTTTTGTTTAGCGCATGTTTTAGGGTTTCGCCCCTTGTAGGGGACCTACACATAGTCCACGCGCTCGTGGTTGATAGTGGCTACACGGGTGAGACTCTTGTCTACAAGAGCGGACTTTTTGGGGCAATACTTAGAGTAATGACCCGGCTAAAGGCAATTGAAACAGTTTACCCAACTCGAGGAATCAATGACCAGGGCCTTGCCCTTCTCCTCCCATGTAGGATAATGACACGTCCTGCAAGTGCACGGTTATGTCAAAGTAATATAAAAGGTTATCGAACCCATAGAGAACAAGGTTGAGTACCAGAATGTCTAAGTTTCAATAGCCAAGTGATTCAAATCAGGGTTTTTTGCAATCGAAAAGCAAAAAAATAAGAAATCAAATGCAATGACGAGGAGGTTATCTATATGAGAAAGATCTGAACTTAGGTATCCACCACACTAACGTATCTAACATGCGATGAAAGGGATCTATTACAAGAGTTCATAATTTTGCATAAGGAATCTCCCCTAAGTTACAGGATGCTCCCTCTCAGTGGTACACCTTGGTGCTTATCCGGAACGATCTCCTACTCTCACGGTGGATCTTTTCAGATAAACCCAATGAGTTCTATGGAAAATTATATTACCCTTGAGTGAAAACCAAGCACTCTCGTGTCATGGATTCACAAGTTTTACCTAGGAGTTCCACTGCCACTATCATCCTCTCGACATGGATCGCGTCAATTGAAACATGATATTACGTGGCCAAAACAATATCACAGATTAAACGCAGCAAGGTAAACTATACTCATATGAACATCCAAATAACATAATTAAATTAAAATAGCATGAAAGAAATTGTCACCAGGCTTCAACCAATTCCCGAAAAAGGTTTACGCTATAATCGACATGAAAGCTCATAACAATCTCTCTAAAAAGTTAAGAAAATTGTTACAAAGCATTTTTGATACGAAGGAGAGGATGAACCGAGCAAGATCCCCAAAAATCGTGAAGATCTCACACTGCAATCTCTCAAAATTGCTCCCAAAACACGTTGTCGACTCTTCCATTCACCCTAGCCACTTCGTCCACTGATTTCTCGATGATTTGGAAATATTAGAAGGGGCTTTTATATTCTATGGATTTGCCTCTCTGTTAGCTTTCTAAAACATATCTTCTTGCCTTTTTGGACCTCTCTAGGGCTTAGAATCGAAAGAAAACCGAGTGAAGGTCGGACTGCAGGGTTACAATCACGGGTGAACCCCATGGGGTTCACCAAGTGGTGAAGTTTACTGTGCAGTTCTTTCGGGTGAGAAGCACTAGTGAACCCTGCCGGGTTCACTAGCTGGTGAAGCGTACTGTAGATTTCTACAGAAACTTCCTGTGAGAGAATCACGGGTGAACCCCACCGAGTTCACCTACCAGTGAAGTGTTATGTGGACTTTCAGTCGTCTAGCAAAAGCACCGGTGAACCCCGCCGGGTTCACCTGGCCGTATTTTTCAAAGTAGCTCCTATTGAGCCCAAATTTGACGTGCAGCTTCGTCTTTACGTAAGGAATCACTCCATGACTTTAGAATCTTCATAAGACTTCAAAATTGCGAAATTTTACCTGAAATTCCATAAACACAAGGAAAAGTGAAGACTCTGAACAAAGCAAGTAAGTAAGCCTGAAAATTACATAAAAGCACTATAATATGCCTTGTTTTGAGATAAATAATATTAGAAAATACTTTCAAAATACAAGGCATCAAATACTCCCTGACTTAAATCTTTGCTTGTCCTCAAGCAATAAAATAAAGTGAATTGAATGAAAGGTGTGAGAGTAATCATTCTGGTTGAAAATGTGCATCCAAAATAGAAAAATATCTACTAGATATCCATCATCTAATTATAAGAAACCAAGTGATCAGGTGTCATAGAACATTCAGCGGTTTGATCCCACAATTTTTAGAAGTCAAGGAACTCAGCCAGCAGTAAACAAAGAATTCAATCAAGCATATACATTACTCATGCTAATCCAATCCATTCAAATCTACCTGTTGGGTTCAACTCAAATGTTTCTGTGAGAATGTAAAGCTCCAATGGCTAATAACGATATCATACTCCAACTCATGTCATTAGGTACCACTATCAATTTTTCACAATGCCAGATAGAGGAGTCTCCCTTAGATTTCAACTCATGTTCTTAGGTACCACTACCAATTTTTCACAGTGCCAAGTAGAGGAATCTAAGAGTTTTTTTTTTAAAAAAAAATCACAGAATTGGAGGTGCAGATAAAGCTTTTCAACATATTACAAATGCAATTTTCTCTCAACAAGAGAAAGGACTTCAAGGAATGAATAAGTAGACACGTAACTCAATATGAATTTACATGCATAGTACCGACATATATTCTTTAAACATTCTCAGAAATATTTGACCTACTAATAAACAGTCTAGAGCAACCCAAATCATAAGGTTTAAAAATCATAGAGTAAACAGATATGATCACAGAATATTTTCTAATTAGATGTTGCATCCAACGCATCATGATTACTTCAAACCAAAGATGAATTCAAACTCAATGATCAGACCTGGCTATCATAGGATCAGAACTATTGTACTAAAGCATGATGGATAAATAACTAAACTTCGAACCACAACATCAAAATATAACCAGATGATATAGCATGCATAACCAATTCACAGATTAACATCGAAATAATAGGTATCATCACAAAATACTAGGTCAATGCATGGAAGAAATTTGAATAGTACACATCACTATCAAGGGGCTTCAGATAGGACCAGGCCCTCGAATGGTGGAATATAAGTACAATGCCAATAAACGATCAGTCAGTCAAAGTTAAACATCAAGAACATGAACCAGTAGAAGTAATAAGTCAAATGGTAGCATAAGATAAAGAACAAGAGAGGAGATAGCTTACCCACTCTAAATATCCCCTATGTGAAACCTTGTACGTGAGAGGAGCGGGTGGGAGGCCTAGCGACGGGTGAGCCTACTTCTTCTTTCGCGGACGAGAGCCAGATGCCCTAAAGCTCCTACCCTTGCCGTGACACGAATATTTGGGCTGCTCCTCCTCGGAAGAATCTATAACCTGCGCCATATTTTTCTTAGAAAGAAAGGCTAGCCTCTCATCTATAGAAGATAGTTTCTCCCAAACGGAGCCCATCATCTTATGTTGTCGCTGCATTCCTGCCTCCATAGTCTCCCAACGCGTGGACTGCTCCTGGCGAATATATGTGAGAGTGGCATCCATCTGGTCCTGCACCTCCCACTGATGAAGCTGCTCCTCCCATATCTCCTGTAGGATGGCCATCATCAAGCCAGTAGAGGAGGAGCCGCCAAAATGGAAGGCGTCCAGGGCTAGAGGTGCAGTGTCCACGGGGTCTAGCTGGGGGTCGGCGACAGGCTGAATGCGCTAGTTGGCTCTCACGCGGACGGTGGTGCGCTCAGGGTTCAGCAATGGGAGGGAGAACTGGCTTCCTAATGCATCCGCAAGTGCATGGATTTATCGAAATAATAAAATAAGATATCTTTCCCAACGAGGATATGACAGTCAAGTACTGATTACATGGTCGATCTATAGCTAAACGGGCTACTTCCCAAATCCCGAAAAAGAGTTTACACGTTCATGTTCAAAGAAAACAACATGTTCATCGATGAAAATAGCATGAAAACTCAATAATATAATAAGAAATCGCTAGACAAGATACCAGAAAGGCTTCCCCTCAATCTGGAGATGAACATGAAACCTCTAATTCTTCTTTTACGTGGCTTTCCTTCTCGAATTCTACCCTGGAAGTAATTTTTGCCACCGCCACTGCCTCCGTTCATTTTCGTCCGTAGAAGCCCCCCGAAAACCATCCAAAATCCTTTCTTTTATAGTTTAATCAGTATAGAATGCATCTAGGAAGGTTTTTGCAAAGTTTAGTTCAATTCTGGTTCGATTTAGAGTCGAATTGAGTGAGAAACACGAAGGGGCAGAAATATTCACAACCCGTAAAGTGTTTATGGCTGAAGCCATAATTGTTTCTATAAATAACGCCTTTTGTACACAAAAAGTTTCACGGACCGTGATGGATTCACGGCCTCACCCGTGAAAGTGTCTGTGAACTTTTTAACTTAGCCGATTTTCATCACCCTTCAAACGCAGAATTATGGCCGGCCAAGATAATTGCGGCCAAGGCCGTAAATATTGCGTTTTTCACCATTTTCACTCTAAATTTGTTGTGCAACTTCTTAATGTCCTTGGGAATCATGCTAAGGCTTCAAAACTTATAAAATCCATCATTTTTGTGCCTTTTTTACTTGCATTTTCATTAAAACCAAGAAAAGTGAAGATTCTATACCAAGTGAAGTAAAAACACTAAAAATTTGTATAAAATCATAAAATAAGCCCAAAATATCTTATAAAATACAGGTAAAAATGTGATGTAAATATAACGCATTAAAATACCCTAGACTTGAAACTTTGCTTGTCCTCAAGCAATATTCTGATATGTATAGAGAATGTAAAGATAAGGATTTCTCAACTGTTTTTTACCCTAATAACATCCTCAATTCACAAATTAAGCAATCAATCATTTAAACTCAAGTAATTCATGAAAAATCATAATAGAGATAAATTCCCAAGAGGTTACAATCCAAGAAAGATAAAATTCATAATTCATGTCATATTATTCATTCTTCACACACTAAATATTAGATACTTTCAACTTAATAAATCTATCTTACTCAATAGACGAAAATTTATTCCAAGAATCTCGATGATGTTAAAGATAAGAGATTTTTAAAGCAATTTGGTCTTTAAACGGTTATGCTCCTTTTTATATTAGCATCATAACATTGTTTAAAGTATACGATAGAACAGTATAATTTAACTCATAGTTTCAATCTTAAAGTCAGCGGAGTTATCCACTTGACCTACAGCTCCCTCTTTTTCTATGCTTTTTATTCTTTTCTCTTTTTTTTTTTCTTTTATTCATTTTTTTATTTCTAGAGAGAGCCAGTCAGTGGCATGGTATTTGAATCATTGTTGATCTTTCTACAATAGTGTTAAATATCTATTTTAAAAAAATTCTCCCTCTATTACTTGATCACAACAGATTTAAAGTATACCAAATAATTGTATAATATAACTCATGACTTTAGATTTCTCAACTAGAGGAGTTAGAGCAAATCTCAGTTAAACAAATATCACCAAATTCTATTCATAAAAATTTTTCATTAAGCAAGAATAGATAAACTAAACTTTCAAGTACAAAAATACTATGCATGTGTCGCATAAACATATAACAATTCATTTATGTATTTTATCAATACCAGAATTGAATTTACTCAACAATTTAAGTCCACATGAAATTTCAAAAATTTCCTAAGTCATCAAATCAATCACTCAAAATATTTCCTATGTATAAAATTAAAGATTAAACAAACTTGATCATCCTTAATAATCATAAACATTCAAGATACATACCTATCAATTTTGAAGAAAAGCTAAATATATAGAGACACCCTAGACTTAAATTGTTGCATATACATAAACATTAAAATCAATGAATGATAGATTTCAGAAAATTTTTTTTGCAAGAGTTCCCCTTAAAATGTGAGCGAAACCTTGTACAGTTATATCAATATATGAAAATGTGACTCGAAAAAATCCTAAAACTGTATTACATCTTAGATATCAGCATTTTACATGGTAAACAAGTCTCAAATATCAAATATTGTCACATTTTATCATCTAAATCAAACTTAAGTATACTCACAAAGAAGATAACGCAAGAATCACGGTCCACGAGTGACTCACGGCTGCCCCCGTGATTATCTCGTTGATCACCTTTTCTTCATGTAAAATTTTTTCAAAACTTTATGCATATAAAACAACTTATTAAAAGATTTTCTATTAATAAAAATTCATCAATACATGCTGTAAAAATTACTAAAAATCAAAAAATCAAAAACTAAAACTAAGAGTAGTAAAAGCTAAAAATTTGGGTTGCCTTCCAAAAAGTGCTTGTTTAAGGTCATTAGCTTGACCATAGCTTCATGTCATGGCAGAGTTGGTGAATCAGTGCCATAGTAGAGAGCATATATTCTTCTGCTTTTCCTCCATCTCAAGAGTGTGCCCACTAAATATATCCAGTTAAACAAGTGGATCCATGCCGCAGTGGCCAGTACATGTATACAAAAATAAAAGTTAAAGTCATGCAAAGAATACCCAATAATTCTTCTATATTTATCCAAAAGTAATATCATGCGTTCTTCCTGTAGATTTATATTTACAATTGGAAGAAGACTAAAATTAAGATCAAAAAATTCATACCTTAGATTGCTCAAAAAGTTTTCAAATTTCACTTTGGATTTTTTTGGATTTGAATTAAATAATATTTCATCTACCTCATCATCATTATCCTCTCCAGCATCTATCAAGCAAAACCCTAATGATTTTTTCTGGATAAAAGAAATTGATGGTTCATAAGGTGGTGTTGGTAGAATATGCACAGGATCCTCTTCCTCATTTTTCTCCTTAATTTCTTTCTCTTCGATGGGGGTATTTCATCCTAACACTATCAAATTCATCTCCATCTATCTCGCTAGTTCTTACTTGAGGATCCTTAAATTCATCATCTTTCTTCTCACAAGACTCCAAAAGTTCAAATTTCTCCTCAAATATGTCCCAAGTATTTGTGTTGCAAGGCACTATGTTATGTGGGAGGAGACTGGATGACTGGTAAAGTGCTGAGGAAGGGTTAATGAGGGTATTTAGAATGTTCAAAATCATCAAAATTTGAAGAAGTTAAATCATAATCTATGACTGGAGTTATAACTAATGTCCTTGGGAATCATGCTAAGGCTTCAAAACTTGTAAAATCTATCATTTTTATGCCTTTTTACCTGCATTTTTATTAAAACGAAGAAAAGTGAAGATTCTATACCAAGTAAAGTAAAAATACTAAAAATTGGTATCAAATCATAAAATAAGCCCAAAATATCATATAAAATATAGGTAAAAATATGATGTAAATACAACGCATCACTTCCCTTGAATGTCAGGTAATAGGAGTCACCTCGGCGTATAATAAGCTTCATGGAAATGCACAACTCGATCTCAAGCCAGTTGTTTCCACTCGCTTCCATAGTACCGTAAGGGATAACCCCTAGGGAAATAGCCAGTGGTGTAATAAATCCCCCCATGACGATTGCCTCTTTGCGAGAGTGGGCGACATGACTAAATTGTTTTGCCATGTAGTATCCCGAGTTGACCCTGAAACAATGGAGCATACACTATAATTAATATAACTCAGATTGGCGCACCATACCATTACTCTTCCCACGACCAAAAATGGTATGAGCAAGGACGTGGTGGACATATCGAATGGCCGGGTTGCAAATGCTGGATGCCCGGGTGACACATGCCGAATAGATGTGTTCATTAGTAATGGCTCCCCAAAACCCCTGCTCAGTGTACTCTGCAGGTATCTTGTGTGCGCAAGGCTTCGGGAAGCCATAGATGCTGCGCAACTGTGAGAGAGAGGGAGTGCTCGATGCTGCCCATCCGAAAGGTGAGGCAGCCAGGGTCCTGATCAAGAATAGTGTTGGCCTTCACTTCAACAGAACTAAAGAATTCCAGTGTAACGCCGATGTAAGTGGGAGGTGCCATATGTCTTTTTGCCTGAAATTGATTAAAAACCAAAGATGGTGAAGATTCCGAAGCTTTTGGCAAAAAGGGTATAAAAACAAAGCAAGAGAATAAGATTACGGCTTAAAAAGACTACTAAATAAGTATGAAAAACACTATGAAATTTGGAGTCATCAACTGCTCTCAGCCAATATTGGAGTACATGAACTCCAAATCTTCGAGAAGACCTAGCATGCTCAATGTGCCTTTGTCAAGGTAGCAGGTGTTGAGGACTCTGAGTTGGAGGAGCAAGTTGTACCGTTCCTCCTACTCAGCATTTCAAAGAATGATGCCAAACTCATTCAGCGGTAAGATGATGTTTTCCTGTTTGGAGGAGTAGGTGTTGACTGATCACTTTGAGGATGTGGCTGAGGCGGATGCGAAGGTGGCGAGGGAGTGTACTCGTCAGCATCAATTGACGAGTCAGACATGGGGCATAGATCACGGCGCCAGGAAACTAATACCTTGCGTTTTGGTGCCATGATAGAGTAGACGAACTCACCCAAAGATCTCGGAAGGAATCGTAGAGAAGCAATAAGTTGATCTGAAGAAGCTGGAGAGGTCGGCGGCAAGACAAAGGGAAGGCGGCGGAAAAACCCTCGTGTGGAAGAAAATCAGAAATTTGTTGCTATTTAGAGATGATGCGGTCGCGAACCTTGGGGGAAACTCAGATCTAGGTAGGAGAAATCGTCTTTGATTGTTGAGGAGAGGAGATTTCACCAAGAGGGACAGGGTTCTGTTGTGTCCGCAAGTGCACGGATACTCGAAGTAATATTTAAGATATCGAACCACAGAGACTTCGTTGTTAAGTACTGACTAATTGAGTTTTCTCTAGCTAAGCAAATCGAGGGTTGTGTAAATAGCAATCGAATTGTAATCGAAGTAAATCAGAATGAGAGAATCGGGACTAGGGGTTCATTCGAACTCACTCTCATGCAATTAGTTTACAAAGAATGATCCTCACTCTCGTGCAAGATCAATTCAATGTTAAATATAAGTGAATTTTGGCTAAAGAGATAAAGAATCACTCTCGTGCATTCTACCTTAATACCAAGATCTCAAGCAAAATTAAGCACTCTGGCACCTTAGTTTCACAAGTTTTACTCAAGGTTTTTTAATAATCTAACATCTATCTCTAGCATGTTATCATGTCTGAAACAACAATAAATTCTAGATCATAACATTAATAAGAAATAAGCTTCTAAAATCTATGGGTAAGAACACAACCAATTTCTTGCGATGAGCTCTTACAATAAATTCTAGGGTTCCAAGTTCTATGATATCATCTTCTCAGTCCATAGCATAAAACTCTAAAACATGTTAATGCATGATGCTAAAAACGATTGAAGGCATAAATCACTTGAGTAAAATAACCATAGCAAAGATATATTGATGTGAGAAAAGTTATTTAGTCATTGAAATATCAAGAGAATAACACCCCCATGTCCCAAGAGGAGTTTAAGCTAGCATGGTGAAGAAGTTACAATATTCATGGTTTTAGAGAGTCGAAAATCAAAGGAAGAGAAGAGTTTAGAAAATACAGCACGGCTGTGAAATATTTCACAGCCATATTTTGCAAGTTGAAATGGTGAATAGTGTCGGTGCCTCTTCTTTCTTTGATTTCTCTTCCAATTGACCTCCTTTCATTCTAAAACTTCTGGTACGTTGTCTCCTCCTCCCGGCGAAGCTTCAGTATGAATTTCGCTGTCTGAGATGGTCTGGATTCGTTGCGATGGCGTAACCCTAGGCGGTAGTATGAATTGTGACTTCTCTCTGTCGAGTGGATGAAAATTAGGGCTTTTTGTGTCGTCCTCTTCCTCTCGTTGGTTGCCTCCTGATTGCTTCTTATAGCACCGAATTTAAGGGTCTGGATGACTCGCAATCATTTTCGCAAAAATCAGGCGTCGAAATTGACCTGGGAGTCACGTTCAAAAATAGAAATACGACAGTATAATAGTTCACGGCCCTGCCGTAAAATCGGCTGAACTCTCTGGTCGGAAACGTCTGGAAAATACGACCCATGAAATAGTTTATGGTCCTACCGTAAAATCGATCGAGTGTTCTGTTCTAAAAGTGCTGGGAAATACGGCACTATAATATGGTTCACGGCACTACCATAAAATCGGCTGAACTCTCTGGTCGAAAACGTTTGGAAAATACGGCCTGTAAGATCCAAGGATCTTAAGTCCTGGTAAGCATTAATTTTGATTTAAATAAAATTATTGATTGTAATATTTTCTATGTATTGGTTGTTAATAGTTAATTAACCAGAGATTTGTGGTTGATAAAGTATAGTTAATTAACTAGAGATTTTTGGTTACTAATTTATTGTAAATTAATTAGAGATTATTTGTTTGATTATTGGCTGTTAATTTATGATAAATTATTATTGGTTGTTCATGTTAAATTAATTAGGATTTATGGGTTGTAAATTAGTGGTTAATTAATTAGACCTTATTGGTTAATTAATAAGACCTTATTGGTTAATTAAATCCTTAATGGATTTCGTTTAAGTGAATGGTTAATGGTTAAGTTAATTAAATTATTTGGTTAATTATGAGATATTGGGTTATTGGGTTTAAAATTCGAAATTTATGAGTTAAATGGGTTAAACCTATTTGAATTAATGGGTTAATGGGTTTAAAATTTTAAAATCCAAGGTTTAAGTGGGAATTGCGCTTAGGGTGAGATTATTGGCGATTTTGGAGCCTTGAGAAAATTTTGGGCGACGGCTAGGAAGAAGAAGGCGATTTTTGGTGTTCTTGGAAATTTTGAGGTGATTTCTTCATCTTCTTTCCTTGGCGATTTTCCTTGAGGAGAAGAAACTTCTTTAGTGAGTTCTTGGTGACCCCTTGGGCGGCTTAAAGGCTTTAGGCGATTTTCTTTGGTGGAGAATTTTCGGTTTAAGAGGTGAGTGGTGTGTCTTTTTGATTTCTAGTAATTTGATTGTATTAATTGATGTGTTAGATTGATTGGAAAATTTTAACATGCTAAAAACCGAATTTGAGCTATTTTTTTATGAAAACCGAAACTTGATATTAGTCTTGATAATTGTAGATAACATGTTTATATGAGAATTGAATCTTGATAATTCTCCATGAAAATATAGTTTAGGGTATTTTTATGAAAACCGAATTTAAGGTATGTCTCCATGAAAACCGAATTTAGGGGATTTATTGTATGGAGTTTTAGTAGCATTAAATCATTAAATTTTTGGTATGATTTTGGTAATATTAAATCAGTGATTTATTAGCATGAAATTCATGTTAATCAAGCGTAAATTAAATAGA
Source organism: Costus lasius (assembly GCA_027563935.2). Lineage (NCBI taxonomy): Eukaryota > Viridiplantae > Streptophyta > Magnoliopsida > Zingiberales > Costaceae > Costus > Costus lasius. The sequence continues at coordinate 31,324,153 of CM050449.1, read as the reverse complement.
TAGTATGTATGAAAACCGAAATTTTGATGATATGAATGAAAACCGAATTGTTTGTGTGAAAACCGAATTTTGATGTGTGTAGTTACATGGGGTAAATTGTGAAAACCGAATATGGATATATGTTTTAGTTTTATGTAATTTTTATGAATGTTTGTTAAATGCAATGTTATGTTATAAAATTCCTGTTTATTTAATTAAGACCATGTATTTATGTTTGAGAACATTGGGTGTTAAATTAGCAAAATTACACTGAACTGACCAGCCTGAAATTTAAGGACTACACAATATTGGTGATATTCGAATATAAAGCATTATGTGTTATGTTATATGATTTTGAACAATATGTGTGATTATGTGAATTTTGAACAATATGTGTGATTATGTGATTTTGAACAATATGTGTTATGTGATGGGTTTTGTGAATTTGGAAAATTATGGGTTATGTGAATTTGGAAAAGTTAGGTGGTTATGTGATGGTTAGGACCAAGGCTAGGTGTAACTATGAACTCAAGGGGGATAGTCCTTATGTGATATGTTAAGGGTTTGAATTTCAGCCCTGTATTGTGATATGTGAGGAGGTTGATGTTCAGCCTACCTATTATGATTATTGTGATGGGGGTTGATGTTCAGCCTGCCCGATATGATTCTTGTGATGACTATCCTAGAGTCTAGTTGACACTTAGGAGTCCACCTTTGTGAAATATGTCCACCTTTGTGAAATATGAAATAAGATATGTCTGTTGTCCAGTAGGAACCTTTTGGGAGAACGGGTTTTGACGCAAAGTGCCATGTCTTGGTCAGACAGGGGGCCACCTCTTGATGTCATTACTCTTTTTGTGTTGTTGGGTGTGTAGAGCAAAGTGCCACGCCGTGACCCGGCGGGGGCCACCTCTTGATTCTACTCACAATCCATCGATGTGTTTATGGGGTGATAGAGCAAAGTGCCACGTCGTGACCTGACGGGGGCCACCTCTTGATTCTACTCACTGTCCATGTTTATATGTTGCACGAGATTTTGCATTTATATGTTGCACGAGATTTTGCATTTATATGTTGCACGAGATTTTGCATTTATATGTTGCACGAGATTTTGCATTTATATGTTGCAGGAGATTTTGCATTTATGTGTTGCACGAGATTTTGCAGCTCCCAGTGCTTTGGCCAAGCCGGGTTAGACCATATTGGTCGCTACTGAATATGCTGGACAACTAGGTTAAATATGTGTTGGTATGTTTAGTTGGGTTAGAATATGTGTGTTCGGTTGGGTTAGAGTATAACTCTAGAACCTGAGATTATTATATGTTAGTGCGTACATTTGACTGCTTATATGACTTTTGCATTGAATTGTTGTTATATGTTGGCATGATGTCCTGTTAAAGATTTTTTTAAAAAAAAAATAATTTTCCTATGTTTTTGAGTGTATGTTCTGGATGGTCAATTAGACTATCCACTCACTGGGCTGTGTAGCTCACCCCTCACTATTTTCAGGTGTAGAGCAGGAGCGCAGTTAGCATTATATGGATGCTGTGAATTATGCTTAATGAATTTATGATGCCGGTTGTGGCCTTAATGTGTTTATGCTTATGATGCCGGTTGTGGCTAAACCCTATGCATTATATGAATTATGTGAACCATATGTTATGAATGATGTGAACTACGTGAACTTGTGATGCCAGATTGTGGCGGTTTTATGATTTTGATTTTTGTGTCACCGCGGGCTTCAGCCTGGTTTCGGTGTTTGGTGTCAGTTTATAAAATCGATTTTGTGGATTTGTTTTGAAATTGGAGTTGATGTGTATTTTTGCAATCGGTTTTGATACAACTGTAACTTGCATATGTCTAGTGCAAGTATTGCCTGGTGGCAGGTACCTTTATGGATTTTATGAATTTGAATCAGTTTTGATATAACTGTAACTTGCATATGTCTAGTGCAAGTATTGCGTGGTGGCAGGTACCCTTATGAGATTTATGATTTGTGCATCGAAGATTTTATGCGTTTGAAATTTCAAAAATTTTTCAGATCGTGTTTTTCTTGAACTCGGTTTTACCTAGCATATGATCGATCTTATGTGAAACATCCTGGTTCTTGTATGAATTGTATAGCTTGATTTGGGGTTAAGAATGTGGGATGTTACAGAATGGTATCAGAGGAGTTGGCTAGCTAAAACTTAGTTTGGGGGAAAACATGTTTGTGTATTGCTAGACACCTAATAGGTTTATGATTGTTTTCCTGACTATGATATGTGTGTGACTATGATATGTGTGTGTAGGAATTTAAGATGGTGCGAACCAGAGGTAATGCTAGTGATGAGGGCGAGCAGACCCCGAACCTCACTAGAACTATTGAGGCCTTGACTGGCATGGTACAGCAACAAGGTGCCATGATTGAGAGGCAAGCTCAGATGCTGCAGCAGCAACAGACTCAGCATCAAGAGGCGCAGCAGCAGCTTTTGCAACAGCTGACTCAGGAGAGACCCCAGACTACTACTCGGGCAGTGGGGAATGACTCTCAGGAGGGTGCTCACAGGCGCTATGCTTCACTTGTGAGTGAATTCCAGAAACTGGGTCCGAGCTCTTTTTATGGGGGCTCAGAATCCAGTAATGCTGAAAATTGGCAGCTGTGCTTGGAAAAGATTTTCCAAGTTATGCGTTGCTCGGACGAAGATAAGTTATGTTTGACCACCTACATGATGCGGGCTGATGCAGATGAGTGGTGGAAAGGTGTGGTGAGACTTGCCGAAGAAAGACATGAGACTGTAGACTGGCCTTACTTCTTGTCTCGATTCAACGAGAAGTACTTCCCAGACAGCTTGGTGGAGGACCGAGAGGTGGCATTTATTCACCTGGAGCAGGGTGATATGACAGTGGACCAGTATGAGCTGCAGTTCACTAAGCTGGGAAAGTATGCTCCTCACCTGATAAACACTGAAAAGAGGAGAGCTACTAAGTTTCTCAGAGGTCTCAGATGGGACATTAGAGAGCAGGTTGGTGCTCAGCATTTGGAGACCTATGTTGAGACTGTTGGGCGAGCACGCACCATTGAGAGGTACATAGCTGAGAGGAGTTCTCATGTTGCCGTGACAGTGGTTCCTGCAGCTGAGGCGGCGGTTCCTCAGTATGGCAGTGGCGGCAAGGGTAAGCAGTACCCTAGGCATAAAGATTATAAGAAGAGCAGGTATAAGCCTTACTCTTACAAGGCACCGCAGCAGTCCAGGGATGCACCGCAACAGTTCAGGAATGTCAGAGATGTAAGGAACAGTGTCACAGAGGATCGGACTTGCAATTATTGTGGACTCAAGGGACATCTAGTGAAAGACTGTCATAGGAAGAATGGTATATGCTTCAAATGTAAGAAACCCGGGCACATGGCCAGGGACTGCAAAGAGCCTGAGATGCAGCCTAGAGGCGCAGATAAGCCTACAGTCCAGACTAGAGTTTATGCTGTGGCTGAGAAGGATACACGAGCTTCCCGATCCGTTGTGGAAGGTACATTATTTGTATTTGATCAGTTAGCTCGCATTCTATATGACCCTGGTGCAAATTTGTCTTTTGTCTCTGTTAAGTTTGCTGCATGTTTACCTGTTGTACCTAAGATGCTAGATTATGCTGTGTCGGTTAGTACTCCTTTAGGAAAGTCATTGTCTACAGACACTGTATGTGCTGATTGTGTAGTGCATGTAGAGGGTTATGAGTTTCTAGTAGATTTAATTCTCTTAGACATGCAAGATTATGATGTCATCTTGGGAATGGACTGGTTGTCTTCGCATCATGCCTCGGTGGATTGCTTTGAGAAAGTGATCACTTTGAATATGCTTGATGGGAATCGGATTTTTGTGAGAGGTCTAGTGTCAGACCAAGGACCACATGTGATATCTTTCCTGCAGGCCAGGAAGTTACTTGCTAGTGGATGCAAGGGTTATCTTGCGCATGTTAAGTTGCAAGAGGATTCTACTTCTGATCTGACTCAGATAGAGGTGGTGAAAGAATTTCCTGATGTGTTCTCTGAGGAATTTTCAGGCTTGCCACCAGTTAGAGAAGTAGAATTTGGCATTGAGTTGGCGCCAGGTACGGCACCTATCTCCAGAGCTCCTTATCGTATGGCTACTTCAGAGTTGGCCGAGCTTAAGAAACAACTGGAGGAATTGCTTGAGAAAGGGTATATCCGGCCTAGTGCTTCACCTTGGGGAGCGCCAGTGTTGTTTGTGAAGAAGAAAGATGGAACCCTGAGGATGTGTATAGACTACAGGCAGTTGAACCAAGTGACCATTAAGAATAAGTATCCTCTTCCTAGAATTGATGATCTATTTGATCAATTACAGGGAGCTACAGTGTTCTCTAAGATTGATCTGAGATCAGGGTATTATCAGCTTAGAGTCAAGGATGAGGATATATTTAAGACTGCTTTCAGGACCAGGTATGGGCATTTTGAATTTCTAGTTATGCCTTTTGGACTGACAAATGCACCTGCTGTCTTCATGGATTTGATGAACAGGGTATTCCATGAGTTGCTTGACTCTTGTGTGGTGGTCTTTATAGACGATATATTGGTGTATTCTCGGACTACTTCAGATCATATCAGTGACTTGCACAGAGTGCTGGAAGTTCTGAGGAAGAACCGGTTATATGCCAAGGCTAGTAAGTGTGAGTTCTGGCTAGAGAAGATCAGTTTTCTGGGACATGTGATTTCTGGTCAGGGTGTGTCTGTGGATCCAGTTAAAGTGCAAGCTATCCTTGATTGGGGAAGACCGACTAGTGCTACTGAGATCAGGAGTTTTCTGGGTTTGGCAGGATATTACCGGCGATTTGTTGAGGGATTCTCCAAGCTGGCGGGTCCTTTAACTAAATTGACCAGAAAGGAAGCCAAATTTATTTGGGATGATAAGTGTGAAGAGAGTTTCCAGGAGCTGAAAAGAAGGTTAACTAGTACACCAATCCTCATTATTCCTAGTGATGGGGAAAGGTTTACTGTTTATACGGATGCTTCAGGCAAAGGGTTGGGTTGTGTCTTGATGCAGAAGGGTTCTGTGGTAGCCTATGCTTCCAGACAACTGAAGGAGTATGAATTGAACTACCCTACTCATGATTTAGAGTTGGCGGCCGTAGTCTTTGCTTTGAAGATATGGCGTCATTATTTGTTGGGTCAGGAATTTGATCTATTCACTGATCACCAGAGTCTCAAGTATATCTTCACTCAGAAGGAGTTGAACATGAGACAGAGAAGATGGATGGAGTTGATCAAGGATTATGACTTCTCTATTCAGTATCAGGCTGGAAAGGCCAATGTGGTGGCGGATGCTCTGAGCAGACATCCAGTTACTTCAGTAGCTGCTTTACGAGTCAGTGAGTGGCGGTTACTGCAGGAGTTCAGCGATCTCAGGATCAGTGTTTCTCCTAAAGTTCAGTCTGGTTATGTGGCTTTTCTCAGAGTACAGTCTGCTTTGTTGCAGAGGATCAGAGATCAGCAGTCTATGGATCCGAAATTAATTCAGATCAGGGATAGTCTGGTTGATGGCGCAGTTCAGGATTTTAGCCTGTCTGATGATGGTATTCTTCGGTTTCGTGGAAGGGTGTGTGTCCCTGAGGAACCGAGCTTGAGGAAAGAAATATTGGAGGACAGCCATAACTCCAAATATTCTTTACATCCTGGTGTGACTAAGATGTATCAGGACCTCAAGAAAAGTTTTTGGTGGCCGGGTATGAAGAAAGAAGTATCTGATTTTGTCTCTAGGTGTTTAACCTGTCAGACTGTAAAAGCTGAACATCAGAAGCCTGGTGGTTTGTTGCAGCCTCTTCCTATTCCTGAGTGGAAGTGGGAATGCATCAGTGTGGATTTTGTATGTGGTTTGCCCAGAACCAGATTGGGTCATGATGCTATTTGGGTGATTGTTGATAGACTTACTAAATCAGCCCATTTTCTTCCGATTAAAATGACTTATTCTTTAGAGAGACTGGCCAGATTGTACATTGATGAGATAGTCAGACTACATGGAGTGCCAGTTGATATTGTGTCTGATAGGGATTCTCGATTTCTGTCCAGATTTTGGAGGAGTTTACAGGAGGGTTTGGGTACTAAGTTGAGTTTTAGTACAGCATACCATCCTCAGTCTGATGGCCAGACAGAGCGTACTATACAGACTCTAGAAGATTTGTTGAGAGCCTATGTGGTTGATTGGAGTTCTGAGTGGAACCGGGATCTATCTTTGATAGAGTTCACTTATAATAATAGTTTCCACTCTAGTATTCAGATGGCTCCTTATGAGGCTTTGTATGGGAGAAGGTGTAGGACTCCCTTGTGTTGGGAGGAAACTGGTGACAGGATGATTTTGAGATCTGATGCAGTCCAGGAGACTACTGATAAGGTCAGAGAGATCCGGGATAAGCTGAAAATTGCTCGGGACAGACAGAAGAGTTATGCTGATGACCGTCGTCGTCCTTTGGAGTTTATGGTAGGGGATCATGTGTTCTTGAAGGTGTCGCCTACTAAGGGTGTTATGAGATTTGGCAAAAAGGGCAAGTTGAGCCCTAGGTTTGTAGGCCCTTTTGATATTATTGAGAGAGTTGGTCCAGTGGCTTACCGATTAGCTTTACCTCCTGCTATGGATCATGTGCATAATGTATTCCATATTTCTGCTTTGAGGAAATATCATCCTGATCCATCTCATGTGTTGGAGTTGGAACCTCTTCAGATTCAGAGTGACTTGACTTTTGAGGAAAGACCTCTCCGGATTGTGGATAGAAAGGATAAAGTTCTGAGGAACAAGACTATACCTTTGGTAAAGGTTATCTGGGGAAATCAGTCGATTGAAGAAGCGACATGGGAGACTGAAGCTGATATGAGGAAAAATTATGCTTACCTCTTTGATGATATGGATGCTGAGCTTTAGAGGACTAAAGCTTTATAAGGAGGGAGGAATGTAAGATCCAAGGATCTTAAGTCCTGGTAAGCATTAATTTTGATTTAAATAAAATTATTGATTGTAATATTTTCTATGTATTGGTTGTTAATAGTTAATTAACCAGAGATTTGTGGTTGATAAAGTATAGTTAATTAACTAGAGATTTTTGGTTACTAATTTATTGTAAATTAATTAGAGATTATTTGTTTGATTATTGGCTGTTAATTTATGATAAATTATTATTGGTTGTTCATGTTAAATTAATTAGGATTTATGGGTTGTAAATTAGTGGTTAATTAATTAGACCTTATTGGTTAATTAATAAGACCTTATTGGTTAATTAAATCCTTAATGGATTTCGTTTAAGTGAATGGTTAATGGTTAAGTTAATTAAATTATTTGGTTAATTATGAGATATTGGGTTATTGGGTTTAAAATTCGAAATTTATGAGTTAAATGGGTTAAACCTATTTGAATTAATGGGTTAATGGGTTTAAAATTTTAAAATCCAAGGTTTAAGTGGGAATTGCGCTTAGGGTGAGATTATTGGCGATTTTGGAGCCTTGAGAAAATTTTGGGCGACGGCTAGGAAGAAGAAGGCGATTTTTGGTGTTCTTGGAAATTTTGAGGTGATTTCTTCATCTTCTTTCCTTGGCGATTTTCCTTGAGGAGAAGAAACTTCTTTAGTGAGTTCTTGGTGACCCCTTGGGCGGCTTAAAGGCTTTAGGCGATTTTCTTTGGTGGAGAATTTTCGGTTTAAGAGGTGAGTGGTGTGTCTTTTTGATTTCTAGTAATTTGATTGTATTAATTGATGTGTTAGATTGATTGGAAAATTTTAACATGCTAAAAACCGAATTTGAGCTATTTTTTTATGAAAACCGAAACTTGATATTAGTCTTGATAATTGTAGATAACATGTTTATATGAGAATTGAATCTTGATAATTCTCCATGAAAATATAGTTTAGGGTATTTTTATGAAAACCGAATTTAAGGTATGTCTCCATGAAAACCGAATTTAGGGGATTTATTGTATGGAGTTTTAGTAGCATTAAATCATTAAATTTTTGGTATGATTTTGGTAATATTAAATCAGTGATTTATTAGCATGAAATTCATGTTAATCAAGCGTAAATTAAATAGATAGTATGTATGAAAACCGAAATTTTGATGATATGAATGAAAACCGAATTGTTTGTGTGAAAACCGAATTTTGATGTGTGTAGTTACATGGGGTAAATTGTGAAAACCGAATATGGATATATGTTTTAGTTTTATGTAATTTTTATGAATGTTTGTTAAATGCAATGTTATGTTATAAAATTCCTGTTTATTTAATTAAGACCATGTATTTATGTTTGAGAACATTGGGTGTTAAATTAGCAAAATTACACTAAACTGACCAGCCTGAAATTTAAGGACTACACAATATTGGTGATATTCGAATATAAAGCATTATGTGTTATGTTATATGATTTTGAACAATATGTGTGATTATGTGAATTTTGAACAATATGTGTGATTATGTGATTTTGAACAATATGTGTTATGTGATGGGTTTTGTGAATTTGGAAAATTATGGGTTATGTGAATTTGGAAAAGTTAGGTGGTTATGTGATGGTTAGGACCAAGGCTAGGTGTAACTATGAACTCAAGGGGGATAGTCCTTATGTGATATGTTAAGGGTTTGAATTTCAGCCCTGTATTGTGATATGTGAGGAGGTTGATGTTCAGCCTACCTATTATGATTATTGTGATGGGGGTTGATGTTCAGCCTGCCCGATATGATTCTTGTGATGACTATCCTAGAGTCTAGTTGACACTTAGGAGTCCACCTTTGTGAAATATGTCCACCTTTGTGAAATATGAAATAAGATATGTCTGTTGTCCAGTAGGAACCTTTTGGGAGAACGGGTTTTGACGCAAAGTGCCATGTCTTGGTCAGACAGGGGGCCACCTCTTGATGTCATTACTCTTTTTGTGTTGTTGGGTGTGTAGAGCAAAGTGCCACGCCGTGACCCGGCGGGGGCCACCTCTTGATTCTACTCACAATCCATCGATGTGTTTATGGGGTGATAGAGCAAAGTGCCACGTCGTGACCTGACGGGGGCCACCTCTTGATTCTACTCACTGTCCATGTTTATATGTTGCACGAGATTTTGCATTTATATGTTGCACGAGATTTTGCATTTATATGTTGCACGAGATTTTGCATTTATATGTTGCACGAGATTTTGCATTTATATGTTGCACGAGATTTTGCATTTATGTGTTGCACGAGATTTTGCAGCTCCCAGTGCTTTGGCCAAGCCGGGTTAGACCATATTGGTCGCTACTGAATATGCTGGACAACTAGGTTAAATATGTGTTGGTATGTTTAGTTGGGTTAGAATATGTGTGTTCGGTTGGGTTAGAGTATAACTCTAGAACCTGAGATTATTATATGTTAGTGCGTACATTTGACTGCTTATATGACTTTTGCATTGAATTGTTGTTATATGTTGGCATGATGTCCTGTTAAAGATTTTTTTAAAAAAAAAATAATTTTCCTATGTTTTTGAGTGTATGTTCTGGATGGTCAATTAGACTATCCACTCACTGGGCTGTGTAGCTCACCCCTCACTATTTTCAGGTGTAGAGCAGGAGCGCAGTTAGCATTATATGGATGCTGTGAATTATGCTTAATGAATTTATGATGCCGGTTGTGGCCTTAATGTGTTTATGCTTATGATGCCGGTTGTGGCTAAACCCTATGCATTATATGAATTATGTGAACCATATGTTATGAATGATGTGAACTACGTGAACTTGTGATGCCAGATTGTGGCGGTTTTATGATTTTGATTTTTGTGTCACCGCGGGCTTCAGCCTGGTTTCGGTGTTTGGTGTCAGTTTATAAAATCGATTTTGTGGATTTGTTTTGAAATTGGAGTTGATGTGTATTTTTGCAATCGGTTTTGATACAACTGTAACTTGCATATGTCTAGTGCAAGTATTGCCTGGTGGCAGGTACCTTTATGGATTTTATGAATTTGAATCGGTTTTGATATAACTGTAACTTGCATATGTCTAGTGCAAGTATTGCGTGGTGGCAGGTACCCTTATGAGATTTATGATTTGTGCATCGAAGATTTTATGCGTTTGAAATTTCAAAAATTTTTCAGATCGTGTTTTTCTTGAACTCGGTTTTACCTAGCATATGATCGATCTTATGTGAAACATCCTGGTTCTTGTATGAATTGTATAGCTTGATTTGGGGTTAAGAATGTGGGATGTTACACGGCCCGTGAAATAGTTTACAGCAGTGCCGTAATTTCAGCAATGGTTTCTGTTTCGAAAGTGCTCCAAAATATGGCCGTGTAATTCTTTACGGTGGTGCCGTAAAATCCGAGAAGTTTATGTTTGGAAAATCACAAAAATACGGCCGTGCTCTCGATAATACGGTAGCCGCGAAAAATACGATACCGTATTATATATACGGCCCTACCGTATTTTGGTCCTCAGCCTCGATTTGCGTAAAATTTCTTGTGTGACCTCTTCTTGATATTGAGAATTCTTCTATGTATTTGATTTTGCTCGAAAACACCCTAAAATGATGCCTTTTGTGTGAAAATCATGAAAAACCAAAATAGAAGTAGACTTTGCAATATTTGATGGATTCAGCATAAAAACAAGTAAAAGATCCTCAATTTGGCATGAAAAGGTATTTAAAATGATACAAAATATACAATATATTTTGGTGTCATCAGGTTCTGTCGCAAGAAGTCGGTGGCGTGCGGGTTTAGGGGAAACCCTACCCGTTCGCTCCCATAAATACGGGCGATTAATAATCAAAAGCACGGGTGAACCTCGTGGGGTTCACCTACCCATGAAGCTGTCTGGGAAATTTGGTTCTATTAAAAATACGAGTAAACCCCATGGGTTCACCTACCAGTGAAGTCCTCTAGATGGTTTTGCACATTCAGAAATACACCGTGAAGCACTCTAGAAAATAAGTTCTCCATCCTAGTACAGAAGACTTCACGGGTGAATCCCCATGGGGTTCATCTGGCCGTGAAGCTTTCTAGAAAAAGCTGAACATCCCAAATTGTTATACTCCATCCAGGAATGCCTAATCCATTCCGTTGCCGTAAATTTTTCTGTGAAAACCAAACGTTTCAGTACCCATAACTTCACGGGTGAACCCCATAGGGTTCACCTGGCTGTGAAGTTCTATGTACAGCTCAAAAATTTCATCTCGAATACCCCATTCTCCAAATAGGTTCCTACAGCACAAAAAGGACATACAATCAGCAAAAATCCCCATATTACTACCAAAAACAAAACAAAACTAATAAACTAAGAAGTCTATCTAACAGTAATAGGAAATAATATAGCAAGAACTAAATAAACAAGAACTTGGGTTGCCTCCCAAGAGCGCTAGTTTAAGGTCAATAGCTCGACCCAGGGAATTATCGAGTCACCAAGTCTGTGGTGTCTAAAAGGGAAAGAACAACCCCTTTCTCAACCCGCTCATCTTCAAAGTAATTCTTGAGTCAATGCCCGTTGACAATGAAGCTTCCTGTGCATTCTGTCCAAATAGTGATTGCGTCATAAGGTTGCACATGTTGTACCACAAAGGAGCCGGACCATCTTGTTCGAAGCTTCCCTAGAAATAATCGAAGTCTTGAATTGAAAAGTAGCACTTTGTCCCCTACATGAAACTCTTTCTTCACAATGCGTTTGTCATGCCAATGTTTGGTGTGTACCTTGTAGATCTCAGCATTCTCATATGCATAGAGGCGTATCTCGTCCAACTCGTCAAGTTGCAACTTTCTCTTCTCACCGGCGCGTTTGAAGTCATAGTTGATTTGTTTGACAGCCTAAAACGCCATATGCTCAAGTTCAACACGTAAGTGACAGGATTTCCCATAAATGAGTTAGAATGGAGACATACCTAGGGGTGTCTTGTAGGTGGTTCGGTAGGCCCATAAAGCATCGGGTAATTTCAATGCCCAATCCTTCTGTGATCGTGATACAGTTTTCTCAAATATTTACTTGATTTCTCTATTAGAAACCTCTACCTGACTACTAGTCTGAGGATGATAGGGTGTTGCAATTTTGTGCTTTACCCCATATCTCTTCAAGAGCGCTCCAAATCTTTGTTCGATGAAGTGAGATCCTCCATCACTTATCAGAATACATGGAACTCCAAACCGGGAGAAAATCGTTCGCTTCATAAGCTTCATAACGACCCTGGAGTCATTAGTAGCCTCTGCATATGCCTCAATCCACTTAGACATGTAGTCGACGGCACCAAGGATGTACCGTTTACCACATGAAGCGGTAAACGGTAGATTTGGTGAAGCGCAATGGTAGCAGCAGTATAGAGCAGGTCCAGCAACAGGGTAGTTTCTGGATCATTGAACTAAAGGAGAAGAAAATGCCTGCTCTTGGGTCACCGGCGGTCAGATGATAATAGCGGATCAGAAAGGTTGCTATAGCGAATCAGAGCAGAGTTGATAGCATCATCGATATCCTTTAGATAAAGCACCGAATCGGAGGCGAGGATAGCATCAGCAGCTTGGAAGAGAGGATAGCAGCTAAATTGGAAGAGTGAACACATGAGAACAAACTCCCATCACGATCGCCTCCTTGAAAACCTTCGTCGAGTTTAATAGCTGTAGCAGCTTGATTTAGGAACGGAAAAGGCGGCGCTGAGGGCTGAAGGCATGGCCGATGAATGTTGCCGAACTCGTGGCTGCGGGATGAAGGAAATTAATCTCTTTCTGCGGTTAGTTAATGGCGTTTGAAGGAGCTGCGGCGGAAGGCAGATCTGGAACAACAGCGCTGCTTCATTGATTAAGTAGGGAGGCATTGAATACCATTAAAGCTGGCGCCGATTTGAAGTGGGATTGAAGAGGGCGAGTGACTGCGTCCCTTCGACAAAATTGGAAGAAATTGTTGTAGAGGTCGCAGATGCTTGTAGAAGAGTAAGTGGCGGCGGCGATTTCCTTTAAAGCTGGAGGTCGGGGCAGTGGTGCCATTTTGAGTAATGGCTGCAAAAATTGGTTTTGAATGGTGAACCCAGTGCACAAGAGAGGTTGCAGATGTCATCTCCAACAGGTAGCTTGCCGATTTCAGTTGAAGAAGATGAAGAGTGGCATTGATTGGAGAAACAGAGGTGGAAAAGGGGGCGCCCGTAAAACTTGATTCCCATGATTTGGGAAAAATTACAGCTGCCCTTAGCATTACGACCGAAATGTGGTTTTTTTTTTAACAAAAGATATAAACATAAACCAATAATAAACATGAAATAACATTCGTTAGAAATAACTAATTAAAATAAGAAAAATAAAGCACTTGGGTTGCCTCCCAAGAAGCGCTAGTTTATCGTCGTTAGCTCGACAGTAGTGTGATTCAGAGTTTAGAATAAATAAGTCAGCACCAAGGAATTCATACCTTAAATTGTCAAATAGTGATTTCAGGTATATGTTTCTTTTAATAGTTACCTGGGGTGCTTCCACATGTAGGTTGTCAGATTTTTACCATTCGCGAATTGATTCATTCAGTAGAGTGAATGACATTCACAAAAGATTGAGTATTTTCATTGTCGTTCTCGTCCTTCACAGCTTGACTGGAACATCATCAAAAATTTCCACTGGCTTTCATACATAATGATTAGCAAGTTATAATAAGATGGCCATTTCTTCACAGACTTCTATGGCTTAAACAAGTTTGATAGTGAATATTTCAAAAAGTCTATGAAAAAGCAGAGTTACGCTAACTAAATGAAAACTAAGTTACTAAAAAAAAGTAAGAAAAGAAATAAAAATAAACAGGATAAAGTCTAGTCTATCAATTCTTAAATCACTTCGATATTGGTTACCTATCCCCGGCAACGGCGCCAAAACTTGATGTGTACTTTACCGTACTACTAACCGCAAGAGTGACGGCTTTGTCGTAGTAGTACTTAAGATGTCGATCCCACAAGGACAGTGATCAAGTACCGAGTGATTACAAATCAATAGCTAGACAATCGGGTAAATGTTTTTGGGTTTTTCAAAAATAAATAAAAATACAACTAAATACAAATGCTAGTCGAATCAAACAAGTGAAAGTATTGGATAGAAAACAAGGTTTAGAGACAACGAAACTTCGAGTTCATCTCGTTGATGGATCTTAAGCTCAAACAAGACAATTATCATAACAATGCAATTTTAAAAGCATTCAAGGAAATATCTAATGGTACAGATTACCCTCTTTCGACAGCGTAATCCGATATCAATCTAGATTAGTGTCCTACTTTCATGGCTAACCGGACCTAGATTAATCCATTGGGTTCAGAGATATTATAAAGTTCATCACACAAATCTGGCCCTAATTCTTGACCTCTTAGAGCATGTTCAATAAGGCAGATCTAGCGTCGCAATTCACCTTTTGGTCCTTCTTGCGGCGCCCAAGAAAAGTAATTGTGTGATCAAGGCAAAACTAGCAGTAAAACAGCACAGATCAAATAAACACGAAATAAAATTACATTAGCTATGAGAAAACAAGTTTGAAAACAAGATCCAGACAACTCAAATACACTCTTGTTCCGATAAAGAAGATTATGCTATCATAGCATCGATTCACCCTCTTGGTGGTACACCCTGGTGCTTATTCAGAACGGTCTCCTACTCTTGCGGTGGATCCTTCCAGATAAACCAAATGAGTTCTATGAAAAATTATATTGCCCTCGAGCGAAAACCAAGCACTCTTGTGTCATGGATTGACAAGTTTTACCTAGGGGTTCCATCGCCACGATCCTCCTTACGGTATGAATCGCGTCGGCTAACACACAACATTACTTGATCAAGGTAATATTATGAAATAAACACAACTAATTAAAATATGCTCAGAAAAGACTCAAAATATCAAGAAAGTTTGTTCATACAATAGATCAAGTCAAAGCGCTTCATCCGAGCCCCAAATAAAGATTTATGCTATAAAAGCCATACAAATCCTTACAAATATCTCAAATCGACAAAGAAAACTAGAAACAAAGACTAAGAAGAGGTAGGAGAAGATGATGCAAATATTTCCTCCAAGTTTGGTGAAGATCTGTTGTGAAATCGCCCCAAAATCCTCTCCGAAAAGCCCTTGTCACCGGTCCACTCGCCCTTGCCGCTTCGTCCATCAATTACTCTCCAAATATGGCATGAAAAAGAGGGCTTTTATGCCCAAAAGATTTGCCTCTCTCTTAGCTTTCCAAATCATATTTTTTTGCCTTTTTTGGATTTTTCTAAAGCCCAAAATCGAAGAAAAACCGTGTGAAGGTAGGACTGCTCAGTTATGATCACGGCTGAACCCCGCCGGGTTCACCAGGTGGTGAAGTCTACTATGTAGTTTTGTTGATAAAGAATCACCGGTGAACCCCACCGGGTTCACCAGCTAGTGAAGTTATACTATTGATTTATGTGAAAACTCCCTCTGAGAGAATCACGGGTGAATCCCGCCAGGTTCACCAGGTGGTGAAGTCTTCTGTGAACTTTCGGACATCCGGTGAAAGCACCAGACCTGGCCGTATTTTTCAAAGTAGCTCCGACTGAGCCCAAATTTGATGTGCATCTTCATCTTCAAGTAGAGAATTATCCCATAACCTTAAAATCTTCAAAAGACTTCAAAGTTGGGCGATTTTACTTAAAGTTTCACAAAAACTAGAAAAAGTAAAGATTCCGAAGCAATCGAGTAAATAAGCCTAAAAATTACATAAAAGTACTAGAATATGCCTTGTTTTGAGATAAAATAATATCAGAAAATACTACCAAAATACAAGGCATCAATCATCAGGGTGCTTTTCGGCATCTCGTTATAGCCTGGAAAGATGATCAGCCACAAAGTTCTCACTCCCCTTCTTGTCTCTAATCTCAACGTCAAATTCTTGTAGAAGGAGAATCCATCGAATAAGTCTTGGCATCTTTTTTGTTAACCAGATATTTGATAGCTACATGATTAGTAAAAATAATTACTTTCGAATTAGCTAAATATGAACGAAATTTATGGAAAGCAAAAAACAATTGCAAGTAGCTCTTTTTCTATAGTGGCATAATTCATATGTGCATCATCAAGTGTTCTACTAGCATAGTATATAGCATGCAGCTTTTTGTCCTTCCTTTGCCCCAAAACCACCCCCACGGCTTAGTCACTAGCATGACACATGAGCTCAAAATTTAGAGACCAATCTGGAGGTTGGATAACAGGCGCAGTAATCAAAGCTTCTATGAGTTTCATGAAAGCATGTTCACAATTTTTGTCAAAACGAAGGATAGAATCTTTAGCTAGAAGATTAGTTAAGGGGCGAGCTATTTAGAAAAGTCTTTGATGATTCTTCTATAAAAACCGGCATGGCCCAGAAAACTTCGAATTCCCTTCATTGTTATAGGTGGCTTCAGATTTTCAATTACTTCAACCTTTGCTTTGTCCACCTCGATTCCACGCTCAGAGACCAAGTGTCCAAGAACTATACCTTCCCGAACCATGAAGTGGCACTTCTCCCAGTTCAACACCAGGTTCACCTCTTCACATCTCTATAAAACTTTAGAAAGGTTAGACAAAGAATGGTTGAAAGAAGAGCCATACACAGACAAGTCATCCATGAATATATCCATAAAGTCCTCATTATAATCTGCAAATATTGCCATCATCGCTCGTTGGAATGTTGCAAGTGCATTGCAAAGTCCAAAGGGCATTCTCCTATATGCAAAAGTTCCATAGGGACAAGTAAAAGTAGTTTTCTCCTGATCATCGGGATGGATGGGAATTTGGAAGAAACCTAAAAATCCATCTAGAAAATAAAAGTAAGAATTATGAGCGAGTTTATCTAATATCTGATCAATGAATGGTAAAGGAAAGTGATTTTTTCTTATAGCAGTGTTCAACTTCCTATAATCGATACACATCCTCCACCCTATAACTATGCGTGTGGGTATCAATTCATCTGCATCATTCTTAATCACAGTAACACCTCCCTTCTTTGGTACAACATGTACCGAGCTCACCAAAAAACTATCTGATATCAGATATATGATTCTAACATCCAAAAGTTTGAGTACCTCCTTCTTCACAACATCATTCAATTGTGGGTTAAGTTGGCGCTGAAATTCCACAGAAGGCTTGCTATTGTCTTCTAATAAAATCCTATGCATGTAAATAGAGGGGTTAATTCCATTAATATCATCAAGTGAATAGTCAATTACCTTCTTGTGAAGACGAAGTTCTCTAAGGAATAGTTCAGTTTGCTCTTTGTCTAATTCTGCACTAACTATTATCGGGTATGTAGAATTGTCACCTAGGAATTCATATCTCAATGTGCTAGGTAGACTTTTGAATTCAAGCTTCTTCTGTCCTCCTTCTTCCTAGTTATCTGCTGATGTCGCATCCATAGTTGGGTCAGAATCAAGAAGTGCAGTGTACTCTTTAGCCACATAAGGCTCAAACCTTGCTTGTCCTCAAGCAAATAAAGAAAACAATACTAATTATGAAAATAAACTTTCAGATGATGAATAAATTTCTAAGATACAATTACATACGAAAAATTCTCATCAAATAAATACTCAAAATTTCAAGTAAATATATAGTCCTTCGAATTCAATCTTTAAGATCCACAATTCAATCAAATAAAATTTCATAATGTGTATAAACAGAATTTCAATCTCATGAGTTTACCTAGTTTAAGTTTTGAGTCCATGATGTTTTTGTTTATAGGAATAGGAACCACAAAATCTTTTTCCACTCAGATTTTTCTCTCTCTTTTCTTTTTATGCATCTCTGACATTTTCTAAAATGAATACCACCTTTCTTCTGGTGACATGTTAAGAATATATTGGTCACATAACCAACATAATAGAACTCATATCTCTTTAAGTAGAAAGAATTCTTCTTGAGATAGCAGAGTTAATGTCAAAGAATCTCTCTCTTGGCATGCACCCACATAGATACATACTTTTTATTGAACTTCAACTCTTATCTTAGGTACCATTGCAAATACAATGCAAAGAAGAGGAGTTATTCCTTCTCAGACTTCAACCCATGTCTTTAGGTACCACTGCCAATTTTTCGCAGAGCCAAATAGGGGAGTCACTTTACTTTGTGGATTTTGGGTTCTTTCTTCCCAACAAATAACAAGATGGACTTTAATGATTTACTAGGTTTATTCAATTGATATCAATCCAAAACCACACAACATATGCTCATTTTATTCAAGAGAATCACTTTACTCTCAAATTTCATTCATCAGACAATACATTCACCCAAAACTTCATGCATTAATCAATGGAAGATTTCAACAGATAGATCATATCAAAGAAATAAACTCATCATTTCAGGTTTATTTACAATCCTCAAATATCGTTATGAACAATAATCTATCACCAAGAAAATTTCGGCATGATAACGGCAGTATTTTCTTGATCAAACAAACCACACAGGCACATATCTCATGTCATCAAATCATAACATATCAACCATAGAGTGTATCAATTCTAAACATCAGAATACTATGTACGA
Organism: Costus lasius; assembly: GCA_027563935.2. Taxonomy (NCBI): domain Eukaryota; kingdom Viridiplantae; phylum Streptophyta; class Magnoliopsida; order Zingiberales; family Costaceae; genus Costus; species Costus lasius. The sequence goes on along the minus strand of CM050449.1, from coordinate 31,305,732 downwards.
CCATATCGAACTAAATCTACTCAAGTATCGATGGAATCCCAATACAACCATATCGAAGAAAAAGTATAGCAAATCATCAAATCATTTTAGTACAACCAAATTGAAATCATAAAGCAATCAAGCCTCAGAAGCGAGGATCCGTAGCAGTAGGACATAAGAAGTTTGACATAGTCACCCTTCCCTGCATAAGTAAAGCAATGAGAATAAGAGAAAGATACTCACAAAGTCCTACTCATCTGAATATGTCTCCTCGTTGTCTCCCTCAGCCTGAGCGGCATCCATGGGATCATGAGAACCTCCCTCACCTGCATTGCCATAGATACCACCCCTCCTGGAATCTTCGAAACCAAAACGATCATAGAGAAAATTGCCCATATCTTCCATGTAGTTCCCTAACGCTTCGACATCCAGGTGGATGTGACTTATCTGATCGGTCATCTTCCCCATGGCACCCATCATCTTTTCCATGCGCTGCTCCTGTAGGTACATCTGCTCAGAGATAGCCTGGAATCCAGGGTCCTGATAAGAATGCCACTCACTCTGGTCTGGAGCTGCGTGATGTGTAGATGATCCGATGGCTCCATGCGGTGGTTGATCAGTGGCTCTAGGTAGTGAGTAATCGATGCACATACCAAACAGGTCATCACCCCAAGCAGGAGGTGGTGGTGGTATTGATGCCTCTGGTGCAGGTGTGGCGTAAGATATGCAACTTGGTGACAACTTCCAATTCTCAAGATTTTGTATTGAGGTCCGTCTAGGGTTAGGTAATGGCAATGTGGGAAGCCCAGGTTGCAAGATCAAGCAATATGTGTCACCATCTCGTACAATCATCTTCATGGCAACGCAAGATTCGATGTCGATCCTTGCATTGCCCCTAGCGACCTCGACCCCATAGGGCTCAATCCTTAAAAATAATGCTATAGGAGTGAGAAAACCTCCTATCACTATCGTGCTTCTCTTGGCTCTAGCCACTTTATCCAGATGCTTCATGAAGAAGAAAGCTACATCTATCGTATAACCATGAAGTATGCCCCAAAGAAAAAATAATTCAGCATGACGGACCATACTGTCGCTATCTCTTCGCCCGAATATAGTGTGTGCAAGGACGCGATGGGCATATCTGACACATGGGTTTGAGATGCTTGAGGCTCTCGCTGATGAGGGTGAAAATCGAGTCTCTGCCGTGATTTGATTCCAAAAAATATTCTCAATAAATCCAATAGGTGGCTCTGTGCGTCCTCTCTCCGGAAGGTGGAATATGCATCGAATCTCTTTGAATGAGAGCTTCCTATCTTCATTAGCCATCCTAAACCTGATTTCTCCTTCAGCTGAATGATCTACATATTCATCCCAATCTACCCCCAAACTGCTAAGGAAATCCAACACAATAGGTAGATATGTCTTAGGCGTCATGTCAAAAAATTACCTTATAGCCACCCTGTCAAACATCCACAACACATCATCCTTCAATCCTAAAAGCTCCAATGCTCGTGTATCTGTGTATTTTGTCTTCACAACACATCGGTAAGTAGCAAATTGTATTTCTGTTCTTGAGCCTCATCTCTGAAAACGATCCCGAAAGGGTTTGGTGGAGGCACTAGAGTTTCAACTGGGGCTTTCCCCTTTCCCTTTGAAACCATCCTCTTGACCAGTGACATGATAGTGTGCAAGAGAAGCAAAGAACTACCGAAGAAAATAGGAAATAGAAGTGTTACCGAAAGATGAACAGAGCTGAAAACAGAGCAGGATTCAAGCTTTAAATCTGGACTTCTGGGTTGAAATCGAGCTTTCAATCACTTCAAGGACCGATCTTCTTCCTTCTTCAAACCTCCTGGAAGCTGGCAGCAGCTCAATCGATGCTTGGATGAGCGAAAAGGAAAGGGGCAAAAAACACGGAAGAATAGCGCGTGAAACCCGATTTGAACTTAAAATCTCTCTAAATCTCAGGTAGAAATCGTTAGAAACTGGCTAGGAATGGTCGCAAGAGTGTTTAGGAGGCAAGAACTCAAAGAAATCCAGAGGTCGACGCGAAATCGGGTGAAGAAACCTAAAAAGCACAGGGCCGAACCCTAAATACGGTACCTGTATCGCGTGGGGTCAGGCAGATTACGGTACCATAATGAAATTACGGCAGTGCCGTAAAATCGCGACAGGCTCTCGGCTGAGAAAAACATCAAATTACGATACCGTGAAGAAAAATATGGTATTGCCATATTTCATCCAAAAATTCCAAAAGTTTCTGTAAGAAAATGCTTCACTTTTACGGTACTATGAAATTCATTATGGCACTGCTGTAAAATTCACAAAAACTCGAAAACTTTCTAGTCAAAATCGTCCGAAAATACGGTACCGTGAAAATCCCCATGGCACTACCGTAAAATACTCAAAAATCCAAAAAACTTTTTGTATGAAAATGGACGGAAATTACGGCTTGTAAAATTTACCATGGTAGTTCTGTAATCTATGTAATCTCTCTGTAAAGAAGCAACATGAATTACGGTACCATAATAAAAATTACGGTACCATAATAAAAATTACGGTAGCACCGTAATTTGTCAAAATTCACAAAAATTATGAAAAAACGTATCTAAAAACGAGAAAAAGAAAAATTAACCCTAAACAAAACAAATTGAGACGAAAACAAACCAAAAACAAAAGAAAACAAATTGCTTGGGTTGCCTCCCAAGAAGCGCTAGTTTAAGGGTCATTAGCTTGACCGTTCTGCACTTAGATTTGCTCGTGGTTCATCAAGTAGAAAATTCTCTCATTCTTCAATCTGCTCCTCATGGTTGTAGTGTTTTATTCTTTGGCTATTAACTTAAAATATTCCCTTCTCTTCACTCCAAATATCAACTGCTCCATATGGATAGGTCTTCTTATCCTGAAAGGGCCCAAACCATCGAGATTTAAGCTTACCGGGAAAAAGTCTCAATCTAGAATTAAACAAAAGAACGAAGTCACCTGGTTGAAATTCTTTTCTGAGTATGTGTCGATCATGCCACTTTTTAGTCCTTTCCTTGTAGATCTTTGCGTTTTCATAAGCAGAGAGTCTGATCTCATCAAGCTCGTTCAATTGTAAATTCTGTTTCTCACCTGCGCACTTCAAGTCAAAATTCAACACTTTGATTGCCTAGAACGCTCTGTGTTCGAGCTCTACAGGAAGGTGACATGATTTACCATAAATCAATTGAAAAGGAGATATACCTATTGGTGTTTTGAAAGTAGTCCGGTATGCCCAAAGTGCATCATCAAGCTTGAAAGCCCAATCCTTCCTTGTTCTTGACACTGTTTTCTCCAATATCCCTTTAATCTCTTTATTTGATATTTCCACTTGTCCACTCGTTTGGGGATGGTATGGTGTGCAACTCTGTGATTCACCCCATAATTTCTAAGCAAAGCTGAAAATCTGTGTTCAATAAAGTGAGAGCCTCCATCACTAATTACCACTGTGGTATTTCAAAGCATGGGAAGATAATTCTTTTAAACAATTTCACCACAACCCTAGAATCATTAGTAGGAGAAGCAATAGCCTCCACCCACTTGGAAACATAGTCTACTGCCATGAGAATATACCTGTTACCTCCCGACAATGGAAATGGTCCCATAAAATCAATCCCCCAAACATCAAATATTTCAACTTCAAGTATAGTAGACAATGACATCTCATTCCTCTTGTTGATGTTCCTCATCCTCTGACAACTATCACAAGACAGTATAAAATTTCTTGCATCTTTAAATAAAGAGGGCCAATAAAATCCGGATTGTAATACTTTAAAAACAGTCTTTTTAGTGCTAGCATGCCCTCCATATGATGATCCATGACACTGTGATAAAATATCTTTGATTTCTTCTTCGGGGATACATCTCCTTAATATGCCATCTGCATATATCGTAAACACATAAGGCTCATCCCAAAAATAGTGCTTGACATCAGCTAAAAATCTTTTCTTGCCTTGATAGCTCAAATCAATAGGAAAGATATTAGCAACAAGATAGTTCACTATGTATGCATACCAAGGAGCCTTAACCTGATCAATTCTCAAAAGCTGTTCCTCAGGAAAAGAATCATCAATAATATCACCTTTATTATTTTCTACAATTATCCTCGAAAGATGATCTGCAACAAAATTTTTGGTTCCTTTCTTGTCCTTGATCTCTAAATCAAATTCTTGTAAAAGCAAAATCCATCTCAGTAGGCGCGGTTTACTGTCCTTTTTCTGCATTAAATACTTAACTGCTGCATGATTAGTGTACACCACAACTTTTGAATTAATCAAATAAGATCTGAATTTATCAAATGCAAAAACAATAGCTAACAGTTCCTTCTCAGTAGTGGTGTAATTCTTTTGTGTCTCATCCAAAGCTTTGCTAGCATAGTAGATCACATAAGGTTTCTTCTCCTTTCTTTGTCCTAAAACTGCCCCCAAAGCAAAATCACTAGCATCACACATAAGCTCAAAAGGTAACTCCCAATCAGGTGGTTGCATGATAGGTGCTGATATTAGGGCCTTCTTCAGTTCCTGAAAAGCAAACAAACACTTCTCATCAAACCAGAATTTAGCATCTTTACAAAGTAAATCAGTGAGTGGTTTAGCAAATTTAGAGAAGTCCCTGATGAAACGCCGGTAAAATCTTGCATGTCCCAAGAAGCTTCTAATTTCCTTAACCGTGGTGGGTGGTGCTAACTTCTCAATCACTTCAACTTTGGCCTTGTCAACTTCAATCCCTCACTCTGAAATAAAGTGTCCTAAAACTATTCCCTGCCTAACCATAAAATGACACTTTTCCCAGTTAAGGAAAAGGTTAGTTTCTTCACACCTCTGCAAAACACGAGATAAATTAGCGAAACAGTCATCAAAGGAAAAACCATAAACAGAAAAATCATCTATGAAAACATCCATAAAATCTTCAATGAATTCAGAAAATATTACCATCATGCATCTCTGAAAAGTAGCAGGTGCATAACATAATCCAAACGGCATCCTCCTATAAGCAAATGTAACATATAGGCATGTAAAGGTGGTCTTATCCTGATCATCAGGATGAATGGGAATTTGAAAAAATCCAGAATATGCATCAAGAAAACAAAAATAAGAATGTTTTGCAAGTCTCTCAACCATCTGAAAAATAAAAGGTAAGGGGAAATGATCTTTCCTAGTGGCAGTATTTAATTTCCTATAGTCAATGCACATACGCCAACTAGTAACTATTCTAACAGGTATCAATTCATTATACTTATTTTTCATAACTGTGACACCCCCCTTTTTAGGAACACAATGTACAAGACTTACCCACTTACTATCAGAAAAAGGGTAGATAATACCTGCATCTAGCAATTTCAATACTTCCTTCTTTACAACTTCCTTCATAGATGGATTGAGTCTTCTTTGGAAATCTACATGTGGCTTGTGCTCATCCTCCATATGAATCCTGTGCATACAAAAAGAAGGATTAATTCCTTTCAAGTAATCAATGGTGTACCCAATTACCTTTCTATGTTCTCTCAACTCCTTCAAGAGCAAATTAGTTTCCTTTTCATCTAATTGAGCATCAACAATCACAGGGTATGTAGAGTTAGGGCCAAGAAATTCATATCTAAGGTTATCAGGTAAAACTTTCAATTCAACTTTTGGACTATTTTCTTTTTCATCATCAAATGTATCACAATCCAAAATATTATGAGTTTCATCACAAGAATCATCATCAAAGTCAGAATCATCACTTTCAGCATATGAATTTCACAAGAATCAAAAGAAGAAACAAAAGTAGAATCAGAATCTTCAAACAAAATACTAAGATCATAAACCACGTCATCAACAGCATGAATACTACAACAAGAACTAGCATATGCAGGTTTTTTCAATGAATTATTCAAATCAAACTCAATTTTGTTCCAACCAATATTAAGAGTGAGTTTACCGTTCTTTACATCAATAAGTGCTCCAGCAATGGCTAAGAACGGTCAACCAAGAATAATGAGAATTTTGGCATCCTCTTTCATCTCAAGTACCACAAAATCAGTAGGTACAAAATACTTACCAACTTGGATAGGAACATCCTCAAGAATACCTACTGGATACTTCACTGAGCGGTTGGCGAGCTACAAAGATATTGAAGTAGGCTTAGGAGCTCCCATATCCAGTTTCCTGCACACAGACAAAGGCATCAGACTCACGCTGGCTCCCAAATCACATAAGGCTCGATCGAAAGCAACACTCCCAATTAAACAAGGGATAGAGAAACTACCTGGATCATTTAATTTTGGTGGCAACTTGTTTTGAATAAGAGCACTGCATTCTTCAGTTAGTGCCACGGTACCGTAGTCCTCTATTTTTCTTTTGTTGGATAAAATTTCTTATAAAAATTTTGCATATGTAGGCATTTGAGATAAGGCATTAGTAAATGAAATATTAATATATAACTTTTTCAACACTTCCAAAAATTTCCCAAACTGCTATCCAACTTAGCTTGCACAATCCTCTGGGGAAAAGGAATAGGTGGCCTATATGGTGGTGGTGAACTAGGAATAGGAATCTCTACTTCATAAGGCAAATAACCATTTTGTGTAGGCTCATCCTCCTTAGAAGGTTTGTGATTCCAAAACTGGTTCACTACTAGGTATAACATTAGGCTCTTCCTCATCATCATCTAATGGTCCCCTTGGGTCCTCTAACTCTTTTCCACTCCTAGTTGTGATGGCATTACAATGTTCCCTAGGGTTAGGTTCAGGTTTGGCAGATAATTTCCCTGGGGATCTATAAGGTGTACTAGCCTGTTGTGCTATCTGAGTCTCTAAAATCTTATTGTAAGCAACAACACCATCCAACCTAGAGTTGATTTGCTTAAGACTCTCTGAAATCTCATCATTTTTGCTCATCTGAGCACCCATGAATCTCTCAAACATATCTTCTAAACTAGATTTTTGGGGTTGACTCTGATTTGGTTGCCTCTGCTGATACCCTCTATTTTCATTCTGCCCACTACCATGATTGTTACTTCTCTAGGACAAGTTAGGGTGGTTTCTCCAACCAGGGTTGTGGGTATTAGAGTAAGGGTCATTACTTCTACCTTGATTGTACCCCCCCCCCTACTGCATTGACTTGCTCACTATCCTGATCAACAATGACCTTACACTCTTCAGCATAATGCCCATAGTTCCCACAAACATCACAAGTAACAGAAGAAATAGCAATAGTTTGCATCTAAAAAGAATCAAAATGATTACACAAAGAATCTACCTTTTTTGCCAGAGAGCGCCAACCATCACCACCATCTCTTCAATCAACGCATAGGCATCCTCAATGGTCTTCTTCATCAGTGCTCCTCCTGTAGCAGCATCAACAGTTAAGCTAGTGTTATAAAGTAAATCATTATAGAAAGTCTGAATTAAAACCCAATCTTCTAATACATGATGAGGGCACTTCCGTTGTAACTCATTGAAGCGCTCCCATGCTTCACTCAGTGATTCGCTATCCCTATGTGCAAAACTCGTGATTTGATACCTCAACTGGATCATCTTACTGGGGGGGAAAGTATTTCAGCAAGAAGGCATTTGACAATCGCTCCCAAGTAGTGAATGTTCCAGTTGGATGATAATGTAGCCATGCTTTTGCCCGGTCCTTGAGGGACAAAGGAAACAATCTCAGTCTAAGAGCATCATCAGATACACCATTAATTTTTATTGTATCACAAAATTCAAGAAAAAGAGATAAGTATTGATTAGGTTCTTCCAGAGGAGATCCTCCAAATTGGTTCTGTTGGATCATTGACAAGAATGCTGGTTTAATCTCAAAGTAGTTTGCATCAATTGCAGGCCAAGTAATGCTGGAATGAATTCCCTGTGTACTCAAGGCTGCATAGCCTCTAAGTGTCCTTCTTTCGGCCATGATTGATTCTTCATCTCTTTCCTCTGCAAACTTCAATTTCCTGCGCAATCCAAGAGTTTTATTAATTTCAGGATTAAAAAGAACTAATGGTCCTGACCTAAGATTCCTGCGCATAAACAAGTAGAATGTCAGAAAAGTTTAGATTTTTTAGAAAATAAAAGAAAATCAGAATCTATCACAGAAAATAGATAAAACAAAAACAAAAGGCTTAGTCAAGCAATAGTATCAACTATATCAATATTAACAAAACCAAAGTCCCTGGCAACGGCGCTAAAAACTTATTGTAGTCTGCAAGTGCACGGATACTCGAAGTAATATTTAAGATATCGAACTACAGAGACCTTGTTGTTAAGTACCGACAAATTGAATTCTCACTAGCTAAACAAATCGAATATGACGCGAATAAACGATTGAACTGTGTACGAAAGATCAGAGAGAAATACTTTGGACTAGGGGTTCATCCACCTTAATATTTATGACTAGACACGATTAAAGGTTCATCAATCTATTTTTTTTCGTTATGGTAAAGATATAGTTTACTTAATAAAGAATTAACTCGCTCTCGCGCAGTCAATTTACAAAGAATGATCCTCACTCTCGTGCAAGATCAATTCAATGTTTAATAAAAGTAAACTTTGATCAAAGAGATTAAGAATCACTCTCGTGCATTCCATCTCAATATCAAGATCTCAAGCAAAACTAAGCACTCTCGTACCTTAGTTTCACAGCTTTTACTTAAGGTTTTCAAACAATCCAATATCTATCTCTAGCATATTTTCATGTCTAAGACATTAATAATTCATAGGTCAAGACATCAACAAGAATTAAGCTCCTAAAATCTAAAGATAAGAACACAACTAATCTCTTACGATGCATTCCTATCATAAATTCTAGGGTTCCAAGTTTTGCGTTATCATCTTCTCAGTCCATAACACAAACTCTAACACATGTTAATGCATGAAACTAGAAAGGATTAAAGACATAAATCTCTTAAGTCAAATTACCATAACAAAAATATATTGATGGAGAAAAGTCATCTAGTCATTATAATATCAAGGGGACTACACCCCCCATGTCCCAAAAAAAAAAAGATTTAAGCTAGCATGATGGAAGAAGTATAGCTAAACATGATTTTAGAATGATTAGAAATCGAAAGAGAGGGGTTAAGTTACAAAATAGGGCAGTAATCAAAATTACAGCCCGTAATTTGTGTAGAGTCGCGATGAACAGTGTACGCGACCACGTTTTCATTGATTTCTCCCCTGATCGGCCTCCTTTCACTCTGAAACTTTTATGGTGTGTTCTCCTTCCTCAGGCGAAGCTTCCTTGCAAATTTCGTGGTCGGAGATGGTCTGTGTGATGAACGGTGATGAACCCTAGCGCGGCGGCGATCCTCTAAAATTCTCCATTAAGTGTTCATGAAAATTGTTCCTTTTGCTTTGAATATCTCCCCCTCCTAATCCCCCAATCTTCCCCTTTTTACGGATCTTTTATTGGTCCCCTAAATCTCGAGAAATCATCTTTTTAATCTTTCAACGGAAAAATTGGGAATCTGGGTGCAGAATTACAGTATCGTGAAATTAATTACGATACTGCCATGATTGCTTTTGAATGTTCTGTAAAGAATTGGCTCGGAATTACGGCACCGTAAAAGTTTAGCCCCAAATTACGATAGTGCCGCATTTCTCTCGGTTGTCTCTGAAAGTTTCTGTATGAAATTTGTCCGGAATTACGGCACCGTGAAAAATATTACGGCAGTGCTGTAATTTGTCCGAAATCCTCTGAAGTTTTTGCCTGATTCTGACTGAAATTATGGCACCGTAATATTAATTATAGTAGTGCCGTAATTTTTCAAAAAACTCGCTGCAATCTGCTGCCGTGAAATCCATTATGGTAGTGCCCTGATTTCAGATTACGGCCGTAAAAATAATTACGGCACTACTGTAATTTCTCTAAAAAATTTGGTTTGGGTTGAAATTTGATGTACAAACTCCTCTTGATGATTAGAACTCGTTCATGCATCGAAATTGCTTGAAAACATGCGATAATGATGCCTCTTTACCTGAAATTGATCAAGAACCAAAGAAAGTGTAGATTGCGAAGTATTTGGCAAATAAGGCATAAAAATAAAGCAAAAGAGCAAGATTATGACTCAAAAGGTTAGTTAATCAGTACGAAAAACAATATGAAATTTAGAGTCATCAACCCTCAATGTTTTGTTCTTCGATGTTGGTCAAGCTTAACTCAAGCGGATCCACCTCCTTCCTGTAGGGCATAATTTGCTGCACAGATTTCTCAATAATGTCCACACTGCAGCATGTACCTGCAGGAGAAGGTTTTTTCAAAGAGTCAGATAAATCAAATTATACAACATTGTCACCGATGTTCAAATCCAGTTTTCTATTTTTGACATTGATGACAGCACTAGTAGTAGCAAGAAAAGGTCTCCCTAGAATGATAGGAAGTCTGTCATCCTTATCAATTTCTAAGATAACAAAATCAGCAGGAGTAAAATAATCTCCAACTTTGATAGGAACGTCCTCTAAGACACCAACAGGACGACGAATTGATCTGTCTGCCAGCTGTAAAGAAATATTAGTAGTTTTCAAATCACCCAAGTCCAGCTTTTTACATAAAGAAAGAGGCATAAGGCTGACACTCACTCCTAAATCACATAAGGCTCGCTGGAAAGTCATCTCCCCTATCTAGTAGGGTATAGAAAAGTTGTCTAGATCTTTGAGTTTCTGGAGGAGCTTATTTTGTATGATTGTGCTGCACTCCTCAGTAAGTACAGCTGTTCCGTGTTCTTCTAGTTTCCTCTTGTTAGACAAGATCTCCTTTAGAAATTTGGCATAGGTTGGCATCAGTGAAAGGGCATCAAAAAAGGAATATTAATATAGAGTTTCTTAAGAACTTCCAAAATTTTACTAAATTGTTTGTCTAATTTGGCTTGGATAAGCCTCTGTGGGAAAGGGATTGGAGGTTTGTAAGCTGGCGATCCCACATAGGGCTATTCTTCCTTAGTCTACTCATGTGTCACAGCTGTTGCTCCATGGTTCAAATCTCTTGTCTCAAATGTTGCATCTTCTCCTTTGTCATTAGATGGCATCTTCGGATCTTCAAGTTGTTTGCCACTTCTAGTGGAGATTGCATTATAATGCTCTCTCGGGTTGACTTCAGGTTGAGACAGAAGTTTCCCTGGTGCCCTGGAGGATGAGCTAGCTGATTCTCCAACATCTTATTGTGAGTTTCCAAGGAATCCATTCTTGCCATCATGAGTTTCATCATATCAGTTAATCCTTCAGTCTGCTTACTCAGTTGAGAATCCGTGTTTGGCTTTGGTGGTGGATTATAATTTCTGGCTTGAAATCCTGGTGATTGTCTGTAATTCCCCTGTGGAGGCTGTCTGAAGTTTCCTTGTGGAGGTGCTTGCCCTGATTGTACTGGTTGAGTAGTTCTATATGAGAAGTTTAAGTGGTTTTGCCATCCTAGGTTAAGTGTTGGAATATGGATTATTCATGGGATTCAAATTTCCAACTACATTGACATGTTCAGGATGACTTTGAGTCAACTGCCCATCTCCCAACTGGCACTCAGCACCTACATGGCCTGCAACTCCACACACCTCACAAGATATAGAATTAATATCCAATGAATTTATAGACCAAGAATCAATTTTTCTAGTCAAAGTATCCACCTTTGTAGTAAGAGCAGTTAAAGTATCAAGTTCGAGTTTACCTATTTGCCTGGAAGGTGTACCTCGTTCTGAAGTCTATTGATGATGATTCATTGTCATGTCTTCCAGGAGGTTCATGGCATCTTCAACTACTCTGTTCATTAGGCCTCCTCCAGCTGCAGCATCAACTATGAGCCTTGTGTTGCAGTCCATGCCATTATAGAATGTGTGGACTAAAACCCAAGTCTCTATTCTATGCTGTGGGCACATTCTTTGCAACTCTTTGAATCTTTCCCAAGCCTCATATAAAGATTCTCTATCCTTCAACATAAAGCTAGTGATCTAATTTCTCAGTTGAATAGTCTTAGAAGGAGGGAAGTATTTAGAAAGAAAAGCTTGTGATAATTCTGCACATGTCCTTAGGGAAGCTAAAGGTATTGTATAAAGCCTTGCTCTCACTCTGTCCCTTAAAGAGAAGGGAAATAGTCTCAACCTGATAGCATCAGTAAAAACACCATTAATTTTTAATGTATCGCAGTACTCTAAAAATATAGCAAGATGCATGTTGGAGTCCTCAAGAGGAGAACCACCAAATTGATGTTGTTGAACCAAGGAAAGTAAAGCAGGTTTAACCTCAAAATTATTAGCCTCTCCAGTAGGCCTAGCAATTCCTGATTGTAATCCATGAACGTAGGTGATGTGGGGTGGAGACACGTGATGGGCAAAACAGAAAATGAAGATGTATATTTTTTTTTGTTGATTTTCAAAATAAAGATCAAGCGCATAAAACAGCCAGAAATCTAGGCAACAACGTTAATCAGTTACGATAAGTTACTATGCCTTGCAGAAAAATCCATTCATCAAATATTCAAACTAATTAAACCAGCATGTAGAGTAAAACTATTTCTTTTGAATCATGTAAAAATTATAATGTGAAGAGCTGTCAGGCATATATAATCACTGCGACGATATAGCTATTCAGATTAAGAAATTAAGACCATACAGAATTTTATCACAATGGAAATGTTGCTATGCTTCCTAGAATAAACCATTCATTCTTTCATGGAGACAACTAATCCCAGAGACAGATCAAGATGCGTGCTTCGTAATCGTATCAAAGTTATAGACTTTGGCTCCACCAAGTGCTAAAAATACCTGCAACAAAAACACTACTCAAATTAGTTCATAAAACAATTGCAGGAAAATTACATCAGATATGAAAAGTGGCTATTGTTTTCAGGTTGATCCATTGTGGCTTCAGTTCGATCAACTCATCCAACTATTAGAGCAAGATGAGTTCTTCATATTGGCATCAAAGATTAGGGTTTTCATTTCGCCGATTGCTTAAGATATCTGCAAGAAGAGGCTTAGTCAGATTATTCGAATTAATAGTAAACATAAGCCTGAAACAAAAAAAACTAGGAAACAGGGTTGACGTTCGTGGTCGCCGTTCGTCGTAGAGGGCACGAACGCAAAACCTGTTATGACTGTAGGTCGTGATGATGAAGGCAAAGAGATGGCTGGAGTTTGGGCGTGGACGGTGGTTGGTCGGAGGAGGACGGCGCTAGAAGGCGGAGACGCGCTTGTTTAGCAAAACAGGGGATGCGTGCGGGCAGAACAGGGGGCGTCGCCGGACGTCCGGTGATGGACCAAATCCAAACCTGCTACTACTGGGGGTTGCTGTGGTAGTGATGTCAAAGTGGCCGTAGTTTCGGGTCGAACGGTGGCTGGTCGGCGGAGGGCGATGAAGAAAATCAGAACTAGGTCGGAATACGGGCAAGAACAAGGGAGTCGAACGGAAGTTCGATTCCGGCGATCAGGGTAGCGGATGAACAGATGCCGGTGGTTGTGGCTTCGTCTTGGAGGGGATGAGTGATGATCGAAAACTCGTGAGGATCTGACCGGCGGATCGTCGGCGGCGTGCTCACAAACTTTTGAACATCTGGAAATTAGGTTGAATTGTGCGGATGATTGCAGCGGAGGAAAGGGAGACTAGGGAATGAGGAGAAGAGGGGAAAACTAGGTGACACAAGCACCTTAGAGTGGAAGAGGATAGGAAACATCCGATTCCATTAGAAGACACAAGAACTATTTCTTTGATTCAAATCTGCTGTCGATTACAAGCATGGATGCGTGATACATATAGAGAAGATGGGAGAGACGTTGGGCTGAACGTTGAAGCTTCTATCTTTGGCTGTAGGGAGAGACATTGAGGGAATACGTTGGAGAAACTTCCTTTCTTGGCTGAAGATGAACGTTGGCTGCAAGCGTGCATTGGAGAGCTTCCATCTTTGCAGCGCTGAAGGTGAGCGTTGGATGTAGATGTGGGTTGGGCCGAACACTCTAGCAGGCTTTGGCGTGGATGCAGATTGTTGGTGATGAAGAATTCATCTTTGATGAGCGAAAACATGAGGATAACTGTTGAATGAGCTTCTTGATTGGCTGATTTAAAGCGCATTTGGATATTGCTGGATTGGCTTGAAAATATGCGGCAGCTTCTGGGCTTGAATGTCTTGACCATTATTTCTTGAAAGTAATTCCTTTATTATTGAGCTAGCTTTATTGATTGATTATGCTAGTTTATTCATGAGCCTCTGAGTCTTTGTCTACGGCAACCTTAGGCTCCACTTGTACCTTTGTGGCTTGTGGTCCCTGCCCCCATCAGTAGGGAGTAGCATAATCTCTCAGTGTTCTGTTATTGTTGTTGTTCCCCACAGGTTGGGGTGCTTGATTATTGTCCAGGTGATGTAGAGACTATAGGACGGTTGGTCCTTAGTGCGTTTACATAATGCACAGAAATCGTGAGAGGGTCTTGAGACGAGGGAAGTCAAACCGCTCGGAAAGTAGAGCAAGAAACACAGGAAATTGGTGCGAATTCGTTTCAAGGCAATACTAATGCGAGAGAAATCCAACGGATCCCAAAATTACTAAAATTCACTTACTAACCTCTAGAGCAATTTTAAGCATAGCACGAATGGGGTTTGCGGATCGCGAGATCAGCTCGTGCGCCTATGCACTTGCGAACAAACCAACGAACAGGGAAACCGTCCACGACTCCGTTGCTCGGATGCTCGTGGGTGAGAGGGCGAAAGAAACTCAACACGGAAAGAATGTCTAGAAACAGGCGAACCTGACCCACCCGGAACGGTGGGATTTACTACTCGAAAAGCAGGAAACACGAGCAGGAAACACTTCGAGGCGAGACACCGGTCGCCGACTCTTACAAATCCTGAAGACGATGCTATTTCGTCTTTCACAAAAGCTGGAGGCACTCTTGCTCACCAAGAGAACTCTACCTCTAAGAGAACTAAGGAACACAACACCCCAGTCTCCTCTTTTATAGAACAAGAGGGGAGGGAACAAGACAAAGTAGAGAAGACAAATAACTTTAACAACTAACTACTCATACAGGCCACAAAGGTGGTCAAGCTGCTACTACAAGACAAATCAAAACAAACTTCTACCTAATATTCTATGAAGCTGGAGCATGGTCTTCTGGTCTTCGTACGGAGGCGGTTGGGCGGTCAGATGCGTTCGGAGCATACCGCGACAAAGCAGTAGAATTTGGACGTCGTGGGCTAGGTTACGATGGATGTGGTGCACTCTTGGGCCGTGTTGCTAAGATGATTGCGGCCCCTCAAGTGTTGGGCCTTTACGTGGATAGCCGCCCAGGCCCTTGGGTAGGAGGGCCTCGGTGTGGATCGACAGTGGGCTGATCACTCATAAAAAATGGTCCGGTGGTCGAGAAGTGCGTTGAGATCGCCGTACCTCCATCTTATTGGGCTCCTTCGGACCCTCCATGGAGGGTTCAACGTGGTATGGAGGGTTGTGGACATCAAAACGGGGTCGCCGGGGTAGTCCGGTGACTTCTTCGGGTAGTTGTCCGCAGAACTCACGGGGCAAGGTTTTCGTCGCTCGGTACCCCGAGCAACATTCTGTGGAAAATTTAACTTGCGCATGTGAAGCCGCTGCTGAATCGGGTAGCTGTCCGCAGGACCCACGGGGTGAGGTTTTCGTCGCTGGGTACCCCGAGGAACTTTATGTGGAAAATCTGACTCGTGCACCCGGTGGTTGTCCGCATGACCCATGGGGCATGGTTTTCGTCGCTGAGTACCCCGAGGAACTTTATATGGAAAATCTGACTTGTGCATCCGGTAGTTGTTCGCAGGACTCACGGGGCGTGGTCTTCGTCGCGGGGTAGCCCGAGGAACTTTCTATGGAAAATCTGACTTGTGCATGTGAAGCCGCTCTTGAGTCGGGGAGTTGTCCGCAGGTTTCACATGGCATGACTTCCGTCGCTGGGTACCCCGAGGAACTTTCTATGAAAAATTTTTGGGGTTCGGTTGGGCCCAACTTTGTTCCTTCTTCCATGCTAGTCTGGTCACTGAATTCCGCAGGAAACACTGGGTGTGATTTTGGTTGCTGGGTGCGCCGTGATTTTTGCTGTGTTGCTCCTGCATTAGCGTCCGCTGTGTACTCTAAGGAGTTCTTCTCCAGAGAACTAGGGGGTAGAGGTTCGTTTGGATCCGATGGCTCCTCCAATGGACCGTAGAAAGGAAGCAGATCCACCACGTTGAAGACGGGGTGGATGCCCATGTCCTCAGGTAGGTCTAGTACATAGGCGTTGGAGCCGATCCGCCACACCACCGCATATGGGCCCATGTATCGTGGCTGAAGCTTAAAATGTGCTCGGTGTGGAACACGCTCGGGGTGGATACGCACCCTTACCAGCTCACCTACAGAAAAGTGTTGTGGCCTACGGTGCTTGTTGGCCCTCAAAGCATTATGAGTATTGCCCAAAAAGATTCGATGTCGAACTTCCCCATGCAAGCTAGCTATATGCTGAGCGAAAGAGTATGCATGCTCGGAAAGATGGGACTCCATGGGCAGGTCATGCAAGTCAATGGGTTTACATGGCTGATGGCCTAAAACCACTTGGAAGGGACTAAGACCCGTAGACCTATTAGTGGCACTATTATACACGAATTCTACCATAGGAAGGATGGTGTCACAAGACCTCGGGTGGTCGCCGATGAGGCACCGGAGCAAGTTGCCCGAGCTACGGTTAACGACTTCCGTTTGGCCGTCGGTTTGAGGGTGGTAAGCTGTGGATAGCTTCAGAGTGGTGCCCAAGAGGGCCCAAAGTGAGCTCCAGAAGTGGCTCACAAAGTGCATGTCACAATCAGACACGATGGTCTGAGGGAGGCCATGGAGACGGAGATTCTCCTTGAAGAAGAGGTGTGCTATGTGGGACGCGTCCGCTGTCCATGAACAAGGGATAAAGTGGGCCATCTTTGAGAACCGATCTACAACCACGTAGATAGAATCGAAGTGTGAGGCGGTCCGGGGCAGCCCTAGGACAAAGTCAATGCTAAGGTCGTGCCAAGGGCCGTCAGCAACCGGCAATGGGGTGTAAAGACCGGTGTTCGCGGGCGTGGTTTGGCCATTTCGCATGTGCCGCAATGGCGCACAATACGCGCAACGTCCTTGTGGAGGGAAGGCCAAAAGAAGTGCTCCTCCGCCATCTCAAGGGTTTTGTCGCGGCCGTGATGGCCGGCAACACCACCTGCGTGCAGCTCGAGCAAAAGATGATCTCAAAGCGATGAACGGGGAATGCACAAGCGGTTCCCCAAGAAAAGATAACCTTCGCGCAATTGGTAGGGGGACTCGGGGTCGGGGGAAGTAGTCAAGGCACCGTGGATGGCACTAAAGTCAGAACATGTGGCGTACTCCTCCTTGACGTGGTTAAAGGTATTAACGCGGGTGCACATGACACACAGAAGGGTTCGGACCCGACTCAGGGCGTCCGCAACAATATTTTCTTTACCCTCCTTGTGATTGATCACGAAGGAGTACTGTTGCAAGTACTCGACCCACTTGGCTTGGCGGGCGCTCAACTTCTTTTGAGCATTTAGAAATGACAAGGCCTGGTGGTTGCTATACAAGACGAACTCTCGGTGGAGGAGATAGTGCCTCCACTGCCGAAGCGACTGAACTATGGCGTAAAACTCCTTGTCATAGGTCGAATAACGCTGGCGAGCAGCATTCAGTTTCTCATTGAAGAAGGCAACTGGGTGACCTACTTGACTAAGGCAACCCCCGATACCAGTACCGGAGGTGTCACACGCGACCTCAAAAACTTTGGCGAAGTCAGGGAGGCGCAGGACAGGGGCAGTGGTGATGGCATCCTTAAGGGACTCAAAGGCACGTTGAGTGGCCATAGTCCACTCGAAGTCATCCTTAGACAGCCGTTGGGTCAGCAGGGTCGCAAGTGTGCTGAACCCGCGAATGAAGCGGTGGTAAAAGCCCACAAGACCCAGGAAGCTACATATATCAGAGACAGTGTGAGGCTTGGGCTAGTACCGGATGGCCTCGACCTTAGCGAGGTTGACAAAAAAGCCCTTGTCGGAGATGATGTAGCCCAAGAAGTGGACTCGGTTGGTCATGAAGGAGCACTTCTTCGCATTGAGGAAGAGGCTCTCCTTGTGCAGGAGGTCAAACGTGGCGCGGAGGTGGTCCAAATGGTTCTCTTGGGTCCGGCTAAAGATCAGGATGTCGTCGAAGTAGACGACCAAGAATTTGCCCATGTAGGGCTTGAGGACTTGGCTCATAAGCCTCCTGAAGGTGGACGGGGCATTAGACAGCCCAAATGGCATTATGAGCCACTCATAGAGAACGTCCTTGGTCTTGAACATGATTTTCCATTCGTCGCCCTCACGAATGCAGACTTGGTGATATCCGCTTCGAAGGTCTAGTTTGGAAAACCAGGACGCACCGGAGACCAGGTCCAGCATATCGTCAAGACGCGGTATGGGGAATCGATACTTGATAGTGATCTGGTTAATGGCAATGCTGTCAACGCACATGTGCCATGACCCATCCTTCTTGGGCGTGAGCAAGGCTGGGACAGTGCAAGGACTCAAACTCCCGCGAATGTACCCCTTAGTGAGGAGGTCGTCGACTTGACGTTGCAATTCAGTGTGCTCGGTCGGGTTGAGACGATCATGTGGCAAGTGGGGGAGGGATGCTCCTGGGAGAAGGTCAATCACGTGTTGGATCTCCCTAGGTGGGGGAAGGTCATGGGGCAAGTCCTTAGGGCTAATGTCGGAGAATTCGGTCAAGAGAGCTACGATCTTCGGGGGATGCCCCTCGTTGAAGGGAGGAGGAGCATCCGAGGACTTGCGCACCATTAAGGCATAGACAACCTTGGACTCGGTGGCCTCACGCATAAGCGCAGAGGCCCGCATGAGGGACACTACAGTTGGGGCCGGAGGGGCAACCGATGGAGGGACAACCACACCCTTGGAGGTGGAAGTGCGCAACTCCTTAGGTGGGGTCGGGATCAAATGTATTTTCTGGTCGTTGTGGTCAAACACATAAGTGTTCGACCGGCCGTAGTGGACTACATCCCTATCATATAGCCATGGTCGGCCTAAGAGGACATGGGTGACATCCATAGCCGCCACGTCACACCACACTTTCTCGCGGTAGTCCCCAAAAGCAATGGGAACCTGGCATCGGTGGGTGACCAGAAGACTCGACGTGTCAACCCATTCGATCGAGTATGGCTTCGGGAGAGGCTCAAGGAGAAGACCAAACCGCGTAATCACGGACCGCGAGACCACGTTCAGGCTACTAGCCCCATCAATGACGATCTTACACATGTGTCCATTACACTTAATGTAAGTCGTGAAGATACTAGAGCGCCTCCAATCCTCGGAGGGTGGGGTTTGGACAAGGGTGCACCACACGACTGCAAGCGTGGGGTGACCCGACTCATCACCACTCGTGTAGCACTCAGCCTCTACATCGTGCTCCGCAGGCTCACGTGCGATAGTGGTGACACGGGCAGGGGTCTTGTCCGTAGTGGCAGACTTCTTAGGGCAGTCGCGGGACAGATGGCCCGGTTGCAGGCAGTTGTAATAGTTGACTCGACTAGTCGGGCCGACAAGTGGGGCCTTCCCCTTCTCCTCCCAAGTGGGGCAAGAAGGTGAGGCATCGGGGACTGAACGCCTAGGGAAGTGATAGGCCGCAGGTGTGGGCCGTGGGTTGGAACGAGGCTCGTGGCTCTCGGGTCGAGAGTGGGCATGAGGAGGCCCGCCCAAATGAGGGCGCCTAGGGGGTCCGGACTCGCTACGCCTATTCACAGCCCTAGGGTGATGCTCGATTTCATGAGCGCGCTAGAAGGTCTGGTCAAACATCTTTGAGCTATACGTGGGTAGGGCGCGACGAATATCTGCGCAGAGACCATTCCTAAACTTCGACAAAACTAATTCGGGGTCCTCCTGTAAGTTATAGCGTTTCAAAGGTGAGGCGATATTCCTCGATGGTACCTAATCCTTGGTGTAGGCTACTATACTGATCAAGGAGACGCTGCCTATAGGAGGGGGGTACGTATCGCTCGCAGAGGCGATACCTCATTTCTTACCAAGTGGTAATGGGAGGAAGGGATTGCTGCGCATTTTGGCGCTCCACGTTTGCCCAATGCAAACGCGCAGGGCCTTCGAGCAGGGTACATACATACCTAACGCGCGATTCGGGAAGCCAGTTACTAAGGTCAAAGTAAGAGTCGATAGATGTGACCCAGTCAAGGAATTGGGACGGGTCGAGACCACCCATAAAAGGCACGGCGGTGTTCCGAATGTAGCGGTCGAAGTTGTCATTCAAGCGAGGGCGCTCTACATGGTGTCGGGTTGGGCCCCTTTGCCCGACCCAAGCGTGCCCGAAATGACCATTAGGTTGGGGCCCTTGTGCGGCCCACACGTCATCCTCATCCAGGGGTTCATCCCCATAACCTAGGTCCCCTTGGACCTCATGAGGGCGCATATGACCGGACTCATCCTCAAAGACTCGTGGCCGCAGGGGCGCGGTCATCGGAGGCAATTCTCTAGTCGGTGGGGCTGGGTTTGCGGACGGAGGTGGGTTAACCGGGTTGGAGCGCCTATGCTCCGCGTGTTGGTGTATATGCCCTAAAGACCAATGTATGGACATGGTCAGGCATTGGTTGAATGTACTTTGATAGAACTATTACTCTTTATATAGGCATGGTCGTTATTATGCAGACTTCTCTACCTGCGTTGATGTATTGAGTTGCATAAATAATGTCCCAGGAGTTTGGATTGGATCCATTCTCATAAGCTATCCCCAGACAAGGTACCTTAGCAGATATGAGACAGCTTTGGTACATGTGAGACTGGTGTATGGGCTGGTTAGGTGCAGGGCACAGTAACGCAGACATACAGGTGCATTGGATGCACTGGAGTGATCCACCGTGAGGATTGACTTGTCTAGTCAACAAGTCAATCTCACATGCAAGAGGTTTTGCATTGATCCTTAGACTTGAGGTATTCATGTCTAGACTTGATGATGGGTATGCTTTAATACAGTCTTACGTCTCACCGTAATTGGGAGACCAAAACGACTGTCATTGGGCATGTCATAACTCACGTAGAGACATGAATGACCAATAGTAGGATTTGCCCCTTCCTTCAGAGGAAGCATGATATCCACCTCGGGGCGCCCCACCTTATTGGTGCATGACAGGAGAGTGTGGCCACACTTATTGAGTCATGACCAATGCATTGGATAATAAACTTGAGACTAATCCAATGGCAGGATATCAGCTTAGGCAAAGGGATCTGTAATGCAATAGGAATCCTCGTTGCTTGTTAGGAGTTGTTGCCATAATGACTTAAGTCCTATGACATGGGTAGTAGTGATGTGTTGCTAGATACCCCTCACTACTTATGATGTTTACATCATTGCCATCGTCATATGGATCCTACGGGGTCACACGCAATAGACTCTTGACGTTGCTTTATTCAGAAGCCTTAGGATCAAGTTATTGGATAACTTGGATCCATTAGGAAGATTTCATCAGCGCCAATGGGCCTGATGAGATGGAAGAAAGTTATTGGAGCCAAACTTCATTTTTGGCAGGTTGACCTGAAATTGACCTAGATTGGTCACATTTGGATTAGGGTTGCATTAGATTAGATCCAATGGCTTAATCAACCCATGCCATGAAGTTTGGGCTAGCTCATTATCCAATGAGGCCCAATAATTAGTTGTCATGAAGAGGAATTGGCTTAAAAGGGTATAATGGGGAGAAATCTCACCCCATTGGCGCCTAGGGGCATAATGGGGTGAGGGAGGCGTCTTTGCTTCATTATGGAAGTAAAGGGCGCCTAGCCCTTCTTCCTTGGATGGAATACTTGCCTCTAAGGCAAGTCTTGGGGCTGATATGGCTTGAGGACTCTTTTGGAAAGAGCTTGGGTGCATATGAGAAGTAGGAAGATGTTTATGGTAAAGTCTTAGAGACTTTCCTTATGAACTCTACATGCACCCAAACCCTTGCCCTAGCCGAATTCTTCATGTTGCGCCTAGCCCTTCTCCTTGGATGGAAAGAATGCCTCTAAGGCATGTCTTAGGCTGATATGGCCATTGGGCAAATTAGGATAGGTTGAATGAGGTTTATGGTAAAGTCTTGGAGACTTTCCTTACCTCAAGACTCCTTTATCCTAGCCGCCCACTTGGCATGATCCTAACCATTGTCCTTGCCGCCTCTTGTCCTATTTATAAGACCCCTTACCGCCCCTTCCATTGTTCGACTTCTAGGAGGCGTGAACATACATAGAGAGGCGTGAGCAAGGGCAAAGGGTGACAACAACAAAGGCTTGGCGCAACCCTTCTTCCAAGTGGCCGAAAGACATCCTTTCTTCTTCTCCTCTTCTTGGCGCAAAGAGAAATTGGGCTTGGTGGCTTCTCCTTCTATTGTCGCAAGCCCTCTCCCTCTCATAGCCATTGGCGCATCTTGCTTGAAGGTGGCGCAAGCAAAGAAGAAGAGGGAAGTTCTTGGCGGCATCTTCCCTATTCCCTCCTTGGCGCAACTTCTCTTGAAGGTGGCGCAAGTGGAGTGAAGGCTTGATTCTCTTCCCGAGGCTAGCACCGAGCGTGGAAGGGAGCAACGATCAAGGAGTCGACGCGTGGATACTTGTAGAGGGCGAACACATGGGCGCCTTCAACATGGCTTCGACATCTAAATAAGCAAAAGAGGTACATCTCTAACACATCCTTGTGTCTTCTCTCTCGCATGGATCCTTGGGAAAGGAATGTGTTTCGGGTGTAATGCTTCTTCCGCTGCGTCCTGGGACTGCAAAATTTTAAATTACACCCGGCATTCCCTAACACCGAGGGCTCAGGGCGACTTGTGAGGCTATGGATCCTAGCCATAATTTGCTGAAACATCGCGCTTGCATTCCCTTCATCAGATTCCAAGCGCGCGGACAGCGCATCCAACTTGGCGTCTACACACGCTTCAAGCGCAGCCAAAGATTCTAAATGGGTTCTACTCCCTTCCGAGGGTTGGACAGACACTTGGGTTTCAGGGATGGTGTCTGGAAATTGGGACGACATAACTTGTGACCGTGTAGTCACCATGCACAAAACAAGGCCGAAAATGACTAAGTGTAGTATGCAGAAAATGCGGAAACGGTGCTGAAATATGCTATGCAATGGTTGGACTGTGTGAACGATAAGAATAGAACGCGCAACCTCCCTCTGATACCAAAATGATGTAGAGACTATAGGAGGGTTGGTCCTTAGTGCCGTACTCTACGGTGTTTACACAATGCACAGAATCGTGAGAGGGTCTTGAGACGAAGGAAGTCAAACCGCTCGGAAAGTATAGCAAGAAACACGGGAAATCGGCGGGAATTCGTTTCGAGGAAATACTAATGCGAGAGAAACCCAACGGCACCCAAATTACTGGAATTCACTCACTAACCTCTATAGCAAATTTAAGTACAGCACGAATGGGGTTTGCGGATCGCGAGATCAGCTCGCACGCCTATGCACCTGCGAACAAACCAACGAACAGGGAAACCGTCCACGACTCCGACGCTCGGATGCTCGTGGGTGAGAGGGCGAAAGAAACTCAACACAGATAGAATGTCTAGAAACAGGCGAACCTGACCCACCCGAACGGTGGGATTTACTTCTCGAAAAGCAGGAAACACAAGCAGGAAACACTTCGAGGCGAGACACCGGTCGCCGACTCTTACAAATCCTGAAGACGATGCTACTTTGTCTTCCACACAAGCTGGAGGCACTCTTGCTCACCAGGAGAACTCTACCTCTAAGAGAACTAAGGAACACAACACCCCAGCCTCCTCTTTTATAGAACAAGAGGGGAGGGAACAAGACAAAGTAGAAAAGACAAACAACTTTAACAACTAACTACTCATCAAGGCTACAAAGGTGGTCAAGCTGCTACTACAAAACAAAGCAAAACAAACTTCTACCTAATATTCTATGAAGCTGGCGTATGGTCTTCTGGTCTTCATATGGAGGTGGTTGGGCGGTCAGACGTGTTCGGAGCATACTGCGACAAAGCAATAGAATTTGGACGTCGTGGGCTGGGTTACGACGGATGTGGTACGCTCTTGGGCTGTGTTGCTAAGATGATTGCGTGGCCCCTCAGGTGTTGGGCCTTCAGGTGGATAGCCGTCTAGGCCCTTGGGCGGGAGGGCCTCGGTGTGGATCGACAGTGGGCTGATCACTCCTACAAAACGGTCTGGCAGTCGAGAAGTACGTTGAGATCATTGTACCTCCATCTTGTTGGGCTCCTTCGGACCCTCCATGGAGGGTTCAACGTGGTATGGAGGGTTGTGGACTTCAAAACGGGGTCGTTGGGGCAGTTTGGCGATTTCTTTGGGTAGTTGTCCGCAAGACTCACAGGGCGAGGTTTTCGTCGCTGGGTACCCCGAGGAACATTTTGTGGAAAATTTAACTTCCGCATGTGAAGCTGCTGCTGAATCGGGTAGCTGTCCGCAGGACCCATGGGGCGAGGTTTTTGTCGCTGGGTACCCCGAGGAACTTTCTATGGAAAATCTGACTCATGCACCCGGTAGTTGTCCGCAAGACCCACGAGGCGTGGTTTTCGTCTCTGGGTACCCAGAGGAACTTTCTATGAAAAATCTGACTTGTGCACCTGGTAGTTGTTCGCAGGACTCATGGGGCGTGGTCTTCGTCATGGGGTAGCCTGAGGAACTTTCTGTGGAAAATCTTACTTGTGCATGTGAAGCCGCTCTTGAGTCGGGGAGTTGTCCGCAGGACTCACGGGGCGTAACTTCTGTCGCTGGGTACCCCGAGGAACTTTCTGTGGAAAATTTTTGGGGTGCGGTTGGGCCCATCTTTGTTCCTTCTTCCATGCTAGTCTGGTCGCTGAATTCCGCAGGAAACACTAGGTGTGATTCTGGTCACTGGGTGCACCGTGATTCTTGCTATGTTGCTCCTGCATCACCAGGTCTAGTGGGATGTGCTCCATCTTGTTTCGATCTTATTTTTGCTGAAGTTGTTTTTATTTACTCCTTCTTCTAAATGTCTACTCTATCTCAAGATCTATTTTGAAGAATTCACCTACTCTAGAGTTTCTTTGCATAAAAAGATGCCAAACACAATTGTAAAGCTCTAAAGCAAATGACAAGTAGGAAGTTGCGAAAAATAATAGTAAAGTAAAAGAACTAACTAAAGCTTAATCTACCAATCCTTAGAAATATACTAATATGAACCGTTGTTCCCTGGCAACGGCGCCAAAAACTTGACACGTCCCGCACATGCATAGTTATGTCGAAGTAATATAAAAGGTTGTCAAACCCACATGGAACAAGGTTGAGTACCAAAAAGACTAAATTTCAATAGCCAAGCGATTCAAATCAGGGTTTTTGCAATCGAAAAGTGAAAATAAGAAATCAAACGCAACGACGAGGAGGTTATCTATATGAGGGAGATCGGGACTTCGGTATCCACCACACTGACGTATCTAACATGAGATGAAAGTGATATATTATAATAGTTCAAAATTTTGTATAAGGAATCTCCCCTAAGTTACAGGATGCCCCCTCTCAGTGGTACACCCTGGTGCTTATCCGGAATGATCTCCTACTCTCATGGTGGATCTTTCCAGATAAACCCAATGAGTTATATGGAAAATTATATTACCCTTGAGTGAAAACCAAGCACTCTCGTGTCATGGATTCACAAGTTTTACCTAGGAGTTCCACCGCCACGATCCTCCTCTCGGTATGGATCGCGTCGGCTAAAACATGATATTACACAGCCAAAGCAACATCAAAGATTAAACTCATCAAGGTAAAATATACTCATATGAACATCCAAATAACAGAATTAAATTAAATTAACATGAAAGAAATCGTCAGCGGGCTTCAACCAAGTCCTGAAAAAGGTTTACATTACAATCGATGTGAAAGCTCACAAGAATCTCTCTAAAAAGTTAGGAAAATTGTTACAAAGCATTTTTGAGAGGAAAGAGAGGATGAACCGAGCAAGATCCCCAAAAATCGTGAAGATCTGACGCTCCAATCTCTCAAAATCCCGAAACACGTTATCGCCTCTTCCATTCACCCTAGCCTCTTCGTCCGTCGATTTCTTGATGATTTGGGAATATTAGAAAGGGGCTTTTATATTCTTTGGATTTGCCTCTCTATTAGCTTTCTAAAACGTGTCTTCTTGCCTTTTTTTTGACTTCTCTAGGGCTCGAAATCGAAAGAAAACCGATTTAAAGTCGAACTACAGGGTTACGATCATGGGTAAACCCTGTGGGATTCACCAGGTGGTAAAGTTTACTGTGCAGTTCTTTCGGGTAAAAAGCATAGGTGAACCCTACCGGGTTCACCAGCTGGTGAAGTGTACTGTAGATTTCTACGGAAACTTCTTGTGAGAGAATCACGGGTGAACTCCGCCGGGTTCACCTACCATTGAAGTGTTCTGTGGACTTTCAGTCGTCTGGCAAAAGCACCAGTGAACCCCACCGGGTTCACCTGGCCATATTTTTCAAAGTAGCTCCGATTGGGCCCAAATTTGACGTGCAACTTCGTCTTCACATAAGGAATCAACCCATGACTTTAGAATCTTCAAAAGACTTCAAAATTGGGTGATTTTACCTGAAATTCCACAAATAGAAGGAAAAGTGAAGATTCCGAACAAAGCAATTAAGACTGAAAATTATATAAAAGCACTAGAATATGCCTTGTTTTGAGATAAGTAATATCAAAAAATACTTCCAAAATACAAGACATCAAACAAAAAGAGGAGGCCTCAGGGGCTAGATGCCTAGGGGAGCTATGGGTCACCACAACCGGACATGGGTCATAACGAAGCTCGAGTCGCTCAACCCGGGGATGGGCAGGTGGGGGTCCACCGACGTGTGGCCATTGATGGGAACCGAGCTCACTGCATCAAGCTGCAACACGTATGTCTTGCTCGATGTCTCGAGCTCGCTGGAAGGTCTAGTCTAGTGTCTCCGAACCATCATTGGGTAGGGCTTATCTAATGTCTGAGTGGAGCCCGTTCTTAAACTTGGACAGCACTAGTTCAGGCAGTATTCATCTATGGTACCCTTGGTGTAGGCTACTGTATTGGTCAAGAAGGCGTTGTCTATAGGAAGTGGGTACGTACCACTCGCGGAGGTGATACTTCATTTCATCCCATTGGGTGATAGGAGGGAGAGCGAGTTGCTCATTTTGGCGCTCCATGTTTGCCCAATGCAAACATGTAGGACCCTCAAGCAAGGTGCATGTGTACCTAACGTGCATATGTGGGGGACAATCACTCCACTCAAAGTAAGTATCAACTGACGCGACCCAATCTAGAAACTGTGTGGGGTTAAGACCACCCGCGAAGGGCGCGAGGGCTACTCGGACGATGCGGGGGAACTCGTCATCTGTCCGAGTGAGATTGTAATGGGTTTGGGCTTGGGGCCTTTGAATGGCCCAAACATCATCCTCATCAAATGGGTCGTCCTCATGAACCGGACCTCCATAGGCCTCGTAGGGCCTATGTCGGCCAGATTCATCCTCAAAGGTTCGGCGCCTTGTAGGCACGGCTAACAAGGGTAACTTCCTAGTCGATTCGGATGTGTGGACATTGGAGGGTGAACCGGGTTTGGGCGCCTACGCTCTGATGACTCGAAGCTGTTAGCAAGGTCTCGGAACCCAGCCAAGAGTTGCTGAAAGGCAGTTTTCGTTGTACCAACATGTGCGTCTGTAACATCCCACATTCTTAACCCCAAATCAAGCTATACAATTCATACAAGAACCAGGATGTTTCACATAAGATCGATCATATGCTAGGTAAAACCGAGTTCAAGAAAAACACGATCTGAAAAATTTTTGAAATTTCAAACGCATAAAATCTTCGATGCACAAATCATAAATCTCATAAGGGTACCTGCCACCACGCAATACTTGCACTAGACATATGCAAGTTACAGTTATATCAAAACCGATTCAAATTCATAAAATCCATAAAGGTACCTGCCACCAGGCAATACTTGCACTAGACATATGCAAGTTACAGTTGTATCAAAACCGATTGCAAAAATACACATCAACTCCAATTTCAAAACAAATCCACAAAATCGATTTTATAAACTGACACCAAACACCGAAACCAGGCTGAAGCCCGCGGTGACACAAAAATCAAAATCATAAAACCGCCACAATCTGGCATCACAAGTTCACGTAGTTCACATCATTCATAACATATGGTTCACATAATTCATATAATGCATAGGGTTTAGCCACAACCGGCATCATAAGCATAAACACATTAAGGCCACAACCGGCATCATAAATTCATTAAGCATAATTCACAGCATCCATATAATGCTAACTGCGCTCCTGCTCTACACCTGAAAATAGTGAGGGGTGAGCTACACAGCCCAGTGAGTGGATAGTCTAATTGACCATCCAGAACATACACTCAAAAACATAGGCAAATTATTTTTTTTAAAAAAAAATCTTTAACAGGACATCATGCCAACATATAACAACAATTCAATGCAAAAGTCATATAAGCAGTCAAATGTACGCACTAACATATAATAATCTCAGGTTCTAGAGTTATACTCTAACCCAACCGAACACACATATTCTAACCCAACTAAACATACCAACACATATTTAACCTAGTTGTCCAGCATATTCAGTAGCGACCAATATGGTCTAACCCGGCTTGGCCAAAGCACTGGGAGCTGCAAAATCTCGTGCAACACATAAATGCAAAATCTCGTGCAACATATAAATGCAAAATCTCGTGCAACATATAAATGCAAAATCTCGTGCAACATATAAACATGGACAGTGAGTAGAATCAAGAGGTGGCCCCCGTCAGGTCACGACGTGGCACTTTGCTCTATCACCCCATAAACACATCGATGGATTGTGAGTAGAATCAAGAGGTGGCCCCCGCCGGGTCACGGCGTGGCACTTTGCTCTACACACCCAACAACACAAAAAGAGTAATGACATCAAGAGGTGGCCCCCTGTCTGACCAAGACATGGCACTTTGCGTCAAAACCCGTTCTCCCAAAAGGTTCCTACTGGACAACAGACATATCTTATTTCATATTTCACAAAGGTGGACATATTTCACAAAGGTGGACTCCTAAGTGTCAACTAGACTCTAGGATAGTCATCACAAGAATCATATCGGGCAGGCTGAACATCAACCCCCATCACAATAATCATAATAGGTAGGCTGAACATCAACCTCCTCACATATCACAATACAGGGCTGAAATTCAAACCCTTAACATATCACATAAGGACTATCCCCCTTGAGTTCATAGTTACACCTAGCCTTGGTCCTAACCATCACATAACCACCTAACTTTTCCAAATTCACATAACCCATAATTTTCCAAATTCACAAAACCCATCACATAACACATATTGTTCAAAATCACATAATCACACATATTGTTCAAAATTCACATAATCACACATATTGTTCAAAATCATATAACATAACACATAATGCTTTATATTCGAATATCACCAATATTGTGTAGTCCTTAAATTTCAGGCTGGTCAGTTCAGTGTAATTTTGCTAATTTAACACCCAATGTTCTCAAACATAAATACATGGTCTTAATTAAATAAACAGGAATTTTATAACATAACATTGCATTTAACAAACATTCATAAAAATTACATAAAACTAAAACATATATCCATATTCGGTTTTCACAATTTACCCCATGTAACTACACACATCAAAATTCGGTTTTCACACAAACAATTCGGTTTTCATTCATATCATCAAAATTTCGGTTTTCATACATACTATCTATTTAATTTACGCTTGATTAACATGAATTTCATGCTAATAAATCACTGATTTAATATTACCAAAATCATACCAAAAATTTAATGATTTAATGCTACTAAAACTCCATACAATAAATCCCCTAAATTCGGTTTTCATGGAGACATACCTTAAATTCGGTTTTCATAAAAATACCCTAAACTATATTTTCATGGAGAATTATCAAGATTCAATTCTCATATAAACATGTTATCTACAATTATCAAGACTAATATCAAGTTTCGGTTTTCATAAAAAAATAGCTCAAATTCGGTTTTTAGCATGTTAAAATTTTCCAATCAATCTAACACATCAATTAATACAATCAAATTACTAGAAATCAAAAAGACACACCACTCACCTCTTAAACCGAAAATTCTCCACCAAAGAAAATCGCCTAAAGCCTTTAAGCCGCCCAAGGGGTCACCAAGAACTCACTAAAGAAGTTTCTTCTCCTCAAGGAAAATCGCCAAGGAAAGAAGATGAAGAAATCACCTCAAAATTTCCAAGAACACCAAAAATCGCCTTCTTCTTCCTAGCCGTCGCCCAAAATTTTCTCAAGGCTCCAAAATCGCCAATAATCTCACCCTAAGCGCAATTCCCACTTAAACCTTGGATTTTAAAATTTTAAACCCATTAACCCATTAATTCAAATAGGTTTAACCCATTTAACTCATAAATTTCGAATTTTAAACCCAATAACCCAATATCTCATAATTAACCAAATAATTTAATTAACTTAACCATTAACCATTCACTTAAACGAAATCCATTAAGGATTTAATTAACCAATAAGGTCTTATTAATTAACCAATAAGGTCTAATTAATTAACCACTAATTTACAACCCATAAATCCTAATTAATTTAACATGAACAACCAATAATAATTTATCATAAATTAACAGCCAATAATCAAACAAATAATCTCTAATTAATTTACAATAAATTAGTAACCAAAAATCTCTAGTTAATTAACTATACTTTATCAACCACAAATCTCTGGTTAATTAACTATTAACAACCAATACATAGAAAATATTACAATCAATAATTTTATTTAAATCAAAATTAATGCTTACCAGGACTTAAGATCCTTGGATCTTACAGCGTCAAACCGCGCGGTCAGTGCGTCGACTTGTGCTACAAGCGCAACCATAGACTCTAGGTGGGTTCTAGTCCCTTTCGAGGGCTGGACCAACTCTTGGGTTTCAGGGAGGGTTTCAGGAAATTGGGAAGACATGATTTGTGACCTTTGTGATCATCATACACAAGCAAGGGTGGAAATGCACTAGGTGCAGAATGCAGAAAATGCAGAAATTATGCTGAACTATGCAAAATGCAACAGAGTTGGACAATGCGAACAATAAGAATTGATATCGCAACTCCTCTGATACCAGAATTAATGCAACTATGATAGGAGGGTTGGTCCTTAGTTCTGTACTCTGCGGTGTTCACACAATGCGCAGAAAACGTGAGAGGGTCTTGAGACAAGGGAAATAAAAACGCTCGGAAAGTGCAGTGAGAAACAGAAAGAAATCAGCAACGAATGCGTTTCGGGGCAGAACTAATGCAAGAGAAAATCGAACGGCACCCAAGTCTACCGAAATTCACTCACTAACCTCTTAGCAATTTTAAGCATAGTATGTTTCAAGGACCTTCGGCGGATAGACGGGGCTCAGCTCTCGCGCCTATGAGCTTGTAAACACGCCAACCGCAAGAAATCATTCCATGCCTCCAATGTACAGATGCTTATGGGGAGGGTGAAGGAAGAAGGAGAAAAAACAGCGAAAAAACACAATAGAATTCTAAAACAAGCGAATCTAACCCACCGAAGGTGGTGGGATTTACCTCTTATAATGCAGGAAACACACTTCTGAGTCGAGGCACCGACCAAGACTCTTACAAGCTTCTGAATCAAGGCATCCACCACAATCCACACAAGCCGGAGCACTCTATCGCTACAAGAGAACTCAAACTACATGCTGGCCCACCCTTCTCTTTTATAGAATAAGAGAGGGGGAATAAGACAAGGAAGAATCCTACTAACTACCTACTCCTGCAGCCCAAAAAGTGGTCAAGCTACAGCGTAAGACAAAGCAAAATAAACTCCTACCAACTAAAGTTGAAGGTAGCACATGTCCTTGATTCTTCGATGTACAGAGATTGTGATGGCGGCTAGACGAGTTCAGAACAAGCCGCGACAAAATAGCAAAATTTGGATATCATGGGCTAGTTCATCACAGTGGAGGCTTGCTCTTGGGCCGTATTGTTCAGATGGTTGTGGTACCCGTCTAGGGCCTGGCCTTTGGTGGGCCGAGTTGGGAGGCCCATGGGCCGGATGACCTCGGTATAAACCGATAGGTGGCTGATGACTCCCATATAGCAGTTCGGTGGTTGACTTGAGCGTTGGGATCACCGGATCGTCACCTTGTTGGGCTCCTTTGGGTCATCTTGTGATGGGGAAATGTAGTACAGAGGGTGATGTACGTCAAAACAGGGTCTCCGGGGCAAAATCCGCAACCTTAGAGGTGTTCACGGCCGTGAGTAGGTGATTTCGGAGTCACCGAGGAGTTCACGGCCGTGACCGGAATCTAGGTTGTATCCACGCCCGTGCTCTGCTTCACGCCCAGATTCACTGAAATTCGTTGAGGCGTTCACACCCGTGACTATTGGGGAATGCCGGGTGTAATTTAAAAATTTGCAGTCCCAGGACACAGCGGAAGAAGTATTACACCCGAAACACATTCCTTTCCCAAGGATCCATGCGAGAGGGAGAACACAAGGATGTGCTAGAGATTATACCTCTCTTGCTCGTTTGATTGATGATGCCATGTTGAAGACACTCAAGTGCCCATCCTCTACAAGTATCCACGCGTCGACCTTCTCAACGTTGCTCCCTTCCATGCTTGGTGCTAGCCTCGGGAAGAGAATCAAGCCTTGTTCACCCTCTTCAAGTCTTGCGCCACCTCCAAGGTAGATGCGCCAAGAGAAAATGAGGAAGAAGATGATGCCGCCTAGCTCTTATCCTTCTTGCACCAAGAAGAGGTAAGGATGAGGGCTTGCGGCCTTATGGAAGAAGATGAAGGCACCAAGCAATCCTCCTTCTTGCGCCAAACAGAGAAGAAGAGGAAGTTGCTTGCGATTTCAATGTGGAAGAAGAAGACTTGCACCAAAGCCTTGCTCTCTCCCTCCTAGTTGTTTATTTGCACCAATTGTCTACTCTAGAGAGCCTCACGCATGCCTCTAATATATAGAAGTAAGAGGCGGTCAAGCAAGAGGGAGTGGGGCGCAACTCTTCATGAGGAATTCGGCTAGGGTTAAGGGGGAGTGAGCGGTCAGGGTTTGAAGCAAGGAAAGACTCCAAGGAATTACCATAAACCCACAGCCCTCTTCCATATGTGCCCAAGTCTTTCCATAGAAGTCCAATAAGCCATATCAGCCCCAAGTCTTGCCTTAGAGGCAAGCATACCATTAAGGGATGAAGGGGGAGGCGCCAAAAGCTTCCTAATGAAGCACTAGGCGCCCATTACACCCCTTTATGCCCTTCATGCGCTTATGGGGATGATTTCTCCCTATTATACCCTTTTAGCCAATTCACTCTTCAAAACAACTTGTTATTGGGCCTCATTGGGTAATTAGCTAGCCCAAACTTCATTACATGGGCTGATTAAGCCATTGGATCCAATCCAATGCAACCCTAATCCAAATGTGACCATTCTAGGTCAATTTTGGGTCAACTTGCCAAAAATGAAGTTTGGCTCCAATAACTCTCTTCCAACTCATTAGGCCCATTGGCGCTGATGAAATCTTCCAAATAGATCCAAGCTATCCAATAACTTGAACACAAGGCTTCTGATTAATGCAACGTCAAGAGTCTATTGCGTGTGACCCCGTAGGATCCAAATGACGATGGCAATGATGATAGAATCATCATAAGTAGTGATAGGTATCTAGCAACACATCACTACTACCCATGTCATTGGACTTAAGTCATATGGTAATAACTCCTAAACGAGCAACGAGGATTCCCATGCATTATGTATCCCTTTGCCTAAACTGATATCCTGCCATTGGATTAGTCTCAAGTTTATTAATCCAATCTATTGGTCATGACTCAAACAGCATGGTCATACCTTCCTGTCATGTACCAATGAGGTGGGGTGCCCCAAAGTGGATATCATGCTTCCAATCAAGGAAGGGGCAAATCCTACTATTTGTCATCTATATCTGTATATGACTTATGATGTGCCCGATGACAGCCGTTTTGATCACCCAATTACGGAGAGACGTAAGACTGTATCAAAGCATACCCATCATCATATTTAGACACGAATACCGCAAGTCTAAGGATCAATGCAAACCTCTCGCATGTGAGATTGACCTGTTGACTAGACAAGTCAATTCTCACGGTGGGTCACTCCAATGTATCTAATGAACCTATATGTCTGCGTTACTGTGCCCCGCACCTAACCAGCACATACACCAATCTCAAATGCACCAAAGCTGTCTCATATCGGCTAAGGCACCTTGACTGGGGATTACTTATGAGAATGGATCCAACCAAACTCCTGGGACATTATTTATGCAATTCAATACATCAACGCAGGTAAAGCAATCTACATAATAATGACCATGCCTCAATTGATTATATCAAAGTACATTCAAATAATGTCGAACCATGTCCATACATTGGTCTGTAGGGCATAAACACTAACAATCTCCCACTTGCACTAAGACCAAGGGCAACTGAATTTATTCAGTCCCATGTCTCTAGTATGACTTATTTAGCTTCCGCTGCGCCAAAGGCTATGTCAGTGGGTTTTCCAGATTGCTATCTGTGTTTACTTCGCAAATTTGAACATCATCTTTACTAATGATCTCTAAGATCAGATGATATCGCTACAGTACATACTTGAGTGTCAAGTTCTTTTTCTCATGCTTTGGCCCTAGTAAGGATTATACTGGACCATCAAGCACCAAGGACTAAATCAAGCTCAAGTGAATGAAGCTGTTTCCTTGGCTGCCACAAGAAGCTATAATATACTCAGCCTTAATTGTAGAATTTGCCACTGTGGTTTGCCTAATGCTCTTCCAGAATACAACACCACAACAAGGCAAAATGCAAATCCTGGCTGTGAACTATAGTCATTAGATTGGAACAAAGTATATGTATACCCCTGTACACAAAATTCTTTCTGCCTATCATAGACTAGACCTCAATCCTTTATACTTCTCAAGTATTGGAGGATTGCTCTCACAGCTATCCCGTGTGAACACTAAGATCTAATTGAAACTTACTAGTCGTGCTCCAAGCATTCGCCACATATGGTCTTGTGCATGTTGCACAAATCATGATCCATCCTATACCCAATGTATTAGGATAATAGACTCATGTTACTACTCTCTAGTTGTGTCATATGGCATAGCATCTTTGAGAGAATAGACCATGACTTCCTGGAAGGTATCAACTTTTGGAATCATCCAATATGAACCTCTCCAGAATCTCCTGGATGAATGTAGATTGACTAAAGGGCAATGTCTTTCTTGGATCCCTATCCATAGATCCACAAGCCTAGGATGTAGGCATCATTCCCTGGATCATTCTTCTCGAAATACTTCCCAAGCCTTGAGTTCTCCGCGTGAAGAGCTGGGATGTCATTTCATGTGAGGAGAATATCATCAATCAAGCAGAACAAGAAACACTATGATGCTCCCACTGATCTTCTTGTAAACACGGTCTCTTTTTCAAGATGCTTGCATAAGACCATGCATTTCTTTATGGCCTCTATATGAAAACCTTTCGGCTATTTCCATATCGACATCCTCTTCCAGACGTCCATTAAGAAAAGCAGTTTTTCATAATAACACGCCATAATAGAAAATGCAATTATAACAAGCAGATACCTATTGGACTCAAACCAATCTATTAGTGAAAAATTTCATCACTATCCACCCAGTGGACTTGCCACAAATTTCATTCACTAGCTTGCCATTATAGGTAACAGTATTACCTTCCATGTCTATCTTCCTTGAAGATCTATTCACAGCCTTTGGGTGTTACCCCTTTGGCAGCTCAATCAAGTCTCACACTTGATTAGCAGACATGGAGTCTGTTATGGTTCTCATGGCGCTTAGCCATTTCTTGGAATCTGGTCCACTGACCGCTTCCATTTCCTCATAAGTCTTAGGTTCATCCTTGATGAAAAATTCGTCATGCCTACAACCCGTGAGAGCATTTCGAATCCATCCAGACTTATGTGGTTCCTCTGTTACTTGAACCTCAGGTTGCCTTTCAACCCGTAAGTGAGATCCATCTCTCTATTTGTATTGTATTGTGATTGATTTTGGACCTTATCCTAATCAAATCTACTCCCACTAGCTTCTTTTAAAAGATGTTTCTTCTTAAGAAAGATAGCAATTTGAGCAACAAATATTTTTTTTTTCTCATTGGGATAGAAGTAGTACTCTTTAGTACTTCCACAAATACATACTATTGAGAGAATGGAGTTTCAGAATTATTGCATGCATGGTCTCAAATGAGATTGAATTTGCATGACTATTCAAAGATGAAACCACATCCAATGTTCCTTTCCTTTCTTTGAATTTCACCATACAATTGCGGTGCTCCAAGTAAGCTGTGAGGAAACCCCACACTTCTTAGGATATTCATCAAATTCTCCACTAGTCACCTTGATCCAATCAAAGTGCTTTAATAGATCCTCCAATTTGATTCAGTACTTCATTTCTTGGATTTCTCCAAAGTTATATGTTGGATAATACATATCCAAAACCAATGAAGTATACCTTCTGGTGCTTGTTTCCATGGGTCCACACACATTGCTGTGTACTAGATCCAACAAGCTTCTATCCCTCTCTCTTCACTTAGGTGAAGGGAGCATCTGTCAACTTTGTCCATTAAATAAGATTCACTTTGTATAATAATCCCAGGAGGATAATGACCACCAAAGTTCATAGACTTGTTCTCATGGGCCAAATGACAATGCCATGAGAGAGTGTTGATTGAATCATTGTACTTGATCTATTCAGTGTTGAACACAGAACTACAAACTTTTATCAATTGTACCATTTCTATAGAACATCCCAGATTTAAAGAAATACCATTTATTTCAAACTGAAAATCCATTCAAAATAATGGACATAATGTTCAAATACAAAAGCTGGTACATAATAGCAAAGTTCTAGTTAAGTCTTGAAGGCAGTGAGGTGATATCAACAGCAGCATCCAATGCTCGGTTCCTAACTCGAAAGTCGATCTCACCAAGCCTCATTGTCCTACTTCTTTTGAGCCCCTGCATATGAAAAATATATGTAAGCTCTACATGCGGTACCCAGTACCCATGTATAAGAAGTAGACATAAAGACATTAGTAACACAATACCTGAAGCAGATGAATTACATCCCTTCATTTGTGCCATGCACTTCTTGGGGCCTTAATCCATCCTGATATGTCCTTGCATTCCCAATCTTCCAAAGTTTTAGCTTCGAAGAAGTAGAATTATTGGCATTTCTACATTTAGGCAAACACCCTGAAGATCCAACAGAACTCTCTTGGTTAGTTTTTAGGGTGCATGGTGTGAAGAGACCTCGAAGATGTATGATAATATCATAAATCCCCATTTCATCACACTCAACCTGGACCTTAGGAGTCATGCACTCTAAAACAAGAGCAGTGTACTATTTATTATCCTCACAATGTTCAAGATAGACATTCCACTCCCATTCAGTAGTAAAATAGATACTAGGCTGGGATGGAGGTCTTTCAAGAAGATGCATCTTATTCTCTTGTTTCAATATTTTGGACAATATCCTAAACCATCTTGTCCAATTCGTTCCATCTAGTTTATGTTTATAAAGTTTCAATCTAAGATTAGGAGATGCCTTTATCTACAATAAGCAAACAAGCAAAATAAGTATTATGATAAAGCATTTAATAAGGACTTTTAATTAAATGTTATGCTCCCACTATTTCCTAACAAGTTGATAACTCTCAAACTCAACTTGGAAATGAGTGAGTAGGATCCTAATTTCACATGAGGTCTCCGCGACTCACGAGAGTGAGTTGGGATGCACAGAGTGATCCCATGCTTCCTTAGATAGGCATGCCAGCCAATTGTGCCGCGCACAACTCCTTTTAGTTAAGACAGACTAGGCGCCCTATGTCTAGCGAGGGCTGGATACATAACCCTATCCTCTCAACAGCTACCTCTAGTATTTCATCATGTCAGTGACATATGAAAACTAGTCAAGTCAGACCTGATTGTTATACCCAGGGCCAACCTGCACCTCGCAAGGGCACGTCTACACTTATGGCAGACTAAGATCCATATTGACACCACGCGCCTTCCAAGGATAGATGGGTGTGTCTCACGAGGGTGAGAAACAGTTCACAGTCCATCGATCGATGGTTTGACGAGGGCTACACATCAGAAGGCTATTGACTTGATATTGTGAGGAGAGTTTGTTTATTAATTATTATTCTTTTCTAGTATGCAATTTTCCTATGGTGGTGGCAAAAGGAAAAACACATCACAGGCATGCTATGGACAAAATAATAAACCATCACAGACATACTATTATAGTTGATATGGTCATAGCCCTTTTCATACATATAACATTTCACGAGCCATGTGAAATGTTATTATGCATCCAAGGGTTGTGAGTCCCTAAGCAGATCAACCCATGCCACAAGCCGAAAGCAATCTTCTTTCATCAAGCTACAAATCCAACACCAAGCTTCCAAAGTTGGCACCACCAAGATTTGGTTGAGGAAGACACCTTGTTGTCTTGATGAAACCTTAACCTATCATATGTAAACAATTCTACATCTATTCTAAAATAAGATGAAAACTTTTACATCAAGATAGGAGGGAGATCCACACATAGGTGGCATAAAGATTTTACAAGCATTCATCACAGGTGGAAATATCCTTCCACATCACAACAAAAGAGGGCCCTCACTATGACCATATCAACCCACACAAGAGGCAAGTGGCACATGTAAAAATTGAAAAACCGAGCATAATCAATTTTAATCCCTTATGCGCCAACTTCATCCAAAGCACTCTCTCAACCAATTTTATGCTAAAATCAAGATCAAGTTTCATGATGATTTCAAGATCCTATCTGCTAGCAATTTTGTCAGATCAAAAGACCAGGCCAGTCCGAAGACACAATGTCCATCCTACTTGACAAAATTGCGTGCGTCTTTGATCTTAAATCAATTTGAAACTTAATCCAAAATCAGCCAAAAAATAGATAAGAGATGTTTGAATGAAAAACGCCACTAGGTGAAACGCACATGGATGAAAGAAAAATTTTCAAAAAAATTTTCATACAAGCATGTGTACACCTTGTGTTTCTCGCAAGTACCTCTGATACCACTGTTGGGGAATGCCGGGTGTAATTTAAAAATTTGCAGTCCCAGGACGCAGCGGAAGAAGTATTACACCCGAAACACATTCCTTTCTCAAGGATCCATGCGAGAGGGAGAACACAAGGATGTGTTAGAGATTATACCTCTCTTGCTCGTTTGATTGATGATGCCATGTTGAAGACGCTCAAGTGCTCATCCTCTACAAGCATCCACACGTCGACCTTCTCAACATTGCTCCCTTCCACGCTTGGTGCTAGCCTCGGGAAGAGAATCAATCCTTGTTCACCCTTTTCAAGTCTTGCGCCACCTCCAAGGTAGATACGCCAAGAGAAGATGAGGAAGAAGATGATGCCGCCTATCTCTTATCCTTCTTGCGCCAAGAAGAGGTAAGGATGAGGGCTTGCGGCCTTATGGAAGAAGATGAAGGCACCAAGCAATCCTCCCTCTTGCGCCAAAGAGAGAAGAAGAGGAAGTTGCTTGCGATTTCAATGTGGAAGAAGAAGACTTGCGCCAAAGCCTTGCTCTCTCCCTCCTTATTGTTTATTTGCGCCAATTGTCGCATGCCTCCAATATATAGAAGTAAGAGGCGGTCAAGCAAGAGGGAGTGGGGTGCAACTCTTCATGAGGAATTCAGCTAGGGTTAAGGGGGAGTGAGCGGTTAGGGTTTGAAGCAAGGAAAGACTCCAAGGAATTTCCATAAACCCATAGCCCTCTTCCATATGCACTCAAGTCTTTCCATAGAAGTCCAATAAGCCATATCAGCCCCAAGTCCTGCCTTAGAGGCAAGCATACCATTAAGGGATGAAGGGGGAGGCGCCAAAAGCTTCCTAATGAAGCACTAGGCGCCCATTACATCCCATTATGCCCTTCATGCACCTATGGGAATGATTTCTCCCCATTATACCCTTTTAGCCAATTCACTCTTCATAAAAACTTGTTATTGGGCCTCATTGGGTAATGAGCTAGCCAAAACTTCATTACATGGGCTGATTAAGCCATTGGATCCAATCCAATGCAACCCTAATCCAAATGTGACCATTCTAGGTCAATTTTGGGTCAACCTACCAAAAATGAAGTTTGGCTCCAATAACTCTCTTCCAACTCATCAGGCCCATTGGCGCTGATGAAATCTTCCAAATAGATCCAAGCTATCCAATAACTTGATCACAAGGCTTCTAATTAATGCAACGTCAAGAGTCTATTGCGTGTGACCCCGTAGGATCCAAATGACGATGGCAATGATGATAAAATCATCATAAGTAGTGATAGGTATCTAGTAACACATCACTACTACCCATGTCATTGGACTTAAGTCATATGGCAATAACTCCTAAACGAGCAATGAGGATTCCCATGCATTATGTATCCCTTTGCCTAAACTGATATCCTGCCATTGGATTAATCTCAAGTTTATCAATCCAATCTATTGGTCATCACTCAAACAGTATGGCCATACCTTCCTCTCATGTACCAACGAGGTGTGGCGCCCCAAAGTAGATATCATGCTTCCAATCAAGGAAGGGGCAAATCCTACTATTGGTCATCCATATCTCTATATGACTTATGATATGCCCGATGACAGCCATTTTGATCACCCAATTACGGAGAGACGTAAGACTGTATCAAAGCATAGACACGAATACCTCAAGTCTAAGGATCAATGCAAACCTCTTGCATGTGAGATTGACCTGTTGACTAGACAAGTCAATTCTCACGGTGGGTCACTCCAGTGCATCTAATGCACCTGTATGTCTGCGTTACTATGCCCCGCACCTAACCAGCCCATACACCAATCTCAAATGCACCAAAGCTGTCCCATATCGGCTAAGGCACCTTGACTGAGGATTACTTATGAGAATGGATTCAACCAAACTCCTAGGACATTATTTATGCAATTCAATACATCAACGCAAGTAAAGCAATCTACATAATAACGACCATACCTCATTTGATTATATCAAAGTACATTCAAATAATGTCGAACCATGTCCATACATTGGTCTGCAGGGCATAAACACTAACAATGACCGCATTTGCGTCTGGAATCATCGATTTTTTTATTTTTCGCTGAGGAGATCACGTTCACGCCCATGCATCTGTGCATTGGATTTCGCCAAGAGGTTCATGTTGGTGTATATGCCCTTAGACCCGTTGTTGGTCTTGTTTGTACTACTTGATATTGACATTTAATATATCATTCTGGCATTGTCGTTATTATGCTATGTTTACATCTGCGATTATGTACATGGATAATAATGTCCCTAGAGACAGATTGTATCTGTGCTAAAACGGTGTGTCCTCAGTCGAGTACCTGAGTGGATAAGGGACAGCTCTGGTACATGTGAGACTGGTATATGGGCTGGTTAGGAACGGGGTGCTAACGCAAGCATATGGGTATATCAGTGGTGGATATACTTGACTGACCCATAGTGAGGCTCTGACTTGGTGTCATGAGTTAAGCTCACAAGTGACAGGAGATGCATTGATCCTTTAACTTAAGGTCATTGACTCTTCTGTATGATTAAGGACATGCTTTGATACAACCTAACACCTCGCCGTAGCATGGAGGTAATAACGGTTGTCATTGGGTATGTCATGACCCATATGAGAAGATCAATGGACAGACATAAGATTTGCCCCTTCCTGCGGAAAGCTTGATATCCACGGGGCCCCCCATGGTTGCATGACTGAAAGTGTATGGCCATACCCAGGTGAAAGCCTAATTTAGTCATGACCATGAGATTGGGTGAAAACAAAGTGGTGACACACTTTGTCCAATCGGATATTAGTCTGGCAAAGGGACTGTAATGCATCGGTATCTTGTTGCGATGATAGGGATGTCGGTGTTGATATCTATTTCGAAGACTTGGGTAGCAGCGATGCACTGCTAGGTGCCACTCACTGCTTGTGATGACTTAAGTTCATCACTGCCAACGTCAGAGGAACCTACAAGGTTGCACAACTTGAAACTCGAGTTCTCGTATTGATCGGG
Organism: Costus lasius; assembly: GCA_027563935.2. NCBI lineage: Eukaryota > Viridiplantae > Streptophyta > Magnoliopsida > Zingiberales > Costaceae > Costus > Costus lasius. The sequence goes on along the minus strand of CM050449.1, from coordinate 31,263,615 downwards.
TAGCCTATTGATCGAGTTATTGGATAACTCGGATCTGTTTGGGAGAATCCATCAACGCCATTGTGCCTGATGAGATGGAAGGGACTTATTGGAGCTAACTTCATTTTGGGCCAGATGGGCCAAATGGGCCCAGTAGGCCAAATGGGCTAAATGGGCCCAATAGGCCATTTGGGCTAAATGGGCCCAATAGGCCATTTGGGCCAAATGGGCAAATGAAGTCTAAGCTTGGTACATGGCCAAATGGGCCTCTAAACCCAATGGGCATGAAGCCCAGTTTGGGCGTGAGGCTTGATGGGCCTTGAGGCCCAATGGGCCCTCAGGCCTAATGGGCCATGACAATAAGTTATCTGGCCCAATAGACATCATGGTAAAATTAAATACTGCATTTAATTCTAAGAATTAATTCTGTATTTAATTCTGTAATTAATTCTGAGTTTAATGATGAATTTAATTCTGAATTTAATTATGAATTTAATTCTAAATTTAATTCTGAATTTGAAGAGTCACATCATTAATGATCCTTATGAGACTTTAATTCAAAGTTTTAATGAGTCATTATGAGACTTTAATTAAGAGTTTAATTCTATAATTAATTCTGAATTTAATTCTATTATTAATGATGAATTAATTCAGAGAATTTATTGCGGAATTCCAAAGGTCTCAGCGGAATTCCAAGGGTCACCATATTTTCTATAAAAGAAGGGGAGAGGAGTTGGCGTGGACTTGGTCTTTTGGAAGAAATTCTCGCAGGCACCTCCTCTCTTCTTCCCTCTCCTTTGGGCAACTGCAAGTTTGGACCTTGGCAGCATTTTTCCATCCTTCTACTCCTCTTGGCGCATTCACTGTGTGGGTGGCGCAAGTTCTTGAGGATTTCTCCCAAAGGCGTGGATCTTTTTCCCGAGGCTAGCACCGGGCGTGGAAGAAGAGAACTCGAGCGTCGGCTGTGTGCGAGACTGCAGAGGGCAAACACTTGGGCACCTGCATCGCATCCTTCTTCTTCGCTGCAAGGTATCATCTCCTACTCACTGTGTCGATTCCCTCGCATGACTCGATCTTCTGGGTTTTTGGAACTGGCCTGTTTCGGGGATTGCTTCCGCCGAGGTTTCCCAATAGTTCATGGCTTGGCCATCCTGCTCGTGTCTAGGTGCATGGCCATGCTTGTATTCTTCAAAGTTCGCTGTGATGTTCATGACCAACCCGTGTTTAGATGCATGACAGTGATTCTGTTTGTGTCTACTGCTCGTGTTTTCAGTTGAGACAATCATGCCCATGTTGCTATTCACGACAAAATCTACTTTACAGAACGTTTGGGTAGGGGAGGGGGGGACTGATTCTTGGTATAAATCTTTCTCCTCGTTAGTGCTGACTTCTCTTGCATTATCCCACCAGCACAAGCTACTCATAAGCTTAGGGTCAAACGCAGCCTACGACCTGTCATATTTCCTCTTGCACGTGCATTTGACTTTGGGTTGCACGTGCATTTGACTTTGGGTTGTAGATTATTTGCCTTTGCACAATGCCGTCTATGTGCATGTATCCAAATCTACTCAAGTGACTCTCTAGGTTTTTCTTGAAGATAACCTTTTTATATTTTCATTTAACCGTCACTTCTCTGATGTGTTGGATTCATCGACATGACTCACCTAAAATTCTTCTTAACTCAGCGTACCCTTGCTGGGTCAAAGGGGTTGGATAAATGTAGTATGTGAGGGCCCCGTATGGAGTGGTGCCCTCATCCACCACATGCTGCACTTAATAAGCACCCCTCGCATATTACTTTTTTTCGCCTTCATGGGTGTGAATGGATTGTGTAGAAGAGGTGATTGACTGATGTAGCATGCTTGATTAGTTGGCATGTAATGTGGCCAATATGCACTAGCATGATGCATGCTTATATAATATAATTTTTCTAATTCTAGATGGTGCATAAAAACAAATATTTACATGATGCACAAAGTACATGGATAAACTCAAAAATTTGGACAGCTTGAATCAAAATGCATTGCCTCCTAACCCATGATTTTTTAGTTAAGCAATTTTATTTTGTGCTTTGGTCTTCTAACATGTTTGGCTACTTTAATGATCGCCACCTATTAATTTGCTCATCCTTATCCAAGTTGAATTTTTTTTTCTTAAATGGAAAGTTGATAAGCTTCTTAGAAAAGATTCTTAAATAAAAAAAATCTATTTCATTATTCCAATCCTTATGCATTGATAATATTATGCCTCCTTCATATAAAAAGATTTTATTTTATTTTATTTTTACAATATCACGCTGACCATTTAGCTGGTGCATTACATCATGTTATCACTACAAATGTGTTAGAGGTTTTTTTATTTTAAAATTTATAATTTTAAATAATTAAATTATTAATTTTTTATTTAATTTGATTTGATTTAATTTCTTTTAAGAAGTATGTCCCTTCCTTACGAGATGACTCTTTTTTAATAAATATCTCTTTTGAGTTTTTAGTTAATAAATTTAATTTAATTATATGAAATAGTATAGAGAAGGGTGTCTAAGCCCTATAAATAAGGATCCAGGCTTCACATTTGTGGCATGAATTCATTTGTGGCATGAATTAATTATATTAAATATAGAGAGAAATGAAGGCTTTTTTTTTCTCTTTTATTCTTAAGCTCTATCTTAATTTTTTTTTTATTGCTCAAAATTGAAAGAGACTATGACATACTTTCCAACCATGAGGTATGACATACTTTCCAACCATGAGGTATTTATCCTAGTATCAGCCATTTCAATTCATCTGTCTGCCTTATGTTAAATTGTCAATTATGTTTGTTTAAATTTGTGTGGATTCTGTGAATATCTAAGGGTGCATTTAAGCTAGTTGAAATTTTTAGTTTTTGCTAGTTAAAAAAGTGTTGGTTGAAAAGTAGCTAATTGGAAAAGGTAAAAGGTGTTTGGCTAAACTGTTACGCTGGTCAATTTTAAAAAAAAAAAAATATTTAAAAATAATTTTAAATTTAATATTTTTATTAAAATAATAATTTTGTTATAGTAAAAATATACGAATATAGGTACGCATATAAGATACAAAAAGAAAAATAATTAGAAAGTAGCCAAAAGTTATTCTCTCTCAGCTTTTCCAAGCTCATATTGCTTCTAAGTTTGGAACCTAGAAGTAGTTTATCAAACACTCTAGCTTTTTAAAATTAGTTGTTTTGACAAGCAAAAGCAGCTGACCAGCTATGCCAAATAAGGCCTAAGTCTTCTTTTAAGAAAGAAATCTTTTTTTTTAATTTGACTTCCATGAAAGCAATTGTTGTATGAATTTTTTATATCCCAAATATTATGCCTGCTTATATTACTTTATCAAGTATTAATTTGTGTTATGAAATTCTCCTTTATATACATAGAGGCAGAGAGAGAGAGTCTTAATACTTATCATCTTAAGATAGGTCTATGAAGCTATACATATTAGAAATTTTATTTATAAACTAAATTAAGTAATATTTATAGTGCATTGATTACCAAGATTTGGATTTAATCCGAGCAAGCGATTGCATTAATGGATTGAATACAATCCTTAAAGATTATGATGCTATAATTATTAATAATTTAGTTAATAAATAAAGAATCATTTATAAAATCTAAAGTAAATTTGTTTAAATTATGCATGTTTTTAAAAATTATAATTATTAATAATTTGTTTGAATAATGTGTTGAAATGCAACTTGTTTAATTAGCATTTTTAAGTAAACACCTCGTTTAAATAATTAGAAATGTTGGGTTGCATTTACTAAAAATAAAATATGATAAATATAGTCAATATGCCTAATAAAAAGCTATTGGATCCCACAAACGTCTCTCAACGAAAGGCGGGGATTAATATCCTAGTTAAGTAAAAAATTAATGCCCTTTCTACATAAGGTGCTAGGACAATATCCTAGTAAATTGAAAAAGAAAGTATTTTTGAAAGACTTTTTAGGATTAAAATCCACTTTATCAAGGGGAACAGAGATTAGTTTGAATTAGGCCTTTCGATGCAACCTATTTTTTTTTTTTTATGATAGATAGAATTTAGAAAATAAATTGTAATAGTTAATAACAAATTGATTGGTTAGCCAAAGAAATACATTATAATATTTATAAAAATATATTTTGTGTGTTTGAATTATTATTAAAACTTCAAATGTTTCATTCTTAACATGACTATAATACTCTTATATAAAAGGAAAACATAGATTTTAACTCTAAAAGAGACTAGAAAGTATGCCTTGGGAAATGCCTCTATACATATCCCATTAGGGTCTCTTCTATCTAGTGTGTTTGTATATATGACCATGGACTAAGAATTGAACACTCCTAGAACTCTTATGAAAAATTAAGATATATGCATACAATCATAAATATGCATCTCACATGATAGTGTTGTAGTCCGCAAGTGCACGGATACTTGAAGTAATAAAGAAAAATATCGAACCACAGAGACCTCGTTGTTAAGTACTGAATAATTGAGTTCTTACTATCTAGGCAATCGAAACTATGCAAGTGAACTAATGAAAGCTAACGAAAATCTTAGAGAGAGAGATTGAGACTAGGGTTTCATCCTCTTTAATTTCTATGACTAGATATGAATAGTAGTTCGTCAGTTTAATTTTAACATGATAAAGGTATAATTTACTTCATAAAAAGATCATCTCACTTTCGTGCAGACAATCATGCAGGGACCAACTTTGCTTTCACGTAAGATCTATCCCAAGCTAAAAATAAGTAAATCATCAATCAAAGAACTTAAGGACCACTTTCATGCATCCGAATTCTAAGTTGATTATCTCAAGTGCAATCTCAAGGATCACTTTCGTGCATCCGAGTCTCAACACAAGTTCTACTTATGGTTCTCCGACGTTCCGATCCTCACTTTCGCACAAGATATCAACGTTTGATCAATTAACTCAATCCTAGATTCATATTATTATCATGACGATTATTCTTCTAAAATCAAAAAGCAAGAACTAACCTAATTTCTTAAAGTAAGTTCCTAACATTCAATTCTAGGATTCCAAGTTCTCAAGCAAGTCACCTTTCGGTCCTTATTACGAAAACTCTAAAACATGATTATTAACATGAATCTATGGAGAATTAAAGAGCAATTATCTCATAAGTAGAATTATCATGCTAAAATTATACATGACGAAGTAATGAAAATTTATCTATTCATTAAGAAATCAAAAGGAATTACTCCCCCATGTCCCATAAAATGTTTAAGTTAGCATGGATGAAAGATTACAATATTCCATAGTATGAAAGTGTAAGAAATCAAAGAAAGGAGGAAAAAACAAATAACCACACGACTGTAATTTCCGCGTGTGAATAGTGCCGGCGGCATGCTTTTGTTGATTTCTCCTCTGATCGAGATCCTTTCTCTCTAAAACTTCTGGGGTATCGTCTCCTCTTCCAAGCAAAGCTTCCCCTCAAATTTCACGGCCGGAGATGTGATGTACACTTCCCGGCGGCGAAGCCTAAGGCGGCGGCGTGAAACTCGATTTCTCTTCCAACAGTGAATGAAAATTAGGGCATTTGTTGTCTGTGTATTCTCCTCGTGAAAAACTCTCTTTTTCTTCTTATGGATCTTTGATTTATGGCCTAGATCGTCCGCAATCGACCGCGCAAAAATCGAGCTCCAAAACATCTAGAAAAATCGCGTGCCAGGAATAGAATTACGGCTGTGGAAATGGTTACGGCACTGCCGTAATTTCAGTCGAGTTCTCTGATCGAAACTATCTGGCAATTACGGCACCGTAAAATAGGTTACGGTAGCGCTATAATTTCAGCCAAAATTTCTGGTCGGAAAACGCTCCAAATTACAGCCCGTGAAAATCTTTACGGTAGTGCCGTAATTTCCAAAAATCTTTCTGGATGAAAAATTCTCAAATTACGATAGTTCTCTGATATTACGGTAGCCGGTGAAAATACAGTACCATAATATAGATTACGGCCCTGCTGTAATTTGGTCTGAAGCTCCAATCTTCATGAAATTTGACATGTAATCTCCTTTTGATGGTGGGAATTCATTCATACATCTGGAATTGCTTGAAAACGCCTAAAAATCATGCCTTTTTACCTGAAAATCATCACAAACCAAAAAGAGTGTAGATTTCGCAGTATTTGATAAAAAAAAAGGCATAAAAATAAGCAAAGGTTCATGAATTTGACACAAAAAGATATATGAAATGGCACAAAGTTTACTATAAATTTCGCTGTCATCAAACACATAAGGCTCAAACTTTGCTTGACCTCAAGCAGAAATCAAAAATTGATCATAGGCATAGATTTTCTCATGAAGAATAAATTTCTAAAATACAATCACTAATGAAAAATCCCACTAATTGATTCATAAAATTTTAAACAGACTTATCATCCTTTGAATTCAATTCTCAAGATCCACAACTTTATCAAATAAAACTTTACAACTTGTACAAAAAATAGAATCTCAATCTCATGAATTTACCTAATTTTCAGTTTAAATCTATCATACTTTTGTTTAAAGGAATAGGATATCCAAAATCTTTTTCCACTCAAAATTTTCTTTTCTTCCCTTTTTTTTTCTTTTTTTTTCTTTTTGGATGGCATGTATCCACATAGATACACACTTTTTATTCTTTTTGCATTGTTCACATTCTCTAATTCGATTACCACCTTTTTTCTAGTGACGAAGTTAGAGTACACTGACCACATAATCAATGTAATAGAACTCATGTCTTTTTAGTAGAAAGAATTTTACCAAAGACAACGGAGTTAATGTGAATCGATTTCTCTCTATTATTTTTTTTTCAGACTTCAACCCATGTCCTTTGGTACCACTGTCAATTTTTCACAGTGCCAAGTAGGGGAGTCACTCACTATTTTTGGATCTTGGATTCTTTCTTCCCAACAAATAGCAAATAGACTAAACATCAATTAGATTAATCAATTGACATCAATTCAAAAATTGTACTCATATGCTGACTTTATTCAAAAAGTAGCTTCACTTTTAAATTAAATTCTTCAAATAACATATCTCCCTAAAATCCCACTTATCAATCAATGAAAAAAAATTCAAAAATAGATATGTATAAGAGAAATAAATTTGACATGATAGATCTAGTCCTAATAACAAGCATGAGTTCATTCACCATCAATAGAATCATACAAGGCATCAACAATAAATTCTTCAAAAATATAGACTAGGCCACAAATCAACATATCAACAAAAATGGTATATATGAAAGTAACACAATGTTATATCATCAAGCATCAAGCATTCAATTATGCACCTCCATAAGGTGCTCAAGTATCAAAAATATCATAATACAACCCGATCGAATAATTCATCAATATCATCATCATACAACCATATCGAATAGGAATATAAGCATGTAAAGCAGAGTAGCAATGGCAGACACAACATACAAGTATGGAGGAATCATCCTTCCTATAAGCAAATGAAATATCATTAAGATAAAGAAAATGAAATGCAAAAAGTAAAGGGAAAAAGATACTCACAAAACTCTACTCATCATCATCAGATCGGATTTCCTCGGTGTCCTCCTCTGCTGCATCCATAGGATCAAAGGGCTGCTCTCTCTTGTGCCCACTATGGTCTCCACCTCTCCTCGAGTCCTGGAATCCAAAATGATCATATAAGAAATTCCCCATCTCTTCCATGTAGTTGCTGAGATGTTCCACATCGTAGTGAAGGTGATGCATCGAGTCCTTCATCTGTCCTACGGTGTCCATCATCCTCTCCATACGATGTCCCTAACGATATATCTCAGCGGAGAGTGCTTGGAATCCTGGGTCGAAGGCACTAGACCATCCTCCAGTAGGTCTGTGGGAAGAATCAGCAGCTGGGTGTGTAGGACCAGTAGGCCGGTGAGATGACGACTCCATACCATAGGGATCATCTCTTCCACCCCAAGTGGGTGGTGATGGAACTACACTCAACGGTGGTATAAAAGCTGCCTCGGCCGTGCTCGGTGAAAGCTTCCAATTCGCTCTTTCTTTCACAGTGGTCTTCTCTACATGGGGTAATGGTAGAGTAGGGGCATTTGGTCCAAGGACCAAACAAAAGACATCCCCCTCTCTAACTATCATTTTCATTGCCATGCAAGACTCAAGATCAAGCCTTGCATTCCCCCTTGCCACTTCTATCCCATAGGGTTCAACATTCAGATGTAGGGCAATAGGGGTAATCAGCCCCCTATTACAATGGCGCCCTTCTTTGCCCTAGCCACTTTATCCATGTGCTTCATCAAAAAGAAGGCAACATCCACTACTACTCCATTAAGCATCCCCCAAAGAAAGTAAAGCTCAGTTTGTCGCACCATTCCATCATTATCTCCTCTACCAAAGACTGCGTGAGCAAGAACTCTATGAACATACTTTATACAAGGATTCATGATCCTTGAAGCTCTAGCAGAAACAACAGAAAAATGAGTCTCATGGGTAATCTGGTTCCAAAACACATTTTATATAAACCCAATTGGTATTTGGGTATACCCTCCTGAACCCAAGTGAAAGATAGATCTGACTTCTCTCAAATTTAACTTCCTCTCCACATTAGCTAGCCTGAATGTGATTTCTCCTTCAGCAGGTCCATTGGAAAACTCTCGTAGGTCCACATTCAAGCTACTCAAAAACTCCAAAGCAAGTGGCAAATAAGTATATGGTGTCATCTAAAAAAATCTTCTAGCTTTGATCTGCTCAAACATCCAAGATACATCCTCGTAGAGCCCAAGTGCCTCTAAAGTCCTTTTATCAGCATATTTTGTATTGACAACCCTTCTTTCAACCAATTGATTGTATCTTGACTCTTAAATTTCATCCCTAAAAATAATGTCATAGGGATTTTGTGGTGTGGAAGATGTAGCTGGCCCTTTTCCTCTTTTCTTTGAAACTATTTGCTTAGTCTTAGGTGCCATGAGTGAACTTATAGTTGCAACTTGAGATTGACAATGCAATATAGCAAAGTATAGCAAGTTTGAACTCAAATAATACTCCCAATCATGAACAACAATACTCATCAAGCATTATAGAAGCAAAGATCAACTAATATGCATGCTTGAACCTAAAGATTCCGTTAAAGATGAAAGGTGCGAACAGTGAACAGTGAAAACTCAGCACATCTACTCGTTTGAACTCAGAATCACTCCCAAATCAAGTCAAAAATCTCTTGAACTAAACAAGGAAGGTACAGCTATCATCTAAGAAGTAAATGGAAGGAAGAATCTCAGACATTGACCAAGAATCGAAGAGAAATGAACAAAGGGGCGAAACTTGCGTGAAAACTCGCCAAAACAGAGAAATTGGTGAAGCGAGTACCAGATCGGCGGTGAAAATAGGAAATGAAGAGTCGCCGGTGAGCTCTGACGGTCGGAGAAGGTCTAGAGATGAAGGTCGGCACGAGAATGAGTGAAAACGAGTGAGAAAACCTAAAACACGGCCTAGAAAACTCTAAAAAATGGCATAGGAATCACGTCTAAAAACAGAGTTACGGCCATCAAAATCATTACGGCAGTGTCGTAATATAGCAAAATTGAAAAACACAGGCCGTAATTGCAAAACGGTAGTACCGTAATATGGCTCAAACTCTCGGGTCAAAAAACGCCCATAATTACGGTACCATGAAACATATTTCGGTAATACCATAAAAACGTGAAAACTTTTGGGTTGAAAACAGATGAAAATTACGGTACCACAAAAATTGTTACGGTAGTGCCGTAAAAATATAGAATTTTTTTTTTGTAAAGGTAAATAAATAATAAAAAAAAATCAGCTCAAAAATACGGCACCGTAAAAATCCTTACGGTAGTGTCGTAAAAGCAAAAACACTCTCGGGTCGATTTTGGACACAAAATACGGTATCGTGAAAATTCTTACATCAGTGCCGTAATCTTGTCACAACCTTCTGGTCGGAAGCAGACTGGAATTACGGTACCATAATATACATTACGGTAGTGCCATAATTTGCGCCAAAACTTATTTTACCTACAAAAATAAAAGAAAAATTAGTTCTAAAAACAAAGTAAAAATAAAAATAAAAAGATTAAACTAAAGTTAGAAAGCTTGGGTTGCCTCCCAAGAAGCGCTAATTTAAAGGTCATCAGCTTAACCCTTCTGCACTCAGTTTTGATTCTGATTTCTTCAATTTCCACTCTAATTTTTCTTTGATTTGAGCATCACTATGAATCACATAAGGCTCAGTCTTGAAATAGTGTCTAAATTTACTCAATATCTTCTTTCCTTTGTCAATCAACTTAGAGCCTCTTCTTCTTCTTCTCTTTTTCTTCTTCATTTCAAAAATTTGATGTCCTTTCTCCTGTAATCCTTCATCAATATCCTCAGAAAAATTATTAGTTTCAAAATTAGAAGATTTATCAAATAAATTATGAACATCATAAATAACATCATCTACTATATCGATACTACAACACGATCCAGAATATGAAAGTTTGTTCAAAGAATCAGCAAGATCAAATTCAATTATTTTTTCACAAATATCAAAAGTGATTTTTCCTTTCTTAACATCTATATGTGCTCCTGCTGTAGCCAAAAAGGGTCTACCAAGAATTATGGGATTTTTATGATTTTCTTTCATGTCAAGGACTACAAAATCAGCAGGTATGAAACATTCACCTACCTTGATTGGAACATTCTCTACAATACCAATAGGATACTTTACCGAACTATTAGCGAGCTGTAAAGATATGGATGTTGGTTTAAGCTCTCCAATGTCCAGTTTCCTATAAATAGATAAAGGCATTAGGCTTACACTGGCACCTAAATCACATAAGGCTTGGTTAAAAGACATGCTTCCAATAGAACAAGGTATAGAGAAACTACTTGGATCCTTTAGTTTTGGTGGTAATTTATTCTGGATAATAGCACTACAATCCTCAGTTAAAGCCATAGTACCATAGTCCCCTAATTTTCTTTTGTTAGACAAGATTTCTTTCAAGAATTTTGCATATGTTGGCATTTGAGATATAGCTTCAGTAAAAGGAATATTAATGTAAAGCTTTTTCAACACTTTAAGAAATTTACAAATTGTTTGTCTAGTTTTGCTTGCACTAACCTTTGGGGAAAGGGTATAGGTGGTCTATAAGGTAGAGGTAAATTAGGTTTAGAATCATCATTCTAACATGGCTTATCTCCTTTTTGTTCATCACCCTTTTGAGGTGGCAAACTAGCTTGGGTTTGCTCATGTGCAGAAGATTTTTCTAACTCTAATTCATCATCATGATCATCATTAGGCTCTTTTTCATTGATCACAACTTTCCCTTTGGGTTCCTCGAATTGTCTCCCACTTCTAGTGATGATAGCATTACAGTGCTCCCTAGGGTTCAACTCAGGTTTACCAGGTAATTTTCCAGAGGGTCTGTAAGAACTACTAGCTTATTGTGCTATTTGATTTTCTAAGATTTTGTTGTGGGCTGCTAATGATCCTACTTGAGAAGCTAATTGACTAACCATTCCCTTAAGATCTTCAATTTCTTTGTTTTGATTTTGCATGAACTGATTTTGATTAGTCATAATCTTTTCTAGCATTGACTCAATGTTTGAATTCTGATTTGGGTTTTGACTTTGATTTGGCTTATTTTGGTATCCTCTATTTTCAGTTTGTCCCCCTACATTGTTGTTGTTTTTCCAAGATAAGTTGGGGTGATTCCTCCTGTTAGGGAATGCCGGGTGTAATTTAAAATTTTGCAGTCCCAGGACGCAGCGGAAGAAGCATTACACCCGAAACACATTCCTTTCCCAAGGATCCATGCGAGTGAGTATACACAAGGATGTGATAGAGATGTACCTCTTTTGCTTGTCTAGATGTCGAAGCCATGTTGAAGGCGCCCATGTGTTCGCCCTCTACAAGTATCCACGCGTCGACTCCTTGATCGTTGCTCCCTTCCACGCTTGGTGCTAGCCTCGGGAAGAGAATCAAGCCTTATGGTATCTTTACTTCTCTTGCGCCACCTCCAAGATGAAAGCGCCAAGAGGAGATGAGGAGGAAGATGATGCCGCCAAGTTGCTTCCTTTCTTCTTCTTTGCTTGCGCCACCTTCAAGTAAGGTGCGCCTATGGCCAAGGAAGGGAGAGAGCTTGTGGCAAGGAGATGCCACCAAGCACTAAGAGTCCTTGCGCCAAGAAGAGAGGGGAGGAAGAACTTGCGGCTCCAAGGAAGAAGTTTGCGCCAAGCCTTATTTACTTTCGCCCCTTGCACTCCAAGTCTCTCCAAGAGATATGTCACCCCTCCTTGATATTGTCCACACGAATCAATCACTTAGTGGGGCGACAAGGGTCCTATTAATAGGACAAGGGGCGGTTATTGCAATGGCTAGGATTATGCCAAGTGGGCGGCTAGGATAAAGGAGTCTTGAGCTAAGGAAAGTCTCCAAGACTTTACCATAATCCTCATTCAACTTATCCTAATTTGCCCAATGGCCATATCAGCCCAAGACATGCCTTAGGGGCATGTATTCTTTCTAAGGAGAAGGGCTAGGCGCAACAAGCATGAGGAATTCGACTAGGGTGGTGTCTTGGGAGAAATTAGGGTTTGAGGTAAGGTAAGTCTCCAAGACATTACCATATACCTTTCCCTACTATCCATATGCACCCAAGCTCTTTCCAAAAGAGCCATCAAGCCATATCAGTCCCAAGACTTGCCTTAGAGGCAAGATACCATCAAAGGATGAAGGGGGAGGCGCCACTTCCTTCCAAAGGAAGCAATTTATGCCACTCATACCCCATTATGCCCCTAGGCGCCAATGGGGTTGGGTTTCTCCCCATTATACCCTTTAAGCCAATTCCTTCTTCATGACAACTTATTATTGGGCCTCATTGGATAATGAGCTAGCCCAAACTTCATGATATGGGTTGATTAAGCCATTGGATCCAATCCAATGCAACCCTAATCCAAATGTGACCAATCTAGGTCAATTTCGGGTCAACCTGCCAAAAATGAAGTTTGGCTCCAATAACTTTCTTCCAACTCATCAAGCCCATTGGCGCTGATGAAATCTTCCAAATTGATCCAAGTTATCCAATAACTTGATCATAAGGCTTCTGATTAAAGCAACGTCAAGAGTCTATTGCGTGTGACCCCGTAGGATCCATATGACGATGGCAATGATGTAAACATCATAAGTAGTGAGGGGTATCTAGCAACACATCACTACTACCCATGTCATAGGACTTAAGTCATTATGGCAACAACTCCTAACAAGCAACGAGGATTCCCATTGCATTACAGATCCCTTTGCCTAAGCTGATATCCTGCCATTGGATTAGTCTCAAGTTTATTATCCAATGCATTGGTCATGACTCAACAAGTGTGGCCACACTTTACTGTCATGCACCAATAAGGTGGGGCGCCCCAAGGTGGATATCATGCTTCCTCGGAAGGAAGGGGCAAATCCTACTATTGGTCATCCATGTCTCTACGTGACTTATGACATGCCCAATGACAGTCGTTTTGGTCTCCCAGTTACGGAGAGACGTAAGACTGTATTAAAGCATACCCATCATCAAATCTAGACATGAATACCTCAAGTCTAAGGATCAATGCAAAACCTCTTGCATGTGAGATTGACTTGTTCACTAGACATGTCAAACCTCACGGTGGATCACTCCAGTGCATCCAATGCACCTGTATGTCTGCGTTACTATGCCCCGCACCTAACCAGCCCATACACCAGTCTCACATGCACCAAAGCTGTCCCATATCGGCTAAGGTACCTTGTCTGGGGATATCTTATGAGAATGGATCCAATCCAAACTCTTGGGACATTATCTATGCAATTCAATACATCAACGCAGGTAAAGCAATCTGTGTCGGGGTATGCCCTTAAGGCTAATGTTTGAGGCCTTGGGATTATATCAGTATCATGTATAAACTCTATGTTTATAAAGGCAATGGTTGTTATTCAGGTTGTTATATTATCTGCTGCAATACATATACTTCTGAATAATGTCTCAATGCTGTTCAGCTTGGCTGACATGCACTTTTGTCCTTAGTCGAGATATCTTGGTGAACATGAGACAGCCTTGATATGATTGAGACTAATATGTGTTCTAATCTTATAGGATGCTTCGAGCATGGAATAAGATGTAGACTCATGGGTACATTGGATGTACTGGACAGACCCTACTAGGATATTCAATTGCTTGTCACAATGTGAATAATCCTTGTATGCAAACAAGTGGCATACTTCCTCTGACTTGAGATCACTTGTGTTTCTAAATGATGATTGGCATTGTTTTGAGGTAGTTCAATATCATTTGAAACATAATGGTTATAGACTATCTTGGATGATGAGCATGAATCATGTTAGGGTGCTAGTGATAGATAAAGGATTGTCGTCTCCTAGTTTGGAGTGTGATGTTCTATAGGGGCCCCCTGGATGAGATGATTGAGAAAGTGTATGGCCATACCCAGGTGACTATGTTCATCTGATCTAATCATTCTCATCATATTGGAGCTACAGGCTTGACACGTTTGTCCAATAAGAACATCCAGTGGCAAAGGAAACATGTATGCCTAGTGAAGTGGATTCACACTTGTGCTGTGGTTTGGGTGTAGTCTTGGAAGACTCTTTCCTTTATATCGGGAGACAGTGATGTGTTGCTAGATACCCCTCACTGATCGTGATAACGTGAGTTGTCGTTACCGACATTTAAAGGAAACCCTTAGGGTCGCACAATTTGATGATATGGCTTACTTAAGTCAGATCGTGTGGACTGAATTGTTTGGGTTCAGTTTAAAGGGATTTAAACTCTAATTGTAAGTGAGATCTGGTCTGATCATGTTTGATTGATTAGGGCTTGAGATCGGTAAGCTTTGATCGAGAGAATGGATGCTAGATCAGTGAGATCAGGAGCATCAAGAGATGAACGGTTAGATCTGGAGCCTTAGGGTTTATTGTGATCTAGACCAAATTGCTTGGGTTAATTGGTCTTTGAACCAGACCAAATTGAACCGGCTCATCAAGTGAGCGCATGGTTCAAGAGGAGAGGAATTTGCGATTGGGGTAAACCCATGGTCGCATCACAAGTTGAGATTTTTCTATTTTTAGAAAAACATGTCTCTAAACGTGGGCACGCCTCACGTTCTCTCTTTCACGCCTCTTGTCGCCTCTTTGGCTTGGTCTCTACACACATTCTCAAGAGGAGAAGTTGAGACGAAAAAGGGAGAGGTTTCGCCAAGCAAAGTTGTCTTCTCTTCCCTTCCATATGACAAGGACCTTTGGAGAACCTTGCTAGCACAAGGATCAAAAAGGAGTAGGCGACATCACCTTGTGTGTGCACCATTTGGAGGAGAAGCATTCGACTCTCTTCTTCCTAGACGCCATCCAAGAAATGGCATTGGTAAGAATCGATCCTCATGTATATGAAAATTTAAAGTTGATCATACTGCATGCATCGATCTAGAAACCTATTCCGCTGTGTTAAATCCTCTACATGCGCCTATTAGGGTTTCGCCCCCATGTTAGGGGACTTTCAATTGGTATCAGAGCATGCGAGGTTTTATGCATGTTTTTATGATTGCTTGTTGTGATCCATATTTGCGCAACATAGATAGATCTATTTGTTACATGCGAAAAATTACATGTTGTATATTCATGTTGGCGCATGTATGAAGGTGGCGCATGTTTCATATTGTGGTTGACTGTTTTTCGTTAAAACAAAATCATCTGCGCGCTTACCATTAGATCTAAGCGGCGCCTGCTATAAAACCTTAGACGGGTTATTAGGGTTGAAGTCATCATCTCTAGTTAAGATCCAAATAGTCTGATCAGACTATCTGACAGCCTAGATGGGTCGACCAGATGGCACCTGTGCGCAAGCACGAGGTGGCTATAGGTCGACTGCAGACAGGCGTGTAGCGATGTCTGGTTGAGACAACCTGTGAACGCGCATGAGTTAGGCCCGGGGTCACACCCGCTTGCCAGAACTCATGAGGTCGTTCAGCCCTTGGCCCATGCATGGTTGACCATTTGGTCGACTCAAGTCAATTAGGACTTGGTGCATGTAAGGGCAGTGGATCTAACTAGGACTGATGAGTGGATCCCTAGTAATGGACCGTTGTAAGGTAGTAGGGCACATAAGGAAAATAAAATTGATGCCAATGGGGTTTTCAAAAATTTTATTTTCATGTTTGGATCACATGTTGATTGTATACATGATGAATGTTTATTTAATCTTATGTGGGCTGCCCGTTTTAATGTGTGCTGTTCTGGGGCCTGCGTGCCTGGTTAATAAATGTAAATTATTTACTGTGATCTGCGCATCACATTTTATTTAATTTATAAAGTGTAATTGACCTGCGTGTCAATCATGTCTAGATAGATTAAAGTGTAATTTTAATCAGACATAAGTACAGAGCACACTTGGCAGAGGTGCATGCAGCAAAGGCTTGACCAGGTGGGAGGTCTAGGGTTCGACTCTAGGACAGGCGCATTTACCTGGTGGGCGCACCTGAGCTGCAGTGAGCGCTTGGGCCCTGATTTGGGCCGGAAGAATGCAAAAGACCCATGAACAGCTCATGTGAAGACTTAAGTTAAATTAAGGTCTTACCTAGGCTTGTTGGGCTTTTACCACATAAGATCAGCATGCTTTCTATTTATTGTTTAAATAATTAGAACTGCATGATTTAATCTTCTGCTATCACCATAGGAATTGTATGATAGTTGAGAAGATAAAAGGACCGTTAAAATCCAACGCTAAAATATCAAGCTCGTAAGCCTTCTGACGCGAAACCTCACTGTTCTGACTATCGTTGGGGCCATGTTGTACCCACTCAGTGGGCACGCCCATCTATCTTCAGACGGTGCGGGATTACACCTGCATGTTACAGGGAAGGGATTTATCGCTTAGCATAGCATGTGGTGGTCCAGGGAGTAGGTTGGGTCAGCTTGACCATGTAGGCTACATATGGCGCATATGTTAGCTATATGGAGGCAGCCATCTGTGGGGTCAGAGATTGTGTTGTACCAACTCAGTTGGCACAGTCGGCTGGATCGCCCAGATGAAGGGGAATCGCACGGGTTGACGATTGGCTGGAATTGCCTACCAGAAATTAGTGCTTGTACTCTCTGTGCAACTTATCTCGCCTGAGCGGGACGCGGAGACCAAGTATGAAATCTGGATCCCATCTCACTAAAAGAGATTTACTCTTTCGGGCTGTTTTGCTGGATTTTTCAGCCAGATAAAATAGTGAGACAAGAATCTTCCTTAAGTCCTGGATTGATTCTAACATTGATACTGACCTTGCTGTTCTTGTATTGTTGTAGATACCTGCAGCAACGAACACCACGAATTTCAATGTGCGATCCCTACTGGAAAGGGAGAAGTTTGCTGGGCCAAACTTCTCAGACTGGTACGGACACCTTAAGATTGTTCTTAAGGCTGAGAGGAAACTGTATGTCCTCGAGACGGCTATACCACCTCAACCCGCTCCGAACGCCGCAAGGGCGGTTCGCGAAGCTTATGAGAAGCATGTCAATGATAGCATTGATGTTGCTTGCCTGATGCTTGCGTCTATGACGCCACAGCTGCAACGTCAGCATGAGGATCTCTCTGCTATAGAAATTATAGCAAACCTCAAGTTGCTGTATGCTGCACAGGCGAGGACTGAACGCTACAATTTGACTAAACTTTTCTTTCAGAGCAAACTGGCTGAAGGGAGTCCAGTGGGAGCTCATGTGCTCAAGATGATTGGGCACAAAGAGGCTCTAGAGAAACTGGGACACACCATCAATCAGGAGCTTGCTGTAGATATTATTTTGCAGTCTCTCCCGGCTTCTTTCGATCCGTTCATGATTAATTTTAATATGAACAAGATCGACTGTACGCCGGCAGAGTTGCTGAATATGCTCTTGACTACAGAGGAGACTCTAAAGGGAAAGCCTTCATCCTCTGTCTTGATGATTCCTGCAAGGAACAAAAGGAAGGGGAAGAAGGGCAAAGCCCCTGTCAAGAACTACAACAAGGCTCTGAAGCAAAAGGTTAAGCGGTCGAAGGAATACAGATGTTTCCACTGTGGCCAGCTGGGTCACTGGAAAAAGGACTGTAAAGCGCTCCAAGGAGATAAGAAGGGAAGCAATTCTTTCGCTTCTGGCTCAGGTATTTTTGTGACTGAGGTCATGTTTTCTTCTTCTATATCATGGGTGTTGGACACTGCATGTGGAGTTCACATTTGTTCAAATGTACAGGAACTCAAGAGAAGAAGACAGGTGGGACAGCATGAGGTGGACCTACGAGTTGGAAACGGAGCACGGGTTGCTGCTGTTGCTGTAGGAGTTTATTACATCTCTTTACCATCTGGACTTGTATTAGAACTGGACAATTGTTATTTTGTTCCGAGTATTACGAAAAATATTATCTCTATTCCTGCTCTTGTCAGGAAAGGATTTTCCTTTGAATGCAATATTTCAAAGTGTGTTATTTCTTTTGATAATATTGTTTATGCTACTGGGTCAATTAACAATGGGTTATTCATGTTGGACATGGAATGTTCTATACAGCAAATTGATAATAAGAAAGCCAAGTATGCTGATAACAGCACCTTGTTATGGCATAGTCGTTTAGGCCATATAAACAAGAAGCGCATTAAGCGGTTGCATGATCATGGACTGCTGGGATCATTCTCCTGTGAGGAGCTTGATACATGCAAAGCTTGTTTAATGGGCAAAATGACAAAAGCTCCTTTTTCTAATAAAGGTCAAAGGGCTTCAGATTTACTTGACCTTATACACAGTGATGTGTGTGGGCCATTTAGTAAACATGCCAGAGGTGGCTATCTATACTTCATTACCTTTACTGATGATTTTAGTAGATACGGGTATGTCTATTTAATGAGACATAAAAGTGAATCTTTTGACAAGTTCAAAGAGTTCAAGAATGAAGTACAGAATCAGTTAGGCCGAAATATCAAGGCACTTCGCTCAGATCGAGGTGGAGAATACTTGAGTCACGAGTTTACTGACTATCTGAAGGAGTGTGGGATTGTCTCACAGCTCACTCCGCCAGGAACACTGCAATGGAATGGTGTGTCCGAAAGGAGAAATAGAACCTTACTGGATATGGTACGTTCTATGATGAGTCAGGCTACTTTACCTTACTCCTTTTGGGGATTTGCACTGGAAACAGCTGCAAAGGTACTAAACCGAGTGCCATCCAAGGCAGTTTCAAAGACTCCATATGAGTTATGGTATGGGAAACAGCCGAGCTTGACATTTATTAAGATCTGGGGTTGCGAGGCTTATGTAAAAAAGCTCACCTCTGGGAAACTAGAGAGCAGATCTGAGAAATGTATCTTTGTTGGTTACCCTAAGGAAACTAAGGGTTATTATTTCTACGATCCCAAAGAGAACAAAGTGTTTGTTGCTCGGACGGCTATTTTTCTTGAGAAGGAATTTCTTCTGCAAGAGGCCAGTGGGAGAGAAATAAAGCTGGATGAGAATCCAGAAGAAGGACAAAGTAGTCAAGCACAGTTGGATGAGCCTGAGCCAGTAGATCAGGTTACTGAACAACCTGAGGCTCAGATATCACGGGAACCGCGTAGATCGGGAAGGATCCGTCGACAGCCTGAGCGCTATGACGGAGTCTACATCATTGATGATGAACCCCTCACTTATGCGGATGCTGTCAGTGGACCGGAATCAGCGAGATGGCTTGAAGCTATGCGCGCCGAGATGGACTCCATGTCAGATAACCAAGTTTGGGATTTGGTTGATCCGCCTCCGGGAGTAATCCCTATAGGGTGTAAGTGGATCTTCAAGAAGAAGATTGACATGGATGGTAACGTGGTTACCTATAAAGGCAGGCTAGTTGCGAAAGGTTTCAAACAAATCTACGGGATAGATTATGATGAAACTTTCTCTCCTGTAGCTATGTTCAAGTCTATTCGGATTATTCTTGCGATAGCAGCATATTATGATTATGAGATCTGGCAGATGGATGTGAAGACCGCTTTCCTTAATGGAAAACTGGATGAGGATGTGTATATGACATAACCTGAAGGTTTCACAAATCCATCAGATCGTCATAAAATATGCAAATTAAAGAAGTCCATTTATGGACTTAAACAAGCATCAAGAAGCTGGAATATTCGTTTTGATGAATCAATCAGTGAATTTGGTTTCATCAAGAATGAAGATGACCCATGTGTATATAAGAGGTTTAGTGGGAGCGTAATTACTTTCCTAGTCCTCTACGTCGATGACATCTTGATCATTGGAAACGACATTCCTGAACTGCATGCTGTTAAGGCATGGTTAAGAAAATGTTTCCAGATGAAAGATTTAGGAGAAGCAGCCTATGTATTAGGTGTGAAGATCTACAGGGATAGATCTAAGAGGCTTCTCGGGCTGTGCTAGAGTACTTACATCGATAAAGTCCTGGAGAGATTCCATTTAGAGAATTCTAAAAGAGGATATCTTCCAGTCAGACATGGTCTGAATCTTTCAAAGAGTCAGTGTCCACAAACACAGACTGAGAAAGATGAAATGGACAATACGCCTTATGCTTCGGCTATTGGGTCCATTATGTATGCGATGTTGTGTACTCGCCCAGACGTTGCTTACGGGTTAAGCGTGACCAGTCGATTCCAAAGTAGTCCAGGTAAGGCACACTGGATTGCAGTCAAGAACATTTTAAAATATCTGCGGAGGACCAAAGATATGTTCTTGGTGTATGGTGGTCAGGAAGAACTCAGTATTGAAGGATATACTGATGCTTCGTTCCAATCTGACCAGGATGATTTCCGATCGCAATCAGGCTATGTTTTTAGCGTGAATGGAGGAGCAGTGGTGTGGAAAAGTTTCAAACAGTCTATTGTTGCTGATTCCACAACAGAAGCCGAGTATGTTGCAGCCTCAGAAGCATCCAAGGAGGTAGTGTGGATTCGTAAGTTCGTTCAGGAACTTGGTGTTATTCCTTCGAGTGCTGATCCATTGGTTATCTTCTGTGATAACACTGGAGCAATCGCACAAGCAAAGGAACCACGGTCGCACCAGAAGTCCAAGCACATACAGAGACGGTTTCATTTGATCCGGGAGATCATTGATCGTGGCGAGATCAAAGTCTGCAAGGTTCATACAGACGACAATCTGGCTGACCCGCTTACAAAGCCTCTGGCGCAGCAGAAGCATGAGAAGCACTGTAATAATATGGGTTTGAGATTTCTCAACCATTAGATTAAGTGCAAGTGGGAGATTGTTGGGGTATGCCCTTAAGGCTAATGTTTGAGGCCTTGGGATTATATCAGTATCATGTATAAACTCTATGTTTATAAAGGCAATGGTTGTTATTCAGGTTGTTATATTATCTGCTGCAATACATATACTTCTGAATAATGTCTCAATGCTGTTCAGCTTGGCTGACATGCACTTTTGTCCTTAGTCGAGATATCTTGGTGAACATGAGACAGCCTTGATATGATTGAGACTAATATGTGTTCTAATCTTATAGGATGCTTCGAGCATGGAATAAGATGTAGACTCATGGGTACATTGGATGTACTGGACAGACCCTACTAGGATATTCAATTGCTTGTCACAATGTGAATAATCCTTGTATGCAAACAAGTGGCATACTTCCTCTGACTTGAGATCACTTGTGTTTCTAAATGATGATTGGCATTGTTTTGAGGTAGTTCAATATCATTTGAAACATAATGGTTATAGACTATCTTGGATGATGAGCATGAATCATGTTAGGGTGCTAGTGATAGATAAAGGATTGCCGTCTCCTAGTTTGGAGTGTGATGTTCTATAGGGGCCCCCTGGATGAGATGATTGAGAAAGTGTATGGCCATACCCAGGTGACTATGTTCATCTGATCTAATCATTCTCATCATATTGGAGCTACAGGCTTGACACGTTTGTCCAATAAGAACATCCAGTGGCAAAGGAAACATGTATGCCTAGTGAAGTGGATTCACACTTGTGCTGTGGTTTGGGTGTAGTCTTGGAAGACTCTTTCCTTTATATCGGGAGACAGTGATGTGTTGCTAGATACCCCTCACTGATCGTGATAACGTGAGTTGTCGTTACCGACATTTAAAGGAAACCCTTAGGGTCGCACAATTTGATGATATGGCTTACTTAAGTCAGATCGTGTGGACTGAATTGTTTGGGTTCAGTTTAAAGGGATTTAAACTCTGATTGTAAGTGAGATCTGGTCTGATCATGTTTGATTGATTAGGGCTTGAGATCGGTAAGCTTTGATCGAGAGAATGGATGCTAGATCAGTGAGATCAGGAGCATCAAGAGATGAACGGTTAGATCTGGAGCCTTAGGGTTTATTATGATCTAGACCAAATTGCTTGGGTTAATTGGTCTTTGAACCAGACCAAATTGAACCGGCTCATCAAGTGAGCGCATGGTTCAAGAGGAGAGGAATTTGCGATTGGGGTAAACCCATGGTCGCATCACAAGTTGAGATTTTTCTATTTTTAGAAAAATATGTCTCTAAACGTGGGCACGCCTCACGTTCTCTCTTTCACGCCTCTTGTCGCCTCTTTGGCTTGGTCTCTACACACATTCTCGAGAGGAGAAGTTGAGACGAAAAAGGGAGAGGTTTCGCCAAGCAAAGTTGTCTTCTCTTCCCTTCCATACGACAAGGACCTTTGGAGAACCTTGCTAGCACAAGGATCAAAAAGGAGTAGGCGACATCACCTTGTGTGCGCACCATTTGGAGGAGAAGCATTCGACTCTCTTCTTCCTAGACGCCATCCAAGAAATGGCATTGGTAAGAATCGATCCTCATGTATATGAAAATTTAAAGTTGATCATACTGCATGCATCGATCTAGAAACCTATTCCGCTGCGTTAAATCCTCTACATGCGCCTATTAGGGTTTCGCCCCCATGTTAGGGGACTTTCAATCTGCATAATAACGACCATGCCTTTATTGATTATATCAATTTCATTAATTCTATCGAAGTACATTCAAACAATGCCTGACCATGTCCATACATTGGTCTGCAGGGCATATACACCAACAATCTCCCACTTGCACTAAGACCAAGGGCAACTGAATTCATTCAGTCCCATGTCTCTAGTATGACATATTTAGCTTCCGCTGCGCCAGAGGCTATGTCAGTGGGTTTTTCCAGATTGCTATCTGTGTTTATTTTAACAAGTTTGAATCATCATCTTTATCCATGATCTCTAAGATCAGATGATATCGCTGTAGTACATACTTGAGTGCTAAGTTCCTTTACACATGCTTATGGCCCCAGTAAGAACTATACTGGACCATCAAGCATCAGAGACTAAATCAAGTTCAAATGAATGAAGCTGCTTCCTTGGCTGCCACAAGAAGCTGCAATGTACTCAGCCTTATTGTAGAATTTGCCACTGCAGTTTGCATAAAGCTCTTTCAGCCAACAACACCACATTAAGGCAAAAAGCAAATCCTGACTGTGAACGATAGTCATTAGACTGGAACGAAGTGTCAGTGTACCCAGTACACAAAGTTCTTCCTGTCTATCACAGACTAAAATTCAATCCTTTATACTTCCCAAGTATGAAGGATTGCTTTCACAGCTATCCAGTGTTTGAACACTTGGATCTGATTGAAACTTACTGGCCATGCTCCAAGCATTCACCACACATAGTCTTGTGCTAGTTGCACAAAACATGATCTATCCTATACCCAATGTATTAGGACTATAGACTCATGTTATCTCTCTCCTGCTGTGTCAAAAGACATTGCATCATGGAGAGAATCAGACCATGTCTCTCTGGAAGGTATCATCCTTTGGAATGATCCAACATGAACCTCTCCAGAATCTCTTGGATGAACATAGACTGACTAAAGGGCAATGACTTTCTTGGATCCTAGTTGATCCACATGCCTAGGATGTAGGCTGCATTCCCTAGGTCATTCTTCTCGAAATACATTCCAAGCCTATACTTCACCGTGTGAAGAGCTGGGATGTCATTTCAAGTGAGGAGAATATCGTCAATCAATTAGAACAAGAAACATTATGATGCTTCCACTGATCTTCTTGTAAACACAGGATACTTGTATAATACCATACATATCTTTATGGCGACTGTATGAAAATATTTTGGCTATTTCCATCTAGACATCCTCTTCCAGACGTCCATTAAGAAAAGCAATTTTCATAACAACACACTATAACAGAACATGCAATTATAACAAGTAGATACCTAATGGACTCAAACAAAGCTATCGGTGAAAAATTTCATCACTATCCACCCAGTGGACTTATCCGAAATTTCATTCACTAGCTTGTCATCATAGGTAACAATGTTACCTTTCATGTCTATCTTCCAAGAAGATCCACATACAGCCTCTGGGTGTTACCCCTTTGGCGGCTCAATCAAGTCCCACACTTGATTAGCAGACATGGAGTCCATTATGGTTCTTATGGCGCTCAGCTATTTCTTGGAATCTGGTCCACTGACCGCTTCCATTTCCTCATAAGTCTTTAGGTTCATGAAAAATTCGTCATGCCCACAACCTGTGAGAGTATTTCGAATCCATTCAGACTCATGTGGTTCCTGTGTTACTTGAACCTCAGGTTGACTTTTCAACCTGCATGTGTGAATCTACTCTCCATTTGTGTCTAACTGTATTGTGGTTGATTTTTGGACCTTGTCCTAATCAAATCTACTCCCACCATCTTCTTTCAAAAAGATATCTCCTCAAGAAAGACAGCAGTTTGAGCAACAAATATTTTTGTTCTCATCGGGATAGAAGTAGCACTCTCAGTGCCCCCACAAATACACACTATGGAGTGTCAGAACAGTTGCTTGCATGGCCTGTAAAGGAAGTAAATTTGCATGACTATTCAAAGATGGAACCACATCCAATGTGTTCCCTTTTCTTTCTTTGAATTTCACCACACAGTTGTGGTGTTCCAAGTAAGCCGTGAGACAACCCCACACTCCTCAAGATAGTCATCACATTTTTTCACTTCCCACTTTGATCCAATTAAAGGGTTTTAATAGATTCTCCAATTCGATTCTATACTTCATTTCTTAACTTCTTGGATTTCTCCAAAGTTACGTGTTGGATATGACATATGCCAACTTAATGAAGTATACCACTTGGTGCTTGTCTCCATGGGTCTACACACGTTGCTGTGTACTAGATCCAACAAGCATCTAACCTCTCTCTCCTTCCTAAATGAAGGTAGCATCTGTTATCTTGTCCATTAGACAAGGCTCACATATATCATAACCCTGAAAGGATAATGATCCCAATAGTCCATGGACTTTTGGATGTGACTTTTGTCTTATGGCCCAAGAGACAATGCAAAGAGATGGTATTGAATCAATGGATTTGATCTATTCAGTGTTACACACAGAACTACAAGCTATTATCAATTGTACCACTACTATAGAACATTCCAGATTTAAAGAAATACCAATTTATTTCAAACTGAAAATCCATTCAAAATAATGGACATAATGTTCTAATACAAAAGCTAGTACATAATAGCAAAGTTCTAGTTGAAGTCTTTGAAGGTAGTGAGATGACATCAACAGCAGCATCCAATGCTCCGTCCCTGACTCGAAAGTCGATCCCACCAAGCCTTATTGTCCTACTTCTTTTGAGCCCCTGCATATGACAAACATATGTAAGCTCCTCATGCGGTACCCAGTACCCATGAATTAGAAGTAGACATAAAGACCTCAGTAACACAATACCTGAAGCAGATGGATAACATCCCTTCTTTTGTGCCATACTCTTCCTGGGTCTTAATCCATCCTGAAATTTCCATGCATTCCCAGTCTTCTGAAGTTTTAGCTTCGAAGATACTAAACCATAGTCATTCCTAGATTCAGGCAAACACCCAGAAGATCTAACAACACTCTCTAGATCACTATTTGAAGTGCCTGGTGTGAAGAGACGTCGAAGATGTATGATCATATCATAGATCCCCATCTCATCACACTCAACCTGGACCTCAGGGGTCAAGCACCTCAAAATAAGAGTAGTGTAATGTTCACTATCCACACAATGTTCAAGATAGACATTCCACTCCCACTCTGTACAAAAATATATACAGGGTTGGGTTGGAGGTCTTTCAAGAAGATAGACCATATTCTCATGTTCTAGAAGTTTGGACAAAAGTCTGAACCATCTTGTCCAATTTGTTCCATCCAATTTATTTTTAAGAAGTTTCAATCTAGGTTCAGGAGATGGAATCATCTACAATAAGCAAACAAGCAAAATAAGTACTATGATAAAGCATTTAATAAGGACTTTAAATTAAATGCTATACTCCCACTATTTCCTTAACAAGTTGATAACTCTCAAAACTCAACTTGGAAATACATGAGTAGGATCCTAATTTCACGCGAGGTCTCCGCGACTCACGAGGGTGAGTTGAGATGCACAGAGAGTCCCATGCTTCCTTAGGTAGGCATGCCAGCCAATTGTGCCGCGCACAATTCCTCTTAGTTAAGACAGACTAGGCGCCCTGTGTCCAGCGAGGGCTGGATACAACACAGAACCCTATCCTCTCAACAGCTGCCTCTAGTGATTCATCATATCAGTGACATATGAAAAACTAGTTAAGTCTGGTCCTAACCGTTATGCCCAGGGCCAACGAATTTCCTTGCGAAGGCACGCCCAGGTTAAAACTGGACTGGGGAAATCATTGTCACCACACACCTCCTAAAGATAAGTGGGTGTGTCCCACGAGGGTGGGAAACAGTTCACAACACCACCGATCGATAGTTTGATGAGGGCTACGCGTTAGAAGGCTATTGACTTGATATTGTATTGAGAGTTTTTGCATGTTTTATTCTTTTCTAGCATGCAGTTTTCCTATGGTTATGGCAGCAAAGGAAAAACATCACAGGCATGCTATGGACAGAATAATAAACCATCACAGGCATGCTATTTTGGTCGATATGGTCATAGCCCTTTTCATACACATAACTTGTCACGAGCCATGTGACATGTTATCGTGCATCCAAGGGTTGTGAGTCCCTGAAGCAAATCAGCCCATGCCAGAAGCCGAAAGCTAGTGTCCTTCCTTCAGCCGCAAGTCCATCACCAAGCTTCCAAAGCTAGCGCCACTCTGATATCGGTTGAAGAAGACACCTTGTTGTCTTTGATGAACCTTAACCTATCTTATGTAAACAGTTCTACATTTATTCTAAGGAAAGATGAAAATTTTACATCAAGAAGGGGGAGAACCACACGCAGGTGGCAGAAAGATTTTACAAGCATTCATCACAGGTGGAAACATGCTTCCACATCACAACACAGGAGGGCACCCGCTATGACCATATAAACCCAAGGAAGAGACAAGTGGCGCATATATAAAATTCAAAAAAACCGGAATAATCAAATTTTATCCCCTTATGCGCCAACTTCATCCAAAGCACTCTCTCAATCAAATTTATGTTAAAATTGGGATCAAGTTTCATGATGATTTCATGGACCCTATCGGCTGGCAATTTTGTCAGATCAAGAGACCCAGCTAGTCCGAAGACACAATGCCCGTCCTACTTGACAAAACTACGTGCGCCTTTGGTCTTAAATCCATCATAAACACAATCCAAATTTCGGCCATAAAAATTGATAAAAGAAGTTTGGATGAAAGCGCCTTCTAGGTGAAACGCACATGGATGAAAGAAAAATTTTCCTAAAATTTTTCACACAAGCAAACGTACACCTTGTGTTTCTCGCAAGTAGCTCTGATACCGCTGTTGGGGAATGCCGGGTGTAATTTAAAATTTTGCAGTCCCAGGACGCAGCGGAAGAAGCATTACACCCGAAACACATTTCTTTCCCAAGGATCCATGCGAGTGAGTATACACAAGGATGTGATAGAGATGTACCTCTTTTGCTTGTCTAGATGTCGAAGCCATGTTGAAGGCGCCCATGTGTTCGCCCTCTACAAGTATCCACGCGTCGACTCCTTGATCGTTGCTCCCTTCCATGCTTGGTGCTAGCCTCGGGAAGAGAATCAAGCCTTATGGTATCTTTACTTCTCTTGCGCCACCTCCAAGATGAAAGCGCCAAGAGGAGATGAGGAGGAAGATGATGCCGCCAAGTTGCTTCCTTTCTTCTTCTTTGCTTGTGCCACCTTCAAGCAAGGTGCGCCTATGGCCAAGGAAGGGAGAGAGCTTGTGGCAAGGAGATGCCACCAAGCACTAAGAGTCCTTGCGCCAAGAAGAGAGGGGAGGAAGAACTTGCGGCTCCAAGGAAGAAGTTTGCGCCAAGCCTTATTTACTTTCGCCCCTTGCACTCCAAGTCTCTCCAAGAGATATGTCACCCCTCCTTGATATTGTCCACACGAATCAATCACTTAGTGGGGCGACAAGGGTCCTATTAATAGGACAAGGGGCGGTTATTGCAATGGCTAGGATTATGCCAAGTGGGCGGCTAGGATAAAGGAGTCTTGAGCTAAGGAAAGTCTCCAAGACTTTACCATAAACCTCATTCAACTTATCCTAATTTGCCCAATGGCCATATCATCCCAAGACATGCCTTAGGGGCATGTATTCCATCTAAGGAGAAGGGCTAGGCGCAACAAGCATGAGGAATTCGACTAGGGTGGTGTCTTGGGAGAAATTAGGGTTTGAGGTAAGGTAAGTCTCCAAGACATTACCATATACATTTCCCTACTATCCATATGCGCCCAAGCTCTTTCCAAAAGAGCCATCAAGCCATATCAGTCCCAAGACTTGCCTTAGAGGCAAGATACCATCAAAGGATGAAGGGGGAGGCGCCACTTCCTTCCAAAGGAAGCAATTTATGCCACCCATACCCCATTATGCCCCTAGGCGCCAATGGGGTTGGGTTTCTCCCCATTATACCCTTTAAGCCAATTCCTTCTTCATGACAACTTATTATTGGGCCTCATTGGATAATGAGCTAGCCCAAACTTCATGATATGGGTTGATTAAGCCATTGGATCCAATCCAATGCAACCCTAATCCAAATGTGACCAATCTAGGTCAATTTCGGGTCAACCTGCCAAAAATGAAGTTTAGCTCCAATAACTTTCTTCCAACTCATCAGGCCCATTGGCGCTGATGAAATCTTCCAAATTGATCCAAGTTATCCAATAACTTGATCATAAGGCTTCTAATTAAAGCAACGTCAAGAGTCTATTGCGTGTGACCCCGTAGGATCCATATGACGATGGCAATGATGTAAACATCATAAGTAGTGAGGGGTATCTAGCAACACATCACTACTACCCATGTCATAGGACTTAAGTCATTATGGCAACAACTCCTAACAAGCAACGAGGATTCCCATTGCATTACAGATCCCTTTGCCTAAGCTGATATCCTGCCATTGGATTAGTCTCAAGTTTATTATCCAATGCATTGGTCATGACTCAACAAGTGTGGCCACACTTTCCTGTCATGCACCAATAAGGTGGGGCGCCCCAAGGTGGATATCATGCTTCCTCGGAAGGAAGGGGCAAATCCTACTATTGGTCATCCATGTCTCTACGTGACTTATGACATGCCCAATGACAGTCGTTTTGGTCTCCCAGTTATGGAGAGACGTAAGACTGTATTAAAGCATACCCATCATCAAATCTAGACATGAATACCTCAAGTCTAAGGATCAATGCAAAACCTCTTGCATGTGAGATTGACTTGTTGACTAGACATGTCAATCCTCACGGTGGATCACTCCAGTGCATCCAATGCACCTGTATGTCTGCGTTACTGTGCCCCGCACCTAACCAGCCCATACACCAGTCTCACATGCACCAAAGCTGTCCCATATCGGCTAAGGTACCTTGTCTGGGGATATCTTATGAGAATGGATCCAATCCAAACTCTTGGGACATTATCTATGCAATTCAATACATCAACGCAGGTAAAGCAATCTGCATAATAACGACCATGCCTTTATTGATTATATCAATTTCATTAATTCTATCGAAGTACATTCAAACAATGCCTGACCATGTCCATACATTGGTCTGCAGGGCATATACACCAACACCTCCATCCAGGGTTGTATGTACTAAAATAGGGATCATTGTTTCTACCTTGATTAAAATTCCCTAATGCATTAACATGTTCACTATCCTGACTAGTAATGACTTTACAATCTTCAGAGATATGACCATTGTTACCACATATATCACAAACAAGAGATGAAGAAACAACAGCAGTTTGCATCTTAAAGGAATCAAATCTATTGCATAAAGAGTCTACATTTTCTGCCAAGGTGCGCCAACCATCACTTTCATTCTTACTTTAGGAAGGTTTATAAAGCACTCCTCTCTCTGAAGTCCACTGGTTATGATTTAAAGCCATTTCTCACAGCAACTTGAAAGCATCATCAATGGTTTTGCTCATCAGAGCTTCTCCTGCAGCAACATCAACAGTTAGTCTAGTATTATAAAGCAAATCGTTGTAAAAAATGGTCTTGCTCGGTGGAAAATATTTCATCAAGAAGGCAATTGACAAATTGCTCCCATGTGGTGAAGGTACCAGTAGGTTGTGCTATGAAGCCAAAATCGCGCTTGGTCCCTAAGAGAAAAAGGAAACAATCTTAGTTTTAATGCATCGTTAGAAGAACCCATTTATTTTTAATTGTATCACAAAGTTCAAGAAACAAAGAAAAAAGGTTGGTTAGGGATCTTCAAAAGGAGATCCTCCAAACTGGTTTCTATTGAATCAAAGATAAGAAATGAAGGCTTGATTTCAAAGTATTAGCCTCTATGACCGGTCTAGGCAATGCTAGAGAGTGGATCTCTCATGGATTTAGGGGCTCCAGTAGTCCCTAAGTGATCTTTGTTCTGCCATGGTCACTTCTTCCTCTTCTTGTTGGTCTTTCTTCAAATCTCAACTTCTTGCACAGTCTAAGAGTTTTATTTATCTTAGGATCAAAAGGTACAAGAGGTCCTTGATCTAAGATTCCTACGCATGCAAAGTAGATAGATCAAATGATTTCAAGAGAAAAGAAAAAAACTGAAAATAAAACCTAGTCTAGGCAATACTTTCGATATCTTCAATATTGACAAAACCAAGGTCCTCGGCAACGGCGCCAAAAACCTTGTTATAGTCCTCAAGTGCACGATACTCGAAGTAAATAAAGAAAGATATCGAACCATAGAGACCCTCGGTTGTCAAGTACAGAATAATTGAATTCTTACTATCTAGGCAATTTGAAACTATGCAAGTGAAACTAATGAAAACTAACAAAAATATCAAGAGAGAGAGAGAGATTTGGGACTAGGGTTTCATCCTCTTTAATTTCTATGACTGGATTATGATAGAGTATTGTCAGTTTAATTTAATCATGATAAAGGTATAATTTACTTCATAAAAGGATCATCTCACTTTCGTGCAGACAATCATGTAGGGGACCAATCATTGCTTTCGCGCAAGATTTATCCCAAGTTGAAAATAAGTAAATCATCATCAAAGAACTCAAGGACCAACTTTCATGCATCCGAATTTCTAGGTTAATTATTCTCAAGTGTGAATTCTCAAGGATTACTTTCGTTCATCCGAGTCTCAACACAAGTTCTACTTATGGTTCTCCCAACGTTCCGATCCCTCACTTTCGCACAAGATCTCCACGTTGATAAATTAACTCAATCCTAGATTATATTATTATCATGACAATTATTCTTCTAAAATCAAGAAGGCAAGAACTAACCTAATTTCTTACAGAAAGTTCCTAACATTCAATTCTAGTGGTTCCAAGTGTTGGGGTATACCCTTAATGGCTTATGTTTGAGGCCTTGGGTTGTTATCAGTATCATGTATAAACTCTATGTTTATAAAGGCAATGGTTGTTATTCAGGTTGTTGCATTATCTGCTGCTATATGTATACTTCTGAATAATGTCTCAATGGGTGTTCAGCTTGGCTGACATGCAGTATTGTTCTTAGTCGAGATATCTTGGTGAACATGAGACAACCGTGATATGATTAAGACTAATATGTGATCTAATCTTATAGGATGCTTCGAGCATGGAATAAGATGTAGTCCTCATAGGTACATTGGATGTACTGGACTGACCCTACTTAGGATATTCATATTGCTTATCACAATGTGAATAATCCTTATATGCAAACAAGTGGCATATTTCCTCTGACTTGAGATCACTTGTGTTTCTAAATGAGGATTGGCATTGTCTTGAGGTAGTTTCGAATATCATTTGAAAGATAATGGTTTATAGACTAACTTGGATAATGAGCATGAGTCATGTTTAGGGCACTAGTGATAGATAAAGGATTGCCTTCTTCCTTGTTTGGATTGTGATGTTCTAAAGGGGGCCCCCTGGATGAAGATGATTGAGAAAGTGTATGGCCATACCCAGATGACTATGTTCATCTGATCTAATCATTCTCATCCAGTTGGAGTTACAGGGCTTGACGATCGGGCCTTTGGTCCAACGAGAACATCCAGTGCAAAGGAAACATGTATGCCTATGAATTGAATTCACACTTGTGCGTGGTTTGGATGTAGTCTTGGAAGACTCTTTCCTTTATATCGGGAGACAGTGATGTGTTGCTAGATACCCCTCTCTGTTCGTGATAACGTAAGTTATCGTTACCGACATTAAAGGAAACCCTTAGGGGTCGCATAATTGATGATATGGCCTTTACTTATGTCAGATCGTGTGGACTGAATTGTTTTGGTTCAGGTTTAAAAGGAGTTTAAACTTCTGATTGGAGTGAGATTCTGGTCTGATCATGTTTGATTGATTAGGGCTTGAGATTGGTAAGCTTCGATCGAGAGAATATTGATGCTTGATCGATGAGATCAGGAGCATCAAGAGATGTGTGGTTAGATCTTGAGCCTTTCGGTTTAATAAGGTCTAGACCAAGGCTTGGTTTAATTGGTCCTTTGAACCAATTCAATTGAACGGTTCATCAAATGAACGCTTGGTTCAAAGGGAGATTGAAGGATGCGATAGGTTCACTTGGAGTGAACGCTAGGAGAGATTAAATGCTTACATTTTTTAGAAGCCATGTTTTTCATTTGGGAAAACGCCCACGTTTTCAATCGTGAAAACGCTTCTCTCGTCGCCATCTTCTCCTCTCGTACATCCCTCTCGTCTTGTGAGAGACTTGACGAAAAAGAAGGAAGTTGGACAACACCAAGTGTGCATCTCATTCTCCTTACACGATCAGGAATCCTTGGAGGTCTTTGCTAGCCACAAGTTCACGCCAAGAAAGGGAAGCCCTCACCATCTTGTGTGCGTCTACTTTGGAGAAGAAAGCACTCGCCTCTTTCCCTTCCAAGTCGCCATCCAAACAATTGCTATGGTAAAATCTTAATCAGATCTTTGCAAGTTAATAGGTTTAATCATAAGATCATACCACATGCGATCCTCATGGAATCCTAGTTTCCGCCCATGCAAATTTTATATGTGGCAATGTTTAGGGTTTTCGCCCACTTTCACCAAGTTCTCAAGTAAGTCACCTTCGGTCCTTATTGCGAAAACTCTAAAACATTGATTAATAACATGAATCTATCGAGAATTAAAGAGCAATTATCACATAAGTAGATATTATCATTGCTAAAATTATACATGAAGTAATGAAAATTTATCTAGTTATTAAGAAATCAAAGGAATTACTGCTCCCTGTCCCATAAAAGGTTTAAGCTAGCATGGATGAAAGATTTACAATATTCCATAGTATCAAAGTGTAAGGAAATCAAAGAAAGAAGGGAAAAGATAAATAACCACACGGCTGTAATTTCCATACAGTCATAATTTCCCCGTTGTGAACAGTGCCGGTGGCGTGCTTTTTGTTGATTTCTCCTCCGAGTCGAGATCCTTTCTCTCTGAAACTTCTGGGGGGTATCGTATCCTCTTCCAAGTTGAAGCTTTCCCTCAAATTTCACGCCGGAGATGCGTTGTATGCTTTCCCAGCGGGTGAAACCTAAGGCGGCGGCGTGGAAACTCCATTTCTCTCCCGACAATGAATGAAAATTAGGGCTTTGGTGTCTGTGTATTCTCCTCGCGAAAAACTCTCTTTTGCTTATTACGGATCTTTGATTTATGGCCTGGATCATCCACAATCGATCGCGGCAAAAATCGCGAGCTCCAAAACGTCTAGGAAAAATTGCGTGCCAGGAATAGAATTACGACCGTGGGAAATGGTTATGGCACTGCCGTAATTTTAGTTGAGTTCTCTGATCGAAACTATCTGGCAATTACAGCACTGTAAAATAAGTTACGGTAGTGCCGTAATGTCAGCCAAAAATTCTGGTCGAAAAACGCTCCAAATTATGGCCCTTAAAAATCTTTACGGTAGTGGCCGGTAATTTCCTGAAAATCTTTCTAGGTGAAAAATTCCTAAATTACGGCAGTGCTCTGATATTACGGTAGCCGGTGGAAAATACGATACCGTAATATAGATTACGGCTCTGCCGTAATTTGGGATCCTGAAACTCCAATCTTCATGAAATTTGATATGTAATCTCCTTTTGATGGCGGGAATTCATTCATGCATCTGGAATTGCTTGAAAACGCCTAAAAATCATGTCTTTTTTACCTGAAAATCATCACAAACCAAAAAGAGTGTGGATTTCGCAGTTTTGATAAAAAAATGTATAAAAATAAGCAAAGGTTCATAAATTTGACATAAAAAGATATATGAAATGGCACAAAATTTACTATAAATTTTGGTGTCATCAGATTATCATTTGTATTATGAGTACACCATTTGAAGCTGGGCCAATGTGGGTAGGTGTTCAAAACCCAATTGACTCTACTCTTTTCGATGGAGATTCGTATACTAAGTAAGTTGAAAAGTTTTTTTTTCCTTGACTCTTGATATAAACAATGAAAGAGCAGCAAATTTTTTTTTTACTTTAATTTATTTTTAAAAAATTTGTAAGGAATTGTTAGAGTTTTATTTTGTTGTTCAATTATAAATTTTTAAATGGTTACTCATTATAAACTTTTTATTTTATTTAATTTGATTTTATTTCTTCAAAATGTGTTTTTTTTAAGAGATGCCTCTTTTTATAATAGATTGTCTTTTAAGTTTTTAATTAATTTAATTTAATTATATGAAAAGTGCAAAAAAAAAAAAGGGTGCCCTCACCCTATAAATAGAGAAAATAGAAGATTTCTTTCTTCTCACTTATGACAAACTAATCTATATCAAATACAGAGAAAATGAAGGCTCCCTTTTTATTTTCTTCCCTATACATTAAAACCCCCACAGCAAGTTCTTGTCTTTCCTACTCAAATTGAAAGAGACTCTAATAAGCTTTTCCACTGTCAGCATGATGACAACTTTAATCCTATCTTGAGGTAGAAGATTAGATTTAATCTATGCAATGGGTTAAAATTTTTGCTTTAGAGCAGACTTTTGCTCTAGCGATTTATTTTTCTAATTTTGTTTAAGTTAACACATGGTTTTAATTTTGATTCATTAATTTATTAGTTTGTCAAAGTTGGAACAGACCAATTAGAACTCTCTCCTGGAGAAAAACACAGTAGGTTCTCATTCAGAAGATGAATATATTATTTTTTTTCCCTACTCTGAGGACTTGCAGCAAGTTGAGCATGGAACTATGAATAAACCACCAAGAGATGTTGTATCTTTAGCCTAGCACAAAGCTTCTTTCTGCAACGCCATTTTAGTTGTCAAATCTTACGCTTCATACACTCCTTTAAACCATTGCAGCCTTATTTCTCAGGCTCGAAGCTAAAAAGCTATTCTGACATCTGCATGACTGCACAGGACAGTGAGATCTGACTCTTGCTTCCGACCACAACGCAGGTATAATAATAATAATAATAATAATCAAACATTTTACATAGACAGTTGATACTGATAGGACATGTAATATTGTAGAATCCAAACGCTAATAAATTAGCAATCAATTCACTGCCTCAGTACTCAAGCACAATTGAAACCTTTTGCTGTCTCAAATGGATGTGTGCAAATTTGTGCACTTGCATTCGTGTAAACCAGTAAAGCATGTCCTTATTTGGTACACTGATGCCTTGGTGATTCAGTACAGAGAAAGATGAAACTGTACAAATGAAGTATTCTGATTCTATCATGACTGATTCAGATGATCTCTAGCAGATATCAATTAGTTAAATCATCTAGAGTAGTTTGGTTTTGTAGGGAAACTTCATCCAAATTCTGAAATAGCATTGTTTGTAAATTTAACAACTTGTTTGTGTGAAATCATATTAAGAATGAGCATTAGTCCAAGTCACACTAATAGATTTTACACTATCATTAATATTAATGCCTATTGTAGAATAATTCATATTAATGTTTAATTCATTTCCTTCACTCTCCTCTCTCTTTTACAAGGCCAACATGTGGTATACTAGAGAACATTGATATATTTGTGAAGCATTTATTGGGGATTAATGCATTATACATTTTTTTTTTCAATAGTCAATTTATGATGGGTGCTAGTAACTTCTCATCACTTGCCCTTACCCTAATATTGGTAGCCAAGAATTTTTTGCAAGCTAATCATTCTTCCATATTTTACATTGTGATTACAATCATGCACTAGCTAATTTACAAAAAAAAAATAATAAATAATAAAAATAAAAATCAACCATTAAAAATAAAAATAAAAAACAAGTCAACATTTCTATGCAAAAATATCCCAAGCATAAATAATATATTCAAATAATAATTTTATATTTATATTCATATCCTATGATGAAATATGACAATTTGCTCTTCCGTAGTCCATGTATTAGAGCCTAATAATTCAATAGAATTAGCAGAAAAAAGGGTCAAATCCGTTGAAATTATGTAAACAAATTTCTATTGGATAATTAAAGATTTCAACGCACACATGGAATTTGTTTGCCACATTTAGCTGGGTGGTAACACCTGTCGCTTTCCCTTTCGGTTCCACGCTTTGAATTTTTTTTTTTTCCACATTTAGCCATTTTTCCATGCACAAACGTCAGCGCTGATCTGTCCGCCTTTTTAATTTATTCTACAGACGCTATCGTCGCCAGCGTCTTGTTGTACAGCTTCTTCTTCAGCCTCAGGTACTCCGGCCACGTCCCACGCCCCGGTATGCCGGCGGTCTGGCCCCGGCCCGACCAACTTCGCCATCGGCTCGATCTTATACTGGGCTGCCGGCCCCGCAGAAGAAAGCCACGGAGGTACGGGCCCGCTCGCGGTCGACCACCGCCCGGTGCTGCACGGTCCCGGAACCGGGCCGTTGGAGAGATGATGTGCGCCAGATCCCCCACGTTGACCACGAGCGCGCCCGGCATCGACGGCACCGCCACCCACCTGTCGGCGTGCAGGACTTGCAGCCCGCTGACGCCGGTCGCTCTGGTGGAGGATGGTGATTGAGGCTGGGAGTCGGTGTGCTCGGCGAGGCCCCATGGCGCGGCGAGGCTCAGGGCAGGGCGGGTAGTGGTTGAGCTGGAGCACCGGGGCCACTTGGTCGATCCGTTGAGTGGGCCGGACGAGTGGATGTCAGCGTCGGTGAGGGGCCGAGAGAGAGAAGCATCGAGGGAGATGAGTCGCTGCGATAGTTCCTTTATCATGGTGGAATATTCCTCCATTGTAGCACTGGAGCAACGCCGAGATTGGTTCATTAATTAGCAGTCGCCAAGCCGTGGGAAAAAAGAAAAGAAAAAGAAAAGAAAAACTCTGAATTCCAATGAAGTTCAAGTCATTTCGGAAGCTGAGATTGTGTTTTTTGTTTCTTTTTCACTTGAACCTATAGATTGAAACTATAAAGACAGCACAAATTAATTAAAGTGGGATGATAACCTATTGACTAAAAACCAAGTGCATAAAATCATATCCTTCCCTGATCAAAATTATTTAAAATTCGTACCCATCATTTCAATTTCGTTAAACCTAATTGGATTTGACGTGTTACGCGAAAATTAGATTTGATAAACGTTCTTGATAATTCGCAGATTAAATCACTGCTTCCGTTCATTTCGGCGTATGGAACAATTACTTTAAAAGGATTGGTTCCAATTTGAGGGTTTTCATATATAGCAATGAATATCTCTGTTCCATGCACCGAAACGCGTGCATGCATCCCCCGAGAACAGAGCGACGACTGACGACTTACGTACCAGAACTCGGCGGGCGCAGCCGTCGCCATTTGGCCACAGCTTGCTTGCGTCCTCGTGGGGCGACCCGACGACGGGTGGAAACCCTCGGACCAGAACTTCTTATCGAAGAAGACGGAGATCACGGCGGAGCCGTACCCGCTGGCTCCGCCGTCCTCCCTAGCGGCCTTCAGTTTCGTATCGGAGGGGGAGTGCGAAGAGGGCCGTGCTGCCTGCGTCTGTACGCGGTCGAGCAGGTCCATGGGTACGCCGTGGCCGGTGAGCAGAAACGCGCCCCACTCCTCGCAGGCGCGTCCTATGCGGGAGGCGGCGTGGGGGCCCGCGAGGTCCACGACGGGCACAGGTTCGTCGCCGTAAGGGTGGTCGTCGACGGTGGGCCACGCGTGGGAATCGGGGACCTCCTCTAGCGCCGTGAGGTTCGATTGGTTCAGTGAGAGACGGCATGGGTTGCAGTATGGAATGATCAGTAACAACTAACAACACAACACAAAGGTGAGGTTGGCTGTATTATATATTATTTATTTATTAGTACAATTTAAGGAAGATGAAAAAATCCATTCAGATTGTCTTGGATAGATTAATTAATAATTAATTTATATAGAAAATTTTTGAAATCTAAAAGGGACGAATGATATTCAGACTTGGGAAAATGTTCTAGTTAAAGATTTTGCCAGTGCAGATGTAAACACAACAGTCACTTTCCAAGAAAATAAAACCGGGAGAAAAGAGAAAAAGTTAAATAACATTTTTTTTAAAAAAATAAAAAAATATAAATAATAATTGAATGTAGGGTCATAAATATTTGTTTTTTTTTAAAAAAAAATTAATCTAAAATAAATATATATATTTTTTTTGTATTAGGAGAAAAATCCCATGGTATTAATTAGGACACGAGAAAGGACAGGGGGGATGAATACTGTAAGGGACAACAGTATTTTGACAGGCGTTTTTGGTTAAAACAAGGAGCTGACGTTTTGGAGGCGAGTGCGGTCTGTACGCTGGACAAATGGGTGATTTTTGGTGTCAAGTGTTAACATAATGAACAAGTGGCACATTGAGAGTCAAGCTGAAGAGCTGTGGGTTTTGGGTCGCAGCAATGAGTTGACTCTTGCCAGTCAAGGCTGGGATGAAATTCAGTCAAGGCTTGTTCTTCAAATAATTTCATGTTATTTCTAACCATTCCAAACAAAAGCATTAAATGCTTGAGTTCGACTGAGCATATGAAACCATTCCTGGACAACTCTCAAGTCATCAAAAGTAGGCGGTAGAGTATTGATTAGCTTCGCTCTACTTGCAACTGCCGCTAGAAGAAAATAGAATTGCCAGTGACAGACAGTGCAAGAACTCAAACCAAACTTGGATCAGATTGCCATTTGAATGTTGGGGATAAGCTCACGACGACGAGAGAAGAAATTAAAACAAAAACAATGAGGGAGAATATACACTAGTTTGTCCTGGGGAGCCAAATCTAACAGCAAGAGGGGAGGCCTTTCTCCATTTGCTCTGTCGTATCCTCAAGATGAAGGAGAAGATGCAATCATGAGATAAGTGGCTTTCTTTGGCTCTGACCCCACCTTGGATAGGGATGGACGAAAAGTGGCGCTGGCCTTTTTCCTTGCTACCTCGTGGCTTACCTCTTTGGAAACAGTGGAAAAGTATGATGGATTTGGGGCCGATCCCTTACAGGACTGTAGTCATCGGGGCCCCGCGGATGGCAGAGCGGGGTCTGTTCATCACCTGCCACGAGGAGTCAGGCCTGCTCACCTCTTTAGTATGTGTTATCTCTGGAAAGTGGAGGACTTGTTTATTGCCATCATTAGACTGTATATGTCGTCGTCTTCCTGCATCGAGGCTGCTATTTCTGTGTCATCTAATCATGAGTAACGGTATGCGTGAACTGTGCAAGGGGTGACCCATACATAAATGTGTTGCAATGTCGAAGACAATCTATACACAGCGTCCATAGATCTAGGAAACAATCTAATCTGAATTATTCTACAAGTATTGTGAACTCAGATGCTACCTCAAATGCAACTCAAAGAAAAACGGTTTACGAATATGAATTACGGTAAAATAATCCATTGCATCTGTATCGAGTAACAGAATCTGAAAAACAAACATGTGACGAAATATTGTTTTGACAAAATTCCACAGTATCAGGAGGAATGCGGCATTCTGAAATTGCTGCACAAACACACAACACAGACTAGAGTTTAATTGCCTTGCTGTTTGCATGTCATGACCAACAATTTGGAAATTTTGCATACAGGAACTCTTATTTGTATTCTTTTTTACTGGATCTCAGGCAAATAAACGCGAAAACAGAGTCAGAACAGAAAATGTACCAGACTCCAGAATTAGATAAGACTGTGCTAAACAAACAAGCAGATAGCTGTGTTAAGCAACAGACAGAACCTACACTGTTTCTCGTGTTAGGTAGTTTCCGACTGTCCTCCAGTTAGGATGATAAAAAGAGGGGCGTGATACTAAAGAAGAAAAGAATGGACGAGGCACGGGTTTGAATCTCTATGTCATTCAGCGATACAGTACTATTTTCACAAAGTTTTGCCCTTGAGACTACCAACTTTGGAGAGGAAACCATCAATCAAGGCATGCATCTCTCTGATTTGATTACGACTTGCTGTATCTAAATTGACAAGAATACCTAGATTCTGAGCACTTGGAAAAAAAGAAAACGATGCGCTTTAAGACTGCCTACATTGCCAAAGCAATCTTTGTTCTATGTTAACTATGGAACTATAAAAAATCACTGCTTCCTTTTTAGCTACATTAATCTGCAAAAGAATAAAACCTCGCCACAGTTAAAATCCTGCAGATACAAACCAACCTCATTATTATGTTCAGTGCAGGACCATAAAGTCACAATATTGGGAGCAACAAAAGTAATGTGCGCCAGCACTCAACAGACATCGACATCCACAAACAAGTTCCGACACTAGATACTTTTAGTAAATATGAAGGAATTAAGTTAATACACAGAAAACAAATTTAGCTAATGAATATATAAAACAAGGCATTTCCACTTGGCAAAGGAAGCCACAATACTGTCCATTAACTTTGTCTCAAGCTCAACTGAAGTCAAAGTGAGTAAACACGATAAACTTACTTAGCCCAAGGTTGCCACCTTCAATCTTACATACCTAAGTTCAACCAATTTCTAATTTGACCCTCAATTGGCCTGCCTACAGCTGCCTCTTTCTTTTGACTTTGTAAATGGATCTCACCTACAATTCTATTGTGGTTTCAAGGCATGCCTTGTCATCACTAAACTTGCAAACTAGATAATGTGTAGCTTATGCATCAAAATGAGGACCTCGGGCTAGCTGCCTTGAACTCACTCTTACGAGGTGAAACAAGGAGCTGAAGGATAATGTCTGCAATGCAATCAACTTGCCCAGTTGACTGGAGACATTTTGAGCTCGCCTTTTCTTCTTAGGAGCAATTTTCACTTGACGACCAAGTATGAGTTTGACAACTTAGTTATTTTATCCAAATCTAGATTAAGTTTTGTACGTTTCCTACACGAGTCCTATACAAGATCTCTGCAAACCCAATATAGTCCATACATTTGCCACATGTAAGTCATGTGCCTATCCTCTACAAATATTATATATGTCCAATATTGTTCTTCCTTCATGTGATTACACCAACACCACTGAACTAGTCCATTAGAGGATTCCTATTGTTATGAAAATGGAAAAATGGCTACCTCACATGATGTCTCATACAGACATAAAATCATCCATTAGAGGATTCGATGAAATCCTACAAGCCTTGCTGTCCATCCGAATAGTATCTAAGAGAAGGGATTGGTGGGTCAAATTGAATCATGTCCACATCTTGGACATCTCCTAGTGTTGTCTATATCTAGAATCAATTCTATGCTCTCTACTTTTGGGTTAGAGACGGTTTGGTTTGGCACTATCAC
Source organism: Costus lasius (assembly GCA_027563935.2). NCBI lineage: Eukaryota > Viridiplantae > Streptophyta > Magnoliopsida > Zingiberales > Costaceae > Costus > Costus lasius. The sequence continues at coordinate 31,221,632 of CM050449.1, read as the reverse complement.
TTAATTACCTCAAGTATAAAGTTATTAAGCTAAAATGTGATATTTCTCCCCTCGTGCAACAAGGCTAAAAAAACCTCCAAAAAGAGAAAAAGGCACATATCGTATGATTTTGGAGATGAAAAACATTAAGTTCAAAACAATTTGTATCATAGAAAACTAGCGGATCCACTAGCTATGGAAAAGGTAAAATAAATTGTAATAGGACGATGGAAGAAATGCTAGAGGACAATATGAAATGACAAGCGTAAGAAATGGATGGCAATGATTAAGTTGCAGCTCAACATGATGAAGGAGACATTAGAAATGTCGCATTCTAATAAGCACAGCATCAAAGCATCGAGTTGTTGCATTAGTGCATGGTGGGTCATTTGGGAACACTTACAAAGTTTGTACATACTTGTGTGGACAAATTATAATTTAAAAGAGTTCAAGTGATACATGAGAGCTCAAGTGGACACAAATGAGTAGGAGAATTCATTTCCTGTACTAGATCTTAACTTGAAAATGACCAAAACTGAATGAAAGAAAATTAACATGTCAATAGAGGTATCACAATCATGGACAAGGGTGTCACTAAAAGTGAAGAAGATGACGGCGATGATACTACAGCGTCCTCATTCTTACATGTCTTCCCTGCTTCAACTTCTTAAGTAAGCCCTCAACCTTCCATTGTTGCTTAAGCATCATGTTGCCTCCTATTTAATGCTCCACAATGTTGTTCTCACCAAGGATGTGATAGCAAACCTCATGGTAATTCATGGCAAGATGACAAGCATTGGCACAACACTTGCAACTCATAGCGACAGCAAATGGAAATGTGGCATCATGTGGCTCACTAGTCAACCATGTCTTTGCATCTAACCATGGTCAACAACACACTCATTTGTGGCTACTCCCACATCATCACCACCTTATCCACTTTTGCCTTAGACCCATCCTATGAAAATATATCTAAGGAGGCAAAGGCCCCATAATCCCCTAAGGCGAAAAAGCATTATGCTGTCAAGGCCTCTGTGTCTGTAGCATCATTCACAAGGCACTGCCAAAGGATGAAGTATCTCTAATTTCACAAGTGCTTGAGCACCAAGCCATCCCATAGTTTATTGTGCAACCAATGAACAGCCTGTGGTCATGGTAGCAGTATTGTGCCATCATATCTTAGGGCGTCTACCCTCCATCTTGGCCAGGAGCTCTTTGATGAGCAACATGCGATGGTCAGCCACTGTGAGGAGAAGTACCTCTCTGGTGGTCTGGTGGGCTCATCCACCAAAATATCAAGTATCTTGATTTCTTTGCAAACGCATGACATCCTATGATTTCTTCAAGTCATGAGAGCATGACGACAAAGACATAATCACGTGCATGTAGGGTAAAATTACATACAAAAGACATGCAAAAAAAAAAAAAAGAGATAAATATAAAGTTGGCATGCAAGTTTCTTGTAGTTGGTATCAACTTTTGATATTAAAGGTCATCTTGGAATAATTAAGATCTTTTCCATGGAAGCGAATGATGTGAATTTAGTTATTAAATTATACTAGGAATATTATTCTATTGATTGTAATCAAATAATGTGTTAGTCGACTAGTTGGTAGTGATTATCAAAAATTTGTTCCAAGCCAATAAAATAAACTATTATAGAATGGTTAAAGGATCAAAAATGATGTAAAATTAGTAGGATTGTAGATCCCAGTCATAGGAGTGAAACCACTGGATCTACCTAGTCCTTCTAAATTGGTACAATTTGTTCAAATTTTGATTCCGATTTTATAAAAATTGATGACCCATAATAACAACCCTAAATAAGTTGTTCCAAAATCTCCAACCTGTAGTGGTTCTCCATCTTCAACTCTTGTTGTTGTGGCTCTTCTCAATCTTTAGTCATTCATCAGTTAATCTTCGAACATTTATCAACTCTAGGTCTTTATCGTCCTTGCTATTTGCCAACTTCAATTGCTTAAAGTATTTTCTTTGTAATCTTTTATCATTTTAAGTAAGCTTTATTTCAATTTTCATTGTCACCATCATTGTCTTTGCCACCTTCAACAACTTTGTCCTTTTTTTTAAGTTTTCCTGTGTGTTGTGCTTTTATTGTCTTCTCTTTACTGTATACCTCGTGATGTTCATCTTTTGTAAGATTGTCTCTATCATCATCACCTCCCAATTGTGTACCAACACAGCTCCATTGCATAATAGGTAACCCCTGATACATTGTACACATATGTATATTATATATAGTATACAATAGGTAAATTTGTATAATAGCAATGCACATTATAGTAATTTGTCTTTTTTTTTATTATTTGATACTTCTCAGAATCTCTATATTACTCTTAATATATAAATATATATTTTTTAAAAAAAAAATGGGGTGATTCTATAGGATATTAAGATTATATCATGCTATCCTACATTTCAATCCTATAGAGCCACCGTTCCTAGTTAGGACCTCAATCATAACAAGCTCAATTGTTAGCACACAAGTTAGCCGTAGGTTACAACTTGTGGTCATTAAATTTTATAAACGTCCATATAAAGGCTTATGGGAGTGTCAAAAATAGGTAGTATTTAGTTAATGAAATACTGGTATTACACTATTATTTGGTATCTCTTCTTTCTTCTCTTCCAATCCCATGAGAATTTGCTTTCTTTCTTAGAGAGGTGTCAACTATAATGTAAATTTCCTCATTTTTTGTCTCCCTCAACAAGCAACAAAACCAAGAATCACTAAAGACATGACTGTAAACTTTAAATATCATTGACAACAATGACATTTTTTATGGTGTTGAGTTTTCTTTCAATGCTACAAATTCACAGGGGGATAAAGCATTGACTAGTTCAACATGATTGAGGAATTTTGTAAGAAGGTCAACAGTAAGGTGGTTGGTGTTATAGTTTCCTAAAAGAAGAGGGAATTGTCGGATAGTAAGCAATGTGCAAGGCAGTGCTTTATAGGAATTTAGTAATGGGACTAAAGATTCAAGTATGTACTATCTAACATGGTATTGGAACATGTCTTTAAATCTTTCATTTGGCCAATCACCCTTTTGTAATGTTTATAATGAACCCCTCTGAAAACATGACTCATCAATAATGTAAGTAATGGTTAGTGGGTATAATTCAATTTCATTGGATCAATCAAAATGATTGTCATATATACTTTCAAATTTTAACTTTTCAGTTCCGACTAGGCATAACCCTTATCAAACTAAAATTTTTGGTTTAGCTTTTTGTTCAACACTAAAATTTTTGGTTTTCCCGGTGCAAGCTTTCTGTTGCATTAGACAATATAACAGAAACTGGTGAAAAATCACAAATAGAAAAATTATAGAAAATTAGAATTTGATTAGGCATAGATTGAGATTTAAAATACTAGTAAAATAGAATGTGTATGAATACATAATTCATTGGGTATGAATGTGCACTAATCAATGAGCTCAAGAAAGACTAGATAGCACATATTGTTTAAGAAATAAATAAAATGACTTACTTGAGTTGTTCTATGGACCATTAGGGTTCTTTAATAAAAGAAGATATTGGTTGTTGTAATCAAAAGAAAAAAGAAAATCTAGAGAAGAATTATTAAAGTCCAAAAAAGATCAAATCTCTCTAGGACTATCTGTGATAGTTCTATCCTCAGCCTAAACCTCTTAACAATAAGGATGCAAAATATATGTTTGTCTGGAGAATTTTAGAAAGGATCATAGGTCTTTAAACATTCAAATGCTTTGGGATTATGTTGAACTCAATAAGGTGCATTCAATCTTAACCTACGTTATTCTAACCATGATTTAAGAAATCAATCCATATTAAATGGTATCATGGGTTTGTACCGGTCTAAGCTTAGGCCGATACACAGAACTAGGTGAATTTAGCTCATTCATATGGAAAAGCAATGTATAATCAAGGTGCATAAAGAGTTCAACCAATATGGAACCAGGCCTCCCTCCTATGATCAATAATAGGGTTGTGGTGATAAGGCAACATAAGATATTGAGATAGAAGCAATATAAGATATTGAGATAGAGACAATTATTAGGGTTTGAAGAATTTATTAGGCCTTCAAAGAGGATATCCAATCTGCTTCTATGTAATTTACTAAATAATATCAATTTAAAGTTAGTAGTGGCATAATTAACATCAGTCATGCATCAAATGAGTTAAAGTGTAAGTATACATGAAGACAACAAAATTCCTGCCGTGACTATAGTTGGATGATGCGACATAAATAGCTTTTTTTGGGTAGGCCTGCCACTACCAATATTGACATTAGGGAGTTCCCATCACAAGTAAGCAAAATCGAATACATGATACTTACACAAAGATTAAGAGGCTTGGTATTGGTTGAAAAATACTAAAATAGTTTTATTTTAATTTAGTTCCCCATCGTGGCAAAAGCGACATTTATTATCGTGTTATAGTACCTAAGGTCTAAGAATCATATTTAAGAACTAAGCCACTTACACTATACAAAATTGTTGAGTCATTTCTTGATGAAAAAGAGGAAGAATGATACAGTTGGATTAGAAATATGAAAGGCCAACAGAAGGACTTCAACATCACTTATATGTGTGATGCTTGGACAAGAGCCACTAAATGTTCTTATATATTGTAACAAAATATGATATTCTATAAAGTCAATAGATGCCATGACCAAGTATCACTATTTGATAAAAAATGGTTAAGTTGAATCATGATGAAATGTAGTGTGACTATGTCAAATTTACTTTATAAACATAAGGCATTTTGTTTAGTAATTTCTAGCTTCCAATGAACACAATCAGTCATTATTAATTACCTATAAGTAAATTAGGGTACCTTTGATTAAGAAATCCATACACATAACCAAATAAAGATAAGTAGTTGGAGGAACAACATAATTCATAATATCGTGTCATGAAATGGCATGCAACTTGATACAAGACTTATCATTAACCAAGAGATGGCTAGTGCTAGTGTTTACGCCTAAGGACCAGTTGTTGGTTTAAACATTTGCATTATATTCATTCTTCATATTTATATATATCCTAACATTGTCGTTGTTATGTTTTTGATACGTCTATGATTGTGTATGTCTGCATAATAATGTCCTTGAACATAGATTCTATCTAGTCTCACAGTTTATCCTCGGTCGAGTGTCATAATGGATAAGAGACAGTTATGGTGCACATGAGACTAGTACATGCGCTGGTTGAACACGGGTTACTAACGCAGACATATCGATATATCAAGATAGATATACTAGACCGACTTGCTATGAGAATTCAACTTGGTGTCTCAATTTAATCTCACAGTGATAGAGGTGCACTTGTCCTTTGACTTGAGGTAGTTGACATCTTTATATGGTAAGTAGTATGCTTTGATACAACCTAATACCTAACCATAGTAGGAGAGTCATAATGGTTGTTATTGGGTATATCATAAGCCATATGAGAGGTTCAACTAGCCAAGAGAGGATTTGCCCCTTTCTTAAATGGAAGCTTGATATTTATGGGCCTCATATGGATACATGATTGAAAGTATGTGGCCAGACCCAGGTGAAAGCCTAATTTACTCATGACCATTAGATTGGGTTAAACAAGTGTGACATGCTTGTCCAATCAAGATATAAGTCTGGCAAAGGGGACTATAGTGCACAAGTACTTTTTTGCAATTTAGGGGATGTTGATGAAGACAATCATTTCGATAACTTGAGTAGCAGCGATGTGTTGTTATATGCCCCTTATTGCTTGTGATGATTATTAGATCATCACTGCCAATATCAAAGAAACCTACAGGGTCGCACATCTAGATACTGGAGATCTTATATTGATCGGGTATCCTAAGATCAAATAATTGAATGATTCATATCTATTTGGGAGTCAAATGCATCGCAGATGCATGTATTGTGATGGAGAACTTCATATAGAGCTAGATTATATTTTGAGATTAGTTGACCTCTGGTTGACCTATAGGTGACTACATTTGAGTTCAGTTAACTAGGTCCTAGTCAACAAGTTAAATGGTAGACCTAGTTAACTGAAGTCAAATGGCAAAGAATGCACTAAATGGATTCGGGGGTTTATTGACTTGATTCAATGCAATCTAGATGGTTCCATGAGCATAGGCTCATATTTGAATATATTTATTTAAATAGTAAATAAATTAACATATTTATTTGCGACTTAAGTCATGGGACCCACATCTATTCCTCAATGTATAGAGGCATGGGGCTAGATACATATGTGTATATTTTCCTTGTAAAAAACCCTAGCTGCCTAGGTCTCCATAAACCATTGGCGCTCCCTTCCTTTTTGAAGCTGCCGCTCCTCCTCTTGGCACCATCATCTTGGCACAAGTTGAAGAGGGTGAGAGAGTGAAGGATCCTTGAAGCTTAGCACAAGCTTCCTACTCTTAGCGTAATCCTTCATTGGTGATTGGTGCTTGTTCAAGTGGTGGCATAATCCTTTCTTTGGCACATCCTTGGTGTGGAGGTAGAGAGATCTCCCATAGGCATGGATCTCTCCTCCTGAGGCCGGCACCAGTTGTGGAGGCAGAGAGATCTCGAGCAGCTAGTTGTGTACGCACGACAGAGGGATCGGCCACCCCTTCAGTCGCAATAAAAGGTACTTATCTCTATTTCATTCGGCGGCTCCTTCATAAGTTGATTCTTCGATTACTTTTGGAACCCTGTGTCAGGCATTGCTTTCGCTCGATTTAAATTTTAAATTGTCCGGGGTTTCCCGAAAATAAGTTTACTCGCTCATGTTCATAGCAAACAACATGTTTGTTAATGAATATTGCATTCAATCCTAATAAAAGTACAAGAAATAACTAGAAAAGCAATTAGATATGCTTTCCCTCAATCTGGAGATGAAGATGAAGATGAAGTGTCCAATTCTTCCTTTGCGTGATCTTCCTGCTCGAATTTTTCACCCCAGAATTAATTTTCACCCTAGCCACTGCCTGTGTTCATCTTCACCCGAAAAAGTCTCTTTAACCCTTTAAAAAACCTTCCTTTTATAGTTTCAGTTTAGAACCCATCAAGGAACAATTTTGGAAAGTTTAGTTTAATTCTGTCTCGATTCGAGGCCAAATCGAGTGAAAAATAGAAAGAGGCAGAAAAACTCACGGCCTGTAAACTGTTCACGGCTGCGGCCGTAAAAGTTTCTGTAACTTAAGTCCCTTTGCAAAATAAAACTCATGGCTCGTGAGTGACTCACGGCCGTGACCGTGAAACTTTCTGTTAACTTCTATACTTAGCCACAAAACTCCCCTTTGAACACGAAACTCACATCCTACGACAAACTCTACAACTCAAGACAAAGTTGCCATCAAATTTGATAGATTTTATATTTTAGGAGAAAATAATCATATTTTGATAGATTTTAAAGAATCCAAGTGCACAGATAAACTCTACAACTCAAGACAAAGTTGCCATCAAATTTCATGAAAATCGGAGCTTGTTTGGAAAATGCAGCCTGCCCGTAATTTCCATCACGGTCATAATTTCCATCACGATCGTAATTTCTGGGCGGAATACAGAAAGAATTATAGTCTGCCTGTGATATTTATCATGACCATAACTTCCTCAGTACAAATCACAAAAGACATAGAAGGAATTATGGCCAACCAGTGACCACAGTCACGGCCATGATTTCTTCAGCGCTTTTCAACGTTTTTCACAGAAAGAATTACAGCCTGCCCGTGATTTTTATCACGGCCGTAATTCTCACCCATGATTTTTTATCATGAGCATAATTCTCCTAGATTCCTTAGACAGTATTTATTGAAAGAATTACAGCCTGCCCATGATATATGTCATGGCCGGAAAAAACTTAGCTCGTTTTTTAGCCAAATTTTGGGAAAAACCTAGTTTGGAGGTGGATAACTATATAAGCAACCTAAGGAGTGATTATTGGGACTTTTTGGTAGATTTTCAAGACGAATTTGGCAAAGAGGCGAGATTTAGGACGACTAACGGTGGAAGGCATTTCTTCCCCGGAAAAGCTTAGTTTTTTCGGTCAACTTTCATCGATCTCACGAGGGAGCATTAAACTTCATCCTCCTTATTGATTTTTATTTTTATTTGCTGATTGTAATAAAAAAATATGGATTTTTATTACGATAACATGATTACCATGATAGCGTAAAACTCTTCTTCAAGACTAAGGGCATAGCTCTCTATGTTATTATGACTTAATCATTGATTTTTATCTTTTGAAGCAATTTACTTGTGTTTGATTCAATTATTATTGTGCTTATTTATGTGTTAATTACTAGCCATAATTTGCATGATTTAAACATCGCAAGAAGTACTGAAAGGTGAATTGCGACATTGGACCTACAATTTTTGGACAAGTTGATTTGATCACGAAAGTAGTTCATAGTTCGAATCGACTTGAGGGATTTTTACATGATTTTTTAAGAACTCATTGGGTTTATTTCGAGTTAATAACCACGAAAGTAGGGGATTAACTTAGATAAACACCAGGTTGTACCGCTGAAAGGGGGCAATCTGTACATTCGGATAAATCCCCTTGAGCACAGTAAAACCCTTCTTAAGATTTATTTTGTTAGAAAAGTCATAAGGCATAGAGTGGTGAACCCAAAAGTCCTGAGCTTCCACAATTTGATTATAACCCATTGTTTTTACTTAATTTTTTTGCAACAAAGTTAAGATTAAATTCAACTCTTTTCGGACTAATCTAGCTATTAATCCTAAGATAAGTTGGTACTTGGTCATTGGTCTCTGGTCATTGGTCTCTGTGGGATGATAATTTTATTACTTTGATAGGCCGTGCACTTGTGGTACCCCATCAAGAGGCTTAAAAGAGTCGCGAGTCCAAGAAATGCATTGCATGTAGAAACGCATGAGTAGCTGCTTGGATTGTGCATTTGATATGGTTATAGACAAGCCCCATATTTATGCATGTGATGTATTCGATTGTGAGGCCTATGTTTCGCCTTTTTTTTCAATGTCATTGTATTATAAATCTAGTAGATTAGTACTTTGAAGATTAGAAGAAGAAAAGAGCAATATCACTAGAGCTTGGCGCAAGTAAGGTGGCTCACCGTGCTTGGAGGCGCATCCATGGGTTGGCTGAACTCTTTTTGGCACATCTAGGTATTTCCTAGGTGGCACCTCTATGGTTTAGGAACTGACTCTTTGAGTTGATGACCTAGGGGCACCTAGGGTTGGAGTAGAGGCCCTTGGCGCACTCAGGGCTTGGCTGATGACTTCTTGGCATAGGCTGGCAGCTTGGAGCTTTGTAGGAGCATAGTGTCTAGTTTAGGTTTAGGGGCTTGTTACCTAAGGTCAATCATTGGTTCATATGGCTTGTGATAAATCAATGTGGCGATAAGGGCTATAACTGATGCGTTGCATTTACCTAGCATTTTCCACTATATTTTACATTCTTATTTGAGCTTAATTATAGGATTTTATATTATTTTTTGATATTTTTCTCTCATATTATATATAATTTTTGCTTTTCTTGGTTTTCCTATAAATGCAGATAATATCACAAAAAATGATGAAATTAGTGAGTTTTGATGTCATGGGTGATTCACAATAAAAAGACAAGGCCATACATCAAATTTGAAGCAAATCGGAGTCCAATGCGAAATACTCACTGGTGCACCCATGAGTCCACTCACGGGCCGTGAGTACAACGCTGCACAGAAAATAGGTTATTGAGTAGGAAGTAGACCCTCATATTGAGATATTCACGGACGCACCTGTGAGTCCACTCACAGGCTGTGAATAGCTCATCGGAGAAGACAGAAGCTGGCACTAGAGGTAGAATCATGGACATAGATACTCACAGACACACCCGTTAGCCCACTCACGAGCCATGAATGTTGCCGCCAGACTCATTTTTTCACCCGATTCAACCTCAGCTCGAGTCAAAACTTAGGAAAATTTCAAGGGAGCCTTCCAAAAAGGGTTCGGGAGAGAGTGAACTATAAAAGAAAATATGTTGGGCTGAATTTGGGGGGGGGGGGGGGGGGGCTAGCTAGACAAACTTTGCAGAGGCTGCGATTAGGGCGGAAAACTCAGTTCTGGGCAATCTTTGAAGTGGGTATCATGCGAAGAAAGAAGGAATTGATTCGATCTTCATCTCCTGACCGAGGAAGAGAGTGTTTCTTGATCTCTTTGTGTTTCCTTGTGAATTGTTTAAGTTTTTCATGCAAAAATCTGAGGATTACATGTTGTTCGTCACAAATATGTTAGCTTAAACTTCTGTTTCAAGACTTGGGCATAGTCTTTTGATGCTTTTATGAATTAATTTATAGATTTAACTTTGTTTAAGAATTTTAGTGTCTATTTGATAAGAATTGTGCTTTACTTTGTATAAATACTTTGGCTAGTTGTTATTACGCTTTAGACGTCGCGAGACAAACCGAGAGGTAAATCGCGACATCGGAACTATTCTTTTCAAACTTGTGTTTTCAATACGAGAGTAGGTTGAATTGACTCAAAGGATTTTATGATTTATCACTGAGCTTAATGAGCTTAATTACGACAATTGCCATGAGAGTAGAGAATTGTTTTGATTAAGTATCAGATTGTGCTCCGAGAGGAGGATATATGTACATGTGGATAAATCCCTTTCGACGCATTAATTTTCTTTACTTAGATTTATTTTTATTTAAATTCTAGATCGTTAACATGGTGAAACCCTAGTCCTGGATCTCTCCATATAGTTTTCTACTCAAACCCTCGCTTTTGTTTTTAATTCTCTTTGAAGTTTTTGACCAAAACGCATTCTGAATCATCTTGCTATAGATTTAATGTGTAATCGATAATTGACCTCCAAATCCTCATAGGAACGATCTTATTTTATTACTTCAATAAAGTAATGATCTTATTTAACGTGTAATCGTCTAGCTATAGACTAAGCATTTTGTTTTTCGTATTGCTTTAGTTTTTCTTTATAATTAGTTTTTATATTTTTGGATTAACTCGTTGTATGCCCAGGAATCTTGAGACAAGTACAATCTTTCCTGAAGTCCCAGAGATTGAACGCACCTTCACCCTCAAGGAAAGTTACAATTTTTGAGTCAAGGAATGTATAAGAAAAAAAGCAATGGATGCCAATTAGTCACTCAAGGATTTTGCAGTACCGAATGTACAAGGCTTTAATTCTAGTATCGTTCATCTAGCTGTTAAGGCAAACAACTTCGAGATCAAACTAGCATTAATGACTTTGGTTCAACATAACCAATTTGGGGGATCACCGACACAAGGTCCAAATTTACATTTAGCTATTTTCCTTGAATACTATGATACCTTTAAAATAAACGGTGTATCTCCTGATGCTATAAGATTAAGGATCATGCATGTGCATGGCTCCTATCTTTACCACCAGGATTGATCACCACTTGGGAGGAACTTTCTCAAGCATTTTTGTCTAAATATTTCCCTCATAGTAAAATGGTGCAGTTAAGGAACTGATGTCGTCCGCAAGTGCGCGGCAATGTCAAAGTAATAAAAATATCGATCCCACAGGGACCAATGACCAAGTACTAACTTTACTTAGGATTGTTAGCTAGACAGATCAGAAAAGGGTTGGATTTGATCTAAACTAAGGTGTATAAATAGCAAAACACGATATGGAAGTAATCAAATTTATGGTAATTCAGGATTTTGGGTTCACCACTCTATGTTTCATGACTTTTCTAATTAAAGACATCTTAAGAAGGATTTACTGTGTTGAAGGAGATTTATCCACGTGTACAGATTGCCCCCTCTCAGTAGTACAATCCGGTGTCTATCCGAATTAATCCCCTACTCTCGTGGTTATTAACTCAAGATGTACCCAATGGGTTCTTGACAAATCTATAGAATCCCTTAAGTCTATTCGAACTATTGTTGTGTCCGCAAGTGCATGGATACTCGAAGTAATAAAAGATATCGAACCCACATGGACCTACGTGTTAAGTACCAAGTAATTGTGTTCTCACTAGCTAAGCGAATCAATTTATAATAAGTCATAAGCGAACGATCGGAAACTATTACGGATTATCAGAGAGAGAAAATTTGGGACTAGGGTTTCATCATTCTTAATTTCTATGATTAGATATAAATTTGTGTTTGTCAGCTTTCCTTCTTATGATAAAGATAAAATTTACTAATAAAGAAATTGCCTCCTCTCGGATGAACAATTTACACCGAACAACCTTCACTCTCGTGACTTGCTATTCAGTGTTTAAAATAAGTAAAATAGACCAAGAAAGTTAAAATCACTCTCATTGCTTAACTCTCAGTGTCAACATCTCAAGTAAAATTAAATATTCTCATATCTTAATTTCACAGGTTTTACTTAAGGGTTTCTAACAATCCCAATCACTTCTCTGTACATATTTTCATGTCTATTTTAATAAAAATTTCTAGATCAGATTATCAACAAGAATTCAAGCATCAAAAATCAGGAATTAAGAACAAACCTATTCTCAAAGCATAAGTTCCTAAAACATAATTTAAGGGTTCCAAATTTTGTAAGTCACCTCTCAGTACATGTTACAAACTCTAAAACATGCTGATATTCTAAATCTAGAAAAAGATTAAAGAGAATTATCACTTAAGTAAAATTATCATATCGAAGAACATCTGACAAAATAGAGATGATCTAATCATTTTCAGAAATTAAGAGGATTACTCCCCCTGCCCCAAAAAGGGTTTTTACGCTATTATGGTAAGAGTTTTACAATAATATGTCATTTCAAAAAAAAAAAATCAAAATTCAAAGAAGGAGAAAAAGATAGAGTTACTATTACAAGGGTGTGAAATAAATCACCTCCCGTAATTTTTGTGAAGAAACATGGTGAACAGTAGCTACGCCCACGTTTTTATGGATTCCTCCTCTAATCGAAATCCTTTCATTCTGAAACTTTCTGTACATCTTTTCCTTCCTCAAGCGTAGCTTCCCTCAAAATTTCACCATCTAAGATGCTCTGTACGTCTTTCGGCGAAGAACCCTAATGCGGTGGTGATCTTTCTGATTTCTCCTTCTGGCGTGGATCAAAATTGGGGATTCTTGTCTTGAAATCTTCTCCTCCTTATATAGATCATTTCCCTTCTTTCGGATTTTGAAATCGTATCCTAAATCTCCCGAAATCAGCTTCAAAAATTTTGGCAAATAGTAGCAACGAAAGACTCAGGCAAACACGACTAAATAGGTTAGAATTATGGCCGTGATGCAAATTATGGCAATGTCGTAATCTTTTCTGTGCAAAATCTTAGAATAATTATGTTCTATTTACTTTTCTAGAGTAATTACAACCGATGATAAATTTACGGCAGTGCCATAATCTTCAATTTTTCTCCGAATAAAATTATGGCTGTAAAAACATTTATAGTAGTGCCGTAATATTCTCTGTGCAAAAATCTTCAGAAATCATGGTAGAGAAAATAAATCACAGTGGTGCCGTGGTTTATTCTGTAGGTTTCAGTAAAACCATGGCCGTAATAATAATTATGGCACTACCGTAATTTCACTTTGAGCTCGGGATTACTTGAAATTGGTTGGTAATTACTCCTTGATGATTAGATGTCGTCCATGCATTCAAATCATTCAGAATCCATCGAAATAAAGGCCTTTTTACCTGAAATTAATCAAAAATAAGAAAAGATGTAGATTCCGAACTATTTGACAAATAAAGCTTAAAAACAAGCAAAAGAGCATAAATATGACTCAAAAAGATGAAATAAATAATATAAAATATACTATAAATTTTTGAGTCATCAACTATTCTCATGATTGAATGAACTTGTCCAAAAATTGTAGATCTGACGTCGCAATTCACCTCTCAGTACTTCTTGCGACGTCTAAGACATACAAATCATGGCCAGTAATTAACATGTAAATAACACAACAATAGTTGAATCTAACACAAGTAAATTACTTCAAAAGAAGATAACAAATGATTAAGTCATGAAAACACAGAGGGTTAAACCCTTAATCCTGAATAAAGAGTTTAAGCTAGCATGGTATCCATGTTCACGGTATAAAATTCCATGTTTGATTACAAATTTGATGAATAAAATACAAAATCAACTAGGAGGAAGAAATTCGAGGCTTCTCCCTTATATAATTCTCCATCCTTAGAATAGGTTTCCCCCAAATTTTGGTGCAAAAAGGAATCAAATTGAGTGAAAAATCGATTAAAAATCAGAATTGGTGGATAAAATCACGACCGTGATTATAATCATGGCAACACCCGTGATTCCTTCTGTGTATTTTGGAATAAAGTTACGATCGTGAAAATAATCATGGCACTGCTATGAAACATTTTGTGGAAAATTTCCATGAAATAATCGTTCTGTTTGGTCTGAGTGGCAATGAATGTCTCCATTGGAACCTCCAAGTTTGATTTCTGGGGAGCTTGAGGCTGAGGCTGAGGCTGATTATACTATCTTTGTTGAAAGCCAAGGGGCTGTCGATTGTTATACTGAGATGCTTGGTTTTGATTACTCCTCCAAGAGAGCTTGGGATGGTTCCTCCACCCAGGATTGTAAGTGCTTGAACATTTTGAGGTGTTCCATTATAATTCCCAATAATATTAGTTGCTTATAGTTGCACTCACCCTATGTAGAAACTCCCAACTGATAATCTTGTGTATAATGTCCTGCATTTCCACAAATCTCACACGAAATAGAGTTAACTATGGCAGAATTTAAATTCAAAGAATCAATTTTATGAGTTAGGAAATCAACCTTAGCGGCAAGCAAAGTGATAGCATCTAATTCATACCTACCTGATAATGTCTTATATTTTGATAGCATTTCCTGATATTATTTTATCTCAAAACAAGACATATTTTAGTGCTTTTATGTAATTTTCAAGCTTATTTACTCGATTGCTTTGGAATATTCACTTTTTCTTATTTTTGTGTAACTTTAGGTAAAATCGCCCAATTTTGAAGTCTTTTGAAGATTCTAAGGTTATTGTGTGATTCCCTACGTGAAGACAAAGCTGCACGTCAAATTTGGGTTCAATTAGAGCTACTTTGAAAAATATGGCCACGTGAACCCGGCGGGATTCACTGGTGCTTTCGCTGATAACCAAAGACCACATAACACTTCATAGCCAGGTGAACCCGGTGGGGTTCACCCGTGATTCTCTCTGTGAAAATTTGCACATAAATCAACAGTACACTTCACTAGCTGGTGAACCCGGTGGGGTTCACTAGTGATTCTTTCTCGACAAAACTGCACAGTAGACTTCACCACCTGGTGAACTCAGTGGGGTTCACCCATGATCATAACTGGGCAGTCTGACCTTCACTCGGTTTTTCTTTGATTACGGGCCCTAGAAAAATCCAAAAAGGCAAAAAAAAATATGTTTTGGAAAGCTAAGAGAGAGGCGAATCTTTTGGGCATAAAAGACCTCTTTTTCATGCCATATTTGGAGAGCAATTGACGGATGAAGCGGCTAGGGGCGAGTGGACCGTTGACAAGGGCTTTTCGGAGAGGATTTTGGGGTGATTTCGCGACGGATCTTCACCAAACTTGGTGGAAACGTTTACATCATCTTCTCCTACCTCTCCTTAGTCTTTGTTTCTAGTTTTCTTTGTCGATTTGAGAGATTTGTGAGGATTTATATGACTTTTATAGCGTAAATCTTTATTTGGGGCTCGGATGAAGCCCTTTGACTTGATCTATTGTATGAACTAAACTTTCTTGATGTTTTGAGTCTTATTTGAGTATATTTTATTTAGTTGTACTTATTTTATAATATTACCTTGATCAAGTAATATTATGTGTTAGCCGACACAATTCATACAGAGAGGAGGATCATGGCGGTGGAACCCCTAGGTAAAACTTATGAATCTATGACACGAGAGTGCTTGGTTTTCGCTCGAGGGCAACATAATTTTTCATAGAACTCATTGGGTTTATCTGGAATGATCCACTGCGAGTAGGAGACCCTTCCAGATAAGCACTAGGGTGTACCACCGAGAGGGGGCATCCTGTAACTTAGGAAAGATTCCTTATGCAAAAGGATAAACTCATACATCAACTAAATTCCAGTTCAGATAGATCAGTTAATGTGGCGAATTTCGTAGTCCTGATATCTCTCCATTAGACACCCTTCATATTTTTATCATTGCTTTTCCTATTTTATTTCTAGTTGAGTTAGTTTACTTTATTCCCAAAACACAAAAAATTGGATTGCTTAGCTTCTAAATATCAGAATAGTTGGTACTTGACCTAGCTCCCTCTGGGATCAATAATCTTTTATATTACTTCGATAACACCATGCACTTGTGGTGCGTATCAAGTTTTTGGTGCCGTTGCCGGGGAGCTTCGGTCAATATTAACAAATTTCTTAAATTTAGTAGACTAAGCATTTTTCTTTTTCATCTTTTTTATTTTTATTTTAGCTATCTCCTTTCTTAAGCTTTATCATTGTGTCTGATCAATATTTTTTGCAAAGGAGCTTAAGAATATGTGATTTGCATGACCTAGATCTTGAAGCCTTTATCTTTGAATCTGGAGAATGCCCGAGTACCTTTGGCTGCTGGAAATATGAACAACAAGACTTTGAGAGATTATGCTGCAACATCTATACAACACTTACAATTGGGCATTGTTCGCCCAAATGTGGAAGCCAACAGTTTTGAGATAAAGCCTGCACTACTATCGATGGTTCAACAAAACCAATTTGGAGGCTCTCCCCTAGAAGACCCTTATATGCACTTGGCCATATTTTTGGAATATTGTGATACTTTTAAGATTAATGGTGTTTCTACTGATGCAATTAAGCTAAGATTATTTTCTTTCTCTCTCAAGGATCAAGCTAGAGCGTGGTTTCACATTATACCATCTACTTCAATCAGAACATGGGAAGAGCTTTCATAAGCTTTCTTGTCTAAATACTTCCCTCCTAGTAAGACTATTCAGTTGAGGATTCAGATTACTAGTTTCATGCAGAAAGATGGGGAATCACTCTATGAAGCATGGGACAGATTTAAAGAACTTTAAAGAATATGCCCACATCATGGACTTCAAAAATGGGTAATTATTCACACTTTCTATAATGGTCTAAATTATAACATGAGGCTTATTGTTGATGTAGTTGCTGGTGGGGCTTTGATGAACAAGACTGTGGATGATGCCATGAACTTACTGGAGGATATGATCCTCAATCACAGTCAATTGTCAAGTAAGAGAGTTAACTCATATAGAGTTGCAACTCCAAGTAAGTATGATTTACACAAATTGAGCTTGTTAGATGCACAGGTAGACTATTTATCACGAAAGTTAAATTCCTTTATTGTTAATTCAGTTGAAGCCACAAATGCTTATTGTGAATTTTGTGAAATTTCAAGACATAGATTCGCTGAATGCCAATTACGAATCTCACAACCTGAACCTTTTGGAGAGCAAGCCAATACCTTTTGGAATCTCAACCCTAGACTACAGTTAGACCCATTTTCCAATACATACAATCCAAGTTGGTGGGACTACAAAAATTTTTCCTATGAGAACAATCCCAACACAATTCCTCAACTTAGCTATAGGCAACCTCTTGCATTTCAACCGAGGCAGTTTGTGTCATCTCAAAAGTCTAACCTTGAGTCACTACTAGAGACTATTGTGGCAGCACAAACCAAAGAAAATGAGAGTGTTTGTGAAGTCATTAGGCAACTAACATCTAAAGTAGATGTTCTCGAGGCCCATAATAAGATGTTAGAAACCCAATTGGCTAATCAAGCTAGCACCTCTATAATAGCCTCTGGTAAACTCTTATCCCAACCTGAAATAGACCCAAGAGAACATTGTGATGCAATTATAACTTGCAATGGGAAACAACTTGGGGAGCCTAGGATGCTTGCACATGACACTGAGATTAGATCTCCTAATATACTTCAACCTGAAAAATCAATTGAGCAGATGGAACATGAGAAATCACTTGAAGATATAACTTTTTTTTAGGGTCTTGTCATAATGTTGATGTTGTTGAGAAAGTGGTTAACCAAGATGTGATTGACGAAATGCTTGTGGATCCTATAGATATCTGTTTTGCAGCTAAAGAGAAGGTGAAGGACAATGAAAAAGCTCAACCTTAATGAAAAAGCTCAACCTTTTGCTATACTCCTTGATTCAACTGAACTAGTCAACTTAAGGAAGGTACAATTTGAAAATTTGCATAAGGAAGCAACCAAGGTAACTGATGAAGGTAAAATAGGCTTGAAATCATTTTCTGACCCTTTAAGGTATGAACCCCTTGGTACTTACATCTACATTCTGATCTATGAATAACACTACGGTCGAGCTAATTACCTTAAACAAGCGCTTCTTGGGAGGCAACCCAAGTCTTTTATGCTTTCCTTTACTTTTGCATTGTGTGTTTTATTTAATTAGTCTTTTGATTTTGAAGTTATGTAGTTTATTTTGCTTTCTATTAGAATGGTAATGATTTTTCTTTCTTATCATTGTAGGAATACCCAAAAATCAAAGTTTTTGAGCTTTTTTATTCATCACGGACTTTTAAAGGAAGAGTAAAGGTGTCAAGGTGAACTTCATGAAGAGATGATGAAATTTGAGGAGATGGTGATGATGATGAAGATGACCCCCAGAAGGAAGGTACTGAAATGAACTCTAATGATGAGGACTTTAAGCCTAAGAGGAAGAAGTGAGTATTGCTTTCTCTTGTTTCCCCCCACTCTCTCACGACACATTGATTGCATAGAGGACTATGCAAATTTTTATGTGGGGAGGGAATGATTCAGATGCTTATTCCTTCTAAAGCTCAGTCTTCTAATTATTCATTTTGAATTATATTCTGACTAACTCTGATTTTTGCTATGTCTGTGATACATGCCTGTGATATTTTGACTATGTTGTGATGATAGCTATGCTCTATTTAACTCTGATTTTATGATGATGATGTTGTGGTGATACTATAACACTTTGATGTGAGGATTACTCTGCTGATGACTTCATCATACATGCTGATGATTTTGGAATATGTGGATGTGCTAAAAATCTGATGATATGGATATGCTACTCTGCTAATGATTTGGTAATCTCTGTTGCAATACTTTTTTTAGACTATTATTTGTTGCTATGATGTTCTGTTTTGCTACTGATACTCTTTTGTACTGATACTGTGGTGGTTTCAAGACATTTTTTATGATATTTTATTTATTTTGTGATGTTGTGGTACTTGACACTTTATGATTTGATTGTGATGCTACTCTTTGTAGAAGTATATTTTTATGTGTGGATGCAACATTTTTTATAACACTTCTGTGAATTGGTTTTATGATGCTATTGAGATATGTTATACATTTGTCATGCTAAGATTATTTGATGATATCTTTCTTGGATATTCTTGCCTGGATTATGATAGTATAATTATGTGATGTTTCTATTATTATGCACTGAGTCTGATTCAGGTATTTTGCATGAATGACATTGCAATATTATGATGATTTTCTGTGATGAGTTGATGATTTTATGATACACTGAAATATACACCTTGATATATTTAATAATGTTGTGATCCTGTGATATCCTTGAATAAACACTGAGACTGATTCCATGCATGGTGTGAAATAGTTATGATATGCTGAATGCACCACCTGGTCATGATATTTTTTATGATCCTATCCAATTGTTCTAAGCTTCTGAAATCTTTTGATTGGAATGTTTTAGAATATTGAATCGATGGGTCACATATCTGAAATTGAGTAAGGATGGCATGCTAGTAGCATACATATGTTTTTGTGTTGAAACATATAGACTTGTTCATTTATTCGATGATAACATATTATCTGTTGGGTGATGATCACAAGTGTGATCTAAAAAAAAAATAAAAAAAAAGACACCTCTACTTGACACCGCAAAAAATTGGTAGTGGTACCGAAAACATGAGTTGAAGTAAAAAAAAGAAGAAAAAGAAAAAAAAAGATTACCATCAGTTTTGGTAACTTGTCTTGTTACCTAAATAAAATAAGAGGTGATAAAGTTTGTCTTGCAATAACACATTTGTGTCTGACCCCAACATTTGATTTTAGATTAATTGAATTGGTGAATGTAGTATGTATGCTAGACTGGATTTTTGTATGCTCATAGCTGAATGCCTTATCATTTAAAGATTGTGGGACCTGCTTGATTCAATTCTTATTAATAGACTCATCATCTGATTTCTCAAATTGGATCATGGTTGTATGCTTTCAACTTGAATAACTTCTTTTATACCTGTTATGTGTTACATATTATTTTATTACTTGAGGACAAGCAAAGATTTAAGTTTGGGGGTATTTGATGCCTTGTATTTTGGTAGTATTTTCTGATATTATTTTATCTCAAAACAAGGCATATTCTAGTGCTTTATGTAATTTTTAGGCTTATCTACTCGATTGCTTTGGAATCTTCACTGTTTCTTATTTTTGTGAACTTTAGGTAAAATCACCCAGTTTTGAAGTCTTTTGATGATTCTAGTGTTATGGGGTGATTCCCTACGTGAAGACAAAGCTACACGTCAAATTTGGGCTCAATTGGAGCTACTTTAAAAAATTACAGCCAGGTGAACCCAGCGGGGTTCACCAGTGCTTTCGCTGATGACCAAAGACCACAGAATACTTCACAGTCGGGGTTCACTTGTGATTCTCTCTGAGGAAATCTGCACCGAAATCAACAATACATTCACTGGCTGGTGAATCCGGCGGGGTTCACCGGTGATTCTTTCTCGACAGAACTGCACAGTAGACTTCACCACTTGGTGAATCCGGCGGGGTTCACCTATGATCATAACTAGGCAGTCCGACCTTTACTCGGTTTTTCTTCGACTCTGGGCCCTAGAAAAATCCAAAAAAGGCAAAAAAATGTTTTGGAAAACTAAGAGAGAGGCAAATCTTTTGGGCATAAAAGCCCTCTTTTTCGTGCCATATTTGGAGAGAAATTGATAGACGAAGTGGCTAGGGGAGAGTGGATCAGCGACAAGGGCTTTTCGGAGAGGATTTTGGGGCGATTTCATGACGGATCTTCACCAAACTTGGAGGAAACGTTTGCATCATCTTCTCCTACCTCTCCTTAGTCTTTGATTCTAGTTTCTTTGTCGATTTGAGATATTTGTGCGGATTTGTATGACTTTTATAGCGTAAATCTTTATTTGGGGCTCGGATGAAGCCCTTTGACTTGATCTATTATATGAACTAAACTTTCTTGATGTTTTGAGTCTTATCTGAGCATATTTTATTTAGTTGTGCTTATTTCATAATATTACCTTGATCAAGTAATATTGTGCGTTAGCCGATGCGATTCATATGGAGAGGAGGATCGTGGTGGTAGAACCCCTAGGTAAAACTTGTGAATCCATGACACAAGAATGCTTGGTTTTCGCTCAAGGGCAACATAATTTTTTATAGAACTCATTGGGTTTATCTGGAAACGATCCACCGCGAGAGTAGGAGACCGTTTTGGATAAGCACCAGGGTGTACCACCGAGAGGGGGCATCCTATAACTTAGGAAAGATTCCTTATGTAAAATGATAAACTCATGCATCAACTAAATTCCAGTTCAGATAGATCAGTTAATGTGGTGAATTCCGTAGTCCTGATATCTCTCAATTAGACAACCTTCATATTTTTAGTGTTGCTTTTCTTATTTTATTTATAGTTGAGTTCGTTTACTTTATTCCCAAAATATGAAAATTGGATTACTTAGCTTCTAAATATCAGAATAGTTGGTACTTGCCCTAGCTCCCTATGGGATCGACAATCTTTTATATTACTTTGATAACACCGTGCGCTTGCGGTGCGTATCACCTAACGTCTTAGCAGATGGCCCTCTCTCACTTATCCATTGACAATGATTCAAAGCCATTTCTTCAAACAAATTAATTGCATCATCCACACTTTTATTCATGATCGTGCCACCGGTGGCAGCGTCAACTATCATTCGACTATTATAATTCAAGGCATTATAATACCCTAGAGGTCGTGGTGTGGACACAACCTCTAGAGTTCTTTAAATCGGTCCCACGCCTCATACAATGATTCTCCTTCTTTCTAAACAACGCTCATGATCTGGTTCCTAAGCTGTGCAGTCATACTAGGGGGAAAATATTTTGCTAGAAAAGCATTGGAGAGTTCCTCCCAAGTCGTTATGGAACCTGGCTGATGAGAGTGAAGCCATGCACGAGCCCTATCCCTGAGAGAATAAGGAAACACTCTGAGTCTCAAAGCATCATTGGAAACACCATTCATTTTCAAAGTATCGCAGTATTCAAGAAATATGGAAAGGTGCATATTAGGATCCTCAGACGGCAAGCCTCCAAACTAGTTCTGCTGAACCATGGAAAGTAAAGATTACTTGATTTCAAAGTTGTTCACCTCAATGTTAGGGCGAGCAATACTGAAGCGAACCCCTTATAGGTTTGGGTTTGCGTAATCCTTTAAAGTTCTATGATCACCCATCTTAGACTTTAAGATTTCCTTTGCTAATTGCTTTTTACATAAGCGAAAAGTTCTCTCTGGTTCTGAATCTTCTTCAAATAACTTCCTGGCACACCTGGGCATAAACAATTAATAGGTTAATCTGAAGATGAAAGTCAGACAATGATTTCAAAAACACAAATAAGCATAACTAATATCAAAAGAATGAGAAAATAAAAAATCTAGTCTAGCAATCCTTAGATTGAGTCAATATTGGCTAAATTGATCCCCGGCAATGGCGCCAAAAACTAAGGTGAATGAATAGTAAAACACAATACGGAAGTAATCAAATTTATGGAAATTCAGGATTTTGGGTTCACCACTCTATGTTTCATGACTTTTCTAATTAAAAACATCTTAAGAAGGATTTACTGTGTTGAAGTGGATTTATCCACGTGTACAGATTGCCCACTCTCAGCAGTACAATCCGGTGTCTATCCGAATTAATCCCCTACTCTCGTGGTTATTAACTCAAGATAGACCCAATGGGTTCTTGATAAATCTATAGAATCCCTCAAGTCTATTCGAACTACTCTCGTGATCGAATGAACTTGTCCAAAAATTGTAAATCCGACGTCGCAATTCACCTCTCAGTACTTCTTACGACGTCTAAGACTTGCAAATCATGGCCAGTAATTAACATGTAAATAACACAACAATAGTTGAATCTAACACAAGTAAATTACTTTGAAAGAAGATAACAAATGATTAAGTCATAAAAACATAGAGGGTTAAACCCTTAATTCTGACTAAAGAGTTTAAGCTAGCATGGTATCCATGTTCACGGTATAAAATTTCATGTTTGATTACAAAATTGACGAATAAAATATGAAATCAGCTAGGAGGAAGAAATTCGACGCTTCCTGATGAAGATCAACGCCAATCCGTCAGTAAAACAAGGATTTTCCACTGAAGAAACGTCGTTTAGTGCCTTCTACCCTAAAATTTGCCCTTTGTCGATTTCGTCTCTAAAATCTATCAAAAAGTCCTAATAATCTATCCAAAGCTCCCTTATATAGTTCTACATCCTTAGAATAGGTGTTCCCCAAATTTCAGTGCAAAAAGAAATCAAATCAAGCAAGAAATCAAGTAAAAATCAGATTTGGCGAATAAAATCACGGCCGTGATTATAATCACGGCAGCACCTGTGATTCCATCTGTGTATTTTGGAATAAAGTTACAGCCACAAAAATAATCATGGCCCATTGCTGTGAAACTTTATGTGGAAAATTTCCATGAAATCACAGCCATGAAAATAATCACAGCTGGGCCATGATTCTTTCTGTGAACTTTCAAAATTTTGCACCAAATAAACTATGGCCGTGATTATAATCACGGCAGGGCCGTCATTCTTCGTACAAGCTCTGTTTTGTCTAAAAATTGATGGGCAGCTTCGTCTCGACATCAGAAATTCATTCGTGCACTCAGATGCTTCAAAATCTATCAAAACATTGGTCATTTTCCCTGAAATATGACAAAAGCAAGGAAAGGTGAAGATTTTGAATAAACAAAAGGATTTAAGTCAAAATAAGTGAAAATATGGTAAAAACAGAAGAGATTATACATAAAAAGTACAGTAAAAATACTATATGAGTATAAGACATCAAATCTTCCTAGACTTAAACTTTTGCTTGTCATCAAGCAAATACATGGACCAAAGAATAATGTCGAGTATGAAAAGAGAGCTTACTTATGGAAAATAAATTTCTAGAATAACATCATTCATACAAATTTTCCAACTCATGATACATAAAATTTCAAGTAAATACATTGCTCTTAGAATTTAATTCTTTAGATTCACAATCTTAATCAAATAAAATTTCATAACTCGTACAATAAATAGAATCTCAATCTCATAAATTCACCTTTATTTCAGTTTAAACCTTCAATGCTTTTGTTTACAGGACTAGAATCTCCAAAATCGTTTTCTTTATATATATATATATATATATATATATATTTGTTGTTGACATTCTCTAAATCGAATACTATATTTTTTTTTCTAGTGACATATTTAGAGTACATTGACCACCTAGCCAACATATTATAACTCATATCTTATTGGCTAACAGAATTAAGATTCAAAGTCAAAGATAGCGGAGTTAATGTAAACTGGCTTTCTTGGCATATACCCACATAGATACATACTTTTTATTTGGACTTCAACTTATGTCTTCGGTACCATTGTCAATTTTTCGCAATGCCAAGTAGAGGAGTTTTCTTCTTCTCTGTTTTTTTTTATTTCTAGATTTTGGATTCTTTCTTCCTAACAAATGACATAATGTTTTAAACTTCCACTAGGCTAATCAATTAATGTCAATTCATCAAATTATACTAATATACTCATTTTATTCGAAAAAAAATTGCTTTACCTTTAAATCTCATTCATCAAACAATATATCTAGCAAAATCTCATGCATCAATTGATCAAAAAATTAAAATGACATGATATATATTGTAGAAATAAATTTTACACAAGAAGAATATTTTTATTCATAGGCATTGATATATATATGAACAACAAAATGCACATCATTCATCATCAAAGAGAAGTACTCATCATTCATCAATACTAGACAAAACATTCATCATTACCTATAGAAATCCACATAATAACCAAATTCAACATCTACGTTCACATGATAGCCAAATCACAAAAATTATCCTAATTCCACAAATAGATAACGCATTCACTTAACATCTAAATATCATAATATCTAAATACAACCATATCGAACAAAATCATCTAGATGCGCCTAGACATGGCGCCAAATAGCATCACAAAGTCATCAAAGTTATACAACCCATCATCCAAATAAAATCTAAAACATATAAAAACACAAAATATGAAATCAAGAAGCACCAGATGCAAAAGGTATGACTGTGTCACCCTTTTCTACAAAAGGAAACACATCGTCTATAATGTATAAGAACAAACAAAGAGTAGATAGGAAAAAGGGATACTCACAAAGCACTATTCATCTGCATCGGTATCGGTCTCCTCATCAGGGGCAGCATCTCCCATGGGCTCATCTGGCTCTCCCTCCTCTTCAGAATAGAATTGTTCCCGCAGAAATTCCTTTACATCATGAACATCATCGCACACATCCTGGATAATATCAAGTGCCTTTTCCAAGAGGTGTCCCTGTGGGTATACTTCTACAAATAAAGGTTGGAATCCTTGATCTTGAGTAGTGGACCAACCTCCCTAAGTCAGGGCTGTGTTGCGCGATGAAGAATCTGCTCTACGTGGCAGGGAGTCCACACTCATCCCAAAGGGATCACTACTACCACCCCAGGTGGGTGGTGATGGTACTGAGTCAAGAGGATCAGAGCATCTCTAGCAACTGTATCAGGAGGAATTTTCCAATTCGCTTAATTCTGAACTGTAGTTCTTTCCTTATTTGGCAGTGGCAAAGTTGGGGAGTTTGATCCTAAAATCAGACAATATGTTTC
Organism: Costus lasius; assembly: GCA_027563935.2. Classification (NCBI taxonomy): domain Eukaryota; kingdom Viridiplantae; phylum Streptophyta; class Magnoliopsida; order Zingiberales; family Costaceae; genus Costus; species Costus lasius. The sequence goes on along the minus strand of CM050449.1, from coordinate 31,195,741 downwards.
TCCTTCCCTAACTATCATCCTCATAGTAGTACAGGATTCAATATCCAAACTTGGATTTCCTTTTGCTATCTCAATCCCATATGGGTCCACGTTCAAAGAGAGTGCAATAGGAGTAATGAAACCTCCTATTACAATAGCGCCTCTCTTTCCACGTGCAACCTTATCAAATTGCTTCACTATGAAATAAGCAACTTCCAATGGATACGCATGCAGCATGCTCCATAAAAAATAGAGTTCAGATTGTCGAACCATACCATCTCTTTCACCTCGTCCAAAGACAGTATGTGAAAGAACTCTATGAACATATAGGGTGCAAGGGTTGGAGATGCTTGTAGTTCTTGCATTCTTTGCTGAAAAGTGATATTCCAGTGTGATCTGATTCCAGAAGGCATTCTCAATATAACCCCGCGATGGGTATGCAACTCCTCCTCCAGGTATCTGCAATGCGGCTCTAATGTCTTGGAGCGTGAGGCTCCTCTCAATATTAACAAGGCGAAAAGTAAGGCAACCTTCCACTTCCTGATCGTGGTATGGGTGTAGCTCAACTTCTAAACTACTCAGAAATTCCAAAACCAGAGGAATGTAGGTCGGTGGGTGACACTCGAAGAATCTCTTTGCTAAAATCTGCTCAAACATCCATGTCACATCCTCATAAAGACCGAGGAGTTCTAATGTGCGTCTATTAGCAAATTTGGCGTTAATGATGCATCTTGTAAGGAGATTGTTGTATCTTGCTTCTTGTGCATAATTTCTGAGAATAATGCCATATGGATTTTGAGAAGGTGGTGGTGCTCAGTGGCGGATCCATATATGCATGAGTGTGGGCAAATGCCCCCACTTAATTTTTAAAATTGGTTATACATAAATACATATTTATAATATTATAGGTATATAAATTTTGATTTGCCCCCACTAAATAAATTCCAGTTCTTCTATATTGCCCCCATATGCCTTTGGGTCCTAGATCCGCCACTGGCGATGCTGGAGCAGAGGCCGAAGCTTTTCCTTTTCTCTTGCTAACCACTTGCTTGCTTCTTGGTTCCATTTCAATCAAATTGATGTATTAAAATGAAGAAAGAAGAATGGAAAAAGGATGTGTTAACAATGCTGAAACAAGGCTGAAAATATCTTAAATGTGATGCTTCAATCTGGTACTTCTGGGTGAAATCAGTGCACGAAACTCCTTAGGATTGATCTTCTATCTTGAACAAAGCTATGGAAGGCAAGTGGTGGCTCCGGCGAAGCACGAACGATGAGAAATGAGCTCTGGTGGAAAATGGTGGAAAAACACTGTTTGACACGAAATGACGCTTCGAGACACTAGGATCTTGGTCGGAGATGATGGAAATACAACCGAAAGAGGTTGCCGGAGGCTTTGGAAGGTCAGAAGAAGCTTGAATCGAAGAGTCCGCGTAGATGCGAGTGAATCACAGTTGAAAACCCTAAAAACATGTTCGGGGTTTATATACACGTGAATAGAATCACGGCCGTGAAATATTTCATGACACCACCCGTGAAACATTCTGTATAGAAAAATTAAGAATCACGGCCGTGAACTTTTTCACGGCACCACCTGTGAAACATTATGTATAGAAAAATTAAGAATCACGGCCGTGAACTTTTTCACAGCACCACCCGTGAAACGTTTTGTGCCATAAGCAATCCAAAATACGAGCGTGATATAAATCACAACATGCTCGTTTTTTTTACTTCGAAAATAAAGATACAGCTATGAAAGTTTTTCACGAATGAACAGTACGCACATCATGCCTGTGAAACTAATCATGGCACTGCCGTAATTTTTGCATAAACTCTTAAAATCACAGTTTTGACGTAACATAAACTTAGAACACTCCTACAAAATAAAAAAAATAAGAATTAGTACTAGAAAATTAACAAAATAAATAAAAACAAAGGGAATAAGTAAGAGTGCTTCAGTTGCCTCCCAAGAAGTACTAAGTTTAATGTCGTTAGCCCGACCGAAGATCAACTTGATCATGTAACAGCTCCTCGAGTTGTATCTCCATTCTTTCCTTATTTTGTTCCTTGATCTCAAACACATTTTCGGAATACATAAGGTTTATCCAAAAAAATAATGCTTTACTTTGGCAAAGAATTTCTTCCTTCTCTTATCTGTATTAAGCAATTTCAACCCCTCCTTTCTCTTTTGTCTCTTCCTTTGAATTTTCTACTTCTTCAGAAGTAAATCAGTTTCCTCCTCATTAAGTTGGCACACCTTGTCATTAAAATGTGCAATACAATCCATGGAAGTATAACCTTCAGAGTCAGAATGTTCAGCAAACAATTTATGTACATCAGTTAAAATATCATTCATAGTATTAACACTACAACAAGATCCAGATGATGATTTATCAAATTCAACAATGTTATCTCTTGTCAAATAGACTATCAACTGATCTTTTTCTTTCTTTATGTCTAAGATTTTTGGGAGTGTGCCCTCTATGACATCAACGCTGTAGCAGGATCCTGCAAAAGAAGGCTTTCTTAAATTTTTAGTCAAATCGAAATCAACAGAATCCTCACCTATTTTAAAAGTTAGCTTCTCATTTTTGACATCAATATTTGCGCCAGCAGTCGCCAAAAAGGGGTGACCTAAGATTATGGGAAGCCTAGAGTCCTCCTCCATCTCAAGGACTACAAAATCAATAGGTATAAAGAACTTACCAACCTTAATAGGTACATCCTCTAAAATACCTACTAGATGCCTTCCAGAGCGGTCGGATAACTGAAGTGAAATAGAAGTGGGCTTCAAATCTCCAATGTCCAGCCTTTTATAAACAAAGTATGGCATTAAACTGACATTAGCCCCTAAGTCACACAAAGCATGGTCAATAGTAATATCACCAATCAAACAAGGAATAGAAAAACTCCCTGAATCCTTAAGCTTCGGTGGCAATTTATTCTGAATAATCGCACTACACTCCTTGGTGAGCACAACCATACCATCTTCTTCCAACTTCCTCTTGTCGGACAAAATTTATTTCAATAATTTAGTGTAAGAAGGTATCTGCGATAAAACATCCGTGAAAGGTATATTAATATAAAGCTTTTTAAGTACCTCTAAAAATTTTCCAAATTGTTTATCAAGTTTAGCCTTTGCCAATCTTTGAGGGAAAAGTACTGGTGGTTTGTAGGGAGGTAGTGGTACATAAACTGGTTCCGGCTTCCTATCTTGAGAAAATGTTTCACCATTGTTTCCCTCTTCTTCTACGGATTCGAAATTCTGCACCTCTTGGTCTTGCGTTGTGTCTGGTGCTCGTGGCTCTTCCAACTATTTCCCACTATGCGTTGTGATAGCGTTACAATGCTCACTTGGGTACCTTTGGTTTCCCTGGTAGTCTACCTGTAGGCCTCCTTGAAGAACTAACTTGCTGAGCTATCTAAGTCTCCAACATCTTCTAATGAGTTCTCATAGATTCCATCTCAGAAGTTAGATTCTTAAGAGACTCACCAACATGTCTAAATTCTTACCTAAAATCATCGTTTTGTTTGGTCTGAGTGGCAATGAATGTCTCCATTGGAACCTCCAAGTTTGATTTCTAGGAAGCTTGAGGCTGAGGCTAAGGCTGATTATACTGTCTTTGTTGAAAGCCAAGGGGCTGTCGATTGTTATTCTGAGGTGCTTGGTTTTGATTACTCCTCCAAGAGAGATTGGGATGGTTCCTCCACCCAGGATTGTAAGTGCTTAAATATGGGTCGTTTTGAGGTCTTCCATTATAATTCCCAATTGCATTAGCTTGCTCAGAGTTGCACTCACCCTGTGTAGAAACTCCCAACTGACAATCCTGTGTATAATATCCTGCATTTCCACAAATCTCACATGCAACAGAGTTAACTATGGCAGAATTTAAATTCAAAGAATCAATTTTATGAGTTAGGGAATCAACCTTAGCGGCAAGCAAAGTGATAGCATCTAATTCATACCTACCTGACGTCTTGGCAGATGGCCCTCTCTCACTTATCCATTGAAAATGATTAAAGCCATTTCTTCAAACAAATTAATTGCATCATCCACACTTTTATTCATGATCACACCACCGGCGGCAGCGCCAACTATCATTTGAGTATTATAATTCAATGCATTATAGAAAGTATGAATGATTACCCAGTTGTCGAGGCCGTGGTGTGGACACATCCTCTGGAGTTCTTTAAATCGGTTCGACGCCTCGTATAATGATTCTCCTTCTTTCTAAACAAAGCTCGTGATCTAGTTCCTAAGTTATGCAGTCTTACTTGGGGAAAAATATTTTGCTAGAAAAGCATTGGAGAGTTCCTCCCAAGTCGTTATGGAACCTGGCTGATGAGAGTGAAGCCATGCACGAGCCCTATCCCTGAGAGAAAAAGAAAACAGTTTGAGTCTCAAAGCATCATTGGAAACACCATTCATTTTCAAAGTATCGCAGTATTCAAGATATATGGAAAGGTGCATATTAGGATCCTCAGACGGCAAGCCTCAAAACTGGTTCTGCTGAACCATGGAAAGTAAAGATGGCTTGATTTCAAAATTGTTCTCCTCAATGTTGGGGCGAGCAATACTGGAGCGAACCCCTTGTTGGTTTGGGTTTGCGTAATCTTTTAAACTTCTATGATCACCCATCTTAGACTTTAAGATTTCCTTTGCTAATTATTTTCTGCACAAGCGAAAAGTTCTCTCTGGTTCTGAATCTTCTTCAAATAACTTCCTGGAACACCTGGGCATAAACAATTAACAGGTTAATCTAAAGATGGACATCAGACAATGATTTCAAAAACACAAATAAGCAAAATTAAATATCAAAAGAATAAGAACATAAAAATTTAGTCTATCAATCCTTAGATTGAGTCAATATTTGCTAAATTGGTCCCCGGCAACGATGCCAAAAACTTGATGTCATTCGCAAGTGCACGGCAACATAGAAGTAATAAAAATATTGATCCCACAGGGACCAATGACCAAGTACTAACTTTACTTAGGATTGTTGGCTAGACAGATCTAAAAAATGTTGGATTTGATCTAAACTAAAGTGTGTGAATAGTAAAACACGATACGGAAGTAATCAAATTTATGGAAATTCAGGATTTTGGGTTCACCACTCTATGTTTCATGACTTTTCTAATTAAAGACATCTTAAGAAGGATTTACAGTATTGAAGGGGATTTATCCACGTGTACAGATTGCCCCCTCTCAGCAGTAGAATCCGGTGTCTATCCGAATTAATCCCCTATTCTCGTGGTTATTAACTCAAGATAGACCCAATGGGTTCTTGATAAATCTATAGAATCTCTCAAGTCTATTCGAACTACTCTCGTGATCAATTGAACTTGTTCAAAAATTATAGATCCGACATCGCAATTCACCTCTCAGTACTTCTTGCAATGTATAAGACATGCAAATCATGGCCAGTATTTAACATGTAAATAACACAACAATAGTTGAATCTAACACAAGTAAATTACTTCGAAAGAAGATAACAAATGATTAAGTCATAAAAACACAGAGGGTTAAACCATTAATCCTGAATAAAGAGTTTAAGCTAGCATGGTATCCATGTTTACGGTATAAAATTCCATGTTTGATTATAAAATTGATGAATAAAATATGAAATCAACTAGGTGGAAGAAATTCGAGGCTTCCTGATGAAGATCAACGCCAATCCGTCAAAAAAATAAGGATTTTCCAGTGAAGAAACGCCGTTCGCCGCCTTCCACCCTAAAATTCACCCCTTTGTCGATTTTGTCTCCAAAATCTACCAAAAACTCCTAATAATCTGTCCAAAGCTCCTTTATATAGTTCCCCATCTTTAGAATAGGTTTCCCCTAATTTTGTTATGAAAAGGAATCAAATCGAGCGAAAAACTAAGTAAAAATGGAATTGGCGGATAAAATCACGACACCACTCGTGATTCCTTCTGTGTATTTTGGAATAAAGTTACGGCTATGAAAATAATCATGGCACTACTGTGAAACTTTTTGTGGAAAATTTTCATAAAATCATGGCCATGAAAATAATCACAGCTGGGCCGTGATTCTTTCTGTGAACTTTCAAAATTTTGCACCAAATAAATTACAGCCGTGATTCTCTGTACAAGCTCTTGTTTGTCTGAAAATAAATGGGCAGCTTCGTCTCGAGGTCAAGAATTCATTCGTGCACTCGGATGCTTCAAAATCTATCAAAACTTTGGTTATTTTCCCTAAAATATGACAAAAGCAAGGAAATGTGAAGATTTCGAACAAACAAAAGGATTTCAGTCAAAATAAGTGAAAATATGGTAAAAACAGGGGAGATTATGCATAAAAAGTGTAGTAAAAATATTATATGAATATGAGACATCAGGAACATGATCACCTGCTTTTGTCAAAGGCATGGAGAATCGCTCTACAATGCATGGGATGACTTCAAGGATCTCTAGCGCATGTGCTCTCACCACGGACTTGAACGATGGGTTTTAGTCCACCTTCTACAATGGACTAAACTACAACACCAAACTTATGGTGGACATAGCTACTAGAGGAGCCCTTATGAATAAAAGAGTCGATGAAGCCATGACCCTACTCGAAGACATGGCGATGAACCATGACCATTGGTCTAACGAGCGAGGTACACCATTCGCGGGCATAGGTAAGTATGATAATGATTTGCTGACATCTCTTGCAGCAAAGGTTGACTCTTTCGCTTATAAACTCGATTCCTTTAATTTTCCTCCTACTGTAGTTAATGTTATTTCTTGTGAAGTTTGTGGTACCATAGGTCATGCTTTTGCCGACTACCAATTCCTTGCTTCTCCATAAAATGAACCATTTCAAGATCAGGTTAATATCTTAGTTAGCTATAATTAGAAACATGTTAATGATTCTTACTCCTCTACTTGCAATCCATGCTGGAGGAATCACCCTAACGTTTTCATATAAAAATTATCAAGGGTACGTTTCTCAGCCTAACAACAAACAACCTCTAGGGTTCCAACCTCCACAACCAAATCCACCCCAGAAGTCCAACCTAGAGGCCCTTTTGGAAAACTTTATTGTTGCTCAGAAAAAGTAAAATAAAGATGTCTCTGATGCTATCAAGTAATTGACATCTTGAATGGATGCCTTGGCAACCTATAGCAAGATGTTACAGAGTTAGATAGCCCAGCAGGCAAGCACTTCTACTAGGCCTATTGGTAAACTTTTGGGATAACCCGAGATGAACCCCAGAGAGCACTATATTGCCATTACTACTAGGAGTGTTCTGCAAGTTGAAGTGAGATCGTCATCGGCTTTAGTTGATATGAGACCAATTTCCTAAGTTTTAGAGTGTCTTCTTTCTGATTATGGGTCTGGTTTACATGTTAGAGATCAATTTAACTATCTTTATGTATAAACTTAACATGCATATCAATTGGTTTACCGGACTTGCTTTTAAAGATATAAGACCTCAAACTAGATTTCTATGGATAGAATTTGCTATTCCTTATTTGGTTGACTCCATAGAGTTGTATCTTGTACTTTGATACTATTAATCTAATTGCATATGAACTATTTAGTTTATTAGATTTGTTTATGGGACATATAGTTGAGTTATACTTTGTGCATCTTCATAACATTCTATGTTGCTATAGCATATTATCTAAATATATCCATAAAGTAGATGCAAGGTCCCTACTAAAGCATGCCAATGGACTCATGACATATGTTGGTAACGCGAACAAAGTAATGGGATGAAGGTCCTTAGTTCTGACTCTAGGCTTTAAGTGACAATGCAACGATAAAAATCATGAGAGGGTTTTTAGACAAGGGAAGTGAAAATATGTTTAGAGGGAAAACCGGCGGGAAACAATGCAAAAATCACATCGAGATGTGCATGTAAGCAACACTGGATAAATGACAAATCAACGGCACCCAAAACTACTAATATCAATGTACTAACCTCAAGCAAGTAAGACACTTCCTCTCTTAGCACAAACGTTAGGGCAGCCATATAGTCCAACGAACAATTTGGTTTCTAGCCTTGAACACAAGAAGATAAGAACTTTCCCATGGCCCTAGCATGTAGAAGAACAAGGGGTTACGTCTAAAGGAAAATGGAATAACGTAAAAGAGATGCAAATGTAGAAACAAGAGTTACCCTGATGTGTGCAAAGCATGATTTAATTTCTTCAAGTAAGGGAAAAAGAAGTTATAAGTCCGGACCTCGGTGGTTATCCACACCTCCAACTACAAGCTCTCGCAACTCTCCAATGTGAGCTTCTGTTGGTGTTTATGCCCTAGGGCCTATGGACCGATGGGATGTGTGTCATATCTATGTTTGATAGTTGACATATCCAGGTATGGTCGTTGTTATGCACCTTATACATCTGCCGCATATGTACATTTGTATAGATAATGTCCCTAAGAGATAGATTTTATCTAGTCTCTGTTCTTATCCCCGGTCGAGAATCATAGTGGATATGGGACAGCTATGATTCATTTGAGACTAGTATATTCGCTGGTTGAGTACGGATTGCTAACGCAAGCATATGAGTATATCAAGGGAGATATACTGGACCGACCCACCGTGAGGATTCATCTTGGTGTCACAAGATGGATATCACAGTGACAGAGGTATGCTTGTCCTAGACTTGAGGGCATTGATATCTCTATATGGTGAGGGATTTACTTTGATACAACCTAACGCTTCACCATAACAGGGAAGTCATAACGGTTGTCATTAGATATATCATAAGCCATATGAGAGATTCAATGTGCCAAGAGAGAATTTGCCCATTCCTTGCGAGGAAGCTTGATGTCCATGGCGCCCCTATATAGATACATGACTGAAAGTGTATGGTCATACCCAGGTGAGAACCTGATTTAGTCATGACCATTTGATTGGGTTAAACAAGTGTGACAGACTTGTCCAATCTAGACATTACCTGGCTAAAGGACAAATGCGTATATGTACTTTGTCACAGTTTTAGGGGATGTCGATAATGACTTCATTCTGATGACTTGGGTAGCCATGATACACTGCTAGGTGCCACTCATCTCTTGTGATGATTTTAGACTATCACTACCAACGTCTGAAGAACCTATAGGGTCACACATCTAGACACTCGAGGTTTCATACTGATCGGATAGCCTCTGATCAAATCATTGTGTGATTTGGATCACTTTGGAAGTCTGTTGCTTTGAGATTTCTTCTATGGAGATAATATTTTATTTAGTTTATGTTTGACCACTAGTTGACTTCTATTGGACCACGTTTGACCTATGTTGACCTGTGTTGTTAAAATGAGTCAAATAAGAGTCTTAGTGCCAGTTTGAACTTGGCACTTAAGTCACATGAATAAATAAAATTGTTAATTGGGAAGAGAATTTTTTTCTTAGCTAACTAAAATGCCTAGGCACATTTTTTATTAAATATATATTAATATATTTAATGATAGGCACCTGCATAATTAAATAATTAATATATTTGCTAATTTGAGGTTAAGCAAATTTAATCAAATATTTTTATTCATGCTTGACCAATTTGGCTAATATATTTAATTAATTTATTTATGACTTGGCCTAGGCACATTCTTCATTCTATTTAATATATTTATATATTAAATTTAATGAAAAATAATCACCAAGAATAGCTAGTTGATCTATTATAAATAGTGAGGCTCTCTTGGGTGATTTTTGCACTAGTTCTCTTCTCTCATCTCCTGTTGTCACCTCCCCTCTCCTCCTTGGCGTGAGGGTCTTGAATAGGGATGGAAAAATAACCCTAACCCGACCCGACCCGAAGTCAACGGGGAATACTTGAGTTGACTCGGGTCGCGGTTGGGTTCGGGTAAAACACGAATTTTAAAAGGCGGGGCGGGGATGGGTCTGGGGTATGAAAAACCCGCCCCGAACCCGACCCGAATTTTTAAATTTACTAAAATATTTTTATATATAATAATATAAATATATATAATATAATTTTAAATTTCCACCGAACGTCGGTGGACACATGTGCCTCGGTAATAGACTAATAGCTATTTAAGCTAATAGCTAGTATATATAATATATTATTTATAAAATATATATAATATAATATATTTAATATATATATATAGCTTCACATTTACACCGAACGTGAGACGTGTGCGTCTGCCTCGGCAATAGTTAATATATATATATATATATATATATATATATATATATATATATATATATATATATAACTTCAAATCTTATCTTGTACCCTAACCCTCGCCGCCTCACCGCCTCGCTTCCTCGTGTTGTCGCCTCACTGCCACACCTCCTCAAGCCACAACCTTGCCTCTCCACCTCGCGCCGCCTCTCCACCTAGCGCTGCCTCTCTGTCTCACACCGCCTCGCCTCCTCACACCGCTGCCTCATCGCCTCGCCTCTTCAAGCCGCTGCCTCTCTGCCTCATGTCGCCTCGCCTTCAGCTTCTCGCCTTGTCACCGCGGTGTCGGAGAACCCGCGGGGACCCGATTCCCCGATGGGGTCGGGTTTGGGACAAAGAATTGGAACCCCGTCGGGGTCAAGGTCGAGTGTAGAGGTGGGAGAGACAGGGTCGGGGCGGGGAAGGCAAAACCCGACCCCGACCCAACCCGTTGCCATCCCTAGTCTTGAAGGTGATAACAATCAGAAGATTTTGCTTGAAGGTTGGGACAAGTGGTAGTGCTACCCACTCCTTGTCGCCAACGCTCCCCCTTCTCCTTGGCGCTGGATCTTGGTGATTGGCGCAAGTTGAGAATTTCCTAGAGGCGTGGATCTCACCTCATGAGGTTAGCACCATACGTGGAGGTTGGAGAGGACTCAAGGAGCCCGTGTGTGTGCGATTGTAGAGGACGGGCACTTGCGCGTCTTCATCATTGATTAGCTCCAGAAATTGCTTGAAAAGGTACTACTCTTCACATCCTTTAGTTTTCACTCATAAGGGATCCTGGTGTTTGTAGGAATTCTGTTTCAGGCCAATCGCTTCCACTGTGTTCTAAATTTTTAATATTGGCTCGGGGATTCCCAACAGCTTCCTCTCCAAGCAAGCTGAAAAAAGTACACTCCCCAAGCCATCCTTTTATAAGTTATGGGGGTAGGGTTCACTACACATACATGATAGGGTAGTTAGAATATTTTAACTACCTTAACAACTTAAAAGCTAAAAGCTGAATGTTGGAAAAGCTAAAATAGAATCAAATCCTAACAACTAAAGTGGCTGCGTAAGCTTGACTAGGTTGGCGCCTAGGCTGGGCCTTGTTGAGTCAAATGGACAATCTATACCATCTCCAAGCAAGCCGTGATAAACCAACAGAACCAGCTGATAGTGGCCTGGTTCATGGTGGTGTGGGCAGACTCCTGCACTGAATTTGATAGTAAGTTATTGTACCGGGCAGGGTGTGATTCTTTGATATGTCATGGGAGCAACCCCATAGGCTGAATGGGCTCCGTATGAGCTGAAGAAGCGCTAATAACCCCTATATAAGGATGTGGGATCATTGAAAGACCTTCAAAATCTATTGTTCTAGCTTTCCTAGGTGCATCATGCGTAGGCCATGATTAGATTCGCGGCTGTGATGGGATGTCATTAAAACCATAGAACACTTCATGGCCAAGTCATGATCTTTGTTATGACCGTTACGAGCAGGCCATGATAAGGTTCATAGCCATGGTAGAAATTCTCCAAATCCACAAAATGCTTCATCGGCATGCCATGATGAGATTCACAGCCGTGATGGCTTTCATATTTTTCTCCAATCTCCATAGAAGACTTCACTATCGGGCTATGATCTTGGTCATGGCTGTGATCGGCCGTCACTGGTTGGCCATGATGAGCAAAAAAAATTTGGGGGAAAGGGTCTTTTGCTGTATTAGTTGGCAAGCATGTTTACCACTCGAGAGGTGTGCTTGGGTGGGGGGAGGGGTTGACCTAAAGTAGGGTGATGATCAATCTGGCCAACTGATGCTTTATGTGCTATTATCACCATATTTAATGTGCATCATATTTAGTATACATCAATTTTAGTTTATAGTTAGTATACTTCATGTGTACATCTAATGTACATCTGATGTTCTAGTTCAGTGATCAGTTTGAGCTTATGTGTACATTTGACGTTCTAGTTCAGTTATTATTGACAATCTAGTATACTATATATTAGTATAGATATGATGTTTCAACATATATAACTTATGTTTTAGTTTACAGTATCAGTTGTGCATATAGATCATATTCATGCTTACTCCAATTTATTCATATGTTATAATTCATTCATCTTTGCTTTATTCCCTATAGTTAGCCACCCTTTTTTTTATTCTAAGGGACTATCATTTCTTCTGGGAAGAGGCTTACTCAGTAATATATGTTGTGATTTATTGATATTATACGTGCTAGTATAGCCTAGGTTAATCAGCTCAAGGATATAGAAATTATCTAACGTTGGACTTTTGATAGATGTCTAGATGGACATTAAGATTGTATAGATTGTTCTACAGACATTGTTTGAAGTTATTGTTAAAGTTTTGGTTTAAAGGATGTTGTATACCTTGTTATAGTTTATTGTTATAAAAAGAATATACCTGATTTGTTGGAAGAAATTTTATAGCTTTTTTTTTTGTACATTTTCCGTATTACTTGAGATCTTTTGTTAGGTACCCTTGGAGAGCATCTTGGTTAGGTCTTTGTGTTTCTTTCATAACTAGCCTAATTAGCAATTCTTGTACATCCCCTAGGAGTGTAATATAATAACCTAAATGTTTGATATGATCAAATATTGTCAAACCTATACTATTAAAACAATAAAAATATTTTGTGTTGATGTCAAAATGATGTGAATCAAAATGGAAAAAAATCATAGAAATAAGAAATAAAGTATTGTAATATAGGATGTGTGAAATTTAGATGAGAACTAAACATAATCGGTGTCATATGAATATGAGAGGGTAGATGTATTATAGTTAACACAAAGAACAAGATAGCTTACTTGAACCATTGCAGTGAACTACACTATCAAGGTCTTTACTAAAAGGGGAAATTTATCATGTTGTTTGTCTAAGAAGAGACATTACTAAGAATGAAGAGAATAAGATTAAATGGGCAAAAAGATACATGAAATTACAACTAAGATTTAAAAAAGAGGGCCTTGTATTAAAACTAAGAAATGACATAATAAGGCCTCAATATATTTGTTTAAAGTGCTAGTGTATGGGATATAGTTTTGTCTCCTCCTCAAATTATATAGTATAAAGAATATACAACCTCCATACACATTACTTAACATATTCATACTACGGACAATATTCTTATACATTATGACATATCGAACAAACATCTTAAAACACAAAGATTGATGAAGCACAAATTACATGATATAAGAACCAAGACCTTGTTATCAATAACAAAGTCCTTACTAATTGAACTAGAAAATGATATTATCTTAAACTATTAACAAGTCTTAAACCTAATTTAACTCAATGTTCTCACTTCTCAAGTGCTATTCAGGAGATGGTGGGGAGGGGGAGGGTAAAAATGTATATACAACCTACCTTACCTATTGGAATACAATGACTCAAAATGTCATAGTAAATTTTATATATTCATGTTTTTTATTCATTTTTATACACTTTTGCTTTGGTATTGGATTCAAATTGATTATTTGATTTAGAATATATAGATTCTTTTGTTTTTAAATTTTTAGGTTAAAATACATAAATTAATAGATATCCAAGCCAATCAGACCAAGATATGAAGTTGAAGACGATCTAAAGTTGAAATAGCCAACAAAAATTCAAAATCAGAAAATAGGGCTGAGATAACAAGGCTGTGATCATTTGCACTGCAACTTTCACCTCTTTCACCCAAAAGAAAATATAGGTTTAAATTAGTAAATTTCTTAGTCAAATTGAGAAAATCCAAGGTAGGGGAAGGATTATAAGGAGAGGATGATTTTAGGGGGAAGCGCAAACATGAGCAAATTTCAGGAGGGAAAACCTAATCGGCAGCTGCTAGGGTTTGGGTTTACCGAGAGGCTTCCTGAGTGCCTCCAGCCACTAAATTTGGGGAAAAGTTGTACAAACAAGAGGAGAAGGTGCACACAAAGTTTTAGGACGAGAGGAGATCAAGATAAGGAGAAATAGGCATCGATGGCAGTGAAATTCAAAGAAGAATCATAGCAACTTGAAGCAAAGTTAATCATAGGACTATGATCAATTGTTCTACAAATGTCACACCCCTATGATGACAATAAAGTTAAACTAAATTTTTTATTTCACATCTTTGGTTTGTAAAACTCATATGGATTTTGCTGTGATATTATGTCTCTTGTAGCGTAAAACTTTTTCTCAAGATTTAAAGAGTAATCCTCTTATTATTTGATGATTAAAATTATTATATTTTGTCTTGTATTTTACTTTGAAGTTATGTTAATTTAATTAAAGTGAGTTCATTGTACTTGTAATTATTTGAATTTAGATTATTGCATGTATTAGGATTGCAACAAGGGTTGAGAATTGACTTATAATCCCAGAACCATTTAATTAGACCTGTAAAATTAGATTATGATAGTAGCTAAATATTAGCAATCTAATTATTAAAGTCAATTCTACATGTAATAAATCTTGTTTTTATAATTATATAATTTCAGACATAATAGTTGCACTGAGAAATAAACTATAGTGTTAGAAAAATCTTTAATTGAACATGTGATTTAAGCTACAAGAGTATCTTAATATCACTTGAGAGAGGCACCTGTGAATTAAGCCACAAGAGTGAACTTTAACTCATTAGAGACTAAAACAAATTACCATAGAACTGAAAACTAGGACAACAAGTCACGAGAGTAAAAGTTGTTTTAGTATAGAATTGGACACTTAGAGAAGAGACAATTCTAACTTGTAATTTCTCTTTAGCAAATTTCAAACAATTGGCACATATATTTATTATAATTTTAATATAAAAATTCAGAGTAGTGAGATTGAATTTCTCTCATTGAACTTTCATCACTAATATTTTATTTTAAAATTTTCAAAAACTTAATTTGCTTAGCTAGTAAAAAATAATTCATTGGTACTTAATACATAAATCCCTGTGGATTCAATATCTTTTATTTCTTTGACATATTTATACACTTGCGGACACACCAAATATGCATAAGCAGTAAGTGTTGTGCTCCTTATATCCAATCCTAAGGCATTGTGTTATTCCTTATATGATTGGCTACTTTAGTGAAACCAATTACTATTTTTTTTTTCTCTTGGAAATTATGTCAGCTACCACAAATATCTTTAGTGAGACGTAGTCTCCCTTGTTATTCTTTGACTCAAGGCATTTCATTGATGTCGGTTCTCTTTAACCTACACACCTAAGCTTTTGTATATACTAAAGAGGAATTTTAGTTGAAAATGAGTAAAAAGTAATTGCATGCATTTGTTGATCCTAAGTAAAGTTATGCAATAACTCTTATTGAAATCCCAATTTAGACTCTTCAATTACCTTGAACCCTTATGCATATTTTTAACCTAAGTAAGACATCCATCTTTGAAATTCATTATTATCAAACAATATGATTACATACATATACTTGGATTTTTCCTCTTTCAATTTTGCTATCACGAGGCATTTATATATCTCTCCATATTCCTAACCAACAACAATCACACATGGTGAATTATCTATTAAGCATAGAGTTAAGGAATGGGTAAAACCCTGAACACATTCCCAAAATCACTTAGTAATGACAAATCACTTCAAAGCTACTATATACGTTACCCTTCCTCTAATATGAACAATCATGTCTCTATTTGTTATACTAAAGTAGCAATGAATCTAATAATTTTCATTTAGCTCAAGCTTTTCTTTAGTAATAACCCTAGCTACTCTAGTTCTATCTTGACAATGATATTATGAGTTGATTTTATGTCCACTATGACACAAATTTCAATTGGGTTGGAGTCCACGAACAAGAAATGATTTTTCTTTAAAGAATCAACATTTGTTAATGGTTTGTATACTCTTTTATATGGCAGTGAGAAGTGCACGCATGCCTCTGTTTGTAGTGACATATTCTTGTTTAATACTTGTAATGCTCCCAATGATTATGATTCATATAGATTTCAATTAAATATGTAGATGAGAAGACCAATAATAATAATAATAATAATTATTATTATTATTATTATTAATTTGATGAATCTCATGAACACTATTTTAGCAAGTAATCCTAGTTAATGTATAATCTATGTTCCAAAGGTTGCATGCATGGCTCTTTAATTTTGTGTACGGCCAGCCGACGTGATGCCCTCCAAAGGCCTCCATTTTTTTAAAGAAATTTGGCCCCTGTTAATTTCTTAATTAATCATTCTTAATAACGCCAACAGCGTGTAGTAAATAAATAAATAAATAATACATAATTTGTGAATGATTGGAACCTCGTCATCGGACTTAGGTGGTGGGGTCCACAATTTGTCGAAGCCAGACAATTCCTCTACGCCAGCACTTGCTCTGCATTCCTTTTATTCGTTGGTTAGTGCTCGTGGTCAGCGGCAAAATTTCACTCAAACACTGCATTAATTCATCAACACTCAAGTTCGATTTGGCTTTGGATTTCCTAACGTCAACAGCCAACAGCCAATCCGTCAAATCGATGGCCCATGGCACCGGGCTGGAACGCATTTTGCCGAGCAGCATCAGGCAATTTTGCCATCGTAATAATTTTAAAATAAATTTTAAAAATTATTATTATAATTTACATTAAATTATTTATTCAACGGTACTAAAATTGCTATGGACGAAATCTTTTATGATGAAAAATAAAATTATAAAAAATAATAATAAATATGTTATAATAATATTTTATTATTATATATTATTTTTTTATGATTTTATTTTTTATCGTAGAAGATTTCGTTTATATTAGTACCGTTGAATAAATAATTTGACATAGATTATTATATTAATTTTTTAAAATATATTTTAGAATCATTAGAGTGGTAAAATTCTCACGGACGGACGGCGAGGAGGGTGGCGCTGCTCGCAAAATGCGTTCACCGGGCTGCAGTGCGGTGTGGCCCGCATGTCGGCTGCGACAAATCCACGTGGCTTCAATCATCGCTCGCTGTCACAAATTGCGGAAAAGAGGCTGACAATAGCTTCTTCGGTGCATGCATCGAATAATTTATTTTATTGCTTGAGTCAGCATTAGACTGGAAAAAAAAATTTAAATAAATAAGATAAAGGCCGTCCCCGGGCGGGAATCAGTGCTTCGCGAAGGTCGGCAGCCGCCACGTGTGGCGGGAAGGGATAAGGATGACGAAGAAGCGGAAGAAGACAAATGGTGTGGCCCGAAAGGACAGCTAGGCCATTCCAATTCCATGCTTCGCTGCTCCCCCCCGTGTGCTCCTCGCGTTAATTTTAATTTTGTCACGTTCTGATGCCGCCAAGGCGCCGTCAATTTTCACGTTTGACTCCTGGTTGGTCTTCCTATCCAAAGTTACTGAATTACCCCTATGCAGATATTCTTTTTCCCTCACAAGTCACTTCAAATGAAATGCCACACTGAGATGTGAGTTTTTAATTAGCCAACCATGGAATTGAACGCCTCGTTAGAGAGGTGTTAAAACTATAGAATGTCTACTTCACGACATAGTAAATTATTTTAGTGTTATTCGAATTAGCAATGCATATATATAAGGACGATTGTCAACTAACTCATACATATTAAAGAGCAAAAAGGTGCACGTAATCCCATTAATTTGTTAAGTGGGTAGAGCGCAAGTTAAATTAATCGAAAAAACTGATGTATGATACCTAACTTAGCGGCAGCATTTCATAATTCCTGAAATTAATAAAATACGCCGAGGGTACAATTTTCCTAGTGGGACGCACGTCAGCGTGACTAGATTTATGCGGGCAAAATCTTGGCACCATCTGATTATTGCCCTTAATGACACATTACCCATCTCAACGCTCACTTCACTTGAGACGTCGATGGCAATTGGGTCATTTGCCGTCGACAATCCTGACTTGTTTAACCCATCGTATAATATCGCCATCATTTGGGGTTGGGGACCACATCACCTCACCGCCAATAAATGCCTTCCATGATTCTTCCTCCCTATATATTTAACCAAAGCCACTCCCCCGAACTCGCACCTCTTGATTTTTGTGTCTTCGTTTACTAATTTCCTGCCCTCTCTAATTCCTACCTACTATGGCCTCTTCGTCTTCTTCTGTTTTTTCTTCTTCGGCCGCCCGCTACGGTGGCAAAAGCTGCTACTACGGCTCGGAGGGCGTGCGGTGTCGGCGGCGGCACTCGAAGGAATCGGGGCTCCGGCGGCGGTACCTGATGATGGTGAAGCAGCAGCGGACGCGATTCTACATCCTGCGCCGCTGCGTCTCCATGCTTCTCTGTTGGCATGACTGAGGGCGCGGGAGCTAGCCGGGGAGGTACCTCTTTCCAAGGATGTTCTTCTCTCAGGCAATTAATCAAACCAAGTGGTGATCCTGACAAACTAACCGGAGAGCGGGCAGCGCACAAAATGAATCGGGTTTAGCTCTGTAATTAGATGGGAGTGTGCATCGTCGTGGGCTTGTGAATTTGCAATTGACAAGCGTTCGGTTCTGATCAATTTAAATTGGTAAATTCGCCCCTTAATTTTATGCCGCGTCCAGAATATTTATAGCTACAAAAGTTTGTGTGGCATCCGAGCGGGTCGCATTTTGCGGAGGGGGTCGCTTAGTTGGATCCGAGCGAACCCCTCTGAATGCTTGACACGTGGTGGAAAGAATTTTCAAATGGCTGATGGAAAGATAAGCCGTTCGTCCTCGGATTAGGGCAACGTCAACACCTGCCATCGCCAACGCTAGCGCTCGCCCAGCAAGCCCCTCCGCCGAGTTCATCACCTCACCTCACCGAGTTCATCACCTTACCTCGCCGACAGCCCTTCCGACGCCAGCGCCTCGCCGATGACAACCCTCACCGACGCCAGCGCCTCGTCACCCCTCACCCAGCGCCTCGCCGATGCCAGCCGCTTGCGAGCCATCGCCTCGCCAACGCCATCCCTCTCCGGCTGATCCTCACCGACGCCGATTTGGCCAGAACGCCCAACGTGTCAAAATCTGTTGTTTATTCAGTGCAGTTTCTAAAGATGAACCAAGTGGAATGCTACACAATGACAAGACCGAAAGCATGTAAATGTATAGCTCAGTTGTTGAGAACTCGTTCCAATAACAATCTGCACCATTTGAGGTCCTACTTGTGCAGTTTTACTTGGTTTATTCGCAGATGTACCACTGCGTTTATTTATTTCATAAACATATATATTCTTGTAAATCTATGTTATTAGATCTTGTGATTCCACACTCAAAATTGTATCATATGTTTTAGCAGTTTTGAGACCAAAATTTAAATGTACTCTTCTTTGACAAACTTTAAGTTAAAATTTGAAGTCAATCAGACGTTCCACTTTGCAAATTGCTATTTAGTAGGAAAGTTCGTCCAACAAGTATGCAGAGAAAAGAAGAAAACAATGAACTTATGCAACATGCCAGTTCGATTATTGTCTGTGTCAGTCCGAAATACACCAATGATGATGATTAATCAAGATAATCAAGAAATGGATAAGAGGTCAAAAAATCAAAATACAAAGCAGAAGATTCATAATGTTAACAGGAACCTTCTCATGCTCAGAAAGCCATTTGGCCTTCCTTCAGTGAAAGGTGAATTTGCAAATATTCTTGTTGCTATATGGTAAAAGAACAGATCACAAGTTAAATAGCCAGTGAGTGACCACTTTATGCATGGCCGAGGATAGTACCCACAGGTTGCAAAGCAAGACCAGCACGAAACTTTCTTATCATATCTGATTCTGAACTGAAATCAAGATTAACCTGTTTATAGAGGAATTTGTGTCACTACCTCATAGTTCTCAGTAGAAAAATATTCTGCGATATCTATCAAACCACTGTACAGATATTCTGGCATCAAATAACATACATTTCAACATATTTTCGTGTCAAATATTCACCACATAAACCCGTTTCAATAACATACTAAATCTGCACCATTTGAGCTCGAGTACAGGGCCAATGTGAATTAATACAACATATATTTCAAAATGAAATTTCAAATCTCATTTGGGACAATCAGCCCTCCCATCCCATATTACAAAACAGCCATGTCATCCAAAAATACAAGTCTTGATTTTCATCTTTACGATGGCCCATTGGCCCTTCAAAATTTCAAATCTCTTTCCATCTTCTCACTGTGTAGCATTCCACTGGTGTAGCATTCCACTTGGTTCATCTTCAGAAACTGCACTGATAAACAACAGATTTTGAGACACTGGGCATTCTGGCCAAATCGGCGTCGGTGAGGATCAACCGGAGATGGATGGTGTCGGCGAGGCGCTGGCGTCGGAAGGGTTGTCGGCGAGGTGAGGCGATGAACTCGGCAGAGGCGGTCACTGTTGGTGTATATGCCCTAGGACCTAGTTTTGGTCAACTTATGTACTACTTGACATTGATATTTATATATATCATTCTGGCATTGTCGTTATCATTGTTTGTCTACACCTGCGATTGTGTACTTACATGATAATGTCCCTGGACACAGATTGGATCTGTGTTCAAATAATTATCCCCAGTCGATGTACCTGAGTGGATATGGGACAGCTCTAGTACTTGTGAGACTGGTATGTGGGCTGGTTAGGCACGTGGTGCTAATGCAGACACATGGGTATATCATTGGAGGATATACTGGATAGACCCGCTATGAGGCTATGACTTGGTGTCATGAGTTATCCTCATAAGTGACAGGAGATGCATTGATCCCTTGACTTGAGGTCATTGATCATTCTATATAGCTAGGGACTTGCTTTGATACAACCCAACACCTTGCCCTAGTTGGGAGGTCATAACGGTTGTCATTGAGCATGTCACGACCCATATGAGAAGGTCAATGGACAGACATAGGATTTGCCCCTTCCTTATGGAAGTATGATATCCATGGAGCTCCTCTATGGTTCTATGACTGAGAGTGTATGGCCATACCCAGGTAAGAACCTGTTTTAGTCATAGCCATGTGATTGGATGAAAATAAGTGGTGACACACTTGTCCAATTGGATATCAGTTCGGCAAAGAGACTGTAATGCATCTGTACCTAGTTGCGATGATAGGGATGTCGATGTCGATATCCATTCCAATGACCTGGGTAGCAGCGATGCACTGCTAGGTGCCACTCACTGCTTGTGATGACCTTTGGTCAGCACTGCCAGCGTCAGAGGAACCTACAGGGTCGCACACCTTGATACTTGAGTTCTCGTATTGATCGGGAAGCCTTATGATCGAGTTATTGGATAACTCGGATCTAATTGGGAGATTTCATCAGCGCCAATGGGCCTGATGAGATGGAAGAATATTATTGGAGCCAAACTTCATTTTTGGCAGGTTGACCCGTATTTGACCATGGTTGGTCACATTTGGATTAGGGTTGCATTGGATTGGATCCAAATGCTTAATCAACCCATGTAATGGAGTTTGGGCTAGCTCATTATCCAATGAGGACCAATAATAAGTTGTCATGAAGAGAAGAAGGGCTAGAAGGGTATAATGGGGACAAATCTTCTCCCCTAGGCGCCTATGGGCATAATGGGGAGAAGTGGCGCAATTTGCTTCATAAGGAAGCAATTGGTGCCTCCCCCTTTATCCCTTATGGTATGAATGCCAATATGGCATTGCTTGGGGCGCAAGGCAAGGCCTTGGCGTACAAAGAAAGATATGGACACAAAAGGAATGGTTGAATGAGAATTATGGAAATGTCTTGGAGACTTTCCTGGTCTCAAACCTTCTCATCCTAGCCGCCCACTTGTCTTGATCCTAGCTTTTCATGAACCACCTCTTGCCCTATAAAAGAGCACCTAGCCGAGCCCTCTGATGAGTGATCAATCCTTGAAGGCGTGAACACAAGAAGAGGGGCGAGTGCTAGGAGCAAGGGCGCATCTTCCTTCTTCCATAGCCGAGAGTTTCTCCTTCCTTTCCTCTTGGCGGCTTGGGTTGTTTCCTTCCTCTCTTGGCGCATCCTTTCCTCTTGGTGGCGCAAGTGAAGTGGAGCATCTCCCTAAGGCTTTGATCTTCTTCCCGAGGCTAACACCGGGCGTGGAAGAAGAGAACTCAAGAGATCCATGTGTGTGAGACTATAGAGGGCGCACACTTGGGCGCCTACATCGGCATCACTCCAAATTACTCTTAAGGTATTTCCTAACTCATCGTGTCAACCCTCTTGCTTGCGATCTTCACTGGGTTTTTGGGACCGGCCTGTTTCGGGGACATTCTTCTGTTGCGTAATATGTATGTCTATGACTCTGAAAATTGTAAAATGTCCCCGGGGTTTCCCAACAGTGGTATCAGAGCGACTTGCAAGACTCGAACGATGTTTTATGCTTTTCTTTCATGCTCACATGCTATATCTCTATTTTCGTAAATAGCATGATGCATGGCAAACGATTTTTCTAAGTAGGAAAAATTAGGGTTTCTTGTTTCTATCATCCTCTCAATCTCTTTTGGATTTTTGGACTATTTTTCTTGTTTGATTTAAAGATCAAAGGCGCACGTGATTTTGTCAAGTAGGACGGGCATTGTGTCTTCAGACTGGCCAAGTCTCTTGATTTGACAAAATTGCGAGCCGAAAGGATCTCTGAAATCATCATGAAAAATAAATCGCAATAAACCAAAAGATTTGTGAGAAGAAGATGAGAAAAAGAGACTAGTTTTATGAAAAAGTAAAATTTCAGATTTTATGTTTTTCATGAGCATGTAGAATTGCATGAATAAATTCCTTGATTGTGCATGATGTTGTGATCATTAGTCAAGCCCCCCTTTGCATGCCTGCGATGTATCCTTGTGAGGCCTGCGTGCCGCTTTTCTTTTTGCTTTTGACTAAGAAGAAGATTAGGGTGGCGCATGTACTTGGAACTTGGCGCATGCATACCTTGGATAGAGGCGCAAACCTGCTTAGCGACGCAAGTTAGGCATAGCCGAACCCTTGGGTTTGAGAGCTAGCTAACTTGGCTTCTTGCATTGTGGCGCATCCTCATTGGAGGAAGACCATGGCATTGGCCGAACCTATAGGGAACTTTAAAAGTATACCTCTAGGGTTTGAGAGCTAAACCATGAGAGAAGGACCTTGGAGCCAACCTTGAAGTTCAAGCTAGAGGTCGGCTAGGCTAGGTCTAGTTTTTGGGGCTTGAGTTCTAGGACAAGAGTTGAACCTATTTCATGGCATGGATTGGTTCAATGTCTTGAATAGGATATGATCACATCATTCTTTACTACTTTTATTATTATCTGTAGAAGCATGCCTGAAATGTTTTATCGTTATGTTATCACCATAGGATTGCATGCCTATAATGATAGACATAAGATAAAACTGAGATGATGAGACCTTAAACAAAACCCTCAATTAAAATATCAAGTCTGGTAGCCTTCTAACGCGTAGCCCTCACTAAGCTATCGATCAGTGGAGTTGTGAATTGTTTCCCACCCTCGTGGGACACACCCACTTATCTTTAGAAAGTGCGTGGTGGCAATGGTTTCCCCAGTCCAGTTTTAACCTGGGCGTGCCTTCGCAAGGAAACTCGTTGGCCCTGGGCATAACGGTTAGGAATGGACTTGACTAGAAGTTCACATGTGCTGGGCACATGGGGAAAGTCTAGAGGCATCGTTGAGAGGTAAAGGTTTCATGTTGTATCCAGCCCTCGCTGGACATGAAATGCCCAGACTGTCTCAACAAGGGGAGTTGCTTGGAGCAACCGGCCGGCGCGCCCACCTTAGGAAACATGGGTTACTTTGTGCATCTCATCCCACCCTCGTGGGACGCGAAGCCTCATGTGAAATAAGGATCTCATCTCACTAGGAAGTCTTAAACTTCCCGATTGACTTTGTGGGTTGTCAATTCGAATTTAAAATAGTGGGAGCAGTAATCATTTAAAACAAGTCCAGTTTAAATGATTCAAAGTAGTACTAATCTGTTCTTCTTGGGTGTTGTAGAACAATGGCTACGAACACTGGCGGATTATCACTGCGATCACTCCTTGATAAGGATAAGTTAGTTGGAACTAACTTTATGGACTGGCATCGGAACTTGAGGATAGTCCTCAAGCTCGAGAAGAAGCTGTATGTATGTCCTTGAACAGGCTCTTCCTGTGGCTCCTCCGCCTAATGCCCGAACGGCAGACAGAGATGCTTATAGAAAGCATCAGGATGACTCTTTGAAGGTTGCATGTCTTATGCTAGCCAGCATGGCACCTGAACTGCAGGTGCAATATGAGGAGCAGAATGCTTTTCAGATGATCACTCATCTGAAACAGATGTTCGAGGCTCAGGCTAGAACTGAGAGATTTGACACCGCCAAAGCAGTCTTTCGGTGCAAGTTGTCTGAGGGTGCACCAGTGAGACCCCATGTTCTCAAACTCATTGGGAACGTGGATCATCTCAGGAGACTGGGACACACCATAGACAACGAGCTGGTTGTGGATCTTATTCTGCATTCCCTGCCCCCTAGCTTCAGTCCGTTTATTATTAACTTCAACATGAACCGGATTGAGTGCACACGGGAGGAATTGATGAATATGCTCCAAACAGCCGAGCGAGAGATGGGTAAGACCAAACCCAATTATGTTCTTTTGGTCCCTGCGACCAAGAAGATAAAGAAGAAGGGTAAGGCACGTGCTAAGAGCAGTGCCAGAGGTCCTACAAAGCACTGAAAAAAAAGGCGAAGAAGTCAAAGGACCAGAGGTGTTTTCACTGTGGCGAGTAGGGTCACTGGAGAAGGGACTGCAAGCAGCTTCAGAATGAGGAGAAGAAAGGCTTAGCCTTAACTTCTAGCTCAGGTATCTATGTTACAGAAGTCAATCTTTCTACTTCTATGTCATGGGTATTGGATACCGCATGTGGAGCTCATATTGTACAAATATGCAGGGGCTCAAGAAAAGTAGATCGGTGCGGCTTGGAGAGATTGACCTATGCGTTAGAAACGGGGCACAGGTTGCTACTGTTGCTGTAGGCGTTTTGACTCTCTCCTTGCCTTCTGGACTTCAATTAGAACTAGATAATTTCTTTTGTGTACCTTCACTTACTAAGAACATTGTATCCATTCCTTGCTTAGCAAGAAAAGGATTTAAATTTGAAATAAATAAGAACTCTTGTTCTTTTTCATTTGCAAATATGTTCTATGAGAAGGGCACTTTGTGCAATGGTCTATATATCTTGGATATGGAAAGTTCTATTTGTAACATAAGTAATAAAAGGACCAAACTGAGTGGTTCAGTTGGTGCTTTCCTATGGCACTGTCGATTAGCTCATATAAACAAGAATCGCATCCAACAACTCCATGCAAATGGATTGTTAGATTCAAGTTCCTTGGAGGAATTTGATACTTGTGAACCTTGTTTATTAGGGAAAATGACAAAGGCTCCCTTCACCAAGATTGGTGAGAGGGCAGAAGGTTTATTAGATCTCATACATACTGATGTGTGTGGGCCCTTCAATAAACAAGCCAGAGGAGGGTATAACTACTTCATTACCTTCACTGATGACTTCAGTAGGTATGGCTATATCTACTTAATGAGACATAAATCTGAATCCTTTGAGAAATTCAAGGAGTTCAAGAATGAAGTAGAGAACCAGCTTGGAAGATCCATTAAAGCTCTTCGATCAGATCGAGGTGGAGAATACCTGAGCGGTGAGTTCTTTGACTATCTGAGAGAGTGTGGGATCATATCCCAACTCACTCCTCCTGGAACACCTCAATGGAATGGTGTGTCTGAAAGGAGAAATCGAACTCTATTGGATATGGTTCGATCTATGATGAGTCATGCAACTTTACCTTCATCATTCTGGGGGCATGCACTAGAAACAGCTTCTCTGATACTGAATAATGTTCCATCTAAGAGTGTCTCCAAAATACCATACGAGATGTGGAGTGGGAGACGCCCTAATCTCACTTTTATCAAGATCTGGGGATGTGAGGCTTATGTCAAACGTCAGGATTCTAGTAAGCTAGAACCTAGATCTGATAAGTGTGTGTTTGTGGGGTATCCTAAGGAAACTAAAGGATACTACTTCTATGTCCCAACCGAGAACAAAGTTTTTGTTGCTCGGGGTGCTGTCTTTCTAGAGAAAGAATTTCTTATGAAAAAAGTTAGTGGGAGGAAGTTTGACTTGGATGAGGTCCAAGTGCAAACACAAGACAAGGAGATGGAATCTGAGCCACCTGCACCGGGTGCTAGGCAACCTGAGGCTCAGACACAGGTCCCGCGTAGGTCTGGGAGAATTCGTCGTGCACCTGAAAGGTATGGGTCGCTGCCGACCCAACATGATGGGATCTTCATCATTGAAGATGAACCCAGAACCTATGATGAGGCGGTCAGTGGACCGGACTCCGAGAGATGGCTTGACGCCATCTGATCCGAGATGGATTCCATGTCAGCTAACCAAGTCTGGGATTTGGTTGAGCTGCCTGATGGGGTAAAACCCATAGGGTGTAAATGGGTCTTCAAGAGGAAGACAGACATGGATGGCAAAATAGTTACCTATAAAGGTAGACTAGTGGCTAAAGGATTTAAACAAGTCCACGGGGTGGACTATGATGAAACCTTCTCGCCAGTTGCCATGATTAAATCCATTCGGATTCTGCTTGCTATAGCTGCATATCATGACTATGAGATATGGCAGATAGATGTAGCGTTCCTTAACGGGAAGCTGACTGAGGATGTGTATATGTCACAATCTGATGGCTTCATCCATCCTGCAGAGGCTAATAAGGTCTGCAGGCTGAAGAGATCCATTTATGGATTAAAACAAGCATCTCAAAGTTGGAATCTTCGATTTGATGAAGCCGTGAGAGATTATGGCTTTATCAAGAGCGAAGATGACGCCTGTGTATATAGAAAATTCAGTGGGAGCTTGGTGATTTTTCTTGTCTTGTATGTTGATGGCATACTGCTCATCGGAAATGACATCCCTAGTCTTCAAGCTGTGAAGACATGGTTGGGGAAGTGTTTCGAGATGAAAGACTTAGGTGAGGCCGCCTATATTCTAGGCGTAAGGATCTACCGGGATAGATCCAAGAGGCTTCTGGCCCTTAGTCAAAGTACCTACATTGATAAGGTACTGGAGAGGTTCAACATGGAGCAATCCAAGAAAGGATACCTTCCAGCGAGACATGGCCTTACTCTCTCAAAGAGCCAGTGTCCTACAACACAGGCTGAGAGGGATGACATGAGTCGAATTCCTTATGCTTCGGCAGTAGGATCGATCATGTATGCAATGTTGTGTACTAGACCAGATGTGGCATATGCTGTGAGCATAACCAGCCGATACCAATCCAATCCAGGTCTGCAGCACTGTGTGGCTGTAAAGAACATCCTAAAGTATCTGAGAAGAACTAAGGATCTGTTCTTGGTCTATGGGGGACAGGAAGAGCTCAGTATGCAGGGCTATACTGACGCATCATTCCAGTCTGACCCTGACGACTTTAGATCGCAGGCCGGCTATGTGTTCAAGATAAATGGAGGCGCTGTATGTTGGAAGAGCTTCAAGCAATCCACCATAGCAGATTCTACAACCAAGGCTGAGTATGTGGCTGCTTCTGAGGCAGCCAAGGAAGCTGTTTGGATAAGGAAGTTCTTATGTGATCTTCAGGTGGTACCTAGTGCAATGGATCCCATTGAACTCTACTATGACAACAATGGAGCAATTGCACAAGCCAAGGAACCACGGTCTCATCAAAGATCCAAACACATACTCAGAAGATTTCACCTGATCAGAGAGATCATTGACAGAGGTGATGTCAAGATTAGTAGAGTACACACAGAGAACAATCT
Organism: Costus lasius; assembly: GCA_027563935.2. Taxonomy (NCBI): domain Eukaryota; kingdom Viridiplantae; phylum Streptophyta; class Magnoliopsida; order Zingiberales; family Costaceae; genus Costus; species Costus lasius. The sequence goes on along the minus strand of CM050449.1, from coordinate 31,167,909 downwards.
GGCAGACCCATTGACCAAGGCTTTGGCGCAGCAGAAGCATGATGGTCACGCTAGAGATATGGGGTTGAGATTCCTCAACTTCTAGGTCTTAATGCAAGTGGGAGATTGTTGGTGTATATGCCCTAGGACCTAGTTTTGGTCAACTTATGTACTACTTGACATTGATATTTATATATATCATTCTGGCATTGTCGTTATCATTGTTTGTCTACACCTGCGATTGTGTACTTACATGATAATGTCCCTGGACACAGATTGGATCTGTGTTCAAATAATTATCCCCAGTCGATGTACCTGAGTGGATATGGGACAGCTCTAGTACTTGTGAGACTGGTATGTGGGCTGGTTAGGCACGTGGTGCTAATGCAGACACATGGGTATATCATTGGAGGATATACTGGATAGACCCGCTATGAGGCTATGACTTGGTGTCATGAGTTATCCTCATAAGTGACAGGAGATGCATTGATCCCTTGACTTGAGGTCATTGATCATTCTATATAGCTAGGGACTTGCTTTGATACAACCCAACACCTTGCCCTAGTTGGGAGGTCATAACGGTTGTCATTGAGCATGTCACGACCCATATGAGAAGGTCAATGGACAGACATAGGATTTGCCCCTTCCTTAGGGAAGTATGATATCCATGGAGCTCCTCTATGGTTCTATGACTGAGAGTATATGGCCATACCCAGGTAAGAACCTGTTTTAGTCATAGCCATGTGATTGGATGAAAATAAGTGGTGACACACTTGTCCAATCGGATATCAGTTCGGCAAAGAGACTGTAATGCATCTGTACCTAGTTGCGATGATGGGGATGTCGATGTCGATATCCATTCCAATGACCTGGGTAGCAGCGATGCACTGCTAGGTGCCACTCACTGCTTGTGATGACCTTTGGTCAGCACTGCCAGCGTCAGAGGAACCTACAGGGTCGCACACCTTGATACTTGAGTTCTCGTATTGATCGGGAAGCCTTATGATCGAGTTATTGGATAACTCGGATCTAATTGGGAGATTTCATCAGCGCCAATGGGCCTGATGAGATGGAAGAATATTATTGGAGCCAAACTTCATTTTTGGCAGGTTGACCTGTATTTGACCATGGTTGGTCACATTTGGATTAGAGTTGCATTGGATTGGATCCAAATGCTTAATCAACCCATGTAATGGAGTTTGGGCTAGCTCATTATCCAATGAGGCCCAATAATAAGTTGTCATGAAGAGAAGAAGGGCTAGAAGGGTATAATGGGGACAAATCTTCTCCCCTAGGCGCCTATGGGCATAATGGGGAGAAGTGGCGCAATTTGCTTCATAAGGAAGCAATTGGCGCCTCCCCCTTTATCCCTTATGGTATGAATGCCAATATGGCATTGCTTGGGGCGCAAGGCAAGGCCTTGGCGCACAAAGAAAGATATGGGCACAAAAGGAATGGTTGAATGAGAATTATGGAAATGTATTTGAGACTTTCCTGGTCTCAAACCTTCTCATCCTAGCCGCCCACTTGTCTTGATCCTAGCCTTTCATGAACCGCCTCTTGCCCTATAAAAGAGCACCTAGCCGAGCCCTCTGATGAGTGATCAATCCTTGAAGGCGTGAACACAAGAAGAGGGGCGAGTGCTAGGAGCAAGGGCGCATCTTCCTTCTTCCATAGCCGAGAGTTTCTCCTTCCTTTCCTCTTGGCGGCTTGGGTTGTTTCCTTCCTCTCTTTGCGCATCCTTTCCTCTTGGTGGCGCAAGTGAAGTGGAGCATCTCCCTAAGGCTTTGATCTTCTTCCCGAGGCTAGCACCGGGCGTGGAAGAAGAGAACTCAAGAGATCTGTGTGTGTGAGACTGCAGAGGGCGCACACTTGGGCGCCTACATCGGCATCACTCCAAATTACTCTTAAGGTATTTCCTAACTCATCGTGTCGACCCTCTTGCTTGCGATCTTCACTGGGTTTTTGGGACCGGCCTGTTTCGGGGACATTCTTCCGCTGCGTAATATGTATGTCTATGACTCTGAAAATTGTAAAATGTCCCTGGGGTTTCCCAACAGTCACTAGGCGAGGCGCTGGTGTCGGCGATGGCCGGCGTCGGCGTTGCCCTAATCCAAGGACGATGGCTAGCGAATGAGGGCAAGGGCTGTCGTCGGCGAGGCGCTGACGTCGGAAGGGATGAACTTGGTGACGCAAGGCAATGGCATCGAGTTAGGGCAAGAATCGGGATGGATCGAAAACGAGGGCAAGCGACGTGTTAATTCGGACGAACGGCTTATCTTTTCATCAGCCGTTGGAAAATCATCTCCACCACGTGTCAAGCATTCAGAGGGGTTCGCTCGGATGCAAATAAGCGACCCCTTCGCTTAAAAAACACACTATCACAGGCTGATGAGGGCATTGCAATGGGGCGCGTTTTCTAAGCGGATATGGTCGCGTAATTCCATCCGAACGGGTGGAAATAGGTGTGTGACACGTGGCGTCAATTACAATCGAACGGTCTGCCGTGCGTCAATTACTTCGTGATGGAGCTGGTTCGTGGCGGCATGCTCTTCACCTGCGTTGCCAAGGGATGCCTCCACGAGACCACCGCCCGCCTCCCCTCTCCACTTCTTCCTCTTCCTCCTCATCGCTTCCCCTGCCACCGCCTTCTTCTCCTCCCTATTCCCTGCCGCCGGCAACTCCCCTCGCTTCGCCGAAGCCCCTGTCTTGCGCAACGGCGACCGCTACCCCTCCCCCTCCGCCACCCCCTACAACCCCTCCTTCGTCCACACCGCCATGACCCTCGACTCCCACTACCTCCGCGGCTCCATCGCCGCCGTCTACTCCATCCTCAAGCATGCCGCCTGCCCCCGACGCTGTCTTCTTCCACTTCGTCGCCCCCGCCGGCGGGCACCACGGCCTCCCTGAAACCCTCGCCTCCATCAACCCGTCTTCCCCTCCCTTCGCTTCAAGGTCTATCCCTTCCAAGAAGACCTCGTCACTGGCCTCATCTCCTCCTCCGTCCGCCAGGCCCTTGAGAACCCCCTCAACTACACCCACGCCTACATCTCCAATCTACTCCCCTCCTCCGTCCACCGCATCGTCTACCTCGACTCCGACATCCCTCCTGGGCTAACTGTAAGCAGGGCAGGGCGTTGATCCCCATTAGCCGTGCGATCATGCTCATGGATCTCCGTTGCTCCTCTGCCATTTCTGATGCGTCAGATTTGTCTCTGCAGGAAACTGAGAGGGTCATCCAGATCTCTCGCTGGCGGAGCTCGCCTTTCGCGCAGACCACAGCTCGGCTATCGAGAGACAGCCTTGCAATATCCTGGAACCACCAAGAGATCCTCGCGCCATCTAGTGGTGTACAGATGCAGATGGTAGATGGTCTCGGGAAGGACAACAAGTATGCTAGGGGGTGCGCACCAGCATCTCTGCTTCGCCTTCCCCAAGCTTGGCGGTGATACGCTCTGCAAGTGCACAGATTTATCAAAGTAATAAAAAGATTATCGTTTCCAACGAGGATCAGGTGGTCAAGTACCAAATACATGGTTGATCTATATCTAGATGAATCAAATCGTGGTTTTTGTTTTGTTTGGAAACTTTAAAGTGCGAAAAGAAGCAGGTATAGCATTTTGGGTAAAAATCAATATGGAGAAAATCGGGATTCGGGGTTTCACCATGCTGACAATTATGAATTTAATAAGAATAAAATCTTTGAACAGAAAATTATAGCGTTGAAAGGGATTTTTTCTAAGGTATAAATTACCTTCTCTCGAAGCGTAATCCGGTATCTAACTACGCTAACTCCCTACTCTCGTGACAGTTAACGTAATTAGACCCATTAAGTTCTATGAAAAACCATGTGAATCCTTCAAACGAATCCAAACTACTCTCGTGATCGGATTCGTAGGTTTGAAAAGAATAGATGTGACGTTGCGATTCACCTCTCGGTCCTTCTCGCAATGACTAAGACGTAAAATTACTTAATCAGGGTAATTTATGGAATAAACACAATTCTAATCAAATCAACTCAATAATATTCCTAGCAAATATTTATATAAAAGATGTAATTCATAAATCAATCAACGAGTTACTTCCCAAATTCCAAAATAATGTTTACACGTTCATGTTCAAAGCAAACAGCATGTTCATCGATGAATTTAATATCTAATCTCTCTAAAATAATGCAAAGAGATATTAGGAAAGTAATTAGAACTCTTCCCCTTGATCCGGTGATGAAGATGAAGCATCAAAACCCCTCCTTTGCGTGATCTCTCGCCAAAATTTTACCCTAAAACTGATTTTCGCCACCGCCGCTACAGCCATTCGTTTTTGTGTCTCGAAGCCCCCGAAACCCTTCCAAAATCCTTCCTTTTATAGTCTAATCAGTATAGAACCCATCTAGGAAGGTTTCTGGAGGGTTTGGTTGAATTTTGGTTCGATATGGGTTCGAATCGAGTGAAAAACCAAAAGGGCGGACTTTTTTATGACCCGTAATAAGTTTACGGCTGCGGCCGTAATTCTTTCTGTGTGTATAGCCCTTTGTACACAAAAAGTTTCACGGACCGTCATGGATTCACGGCTTCACCCGTGAAAGTTTCTATGAGCTTTTTTAACTTAGCCATTTTACGCCCGTTCAAATGCCAAAATTACAGTCAACCCCAGAATTATGGCCAAGGCCATGAAAGTTGCGTTCTTCACTATTTTCGCTCTAAATTTGACGTGTAAGCTCGTAATCTCCTCGGGAATCGTATTATGGCTTCAAATCTCTCAAAATCCATTATTTTTGAGCCATTTTACCTATATTTTCATAAAAACAAAGAAAAGTGAAAATTCTGTACCAAGTGAAGTAAAAACATTAAAAATTGCATAAAATCATTCAATTAAGCCCAAAATATCATGTAAAATATAGGCAAAAACATGATGTAAATGCAACTCATCAAAATACCCTAGACTTAAAAATTTTGCTTGTCCTCAAGCAATACCTCGATATGTATAAAGAATGTAGAGATAAGGATTTCTCAACTATTTTTGCCCCTAATAATATCCTTAGTCCACAAATTAAGTAATCAATCTTTCAAACTCAAGTAATTCAAGAAAAGTCATAATAGAAATAAACTCTCAAAAGGTTACAATCCAAGAAAGATAAAATTCACAATTCATATCATAGTATTCATTTTTCACATACTAAATATCAAATACCTTCAATTTACTAAATCAATCTTACTTAATAGACAAAAATTTATTTCAAGAATCTTGGTGATGTTAAAAATAAGAGATTTTTAAAGCAATTTGGTTTTTAAACTGTCATATGCTATTTACCGTTAGCATCATAACATTGTTTAAAGTATACCACAAAGTAGTATAATTTAACTCATAGTCTCAATGATAAAAGTCAGCGGAGTTGTCCAGTTAACCTACAGCTTTCTCTTTTTCTCCTTTTTTTTATTATTAGAATTCAACTCATGTTTTATGTACCACTGCCAATTTTTCGCAGTGCCAGATAGAGGAGTCTTTTCTTTTCTTTTCTTTTTTTTTTTCAATCAAATCTGTATAGAGAAAGCCGGCCAGTGTTAACTTATGACCTTAGATCATGCAACCAAAGGAGTTGGAGCAAATCTCAATTTAAAGATATATCACCAATTTTCTATTCATAAAAATTTCCATCAAGCATAAATAGATAAATTAAACTTCAAGTATAAAGATACTATGCACGTGTTGTACGAACATATAACAATTCACATATATATTTTATCAATACTAGAATTGAATTTACTCAACAATCTAAGTCTATATGAAATTTTAAAAATTCCCATAGTCATCAAATCAATCACTCAATATGTTTCTTAAGTTTAAAATTAAGGATTAAACAAATTTAATTATTCCTTAACAATTATAAACATTCAAAATACATATTTATAAAGCTTTGAAGAAAAGCAAAATACATGAGGACACCTTAGACTTAAATTGTTGCATATATATAAGCATTAAAATCGATGAATGATAGATTTCGGAAAAATTTTGCAAAAGTTCCCTTTATAATATGAGCGAAATCCTGTGCAGTTATATCTGAATATGCAAACATGACTCATAAAAATCTAGAAATTGTATTACATCATTGATATTAACAATTTACACAGTAAACAAGTTTCAAACATCAAATACTGTCATGTTTCATCATCTAAATCACATTAACCATACTCACAAAGAAAATGTTGTCATCACTGTCAGTACATGATTCACAGCTGCACCCGTGATGGTCTCGTTAATCACTTTTCTCTCATATAAAAATTCTCCAAAAATTCCTACAAATAAAACAACTTATCAAAAGATTTTTCATCAATAAAAATTCATCAATACATGCTGCAAAAATTCCTAAAAATTTAAATAAAATCAAAAACCAAAAACTAAGAATGCAAAAATTAATAAAATTCAAAAACTTTGGGCTGCCTCCCAAAAGCGCTTGTTTAAGGTCATTAGCTTGACCAATGCTTCATGTCATGGTGGAGTTGGTGAATCTGTGCCATAGTAGAGAGCATATAGTCTTCTGCTTTTTCTTCGTCTCATGAGTATGCCCACCAAAGTATATATCCAGTGAAATAGGTGGATCAATGTTGCAGTGTCCAGTACATGCATACAAAAACAAGAGTCAAAATCATGCAAAGAATAATCAATAATTTTCCTATATTTATCCAAGAGTAATATCATGCATTCTTCCTTTAGATTTATATTAGCAATTGGAAGAAGATTAGAATTAAAATCAAAGAATTCATACCCTGGAAGAAAACTGAAATTAATATCAAAAAAATTCATGCCTTAAATTGCTCAAGAAATTTTCAAACTTCAAATTTGGTTTTTCTCTTACCTCAATGTCAATTTGATGAAGAATCTCATGTGTTATCATCTTTTGGGTATATGTGGTTGGATTTGCATCAAATAATAATTCAGCCACCTCATCATTATTCCCTTTATCATCTCTTTCATCATCTGTCATGCAAATTTCTAATGAATTTTTCTGGAGACAAGGGATTGATAGTTCACAAGGTAGTGGTGGTAGAATATGTTCAAGATCCTCTTCCTCATCTTTTTCCTCAGTTTCTTTCTCTTCAATGGGTTGTTCCATCCTAACACAATCAAATTCACCCTCATCTATTTGGTTATTTCATATTTGTGGCTCCTCAAATTCTTTATCCTTCTTTTCACAAGACTCAAAAAATTTGAATTTCTCTTCAAACATGTCCCAAGTATTTGTGATACAAGGCAATTCATTATGTGAGAGGGGACTAGATCATCAAAATTTTCAAAATTATCAAAATTTGAAGAAGGTAAATCATAATTTGTGACTGGAGTCATGACTAATGATTGTTCCAACTCTATAAAATTCTCAGATTTATCCTGGATTCCATCCTCTATGTCATTTTTATCAGTGCCATAAATTATAGTATGAATTGTCTCACTTTGTTTGTCCATAACAGCTATATAGTTTTCAAGCAAGATTTCTAAGTTGGATTTTTGAGGTTCACTAAAATCTAATTGTGGAATAAATGTTAGGTCGTTTTGATAAAACAAGTTTTCATGATTCTCCCAACTTGGGTTATAGGTATTAGGGCATAAGTTAAAACATGGAGGAATCCCTAATTAACATTCAGTAAAATCATGCCTATGAAATCCACAAATATCACAAATAACATATTTCAACTTATAACATTGCATGTTTACAAATTCAGTATGTTGAATATAAGAATTTACCTTTTCTAAAAGTGATTCTAATACATCTGTGTCATAATTTCTTGTCATTATCAGTGGCACATACCCCTGATTTGACCATTGACATTGGTTAAACATCATCTTTGCAATAAAATTCAGAAATATAAAATGTAAAACAGGAATGCAAAACAAAGCTTAAAATATGTAGTCAAGTGATTTTTGAGTTCTCCTATTCATACAACGTGTTAATCCAAAGAGAGAAAAATAAAATAAACTAACTAAAAAAAATACGAAAAACAAACAAAACAAGAAAAACAAAAACAAAAAATAAAAATAAAAAATAAAACAAAACTAAAAATAAATAAAAAAATGTCTAGTCTATAAATCTCATGATTAAATTGATATTGACTGGCCTGATCCCCGGCAACGATGCCAAAAACATGATACGCTCCGCAAGTGCATGTATTCATCGAAGTAATAAAAAGATTATCATTCCCAATGAGGATCAGGTGGTCAAGTACCGATTACACGGTTGATCTATATCTAGACGAATCAAATCGTGGTTTTTGTTTTGTTTGGAAACTTCAAAGTGCGAAAAGAAGTAGATATAGCGTTTTGGGTAAAAACCAATATGGAGAAAATCTGGATTTGGGGTTTCACCACGCTGACAATTATGAATTTAATAAGAATAAAATCTTTGAATAGAAAATTATAATGTTGAAAGGGATTTTTCCTAAGGTACAGATTACCTTCTCTGTAAGCGTAATCCGGTATCTAACTACGCTAACTCCCTATTCTCGTGACAGTTAACGTAATTAGACCCATTAAGTTCTATGAAAAACCATGTGAATCCTTCAAATGAATCTAAACTACTCTCATAATCGGATTCGTAGGTTTGAAAACAATAGATTTGATGTTGCGATTCGCCTTTCGGTCCTTCTCGCAACGACTAAGATGTAAAATTACTTGATCAGGGTAATTTACAGAATAAACACAAATCTAATCAAATCAACTCAATAATATTCCTAGCAAAGATTCATATAAAAGATGTAATTCATAAATCAATCAACGGGTTACTTCCCAAATCCCAAAATAATGTTTACACGTTCATGTTCAAAGCAAACAGCATGTTCATCGATGAATTTAATATCTAATCTCTCTAAAATAATGCAAAGAGATATTAGGAAAGTAATTAGAACTCTTCCCCTTGATCCGGTGATGAAGATGAAGTATCAAAACCCCTCCTTTGCGTGATCTCTCGCCGAAATTTTGCCCTAAAACTGATTTTCGCCACCGCCGCTACAGCCATTCGTTTTTGTGTCTCGAAGCCCCCGAAACCCTTCCAAAATCCTTCCTTTTATAGTCTAATCAGTATAGAACCCATCTAGGAAGGTTTCTGGAGGGTTTGGTTGAATTTTGGTTCGATATGGGTTCGAATCGAGTGAAAAACCAAAAGGGCGGACTTTTTTATGGCCCGTAATAAGTTTACGGCTGCGGCCGTAATTCTTTCTGTGTGTATAGCCCTTTGTACACAAAAAGTTTCACGGACCGTCATGGATTCACGGCTTCACCCGTGAAAGTTTCTATGAGCTTTTTTAACTTAGCCGTTTTACGCCCGTTCGAATGCCAAAATTACAGTCAACCCCAGAATTATGGCCAAGGCCATGAAAGTTGCGTTCTTCACTATTTTCGCTCTAAATTTGACGTGTAAGCTCGTAATCTCCTCGGGAATCGTATTATGGCTTCAAATCTCTCAAAATCCATTATTTTTGAGCCATTTTACCTATATTTTCATAAAAACAAAGAAAAGTGAAGATTCTGTACCAAGTGAAGTAAAAACATTAAAAATTGCATAAAATCATTCAATTAAGCCCAAAATATCATGTAAAATATAGGCAAAAACATGATGTAAATGCAACTCATTAGGCGGCGAAGCCATGAAAGGCGGTGCGGTAGCTGTAAACGATCCTCCCAGCCGGGTCATCTTCCGACGAGGTAGAAGTGGCAGCGGCAAACCTGATGGCGGAGGCGTACCACTCAAGGTGGGCGGCGAAGGCGGCGGGCTTATCGAATTCGGCCATGTAGACGATGTAGGTCTAGGGGGGAGGGACGAGTAGTGAGAGAGGGCGAGGTGGAGAGCGAGGAGGAAGAGGAGGCAGGGGAGGGGGGTTTGGTTGCGGGACGCCATGGCAGTGAAGCAGTTGCCGGAGAACAAGGGCATGCCGGTAGGGGAAGACCGAAGCCGGCACACCCTTGTTCTCTAGCGACTGGAGCTCTGGCGGACCAAACGCAGGCTACGTTCGTACGACGTTGCGCGTGAAGACGAAGGGAGAAAATTTCTTAGGCAGCTGCCAGCTGCTTAAAAACTTAAGCAGGTTTAATAATTTCTAGTTAAAAAAGATATTTTTTTGAAAAACATTATGAAGAAATAATCTACTTGTTCTAAGCTATCCAATGGTATCAATATTATGGTAAAAAAATTTATCAACGATGAGAAATTAACATTTTAAATATCATAGAAAAAATTTCTAATTACTGTAGCAAATTTTTTCTATGATATTTGAAATGTTAATTTCTCATCATGGATGAATTTTTTTTATCATAATATTGATACCATTGGATAGCTTAGAACACGTAGATTATTTCTTCATAATTTTTTTTCAAAAAAAAAATATTTTTTAACTGAAAATTATTAAACCTGCTTAAGTTTTTAAGCAGTCGGCGGTTGCCTAAGAAATTTTCTCAGACGAAGGCAGATGTGGGCCGGATGTTTCGAACGTGTTGGATTGGCATTCGAAACAATGTACTGTCGAGTCAACCATTGAATTTATTTTTAGCCACGTGTCGTACATCTAAAGTGCTTCGTTCGAATGAAATTAAGCGGCCCCGTCCGCTTAGAAAATGCACCCATTGCAATGTGCGTCCATTGTGAGAGAGGCCCAATAGTCATGGCCAATGAATTAAAGAAAGATGAATGACATTGTTACTACGAGGGAAAACAAAAATAAAGAAAAATAAAATTTTAACTATGGAAAAAAATACAAGGATTTAAAAAATTATAATGTGTATCACATATTTTACAAGTGTCTTTCTCGATCTTTCTTAGTCCTTATACCTATTTCCTTGGAGAAAAAGGTGGGTAGAAAGGAATAAAAAGTAAAAAATCTTTTGTTTCCTTGGAGAAAGGAGGGAAGAAAAATAAGGGTAACTTTTTCAGGCAAAAAGCAAAGAAAGAAAACTTGCTATGTTCGCTACACTTACGGTGCTTGCTAGTTCTAACCTCAATGCTTGCTAGTGGCCGGCTCTCGCCACTTGCCTACTCTCATCCTCGCCACCCACTACTCGTCCCCGCTACCCGCTGCTCTTGCCACTTGCTTGAACCTTCTTTAAGGGATCTCTTATTATAGAGGTTGGGTTTCCATCATTGAGAAGTCTTTTTATAGACTATCTCATTTCTCTCGATATTTCTAGAATCATAATCTTTGGTCAAGCCATTAGCTTTGTTGTGTTCAGTCTTCACATAAGAAAGAGCTACAACATTTTATCAGTTAAACCATTTTATATACTTTTATCTAATTTTAATATAGTTATTTTTTTTTTTCCATAAGTATATATATAAAGCAGCAATTAGACATGAATAATTAATTAGATTTTTAATTACTCCTATCATTGAGTGAAGCCAATTAAATGAATTTTGGGCTTTAAGTTATTTTCCAAAGCCATTTTAATTTAAAAGGAGTAAGAATTTTTTATTTGCATAAATAATTTTTATTTATGAGAATTGTTATAAATATTATTAATTTATAACTTATACATATTAAAAAAAAATTTGTGATCAATGTGATCGTCATATACATCATTGTCAATATATCTATAACAAAATAACATGCCATCGATAACTGGAGCAAAATAATTCTTAAGTTAAGCAACATAATAAATTTAGTTTCATGGACGTTGACTCAAACCAAGTTATATTTCTCCCAAGGTTTGCCAACAAATATTCTACATGGTTATGAAGCCTCAAGAATAAGATTAAGGATTAACCACGTTATTTTATTTAGCATGAGTATATCATCCATACAACCACTTTTTTTTTTCTTTTTAAGAAGTCGCAAGGAGGGGACAAGGTAGGGTTTTTTCTTTTCTTTTCTTTTTTTTTTTAATGACAAGCTAGGGTTTTAACACCCTTTGTTTTCTCTAACAATCGTTGCTCCTTGGGGCGCTGTCTCCTTTCGATTTTTTTTAAGTGACAGGTATAAAGCAAAATACGACAAACAATTTAGGTCATATTTTCTTAGACGAAATTTACATAAAAAAGAAAGAAAAACACATAAAATCTGATAGCAAAAATAATCAGATTCAATGTGTTTTTTTTTTTCCTATGAATTTCATCGAAAAAAACAGGGAGGTAATGTAGAGGTGGCTCAGATGAATAAATGCTAATTTTAATCAACACAGATTTTTCAAAGTAAGAAAAATTAAAAAACAAGAATATGTGAATACATAGATATGTTGATAAAGAAGAAATAACTTTTTAATCTACAACTATATGAGAGTTTTCACCTAAGATTGTTAGCACCATGAAATAAATATAGATAAAGTTATTTCTATCTAAATTAATAAAAATTAAATAGTATAAATTGAGAACGAAAAACCTAAAGGTGCAAAGAATTCTACTATCCTTAGGGTTGTATTTCCTTGGGCGGATTCCACAGCGGATGGAAGGGAAATTGATATTTTCTCTCGTTTCTTTCAATAGATGGAAAACAAAGGAAAGAGTCCATGAAGGAAAATACTCTCATTTTCCTCCGTTTCGGCTTCCGCCCAGATCGGACGGAAACAAAAAAAATCATGCGTTGTAGTGTCAACGCCCATCATCCTTTCTCTCCCTGTTGCTAGCCCCACCCTCATCGTTCCCTCTCCCTCATCGCCAGTGCTGCCCCCTCATCCTTCCCTCTCCCTCGTCACCGACGCCGCCCTCCTCCTTCCCTCTCCCTCCTCCTTTCTCTTGTCGCCTGAGCTTGCCTCACCTCCCGTTGCCAGCTTCTTGTCTTCGCTGTGTCTCCCGTCGCTTTCCATCTCCTCTCTCTCCTGTTGCCTCGCTTTCCGTCGCTTCGCCTCCCATCACCTTGCCTCCCTCCTCCCGTCACTCGAGCTCTCCGCGTCTCCCGTCGCTCCCGCCTCTCCTCCTTCCTCCCGTCGCCCGAGCTCTCCGCATCTCCCGTCGCTCCCCGCCTCGCCTTCCTCCTCCAGTCGCCTGAGTTTGCCGCGTCTCCCGTCGCCTCTCTCTCTCGTCGCTCCCGCCTCACCTCCCTCCTCCCATCGCCTGAGCTCACCACATCTCTCGTCGCTCCCGCCTCGCCTCCCTCCTCCCGTTGCCCAAGCTCGCCACGTCTCCCATCACCTCTCTCTCTCTCGTCACTCCTGCCTAGCCTCCCTCCTCTTGTCGCCAGAGCTTGCCGCATCTCCCGTTGCTCCCGCCTCGCCTCCCTCCTCCCGTCGCTCGAGCTCGCCGCGCCTCCTGTCGTGAGCTTCCCGTTGCCTCTAGCTCTCGCCAGGCCACGCTGCCATTTTCATCTTCTTGCCAAGAAGATGATGGTGACCCACTTGGCATGGATGGCACAGAGGTAAGCTTTTTGCTACCTCCTGGAGAGCCGCCACGGCGGAGCTCTAGTGACCCGCTCGGCAGCGATGGCGGCGGCAGCTCACAACGCCCGCTTTTTCCCATTTTCACGTGCCAAGCACGTGTTATAATTTCCGTCCGTGTCTTTCCCCATTCCATAGCCCTTTCTTTTCCACCATTCTCTCCATCCGCCGTAGAAAACAAGGCCTAGGTGAAAATAGTACATTTAAAAACATAATTTTTACTACTACTCTTCCTCCTAAATTTGAATAAATCCACTGACAATAGAGTGGCTGTGCATTTTTAGTTATGAGTGTGTATTATTCATATGAACTTCTAAGGTTTATTGTCAACCGTAATCATATATATACTCTCTCATATAAAAAATTTTCTACAATGGCTAAGTGTAAAAGCTCATGAATTAACCACTTCAGAAAATTTTCGATTACTCTATAATAAAAGCACAAAAACTATCATCAAGAATGAGAGTATAGAGTTTCAACTCCATCAATTTAAATTTTATACACCATAGTATTTTATAATTTCAATTTTTTAAAGTGTTTTTTAACCCATTAATCAACTTATTATCATCACATTAAACCTCTTTGAATGGATCTCCTATCATAGAGATTGGGTTCTTATCATTAAGAGTAGAAATGACAACGAGTCGAGTAGGAGTGTGCACTAATCAGTAATTACCAATTTTACTGAAGCTATTAGTAAAATCAATTTAATAAATTCGGTAACGGTAATTTTTTTATTCAATATTTGGTAATTGTAATGGTAAAAATATTTTTGATTTGAAAATTTATCGATTTACAAAATTATTATATATAAATAATAAATATAATTAACTTTAATAAAATTATTATATATTTAAAATAAATATAATTAAATTTAATAAAATTAATACATATAAATAATAAATATAATTAGATTATTATTATAAACAAATAGATAAAGTTGCAAACTCACAATTTTTTAATAAAAAAATTATATAAATTATTTATTAGAAAAAAATAATATAAAAAATTAGTAAATTTGGTAATTTACTTGATTTTACTAATTTATCGAAGATAAAATTGGTAAATTATTGATTGATAATTCTTTATTTAGTTACGATAATGGGAAAAAAAATTTTGCTTGGTAAAATCAATAATTAAAAAAAAATCCAAAATTATCGATTACACACCACGAGGATCAGGTACCCTTGTTTTCACCCAAAACATGAACCTAACCTGATTATGAAACTTTAAACCCGAACCCGGGTTGAGAACCCAATTATATAACCCGAACCTATGTCAGGTAGAGGTGGCCATGGGCCGTGCCCGGGCCGGCCCAGGCCCGGGCCCGCCTCGGCCCGGTTCCAGGCGGGCCGTGCCTGGCACGGCCCGTTTCAAATCGTGCCGTGCCCGGCACGGCATGGCAGGAGAATCGCTGGGCCCGGCACGGCCCGCGGCCCGATTAACCGTGCCGGCCCAGGCACGGTTCGGTTGCAGCGTGAGCACGGATCCGGCCCGCGGGCTTACGTCGGCACGCGGGCCAAATACAGCCCAACGGGCCCAATGAGAGACGCGGGCCGTGTTTGGCCCGACCCGATTGTGGCCCATGGGCCAAAGATGGCCCACGGGCCAATTGTGGCCCGTGGGCCAAAGTTGGCCCACGGGCCGACTTTGGCCTGTGTGCCAAATTTAAAAAAAAAATAAATTAATTTAATAAGTAAATTATTACTTAATTAAAATATATAAAAATATAAAATATGAAAAAATAAAAAAAATTGAGAAATTGAGAATGTATATTGCACAAATTTTTAAAAAAATGTTAAAATTTTATATATTTTAGACCGGACCCATTACAGGCTGCCTACGTACCCCACTCAAAGGAGGAATCAGGTCTACGTAGTTCTCTTTTTACAACTCTTTTTACAACTCTTTCTACAACTCTTTTACAACTTTTTTTATAATTATTTATTACAACGTTTATCCATTGTTGCTTCCGCTTGCACTTCCAAGACTTTGTTCATCATCATCCGATGAAGTTGAATGACCACCTTTATCTTGAAGACGATCTTTAGCATCTAGCCAATCTTTAAGACAAATACACATTTCCACGCTTTCTTCATTCATTCGGCTTCGCTTCTCGTCCAACACCCTGCCGCCTGCACTAAAACAAGACTCCGATGCTACAGTAGACACCCGGGAGTTAGTAGATCACGTGCCATGGCAGAAACCACAGGATATGATTTTCCTTGTGATCTCCACCATGATAAAATATCAAAATTATCTATTTGTTCTTCTGTGAGTAAAGATGTATGATTATTTTCTAAAAAAAATGTTAATTCATTAAAATTACTAGATCGACTTGTTGATGTTCCTTTTCTATTTAAAATTGTGCGTATTCTTCCTGTAATATTTTTACTACTAGTAGATACATTAGTTTGAGAGGATGTTGGATTCATTGTATTTCTAAATTTTAAATTATAAATATTATACATTTCATCTAATAAGGTAGAAACTTCATTTTTTTTCTCATCTACTCCTTCAAGTTCCATATTTTTATAATATTCATCTAATAAAATATGAACACCTTCTAATTTTAATCTAGGATCCATAATTGAAGCTAAACAATATAAAGGAGATATATTTTTCCAATATTTTTTAAATTTTGTTTCCATTTTAAAAATTACTTGAAAAACATTTTCATCATGTCTATATTGAGAAAACATTTCACTAATTAAAACTAAATGTTCTAAAATTAAACATGATGTAGGATAATAAACACCAGATAAATGAGTGCTAGCATTATAAAAAATTTCTAAAATATTATGTAATAACTTTGCTTTATCCCAATCATTTTCTTCAATATTTCCATCAGGCATTCTTTCATTATAAAATAATGTAAGAGGATCCTTAAATGGAAAACATGTTGTTAGCATATCATAAGTAGAATTCCATCGTGTTTTAATATCAAGTTTAAATTTTTTATATGACAAACCATAAGATTTACATATTTGTCTAAAATCTTGATTTCTAGAAGTAGAAGAAGTAACAAATCTAACAGCATTTCTTAATTTAGTTACATGTTCATCTACTTCTCTTATTCCATCTTGAACACATAAGTTTAGAATATGGCATGCACATCGTATATGAAAAAAAGCACCATTAAATATTGGATTTAACAATCTTTTTAATTTATCAATTGCATTATCATTATTACTTGCATTATCAAAACTAATTGAAAAATTTTATTAATTATATTATATGAATGTAAAATGCTATGAAATTGTCTAACTATAGCATTTGCAGTATGAGGATATTCAAAAATTTTAAATGCAATAATTCTTTTTTGTAAAAAAAATTCACTATCTATCCAATGTGCAGTAATACACATGTATGACTGATCAGAATGATTACTGGTCCAAATATCAGATGTTAAAGAAATACAAGAAGTTAATGTAATTAAAGCTTGTAAAAGATTAGTTTTATATTCAGAAAAAATTTTTATAGCATCCCTACGCATGGTTTGTCTACTTACTTTTTTATATTTAGGTTGTAGTGATTTATGTATAAATTTTTCAAAATTTATAATTTTCTGCTAAAGAAAATGGTTGTTCATCCCAAACAATAAATTTAGCTAATTCTTTTCTAAGAGAATAATTAAAAATTTCAAAAGAACTAGAGGAAAGATTTAGAGTAGCCTGTGCACGATCGATTTGAGTTTGATGGCTTCTGATGTGGCGAGTCAAATGACCAGTTCCACCCGATGATTTGCAAGTCAAGACTTTTTTGCACTTCTTACAGCTGGCTCTTTCTTCGCCGTTAATCATCACCACATCGAAGCTCTTCCAAACGTCGCTCGTGCGTTTTCTTGAGCCCGACACAGTAGACTCGTGAGGGTTTGCACTGCATCCCTCCTCTCCCTGCATAGTGTTATTAGGCTCCAATTCAACATGATCTTGCTGATGTTGATTTGGGTCGTAAGGCGGAGGGTTGGCATCTTGATCGGGTGGCATAACAGGGATAGTACTAGTCCCTATTAGCTCCTGCTGTATTGCCTCAAGCTCCCATGGCAAAAAATCCCATGTATTGTTAAATCCCGCCATTAATTCTGCATATAATATTAAAAGTTAGCCAAAAAATTTATAAAATAAGATTAAATACTTACTAATAATAATTAAAAAATTACCTTATCACGTGTTTGAAGATCGCTTAGTAAGAACTAAGAAGTTGAGGTTTCAGCCTTCAACAACCTTAACTTAAATATAATTATGAAAAAAAATTTATATTAGAATAATTTAAATTTAAGTACAATTACATTATAAAAGACTAAAAGTAAATTAATTTACTACTTACTTGATCTTCTCCACGTGACTAGACCGAGGGAGCTTTGAAATCTTGATGGCTAATTGAAACTTTAGAAAAGAGATTAAGAAAGTATTAAGAGAGAATGAGAAAGTAATCCAAAGTTAATTGGAAACTTATGTGAAGAAATGAGAGGGTTGGGGGGTCAATTTATAGGGATGAATTGGGTGTAAATTTACATATTTATCCCCTATTTTTAATTATTAAAAGGGGCTAAAATGGTAATTTTATAACATAAAGACAATTATATCCCTAACTTTTAAATTTTTTCAAACCGTTATAGGGCTATTTGGGTAAAAACGCATGCTAAATTCAAATTTTCGAACGTTGCCGCCCAAATTATTCGTGTCGTGCCCGTGCCGGCCCGCGGGGCACGGCCCACGGGCCGCGAACCTCCGGCCCAGCACGACCCGAGCCGGGCCACGAGCCGCCCGCGGCCTGTTGACTTGGTCAACGAGCCGGGCCGTGCCCGGCCCGTGTCGTGCCGGGCCGGCCCGGCCCGTTGGCCACCTCTAATGTCAGGTATTTAAACATGTATACGTGGGTACATGATTAAATAACAAATAATTTTGTTTATTTTTAAAAATATATAAAATATAATTAATAAATTATAATAATAAATATATTTAAATAATAATTATATTATTAATATTTTATATTTTTGGTATAAAATATTCATATAATAAGTGTTTATTATTATTTTATATTTTTAGTATTAAAAATATATTTATAATTTTTTGACATTGGGTATCGGGTACCCAACCCGAACATGACCTAAACCTAATTCTTCAAGGCCACTTTCCTTCCATTTGTACCACTATGTATAGGCATTTAACTTTAGAGGAGGGGATTAAATATAACTAAGAAGCCCTTGAAGATTGCAGTTCAAGTTTACTATAAATTTTTCTTCCATGATTGAAATTTTAGTTATCTATTCATAAAATTTTTATTCTAAATTCTCATTTAATTGTGCTTATGCATTTAGTATAATTCATGAGTGGAAATAAGTCTTTTTATTCTATTTTTAATTTAAAATTAAAATTTTAAATATTTCAATCTATAAAAACTTATCGATAGTAATTATAATATTTTTGTATGTGCATTCAAATTTATCAATATAAAAAGTTATATTTTTATTTATATTATATTTATGTATTTGTATAATTATACTTCCTTATGCATAAGTCCTCAATCCGCCACTGTTTCCAAAAGAGTTGAATATTTGTCTTAGGACAGTTTGTCATCTACGAGTTCTTTCTTTCAACTTCTCATTTTATTTAATTATACATGTCATTTAATTTAGAATTATTAGAATTTAATTCTATTGATATTAGAATTTTTAGTCCAATACTTCTCGGAGACAAAGATTAAACTATAGTTCAATTTAATTAATCCAAATTGAAGAAAAATATATAATTAAATATAAATAATAATAATAATAAATATAAAAGTATTATTTTTTTTATCAAATTAACTATTTGGCATAATTGGTTTTTTTTAAAAAACATCATTGGTTATTTTGAGTTTTCTATAATGTTACATGATTTTAAAGTTTTTAAAAGTTCTATAATCTATTTTAAATAAATTAAATTATTATGAATCTACATTACCCAAATTCATGGTTCAATCAAAATTTGTACAATTCTAATTTTTAAAAATTACAAATTTTAATTTTCTAAGTAATCCAAAAAACTTCCAGTTTCGAATTTATAAATTGAAGTAACACTGAATTTTAATATTTCAATTTTTTGAAATTAACTATAATATAAGATTTTCTAAAAATTCAAAATTTTCCTATTTTGGATTTCTGAATTCAATTAATTCAGATTTCTTTTAATATTTTGAATTCTGAATATCTCATATTTAATTATTCTAATTTTTTACTTTGAATTTTCTTAAATTATTTTTATGTTAATATATTTCAATATTTTCTAAACATAAATTATTTCGAATTTTCTGAATTATTTGGAAAATAAAATATATTGAAAATTCAAAATGTAGTTCAAAATTAAATATAAATTATTTCAAATATCATATTATTGTTATTATTCAAGGCTTCTAATGATTTTTGAAATAAATATATTTCAGAATTTATGAATTAAAAATTCTAGAAAATAGTTTATTTTGAAATTAATGTAATATAAATATTATAAAATTAAAGAATTTTGAATTTTTAAAAATTATTCCAAAATTATTTTCTTTCATATTTAAAAATAAAATAATATGTATATTAAAAAAAATCAGTATTAAATAATTATTTGAGAAAATATCAACATGAGATTCTAATCCTATTTTAATGTGTGACCCATTAGGTTTTTACGACATTAACAATAACAATATAATTCTGTTATAATGTTACAAACATTGAGACTATTTGGTAAATACATTGTTACTACCTAACGGATATGAATATTGAGAACCAACATAACCTTTTTTGTGATGATATTTTGATGTAGTTTAATTTTTTTCTTCTGACCATTTAGATTGAACACAAGCCATAAAATATGTCATACTTATATAGTTTAATTATTATATTTTTTTGATTCTCAAGCAAACTAATATAATTAATACAAAAAATATGTCATATCTATTCATTTTGAGCATAAGAATAGATTTCAATCTCTCGTAATCAATAGGGATGGCAACGGGTCGGGTACCCGCATTTTTTGCACTACCCATAACCGAACCCGAATAACTACCCGATTATCTACTCGAATTTTTTCTAACACTCCTACTAAAACCCGACCCCGAATATAATTTTACTACTCGTATACTACCCGAACCCTATAAATACCTGTTTATTTAGTACTAGTGTCATATTTTTAAAAAAATTAATAAATCAGTAATAATAACAAGTATAAATAGATATTAATTAAGAAAAAAAAACCCTAATATAATCTTCTCTCTCTTCCGGTGCGTGCGATGCGATTTTGCCCGACGCTGCTCGCCGATTTCCCTCTCCCTCTTTCGATCCTTGTTCCAGGGATAATCAAAGCCGGTGGTGACCCTGGAAGACCTGCGTCGGCCTTCCTTCCCTCTTTCCGGCGGCGATTGGCTGCAGGCGGCGGCATTCGGCTAGCTCAACGATGAGCATGCAGGCGGGGTGAATCTCGTCGTAGCAGCGACGAACGGCGGCGGCGACGACCTCCTTCCTTCCTCCCTTCTTCCTCAGCGTCCCAAGCTCTTTCCTTGGCCGGCGGCGGTGCTTTCTGATGAGCAGAAGGGGAAAGCGTCCCAGGCTCTTTCCTCCCACAAGCTGGCGGTTGGCTTGGCGAGGGGAAAGAGAGGGTCGATGCGTCACACGGAGAACGGGAGAAGTGAGAACAGAACGAACGGATTTAAACTTCAAAAAACATTAGGGTTAAAAAAATAAAAATTAAATTATATATATATATAAATCAACCCCGGACCGGCATTTATCCGTTGCCTTAGGGTTGTCCGGCGGAACACCGGAGCGCAGACTTCCTAGGGTTTCCGTCTAATTTTCCTCCCCAAATCCCGCTTAGTAAGCAAACTATTCATTAACTTGGTGAGCCGATTTGCAACGTGGCCCAATATATTAAAATTCTTAAGCCCAAGTTAACAATAGTAAGCCCACTAAGCCTTATATGTCATATAATGGTCCCTTCCACATCCAATGTGGGACTAAACTTGAGTCTGGGCCACCATCCGGCCCACTGGGTTAGGCCTATTGGGCTCTGAGCTGAACCGGGTGAACCCGGGCCTAACAATTCTTCCCCACCTGATTTGAACATCGTCCTCGATGTTCGATGCGCGCTGAACACTGGCTCTCCAATGTTGATGTCCTCTATCTCTTGTCTTCAGTTTGATGATGATTGTTTGCTGCACCATGCTGCATGGAATTGACGCCCCCTTGGCTTGACACAACTAAGCCGCATATTCACCCCCTGGTGCTCTGCCTGACCTTCTGTGTCCCAGCCGTCTCGCCATAGTGCTCCCGCCGAACTGAATGCAAACAGGGTCACGTCCGTAGCGCATCTCCCCAGATGCTCCGCTCAACCTGTGGCCATTGAGTTCACGGTCTAACGCACTACATCATCATGCTTACAGCAACCTCCATCGTCAAACTCTGTCAAGGATAATCTTGGACCTGTGGGTCATGGGTCCACAGCAATCTTGTCGTTAGTTACAATCACTCAGCTCTTACAGAGCTCTCCCTCGATTGCCCCTGACATCGGCATTGACGCCCCTGGCGCCGGCATCAACGCTCTTAGACGTTGGCATCAACGCCCCCTGGTGTTGGATCAGGGCCCCTGCCCTGGAAGGACGACACTCCTTGTCGCCAGTGGTGATGGTGCTGCCTCTCGGATCTTTCTGATTCACCATCATCGCTGAATCTTTTTTACCTCTGATACCTTTGTCAGGCCCCGGTCGGATCAACCCCGGACCGGCATTTATTCGTTGCCTTAGGGTTGTCCAGCGGAACACCGGAGCGCAGACTTCCTAGGGTTTCCGGCTAATTTTTCTCCCCAAATCCCGCTTAGTAAGCAAACTATTCATTAACTTAGTGAGCCGATTTGCAACGTGGCCCAATATATTAAAATGCTTAAGCCCAAGTTAACAATAGTAATCCCACTAGGCCTTATATGTCATATAATGGTCCCTCCCACATCCAATATGGGACTAAACTTGAGTCTGGGCCACCATCCGGCTCATTGGGTTAGGCCTACTAGGCTCTGAGCTAAACCGGGTGAACCCGGGCCTAACACTTAGTAATCAATGGGCCTAGCACACCAACACTTTGATTATATATATGAGACAAATCCTATCTTCATCAATTATGTTTCTCTCTATAGTTCATAATATTTTCTATATGATAATTAATTATTTATAATATTTTTCTATATCAAAATTTATAAATAGTCACGTAGGAATTTAAGTGACTTCAAATCAAAGGCTCACATCTACTATTATCATTATGAATACTTATAACATTTTATGTAACAACCTATATAGCATTCTTATGACAATTTTGTTCAACACATTATTTTTAAACATGTACCAT
This sequence comes from Costus lasius, assembly GCA_027563935.2. Lineage (NCBI taxonomy): Eukaryota > Viridiplantae > Streptophyta > Magnoliopsida > Zingiberales > Costaceae > Costus > Costus lasius. The sequence continues at coordinate 31,145,225 of CM050449.1, read as the reverse complement.
ATGTTTAAGTTGATATGTCATATCATGATAACTTATTGTCATTCGTCTCAACATATTATTGTCATCTCTATTGTTAAAAATAATTATATTATTTTAAGGACATCACTGTAATTACTTATATTGCATGGATATCAAGTAAATATATCAATGATAATTAGAGGTGTTAAAAAAATTGTTAAATTGTTGAACGGGTGGTTAACTAATTGAATCAAACTATAAATATAATTAACTAAACGTAACGATGTATCGATAGTTTTTTTTTCTATATTTTTATTAATTTATAGTCGGTCAAACCAATGGTGAACTAAGTGAAATTTTTATATATTAAAATTTTATAAAATTAATTCATAATTTAATAATGACCAGGCATTCGGCTTGCCTTGTTGTCATGGGCCCAGCAATGTTGGGTGCCATGTGCGGCTGAGCCTGGGTGACTAAGTGGGTGGACCGAGCATTGGGCCCCTGGCTTGTTTGTCGTCGTGTTGCTTGGGCCCTTGTGTAGTTGCGCTCGCTGCGTATCTCTAATCCTAAAGCTATTATTACTCCCTATCAGGTTACCAGTTGCTCGTTGTCGGTAGTTGCTCGAATCTAATTTACTGCATTGTCAACTTTCATAACTTTTTAAGTTTTTAAATGATTTGATTTGTTGTTTCAAATGTAAATTATCATGTATGCATGATATACATTATTGGTTAACAAAAAAGTAGTTGATGATTAATTATATTGATTTATTAGCACGTTAATTGGTGCAATTGGTTTAAAAATAATTTCAAATTTCCTTGAACCAATAGGTTTGCTTTGGTTCATAAAAAGGCGATAATGTATTTATTAAAATATATACTAAAACTATGATGCAATGATTGATTTTCATGGCATATTAGGTGGATGAAGATTTAGGGGAAGGGAACATTAATATTTTTGGACATCAATTTCAAATCAAGTAGCAATATACATAACCTGCTGGCATTGTTTTGCATTATAGTAACCTAATTATGAAATGAACTAAGCAAACAAATGAATGTACAAGGTGATCATCCATGGCCGCGAAAGTTTCAAAAACTACAGCTCTTGTTAGATGGATAATCAAATTGTTCACTGCAGCAATCAAGTTGAATGGGGGAGATGGAACTCTCACAGCATGGCCTCAAACACCTCCTCATGGAAAGATGAACCTAATGAACCCGAGTAGTTTGATGAATCAGCAATGGGGTTCTCCATCTCTTGTTCGATCAAAATTTCTTGTTTGCAGCAACCGATACTGCAGAAAGCTTTCTCAACCCTGAAAAACAGCAAAGAACTCTTAGTAACTTCATATGCTTAGTGTGCATGTCATAACAATCGAGCTAAATTGCCATAGGCCAAGAGTTTGATTCTTATTTCTGGCATCTTATGGGCACTCTAGTTCTTTGTAATAATCTTAAACAAACCACCATTGAAGCATATGAATGATGTGAACAATAACACAGGCAAGAAAGAAATTTTAGTGCTTGAAATCATCTCAAGGCTGACCTATAGATATTATTCCCCTGTTCCAGCTTCTTCTTGCAGGAGAAACAAAAGCTGATTAGGTCATCGGAGGAGGTTGAGGGTAGAGAATCATCAAAAGGCTTCACAGACAATTGTAGCTCTTTTCTGTGCTTGTTCTTAATATCTTGTGACGGAAAGTTGTGGCCTTCGAGAATGCGATCTCCAAAAATGTGCGTTGTTTTCGGGTTGGGGCCATGGGATATAATGCAAGTGTAATCCTCTGATTGTTCGATTTCACTTGCAGAAAGCAATCCAAGAGATGAGTCAATAGATACAGGGAGCGACGCAGAAAATTTGTCAAAATAGCTACCCCCTTGGACTAAATTGTAAGAATCTGACATTGAACTCATTGACTCTGATATAAAAACTTGAGAATCTAGCTTCGGATTGCAGGAGCATCTACTAACCTCGCCTGAAAATGATCTGAGTAAACCAAAATCTGTAATTTCCATCTGATTTAGTTTGGATTGTGCGTACATCCTTGAGTCAACTACTTGGGGTTTATAAATCCCGTAGTCTTTTGGCAAGGATTTGGGGGCTGCACAAGTGGAGTCACCCGTCAATCCAACAAGGTGAGATTTGGGGCTTGAGATGTTCTTCCTCATCTTTTGACCAAATAGTATGTTCTTGCGCTCTGAGAGTTGCAACAACTTCCCATCAGGTTTATGCTCATCATTAAGAATGTCAACCAAGCTCAGACCTATCTTGCCGCATTCCCAGCACTTGGGCTTCCCATTATTGACAAATCTAGGAGGAGAAATAAAATGGTTGCTCAGATTGGAGAAACCCTTGTAGTCTAAGGGAGATGTAGGGCTCCTAACTACATCTGTATCCGATAAGCCCCTGACGCTGAATCCCACAAATAGACCAGGAAGATTAAAAAGTGAGTTTTTCCTGGTCTTATGCATCCTCACATTAGAGGAGAAGCAATAATCAGATATCTGCTGCACTTTGATCTCATCTTTCGGGACCTTGTCCATGGCCTGTAGCATATATTGGGTGCCTTTCTCCAAAAATTTACAGGATCTTCAGTAATGAATAAATAAATAAAAAGTAAAAGGTTTTTGAAGATAGATATTGATCCTCATTTCACTGAATAACCAGGAAAAAAAACCCCAATTGTTTTTATCAAGCAAATTGGAAGCTCAGTGAACAATATACTGAAAGGTTCGAAAGATGGATTTTGAAACAGAAAAACGTAATCATCTGAGCAAATAGAAAGATGTAATCACATCCTCCGATATCAGCATCACAGATTTAAGAGATGGCCATTAACGGGAGAAATGCAGGTAGGATTAGGCACATAAAAAAATGCAACTTGATGATTGAAGGGCCAGAAACAACAGAAGAAAAAGAAAGAAGATTGTGCTGAATAAAAGGATTTCTGCAAGAATCGGGAACAAGCGAAAAAAATAAATCTATTTGCGCAAATTCAACATACAAAAATGCTCTGGAAGATTCATAAACCACGGAACAAACTTTAAAAAAAAAAAAAGAAAAAAAGAAAAAAGAGCATGCTTTGATGGACATCTAAAAGGCCAAATGAGCTGAAAATTCCAAATCCGGGGGACAAAACCGCTACCTTCTCCTCCTCTGAATTTGCTCAATGAGCTGAAGAGTGAACGGCTGCTGCTCAAGATGCAATACGGAAAATAAGAGCTGCAGAGGTATGAATAATGATCATAATAGTAGTAGTAGCTTGGTGAGACTTATCATTACAAGTGTTTGCCTTTTCTTCGGTTGTCTGCATGTACCAAAATCAAAGCTTCCTCTGCTTGATTCTTTTACTGCGTACTAAATACTAATGGCGCATTAACTTGCCGTTTAATGCGTCATAAAAAAAATGCAGGATTTGCCTGGCACCTGCTCGGCTATGCCTTGTCCGGCAGGGTTCAGCTTCTACACTGGCACAAAATAATTCTACCGCCACTGCACAAGGACTAGGAAAAGCTGAACCCTGTCGACGGCTTATTCAGCAAAGTTTGCAGTCTTTAACAAAATGAAATTAAAAAAATATATATATAGCAAGATGCTGGGCACAAGAGGTTTGGAAAGGGAATCTTTGCTGTTGGTTGAACAGGGAGAGGGAGGAAAGGAAATGAGGGGGTGTCCACTGTCCACTGTCCACTGTCCACTTTGAAAGATGAATGATGGCCCAAGGTGACAAAACTGAGCCAGTGGGGGCCTCTCTACATCATCGTTTTGTTTTGTTTTTTGAGCCATAAAATTACTGCTAGATTCTCATGTTAGATTAGCATGGTAAAATGCAAACTTTTTTTGTTTTTAGCAAAATATAGTTTTTGCTTTTCACGATTTTGTACTACAAGGAATCTAACGCTATATTATGATTTATATATATTTTGTCTTTTCAATTCGTCTTACTTATATGACTCATGATAGTTACAATATTAGATCAGATCATAAACTCCATTCCTCTAAAAAGAGGCATAAGCACAATCCACATATGAAATCCCTACTTACTTTATTCGAGTGAGATTATGTCATATCAAATCAAATCAGACTATTCATGAAAGCATTCCAAAATAATCCAACATAAATTTTAATTGATTATTACGCATCTCCTGCACTACTTTGATTGTCAAGGACTTAGCCTTCTTTTTGGTCATAGTCCTTAACTTGTGGGGTCATCAAGTTAGTCATTTCAGAAAAATAATCACGAGTTATTATTAGCATTATATACAATGCTAGACCATATTCATGAATCTTATACGAGTTATTATTAGCATTATATACAACATAAATCTTATATATCATATTCATGAATCATGATCAAGTTCAATCTAGACCATATTCGTAGTTGCATTCATAATTCTTAAAGTTAACTATAGCTCTGAAACTAAATACGTTATAACATCTTCAACTTACATCAAAGTACAAAATAACACATGATACCAAAAACCTATGAATAGAAGCAATAAAATGTTAACCAACTATTACAATGATATTATTATTGTTTTATATTAAGGTGCCCCAAATCAAAAAATTGAAAATAATAACAAATCTAAAAATTTTTAGGTGTGATAATGGATCTAACACAATTTTAAATCTAATCCTAAACAAAATTAAATCTGTTGGCCAATGTAGGTAGATTTTCTTTCAAATCCAAAAAAATAATAATAATTCTTTCGTAGGTCAACTATATTACCGAATAAACCTCTTCCTAGAGTCAAGATCAAGAGTAATATCATGACAAATAGAGTTACACTATAACAAAAGGTATATTACTGTAAGTAAAAGACATCAACAAATATTATAGTAAAATAATAAGAAAAAAAAAGTACTCAATAATATAAATCACAATATTAAGCACATCATGGTAGAGAACTTTAAGCAATATCCATGAGAAGAATACATACATATATACTAGCCAATCGGATTACAAGCCAAAATATAAATGCACTACAATGATAATGAACATACCCGCCATTGTATACCCATGAGTCTATTTCATGCAACCTAAATATTAAACACCATTTGTTGCTCATTTGGCAATTACATGGTCTTCATATCAATAGTAATAATAACAAGACACTAGTATTTGGGCAATAGTATGCTCCAAATAAAATATTAGACTTAAAGTCTCATAAAATGGCACATAATAGTGCAAATAATAACATATCATGTCATGAGTACATGAATCCAACAATAATAAATGATATGACAATAAGAAAAATAATCAATATAGTACTCATGCAATATGAAACAGTAGCAATGCCATGATAAACTAATTAATGTACTACTATAGATGGAAAGGTTGAGGACTTCCCATAATATGGAGCAATGAATTGACATATTCATGACCCATGAATAGGTGTAATAGTTAAGCCCAATATGTTGAATTGCTTAGGTCTACATAATGATATTCAATACAAAGATAGATACTTTTATTAAAATTATGCTAAATCAACCCAAATTCCTATTGAACCAAGTATAAAACTCATTGAACTAGTCTTAATTTCACTAAATCGAACTCAATTGGTACCGAACCAGCAAGTTTATATTGAACCAATGAGAAACACCTTGCATTGAACCCAAATCAAAGGGAATTGGTCTAATTTCTCACCAATTTGGTTTAGAACAATGTCAAGCTAGGTTCAATTTGATTGAACCTAATTTGAGTAATCGAGAACTAGTTTGAACCAATACAAATTGGGTAAAATAGGCTAAATCAGTCATTAAACAATACACTGTTGAGAACAATGATTGAATCAATCCATTGTTCACCGATTTGAGCAAAACAATATAGCACAATATCAAACCATTTAATCTTTATTGCACCAATGTAAAGCAGTTGCATCAACATTGATAATAATGTCTACGATTGCCCACTTGATGGCAAATGTCTTCTAATGTTGCTAGAGGTTTGAGCATAGTATGATGGGCAATGACACTAATTATCAATGAAAGTCAAGTTGGGTCAGCACTCATTCATTCGAGTAGAATAGAGGCAAAAGAGGAGAAAGGGAAGTGCACCTAGTGTGACACTAGGCAAGGCATTGTCTATTGGCTAGGAGGTAGTGACGAGTGGTGAAATGTGTCTAGTAATTAACCAAATAGAAATACCTCATCAGTTCAGTACTCTAGAATAAAGCTTGGCATAACATATGAGTGGGGGTTTTGGTTATAGCAATCCTCCAGGAGAGAGCAAGAGGGAGACAAAACTTTCGAAAGAAGTGTAGTAGCACCAACGACAACAATAACAAGGGACAATAGTTATCGGTGAATAGTGAAGTTGTTCCTTCAGCTACAACAAGTAGTGAAATAGAGATTTGTTATGGTAGTCATTGTTACAAACATCCTTGTTTAAAGGGGGACAATTAGGGCTCAAGATTGATTGAGTTCCAAATAGCATGACAACATGCTAAAAAATGTGGAGATGAGTGACTATTGTTGAAGTATCCCCTAAAGACCAGTCATTGGATGATGATTTTGGCATGCATTTATCATGTTCACTTATACATAAAAATATTATCACTATTATATTTACTTGGGCTAAGTTAAGAACTAGCAAAACAATATAAATATCTTATGCTTTTCCTTATTTCCATGATTACAATTCCCTTTCCCCTTTCCTTTCATTTCAAGATATTCATCATTTTCTAGTCTAACTTCTAATTGAAAGATATTTTTTTAATAATCTAAAGAAAATGTCAATATATGGGATATCATATGACTACTATACCTATTGTCTAGAAATCTGTGTATTCTCTAATCAGCTTTGACTAGAATCAGCTTTGACTAGTGAAGAATAAGTTTTTGCTCCTTTCTTTCATAGCATTTGCTTAATGAGTATTTTTAATCTAACAATCCTTCTCTAAGTGACCAACTCTCTTGTAATTAGTGTATTGTGGTTTACCTCAAAATGAAGAATCTTTTACTTGATAGTTATTTCTCTTGTAAATGCCACATGAAGAATTTTTTTCTTTTATCTCTTTGTGCATATCTTTTTTTTTTTTCCATTTGTACATGAATTTTGATTAAATTTTCTAACATCATTTTTTTTGATTTTGAGACATTACATTGAGTTTAGTTTTAAATGCACTTTCAATTATCTCTTTAATGTACATATTAATTCTTTTTTGATTGGCTTCAAAAATACTTATAAACTTAGGGCCTGTTTGGCCCCGCTTTAAAGCTGGTTTTAAATAGTTTGTAACTAGAAAGCAGTTAGAAAACTATTTGGTAATGAAAAGTAGAAGCAGAAAAAAACAGTAAAAAAGTAGAAATTGGGAAAACTACAATTTGATGGTTTTACAACTTCTGCTTCTCCAAAAAAGTAATTTACATAATTTGTTTAAAAATTTAGGTATTATTATTTTAAATAATTTAAAATTTAATACTAATGTAAAATAAAATATATTTTTATTTTAAATAATTTTAAATAATATATTTATTTATTATTTTAAATTTTGATAACAGTTAAAAAGTTATTAACCAAATATCTTATAAATTTTAATAGCACAGTATAGTACAACACAGTTTAGCACAGTTATACAAATGTTAAGAGCAAGGCTAAATAGACCCTTAGTTATTGATAGAATTGCTTTATCTTTCATATGCTCCATAGTCACAACTATAAGGTCATATCTTTTTGTAGAAGTGATAAAAATCTTTTCCACCCTACTCTTATTTGATAAGTCTTTCGTCTATAGTTTTAACTGATTAATTATTTATATCATTATTGCATAATGGTCTTAAAATTTTTCATTTTTTAAAAGTTTAGAATCTCTTCTCAAGTATTGCAAATTTATGAAGCGTTGCTTTTTAGTGCTATGAAAATCCTCTAGCATATCCCATACTTAGCATATTTATGAGCATCCCTCTATTTCTTCTCCTTAATTCTTTTCATTGTTAATCCTAAAAAGAACACCGGGGATATCAAATCTATTGTGGACAATATCTCATAGATTTGGGAGACAAAATATGTCTTGAATTTTTCTTACCGAAAAAGCATAATTTTCACTAGTAAATACTATAATAGGTATTAATGAAAAGTTAATAGTTGAAAATAAAGTCATATGATTAGAGAAATACACATATAATATAGTTGAATAAGAATTTGATACCATAGTTAGGAAATTTACAAAGAAAGTGTGTTCAACTATTTTTAAGGTAAGAATGGAATGGATGTAGTGGGATAACATTATAGAACAGTTGAGAGGTTTGGTAGTTCTAAGAAAAAGAAGACTTTAGTAGTTAAGATGATGTGATTACTTTGCTTAGTTTTTGTTTGAGTACAAATGATCATATTATAGAAGTACACTGATTGATACACATATTCACTTCTCTTAATTCTAAAAGATTCTATAAGATTATACACATATTCTTGAGTATTTTTTACTATAAATATCTATCTTCTAGAATATCTCTGCAAATATCTTGCTTCTATAAAAATCTATTTACCTTAACAAGTTCACCTTCCTATTCTTTCATGAAAAGAAGCCTCAACTTGATGGAGAGGCTTAGGAAACCACAAGGATCTAACGGATAAGTTATACCAATACATTTATGCTTAATTACAAGTTTAATAGCCCGCCATCAAGTTACGTCAATGCAAGTTGACTTGCATCGCTTGAGAAAAATGGATCATTCAACACACTTAATTACAAGTTTAATAGCCCGCCATCAAGTTTATTTTCAGTAGCAGTCGTTGTATAAATACTACATCTTCTTGATCGAAGAAATTAAGCTTGAATAAACTATGAACACCTTAAATTCCTACACAAACAACTTACTGAATATCTAGGTAGAAGAAATCCGCGTACGACTGGTGAATATATCATTAGTTAATGAATAACATAAGTGATGAGGAGTGCGAGAAGCATCAGAAGATAAGCAATGCCTTGGTCAATGGCCTTGCCATCCATCTTCCTCGCCGGCGCAGCTGCTGCAGCTTCCCCCTGCGCCGCTGCTACCATCATCATCGTCCCCGACAGGAAGAATGCAGCTGTTAAGAGCAGAGCGTACAGCCTTACACAAGTCATCTTAAAATTTTCTCCCCTCTTGGTAAATTAAGCTCTGAGTTCAACGCTGATGGCAGACTGGTGGCGGAGGTGGTCAGTATTTATAGATGCTGTAAAGTAACACTTTGCAACGTATGGCCTCCTCCAGCTTTTCTTTTGATCCAACGGTACCTAAATTAAGAATGAAGGAAGTACATATTGAATGAGTGCTGGTTGACTGAGGCCTGTTCAAGCAGCGACTGCTGCAGTGGTGAATGAATACATGATATTGAAACTTGAAATTCATTGATTAATGCGCACTCCAGGATTGGAGTCAACCGTTGACTCTACTGCTTATTTGATACGGCAAGCTAATAAAATACATTAAAGTCTCAAGCTCGCTATTGAACTTCTCGATGGTGTACGCATCACGCCTGCATTCCTGTGTTCAATAAGTAGTTGTTCATTCAAGATGTTCATAATCTTTTCAAGCTTTAATCAAGAAGATGTATTTTTGCAACGATTGCTACTGAAAATAAACTGTACCGTAGCTTAATTTATCATAAATCCGATTGTATAATATACAGTCCAGTCATCCAGTGTGAGTTGAGTAGTGATCTAGTGTATAATAATCATAAGACGCATGAGAATAAAACTATTATAAAAATTCAGTAATGTTTGAATCGAAAGAATTAGAAAGCTTTCAGCAATAGTCAAGATCACAATTGAAGGCAATGTCTGGACAGGATATGGGGCTCGGCTGGTGGGCTGAAGGTGGGCTGGATGGAATGGGCTGAAAGGATCTAGATGGAACAGAGCCACACAGCAATGAAGCGCAGCCACACAGCAATGGGCTGAAAGGATCTGGATGGAATGGGCTGAAGGTGGGGCTCGTTAGCCAGGGTTTTGCCTAGGTCGACTCTTATTAATCTTTTTTTCCTTTTTTTTTCTGTATTTTTTCTTTCATTCTTTTCCTCTTCTGTGTCCGTTTTAACTCCAAGAATCATTAATACTTACATTTGGATAATCATTAAAACAGTACTACTTAAGCGGCCTGAAGGCGGAAAAGGCGTGGAATTTAATTGTGGAGGATGTTTTGGGAAATTAAGATTTTATATGGATAATTTTAGATAAAGAGGTCTGTTTTTGCTAATTTGTGACGTCAACAATGAAGCAAGGACCGCTACTTCCCACCAACCTATCTTCCTGTCTCCTGGTTGGTCCGATCCACTGCCCTTCGTGTTCGTTGTTGCACAAGATACCTAACGCGCATCCTAAAGCCATGCCAGCACAACTCGTAAAGCGTCCATGGATGGTGATATCGGTGGCATGCGACGCCAATCTCGTGCTCCCGACGGAGAGATCGCCTCGCTGGTTTCTTCTTATTCGAAAGGGGCGGAAAATCTGTGTATCTTGGCATCTCTGTTGAATCGGAACATATCTCACCAGGTCAGGATCTCCCCGATTTCTCTTTCCTTCACTAGTTTTCTTGCAAGAAACGGCATCTTTTACGCGTAACTAGTTGCCTGGTGTGATGTGTTTGCAACGGAGCGAGGAATTAGAAATGTAGTTGGGATTTGTGTGATCTATCGTTTCCCAGTTATCGTACTACTTCCTGGCTGATTTTTGGCTTCCAAATCTCTGCTTTGTGTTTTTTTTTTTATCGTCATTCAGATGCCTTCGTATGAGAATTCATCTATGTTTTCTTAGAGATTAGATAGCGTTGGATCAGGCGAGATAATGGGAACGAAATCACAGCGGTGAAATCTTTGGTTTGAAATAGGAAGATAAAAATCATCTTCTGCCCTTCATTGGTGGTATTTATTTCAATTAGTTGAAGTCGAAAAGGAACATTGGTTTTGTGTAGTGGTGTTTCGATAGAATTATCGATTTTAATTCTAGAAAGTTTGATTATAGAATATGTTTTGGTTTGTTTTCGTTTTTCCTCTTTTGTTTTCTTTTTTTTAGCTGCTTCACATTGTAGTTCATCTGATGAGCTTCTCAGTATGCAAGGTAACCTCGCGAACAAGTTTGGTTAATCAACAAGTCATTTGTAGAATATCATCAGATTATGTAAACCAACCTATTACACAGATGGCCAACAGCCCCGATGCTATATTATCGGTAGGTGGAGGAGTTTTTGCTTCAACTTCAGGGTAATAGAAAAGGCTTCTCTCGTTAATCCTTGGTTGCAGAAACGAAGAAAAACTCATAGAGTTGCCTTGTCTGGATTCAGTGCCAATTGGTCAAACAGCAAGTTAATCTTGAATTTCAGCTGGCTTCCACAAAAGGGAAAATCTGCTGCGGATGCACTTCCATTATCTGCTTCAGCCGTGCCCCCGCAGGGATTAATGGAACATCTCCCCCAAGACTAGATCCAGTACACCATTCTGAAACATCGTCAGATTCTTTCACTAGCAATAGCAGCGACGAATCTATTATAGATGAGGCAGTTGACGATGGTGAAAGAAAAACTTGCCTTAGGAGTAGCTTGAAGAAGCCGCTCAAATCTTCAACTTTAGCCGCTCAAACTGTTGATAAAAATGATTCTATCATCAATGAATTACCAAGACGCACACCTGGGTTTCCCAAAAGAAGGAACATACAGTGGACTGATGCATGTGGAAAAGAGCTTGTCGAAATTAGGGAGTTCGAATGCAGGTAAAGCACTATGTGAATGCAAAAAAATACATTTCATATTATTAGTTTGGTAAGTAGAAATGCGAATTTTTATTATTGCTTTAGGTGGTGGAAGAGTTCTTGTTTTGTCATTTCATCTACTCATTTTTGTTTTAGTTGGCAGTCTTATGTGATTTGCTAGTGAAGTATAACTATTAATTACAATTGCTTAGACTCAATAGTTACAGATCCATTGGAGGTACATTATCGATAAAGACAGTTAATCTTGTTCTCAGATATTCAGAAACTGCAGTAGAATATGAATTATTCTAGATGACTAGAAATCGGGAGAGGAAATCTTACGTAGTTGTTTGTGACCTAGTGCCCGCAATAGGATTTTCATACTGCATCAACAAATTGTTTAATGAGTGCCATGCAAAGGATGCAAAATTACAAATAGTTAGTCATTTGTAGCAAAGATTGATAATTGATTAAAACACTTTAACAACTTTCTGTTTTCATATTTGTCATACTATGTAGAAAATTGCCATTTGAAATAGCTACGAATTTCCTTCACAATTATTTTTGTTTGGACTACCAACCTCAAAATTAAGTTTTCTTCATTAGCTACGACTAAAAAGTGTTTGTTAAAACGAAAAAAAAAGTTTAAAAGGTGTTTGGATACACAACTTTTGATTAGGTTATTATAATTTATCTAAATTTGATATTAATAACAAATAATTTTTTTATTAAAAATATTACTAAGATAAAATAGTATGACTAAATTTTTAATTAATTATAATTAAAATATTTATTAAAAATATTATGAGTTATACTATTAATTTTTTTATAACAATTAAAATATGTATTAAAAATAGTATAGGTTACACTACTAAATATCTTTAAAATAAATAAAATATTTATTAAAAATATTACTAATATAAAAATTATATTACTAAATTTTTATTAATAATAATTTAAAATATTAAAATATTTATACTAAATTTATTTTATTAGTAAGCTCATGAGAGAGAAAGCAGAAGTTGAAAGCTAGAAGCTAGAAGCTAGAAGCTGAAGCTGCCCTTGAGTAGCTTCTCAGCTATAGTGTAGATATTTTGCTTGGGCTAGATAAGCTGGTTACCCAGAGAGCTTAGATTGGCAACTTCTGCTGGGGGCAAATACAACCTAAGTATAGTTTCATGTCAATGTATCTTAATTGTACATAGACACCAAGGTCACAAGTAGCCTAGCTATTAGATGCTTAACCAAGAAAAATGGGGTGCAATATTATAATAAATTGCATATATAATACAAAATATATTCTAAACTAAATGTTACTTGAAATAAATCATAATATCAAGGCTAGTAGCAGATGTTTTGGAATCTTGTTTATCATATCCCTCCCATAGAAAATGATTATTATACCATAATGGTAATCACAATATTGTGAATTATAGTTGTAAATATCAAAAACAAAGAAAATAGTCAAATACATTATTCATCATCATAATTATCAAGATTCTCTAATTCATCATCATTTCATCCATACCTTCATTTGTATCATTTTAATATAAAGTGATGCCCTGGCATGCCTTTGGGACATTAGTCATGAGTCATGTCTCAAGCTCAGATGTGTAGGCTTAGAAAAAAACATATGATGCACTTCTCAAGCTACATACATGAAACTCAACTAATATACGTTAATGTCAAAGGCCAATTAAGAAGTCAATGTGCTAATAGAGTCCAACTGTACTCAATCATTATGCTAGCTCTAGATTTTACTAGATAGACTATGGCCGTATTTGCTGATAAAATTTCCCATATAGAAGTCCCATCATTCCTGCCAATTATTCATCATAGATTTGAAGCAAAGGTTGACAGCAAGAGAGTTACGCAGTAAACTGATGAAAATTAATTCTTTTTTGCATTATATACTCAAAATTGTTGACATTATCTCTGATCTGAACTACGAATTTGTTACTTAAAAGTTGAGCTTGGCGTACGCTTCTTAATTCTTGATCAAGTAGTAGCTTGCCCCAGAAACACATTTCATTTGGGCAATCAGCATATCTAAGAGAACTCGTCTCTTGGTGTTATGACAAAGAAACATTGGAAAATTGATGCATGGTTTCTCATATGTCTATTTGCTTTGATCTTTTCTTTTTCATCCTCAAATTTGTTTTTCTCTTGATTTCGTGGTGCAGTGAGGATGACTTATCAGATGAATATGCGCATGATGGTGATAAATGTCACTGTGTTATTCAATAAATTTGATCTTCAGTATGGCTCCAAGATGTGCGGTATTTATAATTCTGAGCTGTTGCACAGCAGTGTTGAAGATACCTCTCTGTTGTACCTATTCATGAACTCATGACTAGCTCCGCCTCGTTATCGGATGATAGCGATTTGTTTGTGAGGAGTTGTTTTTATCAGGAGCAATCTGCCTTGCCAAAGAGGATATGTCACTTGCATGTTATTTCACGATGGAAGGCCGCCGTCTGTACGTATTGAACACTGACAAGTTTATCTAGCCATTCTAATAGATACATTTTAGGCAGATATACGTCAACCATTTGAAGAGCAGGAGTATATAGAGCCAAGAGTTCCCTCACTCATTAATCACCGAAGAAAGAATGCATCTATGATTCTCATCAGTCATATTTATGTTGATATGACATCCATTAAAGTAGTCATAAATAGGGTTGATAAACGTATCAACTTTTGACATGGTGTGATTTTGATGTAAAAAACTTGGTATGCTCAAGTTTTAAGTCGGGTTTATATGTAAGTCAAATTCTATAAAAACATGAGGAGGTTAGATATAGAAAATTTAAAACTGACCCAAAACTTAAACATAAAATTGTCTTTATCAATTATATTATTTAGTTATTATCCTTCAATTTGTAATTTTTTCACTTTCTCATACTTATATAATTATTTTATTTTAGTTAATAAAATATGTGGCTTAAATTTTTATTTTTTTAATTTAAAATAGGATAGTGTAAGTTGGGTATCTTTCTCAGTAGCACATTCTAAGGCAGGATTAGATTATAAATTCACCTATTAGCTATGTGTATGGATTTCATTGCACTTTTATGCAATTTTGTCCCTAAATTATAAACACTAGTTATGAAACTAGTATATTTGAGAGGTAGACCCACGGTTTACCTTTGAAGCTAGGGCTATTCAAAAATGGGATTAATGGGATAAACTGACCCGGACTAAATTTAATAAATCAGTTTGGTTTAGGTTTAGAATAAACGGGTAGACCAGTTTGGTTTTTAGATTATAATATGGTTACAATTTGGATTTATTTTTTTTAAAAAAATAAAAATAAAAATTGAATTGAAAAGACAAAATAGAAATCGAAGCATTTGCCATGTGCAATGTGCATCAGAGTCCAAGTTACAATTTGGAAATCAAAATCACGATTAGCAATTATGGCAGCATACAGTGGTGATGTGTGATATAAATACATATAGATGCTAATTTGTGTCGTGAGGTGTGCAATCTGTCCTCACTGCTCACAAGTTACAATGACTGTTGATTCTCATGTTTGATAAATTGACATGATAGTAATGTCGTTGTTACTGTTAGTAAACTCATTTGAGCTCGATTTGGAAGGCAGGCAGTGGGAAGCTAAAATTTTCAGCTTTAACGATGGAAAAATTTCTTAAGTTTCCTTTTAAATTTTTTTTTTTAAATTTTTGTTTAGAAACAATTTATATAACCTGATCTATCCAATGATATTAATATTGGGGTATTTTAGATTATGTATATTCGTTAAATACCCTAAACAAAATCACATAAAAGATAAAAAAATAAATAGTATTTTCAGATTTTATATGATTTTGTTTAGGGTATTTAGTGAGTATACATAATCTAAAATATCATAATATTAATATCATCAGGTAGCTTAGATTGTATAGATTATTTCTTAAAAAAAAATTTAAAATTTTTTTTTTAAATAAAACTTAAGCATGCTGCATAAGTTTGCTAGGCAGCATTGCTGCAGAAGAAAATTTTCCTTTAAAGATAAAGTTCTTTTTTCTCTAACTTTGACTTTGATTCTTATCGTCTGTTTTTTTTTCTCGCTTTGCCAACCACCAAAATCAAATGACGACTCTGAGCCCTAAAGGGTGGCAATGTCAAATGCTTGAATAAGAATGTGTCTGCCCCTTTTTTTGTTGTTATAATGGTTCCTTGTCCCAACTCTTATTGCTCGATGCCATCTATTATTCACAATTTCACAACTTTTATAAGTGGAATCTTCAATTGATGCATGCTTCTTCATATGGATCTAATTGGTATTTTGGCTTTTGATGTAAGATGTGAATTGAGATTTTAAAATTCATATATTATTTTTAATATGTCATTTTTATTTAAATTGTATATGGTATGTCACATGTTTAAGATGGAAGGTGATGCATGCTTTTTTTTATATTATCAGTTTTAATTGGGTTAAATCGAATTGGACTAAAATTTTTCCTTGAGTCTAAAGTCAATTATATAAATAATCAGTCCGATTTTGAGTAAAAAGAATTGTAAAAGAAAAGTAGAGTTGACCCTCGGTTTGGATTGACTTGAGTGGACACCGGTAGAAGCAAAAGAGTGTGAATTCGGGTATATTGTATCACACCCAATCATAAAGATGATGATGCATGCCATAGCCTGCTACTCCCCTTTTCCAAAAGCAAAAGGGACGCCTTCTCACCAAAAATACAGTAATTAAAATGAGGTTGAAAATTAAGATTGGATCTGATTCCTTACGGAAAAAAAAAGAGAAATTCTCACAATAATCTCAACCAGCATATTTTTCACCTTAACACGTGGCGGGCCCCACACGCACAAGAAGTAGCTAATTGAGACTTTTCGCAATAGCAAAATATTATGACTGTTCAAAAAAATTGAAAAATCGAATCGAACCGAAAAATCGATCGAACCGAATCGAACGGGCGGTTAACCGAATGGATCGATTCGATTTACGGTCGGTTTTTTGAGTATAATGGTTCGGTTCGATTCGGTTATGGTTCAGAGAAAAAATTTTGACCGGTTAACCGAACTGACCACTATATATATGTATATCTCAAAATTATATTTAGATTTTTTATCTAGTGCAATAGTTGAAGGTTGTTTTGCGAGTTAGTAGGTCATGAGTTCAAAACTCATTCACTACAACTTAAAAACTCATATAATAATATTTAATAAGTAAAATCAATAATAATATTTAATAGTCAAAGTTAATTTTTTAAAATAAATTTTAATAAATAAATTATAATCGGTTAACCAATCGGTTAACCATTTGACTGGTTAACCGTTTGACCGGTTAACCGGTCGAACGGTTTGTAGTTTTTTCCTTCCATTCGGTTCGGTTAACCGGTTGACTATGATCAACGGTTTGATTAATCGACCATGAACAGCCCTACAAAATATTTTCATTGTTCACTCTAGCATTTGGAGATGCCGTGCTTCTAGTGGCGCTCCAACGGGCAACGGAAGTAAGCACTGTACTCATGTTTGCTCCAACGGGCAACGGGCTGCCTGCCTGCCTGCTTAGGATTTCTCTTCTACTTCCACCGTGTGATTCTACTGTAGCACTACGTACACTAAAATCTAATAATTCATCCCAGCTCTCTTATGTGTTGATATATTAATATATATTTAATAATATAGAATATATTAATTTTAAATTAATTACTTTAAAATAAAATTAATAATTAAATGTTATATTAAAATTATTTATTTCATCTTATAAAAATTAACAAATTTATTAAATAATTATTTTAAATTTTAAAAATAAATTTTATTTTATTATAAATTTATTAAAATAATTATTTTTTATTTTATTACAAAAATATATAATTTTAATTTCTTACTTTAAAAAATATAATTAATAATTAAATTTTATAGTAAATTAATTATTTGATCTTATAAAATTTAATAATTTTATTAAAATAATTATTTTTTTTATTTTATTAAAAAATATATGATTTTAATTTATTAATTTTAAAATAAAATTAATAATTAAATTATATATTAAAATTAATAATTTTATTTTATTATAAAAATATATAATTTTAATTTTAATATATTTTATTAAATTAATATTTATTGATTTATTTATTAATAATAGTAACAACATAACATATTTAGCAAATAATTTTAATAATAATTGCTATAATAACAACATAGTTAAAACTACCAAACACCCTTAACAGTATGTGCTACAGTCAATGTAACTATCATAGCGCAACAGAACGAAACTGAGCCTAATTTTTTTTTTCATGTTTTAGCTTCTAACTTGTGTAAATAGTGAAAGTGCAGCCGAAAGCACAGCTGCTCCAAACGAGGGACTCCACAATTATAATATTTTATACATATTCACAACAATTCCGATACCATGTCTCTAAAACTCCTGTATGATAAACTTTTCTCTATAAATAAGGCTCAAACAAACACACGCCCCTGCGCCCAGCCATGGCTGATAGTCCTGCCCTCCGGAGGCTCATCTCCTGTACATGCCCACATCCCCATGTCGTCAACTGGTGCAACAGCAGCCGGAGGACGGCCACCGGCAATACGCAGGCTTTTTCTGGCTACTGCGCCAGTAACGAGTTGAATTCATTTTCACACCGGCCAAGCCAGTGGGCGACGACGGCCGACGCGAGACTAGGCTGGATGTGGAGGATGATGACCAAGGAGAAGAAGCGACAACAGAGATTCCTCTACAACCCACAAACTTACGCTCAAAATTTCGACAATGAATCGGCATCGGTGGAGCCGGACAATTTGTCGAGGTCCTTCTCCTCGAGGTTTGCCGCGCCGTGGAGGGTCATGCAGAGATTGAGCTGATCCAGTATCTGTGTGTGCAATCTGTAAATCAGACCTTGCCTTTTACCTTGTAAGAAGAAAGAAATGATGTTTGTGAACGATTCGATTCGATTCAACTAGTTTCATCAATTGTACAATTTGTTATGTTTGACCAAATTTCTGCACGGATGAGCTGGATTTTGTTGTTTGTACAAAATTCTTAACTCGTCAGCTGAAATTTCCACTAGTTCATGGTAAACGCAGTGTTGTGTTTCCGCAAGCAACACAGAGAAAAAAGGTAAAACCTTGGAATATAGAGAGACGATCTGACCTAGTCTTTACTTTGGTCTAATGTTCAAGCTAATGTAGAAGAACAAAAAGATGACAGGCATCCTTCACCAGAAGCCATTAAAATTTTCATTGTCGATTTCATGACACCTTGAACAAAAAAGAAAGGCTGAATGAATCTTCCACAGTTTCGTAGCTCTCCCTTTCCTCACCAGTCCTTTCCTGTGCCATCACTGTAAAGAAAATTAAGGGAGTGAGTTGCGTGACTGCAGGGTGCCGTATTCATTGTTGTGTCTTTGACATTGACTAATGACTCACAGAGTGGACTTATGAAAAGACAGGCACCCAATTTTGTCAATATTGTCCATTCATTTCTAAAGTTGGGCTCAATATCCTCCGCCTTCATTTTGTTACCTTATTTATCCTTTTGGATCCTCTTGAAGCATCGAAATGATTCCTCCACCACAATATGTTTTTTTGAGTGACATGGAGCTTCGTTGCATATTTTATCACCATAAATTATAATAATATTGCATTCCTCTGTTCGCACCAATAAAACTACAAAAGTTATTGATGTGCAATGTTTCTTAAGAATATCTACAAATATTTTTAATACTCTCTTAACATAAATGAATCAATTATAAAATAATTAAATGAGCCATTGTTTCCTTAAAAAGATAATTAACATATATATGGCACTTTTTTTTTTTTTTAAAAAAAATCATTTGAGAACATCTCAAAAGAGTAGTTATGCATAAAACATATGAATGGTTCATTCTCACTCAAAACACAAACACATGCACTAATGCATAAGCCGGATCAAATTTAACAGAACATAGTGAAACAAATTTCAGATAAACAAAAGTGATCAAATCAAATCAAAATTAAGTAAATAAAAACATGAGTATTAATATATGAAAGCTTTAATTCTAAAACAGATTCAAGAGAATTAACAAAGAGAAATCTCATATCGCAACCCAATATATTTCTTTGAAAGACTTCAGTAAGCATGCTTAAGTATCATGACCTAGAGACATTGACCTAGTTCTATACAAGTCGTGTCTGGCATGATAGTTACAAATGACCTAGAGACTTTGGCCTAGTTCTATACAAGTCGTGCCAGGCATGATAGTTACGAATGGACTGTGCTGAGCACAACACGGTAAAAAAATTAGCCTAGCCCAATATGGCACATGACATGATTGGGCTAGGCCATGACCAAAGGAAAAATTTGCTTGGCCTAATATGCCAAGCAGCACAACGCCACAACCAAGTCGGGAATGACACTAATTTTTAATGAATAAAATAAAAAAAATAAGAAGTAGAAGAAATATATAAAAGTAGAAAATTTTAGAAAATTATTTTTTTTAAAAAATAACAATTTAGAAAAAAAATGAAAGGTAAAATTAAAAAAAAAAGCAAAAAATAGAAAAATAAAGAAAAATATGAAAGAAAAAGAAATAAAAAAAATTATTTGCCTACTATTTCCCCAATACAGTTCAAGGTTTATAAATATTTAAACAAAAATCAATGGCTCAAATGGAGACACTTGTCATCCATCTATACTAATGTTAAAATTAAACACTAATTATTCACATCAAAATTCTAACGATAGCTACGGTTAGGCCATTAGGCCGGAATTTGGGCGCGACCCAAAATTCTACCCCAATCTTGTTAGCCCGGCCTAGTCCTGCCTTTACTCGTTTGATGGATCGGATCGGGCGCCGCCCGAATCCGGATCCGAATCCCTTTTCGCCAACGAGCGAAAATGAAGTGTGTCGTGCACGTTGACGCGGATGGGACGGAGGTTGCAGCATGGGCAGCGGTGGCCTCGGGCGCCACATTGACGCGGGCAGTGTGGGTGCCATGTCGGCTTGGGTGGGGATGGGAAAAGGAAAAATGAGGTCGGCGGGGCGCGGGGGCTTCATTATCGATCGGATTTTCCGCTCTCTCCCTCTCCTCCGGCGATCTGTGATTCCAGTCAGATTTCTCGTCGTCGCCGCCGTCGGCGGTTCGTTCTCCAGGCACCCGGTGGTGCGGGCGAGTGGTCGGTGTGCCCTGGAGAAACCCGTCTTCTTCCTTGTCTTCTCCGACTCGTCGTCGTTGCAGTCGTCGTCCCCGTCGCAAGCGGAGCTCCAGAGTGCCTCAGAAGGTGGCTTCACTTCAGCTTCACCGACTCGACAGAGTCAATGGCCTGAGTGATCGCCAAGGTAACCCCTTTGCCTTTCCCCTTT
This sequence comes from Costus lasius, assembly GCA_027563935.2. NCBI lineage: Eukaryota > Viridiplantae > Streptophyta > Magnoliopsida > Zingiberales > Costaceae > Costus > Costus lasius. The sequence continues at coordinate 31,124,284 of CM050449.1, read as the reverse complement.
CGGTTTTGGCTCTCGGTCGAGCTCGTGGCTCTCGGCGAACTCCCCTTTCTCCGTTTTTTGACTTGAATCCTGCTGTGGGTGCGTCCTCCTCCTCTTGCTCCTCCGGCGAGTCCTCCCCTCCTCTCGGCTGCCAGCCCACTTGCGCGCAGGAAGTTCCAGAGCCAGCTTATGCCTGCATACATGAGTTGTTTGTTTGTCACCTGCGTGCGATGTTTGGCGTCCAGGTTGCGCCGCCTATGTGCGGTGGTCTTCTCTCCCTGGCGAGCTTTCGGATGGCATCAGCAGCTCCTCTTCTGTCCGCCTCTCTCATCTCCGCGACCTACTATTGTAGTCTTCCCCAGTGTCCGAGCGGACGAACGTGCCCGCGTGTGGGTTTAATAGCCTTCGTCCTTCATCCGTCACTGAAGACATTTTCTCACCTGCCACCGATGTAGCTTCTGTTCTCCGGCAGTCGCCGGCAGGTCTCCTTCCCGGCGAAGGTGCAGCGGCTCCTCCCAACTTCCTTTCTTTAGCTAAGCTCGCCTTCAGTAAGTGTAACTCTTTCGGCGCCAGCCATCGCCTACGAGCGACTGCGGCCCCCATTCATTCGGCCATTCTCGCTTACGTGCAAGAGGGGCGAGGCCGCAAGCTTCGACCTCACTTTCGGGTGATGTCATTTGCGGAGCGTTGTCTGGCCTCACCGCCGGTGTGCGAGTGAGGAGCTGATCGGGTCCTTCCTGTCACCGGCATGCGATGCTGTGTTGACAACCGTCCACGATCGCCAGGCACTGGCTTGATCTTTGGACGAGTGGGTGAGTCCGACTCCCCGCTATGGGACGTCCGGTAACTCCCCTCCGTTTCCTCTGACACGTGTGCGTATCCGGATTCTGTTGTGAACCCCGTTTGACGCGGTCGGTTACGGGTGCATCCTTTTCGGGTTCGGGTGAACCCAGTTCGACTTAGTGACACCGGTTCTCGGTAAGTCGTGTTGGAATGACAATGATCTTCCGTAGAGTCCATAGTCGGGCTGGGGGTTGGTTCGAGGAATCGTCCCCTCCAGTCGCGCCGAATCCAGTGGTTCCGATTGTTGTGACCCTTGTGGGGTGTATTTAGACTTGAGTCAAGCGTTGATTCACGGGAAAAAAATAGTAAAAAAATATTACCGTAATTGAGGGCGTGATAGCTTGGTATTAGAGCGAGGTTGGGACTACGCATTCCAACTTGTACGAGTGTCATACTTGTATTTCGAGTGACCTCTGTGCTCAGGTGCAGATGGAGTCTTCAACCAATAGCAGACTATTATCCCTCCAGGACATAGTCAGAGATGGGGTTTTGGAGCCCCGTATCTTAGTGGAGATCATCTTCACACTGCTCGTCTCCAACGAGTGCCTTGTAGCTCAGGTGACGCGGCTCATCGAGGAGCTAAAGGCATCCCAGGTGGAGGTCGCGATGCTGAAGCGTGCTGCGGCAGCGTCGATATCACTGACCATGGCCGACTTCGGCTAAGAGACCATCGTGCGACGACATATCTTGGAGCCTGCCCCCTTTCAAGGAGTGCATTGCTCCACGGAAGTTACAAACTTCCCTTGGGATATGGTAAGACATTCCCAATCTATTCAGATCCCGAGGGGGAGCAAGCCAAAGCTTGCATCGCGTATTTCTCCGGAGACGCAATGTTGTAGGGGCAGACTCAGACCGCACCCAACTTATTCAGGATCGATCTAGCCCGTAAGCTCTTTTGGGAAAAGCTTAAAATGGAGATCGTGACTCAGTTCCTTCCAAGGACCTCGACTTGTTCTACGAGGGGCGCCCTCGAGGAAGTTCGGCATGTTGCAAACATCCGGGACTATGCGCAGCAGTTGTATCGGGCTGTGGAAGCTTTGATGGACCACATGGTGTTCGGGGGATAACGTCCCCTTCTTACCATCTGCCACTACGTATGGTACGACTTCTACCTCGCGAATGAAGGGTTCGTTCGCCGTGGAGGGCAGAAATTTATTTACGCGGAAGAGTTGGCCTGCGACACCAAAGACGATGAAGATGGTCGCAGACCGCCCACCTTCTGCAACAGTAGAAGAGGAGAGCAGTGTACAAGATCGGGAGGCACTCCTGAATCCATTGGTTTTAAGCACTGCCTCTACTAGCAGTGAGAGGCCTACATTACTATACATTGCTTTCTTTATAAACTCTCTACCGGTGAATGCTATGATTGATACAAATACGTCGCACCTTTTCATAAGAGAAGCCACGGCCAGGAGAGTTAGACTTAAGATGTCCCTAGCACGGGACCGAGTAAGGTCGGTTGGTGCAGTAGACCCGAAGGTCTTAGGGATATCATACGATGTGGATATCGTAATCGGCAGTTGGCAAGGCCGCTGCCATGTGAAGATTATGAAACTCGCAGATTACGAAGCTGTCTTCGGCCTCGAACTTTTGGTTAAGGCAAAGATAGCCATAATGCCATATCTGTATGGGATACAGATACATGATGAGGACTCCCATTGCCTCGTTCCCTGCATTGGTAGCACAGAGCCAAGGAAGGGAAAAAAGAGGGACTCCCGGGAGTGGCCTTGTCGGCGAATGCCTTGGCTGTAGGGTTGCGCCAAGGAGATCTGACGCTTATGGCCGTTTGGGTGGAGGGCCCCTACCCGACAAGGAGTGAGACTCCTTTGGCAGTCAAGAAAGTGTTGGAGGAGTTTGCTGATGTGATGCCTTCGGAATTGCCGAAGCACCTCCCACCTAGGAGAGGGATTAACCACAATATAGAGCTTGTGGCAGGATCTACTCCCCCATCCAAGGCTCCTTGTAGGATGCCGCTGGTGGAGTTGGCTGAGCTCCGCAAACAACTCAACGAGTTGTTGGAAGCAGGGTTTGTGCGGCCAACCGTGTCACCGTATGATGCCCCGATCCTATTCCAAAAGAAGAAGGACGGGTCTTTGAGGTTCTATGTGGATTACAGAGCCTTAAATAAGATAACAGTCCGAGACTATTATCCTATTCCACTGATCCCAGACCTATTGGATAGACTGGGAAAAGCTAGGAAATTTTCCAAGCTTGATTTGAGATCGGGCTACTGGCAGGACTGTATCGCCGAGGGCGATGAACGGAAGACAGCCTGCTGATGTGTACCGTACTAATGCACAACTAACCGCAAGCGTGACAGTTTCGTCGTGATAGTACTTAAGATGTCGATCCCTCAGGGACATTGATCAAGTACCAAAAGATTATGAACTAGTAGCTAGACAATCGGATCAAATGGTTTGAAATTATGAAAAGTAAAGCAAATATAACTAAAAGAAAACCGAATCCAGCGAGAGAAAACATCGAGGAGAAAACAAGGGTTAGAGATATTGGAACGTCGGGTTCGTCTCGTTGATGGATCTCAAATTCAAATAAGTCAAAATTATAGCAAAGCAATTTTAAAAATGCTAAAGGAAGTATCAAAATGTACAGATTACCCTCTTTCGACGGTGTAATCCGGTATCAATCTAGATCGGCGTCCTACTTTCGTGGCTCACCGTACCTAGATTGATTCAATGGGTTCAGAGATGCTATGAAATTCCTCATATAAATCCTGCCCAATTTCTTGACAGGTCAGAGTATGTTCGAACTAGCAGATCTAGCGTCGCAATTCACCTTTCGGTCCTTCTTGCGACGTCCGAGGAAAGAAATTACGTGATCAAGGTAATTCTAGCGATAAAACGACATAGAACGAATAAACACAAGTAAAATTTGCATTTTCTTTGAAATAACAAGTTTTAGAATGAGATACAAACAACGAGACTACACCTTTAGTTCCGACAAAAGGATTACGCTATCATAGCATCGTTTAAGTACAAAACTCTAGAAGAAGAACAAAATATAAGAAAGAATTGAAGATAGAAGACAAAAAACTCTTCAGAAAGGGTCAAAATCTTCTACCTTCAAGCCTTCTAGAATGGATGCACAAGAGAACTTCTTCTCCCAAACTTTCACCAAGAATTCCACCTCTAGCCAAGACTCATCGCCAATGCAATAATCTTTTCACCCTTTTTATGGAACCGAAACCCATTTCTGAACATATTACTTGATATCTATCTTAATTAGCTGCGTTTTGACACCAAGAACGTTCAAAACGGAGCTATAATGAGAGAGTTATGGCTCATTTAAGTTTAGGTTGCGCAAGTGAGATTATGGGTGTAATGAAGATTAAGGGCATGAATTGTAATGTCGGCGTGGATTCTCTTAAGCTCCTGAAACGTTCACACACTTATGGGCCATTAAAAGCTCATCGTAATGACACCAAAAACGCCCAAATCGGAGTTGTAACGGAAAAGTTATGACTCATTTATTGCAGCCCTCCAACGCACTAAATGCTCTTCACACCATTACAGGTCTAATGAAATTATGGGCATGCCTGTAATTTCTGTAGCGAACTCCGTTTCGTCTGAAATTTCACGTGTGAATTGACCTTTGACTTGACTTGGATTCCGGCCATAGTATAGTATCAAAGGTCGCCAATGTGGAGATTATGGGCAAGGTGAAATTATGGCTATACCCGTAATGTCTTTTATCGAACTTTTTGTCTTCCGAAAGGCTTATTTTGAGAAAATTAAGGGCACGCCTTTGGAATATGATTATGCTTGAATGAAAACGGGCTTCTTGAGAATTCAAACTGGAGATTACGACCATAATGCAGATTATGACCTCGGCCATAATTCTGGAAATTAGCTCTGTTTGAAGCAAAACTTCTCATCAAGGTTCCTGATTCACTTGGGGATATAAATATACTTCCAAATAGCTCCAAAAGTGAGTGAATTGTCTTATATTCATCAACATGATAAGAAGTGAAGCTTCTGAAGAAAATTAATGAAATAAGCTGGAAAGATATGTAAAAGCATGAAAATAGGTCTCGATTCACAGGTAAATATTAGTCTAAAAGACTATAAAAATATGAGACATCACCTGCGTGACCCGTTATGGTGCATTCGAGTTTCTGGTCATGCCCTTCGGGCTAATCAATGCTCCAGTGACGTTTTGTCATCTGATGAATCAGGTGTTAGCACCTTTTCTGGATGACTTCATCGTGGTATATCTGGACGATATACTGGTATATTCCTGAAGCGTTGAGGAACATTTGGTACACTTGAAGCGGGTTCTTCAAGTTTTGAGGGAAAACCAGCTTTACTTAAAATTAGAAAAGTGCACTTTCAAGTCGGAAGAGATATCCTTCCTTGGACATGTGGTAGGCCACGGCCAGGTGCAAATGGACAAGGGCAAGGTCCGAGCCATTGTGGAATGACAAGTTCCCTCAAATCAGACCGAGTTACGGAGTTTTCTTAGAGTTGTGAACTATTATCGAAAGCTCATCCGGGGTTGCTCGAGAGTAACTGTACCCCTCAGTAATCTGCTGAAAAAAATACCAACTAGGGTTGGGACGATCAGTGTCAGTCGGCCTTTCAAGACTTGAAAGAGCGCATAGTGATGACACTAAAATATATAGTATATTTTGTATCATTTTATATATCTTTTCATGCTAAATTGAAGATCTTTTGCTTGTTTTTATGCTCAATTTGTCAAATATTGCAAAATCTACTTCTATTTTGGTTTTTGATGATTTTTAGGTAAAAAGGCACTATTTTAAGGCATTTTCAAGCAAAATCGAACACATGAAAGAGTCACAATCATCAAGAGGAAATTACATGACAAGTTTCACGCAAATCAGAGCAAAATACCAAAATACGGCAGGGCTGTAATCTATATTACGGTACCATATTTTTGTACGCTACCGTAATATCAGAGCACTGCCGTATTTTGAGGAGTTTTCCGACCAGAAAGTTTTCCTAATTTTATGGCACCACCGTAAATAATTACACGGCCGTATTTTGAAGCGCTTCAGACCAGAGACTTTTGCAGAAATTACGGTAGTGCCGTAAACCATTTTACGCTACCATATTTTCCAGACGACTTCGACCAGAGAGTTCAGCCGATTTTATGGCACTACCGTGAAGCATTTTACGGTGACGTATTTTGGAGCGTTTCAGACCAGAGGACTCATCCAATTTTACGGTACGGCCGTAGAATATTTTACGGGCTGTAATTTTGACCCAGGGTTTACAGAACTAAAATACGGCACTGCCGTAACATATAATGCGGCCGTAATTTCCAGTCAAAAGCGCAATTTTTACGGGCCCGATCCTTGCGCGGGCCATAACTTTTGATACAGAGCTCCAAATTGAGATCCGAAAGATGCTACGGACTTGTATTAAATAGGAGAAGACACAAAAAGTGAAAGCACGAATTTTTATCTAGTATTGAGGGAGCAATCGACAGAGAGGTGGTTAGGGTTTGTCCTCGTGCCAAGAGGCATAGAGGACACATCAGGTTGTGATTTTCATGCAAAAGCTTTGCCTAGAGGAGGAGACAACACCCCAGAAGTTTCAAAGGAAAAGGAGATCGATCGGAAGAGAAATCAATGAAATTGGTGGTGACAGCACTGTTAATCGAGTTCTGCTGCAAATTACGGTGCTGTAATTCATTACAACACCTGTTTTGTAACTTTTCTTCTTCCCTTCTTCGATTTTTGACACTTTGAAAACATACTTTATTCTTCTTCCATTCAAGCTTAAACATCTTTGGGACATGGGTGTAATCCCCTATGATTTCTTAATGATTAGATGACTTTATTTTTGTCAGAATAGTTTGATTATGATGATTCTACTTATGTAATTGTTTGTATTTGATTCTCCATAGATTGATGTTATTATTCATGTTTTAGAGTTCTCGCAATAAGGACCGAAAGGTGACTTGCTTGAGAATTTGGAACCCTAGAATTGCATATTAGGAACTCTCTTAGGTTAGTTCTTAATTATTTGATTTTAGTGATCTTATTGCCATGATGATAATTTGAACCTAGGGTAGAGTCGAGTTGTCAAACGTGGAGATCTTGCACGAAAGTGAGCATCAAAACGTTGGAGAACCATAAGTAGAACTTGTGTTGAGTTTCGGATGGACGAAAGTGATCCTTGAGATTCCACTTGAGACAATCAACTTAGAATTCGGATGCACGAAAGTGATCTCGAGTTCTTTGATTGATGATTTACTTATCTTTAGCGTTGAGATATATCTTGCGCGAAAGCGAGGATTAGTCCCTGCATGATTGTCTGCACGAAAGTGAGATGATCCCTTTATGAAGTAAATTAAGTCTTTATCATGATAAGATTAGTCTGACGACCTTTTATTTAAATCTAGTCATTAGAATCAAGGAAGATGAAACCCTAGTCCCAGTTTATCTCTCTCTGATCATCTTTTAGTATACTTTTCTACATAGTTTACTTCCATCATATTCGGCTTGCTTAGCTAGTGAGAAAGCATCTATTTGGTACTTAACACGTAGGTCTCTGTGGTTCGATATCTTTCTTTATTACTTCGAGTAACTGTGCACTTGCGGACTACAACAAGTTTTTGGTGCCGTTGCCGGGGATTAGTCCAAGGTACACGCCAAACAACTTGGGATACAATAAGTTTTTGGCGCCGTTGCCGGGTACCTTAGTTTTGTTAATATCAAAATAGTTGTTAGTATTGCTAGACTCGGTTTTATTTGTTTTAGATTTAACTTTATTTTCTGTTTTTGCAGGTTTTGGATTTTCACAAGTTGTGACAGAACTGTGATTTCTGAAATTTGTGAATTTGCTTGTGTTTAATCTTTTTCTATTTTCTTTATATTTTGAAAAAAAACAATTTGATTGATTGGTGTTGGATTATCCTTCTGTTCTTGATAGACTTGAAAATATGTCTTTTTATCACAATTCATGGGCATCTGAAAGAGGCAAGGTATACACCCCTATGTCCCAAAAAGTGTTTAAGCTAGCATAGCGGAAGAATTACAATAAACCATAGTTTCAAAGGATTAGAAATCAAAGAGAAAGAGAAAATCTACTAACAACATGGCTGTAATGAAAATTACAGCCGTAATTTCGCTTGACGAACAGTAGCGGCGATGCTTCTTTTGTTGATTTCTCCTCCGATCGATCTCCTTTCGCTCTGAAACTTATGGGTATGTTCTCCTCCTCTAGGCACAGCTTCCCTTCAAATTTTATGACTAGAGATGCGCTGTACACTTCACGGCGGTGAAACCTAGGGCGGCGGTGAAGATCGCGATTTCTCTCTCGAATGTTGATCAAAATTGGGGCTTTTCGTGTGTGTCTCCTCTCCTCAGTCTAACGGGTATTTCTCTTTTTATGGATCTCCAATTGATGGTCTAAATTGTCTGCAATCATCCGCACAAAAATTAGGCTTTAATTTGACCGGGAAAATCAGCCGCCTGGGTTGTAATTACGGCCGTGATTTTGATTACGGCAGTGCCGTATTTTATTATGTGAAGAATCTAGAAAGAAACATGGGCCGTGAAAACAACTACGGCAGTGCCGTGATCGTGCAAAATATTCTGTAAAAAAATCTCCTGAAATTACGGCCCGCAATATACATTACGGTAGTGCCGTAAAATCTGCAAAACTCTCTGGTCAGAAATAAACCAAAATTATGGCCCATAATATAGTTTATGATAGTGTCGTAAAAGTTGGAAAACTTTCTGTACAGAAATCGACCCAAAATACGGCAGTGCTCGAAAATTATGGCAGTGCCATGGTTTATTCTGTAGGTTCAATGAAACCACGGTACCATAATTTAGATTACGGCCCTGCCGTAATTTTGGTCTAAAGCTCTGATCTTCATGCAATTTGATATGTAATCTTCTCTTGATGATGTAAATTCATCTATGCATCTGAATTTACTTGAAAATGCCTTAAAATAGCCTTAAAATAGTGCCTTTTTGCCTGAAAATGATCAAAAATAAGAAAAGGTGTAGATTCTGCAATATTTGATAAATAATGCATAAAAATAAGCAAAAGAGCATGAATATGACACAAAAAGACCTATCAAATGATACAAAATATGTTATGTATTTTTGTGTCATCACGCCTTCGTGGTGAAAACTGACAATGTAGCGAATACATATTTCACCACATAGAAGAAACAAGCCTGATGGCAGGAATTCCTAGCAAAATTCCCGTTCCAGTGGGAACATAAGCCTGGAAAGGCTAATGTGGTGCCTGATGCACTGAGTAGGCTTAACGCCTTAGTCTGCTTTGCGATCTCCAGAGTGGAAGGAGATCTCCTTATGAGGATAAAAGCAGCAGCTACTTTCGATGAGGCATATCAAAAACTGGTTCAGTAGATCAAGTCAGGTACGACCCGACGATATTATTTGGACGCCGATGACGTTGTCATGGCCTTTGGCGAGAGGCCACTAGTCCCCGCATCCCTTGGTTAGGTCATCCGAGACAAAGGGACATGTTTGCCTTATTGTCCAGGTCATGTTTTTGGTTAGACATGCGTGCCAATATTGAGATATATGTCCGTACATGTCTTGTTAGTCAACAAGACAAGGTCGATCGGAGGTTACCGGCTGGGTTGTTGCAACCCTTGCCTATACCCAAGAACCCCTAGGCAAGTGTGTCCATGGATTTTATTAGTGGGTTTCCCAAGGTCGAGGGGAAACATCAATATTCGTGGTGCTGGATAGATTCTCCAATTATGGAGCTTTCATTCTAGCATCCAAACCATGTTCAGCTGTGGTGGATGTAGACTTATTCTTTCAGAACATGGTGAAATATTTTGGAATCCCAACTGATATCGTGAGCAATAGGGATGCCCGATTCACCGGATGTTTCTGGTCGACATTGTTCGACAAGCTGGGAACGAAGTTAAACTTCTCCATAGCGAATCATCCATAGACGGATGGACAAACAGAGTGGGTGAATGCCCGCGTGGAGGACTACCTTCGTCATTTTGTGACTATGAGTCAAAAGGACTAGGTGAAATGGATTGATTCGGCACAGTTTTCCTACAATCTCCATAGACCATCGTCCACGGGGCACAACCCCTTTGAGCTTGTGCTAGGGAGACAACCCCTAACCCTGTTGATATCATGATGAGGACCTCCGAGGGGAGATGTCATGCGGCTCAATAGGCAGCTCACAAGCGAGTGGAGCCGCTCCAAGAGGCTAGAGACAGTCTCGAGCTAGCCGCTAGACGAATGGAACAATATGCAAATCATCGACGTCGGGATGAAGAATTTGCCATGGGCAACTTAGTGCTTCTCCGACTTACTCCGCAGATATGGAGGAAGATATTTGCGAAGGTGATGAGTTGCATTTACATCACATTTTTACCTGTATTTTGTATGATATTTTGGGCTTATTTTGTGATTTTATACTAATTTCTAGCATTTTTTACTTCACTTGGTATAAAATCTTCACTTTTCTTGGTTTTTATTAAATTGTAGGTAAAATGATTCAAAAATGATGGATTTTATGAGTTTTGAAGCTATAGCATGATTTTCGAGGAAATTACGAGATCGCACGTCAAATTTGGAGTCAAAACGGTGAAGAACGCAACTTTTACGGCCTTGGCTGTAATTATTCTGGCCGATCGTAAATTTGGCGTTCGAAGGGTGAAAAACGGCTAATTTAAAAAGTCCACATAAACTTTCATGGGTGAGGCCGTGAATCCTTCACGGTCCATGAAACTTTATGTGTACAAGAAGCCTTATGCACCGACACAATTACGGCTGCAGCTGTAAACACTTTACGGGTCGTTAAAGTTTCTGCCCCTTCGTGTTTCTCACTCGATTCGACTCCAAATCGAACCGGAATTGAACCAAACTTTGTATAAACCTTCCTAGATGGGTTCTACATTGATTAGACTATAAAAGGAAGGATTTTGGAAGGGTTTTGGGGGCTTCTATGGACGAACACGAACAGAGGCGATGGCTAGGGCGAAAATCAACTTTCTAGGCAGAATTTGAGCAAGAAGATCACGCAAAGGAGGATTTGGATGCCGATCTTCATCTCCAGATTGAGGATAAGAATTTCCAATTACCTTTCTAGTGTTTTCTTATAATTTTATTGAGTTTTCATACAATTTTCATCGATGAACATACTGTTTGCTTTGAACATGAGTGTGTAAACCTATTTTTTGGATTAAGGGTGTAGCTCATTGACATCTATGGATTAAATCTATTGTTGTAAATCTTTATCATGATTTTTATCTAGTTGATTTGATTAGAATTGTGTTATTCTGTAATTTACTCTGATCAAGTAAGTTTACATCTTAGACATTGCGAGAAGGACCGGGAGGTGAATTGCAATGTCAGAACTATTCTTTTCAAACCAATGAATCCGATCACGAGAGTAGTTCGGATTTGTTTGAAGGATTTACATGATTTTTTTTCATAGAACTTAATGAGTCTATATATGTTAACTATCACGAGAGTAGGGAGTTAGCGTAGTTAGATACCGGATTACGCTTCGGGAGGAGGTAATCTATACCTTAGGAAAAATCCCCTTAAATGCTGTAATTTTCTGTTTAATGATTTATTTTTACTAAATTCATATTTGTTGATGTGGTGAAACCCCGAGTCCTGATTTTATCTGAATTGATTTTTACCCAAAACAGTATATCTGTTTCTTTATTTGTACTTAGAAGTTTCCAAAACAAAAACCACGAATTTGATTCGTCTAGATATAGATCAATCGTGTAATCGGTACTTGACCGCCAGATCCTCATTGGGAATGATAATCTTTTTATTACTTTGATGAATCCGTGCACTTGCGGATGTATTAAGTTTTTGACACCGTTGCCGGGGATTAGGCCAGCCAATATCGATTTAATCATGAGATTTATAGACTAGATATTTTTTTATTTTTTATTTTTGTTTTTGTTTTTGTTTTGTTTGTTTTTTTGCATTCTTTTTCTTTAAAGCTAATTTAGGCTATTTTCCTCTTTTTGGATTAACACGTTGTATGAACAGGAAAACTCATGCCAAAAATCACTTGATTAAATATTTTAAGCTTTATTTTGCAATTCTTGTTTACACTCTATATTTCTGAATTTTATTGTATAAATTAAAAATATGATATTTAACCAATATCAATGGTCAAATCAGAGGTATGTGCCACCAATAATGACAAGAGAATATGGCACAGATGCATTACAATCACTTTCAGCAAAGGTAAATTCCTTTATTCAACAAACTGATTATTTAATCATGCAATATTCTAAGTTGAAATCTATTACTTGCGATAATTGTGGATATCATGAGCATCATTATACTGAATGTCAATTAGGAATTCCTACATCCTTTAACTCATGCCCTAGTACTTATAATCCAAGTTGGGAGAACCATCAAAACTTATTTTATCAGAATGACCCAACATTTATTCCACAATCAAACTTTAGTCAACCTCAATAATCCAACTTAGAAGCCATGCTTGAAAACTCTATAGCTGATATGACTAAACAAAGTGAGGAATTCGATAGTATAATTTATGGCAATAATAAAAATGACATAGAGAATGGGAAGAGTCATAGTCATAGCGCGTCACTAGATACCCCGTTCATCTTCGTCGTGTCGCAGAACTCCAAGAATATAGACAAGTGCATGTTTGGGTCTTCAGATGGTAGGCCTCCGAATTGGTTCTGCTAAACCATCGATAAGAGGGAGGGCTTTATCTCAAAATTGTTAGCCTCCACTGGAGGTCGAGAAATACTTGAGTGAAGACCCTGCGCATTTGGAGCGGCGAAATCCTTCAAAGTTCTGTTATTGTTCACCATCGGTAGATTGAAAGGAATAGGTTCAATAATCCTTGATGCTTCTCTAGCACTCAATTCCTTTAATCGTCTTCTGCAATGGAACGTCCTGTCAATTTCTTGATCAAGTTCGTATAGATCTTCCAATCCACCTGACCATAAACCTCTTCGCATATAATAGTTAAGCACAATAAACAAGGATTAAGAAAAAAAAAAGAATATGGGACAAAGAAGCAAAAATAAGAAAAACAAAAACAAAGAATCTAAAAAAAAGTAATAACAAAAAGCAAAAAGTCTAGTCTACCAATTGTTAAATCTCTTCGATATTGGTTGCCTGTCCCTGGCAATGGCGCCAAAACTTGATGTGTGCCGTACTAACGCACAACTAACCGCAAGCGTGACGGTTTTGTCGTAGTAGTACTTTAGATGTCGATCCCACAGGGACAGTGATCAAGTACCAAAAGATTATGAACTAGTAGCTAGACAATCAGATCAAGTAGTTTGAAATTATGAAAAGTAAAGCAAATATAACTAAAAGTAAATCGAATCTGGCAAGAGAAAGTTTTTTGGTAGAAAACAGAGGTTAGAGATATCGGAACGTCGGGTTTGTCTCGTTGATGGATCTCAAATTCAAACATGTCAAAATTATAGCAAGGCAATTTTAAAAGTGCTTAAGGAAGTATCAAAAGGTATAGATTACCCTCTTTCGACGGCGTAATCTGGTATCAATCTAGATCGGCGTCCTACTTTCGTGGCTCACCGCACCTAGATTGATCCAATGGGTTCAGAGATACTATAAAATTCCTCATACAAATCCTGCCCAATTTCTTGACAGGTCAGAGTATGTTCGAACTAGCAGATCTAGCGTCGCAATTCACCTTTCGGTCCTTCTTGCGACGCCCGAGAAAAGAAATTACGTGATCAAGGTAATTCTAGGGATAAACCAGCATAGAATGAACAAACACAAAGTGAAATTTGCATTTGCTTTGAAATAACAAGTTTGAGAACGAGATACAAACAACGAGACTATACCCTTAGTTCCGACAAAAGGATTATGCTATCATAGCGCCGTTTAAGTACAAATCTCTACACGAAGAAGAAAATATATGAAAGAATTGAAGATAGGAGACCACAAACTCTTCAAAAAGGGTTGAAATCTTCTTCCTCCAATCCTTCTAGAATGGATGCACAAGAGAACTTCTTCTCCCAAACTTTCACCAAGAATTCCACCTCTAGCCAAGACTCATCGCCAATGAAAGAGGCTTTTTATCCATTTTATAGAACCGAAACCCATTTCTGAACGTATTACATGATAGCTCTCTTAATTATCTGCGTTTTGACACCAAGAACATTCAAAACGGAGCTATAATGAGAGAGTTATGGCTCATTTAAGTTTAGGCTGCGCAAGTGAGATTATGGGTGTAATGAAGATTACGGGCATGGCTGTACTGTCGGCGTCAATTCTCTTCAGCTCCTAAAACATTCACACACTTATGGGCCATTAAAAGCTCATCGTAATGACACCAAAAACACCCAAATTGGAGTTGTAACGGAAAAGTTATGACCGAATTAATGCAGCCCCTCAACGTAGTTAATGCTCTTAACACCATTACGGGTGTAATCACCATTACGGGTGTAATGAGATTATGGGCATGCCTGTAATTTCTGTAGCGAACTCCGTTTCGTCTGAAATTTTGTGAGTGAGTTGACCTTTGACTTGACTTGAATTCCGGCCAAAGTATGACATCAAAGTCACCGGTGTGAAGATTACGGGTAGGGTGAAATTACGGCTATACCCGTAACGTCTTCTGCCGAAGTTTTTGTCTTCCGAAAGGCTTCTTTTGAGAAAATTAAGGGCACACCTTCGGAATATGATTATGCTTGAATGAAAATGGGCTTCTTGGGAATTCAAACTGGAAATTACGGCCATAATGTAGATTATGGCCTCAGCCGTAATTTGGAAAATTAGCTCCGTTTGAAGCAAAATTTCTCATCAAGGTTCTTGATTCACTTGAGGACATAAATATACTTCCAAATACCTCCAGAAACGAGTGAATTATCCTGAATTCATCAAATATAAAAAGAAGTGAAGCTTTTGAAGAAAATTAATGATATAAGCCAGAAAGAGATGTAAAATTATGAAAATATGTCTCGATTCACAGTTAACTATGGGTCTAAAAGACTATAAAAATACGAGACATTAGCACCCTATGGGTTTTATCCCATCAGGCAGCTCAACCAAATCCCAGACTTGGTTAGCAGACATGGAATCCATCTCAGATTTCATGGCCTCGAGCCATTTCTCGGAGTCTGGTCTAGTGACCGCCTCATCATAAGTCCTGGGCTCATTCTCAATGATGAAGATCTCGTCGTGTTGGATCAGCAACCACCCATACCTCTTAGGCGCACGATGAATCCTCCTAGACCTACGTGGGACCTGTGTCTGAGCCTCAGGCTGCCCAGCAACTGGTGCAGTCGGCTCCGGTTCCATCTCCTTGTCTTGTGGTTGTACTTGGACCTCGTCCAAGTTAAACTTGCTCCCATTGACTTCTTTCATGAGAAATTCTTTTTCTAGAAAGACAGCACCTCGAGCAACAAAAATTTTGTTCTCGGTGGGAACATAGAAGTAGTATCCTTTAGTTTCCTTAGGATACCCCACAAAGATACATTTATCAGATCTAGGTTCTAGCTTGCTAGAATCCTAACGTTTGACATAAGCCTCATATCCCCAGATCCTGATAAAAGTGAGGTTAGGGTATCTCCCACTCCATACCTTGTATGGAATCTTTGAGACACTCTTAGATGGAACGTTATTCAGTGTGAGAAAAGCTATTTTAAGTTCATGACCCCAGAATGATGGTGGTAGAGTTACATGACTCATCATAGATTGAACCATGTCCAACAAAGTTCTATTTCTCCTCTCAGACACACCATTCCATTGTGGTGTTCCAGGAGGAGTGAGTTGGGATAGGATCCCACACTTCCTAAGATAGTCAAAGAACTCACTGCTCAGGTACTCTCCACCATGATCTGACCAAAGAGTTTTAATGGATCTCGCAAGCTGGTTCTCTGCTTTATTTTTGAACTCCTTGATTTTCTCAAAGGATTCAGATTTATGTCTCATCAAGTAGACATAACCATATCTACTGAAATCATTAGTGAATGTAATGAAGTAGCTGTGTCCTCCTCTGGCTTGTTTATTGAATGGCCCACACACATCAGTATGTATGAGATCCAATAAACCTTGTGCCCTCTCACCAGTTTTGGTAAAGGGTGCCTTTGTCATTTTCCTTAATAAACAAGGTTCACATGTGTCAAATTCCTCCAAGGAACTTGAATTTAACAATCCATTTGCATGGAGTTGTTGAATGCGATTCTTATTTATGTGGGCTAACCGACAATGCCATAGGAAGACACCAACTGAACCACTCAGTTTGGTCATCTTACTATTTATGTTACAGATAGAGCAATTCATGTCCAAGACATATAAACCATTGCATAATGTACCCTTCCCATAAAACATATTTGCATATGAAAAAGAATAAAAGTTCTCCTTTATTTCAAATTTAAAGCCTTTCCTTGCTAAGCAAGGAATGGATACAATCTTTTTGGTAAGCGAAGGTACATAATAGCAATTGTCTAGCTCTAATTGAAGTCCAGAAGGCAGGGATAGAGTCAAAACTCCTACAGCAACAGCAGCAACTTGTGCCCCGTTTCCAACTCGTAGGTCAATCTCTCCAGGCAGCATCGATCTACTTTTCTTGAGCCCCTGCATATATGTACAAATATGAGCTCCACATGCGGTATCCAATACCCAAGACATAGAAGTAGAAAGGTTAACTTTAGTAACATAAATTCCTGAGCATGAAGACGAAGCTTTGCCTCTCTTCTTCTCATTCTGAAGTCACACTATGTCCTTTATCATGTGAAGTGGTCCTCCACATGAGTAGCACTTGTTATTCCTGACTCTTTCCATCTTTATCTTCAATGTCTTAGTTAAGTCTTTGAGCTCAACACATTGAATGTCTACTTTAGGAGGGGGAGCTCAACCAATTCATCAAAGAGCTGCCTTAGATTAGAAATAATATGAAAGGCACTCTTAGATTCATATTGCCCTCTTAATTCGGGCGACATGTTGGTTAGCATCAAATTAGCAACCTCCAAAGTATTAGCCTGATGCTTATCATAAGCATCCTTCTCAGCCGCTGAGGCCTGATAACACGAAAATCTATAGTATATTTTGTGTCATTTCATGAGTATTTTCGTGTCATATTCATGTTCAATTACTTATTTTTATGCCTTTTTTTTATCAATTATTACGGAATCTACATATTTCCTAGTTTTTGATGATTTTCATGTAAAAAGACATTATTTTTGAGCATTTTCAAGCGATTCAGATGCATGGATGAACTCCCACCATCAAGAGAAGATTACATGTCAAATTTCATGCAAATTGGAGCTTCAGACAAAATTACGGCACTACTGTAATCCAAATCACGGTACCGTGGTTTCACTGCACTTACAGAAGAAACCACGGTACTGCCGTAATTTCCAAGTGCTGCCGTATTTTGGGATGATTTTAAACAGAAAGTTTTGGAAGAATTACGGTACTGCCATAATGGATTTCACGGGCCGTATTTCGAGTCAATTTTTCACCCGAGAGATTTGACGAGAATACGGCACTGCCGTAACTTATTTCACGGTACCGTAATTCCGGTTAATTTTTGTACCAAGAACTTAGCTAAAATTACAGCACTGCCGTAACGTTTTTCACGGCCGTAATTATACCCCAGATTCACAATTTTCACGGTCAATTCGATGCCCGATTTTTGCGCGATCGATTGGTAGTGATCCAGACCACTAAATTGAGATATGAAAGAAGGGGAAGGGGAGTTTAGACGGAGGAGAGGACACACAGCCAAAAACCCCTAATTTTGATCCACCACACAGAGAGAAATCAAAATTCTCACCGTCGGGAAGCGTACAACGCATCTCCGGCCGTGAAATTTGAAGAGAAGCTGCACCTAGAGGAGGAGGAGATACTCCAGAAGTTTCAAAGTGAAAGGAAGCCGATCAGAGGAGAAATCAACAAAAGCACGTCGCCGACCACTGTTCACGCGAAAATTACGGCTATAATTTTTATTACAGCCGTGCTGTGTTTAGTAATTTCTTCCTTTTCTTCGATTTTTGATCCCTCTGAGCCAGGGATTATTGTAATCTTTCTACCATGCTAGCTTAAACTTATTTTGGGACATGGGGGAGTAATTCTCTTTGATTTCTTAATGACTAGATAAATCTTTCATTATTTCATCAAGTATAATTTTAGTATGATAATTCTGCTTCTGTGATGATTGTTCTTTATAATGAAAGGACAAAGAGATGGCATGATCGACATATTTTTAGAAGGGATTTCTAACCAGGTGACTTTGTGCTTTTGTTCAATTCTAGATTGAGATTTTTTCCTAGAAAACTTAAGTCTCGATGGTCTGGGCCTTTTCAGGTAAAGAAGACTTACCCTTACGGAGCTGTGGACATATTGAGTGAGGAAACATGAGAGTTTAAGGATAATAATCAAAGATTGAAGCATTATTATTAAGAAGAACTGATTGAAGAAAAAGAGAAATATTATCTTGATGAACCATGATCAAATCGGGATGCAGAACGGTCATGTTAATGACCTTTAAATTAGCGCTTCTTGGGAGGCAACCCAAGCACTCTTACTTTAGCTTATTTTCTTTTACTTTGTTTTTATTTTTAGTTTTGCTTTTAGAACTAATTTTTCTTCTCTTTTTGTAGGTAAAATCAAATTTTGGTGCAAATTATGGCACTACCATAATAAAAATTATGGGCTGTAATTTATGTCCGTTTTCAACTAGAAAGTTTTGATGCCATTACGGCACTGCCGTAATCATTTTTACGGTGCCATAAAATAAAATTAAATTAAAAAAAAGGGCCCGAACCCGAGGACATAGAGGAGATTGGATCTGACACGGACGAGTAGAGCTCTGTGAGTATCCTACTTATTTGCGTTTCATCTTTTATATTTCACTGATGATACATGTTTTCATATGGAAAGATAATTCTTGCAAACTCATTGTGTCCGCCATTGCTACCTTGCTCTGTTTTACCTGACCATTTCATGATTCAATACGGTTGTATCATAATTTGATATTGATGTTGATTTCGATTGAGTTGTATAACACTTGATAATACTTTTGACTTTGGGCACCTTGTGGAGGTGCATTTTATTGCATGACGACTTGTATGATTTGAATTTTGAATGGGTATATGCTATTCTTATTGATATGATTATTTTGTAGCCTAGTCTATTTTTGAAGAAAATTCTTGTTGATAGTATGATTTTCTTGATGGAGAATTTGTTCACGAATGTGATTAGGACTAGACCTATTATGTTGAATTTTTTTATCTGATATATATCTGCCTGATCGAGTTTTTCATTGATTGATGAATAAAATTTTGGGTAGACATGTTATTGGATGAATTTGATTTAAAAGTGAAGCTACTTCTTTAAATAAAATTAGCATATGAGTATGATTTTTGAATTGATATTGATTGATTAATTTAGTTGATGTTCATACTATTTACTATTTGTTGGGAATAAAGATTCTATGATCCAAATAAAGAGAGTGATGACTCCCTTATTTGGCACTGCACAAAATTGGCAGTGGTACCAAAGACATGGGTTGAAGTCTAAATGAGAAGAAAAGAAAAATCAAAAGAATGACTCCTCGTCTTGGCACCGTGTTGATTTGCGGTGGTACCTAAGTTAAGAGTTGAAGTTCAAAAAAAAAAAAAAAGCATGTATCTATGTGGGTACATACCATGAGAGAAAATATAAAAGGGAGGAACTAAAAAAAATTTCTGAGTGGAAAAAGATCCTGAAATCCTATTCCTATAAACAAAAGTATGATAGTTTTGAACTGAAACTGGATGAAATCTTGAGATTGAAATTCTACTCATTGTACAAGTTGCGAAGTTTTATTTGATTAAGTTGTAGATCTTGAGAATTGAATTCAAAAGATGATATGTTTATTTAGAATTTTATGAAACAACTGGTGAGAATATTTTTCATTGGTGATTGTATTTTAGAAATTAATTCTTTATAAGAAAGTCTATTCCTTTGATCAAATTTTGATTTTGCTTGCAAACAACCAAAGTTTGAGCCTTATGTGTTTGATAACACGAAAATCTATAGCATAATTTGTGTCATTTCATGAGTATTTTCGTGTCATATTCATGTTCAATTGCTTATTTTTATGCCTTTTTTTTATCAATTATTGCAGAATCTACACATTTCCTAGTTTTTGATGATTTTCAGGAAAAAATGCATTATTTTTTAGCATTTTCAAGTGATTCAGATGTATGGATGAACTCCCACCATCAAGAGAAGATTACATATCAAATTTCATGAAAATTGGAGCTTCAGATAACATTACGGCACTACCGTAATTACCGTGGTTTCACTGCACTTACATAAGAAACCACGGTACTGCCGTAATTTCTGAGTGCTGCCGTATTGTGGGATGATTTTGAACAGAAAGTTTCGGAAGAATTATGGCACTGCCGTAATAGATTTCATGGGCCGTATTTCGAGTCAATTTTTCACCTGAGAGATTTGATGAAAATACGGTACTACCGTAACTTATTTCATGGTACCGTAATTCCGGATGATTTCTGTACCGAGAACTTAGCTGAAATTACGGCACTGCCGTAACATTTTTCACGGCCGTAATTACAACCCAGATTCACGATTTTCATGGTCAATTTGAAGCCCAATTTTTGCACGATCAATTGCGAGCGATCCAGACCACTAAATTGAGATCTGAAAGAAGGGGAAGGGGAGTTTAGATGGAGGAGAGGACACACAGCCAAAAAGCCCTAATTTTGATCCACCACACAGAGAGAAATCGAGATTCTCACTGTCGCCCTAGGTTTCACCACCGGGAAGTGTACAGCACATCTCTGGCCGTGAAATTTGAAGGGAAGCTGTGCCTAGAGGAGGAGAAGATACTCCAGAAGTTTCAGAGTGAAAGGGAGCCGATCAGAGGAGAAATCAATAAAAGCACGTCGCCGACCGCTGTTCACGTGAAAATTACTCCTGTAATTTTTATTACAGCCGTGCTGTGTTTAGTAATTTCTTCCTTTTCATCAATTTTTGATCCCTCTGAACCATGGATTATTGTAATCTTTCTACCATGCTAGCTTAAACTTCTTTTGGGACATGGGGGAGTAATTCCCTTTGATTTCTTAATGACTAGATAAATCTTTCATTATTTCGTTAAGTATAATTTTAGTATGATAATTCGGCTTCTGTGATGATTGTTCTTTAATTCTCCATAGATTCATATTATCAAGCATGCTTTAGAGTTTTCGCAATAAGGACTGAAAAGTGATTTGCTTGAGAACTTAGAACCCTAAAATTAAATGTTAGGAACTCACCGTAAGAAATTAGGTTTGTTCTTATTTCTTAATTTTAGAAGTTTAATGCCATGATTGATAATCTAATCTAGGATTGAGTTAATGAAACAAACATGACGATATTGCAAGAAATTGAATATTATATTGTTAGAAAACCTTAAGCAGAACCTGTGTTGAGATTCGGATGCACAAAAGTGATCCTTGAGTTTCCACTTGAGATTATTAACTTAGAATTTGGATGCATGAAAGTGATCCTTGAGTTCTTTGTTGATGATTCACTTTTATTGAACAATCGAATGAATCCTGCACAAAAGTGAGGATTGGTTCTTGTAAATTGTCTGCACGAAAGCGAGATGATTTCCTTATTAAATGAATTATATCTTTATCATAATGAAATTAGAGTGACGAACATCTTTTCATATCTAGTCATGAAAATTAAAGTGAATGAAACCATAGTCCCAGTTTCTCTCTGATTATCTTTTTCGTGTGTTTTCGATCATTGCTTTGCTATTATTCGATTGCCTAGATCATAAGAACTCAATTATTTGGTACTTGACTATGAGGTCTCTGTGGTTCGATATCTTTCTTTATTATTTCGAGTATATGTGCATTTGCGGACATAATAAGTTTTTGGTGCCGTTGCTGGGGACCTTGGTTTTTGTCAATATTGAAGATATTGAAAGTATTGCTAGACTAGGGTTTGTTTATTTCCTATTTATATTCTATCTTGCTGTTCTTTTCTGTTTACTTGAGTTATTTGACCTATCTGCTTTAGACCACACAAGAAATTTAGATCTGATGGCAAACCGAAAATCACTTAGGGGCTATGCAGCCCCTAAACCATAGGAGATACACTTTAGCATTGCCAGACCAGCTATTGAGGCTAATAATTTCGAGATCAATCCTGCTTTCTTGTCTATAATCCAGCAGAATCAGTTTGTAGGATCACCAATTGAAGATCCTCATCAACATTTATATCTTTTTCTTGAATATAATGACACCATTAAAATTAATGGAGTTTCTGATGATGCATTAAAACTAAGATTGTTTCCTTTTTCTCTTAGGGACCGAGCGTGTTCTTGGCTACATTCTCGACCTACCGGTACCTTCACCACATGGGAACAACTATCAAATGCTTTCTTGATGAAGTACTTTCCACCCAGCAAAACCATCCAGTTGAGAAACCAAATTACAAGCTTTGCATAGAGGGATGGCGAGACTTTGAGTGGAGCATGTGAGCAGTTCAACGAATTACAACGGAAGTGTCCTCACCATGGCCTTGAAGATTGGATTTTAATTCATACATTTTATAATGGCTTACTTTATAATACCCGTCTGACTGTTGATGCTGTTGCAGGAGGAGCCCTCATGAGCAAAACAATCGAAGATGCTTCTACCCTGCTTGAGGAGATGGCCCTGAATCTTAACCAGTGGGCTCCTTAAGAAGGAATGCTATATTGTCATCAACATGGTAAGAATGAGAATGAGGGATGGCAAACCTTGACTGAAGAGGTAAATTCTTTTAGTGTAGAGTCCATGCTTGAGAAGTTTATGGCTAACCAAAATCAATTAATGACAAATCAAAATAAAGAGATTGAAGATCTCAAGGGATTGGTCAGTCATCTTACCTCTCAAGTAGGATCCTTAGCTGCTTACAAAAAAACTCTAGAAGATCAAATACCTGAATTGGACCCTAGGGAACACTGTTATTGTTGATGCACAGCTTGGAAAAAGGGAGACAGATTTGCTTCTCAAAGAATTAAGAATTCATAGAAAGGTAATTGGGTACACAATTGATGACTTAAAGGGAATTAACCCTTCTTTTTGTATGCACAGGATTTTGATGGAAGAGGAGCACAAGCCACATGCAGATTTTCAAAGGAGACTTAACCCCTCTATGAAAGAAGTTGTGAAGAAAGAAGTTCTGAAATTACTTGATGCAGGTATTATCTATCCTATCTCTGATAGTAAATGGGTAAGTCCTGTACATTGTGTTCCTAAGAAAGGAGGGGTGACTGTCATGAAAAACAAAGACAACGAATTAATTCCTATTAGAACTGTTACTAGTTGGCGCATGTGCATAGATTATAGAAATTGAATGCTGCTACTAGGAAAGACCATTTTCCCTTACCTTTTATTGATCAGATGGTTGAAAGGCTTGCAAACCACTCTCACTTTTGTTTCTTAGATGGATACTCTAGATTTTTCCAAATTCCTATACATCCTGATGACCAAGATAAGACCACTTTCACTTGCCCGTACGGTACTTTTGCATATAGGAGAATGCCTTTTGGTCTATGTAACGCACCTGCTACTTTTCAGAGATGCATGATGGCTATTTTTTTTTATTTTATTGAAGACTTTATGGATGTATTTATGAATGATTTCTCAGTATATGGTTCTTCTTTTGATGATTGTTTGGCTAATTTTTCTCGAGTTTTGCATCGGTGTGAAGAAAGTAACCTTGTGCTTAATTGGGAAAAATATCATTTCATGGTTAAGGGATAGTTTTGGGGCACTTGATTTCAGAAAGAGGGATTGAAGTTGATAGAGCCAAAGTTGAGGTGATAGAGAAATTAGAGCCACCCACTACAGAGAAGGAGGTCCGAAGCTTTCTAGGACATGCAGGATTCTACCGGCGATTCATCAAGGATTTCTCTAAACTTGCTAGACCTCTTACAAATTTACTTTGCAAAGATGTTAAATTTTCTTTTGATGAAGATTGTTTATCTGCTTTTCAGAAACTGAAGAAAGCTTTGGTTTCAGCACCTATCATTCAGCACCCAGATTAGGACTTGGCCTTCGAGCTTATGTGTGATGCCAGCGATTATGCAATAGGAGCAGTTTTGGGACAGAGAAAGGAGAAAAAGCCTTATGTTATTCATTTTGCTAGTAGGACTTTGGATGAGACACAGAGAAATTACACTACCATTGAGAAGGAACTGTTAGCTATAGTATTTGCCTTTGATAAATTTAGATCATACTTGATTAACTCCTAGGTGATGGTGTACACTGATCATGCAGCTGTGAGGTACTTAATGCAGAAAAAGGATAGTAAACCATGCTTGCTCAGATGGATTTTGCTCTTGCAGGGGTTTGATTTAGAAATTAAAGACAAAAAGGGATTAGAAAACTTTGTTGCAGATCATCTTTCGAGGATAATGGTGGATACTAAAAAGAATGATATAATCAATGATTCCTTCCCTGAAGAACAACTCTTGGCCATTGAACAAATCAAAGCCCCATGGTATGCTGACATAGTGAATTACCTGGTAGCTAATGTTCTTCCTCCTGAATTAAATTACCAAAGAAAGAAGAGATTCGTAGCTGAGGTAAAGCACTATTTTTGGGATGAGCCTTATGTGTTTAGAAGATGTCAGATGGTGTTTTTAATTGATGTATACCTGAAGAGGAAATCACAAATATATTGTTTCAGTGTCATGGATCTTATGGTGGGCACGCTAGTACTGAGAAAACTGCTTTCAAAGTTTTGCAATCAGGATTTTACTGGCCTTCAATTTTTAAAGATGCTAGAAACTTTATCTTATCTTGTGATAGATGTCAAAAGACAGGTAACATTAACATAAGACATGAGATGCCATTGTCCACCATTCTTGAGGTTGAGATATTTGATGTCTGGGGGATTGATTTCATGGGACCCTTTCCATCTTCTGGAAGTAACAAATACATACTTGTGGTGGTAGATTATGTTTCAAAGTGGGTTGAAGCCCTTGCTTCTCCTACTAATGATTCCAAAGTTATTATTAAACTATTCAAAAAGATTATCTTTCCAAGGTTTGGGACACCACGAGTAAAGATTAATGATGGAGGCTCACATTTCATAGAACACAAGTTCTCAGCCTTACTTAGAAAGTATGGGGTAAATCATAAAGTTGTAACACCTTATCACCCCCAAACAAATGGACAAGTTGAGATATCAAACAGAGAAATAAAGGGAATTTTGGAAAAGACAGTGTCACGCATAAGGAAAGATTGAGCATTCAAACTTGATGATGCACTGTGGGCCTACCGGACTGCTTTTAAAACACCAATAGGTATGTCTCCCTTTCATTTAGTTTATGGTAAATCTTGTCATCAACCTGTAGAGCTTGAGCATAAGGCGTTCTGGGCAATCAAAGCACTAAACTTTGACTTAAAGAATGTGGGTGAAAAACAAAAGTTACAATTGAATAAGCTAGATGAGATTAGACTCTCCGCTTATGAAAATGCAAGAATTTATAAGGAATGGACAAAGAGATGGCATGATCAACATATTTTTAGAAGAGATTTCCAACCAGGTGACTTTGTTCTTTTGTTCAATTCTAGATTGAGACTTTTTCCTGGAAAACTTAAGTCTCGATGGTCTGGGCCTTTTCAGGTATAGAAGACTTACCCTTATGAAGCTGTGGACATATGAAGTGAGGAAACATGAGAGTTTAAGGTTAACGGTCAAAGATTGAAGCATTATTATCAAGAAGAACTGATTGAAGAAAAAGAGAAATATTATCTTGATGAACCACGATCAAATCTAGATGCAGAACAGTCAAGCTAATGACCTTTAAATTAGCGCTTCTTGGGAGGCAACCCAAGCACTCTTACTTTAGCTTATTTTCTTTTACTTTTTTTTTTATTTTTATTTTTGCTTTTAGAACTAATTTTTCTTCTCTTTTTGTAGGTAAAATCAAATTTTGGCACAAATTACGGCACTATCGTAATAAAAATTACGGGCCGTATTTTATGTCTGTTTTCCACCAGAAAGTTTTGATGCCATTACGACACTACCATAATCATTTTTACGGTGCCGTAAAATTAAATTAAATTAAAAAAAGGGCCCGGACCCAAGGACACAGAGGAGATTGGATCTGACACGGATGAGTAGAGCTCTGTGAGTGTCCTATTTATTTGCATTTCATCTTTTATATTTCACTGATGATACATGTTTTCATATGGAAAGATAATTCTTCCAAACTCATTGTATCCGCCATTGCTACCTTGCTCTGTTTTACCTGATCGTTTGATGATTCGATACGGTTGTATCATAATTTGATATTGATGTTGATTTCGATTGAGTTGTATAACACTTGATAATACTTTTGACTTTGGGCACCTTGTGGAGGTGCATTTTGTTGCATGACAACTTGTATGATTTGAATTTTGAATGGGTATATGCTATTCTTGTTGATATGATTATTTTATAGCCTAGTCTATTTTTGAAGAAAATTCTTTTTGATAGTACGATTTTCTTGATGGAGAATTTGTTCATGAATGTGATTAGGACTAGACCTATTATGTTGAATTTATTTCTCTGATATATATCTGCCTGATTGAGTTTTTCATTGATTGATGAATAAAATTTTGGGTAGACATGTTATTGGATGAATTTGATTTAAAAGTGAAGCTACTTCTTAAAATAAAATTAGCATATGAGTATGATTTCTGAATTGATATTGATTGATTAATTTAGTTGATGTTCATACTATTTACTATTTGTTGGGAAGAAAGATTCTGTGATCCAAATAAAGAGAGTGATGACTCCCTTACTTGGCACTGCACAAAATTGGTAGTGGTACCAA
Organism: Costus lasius; assembly: GCA_027563935.2. Taxonomy (NCBI): domain Eukaryota; kingdom Viridiplantae; phylum Streptophyta; class Magnoliopsida; order Zingiberales; family Costaceae; genus Costus; species Costus lasius. The sequence goes on along the minus strand of CM050449.1, from coordinate 31,097,663 downwards.
AGACATGGGTTGAAATCAAAATGAGAAAAAAAGTAAAATCAAAAGAATGACTCCTCGTCTTGGCACCGTGTTGATTTGCGGTAGTACCTAAGTTAAGAGTTGAAGTTAAAAAAAAAGCATGTATCTATGTGGGTAAATACCATGAGAGAAAATATAAAAGGGAGGAACTAAAAAAAATTTCTGAGTGGAAAAAGATCTTGAAATCCTATTCCTGTAAACAAAAGTATGATAGTTTTGAACTAAAACTGGATGTAATCTTGAGATTGAAATTCTACTCATTGTACAAGTTGCGAAGTTTTATTTGATTAAGTTGTAGATCTTGAGAATTGAATTCAAAAGATGATATGTTTATTTAGAATTTTATAAAACAATTGGTGAGAATATTTTTCATTGGTGATTGTATTTTAGAAATTAATTCTTTATAAGAAAGTCTATTCCTTTGATCAAATTTTGATTTTGCTTGAGGACAAGCAAAGTTTGAGCCTTATGTGTTTGATAACATGAAAATCTATAGTATATTTTGTGCCATTTCATGAGTATCTTCGTGTCATATTCATGTTCAATTGCTTATTTTTATGTCTTTTTTTATCAATTATTGCGGAATCTACACATTTCCTAGTTTTTGATGATTTTCAGGTAAAAAGACATTATTTTTGAGCGTTTTCAAGCGATTCAAATGCATGGATGAACTCCCACCTTCAAGAGAAGATTACATGTCAAATTGCATGCAATTTGGAGCTTCGGACAAAATTATGGCACTACCGTAATCCAAATTACGGTACCGTGGTTTCACTGCACTTACAGAAGAAACCACGGTACTGCCGTAATTTCTGAGTGCTGCTGTATTTTGGGACGATTTTGAACAGAAAGTTTTGGAAGAATTACGGCACTGCCATAAAGGATTTCACGGGCCGTATTTCGAGTCGATTTTTCACCCGAGAGATTTAATGAAAATATGGCACTGCCATAACTTATTTCATGGTACCGTAATTCTGGATGATTTCTGTACTGAGAACTTAGCTGAAATTACGGCACTGCCGTAACATTTTTCACGGTCAATTCGAAGCCCAATTTTTGCGCGATCGATTGTGAGCGATCCAGACCACTAAATTGAGATCTGAAAGAAGGGGAAGGGAGTTTAGACGGAGGAGAGGACGCACAGCTAAAAAGCGCTAATTTTGATCCACCACACAAAGAGAAATCGAGATTCTAACCGTCGCCCTAGGTTTCACCGCCGGGAAGCGTACAACGCATCTCCAGCTGTGAAATTTGAAGGGAAGCTGCGCCTAGAGGAGGAGAAGATACTCCAGAAGTTTTAGAGTGAAAGGAAGCCAATCAGAGGAGAATTCAACAAAAGCACGTCGCCGACAACTGTTCACACGAAAATTACAGCTGTAATTTTTATTACAGCCGTGCCGTGTTTAGTAATTTCTTTTTATTACAGCCGTGCCGTGTTTAGTAATTTCTTCCTTTTCTTCGATTTTTGATCCCTCTAAACTATGGATTATTATAATCTTTCTACCATGCTAGCTTAAACTTCTTTTGAGGCATGGGGGAGTAATTCCCATTGATTTCTTAATGACTAGATAAATCTTTCATTATTTCATCAAGTATAATTTTAGTATGATAATTCTGCTTCTGTGATAATTGCTCTTTAATTTTCCATAGATTCATATTATCAAACATGCTTTAGAGTTTTCGCAATAAGGACCGAAAAGTGATTTGCTTGAGAACTTGGAACCCTAAAATTAAATGTTAGAAACTCACCGTAAGAAATTAGGTTTGTTCTTATTTCTTAATTTTAGAAGTTTAATGCCATGATTGATAATCTGATCTAGGATTGAGTTAATGAAACAAACATGACAATATTACAAGAAATTGAATATTAGATTGTTGGAGAACCTTAAGCAGAACCTGTGTTGAGATTCGGATGCACGAAAGTGATCCTTGAGTTTCCACTTGAGATTATTAACTTAGAATTCGGATGCATGAAAGTGATCCTTGAGTTCTTTGTTGATGATTCACTTTTATTTAACAATCGAATGAATCCTGCACGAAAGTGAGGATTGGTTCTTGTAAATTGTTTGCACGAAAGCGAGATGATTTCCTTATTAAGTGAATTATATCATTATCATAATGAAATTAGACTGACGAATATCTTTTCATATCTAGTCATGGAAATTAAGTGAATGAAACCCTAGTCCCAGTTTCTCTCTGATTATCTTTTTTGTGTGTTTTCGATCATTACTTTGCTATTATTCGATTGTCTAGATAGTAAGAACTCAATTATTCGGTACTTGACAATGAGGTCTCTATGGTTCGAGATCTTTCTTTATTACTTCGAGTATCTGTGCACTTGCGGACACAACAAGTTTTTGGCGCCATTGCCGGGGACCTTGGTTTTTGTCAATATTGAAGATATTGAAAGTATTGCTTGACTAGGGTTTGTTTATTTCCTATTTATGTTCTATCTTGCTGTTCTTTTTCTGTTTACTTGAGTTATTTGACCTATCTGCTTTAGACCACATAGGAAATTTAGATCTGATGGCGAATCGAAAATCACTTAGGGACTATGGAGCCCCTAAACCACAGGAGATACACTTTAGCATCGCCAGACCAGCTATTGAGGCTAATTTTGAGATCAATCCTGCTTTCTTGTCTATAATCCAGTAGAATCAGTTTGGAAGATCACCAATTGAAGATCCTTATCAACATTTATATCTTTTTCTTGAATATTGTAACATGATTAGCATAGAAGCTAGATTCCTTTTCCTTTCCCTCAGTTGCCGTTAATGCAGTTTCGTGTGAAGTGTGTTGTGTAACAGGGCATAATTCATCTGATTGTCAATTTATAGCTTCATCTCATGAAGATCCTAATCAGGAGCAAGTTAATGCCTTGGGGAATTTCATCAGAGACCAGTGAATGACCCATATTCTGCAACTTATAATCCAGGATGGAGGCACCACCCCAACTTGTCCGACAAGAACAGTCAGGGGCAAGCTCCTCCTCAGTATACTCAGCAGAATAATAGGCCACCACCAGGCTTTCAATCAAGATAGTATGGTCAGCCCCAGAAGTCAAACTTGGAGACCATGCTAGAAGGATTTGTTATGCAACAAAAGAAAAGCACTGATGACCTCGCAGATGCTATCTAGCAGCTGACATCTCGTGTGGATGTCTTGGCTACCCATAGCAAGATGCTGGAGAACCAGATAGCTCAGCAAGCGGTTTCTACTAGTAGGCCCATAGGGAAACTTCCGGGACAACATGTAATGAATCCCAGGGAGCATTGTCATGCGGTCACTATTATGAGGGGCAAAAACAATGACGCACCTGGAGAATCTAGCGAGGGTTCTATGGACAAACTTGAGGACATTATTCCTGAATTAGAAAATAGTGAGGAGAAAGGGGAGGAGCAGAAATATGTAGGTCCACCTGCGTATGTTCCGCCTGTCCCTTTTCCCCAGAGGCTATTTGGAGTAGATTAGGGAAAATCTGATATTGGAGAGTCTGAAGTGAAAGGTGACCAGGTAAGTATGGACATAGAAATAACAAAGGTAAGAGATCCTAGAGACATTTCAATTCCTTGCCAAGTTGGTAAGTTTTTTGTTGAAAATGCTTTATGTGACTTAGGATCGAGTGTTAGTTTGATGCCTTCATATATGATTGAGAAAGCAGGTAGTGTAGAATTTAAACCTACTGGAAATTGCCTTCAATTTACTAATGGATTTGTGCAGCAACCTCTAGGAATTTTAGAGAACGTGTCTGTTAAAATTGATAAGTTTTCTATCTTGACTGATTTCATGACTGTTAAAATGGAAGAATGCACTAAGTCACCTATTATTCTAGGTAGACCATTTTTGGCAAGTACATGAGCTGTAATAGATATGTTGCATGAGAATTTAACGTTGAATATGTGTGAAAGCAAATTGATTTATGACTTTTCCTCAAAAGATAACAAGTCTTATTTTATAGGTTTTCATCAATCCTTTGAAGTGAAAGGGAGCAAATTAGGTGACAAAAATATTTTCGAAATTGAAGGATGTCCCTTAGAATATCTGACAAAGCATAAAAGGGACAAGAAGAAGAAAGATGGAACATGGGAATTATCTCAGATTTTAAAGTTAAAACCATGTAATGATTTGGAAAGGCGTGAAGATAAACAACTGCCTATCATCCACTGCGCCTCCTATCCACCTAAAGGATTATGAATATTATTATGGTCAAGCTAATGACCTTAAACGAGCGCTTTTTGGGAGGCAACCCATATTTCTGATTTTCTTTATTTATCCTTCTAGTTTATCTTGATTTAATTTTGCCTTGGAGTGTTTGGTAATATAAAGTTTTAATTATGAGTAGCTTTGATTGTAGGAAATTTTGAAGAGTTTTCGTGAAGGAAGTAAATGATGAACAAGAGAATTATGGATGATGCAGTGAATTGCTCTAGAATTATAAAAAAAAAAAATTGAAGCAAATCTTTGTGAGTATGGTAAAATGTGATTTGGTTGATAAAACATAATGGTATTTGATGTTTGAAACTTGATTACCATGTAAAATTTGAATATCTACGATATGATATGTTTTTCGGATTTTTCTGAGTTACATTTTACGCTTTTGATATAATCGCACAGGATTTCGCCAATAATACAAAGGGAACTCTTGCAAATTTTTTTCTGAAATCCTTCATTGATTTAAAGTGTTTATACATATGCAACAATTTAAGTCTAGGGTGTTCTTTTTCATATTTTGCTAGTTCTTCAAAGTTTTATAGATATGAATTTTGAATGTTTAAGATTGTCAAGGAATAATCATTTTTGTTTTATCCTCAATTTTGCACTTAGAAAACATTTTTGGGCATTTAATTTGATGACTTAGAGAATTTTTGAGATTTCATGAAAACTTAAATTGTTGAGTAAGATCGATTCTGGTATTGATAAAATTTATATAGGAATTGTTGTATGTTTAAACAACATGTGCATACTGATCCTTGTACTTTAAGTTTAATTTATCTTCCTTTGATTTAATAGTGATTTTTATGGATAGAAATTTGGTGATATGTATATTTAATTTGAGATTAGCTCCAACTCCTGTAGTTGCTTAATCTAAGGTTATGGATTGACACTAGCTGGCTTTTTCCATATTTCTGACAAAATAAGAGAGAGAGAGAGAGAGAGAGAGAGAGAGAGAGAGAGAGAGAGAGAGACTCCTCTACTTGCCACTGCGAAAAATTGGCAGTGGTACCGAAGACATGAGTTGAAGTCTAAAAAAAAAATTGAGAAAAAGAAAAAAAAAGCTGTAGGCTAAGTGGAAAATTCCTCTGATTTAAGATTGAGACCATGAATTAAATTATACTATTTTGCGGTATACTTTATACAATGTTTTGATAAATAACAGTTTAAAGACTAATTGCATTAAAAATCTCTTATCTATAGTTTCACCAAATGACTAGAAATAAATCTTCATCTATTGATTAAGGCAGATTTATTAAACCAGAAAGTATTTGATTGCTTGATATGTGTTGAATGAACATTATAATATGGCTTGTGAATTTTATCTTTCTTGGATTGTAAACTCTTGATGATTTATTTTTGCTATGACTTCCCTTGAATGATCTAAGTTCTGAAAAGTTGCATACCTGAAATGTAGACTAAGGGCTTTATTGATGGTAGAACAGATGAGTATTCCTTATCTTTACATACTTTATCCATATCGATGTATTGCTTGAGGTCAAGCAAAATTCTAAGTCTAGGGTATTTTGATGCGTTGTATTTACACCACACTTTTGCCTATATTTTATGTTATATTTCGGGCTTATTTGCATGATTTTGTGCTTATTTCGGTGTTTTTACTTCACTTGGCACAGAATCTTCACTTTTCTTGATTTTTATGAAAATGTAAGTAAAATCACCCAAAAATGAAAGATTCACGAGTTTTTAAGCCAAAGCATGATTCCCGAGGAGATCACGAGCTTACACGTCAAATTTGAAGCGAAAATGGTGAAGAATTCAACATTTACGGCCTTGGCCATAATTATGGCTCAGCCGTAATTTTGACATCGAGCGAAAGACGAAAAACGGCTAAGTGTTGGAATGCACAGAAACTTTCACGGGGGAAGCCGTGAATCCATCACGGTCCGTGAAACTTTATGTGTACAAAGAGCTGTACACACAGAGACATTTATGGCCGTGGCCGTAAACTCATCACAGACCGTGAAAATTGCTGCCTGACGAGTTTTTCACTCGATTCTCTACCGAATCGAACTAGATTTGAACCAAACTTTGCAGAAACGTTCCTTGAGGGGTTTCGAACTGGTCTAGCTATAAAAGTTCAGATTTTTCGAGAGTAAAGAAGGCTTTTTTTCGGATGAACACAAGTAGCGGTGGTGACTAGGGCGAAATTGGAGTTTCAGAGTATATTTCGGCGAGATTCCACGCAAAAGCGACGATTGATCAACTTTTTCTCATCTACATATCGAGGAGAAGGCGGTTTTATTGTTGTCTTAGTGATTTCTTTGCAAATTTTAGAAGATCTTACTTGTTCATCATAAACTCATGTTTTCCTTCAATAAAATGAGCGAGTAGATCCTTGTTTCGGGATTAATGGGCGTAGCCCGCTAACATTTATGAATTGATCTGTATTTATGCTCTTTTCATATGAATTTATTATCGTGATTTGATTGAAGTTGTGTTCATTTCGTAATTTATCTTAGCCACGTATAATTGTGTATTAGACGTTGCGAGAAGTATCGAGAGGTGAATCGCAACGTTCGATCTATTTCAATTGAACCTTCGAATCCAATCACGAGAGTAGGTTGGATTCATCTGAGGGATTTGACCAGCTTTTCATAGAACTTAATGGGTTTAGTTAGGTTAACTGTCATGAGAGTAGTGAGTTAACTTAATTAAACACCGTATTACACTCCGAGAGGAGGTGATATGTACATTAGGAAAAGTTCCTTTCATGATAAATATTTTCTATTGATTGAGTAATCTTTAAATGATTCATGCTTTTTAGTGAGGTGAACCCATAGCGTCCCGATCTTTTAGAATTTGAAACCTCTTTAACGTTGCCTTTGAATTGTTCGTGCTTAGAAGTTCAATACCACCGCATATTTAGTTTGCCTAGATTCAAACAAGTCAAGAAGTCAATACTTAACTATGTAGTCCTCGTTGAGAACGATAATCTTTTTATTACTTCGATAATTCTGTGCGCTTGCGGAAAGCTATCAAGTTTCAAGACATTGAACCAATCCATGCCAAAAAGGGGTTCAACTTTTGACCTAGGATTCAAGCCCCTAAAACTAGACATAGCCTAACCGACCTCAAGCTTGGTCTTCAAGGTTGGCTCTAAGGTCCTCCTTTCCGTGGTTTAGCTCACAAACTCTAGAGGTAGTTCTTGGGAAAACCCTAGAAGCTCACCCCAAGGTTTGGCCAATGCCATGGGTTCTCCTCCATGGAAGATGCGCCACCATGCAAGGGGCCAAGATGGCTAGCTCACAAACCGAGGGGGTTTGGCCATGCCATCTTGCGCCACTTACCATGCATGCGGCATCAAGTGAGATGCATGTGCCAATGCTCCAAGTCATATGCGCCACCCTAATCTTCTTCTTATTTAAAAGCAAAAAGAAAAGCGGCACGTAGGCCTCACAAGGATACACCACAGGTATGCAAAGGGGCTTGACTCATGATCACAACATCATGCACATACAAAGTATTTACTCATGCAATTCTACATGCTCATGAAAAATTCAAAATCTGAAATTTTAGTTTCTCATAAAACAAGTCTCTTTTCCTCATCTTCTTCTCACAAATCTTTTGGTTATTTGCGATTAACTTTTCATGATGATTTCATAGATCCTATCGGTTCGCAATTTTGTCAGATCAAGAGACCCGGCCAGTCCGTAGGCACAATGCCCGTCCTGTTTGACAAAACTACATGCGCCTTTGGTCTTAAATCAATCAAGAAAAATAACCCAAAATTCCAAAAGAGATTGAAAAGATGATAGGAACAAGAAACTATAGTTTTTCCTAGTTAGAAAAATCATGTGCCATGTGATCATGCAATTTGCGAAAATTGAAACATGACATGTGAGCATGTAAAAGCATGAAAGTACATCGCTCGAGGCTCGCAAGTCTCTCTGATGCCACTGTTGGGAAACTCTGGGGATATTTTACAATTTTTTGAAGTCATTACAAACACATACAAGTGCACAGCAGAAGAATATCCCCGAAACAGGCTGATCCCAAAAACCCAGTGAAGATCTTCTTGCGAGGGAGTCGACACGATGAGATAGTAAATACCTTAGGAGCAAGATGAGGCCGATGTCGAGGTAGGCGCCCAAGTGTTCGCCCTCTACAGTCTCGCACACACGGATGCCTCAAGCTCTCTTCTTCCTTGCCCGGTGCTAGCCTTGGGCAGAAGATCCAAGCCTTTGTTCACCTTCTTCTATGCTTGTGCCACCTTCAAAGGAAGATGCGCCAATGGATGAAGAAGGAAAGGAGATAGCCGCCATGCCCTTATCCCTCTTGCGCCAAGAGGAGAGTAGAAGAAGTAGCTTGCGCCCTCAAGGTGGAAGAAGATGCGCCAACAGTTTGATGCTCTCGCCCCTTTGCCCTTGCTCACGCCAACTTGATAATAATTACCCAAGGGACTCACGCATGCTTCTATTATATAGATGCAAGAGGCAGCAAGGTTAGAGGGGTGTTGGCGCAAATCCAAGTAAGAGGGGCAGCTAGGGTTAATTGGAGGGAGCAATTAGGGTTTGAGGTAAGGAAAGTCTCTAGGACTTTACCATAAACCTCTTCCCCTTTTCCATATGCGCCAAGCACCTTCCTAATAAGTCCTTCAAGCCATATCAGCCACTAGACTTGCCATAGAGGCAAGCATACCATCCATGGATGTAGGGGGAGGCGCCTTTTACAACCTAATGGAGCAAAATCGCCCACTCCACCCCATTATGCTCCTAAGCGCCAATGGGGTGGAGATTTCTCCCCATTATACCCTTTAGTCCATTAATTCTTCATGACAACTTGTTATTGGGCCTCATTGGGTAATGAGCTAGCCCAAACTTCATCACATGGGTTGATTAAGCCATTGGATCCAATCCAATGCAACCCTAATCCAAATGTGACCAATCTAGGTTAATTTCGGGTCAACCTCATTACGCCCATTGGCGCTGATGAAATCTCCAAAATAGATCCGAGTCATCCAATAACTCGATCATAAGGCTTCCCGATCAATACGAGAACTCGAGTATCAAGGTGTGCGACCCTGTAGGTTCCTTTGACATTTGCAGTGCTGACCTAAGGTCATCACAAGCAGTGAGTGACACCTAGCAGTGCATCGCTGCTACCCAAGTCATCGGAATGGATATCAACATCGACATCTTCATCATCGTAACTAGGTACAGGTGCATTACAGTCTCTTCGCCAAACTGATATCTCATTGGACAAGTGTGTCATCACTTGTTTTCACCCAATCACATGGTTATGACTAAATTAGGTTCTCACCTGGGTATGGCCATACATTTTCAGTTATAGAACCATAGAGAAGCTCCATGGATATCAAGCTTCCTTTAGGATGGGGCAAATCCTCTGTCTGTCTATTGACCTTCTCATATGGGTCGTGACATACCCAATAACAATCGTTATTACTTCCCAACTATGGCGAGATATTAGGTTGTATCAAAGCATGTCCTTAACCATATAGAATGGTCAATGACCTCAAGTCAAGAGATCAATGCATCTCCTGTCACTTGTGAGGATAACTCATGACACCAAGTCATTGCCTCATAGCGGGTCAGTCCAGTATATCCACCACTGATATACTTATATGTCTGCATTAGCACCTCATGCCTAACCAGCTGATGCATGTTATTTTTACCGGGTTTGAAGTCTTATTTATATCCTCTTTTAAGGCTTAAGTCTTGCATATATGCTATTATTTTGCATCTTTTTCCATTAAGTTCAGAATCTTCATTATTTTTTAATTGTTTGTGAAATACAGGTTATTTCTCTCTATTTTCGACAATATTTTGAAGATTTGAAGTTATGGAAAGGTTCAAGACATTGTGAGCATCATACGGGGAATTTTTGGAGATTTTTTAGAGTTATGGATGCTCATCATGGCCTGGCCGTGATGACCATCACGGCCGTGATCAACTCGGCGCCCACACCATGCATCAGCATACTCGTCATGGCCCAGAGAATGGGCGTGTTCACCCGTCAGCGTCCCCATCACGGCCTGGCCGTGATGACCATCACGGCCGTGATGGTCATTTCACCGAAAGTCAGCCGAGTTCATCACCAGCAGCAGCACGGGCGTGACGAGTATATCTGGATTTTGGGAACTCATCACGACATGCCTGTGTCGATCATCACGACCGTGATTGCTTCGATGCAGGGTTGAGGACTCATCACAGCCTGGCTGTGACGGCGATCACGCCCGTGATCGCTTCTGCAGATCGCGACCCTTCGTCCGTTTTTCATCAAATTTGACGCTCCAGATGCCAGGAAATTGGGGGAAACGCCCAATCTACCTTCCTAACAGAGTAAAAGTTTGGATTTTGGGCGGTTACAGGGTTCGATTTCTTGAAGAAACACGACTAGGGCGAAAAGGGGCGACTTTACTCATTTGGGTACTTGATTCGACTAGATTCTTTGCTGTTTTCGAGAGAAGACTGAAGATTCATCGTCTCCTACCCCTGATTAGTAATTTCCCTCACTTTCGAGTTCATTTCTTGGGTTTTCGTGTGTAAAATGATGTATTCTTTAGAGTAAACCCTATTTCGGGACTCGGGCGTAGCCCGTTGAACAAATTCTCCAAATGTAAAACTCTTATGTGAATTTCAGTGATAATTTTAAGTAATTTGTTTATCTATTTTGGATGTGCTTACTTGCGTATATATGTTTTGGCCAAACATTCTATATGTGTGAAGTGTTACGAGAAGTACCGAGAGGTGAATCATAACACTCAACTGTCCAACTTAGACTTGTGATATGAATAACGAGAGTTATTCAATATCAATCGAGGGTTAGCGATTGTCATAGAGCCCATTGGGTCTTCCCTAAGCTAATAAGCCACGAGAGTAGGAGATTAGCTTAGATAGACACCGGTTTATGCTTCGAGAGTAGGTAAATTGTATAATGGGATTAATCGCCTTAAATGATTTACTGTCGGACTACGCTTCGAGAGAAGGTAATCCGTTTTAAAATTTAATTCATTCTTGGTTTTACATTTAAATCATTCAACGTGGTGAAACCCATAGTCCCGAAACTTCTCCAAAACTGTGAATTTCTTCTAGTCGTTGATTCTTAGATTCGATAATTTAGACTTAGTTTAGTTCATTTTCTTAATCCTAATTTTGATCGTCTAGCTTTCAATAATGCTAAAAGTTAGTACTTGACACCTCGCTCCCTGAGGACCATACTTTTTACTACTTCGATAGAAACTGTATACTCGCGGGGCCTATCAAGTTTCTGGCGCCGTTGCCAGGGAGCACGGTATAGTCAATATCGACTAACTAGTTGAGTTGATAACCTAGATCTTTATTGTTTTTCGTTTAGTTTCTGTGTTTTTATTTTAGTAAGTTTCTTAGTTAATTATAGTTGTCTTCTCTTTCCTTCAAGCTTGTACTATTATCTAGTCAACTAACCCTGTGTATGCCAAGAACAATTAGAACAGGAGATTTAGTGCCAGATCCTGAAATTGAAAGAACCTTTCAAGCGCACAGGAAGATCCAGGATCAACAGCTTGAGGACCTTCATCCAAATCACTCTACAATGGACCGGAGCTAATCTACGATGGACCAGAACCGCTCGCTACGAGATTTTGTTGTACCTAATGCTCAGGGCGTACACTCTAGCATCGCCCGACCACTGGTCGAGGCGAATAACTTCGAGATAAAGCCAGCCCTTGTGCATATGGTTCAGCAGAACTAATTCAGCGGTTCACCACAGGATGACCCCAATTTACATTTGTCAATTTTTCTTGAGTACTGTGATACCCTCAAGTTAAATGGGGTAACTCCTGATGCTATTCGTTTACGTCTTTTTTTCCTTTTCCCTTAGGGACCGCGTGCGGGCGTGGCTGCAGTCCCTCCCCCAAGGCTCGATAACAACATGGGATCAACTTTCCCACGCATTCCTCTGAAAGTACTTTCCACCGAGCAAGATTGCTCAAATGAGGAATTAAATAACGAATTTCCGCCAGAGGGAGAGCGAGTCACTCTACTAGGCCTGGGACCGGTATAAGGAATTACTCAGAATGTGCCCACATCACGGGCTAGAAAAATGGATAATAGTGCATTCTTTTTATCACGGTCTTTTGGAAAATACTTGGTTATCTGTAGATGCAGCCGCGGGCGGTGCGCTAATGGACAAAACTATTGAAGATGCCATCAATTTGATCGAGAGCATGGCTCTGAATCACTACCAATGGTTGAATGAGCGAAACGCCCCAGTGAGAGGAGGAGGTAAGCATGATCTCGACATGTTGAGCACGTTAGCGGCAAAGGTTGACTCTTTGTCGCATCAGCTCACGTCGATGAACTTTAACGCATCGTCAATTAATACAATTGTATGTGAAATTTGTGGGAATACTGGACATGGTGCTACTGACTGCCAGATAATGGCACCCTCCTCTTCTGATGTTTCTTGTGATCAGGTTAATGCTTTAGGTAATATTAACCAGAGGCAGCAGAATAATCCATTTTCCGGCACCTATAATCCGGGTTGGAGAAATCATCCAAATTTCTCCTACCGGAATAACCAGAACCAGGCAATTCCCCAAAACTTCACTAATCAGGCGCAATAGGGAACCATCGGCAATTAGTTTTCTCAGGCATCCTTCAGACCACCACCGGGACTTCAACAACGCCGGTTTAACCAACCACAGAAGTCCAATTTAGAAATACTGCTAGAAAATTTCGTCACCACACAGTCAAAGAGAAATGAAGATGTGGACGAGTCTATCAGGCAGTTAAACTCTAAGGTGGATTCACTTATCACTCATTCAAGGATGCTAGAATACCAGATTACTCAGCAAACAACTACTTCCTCTAGACCCACCGGAAAGCTCCCCTCTCAACTGGAAGTCAATCCAAGGGAGCACTGTAATTCCATCACGACACGTAGTGGTAAACAGTTGACAGATCCCTCGATGGAAGTTAGAGATAGTGTTGTTTGCGTGCCAAACGACCAAGGGAAAGAGAGTAACCCTAACCCAGAACGACCAGCAGATAAGGAGGCTGCGCCAGAGCCAGAATATGTACCTCCACCTCCCTACAAGCCACCAGTACCATTTCCGTAGAGGTTGGCTAAGGCTAAGTTAGACAAACAGTTCGGTAGATTTCTGGAAGTGCTTAAGAAGCTGTACATCAATATACCATTCACAGAAGCGCTTTCTCATATGCCTACATATGCTAAGTTCCTCAAAGACATATTGTCCAACAAGCGGAAGATAGAGGAGCAGGGGACGGTAGCACTGATAGAAGAATGCAGTGAAATTATACAGAATAAGCTACCACCCAAGCTTAAAGATCCTGGCAGTTTCTCCATACCATGTAGAATTGGGAATGTGCCGTTCGAGCAAGCCCTCTGTGACTTGGGGGCTAGCGTCAGCCTCATGCCACTTTCAGTCTTTAAGAAATTGGACATGGACGACCTTAAGTCTACCTCTATTGCCCTTCAGCTTGCCGACAGATCTGTTAGACATCCGGTAGGGATAGTGGAAGATGTCCCCCTGAAGGTTGGGAAATTTTTTGTGCCAGCCGATTTCGTAGTTCTCGACATGTCAGAGGATTCTCGATTACCCCTCATTCTGGGTAGGCCCTTCCTTGCTACAGCAGGGGCCATAATTGATGTAAAAAATGGGAAGCTGTCCCTGAACATTGGAGAGGACAGCTTAGAGTTTGATCTTTCTGCAGGTTTGAAGAGACCAAATATGAATGGGTCGTGTTTCAGTGTTGAACTGGTAGCTGAGAATTTAGAGGTTTCAAGAGAAGTTGTAGATCCACTTGAGGCGTGCCTCCTGAACAACCTCGAGCACTTAGATCAAGACATGGAGAAGGAGGTACTTGCTTATGCATAGCTTTTGGATGTAAACCCTGGTGAAGACCCACAGAAAGTCCAGGAAGTGATAAAGGAAGAAAAGACATCGAGAGAGTCAGTTCGGGCAGATATAGAGCTGAAATCCCTGCCCAGTAATTTGAGATACGAGTTTCTAGATGAGGGTTCATCTTGTCCAGTTATTGTTAGTTCAGATTTGACCGAGATAGAGACGAGACGACTACTTGATGAGCTTAGATCCCATAAGAAGCAATAGGTTATTATTTGGAAGATATTACCGGTATTAGCCCTTCTATATGCATGCATTGAATTTTCCTTGAGAAAGACAGTAAGGCCTCTGTACAATATCAGCGCAGATTGAATCCCAATTTGAAGGAAGTCGTTAAAAAGGAAATTCTGAAGCTTTTGGATGCAGGGGTCATCTACCCCATATCAGATAGCGAGTGGGTTAGTCCTGTGCATGTCGTTCCGAAGAAGAGCGGGATAACGGTGGTGCAGAATGAGAATAATGAGCTTATCCCCACCCGTACTGTCATAGGATGGCGAATGTGCATAGACTACAGAAAGCTCAACAAGGCTACCAGAAAGGACCATTTTCCGCTGTCGTTCATCGATCAGATACTGGAACGGCTTTCATCTAATTCATATTTTTGTTTCCTTGATGGTTTTTTCGGTTTTATGCAAATCCCCATCCATCCGGAGGACCAAGAGAAGACGACATTTACGTGCCCCTATGGCACATTTGCTTACCGAAGGATGCCTTTTGGATTGTGCAATGCGCCTGCGACGTTCCAGCGATGCATGATCGCGATATTCTCTGAGTTCATTGAGGACATCATGGATGTCTTCATGGACGATTTTTTTGTTTATGGATCGTCTTTTGATAAATGCTTGACTAATCTGTGTAAAATTTTGCAGCGGTGCGAGGAGGTCAATTTGGTGCTCAATTGGGAGAAGTGCCATTTTATGGTGCGTGAAGGCATTGTACTCGGGCACCTTATCTCCAAGCGGGGAATCGAAGTGGATCGCGCGAAAATTGAGGTTATAGAAAGATTACCCCCGCCGACCTCTGTCAAAGGAATCCGGAGCTTCCTCGGGCATGCCGGGTTATACAGAAGATTTGTCAAGGATTTTTCTAAGATCGCTAGACCTTTAACTAATCTTTTAGCCAAGGATGCAATATTTGAATTTGATGAAAGTTGTTTGATTGCTTTTCAGACTTTGAAGTGCGCATTGATAACTGCTCCTATTATGTAGGCTCCCGACTGGTCCTTGCCGTTTGAGTTGATGTGCGACGCCAGCGACTATGCCAGTCGGAAGGATAAAAAGCTCCATGTGATATATTATGCCAGTCGGACCCTAGACGAGGCCCAAGTCAATTACGCTACGACTGAGAAGGAACTGTTAGCCATCGTGTTTGCCTTCGATAAGTTCCGCTCCTGCTTGATTGATTCCAAGGTTATTATTTATACTAACCATGCAACTATATGCTACCTGATGAGTAAGAAGGATGTGAAGCCGAGGCTGATTCGCTGGATTCTTCTTCTTCAAGAATTTGATATTGTGATTCGAGATAAGAAGGGTTCAGAGAATTCAGTTGCAGACCATTTGTGTAGGTTGGTACATGAACAGGGTGACGCAGAGAGACAACTGAAGATTAATGATGATTTTCTTGATGAGTATATTTTTGGAGTCACTAATATGGCTTCACCTTGGTACGCTGACTATGTAAATTATATAGTTTCTAATGTTTTTCCCCCTGACTTGACTTTTCAGAGAGAGAACAAGTTTTTATCTGATGTGAAGCATTACTTCTAGGATGAGCCACTGTTATTTTGGCAATGTGCCGATGGGCTTTATAGACGGTGCATTCCAGAGGATGAAGTCAAGGACGTATTATTCCACTATCATTCCTCCCCCTATGGTGGGCATGCAAGTGCCACCAAGACCGCCTTCAAGATCTTGCAATCCGGGTTCTATTGGCCGACTATTTTTAAAGATGCAAGAAGCTGTGTCCTCAGTTGTGATCAATGTCAAAGATCTGGTGGTATATCAAAGTGGGATGAAATGCCCATGACGACAATTCTTGAAGTGGAGATCTTCGATGTGTGGGGGATAGATTACATGGGTCCTTTCCCGTCATCATGTGGGAACAGATATCTTGGCTGCTGTTGATTATGTTTCTAAATGGGTTGAAGCCTCGGCTGAGCCCACCAATGATGCTAAAGCAGTGACCAAGATGTTGAAGAAGACTATATTCCCACATTATGGAGTACCACGAGTGCTCATTAGTGATGGAGGGTCCCATTTCATCAATCAAAAGCTAGAAACCTTACTCAGAAAGTATGGTGTTAAACACAATAGGGAGATTAAAGGCATATTGCAGAAGACTGTTTCTACCTCACGGACTGACTGGGCTCTAAAATTGGATGATGCCTTATGGGCTTATCGCACAGCTTTTAAGACGCCCCTAGGGATGTCTCCATTTCAATTAATATATAGAAAATCGTGTCATTTAATAGTTGAGATGGAACATAGAGCCTTTTGGGCTGTTAAATTGCTAAACTTTGATTTGCAATGTGCAGGGGAACGAAGGAAGCTGCAGATGAATGAGTTGGACGAGATCCATGCCTCATCCTATGAGAACGCTAGAGTCTTCAAAGAGCGAACCAAACGATGGCATGACAAGCATCTTGTCGTGAAGCATTTTCAAGAGGGGAGCATGTTCTTTTGTTCAATTCCAGGTTAAAATTATTTCCAGGGAAACTTAGAACCCGATGGTCTGGACCCTTTGTGGTCAAGGCAGTCTATCCTCATGGTGCTATAGAGATATGGAGCGAACGCACTGGTAGCTTCAAAGTGAATGGGCAGCGCCTCAAGCCCTATTATGCGCAGGAACCTAACGAGTAGGGAGTTGTCATTAAACTCTCTGACCCTCCATTGACTAAGTGATAAGTAAACATTGGTCTAGCTGCTGACCTTAAACCAGCGCTTCATGGGAGGCACCCCATGGCTTTATCTTATGTGTTGTGTTGTCTGGACCACTTGAATGTTTCTTATTGTTGTGAAAATTATGTCCTAATTGTTTGTTATCTCTATTTTGATACTTTATGTGATATCTCATGGCATTATTTTTATGATTTTCTATACTGTATAGCCTCTTACTGATTAGGGAATTTTGTTGTAATTTTTTAGGGATTTTTCCAAGTCGCCGTCGTGAACACGGCCTGGCCGTGATGGCCATCACGGCCATGGTCGGGTCGCAGCTGGAAAGGCTGTATGCCGTATCCACCACGGGCATGCCGTGTCGCTCATCACGGCCGTGATCGGAAGTGGATTATTTATCGCGGAATGGTCACGGCATGGGCATGTTAAGCATCACGGGCGTGTCGCGTAAGGAACGGATCTCGCCGACCTCAACATGGCTTGGCCGTGTTCTCCATCACGGGCGTGCTTGCATTCTTTCGTCTCGACGCGCTCGACACGGCCGGGCTGTGTCACCCATCACGCCCGTGTTCATGATTTTGACCGAGTCCGACGCCTGGTCTATAAGGGGGTGCGGCAGCGGAATTTAGGGTTCACACCCTGTTCTAGCGTCGCCGCCACCTTTTTCCCTACTTTTCGTCCTAGAGATTCTCCAGCATTTGCTTCTGCCGTCGTCCGACGCATCCTTGCCCCTTTCCAGCGCCCCTCGACATCTCGATCTGGTTTTCTGGGTGTATTTCCTCCATTCGCTGGATTTCGCCGCCAGCTGCTCTTTTTCGCCCTAGATCTCGCCGCCGCCGGAGTTTTCCGCCTCCCTGCTTCCAGCCGCCAGTCCTCCAGACCTTCCTGCACTAGCAGCTTTCCAGATTTGGGCCTTTTTTGCCTCAGATCTCTGGTTTTCTCCAGCCGCCGCCAGCGTTTCGTTCCAGCGCCGCCGCCGGCAGTTTTTCCGTCGCCACCACCGGTTTTTCTTCACTGCTGCTGCCGGCCGTTCACCTTCCACTACCAGATCTCCAGATCTAGAGCTACCACTTCGCCGGACGCAGTTCTTCTCCAGCCAGCGCCGCCACTTCGCTGGATTCCGCCGCCGACCACTCTCCACAGCTCTTCTCTACTACTCTTCAGCCGCCATCTCCATCATGTCGACCCGTAAGAAGGCGATGGCACGCAAGTCCAGCTCCAAGCGACCCACTGAGGCGCCGGAACCCAACACACATGGCGTTCTCTTCTGCGATGCCTCGCAGAAGGCGCGCTATGCCCTTTTGGAGTCCCGGCGGGTTATCAACACCCGTTATCTTGACTGGCCCACCCTTCAGACACTTGGGCTCCATGATGATGTTCTGTGGATGTTTCAGCAGATTGGATGGGGAGAGTTCTTCCGGACGGCCCAGCCAACTTATGTGCCGCTTACCTTGGAGTTCCTATCATCCCTTGAAGTCGACGTGAACCTTCATGACGACGAAGACGACGACACTGTTTCTTTTCGGCTGGCCAACCAGGACCATCGTCTCACCTTGTCCCAGATCAATCAGATCTTCAGTTTCCCTGAAGATGGCACTCGCCTACCTTCTGATCCGTATGATGAGCAGGCTTTTTGGGAGGCTATTACTGACGAGCGCCCTTATGTCTCCCGGACGGCGCGGGCGAGCCATGTCAGCAACCTGTGTTTCCGCTACGTTCATCGGGTGCTAGCGCATACCATCTTCGCGCGCGGGGAGAGTGACGGCCTTGTGCGCCAGACGGAGCTCCTATTTCTCTGGGCGATGGTACACTCTTGCAAGTTAAATACTGCATTCTACTTAATTAAACAATTGCAGAAGTTGGCCAGCGCACAGAAGGGAGTTGTTGCCTGTGGAGGCCTTATCACTCCGATTGCTTTGTCCATGGGCGTTGATCCCTATGGAGTGGAGCAGGCGCGGGGTAGTTTGCGCATTGACTTGGAGTCGTGCCAGGCTATGAAGATGATCACCCGTGAGGGTGACGCCTTCAGCCTCCTCTTCCGTGGGAGCGACTTCACGCTGCTTCTACCGAACCCCGCGCGTACCTCCATCCGCGAGAGGCAGAACTGGCATATGCTCCCGGTGCCAAATGATGATGTCCCCATGGACACCGCACCGCCCTCTCCTTCATTCCGGCCCTTTCAACATGCCGCGCTATCATCTTCAGCCTCTACCGCGAATGCATATGCCAATATCGAAACTTATTTGAAGCTCATTCGCGACGCTCAGCATGAGACAAGCTAGGAGACTATGCAGTTCTTTTGCCGTGGGTAGAGGGTTTTCCCCTCTTTTGTTAGTGGTTTTGTTATTAAGTTCAGTTCATGTTTGTTTCATTTTGATGGTTAGTTTCTTTATGCATTGAGATTCATGCTGACCCTTCCTGTGTTTTGCTTCATGCACATGCCAAAGACTTAAGTCTGTGATGTTGTCACTAACTTGTCCTCGGTTCTTATGCTGTCTTGCATCATGATGAGTATATGGATGGTATGTGTGTCTTGAGTTCAATGCATAGAATTCCGACTATGATTATTATTATGCTTATGACTTGTGGTTCTAGATTGTTACTGAATATGTCACTCTGTGTATTACTTAATATTTCACTGGTTGATCCCCAGCTTCTGAACTTAGTTCATACATGACATTATGTTTTTGAAGATTCATTATTATATATTCCTTGTGGACATCTATTCAATTTGCTTGCCTAAAATAAAAAGGGGCAGTGATACCGAAGTGAAGATGAATCCAACGTTTCATCCAACTTGGCACTGTCGACGTTTATCTAAAAAAAAAAAAAAGAAGGGGTTGGGAAAAGTGAACAACTCCGCTTTCTTCTACTTTAGGGTGAAGAAATGAGTTTGTGTACATTATGTGGTGTACACACTTTGAGTTTGCTTGTTAACTAAATACCCGGGGTGCATTCATCACAAATGTTTATCCTTCGCGTGATGAGGTGGCAGGTTCATTCAGAGAAGTAACTTGAGCTAACCGAGTAGAATTTAATGATGACCTTATAGAAATTATTGTGCAACTTGACTTGATTGGCTGTCTTTTAAGGATTTGATGATTTTGGATATTCTTGACATAGCGTTGGTGTTTGTTCTATTTCAGATATGTGGATTACCATTGAATATATAGTTTTACTCATGGTTCAGATATGTGGATTACCATTCTTTAACCTAGGTTTGAGTATAATTCCTTTCATATGAAATTCATGCTTTGGCCTTGGAATATGCTATCTCCCTTATCTCTGATTATTCCAGATAGTGTAATTGCTTGAGGACAAGCAAGATTTTAAGTCTGTGATATTTTGATGCATGTTATTTTTACCGGGTTTAAAGTCTTATTTATATCCTCTTTTAAGGCTTAAGTCTTGCATATATGCTATTATTTTGCATCTTTTTCCATTAAGTTCAGAATCTTCACTATTTTTCGATTGTTTGTGAAATACAGGTTATTTCTCTCTATTTTCGACAATATTTTGAAGATTTGAAGTTATGGATGTTAGTGTTTATGCCCTAGGACCTCAGGATGGTCCATTGGGATATGTGTATCACATCTAGTTGATAGATGAGTTATCCTGGCATTGTCGTTGTCATGCAAGTTTGTACATCTGCGCATATGTACATTTGCATATACAATGTCCCTAAGAGATAGATTTTATCTAGTCTCTGTGTTTATCCCTGGTCGAGAATCATGGTGGATATGGGACAGCTATGATTCGCTTGAGACTAGTATATGCGCTGGTTGAGCACGGGTTGCTAACGCAGGCATATGGGTATACCAAGGGAGATATACTGGATCGACCCGCCATGAGGATTCATCTCAGTGTCATGAGATGAATATCATAGTGACAGAGTTGCGCTTGTCCTAGATTTGAGGGCATTGGAATATCTATATAGTGATTGATGTACTTTGATGCAACCTAACACTTCGCTATAAAAGGGAAGTCATAACGGTTGTCATTGGGTATGTCATAAGCCGTATGAGAGATTTAATGTGCCAATAGAGGATTTGCCCCTTCCTTACGGGGAAGCTTGATTGTCCATGGCGCCCCTATATGGATGGCTGAAAGTGTATGGCCATACCCTGGTGAGAACCTGATTTAGTCCGACCATATTATTGGGATTAACAATTGTGACACACTTGCCCAATCTGGACATCAGTTGGCAAAAGGACAAGGCTGCACATGTACTTTATCGCAGTTTTAGGGGATGTCGATGATGACACCATTCTGATGACTTGGGTAGCAATGATGTACTGCTAGGTGCCACTCATTGCTTGTGATGATTTAGTCATCACTGCCAATGTCTGAAGAGCCTATAGGATTGCACACCTTGACACTCGAGTTCTCATACTGATTGTTTAGCCTCTTATTGAATCATTGTGTGATTCAGATCTTTTGGGGAATTGATGCATTGAGACTTTTATAGAGAGGATGATATTTTATTTTAGTTCATGTTTGACCACTAGTTGACTCTAGTGGACCACATTTGACCTTTGTTGACCTATGTTGTCAAAATGAGTCAAACAAGGGTCTGGGTGCAAGTTTGGGCTTGACACTTTAGTCACATGAATAAAATAAAATTATTAATTGGCAAGAGAATTTTTCTCTTGGCTAATTAATAAGCCTGGGCGCAATTTACAATTAAGTGCATCTGCGGGGATTCGATCCCATGATGCTTAATTGTGAGTAGGCGCCTATGCTTGGGCGCATTTACAATTAATTGCGTATGTGGGGATTCGATCCTATGATGTGTAATAGTGAGTAGGCGCCTATCCTCATTATCCCACATGGGAAAGATCTCCAGTGTGCGTTTGGCTCTACTATTATAAATAGAGAGGCCCACCTAGGAGATTGTTTTGTACCAGACTCTTCTCTTGTCTCTAGTTGTCGCCTTCCCTCTGCTCCTTGGCGTGAGGGTCTAGGAGGCGACGACAATAAAAGTTTTTCGGCATCAAAGGTTGGGACAAGTGGTAGTGCTACCCACTCCTTGTCGCCAACATCCCTTCTTCTCCTTGGCAATGGCGCAAGTTGAGAAGGCTAGAGGCGTGGATCTCATCTTCCGGGGCTAGCACCCAGCGCGGAGATTGGAGAGGATTCGAGGAGTCCGTGTGTGCGCGATTGCAGAGGACGGGCCCTTGCAGATCTTCATCATCGGCCGCTTCTAAACGTTGCTTGATAAGGTACTGCCCCCATCACATCCCTTGTATTCTTCGTAAGTCGCTCCTTGTTGAATTAGGAATCTTGTTTCGGGCTCGCTTCCGCTGTTTTCGTTTTCTTATAGCCCGGGGATTCCCAACAGTGGTATCAGAGCCAACTTACAAGATACATCGGTGTATGGGTTTTTTCTAGCATGCGCATGTCATAGAAATTTTTAAAATCTTTATGCCATGTTTTATGTGTTGAAAAATAGTAAG
Organism: Costus lasius; assembly: GCA_027563935.2. NCBI lineage: Eukaryota > Viridiplantae > Streptophyta > Magnoliopsida > Zingiberales > Costaceae > Costus > Costus lasius. The sequence goes on along the minus strand of CM050449.1, from coordinate 31,075,194 downwards.
TTTGTTATTTCTCGCTCTTATGAAATTCATGATTTTCGGTTTCTACACATAGGGATAGACCCTATGTGTGAGAATTTATTTCTCCTCATATTCATGGGATAGACCCACGATGTGAGACTTGTATCTAGATTTTGGGGCATGGATTGGGTGATTGCCCTAATCCGTACAAGTTAGGGATTGCAAGTGGCATCAATAATCGGGGTATATATGGCCACTTGTAGACTCCTGAGAGAAAACGAAAGATCTGAATTTTCGATAAGATCGCGGAGATTTAACGAACATGTTTTCTAATGAAAAACTAAAATCTGGTTCTGTAGTTTTTCATTGCATATAGAAGAGCATGTCTTAAGTGTTTTTCCTTATGCATTTGATATGATCAAAGACAAGCCCTATTGCCATGCCTGTGATGTATCAATGTGAGGCCTGCGTGCTGACTTTCAATCGTGTGTTTTCAATTTTACATTGTAAATCAAATAAAAAGCTTTGATGACATTCTATGGCGTTTTCCTCTCTCTCTCTCTCCCTTGCGCATCTCTCATGGTGGCGCAACTCTCACCTAGCCGAACCCTAGGGTGGCTTCTAGGGTTAAACCTAGGGGCGCATCTAAGGGGGTGGCGGCTAGGGTTAGGGTTGGCACACCTCACCTCCCAAGGTGGCGCATCCCCTTGTTTGACCTAACCTTGAAGTAACTTCTAGGGTTACCTAGTTGGTTCACTTAAGGGATGATGGTTGGATAAGGAGATGGTGCAACCTAGTTAAGCAAGTCACCTAAGGGGGCTGATCTAACTATTTGACTGAACCTTGATGCCTTCTAGGTCTCCTAGTGGAGCATATAGAGGTTCAAGGGTTGAGGAAGAGGATTGGCGCTCCAAGTTTGCAAAGGGCTGGTCTTCTATCATTAGCCAAGAGCTTGAAGGTCCATTTGATGCTTCTTAAGTTCATGGGCTGATGGAGGAAGGTCGAACGCCAATGATGCTTGATGGCACATCCAAGCAAAGGGGGCGCACCTCTAGGTGGCGCACCTTGCAAAGGATGATTCGTATCAAGCATTGAGGTGAGATACCTAGCATAGAGATGGCACATGGATGTTTGGCCGAACCCTAGGAGGAGCCTAGGGCTTGCGAGCTATCCTCCAGGAAGAGATATGAGTTGGCCGAATCCTAGGAGGAGCCTAGGATTTGCGAGCTAGCTCACGGAGAAGACTCGGGCTGGCCGAACCTAAAGGGGATCTAGGGTTTTCCTGGATGGTGCCTTTAGGGTTCGTGAGCTGACCCATGGAGCGGAAGACCTAGGTGGCGCACCGTGGGGCCTTGAAGCAGAGCCCTTAGGGCACTCAGGGATGAGCTAAGGATTTGTTGGCATGGGCCCATGGCTCATAGCCCTTGGTAGTGCTAGGTGGCTAAGACTAGGTTTAGGGGCTTGTTACCTAGTTTTGGGCTTTGATCACATCATATTTACTATTTCTGTTCTAGCATGCCTTTACTGCTTTGTTTTATTGCACCATAGGATTGCATGCCTGTATTGGTAGAATAAGATAAAAAGCCGTGGTGCTGAGACCACAAAAATCCTCGATAAATTATATCAAGTCCCGTTACTTAGCCTTCTGACGCGTAACCCTCGTCAAACTGTCGATCGATGGTGCTGTGTACTATTTCCCACCCTCGTGGGACACACCCATTTATCTTCAGGAGGCATGTGGTGACAATGATTTCCCCAGTTTGGTTAAAACTCTAGACGTGCCTTCCGCAAGGAGACCGTTGGCCCTGGGTATAACGGTTAGGTCGGACTTGACTAGGATTTTTCATATGTGGTGGTTCACATGATGAAATTTCTTGAGGCAGCCTCAAGAGGTTAGGACTTTGTGCTGTATCCAGCCCTCGCTGGACACAAAGTGCCTGAACGGTCTTGAGAAGGGGAATTGCCGAGTAGCAATTGGCCTGCGAGCCTAGCTCAGGAAGCATGCGTCACTTTGTGCAGTACATCCCACCCTCGTGGGACGCAAGGCTGTGTACGAAATGAGGATCCCATCTCACTAAGGAAGTCGGGCGACTTCTTGATCAATTTTTGAGGATTGTCGATTTGAATAAAATAGTGAGAAACAGTCATTTATAAAAGGCCAGAATAAATGATTGAAATGTGATACTGATCTGCTCTTGTTTGTATTGTAGATGGCTTCTACAAGCAATAACAAAAGCGGACTGTCATTCCGTTCCTTCCTTGAGAGGGAGAAGTTGACTGGAGTTAACTTCATGGACTGGTACCCGGCACTTGAGGATAATCCTCAAGCAGGAGAAGAAGCTGTATGTCTTAGAGCAAGCGTTTCCTCCTCAACCGTCATCCACAGCCCTCACGGCTGAACGGGATGCTTTTCGCAAGCATCAGGATGATGCCCTGGATGTTGGCTGTCTTATGTTAGCCACGATGTCGTCCGAGTTGCAGATGCAGTATGAGGATCAGAATGCATTTCAGATCATCACGCATCTAAAGCAACTGTTCGAGTTGTAGGCTAGAATAGAAAGGTTTGAGACATCCAAGGCTGCTTTTCAGTGCAAGATGCCTGAAGGTGCTCCAGTGGGACCACATGTATTCAAGTTGCTTGGGTACTTGTCGTATCTCACTAGGCTAGGACACCCGATGGATCAGGATGTGACTACAGACCTTATCCTGCAGTCGCTGCCTCCGAGTTATAGCTCTTTTATCATTAACTTCAATATGAACAAAATTGCTTGTACTCATGAGGAGCAACTTAAACTGCTGGAATCGACCGAGAAGGAAATGGTCAGGTCCAAACCCAAGTCCGTTCTTATAGTCTTCAAGGACAGAAAGAAGCAGAAAAGGGGTAAGGGCAAGTCCAAGGCCAAGGCACTGAAGAAAGGCAAGGTGAGGGAGAACAAGTGCTTCAACTGTGGCCAGGAGGGCCATTGGCGCAAAGACTGCAAGCATCCTCAGAAAGAGATGAAGAGAAGTAACCCTTCGTCTTCAGGCTCAGGTAATTTTATTACCAAATCCTATATTGTCTATTTCCGTACATGGGTATTTTATACCGCATGGTGAGACTGATATTTGCAAAAATATGCAAGAGCTCCAGAGAAATAGGTCATGGATGACAGTAAGAAAATCTTGCGGAGCATTGATGCTGCTGAGCTATTTTTCATTTGTCATTGATAGGATTGTTTTATTTTTGCAAACATGTAATTGACATTGTATCTATTCCTTTGGAGTAGAGTTTTTGGAATAAAAGGAATTTGACATTCCTTTCATTTTTCAAATCTCTTGTCATTACATTGTGCAAAATAATGAGGTAATAAAACAACTTGAATTTAATAAATGGTTCAAATTGAACGCCAATCTTCTGACTCAGATATTTTATCATAAACAAGTGATGCATCCACTGACTTCATGCACATGAATTCTTGGATTTGAACTCCTTCTAGAAGATTGACTATCTTAACATCTTTCGAGATGTGATAGATGGGCAAAGACTTGTTTGATGATAAATGTTTTTCACCAAGTGAGGTGAAGTGGAAAGGTCAAAAGATAAGAATTCGTGAAATTACCAAAATATTTATAGAACCAGCTTATCAAAATTCATAAGTGATCTTTAGTCCAAGTTGGATGAAGAGTACTTGAGTCACAGGTGACTATCATAGTGAGTATGAGGTTTGCTCATAGCTCATGACTCCTGAAGAACACCTTGGCAGGTGGTTCTAGTGGGAGGAATTGAAAGTCATCCATATCTCTACTGAGGTTATGCTGATAGTTTCTTCAACACTGAACTATTTTACCTTAAATGTATCTCCAGGTAAGGAGATGACATGACTAATTATTAGGATCTATAGATGTGAGACTTTGGGGGTCATACATCTGAATCTAGTGACATAGATTCAAGATCTGATAAGTGTAGGTGGAGTATCCTAAGATGACTTAGGGATACTAATTTCCATAGACCCACAGGAGAACAAGTGATTGTTGCTCTTGATGCTAGCTTTCTTGGAAATGTATTTCCTTGAAAATGGCAAGTGGGAGGAAATTGTGACTTTGATTCAGTCCAAGGTCAGCCACCTAGCACAGATGGTCAAAGATGAAATCTAAGCCTCGTATATAGGTTGTGGGGCAACCTAGGTTTAGAAAGTATGGGAAAAAGGCTGAATCGATTCATGTGTGCCAGTGTTATGGGTAACTCCTAACTTGGACAAAGAATCTTCACCTTATAGTACCTGAGTTCAGTGGGAGCTTGATGACATCTCTGGTCTTGTATGTTGGGGACATACAGATCATCAAAGACGATATCCTGATCCTTCACTTGGTGAATAGGTGATTGGGAAATGTCTTGTGATGAATGATTTAGTGAAAATCACCTATGGGGTAGGTGTGAGAGTTTTTGGATAAGTCCAAGAAACTCTAAGTGCTAGGTCAGATAACATACATCGATGATGCTATGTTATAGACCAGATGTGGTTTGTGCCGAGAGCATAACCAATCGATACTAGGTCCAATCTAGGTGCATGGCACTGGATAAGGAATGAAGAACACACTTTGGTTCTATGTAGAACTAAAAGGTGGTTCTTAACCAGTAATGACAGGAAAAGCTTAGTGGATTCACTTGGCAACTTGTTCCAGTTAGACCAATGACAGTCTAGCTGTTCCTGTAGTGGTGCTAGAAGCTTTGGGAGCTTCAGAGCAGGCTACTTGAAAGCAGAGTATGCAAGTGCTTTTGGGAAGTAGTGGGAGTTCTTTGTTGAACCTCGCAGGCATACTCATATGCTTATATCTTGTCTTGGGGACAGAGGTACTTGATATATAGCAGATATGAACACTGATACAATCGTGATAGGCCCATAGACCGATGCTCGGGCGCAGCAGGAGCGTGGCAGGTCATGGTTAGGACACGGTGTTGAGGTTGCTCAATGCAAGGTCCTAGTGTAAGTGGGAGATTGTTAGTGTTTATGCCCTAGGACCTCAGGATGGTCCATTGGGATATGTGTATCATATCTAGTTGATAGATGAGTTATCCTGGCATTGTCGTTGTCATGCAAGTTTGTATATCTGCGCATATGTACATTTGCATATACAATGTCCTTAAGGGATAGATTTCATCTAGTCTTTGTGTTTATCCCTGGTCGAGAATCATGGTGGATATGGGACAGCTATGATTCGCTTGAGACTAGTATATGCGCTGGTTGAGCATGGGTTGCTAACGCAGGCATATGGGTATATCAAGAGAGATATACTGGATCGACCCGCAGTGAGGATTCATCTTAGTGTCATGAAATAAATATCACAGTGACAGAGTTGCGCTTGTCCTAGACGTGAGGGCATTTGAATCTCTATATAGTGATTGATGTACTTTGATGCAACCTAACACTTCGCCGTAAAAGGGAAGTCATAACGGTTGTCATTGGGTATCTCATAAGCCGTATGAGAGATTCAATGTGCCAATAGAGGATTTTCCCCTTCCTTACGGGGAAGCTTGATTGTCCATGGCGCCCCTATATGGATGACTGAAAGTGTATGGCCATACCCAGGTGAGAACCTGATTTACTCATGCCATATTATTGGGATTAACAAGTGTGACACACTTGCCCAATCTGGACATCAGTTGGCAAAAGGACAAGGCTGCACATGTACTTTATCGTAGTTTTAGGGGATGTCGATGATGACACCATTCTGATGACTTGGGTAGCAATGATGTACTGCTAGGTGCCACTCATTGCTTGTGATGATTTAGTCATCACTGCCAATGTCTGAAGAACCTACAGGGTCGCACACCTTGACACTCGAGTTCTCATACTGATTGTTTAGCCTCTGATCGAATCATTGTGTGGTTCGAATCTTTTGGAGAATTGATGCATTGAGACTTTTATAGAGAGGATGATATTTTATTTTAGTTCATGTTTGACCACTAGTTGACTTTAGTGGACCACGTTTGAACTCTGTTAACCTATGTTGTCAAAATGAGTCAAACAAGGGTCTGGGTGCAAGTTTGGGCTTGGCACTTTAGTTACATGAATAAAATAAAATTATTATTTGGCAAGAGAATTTTTCTCTTGGCTAATTAATAAGCTTGGGTGCAATTTACAATTAAGTGCGTCTGCGAGGATTCGATCCCATGACGCTTAATTGTGAGTAGGCGCCTATGCTTGGGCACATTTACAATTAATTGCGTATGCGGGGATTCGAACCTATGACATGTAATTATGAGTAGGCGCCTATGCTCATTATCCCACATGGGAAAGATCTCCAGTGTGCGTCTGGCTCTGCTATTATAAATAGAGAGGCCCACCTGGGAGATTATTTTGTACCAGACTTTTCTCTTGTCTCTAGTTGTCGCCTCCCCTCTGCTCCTTGGCGTGAGGGTCTAGGAGGTGACGACAATAAAAGTTTTTCGGCATCAAAGGTTGGGACATGTGGCAGTGCTACCCACTCCTTGTCGCCAACATCCCTTCTTCTCCTTGGCTGTGGCGCAAGTTGAGAAGGATAGAGGCGTGGATCTCATCTTCCGGGGCTAGCACCCAACGCGAAGATTGGAGAGGATTCGAGGAGTCCGTGTGTGCGCGATTGCAGAGGACAGGTCCTTGCGCGTCTTCATCATCGGCCGCTTCTAAAAGTTGCTTGATAAGGTACTGCCCCTATCACATTCCTTGTATTCTTCATAAGTCGGTCCTTGTTGAATTAGAAATCTCATTTCGGGCTCGCTTCTGCTGTTTTCGTTTTCTTATAGCCTAGGGATTCCCAACAATGGAAAGGTTCAAGATATTGTGAGCATCATAGAGGAAATTTTTGGAGATTTTTTGGAGTTATGGATGCTCATCACGGCCGTGATCAACTCGGCACCCACACCATGCATCAGCGTACTCGTCATGGCCCAGAGAACGGGCATGTTCACCCGTCAGTGTCCCCATCACGGCCGTGATGGTCATTTCACCGAAAGTCAGCCGAGTTCATCACCGGCAGCATCACGGGCATGATGAGTATTTTTGGATTTTGTGGACTCATCACGGCATGCCCGTGTTGATCATCACGGCCGTGATTGCTTTGATGCAAGGTTGAGGACTCGTCACGGCCTGGCCGTGACGACGATCACGCCCGTGATCGCTTCCGCAGATCACGACCCTTCGACCGTTTTTCATCAAATTCGACGCTCCAGATGCTAGGAAATTGGGGGAAACACCCAATCTACCTTCCTAACCGCCCAAAGCTTCGATTAAGGTATAAAAGTTTGGATTTTGGGCAGTTACAGGGTTCAATTTCTTGAAGAAACGTGACTAGGGAGAAAAGGGGCGACTTTACTCGTTTGAGTACTTGATTCGACCAGATTCTTTGGTGTTTTCGAGAGGAGACTGAAGATTCATCGTCTCCTACCCCTGATTAGTAATTTCCCTCACTTTCGAGTTCATTTCTTGGGTTTTCGTGTGTAAAACGATATATTCTTTAGAGTAAACCCTATTTCGGGACTCGGGCGTAGCCCGTTGAACAAATTCTCCAAATGTAAAAGTCTTATGTGAATTTCAGTGATAAGTAATTTATTTATCTATTTTGGATGTGCTTACTTGCATATATATGTTTTGGCCAAACATTCTATATGTGTGAAGTGTTACGAGAAGTACCGAGAGGTGAATCGTAACACTCGACTATCCAACTTAGACTTGTGATATGAATAACGAGAGTTATTTAATATCAATCGAGAGTTAACGATTGTCATTGAGCCCATTGGGTCTTCCCTAAGCTAATAAGCCACGAGAGTAGGAGATTAGCTTAGATAGACACCGATTTATGCTTCGAGAGAAGGTAAATTGTATAATAGATAATAGGATTAATCGCCTTAAATGTTTTACTGTCGGACTACGCTTCGAGAGAAGGTAATCTGTTTTAAAATTTAATTCATTCTTGGTTTTACATTTAAATCATTCAACGTGGTGAAACCCAAAGTCCCGAAGCTTATCCAAAACTGTGAATTTCTTCTAGTCGTTGATTCTTAGATTCGATAATTTAGACTTAGTTTAGTTCATTTTCTTAATCCTAATTTTGATCGTCTAGCTTTCAATAATGCTAAAAGTCGGTACTTGACACCTTGCTCCCTGAGGACGATACTTTTTACTACTTCAAAAGAAACCGTATACTTGCGGGGCCTATCACCAGCCCATATACCAGTCTCACAATTACCAGAGCTGTCCCATATCCACTCAGGTACATTGACTAGGGACAACAATTTGAGCACATATCCAATCTGTCTCCACGGACATTATCATGTAAGTACACAATCGCAGATGTAGACAAACATTGATAATGACAATGTCATAATGATATAAATATCAAAATCAAGTAGTACAAAGATGGACCAAAACTAGGTCTCAGGGTATACACACCAATACTCTGAACGTGTCTAACCTCCCCGGTCGCCTCCATACGAAGTGCAGAGGAATATGTGCCAGTCTCAAGGAATAGTAAGTGGAAGTTTGTTTTCTTTTGTCTTATAGCTGCAGGTTGACTACTTTATGGGCAGCAGGAGTAGGTAGTTATCAGGATTATCTTCTCGTACTACTTTTGTCTTGTTCCCTCCCCTCTTGTTCTATAAAAGAGGAGGCTGGGTTGTTTCATTCTTCAGTTCTCTTGGTGGTAGAGTACTCCTACACAGCTGAGAGATTCTAGCACGTAGAAGTCGAAGTCGGAGCTTCGCCATCAGAGTCGTGTATGGGTCGAGGTCGTCGCCTCGATTCCAAAGTTGTTTCGGTTTCCTGCGTTCAAAGAAGTAAACCCCACCGCTTCCAGTGGGTCAGGTCCGCCTGTCTCTTCACTTCATTGCATCCTTGTTTTCTATTGCGATTTCTCTTCTCCACGGGTATCCGTATGTCAGAGGCGTGGACGTTCCGTGTTGTTCCTTGGTGTATTTCAGGCGCATAGGCGTGCGAGCTGTGCCCTGTGAAACCGCTATTCCCCATCGTGATGGGCTGAGCTTAAAATCTGCTAAGCATGCGTGCTAAAGTGCTACGAGGTTAGTGCGTTACATTCCGTAGTTGTGTGCCGTTGTGTTCTTTCGCATTTGTGTTGCCCCGATTGAACTCGACGCTGATTTCATCATGTTTCTGCTGCATTTCTGAAGCGATTTTCACTTTCCTTGTCTAAAGACCCTCTCTCATTTTCGCGTGCATTGTGTAATACCTTAGAGTACGGCTTTAAGGATCATCCCACCTATAGTAGCTACATCACTAGCTCTATCCAGAAATTAAAAAAAATGATTGAAAAAAAAAGAAAAAAAAGAGAGAAAAGAATAAAAAGCAAAGAAAAAGAGGGAGCTATAGGTCAAGTGGACAAATCTGCCGACTTTAAGATTGAGACTATGAGTTAAATTATACTGCTCTGTGGTATACTTTAAACAATGTTATGATGCTAACAGGAAAGGGTACATAACCGTTTAAAGACCAAATTGCATTAAAAGTCTCTTATCTTTAATATCACTAAAATTCTTAAAGTAGAAATTTTATCTGTTAAGTGAAGTAGATTTATTAAGGTAAAAGTAATTGATGCTTAGTAAGTAAAGATTGAATGTTATGACATGAATTTTAAATTTTATCCGTCTTGGATTGTAAAGTCTTGAGAATTTATTTCTATCATGTTATTTCTTAAATTTCTTGAGTTCTGAAAGATTGATTGCTAATTGTGGACTAAGGACATTATTAAGGGGAAAACAAAAGGAGTGTTCTTTATCTTTACATTCTCCATACATATCAAAGTATTGCTTGAGGAAAAACAAAGTTTTAAGTCTAGGGTATTCTGATGAGTTGCATTTACATCACATTTTTACCTATATTTTGTATGATATTTTGGGCTTATTTTATGATTTTATACTAATTTCCAGCATTTTTTACTTCACTTGGTATAGAATCTTCACTTTTCTTGGTTTTTATGAAAATGCAAGTAAAATGACTCAAAAATGATAGATTTTATGAGTTTTGAAGCCATAGTATGATTCCCGAGGAAATTACAAGGTCGCACGTCAAATTTGGAGTCAAAACGGTGAAGAACACAACTTTTATGGCCTTGGCCGTAATTATTCCGGCCCACCGTAAATTTAGCGTATGAAGGGCAAAAAATGGCTAAGTTAAAAAGTCTACAGAAACTTTCACGGGTGAGGTCGTGAATCCTTCACGGTCCGTGAAACTTTTTGTGTACAAGAAGCCTTATGCACTGACACAATTACGGCCACAACCATAAACACTTTATGGGCCGTGAAAGTTTCTGCCCCTTCGTGTTTCTCACTTGATTTGACCCCAAATAGAACCAGAATTGAACCAAACTTTGCAGAAACCTTCCTAGATGAGTTCTACACTGATTAGACTATAAAAGGAAGGATTTTGGAAGGGTGTCGAGGGCTTCTAGGGATAAACACGAACAGAGGTGGCAGCTAAGGCAAAAATCAACTTTCTGGGCAAAATTCGAGCAAGAAGATCACGCAAAGGAGGATTTGGATGTTGATCTTCATCTCCATATCGAGGATAAGGATTTCCAATTACCTTTCTAGTGTTTTCTTGTAATTTTATTGAGTTTTCATGCAATTTTCATCGATGAACATGTTGTTTGCTTTGAACATGAGTGTGTAAACCTATTTTTTGGATTAGGGGTGTAGCCCATTGACATGTATGGATTAAATCTATTGTTTTAAATCTTTATCATGATTTTTATAGAGTTGATTTGATTAGAATTGTGTTATTCTATAATTTACTCTGATCAAGTAAGTTTACATCTTAGACATTGCGAGAAGAACCTGGAGGTGAATCGCAATGTCAGAACTATTCTTTTCAAACCTACGAATCTGATCACGGTAGTACTTCAAATTCGTTTGAAGGATTTACATGATTTTTTCATAGAACTTAATGGGTCTAGTTACGTTAACTACCATGAGAGTAGGGAGTTAGCGTAGTTAAATACCGGATTACGCTTCGGGAGGAGGTAATCTGTACCTTAGGAAAAATCCCTTTCAATGCTGTAATTTTCTATTTAAGGATTTTTTTTTTACTAAATTCATATTTGTCAGTGCGGTGAAACACCAAGTCCTGATTTTATCTGAATTGATTTTTACTCAAAACACTATATCTGTTTCTTTATTTGTACTTAGAAGTTTCTAAAACAAAAATCACGAATTTAATTCGTCTAGATATAGATCAATCGTGTAATCGGTACTTGACCGCCAGATCCTCGTTGGGAACGATAATCTTTTTATTACTTTGATAAATCCGTGCACTTGTGGACACATCAGAAGGCAGTACATCGGGGCTTTATACAGAGATACGATGGACCTTTCGAGGAATTGAGTCGGGTTGGCTCAGTTGCATATAGTCTGAAGCTCCCGACAGGATGAAGTTGCATCCGACATTCCATGTGAGCTTCCTAAAGAGGTTCCATAAGGATCCAAGGGATTCAGCTCAGTCACAGTCGCTTCGTGCGCCTTCAACGGTTCGAATGGAGTTCGACCACAGAATCAGAGAGATCTTAGATCACCGAGTTTTGCGACATAGCAGGATGAACGGGCGAACAGAATTTCTTGTTCGATGGGAAGGTTCTCCAATGGAAGCTACATGGTATAAGGCGTCCGAACTGTGGCAGTTTGAGAACGAGATCCGACATTACTTTGAGTCACCGAGGACAACGACTCGCTCCGAAGGGGGCGAATGTTAGGCCATTAGGCTGGAATTTGGGCGCGGCCCAAAATTCTAGCCCAATCTTGTCAGCCCGGCCCAGTCCTGCCTTTACCCATTTGATAGATCGGATCGGGCGCTGCCCGAATCTGGATCCGAATCCCTTTTTGCCAATGGGTGAAAATGAATCGTGCATCGTGCACACTGATGCGGATGGGACGGAGGCTGCGGCATGGGCAGCAGTGGCCTCGGGCGCCGCATTGACACGGGTGGCGTGGGTGCCACGTCGGCTCGGGTGGGGATGGGAAAAGGAATAATGAGGTCGGGGGGCGCGGGGGCTTCATTATCGATCGGATTTTCTACTCTCTCCCTTTCCTCCGGCGATCTGTGATTCTAGTTGGATTTCTCATCGTCGCTGCCATTGGCGGTTCATTCTCCAGGCACCCGGTGGTGCGAGCGAGTGGTCGGTGTGCCCCGGAGAACCCCGTCTTCTTCCTCGTCTTCTCTGACTTGTCACCGTCGCGGTCGTTGTCCCGGTATTGGCGGAGCTCCATCTTTCCAATATCATCGTTTCGCTTAACCCTCACCTAGAAGAATTTGGGAAAAATATTCTCCTTAGTGTGGACTTCCTTCAACAATTAACTACACATCATAAATAATTGCCAACCCCTGTTAGGCTCTTTTAGATGAAGGAGAAATATAAATTGAAATTAATTTTGTCAACTATGTAGACTAGGCTAAACTAGAATGTTGATTGGCCTAATTAATTTAACATTTTGCTATGTTGAACTAGTTTAAGCCTCTTGATCCACATTTTAATTTAGAAGAAAAAAAAAACTACTTCAATTCAAGCTAACCAAATTGAATCAAGGTTTGAATTTGGCTTGAACCAAATCGCTTTCAAATGAATTGGTCCAATGAAACCTGAACCTAGTTTACATCTAAACCTAATGTGACCTTCCCCTTAGAATTTTTTTTAAAAAAAAGAGATTTAGTATATTTTTTAATTGCCATGACTTGATCACATGATCTCAAACTCAAGGGTGGTCCAAATCAACATCTAACTATATATTTTAGTCACCATGGAATTGATTAAGTCTAATTTTGGTTTTAAAATATTAATTATATTTGTTTTATAATCATCATTAGTTTATTGGCATTTTATAGGTTGTATTTATGCACTTCTATCATACATGGAAATCATCTAAGTCTGCTTCGTCATCTAAGCTTGTTTCTAGAATTCCACACTCTTAGATTGGTTCTTATAACAACAACCTTTCTACATGTTGTCTACTATACACATGAGTTTCCTACCTTGCCCAACTTTTAATCATAGTTGTAGTATCAACTTAGTTCATCATTATATTGCTCAAGTTGAAAATCACATTTAACTATCATAATATCACCATTTTACACACTAACCTAATGAACTCTTATCACCCTTCATAACTCTTAAATCTATCTAGCATCAATAACCACTAAAGTTCAAATGCTTAAGGCTGTGTTTCCTTAGAAGGAACTCATAGCAGAAAGAAGGGAAATGTGTTTTAATTATTACCACCTTTCTCTTCTTCCCGCTGTGGATTCCTTCCAAGGAAACACAACCTAAATGATAAAAAGTTTAACTCCATTCTACTTGACTCATCATGTATCCACAAATAATGACTAGATAGGAATCTTGCAACAGTCTCAAGCACCTCATTTATAACCCACCCAACTCTTAAATACATGTTCCATCAATAAGCCATAAAGTTTATATGGTTAAATGACAATGAGTTCAACTCCTTTGAACCAGACTGATGCAGGAGCAAACGGGCCTATGAACACACTTGAGGGCACCCAACCCCTCCAAAAGATACTTGGGGAGAACCCCCAAGACCCCAGGAATTTTCCCTGGAAATTTCACCCAAGTCAGAGTTCCCCAGACCCCGACACGGCCAGGCCGTGCGCCCCATCACGGGCGTGACACAGTCGCCTGAAGACGCGAACGCCGAGCATAGGCGTGACTCCAAGCACGGGCAAGTCGTGCCCGCCTCTGTGGATTTCAACGATGCCAAGCACGGGCGTGACTCCAAGCACGGGCAAGCCGTGCCCACCTCTGTGGATTTCGACAACGCCAAGCACGTGCGTGACTCCAAGCACGGGCAAGCCGTGCCCGCCTCTGTGGATCTCGACGACTCCAAACACGGGCGTGACTCCAAGCACGGGCAGGCCGTGCTCGATTCTGTGGATCATGGTGACTCTGAACACGGCCGTGCTCGCCATCACGGCCAGGCCGTGTTCGCCCCTGACGACTCATTACAGGTCCGACGACCCCACTTCGACGTGCATCGCCCTCCCTACCATGTTGCTCCACCCAATGATGACCCAAAGGAACCCAACAACGTGGAAATCCGACGATACCAACGCCAAAGTAAGCCACCGGATTGCTTCTTGGGAGTCATTAGTCCCCTTTCCATACACACCGGTATAGCGCAGCCCAAGGGCGTTCCAAGCCAACCCCCTGAGGATCCAACTCCAAGTAGGCCACTAATCACATTAGTAACACGGCCCAAGATTGAGCCGCGACAGTGGTAGCCCAGCCCACGACTTCAAAGTTTTGCTGTTTTATCGCGATGTGCTCGGAGCACATCTAAACCATCTCCGCTAAGACGCGTACGCTGAAGGACCAAGGACTTGCGCCCCTTGCAGGAATAGTTGGTAGTTGGTAGGATTCTATGCTTTCTTGTTTTATGTGGCAGCTTGACCACTTTTTGGTAGTTAGTTTATTAGGATGTTGTCCCCTTGTCTTGTTCCCCCTCCTTATCTTATAAAAGAGAGGGGTTGGCCAGCATTCCTCCTTAGTTCTCTTTGGTGTAGAGAGTTCTCCTGGTGAGCTTAGAAGTCGCTAGCATTGTGTGAAGACAAGCTGGAGCCTCGCCTTCGTCGTTGTTCGGGTCGAAGGCGTCTCTTCGATTCCAAGTTGTTTCCTCTTCCGTTTTGAAGTAAATCCCACCTTCCAATGGGTCAGGTTCACCTGTTTTCTCCTTCTTGCTTTGATAACAAACTGGTTTTTCCCCTTTCATCTTCACCCACGCCAGTCCGCATGTCGGAGCGTAGTCGGTTCTCTTATTTCTTTGGTTTGTTTCAGCCCTCAAGGCGGGCGAGCTGAACCCCTGCGCACTCACTGTCCCCCGCGTGACTGAGCTTAAAACGCGCTAGAGAGCTGCAAGGAATGCTTTTAAATTGCTACGAGGTTAGTGTGTTGCGTTAAATAGTTGGGTGTCGTCGCTTCTCATTCGCATTAGTGTTGCCCGATCGAATTCGCCGCTGTTTCGTCGTGTTTTCTATCGGTTTTCCTACACTTTCCGAAGCATTTCTTCTTCCCTCGTCTCACGACCCTCTCCCGTTTTACGTGCATCGTGCAACAACCCTAGAGTACGGCATAAGGACCCTCCCTCCTATTAGATGCTACATCAGTTCTGGTATCAGAGGGCGTTATGCGATCGATTCTTATCGTCGCACGATCTGACCCGTTGCATTGCATATTTTG
This sequence comes from Costus lasius, assembly GCA_027563935.2. NCBI lineage: Eukaryota > Viridiplantae > Streptophyta > Magnoliopsida > Zingiberales > Costaceae > Costus > Costus lasius. The sequence goes on along the minus strand of CM050449.1, from coordinate 31,060,029 downwards.
GCATTTCTCTGATTTTCCGCATTTCGCATTAGTCGCATCTCCCTTGTTTGTGCATGGTGACTACATGGTCACAAATCATGTCATCCCAATACCCCGAAACCATTCCAGAAACGCAAGAGTCGGTCCAGCCTTTGGAAGAGGCTAATTCCCGTCTAGAGTTTATGGCTGCACTTGAGGCACGAATCGATGCCAAGCTTGAGGCACTGTCCGCACGCGTGGAAGCCCAACAAGCTAGCACGAATGCCACGGTCCAACAGATCTTAGCCGGAATCCAACACCTCCGTAGTCGCTCTGGACCCGCGGAGCATGAGCGCCCAAGCTCGGTGAACCCTCTGGTATCCGCAAACCCAGCCCCCACTAGAGAATTACCCCCGATGGCCGCACCCGCGTGGCGGCACGTTCATGAGGATAACTGGGGTCACCTGCGACCTCATGAAGTCCCTCGAAACCCGAGTTATGGCGATGATCCCCTCGATGAGGACGACGTTTGGGCCGAACAAGGGCCTCAGCCCGATAGTCATTTTGGTCATGCTTGGGCCGCGCCTCGAACCCCCGCCTAAACCCGCATCGAGCGCCCTCGGGCAGACGACGATTTCCGTCGTTACATTCGTAACACCCCTGCACCATTCACGGGTGGTCTTGACCCCACATAGTTCTTAGATTGGGTCGCATCCGTCGACGCATATTTTGACCTTAGCGATTGGCCTCCGCACTCACGGGTTCGGTATGTGCGCACCTTACTTGAGGGGCCTGCATGTTTGCATTGGGAAAACGTGGACCGCCAAAACGCGTAGCAGGCTCTTCCCCCGATCACTGAGTGGGCGGAGATGCGGTATCGCCTTCGTGAGCGTTAAGTACCCCCTTTGTATAGGCAGCGCCTTCTTGATCGGTATAGTAGTCTACACCAAGGGTCGGGTACTGTCGAGGAGTACCGTCTCACCTTCGAGACGTTGCAACTCCATTGCAATTTGCAAGAGGACCCCGAGTTAGTTTTGTTGAAATTCAAGAATGGACTCTGTGCGGATATCCGCCGAGCCTTACCCGCTTATGGATCGGAGACACTTGACCAGACTTTTCAGCGTGCTCGAGACATCGAGCAAGACCTTCGCGTCGCTGCAAGGAACAATGACCTTGGCCCACATAGGCATCCTCATGCGGGCGGTCCCCGGCAACCCCACCCACGACTTGAGCGTCCGGAGCCTCGTCTGGACCCTCGACCCACGCCCCTAGCCCTTCAGCCCCTCGACGCCCACCCCCTGAGGCTTCGCCTTCTCGGCCCATTTGGGAGGAGAAGGGCAAGGCCCCAACAGTCGGAGCCTCGGGCCGTATTATCTGCTACAACTGTTTGCAGCCGGGTCACATGTCACGTGAATGTCCCAAGAGGCTCGCTCGAACCGACACGGGTCCGGCTTGCGTCGCCACCATAACCCCCGCTGAGCACGATGTTGAGGCAGAATGTTACACTAGTGGCGATGAGTCGGGTCCGTCCACACTTGTCATTCGTTGCACCCTCGTGTAGCCCGCGCCCACCGAGGACTGGAGGTGCTCGGGCATTTTCACGACTTACATTAAGTGCAATGGGCACTCGTGTAAGATCGTCATTGACGGTGGTAGTAGCCTGAACGTGGTCTCTCGAACTGCGGTCACGCATTTCAGCCTTCCCCTAGAACCCCACCCGAGACCTTACTCTATCGCCTGGGTCGATACCACGAGCCTACCGGTCACCCACCAATGTCAGGTTCCCATCGCGTTTGGGAACTATCGTGAAAAGGTGTTGTGCGACGTTGCGACTATGGATGTCGTCCACGTCCTCCTTGGTCGCCCGTGGTTGCACGATAGAGACGTCGTCCACTATGGCCGGTCGAACACTTATGTGTTCGACCACGATGAGCAGAAGATCCGCCTGATTCCAGCTCCACCTAAGGAGCTTCGTGCGTCCACCTCCAAGGGCCTGATTACACCCTCGGCACCTGCCCCGCCACCTTCCCACATGGTCTCCCTCATGCATTCCCCCGCATTGGTTCGCGAAGCTCATGCGGCCAAGACCGTCTACGCGCTCATGGTGCGTGAAGTGCAGAACCCTATCCCTTGCCCTGTCCCGGCACCCCCTGTTGAGGTGTCCGCCCTCCTTGCCGAGTTTAGTGATATCAGCCTCGAGGATTTGCCTCATGGCCTTCCCCCGAAGAGGGAAATCCAGCATGCGATTGACCTCCTCTCGGGAGCCCCCCTCCCTAACTTGCCCCACCATCACCTTCACCCAGCGAAACACGCTGAATTGCAGCGTCAGGTGGATGATCTCCTCACCAAGGGGTACATCCGCGAAAGTGTCGGCCCTTGCGCTGTTCCCGCACTCCTCACGCACAAAAAGGATGGGTCGTGGTGCATGTGTGTCGATAGCCGTGCTATCAATCGGATCACTGTCAAGTACTGATTTCCCATTCCTCGGCTGGACGACATGTTAGATTTGATTTCTGGCGCGTCTTGGTTTTCCAAGCTCAACCTCCGCAGCGGGTACCACCAGGTCCGCATTCATGAGGGCGATGAATGGAAAATCGCATTTAAGACCAAGGACGGCCTTTACGAGTGGCTTGTCATGCCATTTAGGTTGTCCAATGCCCCGTCCACGTTTATGCGCTTGATGAGTCAGGTCCTCCAGCCCTACATGGGCAAGCTTTTTGTCGTCTACTTCGACGACATTCTAATCTTTAGTCGGACCCGGGATGAACACCTGGAGCATCTCCGCTCCACTTTTGACCTCCTGCGCAAGGAGCGCCTCTTCCTTAACACGAAGAAGTGCTCCTTCCTAACCACCAGCGTGTATTTCCTTGGGTATATCATCTCCAACCAAGGGCTGTCCGTTGACCCTGCGAAGGTCGACGCCATCCGGCATTGGTTCGAACCTCGCACCGTGATTGAGGTTCGCAGTTTCTTGGGCCTTGTGGGATTCTACCGCCGGTTCATCCATGGATTCAGCACCATCGGTACACCCTTAACATAGCGCCTTTCTAAGGACGAGTTTGAGTGGACCCCTGCCACTCAACGAGCTTTTGATGCGCTTAAGGATGCCCTGACCACCGCTCCTGTTTTGTGCCTCCCTGACTTTTCGAAGGTCTTCGAGGTCGCGTGCGATGCTTCCGGTTCTGGCATCGGTGGCTCCCTTAGTCAGAAGGGCCATCCAGTGGCCTTCTTCAGCGAGAAATTGAACGCTGTTCGCCAGCGTTATTCTATGTATGATAAGAAATTCTACGCGATTGTTCAGTCCCTTCGGCAATGGAGGCATTACCTCCTCCATCGCGAGTTCGTATTATACAGTGACTGATGTATTGCATTTATATAGTGTTTTTGCCTATGCTTTAGATCATATTTTGGACTTATTTGCATGATTTTGTGCTACTTTTATTGTTTTTATCTTACTTTGCACAGAATCTTCACTTTTCTTGATTTTATTAAAAATATAGGTAAAACAGCATTAAAATGAAGGATTTCAAGAGTTTTGAAGCCAAAGCACAATTCCCGAGGATATCGCGAGTCGACGCGTCAAATTTGGAGCAAAAATGGTGAAGAACGAGACAATTACGGCCTTGGCCGTAATTCCGGATTCGGCCGTGAAAGCGACGATGAGCGGGTGGTGAAAATCGGCTAAGTTTCGAAATGAACAAAAACTTTCACGGGCGAAGCCGTGATTCCATCACGGGCCGTGAAACTTTTTGTGACCAAAAGGTATTGAGCACAGAAACATTCACGGCTTCAGCCGTAAATGCGTCACCGGCCGTAAAAACTTTCGCTCGACGAGTTTTTCACTCGATTCTCACTCGTTTTGAACCGGATTTGAGCCAAACTTTGCAGAACCATTCCTTGATGGGTTCTAAACCGATCCAACTATAAAAGATGGGATTTTTCATCGGTTTGGAGAGCTTTTACGAATGAAGACAAGTGGTGGCGGCGAATAGGGAGACAACTTGATTTCCGACGAGATTCCGGCGAGATTTTCACCAAAAGCGACGATCGATCGACCAATTCTCATCTACAGATCAAGGAGAAGGCAATTCTATAGTTTCTTTAGTGACTTCTTGCATTTTTACATGAATTCTTTCTCGTTCATCACAAACATCATGTATTTCTTCATTATCATGAGTGAGTAGATACTTTTGTCGAGATGATTGGGTGTAGCCCATTGACTTTTATGAGTTAATCATATTTTTACTATTTTCATAGATCTATCTTCATGATTTAGTTGAAATTGCATTTAATTTGTGATTTACCCTGGCTAAGTAAGTTTACGTTTTAGGCGTTGCGAGAAGGACCGGGAGGTGAATCGCAACGCCCGACCTATTTCAATTAGACCTATGAATTCAATCACGGGAGTAGTTTGAATTCGTCTAAAGGGTTTAATCAACTCTTCACAGAGCTTAAGGGGTTTAATTAGATTAACTGTCACGAGAGTAGGAAGTTAATTTAGTTAAATACCGTACTACGCTCCGGGAGGAGGTGGTATGTACCATAGGAAGAGTTCCTTGCATGATAGATAATTTCTGTGAAATAGTTATTCTTTTAACTACTCATAACTGTCTTTGTGGCAAACCCATGAAATCCCGATTCTTTAGAAATCAAGACCTCTTTAAAACTGCCTCCGAGTTTGTTAGTCCGTAGAAGTTTAGAAAAAACCCATTGATTTAGTTCGCCTAAATTCAAACATATCAGGAAGTCAGTACTTAGCTACGTAGTCCTCGTGGGATCGATAACTTTTATTACTTCGATAAAATCCGTGCACTTGCGGAGGCTATCAAGTTTTTGGCGTCGTTGCCGGGGACTATGGATAGTTAATATTGACTAATTGATAAGTTCGGAGATTAGGCATTTTTATTTTCTTTTGCTTTATATTAGTTTTTGCTATTTTCCTTTTTTTTAATTGAAGACTTACATGTGTATGCCCAGAAATTCTCGTGCAGGTGCTTTGTTTCTAGAAGACCCAGAAATCGAACGTACATTCAACCTTCGAAGGAGATTACAATTCGAGACTAGAAAGAATTTTGAAAAGAGAGAGATGGCGGAAAACAACCACAATCAATCTCTGAGGGACTTCGCAGCACCAAACATGCAAGGGTTCAGTTCAAGCATCGTTCAACCCAACGTAGAGGGGAACAATTTTGAGTTAAAGCCAGCGCTAATGACGATGGTCCAGCAAAACCAATTTGGGGGTTCCCCAAATCAGGACCCGAATCTTCATTTAGCCATTTTTCTTGAATATTGCAATACAGTCAAAATTAACGGAGTCTCATCTGATGCCATAAGACTAAGACTATTTCCGTTTTCTCTCAGGGACCGTGCCAGAGCTTGGTTGTACTCGATGCCGGCAGGATCATTCACCACTTGGGAACAACTATCCAGAGCATTCTTGAACAAATATTTTCCACCGAGAAAAATCGTTCAGCCGCGCAACAAAATCACGTGCTTTACACAGCAAGAAGGAGAATCACTTTATGAGGCTTGGGAACGCATCATGGAGCTCCAGCGCATGTGCCCACACCATGGACTTCAAGACTGGGTTTTAGTCCAAATCTTTTATAACGGTTTGGATTATAACACCAAGATGATGGTGGACGCTGCAGCCAGAGGAACAATTATGAGCAAGAACGTGGAAGAAGCAACTGCTCTTCTAGAAGATATGGCCATGAACCACAACCAATAGTCAGGTGAGCGGAACGCTGCATCCACAGGATTTGGTAAGTATCACGTTGATTCCTTGACATCACTGGCAGCTAAGGTAGATTCTCTAGTTTAGAAAATTGATTCTTTGTCTTTTTCATCAAGTTCAATTAATGCGGTCTCTTGTGAAGTATGTAGTGTAACAGGGCATAGTGCGTCTGAATGTCAAATCATAACTTCTCTACAAGAGGAATCAATTCAAGAGCAAGCAAATGCTGTGGGGAATTACAATCAGAGGCCAGCAAATGACCCTTATTCTTCTGCAACCTACAACCCAGGGTGGAGGAACCACCCCAACCTGTCCTACAAAAGTAATCAAGGGCAAGTTCCTCCTCAGTATTCTCAGTAGAATAATAGACCACCACCGGGTTTCCAACAAAAGCAATACGGGCAACCCTCTAAATTGAATTTTGATTCCATGCTGGAAGTCATCATGAACCAACAGAAGAGAACTGATGACCTTGCTGATCAACTCAAGCAGCTAACAACTTGTGTGCAAGCCCTGATGAATCATAACAAGATGTTGGAAAACCAGATTGTGCAACAAGCAAGCGCCGCCATTAGACCTCAGGAGAAATCACTTGGACAACCTGAATTAAGTCCAAGAGAAAATTGCAGCGCAATAACCACCAGGAGTGGGAAGCAGTTGGAAGAACCCTAGATGCCTGTAGAAGAGGTTACACCTGTAGTCGATAAGGAACAACCTGAAGAACCGCAACTAGAAAAGGAAAAGGCCGCTGTGGAAGAGAAAGAGAAATATGTAGGACCACCTGCATACGTTACACCCATTCTCTTTCCTCAGAGATTGCCCAAAGCTACATTGGATAAGCAGTTCAGCAAATTCCTGGAGGTATTGAAAAAGTTGTATATCAATATACCTTTCACCGATGCGCTATCACAGATGCCTACCTATGCAAAATTCTTAAAGGACATACTTTCTAATAAACGGAAGATTGAAGAAATTGGTACTGTGGCACTTACAGAGGAATGTAGTGCAATAATACAGAATAAAATTTCTCAGAAGCTGAAGGATCCAGGTAGCTTCACCATTCCATGTCAGATTGGCAGCATGTCATTCAAAGGAGCTTTGTGCGACCTGGGTGCAAGTGTCAGTTTGATGCCTCTGTCAATCTGCAGAAAACTTGACATGGGTGACCTGAAACCCACTGCAATTACTTTACAGTTGGCAGATCGATCGGTCCGAAGACCCATTGGAGTATTGGAAGATGTTCCCATCAGAGTTGGACAGTTCTTTGTGCCCGCAGACTTCATAGTGCTAGACATGGAGGAAGATTCTAGACTGCCAATTATTTTGGGAAGGCCCTTTTTGGCCACTGCAGGTGCCATTATCGATGTGAAGAAGGGAAGGTTAACCTTAAACATTGGTGAAAATAATATTGAATTTGATCTTTCCACTCCCCTTAAAAAGCCCTCCTTTGCAGATTCTTGTTTTACTTTTGACACTCTGGAATCAGAACAAAAAGTGGAAGATCTAAAAAGGGAAGCAGATCTGTTGGAAATTTTCTTAATCAAGATTGAGGATGATGAGGATGCAAAAGAAGAAGCTCAAAGCTATGCTAGGATATTGGATTTTGCACTAGTGCTTGAGCCATAGAGAGAGAAAATTGAGAAGCTTATCCTGATATGACCCGAACCAATAAAGACAGATAAATTAGAGCTCAAGATACTCCCACCTAGTTTAAGATACGAATTCTTAGGGGAGAATGCCACATATCTAGTAATAGTAAGTGCAGACTTGGATAAAGTTCAAACAGGAAGACTGCTTGAAGAGCTCCGACGTTATAGAAAGGTGATTGGATATTCGTTGGGTGACATACCCAGAATTAAGCCATCTTTGTGTATGCACTGAATCTACATGGAAGAAAATTTCAACCCAACTATTGAGTATCAACGTCGCCTGAATCCGGTCATGAAAGATGTGGTAAAGAAGGAAGTTCTCAAGTTGCTTGATGCAGGAGTAATTTACCCAATTTCTGACAGTAAATGGGCCAGCCCCGTTCATGTGGTCCCAAAGAAGGGAGGTGTCACCGCTGTGAAGAATCAAAACAACGAGCTAATTCCGATGAGAATGGTAACTGGATGGCGGATGTGTATCGACTACTGCAAACTAAATAAAGCCACTCGGAAAGACCACTTTCCTCTTCCTTTCATCGACCAGATGCTTGAGCGATTGGCAATGAATTCTTACTTTAGTTTTCTTGATGGCTTTTCAGGATTTTTCCAAATACCCATTCACCCGGAGGATCAGGAAAAGACAACCTTCACATGCCCGTACGGGACATTTGCCTACAGACGCATGCCTTTCGGGTTATGCAATGCACCGGCCACTTTTCAACGCTGCAAGATGACCATCTTCTCTGATCTTATTGAAAATATTATGGATGTATTTATGGACGATTTTTCCGTGTATGGATCTTCCTTTGATGATTGTCTAATCAACTTATCGCGTGTATTGCAGAGGTGTGAGGAGGTGAACCTGGTTCTTAATTGGGAGAAATGCCATTTTATTGGTTCGAGAAGGGATTGTTCTTGGACATCAAATTTCACAGAGAGGCATTGAAGTAGACAAAGCTAAGATTGAAGTTATTGAGAAACTACCTCCGCCCACATCAGTTAGAGGGATCAGGAGTTTTCTGGGACACGCCGGGTTTTACTGTCGATTTATTCAAGATTTTTCTAAAATTGCTAGGCCTCTCACGAATTTACTATCTAAGGATGTTGATTTTCATTTTGACAGGAGTTGTACTAAAGCGTTTGAGAAACTAAAGAAGGCTCTAGTCTCTACACCCATCATGCAACCGCCAGACTGGTCGCTCCCTTATGAGGTGATGTGTGATGCAAGTGACCAAGCTGTAGGAGCAGTGTTGGGACAGCGAAAAGATAACAAACTCCATGCGATTTACTATGCCAGCAAGACTTTAGACGGGGCGCAAATAAACTATGTAAGAACTGAAAAGGAGCTTCTTGCCATAGTTTTTGCTTTTAATAAATTCCGCTCCTATATTATTAATTCTAAGGTTGTTGTCTTTACAGATCATTTTGCGATCAAGTATCTGGTGAACAAAAAGGATGCAAAACCCAGGTTGATTCAATGGATATTGCTCCTGCAGGAGTTTGACTTTGAGATAAAAGACAAAAAAGGGGTAGAAAATCTAGTGGCATATCATTTATCTAGATTGACGAGAGAAGAAAATGTGGAGGACGATCTAGAAATCAATGATTCATTTCAAGAGGAATATCTATATGCTATTATAAGACAAGAGACGCCTTGGTACATAGATATTGTAAATTATTTGGTGTCTAACATCATGCCGCCTGATCTGACATTTCAAGAAAAGAAAAGATTCAAGGCTGAAATCAAGCATTTTTACTAGGATGATCCATATCTATATCGCCGATGTGCAGACAGTTTATTTCGAAGATGCTTACCAGAAAAAGAAATCCATGATGTCCTTTCCCACTGTCACTCTTCTCCTTATGGGGGGCATGCCAGTGCGTCAAAGACAGCATTCAAAATTTTTCAGTCAAGGTTCTATTGGCCTACGATTTTTCGAGATGCTAGGAAGTTTATTCAATCTTGTGATAGATGCCAGCGCACCGGTAACATCACTAGAAGGGATGAGCTACCCCAACAAGGCATTTTGGAAGTTGAAATTTTTGATGTATGGGGAATTGACTTTATGGGTCCATTCCCTGCTTCTTGTGGAAAAAAGTATATCCTCCTTTGTGTTGATTATGTGTCTAAGTGGGTTGAGGCAACAGCTGAGGCCGCTAATGATTCGCGTGTTGTAGCCAGGATGCTTAAAAAGATAATTTTTCCCAGGTTTGGTGTCCCTAGAGTTCTGATTAGTGACGGAGGTTCTCACTTCATTGAGAATAAGTTTGAAGCATTATTAAAGAAATATGGAGTACACCATAGAGTTGCTACACTGTATCATCCGCAGACTAGCGGGCAAGCTGAAGTTTCAAATCGAGAAATTAAGAAGATACTTGAGAAAACTGTGTCAGGAGCAAGGAAGGATTGGGCAATGAAATTGGATGATGCTCTTTGGGCCTATAGAACAGCTTTCAAAACTCCCTTAGGTATGTCTCCGTTTCAATTAGTTTATGGAAAATCTTGTCATTTGCTAGTGGAGCTTGAGCACAAGGCTTATTGGGCAGTAAAGAAACTAAATTATGATTTGAAGAGCGCTGGAGAAAGAAGAAAGTTTCAATTAAATGAATTGGATGAAATTAGAAATTATGCTTATGAAAACTCTCGCATCTATAAAGAACGTGCCAAGCGGCGGCATGATCAGCAGATTTCTAGGAAGGAATTCTTTGAAGGAGATAAAGTTCTGGTGTACAACTCGCGTCTTAGGCTATTCCCTGGAAAACTGAGGAGCCGATGGACAGGGCCCTTTGTAGTTGAGAAAGTATTTCCATATGGCACTGTGGAGATATCAAAAGAAGGACAAGAAGGCTTCAAAGTGAATGGGCAACGGTTAAAGCGTTATTTCGAAGAAGAAAAGGTTGAAGAAGACGAATATTTAATTCTCTCTAATTCCCCAGAAGAAATTTGAAACGTGAAGTTATGGTCAAGCTAATGACCTTAAACAAGCGTTTTTTTGGGAGGCAACCCGAATTTTGAATTTTGCTATTCTTAGTTTTAGTTTTTGATTTTTTTAGATTTTTAATAAATTTTTGCTGCATAATGTGATGAACTTGTATCCGTGAAAATTTCCTAATAAATTGTTGTACATGCAGATTATTTTTGAGAACATTCACTTGAAGGGAAAGAGTTCGATGTTATATTCATGGGTGCAGCCGTAGATCATATACCAACCGTGAAGACGATATTTTCTTTGTGAGTTTGGGGTAAAATGTATTCTGATTAGTGAAACTAGACGGTATTTGATATTTGAGAGTTGATTACCATGTATAAATTGAATACCTTTGAATTGGTGATTTTTCCGGATTTTTCTGAGTCATGTTTCCATCTTCTGATATTACTGTACAGGGTCTTGCCAATAAATACAAAGGGAACTCTTGCAAAAGTTTTTCTGAAATCTATCATTCATTGATTTTAAATGCTTATGTATATGCAACAACTTAAGTCTAGGGTGTCCCTCATATATTGCTTTTTCTTCAAAGCTTTATAGATATGAATTTTGAATGTTTATGATTGTTAAGGATGATCAAATTTGTTTTACCCTTGATTTTGGACTTAGAAAACATATTGAGTGATTGATTTGATAACTTAGGGAATTTTTGAAATTTCATGTAGACTTAAATTGTTGAGTAAATTCAATTCTGGTATTGATAAAATGCATATGTGGATTGTTATATGTTCATAAGACACATGCATAATATCTTTATACTTGAAGTTTAATTTATCTATTTCTGCTTGATGAGAATTTTTATGAATAGTGATATATCTTTAACTGAGATTTGCTCCAACTCCTCTAGTTGAGTAATTTTGAGTCATGAGTTATATTATACCATTGTTTGGTATACTTTAAATCTGTTGTGATCAAATAACAGAGGGAAAATTTTCAAAACATATATTTGACCCTCTTGTAGAAAGATCAACAACGATTTAAGTACCCTGCCAGTGACCGGCTTTCTCCATAAAATAAATTAAAAAAAAAGGAAAAGAAAAGAGAGAGAATAAAAATGGAGAAAAAGAGAAAGCTGTAGGTCATGTGGGCAACTCCGCTGACTTTGAGATTGAGACTATGAGTTAAATTATACTGCTCTATGGTATACTTTAAACAATGTTATGATGCTAACAGGAAAGGGCACATAACCGTTTAAAGAACAAATTGCATTAAAAGTCTCTTATCTTTGACATCACCGAGATTCTTGAAATAAATTTTTATCTATTGAGTAAGATAGATTTATTAAATCGAAAGTATTTGATATTTAGTGTGTGAAGAATGAATATTATGACATGAATTGTGAATTTTATCTTTCTTGGATTGTAACCTCTTGGAATTTATCTCTATGATGATTTTTCTTGGATTACTTGAGTTTGAAGGATTGATTGCTTAATTTGTGGACTAAGGATATTATTTGGGGCAAAAACAAATGAGTGTTCCTTATCTTTACATTCCTTATACATATCGAGGTATTGCTTGAGGACAAGCAAAATTCTAAGTCTAGGGTATTTTGATGCATTGCATTTATATAGTGTTTTTGCCTATGTTTTAGATCATATTTTAGACTTATTTGCATAATTTTGTGCTATTTTTAGTGTTTTTATCTTACTTTGCACAGAATCTTCACTTTTCTTAATTTTATTGAAAATATAGGTAAAACAGCATTAAAATGAAGGATTTCGAGAGTTTTGAAGCCAAAGCACGATTCTCGAGGAGATCACGAGTCGACGCGTCAAATTTGCATCAAAAACGGTGAAGAACGAGACAATTACGGCCTTGGCCATAATTGCGGATTCGGCCGTGAAAGCGACGATGAGCGGGAGATGAAAATCGGCTAAGTTTCGGAATGAACAGAAACTTTCACGAGCGAAGCCGTGATTCCATCATGGGCCGTGAAACTTTCTGTGACCGAAAGGTATTGAGCACAGAAACATTCACGGCTTCAGCCGTAAATGCATCACCGGCCGTAAAAACTTTCGCTCGACGAGTTTTTCGCTCGATTCTCACTCGTTTTGAACCGGATTTGAGCCAAACTTTGCAGAACCATTCCTTGATGGGTTCTAAACTGATCCAACTATAAAAGATGAGATTTTTCATCGGTTTGGAGAGCTTTTACGAACGAAGACAAGCGGCAGCGGTGAATAGTGCGACAACTTGATTTCCGACGAGATTCCGGCGAGATTTTCACTAAAAGCGATGATCGATCGACCAATTCTCATCTACAGATCAAGGAGAAGGCGATTCTATAGTTTCTTTAGTGACTTCTTGCATTTTTACATGAATTCTTTCTCATTTATCACAAACATCATGTATTTCTTCATTATCATGAGTGAGTAGATACTTTTATCGGGATGATTGGGTGTAGCCCATTGACTTTTATGAGTTAATCATATTTTTACTATTTTCATAGATCTATCTTCATGATTTAGTTGAAATTGCATTTAATTCGTGATTTACCCTGGCCAAGTAAGTTTACGTTTTAGGCGTTGCGAGAAGGACCGGGAGGTGAATCGCAACGCCCGACCTATTTCAATTAGACCTACGAATTCAATCACGGGAGTAGTTTGAATTCGTCTGAAGGGTTTAATCAACTCTTCACAGAGCTTAAGGGGTTTAATTAGATTAACTGCCACGAGAGTAGGGAGTTAATTTAGTTAAATATCGTACTACGCTCCGGGAGGAGGTAGTATGTACCATAGGAAGAGTTCCTTGCATGATAGATAATTTCTGTGAAATAGTTATTCTTTTAACTACTCATAACTGTCGTTGTGGCAAACCCATGAAATCCCGATTCTTTAGAAATCAAGACCTCTTTAAAACTGCCTCCGAGTTTGTTAGTCCGTAGAAGTTTAGAAAAAACCTATTGATTTAGTTCGCCTAAATTCAAATATATCAGGAAGTCAGTACTTAGCTACGTAGTCCTCGTGGGATCGATAACTTTTATTACTTCGATAAAATCCGTGCACTTGCGGAGGCTATCAGTGACTATCAGGCCCTTTCCTTCCTTAATGCCCAGAAGAAGTTGGGCACCCGCCATGCCAAGTGGGTCGAGTACCTCCAACAGTACTCCTTCGTGATCAACCACAAGGCGGGTAGGGAGAACGTCGTCGCGGAAGCCCTGAGTCGTGTCCGAACCCTCTTGTGCGTAATGCGCACTCGCGTCAATACTTTTGACCATGTCAAAGACGAGTATGCCACTTGCTCTGATTTTGGCACCATCTACGCCATGTTGACCGAGTCCACCGACCCCGACTCCCTCTACCACTTGTGCGAAGGTTATCTCTTCTTGGGGAATCGCTTGTGCATTCCTCGTTCTTCGCTTCGAGATCATCTTTTGCTCGAGCTTCATGCGGGTGGCGTCGCCGGCCATCATGGCCACGACAAGACCCTTGAAATGGAGGAGGAACGCCTCTTTTGGCCCTCCCTCCGTAAGGATGTTGAGCGCATTGTGCGCCATTGCGGTACGTGCCAATTGTCCAAACCCCGCCCCTCGAACACGGGTCTCTATACCCCTTTGCTAGTGGCCAGCGGGCCATGGCGCGACCTGAGCATGGACTTTGTCCTTGGGTTGCCTCGGACCGCCTCCCGCTTCGACTCGATCTACGTCGTTGTTGATCGATTTTCGAAGATAGCCCATTTTATCCCTTGTTCGCGCACAGCGAACGCTTCTCACGTTGCCCATCTCTTTCTCCGAGAGGTTGTGCGTCTCCATGGTCTTCCCCCCACCATCATTTTCTACGGCCTATCATCCCCAAACCGATGGGCAAACCGAGGTCGTTAACCGCAGTTTGGGCAATCTTCTCCGTTGTCTCATTGGGGACCATTCGAGGTCTTGGGATTCCATCTTACCCATGGTCGAGTTCGTGTACAATAGTGCTTATAATAGGTCTACGGGTCTTAGTCCCTTCCAGATTGTCACGGGCCACCAGCCGCGTAAACCTATAGACCTGCATGACCTCCCCACGGTATCCCACATCTCTCCGCATGCATACTCCTTCGCCCAGCACATCGCTAGTTTGCATGATGAGGTTCGGCGTCGTACCTTTCTGGGCAACACTCACAATGCAATGAAGGCCAACGAGCATACTAGGCCATGCCATTTTTTTGTAGTTGAGCTGGTGAGGGTGCGTGTCCACCCCGAGCGTCTATCGAGCAGAGCACATTTTAAGCTTCAGACGTGCTATATGGGGCCCTATGCGGTTGTGCGCAGGATTGCCTCCAACGCCTACGAGCTGGACTTACCCGAGGACATGGGGATTCACCCCGTCTTCAACGTGGCAGACATCCTCCCTTTCCACAGTCCGTTGGAAACGCCATCCGACCCCGATGACCTGCTGCCTCCTAGTTCTCCGGAGGAGAACTCATCAGAATACGCAGCGGAAGCTGATGCAGGAGCAAACGGGCCTATGAACACACTTGAGGATGGCCCAACCCCTCCAAAAGATACTTGGGGAGAACCCCCAAGACCCCAAGAATTTTCCCTGGAAATTTCGCCCAAGTCAAAGTTCCCCAAACCCCGACACGGCCAGGCCGTGCGCCCCATCACGGTCGTGACACGGTCGCCTGAAGACGCGAACGCCGAGCACGGGCGTGACTCCAAGCACGGGCAAGCTGTGCCCGCCTCTGTGGATTTCGACGACGCCAAGCACGGGCGTGACTCCAAGCACGGGCAAGTCGTGCCCACCTCTGTGGATTTCGACGACGGCAAGCACGGGCATGACTCCAAGCACGGGCAAGCCGTGCCCGCCTCTGTGGATCTCGACGATGCCAAACACGGGCATGACTCCAAGCACGGGCAGGCCATGCTCGATTCTGTGGATCACGGCGACTCTGAACACGGCCGTGCTCGCCATCACGGCCAAGCCGTGTTCACCCTGGACGACTCGTTACAGCCCCGATGACCCCACTTCGACGTGCATCGCCCTCCCTACCATGTTGCTCCACCCAATGATGACCCAAAGGAACCCAACAATGTGGAAATCCGACGATCACAACGCCAAAGTAAGCCCTCGGATCGCTTCTTGGGAGTAATTAGTCCTCTTTCCATACACACCGGCATAGTGCAGCCCAAGGGCGTTCCAAGCCAACCCCCTGAGGATTCAACTCCAAGTGGGCCACTCAATCTCATTAGTAACACGGACCAAGATCGAGCCGCGACGGTGGTAGCCCAGCCCACGACTTCAAAGTTTTGTTGTTTTATCGCGATGTGCTCGGAGCGCGTCTAAACCATCTCCGCTAAGACGCGTACGCTAAAGGACCAAGGACCTACACCCCTTGCAGGAATAGTTGGTAGTTGGTAGGATTCTATGCTTTCTTGTTTTATGTGGCAGCTTGACCACTTTTTGGTAGTTAGTTTGTTATGATGCTATCCCCTTGTCTTGTTCCCCCTCCTTTTCTTATAAAAGAGAGGGGTTGGCCAGCATTCCTCCTCAGTTCTCTTTGGTGTAGAGAGTTCTCCTGGTGAGCTTAGAAGTCGCCAACATTGTGTGAAGACGAGCTGGAGCCTCGCCTTCGTCGTTGTTCAGGTCGAAGGCGTCTCTTCAATTCCAAGTTGTTTCCTCTTCCGTTTTGAAGTAAATCCCACCTTCCAATGGGTCAGGTTCGCCTGTTTTCTCCTTCTTGCTTTTATAACAAACTGGTTTTTCCCCTTTCATCTTCACCCACGCTAGTCCGCACATCGGAGCATGGTCGGTTCTCTTGTTTCTTTGGTTTGTTTCAGCCCTCAAGGCGGGCGAGCTGAACCCCTGCGCACTCGCTGTCCCCCACGTGGCTGAGCTTAAAACGCGCTAGAGAGCTGCACGGAATGCTTTTAAATTGCTGCGAGGTTAGTGTGTTGCATTAAATAGTTGGGTGTCGTCGCTTCTCATTCGCATTAGTGTTGCCCGATCGAATTCGCCGCTGTTTCATCGTGTTTTCTATCAGTTTTCCTGCACTTTCCGAAGCGTTTCTTCTTCCCTCGTCTCATGACCCTCTCCCATTTTACGTGCATTGTGTAACAACCCTAGAGTACGGCATAAGGACCCTCCCTCCTATTAGACGCTACATCACAGACTCATCATGCATCCACAAGTAATGACCAAATAGGAAGCTAGCAACACTCTCAAGCACCTTGTTAGGCATTTTATACCTCATCATGTATCCTTTTGAGAACATGTATTTTTTTTGCTTTTTTGGAGTGGAAAACTAGTTGTCTTGTTGAGATGATTCAATTGAGTACAAATTCCTTGATAAGAGATGAAAAATGTAAATATAGGTCATTGGTGGTAATTCAACTAAATAAATCAACAAGTAGTTTTGTATTGAGATGAAAACAAAACAATTTAGTGATCCATTGTTTATTTATTTTAGTAATATTCTTGTAAAAAAAATCTTACATTGATAAGTGACTCAATCGCCACATCACTCTCAAAGGCCACCTCACCAGTCAATGGATAAGCCACATCACTCTCAAAACCAGTCACACAAGCCAACTAAACACATCAAGGCGAAGGACAAAGTTCAAGAAGAAGATTCCTACAACTAAGACCCTTCCATTTGTGGAAAGAAGCAAGAAACATGAAACTCAATTGAAGTGGAACTTTCCCTTCAAAGAGTAAATGGCAAGGGAGGTCCAAAGGCACCATTAAGAGGTATTTCCTAAAGAAAACTAGTAGCCATTACATCTCTAAGAAAAGAAAGAAAAGTTACTCCTAGTGAGAAATGAAGAAACCTGTGCAATCTCACCACCTCGAAGAAGAATCCTTGCATTCAAAGCAAGGAAGCTGGAGGACCAAAATGGAGAAAAGAAAAGAAGAAATTTGAAATACATGACAGACCAATAAGGAAGAAGATTTTAATAGTTTAAGTTTGTAATCCTTTTCATATCATGAATTAGGAATGGCAGTAGGTAGGGTACCAATTTTTTTTCATACTATGCATACCCAAACCCGAATAAATCTTCTACTACTTTTACTCGAATAACTACATGATAATTTTCTAAAACTATTACCCCCAACCCAACCCTATTAAACATTTTACTACTCATTTACTATCCAAACCCTATAAATATCTAAATTGAATACTTATCCTATTAAATTTCTTACTATATACTTGGTTATCCAAATAAAATTTGGGCACCTAACCCTATAAAAACCCTAATAATGACCAAATTTTGTTTAGGGTAAAACGGGTACCTGCTAACCTGACTAAAAATTGTATTACAACATAAATATATATAAAAAATCATAAATTACAACACACAAATTAAATATCATAAATAAAAGAAAAACAACAATTGTCCATCAACATAAATAAAAGAAAAACACATCCAACAAATTATAAAGATACACAATTGTCATGCCATAATACCAATAATATTAAAAGTGCAGAAACAAAACATCAACCCTTGTCAATTGACCAAATTTGTCTAATCTTCTCATCTTCCTCCTTAAGAACACAAATAAAAATACCAATAAGTTTTACATACTACACAAACGCAACAAGTGTACAACAACACAAACAAAAGTGTTTAAAAACACATCCAACAAATTGTTATCAATTGTCATGCAGCCATGATGCAATGCCAATACTATTAAAAGTGCACAAATAAAATCCAAGCACTATCAATTGTCCAAGTTTGTCTAATTTTCCTCTTCAACATCAAATATGCAACTCGATGATTCAAGAACTCTTGCACAAATAAAACATTTAAAAAAATTAAGTTATTAAATAGTTGACTTTCTAAAAAGAAATTATAAAACAACATGTATATTAATTAAACTTTTGTCCAAGTATATCTAATCTTCCTCTTCAACATCAAACAAGGAACTTGATGATTATGGAACTGATGACACAAAAATTCATAGTATATTTTGTATCATTTGATTGGTTTTTTTTGTGTCATATTCATGCTCTTTTGCTTGTTTTTAAGTCTTATTTGTCAAATATTGTGGAATCTACACCATTTCTTGTTTTTGATGATTTTCAGGTAAAAGGGCCTAATTTTGATGGATTTTGAAAGATTTGAGTACACGAATGAATTCCAGACGTCAAGACGAAGCCGCCTGTCAATTTTCATGCAAATCAGAGCAATTTTGAAAATTACACCCCATGTGTAATTTTTATTATGGCCTGTAATTTTCTACCCAGATTACACTTCTGCCGTAATATAAATTACACTACCGTATTTTCTGCCTAGAATGCACAGAAGCAAATTACGGCTGTACCGTAATAAAAATATACTACCATAAATTTGGCCTATAAATCTACAAAAGAAATTAAGGCAGTGCCATAATATTTTTTATGGGCCGTAATTTTGACCTAGAACTCACAGAACTAAATTACGGTAGTGCCGTAATAAAAAACATGGCCGTAATTATATTTTTGAACGAGTCTTCCGCAGTCGCTCAAAAGCCCAATTTTTGCAACGCAATATCTGAAGATCCAGGGCACCAATTGAAAAACTGTAAAAAGGGAAGTGTTCTATAAATTGAGGAGAAGATTTGAGGATAAGAATGATCGAATTTCATCACCAATTGAGGGAGAAATCGTAAAGGGCGTTCCTAGGGCTCGGCCTCTTGCCGAAAGGTGTAGAGCTCACCTTAGGCCATGAAATTTACAGGAAAACTTCGTCCATAGGAGGAGAGGATACTCCAGAAATTTCAGATCGAAAGGAGTTCAGACGTGGGAGAAATCAAAGAAAGAAGTTTCGGGCGGAATAGTAAATCGCAATTTTACTGCAGCAGACACTGTTCACAGGTAATGTTCATGGTACTGTAGTAGTTACTGTTCATCCGAGAAAAAAATCACGGGCTGTGAAATTTATCACACCCTTG
Organism: Costus lasius; assembly: GCA_027563935.2. Classification (NCBI taxonomy): domain Eukaryota; kingdom Viridiplantae; phylum Streptophyta; class Magnoliopsida; order Zingiberales; family Costaceae; genus Costus; species Costus lasius. Next base: position 31,040,849 of record CM050449.1, on the reverse strand, counting down.
TGATTATAGTAAACCCCTGTTCTCTCTTTTTATCTAAATTCTGATTTCTTATGAATTTTTATTGCATTTTTAACTCCATGGTAATGTAACTTTCCTTGGGACATAAAGGTTTAATCCCTCTAATTTCATAACGACTAGATGATCCTTATTTCGTCATAATATTTTTGTTATGATAATTCTACTTATGTGATGATTGCCTTTAATTCTTTCTAGTTTCATATTATCTGCATATTTAGAGTTTTTGCAATATGGACTGAAAAGTGACTTACGAAAACTTGGAACCCTAAAATTGAGATTTATGAACTCATCGTAAGAAATTAGTATTGAACCATTAATTTTCACTCATGCATGCACAAAAAATAATAAAATGAAATTAATGATAGTCAAATTGATTTTTGACCTTGGAGTAAATTGGAAACATAAAAAAAATTTTAAGTAGCATGTGACCTTTCATGTGAAGAAAAACTTGGCAGAGAAGGAATGATTTGCTTCTTGCCTATTCATTTGCTATGACGTGGTCCGGCCCAAGCAGAATTGGCTTTTAAAAAAAATTAATTTACACCTATTCGATTGAAGTCAAAATTGAGTTTTGACTTTAGAGAAAATTGGGAACCAAAGAATCAACGTACCAATCAGATTGGTTGCCGTAATTAGAAGCTAAGGAATAAGAAATAAAAATATGGTAAAAAAAAAAAAGGAAAGCAAATGAATTTAAGGCAGAGTTAGCAATAGGTAATATGCGGCGGCAACAAACAAGGAAAAAAGGATAAAATCTAATAAATCGTATAGGAAGCCTTCCAAAATTTTATGGAGACTTCTTATAAAATAGGGTCTCAGCCAAAAAAGAAGGGGAGGCTCGGCTGCAATTAAAAGAGAGGGCTCTTGGCTAATTAAAAAAAAAAAAGAGGAGAGCCGAAGGCAAAAGAGGGAGAAGGAGGTTCTCGGAGAGGAGGAGCCGAAGCCAAAAAAAAAATTAAAAGGGGGCGGCAGCTGATAAAAGAAGCAGAAGGATGATCTCTCAAACAAAAAAAAAGGGCTCGACTCAAGAAGAAGGGGATAGAGAAAAGAAGAGATCTTGGCGGCGGCTGAAATTGAGAGCTTTCAAAGCTCTCGGCAACAACACAAAGAAGAGGATGGTGCAGCCAAAACAAAAAAAGATTAGAGGAGAAGTAGCCAAAAAAATCGAGAGAGGGAGTCTTCAGCAAGCAAAAAGAAGAGCAGCAAAAAATAGAGAGGAGATTGGCTGGCATCCTCTCGGCAACAAAGAACGGCGGCTTTCAAAAAAAAAGAGGAGAAGCGGCCACGTAAAAAAAGAAGAGAAGATTGAAAGAGTCTTCGGCAGGCAAAATAGGGAAGGCAATAAAAATAGAGAAGAAAGTGGAGGGAGGCTCTCGGCAACGTCAACAAGGAGAGAAAAAAAAAAAGAGATAATTGAAGGTGGAGGAAGCTTGCTTAGGTTAGACCCGGTGATGCCCTTTGTGGCTAGGGATTGAAGATGAAGGAAGCTTTAGGTTAGACCCGGTGACGCCCTTGTGTCTAGGGACTGAAGATTGAAATTGAAGATGGAGGAAGCTTACTTAGGTTAGACCCGGTGACGCCCTTGTGGCTAGGGACCGAAGATTGAAATTGAAGATGGAGGAAGCTTTAGGTTAGACCCGGTGACGCCCTTGTGGCTAGGGACTGAAGATTGAAATTGAAGATGGAGGAAGCTTGATTAGGTTAGACCCGGTGACACCCTTTGTGGCTAGGGATTAAAGATGAAGGAAGCTTTAGGTTAGACCCGGTGACGCCCTTGTAGCTAGGGACTGAAGATTGAAATTGAAGATGGAGGAAGCTTTAGGTTAGACCCGGTGACGCCCTTGTGGCTAGGGGCTGAAGATTGAAATTGAAGATGGAGGAAGCTTGTTTAGGTTAGACCCGGTGACGCCCTTGTGGCTAAGGATTGACGATGTAAGAAATTTGCTCGGTATTTTATGCCATAAATCTATTTTTAAGAACCGTGCTAAGATTGTACGTTGTTCTGTTTTGATCGGCTCTACCGTGCCAAGATTGCACGGGTTTAATGTGCTGAAAGTTTACATACACTCGCACCGAAGCCTCACACCGGAGTTGCTATCTTCGTCCGCCGGAATTTCTACCGAAAGAACTCGAGATCCGACCGTCGGATCTCGCTCGAATGACGCCCGCATACTCCCCTCACGCTGGCAAACCTACGGCCTAAAAGATCCGGCCATCCGATCACCGGATTGCCGGAATCAAACAAAAATCCGCAGGCGACCCTGTTTTCGCCCAAATCGTAAATTCGCCATCGATATTCCACCAGAGGGCTTCAAACTCTGGCCATCAGTCCTCCTCGGCATAGAAAAGGCACTGGCGGAGCAGATCTGCCGGAGGTACGGTGATCGGGCGGTGGCGACGAACCCTAATCTTCGAACGCTGCCGCCATCGTTGAAAGAAACGAGAAAATAGATGGATGGCTGAGATTCATCCCATGAAATCAACGGTCGAGATCTAAAGTCAAATCAAGGGTTCAGATTATATCACGCTTAATAAGACGGCCAAGATCACTCCAAGTAAATGAAATGAATCCAACGGCTGTGATTTATCAATTTGAAATCAACGCTTCAGATTTAAATAAACTCGACGGTCCTGATTCATTCAATTCAAATCAGACGGCTGAGATCAATTTGAAATAATAAGTTGAATCAGACGGCTGAGATTCTTCTACTTTTAATCGACGATCCAGATTTAAATAAAACAAACGGCTCAGATCGCTTCATACGAAATTGAACGGTCAGGATTAATCTACACAAATAAACTGTATCCGACGGATGGGATTTATTCAAATATAATCCACGGTCCAGAATCAATCAAAAGCGAATGGATCCGATTAAATCAATCGTTGATCAACGGTCTAGATCTTCACTTGGATCCAACGGTATGGATTAATCCAATAAGATCAAACGGCTCAGATTTAAATGATCAAATGAACGACCGAGAATGATTGAAATGAATCTAGGTCAATCGGTTGACTTTCGACATGATCAAGGAGTTGATCCCTATTAAGTCGAACTTGATTTCTCCGAATATGATATCAGATTTTCGATCTAAGACACGGATCTAAACTCTAAATCAATGGCTGAAATTGATTGGAGAATATCTAAATCAATCGGTTGACCTTTGACATGATCATGGTGTCTATTCCTACTAAGTCGGACCTGATCTCTCCAAATATAATATCGGATTTTAGATCTGAGACACGGATTGAAGCAAATCAATGAATCTAAATGAATGGTCAAGAGGAAGCTGATCTGAACTCTAAATCAATGGCTGAAATTGATTGGAGAATATCTAAATCAATCGGTTAACTTTTAACATGATCCAGGTGTCGATTCCTGCTATCTCGACCCTGATCTTTCTAAATACAATATCAAATTTTTGATCCGAGATCCGAATTAAAGCTAATCTATGAATTTAAATGGACGGTAAAGATGAGTCTGATCTTAAGCTCTAAATCAATGGCTGGGTTTGATCTGAGCATATCTAGGTCAATCATTTGACGTTTGACATGATCAAGGTATCGATTCCTACTATCTCGACCCTGATCTTTCCAACTACAATATCAGATTTTCGATCCGAGATCTAGATTGAAGCAAATATGTGAATTTAAATGAACCGTTGTGATAAATCAAATCTAAATATACAATCGACGGCTGAAATTGATCTGAACATATCTAGGTCAATCCATTGGCATTTGGCATGATCCAGGAGTCGATTCCTACTAAGTCGAACCTGATCTCTCCAAATATGATATTTGATTTTCAATCTGAATTCTAGATTGAAACATATATGTGAATTTAAATAAATGATCAAGATGAATTTGATCTAAAATCAACCGTTGGCAATGATCTGGATATATCTAGGTCAATTGGTTGATATTTGACATGATCAGAGAGTTGATCTCTATTAAATTGAACCTGATCTTTCCAAATATGAACTCAGATTTTTTATCCAAGTCTTGAATTAAACAGCTCTATGAATTTAGGTCAACGACCATGAGGAAATCAGATGTTTGATGGCTAAAGATGATTTTTGTCAACATAAGTTAAAATTAAGTCCAATCTTCCATTTTAATATGAGCTAATTAACTTAACCTATTTTGATCAAACCATCATACCACGATATAATATTATTTGGGAGGTGCGTACGTCGATGCTTGTCATCGGGGGCGTAGCTCCTCAATATGATATTGTGAATGTGGTGCTCCAAGATAAAATAATTATTTCTCATGACAAATCAAGTTTAAATGTTCATAAGCCGTCAAGGCCGAACATATATCAAATCAAATGTCCATAAGCCATCAAGGCTGAGCATATGTCCAAATCCAAATGTTCACAAGCCACTAAGGGCGAACACATATGAAATCCAAATGCTCACAAGCCATCAAGGCCGAGCACAAATTAAATCTAAATACTTATAAGCCATCAAGGCTGAGCATATGTCCAAATCCAAATGTTCACAAGCCACTAAGGGCGAACACATATGAAATCCAAATGCTCACAAGCCATCAAGGCCGAGCACAAATTAAATCTAAATACTTATAAGCCATCAAGGCTGAGCATATATGAACCTCAAGTGCTCACAAGCCATCAAGGCCGAGCAAATGTCAAATTCAACTACTCACAAGCCGTCAAGGCCGAGTACGTGCCAAATCTAAAAAACTCACAAGCCATCAAGGCTGAGTACTTACCAAATCAAATCCAAATACTCGCAAGTCATCAAGACCGAGTATCTCAATTTCAAATGCTCACAAGCCATCAAGGCCGAGCACAAATCAAGTTCAAAAACTCACAAGCCCTCAAGGCCGAGTACCAAATCAAATCCAAATACTCATAAGTCATCAAGACCAAGTATATGCCAAACTCAAATGCTCACAAGTCAAGACCGAGTATAAATCAAATCCAATTGTTTATAAGCCGTCAAGGCTGAATATTCAAAGTTTAAGTTGTTCATGAGCCATGTATTGATATGACATTTATAAAAAATATTTTTTTCCCTCCAATTTTAGGAATGTTGTTTATTATATAGATCTCTTAATCAAAGGTGCCCTGACTTTAGGGGTAATTAACAATGAGCGCTTGCGCTCATTGGAAGCCAGAACCCATTAAGCAAAAAACCTTATTAATTTAAGGTGAATTTAATAAAGGTCATATTACATTTAATGTAACACTTTTTGACCCCACAATTAGGTTTGTTCTTATTTCTAGGTTTTAGAAGTTTATTGCCATGTTGATAATCTAAACTAGGATTGAGTTATTGAAAATATGTAGTTTTCACTTGAGATGATTGACTCATAATTCAGATGCACGAAAGTGATCCTTGAGTTCTTTGTCAATGATTTACTTTTATTTAACATTGAATAAATCCTGTGCGAAAGTGAGGATTGGTTTTTTGTAAATTGTCTGCGCGAAAGCGAGATGATTTCTTTATTAAGTAAATTATATCTTTATCATAATAAGAGTAAACTGACGAACACTTATTTATATTTAGTCATTGAAATTAAGGTGGATGAAACTCTAGTCCTAGTTTCTTTCTTTGATATTTCATACAATTTCCGTTTGCGCTTTCATCATATTCGATTTGCTTAGCTAGTGTGAAAATAACTATTTGGTACTTAACACGTAGGTCTCTGTGATTCGATATCTTTTTATTACTTCGAGTATCCGTGCACTTGCGGACACAATAAGAACTCAAGCACAAATAAAACATATGGAAAAATCAAGTTATTAAATAGTTGACTTACTAAAAAGAAATTGCAAAACAACAGGTATGTTAATTAATCTTTTGTCTCATTCTTCAGCCAATTTTGAATACACATTAATGCCTACAATGTGTCTGGATCAAGTCTACATTGATGGTTGCTCACTACTCTTTTGTTCATGCTAAATGTTGACTCAAATATTATTTATAGAAATAGAAATAGAAAGAAAGTTTCTTGTAATCAATTACATGGTGGGATATTTAATTCCATTTATCTTCCCCCAATTAAGAATATCAAACACATGAGTCCATAGCAATATTGGCTCATCTAAACAATGATCCAATTCTGATTTTACATCCAAACCCATAAAAACAGAATCAAGAAATGGAACCAATTTTGAAAAATCATTTGAAGCATTGCTAACTTAAACCGATTGTGTTGGTGAAATGTTAGAAGAATTAATATTTTCTACATAACATTTAGATTGATACTCATGCAACAGGTTATAACAAATCTTCTTATGTTTTTGATCCTCATAAGTTGCATTTTCACCATAAATTTGAGAAAAATAAAATTCAACCACCTTCAATTTTTATCTTGGATTCAAGATAACAATTAAAGATAACACTATATTGATAACTTTATAATATTTATCGAACTTCTCAAACATTTTCTTTGTCATTTCACTAATTAAAATATCAGTATACCCATTGCGCTATTGCATGTCATAGTTGACAAACTTGAACAAAATACATATTTGAAATAGGATATTTTGTTTCAAAAAACAATACTGTGTCATTATAAAATACTCAAATCTTTTCAACAATACTTGCACCCATCTCCCAATCTTTTTCAATAGGTAATGAAGTATAATGTTTATCTCTTAGTTTCAAACTAGGAAAAAGATCTTTATACCCAATTGTAGTCTTAAGCATCAAATAAGTAGGTTGGCTAAGTGGTCGGCGTTGGTGTCTTCAATTTGTCTTTGTGAGTGGTGGCAAATCGACAAACTGGCGGAGAACTGACAACAACAAGGAATGCATATCCTTCGGAGAAAAAAAAAAGGTTGTGTGAAACAAGCTTGAGTGTGAAACTCTCTTCTCCCATTCATTACCTTCAAGACACCAAGGACTTCACTTCAAGCCAACACCTGGAATGATCAAGTTGGCACAAGGAGCGTTGGGTCAAGCTCTACCAACATTAGCAAGGCCTGGGTATAGGGTGACTAAGTATTGGAGGTTCTTGGTAAAATTATGACTTTTGAAACATGAGAAGTAAATAGTTTTCGTGATATTTTTACTTAAAAAATGAGGAAAATACTGGAAGGAATATTATTTAGACAGTGAGCATTGAAGATACATAGTATATAGAATAAGGGTAAGTAAAAAATTCTAGCATTGAACCAAAGGTAATTTCACTTGGTTGTAAAGAAAGTTTTAGGCCAATAATCTTATAGAATGTATCCTCTAAGGTAGTCATTAAAAATAAGTTTTATACTTGTAAACATATCCAATAGAATGCGTAATTGCTCAAGAGATGTTGTATCTGAAATCATTGAAATGAGGGAAGAAGTTTATGAAAATCAAGGTATATTTTGAGAAACCTATGATGATCTCGACTGAGGGTTCTTTGTGACAAGAGAGAATTTAGAGTGTTAAATAGAATAGGAAAGGTGATTGTGGACAATGTTTCTGTACCTACATTTTAGTTATTTTGAAATGGCAAAATAACTAGAGGATTCGAGGCTTTACGAAGAGTAAGAACAGAAGTCGCATTGTCAGCTTCCATGTTTAGAATATTTATCATTACTTGTAGTAAATGAAGTTTGATCAAAGTCTATAAGAGCAAGGAAGAATGAAGCGTTGGGTTCAACATGTTCTCTCGGCAGATGATTTGTTCTCTTCGCTAGTAAATGGAGTAAGAATAGGACTTTTTTTTCCCACTACAATGCTTGGACGCATGCTTATGTAACTATTGTCATGATTGATCGCAAAACTGCCAAATCAGAAATTTAATATGCTAATCCAATTAAAGTTGACTAGTTCAAGTCAGTGAAGAGTAGAGCAGCTAAGTTTACTGCAAATCTCAGCTTGTGTGCCTCCACTTGGGCATGCCGTATCAAATAAGTTGAATGATCAAAGTAAAGCTCAATTAATTATCGATATACAGTAAGCCAGTGTTGAAATTAAACAGCACCGTGAATAATACTGCATCTATGGACCTGCTTCTCGATGGTGTACGCTTCACGTCCCGACCTGCATGACCCCTGTGTTCAAAGGTGGACTCTTTTCACAAACGGCGCACTCTTTCCTTCCAATTTCTCTGCACCTTAATCATGCAGCAATGTTGATCAGAAAGGGCGGGCTTGAACAAGAGACTAAACAGTATTACTTTTACAGCATCTATAAATACCAGCAACCTCCGCCACCATCCTTCACAACATCAACCTCTTCATCAGCTTCCAATTTTCCAGCTTCTAATTATTTTCACACAGCTTCATTCATTTAGAGAGGAGGAAAATCTAAGATGGGTCGTGTGAGGCTGTCCGCTCTGCTCTTAGCAGCTGCATTCTTCTTGTCGGGAACGATGATGATGACGGCAGTGGCGCAGGGGGAAGCCGCAGCAACTGTACCCGCGAGGAAGATGGACGGCAAGGCCATCGACCAAGGCATTGCTTATCTTCTGATGCTTGTGGCTCTCCTAGTCACTTATGTTCTTCATTGAGATTTCACTTATGTTATTTATACTGCTAGTCGTATGTGGATTTCTTCATCAAGATATTCAATAATGGAAAGATGTTCATAACTTATTCAAGCTTTCTGAGAGCTACAAAATGTTGCATCTATACAAATAGTAATAAAAAAATCATCCTGTATCTATCCTTGCATCAAGGAGATGCTCATCTATGGGACTACATTGTGAAACACTTACAGGGAAAAAAAAAGACAAAGCAGAACATATTTTTATAATGTCTCATCATAAAATTGAGAACAAAAATATTTTTCCACGCCAAAGCATGCTCCTTGATAGAATTTAATTCCATGCACTACATGGAAATAACAAAGTTGAGATGTTCATTGTTATGACCCATTTAATGAGTGAGCATCCAATTTTAAATACTTAAGTCTAGATAAATATAGAAAGATCATCAACAAGAATATAAGCATAAAGTTTACCACCAAGACTAGAAACATTACATGGTCCAAATAAATCCATATGAACTAACTCCAGTGGTTTAGATGTAATTACCTTATTAATAGAAACAAAAAGCTTTCACTTGCTTACCCTTTTCGCATGCATCACATAACTTATCTTTTTGAACTTTGATCTTAGGAATTCCTTTCACAAGTTCCTTTCTTGTAAGCCTTTGAATTAAATTCATATTAGCATGCCCAAGTCTATGGTGCCATAGCTAAGAAAAATTTTCTACATATGCTAAGAAACAGCTTCACTTTCATCTCAATTTGCTAATAATGCTTTCCTCTTCTTCTTGTCTTTTACATTTGATGATGCCTTAAAAAGTGGACAATATCTCTTAATATGTCCTAGTTTGTTGCATTCAAAACATGTGAAGTCATCCTTTGAGAATTTTTTCTTGTTACCCTTCCTCATAAAAATTTCTTGAATCTTTTTGCTAAGAATGAAATCTCATCTTTATCATTGCTTTCATCACTTGAGCGAGCTAAAAGAGTAGCCTCCAATACAATAGATATCCTTTTTATGCTCTATCTCATCTTCAACATGTGATTTCATTTGAATCTCATGAGTCATAAGAGACCCACTATGTTAGTCCATGGCTAACTTTGAGATATCCTTTTTATACTTTCATACTTTAATTTCACAGGTTCTAGTTAAGGGTTTCCAACGATCCAATACCTAATTTCTTACGATATCTTCATGTTTAATTCATTAATTCTTCCTGGATCAGATTATCAATAAGTCAATAAACTTCTAAGATTTAGAAATAAGAACAAACCTAATTTCTTTCGATGAATTCCTAAATCTCAATTTTAGGGTTTCAAGTTTTGTAAGTCACTTTTCAGTCCATATCACAAAAACTCCAATACATGTTGACAATATGAAACTAGAAAGGATTAAAGACGATCATCACTTAAGTAGAATTATCATAATAAAAGTATCCTGATGAATTAAAGATCATCTAGTCATTATGAAATTAAGGAGATTACACCCCATGTCCCAAAAAGTGTTTAAGCTAGCATAGTAGAAAAATTACAAAAATCCATAGTTTAGAATGATCAAAAATTGAAGAGAAAGCGAAAATTTTACTAAACACAGGGCTGTAATGAAAATTACAGCCTGTGATTTGCTCCAGAACTCGCGATGAACAATGCGGCGTCCCTTCTTTCGTTGATTTCTCCTCTAATCGATCTTCTTTCGCTTTGAAACTTCTGGGGTATGTTCTCCTCTTCAAGGCGTAGCTTTCCCTCAAATTTCACGGCTGGTGGTGCTCTGTACACTTCGCAGCGGTGAACCCTAGGGCGGTCGTGATAAACTCGATTTCTCCCTGAATCGTGAACCAAAATTGGGGCTTTTCATTCGATGATGTTCGCCTCTTCCTCTCCAGTATTCCCCCTTCTTACATTTCTTGAATTGGTGGTTTAAATCGTCCGTAATCATCTACGAAAAAATCGGGCTACAGTAATACTAGAAAAATCGGCTGTCTGGATCATAATCACGGCCGTAATTTCCATTACGGTAGTGCCGTAATATCTTCTATAAAGAAGTTAAAAAGAAACACAGGTCGTAATGTAAACCATGGCAGTGCCGTATAAGTGCAAATCTTTTTGGAAAGAAATTTCCTGAAATTATGGCTCGTAATGTTAATTATGGCAGTGTCATATTCGTCTCTGGACAGAAATCGTTCGAAATTATGGCAGGTCAAATAGATTACGGTAGTGCCATGGTTCATTCTGTAGGTTCAGTAAAACCACGGTACCGTAATATTCATTACGGCCCTACCGTAATTTCGTTTGAAGCTCTGATTTACATAAAATTTGACATGTAATCTTCTCTTGATGATGAGAATTTGTCTATGCATTTGAATTACTCGAAAAAGCCTTAAAATGATGCCTTTTACCTAAAAATGATCAAAAACCAGAAAAGGTATAGATTCCGCAATATTTGATAAATAAGACATAAAAATAAGCAAAAGAGCATGAATATGACACAAAAAGACCTATCAAATGACACAAAATATACTATGAATTTTTGTGTCATCATCTACTAGCAACATCAATTCATTAAAGTATAACAGATGTGGAAGGCTGTAGTATTAGAGAGGTGACGATAGAGTTAAAAGCAATGCCAGGAATTGAATGTAATAGTGAGTTGTACTATTTTGCTGTAACACTGTTTCGACAAAAATCAAATAGGGTAATATTCAAAGAACTGGAAACAAAAGAAGACAAATTAGGCTGGATAAAGTATTCATTAAAAGCGTCGAAGAGGCATTGAGTTATGAGTTTGAGATGTTTGTTATGTAGTATCTATTGTTGTGTAGTACTTGATGTTATGTTTGTTTTGTTAGTGATATTATGTTGTTATGTTGTTTGAGCATGAGTTGTGTTCTATTTGCTAAACTTGTGACTTGTGTGACTTATGTAATCTGATATTTGTGATCAGCTATGATGTTTTTCTTTGTTGAACTTAAGATGTTTGTTATGATTATATCCATTATTTATTATTTAATATTGGTTACTTATCTTATATTGTTGTTTGTATAGATATGGATGATCACGATAGTGATAGTGATGCTACACAGGAGTTTGATGATCTTACTGATGAAACAAACCCAATGTGGAATGTGATTAAGTATACATTTTTTGCAGCAAATGAGTATTACTCATCATATGTACATAAGTCCCCTTGCACGGTATCATCTCATTCGGGTATGGGTTGGATGAGAGAAATATTACAAGGACACCCAGAAAGGTGTTGGAGAATGATGAGGATGAAGCAAAATAATTTTCTGTAATTGTGTCATATTTTAGAGAATTCATATAATTTGAAGCCGTCAAAGCACATGTCTATTTATGAAAAGGTTGGGATTTTTATCTTCATATTAGCACAGGGGGCATCGAATAGGCAAGCACAAGAAAAATTTCAACATTCGGGTGAAACTATAAGTAGAATTTTCCACAAGACATTGAGAGCAGTGTGTAAGTTTGCAAAGGTTATAATAGAGCCCAGTGATAGAGAATTTAGAGATACTCCACAAGAAATATTACGTGACAATCGGTATATGCCTCATTTTAAGGTATGTGATGATATGAAATTCAAATGCTATGTGTTGGTTATTATTTTATATAAATTCTATTATTTTTTTTAATAGGATTGCATTGGGGCTATTGATGGAACACATATAGATGCAGTTGTTCCATCGCATGATCAGTTGCGATTTATAGGAAGGAAGGGTCGGCCAACCCAAAACGTGCTGGCTGTATGTTCATTTGATATGAAATTTACATATGTATTAACTGAATATGAAGGTACAACTTATGATGCACGTGTTCTTTCCAAAGCATTGAATTTAAATTTTCCAAAACCTCCTCCAAGTACTATATACAATTTTAACTTTTACTTTTTTTTATTTGAAAGACTACAATTGCTAATTACAATTTTATTTAAAATTTATAGGGAAATATTATTTAATTGATGTGGGATACTCATAAATGAGTGGGTATCATGGCCCATACAGAGGAGTGAGGTATCATCTTCAAGAATATCAACAAGGGTATCCACCACGAGGCTATAAAGAAGTATTTAATAAATCTCACTCCTCCCTAAGAAGTTATATTGAACGGACTTTTGGAGTGTGGAAGAAGCGGTGGAATATATTACGCGATATGCCGTCGTTCACATTTGAGACTCAAGTTAAAATTGTAGTTGCATCAATGGCACTACATAATTATATTCGGCAAACAACGACATCTGATGAGATTTTTGAAGAATGTGATGCTGATCTAGAAGACAGTGAGGCTGATCCAGAAGATAGTGAGGAAGTTGTTGAAGAGCAAACAAATTCAATTCAAATAGATACGCAGCGTAATCAGATTACTCTAAGTCTAATAGCATCACATGTATGACTTAAATACATTTGCAATGGTTTGTTATTAGTATGAATGTTGTTATTGTAATGAAGTGCAAAATCTTTTTAGTTGTAATGTACAATTCATATTGATTTTGGTTAGATGACACAGTTATAAATTATATATGAGTTTACTTTTATTTTAAAATTTTATACATTTGCAAGTTCATATTTATACATTTGCAAGTTCATATTGTTCTATACTTGTGATGTATTATGGTTACTCTATATTATGCTGTGATATATATGTTATCTATGCAGGATTCTACATCTAAAATATAGAGGGAACTCTTGCAAAATGTTTTTTAGAACTAGTCATCAAGATGAAATATGCACAATAAATAACTCACAAAAATATGTATTGTTATATTAGATATTTTTAAAATTTATATATTAGAAAAGTTTATTTTTATTATAATTTATAAAATTTTATATGTATTTATAAATTTTTCACTTAATAAAACCAAACAACACAACACAGCAGTGAGAAGCTGCTATCCAGATCAGCTATTTTACCCAAACAGCTTCAGCTTTTCTAACCAGCCTCTAGTCAAAACAGCTTTGGTCAAACCAGCCAAAAGCCAGAAGCTTCAGCTTTACCAAACTGGCCCAAACACGCTGGCTTCTAAAAATCAGCTGTCCACAAATGCAGAAGCCGAGAAACAGCCGCTCCAAACGCAGCCTATGCAGCCATTTCTGAGTAGGAATCTGAAGCTACCCCACGGAGTATAGTCAAAGTAAATATTTATACATCGCTGGAGAAAAGCTGTAACATAGGGGAGGGTAAATAGAGCTGTTGTTACGAGCCCCGGTGGTTTTTTTTTTCTTTTGTTGTTGTCTTTTTGATAAGGTACAGAGAAGAGAAGAGGTAGAGAGTTGCCACACGTGATAGCAACTCATCGGTTGTCTAATCAACACAAATATTATAGCACTGTCGCTGGGTAATTTTTTAACTCTCACAGTCAAATTTTTAATTTATTTATTCATTATTGTCAATTAATTCAGATTGTCATTTTGCTTCTTTTGATTCTTTGTGTTGAATTTCATCCACGAAATTCTTGATTGTGAATAGACATCATTCCTTCATAGTGAAAATTTTTTGACTTATTCTTTTGATTTTTTTTTAATCTTTTTTTAGGAGTTTTTTACATAAAATTTTAGTGTCCTTGTGTTTGTTTGATCTTGTAAGTTGATGACTATTATTGTTGCATCTTTATATATTATTATGATTGAATTGGTGACATTTAGAAAATTATCAAATTGAGAAAAAAAAAATCCCATTAATGATATCAAAGCCAAGTTCATTAATCATCTATGCTAATCATGAAAATTAATAGTAGAATATTAGTCTTGAATGGAGAAATTTGATTCATTTGGATAGCTAAGATTGGAGACTACTTATATTACAAGGATTTATTTGATGCATTGAGAATGAAATCAAGCTTTAAAAAGCTTAAAATGATGAGCATAACAAATTGAACAAAAAAACCATTAGTAAAATTCGATAGTCGGCAGAAGAAAATATTTTTTATCAGATTCTGAATAAAAAAGAAGTATATAAGTTGTAACAAAATTAGAAGATTATATGAGCAAAAGACTATAGACAAAAAAAAATATCATAATCAAGAAATTGGTGAATTTGAAATGTAAAGAAGGTAAAAAAAATTATTGAGCATTTGAGTGACATGAAAGACATCATTAATCAATTGGCCTCTATGAAGATGATAATTGAAGATAAATTGCATGCATTTCTATTATTGAGTTTTCTATTAAAGAGTTGAGAGACTTTGGTTGTATCTTCAGTAATGTAGCACTAGATGATAAGCTATCCATGAGCTTAGTTATTTCTAGTCTATTAAATGAAGAAACTAGAAGAATGTCTGTGGAGACAAATAGTTCTCAATAATTAATAACTGAAAATCATGATAGAAAAAAAAGTAGATATCTTTGTCAATATGTGAAATTTAAGAGTAGATTATCTTCTAGAAAAATATAGAGTGTCAATATTGTCATAAGAAAGGATATATCAAAAAGTATTTTAGTCATTTAAGAAGACTTAGAGAGAAGAGATTTGGAAAAGACAGGAAGTAAGGATACTGCAGTTATAATAGATAGTGTCTAATTCTAGCAACAAATGACATTGATAATATATTAGCAATCAATGGAAAAGAGAGTTGGATTATAAGCACAAGTGATTCTTTCCATGGTATCCTTCATGTTAATTATTTTTTTTTATCACTATAGCATTGTGACTTAGGTATTTTTAAGAGAGGAAGAAACACAAAGTGAGGCACAATATATCCCAGATGGTATCTTAGTTTAGGAAGGTGAGCTAGTTTCTAAGGCATAGGGAGAGTTCTAGGAAGAGCACCAATTAGATAGCCTTACTAATACTTCAACACACCTCAACAACCTCAAATGGAAACTCAAATGAGAATGTCACTAAGAGAAAGAGTACCTTTAAGACAATATGATAAATATTATTCATGATTACAAATAGAGAAGAGCTAGAATGCTATGAAGAAGCATTAAAAAGTGAAGAAAAGAGTATATGAAAGAAGGCAATACAAGATGAGATGAACTCTTGGTTAAAGAATCACCCATATAAGTTAGTGCAATTGCCTAAAGAAAGAAAAGCATTGAAAAACAAGTGGTTGTATAAGATAAAACATAAGGTAAAAATAGTCAAATTACGTTCAAGGCAAGATTGATGATTATATGTTATAGTCAAAAAGGAGTTAATTTTGATGAGATATTTTCACCTATTGTGAAGAGGACATTTATTAGAGTTGTTTTGGGTTTAGCAACATGCTTGGACTTTGAGATTGAATAACTAAATGTAAAGACAGCTTTCCTACATTGAAACTTAGAAGAAGAGATATATATAGAGTAGCCAAAGGCATTTGTAGTCAAAGGAAGTGAACAAATTATTTACAAATTGAAAAAGAGTTTATATAGAATGAAGCAAGCTCCTAGGCAATGGTACAAGAAGTTTGATTCATTCATAATGAATCAAAGTTATTATAAAACAAATGTAGATCATCGTGTTTATTTCAAGAAATTTCATAATGATAGTTTTATTATTTTACTACTCTATGTTGATGATATGCTCATTATAGGAAAAAAAATTTGCTTAATTAATAGGTTGAAGAGAGAGATCAGTAACTCCTTTGATACGAAAGACTTAGGATAAACTAGGAAGATATTAGACATAAAAATCATACATGATAGAAAATCTAAAAACATTTGATTGTCTTAGAAGACATGTTTATTAGGTGCTTGAAAGGTTCAACACGAAGAAAGCAAAACCTAATAATATACCTCTTGCAAGTCACCTTGAGTTGAGTTCTATGCAATACTACACAAATAAGAAAGAGAAAAATGAGGCATAAAATATTTCATATACATATGCAGTGGGATAGTTTGATCTATGCTATGATTTGCACAAGGTCAGATGTTGCATATACACTTGGAGTGGTCAGTAGATATCATCTAAATTCCAATAAAAGTCAATGTGAAGTAGTAAAGTGTATCCTAAGATACTTGAAATGTGCATTTGCCATATGTTTATGCTTTGGTACTTCAAGCCTATCTTATAAGGCTTTACTGATGCTGATTGGGTATGTGACTTAGATGGAAGAAAATATACTTTTGGATATCTATTTACATTTATAGGGGGAGTTGTCTCATAGGAATCTAAGTTACAAAAATGTGTTGCTTTATCGACCACCGAACCAAAGTATATAACAGCTACTAAAGATGAAAGAAAATGATATAGTTGAAAGTTTCCTTAAATGGGCCAAGATAAATATGTGAGTTATTATGATAGTTAGAGTGTTATGGAGCTTAACAAAAATATCATGTATCATTCTAGGATAAAGCACATCGACATCAGATACAATTCGATTAGGGATGTTGTTGATAAGAAATTGATGAGTCTCAATAAGATCCATATAGATAAGAATCCATCTAATATGATAACTAAAGCCGTGACAAAGGATAATACTGAGGTTTAAAAGAAGATAGCTAGTTTGGTCATCTCTACATGATGGGTGAGAGGTAGATTGTAATATATGTGGGTCCCGCATCATGAAGGTGATCTACTACTTTGGCTTTTTGAGGAGAGCAACGATAGGAGAGAGAATGGAAGAGCCTAAAAAAATTCATGATATGATCTTGAGGTCATCCACCATCTAATCAGCATGAAATTACAACGCTACTCATGAGGTAATTTCCTACCTATTCAACAATCGAATTTTCAATTAATCTCTTCATTCTTCTAAATTAATTTAGATTATGATCTTGGGTTTGATTCTCTTATGTTGAATTTCATCTTGTTGGATGAAATTCTTGGATATGAACATTGTATCATTCCTTCATATTGGAAATTTTAGGCTTGCTCCCATGGTTTTTTACCCTCTTTTCAAAGGATTTTTCAATGTAAAATCTTGGTGTTCTTATATTCAGTTGATCTTGTGAGTTGATTATTATTATTGTAATTACATAAGTGATGTTTAGCGATTATATCAACTTGAGAAAAAATCCCAACATTTCCTTTATACACTGATTGCATTGTAGGTGGTTCATTGAGGGATCACCCCGACGAGTGCTAGAAAGGATTCCCCTTGGTGCTAAGCCATCGAGATTCGTTCCTCTTTAATTTTTTTTCCCTCCCTATTCCTTTACTTATGGTGGCATTACTGGAATGATTCTAATAGTTGACCTTGTGTTTGTAACCAGTGGATGCAGCTTGGGGTTTCATCCGCAACTAATATCCCTGAGAAACCATTCGAGTGACATACTTAACTGGTGCACCTCTTTCTAACTCAGCGTGCACTTTTCTTTATCTCCCTCTTTCATTAATTTTTTTAGTTAAAAGAATTTGGAGTTAGAACTCTCCACTTATTGTAATAATTAATCTGTTGTTGTAAATTGTGTGTGATCGCTATGTGTAATTGTCATTGCCTTGACGTACATGATTGTCAGCATTAGACTGGTAAAAAATGGAAAAGTGATCTTTTTCATTCTCAAAGGATCCTACATGAGTTTTTATTTTGTGTAATTTACAACTTTTCTATATCAATTTTAATTTATTTGCATATTGTGTTTGTTTAATCACTATTTTCTTCATTATAATTTATAAAATTATTTTTAACTTCCACATTAGAAGAAATGTTTCTTCCAACTACATCACGTTTGGATATCATCAAGTAAAGTTTTGATGTTATATATATATGCCATTAGTTATGATTCAACTTATTTGATGTATAAATATCTTGTGATTCCTACTTAACCATTTGAGCTAACATTTCTAGTTTTACCTTTAAGTAAAGAGATTGCTCATATTAATGATGCTAGTAGCTAGATTTGGAGGCTACCCAATTCTATGGATATTATAATGGTTTATTATAGATAGATAGTTGAACTTTATGTCATTGTGATGTAAACAGTTACCTAGGTTAATGTTCTCATTTATTATGGATTGACACTATTATATTATGATTTTGGATTTGGTATTTTAACTAATCGAATGTGCTAATCTTTATGATGGCTTTTGAACTAATTGTCATTGTTTGTCTTGATATGCAGAACAATCATTTTGGTTTTATCAAATACAATTAAATATAAGTAAATTGTGAAATAGATTTTTAGTGTTATTAATTGTTGTTGTTGTTGTTGTTTATGTGATCCTTTTATGGGTTATATAAGTGTGGTATTATTGATGTATGAATTAAAAAATGATTTGATATGGTTCTATTGAGTACATATTGTATAGAGATGGTGTTAATTTTTTTTTTTTATCAATTATATGAGTTTATTGTGAGTTTATAAAATATAGGCTTATATTGTCATACCTTGCAGGTAATTAGTCTACCATGGTTTGCTTAGCACCCATTTAGGGCATGATAGTGATAATAGAACCTTCTAGAATGAAAATTGACATGTCTCTTATAGATTTGTTTCACATATATCTATAGATATGCCAATTATGCTACAAGAACAAAATATGGGACTTGGTCAAGCCACAAAAAGATAAGAAGATTGTGGGTTCCAAATTGATTTTCAAGGCATAGTTAATTACGAAGGGTTATAGTCAAGTATATGATGTTGATTTTAGTGATGTTTTCTCACCTGCAATCAAATATAGCTCGATTCATGTTTTACTTGCTTTGTTGCTATGCATAATTCAAAAATTATAATAATAAGACGTAAAAACTGTTTTCTTACTAGGTGAACTTGAGAAAACTATCTACATGCAACAACCTAAAGGCTTCAAGATTGAAGGCAAGGAGGACCATATATGCTTATTAAAAAAAATCAGTATATAGATGAAACAATCTCCTTAGCCATAGTGTAAGGGATTTGACTATTTTATGATTATTCATAACTATTCCATAAGCCAACATGATAATTATGTATGCCTTAGAAAACTTCATGATCGTTTGTATCTCCATTTATTGCTTTACATTGATGGTATATTGATTGTAGCTAAGGATGTGTAAAATGAACAAGTTGAAATGGTGAATTTGCAAATTTTGGGCATGAAGATTCAAAGAGACAAAACTACAAATAAAATATTTTTATCTAAAAAAGAAAGTTTGTTGAGAAAGTTATGGATGTTTTGGTATCTAAAACACCTATAAGTACTCTACTGGTTGCTAATTTTAGACTTTCAACTACTATGTTAGCACAATCGAATGAAGATATTGAGCATATGTCACATATTCCTTATTCTGGTGTTAATGGTAATTTTATGTATGTCATAGTTTGTACTTGTCTTGATAGTGAAAATATAAAGTTAGTGTTGTTAGTAGATTTATGTATAATCTTAGTAAAGAGCATTGACATTTAGTAAAATAGATTTTGAGATAATTATGTGATGCAACTAACACTTGTTCAGAGTTGGCAAAAGTAAGAGTAGTATATTTTCACTCTTGAAGATAGAACTATAAGTTGGAAAACTAGTTTGTAACTTGTAGCAGTTTTATCCATCATAGAAGTAGAGTAGTTTAAGAGGATTATTTAGCGAACTAAATTTAGATTGTGCAAAAATTTTGTTCATTATAATAGTAAAAATATTATTCATTTGACTAAATATCAGATGTTTAATGAGAGGACAAAGCATATTGATATCAAGTATCATTTTGTTTGTAATATTATTTCACAAAAAATTATATCAATTAAGAATTGCTTGGACTTGATTGGTACCTCTTGTTCTTTAGTTTATATGGAGAAAGTGGAGATTTATTATATACTACTTTAATAAGAAACCGACTAATAAATAGACTTGCTAACTCACGGACTTGTTAAAGTTAATTCTTTTTTTTTGTGAAGAATGTTGATTTTTATGATTTGAAGGGAGTTTGCAACTACGTCTTCTTCCTCCTCTTGTCCACTCATTTGTTTTGATGTGGATGTAATTTAATGGTACAAAATATGTTCTACTTTTTTTGTGAGTGTTGGTAGAGAGTCCATATTCTCTCTTTTGATGTGTTTAATGCTGTGCGTCGAAGATATCATATATTTATAATATTTGTAAAAGATTTGAATCTCTCATCTCTGGTATTCTTTCAGTGATTAGTGAATATTTGTAGGCGGTAATTTTTATCACAATTGATTAGTTGCAAATGAACAAGTTGTGATACAGATAAATTAGTAATGGCAAGGCTTACTCTTAACAAGATTCAATAGAGATCTTATGATACACAGTCTTTCCTCCATCAAAAGAGATGCATCTCTCTTCATAAACCCCATTTAGCTTTAGCTTTGCATTTCATCCATTTGTTGTAGTGTTATTTATAGCATGCCATATCAAATAAGTTGAAAGCTTAATTATTTGTCGGTATACACACAGCATGCCAGTGTTGAAACTAAATTGCACCGTAAATGATACTGCATGCAACCATTCAACTGCCTGCATTCCTGTGTTCAAAGGTTGACTCATTTTATTGCTTCCAATGTCGCTTCTCCTTAATTATGCAGCAATGTTGATCAGAAAGGGCGGGCTTGAACAAGAGACTCAACGGTTTTACTTTTACAGCATCTATAAATACCAGCAACCTCCGCCACCATCCTTCACAACATCAACCTCTTCATCAGCTTCTAACTTTCCAGCTTCTAAATATTTTCTCACAGCTTAATTCATTTTGAGAGGAGAAAATCTAAGATGGGTTGTGCGAGGTTGTACGCTCTGCTCTTGACAGCTGCATTCTTCTTGTCAAGGATGATGATGATGATACCAGTGGCGCAGGCGGAAGTCACAGCAACTGCGCCGCCGAGGATGATGGACGGCAAGGCCATTGACCAAGGCATTGCTTATCTTCTGATGCTTGTGGCTCTCCTAGTCACTTATGTTCTTCATTAAGATTTCACTTATGTGTTTAAGGTTTAGGATTTAGGTTTTAGAGTTTAGGGTATTTTCGAACAGCTTAATTCATTTTGAGAGGAGAAAAATCTAAGATGGGTTGTGCGAGGCTGTACGCTCTGCTCTTGGCAGCTGCATTCTTCTTGTCGGGGACGATGATGATGACGGCAGTGGCGCAGGGGAAGCCGCACCAACTGCGCCGGCCAGGAAGATGGACGGCAAGGCCATCGATCAAGGCATTGCTTATCTTCTGATGCTTGTGGCTCTCCTTGTCACTTATGTTCTTCATTGAGATTTCACTTATGTTATGCTGCAAGTCGTATGTGGATTTCTTCATTAAGATATTCAATAATGGATAGATGTTCATAACTCATTCAAGCTTTCTGCGGGAGACAAATGTAATAAAATTTTCTATTTCTGCCCTATAAAATTCATGCTTGGTATTCAATATAAAAAGCGCAAATAAAAGGATCTTATAATCTATAGCTCTTACTAACAAGTACATCTGAAATTGCTAACTTTTATCCATGATAAACGATTGATCTTGAAATAACAAGTATATCTGAAATTGCTAACTTTTAGGCACACCTAAATGACAAAGACATGTCACTTTACACATGAGACAATTTTCAGCAACTTGACAATATTATCAACTATTCCAAATCTTAAAATTAAATTTAGTGGTCATTTAGCTTGAACCATAGCTTCAAAGTATGCCACAAATTTAACTTCCTGTCTACTATAGTAGATGCAACAACAATATACTAATTCACTCTTCCTACAGATAGTTCCTCTAGCTAAAAAAATACAAATAATAAAAGTTGACTTCCTTTATCTACACAACCAAAAAAAGTTTGAATTTGAATATCTGACCACGTTAAGATGATTAGATCTTCTATAAGTAAGCATGTGGATATCTCAAAACTTGCTTTATAGCTTTCCAATGATCTATACTTATATCTTCCTCAAAATTGCTTAATAGCTTTCCAATTTTCTATACTGATATCTTTCTCACATTCCCACTACAAAGCTAATAACTAGTTAAGTATAAGTCTAAGCATACATTATGCTTTGAATAAGCATAAGAAATTGCTTCTATCTATTTTCATTTAATATTGTTCTTTGGACGTTGCATGAAACTAAATTTATCTCTTTTCTAAATAGGAACAAGAGAGGGTGAACACTTATCCATTCTAAATGTCTCTAAAATCATCAATATATATATATTGAGATAAACCTAACAATCTTTATGATTTATCTTGAGATATTTCTATTTCTATCATATATTTTGCTTCACCTATATTTTGGGATAAAAATCACGATCTTTTTTTTTTCCTTCCAACGAAATAAAAGAAAATTCATATTTATTTTCTTTCCTCTCTATGGAAACACTATGTTAAAGATATGATGCATGGTAATAAAAGGCTAATGAGGTAATATGTGTTTGTTGCAACAACTAATTAGTAAGACTCGGAAGTTATCTACTACTTTTTTCCGACCTTAGTTTGATCTTAGCTAGTGGATAGTAGATTGCATATCTTATTTATTAACTTATCTAACTACTTATAGTCGAATTTCAAAATCAATTATGAGCTCAACAACCTTTAGTTATGTGAAAGAACAACTAAGCTAATAATTACGCCAAGTATGGTGGTAATTCTGAAAACCAATTGATATCCACGATAAAGGTATTGCAATTTGTAGTGGCTCATAAAGGCCAAAAGATTTAAAAATCTTAGCTTTATCATACACAAGTAGTAGTCTTGGGTAAAACTAATCCATCTATAGATGCCTTACAACTATGGCCATAAATATATTATAAGTGTGAAACAATTTAGAGCTAAGTGTAACTCATTAAGAATCTTAACGAGGTAACTAAGGATGTGAAACAACAATGTTGATTCCTTAAGGATTCACAATCTCTCTACTCTTTGGGCCAATAGATTAATTTCACTAGATAAATGTATAATTTTGTCATAATTACATATAGTGATGCAATCCTAGGTTCAAAGTAGTACCTACTAGTGACACTCGATCTATTTGTTCTAGCTAATAATGAGTTATATTGTTGATATATGTGGCAAGCGTGCTCAAAGTAGATTGATAGTGGTGTCGCATAGTTTATGATAGTGATGACCATCTCTGTAAGTATGGCCCGTAAGCTTTAATTTCAAACTATCGCATGCATCAATTAAGATCCATCCTCCATTAATATAAGTTTGGATCTCCCTTCAAATGACGTGCAATGGATGATTCTAGGCCGGATCTAGAAAAATTAAAGAGTAATTTGACATAGAATGGTTGATTGGATCACTGAAAATCTCTCCCAAAGCATAAAATTAGAACCAAAATAATGGTTATCAGGAACAACATATTTTTCCCAAATCGTCCAATCATATGGGAGTTGTAGTATTTGAATATTGACAGTTTGCTGGGACTGTAAATTTGGCTTAGCCCAAATGTAAGTAAAATCTTGATCAACAAAGAGGCAGATTGCATCTTCTTTCCTATTCACACGTCGAGCAACTGAATGGAGAAGAACCACTAACAATCCTCCAATGCTCTGATCTTCAAGTTTAGACACAATCGACAGGGAGGAGCAGCTGCAGCCAGCAGCTACAATTTGTTTCTCCTCATTTGATGGTTGGTAAGCCACAGCATAATCAGCATGAAGAAGAAGCAGATTTCACTATTTACAGGAAACCAATAGCAGAATCGATGACATCTTCTATTTCCTTGCTTTTTTCCCTAAAAAATATGGAAGGGAACTGTTACTAGTCGAGAAAAGTTGAGATTCTGCTTACTTGTTCGAGCAAATATAAATAATTAAGATTGGGTGTGCGTGGTGGAGAAGACGAGCACATGAATTTGCTTGAAGATGAAGCGGATGTGGTGTATACATGCAAGCCATGCACGTGCCCTGCTTCTCCACCGCACATACCCCATCTCTTCGATGCAAAACCGTAGAGGCCGGAACCAGCTTATGTTGCAGCTACAAATGCCTCTGCCGCCACCCAAATTTATAAGCAGCTAGCATCTCTCACTTCAACTCATGCTTGCTTCTTCCAGTGCAGTAGTAGCATATGCATCCAGATTTTGGTGTTTGTGAGGTGTAGCAATAAGAAGCGTATGCGTTGGCGCGCTGGAGCCAGCAGCCAATCGTACAGAGTAAATGGCCAAAATTCAGGCCAAAAACCTGGAGCCATATTCAGTGCGGAGCATCTTTAGAAGAATTTTTTACTGAGAAAATTCAGTCAATATGTGCATCTAGGGGCGCGGAACATGCAAGTTTTTGTTGTACGTTCAATATATAAATTTATGGATAATTTGAGGCACATGGTTTTGATTTCCTTGTAGAATACAGCGGGCTTCTTCCAGACAGATGTGTCGTCTTATTTGTAACTTTCTCTGTATGTATGTGCGTTTATAGGCGCGTTTATGTATAAAAAACTTTGAATACTGAAGCTGATCACAATTCAAAATTCAGGAAAAAATTTAATTCAGTGGATATCTTCATCCTTTATGTCACTGGTAAAACTGTAGGACTGTCATCACAACCAAAACATTACTATCAACTGTAGCCCAAAGTGATTTGATCCTTCATAATT
This sequence comes from Costus lasius, assembly GCA_027563935.2. Classification (NCBI taxonomy): domain Eukaryota; kingdom Viridiplantae; phylum Streptophyta; class Magnoliopsida; order Zingiberales; family Costaceae; genus Costus; species Costus lasius. Next base: position 31,016,007 of record CM050449.1, on the reverse strand, counting down.
GAGCAAAACATTACTAACATACAAGTTAGCGCTAGAGGTGTTTTGTTCATTGAGTTATGGACTTTGGGAGGCTATTATGGTCACTAGCAAATAAGATTTTGGTATGTTAGCAATGTCATTAATCTAAACTATTTTTCATCTGAGGAGCTACCAGATTATTATTTATCCTTGAGATCTAATTAAAGTTGGCATTGAGGATTCTTTTTCAGGTTGTGACTCTAGTTTTCAGTTGTTGCAAGGAAACCTAAAATTATTAGCTATGTAATATATAGTTTCACTAGTGGAAATCAACTTCCAGATGATGCCAATTATTAGTGTATCTTCCGCTCAATCTTTTGATGACAGCAGGATTATTTTCCATTAAATATTTAGTTTTAAATCTTAAGTGCTTACTCCTCTAATGCCCCTTCTTATCAACCTTTAGTGGAACCATAATCATCATCCTCTAAGTGTAATTGAAACCCCCGCCATGATGTAACTTGCAATCATCATTTATCCACTTCGAAGATTATTATAAGAATATATGTCTTTCTCTCTCATTTCAATAAACTAAGTTCATGCATTATATTTTCTTTATAAAATAGGTTCCCAACTTTCTCACACCATTTGACTTTTAGATCAATTCTTGTTTGATGGATCTTATTTCTAATACCCCTAGTTTTTATTATACTATGAGACATAATCATGTATGAGAATTAAATTCATGTTAATATATAAATTTTTTATAAAATATGATGTCACCATAGTAGTGCTTTGAAAATTTTAGGATCCTAAATAATACATGATGAAAATATAAAAGAATAATGTGTAAATTTTATTTACTAAATCAGGTGAAAATAATAAGAAACAAAGAAATGAAGGACAAAATTCCAGCCAAATTGTTGATTATACCACCTCATGTTTCATGACACAAGAGTTATACCTTAACAATACACCTTATGCTACTTGATTATATATATGAACAAAAAAGTAAAGATTGATGTACTTACTTATGCATGACTCGAAGAAAAGAAACTTATATAAGAAAAGAGAGAGAAAGAAAAATAGGAAAGCCCCAAGATTATGGGCCTGTTTAGCCTTATTATTAATATCTTTATAACTATTCTAAACTCTGTTGTATTGTACTGTACTACACTATCAAAATTTATAAAATATTTGATTAATAACTTTTTAACTATTGTCAAAATTTAAAATAATAAATAAATATATTATTTTAAATTATTTAAATATTAATATATTTTATCTTTCTTTAGTATGAAAATTTTTAATTATTTAAAATAATAATAGTTGAAAATTTAAATGAAATTATATTAATTACTTTTTTAGAGAAGTAGAAACCGTAAAAGTATCAAATTGTAGTTTTTCTAATTTTTACTTTTTTACTATTTTTATTTGCTTCTGCTTCTCATTACCAAATAGTTTTTTAACTGTTTTTTTTATTTAAAAGCTGGTTAAAAGTAGCTTAAAAATGGGACCAAATAGGCCCTATGTAGATTCTTACTCTTTCGGAAATTAATTCGATCTTTCTTTTATGATCTTTTTATTATTGATTCAAATTAATGAAAAATTATACTACCTGATATTGTCAAATCAATTTTCTTTGTGGTTGTCTCAAATTTGATTTATTTAAAACATGGAAAAATGTTTTATGCTATGAAGAACCATGAAAGCTTAATTTCTATAAAATTTACTTTTATGTACTTATTTTTTATCCACGTATTTAAATCATATGAAATTTGATCGATGTAAAGCATGGAAGAATGTTTTATGCTATGAAGATCCACCATTACTTTTATGTACCTAAATTGTCATAATGTTTGATCTAAGTATTTAAATTATATGAAATCTGATTGATTTAAAGCATGGAAGAATGTTTATGCTATGAAGATCCATCATGAAAGCTTCTATAAATTTGACTTTTATGTTCTTAAATTGTCACAATCATTTATCCACGTATTCAAATCATATGAAATCTGATTTACTTAAAGCATGGAAGAATGTTTTATGCTACGAAGATCCACCATGAAAGCATAATTTCTATAAATTTGACTTTTATGTACTTAAATTGTCATAATTTTTTATCCACGTACTCAAATCATATGCAGTTTGATTGATTTAAAGCATGGAAGAATGTTTTATGCTATGAAGATCCATCATGAAAGGTTAATTTCTATAAATTTGTCTTCTATGTACTTAAATTGTCATATTTCTTTCATCCACGTATTCACATCATATGAAATTTGATTCACTAGAAAAAAAAGACTCAAATGTTTTTCATTTGAATCTCATATTATATATTTATGAGATAGATATCTAATTTATCAAATTAGTTCAGGTTGATCCTTTAGATTTGAGTTCACTATTTTAGGGCTTTTGACCTCTATTTAGTAATTAATCCATATCCAAATTATGAAACTATCAATATATAAATCAATTATGGAGTAAAGTGTCACACATAATAAGTGAGGGCTACCTCTTGAATCTATAGAAGCTACCTTTAAAGTACCATCATTTATAAATAGATATGTAACTAAATACTATATGGAGCAAAATACCACAACTAACAAGTAAGGGGCTACCTCAATAATTCATAAGAGCCACCTCTAGAATCTAATCATCTAGAGATAGATGTGGAACTAAATATTACATAAAGCAAAATATCATACCTAAAAAGTAAGTGAAGTCATCTCTAGAATCCTATTATAGTATATGTTGAGAGGCCATCATGAACTCCGGCGGCATATTTTTTATATTATGTCTTGTTTACTACTGTCACGCCCCGGCGGAAGCCGGCTATTTCTAGCTCAGGGTTCCCCAGGGAGTAACAATATTGATAGGAACCAGAGAACTACAATAAACCAGTATCATTTATTTAATAAACAATCCAATCTTAACATCTACAGTTTTATAACACAACATCTGAATACAACTATTCAAATTATCAACTGAATAAAATACAAAAGGCAACTATCTCAACTCGAGCTGGTATCTGCTATCTACTCTATCCCTCCCAAAAGCTAACTCTGTACCTGGAAGAGAAACAAAGGAAGTTAGCAAAAATGCTAAGTAGGAATCAACAAACATGGTGAGGGAATCAAATAACAGGATAATACAATAACTGAAACAACGATATACAAATAATATAAGAATGTCGTGCAAATCATCAAGCTGGCCAACAGATCTCAATTAAGAGCCGCACTCATTTTCAGAGTGTTTCCACTGTTGCTCATGCAATGGAACGACTGTCTCAAACAGTCCGGTGAATGTTGCGTCCAACATCTGACATCCGTAGTATTGTCCCGAGGACAACTGGCGGTGCCCTAACCGGCAGCTCAGATAGTCTGATATAATCAGAACTATAACTCAGATAAATAGGCCACTGGAGAATAAATCATCTAGGTCAGCGGTCAAAATATATCACGACTTTATCATCTCAGATTTACAGCGTTTCCACATACTTATACGTCAATATCTCAGATACACAATTGTTCAATCAGGTTCATAAGCCAATAAATCAGATATCTCAACACAGTTTCTTTTATCGTGCACACAGAAATAGAATATGACCAAGGAACAAGATAAATGAGGTCAACTGAATTACAGAAACAAATCAAGCAGATGAAGCAATCAGATATCAGTGTCAATCAATTCTATCATATGCATCATATATCAAACAAAAGGATTAAGTAGCAAATCCTATTATTGACACTGTAAGAAAGGAGTAGGGTAAGATTCCTACCTCAAGTGCTGTTATCCTGAATCCTTTTGAAAAGCCAATAATAGTTTATCACACGGTGCAAGCCGATTATTGGATCAACCACTCTGAAACATGAATTTGCACATGAACTCTATCATTAAACATTCTAATTTGAAAACCAAAACTACCAACAGGTAGAACATAACCCTAAACCTATAGAACCAGTCTCAGATCATATGAACCGAACCTAAAACCCACTGAACCGGACAGAATTGCACTGAACCGATCAAATTCACCCTGAACCAAGTTAAACCGAGACTTCTAACTTAAATTACACAAAATATAAAACTCATATAAAGCTATACAGATTACCATTAGATAGGAAATTTAATTACCTTTCCAACGACTACCTGAACCGGCCAGGATTCGATCGAATCGGGGTCGAACCGGTCAAAATTCAAGAACTGACCCGAAACAGAATTGAACCGCTCAATCCAATTGAACCGGTTTAAATTGATTTCAACATAGCCGACGGTTTATTTCTAAATAAACCGCCAAACCCTAAATTTGAACCCGGTCTAGCCATTCAAACCACGCCGCCCGCCCGCCGCCGCGCAAGGCTGCCGGACTCGCGTCCGCTGCTTGCGCCGGCGAGCTCGCGAGAACGCATCGAACATCGGATCGACTCCAAATTTCTCCAGAAGATTTATAACAACGAAACGAAGCTCCTCGACGAACTTCGGAGAGATTTCGACGCCCGGTCGAAGCTCTCGAATTAGACGGAAGTATCGACGGTGGCGCCGCCGCCGTCGATACTTAAAACTCAACCAAAGCCCAACAGAACTTCACCAAAGCAGCAGGAAAGAAGGAATACCTCACTGCGACGATGTATCAAAGCCCAGAACACAGAGATCGCCGTCGATGAAGGCGCTGGATGGCTGGAACACGAGGCGCCGCCGCTAGAACTCCGGCGACTGGTTCGTGTGCTAATTCTCCTTCCTGGCGGTGCGTCGAGGGGTGAAGATGTTCCAGGGTTCGAATCTTATCAACGAGAGCAGAAGCCCTATTATATAGAGGCAAGACGCGTTCCAGACGGCGAGAACGTGGCGGCGAGTAAATCGCCGAGATCCGCGGGGAAGACGACGGGTTGACTCGGTCCCCAAAATCAAATTTAAAACTAAGTCAAAACGATTGAATCCGATATTAAATTAGAAATGCAAATTGGCTCGTTGGTTAGACGGAGCCGTTTACGATCGCGCGACCGGGGTTCGAATCCCTGCTCGTTTTGATTTTTTTGAAATAAAACCCAATCGACTTTAACTTAACAAAGCATAGATTAATAACAGAAATGAAAACATAGCCTGGCGGTTTGGGTGCAATCAAAAACTCCGCGCATCGCGGGTTCGAGCCCTTGCGAGTGCAAATTAAGTTTTTATCAAAACTTAATTTTTTTTTAACCCTTTTTAAATTCCGAAAAATTCTCTAAAAATCATAAAAATTCCAAAATAAATTTCTAAAATTAAATTTATAAAATTTCAGGTTATAACAACTACTATGCAGTTTGAAGGTTATATTTAAAATAGATTGATTTTTTACTATAGTTTTCATTGTTCCATGCGAAAACATTATGTTACTGGTTGATCTTATTTCAGAAATTTAAAATTTCAAAAGACATATTATGATTTATGAAAACTTGATATAACTTTCATTCAATTGATATTCCTTATTTCATGGCTTGGTATCGTTTGATCTTTTGATCATGTTTTGTGGGAAATAAAAAAGGAAATTAACAGGTCAAAGTGTTGTCTTTTGATCATATGTAATGTAATGATTACCGTAGTTGTCTTTTGCTGAGATTGACCAAAATTTTGACTTGTATATAATGCTATAATCAAATTACTAACCTGGAATATTCAGATGGAAAACTAAACCGAAAAGCATGAATAAAAACCTTTCGCAGAATTTATCATCTGATTATTTTTTGCCCTTTACATGCAGATGTAAAACAGGATCATAAAGCTGTGACAGTGTGGATATAGAGATTTTGCCATTCACATTGCTCTTACGTTTATCAAATCATATGTTTTCTTCCTCCTTCGGTTGATCGTCCTCGTCATTGTTTATTATCGCCAAAATGAATGAAGAAAACAAAAGTCCAGCGCGCATTACCAATCAAGAAATTCATGGCTGTGAAGGACGGACGCCCATCAAGTGTTCGACTCACGGCTTCTTCCCCTTCACTGGTTTTAGCTTGGGCAAGTGCTTTACTTTGGGAACAATCTTGGGAACGTGTTTTGCGTTCGCTTTGGGACCTTGGTAGTCTTCCCAGGAAAGCATCAACCACCGGCCGCCTCCTCTGCTCCACCCTGTTCAATCCCAAGCTGGCATCATGTCGGTTGTGTACACTGCATGTATGCGGAGAATGGCGTATGATGAAATGCCTACCTGAGACGGGACGTGCCAGGCCTCCGGCAAAGACTTGAAGGATGATGAGAATGAGGCAGAGGAGCGGGCGGAAGCGGGGAGCTGGTGAATCCATGAGCGGCAAGTCATTGAGAGCGGAGCATCCTTTATACTTCTGGCGTGCGAGGACGTGCACGGCTGACGTTGCAAAGGGAAGGGAAGCGCTGACTTTACAACAAAACAAACACTTCATGTTCATCACGTAGCGTAGGTAGTAGAGGACCGATGCCTTACAAAGTCCGTCTCTGTCAAAATTTCTAGGCAAAGCTTTTTACTTAAGCAAGAGAAGCCTACACTATTTATCTTTCTAAAATTAGAAATTTTAAAGGAAACAACACATTTATGATGCATTAAAATTCACACATTACGGAAGATAAACCGCACAGATATCTCCTTGCCTAATTATCGGAGATAAACAGCACAGATACCTCCTTTCTAAAATTATAAATCTAGGCAAGATTTTTTTTTCAGTGATCACTTTCAAAGGGGTTGGTCCTACATTTTTAGTTTATTTTATTTGGGCTCTATATTTTTAGAAACATTATCTCTTTATGAATATTTAAATAAAAGCATGTATTATAGGATAATTAGATTGGTCGGGGTGAACATCCAATTTTCTTAAATTTTATAGGCAAAGTTGAAGCTTGTAAATTATTAGGTGCAAAATGAGGAAAAAAACTCTTATGCGGGTACCTGCTTAGTTTAGTCTTAGGATTAGGTTTGGGATTCGTGCACGAGATAGGTTTTTTGGTTTAAAGGTTAGATCGGGTACCCCGTGTACCCGCTTAGGAATTTTACTCCAAAATGAGTTGCACCTTACTAAGGTTTTCCATTAGCATTGGCTGTGAAGCTGATCCGAGGATTTATTTATTAGCTTGTGGAGTTCATTCCAGCCAGAGATGATAGTCGGGTTTATTTTAAGCAGGTACTCAAACTATTCGAATCCGATTATAGGTAATCAGATACCTATTAATTGAATTCAATTTAGGTGTAAGTACTATAAGTACCATCCGAGTCAAGTTCAAGTAGGGTATAGATAGTGTAAGTTGGGGTACCCACTATTCTGATAACAATAATAATAATCTAATGCCCTAATTTTTATTCTAAGTGTTATATTTAATACAGGCAATTAGGTATATAATATATAATTTAGATGGTTAATTACTTAAATTAGATATTTATAGGATTCAGGTAGTTAAAATTTTATTAAGATTAGGTTCAAGTAGAGATATTAGAAAAAAAAGGTAAATAATCGGATATGAATAATAGAATAGTTATTTGAATTTGGATAGAAGTTAGGACAAAAAAAGGTAGAGTACCCCTCCCATGCCTAACTTCACTCACCGGTCATTAATGGTATGGCGATGTGACATTGAAGTTATGATTAAGTTGATGCTGTAGATAGCTACTATTAAGCTCAATATCCCTAGGCCTGATTTTGACTGGTCAACTAGGCTATTGACTAGGTCAAAATTGGCCTGAATTAGAGCCCAATTGGAATTAGGGCTTGTGGCTGGATTTGGGGTAACGGCGACAATGCGTTCGCGGCAAACAGTGGTGTTCGCTGTCAATAGCGTCGTCTCCGGTAGTCCACAATAGCCGACGTCAAGTGGCTGGCGGTCGGCGATGGGCTTGATGCATGGAGCACACGGAGAGGGGCGAGATCCGGCAAGATATCATGCGCACGTGGGACGAGCCGCGGGCAACTCAATTCCAGCGAGGGAAGCAAGGTCGGTGGTGACCTCGAGTAGAGCAGCGACAATGCGTAGAGCTTCGGCAGCGGGCGAGAGCTCCGCGTGGCACGAGCGCAGCTGACGACGCTATCGGGTGGCGAGGCATCATCTTTAGGGCTGGTGAGCGGGTGGCGCGAGGAGCTTGGGCAGCACATTTATGGCCGCATGGCAGGAAGTGGTTGTCGATGGCCGCGTATCCCGAGCACGCATGTAGACCCACATCAATATGCGATGCAGAGGCGGCGGCCGCGTGGACGGGTGACGATTAACGCGGCTGCTAGTCTGGCACCACGTCCGACCCACTTACCCACGTGGAACCAGGTGACGAATGCGGGTTCGTCCACCTAGCGTCCGAGCTGGCGAAGGGAGTCAAAGCGATGGCGTATAGGCGACGCTCGCGAGGGCTTTGGCACTTATGCTCTCTCCACACTAGTTCCGCACTCGCTTTCAACTCATGGTGATTTCTAGTGATCAGCTCTAGCTTCCCTTCCCCTCTCGGTCCTGCGGTCGGCAGCGACCTCCGACCTTCCCTATGACGTCAGTGGGTGGTTGAGGGCGGTTCTGCGTCAAGGACGGCTCCCGTGGTTCCTTCTCCCTCCGGCTCGGCACAACAACGGCAAAGCCGACGATTCGACTCCGACGAAGTATCTTCCTCTCGTCTGTGTTCGATTCCGGCGTCTCTTTCCCTCTACTTCTCCTTGGTTTCCCGGCGTTGGTTAGTCTTCTCGCTGTGTTTGTTTTTACATGCAATTCTCATCCGTTCCCCTTCGTTCTCCATTTACTCGTGGGTTATGTCGGTGTCGCAGCTTGGTCCTTTAGCTTTCGGCGTGTTTTGGTTTCTGCATCATCTTTCTACGTCGGGTGCCGTCTGTCGACGCGAGTCTTCTAGTTCCCTTCCCCGTTCGTGTTCTCGCCGTCATTAATGTGTGTTCTCGGTGAGTTTCCTTTCTCTCAACTGTTCCCCTCTTGGTTCTGTAGTCAAGTTGTTCATTTTGTGTGCCTCGTCCATCTGTGTGTCGACTTATTTCCACTGTTTCGTCTGTCTTGGACTGTCTGCATGTAGTCTTGTTTCTTCCCTTTTCCCATTACCTGCAAGTAGCATTTTTGGTTGTTTCGCTGCTTGCATGCAGTGTCTATTCGTTGGTTTTTCTATTGAGGCTGAGGTGAGTCAGTCTCTCACCTACCGGTCATGCTCCATCCAAGCTTTCGCTTATCTTCTGGTCTCATCCCCTGTGTGGGGCAGGTTGTTGTTTGGGTCCTGCGTGACCTTGTGTTCAAGCATCTAGCCTTATTTCTTAAAGATTTTTATTATCCTGATTGTGGGCTGGTATTAGAGGCCAGTTCATGTTCCATGTTGTACTTTTGGGACTTTCTATTGCTGTTGTACCTTCTGTTCTATTCTGCAGGATTCTGTAAAGAATAAAAAGTAGTCTATTTAGGACAAAACAATAGGCTGTGTACTCTGTAACTATGAAAATGGTGATGAACAATAGTGAAAGGATTGACATCCATGAAGATGCCGTGGGAGATGCTGCTAAGCTAGGGGATCAGACCCTAGTAGATCTAGTTAAGGGGCTCACTGCGTTGGCTACTACCAATGTAGATCTGCAGATCCCTGTGGATCATTAGGTTGTTGAGTTAGAATAGTTTAAGATGGAGGTGATCCTCCTAAAGCGTGCTGCTATGTAGCCGCAACCATAGTCCGAAAGCAGACAAGTGACCGTCGTGCGACAGTGCGTTCATGAGCCAGCACCTTTTCTGGCATATGATGCACTAAGGAAGTTGAGAACTTCCTGTGGGATATTGATGCAGGGGGCAAACACAGGACAAAGGTGCATGCAAACAACGCTTCTGTAAAAATAGTTTTTTTGTATTTTATAATAAAAAAACCGGAATTACTTCTAACGGAGTTGGAAAATATTTTTGGTATTTTATAAATAGAGAAAATCGAAAAACTAAGTTACTTTAAACTACGAATTTGAAAGACACTTAATCTATGAAATGAAATTGCTAGAAGGAATACTCACAGTGCGATCCTTGAGAATAGAAGGATCGTAACGTCCCGGTCTTCAACGGTCCTACTCTGATGGAAGGAGTTGCATCATTACAAGCAAACACAGACAAGCGAGATCCGCACATACCACGGATTCATATTACAGATCAAGAACTAAGGGGGAGGTTAAGCCTCACAAATTCCCTTAACACTTAAACTAAAGGAGAGTGGGGAAGGAAGAGGGGAAATGACTTGCGCCAAGATGATCTCCCAAGCCTTGCGTTTCCCTACAACAAGCACTTTGATTAGTGTAGAAACAAGTTCTAGAAATTATGGGAGAGAGTGGGGAAAGAACTTAGCCGATTTGAAGTCTTGTTGATGTTGTTCTTCATGCTAGCCGAAAGTGAAGGAACTCTTAAAGGCCTTTGTGGATTGCCGAGATCAAAGGATGATGAGGCTTCCTTAGAGTCTCGCCAAGGTGTGCAAGATCCTTCAAGGGGGTTGAATGCGTTGAGGACTTGAGAAGAAGGGGGAGAAGTGAAAGGGCTCGGCCCTTTAGAAGAGAGGGGGAGGTAGAAATTCCTTAGGCGACACAAGCACCAATGCTAACACAAAGTTTTCATCTAGGCAACTACTCGACAATGAGAAGAGGGTTACAATTTATAGGCTAAACAAGCCATGGGCAAGGGTGACAATTCACCCTAGGCGCAATCACAAAGTTATGGAAGAAATTAATGCTCATTTAAAACATTTCCTTTAGAAATTTTGAATTTCGAATTCTTTCTTTGATGGAGCTTCCTTGTGGCCGAATCCTCTTGAGCTCCTTCCTTGTTTGCTTGGATGAGATGGCGTCCATTTGAATTTTGAAAAGCCTTCCTTCAAGAGCATGGGCGGCTAGAGATTTCCAAAGTTGGTTCCACAAATTGGGGATCTAGATGGTGATCCCTTGATTTGTGGATCTTGATTGATCCTTGATGGCTAGGCGCATTGAAGGCTCCTCAATTGGCAAGTTGTGGGCTGGTTCTTCACATTCGAATTCATCCTCTTATTAGGTGGCGCCTTGGGTTGATTTGGAAGGTGGAGTTGCATTCAATATAAGCTCCTTCAACTTGAAGTCTCTAGTCAAGTGTTGAAGTGCTTCCTTCCATAATTGGAGCTCCACTTGAGTGGCTTAGCTTGATCTTCCAAGCTTCCCTTGAGCTGGGCTTTAACCTGCCCAATTATTGACACAAAAACCAGTAGACTATTCTAGGAGATAATGCATGACCTAATAAGGAAACTACAATGTGCACTAGAGCTTATTCAAGGCAAATTGGAAATAAGAAGAGTGCAAGTAAGGAAAGTGCAAATAAGGAAAGAGGGTGACCTAGGAGGAAAGGCCATATCTGATGGGCTTCCTCCTAGACCTTCCAGACCTTCTAGGAGCAGGGTTGGCCTCTCCATCAGATATGGAGCTGTTCTTTCAGAACGCTTAGATCTCTAAAGAGGAGCAGGCACATGGCTGCATCGCGTATCTCTCCGGAGACGTGAAACTGTGGTGACGGACTCAAGCCGCACCCAGTTTGTTTGGGCCAGATCCAGCCCCGAAGCTCTCCTGAGGAGAGCTCAAAGATGAGATCAAGAACCACTTCATTCCCGGGAACTTTGATTGGGTAGCGTGTGATGCCCTAAAGCGACTCAAGCACACGGGCGCAATACAGGACTATGTCCAGTGGTACACGCAAGTGATACTTGAGATCAACGACATGTCAGAAAAGGGCTGATTTTACCACTTCATGGATGGACTCCAAGGGTGGGCCTGGGACGAACTGCTCCGTCAAGAGGTTAAAACCCTCAAAAACGGCGATGATAGCTGCTAAAGCCCTTATGGACCGTAAGGAGTCAAGGGACCCGCCCCCTCATCATCACACCGGCGCATCATCCTCGAGGGCGAGGACCCCCTATGTGGCTAAGGGCAAGAAGCCCTTCATAAGGAAGAGCCACCAGGCACCAAAGGAGTACAAGTCGATCAAGAACCGACCACCTACCCCGGGGACAAGGACGACGAGCACCAGCATGGCCTACTACATATGTGGAGGGCCATATATGATGAAGACTTGCCCCAAGAACGACTGCTTAGCTGCCTTTATAGCAGAAGATTCTGTAAACGAACCCGAGGGACTCTTTAACCCTCTTGTACTCGCAACTACTTCAACTATGAATAAAAGACCTACTTTGCTGTATGTCGATTGTCCTTTAAATGCGCAACCTGTGAATGCTATGGTCGATACAGGTGCTTCGCACTTGTTTATAAGGCAAGCAACAACAGCTAGAATCGGCCTTAAGATGTCCCCCGTGCAGGACCAAGTTAGGTCAGTTAGTGCGGTAGACCCGTAGGTCTTAGGGATATCTTATGACATCGATATTGCGATGGGCAATTGGCTCGGCCATTGCCATGCAAAGATTCTCAAGTTAGCCGATTATGAGGCTATATTTGGACTATATTTGGACTTGAGCTTTTGAGAAAAGCCAAGATAGGTGTTATGCCACATCTGTAGGGGATACAGATTTTTGACGAGCAATCCTCTAGCTTCATGCCGTGCATTGGGAGCACGTCGATGATGAAGGGAAAGAAGAGAGATTCCAGAGGGGTTCCCTTATCAACCAATACACTAGCAGCAAGGTTGCATCACAATGACACAACCTTAATGGCTATTTGGGCTGATGACTCTCCTTGCGAAGGAGAAGTTCACTCAATAGTGAAGGGTTTGTTGGAAGAATACTCCGATGTGATGCCTTCAGAGCTTTCCAAACACCTTCCCCCAAGGAGAGGGATCGGCCACAAGATTGAGCTTATGGCGGGATCCACTCCTCCCTCTAAGGCTCTGATACATCTGCAAGTGTACATAATTATTGAAGTAATAAAATAAGATATCATTCCCAACGAGGATCTGGCGATCAAGTATCGATTACACGGTCGATCTATAGCTAGACGAATCAAATCTGTGGTTTTTGTTTTGGAAACTTCTAAGTACAAATTAAAAGAAATAGAGGTAGTGTTTTCGGTAAAATCAATTCAGATAAAAATCAGGATTCGAGGTTTCACCATGCTGACAATTATGAATTTGATAAAAATAAACCTTTGAACAGAAAATTAAAGCGCTGAAAGGGATTTTTCCTAATGTACAGATTACCTCCTCCCGAAGTGTAATATGGTATTTATTCATATTAATCCCCTACTCTCGTGACAATTAACATGAATAGGCCCATTAAGTTCTATGAAAAAAATATAAAAATCCTTCAAATGAATCCGAACTACTCCCGTGATCGAATTCATAGGTTTAAAAAGAATAGTTCTGACGTTGTGATTCACCTCCTGGTCCTTCTCGCAACTTCTAAGACGTAAACTTACTTGATTAGAGTAAATTACGAAATAAACACAATTCAAATCAAATCAACACTATAAAAAATTCTTAACAAAGATAAAAATACAAATTTTAACTCATAAATCGTGAGTGGGCTATATCCCTAATCCTGAAAATAGGTTTACTCGGTCATGTTCATAACAAACAGCATGTTCATCAATGAAATTTGCATGAAAAACCTTGAAAGAATACAAGAAATCGCTAGACAAATAATTAGAAAAGCTTCCCCTCGATCTGGAGACGAAGATGAAGTGCCCAATTCTTCCTTTGCGTGACTTTCCTCATCAAATTATGCCTAAAAGTTGATTTTCGCTGCCGCCACCGCCTCTATTCATTGTTGTCCATAGAAGCCCCTGAAACCCTTCCAAAATCCTTTCTTTTATAGTCTAATCAGTATAGAACCCATCTAGGAAGGTTTCTGAAAATTTTGGTTCAATTCTAGTTCAATTTGGGGTCGAATCGAGTGAAAAACCTAAGGCAGCGGAAACTTTCACGGCCCGTAATGTGTTTATGGCCGAAGCCATAAATGCTTCTGTGTCTACACTTCTTTGTACACAGAAAGTTTCACGGTCCGTGATGGAATCATGGCTTCACCCATGAAAGTTTCTGTGGATTTCCATACTTAGCCGTTTTTCCACCCGTTCGAACGCCAAAATTATGGCCGACCCAAGAATTATGGCCAAGGCCGTGAAAATCAAAATTTTCACCATTTTCGCTCCAAATTTGACATGTAAGCTTGTGATCTCCTCGGGAATCGTGCTATGTCCTTAAAACTCATGAAATCAATCATTTTTGTGCCTTTTTTACTTGCATTTTCAATAAAACTAAGAAAAGTGAAGATGCTGTGCCAAGTGAAGTAAAAATACCAAAATTAGCATAAAATCATGCAATTAAGCCTAAAATACAATATAAAATGCAAGTAAAAAATGTGGTGTAAATACAATGCATCAAAATACCTTAGACTTAGAATTTTGCTTGTCCTCAAGCAATACATCGATATGCATAGAGAATGTATAAGAGACACTCAATTGTTCTTTTATCAATAAAGTTCTTAGTCTACATTTCAGGCAAGCAACTTTTCAGATCTTAAATAATTTAAGAGAGATCACAGTAAAAATAAATCATCAAGAATTTACATTCTAAGAAAAATAAAATTTACAATTCAGGTCATAATGTTCATTCAACACGTACTAAGCATCAAATACTTACAGGCTTAATAAATCTTCTTTAATTAATAGATAGAAGTTTATTTCGAGTCATTTGGTGAAATTATAGATAGGAGATTTTTAATACAATTTGGTCTATAACTGTTATGTGTCATAACATTGTTAAAAGTATACCGTAGAGTAGTATAATTTAACTCATAGTCTTGATCTTAAGTCAGCGGAGTTATCCACTTAGCCTACAGCTTTCTCTTTTTCCCTCTCTTCTCTCTTCCTCTTTTTTTTATTATTATTAAACATCAACTCTTGTTTTCGGTACCATTGCCAATTTTTCGTAGTGCCAAGTAGAGGAGTCTCTTCCTTTCTCTCTCTCCCTCTTTTCTTTTTTTTTTTACTAGAAGAAAACCAGCTAGTGGTAACTCATGACCCCAGATTATACAACTAGAGGAGTTGGAGCATCTCAAATTAAATATATGTATCACCAAATTTCTATCCATAAAAACTTTTCATCAGCCAAAGGAAGATAAATTAAACTTAAAGTATAAAAACACTATTCACATGTCGTTTGAACATATAACAATCTATATAAATTTTATTAATACTAGAATTAAATTTACTCAACAATTTAAGTCCACTTGAAATTTTAGAAATTCCCTAAGTCATCAAATCCAACACTAAAAAAGTTTCCTAAGTTTAGAATTAAAGATAACACAAATTTGATTATCCTTAACAATCATGAACATTCAAAATACATACCTATAAAGCTTTAAAGAAAAGCTAAATATATAAGGACACCCTAGACTTAAATTGTTGCATATACTAAATCATTTAATCCATAATTATCAATGAAAACTAAACATGCATCATTCGACAAAAAAAAAGTATGCATCATCCTCGATGTATATATAAAAAAATAAAATATTAAAATACTCACAAAGAATATCAATCGATCTTGGTGTAGTAGCTAGAAAATCTAGTAACTCAGGTGTAGTAGCTCAGATATAGAGGAGGAAAGGGTCTTCCAATTGTTTTCTAATGGCCCCATATGCTCCAGTTCTCATCGTTCTTTTTAGATCCATGATTTTGTAGAATACACAAATTTACAAAATTTTCACTCAAAAACTCGAATGAACAGTAGTAGTAGGAAGGAACTCGTCCAAGAGTTAGAAGAAATCCCTGTAAATCAATGAAAACCAGTTTCAAAATTGAAACAAAAGCCTAACAATCTGATAGAGAAGTAAAAAGACTAAAGCGGAGCAAAGATTTGTCAAAAATCGTGAAGAAATCGGGCTGGAATTGAGCGTCGGCGGCGAAGTCGTGTTCCTCAAGTCGTCCGGCGATTTCCGAGAATTTTCGGCTGAAATCTCGTCGGAGGATCAACGGAAAGGGTCACCGGTGATGAAGGAAGGTTGGGAACAAAGATTCGTTGCCTCAGGTGGAGAGAATCAACGGGAAATCGGGTTTTCATGGTCCGTAAGCCGTTCACAGCTGCGGCCATGAATATTTCTGTGACTTAGATTCCTTTTGCAAAATGAAACTTCACGGTCCGTGAGTGACTCACAGCCACACCCGTGAAACTCGCGTAAACCCTTTGTTCTTCACGAAATAATTTCTACAAAATTTCTAAAAATTCCTGCACGTAAAACAATAGATTTAGAAGATTTTTCATATATAAAAGTTTATCAAATCATGCTGTTAAAAATCTCTAAAAATTCTAATAAAATGAAAAACTAAAACTAAAAATACAAATGTGAATAAAACTCAAAAACTTTTGGGTTGCCTCCCAAAAAGCGCTTGTTTAAGGTCTTTAGCTTGACCATAGCTTCATGTCATGGCGGAGCTAGTGAATCAGTGCCGTAATAGAGAGCATATAATCTTCTGCTTTTTCTTTGTCTCAAGAGTGTGCCCACCAAACTATATATCCAGTTAACAGGTGGATCCATGTCACAGTAGCCAGTACATTCATACAAAAATAAAAATTAAAGTTATGCAAAGAATATCCAATAATTTTTCTGTATTTATCCAAGAGTAAAATCATGCATTCTTCCTTTGGATTTATATCAAAAATTGGAAGAAGATTAGAATTCAGATTAAAAATTCATACCTTGGATTGCTCAAAAAGTTTTCAAATTTCACTTTGGGTTTTTCACTTACCTCAATGTCAATGTGATCAAGAATCTCATGTGTTATCATCTTTTGGGCACCTGTGGTTGGATTTGAATCAAATGATGGTTCATATGGTGGTGGTGGTAGAATATGCATAGGATCCTCTTCCTCATCTTTCTTCTCACAAGACTTGAAAGTTCAAATTTCTCTTCAAATATGTCCCAAGTATTTGTGTTGCAAGGCACTATGTTATATGAGAGGGGACTGGATGGCTGGTAAAGTGATGTCTTGTATTTTAGTAGTGATTTTTATTATCTTTCCATGATGAATTTAGGCCTATTTGAATGTTTTTACACTCCTTTAAGGCTTATTTAGTTAACAACTTTAGAATCTTTACTCTTCGTCTATCTTATTGAATTTCAGGTAAAATCACCCAAATTTGAAGACTTTTTGAAGAATCTAAAAGCATGGGGTGATTCCTTATGAGAAGACGAAGCTGTCCGTAAAATTTGGGCTCAATCGGAGCCCTTTCTGGACTTCACGGCCGGTGAACCCCACGGGGTTCACCCGTGATCTTGCCGAAGGACGTAATTCAGTGCGAGCGTCACTGCCTGGTGAACCCGGCGGGGTTCACCGATGATGTCAAAGGTTTCTGAAATCTGCTGCACACTTCACTGGCAGGTGGGTTCACCTGTGATTATTTCGCAACAGATCTGTGCCGAGCACTTCACCACCTGGTGAACCCCACGGGGTTCACCCGTGAAGCTGTCGGAACAGCCCGACCTTCACTCGGTTTCTCGCTAATTTCAGGCCCGATTCAAGTCCAAATTTAGCAAATGAGGACTTTTTGGAAAGATTACTTCGAGACGAAGAGAAATAATATAAAAGCCCTAAATTTTGTGACCTAATCATCGAGGAATCTTGCGACGAAGCGGCTAGGGCGGAAGTCAACGGGGAAAAGGCAACTTTGGGGTGATTTCAGGAGATTCGAGCGTCGGAACTCAGCAATCCTTGGTTATTTCGTTCGGTTCATCGTCTCCTCCCTCTTAGAAACCTTTTCCTGTGATTTTCCTATGTTTAAAGAGAGTATTTTGAGCGATTCAATGATGGTTGTAGCGTAAACCTATTTTCAGGGCTAGGTTGAAGCCCTCTGACCATTTTTGCTTGCAACTCATGTATTAACTTTGCTATTTGGATCATATCTTAAGCATATTTCACTTGATGCACTTATTTCTTGATTTTTACTCTGGCCAAGTATTATCATGTCATAGTTGTTACGGTTCATAACGAGAGTAGGACCATAACGATTGAACCTCATTGTGAATCTTGCGAAAGCTCGACGCGAAAGTGTTTTTTCTTCGCTCGAGGGTTCATAATCTACCACGGAACCCATTGGGTTTGTCTAGAGCGGTCCACTGCGAAAGTAGGAGACATTTTGGGTAAATACTGGGGTGTACACTCGAAAGAGGGCACCTTGTACCATAGGGTAGATTCCTTATGCATATCTGTAAATCCTTGTAACTGGTATTTATTCCTTAGCGTGATTAAAATCGTCAGAGAGGTGGAAACCAAAACCCTGATATTCTCTCTTATATATTTTCCCTACCGTAGCTGTTTGATTTCTTGTTTACTATTCTGCTTAGTTTTAGTTTTCAAGTTCCAAAAACCATAATTTGTTCAGCTTAGATTCCAAGAATTAAATTTTCTGGTACTCACCTTGTTCCCTGTGGGATTCGATATCTTTTGTATTACTTCGACATTTCCATGCACTTGCGGATAGTGTCACAAAGTGCTGAGGAAGGTTTAATGGGGTATTTAAAATTTTCAAAATCATCAAAGTTTGAAGAAGGTAAATCATAATCCATGACTGGAGTCATGACTAATGATTGTTCCAACTCTACAAAATTTTCAGATTCATCATGGATTCCTTCCTCTATGTCATTTTTATCAGTGCCATAAATCATAGTTCTAAATTCCTCACTTTGTTTTCTCATAGCAGCTATAGAATTTTCAAGCATGGCTTCTAAATTGGATTCTTGAGGTTGACTAAAGTCTGATTGTGGAATAAATATTGGGTCAGTCTGAAAAAGATAGTTTTGATGGTTCTCCCAACTTTGATTATGAGTACTAGGGCATGAGTTAAAGCATGAAGGAATCCCAAATTGACATTCAGTATAATGATACCCATGATATCCACAAATATCACAAATAATATATTTCAACTTAGAATATTGCATGCTTAAATAATTAGTGTGTTGAGTAAAAGAATTTACCTTTGTTACAAGTGATTCTGATACATCCGTGTCATATTCTCTTGCCATTATCGGTGGCACATACATTAGTTAAACATTAGTTTCAATAAAATTTAGAAATACAAAATATAAAATAGGAAATACAAAATAAAACTTAAAATATCTAGTCTAGTGATTTATAAGTTCTCCTGTTCATACACCGTGTTAATCCAAAAAGAGAAAAATAAAATAAACTAATTATATAAAAAAATATGAAAAATAAACAAAATAAGAAAAACAAAACAAAAATAAAAATAAATAAATAAAATATCTAGTCTATAAATCTCACGATTAAATTGATATTGGCTGGCCTGATCCCCGGCAACGGCGCCAAAAACTTGATACGTCCGCAAGTGTACGGATTTATGAAAGTAATAAAATAAGATAGCGTTCCCAACGAGGATCTGGTGGTCAAGTACCAATTACACGGTCGATTTATAGCTAGACGAATCAAATCTATGGTTTTTTGTTTTGGAAACTTCTAAGTACAAATTAAAAGAAATAGAGGTAGTGTTTTGGGTAAAAATCAATTTAGATAAAATCAGGATTCGGGGTTTCACCACGTTGACGATTATGAATTAGATAAAAATAAACCTTTGAACAGAAAATTAAAGCGTTGAAAGGGATTTTTCCTAATGTACAGATTACCTCCTCCCGAAGTATAATCCGGTATCTATTCATATCAATGTTCTATGAAAAACCATAAAAATCCTTCAAACGAACCTGAACTACTCCCGTGATCGGATTCGTAGGTTTGAAAAGAATAGTTCTGACATTGCGATTCACTTCCCGGTCCTTCTCGCAACTTCTAAGACGTAAACTTACTTGATCAGAGTAAATTACGAAATAAATACAATTCGAATCAAATCAACACTATAAAAAATTCTTAACAAAGATAAAAATATAAATTTTAACTCATAAATCGTCAGTGGCCTATATCCCTAATCCTGAAAATAGGTTTACTCGCTCATGTTCATAACAAACAGCATGTTCATCAACGAAAATTACATGAAAAACCTCGAAAGAATACAAGAAATCGTTAGACAAGTAATTAGAAAAGCTTCCCCTCAATCTGGAGACGAAGATGAAGCGTCCAATTCTTCCTTTGAGTGACTTTCCTGATCAAGTTCCGCCCAAAAGTTGATTTTCGCTGCCGCCACCGCCTCTGTTCGTTTTCATCCATAGAAGCCCCCGAAACCCTTCCAAAATCCTTCCTTTTATAGTCTAATTAGTATAGAACCCATCTAGGAAGGTTTCTGCAAAGTTTGGTTCAATTCTATTTCAATTTGGGGTTGAATCAAGTGAAAAACCTAAGGGGGCAGAAACTTTCACGGCCCGTAATATGTTTACGACCGAGGCCAAAAATGCTTCTGTGTTTACACCCCTTTGTACACAGAAAGTTTCACGGTCCGTGATGGAATCACGGCTTCACCCGTGAAAGTTTCTATGGATTTTCATACTTAGTCGTTTTTCTGCCTGTTCGAACGCCAAAATTATGGCCGACCCAAGAATTACGGCCAAGGTCATGAAAATCAAAATCTTCACCATTTTTGCTCCAAATTTGATGTGTAAGCTCATGATCTCCTCAGAAATCATGCTATGACCTTAAAACTCACGAAATCCATCATTTTTATGCCTTTTACCAGCATTTTAATAAAACCAAGAAAAGTGAAGATTATGTGCCAAGTGAAGTAAAAATACCAAAATTAGCATAAAATCATGCAATTAAGCCTAAAATACAATATAAAATGCAAGTAAAAATGCGGTGTAAATACAACGCATCAGGCTCCATATCGTATGGCTCCGATGGAGTTAACCAAGCTTTGTAAGCAATTGGATGAATTGTTAGAAGCAAGGTTTGTTTGGCCTACGGTTTTGCCTTATGGAGCCCCAGTCCTCTTCCAAAAGAAGAAGGACGTCTCGCTAAGGTTCTATGTAGACTATAGAGCCTTGAATAAGATAACGGTGAGGGACTATTATCCTATTCTGCTTATACCCGATCTAATAGATCGACTTGTGAAACCAATGGTTTTCACAAAGCTAGACCTGAGATCAGGTTATTGGCAGGTTCATATCGCTAAGGGCGACGAAAAGAAAACCACTTGTGTGACACGATACGGGTCATTTGAGTTCCTAGTGATGTCCTTTGGACTCACAAATGCACCCGCTACATTCTGTCATCTAATGAACAAAGTGTTGGCTCTGTTCTTAGATGAATTCATAGTCATGTATCTAGATGATATCGTGACACGTCCCGCAAGTACACGATTATGTCAAAGTAATATAAAAGGTTGTCAAACCCACAAGGAATAAGGTTGAGTACCAGAAAGTCTAAGTTTCAATAGCTAAGTGATTCAAATCTGGGTTTTTGCAATCCAAAAGCGAAAACAAGAAATCAAACACAACGATGAGGAGGTTATCTATATGAGAGAGATCGGGACTTCGGTATCCACCATACTGACGAATCTATCATGCGATGAAAGTGATCTGTTACATGGGTTCATAATTTTGTATAAGGAATTTTCCCTATGTTACAGGATGCCCCCTCTCGGTGTACACCCTAGTGCTTATCCGGAATGAACTCCTACTCTCGCGGTAGATCTTTCCAGATAAACCCAATGAGTTCTATGGAAAATTATATTATCCTCGAGTGAAAACCAAGCACTCTCGTATCATGGATTCACAAGTTTTACCCAGGGGTTCCACTGCCATGACCCTCCTCTCAGTATGGATCGCGTCGGCTAAAACATGATATTATGCGGCCAAAGCAACATGACAAAATAAGTGCAACAAGGTAAAATATACTCATACGAACATCCAAATAACAAGAGTGAATTAAAATAGCACGAAAGAAATCATCAGCGGGCTTCAACCAAGTCCCGAAAAGGGTTTTACGCTACAATCAACATGAAAACATGCAAGAACCTCTCTAAAATGTCAGGAAAATTGCTACAAAACATTTTTGAGAGGAAGGAGAGGATAAACCGAACAAGATCCCCAAAAATCATGAAGATCTAACTCTCTAATCTCTAGAAATCGACCCAAAAATGTGTTATCGCCTATTCTGTTTGCCCTAGCCACTTCATCTGCCGATTTCTCGATCATTAGGCAATATTAGAGAGGGCTTTTATATTCTTTGGATTCGCCTCTCTGTTAGCTTTCCAAAACATATTTTTTTGCCCTTTTTGGATTTTTCTAGGGCCGGGAATCGAAGAAAAACCGAGTAGGTGTCGGTCTGTAAAGTCACAATTACAGGTGAACCCCGTGGGGTTCACCAGGTGATGAAGTCTACTGTACAGTTATTTCAAGTAAAAATCACCAGTGAACCCCATGGGGTTCACCTACCAGTGAAGTGTGATACGATCCACAAGTGCACGGATTTTTCGAAGTAATAAAAATATCATTTCCAACTAGGATTTGGCGGTTAAGTACCGATTACACGGTCGATCTATATCTAGACGATTCGAAGTGTGGTTTTTGTTTTGTTTGGAAACTTCTATGTACAAATAAAAGAAATAGAGATAGTTGGGTAAAAATCAAATTCAGATAAAATCAGGACTCAGGGTTTCACCACGTTGACAAATATGAATTTAATAAAAATAAATCTTTGAATAGAAAATTATAGTTTTGAAAGGTTTTTCCTAAGGTATAGATTACCTCCTCCCGAAGCGTAATCCGGTATCTAACTACACTAATTCCCTACTCTCGTGATAGTTAATGTAATCAGACCCATTAAGTTCTATGAAAAATCGTGAAGATCCTTCAAACGAATCCAAACTACTCCCGTTATTGGAATCGTAGATTTGAAAAGAATAGTTCTGACATTGCGATTCACCTCCCAGTTCTTGTCGCAACGTCTAAGACGTAAACATACTTGATCAGGGTAATTCACGTAAATAAACACAATTCCAATCAAATCAATTCTATAAAAATCATGACAAAGATTTAAGACAATAGATTTAATCCATAAATCGTTAACGGGCTACACCCCTAATCCCGAAATAAGGTTTACACGTTCATGTTTATAGAAAACATCATGTTCATCGATGAAAATCGCATGAAAACCTACGAAGATTACAAGAAATCGCTAGACAAGCAATTAGAAAAGCTTCCCCTCGATGTGGAGACGAAGATGAAGCATCCAATTCTTCCTTTGTGCGGCTTTCCTGATCGAATTCTGCCCTGGAAGTGATTTTCACCGTCGCCGCCGCCTCGTTCATTTTCGTACGTAGAAACCCCCAAAACCCTACCAAAATCCTTCCTTTTATAGTCTAATCAGCATAGAACCCATCTAAGAAGGTTTGTGGAGAGTTTGGTTCAATTCTGATTCGATTTGGAGTCGAATCCAGTGATAAACACGAATGGCGGAAATATTCACGGCCCGTAATGTGTTTACGGCTGCGGCCGTAATTCTTTCTGTACATAAGGCAATTTGTACACAAAAAGTTTCACGGACCGTGAAGGATTCACGGCTTCACCCGTGAAAGTTTCTGTGGACTTCTATACTTAGCCGTTTTTTCACCCTTCGAACGTTAAAATTACGGCCGGCCCAATAATTACGTCCAAGGCCGTGAAAGTTACGTTCTTCACTATTTTCGCTCCAAATTTGACATGCAAGCTCGTAATCTATTCGGGAATCGTGCTATGGCTTTAAAACTCGTAAAATCCATCATTTTCTAGCTATTTTACCTAGATTTTCATAAAAATCAAGAAAAGTGAAGATTCTATGCCAAGTGAAGCAAAAACATTAAAAATTGCATAAAATCATTCAATTAAGCCCAAAATATGATCTAAAATATAGACAAAAATGCGATGTAAATACAACGCATCAAAGTGCATTGTACATTTCTGTGAAAACTCCCTCTGAGAGAATTATGGGTGAACCCCGCCGGGTTCACCAGGTGGTGAAGTCTTTTGTGAACTTTCGGACATCCGGTGAAAGCACCGGTGAACCCCGCGGGGTTCACCTGACCGTATTTTTCAAAGCAGCTCAGATTGGGCCCAAATTTGACTTGCAGATTCCTTTTCTCGTAAAGAATCACCCCATGACTTTAGAATCTTCAAAAGACTTCAAAATTAGGTGATTTTACCTGAAATTCCACAAAAATGAGAAAAAGTGAAGTTTCTGAAACAATCAAGTAAATAAGTCTAAATAGAGTATAAAAACATTAAAATAAGCCTAGATTTGAGATGAAATAATACTAGAAATTACTGTTAAAATGCAAGGCATCAAATACTCCCAGACTTAAATCTTTGCTTGTCCTCAAGCAATAAAATAAAGTGAATTGCATGAATGGTATGAGAATAATCATTCAGGTTGAAAAGGTACATACAAATTAGAAAAACATCTACTAGTTATCCAACATCTAATTAGAATAAATCAAGTGATCTGGTATCTTAGAATGTTCAGCAGTTTGATCCCACAATTTCCAGAAGTCAAGGAACTCAGCCAGTAGTAAATAGAAAAACTCAATTAAGCATACACATCACTTACGCTAATCCAATTCATCCAAATCCAATTCATCTCATGTTTTTAGGTACCACTATCAATTTTTCGCAGTGCCAAGTAGAGGAATCTAAAAGTTTGTTTTCACTCTTTTTTTTTTTGCAATAACAGAATAATTGGTGTTGCTAAGGCTTTTCATCACATTACAAATGCAGTTTTCTCCTAACAAGAGAAAGGAGTCAAGGAATGAATAAGCAGACGCGTATCTTAATACGAATTTACATGCATATTACCAGCATATATTCTCTGAAAATTCTTAGAAATATTTGACCCACTAACGAACAAACTAGGGTATTCCAAATCAAAAGATTTCAAAATCATAGAGCATATGGATATGATCATAGAAAATTTCTAATCGGATGTTGCATTCAACAAATTATGATTACTTCAAACCAAACATGAATTCAGTTTCAACAATTGGGCTTAGCTATCATGGGATCAAAGTTTTACCACATCATCATAGTATAAACGTATTAAACAAGACCACATGCACGAATCAAGATCAACACATCCATAGTGTGACACAATATATCATATCAAAGCATGTCATGCAATACTACGATAAGGCATAAAAATAACAGATTCGAAAGTGCCAAAACATCATACATCGCAAACTGGGGCCAGAAGATGGCACAAGGCTTGCAAATAGTGGCATATAGGAACAATGCCAAATAAATAACATTCAGTCAAAGTAAAGTATCAAACACATAAGTCAGCAAAATAGTAAGGCAGCATGAGATATGAAACTAGAAAGGAGACAGCTCACCCACTCTAAATATTGCATAGTCCTCTATGCGAAGCCGTGTACGTGAGAGGAGTAGGTGGAGGGTCGGGAGAGAGGCTTACTTTTTCTTAGAGCATAAACCCGTGGACTTTACGCTCTTCCCCTTGCATTTGAAATCATAATGGTAGCGTTTGCTATGGCGGGGATGAAGAGTTATTGAGAGAAAAATGGCGGACGGTGGAGAGAACAGAAATGGCATGCTATCATGGGCGAACACCATAATCACGGCCTGGCCATGATTCACACTGTGCTGCAAAAAAAGCTTGGCTTTGATTCCCTATTCTCTAGAAAGTATTCCTACAATATAGAATAAATCTCAATCAGCAAAAACCTCGATGAAAACATAACAAAACACATCAAAATCCACCTATAATAGTTTTCAGCTAAAACATAACAAAAAGAAATCAACACATCACAGAAATAAACGAGCAAAAACTTGGGCTGCCTCCCAAGGAGTGCTAGTTTTAGGTTTATAGCTCAACCATAAACAGTGTTTATCAACTCACACCAGATGAATCAAAAAGGTGAGAATAACCCTTTTGTCAGTTCGGTCATCCTGATAATAGTGTTTTAGTCTCTGGCCATTCACAATAAAGCTTCCTGTATGCTCTGCCCAAATTTTGTTAGCCCCATGAGGATATACTTGTTGCACAGTGAAGGGTCCTGATCACCTTGTTCTTGACTTTCCATGAAACAATTTTAGACCAGAGTTAAAGAGCAGAACTCTATCACCTTCAAGAAATTCCTCTTTGATAATGCATTGGTTCTGCCATCGCTTAGTGTGTTCTTTGTTCAAATTGGCATTGACTATCACTTGATATGTAGAGTTGTCACCAAGGAACTCATGGTGAAGGTTGCCAGGAAGGCTCTCATACTCAATCTTCTTTTCTTCTGTCTCTCCTAAGATCATTTTATAAACAGTTTCCAACTTTGATGACTTGGACTCCAAAACTGTGTGCGAGTCCAACAATAGTGAATATTCAGTAGTGTTGTCATCAATGTCTCAGTCCTCAGCATCAAGCAAACATAATTCTAGCAGGTCGATGTCTCTCTTGTACGGTTCAATGAGCTTCACATCTCTCTCTATGATATCAACATGGCAACATGTACCTGCAAGAGAAGGTTTCTTTAGAGAGTTTGATAAATTAAATTGTACAATATTCTCAGTGATGTTTAAATCCAGTTTTCCATTTTTTATATCGACCACCGCACCAATTGTGGCAAGGAATGGTCTTCCAAGAATGATAGGTGATCTGTCTTCCTCATCAATCTCTAGCACAACAAAATCTGTCAGAATAAAATTGTTGCCTACTTTGACAGGGACATCCTCCACAATCCCAATAGCTCGGCGGATCGATCTATCAGCCAACTGTAGTGAAATGGTGGTTAACTTTAAATCTCCTAAATTTAGCTTCTTGCACAAGGACAAGGGTATCAAACTAACACTCGCCCCCAAGTCACAAAGGGCCCAGTGTAATGTTGTCTCCCCAATTTGGCAGGGTATGGAAAAACTGCCTGGGTCCTTGAGCTTTTGGGGGGGTTGGTTCTGGATAATCGCGCTGCACTCCACAGTAAGTGCAACAGTTCTTTGCTCCTCTAGCTTTCTTTTATTGGACAAGATGTTCTTCAAAAATTTGGCATATGTAGGCATCTCTGACAATTCATTGACAAAAGGCATATTAATATAAAGCTTTTTCAGAACTTCTAGAAACTTACCAAATTGTTTGTCTAGCTTAGCCTTGACTAATCTCTGTAGAAAAGGGATGGGGTTTGTAGGCAAGTGGTCCGACATAGGGTCTTTCTTCTTCAACTGACTCAGGTGCTATTGGTGCTTTCTCCATACTGGTCTCTAGTGTTTGTGGAATTTCAGGTTCCTGCACTTGCTCTTTATTTTCTAGCATCTTTGGGTCCTCAAGCTGCTTTCCACTTCTTGTTGAGATTGTTGGGAATCCCCGGGTTATAAGAAAATAAAAAACAGCGAAAGCGAGCCCGAAATGAGATTCCTAATTCAACAAGGACCGACTTACGAATAATACAAGGGATGTGATAGGGGTAGTACCTTATCAAGCAACTTTTAGCAGCGGCCGATGATGAAGACGAGCAAGGGCCCGTCCTCTGCAATCACGCACACACGGACTCCTCGAATCCTCTCCAATCTCCGCACTGGGTGCTAGCCCCGGAAGATGAGATCCATGCCTCTAGCCTTCTCAACTTGCGCCACTGCCAAGGAGAAGAAGGGATGTTGGTGACAAGGAGTGGGTAGCACTGCCACTTGTCCCAACCTTTGATGCCGAAAAACTTTTATTGTCGTCACCTCCTAGACCCTCACGCCAAGGAGCAGAGGGGAGGCGACAACTAGAGACAAGAGAAGAGTCTGGTACAAAAAAATCTCCCAGGTGGGCCTCTCTATTTATAATAGCAGAGCCAGACGCACACTGGAGATACTTCCCATGTGGGATAATGAGCATAGACGCCTACTCACAATTAAGCGTCATGGGTTCGAATCCCCGCAGACGCAATTAATTGTAAATTGCGCCCAAGCTTATTAACTAACCAAGAGAAAAATTCTCTTGTCAATTAATAATTTTATTTTATTCATGTGACTAATGTGTCAAGCTCAAACTTGCACCAAGACCCTTGTTTGACTCATTTTGACAACATAGGTCAACAGAGGTCAAATGTGGTCCATTGGAGTCAACCAGTGGTCAGACATGAACTAAAATAAAATATCATCTCCTCTATAAAAGTCTCAATGCATCAGTTCCCCAAAAGATTCGAATCACACAATGATTCGATCAGAGGCTAAACAATCAGTATGAGAACTCGAGTGTCTAGATGTGCGACCCTATAGGTTCTTCAGACGTTGGCAGTGATGACTAAATCATCACAAGCAATGAGTGGCACCTAGCAGTACATCATTGCTACCTAAGTCATCAGAATGATGTCATCATCGACATCCCCTAAAACTACGACAAAGTACAAGTGCAGCCTTGTCCTTTTGCCAACTGATGTCCAGATTGGGCAAGTTGTTGTAGTCCACAAGTGCACGGATACTCAAAATAATAAAGAAAGATATCGAACCACAGAGACCTTATTGTTAAGTACCAAATAGTTGTTTTCTCACTAGCTAAGTAAACCGAATATGATGCAAGTAAGCTATAGAAAGAATACGGAAGATAATCAGAGAGATAAATTGGGACTAGGGTTTCATCCTCCTTGATTTTAATGACTAGATATAGATGAAAGATCGCCAAACTAATTTTATCATGATAAAGACTTAATTTACTTCATAAAGGGATCATCTCACCTTCGTGCAGACAATCATGCAGGGATCAATCCTCGCTTTCGCGCAAGATCTATCCCAAAGCTAAAGATAAGTAAATCATCAATCAAAGAACTCAAGGATCACTTTTGTGCATCCGAATTCTAGGGTGATAATCTCTAGTGGAATCTCAAGGATCACTTTCGTGCATCCGAGCCTCAATACTAGTTTTACTCATGGATCTCCAACGTTCCGATCCTTGCTTTCGCACAAGATCTCCACGTTTGACAAATAGACATCGATCTATAAATTCATGTTATAATCATGACAATTATTCTACTAGAATAGATCAAGTTGGAACTAACCTAAGGAAGGGTTCATAACATGTAATTCTAGGGTTCCAAATTCTCAAGCAATTACCCGTCAGTCAACAGCGAAAATTCTAAAAACATGATTAGTAACATGGATCTATAGAGAGTCTAAGCACAAATATCACATGAGCAAAATTATCAACATAAAAATATTCTGACGATGATAAAAAATTATCTAATCATTAAAAATCAAAGGGGATTACACCCCATGTCCCAAATATGTTTAAGCTTGAATGGAATAAGAAATACAATCAACCATAGTTTCAAAGTATCAGAAATGGAAGAGAAGGAAGAAATAAATTTTACAACACGGCTGTGAAATTAAACACAGCCGTAATTTGCAAGTAACACGCTATGAATACTGCCAGCGACTCTTCTTTTGTTGATTCCTCTTTCAATCAGACTCCTCTTACTCTAAAACTTTTGATGTGTCTTCCTTATCCCCAAGCAAAGTTTCTGTGTGAAAATCGCGGCCTAAGGTGCCCTCTACGCCTCTCGGCGCAAGGCCAAACCCTAGCTGCCTCTCTGGTGATTTCTCCCTCGATACTAGATAAACTTTCTTCCTTTCACTTCCATGCGTCTTCTCCTATTAAAGACAAGTCCGGAACATCTTTCGGATCTCAATTTGGAGCTCTGAATCAAAAGATATGGTCCACGCAAGA
Organism: Costus lasius; assembly: GCA_027563935.2. Taxonomy (NCBI): domain Eukaryota; kingdom Viridiplantae; phylum Streptophyta; class Magnoliopsida; order Zingiberales; family Costaceae; genus Costus; species Costus lasius. Next base: position 30,986,572 of record CM050449.1, on the reverse strand, counting down.
ATCGGCCCGAAAAACTCGCATGTCCAGATTACAATTACGGTACCGTAGTTAAAAAAACGGCAGTGCCGTATTTTCAACTGAACTTTCTGGTCGAAAATTGCTCTAAATTATGGCCTGTGTTATTTCTTACAGCAGTGCCGCATTTTGGGCAGAAAATTACACCCGTAATATCCATTACACCTGGGGTGTATTTTTCAAACTTGCTCCGATTTGCATGAAAATTGGTGGGCGGCTTTGTTTCAACGTCTGGAATTCATTGGTGTGCTCAGATCTTCCAAAATCCATCAAAATATGGCACTTTTAACCTAAAATTCATGAAAAATAAGAAATTGGGTAGATTCCATAATATTTAATAAATAATGCTTAAAAACAAACAAAAGTTCATAAATATGACACGAAAAGATATATAAAATGACATGAAATTTACTATAAATTTTGGTGCCATCACAAGTGTGTCACACTTGTTAATCCCAATAATATGGCATGACTAAATCAGATTCTCACCTGGGTATGACCATACACTTTCAGTCATCCATATAGGGCGTCATGGACAATCAAGCTTCCCCGTAAGGAAGGGGCAAGTCCTCTATTGGCACATTGAATCTCTCATGTAGGTTATGACATACCCAATGATCACCGTTATGACTTCCCTTTTACGGCGAAGCATTAGGTTGCATCAAAGTACATCAATCACTATATAAAGATACCAATGCCCTCAAGTCTAGGACAAGTGCAACTCTGTCACTATGATATTCATCTCGTGACACTGAGATGAATCCTCACGGCGGGTCAATCCAGTATATCTCCCTTGATATACTCATATGCCTGCGTTAGCAACTCATGCTCAACCAGCGCATATACCGGTCTCAAGTGAATCATAGTTGTCCCATATCCACTATGATTCTCGACCAGGGATAAACACAGAGACTAGATAAAATCTATCTCTTAGGGACATTGTATATGCAAATGTACATATGCGCAAATGTACAAACTTGCATGACAACGACAATGCCAGGAGAACTCATCTATCAACTAGATGTGATGCACATATCCCAATGGACCATCCTGAGGTCCTAGGGCATAAACACTAACAGAGATTGCACTGCAATACTCCCTCGGATTGACCTCTGGTTGAGATGGAAGTTTCCTAAAGGTTTAGTGGATGAGCTAGCTTGCTGGGCTAACTGGGTTTCCAGCATCTTGTTATGAGCAACTAAGTCATCCATCCCTGATATAACCTATTTCAGGGTCTCATTGAGTTCTTTATTTTGATTGATCTGTGCCGCCATAAAAGTCTCAAGAAGAGACTCCAAATTTGACTGTTGTGGGGGAGTGTAGGTCCTAGCTTGGAAGTCTAGAGGTTGCCTGGAGTTTGATTGTGGAATGTTCTAGTTGTATTGGTTGAGTAGTCCAATATGAGAAATTAGAGTGATTGCGCCATCCTGGGTTGTATGTATTGGAATATGGGTTATTCAAAAGGTTAATATTTTCAACAACATTTGTCTGCTCATGAGAGTTCTGGATGAACTGACTGCTCCCCAATTGACATTCACGACTAACATGTCCTGTAATTCCACACAACTCATAAGATACAATATTAGATTCAGTAGAGTTGATTGTAAAAGAATTCATCCTCTTGGTTAAAGAATCTACCTTAGTGGTGAGTGAGGTTAAAACATCTACTTCATACTTACCTGCCGCCCTATAAGGGATACCTCTCTTAGTGTTCTATTATTGTTGTTGTTCCCTGTAGGTTGGGGTGCTTGATTATTGTCCAGATCTAGTGGGATGTGCTCCATTTGGTTTTGATCTTCTTTTAGCTGAAGTTGTTTTTGTTTTCTCCTTCTTCTGAATGTCCGCTCAATCTCAAGATCTATTTTGAAGAATTCACCTGCCCTAGAGTTTCTTTGCATATAAAGATATCGGACACACTTATGAAGTTCTAAGGCAGATGACAAGTAGAAAGTAATAAAAAATAGTAGTAAATTAAAAGAAACTAACTAAAGCTTAGTCTACCAATCCTTTGAAATACACTAATATCAACCGTTGTTCCCTAACAATGGCGCCAAAAACTTGACACGTCCCGTAAGTGCACGGTTATGTCGAAGTAATATAAAAGGTTGTCGAACCCACAGGGAACAAGGTTGAGTACCAGAAAGTCTAAGTTTCAATAGCTAAGTGATTCAAATCTGGGTTTTTGTAATCCAAAAGTGAAAATAAGAAATCAAATGCAACGACGAGGAGGTTATCTATATGAGAGAGATCAGGACTTCGATATCCACCACACTGATGAATCTATTATGCGATGAAAGTGATCTATTACATGGGTTCATAATTTTGTATAAGGAATTTTTCGTAAGTTACAAGATGCCCCCTCTCAGTGGTACATCCTGGTGCTTATTCGGAACGATCTCCTACTCTCACGGTGGATCATTCCAGATAAACCCAATGAGTTCTATGGAAAATTATATTGCCCTTGAGTGAAAACCAAGCACTCTCGTATCATGGATTCACAAGTTTTACCTAGGGGTTCCACTGCCACGACCCTCCTCTCGGTATGGATCACGTTGGCTAAAACATGATATTACGCAGCCAAAGCAACATCACGAAATAAATGCAACAAGGTAAAATATACTCATATGAACATCCAAATAACAAGATTGAATTAAAATAGAATGAAAGAAATCGTTAGCGGGCTTGAACCAAGTCCCGAAAAGGGTTTTATGCTACAATCGACATGAAAACTTACAAGAATCTCTCTAAAATATCAGGAAAATTGCTACAAAATATTTTTGAGAGGAAGGAGAGGATAAACCGAACAAGATCCCCAAAAATCATGAAGATCTGATACTCCAATCTCTCGAAATCGCCCCGAAAACGTGTTGTCGCCTGTTCCGTCCACCCTAGCCACTTCGTCCGCTGATTTCTCGATCATTAGGCAATATTAGAGAGAGCTTTTATATTCTTTGGATTCGCCTCTTTGTTAGATTTCCAAAACATTTTACTTTTTTTGGAATTTTCTAGGGCTGGGAATCGAAGAAAAACCAAGTAGATGTCGGTCTACAGAGTCACGATTGCAGTGGGGTTCACCAGGTGGTGAAGTCTACTGTATAGTTATTTCGGGTAAAAATCACCGGTGAACCCCATGGGGTTCACCTACCAGTGAAGTGCACTGTACGTTTCTATGAAAACTCTCTCTAAGAGAATCATGGGTGAACCCTGCCGGGTTCACCAGGTGGTGAAGTCTTCTGTGAATTTTCGGACATCCGGTGAAAGCACCGGTGAACCCCGCGGTGTTCACCTGGCCATATTTTTCAAAGTAGCTTAGATTGGGCCCAAATTTGACTTGCAGATTCCTTTTCTCGTAAGGAATCACCCCATGACTTTAGAATCTACAAAAGACTTCGAAATTGGGTGATTTTACCTGAAATTTCACAAAAATGAGAAAAAATGAAGATTCTGAAATAATCAAGTAAATAAGTCTAAATAGAGTATAAAAACATTAAAATAAGCCTAGATTTGTGATGAAATAATACTAGAAATTACTGTTAAAATGCAAGGCATCATATCGTCATCTACTCCTCAAGCGTTGAGGAACACGTTGCCCATCTAAGGATGGTGTTACAGACCTTGAGGGAAAACCAACTCTATTTGAAGTTAGAGAAATGCTCATTTGTGATGGAAGAGATAATATTTCTTGGACACATGGTGGGCCACGGACAAGTGCGCATAGACCAGGTGAAGGTCCAAGCCATTGCGGAATGGTGCGCTCCTTCAAACCAAACTGAGTTATAGAGTTTTCTCGGAGTGGTGAACTTCTTTCACAAGTTCATCACCGGTTGTTCAAGAATAGCCACACCCCACAGTAATTTGCTAAAGAAGAACTCGAAATGGGAGTGACATCAAATTTAACCCCATCTATCTCGCTACTTCTTACTTGAGGCTCCTTAAATTCTTCATCCTTCTTCTCACAAGTCTCCAAAAGTTCAAATTTTTCTTCAAATATGTCCCAAGTATTTATGTTGCAAAGCACTATATTATGTGAGAGGGGACTGGATGGCTAGTAAAGTACTAAGGAAGGGTTAATGATGTATTTAGAATTTTTAAAATCATAAAAATTTGAAAAAGGTAAATCATAATCCGTGAATAGAGTCACAACCAATGATTGTTCCAACTCTATAAAATTCTTAAACTCATCCTGGATTCCTTCCTTTGTCATTTTTATCATGCCATAAATTATACTATGAAGTTCCTCACTTTGTTTGTTCATAGCAACTATAAAGTTTTCAAGCATGTTCTAAGTTGGATTCTTGAGGTTGACTAAAGTTTGATTGTGGAATAAAAGCTGGGTCATTCTAATAAAGTAAGTTTTGATAGTTCTCCCAACTTGGATTGTAGGTGCTAGGGCATGAGTTAAAGGATGTAGGAATCCCTAATTGACATTCAGTACAATGATGCCCATGCTATCCACAAATATCGCAAGTAATAAAATTCAACATAAAGGTTGCATGCTTAAATAATCAATTTGTTGATCTGAGGAGCCTACCTTTGTTGTAAGTGATTGCAATACATCTGTGTCATATTCTCTTATTGTTATCAGTGGTACACACCTCTCGTTTGACCATGGACATTGGTTAAATATCATATTTTTAATTTATGCAAAAAAATTCAGAAATACAAAATGTAAAATAGGAAATGAAAAATAAGGCTTGAAATATATAGTCTAGTGATTTCTGAGTTCTCCTGTTCATATATCGTGTTAAGCCAGAAAGAGAAAAATAACAGAATCTAACTATAAAGAAAAACTAAAGCAAAGCAAAAAATTAAAAAAAAAATCTAGTCTATAAATATCACGATTAAATCGATATTGGTTGCCTAATCCCCGGCAATGGCACAAGAAACTTGATGCAATCGCAAGTGCATGACTTTATTAAAGTAATAAAATAAGACATCATTCCCACCGAGGATCTGGCAGTCAAATACCGATTACGTGATTTATCTATAGCTAGATGATTCAAGCATGATTTTTGTTTGGAAACTCCTAGTTCGAAGAAACAAAAGCGAGCGTTTTAGGATAAAAATCAATATGGAGAAGTCAGGACTCGGGGATTCACCACACTGATAAATATGAATTTAGTAAAAAAATAAAATAAAATCTTTGAACAAAAAATTAAAGTGTTGAAAGGGATTTATCCTAATGTACATATTACCTACTTCCGAAATGTAATCCGGTACCTAACCACAACAACTCCCTACTCTCGTGATAGTTATTGTAATTAAGCCCCTTAAGTTCTATGAAAAATCATGAAAATCCTTCAAACAAATCTAAACTACTCTCGTGATTGGATTAGTAAGTTTGACAAGAATAGTTCCAACGTCACGATTTACCTCCCGGTCCTTCTCGTGATGTCTAACACGTAAAATTACTTGATTAGAGTAAAATACAAAATAGAACACAATTCAAATCAAATTAACTCAATAAAATTCATGATAAAAATTTAAACAATAAGTTTAATCCATAAAACATAAATGGGTTATACCCCTAAGCCCGAAAAAGAGTTTAAACAGTCATGTTCTTTGAATACAACATGTAATATGATGAATTCAATATGAAAACTGAATAAAACTATAAGGAGACGCTAGGAAAGTAATGATAACCTTCTCTTCGATTAGGAGATGAAGATTGAGCAACAAAATTTATCCTTTGCGTGATCTTCCTTTCAAAAATTCGCCCAGCCGCCTGTTTCTACCCTAGATACTGCCTCTATCTATTCTCATCCAAAGAAGCCTCTAATCTCTTCCAAAATCTTTCCTTTTATAGTTTAATCAGTGTATGACCCATCTAAGAAGGCTTCTGCAAAGCTTGGTTGAGTTCTAACTCAATTCGAGGCCGAATCAAGTGAAAAATCGAGTTGGGCGAAAAAACTCACGACCCTTGAAGCGTTCAAGGCCATGGGTGTGAATATTTCTGTTTCTGCACAGTAATGTATTCACAGCCCGTGAATGACTCACGGCCACGGGTGTGAAAATTGCGTTTGACCTCCATTTTGCCTCAAATTTGACGTATGACCTCATCTTTTCATCACAAATCATGCCATGGCCTCAAAACTCATAAAATCCATCATTTTTGGGTGATTTTACCTATGTTTTCATGAAAACTAAGAAAAGGGAAGATTCTATATCATAGGAGATAAAAATACTAAAAATTGGTATAAAATCATACAATTAAGCACAAATTATCACATAAATTGGTATAAAATACCTGCGCGACCCTATTTTCAGGCATCTGGCCTTATTTTTTAAAAAATTTTATTACCCTAATTGTGGGCATGACAACTACCAACATAGCTTTGGGCAACAATCTCAAAAGTTCCACTCCAAAAACAAGCCATCTAACAAGAAAATAAGTCACATCTTTTTTGTGCTTAATAATTTAACTATTCTTATATTTATGTTAGTATACATTGAATAGATAATTATTATTATATTTATTTATTTTTAAATTTTCTCATACTTCAAATATTATAGTTAGGCAAACTCTCACATCGTGTTTCCTATAAGGGAAAAGAGGTTGGAAAAAAAGAAAAAATAATTTTTCCTTATTTCCTTGGAGGGAAAAGAAGAGGGAAAAAACTCTCATTTTCATTCGGTTTGGCTTCCACCCAAATCGAGCAAAAAACACAAGAGAAGAAAAAACACTCATCACCCGCATGCCCTCTGCCTACTCGCTCACACTGCTCACCCTCATCGTCCCGCTCACCGTTGTCGTCCCACTTTCTCTCGCCGTCCCACTAGCCCTCACTATCTCGCTCGCACTCGCCGCCGTCGCCCTTTGCCCACTCCCCCATGCATCTTGCCCTCACCATCTCGCTCACCCTCACTGTTGTCACCCTTTCGCACTCACCCTCACCCTCGCCCTTGCTGTCATCACCCTCAGCTTGCTCGCCATCGCCGCCTCCGTGTTGCTATGGGAGAACAATTTTTTGATCAGATAAGTTTCAGGTGATCAAATTTTGTTTTCTTATTTTTTTTTATCCCCTGTTCTAATGCCTTTCCGTCTTGTTTTTCTTCCCTGCAAGAAATCAAAGCCTTAGTATATTACGTTCATGTAATATAATCAATAATCTTTTCAAGTATTTTGATAATACTAGTAATAATGATAGCACAGTTTCTATGCTAAAACATTTAATGAACCATTTATTTATAAGTTGTGTTCAAGATTATAAGAGATATAAAATGCACATGTAAGATAAATTAATAAATTCATATGGATTATTTTTTTATAGAAATCAAAATTTGATATTTAAAAAATTATAATGGTCATGATAAATTGTATAAAAAGTTTAACCTTCATGCAAAGAGCCAAAGACCGATGAAAATTCGCTTGTGATAAATTGACCACATATTTTAACTTTAAAGATCTTTTAGGCTACATGTCTTTGAAAAGAAAAGATGACGAAAAAGAAAAAAAAATCATTACCTCATTTATTGCATGGAAACAAAAGAAGAGAAAAGAAAAGTTAGGGGAAAATTCTCCTGTTTCCCACATTTTGTTTTCTTCCATTGTGTAGAAACCATTTAGCAAATGTTTTTTCCTTTCCTATTTTTTTTATTTAATTCTTTTTTCCAATCAAGGATTTTTTTGATGAAAAGTATGTTTATCATATTTTTATAGTGAACATATTGAAGAAAAAGATTTGGAGAAAGTAAAATTATTCTGTAGTGTATTTTAGTTTTATTAATGATGCTACCATTAGAATAGGTAATAGTTATAATAATTAGATGTTAGACTTAATAATATTATGAACAATATTATCTATGTAGTAAGTAATAATTAAATATTATTTTCATATACTCAATATATCTACTATATTGTAGACAAATTGATTAATGCAATGTTGTCTTTTTAGGATTTTCCATCTTCTCCTCTCTCTCTCTTTCTCTTTCTCTTTCCCTTTACTCTGACATAGTATTAGAAGAGTTTTCTAAACCCTAACCACCTCTTAATATAATATCTAAGAGGTATTGTAAAACCTAGCCACCTCTTACATGGCATCAGAGCTACATTCCCTCTTGCTTCTCGACATGCTATCGCACCATCTTCACATCCTGTTCTAAGTCATTGACTTCTATTATGCTACACCACTGCTCACTTCTTTTCACCATCATGAATTTCCCTTCCAATTGCCTCACTTCACTATTCCCCTTCCACCATGCCAATTGTTAGGCCTTGGGATGGTGATCCCAATCAATCACCCCTATACTAGGGAAATTGACTAATTGGATCAAATGGGTGCACCCTTGATCTATAAGGACTTGGGTAAGAGGATTCATTCTAAATTAATCCAAACTCTCGATTAAATCAACCCAAAGGGATAATTAGGGATTTGATTTAATTAATAAACATAAATGAAAGTTTTAGAGCTCATGTTGACTAGTCAAAATTGACCTAAGCTCAAACTAGCTTAAATGGCTCGATTGCAAGCAACTAGGGTCGAGCGCAACCCATAGATACCCAACACATGGAGCTAGTGGAAACACGGTGCATTGTACAGTCGTATACCACAGCAACACACGAGCATGCAACACTGTGCGGTGGATGCAGAATGGGGGGAGCATTTAACGATCAACAAGGGCGTTGTCTTCTCTTGATGCATGGACACACGTGGGGATGGGAGCAAATCTAACGGGATCTCATGCATGTGTAGCAATTAGGCAAGTGCAGCTTCTAGGGCACGTTGTCGGCACGGGTGAACATGCATGAGTTAGCAAGGGTAGCAAGAGTACATTTTCTATGAATCCACGGATTCATAGAATTTTAAGAAACCGTATATAGCACCGTTGGATGGTGAAAGTGATAATCTCAAAACCTCGTTTGTGTGCAACTCACGTCCCCTGCACAACATGGTGTCGTGTGTGTATATCACAAAGGAAAATGAACGGTATGGATCAGCGGATTCATAAAAAATTATGAACATGCGGATTCATAAAATTTTTTTCCGGGTAGCAATGACTCCGAGCGCGCCACTTGGTAGGCGGCAGCGTTGTCTCCCATCAACAAATCCGACCTGCGTATGAGTAGATGCTACGGGGCATCTAGATCCTATGGTGAGATTAGACATGGTCTCCAACCACGATTTGCTGTAGGGGCAGTGTTCCAATTGGCATGAGGGTTAGCTGGGACATCAGTCCAAGTGGCAGCCTCTACTGATGCGGCTGTGGCCAGGCGAGCGCTGCATGTACCCCATCGTCTAGGTGAAGCGAGGTGGCAAACATGAGTTTGTCCACATGTCAGGTGAGGTATCAAACGGAAAGACAGAGGGACACAATATAAACACGAATCTATTGGACAAATGCTCACGCATTTATGTGTACCTAACTTCCTTCCCATGATTTTGGCTCTCTCATGTTCCCTAACAACACGAAGGTGATTTCTAGTGATCACCGGCAGCGAGCTCTCTCAGGCACTCCAGTGGTGTATGATGGGTGGTTTAGAGCGCTGCCATTTCTCTCTCTTTTGATCCGTTGTGTTATGGTGGAGCCGATGTGTTAGAGTCCTATTGAGGTAAACTCTCTCTCAATCTTGAGTTTTCGGTAGTCATGAGTTTTCCATTATTCGGCTTTCTTACGCTCATGTTCCAATTTGTGTGCGTGTGGTTGCCTATGTGCAATGCTCGTGTAGTGCTTGGTTGTATGTAAGGTTGAGGTTGTATATAAGGTTGAGACAAGGGTGTCCTTGTTTCTGGCTAAAGCTTCTCGAGCGTTGTGTATGTGAGTGTTTGTTTATCCTTTGCACGGGCTTTGCTGATTGTTGAGTCCTACATGACTCCCTCTTTTATGCTTCGGCCCCGTACTTGTAGAAAGAAAAATTTACAGCCATTTTTTTCTGAGCGTGACAACAATCCTCTCCCTCAACGTCACCCAATGCATCAATCATGCCTCTTTCATCGATGAGTCTCCATCACCCCATCAAACCATAGCTACCACCTCTCTATCATCTCCTCACAAAACCCTAGTTATTGCCATCACCATGTCCGATGGAATCACCATGGTTTGATTTTCCCTACACCACTTTCCCTAAACACGTCATTGTTTTCCCCCACGCATTGTTTCCACTCACTACCATCCAACCCCCACCCTCTTGCTCACTCTACTACCATTGCTCACCTATTGCAGAAGTTTATCTCTAGATCCCAGAGTCCACGTACAGTTTCCTCATCCCACCTCATTGCATCACCATTTCCCTATCATTGCTATCCAACGCCCTTGTTGCTACACCCAAATCACTCCATGCTGCCACAAGCCTTAACGATCCTACCTCCACCACCTGCCAATAATTCGACACCCTATTGTCGTTGCTATCACCACCTGCTACCCCATTGCCGCTCGGTTTCCTCACTCTGACTGAGTTGCTCCTGTTGAAGCTAGAGCTTGACACTTGTTAGGAGTCTAATTACCAAATTGAAGGAGTGAACTAGTTCACTCACACCCTCAGATCGGTTCAGCGACTATTCAGCCTAATCTAGTGTTTTGCCTAGCTGGCCAGGGTCTAGTTTCCTGCTTGATTTTTATTGAACCCATTTCAACAGTAGATCTTACTCGATCAGAAATCATTCTCGATAATTCAATATTCATTTCCTAGAAAATCAGATCCAAGCTTTCATCGTCCATCAGACCTTAGTCTCTCATTTGATCTATTTTTGGCATAAGCATTTATTTTAGCAATATTGCTTCGAAGATGACATCTCTAGGTGATATAATTAGTAATAGTTACAATTAGATGCTAGACTTTATAATAGTTAGACTAGGTAATATTAGGACTAATATTATTTATATGTAGCAAGTAATGATTAAATATTATTTTTCATGTACTTAATACCTCTCTAAAGATAGAGGTATGTTCTACCATGTAACAGATAGGTTGATTAATACAATGTAACCCTATTAGGGTTTCCCATCCTCTCTTCTTAGTATCTCTTTTCATCTACTCTAACATAGAGTTAGAGGAGTTTTTTAAACCCTAGCCACTTCTTAACATAGTATTAGAGAGGTTTACCCTAGCCATCTCTAATAGCTATACTTAGTTATCTAGTGTTTATTGTACTAATTCTTGTTTAATCATAGATCATTTAATTCAAGTTGGAGAAATTTCTTCTTCATATAAAAGTGATAAAAACACTTTTAAAATATATTTATAAATGAAATAAAATGAATCAGATATTGAAAAACATTATCTCCTTTATCCTATTTACTTGTTATATAGATCCTAGAATTAAATTAGATATTGTAAATATTTTACTCTATGAATATTATAAAAATATAAAAATTGATGGAGTTATGAGAAAAAAGATAAGATATTTTTTATTACTAAATGAAATGTATAGTATTTATAATTTAAGATATGAAAATTGACTTCCTCCACCACCTTCTTCTATAGTTACTTTATTTATCAATAATAGAAATATTAATAATAGAATACATTTTATTTTAAATAAAAATCTTTTAAAAAGGAGATTTTCCACCATTTTTAAAAAATTCAATACTTTATTTAAAAGTAATCACACTTGCTTATCTACTGAATAACAAATTGAATATATACAAATATTTACGCTTTAGATTATAAGAAACCTGATTACAAACTCTTTAGCATTAGAGTGTTTTGTTAATGTAGGGGCAAAGTGTTGAATAAAAATAAAGCCAAGTGAATGAAGGAAGTATCAAAATCTATATTTATCTAAAAGACTATTTCGTTGATAAGTGTTAGGCCCTGGAAAACCCGGTTCAGCCCAGAAGGAGTTGGACTGGGCCACGGCCCAAACCCACGCTGCAAAGAGTCAGAAGAGAAGCCCAATTCATGGGGTCAACGCCAAAATCGGATGGAGATTTTGGCTTCTTGCAGCCGCGTCTTCGACAGCTTCGGCAGAAGCTTCGGGTGAAGGCGCAGATGGCGGCGTGCTGCGATAGCGGACGCGCGAAGCTCTCGGATGAGGGTGGCGACCGAGCTCAAGGCGTCAACGAAGCTTGCGGCGTGGCGACAAGGTCTTCGGCGGAATACCCGGACGCGGACGAAGGTGCGGACGAGCGAAGGTTTCAGGGAGCCGAGCTCTTCCCTATAAGAAGAGAGATCGGCAACGGGAGAGAGGAGGGGGGGGGGGGGGAGTGCGCGACGGAGAGCGACTCCACCAGGTGAGCGGGTACGCCACCACCGGCGACGGCGAGGTGCGCCGTCGCCCCGTCCAAGCCCACAGACGGAACAAGGAGAGTCTGTGAGCTTGAGGGAGCCGGCGACGACGAGCGTCGAGGCGAGAGAAAGGTGAACGAGAGATTGTAACCGGCGATGACCGGCGAGGGAGGGAGAGGGCACCGGTGACGGTGGTCGTCGGCGTTGAGAGAGGAGGCTTGTAACGTTTTCCGGGAATAAACGAAGCTTTCTCCACTCCGATATCCTCTTCCCCTATTTCAGCAGTTTCGGCGACAATCGGTTTTTCCTCAGAATCTCCAGCACTCTGCACAAATCACTGACATGATCCGAAGTAGTCCGAGAGTACACCAAGATATCATCTATGAAAACCACCACACATGAATCAAGTAATTCATGAAATACCCTGTTCATCAAATCCATGAAGACAGCAGGTGCATTCGTCAGTCCAAAAGGCATAACTAGAAATTCGAAATGCCCATACCTGGTCCTGAAAGCAGTCTTAAATATATCCTCATCCTTGACCCTAAGCTGGTAATACCCTAATCTCAGATCGATCTTAGAGAACACTGTAGCTCCCTGTAATTGATCAAATAGATCATCAATTCTGGGGAGAGGATACTTATTCTTGATAGTCACTTGGTTCAGTTGCCGGTAGTCTATACACATCCTCAGGGTTCCATCCTTCTTCTTTACGAATAGCACTGGTGCTCCCCAGGGAGAAGCACTATGCCGGATGTAACCTTTTTCCAGCAAATCCTCCAGTTGTTTCTTAAGTTCGGCCAACTCTGATGTAGCCATGCGGTAAGGAGCTCTGGAGATAGGTGCAGTACCTGGCACCAACTCAATGCCAAACTCTACCTCTCGTATTGGTGGCAAGCCTGAAAATTCTTCAGAGAACACATCAGGAAACTCTTTCACCACCGCCATCTGAGTCAAATCAGGAGTAGAATCATCCTGCACCTTAACATGCGCAAGATAACCCTTACACCCACTAGCAAGTAACTTCCTGGCCTGCAGGAAAGATATCACATGCGGTCCTTGGTCTGACACTAGACCTCTCACAAAAAGCCGATTCCCATCTAGCAGATTCAAGGTGATTACTTTCTCAAAGCAATCCACAGTGGCATGATGGGAAGATAACCAATCCATACCTAGGATGACATCATAGTCTTGCATGTCTAAGAGGATTAGATCTACAAGAAACTCATAACCCTCTACATGCACTACACAATCAGCACAAACAGTGTCTGTAGATAATGACTTTCCTAAGGGAGTACTCACAGACACAACATAATCCATCACCTTAGATATTACAGGTAAACATGCAGCAAATCTAACAGATACAAAAGATAAATTTGCACCAGGGTCAAATAAGATGCGAGCTAACTGATCAAATACAAATAAGGTACCTTCCACGACGGATCGGGAAGCTCGTGTATCCTTTTTAGCCACGGCATAAACTCGGGTCTGGACTGTAGGCTTATCTGTGCCTCTATGCTGCATCTCAGGCTCTTTGCAGTCCTTGACCATGTGCCCAGGTTTCTTACACCTGAAGCATACACCATTCTTCTTATAACAGTCTTTCATTAGATGTCCCTTGAGCCCACAATAATGACAATTCCGATCTTCTGTGATACTGTTCTTTACATCCCTGGCATCCCTGGACTGCTGCGGTGCCTTGTGAGAGTAAGGCTTATACCTGCTCTTCTTGTAGTCCTTATGCTTAGGGTACCTCTTACCCTTGCCGCCATCACCATGCTGAGGAGCCGCCGCCTCAACTGCAGGAATCACAGTCACGGTCCTCTTAGATATGTACCTCTCGATGGTGCGTGCTCGCCCAACAGTCTCACTATATGTCTCCAAGTGCTGAGCACCAACCTGCTCTCGAATATCCCATCTGAGACCTCTGAGAAACTTGGTAGCCCTCCTCTTTTCAGTGTTTATCAGGTGAGGGGCATACTTTCCCAACTTGGTGAACCGTAACTCATACTGGTCCACAGTCATATCCCCCTGCTCCAGGTGAATAAATTCCACCTCTCGGTCCTCCACCAAGCTATCGGGGAAGTACTTCTCATTAAATTGAGACAAGAAATAGGTCCAATTTACTGTTTCATGTCTTTCTTCAGCAAGCCTCACCACGCCCTTCCACCACTCATCTGCGTCACCACGCATCATATAGGTGGCTAGACACAGCTTGTCCTCATCTGAGCAACGCATGACTTGAAAAATCTTGTCCAAAACCAACTGCCAGTTCTCTGCCGTACTTGATTCTGAGCCCCCATAAAAAGAGCTAGGACCCAGTTTCTGGAATTCACTCACAAGCGAGGCATAGCGCCTGTGAACGTCCTCCTGAGAGTCAGTCCCCACCCCTCGAGTAGTAGTCTGGGATCTCTCCTGAGTCAATTGCTGCAAGAGCTGCTGTTGCGCTTCTTGATGCTGAGTCTGTTGCTGCTGCAGCATCTGAGCTTGCCTCTCTATCATGGCACCCTGTTGCTGTACCATGCCTGTCAGAGTCGCAATGGCTCTCGTGAGATCTGAGGTCTGCTCACCCTCGCTGCTAGCATTTCCTCTGGATCGCACCATCTTAAATTCCTACACACACATACCATAGTAAGGAAAACAAACATAAACCTATCAGGTGTCTAACAATACACAAACATGTTTTCCCCCGAACTAAGTTTTAGCTAGCCAACTCCTCTGATACCATTCTGTCACATCCCGTTATCTTAACCCCAAACAAGCAACACAAGTCATAGAGAAACAGGATGTTATCATACAAGATCGATTCACATGCTAGGTAAAACCAAGTTCAAGAAAACACGATCTGAAAATTTTAGAGAAATCCATACAAAAATCTCCACGAATCATAATTTCACAAATGTACCTGCCACCACGCAATACTTGCACTAGACATATGCAAGTCAACAGTTATATCAAAACCACATAAAATCCGTAAAATCCATAAATCACATAAAGGTACCTGCCACCAGGCAATACTTGCACTAGACATATGCAAGTTCACATTTATATCAAATCCGATTGCAAAAATACCAATCGACTCAAAATGAGAACCAAAGTCACATTATCGATTTTATAAGTTCATAACTAACATCAATGATACCAAACACCGAAACCAGGCCAAAGCCCGCGGTGACACAAAAATCAAGATCTTAAAACTGCCACAACCGGCAACACAAGTTCACATAGTTCACATAGTTCGCATAGTTCGGCCACAACCGGCCCCAGATAATTAAGCACAAAAGTCTTATCACAACATCCATATAAAATGCTAACTGGTACTGCGCCCCTGCTCTACACCTGAAAATATTGAGGGGTGAGCTACACAGCCCAGTGAGTGGATAGTCTCAATCGACCATCCATAGCATACAATCAAAGATACATGCAGATTATTTTAAAAACATTTAGCAGAACATCATGTTAACATATAACAAAAACAAAGAACAGAACTCAAAAAAAATAATTAGATGTACAGACATCACACACTTGTCACCACAGAGTAACCAAGGTTCTAGAGTCATACTCTAAACCAACTAAACACACCAACCACTTAATTGACCTAGTTGTCCAGCATAATCAATAGTGACCATTATGGTCCAACCCGGCTTTGGCCTAAGCACTGGGAGAAGCCTGCAAATCACATGCAACACAAACATGGACAGTGTGTAGACTCAAGAGGTAATCCCCACCCGGTCAAGATGTGATACCTTGATCTACACCACCCCATAACACAAAAATCTAAGCGTCTAAGAGTGATGATATCAAGAGGTGGCCCCTGTCCGACCAAGACATGGCACTTTGCATCACACTCGTTCTCCCAAAGGGTTCCTTAACTGGACAACCACTAGACACATCTTATATCTTATTTCATAAAAGTGGACTCCTAAGCGTAGACCAGACTCTAGGATAGTCATTTTCATCACAAGAATCACATTAGGCAGGCTGAACATCAACCCCCTCACATATCACAATATACAGGGCTGAAATCTCAAACCCTTAACATATCACATATAGACTATCCCCTTTGAGTACACGGTTACACTTAGCCTTAGTCCTATCCATCCCATAACACATAACATTCGAAACACATATAACCACATAATATTTTATAGAGTCCTTAGGTTTCATGCTGATCAGTTCAGTATAATCATGCTAAGTTATCACCCAAGTTTCTCAACCAAAGATACATAGCCATAATTATAGAACATGCTACCAACATAGAGAAACAATCATGGATTCTATAACATTATTAGCATTTATCAAGCATCCATAAAATCGACATAAAAATCAAAATTCATATTCTTACAATCTACTTCACAAGACATCACATGTAGCCCACGGTATCTAGCATATTGTCTACTTAAAATTTAAAACCCTATTTAACAAGAATGTCATGCTCAAAATCACTGATTTAAAGCTTCCTAAATTCCCTATAAAAATATCTTAAATTCGGTTTTCATGAAGAATTATCTTAATTTCGGTTTCCATGAATAAACATCTTGAATTCGGTTATAAACATCTTAAATTCGGTTTTCATGATAAGTACACCTTGCAAAATTTCGGTTTTAAACATGGTAATTTTTCAAGCAATCAAATTTATTACTTAGCACAACCACATTGATAGAATTCGAATAAGACACCCCACTCACCTCAACCGTGAACACCAAGATGAAAAATCTCTCTTACAAACTCGTCTAAGGCCTTGAAAGACGCCACCAATGGAAGAAGAAACGCCACCAATCACCCAAGAACGCCGGCCAAGGGAGAAGAAAGAAAGGAAATTTCGCCCAAGCCTTCAAGAAAATCGCCAACTTCTAAATTTCGCCCAAGCCTTCAAGAAAATCGCCAACTTCTTTGCCCTAGCCGTCCACCTCTTAGATTTTAGATTTTTAACTTTTAAACCCGCTAACCAATTAATCCAAATAGGGTTTAACCCACTAACTAATTAATTTAACCATTAACTAACAATTAACCATTCACTTAAACGAAAATCCAATAAGGATTTAATTAATATCCAATAAGGTCTAATTAATTAACCAATAAGCTCTAATTAATTAACTTAAAATTAACAACCAATAAGCTCTAATTAATTAACTTAAAATTAACAACCAATAAGCTCTAATTAATTAACTTAAAATTAACAACCAATAATTTTATTTAAATCAGAATAAAATATCACAGCCAATGATTTTATTTAAATCAAAAATAGTACTTACCAGGACTTAAGATCCTTGGATCTTACAGTCTACGCTCCGGTGTTCCGCCAGACGGCCCTAAGACAACGGATAAGCGCTGATTTTAGGCCGATCCGACCGGGGTGTGACACAGGTATTAGAGGCAGAGATTCAGCCATGATGGTGAATCAGGGAGATCCAAGATGGAGCAGACACAGGTGCTCAGCAGGAACAATTCCAGCGTGCTATGATGTAGACTGGGGCACGAGGGGTTGGGCAGCACGTTATATGATGTGAACCCAGTCGTGCCAAGTCAGGCGGAGTGCTGAAGATTCAGTGCGCTAGTACGTGAACTCAGTTCTTGCAGGTTGAGCGGAACATCTATGTGGATGATGCGTTACTGACGTGACCCTAATAGCACTGAGTTGGGCGGAGCACTATGATATGTTATGACGAGAGGTCTACGAGATCACTTTCCGGAGCAGGAGGCTCCGATGCCATCACTGAGAGGGTGATGAAGAAGGGTCAGCAGGAACCTTTCCAGAGCAGGAGAGTTTGATGCCGTTACCAGGAGGGTAACGAAGAGAGGTATGTGAGACCTCTTCCCGGAGCAGCGAGCTCCGATGATGACGTAAGGAGGACATCTGACGAACATCGAGGACGATGTTCAAATTAGGTGGGGGAGAATTGTTAGGCCCTGGAAAACCCGATTCAGCCCAGGAGTAGTTGGACTGGGCCACGGCCCAAACCCACGCTGCAAAGAGTCGGAAGAGAAGCCCAAATCGTGGGGTCAACGCCAAAATCGGATGGAGATTTTGGCTTCTTGCAGCCGCGTCTTCGACAGCTTCGGCGGAAGCTTCGGGTGAAGGCGCAGATGGCGGCGTGCTGCGATAGCGGACGCGCGAAGCTCTCGGATGAGGGTGGCGACCGAGCTCAAGGCATCAATGAAGCTTGCGGCACGGCGACAAGGTCTTCGGCGGAAGACCCAGACGCGGACGAGCGAAGGTTTCGAGGAGCCGAGCTCTTCCCTATAAGAAGAGAGATCGGCAGCGGGAGAGAGGAGGGGGGAGTGCGCGACGGAGAGCGACTCCACCAGGTGAGCGGGTACGCCACCACCGGCGACGGCGAGGTGCGCCGTCGCCCCGTCCAAGCCCACAGACAGAACAAGGAGAGTCTGTGAGCTTGATGGAGCCGGCGACGACGAGCGTCGAGGCGAGAGAAAGGTGAACGAGAGATTGTAACCGGCGATGACCGGCAAGGGAGGGAGAGGGGCACCGGCGACGGTGGTCGTCGGCGTTGAGAGAGGAGGCTTGTAACGTTTTCCGGGAATAAATGAAGCTTTCTCCACTCCGATATCCTCTTCCCCTGTTTCAGCGGTTTCGGCGACAGCTCCCACCAGCAGGCGGCTGCTAGGGTTCCGGCGGCGGGCGGCTGCCGGACAATGACGAGAGGCAGAGGGCTGAGCGCAGGCGATGCGTTCCCCTTCCCGGCTGAGCGCGGCGGCGCTCCACAATCACAGTGACGCAGGCAGCGTCTGAGTGAAGACGAAGAAGAGAAGACGCCAGTCAAAATCGGAAGCGTCGATCGCGATTTCGAACGAAATCGTTTTAATTCGGCAGACGTCAGTGGACGTCAGCAGGGGAATTTCGGCACGGCGAGATTTCGATCGGAGGGCTAACGTCATGCCTACGTCAGCATGAGCATGATTTTGACCAGCGGGTCAAAATTGGAAGAGGGGATTGATTTAGGATTTTCTGGACTTCCGTGATTTGGGGAAAGAAATTGGCCGGAAACCCTAGGGAGTCTACGCTCCGGTGTTCCGCCGGACGGCCCTAAGACAACGGATAAGCGCTGATTTTAGGCCGATCCGACCAGGGCGTGACAATAAGAATGGTTAAAAAACCTTAAGATGTGCTAGCAGCAATGATAACACATGAACAAACATTCATAGGTGACAAAGGAGTTTGTTTTAAAAATACAATCCGTGAGTAAAATATGATGGAAATACATAAGTAGCTTCCATGGGTGATACAGTCCCTATAAGAATGTGTGATACAATCGTTTCCCAGTGTACAAAAAATAGAGGAACAACTACGATCACGGTGTGATTTAATCGTTTCCCAGTGATCGTGGTTGTCCCTGGCCGATCTTTTTTAGGTTTGTTTTCTTTTTCTTTAGCTGCTTCACATTGCAGTGCATCTGATGAGCTTCTTTCTACATGATACAGTGCAATTTATTCTAGTACTATTTGCATAAATGTAACATTTTGTCTCCCGCAGAAAGCTTGAATGAGTTATGAACATCTTGTTAAATATTAAACTTGTGATTTAATCTTCCGAAGCATCACACGCTTTGGAAGACTAAACACCGCCTCTTGGAATGCCTCAAATTGAAGAAGTGATTTAATGCCTGGTAAAGCAACGCCTCGGTTGAAGCTATTATCATCTAGATTCCTGTATTAGGATTTATTATTAGAAGTTTAAGAGTTGATTAACAACTCTATATAAGATCTGTAATATTTTTTACTTATTAGAACGTAAGTTACAGAAACAATTGTGTGCTTCAAATTCTAAAACTTGTGTTTCTCCTACGGCTCCCGCATTGCCCCCTTTCTAACACATCTTTCCATAAGTGACAAGGAAATGTTAATGAAGAACATAAGTGACAAGGAGAGCCACAAGCATCAGAAGATAAGCAATGCCTTGATCGATGGCCTTGCCGTCCATCTTCCTGGCCGGCGCACTTGCTGCGGCTTCCCCCTGCGCCACTGCCGTCATCATCATCGTCCCCGACAAGAAGAATGCAGCTGCCAAGAGCAGAGCGTACAGCCTCGCACAACCCATCTTAGATTTTTCTCCTCTCAAAATGAATTAAGCTGTTCGAAAATATTTAGAAGCTGGAAAGTTAGAAGCTGATGAAGAGGTTTATGTTATGAAGGATGGGCGGAGGTTGCTGGTATTTATAGATGCTGTAAAAGTAAAACCGTTGAGTCTTGTTCAAGCCCGCCCTTTCTGATCAACATTGCTGCATAATTAAGGAGAAGAGACATTGGAAGCAATAAAAAGAGTCAACCTTTGAACACAGGAATGCAGGCATGATACGAGAAGCAGTTGAATGGTTGCATGCAGTATTATTTACGGTGCAATTTAGTTTCAACACTGGCATGCTGTATGTATATCGACAAATAATTAACTTTCAACTTATTTGATACGGCATGCTATAAATAATACTGCAACCAGTAAGTCCAACCGTGGTAAAGCCTTGCAATTACTGATTTATCTATATCACAACTTATTGAATTGCATCTATGATGATAAAAATTACCTCTTATAATAAACTAATCTTAGCACCACTAATTTGATAAGAAAACACATCACACTTAGAATTTAAATGGTTCAACATAAACCTACATCGGAGAGGAAGGAGCAACATGTCAAACTCTGGCGAGCTCCAGGCCATCTCCGGCGAGCTCACGATCGTCTCTGGCAAACTCCCGGTCGTCTTCGGTGAACTTCTAGTCATTTGCAATGAACTCCCAATCATCTCCAGTGAACTTCCGGTCCTCTCCAGCAAACTCCGCCATCTCCAACAAGTTCCCAGCAGTTGCCAGTGAGCTCCTGGTCGTCTTTGGCAAACCGTCGATCAGCTTCGGCGAGCTTGATAATTACTAGCGAGTTAGAGTAGTTACGAGTGAGTTACAATCGTTATCGATTAACTCCTACCCATTACCAGCTAGTTACGGCTATTACCGACGAACTACTGGTCGTTACCAATGAGTTACGGCCATTACCGGTGAAATCCTGCTTGTTACCGATGAGTTACGACCGTTACCAGCAGACTTCTATTCCTTATGGGCGAGTTACGGCCGTTATCGGTGAACTCCGGCTCGTTATGGGCGATTTATGGCCGTTAAGCAATTTATGGCCGTTACCGGCGAACTCTGCCCATTACTGGCGAGTTACAGCATTACTAACAAACTCCTACCCGTTACGGGTGAGTTACAGTCGTTACTAGTGAACTCTCGCTCATCTCTAGCAAACACCCAATGATTACCAGCAAACTTTCAGTCGTCTCCGTTGAACTTCCTGTTGTTTCTAGCGAACCCCTGATCATCTCCAGTGCACTTCCGATCGTCTTTGACACGCTCCCAGTCGTCTCCGATGAACTCAACCACTACTGGCGAGTTACGACCATTACTAACAAACTCGTACTCATTACCAGCGAGCTACAGCAGTTATCGGTGAACTTCCTATCGTCTTCGGCGAACTTCTTGCTGCTCTAGCGAACTTCCTACCATCTCCAGTGAACTCCCGATCATCTCCAACGAACTCACAGCCATTACTGACGAACTTCTGATCATCTCCGATGAACTTCCAGTCATCTCCGAACTTCCGACCGTCTCTAGTGAATTTCTGGTAGGGGTGGCAATTCGTGTTTCACGTGTCATAACGTGTCGTGTCATACTTGACACGTGACACGATTGTGCTTGACACGAACACGACCCGTTTATGTATATTTATCAATATACGAAACACAGACACGACCCGCTTATTTCACAGGTGACACGACACGACACGATTAACACGTTTAATAAATAGGTCGTGTCACATAATATGACACGACACGGCACGATTGACACGATTTATAATATAAAGTTATTAGATGACACAACACGACACGGTTGACACGACACGACACGAATAACCTGTGTAACTCACTATATTAAAATTATCTATAAATTATTAATTTTATATAATATATATTATATATGGGTTAGACGGGTCAACCCGCGACACGACACGACACGACACGAATTTTAGCGTGTCATAAACGGGTCGACACGATAATGACACGAAACACGATTATGTTAAACCCAAACCCGCGAAAACCCGTGTCGTGTCGTGTCGTGTTGGCGGGTCGTATAATTTTTTGCCAGGCCTAATTTCTGGTCTTCTCTATCGAACCCCGTCCATCTCCAGTGAATTTTCTGTTTTACAAGTGAATTACAAAGTTGCACTCTAACTTTAGTTAAAAGATTTAAAACTTATATTTAAGATTTGTGTTTCTGATTTAAGATTTGTGAAATAAACTGTAAATGGGTCCCCTAAATATTTGAGACCATCTCAATACCCGTTTGGAGTTGCCGCGCTTCCAGCTGCATGGCGACGGGCAGTAGCTTCCCTTTTATTTTGTCCGTTTTGTATGGTTGCTTATGTAGTGCAATAGTAACCTATTTTGCACTGTAGCTCAAAGCTGGGAAATCCAGCTTTGGCAGTTGCCATATTACTATGCTACAATATTAAGGGCCTGTTTGGCCCTGCTTTTAAGCTGATTTGAATAAGCTTTTAAGCAGAAAGTAATTAGAAAACTGTTTGATGTCTTTGTAGCTTCTGCTTCTCAAAAAAATTAATTCACATGATTTCACATAAAATTTTAAGTATTATTATTTTAAATAGTTAAAATATTAATATTAAAGAAAAATACAATATATTTATTATTTTAAATAATTTAAAATAAATATTTGTTTATTATTTTAAATTTTGATAGCAATTAAAAAGTTATTAACTAAACATTTTATAAATTTTGACAGTGCAGTACAGTACATCACAACACAGTTTAGCACAGTTATAAAGTTATTAACAGCGGGGCCAAACAAGCCCTAAGCATTTATTGTTCTTTCGTTTTCACCCTCTCGTTTCCTTAGTCACTGTTAATATCTAATATTGATTAATCTAATAAATATTAATTATAATTAATTTTTTAAAATATAAAATTAATTATTAAATTTTATATTACAAAATAATTATTTGATCTTATAAAAATTAATAATTTGCTCAAAATAATTTATTAATTAAAATATAAATTAATAATTTTATAAAATTTTTAATAAGATTATTTAATTATAATTCATAACATATTAAATCTATCTAAACAATTTTAATCAGCACTTGCTATAGTGACAGTGCAGTTATTAAAGTAGATTCACCTAAACACCCTTATGGTAGATACTATAGCGACAACGCAGCTATCACAGTGTAGCTATGGCAGCGCAGCAGAACCAAACTATGTCTCATATTTCTTATCCTCGCGTGCCTTCTCGTGCTCGTTGTTGCTCCCCTTCCCGAAAATGCCGCTACTCCCCCACGCTCGTCGTTGCTACTCTATCGCCTGCCCACTTCCTCCTTACCGCCTGCTCCTTGTCGCTTGCTCCCCTGCCTAAAGATGATGCTGCTGCTCACCTAACGCTTGCTGCCCCCCACGAGCTCGGAGAAATTTATAGGAAGCCGCGGCTTCCAAAATTTTTAAGAAGCTCGGCTGTGTGCCGTTGATCTGTACACTATGCGCCCTAATCCCAAGGAACATTTTCACATTAACTTTAGGATTAGGATTAGTGTTAGTAATTAATGTTAGGATTAGTATTAATATTAATATTAGTATTAGTATTAGTATTAGTATTAGTATTAGTATTAGCATTAGTATTAATATTAATATTAGCATTAGGATTAGTATTAATATTAATATTAGCATTAGGATTAATATTAATATTAGTATTAACAATAGGATTAATAATAGCATTAGAATTTTTTCAGCCTTGAGATCTATAGTAATATAAATCAACGGTTTAAAGCGGAGCATCCGAAATTTCTAGGAAGCCGCAGCTTCCTAGAAAACGCCCCCCATGAGCTCCCCCTCTCTGCCAGCGAGCTCCCCATCTATGAGCTCTCTGCTCTCTAGCTCCCCTGCTCCTCGCCACTTGCTCCCCCACTACTAGACGTCACTGCTTCCCGCCTGCTACCCTACAAGCTCCCCCCTCTTCAGCTCCCTTGCCCCTCGCCACTTTCTCCCCCACCCGCAGATGTCACTGCACCCTACTTGCTACACCACAATCTCCACCTCTCTGATTTGCAAGTTCCTCTCTCATTTGTATCTCAATCAATCAATTACATAAGAAGAAGTATTTGACTGCGATGTTATAGTAGCAAAAAGTTTAAAACTAATAGCTAGTGGAGTACTCACAGAAGATTAATGAGAAAGGGTGGTAAATATAAGTTTACAATTATGTTATAATTAGCAAATCTTTCCTCACATGAATGAACAAAAGGAAAAACAAAGTGAGCAATGAGACAAAAATCAATCACACAAGCACACAAGCACAGAACAATTTTAACATGAAAAACTCCTTCAACATGAAGGATAAAAATCACAGGACTGCTCTTCAGTCCACACAAGGAAGCTCCACTATCAGCAAAATGTTTACAGCAGCAATATGAATTCAATGAGTAGAAATTATCACTAACTCAACCACAAAACCAAGAAATTGTAACAGAGCAGTTGGAGAGTAAAGGGAACAAACAGAGGGTCTCATCTTTGACAGCAAACGGCAGCCTTCCAGACCTCTAAATAAGATCTTCACCATCCATAACTGAGATTCAAGTGTCCCCGAGATGCTGACGAAGTTGCAACCAAATCGGACCATGGAAACACTTCTGATTGTAAGGTATGATCAAACCTATCAATGTTGGAAATCAAAACCAAACAGCTTCTGTTGTTGACACCATAGCTCTAAAACCAACAGTTGAAAACCAATCTCCTTCGTTCAAATCAAAGAACACATAGAGATTAAGAAGCTCTCCAAAAATCAGCACAAGCTGACCTCTAATTGAACTCCCATCGTCAGCGAGATGAAGCTAGTTGTGTAGAGAAATAATTCCTAGGAAAAAACTGCTCACGTTGTGTTGGAGTGGCTACGCACAAAAAATTGTGGTAAGCACTAAGGTGCTGAAAAAAAAAACTTAACTTGTAAACCTAACGGGTTCACTAAGGGTCTGTTTGGCCCCGCTGTTAATAGTTTTATAACTGTGCTAAACTATGCTGTGCTGCACTATGATGTACTAACAAAATTTATAAGATGTTTGGTTAATAGCTTTTTAACTACTGTCAAAATTTAAAATAATAATATATTTTATTTTTTTAGTATTAAAATTTTTAATTATTTAAAATAATAATACTTAAAATTTTAAACGAAATAATGTAAATTACTTTTTTGAAGAAGCAGAAGCTGCAAAAGCTTCAAATTGTAGCTTTTCCAACTTTTGCTTTTTTGCTGCTTTTTTCTACTTTTGTTTTTCATTACCAAATAGTTTTTTTCTGCTTTCTGCTTAAAAGTTGATTAAAAGCAGCTTAAAAGCAGCGCCAAACAGGCCCTAAGACAGCCTCTTGAAATTTGGGGTTTTAACCACATAGGAAGGACCCAAAAAACCCAACAATTCTCCCCCTCCCAACTATGTGAAAGAGTTTGCCAAACCAGCAATCATGCGACATGCTTCTAACTTTAATGTAAGCAGTACCTTAGTGCACATATCTGAATCATTATCATCCGTGTGAATTTTTTCAAGCTCAAATAACTTAGAATCCAAAGCTTCACGAATCCAATGATGTCTAGTATCAATATGTTTTGATCAACCATGAAAAGTAGGATTCTTACTAAGGTGGATAGCACTCTAGCTATCACAAAATAGCACATATTTCTTTTGGGTAAGACCAAGCTCATTAATGAATTTTTTAATCCATAACAACTCCTTGCTAGCTTCTATTACCACAATAAATTCAGCCTCAGTGGTAGACAACGTGACACACTTTTGCAACCTTGACTGTCATGCCACAGCTCCCCCCCCCCCCCCCACACACACACACACACAAGTAATCAATATCCAGAGATAGATTTCCTTGAGTCCACATCTCAAGCACAATTAGAATCTGTATTTTTTTTTTTTGATAAGTCAAAATATATATATGAAGAGGCCATAAGGATAATGGCTGAAAGTAACAAAGATACAATACAAGTAAATTAATTATGCCACATCAACAATACTTGAGGCGATCGTAGAAGATCTAGACCGGAGTAAGTAAAAGAAGGCATTCTAGCCCTTACCAAGTCACTCAAAGTAATCAAAGATAGTTGAAACAAGAATTCCCAGTCTGTTTCCTTATTCTCAAATATTCTCCTATTCCTTGCTTTCCAAATCAACCATGTCAAAATGAAGAAAAGTAAGTTCCATATCTGTTTTTGTTTCTTCTTTGAAAGTAATGAATCCCAACTGTAAAGTGCTTCACTGATTGTCGAAGGGCATATCCATTGTTGACCAATCCAATTTACTGCCTTACTCAACAACTGCCAAGAAAATCTACAATGTAATAAAAGGTGTTCAATTGTTTCATTGTAATCTCCACAAAGTGAATAAAGAATGTTAGAATTTGAGAGAATGCCTCTTCTCACTAAAAATGTTTTAGTTGGCACTCTATTTCGCATTGCAAGCCAAAGGAACATCTTTTGCCTTGGTGTTGCATCCTTGTACTTCCATACTCTTGTAGCTTGGAGATTTAGATGAAGTTGTGCTTGTCTTGGATAATGTTTTACAAAAGATGAAATAGTATATTGTTTTCTATCCCCAGGAAGACATATCAGGTTATCCATTATATTTTCTCTAGGTTGGAAGCTTCGAATAGTGTTCATTAACAAATCTAGGCTATTGAGTTCCCAAAGGAATAATCTTCTTCTCCAAACAAAGCTCCAATTCCATCTACCAAAATCTCAGTTTTCCAGTTGAGCAATTTTTGCATCTTTATTTAGTGCTATTGAAAATAATCTTGAAAAAGTTTTTGCTAGAGGTTTGTCCCCGCACCAATGATCATGCCAAAAGGCGCATAAAGTGCCATCTCCTACCTCCATTTGTAAGTTTTTTGAAATAAAATTCCAACAATAATTGAAACAAACATTTTGAATATCTAGCCAAATAGGAGATATCTCCCTTCTAACCACTTTTGAAAGAGAGTTAAAGGAGATCCAATCATATTTACTTCGAAGAAGATCTTGCCAAAGTCCTTGATCTTGTTTTTGCAATATCCAGGCCCATTTGAATAATAAAGCTGAATTTCTAATCCTCAATGGATATAAGCCTAGTCCCCCTTCATTAATACCACAACATACATCATTCCAGCTTACTTTACTTAGGTATGTTCCTTCAATTTTGCCACCCCAAAGAAATCTTCGCATGGTTCCTTCTATTCTTTTTATCACTGCAGTTGGCATTTTAAACAAAGACATATAAAAAACAGGTAGGTTGGCTGGAGCTGATTTTATTAGAATCAATCTTCCGGGCATAGATAAAAGTCTTCCTTTCCATAAGGCTAGTCTTCTTTGAACTCTTTCTATTACGGGAGACCAAGTTGATAACTTCTTAGGAGAAGCTCCTAGTGGCAAACCCAAGTATGTGAAAGGTAGAGTTTCAGTTTTGCAACCTATCAAATTTGCTCCTTGTTGAATAAGCTCCATACTCACATTGATTCCTACTAGTGCACTTTTCATGAAGTTAATCTTCAAGCCTGAGATAGCTTCAAAACATCGCAAGATTCTTTGTAAGTTAATTAACACATCTAGGTCAGCTGGACAGAAGAGCAAAGTATCATATGCAAATTGCAAAATTGATAATTCTCCAAATTGCTCATTGATTTGAATTCCTTTAATGAGATTTAGGGATCTAGCTTTGTCTATCATTCTTTTCAAATCGTCTACCACAATGTTAAATAATAAAGGTGATATAGGATCCCCTTGACGCAGCCCTCTTTCCAAAGTAATTTCCTCAGTCGGACTACCATTCACCAACACTGAGACCCTTGCAGTTGTAATGCATTATTTGATCCAAGATTGCCACTTGTCACCAAATTTCATTATCTTGAGAACTTGTATAATGTAGTCCCAAGAGACATTATCAAAGGCTTTTCTAAAATCAAGCTTGAGTAGAAAGCCTTTGTCTTTATTTTGTTTTAGTCCATGAATAACCTCGAATGCTAAAAGTGAGCAATCCAAAATTTGTCTGTCTTTTATAAATGCATGTTGCATTGGAGAAACCACTTTTGCAATTATTTGCTGAAGTCTATGAGACAAAACTTTTGAGAGAAGTTTATAAACTCCATTGATCAAACTCATGGGTCTATAATCTCGTAAATCACATGAGCCCGATTTTTTTGGAATTATAGTGATGAATGCTGAATTTAGACCTTTAGGCAACTTACTGGATCTGTGAAAATCATTAAATAGCTATACAATGTCTCCTTGCATTAGATGCCAAGCCTTTTTATAGAATAATGCGTTAAAGCCATCTGGGCCTGGGGCTTTATGGCTGTCACAATTTTGTAGAGACATAATAATTTCGTCTAATGTAAAAATCTTCTCAAGTTCCAAAGCATCAATATGAGAAAGTTGCTGAAAAGGTAGAGCAGATAACGTGAAAGTGCACCAAGGTTGCCTTTTATAAGATTCACTAAAAAAGTTTTTCACTTCTCTTTTGATTTCAAAAGGATTTTTGAAGACATTTCCATTTTTCGTTACTCCGACTAATGCATTCTTCTTCGACCTCCAAGTGGCTTTCAAGTGATAGAACTTTGTGTTTTTGTCCCCTTGAAGGTGCAATTGAACTCTTGATTTTTGTCTCCATAAGGACTTCAAATGTCTATAAATTTGTTTAACTTCTTGTGTTAATTCAGATCTTCTCCTTTGTTCATCATCTGAAAGAGTTCTTTCCTCAGCATATAAATCAAACTGATGTAGCTCTTCCTGTTTATAAAGTAAATTTTTATCCATCCTACCAAAGATATTATCATTCCACCACTTTAATTCACCTCGTAGGTATTTGAGTTTAGAATGAATGTTTATAGTGGGATTCTCTTGCTTGATTTTGGTCCAGGTTGAATCTAGGAATTTATTGAAATCTACAATCTCCCACCAAGCATCAATTGAACGGAAAGGCTTTGGTCCCCAATTTAAATGAACTAAAGTACTCAAAAGTAAAGGGTAATGATCGGAGAATTGTCTTTGCAAGCCTTTTAGTTCAGTGGTTGGAAAAATCTGTAACTAGATAGAGTTTACAATAGCTCTATCTAATTTCAACATACAAATTCTATTCCCCCATGTAAATTTTCTTTCCTGGAGTGGAAGATCAATTAAGAATGAGTCATTTACAAAGTTTCTGAAGGACTCTATTGATGTTTCTAATCTTGTCATGCTTGTACTTTCAAAAGGTTGCAAAATTTCATTGAAGTCACCGAGGATAAGGCAAGGGATAGAAATTCCTTGTAGAAGTATTTTCATATCATCCCAAAGTGAATCCCTTTTTTTGGCATCAGTCCAAGCATACACAAAAAATATAATTAATCTATTGCCCGAGCTTGAATGAACTGCATCAATTGCAATCCATCTTTCTCCTTTTGTGATTATCTCTTGTGACAGGACATGAGAATCCCAAAGAATGCAAAGTCCACCAAAAGATCCTCTAGAGGGCACAAAATCCCATTTTACTAAACTCTCTAACCAAAAATTTGAAACTTTGGAATCATTTAAGGATTGAGCCTTGGTCTCCAAAAGTCCTATCAAACCAAGGTTGTTCTTTTTAATGAGCATATTGAGGAACCTATTTTTGCCAAGCCCTCCAACTCCCCTAATATTCCAACTCAAAATATGCATGATAACAATAGTGCCTTGGTGGAGAAGGTGTAAATTTTTAAGCTTTGTCTGTCTCTTCCTTGTCTCTTGCGATGTTCCTTCTAATGACCTCCAATGATTGCTCTTTATCTTTTGTATTGAATAATCCTAGCTCATGTCCTATTTCCCAAGTCAACACAACCTCATCTCTCTCATCTAAAGACTTCATAGAAATGATGCGATTCATGTTTGCAATAGCAGAGTCTGTAATGGAGTCTGATTGAGAATGAAAACACGTTTGCCTCGATCTTGGAACTCCATTACACAAAGATCCCTTTTTGGATAATCTTTTGATTTTCTTCTTTCTAGGCATATGAAACTTTGTTCCTTGATTTTTCATGAGCGGATTTTCTTCTAAGGATTCTTCCATAGCCTTGTCAGAATTCGAATTTGAAGATTGACCATTACAAGCTAAAAGCTCATGTTGTTGTGGTAGCTGGTTATAAGGAGTTAGCTGAGGGGAATTTAAAAACCGCACTGAGTTGTCATCATGTAGGTGGATCAAGTCCTTAGAAGCTGATTTCCTTGAATTTAACAAAGAAGTAGAAACCTTGCCTCTCAAGTAGCTATGCAATTCAGACGGTGTTTCATTAACATGTGTAACAGAATCATTCAACTCTTGAGATCTTTGAATGAAAGTATTGCTAGAGTGGAAAGATGTACTCCCTAGTTTTGTAGGCAAAGGGTCTTCTAGAGAAGATGAGCTCAAATCCTCCACTACCCCTATTGACAAGGGCAAGTCATCAATCATAACATTTAGCTTTTTGCAAAGAAATTCCTTCGTTGAAGTTCATATCAGAATTTTTGCAGTTTCGAATTGTTGTTTTTCTGATGTGCACTTATCCATGCAAATGAATTAGCCCAAAAGATTACCAACCAGAGAAAAGAAATCCTCATTCCAAGCATTGAGTGGAACACCATATAATCTTATCCATAAAGCTCTGCCCATAGGGCAGGCTGGGTTCCATTCAGAAAAGCATTCAAAATGATCCAGAGTCCACTGTTTAGTTTCATTGAGGAAATCTATAAGATCCAAACGAGAATGGAAAGTAATTAGTACTTGATTTCCACCCATTGATTTGACATCTAAGAAATTAATTTTTGCATCAAGAAGGGATTCTTTAGCAAGGAAAATAGAGCATGGCTCCTTAACAACCCCGATTGCACTTCTTTCCAACCAGTCTGCATTAGAATTTTTAGAGTTGAAAAAAAAAAGTGGGGTTATAATGCTACTATCGACCTGCTTCTTCACAGCCCAAGCTCTTCCTTCAATTTTGGATGGAAGGGTGTTGATGCCCTTCACAACGTCTGCATATTTTCTATTGTCTCTGAACTTGTTATTATGAATGAAAGCTTGAGAAGTCACCTTCCTTTCCTTTTTACTCACAGATTGCTTTTTCGGAATCTTCTCTTGAAATTTAGCTCTAAAAGCTTTTAGATGCCACTTTCCTACTCGGATTTGCTTGATAGAATCAATTGCCTCATAGGCATCTTTTTGAAGATTAAACTTTAAAAAACCAAATCTAAAACCTTTTGCATTTAAATGGTTGGAGACAAACAAGGAACCTTCGAGCCCATAACTAGAAAACACTCTTCTGACATTGAAACTGTTCCAAGCCGGGGAGAAATTTTCAAAATACACTACCTTTGATTCCATAACTCAAAGCTAAAAGAAACCCAAGAGTGGTCACCAAAATACACTACAACCAACAAGGAGCTATCAGCAAGATAAAGCTCCACAGCAACAGATACATAAATCAAGCCCAACTAGATATACGAACATCACTAAAACCAACAAGAAGTTTAACCATCACCCATGGTTAAAAGGGTTAGCCATCTCCTATGGCTAAAAGGGTGTTCAGAGATATACCTAGCCCTCACGTTCGAGGGCTGAATCCAAACTCTTCTTCAACAGAACCTCCACTCCAAAAGGAGTAAACAACTCCACGATAACACGACCCAGAAACCAGCTAAGACTCACGCCTTCCTCCAGAAGCCTGTCCTTCACTAGCTCAGTTTTTTCCAACTTCTCTTCCTTCAGCTCGGCCTTCTCCGCTTCTACCACCACCAAATGCCTCTCCTCAGAATTAATTAGAATCTGTATAGCCAGCTACAATAGATTTTTCTCCCCCAAAGTAAAGTTTCAAACTAGAGGTGCCTCGGAGATATCACAAATCCACTTGACTGCCTCCCAATGCTCCTTTCCCGGATTAGATAAGAATCTACTCACAATGCCAACTGCATGAGCTATGTTGGGCCTAGTGCAAACAATCGCATACATCAAGCTTCCAACCATAGATGTATAAGGAACTTTTTGCATATATTCCTTCTCTTGCTCACTTGAAGGAGATTGATTTACATTTAGTCTAAAGGATGCAACGAGGGGCGTGCTTACAGCTTTAGCTTTCTCCATGTTGAATCGCTACAAAACCTTCTCAATATATTTTTCTTGAGAGAGCTATAATTTCTTGCATTTCTTGTCTCTAGTGATTCTCATCCCAAGAATAAGCTTTGTTAGCCCTAAGTCTTTCATTGCAAAGCAATTACTCAATTCTTTCTTTAAGTTTCTAATTCGAGATGCATTGGGACCTATAATCAACATGTCATCAACGTAAAGTAACAAAATGACAAAGTCATTATCACAAGATTTTTGCACAAAAACACAGTGATATGAAGTTGAAGTAGTCTTATTATATCCCTATTGAAGCATGAAAGACTCAAATTTCTTATACCATTGTCTTGGCGCCTGTTTCAAGCCGTACAGACTTTTCTTTAACTTGCACACATAGTCTTCTTTGCCTTTTTCCACAAACTCTATAGTTTGTTCCGTATAGATTTCTTTAACTTGCACACATAGTCTTCTCATCCCAAGAAATGCGGTCTTCACGTCCATCTGCTCAATCTCTAGATCAAGACTAGTAGCCAAGCCCAAAATAACTCAAATAGAAAACATCTTTACAACTAGAGAAAATATTTCCTCAAATTCAATACCCTTTTTCTGAGCATAGTCTTTAACTACTAATCTAGCTTTGAATTTTCCTCCATGCTTCATTTTAAAGCACCATCGATTTTTCAAAACTCTTCTGCCTTTAGGGAGCTTAACCAACTCGTAAGTATGATTGTCATGTAAGGATTGCATTTCATCTTTCATAGCAGCAATCCATTCAGCCTTCTGTTCACTCTCGATAGCCTCTTGAAAACATTCAGGCTCATATTCATCTGTCAAGAGTATGTACTCTGTAGTTGAATATCGAGTGGAGGGCTTACGATCTCTAACGAATCACCTAAGTGCATCTTCAAGTTGATTAACTAGAGCATTTGCAATTTCAGTATCATACTCACCCTCACTCTGCACTTCATTCTGTACAACTTCTTGATTTTTTGTATTAGCTGCATTGGGCTCATCCACTGGAATAGGATCCAAATCAATTAGACCATCACTAGTTTGAGGCTCTGACTTCTCTACCTTGTTAATGTCTTCAATGGTTTAATCTTCAGAGAACACCACATCACGACTTCTAACAAGTTTCTTCTCAACTGGATCATAACACCGATAGACAAACTCATCTTTGTCATAGACAAACTCATCTTTGTCATAGACAAACTCATCTTTGTCATAGCCTACAAAGATGCACTGTCTTGTCTTAGCATCAAGCTTAGACCTTTCATCTTTAGGCACACGTACAAAACATGTACAACCAAATACTCATAGATGATCATATCACACATCTTTGTCATACCACACTTTGTCAGGAACATCACCCTACAATGCCACAATGGGAGTTAGATTAATAATATGTGCAACAATATATAACGCCTCACTCCAGAAAGATTTTGGCAATTTTGAGTCTGAGAGTAAACATCTAACTCTCTCCATTAAAGTCATGTTCATCCTTTCTGCTAAATTATTCAACTCAGGAGTTTTAAGAGGTGTGAATTGATGTTTAATCCCCTCCTTTCAACAATAAACATCAAACGGTCCATGATATTCACCACCATTATCCATTCTAATATACTTCAATTTCTTTCCTATTTCTCTTTCAACAGAAGCTTGAAATTCCACAAAAGCATCAAGAACTTGATCTTTGGTTTTTAAAGCATAAACCTAAAGTTTCCTAGAATGATTGTCAATAAATGTCATAAAGTAAAATACACCACTAAAGGACTTTAACTTCAAAGGGCCACAGACATCGGAATGAACTAACTCAAAGATGCTCTTCTTTCTAAAGGGTTGATGTTGTTTGAAAGAGACCCTTCTCTATTTTCTAGCCAAACAATAAGCATATTTTTCTAGTCTTGCAACCTTCAAACCTAAAAGGACATTCTTCTTTGCTAAGCAGTTTAGTCTCTTCTCACTAATATGACTCAATCTCTTATGTCATAACTCTAAGGTACTACAACCCTCTACTGTATTTATGAGATCAGTATTGATTGAAACCTGCAGCCAGTACAAGTTAGAATGCTTCTTCCCTCAAGCCATAACCATGGAACCCTTAGTCAATTTCCAATGATTATCACAAAAGGTGCTGTAATAGCCATCATCATCAAGTCTACCTATAAAGATCAAGTGTAGCCTAATGTCTAGTACATGTCTTACATCTCTAAGCACTAGTTTTGTATCATTACCAGTCTCCAAGCAAACAGTGCCAATACCCACTACCTTTGATAATCCACTGTTACCCATCTTCAAAACTCCAAAATCACCTGGAGTATAAGATGTGAAGAACTCTTTCCTAGATATAACATGAAAGGCAGCACCACTGTCAATAATCCAACTGGTCTCGTTACAAGCAAGGTTAATTTCATCTTCACCATATACAATAACAAGGTCATCTAAAGTAGCAGTAGCTACATAATTATCCTTTTTGTCAGTTCATGTATTCTCTTACTTGTTGTTACCCTCGTTCTCTCTTTTCCACTTGAAGCAGTATTTCTTAATGTGCCCCTTTTACCACAATAGTTGTACTCAAAGTTTTTATACTTGCCCTTTGACTTGCTTCTGCTGCTTCCTCTGTTGTGATCTTGGCCTTTGGTTTTGCTTCTCCCCCTATTTTCAACAACCAAGACCTCTGAATGTGAAGTTAGTGTCCTTTGAGTTTTCAGTCTCACTTCCTCATTTAGAACACTACTCTTCACCATTTGCATGGTCACAACACCATTAGGAGTTGAGTTTGTCAAAATCACTCTAAATGTCTCCCATGAGTCCGAAAGAATGTTAAGCAACGAAAGTCCAAGAATCTCATCTTTAAATTTCACACTCATACCAGACAACTAATCAAAACATCCTTGGAATTCATTCAGGTGATCTGATATGGAGCTTCTATTTTTATACCTCAACTGCATAGCTTGTTTAAGCAAAAACATCTTGTTGTTTCTAGTCTTAGAAGCATACAAATTCTCAAGTTTTCTCATAAGCTACGAGCATTAGTTTCATTAGTAATATGGTTCAACACATTATCTTCTACCCATTGCCGCATGATGCCACAGACTTGTTTATGCTCAAATATCCAGTCTTCATCAGTTTTAGACTCTAGCTTCTAGGCTGCAAAAACAGGTAAGTGCAATTTCTTTATAAAAAGAAGATCCTTCATCTTCCTTTTCCACTTATGATAGTTTCTGCTATCCAATAGTATCATTCTACTCAAATTTGCCTCCATCGTTCAAACAAAAACTTAACAACTCCCTCTGATACCACTTGATGAGAAAGGGTGGTAAATATAAGTTTGCAATCAGGTTATAATTAGCAAATCCTTCCTCACATGAATGAATAAGAGGAGAAACAAAGTGAGCAATGAGACACAAAAATCAATCACGCAAATACAGAACAATTTTAACGTGGAAATCTCCTTCAATATGAAGGATAAAAACCATGGGACTGCTATTCAGTCTACACAAGGAAGCTCCACTATCAACAAAATGTTTATAGCAGCAATATGAGTTCAATGAGTAGAAATTATCGCTAACTCAACCACAAAACCAAGAAATTGTATAGAGCAGTTGGAGAGTAAAGGGAACAAACAGAGGGTCTCATCTTTGACAGCAAACGACAACCTTCTAGACCTCCAAATAAGATTTTCACCGTCCAGAACTGATATTCAGGTGTCCCCAAGATGCTGACCAAGTTTCAGACAAATCGGATGGGAACACTTCTGATTGTAAGGTATGATCAAACCTGTCAGTGATGGAAATCAAAACCAGATAGCTTCTGTTGTTGACACCATAGCTCTAAAACCAACCGTTGAAAACTAATCTCCTTTATTCAAATCAAAGAACACATAGAGATGAAGAAGCTCTCCAAAAATCAGCATAATCTGACTTCTGATTGAACTCCGATCGTTAGTGAGATGAAGCTGGTTGTGTACAGAAATAACTCCTAGGAAAAAAAACTGCTCATGTTGTGTTGGAGTGGCTGCGCACAAAAACTGCTCTAATCACTAAGGTGCTAAAAAAAACTTAACCTGTAAACCTAACAGGTTCACTAAGACTAATTGGGCCTCTTGAAATTTGGGTTTTATCCACATAGGAAGGGACCCAAAAAAGCCAACAAAAAATGTCTCATAATTTTCTCAACAAAATTCTTTTGAGATAATAGTTTTGTCTCTTTGAATCTCAATGCCCAAAATTTTCTAAGCTACTCTTAGATCTTTTGTCTCAAATTCACCATTTATATTTGAACTAGTTGATTTCACATATGCCCTTAGTTGTAATCAATGTACCATCAAACATAAAGTAATAAATAGAGATATGAGCCTTCGTGACGTTTTTTGAGACATATAATTATCATGTTGGCCTCTAGAATAGTTATGATTAAAGAGTCAAATCACTTATACCATTGTTGTTGAGATTGTTTCAAACCATATTATAATTTCTTTAATAAGCAAGCATGATCTTCCTTGCCATCAATCTCAAACCATATTATAATTTCTTTAACATCTAATTGTTTCAATTAAGAATTATACATAGCAACTAAAGCAAGTAAAATATAAATAGAGCTATATTTGACAAGAAGTGAGAAAACATCTTTAAAAATGTACTTGATTGTAGACTTTTACAACCAATTATGCTTGAACTTAGCTTTTTCACGTCCTAAGAAACCATTTTTCTTTTTGAAAACCCATTTAAAACCAACAATCATTTATCTTTAGATGGATTAACCATTTCCATCTCTTCTTACATAGTTGCTTGCCATCTAAAAGAGTCCTGTGAATGATCACTAATCATATAAGATGCTTTTATATGAGATGAAGTATGGGAATTCATTTAGATGCTTTAGTATGAGATGAAGTATGAGAATTCATCCATGTTTTTTTAATGGATTAAATGTTGCCAAAGCATAGAGATGAAAATTTAGGTTTGAAAAAGGAAGATAAAAATCATCTTCTGTGCTACATTTGTTGTCTTTATTTCAATTAGTTGAAGTTGAAAATGTGCATTGGTTTTGTAATGGTGCTTTCAAAGCAATGATGCGATTCTAGTATTTTTAACTACTTTGGCTCCGTTTGGCTTAGCTTCTGCTTTTAGTTTTTGCTAGTTGAAGAAGTGCTAGCTGAAGAAGTTTGAGGGTGTTTGGATGCACAGCTTATGGCTAGGTTATTCTATTTATAATAAATAAGTTTTTATTAAAAAAATTACTAAGATAAAAATTATATGATTAAATTTATAGTTAACTATAATTAAAATATTTATTAAAAATATTATAAGTTGTACTATTAAAAAATTATTATTATATATAAGGGTTATTGAGCATAAATAGGTGGGAGGCCAGAGAAGCAGTTTCATTCTTACTTCTCAGAGAAGCAACTATTTGTGAGTTGAAACAGAGAAGTTGAAGGGCCAAATATCTCAGCTTCTTGATTTCTACTGGCCGCAACATTATAAGTAGCCTCAAAAGCTAGGCTAAACAGGGCCTTTATCTTTCCCCAACAGCAAAAATGTGCAGTAATATAGCTAGTGGCAATAACATCAGTGCGAGACGCATAATTGGTATATCTATAGATTCACGTGTGAAATTGATCTATAAGAGATAAGTTCATTCTAGAAACTTGTATCATCAAATTCCTTACTTTTTCATATTTCCATCTATTCCGTGGAATTAAAATCTAACGGGGAGCATGCTATGGCGTGGAAAATTCTATTTTGTTCTCAATTTTATCATGATACATGTTTTCTCTTTGTTTTTTAGCTGCTTCACATTGTAGTCCAGCAGATGAGCTTCTCCACGATGCAGGGAAAGAAAGGTACAGTACATTGCAACATTTTATTGCTCTTAGAAAGCTTGAATAAGTTATGAACATCTTTCCATAAGAACAACGTATTGGATGTCTAGAAGAAATCCACATACGACTAGCAGTATAAATAACATAAGTGAAATCTTAATGAAGAACATAAGTGACTAGGAGAGCCACAAGCATCAGAAGATAAGCAATGCCTTGATCGATGGCCTTGCCGTCCATCTTCCTCGCCGGCGCAGTTGCTGCAGCTTCCCCCTGCGCTACTGCCGTCATCATCATCGTTCCCGACAAGAAGAATGCAGCTGCCAAGAGCAGAGCGTACAGCCTCACACGACCCATGTTAGATTTTCCTCCTCTCTAAATGAATGAAGCTGTGTGAAAATAATTAGAAGCTGGGAAATTGGAAGCTGATGAAGAGGTTGATGTTGTGAAGGATGGTGGTGGAGGTTGCTGGTATTTATAGATGCTGTAAAAGTAATACCGTTTAGTCTCTTGTTCAAGCCCGCCCTTTGTGAAGAGAAATTGGAAGCAAAGAGTGAGCCGCTTGTGAAAAGAGTCAACCTTTGAACACAGGGAACATGCAGGTCAGGACGTGAAGAGTACACCATCGAGAAGCAGCTCCATAGATGCAGTATTGCTCACGGTGCAGTTTAATTTCAACACTGGCTTACTGTATATCGATAATCAATTGAGCTTTACTTTGATCACTCAACTTATTTGATACGGCATGCTCAGTTGGAGGCACACAACCTGAGATTTGTAGTAAACTTCACAAGAATGATGGTCTTCTGGTC
This sequence comes from Costus lasius, assembly GCA_027563935.2. Taxonomy (NCBI): domain Eukaryota; kingdom Viridiplantae; phylum Streptophyta; class Magnoliopsida; order Zingiberales; family Costaceae; genus Costus; species Costus lasius. Next base: position 30,947,615 of record CM050449.1, on the reverse strand, counting down.
TTAATTAGCTGCTCTTCTCTTCACTGACTTGAACTAGTCACCTTTAAGTGAATTAGCATATTAAATTCCTGATTTGGCAGTTTTCGCATCAATCATGACATCAGTTATATAGGCATACCTCCAAGCATTGTAATTTCATTAAGGGAAGAATTGTCCTATTCTTTGTCCATATATTTTACCGAAAAGATGAAACTAATGATTCATTCTTCCTTGCTCTTATAGACTTTCATTGACCTTCATTTACTTCAACAAATGTTTGATAAGCCCGCATCATTGTCACTGACACCGCTCTTCCACTTATCATTAGATCAATTACCGCCAACTTATTCTACCTTCAAGTCTCCCTTTCTTGTTGAAATTTCTTGAGCTTACAAATTTGAATAATCTTGGTTTTTTTAAAAAACTATAATATAGGGTTTTAATTACTTGCCTCCTTATTAACTTTTCCTTGTGATGAAAGAAAGAAAAAATAATTTCTTTGATTATGATGTAGTAGTTAGAGATATTGTCTTGTTCTGAATTGAGGTTAACACGTAAAGGACTATCTTGTAAGAATTCATCCATGAGAACTACATAAGTCACAACCAAGAATTGAGGAATCACCTCCACCCTTTGTAGAAAGGATGATTTACTTGATTAGCAAGGCGGACTTATAATCTTTACATTATGATAATGGATCTTAAAGATCCAAATTGTTGGTAGTCAGAGCTTGTACTTGCCTCATCATATATTAGCATTTGGGACCTACAAACTTAAGCACTTTATCATTATTTTCATGTGCATGTTGTGTATTCAGCATACTAAGCTCTAGTCATGTCAAATGTTTAATATGTTGGGTTTTTAGTATTTTAGAATCTAGTTGCTCAAATATTGGGCTTAGGTCAAGCTTGATGCTGTGATATATATGATTTTGCTAGTATTATTTGTCACCCTCATGGTAATCACTAAAAGTGTTTTGTCACCCTCATGTGTAATTCTTTCTCTAGCTTGTTTTATCTTACTAACTAGATGATCATCATGGTAGCTATGGATCAAAATGCTTGTTCCTAGGCTTAGCTAGGGTGCTTATGAGTATAAGACAAAATACATTAAGGTTGTGTGACCATGCTCTACCTAGAAGCATGTACGAGAGAACAACTCAACCTTGATGCAAGGCTCTAGTGATTGTATGTAGCAACTAATTGGGATTTATGAGTTCAAATTCTACCTAAGGTCACAAAGAGGAAGTGAGAAGAGTTTGAACCGAAGATGAGACTTAGGGGGTTATGAGTACTCTATAATTATTAATAGTTACTAAAAGCAAGCTCTACTTAATACTATGATAAGGAGAGAGAAAAGCATAGCCCTAAGGTAAGGCTTGGGGGCTTATGAGTATAATACCATAAAGAGGATATGAGAAAGAGCTTAACTTAGAGATAAACTCAATAGCTTAGGAGGATGCAACAAGTGAGGGTTTAGTGAGAGAAAACTTTAAGTTAAAAAGTTGAACTATGCCAAAGACAAAAATTTAGGGCTTATAAATATGGGATTATGATGTAGTAGCCTCAATTGAGGGTGTTGATCAATATATTGGGCTCAAGTGCCTTACGGCTTAGTTACCACTTGCTAAAGTGAGTTACATGTTGTCTGGCTATAATATATAAGATGTTTAATTCCCACAAAGATACAGGTAATCATTTTTTTTAAAAATAAAATGAATATTTTCTTAAAACAATCTACACTATTAGCTAGGGTGAATGCTAGACAAAATAGATCCTTGTTAGAACCTCAATATCTTTGACCAAGCTTGGCTATGTTGGCTCAAGCTTGAGTTCTTGTTGTTGTCTCACTTAAGCACAAGCATCATGACATTGCCGCATGGTTAGGACAGTGTTTGAGATGTTAGGTGCTCTGTTAAATTTGATCCACAATTTAAGTTTCCTTGGGGTCTTCAATAGATGCAATTTACATCATGAATCATCTATTGAATTTCTAACATCATGTCTATACATTTTAAAGTGAAGTGACTTTAGCTTATGTAATAGGCAAATAAATATTCTATTGATTCTATTATTCTGAAATAAGAAGGCCCCAAGCCCTTGGTGAGCTTGAGTGGCGCAAATTCATGACCACATGGACTTTTCCACTCGGAGGAGGTAGAGGTGGAAAGGGCACTAGAAGCTAACCTAGGCTGAAGTACTTAAAATGGTGATTTTCATAACCTAATCAAAATGCTATAAACATTGAGTGGTCTTCCTTAGGGTTAGGGATGGAAAAATAACCCTAACCCGACCTGACCCGACCCAATGTTGACTGGGAAAACCTGTGTTGACCGGGTTCGGGTAAAACCCGATTCTTATCACGCGGGGGCGGGGACGGGTCTGGGAAATCGAAAACCCACCCCGAACCCGACCCGAATGTATATTTTTACTAAAATACCCTAAACCTAAATACCCTAAAAGTCTAAAACCCTAACATTCCAATAGACCAACACCCTTTCAGCTGATCTTTACTTCTCCTATGAAAACCCTATTCGGCTATTCCCTTCACTTTCGAAAGGCGAAAGCCTGACCTTATCGTCCTCAAGCTATTTCGCCTTTCATCTTCCACGATCTCCCTCGTCGCCTTGCCGTCCTCAGCCAGCATCGCCTCTCTCGCCCTGTCGCCTATCTCACCCCGAGCAACATTTGGATTAGAAGATGATTGATAGCAATTTATGATTACTTGCTTGGTGATTTTGTTGATTTTGATTTATTTTAATTACTTAGTCATTTTGTTGATGTGGGAGTATGGAACTGTGGAAATGTGAATTGTGAAGTGATGCATTGATGTAGAACTCTAGAGTCTGGACTATAGAGTATGAAGTATGGATTATGGATTGTGATTTTGTGAATTGTGATGTATTTTCTACTAGCCTATTATGTAGTTGATGCATTTTTCTATTCATATTTTTATGTTATTGTAGCTGATTTCTTACTTGTGTAGTTTGTTAGTAAAATAGTGATAGTTGATGGTAATTTATAGCAAAGTTCGATCATAATTATTGTCAAACTTTTTTAAACCAAAGTTTGACAATATATATAGCAAGTTCGACAATAATTATATAGCAAGTTTGTCGAACTTGTACATCTATTGTTGAACTAGTTCAAACATAACCAAGTTCGACAATATATATACCAAGTTCGACAATAATTATCGTCGAACTTGTACATCTATTGTCGAACTGGTTTAAACATAACCAAGTTCGACGATATATATACAAAGTTCGACGATAATTATTGTCGAACTTGTACATCTATTGTCGAACTAGTTCAAACATAACCAAGTTCGACGATATATATACAAAGTTCGACAATAATTATTGTCGAATTTGTACATCTATTGTCGAACTAGTTCAAACATAATCAAGTTTGACGATATATATATATAAAGTTCGACAATAATCATTGTCGAACTTGGACATCTATTGTCGAACTTTTTTAAACTTAACAGCAGTTTTTGAGCGGGTAACCGGTGTTCGACGATATATTTATTGAACTTTAGTGCTGTTATCTTTTTTTTATTAAATTTTTTACTTAGGGTTCGGGTTTGTTGGGGTAGGGTTTCCCCGCGGGGACTGGATTCCCCAGCGGGGTCGGGGATGGGGTTCCGTTTTATAGACCCGTCGGGTTTGGGGACGGGATAGGGAGAGGCGGGGTCGGGGCGGGAAGGTAAAACCCGCCCCGTTGCCATCCCTACTTAGGGTGCTTTCACTCAAAAGTCTTAGATTTCTTGTCTTTGGCTACTACTTCAGCATAATATAATGATTAGAATTCTCAAGCTAATTTGATCGGTAGGTCAGGATTTTTTTTTTTTTTTTTTTTGCTAGTGATTAGGATAATCTTTCTATTTAGAGTCTATGCATGAATGCATGTACAAGGATGGATCCAAGGACTCCTTTCACTTGTTGGGTTTCTCATTTGAACCATGTTTCTCATTTGAACCATAACATATAATGTACAACTATATATATGTGTGTGTGTGTGAGAGAGAGAGCTTACGGTGGCATCATAAGATTCTATTCTTTAGGTTATGAATTTGCCTTTGATTGACCTGACTAGGATACCTAAGTAAAAAATGGTGAATTGTAGTGCAACCCAACTTGAGAGTGTACCTTTGCTTGGACTATAATAAGTTAGGAACTATGTGCCTAAGGTTGATTGAGTAATTAGACTTTGTATTTCTCATGTTTTATCACTAGTGATTCAACTACTTGGTTGAACTAGGGCAATATAAGTTGGCAATAGAATTGAGGAGCTAGTAGAGTTTAGTTGGACTCTCTCAACACTATCAAGACCATTTGTTTGAGCATAACCTCTATCATGGCAAGGGGGCAACATCCTTTTGTTAGTGCACTTGTGTGAACAAAGTATATAAGGCTGATAGATGTAGTAGTATGAGAGCTCTAGGCTATTAGGTTTGTTGAATGCAAGGTATAACATGGAATTAGTGTGTTAGTTGATATGAGAATGACCATGGGGAAGATAGAGCACCACAACAAGATGGGCCAAGAAGTGACCTTTCTTCTGTTACCACTTTGATGATAATTTTGTAATCATATATACCAAGATTTAAAGCCAACAAAATGATGAGCCTCGATAGATATAAGCTCTCTAGAGAATAGGATTGCACCCTGCTTCCTACAAGAGAAGGAATCCTACAAGAGAAGGAATCCTACAAGAGAAGGAAGCAGTGGGGTTCACTTAGGTATCCTCTTTTCAGCCATTATGGAAGTGCTTTTTCCTTGGTCAGTTTTCGTTAAGCAAGTAATGAAGGTCTCTTGACACTATTGAACACAAGATCAACAGTAAGAATACTATAATAAATGCCATTAGGTAAAGTTTAACTAAATGATGTGGAAAATGAAATCAGATTTTTATATATTCAATTAATTTAACGCAGGCCCAAAAAGACTTTTAAGTCCAGATCAAAATTTGGTACAATGGAAAATTAGAATTTCTGACCAATTAATATTTTATTTATTCATATACTAATTAAATTATTTTTGATAACACAGGTCCGATGGGGCCCGTCGTTGCAAAAATAATATTTTATCCTCGTGACTCGTTTTTTCCGTCGTCGGCGGTGTGTTCTTTTGTTTTTGTTTTTGTTTTTGTTTTTCTGGAAACAGGGACGGTTTTGTTTTCATGTTTTTGAGCGCAAGGGGATCTCACGAGAGAGACACAGAGATCAGGCGAACCATGGAGCTCCTCTCTCGCCCCTTCTACTTCCTTTTCGTCCTCCTATCTCTCGTCTCCCTGCCCTCCACTGTCATAGCAAGAGGCGGCGAGCCGGGCCGGCAGCCTCCGCCAGGTTTTCTTCGATTGTCTGATGTTCCTTTTTCTGATGTCGCCGATGAATTGTGCGATTAAACTTGTACAGCTTTAATCCACTTCTTTGTCGCGATTGTTATGTCGCTTGCAGAAATAATTTGTTCAAAAGACACCGCTTTTCCAAATTCCTAGTTACCTTCGTGTTACGCGTATGCTTTGCAGGGGTTACGGATGCCGCCGGTTATCTTATCACGCGGCATCTGTTTGCATACAAGGAGCCTGTGATAACGTATGTTTTAAAAGGTTATCCATCTTTTTGACAAAATAATGGATGAATCAGTGCTTCAGTAAACTTGCAGGGACGAAATGGCCCGTGGGTACATGAGTAACTCCGAGCTTGAGGAGGCTATGAACAACTTCTGCCAAAGATGCGCTAATATTTCCAGGATTTACAGGTATGTGTGAAATGAAAATCTCATCATCTTCTTGCTTTACTGAGAAACTAACGGCACCTGTTGATTTTCTTTAACATTATCGGTTATTGGTAAAATTAGATTATTCGTGTCTTTGGTGCATGTATATTTTGTACGTTGTCTAACTACTTATGAAATTTTAAGGACGATTTTTAATTTTCATAACATGGAATGTTATGGTTACAATGGCCTTTTTTGAATTGCGTTAATTATTAGTGCTACTTCTCTCCTAAATATGCTGACCTACTTTGTCTTCTCTCTTTGAGGGATTATTCATACAATCATCCAGCATTGGAGAGAGTGTACAAGGTTTCCCATTGGTAAACTTTTTTATCAAGTAAAAGAAGAAAGACTTATTTCACTGTCAATTCTCTCGTTTGGTGCGGTTTTATACAATTATTTGCATCTATTTTCTGTAGTGGGTGATTGAAATTTCTGATAAACCTGGACAAGCAGAGACTGAACCTGCATTTAAGGTTAGCGACTCATGCTTTTTATTATTTCTATTCCTGATGACATTTTACACTTTTGGTAAAGAGCATAAAGCAGTTATGAGCATGTGGAGGCTCTCATGCAAGCTAATCTGGTTTTAACCTGCTCAGACTAATCTAAACTATTAAAGACTATCTGTAGCCTGTGTTATATTGGTTATCAAAAAAATTGTCCTTTTCACTAATCCTTGTCCTGTATAAAGCAAAATATGTGATATTTGTTTCTCAAAGTTTCAGCGTTTTCCATTACATGTACTATTTTGACATGTGATATAAATATTGCTCGATATGAAGCTTATCATTGCCTCGCATAGTTTTCCAAGTCTGTGTGTGACTCTGTATTACTAATCTTGGGGTACATACTTTTTTTATATCATTTAGACATTACTTATGATGAATGTCTATCCATGCTATTCTTTGGTTGTCATTAGCTAAATTATTGTGCTTAATACGCCTAATTGATATTGTAGTTCATTGGTAATGTGCATGGTGATGAACCTGTTGGCCGAGAGCTATTGATGCGTCTTGCTAATTGGTTATGTGACAACTATATGAAGGATCCAGAGGTAAACATTTTCCTAACCCTGCATGAAAGTGAAGTTAGGCGCTCTTATGTTTTAGAGCTAATCATACTAACTGTTCTGACGCTTATAATTTAGAGCTAATCATTCTAACTGTTCTGATACTTTTGATGTTTGGAATAATCTTCCCTTTTATATGTACAGGCAACGTTAATTGTAAAACATATTCACCTTCATATTCTTCCCACAATGAATCCTGATGGATTTTCCCTTAGGAGACGTGGAAATGCAAACAACGTGGATTTGAATCGAGATTTTCCTGATCAAGTGAGTATCTGCATTAAAGTTCGAGGTGTTATGCTAAATTTCCTTTCCACAAATCCAATTCATACTTCTTTTAGGTTGGAAAAATGGCACAAAAGTGCTTATGATTTGTTTGCTTGCTTAAGATTTTTAATACTAATTGTTTCTGATATTCTATGACAAAATTGAATACTCTCAGTTTTATCCTGTAAATGATAACATGCACTACCGCCAACCTGAAACAAGAGCAATTATTACTTGGGTGAAAGAAGGGCATTTCACAGCCTCTGCAAGTTTACATGGGGTAACTGTTTTTTTTTTTTTTTTGACATTTCATTTTTGCTACAATAAGATATTCATAGTTGAGAAAAGATGTTCATCTCACTAGTACGGTGTAATATGTAAGCTTGCAGCTAGCTGTAGAAGCTTATGTTTTAAATTTGTCTTTGTTATTGTCTTTTCACTGCAGAAGGTAAAACTTAAAACGCTGTGTTCCCTTTACAGGGTGCACTTGTTGCGAATTATCCTTGGGATGGTTCTCAAGATACAAGGTGATTAATTCTTCATGGCCTTGTGAAATCATAATGTGCTTGTAGTTCAACTAATAACCTAACCTTGCAAATTTTGCTATTTAATCCTGTGGTATCATCCGTGGCAATCTCTCTTCCTGTCCCCATTATATAAATGGAAAATCCATTCTATTTTCTTATCATTAATTGAATAAAGTTCTATTGCTTGAATTTTGTTATAACTAAAAGCTATTTTGCAATCTAATCTTTGTGACGTCATTGATGCGAGTCTATAAATGATATTCTATCAATTTTGAGAATTAAAACACTATTAGCTAAGTAGAATTTTGTATTTTGAAAACTTCCAGTGTCATTTCTCCAAGCTAGTCCCTAGTAATTCCCTTGGGAAAATATAATTCCAATGGCACAACATGTAATGATGCTTAAATTGACTTGTCATTCACAAGGATATACTTATGTGATACAACTTTGTAATGCATTTGAATTTTTGTACATGTTCTGCCGTTCCTCTTTAATGATGAAGATGTCTTTATGGTTATGGTTTTCCAGGAAAGAGTATAATGCATGCCCTGATGATAAAACTTTTCGCTACATGGCTAGTTTATATAGCAGCTCACACTATAACATGTCCCTGAGCAAAGAATTTAAAGGAGGGATAACAAATGGGGCCCTCTGGTATGATAATCTTCAGATTTATCTGGATATCCAGGACTATAAGCTTCTCCAATTGTTTCATCTCCGGAGCCTTTTCCCTCTTGCAGAAAAGTTTATGAACTTGATGTTATGTGTTAGGTATCCTATATACGGTGGGATGCAAGATTGGAATTACATTCATGGGGGCTGTTTTGAGTTAACCTTGGAAATCAGTGATAACAAATGGCCTCCAGCAATTGAGGTTTTGTTAGAAATCAAGTTTTCTTTAAAAAATGATGCCAATTTATTTATTACGTAGAAAGATCCTTCACTATTACGAAGGTTTTTCTTTTAACAGAATACTGCATAGTAGGATTTATTCCTTTAACATGCTTCTGTGAAACTAAAAGTTCTTAACATTTTGTTATTATCACCTACAGAAGACTCGTATATGTTTGTATATTAGCATTTGATTATGTGATAATATGATAAATGAAATGCAAGAAAATAGCAAAAATTTGTCCAATCAGATATAATTACTAACCAATCATACTGTCATTTAATAAAAGTTCTTGACATTTTGTTATTCTCACCAACAGAAAACTCGTACATGTTTGTTTGTTAACATTTGATTATGTGATAATATGATAAATGAAATGCAAGAAAATAACAAAAAAAAAATCTCTAATCAAATTTGATTACTAAGTAATCTTACTGTCATTTAATAAATCCATGCTGAGATCCTAATTTGAGTTAGTTGACTGGCTCTCCTGTACTCCAAATAATTTTTTCTTCGGAATTTCTTGGACGATAAACTGTCTTCTGCAATGATGCTCAGGGGGAGATCACAAAGGAAAGATTGATAACCAAAAGCTGTCTGTCATGACTGGTTGTCTTATAGTATGTGTGGCCTATGATGTTTTGTCATAGTTCTTATTGTTGTAGTTGGAATTTTACAGAACAGAGATAGGTGTTACATCTTAACTTGGAAACCAAATATTCATATTTAATATGATCCACAGTACTGGATTGATGTATTAATATTAATAAAAATAAAAAGAAACAAATCAATGTTTAGCATTTATGCTTTATTAGTTCTAGGATTGGTGTTTTTAGGCAAAAGGGAAATGAGTTTCAGAATCTGTTTGTTATTTGCATGTTTTGGGAGACATCAGTTTTGTTTTCTGCGCATTGAACTGGATTTAGGTTGAAAATGTGCCTGTGTGTAGTTTGCATGGTGAATGAATCAAAGTTTTGGATACCTGGTGTATTCAACTTGGTTCAGACTGGTAATTTCAGTCGATATATAAACATATATATATATATATATATATATATATATATATATATATATATATATACACACACACGCACATAAATATATAAATAGTATATTAGTAATATTAGTCTTGTACATGGACCATGTTAGATCAGTATATACTAGCTAAACCACCCGATATTGGCTGGTAACTTAAAACCCTAGGATGAAGTTATGGCCTGCAGTCTGCAGATCCAATGCTGTAGCACAATGGTAAGGCACAAATGTCAGTAGGTAGAAACTAAGAATCTGACTTCTACACTTAATTGGCCTGGTGACATTGAAAGTGGTTGCATAAACCTTCAACAAACCAAGTTGTAAGCAAACCAGTTTGACTGGTCAGGATACTAGACAGGCTTGCAATTGACCAATAGTCTGGATTCGGTCATTGCAAATGAAATTTAGTGTTTCGATCAAAGAACAAATTGACGAAAACCTTGTTAAATTACATGCTTGAATACTGTAATTAGATAATCTCTCTTGATATATCATCTGACTTCAAACATCAGATCAGTTACCAGGACAAATGAATCAAATGCTCCAGTACTGACAAGTTCACAACAAGTGCAGGCGCATACCACATTGTAATCATGGATAAATAAATGTTGAATATTCTTGAGCCAAATCTTGCTGAAACCTATTTTATTTATTTGACTTTGTGGGTACATTTGCCTTGTGCATTGTACTAAACGCATGCATTCACCTCGACTTTGATAGCACTTACTACTTTCTATTGTGCAGCTTCCTGTTCTATGGGATTATAACCGAAAAAGTATGTTGAGCCTTGTAGCAAGTCTTGTAAAGGTACATTGTTTTGTAATCTACATGCCAACAATCTCAATTCGCAACTTTTTGCAGTAGAATGAAAATCAACTTTTAACATTTTAGACAGGGATTCATGGAAGGGTATTCTCATCAAAGGATGGTCGTCCTTTGCCTGCTTCTGTGATGATCAAAGGGATTGACTATAAGGTAGGTTTATCTGTATTGCTAAGATTCTTTTGACTTGAAAAGTTAAATTTTCTTTTCTCTTATAGGTAAATACCAGCAGTGTATTGGGAGATTACCATCGGATGCTGCCTCCTAGAGGGAACTATGAAGGTAGCGTGTTTACACACTTAATAATTTTAGCCTTGGCATTCACCTATCGACAGTGCCAAGTGTTGTTTTTATTGGAATCTTCACCTTAAATAAAAATTGTTAAGTTGAAAGACCTCTCAACTTAAATCACTGGGGAACCAAAAATTTGATACTGTATTGAATCTGAATCCAAAGAAGAAACTGTGCCCTCTTTTAGCTAACCCTGTACCCAATGATTAAGGTAGAAAAGTTCCATTATATTATCTTTTGTGAATCAAATTTTAAATTAAATTCTGGAACATATGCCATCTTCTTGTAATTTTCTGATTCAATTTTCCTTTTTTTCCCCCTCCAGTTTCAGTATCTTTTCCTGGTTACCAGCAAAAAGGCACACAAATATTGCTTGAGGATGAATCAGAAAGTCTGGATTTCATCATGGATCCTGAAGATTCCAGTAATGAACAGATTGCTAATACGAATAAATTTGGCTGCAGCTGCGATAGCAAAGGCCAACTTCAATTGGGGCTATATATTCTGGCCACCGGTGGTGCCCTTTTCGTCGTTTGCTTCTTGTTTAGGAGAAAAACATTTTTTAAGTTACTGAGCCAGAAACATTTTGCCGCCCATAAACGACCAATTGTAGTTTAAAGCACAGTCGTCAGATTAGTCTTTCATTTCTTTTGCCAGATCGAAGCCATTTTTGTTTTTTCGGATATCTATTTTATTCCAACACTAGTACTAAATCCCACTGTGGAAACCATAGCCTCATTTCTTTGGTACGAGCGCCCAACTGTTCAATTGGAAATGACGGTTGAAGCTAGTCATCTGCGATTTCTTTTTTTTTTTTTTTTTTTATCTGCGATTTCTATACATGGAATTATGTTTCCCTTGCCGTGTTGGAGGCAATTGTTTCGTAGTGTTTGTGATGATTCAAATTTCAACAACGTTTTCCGTTGTACCGTGATAATTTCTTCTGTATTTCCTGCAACTATTTTCAGTCGTTATTCAGAGACTCAGAAGATTAACATTTTAAGCTGTGTTTTTCACGCTTGCTGTTACTGTTACCTTGTAGTTGTGAACGTGAATGGCGTGACTAGTTTTTGAACTAGTTAAATGGTAAAAACAAAAAACACTTGTTAATTGGCGTCAGGATTAGATGAATGTCCAAAACTGATGCGAAAGATTTGAGCAATTGATTGACAGAAGCACGTCAGAGGACACGGGGGTAGCAGGCTGATTGACAGGGCACGTGGCTCTGCGCCGACGTTTAATGCCGCAGCCGGCGTCAGACTGTGCAGTGGGCACGCTGGCGGCAGAATAACCGCGATCGTACGCCAGCCCACGCGCCGCTACTCGTTGGAGACAGGGATCATCGGGCGCGTTTTCTCCGCGGGGGGACCGCGGAAAAATTTCTCCGCGGTTCCTTTAATTTTAACATTAAAATTATTTTTTTTTTAATTTTTTTTTAAAAAATACTCTACTCTTTATAATCTATTCAATGGTATAAAATTTAGGATATTTTAGATTATATACATGTATAAAATATCCTATACAAACTCTATACAAATTTATATATAAAATATTTTTTTGTCTTATATGCAATTTTGCATAGGATATTTCATACATGTATATAATCTAAAATACCCTAAATTTCATACCAGTGGATAGATTATAAAGAGTAAAGTATTTCTAAAAAAAAAAAATTAAAAAAAATAATTTTTAATATTAAAATTAAAGGAACCGCGGAAAAATTTTTCCGCGGCCCCCTCCGCGGAGAAATTTTCCCCGGGATCATCTTCTACGCAAAAAACAGTAACAGCATCAGGTGTGGGTGCAAGCGCGGATCCTCATCGCCCGAATCGGAAAGGCGACAGAGCTTCGTCTTCCACGACGTCGGTCATTGTGTTGGCCGGCGTGCGCGAGCAGCTGGGTGCAGTTGACTCGCTGGAATCATCAGCTTCTCCCTCCCATCTTGACGGTGGTCGAGAAGTCCACTTGTTTTCTTCCGCGAGGGACGAGTACTGGGCGTGAGCGCTCTGTTATGGCGGTGAGTTCTCTCCTTCTCTTTTACGTTCGGCTGGGTTGCTTCGCTGACAATCGGAGCTGGGGCTAAGTGGGCCTGGTTTTCTGTTGCTTTACGATATTGTACCGTCAATGCTTGCTTCCCATGTTCTGCCGGTGTTCTATCCCGACGAAGTATATCCTGTTTTTGGTTTTCTGGATGGGGGAAACGAGCGACAGTATTTTGGACGGGGAGTGATTTTCGTACGAACTAGTAACACAAGTTTTGATGGCGAGAAGAAATTGAATTGTGTCCTGATTATATTGGAAGTTTTTTTATTATTATTATTTTCTGATTTTTCACATTGCGAACAAGCTGTTCTAAGCTGATAGATGATAAATTTAGGTTCTTAAAACAACAGCACCAGTGGTCTAGTGGTAGAATAGTACCCTGCCACGGTACAGACCCGGGTTCGATTCCCGGCTGGTGCATATTTTTTTCCCCTCTTATTAAACATCTGCTCAGCGTGTACATATGTAAATTCCTGACAGTTGTTCAAGCTTTACAACTGGGTAACACTGTTCTCTCCTACACGTAAAACTTTCCGGTTCTTTTTTTTTTTCTGAAAAAAGAAAGTCAATTTCATTTGTTATATATTTATTTTTTATATAATTATTCATGACATATAAGTTATGTATATATTTACGAAGTTTATATGTGAACAAATTGTTGGTTAGATTGGGATGATCCATTTATAGAGGAGGAATGTTCAAATTCAATTCTTTGGCTGCAATTATCAAACGAGTCAAGTTCAGATTTAATAGTAATATAGGTATGATATAATTATGACTAGCCAATCAAAATTGCTGCCTAGCTTAATTCTTATTCCAAACTCTTTCTGCCTTTATTTTTTAAAAATAATAATAAATCTACATATTTCATCTATGAAAAAGAGAGCACTTGACTCTAAACCATAGCTTTCACATTAATGCATTTATTATAGTGCCAATTCAAATGTTGGTTTATTTTTGATTTGATCGGATACAAGAATGGCTTATTCCAATCTATGCTCCTTCGCTTTTTAATAAAAGAAAAATATAAAAATGGTTCAATATCATTTTAATGTATTGTTTATTTATCTTTATAAATTGCAAAGCTATACTCAATTACCTAAGCAAGATTTCCATAGTTGGGTTATGCAATTCAATGAGTTTCACGTCATTAGAAATATAAGTTTGTGTAGGACTAATTCGAGGGGTCAAAAGGGCTCTCTGAGTAGGGTGGATCAATTGAAATTTTTGATGAAAATATAAATATTTTGTGATATACTTAAAAATATAATAACAAATAAAGTAAAATAAATATTACTCTATGTGGAAAAACTCATATAAATTAAGGATAAGATATTAGGGTTAAAAAATAGTGTTATTCAAGAACATGGCCATATCTCGGACAATTAATCATACACATTTAAGTGATTATGATATAATTATTTTTTTTAAAAAAAAGAATAAATTTAAAGTTAAGACAAGAAAGATTTCGTCTTTTCAATGTGAACCATTCATATAATTAATTATATCTCAACTATTGCAATTTTCAACGTAAAATCCAAGGCCAAATATGAAAATTTAAGGTTCAAAGCTCTCAATATTACCTCTTTAGAATCGTAAATCATGAGATTAATCATAGCAATTGAAAACGTATAAAATTAGTAAAATGTGTAAATCTAATTTAGGTTAGGTCAAATCTAATTCATGTCCAACCTAGTTCAAATTTAATTAAACCAATTAATTTAACGGTAATCCGATTCAGGCTAGAATAAAATCTTGTCCCAATTCGATTAATCCATATTAAAGTATTATATTGATTAGAGTTTTAAATCAAAACAATGTTCAATTTAACTTATAATGGAAACAGCTAACTAGTTTAACAACTCTCGACTAAGTCTATTCATGTTTTGATAGGTTGACAAATTGTTGTTTGGCTTGGAATTATTGACTATTATTCTTTTTCTACTTATTGTTCGTGGCATCTTCAATGCTATTCTTCTTGTTCTAGCCTTTGGCTTGCACTGAATGCTGAGCTGAGAACTATTGCAATATAGAAGCTTCAACTTGGCGAAGCCAATCATTGAGCTTTAGTAATTCAATTAGGAAACAGGGAGAACATTACTCGGAGTTTCTGTTTCTTTTTTCATAGAACAAGATAACTTGTTTGTAGTCCTTGATCATCCATCTCAAGATTGAAGTCCAAATGCGGCACCGTATGTCCATCTTCTATCTCCGCATCTGTTAGAGTCAGGGCCTTCTGAAGTTTCCTATGAGAGAATACTTCTACCTCTGCCATGAAAATGGCCGTTACAGGACGGTGATCGGAAAGCTTCAGCTCAGATCTTTTGTATTTCAGTAGTTTCAATCCTTTTCCAAATGAAAGAACACGGTCGCACCTGAGTAAGCAACAGAAATTATAACTCCGACCCAGATCATTGTTAATGGAACAAGTTGAGAATTGAAAGAAGACAAGTGACCTACAAACTTCTTCCTGCATGTTTAAATCGAGAATTAAAATGCATGAGGAAATTCATCAAGCACATAACTAGAAGCACCACATTATATACTTGAGTGAACAGTGATGTTTAGAAGGGGGGAATTACTTGTGATCTAAGCTAGTGGCTTCCACATCTACTTACCTGGTCAAGGAAAAATATCTCTGATCATGATTCTGATAATTCTATTTTGTTTACAAATTTAATCATCCATGTTTATATGTATATTTTTTTCCTGGCTTGCTTGGGATTTTAAAGCGTAGAATGCCAACTCTAAATGATGGCACACAATGCGAGCACTGAAACAGGAAGCTCAACCGCTGCCGACAACTCTAGGTACGCCTCAAAGCAAATTCAGAAACCTTTTGTCCAAAGGAGTTGCAGCGTTCATAGCAGTCCTTTGTAAAAAAAAAAAAAAAAAAATTTATATTCTCCAGAAATTGAAAAATAGTTAGCAGACCCTAAGCAAATTAGAGTAAGATTTTATATTTCTGGTTAATATAGTTTATGCAGCAGTCGGTGTAATAAGTAAATTTCTCTAAAAGCTCACTTAAAAATAGTAAAATAGATGTTCAAGTAAATAAAGGCACATCAAAAGTGTAGTTAGCGTTCGGTAATTCTCAGCCATCACTAGAGAAGGTATTCGCAATTCTTGATGGTAGAAAGTCTTATTTAGGATACATATTTAAGTTTGCAAAGATGCTGATTCCTGGCAATTCAAATTGCAGAAGTGTACTCCTGTCAAACTACTACTACGAGAAGCTGGAAAAGAAATGCTCTATTGAAAAATGTTCCTTTGTAAAATAGAGAGAAGGCTTGAACAAAGAAGAAAACATCATCCATTCATCTTAACAAAGAAAGATAAGGCTTAAACTAATTGGTAAGTGATATCTCTTATCTTGAGATTATTTTGTTGCTCTCAAGGAATTTAATTACCATCATGATTCTGATTAGTTAGTTCAAAAGCTTAAGGGGTAAAATAATGCATCGTTGATTATTTTGATTTGAATTGCCCTGTGATTTTTTACCTTTATTTAATGCTGAAAGGGATGTTACATTAAATTCATGTGTTATTATTGTTAATTGCAGCCTATTTTAATTTTTTTTGTTACTAATTTTTTGTCTACTATACATAAAGGGCCTAACATGATGTCTAGGTTTTTTAACACAAATGACAGTTTTAGGCTTTGTTTTAGGGGAGCTTTAGGGGAGTGGGAGCAGGCAAACGACGAGGGTAGCCATAGTAGGTAAGTCCAGCATTCTGCGGCAAGTGGACATTGCAAGTAGGAGAAACCATTATATAGTATATAAGGTTTAGTGGGTTTGCTATTGTTAATTGGGCTTAAGCATTTTAATAGATTGGGCCACGTTGCATATAAGCTCATCAAGTTAACGAATAGTTTGCTTACTAAGCAGGTCGTAATAAATGGTATCAGAGTCAGGTTTATAAGGATCCTAAGGTTGTGAGATTAAGCCTAAGGAGTTTAAGGCTCTTAGGATTGTAAGATGTTCTAATATATTTTAAATGTGTTTGTGTGTTATGCCTTTTGATTTTGGAGGATGCTTCTTAGTATAAGATGTGGATTATTTGAAGAATCAAGACATTGGTGATGTAATAAATGTATACATCTGTTATGGATTGAATTTGGCTCAAGGGATTGCTTAGATGTCTTTGCTTTGGTTTGGAGGCCAATGAGATGATGAATAGTTGTTATTTATATGAATCATATGATGATCATATGAGTTTTTACTTTTGGTGGATGGACATATTTACTTGGCTGATTGGTAAGCAATTGAATGATGTGTTAAAAGTAAGATCGAGTTGATAGTAAGAGCTATTGTTTCCATGGTCTCCTTTCATTTTGTTGCTCTTAGTATTGATTGGTGTTTGCATGTAAAGATTGATCCTCGAAAGTTGTGATTGGTGAGGAAACAATTTTATTATTTAAAATATTGTTATGTTGATCATGCATGAGTTTTGTTCTGATATCTAAGAAGTGACATATTCTAAAAGTATAACATGGTGAGTATGTTTGATCTTGATAATGGTTTTGTGAGCACACTTGATTATGTTGATGATCACATGTGAGTAATGATCTTTTGGTTATGTTTGATTTGATTATTATGTTTGATTATGATTTTGTGAGTGTGCTCGTTTTGTTAGTATCAAGGATCATGTTGAATTTATGGTGTAAGCATGTTGCTCTTCATATGATGATTATTATGATGTTGTGTTGGCCAAGGATGATATCAACTTTGAAGTTAAGATATCACATTAAGAGTTTCATATGATATTATGATATTCCTGATTTTGCTGCTTGATCATATGCTTTATAATAATACATGATCTCTTATCACAATCTTATGTTTGAAACTGGTCATGATCTTCTAGTGATGGTTTGATGATAATGAACTCATAATGATGATCTTGTGTTGATATCATAGGTGTATCTGTTTATGATATGTTGATCACATATGTTTCTGGTTTTGATCGTCTTTACTGATGATACCTTGAGGGAATTTGTAATAGTTTATGATTATATTATCTCATCTATTTTTATTAGGATCATGTGATTATACTTGTTTATGATGTCATTATTGATCTTATGATCCCTCTTATTGAGTTAGTGCTATATGATGATTTATGAAGATGATCACTCCTATGTATGTTAAAGAGTTTTTGTTCGCATTAGTTTATAATTTTATGATTATGTTTAGTTCATGATATGTGTATGATAATTTGATTATAATAAGAACTACCACTTGGATATTTAGATGGCTTCTTTTGAGGCTTTGTATGGAAGAAGTCATAAGACACCATTGTTTTATGGTGTACCTAGAGAATAATTATTGTTGGATTTCTCATAAGTGAGTGATTGAGACAAAGATAGTTAGTAGATAAGCAAATGTTATTGGCGGCACAAACTAGATAAAAGAGTTATATGGATATGAGATGAGAAATATTGTATTTACTATAAGAGAATGTATTTATGAAAGTGTTACCTGTGAAATAGATAAGAGATTTGGAAAAGATGGATCAATGAGATTATGTATCGATTATAGGCAACTGAATGTTGTCACCATCAGAAACAAATATCTTTTGCCAAGAATCGATGATTTATTTGATCAGCTCAAGGGCAGTAGTATCTTCTCCAAAATTGATTTGAGATCAGGGCATCACCAAGTGAAGGTCAGGGATGAAAATATATCAAAGACTACTTTTTGGACCAGGTATGGGCATTTTGAGTTTTTGGTAATGTCTTTTGGTTTAACTAATGCACCAGCAGTTTTTATGGATTTAATGAACCGGGTGTTCATTGATTATTTGGATAAATTTATTGTGGTTTTCATTGATGATATTCTAATATACTCTTGTGGTGAAAATGAGCACAAAGAACATCTAAGTTGGGTACTTGAGAGACTAAAGCAAGAGAAGCTATTTGCAAAGTTCAACAAGTGTGCCTTTTGGCTTGATAAAGTTACATTTTTTGGCCATATAATTTCAGGAGAAGGTATAGCTGTGGATCCCCAAAAGATCAATGCAGTCTCTGAGTGGAAAAAGTCAAAGTGAGTACAGGAGATATGAAGTTTTCTTTGGTTGGCAGGTTATTATAGATGTTTTGTGCAAGAGTTTTCTTTCATAGCTGCTCCTTTGACTCAATTAACTAAAAAAGAGGTAAAATTTAACTGAGATGATTCTTATGAAAACAATTTTCAGGAACTTAAGAAGAGACTGATAAGTGCACCTATTTTAGTAGTTCTATCAAGAGATGAAGGGTACACCATTTATACCGATGCCTCAATTTAAGGGTTGGGAGGCGTATTAATGCAGCATGAGAAGGTACTAGCATATGCCTCTAGACAGCTTAAAGGGCATGAAAAAAATTATCTTGTGCATGACTTAGAGTTAACAGCAATAATTTTTGTGTTGAAATTATGGAGACATTATATTTATGGTATGCAATTTGAAATTTTCACACATCATAAGAGTTTAAAATATTTATTCAGTCAAAAAGAGTTGAATATGAGACAGAGAAGATGGATAGAATTTCTAAAAGATTATGATTTTAAATTTAATTATCTCCCTGGCAAAGCAAATATGGTGGCTGATGCCTTAAGTAGAAAGTCATTGGAACAGTTAACTCATCTAAAAGTAGTACAAACAAAATTGGTAAAACAAATAACTGATTTGAGATTTGAAATAATAAGTCAAAGAGAGAATATGATATATTGCATTTATGGCAATAGAGTCAAAGATTGTCAAGAAAATTAAAGAACGCCCGATAAAGGATGAAAATTTGAGGAAAACAGTAAAAAATGTTGAGAATGGTAAGAGACCAGAATTTAGTAAAAATTCATAATGTACTTTAAAGTGTAAGGGCAAATTGTGTATACTAGAGTTTACAAAGAAGGAACTATTGAGAGAACCTCATAGATCAAAGTTTACTATTCATCCAAGCAGTGGTAAAATGTATAAAGACCTTAAGAGGTATTATTAGTGGGATGGAATGAAAAATGATGTTGCAAAATTTGTTTCACAATGTTTGATATGTCAACAAGTTAAGGAAGAGCATTTTAGACTCAGCAGGAGAATTACAAAATATTCCTATCCCTGAATGAAAATGAGAGCATATCACTATGGATTTTATTTCAGGATTTCCAAGGTCATAAAAGGGACATTATTCTATATGGGTAATTGTTGATAGATTGACTAAATCAGCTCACTTTTTACCGGTTAAAGAGACTGACACATTGGATAAACTAGCAAACTTGTACTGTAGAGAAATTATAAAATTACATGGTGTACCTACTAGTATAATATCATATTAAGATCCTAGATTTACCTCTCGTTTTTGGGATAGTTTGCATAGAGCTTTGGGAACACAGTTACGTTTTAGTACAACTTTTCATCCTCAGACAGATGGGTAGTCAGAGAGAACTATTCAGACTTTAGAGGATTTGCTCAAAGCATGTGTACTAGATTTTGGAGGTGGTTGGGAATTTTATTTGCACTTAGCAGAGTTTGCTTATAATAATAGTTATCACTCAGCAATTCAGATGGCTCCATTTGAAGCCCTGTATGGTAGAAGGTGTATATCACCTGTGTTATGAAATGAGGTACGAGAAAAATGGATTTTGGGTCCTCAAATGATAGAAGAAAATGCTGAAATAGTTCAAATAATTAGACGGCGATTATTAACTGCTCATAGTAGACAAAAGAGTTATGCTGACAAAAGAAGGAGAGCCTTGGAATTTGTTGTAGGAGATCATATATTCTTAAAGGTGTCACCTTTAGTGGGTGTGATCAGATTTGGAAAGAAAGGAAAGTTAGCTCCTAGATATATTAGCCCTTTTGAGATACTTGACAGAATTGGAGCTGTGACTTATAGACTAGCTTTGCCCCCATAATTTTCTGGTGTGCATAATGTTTTTCATGTGTCAATGTTGAAAAAATATATTTCTGATTCCAGTCATGTGTTAAGAGAATTATCAGTACCAATCTAGTAAGATACAACCTTCATTGAGCATCCAGTTCAGATCTTGGACAGAAAGGAGCATCGTTTGAGAAACAAAGTGATCAAGTTAGTTAAAGTTGGATGGCAGCATCATCCAGATTGTGAAGCTACTTGGGAAAGAGAAGATATTATGTCTTAGTACCCTCACTTGTTTGATCATGGTGAGTGAATTTGGGGACCAAATTCTTTTTAATGGAAAGTATATTGTTATTTTTTAAAAAAAATTAATTAATAAATAAAAATAATAATAAATATTTAAGTATAAATAAAAAAAGAAAAAAAAACCCTAAATCTATTTTTTCTAATTTCTCTCTTCCCCTATTCCCTCTCGCCAGATCTCTCCCTGTCTCTCTCGTTTCCTCCTTCGGCGACAACAATCAGAGCCAGCAGCAACACTAGGAAGCCGGCGTCGGTCTTCCTTCCCTCTTCCGGCGACGTTCGGCGGCAGGCGGCAATAGGCAGTGGTGATTGGCGATTTCAGTGCGGAGATGCTGCTGTACCTTTCTCTCCTCTGCCCCATGGTCCCAGCTTCCTTCCTGTGCCGGCAGCAGCAGCGATCGACGGTAGTGGACGGTTTTCCGGCGAACAGTAGGGTTCCAACGACCCTTTCTTTCCCTTTTTTGTGTTATTTTGGTAACTAGGGCAGGTAACTGATTTAACCCTTATTTTGTTAACCTTGCTTAGGTGATAACGAGAGATGTGTAATTGGTAGATATATAGGGATTATCTGGTATTTTGGATGAGTATAGGCTTAAATATTATGTTGTCATAAGCATGCTAGATTAAGATGAAATGATCAAGGTGATAATTTGGGGAATAAGTGTATGTATATCATAATTGGTAAAATTATGGTTAGAGTTAATGGTAGAAATATGTTATTTTGTAGATGTATTAATGGTTAGAACTATGTGGTAATTGATACTATTTTCTTGGCATATATATTGTAAGGTAACTTGGATTTGGGACTAGGCATGCCTGAGGCGTAAGTACCTGTGGTTTATTCTTGTGACAGAGGATTTCACTTTTAGGTTGGGATCCTACCTCCATTTTCTTGTACAGTGCTAAGCCTTGTGCTTAGACACCAAACCTTTTGCTTCTATCTACTTTGACTTGTTTCTAATACCTTTCATGCTCATATAAATTTCATTGGTGCATATAGATGCGTGATTGATTTTTATTTGTTATTATGAAAAGAGGATAAATGCATATTTTATTTGGTTGTTGAGCATACATTCATGATATGTTTACTATTGTTATATACACATGGTTGAGATATGATATTTTTATGGTGTGTTGAGATTTGTTGTTGTACACTTCGAACGTGCGCGCCGTATATGGAGTTGGAGATTCGTCGGCGAGGTCACCTGTCAGACCATAGCGCCAACTATGTGGTGGGCAATTGGTGGTTGCCGGTCAGGGTTACTGCTAGATTGTCCTTTGGACAATAATGGGGTTTCCAAGTGTTGGACGCAACACTATCGGGCCGTTTGATGACAGTCGTTCCACTTTTGGAGCTTGGGGGTGGAACCACTCTTATTAGAGTGCAAGGCGTAAAGCAATGTTTGTGACCATGAACAGCTCCATTTTGATGAGATAGGATGTATATTGTTCATGTTATATTTACTTGCACATATATATGATACTCATGTAGTTCATAAACTTACTTTCGTTCTTGAACACGTATTCATATTCTTGAAAATCCCTACTTAGTTTTTTGGCTAACTCCCTTTATTTTGCCTCCAGGTATTGATCAAGTGCAGTCTAGAAATGGGTAGATAGACTATAGACTTCCTTAGAGAGTGTCTAGTAATTTTGGATATTTACTATTTTGTTTTTATCTTGCCATGAGTTCATGTCGCTCTTCTGTTATTTTTTATATAGTTGCACAGTCACACTATAAGTTATAACTCTGGTAGTTTTGATTTTGATATCTTGAATTAGTTTTGAGATTTGTTATAAGAATTTTGTAATTTAATGAAATTAGAATTTTTATAATGGTTTTTGTGAGTTATGGATTGAAATTTTGTAGTGCATGTTTAATATGCCAAATTGTCATGTTTCGGTAAATAGAGTTATTTATCGGGGCGTGACATGGCAGGTGTCGAGGAAGCAACTAAGGCCCTATTTGGCATAGCTGGTCAAGTGTTTTTGCTGGTCAAAATAGCTGATTTTAAAAAGCTGAAGTGTTTGATAAGCTGCTTCTAGGTTCTAAACCTAAAAGCAGCATAAGTTTGGATAAATTGAGAGGGAGCTGCTTTTGACTATTATTTAATTATTTTTCTTATTACATCTCATATCCGCACCTACATTCGTATGTCTTTACAATAATAAAATTATTATTTTAATAAAAAATATTAAATTTAAAATTATTTTTAAATATTTTTTAAAAAAATTTTGACCAGCATAACAGTTTAGCCAAACACCTTTTAACTTTTCTTATCAGCTACTTTTTAATTAGTACTTTTTCAACTAGCAAAAGTTAAAAGTTTCAGCTATGCCAAACAGAGCGTAAGACACTAAGAGCGAGCCAAAGTATTACTTTCCTTCCCATTTCCACCTAATTTTGGAAGAAGCCAAGCCATTTCTTCCTTCCAAAGATATGTTCCTTTCCCCCTGGTTTTGCATCTAAGAAAACAGGGGTAGGTGTTTGAATATGTGCCCTGGTGTCAGGTAACACCAATGACTTAGGGCCTGTTTGGCCCCGCCTCGATATGGAAGTCAAAACATAAAAAGTAATATAGTGTATTATGCCTTGATTTTCATGTCGACACAGGGCCAAATAGGCTATTAGTTTTCTGTTTTTTCATTGGCTTCATGCCACTGCTCCTACTCTTAAGGTTCACTTCATCGCTTCATTTTTCGTAATCCGTTTATGGGTAATCCGAGAGCTCCCTTGATGAACAAGTAATTTGTCCCTTGTACATCAATTCCCAAGAAGATCTATATCATTCTAGCCTCGTAACCTCATTGAACACAACACTAGACTATATGCAAGCAATTTCTAAGGACAACATAATGTATAATTGTCAATTAACAATTGGCATTCATTTTTCAAGGAATTAGTAAGTAGTCAAGATAACCAATATTTTTGTTTGCATTTCACTTTAATCATGTTCAAAGTGAGATTGACAAGCCATAATCAATCATCTTGAAACTTTCAACTTAACGACCGGAGGTGAGTTCAGTTTTTCTGATCAAGATAAAAATCTGCCTGATTAAAATTTGATGCACAATATGAAAAGAAAGTAATTTTCTAGTTAACTAGAGAATTAGGCTCCTACCATGCAGGAATTCTCCTTCCACCCTTTTGGTCATCTCCAATGTATTTTGTTGAATTAAACTCATACTTGTAAGTTGGAGGGAAGTTTATTACACCCTCTGACCATCCATCAAAACCTCGCCCTTTCTTTAGCTCTCGTTTTAGCTGCCACAAGTATAGGTAAATTTCATTCATTAGTTGTCAGAAATAAAGAGATGAGACTAAGTTTTAAGCACACACACGATATAAGTGAGTATATGCACACAAATTTAAGGTTTCATCCTTTAAACCAAGTAACCAACAACTGAAAGTACGTGCGAACAAAATAATGATCAGGCTAATAAATCTATCACAAGTTCATATGTACAAGTTTCAAGAAAAGGATAAAGATAAAACCTGGTCACTGTCTGCCAACATCGTCCAATCTTTCCTTGAAATGAGTGCATGTGTTTTTTTGAATGACAAATCAATGCGGTAGTTTAGATCTCCTAACCAGAAAATTCTCCTGTGAAAACAAGAATAACAAAGATAATGGATAAGAAGTTGAAGAAACAACAAAATAATTCGAAATCATAATGATTTGCACATGTAAAAACAACTCTGATGTAAATGGTTTATTCCTGCTTGATATGTTATACAATACCTGTTGAAGCTAATGCTTTGTTACGTAGCTGGAAATGTGTTGTATACATAGGGCTTGTTTTTATATGGGCTGAAGTTGGCCAACATAAGACTTTGGTTTAGTTTGTTTCTTACCTAACAAAAGGGTAATGGAAAAGTGTGTGTTAAAGATTTTTGAATATGAACAACAGCAGCTCCCTTTCTTTCTTCTTCTCCCCATCTTCTTCCATCATGCAAAACGCTAGAATCTTGTCCAAGCCAACATAAATGGTATTAGAGCTATTTTGGTGAGATTTCAAGTGAGATTTGAGAAATAGAAAAAGAGGAGAGCATGACATCGTGGCCATGCAAGGAGCATGGGCACCCCAAGATTCTCAACCCATTTTTAAAGGTGAAAACTACAATAATTGGAGCATCAGAATGAAAATCCTCTTAATCTCACATATCTTGAGAGATAGTGAAAGAAGGGTTTAAAGAGAAAGAGGAGAAAAACAAAGGCAACAGAAGATGGAAGCTTCAATCCAATAAAAAGAGAAGGAGAATATCTAATAAGCCATCTCTTACAAGATATTTATAAGAATCATTGGAGCTAGAAGTGCTAAAAAAGCATGAGAGATTTTGCAAATAGAGTTTTAAGATACCAAAAAAGCTAGAATGATAAAGCTCTTGACTCTCAAAAGAGACTTTCAAAATTTACAAACGAAGGAAAATGAGTTTTTAAAAGATTATTTCTCTAAATTTATTGAGATTGTGAATCAAATGAGAAATTTGAGTGACAATTTGACCAACAAGGGTGTATGAGAGAATACTTATTAGCATTTTCTCCAAGGATGATAATATACCCTCATTGAAAAAACTAAGAATCCCCCAAGCATAAGTGTTCATGATATAATGGGTTCACTTGACATGTATGAGCAAACGTTGAGTAGACAGGTTGCATTTCAATCCAAGGCTAATGTCAAAATCATTTAACCAAAATGGAGCCAAAAGAGAAACATCACATAATAGTAGACATGGTAGAGATAGAGAAAGAAATAGAAGAGGAGGTAGAAACAACAATCAAAATAAGAGAGTATGCACATGCAACTATTGCAACATGCCCAATTATATTGAAAAATTTTGTAGAAACAAGGAAAACCTTAATAATGTCACCATTGAAGAAATCATATAGAAAAGTATTGTCAATTCAAGAACATTGAGCAAGCCAACTCCACCGAAGAAAAAAGTAGAGAAATACCTTTTAAGCATGTCAAATGGTGGTTAAACAAAAGGAAAGTGTAAGGCATATTGATAGTGGATATAATAACCACATGGCCGGAGATGAACCAATCTTTTGCAAGCTTGATACAATGATCACAACTCAAATTACAATGGAAATAGTGCAATAGTCAAATCTAATAGAAAAGCTACAATTGTCATTGCAACAAAGAAAGATAAGATGTTAATACATGATCTCGATGTGTTGTTAATTCTAAATTTAGTACAAAATTTGCTAAGCTTTGGTAAACTAACTAAGCTTAGGCGTGTGGTTCATTTTAAGGGTGCACTATACAAAATTTATGACAAGATGAAAAATAAGAAAGACTTATGGTGGTTGTAAAAATGGAGAAAAATAGAAAAAAAAAAATTATTCTCAAATCGGCAAGAAATATTACCTTGAAGGCTAGTGCAAAAGACTTATCATGGTTATGGTACAAGAGTCTTGAACATATGAATTTTGAAAACTTTAAAATGTTAAGCAAGAAGAATTTGGTTTATAGCTTACCAAACATTGAAGACAATGGTGATGTATGTGAAGTATATGCACTTGGCAAAATGCATCTAGAGTCATTTTCAAAGGTCCAATGATGACAACCTCTCATAGTGGAAATAGGTATTTTGTTATCTTTATGGATAATTATTCAAGAATGTGTTGGATTTACTTCTTGAGATAAAAATCCAATGTTTTTTCAATTTTCAAGAAGCTTCAAAGTATTGTTAAAAGGCAATATGGCAAATTGATATAAAAGTTAAAAAGTGATAAAGGTGGTGAATACAACTCTTCAGGAGTTTGATAAATTTTGTGAAGATATTGACATTGAGAGACAATTGATAGTTGGTTATATGCTGGAACAAAATGGCGTTGTCAAAAAAAAGAATAAGACGTAGAGATAACACAAACCATGATGAATGACTAAAGCTTGCCATTGATATTTTGGCTGAGGCAACTTATACAACGGCTTATTTGCTAAATAGATATCCTACAAAGGTGCTTGAGAACAAGACACCATTTGAAGCATGATCCAGAAGAAGAAAACCATCAATGAATCATTTTTGTATATTTGGGGTCTATTTGCTATGCTCATGTTCTAAAATAAAAGAGACAAACTTGAAGGGTGATAAATGTATGTTTGCAGGCTCTAGCACCAAATCAAAAGGCTATAGACTATTTGGTTTAAAAAGAAATAAGGTGATTGTAGATAAAGATGTGATCTTCAATGAAAAAAATAAGTTAAATTGGAAAGGAAAAAGTGTGAAAAGTGTATTCTTACCAATTCAAGAGGATACAAAAGAGATACCATGGGGTGAAAATATAAATGAGCATGAAGAAGAAGACCAACAATAATCACCACTTACACATGTCAGGTCTACCTCATCTACTCTAAGTTCAACACCGATCAAATTGAGACATGTAAGTGATATTTATGTTACTTGCAATTTAGTTTGATGAGGAACAAGGTGATTGTAAGTCAGAATGTGATCTTTAATTAAAAAACAAGTTAAATTGGAAAGGAAAAAAATGTGGAAAGTGTATTCTTACCAAATCAAGAGGAGATAAAAGAGTCATCATGGGATGAAGATACAAACGAGCATGTAGAAGAAGAAGGCCAACAATAATCACCTCCTACATATGCTGGGTCTACCTCATCTCCTCTAAGTTCAATACCGGTGAGATGAGACATATAAGCAATATTTATACTACTTGTAATTTTTTTGTTGTAGAATCAAAATACTTTGAACAAGCAGTCAAAGAGGAAGTATAGAGAAATGCAATAAAAGAGAAAATAAAAATGATTAGGAAAAATGAGACTTTAGAGTTGGTAGAAAAACCAAAAGTAAAAGATATAATTAGGCTTAAGTGGATTTGCACAACAAAGATAAATTCGAATGGTTCCATACAAAAGTTTAAGGCAACAAAAGCTGGGAGTTATATCGAAAGACATTTTCACCGGTGGCAAGATATGAAATAATAAGAATGTTGATTGCCTTAGCCACACATAAAGGTTAAAAATTGCATCAACTTGATGTAAAATTGGAAGTTTATGTTGTGCAACTGTAAGGCTTTGAAGTTGAAGGAAAGGAAGAAAAAAATCTACAAGTTAAAAGAAGACATTTATTAGTTGGAACAAGCACTACTAAGAGTATGGTATGGATAAATTGATGCATATTTCACCAACAAAGGATTCAAAAGAAGTCCAAGTGAGCAAACACTTTACATTAAGCATGGTAAGCATGGTATAGTTATAGTTTCTTGATTTTTATCGATGATGATGAGAAAATAAAGTATGAATTTAAAAAGGAGACGATGAGTAAATATGAGATGAATGAGTTGGGCTTGCTTTATTATTTCTTAGGTATTGAAATTGATTAAAGAGAATATTTTGTATTAATTTCTCAAAAAAAGTATGCCCAAACTATTCTCTCCAAATTTAAATAGAGAATTGCAATTCAATGTTAACACCTTTGTTGGTCAATAAAAAATGGGTGAAAGAGGATGATAGTGGTAAAACAGATGATGCACTCTATAGAAGTTTGGTTGAAAATTTATTACATGTCATAACCATAAGACCCAGTTGTTAGTGTTTATGCCCTTAGACCCGTTGTTGATTTATCTTGTACTACTTGACATTGATATTTTATATCATTCTGGCATTGTTGTTATTATGTTATGTTTACATCTGCGATTATGTACATGCATGGTAATGTCCCTGAAGACAGATTGTATCTGTGCACAAACAGTGTGTCCCCAGTCTAGTACCTAAGTAGATAAGGGACAGCTTTGGTACATGTGAAACTGGTATATGGGCTGGTTAGGCATGAGGTGCTAACGCAGGCATATGGGTATATCAGTGGTGGATATACTGGACCGACCCACTGTGAGGCTCTAACTTGGTGTCATGAGTTAAACTCACAAGTGACAGGAGATGCATTGATCTCTTGACTTGAGGTCATTGACTCTTCTATATGATTAGGGACATGCTTTGATACAACCTAACACATCACCGTAGTTGGGAGATCATAACGGTTGTCATTGGGTATGTCACGACCCATATTAGAAGATTAATAGACAGACATAGGATTTGCCCCTTCCTAAGGAAAGCTTGATATCCACGGGCCCCCCTATAATTGCATGACTGAAAGTGTATGGCCATACCTAGGTGAAAGCCTGATTTAGTCATGACTATGAGATTGGATGAAAACAAAATGGTGACACACTTTATCCAATCGGATATCAGTCTGGCAAAGAGACTATAATGCATCGGTATCTTGTTGCGATGATGGGGATGTCGATGTTGATATCTATTCCGAAGACGGGTAGCAGTGATGCACTGCTAGGTGCCACTCACTGCTTGTGATTAGAGGTGGCCATGGGCCGTGCCCGGGCCGGCCCGGGCCCGGGCCCGCCTCGGCCCGCCAGAAATCGGGCCGTGCCAGGCACGGCCCGATTGTAATCGTGCCGTGCCGGGCACGGCACGGCTGAAATTTTCTTCGGCCCGGCACGGCACGCGGCACGATTAGGCGTGCCGTCGCCGGCACGGCTCCGCCGGGCCGTGGGCACGAATCCGGCCCGCGGGCCAGATCCGGCACGCGGGCCTGGCACGGCCCGCGGGCTAACGGCGGCACGTGGGTCAAATACGGCCCAACGGGCCCAATTAGGCACGCGGGCCGTGTTGGGCCCGGCCCGGTTTCGGCCCGTGGGCCGAATTTAAAAAAAATATTTTAATAAGTAAATTACTTAATTAAAATATATAAAATGTGAAAAAATAAAAAAAAATTGAGAATGTATATTACACAAATTTTTGAAAAAATGTTAAACTTTTATATATTTTAGATCGAACCCATTACAGGCTGCCTACGTACCCCACTCAAAGGAGGAATCAGGTCTACGTAGTTCTCTTTTTACAACTCTTTTTACAACTCTTTTTACAACTCTTTCTACCACTCTTTCTACAACTTTTTTACAACTTTTTTTATAATTATTTATTACAACGTTTATCCATTGGTGCTTCCGCTTGCACTTCCAAGACTTTGTTCATCATCATCCGATGAAGTTGAATGACCACCTTTATCTTGAAGACGATCTTCAGCATCTAGCCAATCTTTAAGACAAATACACATTTCCACGCTTTCTTCGTTCATTCGGCTTCGCTTCTCGTCCAGCACCCTAACGCCGGCACTAAAACAAGACTCCGATGCTACAGTAGACACCGGAGGAGTTAGTAGATCACGTGCCATGGCAGAAATCACAGGATATGATTTTTCTTGTGATCTCCACCATGATAAAATATCAAAATTATCTATTTGTTCTTCTGTGAGTAAAGATGTATGATTATTTTCTAAAAAAAATGTTAATTCATTAAAATTACTAGATCTACTTGTTGATGTTCCTTTTCTATTTAAAATTGAGCGTATTCTTCCTGTAATATTTTTACTACTAGTAGATACATTAGTTTGAGAGGATGTTGGATTCATTGTATGTCCAAATTTTAAATTATAAACATTATACATTTCATCTAATAAGGTAGAAATTTCATTTTTTTTCTCATCTACTCCTTCAAGTTGCATATTTCTATAATATTCATCTAATAAAATATGAACACCTTCTAATTTTAATCTAGGATCCATAATTGAAGCTAAACAATATAAAGGAGATATATTTTTCCAATATTTTTTAAATTTTGTTTCCATTTTAAAAATTACTTGAAAAACATTTTCATCATGTCTATATTGAGAAAACATTTCACTAATTAAAACTAAATGTTCTAAAATTAAACATGATGTAGGATAATAAACACCAGATAAATGAGTGCTAGCATTATAAAAAATTTCTAAAATATTATGTAATAATTTTGCTTTATCCCAATCATTTTCTTCAATGTTTCCATCAGGCATTCTTTCATTATAAAATAATGTAAGAGGATCCTTAAATGGAAAACATGTTGTTAGCATATCATAAGTAGAATTCCATCGTGTTTTAATATCAAGTTTAAATTTTTTATATGACAAACCATAAGATTTACATGTTTGTCTAAAATCTTGATTTCTAGAAGTAGAAGAAGTAACAAATCTAACAGCATTTCTTAATTTAGTTACATGTTCATCTACTTCTCTTATTCCATCTTGAACACATAAGTTTAGAATATGGCATGCACATCGTATATGAAAAAAAGCACCATTAAATATTGGATTTAACAATCTTTTTAATTTATCAATTGCACTATCATTATTACTTGCATTATCAAAACTAATTGAAAAAATTTTATTAATTATATTATATGAATGTAAAATACTATGAAATTGTCTAACTATAGCATTTGCAGTATGAGGATATTCAAAAATTTTAAATGCAATAATTCTTTTTTGGATAAAAAATTCACTATCTATCCAATGTGCCGTAATACACATGTATGACTGATCAGAATGATTACTAGTCCAAATATCAGATGTTAAAGAAATACAAGAAGTTAATGTAATTAAAGCTTGTAAAAGATTAGTTTTATATTCAGAAAAAATTTTTATAGCATCCCTACGCATGGTTTGTCTACTTACTTTTTTATATTTAGGTTGTAGTGATTTATGTATAAATTTTTCAAATTTATAATTTTCTGCTAAAGAAAATGGTTGTTCATCCCAAATAATAAATTTAGCTAATTCTTTTCTAAGAACTTCAGTAGAATAATTATAAATTTCAAAAGAACTAGAGGAAAGATTTAGAGTAGCCTGTGCACGATCGATTTGAGTTTGATGGCTTCTGATGTGGCGAGTCAAATGACCAGTTCCACCCGATGATTTGCAAGTCAAGACTTTTTTGCACTTTTTGCAGCTGGCTCTTTCTTCGCCGTTAATCATCACCACATTGAAGCTCTTCCAAACGTCGCTCGTGCGTTTTCTTGAGCCCGACACAGTAGACTCGTGAGGGTTTGCACTGCATCCCTCCTCTCCCTGCATAGTGTTAGTAGGCTCAAATTCAACATGATCTTGCTGTTGTTGATTTGGGTCGTAAGGCGGAGGGTTGGCATCTTGATCTTGATCGGGTGGCATAACGGGGTTAGTACTTGTCCCCATTAGCTCTTGCTCGAATGCCTCAATCTCCCATGGCAAAAGATCCCATGTATTGTTCAATCCCGCCATTAATTCTACATATAATATTAAAAGTTAGCCAAAAAAATTTAAAAAATAAGATTAAATACTTACTAATAATAAATTATACATTAAAAAATTACCTTATCACGTGTTTGAAGATCGCTTAGTAAGTAAGAACTAAGAAGTTGAGGTTTCACTTTCAGCCTTCAACAACCTTAATTTAATCATAATTATGAAAAAAAATTATATTAGAATAATTTAAATTTAAGTACAATTACATTATAAAAGACTAAAAGTAAATTAATTTACTACTTACTTGATCTTCTCCACGTGACTAGACCGAGGGACTGAGGGAGCTTTGAAATCTTGATGGCTAATTGAAACTCAAGACTTAGAAAAGAGATTAGGAAAGTATTAAGAGAGAATGAGAAAGTAATCCAAAGTTAATTGGAAACTTGTGTGAAGAAATGAGAGGGTTGGGGGGTCAATTTATAGGGATGAATTGGGTGTAAATTTACATATTTATCCCCTATTTTTAATTATTAAAAGGGGCTAAAATGGTAATTTTATAACATAAAGACAATTATATCCCTAACTTTTAAATTTTTTCAAACCGTTATAGGGCTATTTTGGTAAAAACGCATGCCCAAATCAAATTTTCGAACGTTGCCGCCCATTCCAGCCGTGCCGTGCCCGTGCCGGCCCGCGTGCCGTGCCGAGCACGGGTCCGTGCCGTGCCTGGCCCAGCCCGACCACGGGCCGTGCCCGGCCCGGCCCGCGGGCCGCGGACCTTCGGCCCAACACGGCCCGAGCCGGGCCGTGGGCCGCCCGCGGCCCGTTGACTTGGTCAACGGGCCGTGCCCGGGCCGGCCCGTGTCGTGCCGGGCCGTGCGGGCCACGGGCCGGCCCGGCCCGTTGGCCACCTCTACTTGTGATGACCTTAGTTTATCATTGCCAACGTCAAAGGAACGGTCGCACAACTTGATACTCGGGTTCTCATATTGATCGAGTAGCCTAATGATCGAGTTATTTGGATAACTCGGATCTCTTTGGGAGAATTCATCAGCGCCATTGTACTTGATGAGATGGAAGGGACTTATTGGAGCTAAACTTTATTTTGGGTCTAATGTGCCAGATGGGCCAAATGGGTCTAATGGGCCTAATAGGCCAAGTGGGACAAATGAAGTCAAGCATGGACCAATGGACCTTAAAGCCCAATAGGGCATGTGGTCCAAATGGGCGCATGGCCCAATGGGGCGTATAGACCAATAGGCCGTGAGGCCTAGTTGGTCAAGAGGCCCAATGGGCTATCAGGCCTAATGGGCCATGGGAATAAGTCACCTGGCCCAATAGTTATCATGGGGAATTAATTCTGTAATTAATTATGAATTTAATTCTGAATTCAAATCTGAATTTAATTCTGAATTTGAAGAGTCACGTCATTAATGACCATTATGAGACTTTAATTCAGAGTTTTAATGGGTCATTATGAGACTTTAATTCAGAGTTTAATTATATAATTAATTTTGAATTTAATTCTATAATTAATGACGAATTAATTCAGAGATTAAGTCTGAATTTATTTTAGAATTCGAAAGGTCATCGTGATTTCTATAAAAGATAGGCTAGAGAGGGGTTGGAGCGTCTTCTCTCTTCTTCCCTCTCCTCTTGGTATTCGCAAGCTTAGAGCTTGGCGGGTTTCCATCATCCCTCTCCTTGGCGTTTTCTCTTAGAGGGTGGCACAAGTTCTTGAGGAGGACTCCTAGAGGCATGGATCTTCTTCTCGAGGCTAGCATCGGGCATGGAAGAAGAGAACTCGAGCATCGGTTATGTGCGAGACTGCAGAGGGCGAACATTTGGGAGCCTGTATCGCATCCCTTTGTTTCGCTTCAAGGTATCATCTCTTACTCACCGTGTCGATTCCCTCGCATGACATGATCTTTTGGGTTTTTAGGACTGGCCTATTTCGGGGATTGCTTCCACTGTTTATATCTGTAAAATTTTAAAATCTCCGGGGTTCCCAACAGTGGTATTAGAGGGTCTTGCGAGACTCGAACGGTGTTTTATGTTTTGATTGTATGCTCACATGCCATCTGAAATTGTTTGAAAAATTTGCATATGCGCATGAATTTTTCTAAATAGGAAAAACTGTAAGTTTTTCGTTCCTAACATCTATTCGATTTCTTTGGTTTTTCGCTTTCTTCACTTAGTAGGATAGACCCATATGTGAGAGAATTAATTTCTCCCCACGCATGTAGGATAGACCTACTGTGTGGGACTTGTCACGATTATGGGGCATGGTGATTGTCCAAATCTTGGCAGGTTAAGGATTGCAAGGGTAGGCGGCTAGTGTGCTTGGAGCATGCATGCGCCACTTGTAGACTCCTAAGAGAAACAAAAAATCCTAGATTTATGAAGAAATATTGAGGTTGAAAGGCATGTTTTCTAAGAAACTAAAACTGAAGTTTTATGTTTTCATGAGCATATACAAAAGCATGAGATAGATATCTTGATTGTGCACCATGTTGTGGTCATAGTCAAGCCCCTTGTATGCCTGTGATATATTGTGTGTGAGGCTTGTGTGCCACTTTTTCTTTTTGTTTTGTAAACGCACAAAGAAGGTTAGGGGCGCATCCCTCATAGAGCATGCATCTTGGCACATCAACCATGATGGCGCATCTTGCTTGGTGGCGCAAGTAAAGGCTTGGTTGAACCGTAGGGTTTGAGAGCTATCCCTCTTAGCACAAGCATAATGGTGCATCATGCATGGAGGAGCCACCAAGGTCTTGGCCGAATCCTAGGGTTTGTGTGCTATGCCTTGCTGTGGAGGACCTTGGAGCCGCATTTGAAGTTCGAGCTTAGTGGTGGCTAAGATAGGTCTTGTTGGGGCTTATCACCTAGGTCAAGCGTTGAACATCTTTTGACATGTGATGGTTCAATGTGTTGATTAGGTTATGACTACATTGCTTGTTTACTGTTTTCCATATCTGCTAAAGCATGTCTGAATGTGTTTTATCATTTTGTTATCATTATAGGATTGCATGCTTGTAATGTTAGACAAAAGATAAAACTAAGAGGATGAGATCTCGAAAACCGTCAAAATAATATAAATCTGAATTTAATTCTGAATTTGAAGAGTCACGTCATTAATAACCATTATGAGACTTTAATTCAGAGTTTTAATGGGTCATTATGAGACTTTAATTCATAGTTTAATTCTATAATTAATTCTGAATTTAATTCTATAATTATTGATGAATTAATTCAGAAATTAATTCTGAATTTATTTCAAAATTCGAAAGGTCACTATGATTTCTATAAAAGAGAGGCTTGAGAGGGGTTGGCACCTCTACTTGATTCTTTGGAAGATTTTCTCCTAGGCGTCTTCTCTCTTCTTCCCCCTCCTCTTGGCATTCGCAAGCTTAGAGCTTGGCGAATTTCCATCATCCCTCTCCTTGGCGTTTTCTCTTAGAGGGTGGCACAAGTTCTTGAGGAGGACTCCCAGAGGCGTGGATCTTCTTCCCAAGGCTAGCACCGGGCGTGGAATAAGAGAACTCGAGCATCAGCTGTGTGCGAGACTGCAGAGTGCGAACATTTGGAAGCCTGCATCGCATCCCTTTGCTTCGCTTCAAGGTATCATCTCTTACTCACCATATCGATTCCCTCGCATGACATGATCTTTTGAGTTTTTGGGACTAGCTTATTTCGGAGATTGCTTCCGCTGTTTATGTCTGTAAAATTTTAAAATACCCGAGTTTACCAACACCAGTATCATGTATGCTACTAGATTATTGTCAAGATTTATATATTAATCAAGCAAAATGCATTTTTGGAGTTGCAAAGATAGTATAATGGTACATACAAGGCACTAAAGATTTTGGGCTCATGTATGAGAAAAATGAAAGAAAAAGTTAAGTTATTTGGATTTTGTGATAGTGATTGGGCCGATAACATAGATGATTTGAAAAGTATATCTAGTATGCATTTAAATTTGGTTCAAGTGTATTTTCTTAGGCCTCAAAGTAGTAAGAGAGAGTATCATATTCCTTTGGGAAGCTAAATATATGTCGACAAGTCAAGCTACAAAACAAGATGTATGGATGAGAAGGATTTCAAAAGACCGGGGTGAAAAACAAGATAAAGCCAGAGTTCTTTTGTATGACAACAACTCCACTATTCTCACATCAAAGAATTCAGTCTTTTATAGCTGAATAAAGTACATCAACCTTAAGTACCATTATATTCGAGAAGCCATTAAAGACAGAAATTTTTGTGAAGCATGTTAACACCGATGACCAATTGGTGTTAACAAAGTACTTCCATGTGTAAAATTTACCTGTCGTAGAGAATTGTTAGGAATGAAAAACAATAGCAATAAGGAGCATTGAAATTAATACTTTGTTATGTAGCTGGAATGTATTGCATGGGGGCTTGTTTTCAGTTGGGCTGAAGTTGGCCCACACAAGACTTGGCTTAGTTTATTTCTTTTGTTACAAAAAGGTGTCCGGAAAAGTGTATCCTGAGGCTTTTTGAACGTGTAGTAGCCTCCTTTCTTCTCTTCTTCTCCCCATCATCTTCTTCCATCGTAGGAAACCCTAGAATCTTGTCCAAGCCAACAGTACCTCATTTTCATTCTCACAAGAAAAATTAATACTCAAAACATACTGTGTATGACACTGTTATCTATTTCTTTGTTTCACAGAATTTGCTTTTCTAGTTACCTCTTATGATATCTTAATCTAGAAGCCATGATGGCTTGCTTTTCCTTTCTTAACTGTTTCTCTTCTGTTTTCGTTAATGCATTTTATGTGTTATAAACACTATCTCCTCAGGGAAAATGGCATATGAAATTTGCACTCAGGTGAATATTAATAGAAATAACAAGTTGTTCTTTAACAAATTCAAACTAGAATAGATTTTAGTTATGAATAGATGATAAAGCATGTATAATCATCCCTTGGAAATGTAGTGAAGAGGAAGAAATACTAGACATATCATAATAAGTGTATTTGGAAGTCCGAATGTATCAATGTAAGTAACATATTATTAAGAGAAAGGCAACAATAACACAAGAAGGGGACTTGCTACATCAATATACAAATGCCAATCAGCGACCCTACATGCAGAAATTTCTGCCATCAAAAATGCTATGTACTATATATACTCAAACAAGGAGAGGTTTGATACAAAGATTGCGATCAAATCTGATAGTGTTGAAACCCTAAATTTCATCACTAAAGAGAATGTCTACCCTCCCAAGGAAGTTAGAGATTTGTTGCAAGAAATCAAATACATTATGGTTTCTAATTGTTTTGAATTTAAACATATTGGTAGGGAATGTAATAGGGTAGCTAATTGGCTTGCAGTATATACAAGAAAATCTCTTTTATCTAAGGTCTAGACTTCAGACTGGCCAATAGAACTGACCAACCTTGTATTTGCAGATATAGCAGGTTAAATATTAATAAATTAGTTCTCCTTTAAAAAAAAAAGTTTTCACTCACTCATGGTCATTGATTGCTTTGGGTACTCCCATACGAGCAACATTGCTGAATTGGGTTCTATGATGAATTTCTTGAACATCTGCATTCCTTCGCACTTCATCCCCACTTTTTTCACCAGATGATAGGTGGCTACATATGAAGCAAAATAAGGTTTGATATATAGACATGCTGACTGATATAGAACCCTGGAGCAAGTTTAAAGTTAGAAAAAATGATTAAAGAGCATGTCCAAAACTCCAAAGTATTCAGACAACATGATTATAATAATAAAGTACACATCCTCAAGCAATTAGACTAACTAGATGGATAACCAGAGTTTCATTCAGCAAAGAGGAAATACAATAATTAATCAGAGGAATCTCAATATGAAGTGTTTACTTTTTTGCGCAAGTAAATGTTATACTACTAGCGAGATTTGGAAGACGATAAGGAATCATAGAAAAGAATAGTAAGTGTTGTGCTAGTCGTCAGCTTCCTACATAACCCCCTTTATTCCATGCACATAAGTTTGGCAATCCAGCTTAAATCCCCACAAATGGAGTGCACTAGAAAATTCAGCTATCTTGTAGTTTGTGCATATTCTGTAACGTCTTAGATTAGTTCTCACATTAATACCCGATGTTGAATGTCACTTTTGGCAGCTAATACAACATGTCAAACTGACATAACTTCTGATAGTATTAACGCGCACATTTATAGAAAGGCAGCACGTTTATAGAAGTTGATCAGATTTTGATTAAAGTTTAGAAGAAAATCATTGGGAATGGATCTTTAACCTGAATTATATAAGAAAAGTCAAACTTACTTTGTTGCCCATATAGCCCATGGCACCCACACCAACAGGAGATACCTTCAAACTTTGAATGTGCTTCCTCAGGCCACTGCGGACCCATATTGAAAGGTAAATTCCAACCATTTGTTTACTTATTATCCTTACAAAGGCCAACTTCTTCTTTTTACATCTAACAATGTCCAGATCAAGTTCAGGAACCAAAGCAATCCGTGATGATTCCTTTAACACACCATGCTTAGGCCTGAACGAATTGTGAGTTTTAAAACTCTTGCTTGAAGTAAACGGAAGTGAGTAATTTGGATCATGCATCCCCAACAAGTCTAGTGGTTGTTCTGGCCAAATCAACCCAACTCTCTGAGAAGTGCTCAGAGTTTTCACCAGCTTCTTTTCCTGAGTCATCAATGCTTCTGACTTCAGATCATATTCTAAAAATGTACAATGGTTCAACCTCTGTAATCTCTTCTTGCTAGACGTTTTATTCTGATTAAGTTCCTGTTCTATGTTAGATTCAACATGGTCATTTCCTGAATCAAAATTCTTATCATTGTCAACGTAACTAAATGACATTTCATCATCCTCATCAGTAGTATAGTCACTGTTAGTTCCAGACAGTAGTTCATCCACAGCAATGTTATCATCTTCTGATGGTTTGAACCTGGATGGAGAGGGAGGATCGCTGTAACACTTATACTTTGGTTTTACAGGTTGAGTCCTATTTAGTGTCTTACGGATGATATTTTCCCATGTTGCAATTGGCCCACTGTCCTCAGCACCAAAGATATTACCCGCATTCAATGGAACAATCTCTTGGATACTGCAGAAAGAACACTAACATCAAGATTGCCAGGTTAATCTTCAGATTCACGGTGTTGAAGTTGAGAGCATGAGAATGAAAATCAACTTCCGTTTATGATAAATTTGAAAGGAACATCAGGTGCGTAAATTGTTACCCAAGTGCGTAAATATCAGGAGGCTCTTCTTCCATGTCTAGCCACTCAGCTACATCTAGGTTGTCCGGCGGAACTTGTCCTCCAACATTCCAAGTTGCAATGCAGACCCTAAGGAAATGAAATCCAAAGATGAACTCTTCCGAGTATGAAATTTTAATATTCTGTAAGAAAAACCAAGCTGATTCTTTTATGAGCATTGTTATCCCGCAAGACATGCCTGAGTTCCTTCGTATTAATATATTGTGCCCTAAGGGTCTCTGAATTTCTCCTCCTCAACCTGTACGGTGTGCTCTCTAGCTTGTCTTCTGCACCTGGAGGCCATTAAGTTATCAAACGAGGAATAGTAATATATGCATTCATATAACATCAAACAGTATTAAGCTGCTGAACAGTGCATGTCAGAAAAAAAAATGAGAAAAAGAAATCTCTTCAAAATATTCCTCCAAGTAATTTCTCTGATTTTTGTTATTCAGATGAAGGTTCTTACAGACTCCATTCTTAATTTCTTTCAGCTTCGATCATAAGTCAAAATAATGCATAAAAGTAACCGTTTTACCCTTGAGTTCCTTCCATTGGCATAGAACTTACCAGGGAATGTTTGAAAGATCAGGATCAGTGATTATTGTTAGAAAAAGAAGTTAAAACTTATATTTTTCAAAGTGGACAAGGTCAAATAATATATGCTTCACAAGCTCCTTTTGTCTAGCTTCATATGCAACTTGAATCATTTGTTTTTTATTCTTCTAGAGAAAAGTTATGGATAAAATACTGTACCCCAAAATACAGTTTTTAACAATAATTACGAAAAGATAAAAATATTTTGAGTGAATTATTTTGAATTTAATTTCCATATACTGAAAAAATAAGGATATCTATGATCAGACCATCTCTTAATTTTGTCAAAGATAAAGATGATTGTTATTTCAAAGAAGCCAAGATCGAGATGCATACAACTATAATAAAAGTGATTTGTTGATTGCAAAATAATTTTTTTTTTAAAAAAAAAGTGATGTATAGTAATTTTCTAAACTTGGTAGAAATTCCAAGTTGCCTGTAAATAGCCAAGTGACTAGCAAGAGAAAATGGATTGAGAAAGAAATTTCATTCTAGTGAATAATTCTCCACATACACACTCTCATTCACTTCTCCATTTTATTCGGTTGTATCAGCGTATGGGTACAAAGTATAGTTGTTATTTCTTGTATTTAAATGAAGTTTTTTCTTAGCTGATAGACATTTATGAAGTTGTTTAACATGGCTTTGATGAGCCTCAAGACACAAAATCTCATGCTAATGGAAGAATATATTGGTAGCATGAGAAACAAAGTCAAGAAGGCTTTTATTTTTTTTTCATCTACTAAAATGCTATTAGATGAGGCAAGTTTTGTGAAGGCAAACACCTTGGGAGATCTTTGAGTATGCATAAAAAGGTGGCAGCATTCACCTACAAACCTTAAAAGGAGACTTTGACAAGTTATAAATGAAAGACTAACGGACTAGTTAACAAGAATTTTAGCCTTTTCTGGATCAATTAAGAGAAATGAAGATAATAAGTAGAGGAGAAAATTTAGTTTTTAAATCCAAAATTTGAATATGTTGTGGTAACCATTAAAGAAGCAAAAAAGCTTAAAGAACATGTATAACATGTGTTTATATATTTCTATGAATAAATATATTCAATTCATTTCAGTATTGTAATTACCCTATTTCATTTAATACTTTAATAGGGGACGGATTTCTCCGTCTCTGTCCCATGCACGTACGGCTCTTCATCGAGCTTGCTTCCGGCGGATCTCAGCTAGGGCTTCGAAGGCGACGCTTCCGCGCTCTTCCCGTTCGTCGTCTGTAGGTCGCCTCCGGCGATCTCGGCCCAAATCCGAACGAGCGACCGCGGGTCTGCCTTTGGCCGAGCGGATCTGGAAAAGGGGAAGCGTACGCGCGCCCGTGCGTGCTTCCTCTCTTGCAGCCGAAGAGGCGACGGCAGCAGTGCTCCCTGCTCTTCCAGTTTCGACCGAGAACTAATAAGGGCAGCGACTTCCCTCCTCGATTTCAGCTGGGAAGTTGGGTGTGGTCCACATCAGGTCCAACCCAACCATGGAGCGATCACACTTCAAAGCATTTATATTGACTTATGATCGAAGCTGAAAGAAATGAACCAAAAAAATCATTCCCATCGACTCATACGAGTTATAAATAGGGAGCAGACACCTTAGTAGGGCCGACACCTTACTAGGCCTGATGTTGAAGGGGGTCTAGTAGTGAAACTAGGGTTACTAACATTGTGTTAGGATATATTTGCAGGTACTTGCTGAGAGGCAGGTCATTGGCGATTTTTCATCCTTGGGTTAGACCCGGGGGTATGATGGAACACTACCTACATGTAGAGGTGCATGGTGTGAAGGATTGGGTTCGAGTTGGGCTCAAATCCGGGTTCAATTGGAGTGTCAGAGATCACTTATGCGGTTATATTTAGTTAGAACATAATTGTCATTAAGTGAATTGTTTGAATTTAAATTGGCACATGTTTCTTACATGACAACTTAAGTCAAGATCCAATAAAGGATTTGGATCCGCTTTGGCATGAGGATCCATCTTGGCGACTTGGACAAGATTGGATCCACTTGGCGAATTAGATCCATCTTGATGAAGATCCATTAGGGCGAGCAACGAAACAAAGCTAGAGAAGCTTGTCGGCAGCTAACCCTAGTTGGCAATCATCATCCTCGGCATTGGAAGCTTGTTGGCGACAACTTCCTTCCACATT
This sequence comes from Costus lasius, assembly GCA_027563935.2. Taxonomy (NCBI): domain Eukaryota; kingdom Viridiplantae; phylum Streptophyta; class Magnoliopsida; order Zingiberales; family Costaceae; genus Costus; species Costus lasius. The sequence continues at coordinate 30,905,677 of CM050449.1, read as the reverse complement.
CGTGGATAGAGGTGGCCATGGGCCGTGCCCGGGCCGGCCTGGCCCGGACGCTAGCGGGCCATGCCGGGCACGGCACGGAGAAGAAATGCTTGGGCCCGGCACGGCCCGCGGCACGTTTAGCCGTGCCGGCCCAGGCACGGCTACTTTAGTTGCTAAGCACGGATCCGACACGCGGACCGAATGCGACCCAACGGGCCAGATGTGGGCACGCAGGCCGTGTTTGGCCCATGGGCCAAATTTGACCCACGGGCCGACTTTGGCCCGCTTTTATTTTAAATAAATTTAAAAAATAAATAAAATATTAATTAATTAAATTATATAAAATAAGAAAAAAAATTTTAAAAAAAAGAAATTTATATAAAAATTTAAAAACAAATTATAAAATAACATAGATAACTGCGTGCCGTGCCTGGCCCGGGTCCGTGTCGTGCCTGGCACGGCCCACGTGCTTGAACCTTCCGGCCCAGCACGGCCCGAGCCGGGCCACGGGCCGCCCGCGGCCCGTTGACTTGGTCAATGTGCCAGGCCGGGCCGAGCCCATTCCATGCCGCGTCGGGCGGGCCGCGGGCCGGCCCGGCCCGTTGGCCACCTCTACTCGTGGACACCCTGCAGGAGGCAAGTTTCTTCCAGCAACCTAGCATCAATTCCCTTGGAGGCAAGGGGCGGCAATTGGCAAAGGCGAGTGGAGGTTGGCGTTGGCTCTTGGAGGCGAGAACAAGCTGTGCACTTGGAGGCAAGTGCTAATCAAGGCGGATTCACTTGGAGGTAAGTGAATTAAGGCGGCAATATCAGAATTGTGGGCGGCAACAACTCTTGTTGGCGACACACATATTCTGCTCTTCTTCCTTGTTGGCGGCAGCAAGGAATCTTTGGCAATTCACCTTGCCAAAGGGCTCGGCAACTTGTGGCAACAAGTAGCCGAGAGTTGAAGACAAGAAGACACTTCCCCTAGAGCATCGGCAGCTCTAGGGTTTGGAACCTCTCTTGGCGGCATTGAGGAATCTCAGCAAGAAGAGGGCTGATCATTGTTCATACGCATTGTGTATATGGTATAACTCTCCCTTAGTTGAGTTGGTTATATTGTATGAACATTGTCTTTATTATAGTTGAGTTTTTGTGCTCCTACCCACGTTAGGGAGAATACCTTTCTCATAGCCAAGTGTCATACTTGGTGGGAGTGTGGTTTCGGTTGGTTTTAGGCATTGGATTGGCGCAAGCATTGTGCTTATCTAATTCGTGTCTCGCTGTGTAGCGGTGGATATCTGTCTTAGAGTTGGGCATATGTCTAGTGCCCTTGATTATTGAGAACTGCCTGTGTGTGTACCTTGCATATGTCTAGTGCAAGGGCTGTCTTTGCTTAGGGCGCTTACTCTGGGTGTGCAAAGTGGTTGGGGGAGTGTTAACCTCAATCCGCCACTCAGGGCATCAGTTAGAACAAGCACAGAGGTTCAGCCACAGTAGAAGAGCAGCATCAGAGGTGCAGTGAGTTTAGGCAGAGCTTAGGGATCATCTTAGGAGTTGAGCAGAAGATCAGGGCATGCACTAGTTTTTTTATATTCCGCATAAGCGCGCAGTAGAGTGTTGACTGACAATTTACATAGAGACGTGTAAGTTGTGCCATCACGACCAAGGATTCAAGGTAAAAAAATTAAAGTGTGACACCTAGTGTATTATAAGGAGCATAGGTTTAAGTGTACCTTGCGAGTGTGAAGTATTGAGTGAATCACCTTCACTTAAAATGCGTGTGTATAGGTGTAAGAATTATAAGCGCTGACTGTAGAGGCAATAGTGTCACTTAATCTCTCTAGGTTTAAATATCTTAGTAGCTTTTGCATCATAACTCTAACTAGTCAAAGTGCACTCTAACCTAGGCTGAGAACTCTAATAAAAATTCTACCAATTGTGATTCAAATTTCTAAATTAAAAAAAAAATTGCATATACATTAGGTTAGGCCAAAGCCTAATCAAAACCAAGACATAATTATGAGGCACTTGGTAACCTAAAATCTACTGGCCTAGTATGCAATCCTTGGAACATAGGCATGCCTAGATCTATAACTAAGTGCACCTAAATTGTGTTTGAGTGATCACTTAGTGAATAGCGCGACTATTAAATCTAGCTACCTAATGCAATAGGACCAAAGTCCAAACAAAATTCTACTTTTATTATTATTATTATTATTATTATTATTATTATTATTATTATTATTATTATTATTATTATTATTATTATTATTATTATTATTATGTTATAAAAGAGTGAGTAGAATTTATAGGGAGGCAATGTAGCTAAAAATTTAAAGGACCAAACTATTAGATCACGGTGCAGCATGCACGCATTTGTGCAGACCAGATCTACTTAAAATATTATAGTCCCCTCATAAATTTTTTCGTAAGAGACCACTTTTGATAACAAATTAAAAAGCAGGACGAGGGAGTGTTGTTATTCGGAGTCTGGAAAGAAAAACTTTACGCAGACACACCGTCATTTGTCACGTCCTCAAGCCCGCTCCGGTTGCTCCGCTGTTGCTTACCCTCGCAACCACAGTACTCTGCACACGATAAATAAATAAATAAATAAATAAATTATTTTATTTATTCAAATTAACCTGCATAGGTATTGAGGATTACGCTAAATTTTTATATGGTTACTCAACTAATTTTGTAAAGTGTGAAAGTGAAACTCAACTTTTATAAGGAGATTCTCAACGGAGCATGAAAAGGATTAGTAGTGGACCCGACATCAAATCATGCATCAGTCGAAACTATACAGAAACAGTAGCATAAGCTCGGGACTCGAGCATTAATTCGTTGAACAATAAATTCATTGGGGAACTAACAAATCTCATCAAAATCTTTCATTCAATTCTTTTCTTTTCACCTCGACGCTAATATATGACGTGACTTTTTTGTTTATAATCCATGAATCTCAAAGGTCACGTCTGTCTCCGGGGACACCATTGACGAAGCTGCATCTCATTGTAGTAAACCTATAATTATACGCGCACATCTTTTTAACAACCATAGAAAAATATTTTATTTATGGCTGATATTACACACACCCACGAATGCTTCCTGCTAAAAACAAACAAAATAATGTCTCAAACATTGTCGTTAGCAAATATTTCTTTAATCATCAATTGAAAAAACATTTGGATACTGATCCTGTTGCCGACAAGCTTAAATGAATAGCCTGAAATTTAGAGTAATACTCAAAGCACGCGGATTTCACTCGTGTTGCGAATCAACCGTGTCAACTCAATTTCACCGAGTCGCTGGAATTATTAACATCTACTAGTTGCTACTTCACGTCTCAGAGCATCCAAGTACCAACTTCAACAAATACTTGTAAAACAATATTAAATGCAATGGTGAAAATTGCGTCTATTGCAATAGAATAGTATAGATTTATTCTTTCGAGGAATTCGCAACTGCACATACAATCACACATCCGTGTGATGATAAAAACAAAGCTTAGTTCAGCCTACAGTCAGAAAGTGCAAGGAAAACAAAACAAAGAGCCTCAAACTGGGCTTTGAGATGTTCTTCGACATAAAATACCAGATACAGTCACTGCATCACCTGCCAGAATTGAAGGAGCTTACACAATTGCTCCTACATACTCCTACTCAGGCATTGACACCACTCACCAGAACCCAGAGCCCCAGAGTCTCCAAAAGGTGGGAGCACACTCACATATAATGTGAAAAAGTGGCGAGGCTGAAAAATGAAAAGTGATGAGCCTTGCAAACGGTGGCAAAAGAGTTGCAAAGGAATCGCACATTCATGAATAAGCTCGGTAGATTACGAAGCAATAGCTTGTTTGTTTTAATTATTAAGCTAAATAAACAAATTTGAATGAAGGTTGATGAGATAAACAAACAAGCTTGTGAGTATTTAAGGCTAATAATTGATATGCAAAAGTGATGGTCCTAAACGGGGAAAGCAAATATGCAAGAACACAAACCAAACAATCAAAAGTGAATGCGATAAACATCTCCTACTTGAGCATTCTATTTTTCTTTATTATAAAACATCTTATATTCTGTCCATATTCATGGTGCAGTACAGATCTGATAGTCCACATGGATATTGCTAGCAAGGTGGATAGGCGCGGAACTTAAGATGCTACTCTACATAAATACAATGATCTATTTGAGCAACATATTAATGAACAAAAAAGATAAGATTAACAAGGATTACAAATAGGCTTAGATAAGAAAAGTGATAAATATGGTAGAAAATATGTCAGGAAGACTATTTATAGAAAAATCAACTAAAACATGTGATACTTTGAATGAAATGAATAAAATTTAGACTTAAATATGAAGAGATATTATCATTTTAATTGTGAACCAATGATAAATCTAATCAGATTTGAGCCAGAGATTTCTAGTGTCAAATCCAAGCCTAGATCTAAAAAAATAGGTCAAATTAGTTAAATGGTTGGTTGGATCTGAATTTGGACTTTCAAAATGCTCAAGATCATTTTGATAAAAATCATAAAATTCTTAAAAAGAACAAAAATTTATCGGGTCAAGGTAGGTCAGGTGCGGGCTCAATCTTGGTTCATTTTGGACTAAAACTTTAGTTCAATTTGTATGAGCACAAATACCAGTTTATTTATTTTGATTTATAAATTGAACCATGATTCAATTGAAAAAAACTAGTTCAATTAATTTAAATAACTTATCTAACTTGGTTAAGATGCTGGGCCCAAATCCAAGCATGTTTTAGTAAGAACAAATAGCCAAAATTAATTAGTACATGAAATATCGTCTTACATTGTCCTCTTCATCCTTGGTTCAATGACTGAACAAGGTCTTGTCAATGATGGGAGCATTGACAAACGATGATCTCATGAGCTCCCATGAACAACCATCATCAAGGACAGCCTAGGGAAGAAAGGATTTTAGCGTTCTACTGGGATGGTGTAGCAGATGAAAATAAGACGAAGTAAAGGTCCCATCAATCAAAGCTGCATAGAGGATCAATGTAGGGAAAGGATACTGCTAGTGTTTATAAATTAGAAGAGCTTAGATCAGTGCTAATTCAAGATGGCTAAACTTACCTGGTCCAACATTAGTTATTGTTATTGATCAGCTCATGAAATTGTACATCCATCAATTGAGAGGTTGTTGCAACCCATGTGACCGAAAGGGTGAGTATGGGAATAACCCCTTGGATGGGCTGGGAGGAGGGGAAAAGAGATAGAGAAGAAAGAGGGGTTGATAGTGGCATGGGACAGGGCTTGATCTATCACAAACCTAGTTCACCTATGTCAATATCAGAGGTGGCTGAGTGGCAAGATCCTCTCATGACTCTAACCCCCTGTTTCCTTGGAGGGAAAGGAGGAAAAAAAAGAAAAGAAAATTCATCTTTTCTTCGTTTCCTTGCAGGGAAAGAATGAGCAAGGATGGAAAATAGACCCCTTTTCCCCTCGTTTTGCTTTCTACCCAAATCAGGGAAAAAGCTAAGAAAGAAAATGCTTGCTATTTCTACCTCCAGCGCTCACTGCTCGCCTGCTCCTGCCCCCACTGCTTGCCGCTCTCACCATTCACCACTCATAGCCCGCTGGCTCCCGCAACTCACTTGTTCTCGTCCTCGCCGCCCGCCACTCTTGTCGGCTCCATCCGCTCACCTACTCTTGTCCCTGCCACCCGTCGACTCCAGCTACTCACTTGCTCTCGTCCCTATTGACCACAGCTCTCGCCACTTGCCGCTTGTAGCCCACCTCTCCTTCTCTAGCTCCCGCCAATCAGCCCCTTGAGACGAGCACATGAATTGCATGTGATTCGTTTTCCATCCTTTTTTTCCTTTCTTCCTCTGATTCCTTTCCCTCTATTTTTCCATCTGTTAAAGAAAATAGGGAGTAAGGGTAGAATGTCTCAAATGCTAAAAAGATCACCAAGATAAAAATAAAAAAAGGGGTATGCTAAAGTTTGAAGCTATTGGAAGAAAAGAGTGGAGAAATATGGATGAGAATCATAATAACAGTATATTAAGAATAGATTCCATCAAATTACATAATAGATATAACCTCTATATATAAAAGTTTTGAATACAAAGTTAATAACCTTTATATATAAAAGGTTTTGAATATAAAATTAATAGTTATTATGTAGTTCTATCTAATATGACTCATTCTAATACAACATTTCTAGTAATCCCCCCCCCCTTTGAAGTATATATGACAATTATGTCCGACTTGGCATTAGAATAAAGTTGTAAAATAGACAACATCAAGCATTGGAAGTGGAACATAACGTAAGGCATTGCAAGCAAAAAATAGAAGGCAACATCATGCGTTGCAAGCAAAAGTAAAAAGTGATAGGTATTATAAAAAGAAGTGGAAGGCAACATTAGGTGTCCCAAGCAAAAGCAAAAAATAATATCAAACATCAAGTAGAAGTGGGAGGCAACATTAGCAAAAATGAAAGATAGTACCAAGCATCACAAGAGGGAAGGAGAGTAGCATTAAGTGCCCCAAGAGCTCCAATCACCACAAGAAACAAAGCGGTATCAGGTTTGCAAGAACCTCGTGGTGATTGGAAGAAAGCTAGTATACTCTTAAAAATTCCAAAGAGAGCACAAGAATATCCAAAGAAGATGCGACAAATAAAGACTTTAGAAAGGAATATAGCCGGTGATAAACAAGAGTTGTGATGGATAGTAGTAGTACAGAAACCCTAGAAACAATAAATAGTGTTGGTGTCAATGAACAATAACCATAGTGAATAGTACCGATGCATAATAGCAATGGTGGAGAAAGAAAGAAAGGGAGAAGATTAGGATTTCTTGCTCTAGTACCATGTTAGGAGAAAAAAGAGAAATATGGATGAGAATCATAATAATATTATATTAATAATAAATTACATAAAATTACATAATAGATGTAACCTCTATATAGAGAGATCTTGAATACAAAATTAAATATTATTATGTGGTTATATCTAATTGACTCATTTAATATGAATATTTATAATATTACTATTTCTAACAGAAGCAATAGACATAAGGGGATTTAACATAAAGTTGAAATATGAAGGAACAATGTACAACTTGATAGGCCACAAGGGGTTATAGGACTAAAAAAACTCAATTTTTTCATAATTCTTTAGCTCTCCTCTCTTAATATGTAAAAATTACCAAAATTGGATGAGTGTGACTTGGCATAATTCAACTCATGTGCTATTAGTATAAATCCATTTTACAAAAGTGCCCTAAATTTTAAAGATTATATATAAGTTCTTGAAATAGAAAAAGAAAAAAAATGCCTTGATAATATAAATTTTCTACAGTTACAACTAGATGTATCAAGCTCAAGCTCCTACTTTTGCTCCTGCATTATTCTCCTCAAGTAAGCAAAATAATTTAACTTGGATTAGATACTCTCTTGAGTTATATCAATGGACTCAACTGACAATTAGGCTAATATGAATACTATATCTAGGTGTGCAATGTCCAAACCTATATAAGTGCCTAAAGCTGCAATAATATTCTTTATAGGCTAATATGCAACCACACCATAAAGTTATGATCCCCCTAATAGCAAATGAAGCCCTTCAGTAGGACATGCATCAGAGTATCCTTGGGTATTTAGTCGTCGCCATATCATAAAGTTATAATCCCACCTATCACTCAGTTTGACATAACTAACCATCTAAATAATATAATAAATACATGGATTAACTCAAATGCTAAGTAAAACCTAGTGATACAACTAGGTATCATTGGTTGATGCAGGAGAAGCTAACACTGAAGAAGGGGATGAATCGGACGGGAAAACACCTCCCCAGAATTTTCTGCACACTGAACACGGGCAGGCCATGACGCCCATCATGGGTGTGGCGGCCTCAGCGAAGAATCTAGAAAGTAAGCACGGCCGTGCATCCGGGCAGGCCGTGACGAGCTCGGCGAAAATCGGCGCACCTAATCACAGCCGTGATGGAGAACACGGGCCAGCCGTGATCACTTCGGTGCAAAATCAAAAAACCGATGATTTCGGACGCGAATGCGGTCACGGCCGTGACCATCTACATGGCCAGGCCGTGTTCACCTCGCCAGATTCCAGACTACCTGATCACAACCGTGAACAGCATCATGGCTAGACCGTAATCACCCCTGAAGGCTCTGTTTCACCCTGGCGACCCCATTTCAACATCCACAACCCTCCATATCACATTCATCCATTCAAGAAGGATCCACGAGAGCCCAACAAAGTGGAAATACGGCGATCTCAATGCACCTCTCAACCACCGGATCGTTTTGTGGGAGTCATCAGCCCATTATCGATACACACCGAAGTTCTTCAACCCATGAGCGATGCAAGCCACCCTCCTGAAGGCCCAACCACCGAGGGGCCTCATAATCACCTTAGCAACACGGCCCAAGAGCGCGCCACTTCGGTAGTAACTCAATCCACAACATCCAAGTTATGTTGCTTCATCGCGGTGTGTTCCGAACGCGTCTAACCACCCCAACCGCCTCCGTACGAAGGACAGAAGGACATGCGCCAGCTTCAAGAATATTTGGTAGAGGTTGTTTTATTTTGTCTTATAGTTGCAGCTTGACCACTTTTGTAGCCTGCAAGAGTAGGTCGTGGTTAGAACCTATTGTCTTTTGTGCTTTGTCTTGTCCCCTCCCCTCTTGTTCTATAAAAGAGGAGGCTGGGCTATTGTGTTTGCTAGTTCTCTTGGTGATAGAGTCCTCCTAGTGAGCTGAGAGCCTCCAGCACGTGTAGGAGTCGAAGTTGGAGCTTCGCTTTCAGAGTCTTGTTCGGGTCGAGGTCGTTGCCTCAATTCCAAAATTGTTTCCGGTTTCCTATGTATAAGGAGTAAATCCCACCGCCTCCGGTGGGTCAGGTTCGCCTGCCTTTTCATGTTCTGATTGAGTTCCTTCCACTGTGTTTTCTATCTTCCTCCACGGGCATCCGTACGTCGGAGGCGTGGACATTCCGTTGCATAGGCGTGTGAGCTGTGCCCTGCGAATCCGCTAACCCCCCTAAATGCGTGCTGAGCTTAAAATCTGCTAAGTGAGCTTGCTAAAATTGCTAAGACGTTAGTGATTACTTTCAGTAGTTAGGTGTCATTGTTCCCTCCTTGTATTTGTGTTACCCCGATCGAATTCGATGTCATTTTTATCGTGTTTCCTGCTGCATTTCCGACACGTTTTCACTTCCCTCGTCTAAAGACCCTCTCCCGTTTTCGCGTACATTGTCTAATACCCTAGAGTACAGTTCTAAGGACCCTCCCACCGATAATAGCATCATTGGTGCACTTATACCAATTAAATAGTCTTTTACTATTGCCACTCATTCTAATATAAGTGAAAATATCAAATTAGTTGTGTATCTATCTAACTAAACATCTAAATTGTTTTTTAATTGTCGAGAATAGTGATTATCAATATATGCAGTCTATAATACTAGGTATATTGATATTGAATCTTTAGATGATTGTTTGTGTTATTGATTGAGTTAACAATTCTAATGTACTAGACACATTAGAGGATGAATTCTAAGATGTATAAGGTCACGTGTGATAAGGACTCAAGTCTAATGCGTCATAGATGTTCAAAGTCCATATTAATACAATCCTCAATAGTCAATGCACCACTTTTATACACCCAAAGATAGGCCTAGTGAAAACTCAAACCTCTATTCATGTCTATAATTTTTTTAGTACTTTATTAATTAAAACCTCTTGAAAAATTAATATATATTCTACAAAATAGAAAGTAACTATAATACTATTTTAAATATTTTATTTGTTATTTTTAAACCATATATATCTATCTTTAAAAGTAAATTTTGGAGACTTTTGATAACATATATTTTTAAGAAATTTGAGTTTATCAAGTTTCTTATATTTTATAAAATTAAGATTTGAACCATAAATAATTATTTAAATTTAATGATATTATTTATTAATTTTAAAAACATAATAAATAATATTTCTAACATGAATTTGGATTGAAACAAAATATGTTAAATATTGTTAATTAGAAACAAAGTTTATAAAGAGAAATAAGCAAAAAAAAAACTTAAATTACATAACTTGCATGCGCTCATGTGATTATGTAGACAATTATCTGGTTCTTGTTTGAATTTATAACATGGTGTTGTTCATAAACTTATTCTTCTACTTGATCTTATTATATTTCTTGTTCCTTGATTGCATTACTATTGATATGGATTATATAATGATGTGCAAACTATAGATGTACAAGATAATTTATTGCGTTGTATGATTATGTTACCTATAGTTGGTACAAATATGTTACCCTTAGATATGTAGACTATCAAACGTGGTAATTGGTGAGTACAACACACAAGGGATATATGAAGCACATTGTTCGCATGAAAGTATGGCAACAATTTGCAAACATCACTCCTAAGGATGCTTAAAATTATAGTGCATTCATGCATGTGGTGTGCTTATGCACATCTTGTAGTTGGCTTTAAAAGATGTTTTTGGTTGTTTGGACATCATTCTAGAGTAGTTGTCTTGTGGTGCATTCATGCACTTGATGAACTAGCATGAATGATATATTAGTATATGAATATTCTTAGTGATGGGGATAGCAAGGGACTCAAGCATGGAGGTGCAAAGGGAAGTGAGCTCGGTGATGGAGCAGGAGGGAGTGCCTATGCACATAGAAATCTCTTCATAGAAGATCACCCCAAACACCTTTGCTTCTACTTTTCTTCTATTTTCTTGTTTTCGTTGCCTAACTTCAACAAGCTGCAAACATCCAGCAGCCCCAAACGGGCCCTATGAATACTTGGTTGTATAATGAACAAGGTTTTATTTTGGTCCTCTACAACAAGTATATCTTCTGAATCAAGTATGCACCAAAGTCTAGGTTCCAACACTATCACAAATCCATATAATGCGGAGCAGATATGAGAAATTGTGGAACGTTTCGCACATTCCTCATCCCATTTTTGTGGCTAGAATACCATTATGATATTTTAGTGGAGAGAATGTTGATTACAACTTGCACCTACATGCGACTACCATGGAATGAAGAGTATAAAGTAATAATCCAAATCCAAGGCCATATACACAAACAAGGAATCGATTAAGATAAGGAACCTGGCCAACCGTATACACTATAAAGAGCTTCCTTTCTTGTAAATAAATTTTTTTGATAGGGTTTAATAATGTCAAGTTTCGATGCCTTCAGAATAAGATCCAAGCTAAAAACTACTATTCTTTGACCACAAAAAGCAATAATCTTAGATAGAGCATGAACAAAACTGACTAGAGAAGGTAAATAAGACAACTCATGGATTATGTTGTATATTTACAGGAACCACGAATTCCTTATCAAGTAGCAGAAGAAATTCAAAAATGGCACCCTACACCATAGATGTTGACTAACTAGGATGGAAATGATGGACGTACCACCTACTGAGATCAAACTGCAGAGGATTTCTGGAAGAACTCATCGATGCGGCGAGCTCCAGGAGGGAGGGCCTTCTCGTCTGCGGATCTGGCCTTGGAGGCGCTCGTCGCTACTTTGGGAGGCAGCGGTGCAGGCTTAGGGAGGCAATCAAGGAGGAAATCGGAAGTAGGCCGGTGAGCGCGAACGGCTGATCGGATGTGATCGGGTTGGATGATTCGCCGCTTCTTCTGGAGAGCGGCGGCCCGGGAGCCGGAGGTGAGGGAGGCAAGGAAGAGCTCGGCGGAGAGGGATATGAGCAGGAGAACCTCCGAGTTCACCTTGCTGATATCTCGATCCAGCTTGACGATCTTCTTCACTCTCCCCATGGGGAAGGACGGACCTAGCACTTTCTCCTCTTTTTCTTCCTCTTCCTGGTCTACTTCCCCTCGTTGCTGCTCGCGATCGTCTTGCGCAGCTTCCATTGCGAGGGATTGGGATGAAGGACAAAAGGGTCGAATTGTAGGGGAGTATCTGTGGATTTAGGTCGAAAATTTCCCGCCAACGATGGAGACGCCAATCTAGTCAATCGTGGTCTTCCTGTTAAAACAATTTTGGCCCAGTCACTCAATTGGCCCATGAATCCACCAGGCCTACAAGAATAAGTAGCAAAAGGGCAAATGGGGATGTTTTGGTCTGTTTAAATAAATTTGCATCGTCTTTGCCACCTTAGTTTTAAATAATAATATTTTCCAATATAATAAGAGGAGGATGACTCATACAATCTTAACAAAATCACGGAGTTTAGTTCTATTTGAAAACGGTTGATGTGTGGCAGTGAATAAAAGATCAATCGATGCTTAATTTAGCCTATCCTAAGACTTTTGTTTGTCCAAGACTAAAGATTTGGATTTTGACTACCTTCAAACAAAGACTTATCAGCATAAATCGTTTTTTATTCAACATCAAGAACACATCGCGAAGGTTCTTAACACCAAGGATACCCTTTGGCTCTTGACATTCTCCTAAGCAACCATAGGCATAGTAATAAAAACCATAGAAGAGTAACAATGGAAAGAAAAAAATTGCATTCTAGAGTTAGCAACGATAACATCAATAACTATGTGATAGTAAATGAGAGCAAAGGAATTTAACTCATAGTTAATTAGACTAATTGTTAGGTCAGTCTTACTAAGGATTCAATTGTAAATAAGTAAGATGGGTAACTTTTTTTAGTAAAATGACTAGAGTTTTATTTAGTTCATTTACTATTGTAGTAAGCATTAATAGCATAAAATAGAGATATGTGGAGTGGCCATCAATAGAGTGAGGCTAAAATCTTACTATCATATGATCAAAGTGAAAATTTGCAAAGCTACTCTTAGGGTGTGTTCAGTAGAAAGGAATCCATCATGGAAAGGAAGGAAAGAGCAATGAATCTAGATGGCTTTTTATTTAGATTCATTGCTCTTTCCTTCCTTTCTATGGTAGATTATTTTCTACTGAACACACCCTTAGTGTCACGCCCCGGTCGGATCGGCCTAGAAATAGCGCTTATCCGCTTCCTAGAACCGTCCGGCGGAATACCAGAACGTAACTCGTCCTAGGGTTTCCGGCCCCAAAATCGAAACCCTAATCTCCCCGGATAATTTTTATCCCCAAAATACAATTCGCACAGAGAAAACCCTAACCCCAATTTAGAAATCCGGAAAAGAACGGAGCCCTAAATCAAATACCTCTTCTAATTTTGACCAAAGTCAAAATTATGCGTTGCTTGCGTCAGCAATCTGTCGCTGACGTCAGCCCTCGATTTTTCGCCGCCGCGCCGATTTGCCTTCGTTGACGTCAGTATGACGTCAGCCGTCCGATTTCGTTCGCCGAAATCGAATTTCGCCCGCTGACGTTCGCCTACGTCAGCCGAAATCGAGATTTCGATTTCGTTTTCGCGCTCCGCCGCTGACCGTTGACCGCCTCGTTTCGAGCGTTCGAACCTCCTGTTCTTCTTCTTCTCTGCGAACGAACGCTCGCCGCCGCGTTCGTTCGTCTGTCGCCGACCGGACAGCCGCCTGCTGCCGGAAAGGAGCGAAAATCTCCGCCGGGAATCGAGAACAAAGGGAAGAGTATCGGAGAGGAAAAAATCAGGTTTATTCACCTGATAGAAGCTTACAAAAACCTCGTCGCCGCCTGCCGGCGTCCCTCTTCCCTCCCTCGCCGGTCGTCCACTCGACGCCGGTTACAATCTCTCAACCCTCTGCTCGCCTGATGGTGGAAGTCGCCTATTCACTTACGCATCCGAGCTCCCCCCTCTGCTTCGCCCGTCGAAGCTATTTAACGAGGAGAACGCCGCCGTCTCCTCTGTCCGCTTCCTACGCGCGACGAAGCCTCCTGCAGCCGCCCACGTCCGCGTCTTCAGCGCCAGCTGGGGAAGTCGCCGCGTTTGTCGAACGTGCTCCGTGCGAGCCGTTCGCGGTGTTCGCCGAATCGAGCGCAACGCTCGCGTTGTGCGCAGCAGCCGAAGACGAGCCCTGGTCAACATCCCGCGTTGACCGGGCGATTTCGCTCCACTGATGACCTCTGTTTGATTGAGCGTGGGTTGGGCTTGGCTTTGGGCTTGATCCCGGGTTTGGGCCGAACCAATTAGACCGGGCCCTGACACTTAGGGTATAGTTCTATATTTCCAATGGTAGGACCTTGAATTTGTCCCTTTTATTATTTATTTATTCTTCGATATACTTTAGTTTGTAATTTTTGAGGATTATTGTTTCCCTTGTTTGATTTTCAACTTAGTGAAATATTTGGGATGTGCATAGATATTGTATTGTTGATTTATAGTGAAAGATTTTGCAATTTTCTCCCATGGTTTTTTACCTTCTTCATGAGGGGTTTCACAATGTTAAATATTATAATTAAATTTAAAACTATTTTTTTAAAAAAAATTTGTAGGATTTAATTATAATTTTTAAAAACTTATGGGTTCATATATAAAATTTCTTAAAAACCCTTCTTATTTAATGGTAAATCTTTCTTCTCCCTTCGCTAGCTAAGATCCCCTTTCTCCTCCTCTTTGGCGACATTTTTTATTTTTCCTTCTCTTCTAGTTTTGGTACAATTTCACCTTTCTCCTCCTTTATTTGCTGGAGTTGTGCTAGAATTTTTGGTCAACAGCTTCTTCACCTGGGATTTTGCATCAAGAGAAATGGATAAGCTGGTTATATGGATATTCTTTCTCCTGCTTGTTTGATTTTGGAACTAGGTAAGTTCCTTTACTTATTCTGTCTTTATTTGATCACTATGGCAAGGACTTTTCTTTCTATTCTTGTGATTTCTATACGAAGGGTTCTCAGAAATTCATGTCCTATTTTAGAATTTTTTAAAAAAAACCATTTACTACTACTTAACTTAAGCAAATACATGGGCTGTTTTAAATAATTTTATTTATCTATTTGTGACGAGTGTAATGATTTTGTTGGATTTCTTATTTTATTATTTTGTTGCTCTTACATTTGACAATGAAAAAATTGATTTGGATCTATGATGTAAATTTAAATCATCATACTAGTTGTGATGCCTGGTTTCTTTGGATCGGGCTAGAAGAAGCAGGGCTAGGCGGCGGCCCAAGCCCACATCTAGGAAGAGATCGAGAGCCGGCGAGTGGAGTCTGGGACGAGAACTAGAGAGAAGAGTTATGGTGGCGATGACGAGCGTCGCTAACGAGAGAGAGAGAGAGAGAGAGAGAGAGAGAGAGAGAGAGAGAGAGAGAGAGAGAGAGAGAGAGAGAGATATGCGAGTTGAGGTAGCCGAGAGAAAGTTCTGTAGTCAGCGGCGGGAATCGCCGCCGACGTGACAGGAGAAAGGGTTTTGTAACTCACTATTTCGAGAATAGGAGTGAAGGTTTCCCTTTATTATTGTCCCCTTCCTTCTCTGATCAGCCTTTCCGGCAAGCTCTATTTCCTTCATCTTCACCGTCGTCGATGACGGTCCAGGTGCTTCCAGCGGCTGCGACGAGAGCTAAGGGAGGAGGCGGCGACCCTTTCCTTGCTGCACGCCGGAGTCCCCTCCTTTGCCCTTCTCCGGCGATCTACGGACGAACACAGGCGTGTGTTCGCGTCCGCCTTGGTGCAACGAAGACGAACACCGCGTGGGCATTCGTTTTGAGGTGCAAGACAGCAATGTGGATTTTGACTTTTAACAAAATCAGCCTCGATGAATTTGGGAACCCGTGTTCGAGCACACGTGTATTTCGACAACGCGCGTGGAATTTTTGTTCGGCGCACGATTTGATGGAGGAAAGGGCTGACGTGGAGGTGACTTGGAATTAGGGCGTGACAAATCACTATCAAAGCTAAACTTCGATGATATGGTGATGCAAGGAGAACGTCTGGCGCAAGTAGAGCAAGTGCTCAGCCTGACAAGAGATGGGGAAGACGCTGTTGTTCCCCAAGTGGAGAACTTGCAGCGAACGATAGAGCAATAGAGGTTGCAAATTTTTGCCCTCCAACAAACTTTGGCTGGAATAACTATGCTTCAGCAAAGTTTGGAAGGGATGACGGTGCTGCAGGAGCAAGTAGCAGCCTTGCAAGAGCAGGTAGCAGGCTTCGCTGTAGCTCAACAGCAGGTACAGACAGATCTTGCGATGATGCGCATGCCTTAGCACAGGCACAAGGCGGTGTGCCTGTAGCAGCAACGATGGAGCATGTGGCTCTTAAAGGGAAGGTTCGCATCCCAGAACCTGCGATGTTCGGAGGAGCCCGATCATCCAAAGAGTTAGGTAATTTTCTATGGGATATGGAATAATTTTTCATTGCTAATCATGTCTCAGACCAGGAACGAGTGAGGGTGTGTACTGCATACCTCTCAGATGATGCAAAATCTTGGTAGAGGACCAAAGTTGATTTGACATCAGGAGTAGCTGGCTGGACATGGGAGGTGTTCTGAGAGGAACTACAACAGCAATTTCTTCCCGGGAACTCAGCGGACCAGGCATGCGATGTGGTGAATCGGCTAAGACATACGGGCCCAATCCAAGAGTATGTCTAGTCTTATTCAGCACTCATGTTGGAGATAACGGACATGTCAGAGACAGATAGACAATATACCTTTCTCCAGAATCTTAAACCTTGGGCGGAGGCTGAAGTCCGACGACATGCGTCACAGGACTGGAGGACGGCCGCAGCAATAGCCGAATCCCTCGGAGACCTGAGAGCTTCAGGTACGACTTTCTCAAGAGCATCGAAGTCGCCCCTGAAGCATCGCTCTCCGGCAAGGGCAAGAGCACCAGAAAGGGAGTGACCCTTTCCCCGGCAAGGCGGAGGCCAGCCGGCATGACAGGAGCAGAACCGACCTACAGAGAGGGCGCAGAATCGACCGAGACCGATGGGATGCTTTTTGTGCAAAGGTCCACATCGGATACGCGATTGTCCAGACCGACAACGGATTCCAGCAATAACAACCATCGTACAATGAGAGTTGGCTGAGAAAAAGGGAGATGATGATGTCGACCTTGTAGTGACGTGCATTGGAGGAATGACACTGAACGTAATCACGGCAGTGTCAGCCTCAAGTGACGTAGGATTAATGTATGTTTCGATGCAGATACATGGAGTCGAGGTGGAGGCGATGGTCGACACCAACGCGACTCATCTGTTCGTATCGAAACGAATGGCTGCACAACTTGGCTTGCGCACTTCATCGACGATGGCTCGGATGAAGACTGTCAACGCCACAGAGCAGCCAATGGTGGCCATTTCCTACGATGTTCCAGTGAAGATTGGAGACTGGATGGGACGACATCACGTTCGAGTGGCAATGTTGGATGACTTCGACGTCGTCCTCGGCATAGAACTACTTTGACAAGCGAAGGTTTCTATCATTCTTCACTTGGAAGGAGTCCAAGTGGTTCATGAGGACACACCAGGGTGGGTCTCTGGTATTCAACGAGGTAATTCGATGGTCTCAACTTCGAGAACGCGGGGGACACGTAGAGTGGCGGATCCCGCATGAGCACGAGGTGCACATATCGCAGCAATGGTTGTGACAGAGACGCCCGTAGAAGACATCGAAGGCGATGTCCAGGTTGGGCAGGGGAGAATTATGATGCCTGGTTTCTTTGGACCAGGCCAGAAGAAGTAGGGCTGGGCGGCGTGTCACGGACACACTTTCCTTAGTGCTTGATGTATGCGCGGCACACTACTTAGAGT
This sequence comes from Costus lasius, assembly GCA_027563935.2. Classification (NCBI taxonomy): domain Eukaryota; kingdom Viridiplantae; phylum Streptophyta; class Magnoliopsida; order Zingiberales; family Costaceae; genus Costus; species Costus lasius. The sequence goes on along the minus strand of CM050449.1, from coordinate 30,888,092 downwards.
AGTGTTAAGCCTTCTTCCCATGTGCACTTACATATTAGCTTATGGCAACCAAGTATACCGAGGCAACAAAATTCAAAGGCAACACAATGACACAATAATCCAAATAAGGCAACTAGCAAGTTTCTTGAAAATGGCGAGTAAAATACTGGGTGAAGAATTCAGCTAAGCACCCCACCGGTATATTATTAATAAAGCAAGATTACACAGACATTACAAAGACACTAAACAAATATTAAGTGGACCCTAGACCTAGATACTTGATGGAGAGGGCAGGTGTGTGAAACCTTACAATTTTATACTTGCATGGGATCACAAGACTGCATTTAACCAAGCACTACCACCCCTCTCAATAGTATCCCACATACACAAACTAAGGGGTATGAGTAGAAGGCTTCACAAGTCTTGGGTGGGCTAATTTTTCACATTTGAGCCCCCCCATCCCGGAGTACTTGTGAAAACATAGTCCCCCACCCACATTTGATGCCCTGGGACAATCCCCCGAGTGCATCACAACCCCTGATGACCAAAACACATGGCACACATGTGATAAACCCTATTTGTACATAGATATACCTATCTACCAAGTTTTAAAACTAAAAGATAGCGTCAGGGTCGGGTAACAGTAGTTTTACACCCAACTTCCTCCGATCCCTGACATACTTCCCCACTTAAGATGTCGATGCCCTCATCGACTCTCTAAATTCTTCTATCTTATCTTGAGCATGATGGAGGTTGTCTTCAGCTTCCCAACTATATTTTGATATCAGCAGTCCTTTCCACGTGACGAGGTACTCTATTTGTTTCCTTCCTGTATCAAGGGTTTTCTTACGCTTACGTAAAATAGATTGGACTTGTTTTTCGACTGCTGAGATAGTAGGTGGTGCACGAGTTGAGATGTTTCGAAGTGGATCTACATTATCTGCGTGATATGACTTCAAGCAACTAGCATGAAATACAGGTTGTATCTTTAACCAAGATGGGAGTTGTACTCGATATGATACATTTCCAACCTGCTGTAGTATCGGAAAAGGTCCTTCATATTTTCGGACTAGCCCTTTGTGATTGGGTCATCAGAATACTTTAAGTGAATCTTGTTGGAGTTTCACGTGAACCATGTCACCCTTTTTGAAGTCTTGTAGTCGCCTCCCCTGATCAGCCTACTTCTTCATTTTCTTAGCGATTTTCTCTAAGCATGCCCTTGCAATCTTTGAGTTTTGATGCCACTCCTTGGCCAAATAATATGCCGAGGGACTACTACCAGTGTATCCAATAGCTAATGATTATGGAGTTGTTGGTTGCTGACCTAAAAGTACTTCAAATGGACTTTTGTCTGTTGCCGAGCTCTTTTGCAAGTTATAAGAGAATTGTGCAATATCAATGAGATGCACCCAGTCTCGTTGGTTTGCATTCATAAAATGTCTCAAATATTATTCAAGAAGTGCATTGATTCTTTCAGTTTGGCTATTAGTTTGAGGGTGAATGCTTGTAGAGAAGTGTAGCTTCATCCCAAGTAGCTTGAATAACCCTGGCCATTAGTTAATCCGAAGAGCATTACTAAAACTCGAAAGAACCATAGCGAGTGACACAAGCTGTATTTTCTATATCTTCTTCAACTACTCCCATGTTGTATTCCGCAAGTGCACAGATATGTCAAAGTAATAAAAGATAATGAACCATAGAGACCTACGTATTAAGTACCAAATAGTTATTTTCTTACTAGCTAAGCAAATCGAATATGATGAAAGTAAACGATAGGAAAGTGCACGAAATATCTAAGAGAGAGAAACTAGGACTAGGGTTTCATCCATTTTAATTTCCATGACAGGATATAAATAAGTATTCGTCAATCTAATCTTATTATGATAAAGATATAATTTACTTAATAAAGAAATCATCTCACTCTCGTGCAGATAATTTACCAAAAACTAATCTTCACTCTCGTGCAAGATTTATTTAATGTTAGATATAAGTAAATCATTGACAAAGAACTCAAGGATCACTCTCGTGCATCCGAATTCTAAATCAATCATCTCAAGCAGAAACTCAAGGATCACTTTCGTGCATCCGAATCTCAACACAGGTTCTACTTATGGTTCTCCAATGATCCGATACTTGATCTCTCACAGTATCATCATGTTTATTTCAATAACTCAATCTTAAGTTCAGATTATCAACATGGCAATATACTTCTAAAATTGAGAAATAAGAACAAACCTAATTTCTTACGATGAGTTCCTAACATTCAATTTTAGGGTTCCAAGTTTTCACAAATCACCTATCGGTCTATATTCTAAAAACTCTAAAACATGCAGATAATATGAAACTATGGAGAATTAAAGAGCAATCATCACTTATTAGCAAAACAAGATTATCATGACGAAATAAAGATCATATAGTCATAAAAATTAAAGATGATTACACCCCATGTCCCATAAATTGTCTAAGCTAGCATGGTAGAGGAATTACAATAAATCATAGTTTAGAACGAACAGAAATCAAAGAGAAAGGGTAGAAGTTACAAAACAGGGCTGTAATGAAAATTACAGCTCGTCATTTTACGAGTGAATAGTGCCGGCGCTCGCTCTTTAGTTGATTTCTCCTCCGATCGACCTCCTTTCACTCTGAAACTTCTGGGTATCCTCTCCTCCTCCAGGCGAAGCTTCCTTGTAAATTTTGCAGCCTGAGGTGGCCTCTACGCCTCTCGGCGCGAGGTCGAACCCTAGGGACGCCTCCCTTGATTTCTCTCTGAATAGTGGATAAAAATTAGGGCTTTCATTCTCTCCATCTTCTCCTCGTTGAGACGAGTTTATAGCTTCTTTCGGATCTCAATTTGGTGGTCCATAGCTCGAGAAATCGTCTTCGCAAAAAATCCACAAAAGAATCGGGCAACCAGGGTTGAAATTACGGTACCATAATTTTCATTATGGTAGTGCCGTAATTTCTTTCTGTATATTTCTAGGTGAAAATTATGGTAGTGTAATATTTATTACAGCATTGTCGTAATTTTGCTTCTGTGCTTTCTGTGGCAGAAATTACGGTACCATAATATTTATTACACCCAGGGGTGTAATTTTTCAAACTTGCTCCGATTTGCATAAAAATTGACAGGCTGCTTCGTCTCGATGTTTGGAATCCATTGGTGTGTTCAAATCTTTCAAAATCCATCAAAATATGGCACTTTTTACCTAAAAATTATCAAAAATAAGAAATAGTGTAGATTCTGTAATATCTGACAAATAAAGTTTAAAAACAAGCAAAAGAACATAAATATGACACAAAAGACCAATAAAATGACACAAAATATACTATGAATTTTGGTGTCACAAAACACATAAGGCTCAAACTTTGTTTGTCCTCAAGTAAATAAATAGAATAAAGAACAATGCTAAGTATGGAAAATATGCTCTTTTATGAAAAATAAATTTCTAAAATATATTTACTCATGAAATATTCCACCAACTGTTACACAAAATTTTAGATAATTATATCTCCTTTTGAAATTAATTCTTAAGATTCACAACTTAATCAAATAAAATTTCACAACTTATATAATAAAAAGAATCTCAGTCTCATGAACTCACCCAAGTTTCAGTTTAAATCTATCATATCTTTGTTTACAAGAATAGGATATCCAAAATCTTTTTCCACTCAAAATCTTTTTCTTCTTTTTTTTTTGATGGTATGTACCCACATAGATACACACTTTTTATTTGGACTTCAACTCTTATCTTCGGTACCACTGTCAATTTTACACAGTGCCAATTTTAAATATATAAGGCTTAGATAAAAAAAAAATAGTATCTTACTTTAGCTAAAAATAGAAATCAGAGATATCGTCGGTGGTCAAAGAGGGTGCCGGTGGAAAGAGCAGAGCAGGCGAGAAGTAGAGGTGGAACATATGCTAGCTGGAGAGCTGCTAGTAATGATAGTGCCGATAGTAGAGTGATGATGAGTAGTCTCCAGTGGTCTGCTAAAGACTATGGTCTTGGAGGCGAAGTCGTCGGTCGGTGGACGGCGAGAGATGATACTACACAGATAAAAAAAAAATCAGAGTCACTAAATGAAGATTCTACTACAAAAATAAAATCAATGAAAACAGAGGCAGTAGAAGAAGTAAGAGGCTGCTGGTGGTGCTCCGGCAAATTTTCTCGTGGACATCGGTGTAGTAGATTGCCGGCTGGGAGATCTAAAGATGATGAGCGTTGAAGAAGTGGTAGTGGCTAGTAATCAAAGGTGCTGCGAATTTGAAGAAGAAGCTGAAGGCGGCTGGTAATGCAAAGACCGGAACAGAGGCTGATGGCAGCTGGAAGCAGAAAGTGCTAGCTAGATGAAATCAGAGTGCTAGCGGCAGAGGTGAAGACTGAGTTAGCTAGGAAGAGATGCTGCAAAAATAAATAAAATAAAATGATAAAAAATAAAAATAATAAAATAAAATAAAAAATTGCAGCTGGCAGGGAATAGACAATGCAGCCTACTGATTCAGTTGCGAAAAGTTGCTATACCCAAGAATAAGGTTTAATGATCCATAAAGAAAATAGACAGAACCATGTAGTAGAATAAAACTTGTTCTTTCCAGGCGTATGAAAATTAAAGGATTAAAATCTTTCAGGAATTTAGGGTATTACCAGAAAGAAGGCAAATCAGATTACTAAATCAAAAACTACACAGAAGTTAATCAGATTCGAAAAGTTGCCATGCTTCCTAGAATTGTCAGAAAATATTTTCATGAAAACAACTAATCCTCAAGATAGAACGAAACATGTTCTTCCAATTTCAAGTGAAAGATCAGGGTTACAACTTATCAAAGCATCTTAAAACCCTGCAGCAAAAGAGCTAATCAGATTAGTCAAAAAAAACTGCTACAGAAATTAATCAAGTACCAAAAGATGCTATGTGTTATAGGATGATCCATGAACTTTAAAATTCAATAAAAATATCCAAATAATAGACAAGGATGAGTAGTTTCATGCTGTGCCAAAGATCAAAAATTTTCCTAACCCAGTTTTTTAAAATCACAACGAGAAAACACCTAATCAGATAGGCAGAATGCAGTTTTAGAATTACGGGCGTAAAATTCCTTACGGCAGTGCTGTGATATACATAGAATTCTCAGGTCAGAAATATGATGGAATTATGGCACCGTAAAAATGGTTACAGCACTGCCGTATTTTGCCCAAAAATCTCAAAACTCTCGGGTCAAAAATCACTCAAAAATACAGCACATGAAAATGACTACGGCCCTGCCGTAAAAGTTAAAGAACTTTCGGGTAAAAAATTAGCCAAAATTATGGTGCTATGAAAAAGAATACGGTACTGCCGTATTTTTCACAAAACTTCAGAAAAGTCTGGGGTAAGAAATCGGCCGAAATTATGGCACCGTGGAAAAGATTATGGGAGTGCCGTATTTTGCGCAAGGTTTGATTTTCCCTGCAAAAAGAGAAGAAAAATTAATTCTAAAAATAAACTAAAATAAAAGAAACTAAGCAGAGTAAGAGTGCTTGGGTTACCTCCCAAGAAGCACTAATTTTTTGGTCATTAGCTTGACCAAAACTCAAACATCATGGCGAAGTAGGAGGATCAGTACCATAGTAAATAGCATACAACTTTCTATATTTCCGTTGTCCTAAAAGTTTAGCCACTAATCCAAACATCCAAAATTTCATATAAATCACAATTGACGTGGCTTTCTCAAATATGCAGAAATCAAAATCAAAATTTTCAATTCTACTCCAAGGATATTCAATAATCTTTCTATATTTATCAAAAAGCAAAATCATTAGTCCTTTCTTCAAATTTATATCTTCAATTGTAATAGGACTTCCATCAAAAGATTCAAGTATTGGATCAGCAAAATAGTTTTTCTATCTCATATTAGATTCCTCAATAAAACATAATTTTTTAAATAAATCAGAAAATTGAACAATAGATATGGCCAAAACATTAGAGTGAGATTCATCAATGTTTGTAATATTCAAATCCTTTTCAAGTTCCTCATGCACATCATCAAATAATTTATTAATTTCAAAATTATCGACAAATTCATAGTGAGATTTTTCAAAATCAATTTCCTCATGCCTTTCCACAATTAATTCATCATCCGAAGAATCAAAAGAAGCAATCTTAGAATTGCAAGAATCAGATTTAACCATAAATAATATATCATCAATTTCATAACTATCACTAGAATCAAGAGGGGATTTTTCAAAATCAATTTCCTCAACCTTTTCCACAAATAATTTATCAAATGAATCAATTATACAATCATCAAAATCAGAGTGAGATTCATTAATGTTCACATAAGGCTCAATTTCAAAACAATCAAAATCAGAGGGGGACTTTTCTTTATCAATTTCCTCAGCTTCTAAATCAAACTCAAATAAACAAGCTTGTTGTGCTATCTGAGTTTCTAATATTTCAGTGTGAGCATTCATATTATCCATCATAGAATTCATTTGTTTAAAGGTCTTATGCGACTCCTCACTTTGTTTCATGAACTTTTCAAACATCAACTCTAAGCTAGATTTTTCAGTGTCCTCAAAGCATGGTTAAAAAATATGATTTGAGCGATCATTAGAAAAAGAAGTTTGATTTTCCCATTTAGAATAATATTGATCATCTTGGTACCATGGTGAATTGGGATTTAACAATTGACAGACAGAAGTATAATGATCAAAATATCCACAAATATCACATCTAATAGTAGAATAAAATGTCCTAACCGGGTGCATATCAAAAGTGTCTAATTTATTTGCCAAAAAATATATCTTTTCTGCAAGAGTGCACAATGAATCCTCTTCATACTTACCTTGTGGCATGTATACCTCATCTCTTTCAGTTGCCCACGAGTTGTCATTAAAAGACATATCTTCAAATCTATCAAGAACAGAAAGATTATCCAACACCAATCAATCAAATTATTATTATTTTTTTCAGAATATAGAAAAAATAGAAAATATAAAACACAAGCAAATTCATAAATTTCAGAAATCACAGTCCTGTCACAACTTGTGAAAATCCAAAACTTGCAAAAACAAAAAACAAAGTTAAATTTAAAACAAATAAAACTTAGTCTAGCAATACTAACAACTATTTTGATATTAACAAAACTAAGGTCCCCGGCAACGGCGCCAAAAGCTTATTGTATTCCGTAAGTGCACGGATACTTCGATGTAATAAAAGATATCGAACCACAGAGACCTACGTGTCAAATACCAAATAGTTATTTTTTTACTAGCTAAGAAAATCGAATATGATGAAAGTAAACGATAGGAAAGTGCATGAAATATCTAAGAGAGAAACTAGGACTAGGGGTTTCATCCATCTTAATTTCCATGACTAGATATAAATAAGTGTGCGTCAATCTAATCTTTTTATGATAAAGATATAATTTACTTAATAAAGAAATCATCTCGCTCTCGCGCAAATAATTTACAAAGAACTAATCCTCACTCTCGTGCAAGATTTATTCAATGTTAGATATAAGTAAATCATTGACAAAAAACTCAAAGATCACTCTCGTGCATCCGAATTCTAAGTCAATCATCTCAAGCAGAAACTCAAGGATCACTTTCGTGCATCCGAATCTCAACACAGGTTCTACTTATGGTTCTCCAACGATCTGATACTTGATCTCTCACAGTATCATCATGTTTATTTCAATAACTCTATCATAAGTTCAGATTATCAACATGACAATATACTTCTAAAATTGAGAAATAAGAACAAACCTAATTTTTTACGATGAGTTCATAACATTCAATTTTAGGGTTCCAAGTTTTCACAAATCACCTCTCGGTTTATATTCTAAAAACTCTAAAACATGCAGATAATATGAAACTATGGAGAATTAAAGAGCAATCATCACTTATTAGCAAAACAAGATTATCATGATGAAATAAAGATCATATAGTCATAAAAATTAAAGATGATTACACCCCATGTCCCATAAATTGTCTAAGCTAGCATGGTAGAGGAATTACAATAAATCATAGTTTAGAACGAACAGAAATCAAAGAGAAATGGTAGAAGTTACAAAACAGGGCTGTAATGAAAATTACAGCTCGTCATTTTACGAGTGAATAGTGCCAGCGCCCGCTCTTTAGTTGATTTCTCCTCCGATCGACCTCCTTTCACTCTGAAACTTCTGGGGTATCCTCTCCTCCTCCAGACGAAGCTTCCTTGTAAATTTTGCAGCCTGAGGTGGCCTCTACGCCTCTCGGCATGAGGCCGAACCCTAGGGATGCCTCCCTTGATTTCTCTTTGAATAGTGGATAAAAATTAGGGCTTTCATTCTCCCCGTCTTCTCCTCATTGAGACGAGTTTATAGCTTCTTTCGGATCTCAATTTGGTGGTCTATAGCTCGAGAAATCGTCTTCGCAAGAAATCCACAGAAGAATCGGGCAACCTGGGTTGAAATTACGGTACCATAATTTTCATTATGGTAGTGCCGTAATTTCTTTCTGTATATTTCTAGGTGGAAATTATGGTAGTGTAATATTTATTACGGCATTGTCGTAATTTTGCTTCTGTGCTTTCTGTGGCAGAAATTACGGTACCATAATATTTATTACACCTAGGAGTGTAATTTTTCAAACTTGCTCCGATTTGCATAAAAATTGACAGGCTGCTTCGTCTCGACGTTTGGAATCCATTGGTGTGTTCAAATCTTTCAAAATCCATCAAAATATGGCACTTTTTACCTAAAAATTATCAAAAATAAGAAATAGTGTAGATTCTGTAATATTTGACAAATAAAGTTTAAAAACAAGCAAAAGAGCATAAATATGACACAAAAGACCAATGAAATTACACAAAATATACTATGAATTTTGGTGTCACCAAACACATAAGGCTCAAACTTTGCTTGTCCTTAAGTAAATAAATAGAATAAAGAACAATGCTAAGTATGGAAAATATGCTCTTTCATGAAAAATAAATTTCTAAAATATATTTACTCATGAAATATTCCACCAACTGTTACACAAAATTTTAGATAATTATATCGCCTTTTGAAATTAATTCTTAAGATTCACAACTTAATCAAATAAAATTTCACAACTTGTATAATAAAAAGAATCTCAGTCTCATGAACTCACCCAAGTTTCAGTTTAAATCTATCATATCTTTGTTTACAGGAATAGGATATCCAAAATCTTTTTCCACTCAAAATCTTTCTCTTCTTTTTTTTTGATGGTATGTACCCACATAGATACACACTTTTTATTTGGACTTCAACTCTTATCTTCGGTACCACTGTCAATTTTACACAGTGCCAAGTAGAGGAGTCATTTTTTTTTCTCTTTTTTTTTTTATAGACTTCAACCCATATCTTCGGTACCTCTGCCAATTTTACGCAGTGCCAAGTAGGAGAATCTCTCTCTCTCTCTTTGGATCTTGGATTCTTTCTTCCCAAGAAATAGTAAGATAAACTAAACATCAACTAGGTTATTCTATTGACATCAATTCAAAAATTATACTCATATGCTCATTTTATTCAAGAAAGATGTTTCACTCTTAGATTGCATTCATCAAACAACATACTTACCCAAAAACCTTATACATCAATCAATGAATGTTTTCAACAAGTAGATATATATTGAAGAAGTAAATTCAGCATAATAGGTATATTTCCATTCATTGACATTGACATGCATAAACATTCATCATCATTATTTAATCTACACATCTCTTATCACATAGATACAAGTCATAAAAATTTTTAAACATCTAAAATGTTAAAATCAATGCAAAAGGTGTGAAGCATGAAACTCATACAATCATAGTCAGAAGTGTAAAATGATATATTCAAGCAACCTCATCGAATAGAAATCTCGGTGAGTGATACAATCATAGAAAATAGCAAAAGAAATCAGGTAGCAATACCATACAATCATACCGAATAAGATCACTAGAAAGTGCAAACAATACTCACAAAACTATATAGCAAGCTCAATCATCGTCCGGGGTGTAGAGTCAGGGTAGGTGCGGCTGAACCATCCTTTAGGATGCGTGTTCTGAAAATTTACCTGCGCAATTTTAAATACATAAGGCTTAGATAAAAAAAATAGTATCTTACTTTAGCTAAAAATAGAAATTAGAAATATCGTCGGTGGTCAAAGAGGGTGCCGGTGGAAAGAGCTGAGCAGGCGAGAAGCAGAGGTGGAACAGATGCTAGCTGGAGAGCTGCTAGTAATGATAGTGCCGATAGTAGAGTGATGATGAGTAGTCTCCAGTGGCCTGCTAAAGACTATGGTCTTGGAGGTGAAGTCGTCGGTCGGTGGATGGCGAGAGATGATACTACACAGATAAAAAAAAAATCAGAGTTACTAAATGAAGATTCTACTACAAAAATAAAATCAATGAAAACAGAGGCAGTAGAAGAAGTAAGAGGCTGCTGGTGGTGCTCCGGCAAATTTTCTCGTGGACATCGGTGTAGTAGATTGCCGGCTGGGAGATCTAAAGATGATGAGCGTTGAAGAAGTGGCAGTGGCTAGTAATCAGAGGTGCTGCGAATTTGAAGAAGAAGCTGAAGGCGGCTGGTAATGCAAAGACCGGAACAGAGGCTGATGGCAGCTGGAAGCAGAAAGTGCTAGCTAGATGAAATCAGAGTGCTAGCGGCAGAGGTGAAGACTGAGTTAGCTAGGAAGAGATGCTGCAAAAATAAATAAAATAAAATAATAAAAAATAAAAATAATAAAATAAAATAAAAAATTGCAGCTGGCAGGGAATAGTAGTGTGGTGGCTGAACTGTAGCTTCTGGTGGCAATTTGAAGACAAGGAGCTGCTCATGTTGATGGAAAACAATGCAGCCTACTGATTCAGTTGCGAAAAGTAGCTATACCCAAGAATAAGGTTTAATGATCCATAAAGAAAATAGACAGAACCATGTAGTAGAATAAAACTTGTTCTTTCCAGGCGTATGAAAATTAAAGGATCAAAATCTTTCAGGAATTTAGGGTATTACCAGAAAGAAGACAAATCAGATTACTAAATCAAAAACTGCACAGAAGTTAATCAGATTCGAAAAGTTGCCATGCTTCCTAGAATTGTCAGAAAATATTTTCATGAAAACAACTAATCCTCAAGATAGAACGAAACATGTTCTTCCAATTTCAAGTGAAAGATCAGGGTTACAACTTATCAAAGCATCTTAAAACCCTGCAGCAAAAGAGCTAATCAGATTAGTAAAAAAAAACTGCTACAGAAATTAATCAAGTACCAAAAGATGCTATGTGTTATAGGATGATCCATGAACTTTATAATTCAATAAAAATATCCAAATAATATACAAGGATGAGTAGTTTCATGCTGTGCCAAAAATAAAAAATTTTCCCAGCCCAGTTTTTTAAAATCACAACGAGAAAACACCTAATCAGATAGGCAGAATGCAGTTTTAGAATTACGGGCGTAAAATTCCTTACGGCAGTGCCGCGATATACATAGAATTCTCAGGTCAGAAATATGATGGAATTATGGCATCGTAAAAATGGTTATTGCACTACCGTATTTTGCACAAAAATTTCAAAACCCTCGGGTCAAAAATCACACAAAAATACAGCACATGAAAATGATTACGGCCCTGCCATAAAAGTCAATGAACTTTCGGGTAAAAAATTAGCCAAAATTACGGTGCTGTGAAAAAGAATCCGGTACTGCCGTATTTTTCACAAAACTTCAGAAAAGTCTCGGGTAAGAAATCGGCCGAAATTATGGCACCGTGGAAAAGATTATGGGAGTGCCGTATTTTGCGCAAAGTTTGATTTTCCCTGCAAAAAGAGAAGAAAAATTAATTCTAAAAATAAACTAAAATAAAAGAAACTAAGCAGAGTAAGAGTGCTTGGGTTGCCTCCCAAGAAGCACTAATTTTTAGGTCATTAGCTTGACCAAAACTCAAACATCATGGTGAAGCAGGAGGATCAGTACCATAGTAAATAGCATACAACTTTCTGTATTTTCGTTGTCCTAAAAGTTTAGCCACTAATCCAAACATCCAAAAATTCATGTAAATCACAATTGACGTGGCTTTCTCAAATATGCAAAAATCAAAATCAAAATTTTCAATTCCACTCCAAGGATATTCAATGATCTTTCTATATTTATCAAAAAGCAAAATCATTAGTCCTTTCTTCGAATTTATATGTTCAATTGTAATAGGACTTCCATCAAAAGATTCAAGTATTGGATCATCAAAATAGTTTTTCTATCTCACATTAGATTCCTCAATAAAACATAATTTTTCAAATAAATCAGAAAATTGAACAATTGATATGGGCAAAACATCAGAGTGAGATTCATCAATGTTTGTAATATTCAAATCCTTTTCAAGTTCCTCATGCACATCATCAAATAATTTATTAATTTCAAAATTATCAACAAATTCAGAGTGAGATTTTTCAAAATCAATTTCCTCATGCCTTTCCACAATTAATTCATCATCACAAGAATCAAAAGAAGCAATCTCAGAATTACAAGAATCAGATTTAACCATAAATAATATATCATCAATTTCATAACTATCACTAGAATCAAGAGGGGATTTTTCAAAATCAATTTCCTCAACCTTTTCCACAAATAATTTATCAAATGAATCAATTATACAATCATCAAAATCAGAGTGAGATTCATTAATGTTCACATAAGGCTCAATTTCAAAACAATCAAAATCAGAGGGGGACTTTTCTTTATCAATTTCCTCAGCTTCTAAATCAAACTCAAATAAACAAGCTTGTTGTGCTATCTGAGTTTCTAATATTTCAGTATGAGCACTCATATTATCCATCATAGAATTCATTTGTTTAAAGGCCTTATGTGACTCCTCACTTTGTTTCATGAACTTTTCAAACATCAACTCTAAGCTAGATTTTTCAGTGTCCTCAAAGCATGGTTAAAAAATATGATTTGAGCGATCATTAGAAAAATAAGTTTGATTTTCCCATTTAGAATAATATTGATCATCTTGGTACCATGGTGAATTGGGATTTAACAATTGGCAGACAGAAGTATAATGATCAAAATATCCACAAATATCACATCTAATAGAAGAATAAGATGTCCTAACCGGGTGCATATCAAAAGTGTCTAATTTATGAGCCAAAAAATCTATCTTTTCTGCAAGAGTGCACAATGAATCATCTTCATACTTACCTTGTGGCACGTATACCTCATCTCTTTCAGTTGCCCACGAGTTGTGATTAAAAGACATATCTTCAAATCTATCAAGAACAAAAAGATTATCCAACACCAATCAATCAAATTATTATTATTTTTTTTCAGAATATAGAAAAATATAAAATATAAAACACAAGCAAATTCATAAATTTCAGAAATCACAGTTCTGTCACAACTTGTGAAAATCCAAAACTTGCAAAAACAAAAAACAAAGTTAAATTTAAAACAAATAAAACTTAGTCTAGCAATACTAACAACTATTTTGATATTAACAAAACTAAGGTCCCCGGCAACGGCGCCAAAAGCTTGTTGTATTCCGCAAGTGCACGGATACTTCGATGTAATAAAAGATATCAAACCACAGAGACCTACGTGTCAAATACCAAATAGTTATTTTTTTACTAGCTAAGAAAATCGAATATGATGAAAGTAAACGATAGGAAAGTGCACGAAATATCTAAGAGAGAAACTAGGACTAGGGGTTTCATCCATCTTAATTTCCATGACTAGATATAAATAAGTGTGCGTCAATCTAATCTTTTTATGATAAAGATATAATTTACTTAATAAAGAAATCATCTCGCTCTCGCGCAGATAATTTACAAAGAACTAATCCTCACTCTCGTGCAAGATTTATTCAATGTTAGATATAAGTAAATCATTGACAAAAAACTCAAAGATCACTCTCGTGCATCCGAATTCCAAGTCAATCATCTCAAGCGGAAACTCAAGGATCACTTTCGTGCATCCGAATCTCAACACAGGTTCTACTTATGGTTCTCCAACGATCCGATACTTGATCTCTCACAGTATCATCATGTTTATTTCAATAACTCTATCATAAGTTCAGATTATCAACATGACAATATACTTCTAAAATTGAGAAATAAGAACAAACCTAATTTCTTACGATGAGTTCCTAACATTCAATTTTAGGGTTCCAAGTTTGCACAAATCACATCTCGGTCCATATTGTAAAAACTCTAAAACATGTAGATAATATGAAACTATGGAGAACTAAAGAGCAATCGTCACATAAGCAGAATTATCAAAACAAGATTATCATGACGAAATAAAGATCATATAATCATAAAAATTAAATATGACTACACCCCATGTCCCATAAATTGTCTAAGCTAGCATGGTAGAGGAATTATAATAAATCATAGTTTAGAACGATCAGAAATCAAAGAGAAAGGGTAGAAGTTACAAAACAGGGCTGTAATAAAAATTACAGCTCGTCATTTTATGAGTGAATAGTGCCAGCGCCCGCTCTTTAGTTGATTTCTCCTCCGATCGACCTCCTTTCAATCTGAAACTTCTGAGGTATCCTCTCCTCCTCCAGGCGAAGCTTCCTTGTAAATTTTTCAGCCTGAGGTGGCCTCTACGCCTCTCGGCACGAGGCCGAACCCTTGGGACGCCTACCTTGATTTCTATTTGAATAGTGGATAAAAATTAGGGCTTTCATCTCCCCGTCTTCTCCTCGTTGAGACGAGTTTATAGCTTCTTTCGGATCTCAATTTGGTGGTCTATAGCTCGAGAAATCGTCTTCGCAAGAAATCCACAGAAGAATCGGGCAACTTGGGTTGAAATTACGGTACCATAATTTTCATTATGGTAGTGCCGTAATTTCTTTCTGTATATTTCTAGGTGGAAATTATGGTAGTGTAATATTTATTACGGCATTCCCGTAATTTTGCTTCTGTGCTTTCTGTGGCAGAAATTACGGCACCATAATATTTATTACACCTAGGGGTGTAATTTTTCAAACTTGCTCCGATTTGCATAAAAATTGACAGGCTACTTCGTCTCGACGTTTGGAATCCATTGGTGTGTTCAAATCTTTCAAAATCCATCAAAATATGGCATTTTTTACCTAAAAATTATCAAAAATAAGAAATAGTGTAGATTCTGTAATATTTGACAAATAAAGTTTAAAAACAAGCAAAAGAGCATAAATATGACACAAAAGACCAATGAAATGACACAAAATATACTATAAATTTTGGTGTCACCAAACACATAAGGCTCAAACTTTGCTTGTCCTCAAGTAAATAAATAGAATAAAGAACAATGCTAAGTATGGAAAATATGCTCTTTCATGAAAAATAAATTTCTAAAATATATTTACTCATGAAATATTCCACCAACTGTTACACAAAATTTTAGATAATTATATCGCCTTTTGAAATTAATTCTTAAGATTCACAACTTAATCAAATAAAATTTCACAACTTATATAATAAAAAGAATCTCAGTCTCATGAACTCACCCAAGTTTCAGTTTAAATCTATCATATCTTTGTTTACAGGAATAGGATATCCAAAATCTTTTTTCACTCAAAATCTTTCTCTTCTTTTTTTTTGATGGTATGTACCCACATAGATACACACTTTTTATTTGGACTTCAACTCTTATCTTCGGTACCACTGTCAATTTTACACAATGCCAAGTAGAGGAGTCATTTTTTTCTCTCTTTTTTTTTTATAGACTTCAACCCATATCTTCGGTACCTCTGCCAATTTTACGCAGTGCCAAGTAGGAGAATCTCTCTCTCTCTCTTTGGATCTTGGATTCTTTCTTCTCAAGAAATAGTAAGATAAACTAAACATCAACTAGGTTATTCTATTGACATCAATTCAAAAATTATACTCATATGCTCATTTTATTCAAGAAAGATGTTTCACTCTTAGATTGCATTCATCAAACAACATACTTACCCAAAAACCTTATACATCAATCAATGAATGTTTTCAACAAGTAGATATATATTGAAGAAATAAATTCAGCATAATAGGTATATTTCCATTCATTGACATTGACATGCATAAACATTCATCATCATTATTTAATCTACACATCTCTTATCACATAGATAGAAGTCATAAAAATTTTTAAACATCTAAAATGTCAAAATCAATGCAAAAGGTGTGAAGCATGAAACTCATACAATCATGGTCAGAAGTGTAAAATGATATATTCAAGCAACCTCATCGAATAGAAATCTCGGTGAGTGATACAATCATAGAAAATAGCAAAAGAAATCAGGTAGCAATACCATACAATCATACCGAATAAGACCACTAGAAAGTGCAAACAATACTCACAAAACTATATAGCAAGCTCAATCATCGTCCGGGGTGTAGAGTCAGGGCAGGTGCGGCTGAACCGTCCTTAAGGATGCGTGTTCTGAAAATTTACTTGCGCAATTTAAATACATAAGGCTTAGATAAAAAAAATAGTATCTTACTTTAGCTAAAAATAGAAATTAGAGATATCGTCGGTGGTCAAAGAGGGTGCCGGTGGAAAGAGCTGAGCAGGCGAGAAGCAGAGGTGGAACATATGCTAGCTGGAGAGCTGCTAGTAATGATAGTGCCGACAGTCGAGTGATGATGAGTAGTCTCCAGTGGCCAGCTAAAGACTATAGTCTTGGAGGCGAAGTCGTCGGTCGGTGGACGGCGAGAGATGATACTGCACAGATAAAAAAAGAATCAGAGTCACTAAATGAAGATTCTACTACAAAAATAAAATCAATGAAAACAGAGGCAGTAGAAGAAGTTAGAGGCTGCTGGTGGTGCTCCGGCAAATTTTCTCGTGGACATCGGTGTAGTAGATTGCCCGTTGGGAGATCTAAAGATGATGAGCGCTGAAGAAGTGGTGGTGGCTAGTAATCAGAGGTGCTGCGAATTTGGAGAAGAAGCTGAAGGCGGCTGGTAATGCAAAGACCGGAACAGAGGCTGATGGCAGCTGGAAGCAGAAATTGCTAGCTAGATGAAATCAGAGTGCTAGCGGCAGAGGTGAAGACTGAGTTAGCTAGGAAGAGATGCTACAAAAATAAATAAAATAAAATAATAAAAAATAAAAATAATAAAATAAAATAAAAAATTGCAGCTGGCAGGGAATAGTAGTGTGGTGGCTGAACTGCAGCTTCTGGTGGCAATTTGAAGACAAGGAGCTGCTCATGTTGATGGAAAACAATGCAGCCTACTGATTCAGTTGCGAAAAGTAGCTATACCCAAGAATAAGGTTTAATGATCCATAAAGAAAATAGACAGAACCATGTAGTAGAATAAAACTTGTTCTTTCTAGGCGTATGAAAATTAAAGGATCAAAATCTTTCAGGAATTTAGGGTATTACCAGAAAGAAGACAAATCAGATTACTAAATCAAAAACTGCACAGAAGTTAATCAGATTCGAAAAGTTGTTATGCTTCCTAGAATTGTCAGAAAATATTTTCATGAAAACAACTAATCCTCAAGATAGAACAAAACATGTTCTTCTAATTTCAAGTGAAAGATTAGGGTTACAACTTATCAAAGAATCTTAAAACCCTGCAGCAAAAGAGCTAATCAGATTAGTAAAAAAAAAACTGCTACAGAAAATTAATCAAGTACCAAAAGATGCTATGTGTTATAGGATGATCCATGAACTTTAAAATTCAATAAAAATATCCAAATAATAGACAAGGATGAGTAGTTTCAAGCTGTGCCAAAGATCAAAAATTTTCTCAACCAGTTTTTTAAAATCACAACGAGAAAACACCTAATCAGATAGGCAGAATGCAGTTTTAGAATTACGGGCGTAAAATTCCTTACGGCAGTGCCGTGATATACATAGAATTCTCAGGTCAGAAATATGATGGAATTATGGCACAGTAAAAATGGTTACAGCACTGCCGTATTTTGCACAAAAATCTCAAAACCCTCGGGTCAAAAATCACTCAAAAATACAGCACGTGAAAATGATTACGGCCCTGCCATAAAAGTCAAAGAACTTTCGGGTAAAAAATTAGCCAAAATTACGGTGCTGTGAAAAAGAATACGGTATTGCCGTATTTTTCACAAAACTTCAGAAAAGTCTCGGGTAAGAAATCGGCCAAAATTATGGCACCGTGGAAAAGATTATGAGAGTGCCGTATTTTGCGCAAAGTTTGATTTTCCCTGCAAAAAGAGAAGAAAAATTAATTCTAAAAATAAACTAAAATAAAAGAAACTAAGCAGAGTAAGAGTGCTTGGGTTGCCTCTCAAGAAGCACTAATTTTTAGTTCATTAGCTTGACCAAAACTCAAACATCACGGCGAAGCAGGAGGATCAGTACCATAGTAAATAGCATACAACTTTCTGTATTTTCGTTGTCCTAAAAGTTTAGCCACTAATCCAAACATCCAAAATTTCATGTAAATCACAATTGACGTGGCTTTCTCAAATATGCAAAAATCAAAATCAAAATTTTCAATTCCACTCCAAGGATATTCAATGATCTTTCTATATTTATCAAAAAGCAAAATCATTAGTCCTTTCTTCAAATTTATATGTTCAATTGTAATAGGACTTCCATCAAAAGATTCAAGTATTGGATCATCAAAATAGTTTTTCTATCTCACATTAGATTCCTCAATAAAACATAATTTTTCAAATAAATCAGAAAATTGAACAATAGATATGGGCAAAACATCAGAGTGAGATTCATCAATGTTTGTAATATTCAAATCCTTTTCAAGTTCCTCATGCACATCATCAAATAATTTATTAATTTCAAAATTATCAACAAATTCAGAGTGAGATTTTTCAAAATCAATTTCCTCATGCCTTTCCACAATTAATTCATCATCACAAGAATCAAAAGAAGCAATCTCAGAATTACAAGAATCAGATTTAACCATAAATAATATATCATCAATTTCATAACTATCACTAGAATCAAGAGGGGATTTTTCAAAATCAATTTCCTCAACCTTTTCCACAAATAATTTATCAAATGAATCAATTATACAATCATCAAAATCAGAGTGAGATTCATTAATGTTCACATAAGGCTCAATTTCAAAACAATCAAAATCAGAGGGGGACTTTTCTTTATCAATTTCCTTAGCTTCTAAATCAAACTCAAATAAACAAGCTTGTTGTGCTATCTGAGTTTCTAATATTTTAGTATGAGCACTCATATTATCCATCATAGAATTCATTTGTTTAAAGGTCTTATGTGACTCCTCACTTTGTTTCATGAACTTTTCAAACATCAACTGTAAGCTAGATTTTTCAGTGTCCTCAAAGCATGGTTAAAAAAATATGATTTGAGCGATCATTAGAAAAAGAAGTTTGATTTTCCCATTTAGAATAATATTGATCATCTTGGTACCATGGTGAATTGAGATTTAACAATTGGCAGACAGAAGTATAATGATCAAAATATCCACAAATATCACATCTAATCGAAGAATAAGATGTCCTAACCGGGTGCATATCAAAAGTGTCTAATTTATGAGCCAAAAAATCTATCTTTTCTGCAAGAGTGCACAATGAATCATCTTCATACTTACCTTGTGGCACATATACCTCATCTCTTTCAGTTGCCCACGAGTTGTGATTAAAAGACATATCTTCAAATCTATCAAGAACAAAAAGATTATCCAACACCAATCAATCAAATTATTATTATTTTTTTTCAGAATATAGAAAAATATAAAATATAAAACACAAGCAAATTCATAAATTTCAGAAATCACAGTTCTGTCACAACTTGTGAAAATCCAAAACTTGCAAAAACAAAAAACAAAGTTAAATTTAAAACAAATAAAACTTAGTCTAGCAATACTAACAACTATTTTGATATTAACAAAACTAAGGTCCCCGGCAACGGCGCCAAAAGCTTGTTGTATTCCGCAAGTGCATGGATACTTCGATGTAATAAAAGATATCAAACCACAGAGACCTACGTGTCAAATACCAAATAGTTATTTTTTTACTAGCTAAGAAAATAGAATATGATGAAAGTAAACGATAGGAAAGTGCACGAAATATCTAAGAGAGAAACTAGGACTAGGGGTTTCATCCATCTTAATTTCCATGACTAGATATAAATAAGTGTGCGTCAATCTAATCTTTTTATGATAAAGATATAATTTACTTAATAAAGAAATCATCTCGCTCTCGCGCAGATAATTTACAAAGAACTAATCCTCACTCTCGTGCAAGATTTATTCAATGTTAGATATAAGTAAATCATTGACAAAAAACTCAAAGATCACTCTCGTGCATCCGAATTCTAAGTCAATCATCTCAAGCGGAAACTCAAGGATCACTTTCGTGCATCCGAATCTCAACATAGGTTCTACTTATGGTTCTCCAACGATCCGATACTTGATCTCTCACAGTATCATCATGTTTATTTCAATAACTCTATCATAAGTTCAGATTATCAACATGACAATATACTTCTAAAATTGAGAAATAAGAACAAACCTAATTTCTTACGATGAGTTCCTAACATTCAATTTTAGGGTTCCAAGTTTGCACAAATCACATCTCGGTCCATATTGTAAAAACTCTAAAACATGTAGATAATATGAAACTATGGAGAACTAAAGAGCAATCGTCACATAAGCAGAATTATCAAAACAAGATTATCATGACGAAATAAAGATCATATAATCATAAAAATTAAAGATGATTACACCCCATGTCCCATAAATTGTCTAAGCTAGCATGGTAGAGGAATTACAATAAATCATAGTTTAGAACGATCAGAAATCAAAGAGAAAGGGTAGAAGTTACAAAACAGGGCTGTAATGAAAATTACAGCCCGTAATTTTGCGAGTGAACAATGCCAGCCCATAAAAATTAGGATGTCGTCAAAGTAAACTACTAAGAATCTTCCTATATAAGGCTTCAAGACTTGGTTCATTAATCTCATAAAGGTTGAGGGGGCATTAGAGAGACCAAAGGGCATGACTAGCCACTCATATAAACCATCCTTAGTCTTAAAGGCTGTCTTCCACTCATCCCCAAGTCTTATCCTAACTTGATGGTATCCACTTCTAAGGTCTAGCTTGCTAAACCACTTAGAACCTACCAGCATGTCAAGCATGTCATCTAATCTTGGGATGGGAAATCTATATTTGATGGTTATCTTGTTCATTGCCCTACAGTCTATACACATGCGCCGGCTTCCATCCTTCTTTGGAGTAAGAAGAGCTGGGACTGCACATGGGCTAAGGCTTTCCCTAATGAAACCTTTATCTAGAAGTTCATCTACTTGCCTCTTGAGCTCTTGATGCTCAGTTGGGTTCATCCTATAATGAGGCAAGTGTGGGAGAGTGGAACCCGAGACAAGGTCTATGGCATGTTGGATTTCTCTAAGGGGAGGTAGGCCATTGGGAAGTTCATCTCTAGTGAGCTCAGAGTACCCTGAGAGTAGGGTCTCAACTTCTATGGGTATAGGTGACTCCCCATCTAGGTTGGTTTCCTTAATGACTAGGGAGTACACTTGTTTGGACTCTAAGCAATCTTGGGTGAAGGCATGGGACCTTATGAGTTGGATGGTAGGTTTGGGTTCCTTAGGTTCTTCTATCCTACCCTTATTAGTGGAAGCCTTAAGTTCCTTAGGCATGGAAGGCTTCAATTTGATCTTTTGCCCATCATGGCTAAAGACATAGGTGTTAGTCCGACCGTAGTGGATAACATCCATATCAAATAACCAAGGGCGACCGAGTAAGACTTGGGTGACATCCATGGTTATGACGTCACACCAAATCTTGCCTTGGTAGATGGCAAACTGAAGAGGCACTAAGCACCTATGGGTAACTGGGACACTAGACTGGTTGACCCAGGATATGCTATAGGGACTAGGGTGCGGTTCCACCTTAAGGTTGAACTTCACTAAGGCTGTGTGGGAGACTGCGTTCAGACTACTTCCCCCATCTATCACTACTTTGCACATGTTGCCATTGCATTTCGTGTAGGTGTGGAAAATACTTGTCCTATGCCAGTCCTCAGTTGGGGTAGGCTTGATAAGGGTGCACCTAACCACTCCTAAGGTATCTTGGGTTTGCTCTTCACCACTATCATAGACTAACTCTTCACATATCATGCATCCAGAATCTGGGTTATGGGTTTCTTCATGGTTTTCCTCATAGGTTTCTTCATGTTTCTCTTCACCTAAGTATAGGACTCTCTTGGGGCAGTCTTTCATTAATGTCCTACTTGGTGACAAGCATGGCAAGTGACTCTAGGTTCTTGGATAGTTCTAGATCTAGAGGGTGTTGATGTTGGGGCTTTGGGTTGGGAGCTTGAGGGGTTTGATGTAGGTGTCTTAGGATAAGTTCTAGGGGAACTAAACTCTCTCCTAAAAGCTCTTTTAAGGTTTTCTTCTACCTCTAAAGGTCTTTGGTAGGCGATTTCTCTAGACTCTATTTGGAAATAGGTCATTCCTCTTTTGATCTCGGGTCTAAGTCCATTCTTATATCTGCTAAGGGAAACATGAGACTCTTCATGGATGCCACTCCTTAAAAGGAGCTCATCAAACCTAGTGGTGTAATCGGTGACATATTGGCTACCTTGTACTAGGCTCATGGCTTCATCAATTATTTTGAGTTGGAAGTAGGGAGGGACATACTTTTCCCTAAGCTTGTCTTGCATCTCTTCCCATCTCTCAATAGGAGGGCGCCTAAACACTTCTTGGTTCCTCTCTACACTTGTCCAGTATAACCTAGCTGTACCCTCTAAGAGACAACGGGTGAACCTAACCTTAGATCGATTAGGCATCATGCTCCAATCAAAAATATCGTTCAAGCTTGTCAACCCAATCTAAGAACTCTCTAGGGTCAAGGGAACAACTAAAGGTTGGGGGTGTGAGTTTGATGTTGCGTTGCACATCATCCTCCCTAGGTCTGTGGTAGGGTTGAGCACGTGGCTCATCCCATTCAGGTTCTTGGTCTTCCCTAGGAAAATCCCTATGGTTTCGAGTGGGTTGTTCTAGGATGGGTTCACTTGAGGGGCGACTAGGAGATCTAGAGCCTCTACGGGTTTCTAGATTTTGAATCATAGTGTCCATTTGGTCAAACCTTTCCATTATCATTTGATACATCCTAGTAGTCTCATTAGGTTCAGTTTCAGGGTGATTATTGTAGTTTGCACCAGATCTAGTGGTCATTGTGGTAGTAGTTTTGAAAGAGAGTAATTTTGAAAATAAGGCTACTAAGAGTAATATGATAAGTATAGTAGCAGATTATGAAAAAACCACTTTCTTTAAAACACCTAGGTCCAAGAAAAGTCTTAGAAGTTGAAAATTAGTTTTGAGGCTAAAAATCTATTCTAAGATAGGCTCTGATACCAAACTGATGGAGGTGGGGATCATCCACAAACACGATGCATGCAAACAACGCTTTGAGAAAGTAGTTTTTTTGTATTTTGTAAGGTAAGAAAACCGGATTACTTCTAACGAAATTGAAAACTATTTTTTGTATTTTATAAGTAGAGAAAACCCGAAAACTAGATTACTTTGAAACTACAAACTGAAATGACTCTTAATCTATGAATTGAAATTACTAGAAGGAATACTCACAGTGCGATCCTTGAGAATAGAAGGATCGTGACTCCCAGGTCTTCAACGGTCCTACTCTGATGGAAGGAGTTGCATCATTACAAGCAAACACAGACAAGCAAGATCCGCACATCCCACGGATTCATATTACAGATCAAGAATTAAGGGGGAGGTTAAGCCTCACAAATTCCCTTAACACTTTAACTAAGGAGAGGAGGGGGAAAAGAAGAGAGAACACTTGCGCCAAGGAGGCCTCCCAAATCTTGCGCCAACCTACAATCAATAGTTCAACTTAGTGTAGGAAAATGCTCTTGAGGAAAGGAAGAAACATCACAAAGAGTTAGAACACTTATCTTTGATGGTTTCTTCAATTTTTCTCTCGGCCCCAAGTTTGCATCCACGCCAATGGCTTGAAGGAGTTTGCTTGCACTTGGAAAGATCTTGAAGGTGATGGGGGATTAGAACTTTCGACTAGAGAAGAAGAGGTGAAGGGAAAGGGCTCGGCCCTTTAGAGGAGAGGGAGGTAGAAGGGTCTTGGCGACACAAGCACCATTGCTAACACTTTGAATTTTCAATCTAGGCAACTAATTCGACAATGAGAAGAGAGTTACAACTTATAGGCTCAACAAGCCATGGGCAAGGGTGACAATTCACCCTAGGCGCAATTACAAAGATATGGAAGAAGTTAATGCTCAATTAAAACATTTCCTTTAGCAATTTGAATTTCGAATTATTTCTTTGATGGAGCTTTCTTGTGGCCGAATCCTCTTGGTCTCTTTCCTTTTGTTGGCTTGATTCAAACGTTGAGAGGATTCTTTTGTGGATGAGTATTCGGTGGTCTCTTTCCAAACAAGGTGTGAACACATTTGTTCTCATTAATTCTCTCCCTGATTTGTGGATCTTGATAGAGGCGCATTGAAGGCTTGGCACAAATGGTAAGAGGAGGGCTGGTTCTTCCTTGCATTCGAATTCTCCTCCAAAGGTGGCGCCTTGGGCTGATTTGGAAGGTGGAGCTTCATTCAATGTAAGCTCCTTCAACTTGAAGTCTCTAGTTAAGGTGTTGAAGTGCTTCTTTCCATAATTGGAGCTCCACTTGAGTGGCTTAGTTTGAGCTTCTTTAGCTTCCCTTGAGCTGGGCTTTATCCTGCCCAATTATTGACACAAAAACCAGTAGACTATTCTAGAAGGTAATGCATGACCTAATAAGGAAACTTCAAGGTGCACTAGAGCTTATTCAAAGCAAATTGTAAATAAGGAAGATGCAAATAAGGAAAGAAGGGTGACCTAGGAGGGAAGGCCATATCTGATGGGCTTCCTCCTAGCCCTACCAGACCTTCTAGGGGTAGGGTCGGCCTCTCCATCAGAGGGCTCCTACGACTGTCCCTTGCTGGTTCTTTTCCATTCAATTGAAACGGATGAGAGGTTTCGGGTAATCTTTTTCTCTCGGTCCTTTCTGGGGTCACATGGTCAGTAAGACGTTCAGCGATTGCACGAGCAAAGGTAAAGTCTGTCACATTGCGCCACTGTAGTTCTTGTTGTACCCACGGTTTTAATCCGTCCATAAAGGCAAACAATAGTTCCTGCTCTGAAAACTTAACACCAAGGGTTATGGCTAGAAATTGCTTAACATACTCTTGGATATTATTGCCATGGCGAAGATTTTGCAATTTTTTCCTAGCCGTGAACTCAATATGTTCGGGGAGAAATTGGACCTTCAACTCGCGCTTCAACTCCTCCCAAGTTTCTGGGTTGTCCGTTCCACTTTGCACCCTTGTACGCCACCATAGTTTAGCATCCCCTACCAAGAACAAGTCATTGTTGCCACTTTTACTTGTTTGGAGCTTGGTTGTGTGACAATGAAGTATTGTTCCATATCGAAGAGGAAGTTCTCCAACTCCCTTGTGTCACGCCCTAAATTTTTGCCTTAAAATTCTCGAGCGTGATGGCGCAATATACACACCCTCTGTGTAAATTGCCAGCCAACACTCTATATGCGGAATTTAACCAAGATCTACAACACTGACAAAAGCTCCTCTGAATCCACTGCGCTCTCAGGGCTGAGCTCTGATGGAACTGAGCTCCAAGGCTGATTTGATGGAACTGAGTCCTAGCCTTCTCCTAACCCTAGACCTAGGTCAATAAGTGGCGGGTGGCAAGCACATGTTGCTTCTCAACCCCATATGCTCACTTAATGACGGCCTTAGACCTAAGCGCCCTGCAAATGACACACACACAAACGCTGGCAGTTCACAAGATAAGGGCACTAGACATATGCCCAAAACCCTAATACAGATATCAACAACTACACAGCGAGCGAGCTCCTTGCACAAGCACGTCGCTTGCACAAGTCACAAGCTAAACACACCGGACAATATAAACACTGACCCCTCCAAGGACACAACCTCGGGTATGAGCAGAGTATCCCTTCTAATGTGGATAGAGACTATGTTAAGCAGTTTGCTACCTTACATGATGCTAGGATGACTTTGAGGTATTTGAGGCAGATTGGCTCAGTTAGAGACTATGTTAAGCAGTTTGCTACCTTACTGCTTGAAATACCTAACAAGTCTAAAGAAGAAGTTCCATGACTTTCTAGGAGGATTATAGCCATGGGCACTTGCAGAGGTTAGGCGCCAGTCGGTGACTACCTATAGGGAGGCAGTCGCAGCAGCTGATGGATTAGTGGACATGAGAGGTTCACGTCCTACTATGACAGCTCCGGGGACTAGGATAGTACCCCAAAACAAACCACCAGTTCAGAATAGACAGCCATAGAAGAAGAGTGCGCAAAATTGGAAAGGAAAAGGAAAAGTAGTAGTGTACCAGCAGAAAAGCCCACAGAAGAAGCACTATCAGCCTCAGTAGAAGAGGGCTGCTGAGCTCAGTACAAAGAAGAAGATAGAGTGCTTTATTTGCTATGGACCACATATGATGAGAGACTATCCTACCAGAAAGATGATAAGTACTTTGGTGACAGTAGATGGGGAGAAAGGACAGAAAGACCAGGGAAGCGCATCAGTTTCAGTTAATCCACTAGTGATTGCAAATGTCAGTGCGCGGTCTTCACCCCTGATGTATGTGGATGTGGAGCTGAATGGTACATCTATAGCAGCTATGGTAGACACTGGAGCTACCCACGTGTTTGTCTCAGATAGGGTAAAGGATCAGTTGAGACTTAAGACTAGCCAGTGTGATACCAGTGTAAAGACGGTTAACGCAGACCCGAGGAAGGCATTCGGAGTTAGTTATGACGTGCCTATGAAGTTGGGACCATGGGCAGGGAGAGTACATGCTATGGTGACAGCCTTAGATGATTTTGATGTCATCATAGGGATGGATTTGCTTAGGAGGGCCAAAGCAATCCCCATGCCTCACTTAAATGGGTTGCAGATACTGGATGAGAAGGCACCTTGCTTTCTTCCTTGTCATTCGATGGGTAAGGTAGAGAAGAGCAACAGGGGCAAGGAGGTGATTGCAGCCTCAGTCCTTGCAAAGGGGATACGACGTGGCGAGACTACCTCTTTGGCACATGTCAGAGTGGTGGAATCCATTCCTGTTATTGATTCTAGACCGATGCAGTCGAGGGGACATATGGGAGACCTGATCAACCTTCCTAGTTCCAGTAGCCGTGGAGGTCATGGAGTTGAGATAGGAGCGGCGAGTCTTACTTTGGGTGATCGAATTAGTCAGCTACCTGCACCGATTGGGGGCCTGTTACATGAATTCAGAGATGTGATTCCCCCTGAGATGCCTAAGGTGTTACCACCTAGGAGGGACATCGACCATGCTATTGAGTTAGTGCCAGGGGCAGTCCCACCAGCACAGTCACCTTATAGAATGCCACCATCTGAACTAGCTGAGTTAAGGAAGCAGCTAGATGAACTACTTGAGTCGGGGTTTATTCAGCCTTCGAAAGCACCTTATGGAGCACCTGTGCTATTCCAGAAAAAGAAGGATGGAAGTTTAAGAATGTGCATTGACTATAGAGCATTGAACAAAGTAACGGTGAAGAATGCATATCCTATTCCATTGATCCAGGATTTGATAGACCGCCTTGTGCATGCAAAGGTGTTTACAAAATTGGACCTTCGATCTGGGTATTGGCAGGTGAGAATTGCTAAAGGGGATGAGCTTAAGACTACCTGCGTGACACGATATGGATCTTACGAGTTCTTGGTTATGCCATTTGGGCTGACCAATGCACCAGCTACTTTCTGTAATTTGATGAACAACATTCTGCATCCGTTCTTGGACAAATTTGTTGTTGTTTACTTAGATGATATTGTCATCTATTCTGCCAATATGGAAGAGCATAGAGAGCACTTAAGAGAGGTCTTAACAGTGCTAAGGCAGAATCAGTTATATCTGAAGCTGGAGAAATGCGAGGTTGCGCAGAATCAGATAGAGTTTCTGGGGCATGTTGTTGGTGGAGGTCAGGTTCACATGGATTCTGGCAAGATTAGAGCCATTGAGGAGTGGCCTGCACCTACTTTAGTTAGCCAGTTAAGGTCTTTTCTAGGACTAGCTAACTTCTATAGGCGATTTATCAAGGATTATTCTAAGATAGCAGCGCCTTTGACTGACCTTTTGAGGAAGGACGTCACTTGGGCTTGGGAGGCCAAGCACCAAACTGCATTTGATAGACTGAAGTTATAGATGACTTCAGAACCAGTCTTGAGGTTACCAGACTTTTCCTTAGCTTTTGAGGTACACACAGATGCATCTGATAGAGCATTGGGAGGAGTGTTGGTACAGGATGGGAGACCAGTAGCTTTCGAGAGCAGAAAGTTAAAAAGTGCCGAAATGAACTATTCAGCTCACGAGAAGGAAATGCTAGCAGTGGTACATTGTTTGAAGCTATGGAGGGTATATTTGTTGGGGAACAAATTCATAGTGAAAACTGATAATGTTGCCAATACATTTTTCCAAACTCAGAAGAAATTGTCTGCCAGACAGGCCAGATGGCAAGAACAGCTAGCTGAGTTTGACTTTGATTGGGAGCACAAGCCAGGGCGCATTCATCAGGTTCCAGATGCATTGAGCAGAGTTACCTCCATTTCTCATTGTTCTGCTATGTCATACGCCGTGAGTAAGGTCATTCAGTTGATCAGAGATACTATGGGTTCAGATCAGTCCTATATGAAGCTAGTAGCGAAGATAAGAGAGGGTGTAACCCGTCGCTTCTACTTGAGTGAGGATGGATTGATCATGGCACGAGGTGATAGGCCGTATGTACATTCATCTGGGGATGTCAGATTTGGCCTCATGCGTGAGTATCACGATACAGTCTGGGCTGGTCACCCAGGAGGGAAGCGCATGTTTGCTTTGCTTAGTAGAGCTTGGTACTGACCGGGGATGAAAGAGGACGTAGAACACTATATGAGGACTTGTCTTGTCTGCCAGCAAGACAAAATTGAGAGGAGAAAGGAGGCAGGACTGTTGCAGCCCTTGCCTATTCCAGAGAAACCATTTGTTTATGTTTCTATGGATTTCATTACCCATTTTCCCCGTGTGGAAGGAATGGCATCTGTCTTTGTAGTGGTGGATAGATGTTCAAAATATGCTGTGTTTGCACCTGCACCGGAGCCGTGTACTGCGGAGGTGACGGCTAATCTGTTTATGACACATGTGGTTAAACATTTTGGTTTACCCAGAGAGATCATTAGTGATAGAGACCCGAGATTCACTGGGAAGTTCTGGTCTTCACTGTTTAAAAAGTTGGGTACAGATCTCAAAATGTCAACAGCATACCATCCACAGACTGATGGGCAGACAGAGAGGATTAATGCTTTGCTAGAGGGGTATCTTAGACACTTCGTTTCTTCGACTCAGAAGAATTGGATCAGATTGCTAGATACAGCCCAGTTTGCATACAATATTCAAGTTTCTTCTACCACAGGAAAAAGTCCATTCGAGTTAGTGTTAGGGTGGCAGCCTATGACACCCATGGATACACTAAATAGGACGTTGGAGGGGAAATGCCAGGCAGCTACTAAATTTGTTGAGGATAGAACCGAGCTATGGCAGGAAGCTCGTGATAGCTTGCAAGAAGCTAGAAACAGAATGGTACTTTATGCAAACAGAGACAGAAGACATCTTGAGTTTGATGTGGGTGACTTGGTGTTACTCAAACTCACTCCACAGATGTGGAGAAAGACTGAAGCCCGCACTTATCATAGAGGTCTTGTGAGAAGGTATGAAGGACCTTTCAAGATCATCAAGAGGGTTGGAGCTATTGCTTACAGACTTCAGTTACCACCATGGCTGCAGTTTTATCCTACATTTCATGTCAGTCTATTGAAGAAGTATCATCCTGATAGTAGACATCCAGACCGTGGAGTAGAGAGAAGGCAACCATCCCAAGGGAAGATTGAGTATGGCAGGAGACCATTGAAGATTCTAGACCATAGAGTCTATGCATCTAGTGGGCCCAGTGGGCGAAAGACTGAGTTTTTAGTCCAGTGGTTGGACGAGACAGTTGAAGATGCAACTTGGGAAAAAGCCACGGATTTGGAACAATATGAAGGATTATTGAGGCAGTACGAGAAGTACCTAGCATCGAGGGCGAATGCTAATTCAGGTGGGGGAGAATTGTGACGCCCGGGGTACTTTGGGGTACTACCCCGCCTATCCCATGGACTCATGGAGGTTATGAGTAGGGATGAAGGGGGTAAAGTTGGAGAAGAGCATGAGAAGTAGCGAAGTTAGGATGCTAATTCTTGTGTTATGATGTTTTGTAGGTACATGGCAAGGAGCATGCACTTGCAAAAATATAAGAGTCAATGTAAAAGGCTATATGGACCATGATGCATCATCAAAGGCTTGTATGGAGGTGTACAAGCATTGGCAAAAAAATATGTCATGGGCAAGATTTGAACCCAAGACCTATGGAGAGCCAAAGCCTTATGTTGCATGAGAAGACCAACCCGAGATTGGGTCATTAGCTGAAAGGAGAGGAGGCGCCATCTTCTTAAAGGCTTCTTCATCCATATGGCCCAAAATCACTTAAGCAAAAGGGGATCTCGATTTTGGGGCTGATTTCAATTGAATCCGATTTGGGGATCTTGGAGGCGACTTGAGGGCGACATTTGGGGAAGAAGGCGAAAGCTTCATCTTCTTCCACCCTAGCCGATTTGGAGAGGAGCTTGAGGGAGCTCACTCATTCCCCAATCCCTTCATCCATCTTGGTGGCGAGTGCTTGAGAGGAGCTCACACTTTCGACCACCATTTCCCACCTTGGCCGAGAGGAGCTTGGAGCTTGGTGGCGGATTCTTGAGGGAGCTCATATTCGGCCATCTTCAGCTTGTTTGGCCGAGAGTTCCCATCCCTTTGGACCTTGGTGGCGAGTTGATTGAGGAGGTATCACTCATTCATCCACTTGACCGAGAGTCCCATTGAGCATTGGAGTGGTTCTCCTTGGAGGAAAGGAGGGCCGAGAGCTTTGAGGAGGAAGAGGAGGCCGGCGGCCATCCTAGCTTGGTGGCGCCACTTGATCTTCATCCATAATTGGGGACGGCTGAGGTGCTGTCCATTAGAGGGCTGAGCACTCTTGGAGCTAAGGAGTTCAAAAGCATCATCAAAACCACCTAGGAGGGCGATCCTAGGGTGGATCCTCAAGGGCTTGCGCTTGAGGAGTGTTTGAAGAAAGTTCGGCCACCTCGAGGGAGCAACGGGCTGAACTTCATCATCATTTAGCCTAGCGTTGGAGTGGTATACTTTACTTGCTTTGAGTTATTAACTTGTATGAACATTGTATGAACCTCATGTTTAGTTGAGTAGTGTTATTATTGTTGATTGTTAGTATCTCTATCCATATTGGAAGAGATATTCTGCTCATACCCGAGGTTGTATCCTTGGAGGGGTTGTGATTATATTGTCCGGTGTGTTTAGCTTGTGACTTGTGCAAGCGCCGTGCTTGTGCAAGGAGCTCGCTCGCTGTGTAGTTGTTGATATCTGTATTAGGGTTTTGGGCATATGTCTAGTGCCCTTATCTTGTGAACTGTCAGCGCTTGTGTGTGTGTCATTTGCAGGGCGCTTAGGTCTAAGGCCGTCATTAAGTGAGCATATGGGGTTGAGAAGCAACATGTGCTTGCCACCCGCCACTTATTGACCTAGGTCTAGGGTTAGGAGAAGGCTAGGACTCAGTTCCATCAGAGCTCAGCCCTGAGAGCGCAGTGGATTCAGAGGAGCTTTTGTCAGTGCTGTAGATCTTGGTTAAATTCCGCATATAGAGAGTTGGCTGGCAATTTACACAGAGGGTGTGAAGATTGCGCCATCACGATCGAGAATTTTAAGGCAAAAATTTAGCACAAAATTTAGGGCGTGACACCTTGTGTGAGACCCTGGGTATACTGGGGTTATACCCCAGCCCATCCCATGGACTCAGTGGGATCTGAGTAGGGATTGGGGGAGCTTAGTAGAGGAACATGCACTTGCAAAAATATAAAGTCCAATGTAGGAGGCTACATGGACCTTGGCGCATGATATGAGCTTGTATAGAGGTGTACAAGCATGTGTAAAAAAAAATATGTCATGAGTGAGATTTGAACCCAAGACCTATGGGAGAGACTAAGACTTATGTTGCATGAGAGGACCAACCCGAGCTTGGGTCATTAGCTGAAGTAAAGGGGAGGCGACATCATCTTAAAGGCTTCTTCATCTAAAGGCCCAAATCACTTAAGCAAAAGGGGGAAAATCGATTTGGGGATAAAAAGAGGAAATCGGCTGAACATTGAAAGGAAGAGAACCGAGCTTGGGGAGAGTGGCGACAACTTCATCCCATCTTCCTCATTTGGATCCATCTTGGTGGCGCTTGCTTGGAGGGAGCTCACGCCACCTTCTTCCTTTCCCATCTCCACCTTGGCGAGTTGGGGAGAGCTAGAGGAGCTCACGGATCCATTTGCTTAGCCACCTTTCTTGGGGCAAAAGCAAGGGAACTCTCGGCTGCATTCTCCTTGAGGGAAGGAGACCGGATCTTGGAGGAGGGAGCACACACATCTTCATCCCTTCATCCATCTTGGTAGCAACGTGCTTTGGAGGGGCTGAAGCATTCAGCCACATTGTTCTTGAGCTTGGTCGAGAGTGCATCCATTGTGTTTGACACATTGTCCCTTTGGAGGAAAGGGGCTGAATTGGGGAGAAGGGGGCTGACTGGCTACCACCTTCTTCCACCACTTGGGGCGGCTACTTGCTATTCATTGGAGAGCTTGGCGTTCCTTGGAGGCTAGGGACGCATCTTACCATCATTAACCACCTAGGGGGGGCGACCCTAGGGTGGAGCCTCAAGCACTTGTGCTTGAGGAGAGCTTTGGAGAAGACCGGCCACCTTGGAGGAGAGGAGGCTGATTTTCATCCTCACTTCATCATAGCGTTGGAATGGTATATTTTACCTGCTTTAAGCTTATTTGCTTTACAATAGCATTGTAAGAACCATTGTATGAACATTATGTCATGTTGAGTAGTTGATAGCTCTTTGTTGGTATCTCTATCCATATTGGAAGAGGTATTCTGCTCATACCCGAGGTTGTATCCTTGGAGGAGTGCGTGTTTTTATCGTTCGGTGTGATTAGCTTAGGTGAGACGCAAGCATTGTGCTTGTTATCATCCTTCGCTCGCTGTGTAGTTGTGGATACCTGTATTAGGTTTTGGGCATATGTCTAGTGACCTTATCTTGTAAACTGCCAGCGTGTGTGTTGTCATTTACAGGGCGCTTAGGTTTAAGGCCGTCATTAAGTGTGCATATGGGGTTGAGAAGCAACATGTGCTTGCCACCCGCCACTTATTGACCTAGGTCTAGGGCTAGGAGAAGGCTAGGACTCAGTTCCATCAGATCAGCCTTAGAGCTCAGTTCCATCAGAGCCCAGCCCTGAGAGCGCAGAGAGGTGCAGATTGTGCTAGAAGACGATCTTGGCTAATTCCGCATAGAGTGTTGGCTGGCAATCTACACAGAGGGTGTGTAGATTGCGCCATCACGCTCGAGATTTTAAGGCAAAAATTTAGCACAAAATTTGGGGCGTGACAACTGGTATCAGAGCCCACTCCTAGCACAGATCAGCAGGATTTTACTGGGATTTTCTGAGTTGGGACGAGTGAGTCAGGGATATCGACGTTAGTCCAGTTACTGTTTGGGGGTTGCGTACGTCGGAGCCTAGTGCTCGGGGCGTAATTCCTCAGTAACTTGCTAATCGGTCAGTTCCGACCATTCTGAGACTTTGCCCAGTATTTCCTTCAGTTCCACAGTTCACACCGTGATCCAGAGATAGCGCCATTTATGAGGAGTATGGCAGCTCAGGCACAGCTCGAGGAGAGGATCTCGAGGCTGGAGGCAGCGGTAGCGGGGATACGGCTGTCCATTGGATTAGAGGATGATGAATTGCACGGAGATCCACTTGGTGAGCGTATAGCAGCACTGCATGGCATTATTCATCATGTCCAGCAGGAGACTGAGGCTCAGGTTGCTGAGATGACTCATGCTTTTGAGAGTCAGATGGCGGAGATGTCCCAGGGGATGGAGAATCTCATGGTAGACCTGAATCTGGTGAAGTTAGGTTTGGCGCATGTGACGGCACACCCACCTACACCCACAGCGCCAGCACCAGTTCAGACTACCAGGCGCCATGTTCCAGAGTCGACTACCTTTGCGGGGGCGCGGGTAGCTAAAGAAGTAGAGAACTTCTTGTTTGACATGGAACATTATTTCAGAGCAGCCGGCATTCCAGCGGCAGAGCGGATAGAGGTTTGTGCAGCCTATCTCAGAGGCGATGCCAAACTCTGGTGGAGGACACATATAGCCCCACGGACTGAGGGGGACGCTCCTGAGATCCCAGACTGGGATGCTCTGAAGGCTGAAATGAGGGCACATTTCAGACCTGCAGATACTTTGCACAGTGCGCGGATGGCACTGAGGTACTTGAAGCACACTGGCCATATTAGGGATTATGTGAAGCAGTTTGGGACTCTACTGTTAGAGGTGCCAAACAAAAGTGAAGAGGAGAAATTTCATGACTTCACAGGTGGCTTACAGGATTGGGCATATCGAGAGCTCCAGAGGAAGGGAGTTACTACTTACAGAGAGGCAGTAGCAGCTGCCGATGCTTTGGTAGACATGGGAG
Source organism: Costus lasius (assembly GCA_027563935.2). Taxonomy (NCBI): domain Eukaryota; kingdom Viridiplantae; phylum Streptophyta; class Magnoliopsida; order Zingiberales; family Costaceae; genus Costus; species Costus lasius. The sequence goes on along the minus strand of CM050449.1, from coordinate 30,853,493 downwards.
GGCCCAGGTCTACTGCATCTAAGACCACTTCTTCACCACCGAGGAGGCCTGCAGGGCCAAGTCAGACAAAGAAGTGGGTGCCCAACTGGAAAAAGGGGAAAACCGTGACCCATCAGCCACAGACTCAGAAGAAGCCACAGCCAGTTCAGCATAGACCCCAACCACAACAGGGGAAAGCTTCTACATCTGGCGCTAGTACTAGCAGACCTAGGCCAGGATGCTTTATTTGCAACGGTCCTCACATGATGTGAGACTGTCCTAGGAAGCAGGGGATTGCTTCCTTAGCTTTAGAGAGTGCACAGCAGGGCCAGGAAGACCATGGATGCGCTGGTGTATCTGTTAATCCTATGGTAATTGCAAACATCAGTGTTAGGTCTAGTCCTTTGATGTATGTAGACATCATTCTCAACGATGTACAAATCGCAGCTATGGTAGACACGGGTGCCACCCATCTGTTTGTGTCAGATAGGGTGAAGGATAGATTGAGGTTGAAGACTATGCTGTGTACCAATAATGTGAAGACTGTGAATGCAGACCCGAGGAGAGCATCTGGAGTATCATATGACGTGCCAGTTAGGCTTGGTTCTTGGTCAGGGCGTGTACATGCTATGGTGACAGCCCTAGATGATTTTGATGTGATAGTGGGTATGGACTTGCTTCGGCGCGCGAAGGCAGTCCCAATGCCTCACTTGAACGGATTGCAGATTGTGGATGAGCGATCACCTTGTTTTCTCCCTTGCCACACTGCGGCAAAGGTTGAAAGTAATAACAAGGGCAAGGAGGTGGTGACAGCATCTATTGTAGCCAAAGGTCTTCGACGTGGAGAGACCACTTACCTAGCACATGTCAGGGTAGTGGAGGATCTTCCTCAGACAGTTTCATCACTTGAGCAGCCGAGAGGACACCAGGGAGGACTGGCCAGCCTTCCTAGTTCTAGTAGGAGCCGAGAGGTGGAGACCAGTATGGGGGCGGCGAAGATGACTTTGGATGATCGTATCCGACAGTTACCTCCACCTATAGGGGGGTTGTTACAGGAGTACCAGGATGTAGTACCGCCGGAGATGCCGAAGGTGTTACCACCTAGGCGCGACATAGACCATGCCATTGAGTTGATTCCAGGGGCTGTGCCACCAGCCCAAGCACCTTACAGGATGCCTCCTGCTGAGTTAGAGGAACTCAGAAAGCAGTTGGATGAGTTACGAGAGTCTGGGTACATCCAACCTTCAAAAGCACCTTATGGAGCACCTGTACTATTCCAAAGGAAGAAGGATGGATCGATGCGTATGTGTGTGGATTATCGAGCTCTAAATAAAGTGACTGTTAAGAACTCATATCTAATCCCTTTGATCCAGGATTTGATAGACCGGTTGGTGCATGCCAAGGTCTTTAGTAAACTAGACCTTCGTTCCGGATATTGGCAGGTCAGAATAGCAGAAGGAGATGAACCCAAGACCACTTGTGTGATGAGATACGGGTCTTATGAGTTTCTGGTTATGCCGTTTGGGCTAACCAACGCTCCAGCTACATTTTGTAATCTTATGAACAACATCCTACATCCTTTTCTGGATAAGTTTGTAGTGGTATACTTGGATGACATTGTGATCTATTCCAGTAGCTTGGAGGAGCATACAGCACACCTGAGGCAGGTGTTAGCAGTCTTGAGAGAGAGCCAGCAATACCTTAAGCTGGAGAAGTGCGATTTTGCCCAAGCTGAAGTGGAATTTCTAGGGCACATTATTGGAGGAGGCCAAGTGCGTATGGATGAGAGGAAGGTGGCGGCTATTGTGGATTGGCCGGCCCCTACATCTGTTAGCACCCTGAGATCTTTTCTAGGGTTAGCTAATTTCTATAGGCGGTTCATAAAGGACTATTCCAAGGTTGTAGCTCCTTTAACCGACCTATTGAGGAAGGATGTTTCCTGGTGTTGGGAGGAGAGACACCAGAGGGCATTCAGTGATCTGAAGGAGAGGGTTACTTCAGAACCCATATTGAGACTTCCTGATTTTGCTTTACCCTTCGAGGTTCATACTGATGCATCGGATAGGGCTTTGGGTGGAGTCCTAGTCCAGGAGGGTAGACCTATTGCGTATGAGAGCAGGAAACTCAAGAGTGCTGAAATGAATTACTCTGCACACGAGAAGGAGATGCTTGCTGTTGTGCATTGCTTGATGACATGGAGAGTGTACTTGCTGGGGAGCAAGTTCACTGTTAAAACTGATAATGTAGCCAACACATTCTTTCAGACCCAAAAGAAGTTATCAGCTAGACAGGCTAGGTGGCAGGAGCAGCTAGCCGAATTTGATTTTGGGTGGGAACATAAACCTGGGCGCATTCATCAGGTGCCTGATGCACTCAGTAGAATTGCAGTAGTGACAGCTTGTTGTGCTTTGTCCTATGCTCAGAGCAAAATTATTGGACTTATTAGAGATTCAGCACTGGCAGATCAGACCTATGAGAAGCTGTTATCTCAGATCAGGATGGGGGTCATCCGGAGATATTACATTAGTGATGAAGGTCTGATCATGGCTAAAGGAGACCGACCATATGTCCCTTCCTCAGGGAATATTAGGTTCGGTTTGATGAGGGAATATCATGACACCGTGTGGGCGGGTCATCCTGGAGGCAAGAGAATGTATGCCTTGATAAGCAGAGCTTGGTATTGGCCGGGGATGAAGGAGGATATTGAACATTACACAAAGACTTGTCATGTGTGTCAGCAGGACAAGGTAGAAAGGAGGAAAGAAGCAGGGCTTTTACAGCCATTACCTATTCCTGATAGACCTTTCTCATATATATCCATGGATTTCATCACCCACTTCCCCAAAGTAGAAGGGATGGCATCTGTCTTTGTGGTAGTTGACAGATGTAGTAAGTATGCTGTATTTGCTGCTGCACCTGAGGTTTGCACAGCAGAGGTTACTGCTAACCTCTTTCTGACAAATGTGGTGAAACATTTTGGGTTACCCAAGGAGATTATAAGTGATAGGGATCTAAGGTTCACAGGGAGATTCTGGACTTCCCTATTCAAAAGATTGGGTACTGATCTGAAGATGTCAACAGCATACCATCCCCAGACTGATGGTCAAACTAAAAGAATTAATGCATTACTGGAGGAGTATTTGAGACACTTTGTTTCTTCTACACAAAAGAACTGGTTGAACTTATTAGACACTGCTCAGTTTGCATATAATATCCAGACATCATCTGCTACTGAGAAGAGCCCGTTCGAGCATGTGTTAGGGTGGCAACCTATGACACCCATGGATACACTGAACAGGGGCGCAGGGGGAGAATGTCAGGCGGCGGTTGACTTTGTGGAGGATAGGTCAGAGCTGTGGGATGAAGCTCGTGACAGCCTGAATGAGGCCAGGAACCGAATGAAGCTCTATGCTAATAGGGACAGGCGACATGTTGAGTTTACAGTTGGACAGTTGGTCCTTCTGAAACTCACACCTCAAATGTGGAGGAAGACTGAGGCAAAGAGATATCATAGAGGCCTGATTAGGAGATATGAGGGTCCTTTCAGGATCATCAAAAGAGTAGGCCCAGTTGCTTATAAATTGGACTTACCACGATGGCTTCAGTTTTACCCTACTTTTCATGTCAGCCTATTGAAGAAATATCATGAGGATGATAGGCATCCAGACCGTGGACAGGTGAGGAGACAACCTGCGAGGGGCAGAGTTGAGTTTGCTAAGAAGCCCGTGAGATTTTTAGACCATAGAGTCTATGGTTCGGGACCACCTAGAGGTCGAAAGATGGAGTTCTTAGTTCAGTGGGAGAATGAACTAGAAGAGGATGCAACCTGGGAGAAGATGGAGGACATTACCCAGTTTGAGGATTTAGCCAGGGGTTATGACCAGCTGTTGGCCTCGAGGACGAGTGCCAATTCAGTTGGGGGAGTATTGTGAGACCCTAGGTATACTGGGGTTATACCCCAGCCCATCCCATGAACTCAGTGGGATCTGAGTAGGGATTGGGGGAGCTTAGCAGAGGAACATGCACTTGCAAAAATATAAAGTCCAATGTAGGAGGCTACATGGACCTTGGCGCATGATATGAGCTTGTATAGAGGTGTACAAGCATGTGTAAAAAAAATATGTCATGGGTGAGATTTGAACCCAAGACCTATGGGAGAGCCTAAGACTTATGTTGCATGAGAGGACCAACTCGAGCTTGGGTCATTAGCTGAAGTAAAGGGGAGGTGACATCATCTTAAAGGCTTCTTCATCTAAAGGCCCAAATCACTTAAGCAAAAGGGGGAAAATCGATTTGGGGATAAAAAGAGGAAATCGGCTGAACATTGAAAGGAAGAGAACCGAGCTTGGGGAGAGTGGCGACAACTTCATCCCATCTTCCTCATTTGGATCCATCTTGGTGGCGCTTGCTTGGAGGGAGCTCACGCCACCTTCTTCCTTTCCCATCTCCACCTTGGCGAGTTGGGGAGAGCTAGAGGAGCTCACGGATCCATTTGCTCAGCCACCTTGCTTGGGGCAAAAGCAAGGGAACTCTCGGCTGCATTCTCCTTGAGGGAAGGAGACCGGATCTTGGAGGAGGGAGCACACACATCTTCATCCCTTCATCCATCTTGGTAGCAACGTGCTTTGGAGGGGCTGAAGCATTCAGCCACATTGTTCTTGAGCTTGGTCGAGAGTGCATCCATTGTGTTTGACACATTGTCCCTTTGGAGGAAAGGGGCTGAATTGGGGAGAAGGGGGCTGACCGGCTACCACCTTCTTCCACCACTTGGGGTGGCTACTTGCTGTTCATTGGAGAGCTTGGCGTTCCTTGGAGGCTAGGGACACATCTTACCATCATTAACCACCTAGGGGGGGCGACCCTAGGGTGGAGCCTCAAGCACTTGTGCTTGAGGAGAGCTTTGGAGAAGACCGACCACCTTGGAGGAGAGGAGGCTGATTTTCATCCTCACTTCATCATAGCGTTGGAATGGTATATTTTACCTGCTTTAAGCTTATTTGCTTTACAATAGCATTGTAAGAACCATTGTATGAACATTATGTCATGTTGAGTAGTTGATAGCTCTTTGTTGGTATCTCTATCCATATTGGAAGAGGTATTCTGCTCATACCCGAGGTTGTATCCTTGGAGGAGTGCGTGTTTTTATCGTTCGGTGTGATTAGCTTAGGTGAGACGCAAGCATTGTGCTTGTTATCATCCTTCGCTCGCTGTGTAGTTGTGGATACCTGTATTAGGTTTTGGGCATATGTCTAGTGACCTTATCTTGTAAACTGCCAGCGTGTGTGTTGTCATTTACAGGGCGCTTAGGTTTAAGGCCGTCATTAAGTGTGCATATGGGGTTGAGAAGCAACATGTGCTTGCCACCCGCCACTTATTGACCTAGGTCTAGGGCTAGGAGAAGGCTAGGACTCAGTTCCATCAGATCAGCCTTGGAGCTCAGTTCCATCAGAGCCCAGCCCTGAGAGCGCAGAGAGGTGCAGATTGTGCTAGAAGACGATCTTGGCTAATTCCGCATAGAGTGTTGGCTGGCAATCTACACAGAGGGTGTGTAGATTGCGCCATCACGCTCGAGATTTTAAGGCAAAAATTTAGCACAAAATTTGGGGCGTGACACCTTGCATCCCGGGCGCCCTCGTAACTGTGGTTCAGGGAATTTCATTGGGGGGGGGGGGGGTGTTGGGGTCAGTTGTTGCCTTCGCTTGCATGAATAGCCCGAGTAAGAATATCTATTTTAGCCAACACATTGGCCAACACCTCATCAATCCTTGTGTGGAGATGTTGCAAGGCTTCTTCCGTGTCATCTTCGAGCCTTTCCACAATAGAAGCTAGCTCCGCATGCTTAGCTTCAATTCGAGCAATCCGAATCTCATCTATTTGCCCACTTGTCGGTGTCTCGTCTGCGATATGGAGGGATCATCCCCTCTTGTCACAATAGCTCTTTTCCCACTAGGCTCTCCCATTGCGGGTATTGTCCTTGTGAAATTACCTTCAACTCTAGCTTTGATACCACTTGTCACGGACGCACTTTCCTTAGTGCCTGATGTTCGCGTGGCACACTACTTAGAGTAGTGTTAAGCCTTCTTCCCATGTGCACTTACACACTAGCTTATGATAACCAAATAAACCGAGGCAACAGAATTCGAAGGCAACACAATGGCACAATAATCCGAATAAGGCAACTAGCAAGTTTCTTGAAAACGATGAGTAAAATAGTTGGTGAAGAATTCCTCCAAGCACCCCGCCGGTATATTATTAATAAAGCAAGATTACACAGACATTACAAAGACACTAAAGAAACATTAAGTGGACTTAGAGACTTGATGGAGAGGGTAAGTGTCACGCCCCAATTTTTCGCTGTGTAAATTGAGGTGTGATGGCACGACTTACACACTGTGTAACCCGAGAGTAAAGATTACACAATGAGTAACCCGTCAGCCTAACACTCAACACACGTGCGCTTTGCGGAAGTCTAAGGATCTCTGCGCCCCCAACTCGAAATGCCCGATCCCCAGATGGGATGCTCGTGCCCCGACGCTGCCTCTGTGCTCTGTGGACCACTACGCTCCCGGGCTGATCTGATGGTCTGGGCCTAATCTTCTCCTAGCCCTAGACTCTACGTCAATGAGCGGCGGGTGGGCAGCACACGTTGCTCCTCAACCCAATATGCGCGCTCACGACCGTCCTTAATACGTAAAGCGCCCTGTGTAAATACACACACAAGAATCACAGGCAGTGCAATAGCCGGGCACTAGACATATGCCCCCAAACCTAGCAGATAGCTACCACTACACAGCAAGGAGGGAACGCCCTATAGAGTAGGTGCGCCCGCCCCTAATCACACCGAGGCCTCAGCTGGCCAGGCAGTACACAATGATATATAAAAGTGAGGAAAACCCCTCCACTACCCAATGTGGGCTGAGGGATCAAAAACCTCACACTAGCTACTAACAGCAGTCTTATACAGGATATTACAATGCCCTAGAAATCTAGTAAAGCATGTAAATTATACCTCCAAAGGTCGCCCGACCTTTGGGAGCAGTGTGTACAAGATGTCTTGACTTGCACCTCGCCGGAAAGCTCCCTTGTGGTCGCCGGAAGGCTCCTCCAAGCTGCTGTCCGTGAGCTCCAATCAAGTCCAATGCAAGGGGACTCCTTCCCCAAGCTGCCGGAAGTAGGGGGAAGCCCTTCCCCCTTGTAGCCGAGTAGGGGACAGCCCCTACACCTTGCTGCCGGATGTGGAAGAACACCTTCTTCCTTGCTGTCGCAAATGGGAAACACCCTCCCCAAGAGCTGCCGAACCTCCAAGACTCAGCCACCCAAAGGTAGCCGCACTCCTTGAAGCTCAAGGAGTCTTCTTCTCGCCGGAGAAGAAGATGGAAGGCTGCTGCCGCCGGCTGAACTCAACCCAGCCGAGAATGGAGACTCTTCTCCCTTGCGGATTTCCTTCCAAAGCTCAGCCCCAAAGATGGCCGCCGCCTCCCCTTTGAGATCTCTCAAAGGAGCCTCTACTTCGCCGGAAATGGAGGTGGAAGATGCTGCCGGAGCTGAGGAGAAAGTCGCCCCCAAATCGCCCCCAAGAGCAGCCGCAAGTCTCGGATGTTGATGCTGAGTTCTTTTCTCACGATTAGGGCTGCCCCCTAATCTCCTTTGCCCCAAAGTTCACTTACTCAATCCGCCCTTCAATTGTGCTTTGAGATTAGTGAAGCCAAAGAAGACTATAAGTAGAATGCGCCCCTTCCCTTATCAGCGAATGACCCAAGCTCGGGTTGGCCATCCCATGCAACATAAGGTTTAGCACTCTCTTAGGTCATGGGTTCGAGACTCACCCATGCCACATTTTTTTTTCTGTGCTTGTACACTTCTGTACAAGGCTATAATTTTTGCTAAGTGTCCCATGCTCCTCCATGGTCCATGCAAAACATCTTAACACATTTCTTTGTGGTTTTGCCCCCTTCTACATCAGGCCTCACCCCAAGATGAGGGTCTCTCCCTGCTCATAACCTCTATGAGTATGCAGAGGGGTCTGGGTGTGTACCCCGCACACCCAGGTCGTCACAGTAAGTGTGTGGAACCTTGCAATTTTTACTTGCATGGGATCACAAGACTGCATTTAACTAAGCACTACCACCCTTCTCAATACTATCCCACATACACAAACTAAGGGATGTGAGTAGAAGGCTTCACAAGTCTTGGGTGGGCTAATTTTACACATTTGAGCCCCCTATCTTGGAGTACTTGTGAAAACATAGTCCCCCACCCACATTTGATGCCTTGGGACAATCCCCCGAGTGTATCGCAACCCCTGATGACCAAAACACATGGCACATATGTGCCAAACCCTATTTGTACATAGATATACTTATCTACCAAGTTTTAAAACTAAAAGATAGCGTCAAGGTCGGGTAACAGTAGTTTTACACCCAACTTCCTCCGATCCTTGACAGGCGGCCCAAGCCCACATCCAAGAAGAGATCGAGAGCCGACGAGTGGAGTCTGGGACGATAACCAAAGAGAAGAGTTCTAGTGGCAACGACGAGCATCGCCAACGAGCGCGCGCACACACACACAGAGAGAGAGAGAGAGAGAGAGAGAGATATGCGAGTTGAGGTAGCCGAGAGAGAGTTCAGTAGTCGGCGGTGGGAGTCACCGCCGACGTGAGAGGAGAAAGGGTTTTGTAACTCACTATTTCGAGAATAGGAGTGAAGGTTTCCCTTTATTGTTGTCTCCTTACTTCTCCGATGAGCCTTTCCGACGGGCTCTATTTCCATCGTCTTCACCATCGTCGACGATAGTCCTGGTGTTTCCAGCGGCTGCGATGAGAGTTGAGGGAGGAGGCGGCGAGCCTTTCCCTGCTGCACACCGGAGTCCCCTCCTTTGCCCTTCTCCGGCAATCTACGGACGAACGCAGGCGTGTGTTCGTGTCCGCCTCAGTGCAACGAAGACGAACGCCGTGTGGGCATTCGTTTCGAGGTGCAAGACAGCGACGTGGATTTTGACTTTTGTCAAAATCAGCCTCGACGAATTTGGGAATCCGTGTTTGAGCACACATGTATTTAGACAACGCGCATGGAATTTTCGTTCGGTGCACAGTTTAAGGGAGGAAAGGGCTGACGTGGAGATGATTTGGAATTAGGGTGTGACACTAGTCTAGTTTACTTGTAGCTAATCTTTCATGAAATAATTTTAATTTCTCGTTACTTGCAAATCAACAGAGAATTTTTTTTTTTAAGTTACTATAGCTTTTGGTAGACATTAATAGCATAATGTAGTAATAGTTTAATTAATAAAAGTAATAGATCTGTTAAACGGTGACTAAATTGCTATTTAACTTTATTTTTTTCTTTGCGCTAATCTCTTACATCCGGAATTGGAATTGAATTGTTTTTCGTTAAACCATATTAGGAGATTTGCCAATTGTTTCCTCACACAATTTGCTTTTTGGGAAGACAAAAATTAAAACACTTGAGTTTAGGAATAGACATATTTCAAATAATAATTAAATGAACACTATTTTGTATAGTTGTAATTAGCTCAATGTAAGTCCTAATCAATGTTAACTTTTAGATCTTTAACAACATCTTGTCAAGGGATTTTCACTTTCATTTAATTGGACTACTCACATGTAACTTCCAAATGTCTCTTAAATATTTTTCTAATCCTTTCAATTATATAATGATACAACAGATTAATTGCTAGTGAAATACAAGTCGATGCAGGTAGTACTAAGTATTTAATTGAAATGAGAGAAAATGCATAGTAAAAATGGTGAAATTTATGACTTTATTAGCTGGAACATTACTGAACACAGCATAGTAATATTTCTTTACTTATTTTGTTAATATTTAATGACATGGTTGAATTATTGAATAAGTGATAATTGTAGGTATATATGTAATATTTAGTACTTGGTCTTTATACTTTAATAAGTGACTTGATAAAAGATATGGTAATATAATTTTAACGTAACAAGGAAACTAACACCGGACTTTAAGTAGACTAATATTACTGAATTTTGGTAAAAACTTTTGATAAGTCAATAATTGATGTAGGAATTTATTCCTTCTCCTTTCATCACAACATTTTAAGCTTTACTTAAAATTTGTGGTACCTTATTGATCATTTTCTATGATTATTATTTCTTTACCATTGCACTCAGTCATATTCATTTAATGATGCATTGTGATGAGTATGACATGATTTGATAATTGCATTAGTTGCTTTACTAAATCATTTGTAGTGATAATTTTGGTATATTTTATGTATGCTTGATGTCTTAGCATAGATTGATCTTATGCTAGGTTATATTATACTAGTTAAACGACTATGAACTCTATAGTGCTGAGTATGGATCGGTTATAAAAGTGTCAGTTAGAGATCACCTGACGGAAAGTCATTAGACTAACCGGGGTCATGAGTGTTGGACGTAACATCCTTTGAATTGTCTGAGGATTGTTGTTTTATCGATTGAGTAATGATGGAAACGCTCTAACAAAGAGTGCAGACTCGAGAGTGAGGTTATATTGTGGTTTTGCTCTTGATTTACATGACTGTTTGGACATGATATTTACCATGTAGATTAGTAAAATTGATTTAATTGACTTTCCTATATTGCACACATTTTGTTATTCCTACTTAGCTCTTCTAGCTAACCTCCTTTATTTTGCCTCCAGGTTTAGGTTTGGTTCAGCCTCGAATAGCTAGTTAGATTGTCGTCTTGGGAAAAATAAATAGTTAAATTTTGTTTTGTTGAGTTGTTGTATTTGTATTTTGGCATTGTTGCCAAACTTTGAATTTTGTTAAGAGATGATGTAATATGCATACTTTGGCTTGTTCTTGCATGGTTTGTAAGTTTTGAAAATTGATTCAGGCTTTTGTGAATAAAAAATTTTCTTGTGGTTTAGTGTGTGAATTATTGTTGTGTTGGCATGTATATCTTTTAAACTATAATGTCCATGGTGAAGCTTTTGCCGGGTGTGACAGTTTTATTGGTATCAAAGGTTAATGATTATAGGAACCTAGGGCTGATCGGTTAAGCTTTAAGGTTAAGGATTTAAGGTTATTATGTGTAAATTTTAGGATGTCACCTAGGCTTCGCAATGGCTCTACTATTAGAACTATGCATAGAAGACGCAATGTGCGTGCTGGTTATTTAAGGTATTGTTCAAGCCTCAGTTTTAGTCCCACCTTTTTATGCTTTTGATTTTATGACTATGCTTTTATGCTTTGCTATATTCGAAAAGGAAAAATTTGGTAACTTTTATTAAAGATATTCACCTAAATTTTGTTGTAGAGATTTCATGCAATTATTAAGTTTTCAAAAATTTTAAAGGAATCATAAATAATGAACAGACATGTAAATGCATAATAAAAAAATAATTTTAGAATGATAAAACCCATATGTGCGTTGAAGCTTATCTAGGTAAAATTCTAGGTCCTTATGTGAGTTAAATCTAAACTTAACACCCACAGAGACAACTCAGACTCCTCTCTTGTAGGACATGATCATGGAAAGATTGAGCACACATTCTTTCAATAGTGAGAGCAACAATAAGAGAACGAAGAGTAAATGAGATAAGTAGTGGAAAAGAGATGGTAGCCATAGGCAACTATACAACTTTATCCATTTGTGGGTAAAAGAGAACTAGTTTAAGTGTAGTTTATCATGTTTCTTATAAATAAAAATATTTTTACTAAATAAAGATTATATCTTTAAATACATTTTATTGATTGTACAATATAGACATAAACAATAATTTATTTTCACTTAAATATTTTACTGATTTCAATTATAATAAAAAAATTTTAAATTTTAGAGGTGATTATTGGAGAAAATTTATTTCAAACTTTTTTTATTAAGTTTTAATGGTAAAACGACCCCTTATCAAATGTTAATATGCTAAATGTTAAGAGTCATTACGCATTAATATATTATTGCTTGTTACGGGTATTGTGCACTAACATCTATTTCGTAAGAGGGAAATTCCAATTGTATCCTTAAGTGTTACTCTGAGTTTAACTTGCACAAAAGTACAATTTTTCACCTAAGAATAAACTTTAACACATAGTTAGACCTAGCAAAACTTCATCTGATCCAACTCGACACGAAGTTAGGTAGATTTGGGTAAGTTATAATTGTGTTCAGGTCAAAAATAGGTCAACTTATTTATAATCTAAAAATAATCGAGTCGTGTCAGATTGTAAACGGGTTGACCCACTTAATATGATTACATTATATATTTACATATATAAATTTTAAATATATGTCTGCCTAATTCTCAATATGAGCCCATAAGTCCAAATATTTTCTAACCATCTTTTAACCCAAATTTTGACCCACACCACAAATACAAATTTTTATAAATTTTAATAGAATTTTTTATCAATTTATTATTTATGTATAAAATATGAATGATAAATTTATAATCAGATCGTGCCGGGTCTGTAGATCGGGTTAATAAATAACCAATTTAATAAATGGGTTATTTAGATCATATCAGGTTGACATGATTATATTCTGGTTATGTTTGGATTAAACAGTTTGACTCAATTAATTAAATGGATCGTGTTCGAGTTGGCTTAATCTGGTCACAAATCACAGCTGATACGACCCGTTTATGACCCACTGACCCAAATTGCCAGGTCTACGACGTAGTTGTATGTTTTCAATTCTTCTTATTATTTATTTATTCACATTTTATTTTCTATTTTATTGATTTTAATTTTTTAATAATTCTGAAAATAAAATAAACCCCGCAACCATCTTAGATAAATATTTGTTTCTTATTTAAATGAAATTTTAAAATAACAGAACTTGATTGATGATTGTATCTACTGACCGTCACCAGGTACAGGGCAATTTGAAAATCAGTGAAAGAGTGAGCAATGGTGAAGATGCGGAAGCTACACCGTGACTACAGGAAAACAAGCGAAAGAAATCTTAGCTTATTGAGTTTTGGCTGATCAAGGAATTCATTCTTCCTGGCAAATCTCATACGGAAATGTAACTTGCCACCAAAAAAAAAAAATGAAGATTCCTTCGAATCTAATCGGAAAATGGAAAGATTTGTAAAAGCTTAACTATAGAAAAAGAAAAATAAACGGAAAAAGTGATTAGGTTGTGGTTTATTGCATTGAAATGATCCCAGGTAATATAAAGGGAGAGGCAGAGCTGTCAATTGATTAATTACTTGTACCTGGGATTTACATAATAATAAAATAATATCCCATTAGATTATAAAGGATACGACAATGATCCCTCATTTTCAGAACAAGAGCATTGTTGATAAATGTATAAAAAATTAGATGGAATTGACCCATTGAATTAGTTAATTCAAAGAATACGAAAAGAAAGTCAGAAAAAACAGGGGCCCTTAAAACTTTTAAGTAGGATCTTTTTATGTTTACGCTAAAAATATATTTTTTTATTTTTTATTTTTTAAAAATAATATATACTATCATTAAATAGCTTACAAGGTATACATCATTTTTTTTTAAAATATTTTTTAATATAAAAACAGAGAACCCCACTTAAAAGTTTTAAGCACCCCGACGCTTAAAACTTTTTTCCAAGAAAGCCACTAAGAGCAAATTTGAAATCAGAACTGTCATCTTCGAGCAACATAGCGAAGTAATAGGACTTCAAGCTTGCTTGTACTTAATCAACTCATTGATAGTAAGATATATAACATACACAACATGCATACAATTGGACAACGCGAGTATAAAATCTACATTAAGTGATTGAAACCTCTATATGGTGCTTAGTGCCAACGGCAGACATTAATATTTCAGTTTAACTACCGAAAGAAGAACGTTAATGTTCGCTATGCGTCTTTTCTCTCCTTTGATCTCGGGAGCTTCCTCCACTTGAGAAAGATTTGCAACGATAGGCCAGAGAAGACCATTAGCACACTAGTCCACTGCTTCAACGACAAGGGATTACCGCTTAGCAAAGAGGAGACAACGATGCTGACAAATTTACGCGTAGTTGTGATGGTCGTGTTGGCAAGAGAGCCAAATTGGCTTATGGTCAAGAAGATGAAGTTTTGGCCCACCGCACCACAGAGGCAGTACATTAGGATGTCCCAAGCTGCCTCCGGGTGCTCCCGGCAAAACCTCATTGCCTCATAGCCACTTCCGTAAGGCCAACCGAACATGTAAATCACATTATAAATGGTTCCCCATAGGTTCATTCCCAACATAATCTCCCAAGCACTCGTCTTCGGGTACCTACAAAAAAGTAAAACAACGGGTAAATTAACAAGGACTCCGACTTCATCTTCAGGAATAGCTAATAAAAGGTATGATATTGTAAAATATAGAATATTTTGCTTTACTCTAGAAAGGATGAGTACCTTGCTTTTATAGAATCCTGAGTAGCGTTTGTAAAACCATCAAATGTTAAATTCAGAAAGCAAAGTCCATAACCAAGAGGAGCATTTGGGTGGGCAAGCTTGCTTATGGTCTTCGAGCTGGTCTGCAATGGATCATATTAGACAATTTATATAAGATTTGATTTCTGATCACCAAAAATCTAACCTACTATCATGTTGCAATAATTCTTAGATTTGGGCAAAAGTTGCATGTTGCCTATACCATAGCCTATAGATCATATAGCATGTATCATGGTAGAGGTAACAAAAAACGAAAGCTTTTTTAATATGAAAATTTTGCATGGTATTTCATTCGCCTGCATGGAGATTAATCATCAAGCAGGCACACAAAGGCACATAGGAACAAATTATAACTCATTTTACGCCAGTTGAGCATCATACAAAAAAATCAGCTCACAAGTTAATATATTTATATTAAATGATTTATATTTGAAACATGTATCAAAGCAGAGAAAAGTGGGAATCATCTAACCTTCAAAAGTGCGAATGAAGATACTCCTCCAGCAACGAGGAATGTACAAATATACTCCGGGATTGTGTATTTGATCCCATAAACAAGAGTACCCATCAGCATTACTGTGGAATACAAGTAACATTACTTGTTACCAAGGGAAATCATTGCCCTCCTAAGAAAATATTTAAGCCAGAGTTTCAGATAGAATAGGGGCAGGTCTCTGTGAAGTCAAGCTATGAATAAATGGCTAAGTGTGGGCAATCACTTCCAAGTTGACTCTGCTAAAAAGCAATTCAACATCCAGCAAGAAATCCTTGTTTGACAACTTTACTTCAGATAGCAACTGAGGTATATTGAAATTTAGTTGTGGTGGTACAAAATAAGTATCTTACACGGATGCAATGAAAAATAGACTTTTCCCTTTTATTATGATTCCATATAAGTATTGACTTGATATATTATATCATATCTAACATCAAAGATACCAATTTCTGTTGAGGAACAATATAAGACGAACATAAAAGAGTGCTTCACTCACCGGGAATCATCTTTGTAGATTTTGCCAAAACCTGCAATACAAAAGAAGATCACTAAAGTAAAACTCCTTAATCTTTTTAACTTAACTCAAGTTACAAGTAAATTACAGATATTAACTTCTACATGTCCGTACACAAGAATTCTAACAAAGGGATGAAATGTGCGCCATCGAAATTTCTGAAAACCAAAACAAATAAATGGTCGTATGTGCATAGAAGGAATGATGTTGCCTTGGTAAAATTACAATGTACGAAAACTTAAAAGGAACACGTGGATAGAATGTTTACCCAAAAAAACTCACATCTGAATTATTGTCAGGTATAGTGCCATAACGGTTTATAATCTACACAAAATTTTGAAATAATTGGGCAGGGTGAGTCTGGTTTAACAAGGAATCTATCTCCAATCAATAGATTTTTTGTTTCAAAAGATTTCAAGTTTTCGCGTGCCTACCAAACAGTAATTTACATCTGAACTGTCAGCTTCAACGGTTGAACTCTTAATTTGAATAAACTGAACCAAGCAACCAGTAAGCCATACAAAAGCAAAAGATCATGGAAGAAACAAGCTCACTTGAGCGGGATAACTGATGTACTTCAAGGCTTCGATTCCCATCGAAGGACCAATAGTGTTTGTAATGCTCGGGCTCCAGTAACTCCACAACGGAGCTCCCCCCGACGAGCTCTTAGACCAAACCTTTATCACTACCAATATCACAGCAAAACAAATCGAATCAACGACAACATCTCCAAACAACAATACCAAAGTCAACAAGCAATGGACTCACTGAGCAAGGACCAGGCGAAGCAAACAACGTTCTGCGCCAGGTTCAAGAAGGAGAGATGCTCAAATCGCTTCCCATCTGGCCCGAATAGCTTGGTCGATCTTGAGCACAATGGGGAAAACCTCAATTACAAATACCCTAAAGTGATGGAATTATGCAAGAAACCGGAAAGGTGCTTACAAAGTTTCTTGCAGGACGCCTTGGTAGATGTAGGCGGACCAGATTCCGGCGACACAGAAGGCCAGCAAGAGAATGCGCTCGACGCCAGCGGCGCCGTGGGCTTCCATGACCCGTCGGCGGAACTCGCCGACAGCCGATCGATTTAAATGTCGAATCTGGAAGAGGAGCAGCGAGGCAAAGTCGAGCTCTCGAGACAAGGATGAGGTGAGGGTGTCGGTGATTAATCGATCGATCGATCGTATAGTTAGAGGCGGGGCGACGGTTAACGCCATGGCTGGGGCCGGGGCGACGTCAGATATTACACGTGCCATCTGTTAAGTGGTAAGTTAAATAAAAAGCAGAGTTCTTATTGGTAGCGGGACGTGGTACCACGTGGCGGCCTGTGGGAGCATCTCCTCCTGGTGGGCAGGCCCTGGCAAAATTTAACGCGCACTCAATTGAAAAAATAGCTTAGCCTGGGTACCCTTGGTGACTTAGGCTGCGTTTGGGATTGGAGCGCGGCCCGCCTTTTCGCCAGTCAACCACGGGTCAAGACGCACTCCCTTCGTTATTTCTACACTCTTGGCCTGCAGTATAGAGCTGCTGGGGCTGCAGGTCAAGCGCGGGTCAACGATTGCCCACGCGGCCCGTACTCCCAAATTGGCCCTTAATCGGCCGCCCATCAATCTCTAAAGACAACTGACCATCACGTGTATCCCGAGGGTCGAGTTGCCATTTCAATATTGTGTACACATCTGTTATCGTCGCCGTCTACCTCCCGTAACCCGGTGACGGAGTCATAGACGCTAATGGGAAGGGCCACCTCCGTCTGGAAGACGCTTGGGAAGACACCCCAGGACCTGAGGAAGACACCCACCAATTTTCTGCTCAAAAGCGCCTCTACCACCCTGAACACGGCCAGGCCGTGACACAAACGAGCAGACACGCGAGCGCCAGCATGGCTCGCGACACGCTCGTGCCGCCGACCGTGGCCGCCTCTGTGGGTTTTGGACTTGATGAACACGGCTGTGATGAAGAACATGGCCAGGCCATGACCGCCTCTGTGGGTTTTCGACTTGATGAACACAGCCGTGATGAAGAACACGGCCAGGCCGTGACCGCCTCTATAGGTTTTGGACCTCAAATCACAGCCCGTGATCCTGTTCACGGCACTGCAGTGAAACCTGCTCGACCCCATCACGGCGAGGCCGTGACGAGCTCGCAGGTAACCAGCACGCCCGTGCCGCCAACCGTGCCCGCCACTGTGCCGACTACAGATACTGAACACGGCTGTGACGACAAACAAGGCCAAGCCGTGTTCAGTCCCAGGAAGACACAAGCAGTGGTTTTCCACCCCGTTCGACGTTCGCAGCGGTCCTCGCACCCCCCGGACCATTTTGAGGGAGTAATGAGCCCCTCGACAGCAACGACAGGCCCCATCCGCTCCGTCAACGTGGCGTCTCCTGCTTCCACGACATCTCTTCACTCGTTGCAATTCACTCGGGGACCGCCTCGAGACCTGACCGCCGACCGCGACCAGCCCACCGACCGCTACAACAACCGAGTACTCAACTCGGCACAAGAGACCGCCAACAACATCTAGAACTAGCCCACCATCAGCAAATTCTGCTGCTTCGTGGCAGCTTTTCGGAGATGGTGTAGCGCCACTCGGGCCTGGACAGCAGCCACGTGGACGACTCTTCCGCTCGACGCCTCGCGCCCACCAAGAATTTGTCATAGAATAGTTAGTAGCTGCAGCTTTAAGGTAGTTAGAGGGCATCTTGACCCTCCTTTAGTTAGTTTTGGGGTGGTTGGCTTCTCTAACCGCCTCACATGTTTCTCATGTGACCCTCCTCCCCTCTTGATGTATAAAAGAGGGGCTGAGGGCTGTGCTTTAGTAGCTTTTGTTGTAGTTTGCGCCTACCCCTTGGAAGGCCTTAGGTCCAGCAAAACTCTGAGGAGCTCGCCTAGAGTTCCCTTGCCTCCCCTTTGTACGCTGATTTTCTGCTTTCAATCAAAACACCCGGCGAACCCCGCTAGGGCGCCTGGTCCTTTGCAACTTGCAGCCCGCTGTGTTTGTGTCTTGGCGAGCTAGAGCGACCAGTTACCATAGCATCGTGAAGATCCCGTGCGCGTGTGCTTGCAACTAAAAATTTGGCTATGCGATCGAGGTGAGTATTTTCCATTAGAAGTCCGATCCGTGGTTTCGTTTCGCTCCAAGTGTTGCTCAAGTCATATCTTATGTTGTTTCCATCGGGTTTCTCCGCGGGTTTTCATTGATCGAACGCGTTTCTTCCTCCCTCGTCTCAAGACCCTCTCTCAGATTTATGCATCATGGTTCCCCCACCGTAGAGTACTGATTTAAGGAACCCTCCTACACATCTGCTGCGTCAAATTTGGTATCAGAGGAGGTTGAAGCTAACTCTTGTCTAGCTTCGCCGGTCTCCTGCTGCATTTCATTCGGTTTCTTCGGTTTTCATTTCAGCATTCATTTGCATTTCCCTGTATCATGACCACTAGATCAGGAGCCTCGTATCAACAACCCCCTACCCAAGTGCCCGTTACGACCGAAGAAAGTACTCCGCCTAGGGTAGAGTCGGTTGAGTAGCTATCCACGCATCTAGAAGCGATGGAAGCTATGTTTCAGCACCTCATGACGTCGGTCCATCAATTGACGGATCAAGTCATGGAACTCCGAGCTAAACCAGTTGAGGGACAGCCCTCGCTTAGCGTCCCACCTCCGTTGGCCCCGCTGCGTATGTGATGCGTTGCATTTATATAGTGTTTTGCCTATGTTTTAGATCATATTTTGAGCTTATTTGTGTGATTTTGTGTTACTTTTAGTGTTTTTATCTTACTTTGCACATAATCTTTGCTTTTCTTGGTTTTATTGAAAATATAGGTAAAATGGCCCAAAAATGATGGGTTTTGGGAGATTTGAAGCCATATCATGATTCCCGAGAAGATCACGAGCTTACACGTCAAATTTGGAGTGAAAACGGTGAAGAACACAACTTTCACGGCCTTGGCCGTAATTCTGGGTCGGCCGTAATTCTGCATTCGAGCAAAGGACGAAAATCGGCTAAGTATGGAAGTTCACATAAACTTTCACGGGTGAGGCCGTAAATCCATTACGGGCCGTGAATATTTCTATGACTTAAGCGCTGTACATACAAAAGGATTTACGGCCGAAGCCGTAAACAGATCACGGGCCGTAAAAATGTCCGCCCTTTCGATTTTTCACTCGATTCGATTCCAAATTAAACCGGAATTGAACCAAACTCTCTAGAAACCTTCCTAGACTAGTTCTATACTGATTAGACTTTAAAAGGAAGGGTTTTGGAAGGGTTTCAGGGGCTTCTAGGCACGAAAACGAGAGGAGGCGGCGGCGACGGCGAGAATTGATTCCAGGGCAGAAAACGAACAAGAAAGCCGCGCAAAGGAAGAATTAGAGGGTTGATCTTCATCTCCACGTTGAGGGGAAGCCTTTCTACTATCTTGTATAGTGATTTCTTGTATTTTTATTAAGTTTCCATGCGATTTTCATCAATGAACATGCTGTTTGTTATGAACATGAACGTGTAAACCATAATTTCGGGATTTTGGGAAGTAGCCCGTTGAATGATTTATGGATTAAATTTGTTGTTTAAATCTTTGACGTGATTTTTATAGATTTGATTTGATTAGAATTGTGCTTATTCCGTAAATTACCCTGATCAAGTATTTTTACGTCTTGGACATTGCGAGAAGGACCGGGAGGTGAATCGCAACGTCTGAACTATTCTTTTCAAACCTAAGAATCCAATCACGGGAGTAGTTTGGATTTGTTTGAAGGATTACCATGGTTTTTCACAGAACTTAATGGGTCTATTTATGTTAATTACCACAGGAGTAGGGAATTAATGCAAATAGATACCGAGTTACACTTCGGGAGGAGGTAATATGTACCTTAGGAAAAATCCCTTTCAAAATTATAATTTTCTGATCAAAAGATTTATTTGCAAATTTTATTCATAATCATCAACGTGGTGAAACCCTAGATCCTAAATTTATCTGAATTGATTTTTACTCGAACGCTCGCTTTTGCTTCTTTTTGTACTTAGAAGTTGCTAAAATAAAAACCACATATTGATTCGTCTAGATATAGATCAAACGTGTAATTGGTACTTGACCACCAGATCCTCGTTGGGAACGATAATCTTTTTATTACTTCGATAAATCTGTGCACTTGTAGATACCTATCAGTATGCACGCCACTGAGTCACCTCGCTTTGACCCCTTCGCCGACGAGTCCGCGTGGGCCAAGGACGCTCCTCCTCCGCGCCGACCTGCCCCACGAAGGCGAGAGGACGACGAGGTCCGCCACCCTCTGGAAGGGCCGCCACCCTCTGGAAGATGCTTGGGAAGACTCCCCAGGACCTGAGGAAGACACCCACCAATTTTCCACTCAAAAGCGCCTCTACCGCCCTGAACACGGCCAGGCTGTGACGGCCGACACGGCCGTGACACGAACGAGCAGACACACGAGCGCTAGCACGGCTTGCGACACGCCCGTGCCACCGACCGTGGCCGCTTTTGTGAGTTTTGGACTTGATGAACATGGCTGTGATGAAGAACACAGCCAGGCCGTGACCGCCTCTATGGGTTTTGGACTTGATGAACACGGCTGTGATGAAGAACACGGCCAGGCCGTGATGAAGAACACGGCCAGGCCGTGATGAAGAACACGGCCAGGCCGTGACCGCCTCTGTAGGTTTTGGACCTCAAATCACGGCCCGTGATCCTGTTCACGGCACTGCCGTGAAACCTGCTCGACCCCATCACGGAGAGGCCGTGACAGAAGACACGGCCGTGACGAGCTTACAGGTAACCAGCACGCCTGTGCCGCCAGCCGTGCCCGCCACTGTGCCGACTACAGATATTGAACACGGCCATGACGACAAACACGGCTAGGCAGTGTTCAGTCCCAGGAAGACACAAGCAGTGGTTTTCCACCCCGTTCGACGTTCACAGCGGTCCTCACACTCCCCAGACCATTTTGTGGGAGTAATGAGCCCCTTGACAGCAACGACAGGCCCCATCCACTCCGTCAATGTGGCGTGTCCTGCTTCCACGACATCTCTTCAGTCGTTGCAATTCACTCGGGGACCGCCTCGAGACCTGACCGCCGACCGCGACCAGCCCACCGACCACTACAACAACTGAGTTCTCAACTCGGAACAAGAGACCGCCAACAACATCTAGAATCAGCAAATTTTGCTGCTTCGTGGCAGCTTGTTCGGAGATGCTGTAGCGCCACTCGGGCCTGGACAACAGCCACGTGGACGACTCTTCCACTCGACGCCTCGCGCCCCACCAGGAATCTGTCATAGAATAGTTAGTAGCTGCAGCTTTTAGGTGGTTAGAGGGCATCTTGACCCTCCTTTAGTTAGTTTTGGGGTGGTTGGCTTCTCTAACCGCCTCACATGTTTCTCATGTGACCCTCCTCCCCTCTTGATCTATAAAAGAGGGGCTGAGGGCTGTGCTTTAGTAGCTTTTGTTGTAGTTTGCGCCTACCCCTTGGAAGGCCTTAGGTCCAGCAAAACTCCGAGGAGCTCTCCTAGAGTTCCCTCGCCTCCCCTTTGTACGCTGATTTTCTGCTTTCAATCAAAACACCCGGTGAACCCCGCTAGGGCGCCGGGTCCTTTGCAACTTGCACCCCGCTGTGTTTGTGTCTTGGCGAGCTAGAGCGACTGGTTACCATAGCATCGTGAAGGTCCCGTGCGCGTGTGCTTGCAACTAAAAATTTGGCTATGCAATCGAGGTGAGTATTTTTCATTAGAAGTCCGATCCGTGGTTTCGTTTCGCTCCGAGTGTTGCTCAAGTCATATCTTACGTTGTTTCCATCGGGTTTCTCCGCGGGTTTTCATCGATCGAACGCGTTTCTTCCTCCCTCGTCTCAAGACCCTCTCTCGGATTTATGCATCATGGTTCCCCCACCGTAGAATACTGATTTAAGGAACCCTCCTACACATCTGCTGCGTCACCCGGGAAATTTTATAGGCGGTCATGATCGCCTAAAATTTTAGGCGAACCTTCTCACCATCGTTGATTTGATACCAATCTCAAAGCACCCTCACGGTACAGTAAATTCATTTTTGCTTCCGTTAACATTCTGCTGATCTCCCATCCGCTAACCATGGTTTGCTTTTCTTCTCTGGAAAAACCCTATCAGGGTTCGCTAAACCTCCTCAGGAGGGGTGATGCTTCGCTCGTCCTTCTTCCTCACCCGGTGCCGGCAACGAGTGACTTCTTACCTCACCTCGCCTCACCCCACCGCACCCTAAAAGAGCATCCAAGCCGCACAGCCATAGACGTCGCTCCCTACCCTTCCTCTGGATCCTCTTCCTCTACGACGTCTGGAGCTCTTCGAAGCGGCTTCACTAACGGATTAATGTCCAGCCGGATCAAATTTTTCTTCTCTTTGAGATTTAGCTCTTCGAAGTAGCACAATGTCCAGCCAACCTTACGACATTCAGTGCTTTCTCCTTTCTATTTCGAAGATTTCTCTTGCATTCGCCGAGCTCTTCTTTGTAGCTTATTTTTCACTCTCAGATTGGTTCGCTAAACCTCCTCTATCAAGTTTGTATTGCTTCCTTGTTGAGCTGTAGCTTATTTGTAAATTTTGGACCTTGTTGCGATGCAGCGTATTTTGTAAAAATTGTATTGCTACTTTGTTGAGCTATGGAAAAATGCTGTAATATTGTGGAAATTGTACTGCTTCCACAGATATGATGGTATTTAGATGCATCTACTTGCTCTAATTCGGTAGTCTCTTGTGTGCTCATTGAAAGAGGATCCGAAGGTCACATGCCATCAAAATTCACTAACATTTCAGCACTTCCCTTTCGGCACCTAACAATCAAAATAATTTATTCAAACTGAGACAAATCTCTGTAATGATAGCCAGTCGCCTTAAGGATGTATTTCCCCAGTATGCAACTTGCCTGCCAAGTCAGCTTTTAGTTCTTTTTCATGAAAGAATGAAACTACTTTATCATATTTGGATAAAAAATCAAATAGAGAAAGTTTTTTCCCAAAGTACCTTTTGAAGTGTGCATTGACACTTTCACTGTGCTGCGTTATTGTCATATCGGCACAAAATGTTTCAACCCGATAATAGGTAGCCCACTTTTCACGGACCATATAGAAATTGGTCAGCCACGAATTTTCATGAAGATTGTACTTACTCAACAAGTCATGCCATAGAGTTTCAAACTCCTCCACACTACATCTTACACAATATGTTTGAACTCTTGATAGAATCTAGATGAACAATGGATAACATGAGCAAGATTTACTATAGCATTATTGAAGATGTGCCAAACACATAGCCAATGTGTTGTATTGGGCATCACAACTTGTATTGCTTTAGAGATTGCGACCGATTGATCTGTAAATATTGTTTGAGGTTGTCGGCCATTCATTGCTAGTAAGAAGGTCTCAAAAAGCCAAATGAAAGAATCAACGGTCTCATCAAATAATAGAGTAGCACCAAACATTATCGTCTGCTTATGGTGATTGAGGCCAACTATTGGAGCGAATGGCATATCATAATCATTAGTTTGAAAAGTTGTATCAAAACATATCACATCACCGAAGTATGCATAGTCTAACATGGATTTACCATCAACCCAAAAAACATTAGTAATCTCTCCTGACTCTTGAGCTTCAATTGCATAAAAAAAAAGAAGAATCTTTTGCCTGCTGCTCCTTTAGGTACTTAAGAATACCCCGAGTCTCCATTCCATTCAATATTTTTCTCCTACATCTTTGGATATAGTTGGTACTATCATTTCTAGTAAAACCAACTTCATTGTTGCTTAACCTTGATTTCAAATAGTTAAATACATGATGTGCTTTTATACTAGACTCTATCATCTTATCTATAAGATCACGTTGAAAAGGTTGAATTTTCCTATGTGACCTCAAATATTGTACCTTGTTTGGACTTATCATTGAATGGTTGTGGTTATTTTCAAACTTAAATAATGTCCAAATGCTATTCGTGTCAATCTTGAATTCACATCGTGCCATACAATTTGTTCTTGTTTTTGCATGTGGCTTCAAAGTGACATGAGTTCTATGCACTTGCCGCATGCCTTGTTTGCTACAAGTGAGCATTCGCATACTCAAAGTACAATCAATTCTACGTTTTACACTGTATTTCTTAATGCTAAACCATTTTCTTTTTGCATAAGCATTGTAAAAGTCATATGCTTCATCTTCACCACAAAACTTCATGCCAACCATAGGTTCAATAGATTCCTTATCCACTGTAACCTTCACATATGTCAACCTCCTCCACTTCCTCATGTTCCCTTGATCCTACTTCAACATCATGAGATGGTGATGGTGATGTGGTCTCCCAACTCAATAGCTCATTGTATGTCATTGGTTTCTTACCCCTCTCCATGTTATCCATCAACTTACTGCATATATTTATCATACAACAAATAAATGACTAAATGAAAAAAATGTTCTGATTTCATGCTATATACATTTCTAGCATACACAAACAAGTGCATATTATAGAGCAGATAAATTCTGAATAAATTAAAAATATCTTCAATACTTAATCATAAGTACATTTGAAACCTCGTTGAAGCAGCTTCGAAGAGCGAATGCTTCGAAGAGCACAGAGAATGCAAGAGAAAAACTTGGCGTTACGGTTACAGTAGATTTATATCAAAATTACTGTCATAAAAAAATCAACAAAATTTTACAAAAATGCTTTAAGAACTAACCTAGAGCTAATAATGTGTAAAAATCCAAGTGGGTACTAACCTAGAGCTCGGCGAATGCAAGAGAAATCTTCGAAATAGAAAAGAGAAAGCACTAAAAGTCGTAAGGCGGGTTGGACATTAATCCGTCTGTGAAGCCGCTTCGAAGAGCTCCAGACGCCGCAGAGGAAGAGGATCCGGAGGAAGGGTAGGGGGCAGCGTCTATGGCTGTGCGGCTTGGATGCTCTTTTAGGGTGTGGTGGGGTGAGGCGAGGCGAGGCGAGGGAAGAAATCACTCGTCACCGGCACCGGGTGAGGAAGAAGGACGAGTGAAGCGTCACCCCTCCCGAGGTGGTTTAGCGAACCCTGATAGGGTTTTTCCAGAGAAGAAAAGCGAACTGTGGTTAGTGGATGGGAGAGCAGCAGAATGTTAATGGAAGCAAAAATGAATTTACCGTACCATGAGGGTGCTTTGAGATTGGGATCAAATCAACAATGGTGAGAAGGTTCGCCTAAAATTTTAGGCAGTCATGACCGCCTATAAAATTTCCCCCCGTAACCAACTATTATCGTTGCCTGTCACCCCCCGTTATCTCTCTCTACTTAACTCTAGTTAACGTGTTAGGGTTTTACCACTACTTTTGAAGCTATGAAAAAAAAAGCTCCCCCATCGTTTCATCATCCAAAACATCCCGAGCCCACGGAACCCGCACCTTTCATCTTCGTGCCCTAGCTCTGGAGATTCTTTATTTCTGTACGGCCAAGTCTCCCTCGTTCGTGCCCCATTCTCTCCGGCGAGCCCTCCTCGAACCTCCCAACTCTTGTCCGACCTGTAAGGCTTTCGTCTTCCGATTATTAGGTAAAATTTATTCATCATTTATTCTTCTTATCTCTCTCATTCTAAGTACCGTCGTGTATAGCTGATGACACAAAAAATTATAGTATATTTTGTATTGTTTAATTAATTTTTTTGTGTCATATTCATGCTCTTTTGCTTATTTTCATGCCTTATTTATCAAATTCTTCAAAATCTACACCTTTTCTAGTTTTTGATCAATTTTAGGTAAAAATGAATTATTTTAAGAGTTTTTTAAGCAAACCAAGCGCATAAACAAGTTCCAATCATCAAGAAGAGATCACATATCAAATTTCACGTAAATCAGAGTTTTCGGCCAAATTACGATAGTGCTGTAATTTATATTACGGCGCGTGGTTTTACTGAACCTATAGAATAAACCATGGCACTACCGTAATTTATTTTACCTGCCGTAATTTTGGTCGATTTTTGTCCAAAGGAAAATACGGTACTGCCGTATTATAGTTACGGCCGTAATCTTGTCGGGCAGAATTTTGAAGCATAACATGGCATTGTTGTGGTTTATATTACAGCCCGTGTTTCATTCCAAATCTTTGACAGAAGGAATTATGGCACTGTCGTAATATTTATTACGGTCCGTAATTATAACCGAGGCGGCTGTGTTTCACCCGATTCTTCCGGAGTTATTGTAGCCCAATTCTTGCATCGACAATTTCAGGCGATTTCGACCACCATTTCAAAAACCGAAAGAAGGGGAAAAATCTATAAGAGGAGGCAAAGATCATAGAACAATGAGCCCCAATTTTGATCGACGATTGAGAGAGAAATCAAAATTCTCACCGCTGCCCTAGGGTTCATCGCTGAGAAGCGTACAGACCACCATCAGTCGTGAAATTTGAGGGAAAGCTACGCCTGAAGGAGGAGAACATACACCAAAAGTTTCAGAGTGAAAGGAGATCGAAGGAGGAAGAAATCAAAGAAACCGTGGGCATCGGCACTTTTCATCATGTTTCTGAAGTAAAATTACGGGCTATAATTTTTATTACAGCCCTGTGTTTAGTAACTTTTCTCTCTCTTTTTTTTTTTAATTTCTGATTATTCTAAACAAATGACATATTGTAATTCTTCTACCATGCTAGCTTAAACTTCTTATGGGACAAGGGGTGTAATCCCCTTAATTTCATGATGACTTGATAATCTTAATTTCGTTAGAATATTTTTGTTATGATAATTTTACTTAAGTGATTAATGTCTTTAATCATTTCTAGTTTCAATTATCAGCATGTGTTAGAGTTTTGTGATATGGACTGAAAAGTGATTTGCAAAACTTGGAACCCTAAAATTGAGTTATAGGAACTTATCGTAAGAAATTAGGTTTATTCTTATTTCCAGATTTTTGTAGTTTGATTCTTGTTGATAATATGATCTAGGAAATATTATTGAGTTAGACATGAAAATATGCTAAGAGATTAGATATTGGATTGTTGGAAACCCTCAAGTAAAACCTATGAAACTAAAGTATGAGAATATTTAGTATTCACTTGAGATATTGACATTGACACTTAATGAATGAAAGTGATTTGAAATCTCCTTGTCAAGGTTTATTTATCTTTAACACTGAATAATCTTGTGCGAGAGCAAGGGTTATTTTTTGTAAATTGTCTGCGCGAGAGCGAGATAATTTCTTTATTAAGTAAGCTACATCTTTATCATAATAAAAGTAAACTGACAAACACTTATTTATATCTAATTATTGAAATTAAGGTGGATGAAACCCTAGTCCCAGCTCTTCTCTATGATATTTCGTTCAATTTTCGATTGTTTGCTACATCGCATTTGAATTTGCCTAGCTAGTGAGAAATTAATTCTTTAGTACTTAATAAACGAGGTCTCTGTGGTTTGATATCTTTTTATTACTTCGAGTATACGTGCACTTACGGACACAACAAATAGCTCAGTCGTGTATCTGAAGCTCGCGTTGTGTATCCGAAGCACACGTCGTGTTGTCTTCGTGCCCTGCCTCTGGCGATTCTTTGTTCCGATTATTTCTATAGCATAAGGTATACTTTATTCATCATTTCTTCTTGTTTTTATATTTATAGTTGACAGACCTCTGACAGCCAATATAGGGTTTTGTTGATATCAACGTAATATGGTTGATATCAACTGTAAAAACTCTACATCGCATGTAAAAGGTCGTCAGATAACTATGATATGTTTTATTATGGTTGACATCAACTGTAAAAACCCTATATTGACTGTAAAAGATCATCGGGTAACTATGATATGGTTGATATCCACCATAATAAGGTTGAAATCAACTATAATAAAGCCTATATCGACTATAAAAGGTCGCATGGTAACTATGATATGGTTGATATCAACTATATTATAGTTGATATCAACTGTAAAAACCCTATATCGACTGTAAAAGATCGTCGGGTAACTATGATATGCTTTATTATAGTTGATATTAACCATAATAAAGCCTATATCGACTGCAAAATGGTCGTCGGGTAACTATGATATGGTTGATATCAACTGTAAAAACCCTATATCAACTATAAAAGGTTGTCGAGTAACTATGATACGCTTTATTATGGTTGATATCAACCATAATAATTAGTCAATCAAGTAACTATGATATGCTTGATATCAACCATATCATCGTTGATTTTAACCATATTCATTAGTCGATCAGATTTGTTGTTGAAATGTTTTATGGTTGACACATGGTAATTCATCGTTGATATCAACCATATCATCATTGATATCAACGATATTTTTTAGTTGATCAGATTTTATAGTTGACTAACGATAGGTCATAGTTGTTATACCCTCTGATAGTTGACATATCATTCTATAAATTAAGTTGATAGACATAATTTTTTAGTGAGACATTAATGGCATCAGAAGATGAAGTAAATACGGTCTCATCTGATACCGACCCTGACATTAAAGAGTTGGTAAGAATTATTATTATTTTTGGTGTATATTCAGCTAGAAGTTAATTTGCAATACATTACTTTTTCAAGGATGTTGATAAGTCGGAAGATTATATTGTTGGGGAAACTAGATTTGGTCGTCCCAGTTGTTCCAATTATTAGTATGGTTTTCAATGGTGAAGTTACAGCATACAATTTTTATAATGAGTATGCCAAATGACTGGGTTTTAGTATCAAGAAATTATACCTAGAGTATAGAAAAGATGGTAGTTTGAAGTATCGTACATTTGCTTGTAGTAAACAAGGATTCAAAGGAGCATATAGTAGTCATGTGACTAAGAAACCATAAGTTGAGACCAAAACAAACTGTATGGCTCGGATCGACTTCAAAATTTCTATTCATGACGTGTGGACAGTATCCAAGTTTTATATTAACCATAACCATCCAATGACTAGTCTAGATAAGGTCCCAATGCTGAGATCACATAGAAAAATCTTGCCTTTCCAACGTGCTCTTATAAACCAAATGACTGTATCTGGTATCAAGGCTTATCATATCTATAATTATTTTTAGTCAGGGGTAGTTAATCATGAAGTTGGTTTCATAAGAGATAATAGTTCAAATTATATTCAAAATCAAAAAAAAACATTGGATGGTAAGGAAAAGCAGGGTATTTTAAATTTCCTAAAGGAGAGACGAGCGAATGACCCTTCTTTCTTTTCTGCTATTGAGGCTCATGAATCAGGAGAGCTTGCTAATTTTTTTGGGCTGATGGTAGATCAATCATGGATTATGCTTATTTTGGTGATGTAATCTCTTTTGATACGACCTTTCAAACAAATGAGTATGATATGCCGTTTGCTCCAATTGTTGATGTAAATCACCACAAGCAAACAATCATATTTGGTACTGCATTATTATATGATGAGTTTGTCGATTCTTTTATTTATTTGTTTGATATGTTTTTGAAAGTAATGTCTAGCCGACATCTTGTTACCATTTTTTTGGATCAATCGGCCACAATATCGAAAGCCATTGAGACAATGATGCCAAATACAACACACCGTCTTTGCCTGTGACATATCTTTAATAATGCAGCAATACATCTAAGTCATGCAATTCATGGTAGTTCTACATTTCTTCATGATTTGAGACACTATGTATATGAGCGGTGTAGTGTAGATAGGTTTGAGATAATATGGAAGGAGTTGTTGAACAAGTACCAACTAACTGAATATCTATGGATGATCAATTTTTATAGACTGCATAGCAAATGGGCTACATGCTACCATACGGAAACATTTTGTGCTGATATGAGCATGACACAACGAAGTGAGAGTATGAATGCTCACTTCAAACAATTTTTCAAAAAAAAAATAATCTCTATTTGCATTTTTAGAAAAATATGAGAAATCGCTTAAATTTTTTCGTGAGAAAGAATTAAAAGAAGATTTCAAGAGTAGGAACAGTATACTAAGTGGTATTTTTTGTAATATGTTAAAAGAGACACCTGGGTTTTATACCAGAGTTATGTATAAGGAGTTTGAACATCAATATAAGTTGAGCCTTGATTTCACTATTGCATTCATGGGTTGGGCCGATGGTGGACTGACGTTTCTTATAACTTCTCCAAGTGGTGGTAAAGAAGAGGTGGTCATGTACATCCTTTCTTCTGTGGCCGTTAGCTGCACCTGCAAGCAATTTTATGTGCTCATGGCATAAAGGTGTTTTCTGCCAACAATGTGAATTCAATACCACATCATTATATATTATCTAGGTAGGCAAAGTATGCTATACGAGGTCATGGTTATAATACAACTAGACCTCCTCCAATTGATAATCTTGGAGAGGAGACTTTGACATCTATATACAGCCGAGTATGTCAAAATAATATTATATTTCAACAAAGAGTATTGGTTGTAGAAAAGCTCTTGAATTGATAGAAGATGCCACTAATCAACTAAGTATACAAGTTGATGAAATATTACATGCTCAGACCCCACATGAGGACCTTGACGAAGTAAGTAATGAGATACAGATGATTGCAATTATCACTATCCAGCCCCCTGAATCCAAAAAAGGTGCAAAGGAGAAATGAAAGAAGGGTGTACTGGAAAGAAGAACAAGGAAAACAAATAAAAAATGTGACTGTACAGTCATAGCATCTGCTTCATATGCACCTTTACAACCTTGCTCTACGAGACCTTCTTTTGCTCCAACTATTAATCCTTGTACGCATCAATTAAATCAGGTGTGTGCATTTAGAGACACAGTATCATGTCTACCTCTTTTTGCATTACTAAAATATTTGACATGAAACAAGTGGCCATGCGACCTGCTACCACACC
The DNA here is from genome assembly GCA_027563935.2 of Costus lasius. Lineage (NCBI taxonomy): Eukaryota > Viridiplantae > Streptophyta > Magnoliopsida > Zingiberales > Costaceae > Costus > Costus lasius. The sequence continues at coordinate 30,822,314 of CM050449.1, read as the reverse complement.
CTGTTCCAGTCTTTGCAGCTGCACGACCAAATGTAACAATTAATATTAATTCCTCACCTCCCAACCATTCATGTGCTGAATGGATGACGGGAAATACCTCTTTTTATGTAAGTGCATTGTCTCTATTAATGGATGACAACTATATAGTTTTGTAAACTAATTACTCTTAGTTCCGTTGCAGTATTCAGACCAAGCATCCCGTATAGTAGAGTCACAATCACAATCACAGAAGCAGCAACATGAAGACGAGAATTTTCATTGTCAGACATTATTTTCTAGTTGATAGTTAAATAATTGGTCACAGTCCAATGTTTCATTCTCAGACACTTTTACTACTATCTATTCGCATTTCTTTTTCTAAGGGGCTCGTCCCATCAATTCCAAAATATCTCTCTCAGAAGGAAGATTGGCAATATGTATAGTTTACAAATGAATTTTTGATAAACCAAGCAAATTATTGTCACTCACTTAGCTAAATCATTATCTATTTGCATGCAATGAGATATAGGCCAATGTCAACCATATGGTATCATCTCTTCTGTATGCTCATGGGTTATTTATGTGCTCATGAGTTGGGTTCAATTTGACTAGAGGAGCTCAATACCACGTGGCTGACACTATAAAATTTCACGGGTTTCCCTCCGATGCATCACTCTAAAACCTGACTGTGAATACTTCTTATTCATTCCCTACACTCGGTGAAGTTCCGAGATGAGAGACACAAAGTAATCTCTAGTGAAGTGATATGGTTGGCAAGTTCTTGCGTTTAGGGACGGGCTATGGCAAGCTTATAATATTGTGCTTGTGGCTACATGCAACATACAAAGAAAGAGTTCGGCCAAGCCACACGGGTTGACAAAATGGACAGGCTATGGTAAGCTAATTATCTAAATATTGGACATGTGGGCTATGGTAAGATTATAATATTGTGCTTGTGGCTACATGCAACCTACTTGGAAGGAGTTGGGCCAAGGTGCCGGGTTGATACGCGAAGTTCTTGCGAAAAGGGACGGGCTATGACAAGCTTATAATATTATGGTAAGGTGGGCTAGATTTTCAATACACCCAGTGGACATGCCTTGAAGACTAGAGCATGATTGGGTCGAAGCATGCTTGTTACAACAAAGTTTATGAACTTGGTTGTTGAAAATTGAAATCAACTGTTAGATCTCGTCTAGCATGATATAGTTGAGATCAACGATAATATGGTTGATATCAACTATATTAAGGTAGATATCAACTATACTATGGATATCAACCATGAAATGGACAGGTTGATATCAACCATATTATATCAATGAGATACCGTCCATTTTTAATTATCCATACCATCTTTCCTATACGCTCACGGGTTGTTTATGTGCTCATGGGTTGGGTTCAATATGACCAGAGAAGCCCCTATACCACGCGGTTGACATGCCTACAAATAACCCGTGAGGCGATGCATAACTATAAAATCCCGATGCTGTGTGCTTCTCATTCATACCCGAGTGAGTGAAGTTTCGAGACGAGAGACATGATGTCGTCCGCAAGTGCACGGCAACGTCAAAGTAATAAAAATATTGATCCCACAGGGACCAATGGCTAAGTACTGACTCTACTTAGAATCGTTAGTTAGACTAATCAGGAAAAGGTTGAATTTAAGTTTAGCTAAGTTGCAGAAAGAATAAAAACACAACATGGTTGTAATCAGATTTATGGAAATTTAGGATCTCGGGTTCACCACTCTATGCTTGACTTTTTATAATTAAAAGTATCTTAAGAAGAATTTACTATGTTGAAGGGAATTTATCTGCATGTACAGATTGCCCCCTCTCAGCAGTACAATCTGGTGTCTATCTGAATTAACCCTCTACTCTCGTAGTTATTAACTCAAGATAAACCCAATGGGCTCTTGATAAATCTAGGGATCCCTCAAGCTAATTCGAACTACTCTCATGTTCAAATCAACTTGTCTATAAATTATAGATCCAACGTCGCAATTCACCTCTCAATTCTTCTTGCAACGTCTCAAATCATGTAAATCATGACCAGTAATCAACATGTAATTAAACACAACAATGATTGAATCTAACACAAGTAAATTATTTCAAGAAAGAAATCAACGATTAAGTCATGAAAACATAGAGGGTTACATCCTAAATCCTGAATAAAAGGTTTACGCTGACATGTTCAACATGATCATGCTATAGAAATTCATGTTTGTGATTACAAATTGGCAAATAAATACAAAAAACGACAAAGGAAGATAAGGATTAAGGCTTCCTGATGAAGATCAATGCCAATAATCCGGGAAATCGAAGCTTTTCCAGTGAAGAATCACCGTTCGCCACCTGTCGCCCTAATTATCGCCTCTTCCTCGAATTCGCCTTGAAAATTCCACAAAAGTCCTAATAATCTGTCCAAAGCCTCCTTATATAGTTCTCCACCCTCAAAATAGGTTTTCTCCAAATTTCGGTGTGAAAAGGAATTGAATCGGGTGAAAAAGGAGTGAATTGTGAGTTGGCCGGATGAAAATATGGTCGTGAAAATAAATACGGCCCTGCCGTATTTTCTTCTGTATCTTCTGGAATTAACACTCGATATAAATACGGCCGTGAAAATAAATATGGCCCCGCCGTATTTTTTTCTGTGGATTTTCTTCATCAAAATATGACCGTAATTTCTGCCACGGTACTGCTGTATTTCTTTCTGTAGATTTTCTTCATCAAAGTACAACTGCGATAAATATCACAGGCAGTGCCTATTTCCTTCTGTTATCTTCCAAAAATACGGCCGTGATAATAAATACGGCAGTGTCGTATTTTGCAAATAAACTCTGAATTGCACGAAATTTGATGGACAACTTCATCTTGAATTATAGAATCCATCTATGCACTTGGATCCTTCAAATTATATCATAATTTGGTCGTTTTTGCCTGAAACATGCCAAAAGTGAAGAAAGGTGAAGATTCTGAATAAACAAAAGGATTTGAGTCGAAATAATTGAAAATATGATAAGAATAGGAGAAATTATGTATGAAAAGTATAGAAAAAATACTATATAAATATGTGACATCAAATCTTCCTAAACTTAAACTTTTGCTTGTCCTCAAGCAAATCAATAGATCAAAGAACAATGCTAAGTACAGAAAAATATAATTTTCTTATGAAAAAAGAAATTTCTAAAACATAATCACTCATAAAATTTTCTAACTCATGCTACATAAAATTCAGATAAATTTACCATTCTCAGAACTTAATCCTTAAGATCCACAATCTTAATCAAATAAAACTTCGCAACTTGTATAGTAAATAGAATCTCAATCTCATGAGTTCACATTCATCTCAGTTTAAATCTACAATACTTTTGTTTACAAGAATAGGATATCCAAAATCTTTTTCTCTATACACATATATTTTTTTTAATTTTGTTTTTGACATTCTCTAAATCGAATACCACCTTTCTTTTTCTGGTGACGAATTTAGAGTACATTGACCACTTAGCCAATGTATTGGAACTCATATCTTATCGGCAAGTAGAATTGAGATTCACGGCATAAGATAGAGGAGTTAATGTCAAATAACTTTTTCTTTGGCATATACCTACATAGATACATACTTTTATTTGGATTTCAACTCTTGTCTTCGGTACTATTGCCAATATTTCACAGTGTCAAGTAGAGGAGTCATTCTCTCTCTTTTTTTAAAAATTTTAGATTTTGGATTCTTTCTTCCCAACAAATAGCATAATAGGTCAAACATCAACTAAGCTAATCAATCAATGTTAATTCTACAAATTATACTCATATGCTCATTTTCTTTTAAAAAAATTACTTCACTCTCATATTGCATTCATCAAACAATATACCTACCAAAATCTCATGCATCAATTGATGAAAAATTAAAATGAGAGGATATATATTGAAGAAATAAATTCAACACAAGAGGTATAATTCCATCCACAAACATTGCCATATGCATATCCATAATTTTGAAAATTTTGGATCCAACACACATCATTCATCAATCCAAAACAAACCATTCATCAACATCATAAGACATCCACAGCAAATAGAAACCATATCACATAATATCATCATCACAATATTTAAGTACAATGCCAGAACATGTAAGTGTAGCGTCCACACATGACGCTAAAATCAGAATATAAACCAATTCCATTAAGATCATGCGCCTACACATGGCGCCAAATAGAAAGTAAGTCATTACATCACAAACTATAGTAAAAAGTTATACAATCCTCATTGCATTGTACCCACACATGGTGCCAAATATCATCACAAATAAACGAAGCATTCACATAGCACCCAAATATCATAATATCCAAATACAACCAAATCGAACAAGATCCAAAACACATAAAATAAAATAAAATATAAAATCAAGGAGCACCAAACGCAAAAGGTATGACTGTCGCCCTTTCCTATAAAAAGTTATGCATCATTAATGATGTATAAGAACAAATAAAGTATAGATAGGAAAAAGGGATACTCACAAAATACTAATCATCTGCATCAGTATCGATCTCCTCATCCTCCTCCTCATTAGGGTCAGCCTCTCCCATAGGCTCATCAGGATCCCCTTCCTCTTCAGAATAGAATTGTTCCTGCAGAAATTCCTTTACATTACGAACATCATCGCGCACATCCTGGATAACATCAAGTGCCTTTTCCAGGAGGTGTCCTTGTTGATATACTTTTGCAGACAATGCTTGGAATCCTTGATCTTGGGCAGCTGCGCTGCACCACGGGAAGAAGAACAAGCCCTACATGGAGGAGAATCCATACTCATGCCAAAGGGATCGCTACTACCACCCCAAGTAGGTGGTGGTGGCATTGAGTCGAGAGGTTCAAGAACATCTTTAACAGCTGCATCAAGAGGAATTTTCCAATTCAATTGATTACGAACTAAGTTCGTTCTTTGTTTGGCAAGGGCAAAGCTAGAAAATTTTGTCCAAGAACAAGGGAAAAGACATCTCCTTCTCGGAAAATCATCCTCATCGCCACACATGACTCCAAGTCGATCCTACAATTCCCTTTTGCAGTCTCCACTCCAAACGGATCTACATCCAAACACGTGCTAAGGTGGTGACAAATCCTCCTAGTACTATGGCGCCCTTCTTGGCTCTAGCAACCTTATCAAACTTCTTAACAAGATAAAATGTCACATCTACAGGATACCCATGAAGCATTCTCTATAAGAAAAAGTGTTCGGTTTGTCAAACCATACCATCACTTTCACCCCGCCCAAATACGGTATGTGGGAGAAAGCTATGTATGTATCGGAGACATGGGTTAGAGATACTCGTTGCTCGTGCTGACTTTGTGGAGAAAGTATATTCTGAAGTAATTTGTTCCCAAAAAGCATTTTCAATATACGCCCACGACGGTTGAACACATACTGCTCCAGGCAAATGAAAAATACTCCTAACATCCTTGAGCGTGAGGCTCCTCTCAATATTTGTAAGTCTAAAAGTAAGGCGCCCCTTCCCTTCTTGATGGTGGCAATCAATGAGCTCGACCTCCAGACTGCTAAAAAAACTCTAAAACCAATGGGATGAACGTCGGTGGCTGACTTTGGAAAAACCTTGAGCATAAAATTTGCTCGAACATCTAGTTTACATCCTCATATAGTCCAAGGATTTCCAAAGTTCTCTTATCTGGATATTTGGTGTTAGCAATCCACCTTGTAAGAAGATGATTATATCTAGCTTCTTGTGTACCATCTCTGAAGATGATGCCATAAGGATTCGGAGGTGGTGGTGGTGCTTCAGAAGTTGATGCTTTACCCTTCCCCTTGCTTACAACTCGCTTGGTCTTTAGTGCCATTTCAAAGATGAAAGAAATTGAATTTAGGAAGTTGAAAACAGAGGTATTACCCCAAATGCGTGAACAGGGCACTGGAAACAAACGAAGCTCAAACTACAACACTCAAATATGATTCTTCTTGGTGAAATTGATCTTTGAAAGCTTCAAGGGAAAGATCTAACAGCTTAATCGAAGCTTCAGAAAGTGAATAGCAGCTCAAACGAAGCTCTGACGATGAGAAATGAAGAACGGCGGAACTCGGCGGAAATCTATTTTCTGGACCAAATCTAGGCTTCAAACCACCGGAATGTAGCTTGGAGACGACTGGAAAATGGTCGGAGAAGATCGCCGGACGACTTGGAAGATCGGAAGAAGCCTAATTCGAAGAGGCAATGCGAATGCGAGAAGAAAATAGGTAAAACCCTAGAAAATATGGCCGGGTGTATATATAGGCAATTTGAAAATACGGCCCGTGAAAACGAATACGGTAGTGTCGTATAACATTATGTAAAGAAAGCTAACAAAAATATGGCCGTAATAATTAATATGGTACCCCCATGAAACATTCCGTATAGAACATGAATGAAAATATGGGCTGTGAAAATAATTATGGCACTGCCATGATTTTTTTTAAACGTAGAAAATACGGGGTGTGAAAAGAAATACACCCCTCCCGTAAAACATTATGTTCTTTTGACACTTCCAAAATACGGGCGTGATAGAAAATACACCCATACCGTGAAAGCTTCTGGTTACTTAGAGCACAAAAATACGACCCGTGAAAAGAAATATGGCAGTGTCGTATTTTTTTTATAAATTTCCAAAGTCACCGCATCATTGTGAAATCAACTTAGAACTCTTCTACAACATAGAAAAACAAGAGTTAGTACTAGAAAAACTCAAAAATAAGGAAAAACAAATCAAATCAAATAAGAAAAACAAGAGTAAGAGTGCTTGGGATGTCTCCCAAGAAGCACTAGGTTTAACGTCGCTAGCTCGACCAAAGATCATCATCATCATGCTAGTGGTGGAGGATCTGAGAGCTTTTGATTGACACCTTCTTCAATAGGTTCTGACATATAGTAATGTTTCAAACGTTGGCCATTAACAGTGAAATTTCTTGATCTTTCGCTCCAAATCTCCACAGCGCCATGAGGATAAACTTTCAGAATCTTGAAAGGGCCTGACTACCTCGTTCTCAATTTTTCAGGAAATAACCTCAAACTATAATTATAAAGTAAAACAAGGTCACCTTCTTGAAAATCTTTTCTAATGATGTGACGGTCATGCCATTTCTTGGTTCTTTCCTTATAAATCCTTGCACTTTCATATGCATTCATCCTTATTTCTTCAAGTTCATCTATTTGCAATCTCCTTTTCTCCCCAGTGGTTTTTAAATCATAATTCAAAGATTTTATTGCCCAATAAGCTTTATGTTCTAACTCAACCGGGAGATGACATGATTTACCATAGACAAACTGATAAGGTGACATACCAATCGGAGTTTTGAATGCAGTCCTGTATGCCCATAATATATCATCAAGCTTTATGGACCAATCCTTCCTTGACCTAGAGACTGTTTTTTCAAGAATTCTTTTCAACTCTCCGTTTGAAACTTCTACTTGGCCACTTGTCTACGGGTGATAGGGAGTAGACACCTTATGCTTCACCCCATATTTACACAACAATGTAGAAAATTTTTGTTCGATAAAATGGGATCCACCATCACTTATAACAACTCTTGAAACTCCAAACCTTAGAAAATTTATCCTTCTGAACAGTTTGATTACTACACGAGAATCATTGGTGGGTGCCGCTACGGCTTCCACCCATTTTGACACATAATCAATTGCTACAAGAATATATTTGTTCCCACTTGAGGTTGGAAAGGGACCCATGTAATCAACTCCCCATACATCAAATATCTCAATCTCCAAAATAGTACTAAGTGGCATCAATCACGTCTAGATATGTTTCTTGTTCGCTGGCATTCTTCATAGGAAAGAACAAAATTCCTAGCATCCTTAAAAAGGGTCGACCAATAGAAACCTGACTGAAGTACTTTAAAAAATTTTAGATGAACTGGCATGCCCTCCATAAGTAGAACCATGGCAATGAAAGAGTACATCCCTGACCTCTTCTTCTAGAAAACATCTCCTGTATAGACCATCTGCACATCTCTTGAATAGAAAAGGATCATCCCAAAAATAATATCTCACTTCTGACAAAAATCTTTCTACCCTAATAAGTCAAGTCAGCAGGTCAGATATCAGATACCAAATAATTTACAAAATCAGCATACCACAGAGCATCAATCCTTGCAATAGCAAAGAGATGATCGTTAGGAAAGGCGTCATCAATCTCATGCTCAGTAACTTTCTGCTCTCTATCTTCCTTGATGAGGCATGACAAATGATCAGCAACATAGCTTTTCGCGCACTTCTTATCCCTGATCTCCAAGTCAAACTCTTGTAGCTGATGACTCAAAAATTCATAGTAAATTTATATCAATCGTATAGTACTTTTGAGTCATATTTATGCTCTTTTGCTTGTTTTTAAGCCTTATTTATCAAATATTTTAGAATCTACACCTTTTCTCATTTTTGATTAATTTCAGGTAAAAAGGGCTTAATTTTGATGGATTCTGAAAGATCTGAGCACACGAATGGATTCCAGACGTCGAGACAAAGCTGCCCATCAATTTTCATGCAAATCGGACATAGTTTGAAAATTACACACCCCTTGCCGTAATTATTTTCACAGGTGTAATTTTCTGCCCAGATTACACTCCTGCCCTAATAAAAATTATGGTCGTAATTCCTTGAAGATTTTACACAGAAAAAATTATGGTACTGCTGTGATAATTTTTACGAGCCATAATTTTATTGATTTTCCACAGATGAAATTATGGCAGTGCCCTGAAAATTTCCACAGGCCGTAACTCTTAAAAATCACTATTGCCCGAGTCTTCCGTTGTCGCCTTCTATTTCCAAAATTTCCAAAGCTAAATTGAGGAGATCCAGAGCACCATTTCAAAATGTAAAAATATGGGATCGTTCTATAAAAGGAGAGAAGATTTGAAGACAAAAATAATCCAATTTCATCAAGAATCGAGGGAGAAATCAAGAGAGGCACCGCTAGTGCTTGGCCTCTCGCCGAGAGGCATAGAGGCCACCTCTGGCCGTAAAATTTTTAGGAGAGTTTCGCCCAAGGGCGGAGAAGACATGCCAGAAATTTTAGATTGAAAGGAGTTCAATCAAGGAAGAAATCAGCGAAACAAAATTCGGGCGGAAGAGCAAAATCGCGATTTACAATTCACGGGTACTGCAGCAACACTGTAGCAGTTACTGTGACAGCCCGAAAATTTCCAAAATCATAGGGCTGTGATTTTTTTTCACACCCCTGTGATTATAGTAAACCCTTGCTTTCTTTTTTTTTCTAAATTCTGAGTATTTTTATGAATATTTATTGTGTTCCTATGACTTTGGTAGCGTTATTCTTTTCTTTGGGACTGGGGGTGTAATCCCCTTAATTTCTTAATAACTGGATAATTTTTATTTCTTCAGTTGTTCTATAATATGGTAATTTTACTTAAGTGATTATTGTCTTTGATCTTTTCTAGTTTCAATTATCAGCATGTTTTAGAGTTTTGTAATATGTACTGAAAGGTGTTTTGCAAAACTTGAAACCCTAAAATTAAGATTTAGGAACTTATGCTAAGAGATTAGGTTTGTTCTTAATTCTTGATTTTTGAAGTATAATTCTTGCTTTTAAACTGATCTAGGAAATATTATTAAGATAGACATGGAAATATGCTAAGAGATTAGGTATTGGATTGTTGGAAACCCTTAAGTAAAACCTGTGAAACTAAGATATGAGAATATTTAGTTTCACTTGAGATATTGACACTGAGAGTTATGCACAAGAGTGATTTTAAATCTCTTTGTCAAGGTTTACTTATTTATAAACACTAAATAATCAGTCATGAGAGCAAGGGTTGTTCTTTGTAAATTGTTGTCGCGAGAGCGAGACAAATTCTTTAAAAGGTAAACTTCATCTTTGTCATATTAAGAATAAACTGATGAACACTTATTTCTATCCAGTCATAGAAATTAAGGTAGATAAAACCCTTGCCCCAACTTTCTCCCTCTGATAACCCATACACTTTCCTATTGTTCGCTTACGTCATAATCGATTTGCTTATCTAGTAAGAAAATAACTATTTGGTACTTAACACATAGGTCCTTGTGGTTCAATATCTTTTATTACTTCAAATATCCGTGCACTTGCAGACACAACAACAGCAGAAGGATCCATTTGATCAACCTTGGCTTCGAGTCCTTCTTACTCATAAGATACCTGATTATTGCATGATCTGTGTAAACAACTACTTTAGAATCAATAAGATAAGATCTAAATTTATTGAATGCAAAAACAATAGCTAAAAACTCCTTCTCTGTTGTTGCATAATTGATCTGTGCATCGTCCAACGTCCGGCTCGCATAATATATAGCGTGCAACCTCTTCGCCTTGCATTGTCCAAGAACAGCACCTATGGGCATGATCACTAGCATCACACATCAGCTCAAAAGGAAGTGACCAGTCAAGCGGTTGAATTATTAGTGTTGTGGTAAGAGCTTTTTTGAGTTTCTGAAAAGGAATCATACAATCCTCATCAAAAATAAAAGGAACATCTTTACCAAGTAATAAAGTAAGAGGCCTAGCAATCTTCGAAAAATCTTTAACAAAACGTCTATAAAAACCAGCATGACCAAGAAAACTTCTAATTCCTTTAATAGAAGATGGTGGTGGCAATTTCTCAATCACCTCCACCTTTGCCTTATCAACTTCAATACCATGATTAGAAATTAAGTGCCCTAAAACAATACCTTCATTCACCATAAAATGACACTTTTCCCAATTTAAAACCAAATTAAACTCTTCACAACGTTGTAACACTCATGATAAATTAAACAGGCAACTATCAAAACCATAACCATATATGAAAAAAATCATCCATAAACACATCCATAATGTCCTCAATAAGGTCAGAAAAAATAGTCATCATGCAACGCTGAAAAGTAGCAGGTGCATTGCAAAGTCCAAATGGCATGCGGCGATAAGCAAAAGTGTCGTATGGGCACATGAACGTTGTCTTCTTCTGGTCTTCAGGATGAATGGAGATATGAAAGAAACCAGAATATCCATCAAGATAACAGAAATAAGAATTACATGCTAAGCATTCTAACATCTGGTTAATAAAAGGAACGGGGAAATGATTTTTTCGGGTGATGGCATTCAACTTTCGATAGTCAATGCACATCCGCCACCCTATTACCGTTCTCGTTGGAATAAGAGTGTTTTTTTTATTCTTCATCACAGTAATCCCCCCTTTCTTCGGCACAATATGTACTGGGCTCACCCACTGGCTATCGGAGATGGGATAGATGACTCCAGCATCTAAGAGTTTAAGAATCTCTTTCTTCACTACCTCCTTCATGTTCGGGTTGAGCCTCCTCTGATATTCAATTGATGGCTTACTCCCTTCTTCTAAAAATAATCCTGTGCATACAAACAGAAGGGTTAATTCCTTTTACATCATCAATGGTGTAGCCAATCACTTTCTTATGTTGCCGAAGCTCAGCTAAAAGCCTAGTAGTTTAAGATATATCTAGATTTGCATTAATAATTATAGAAAAAGTAAAGTTATCTCCGAGAAATTCATACCTGAGGTTACTTGAGAGAGTTTTAAAATCATACCTCTTTCCTTCATCGGGTTTACCTTCTTGCATGCTCAAGTGTTCTTCTTTCAACATTTTGGACTCAAGTAGTGATGTATAATTTAACAATATAGAATATGAACTTACCTCCTCCTCTTCATCACTGTCATCACTTTTGATAAGACACACCTCAAGCGGATCTTTTTCTATCCTATAATTTATGGTCATTGGTGAAGTGTCTTCCAAGACTTCAACACAGCAGCAAGATCCTGCAAAAGAATGCTTCTTTAGATTTTCTGTCAAATCAAAATCTATAGAATCCTCACCTATCTTAAAAATGAGCTTCCCATTTTTCACATCAATATTTGCGCTAGCAATCACCAAAAAGGGTCGACCTAAAATTATGGGGAGTCTAGAGTCCTCCTCCATTTCGAGGACAACAAAATCAACTGGTATAAAAAACTTACCGACCTTGATAGGCACATCCTCGAGAATATCTACCGGATGCCGTACAAAGCAGTCGGCTAGTTGTAGAGAAACAGAAGTGGGCTTAAGATCTCCAATTTCTAGCTTCTTACAAACCGAGTGTGGCATCAAGTTGACACTAGCCCCTAAATCACACAAAGCACGGTCAATAGATATATCACCAATTAAACAAGGAATAGAAAAGTTCTCGGTATCCTTAAGCTTCGGTGGCAATTTATTCTGAATTATTGTGCTGCACTCCTCAGTAAGTGCGACCGTTCCATGCTCCTCTAACTTTCTCTTGTTGGACAATATCTCTTTCAGGAACTTGGCATAAGAAGGTATCTGTGACAAAGCATCAGTGAAAGGTATATTAATATAAAGCTTTTTAAGTAGCTCTAGAAATTTTCTGAACTGTTTGTCAAGTTTAGCCTTTGCCAATCTCTGAGGGTAAGGTACTGGCAGTTTGTAGGGAGGTGGTGGTACATAAACTAGCTCATTTTTTCCTATCTTGCAAAGTTGTTTTCCTATCTTTTCCTTCTACCTCTTCTGTAGACTCAGAATTCTGCACCTCTTGGTCTTGTGTTGCATCTGGTACCCGTGGCTCTTCCAATTGTTTCCCATTGCATGTTGTAGTGGCATTGCAATGCTCATGTGGGTTCACCTCTGGCTTTCCCGGTAGTCTACCTGTAGGCCTACTTGAAAAACTAGCCTGTTAAGCTATCTAAGTTTCCAACATCTTTTCATAGGTCTTCATAGATTCCATCTCATAACTCAGATTCCTGATGGACTCATTAACATGCCTAAATTCTTGCCTGAAATCATCGAATTGATGTATGAAACTATCATTCTGCTTTGTTTGTGTGCCAATAAAAGTCTCCATCATAATTTCCAGGTTAGACTTTTGAGGAGCTTGAGGTTGAGGTTGGTTGTACTATCTTGGTTGAAAACTAGGGGGCTATTGATTATTATTCTGAGGTGCTTGGTTTTGATTATCTTCCAAGAAAGATTGGGGTGATTCCTCCAATCAGGGTTATAAGTGCTTGAGTATGGGTCATTTTGAGGTCTTCTATTATAATTCCCAATTGCATTCACTTGTTCAGAGTCACACTCTCCTTGTGTAGAAACTCCCAACTAACAGTCCTTTGTATAATGTTCTACATTGCCACAAATCTCACATGAAATAGCATTAACAATGGCAGAAGTAAGATTCAAAGAATCTATTTTGTTGGTTAAGGAGTCAACCTTAGCGGCAAGTGACGTAATAGCATCTAAATCATACCTACCTGACGCCTTGGCAGATGGCCCTCTCTCACTTACCCATTGACAATGATTCAAGGCCATCTCCTCAACAGATTAATTGCATCATCCACACTCTTGTTCATGATCGCTCCTCCAACAGCAGCATCAACTATCATACGAGTATTACAAGTCAATGCATTATAGAAAGTATGGACAATTACCCATTTCTTAAGGCCGTGGTGTGGACACATTCTTTGAAGTTATTTAAATCGGTCCCATGCCTCGTACAATGATTCTCCTTCGTTTTGAACAAAGCTCGTGATCTGGTTCCTTAGTTGTGCAGTCTTACTTAGTGGAAAATATTTTGCTAGAAAAGCATTGGAGAGCTCTTCCCAAGTTGTTATGGAACCTGGCGGATGAGAGTGTAGCCATGCATGAGCCCTATCCTTGAGAGAAAAAGGAAAGAGTCTGAGTCTCAAAGCATCGTTAGAAACACCATTTATTTTTAAAGTATCACAGTATTCAAGAAATATAGAAAGGTGCATATTAGTATCCTCAGACAGTAAGCCTCCAAACTGGTTCTACTGAACTATGGAAAGTAAAGATGGTTTGATTTCAAAGTTATTTGCCTCAATATTAGGGCGAGAAATACTGGAGTGAACCCCTTGTAGGTTTGGATTTGCATAATCTTTCAGAGTTCTTTGTTCTTCTCCCATCTTAGACTTAACAATTTCCTTTGCTAATTGTTTTCTACGCAGGCGCAATGTTTGTTTTGGTTCCGGATCTTCCTTAAATAACTTTCTGGAATACCTGGGCATAAACAATCAACAAGTTAAACTGAAGAGGGAAGATAGATAATTAATTTAAAAATAGAATTAAAAAGATAAACAAAAGTCTAGTCTATCAATCTATAGATTGAATCAATATTAGCAAAATTGGTCCCTAGCAATAGCGCTAAAAACTTGATGTCGTCCGCAAGTGTACGATAACGTCGAAGTAATAAAAATATCGATCCCACAGGGACCAATGGCTAAGTACTAACTCTACTTAGAATCGTTAGCTAGACAAATCAGTAAAAGGTTGAATTTAAATTTAGCTAAGTTGCAGAATGAATAAAAACACAACTGGGTTGTAATCAGATTTATGAAAATTCAGGATCTCAGGTTCATCACTCTATGTTTCATGACTTTTTATAATTAAAAGTATCTTAAGAAGAATTTATTATGTTGAAGGGGATTTATCCGCATGTACAGATTGCTCCCTCTCGACAGTACAATCCGGTGTCTATTTGAATTAACCCTCTACTCTCATGGTTATTAACTCAAGATAAACCCAATGGGCTCTTGATAAATCTAGGGATCTCTCAAGCCGATTCGAACTACTCTCGTATTCAAAATCAACTTGTCTAAAAATTGTAGATCCGACGTCGCAATTCACCTCACAGTTTTTCTTGCGACGTCTCAAATCATGTACATCATAGCCAGTAATCAACATGTAATTAAACACAACAATGATTGAATCTAACATAAGTAAATTGTTTCATAAGAAAGAAATCAATGATTAAGTCATGAAAACTTAGAGGGTTACATCCTAAATTCTAAATAAAAGGTTTACGCTGACATATTCAACATGATCATGTTATAGAAATCAATGTTTGTGATTACAAATTGGCAAATAAATACGAACTCGACAAAGGAAGACAAGGATTAAGGCTTCCTGATGAAGATTGATGCCAACAATCCGGGAAATCGAAGCTTTTCCAGTGAAGAAACGTTGTTCACTGCCTATCGCCCTAATTATCGCCTCTTCCTCAAATTCGCCTTGAAAATCTACCAAAAAGTCCTAATAATTGGTCCAAAGTCTCCTTATATAATTCTCCACCCTCAGAATAGGTTTTCCCCAAATTTCGGTGTGAAAAAGAATCAAATCAGGTGAAAATAAGTGAATCGCGAGTTGGGCGAATGAAAATACGGCCGTGAAAATAAATACGGCCATGCCATACACCTGACAGAAATACGACCGTGAAAATAAATACGGCCCTGCCGTATTTCTTTCTATGGATTTTTTTCATCAAAATACAGCCGTATTCTCTGTCACAATATTTCCATATTTCTTTCCGTGGATTTTCTTCATCAAAGTACGGCCGTGATAAATATCACAGGCAGTGCCGTATTTCCTTCTGTTCTCTTCCAAAATTTTGGCCGTGATAATAAATATGGCAGTATCGTATTTTGCAAATGAACTCTGAATTGCACGAAATTTGATGGACAACTTCATCTTGAATTGTAGAATTCATCTGTGCACTTGGATCCTTCAAATTCTATCATAATTTGGTCGTTTTTGCTTGAAACATGCCAAAAGTCAAGAAAGGTGAAGATTCCAAACAAACAAAAGGATTTGAGTCAAAATAATTCAAAATATGATAATAATAGGAAAAATTATGTATGAAAAGTATAGCAAAAATACTATATCAATACGTGACATCAAGACACAAATCAATCTCTGGCGAAGCTCCGCCCTTATCAACACTTGGTGAAGTGAAGTGAAGGTTCTGATACCAAATTAGCTCAAACCTTTAGTGGGATAATCCCACTAAAAGTCTACACATTATGGCATATGGTTGGGCTTACAAGCAAGTGCTTGCAAAAAGGGATGGGCTATGACAAGCTTATAAATTGTGCTAAAGGGCTACGTGCAACATATCTGGGATGCGTTTTGCAAAGCCCCCTGGGAGGCAGTCTCACAGCTTAGTTTTTTGAGGAAATGGACAGGCTATGGTAAGCTTATGATCTAAATATTGCCTGCCGCACTGGGATATGACAATATTTTGATTATAAGCTTGTCATAGTGTGTCTGTTTTCTCAAAAAACTTTGCTTTGAGACCTCTCTCTAGTTCACATAAATTAGCTCAGACTTTGAATCCAAAGACGTCTTACGCACTCATATGTTTCAACCCATGGGCACAAAATTTGAAAAAGGGTTGTCTGACAGCAAAGTTCATGTATTGTGTGAATCTCCGATGTCTTATCCATATTTTGTGAAATAACATTAGAAATTTGAGGAATTCCATGAACTTAGCTATTGATATCGCTTATAATATCGTCCGGCACAATATGGTTGATATAAACTATATAAAAACACAATATCAAACTAGAAAGGGTCGTTTGACAACTCTATAGTTGATATCAGTGATACTATGGTTGATATCAACCATAATATGGTTGATATCTATCCTGTACGCACACAGGTTGGGTTCAATATGGTTGATATCAACCAAAATACCTGTGAGGCAATGTTTATGAATCTCTGATATTTTGCCTTCGATGCATCACTATAAAACCGACCCCGTGCACTCCTCTTTTGTACCCTACACTCGATTAAAGTCCAAGACTAGATAGACAAATCAATCTCCGATGAAGTTAACTATAACAAACACGACCGTCAAAGGGCAGGCAACAATTTTATAGTTGATAGCAGTGATACTATGATTGATATCAACTATTAAAAATAAGATTGTAAAACGTCATCTAACTATATAGTTGATATCAATGATACTATAGTTGATATCAACCATAATATGGTTGATATTAACTATAACAAACACGACCGTCAAAGGGCTGACAACAATTTTATAGGTGATATCAGCGATACTATGATTGATATCAACTATAAAATAGAAAAATTACAGAAATGAATACAAATGTGAATGCACTAAGATCTCGTCTGTGAACTATACATTACCACGTGAGAGTAACATTACAGAAATGAATACATTAATGAATATACGATATTGAATGCTTAAAATCAATCGCTTTCTATCCGCCCGCTAAACAAGTCAAGACTTATGGTAGCCCGAAAATATGGCATATCATTTTGACTAAAATCCATTGGCTTATTACAAATTAGACAATCCATATATTTTATTACAAAAATGCTACAATCAACACCATTATACTGTGCAAGGCAGTTTGAAGCCCATGTTGTTTCGTATTTTGATAAATCCCAGTCTCGAGATAACTTTCTCAATTCTCTAGTCTAGCGCAGTATATGTGAATTCAATAAATCAACCTGCATCAACAAATAATTAGACAATAAAAAATAAGGGTCTAACGGAATACACTGGTTCAATGAAACAACTTACCACATGGTTATGGGCAGATGTGTCTATTCTCCTTGGGGTCCATAAAGAATTATAAAGGGTTATTATTTTCTTATCCTTTTGTATATACATGAGCCATTAATGGTCGTTGTTGCACACTGGGACCATAATTATGTACATAGTCTTCAGAGCATCCTTATTTACATGTTCCACGTACTTATAGGCGGCCCCAAACCTTCTGCTTTCATACAAAGAAAAAAACAAGGAGGAAATGTAAGTAATATCTACATACTCTTCTTTCCTTTGGTTATTTTTACTTCTATCTACGAGAAGGACGACATAAGAATCAATAGCCTGCAAAAGAAAAAAAATACATTAATGAGGATACAAGGTATAAACTATTAAGAATTTATTCCTAGATAACACTTACATCTTGTCCTAGTTGCTCCCCCAAACAATATTTGACATATCTATGATTTCATTATACTGCACGGCTCACCGTTATGGAATTCTGGTAATGGGAGCTCCATATAGCCCCTTATTAGGTTGCATTTGTCATCATTTATTTTATCATATCCACAATAATCAATTATGCTCATAAATTACAAAAAACAAATCATTGTTAATGAAATAGCTAACATACTGAGAATAATGGTTATCCTTATCGAATAATACCTTATCTACATAGGGTTTTTTCGGGGTTTTTTGATCAATTACAATAGCCTCTGTGGGCTGTTCAAGCTTCTTCCTTTTCGGGACTTGGGAATAAGTTGAGGCCAGTGCCCATGGCTTGAATCGTCGCCTCTTTCCTTTCCCCATGGACTCAACTTTTGGGGGTTATGCTCCTTCAGCAGCATCAGCATCATCTTCTCCTTCTTGTGGATTATCGGCTGAAGCTTTCTCATAATTTTCTTTCAGTCTATCATATGAAACTGTAAGATCCTGCAACTTTTTTTCATATTCATCCCTCAGTTCTTAAACTTTCTTTTCATACTCTTCACATTGGGCTTCTGAGGCTACAATGAGTCCTTGCTTCTCATCATTCAGGCCCTTTAGTGTAGACTCAATTCAGAAGATGCAGCTTTCAAGGCTAGTTGTGCATCCTTGTTCTCTTCAACAAGCCTATTTATTTTGCTAACAGAATCAACTAGAGCAGCTTTAAGCTGCTCTATCTCTTGAGACAAATCAATATTAAAGCATTTGCTAAGAACCTCATCTCTCTCCGCAGTTACTATGGCTAAATCACCTTTCAGCCTATCATTTTCTATACATATACGTAGATATTCCAGTCTGTCTACATATGGTGTAACTATATTTGGTCCAACTAGCTGTGTATCTACATATGCTTCAACTAGCTGTCTATCTACAATTGGTCCAACTGGTAGTTTATCTACATTTGGTATATTTTCTTCACAGTATAACAACTTATTGCCTGATGATTCTTGCACATCAGCTTCTACATCAATCTCATAAATAATCTGCACACACGATATTGAACCTTAATTACACTTTTCAATAAAGGCCTTAGTGAGAAGGACACAAGCTATGGTACATACCATTTGTTATTCACATCTTTCAATAAATTAAAAAATGTGTTTCTTCTTCTAAACTTTACATTGGTGATGACATATAAAAATATGATATTTCGTAACTCAATTTCATTCTTATTTTAGAGCATAATGCATGTTTCATCACATTTATTTACTCAAATGCTTCATATCCTTCAGAACCTTCACTTTTCCTCTATTTTAATGAAATGCAGGTATTTGACCTCAAAATCAATGGAATTTGGAGAATCTGAAGGTATGGGATGATTTCTCATGATGAGACAAAGCTACACGCCAAATTTCAGCTCAATCGGAGTCCTCTACAGAGTGCATGGCCATGGGTGTGCATCCATGCACGACCGTGCATCATAAGTCATCAAAATTTACTTAACTGAGCCATACACGAGCATGGCCGTGCATCCATGCATGGTCGTGTATCGTAACGCGTACAGCTTGACAAGCGCTCGGTATTTTGCCCGTAACTTTCTATTCTGGGCTTGGAATTGGACGAAATTTTGGGAGGACCTTCCCAACTAAGACACGGACGTTTTGGGACTGAAATAATTAAATTTGGTAAGCGGTTACAGAGAACGAGTGCGAACGGTGAGACCTTAGGGTTTTGGGGTGATTTTCTGGGCGACAACACTATTCCGGCTTGATTTCTTCGTCGTTACGGCGTGGATCTTCGTGCTGGACCTTCTTCCATCAAGGATCTACCCTTCCCTTTGGTTTGAATCACCTTTTATGAGAGATTTTATGTATTTAACAATGAATCTTGTAGCTTAACTCTATTTTCGGGGTTTGGGCGTAGCCCACTGTAAGAATGCATGATATTAATGTTTGATCTATATATTTCTTTACTTATCTTTGTTCTTATTCATGTTTAGGATGTTTTATCTTGTGTTTATGTACTAGCCATACATATGCATGTCTTAGATGCCAAGGGAAGGACTGAGAGGTAAACCTTGATCATCGGAACCCCTTAGACTGGACTGGTGATTTTGTGTTGCGAGAGCACTCGAAATCACCCGAGGAACCCTAATCCTTCACAGATCCCATTGGATCCGACTTAACCTAGGTAAGCCATGAGAGTAGGAGACTTGGGTTAAGTCGGATACCGGACCGTGTCCTGAGAGGGAGCGCGTCTGTACCCTAGGAAGGATTACCTTGAGAACTAAGATAAAACTCAATTTAAAACATCAAACCTTAATATTTCTGCATGCTTCAGTGTGGTGAAACCTAAAACCCCGAATATCTCTCATAGATCTAAAACCCTGTTTGCTTTGCTCTTTGCTTTGCTTGACTTAAGTTTGTTTTAGTTTAATTACTTGCTCTAGGACATTAGTCATTCTCCCATTAATCATTAACCTAGCTACGAATTGACCGATCAGTTAGTACTTGACCCTAGTCCCTGTGGGTTCGATCTTTTTATTACGCGATAAACCGTGCACTTGAGGTAGCAGCCGTCTAGGCCCCTATCAAGTTTTTGGCGCCATTGCCGGGGACTAGGTTGCCAATATTAACACAATCAAAAGATTGATAGACTAGGTTTAGTTAGATTTCATTTTGTTCTTAATTCTGTTTATTTGCTTTTATTTTTAGTTGTAATTTCTATTTGGTGCGGTGCTACTAATCTTTTCCGTCTAGGTACTTGTTTATGCCCAGGAACACTGCTAGAACAGGAAAACTTGTACCTGATGACCCGGAGATAGAGCGCACTTTCCGTCAAGTCAGAAGAAATTTGAAAAGACTTAAGATTTAAGGCAACTTTTCTGATAGTCAAACGATTGAAGCCACTCGCTCCTTGAAGGATTATGCAGCGCCCACCATTTCTGGCGTGCACTCGAGCATATCGCGACCGGCTATTGAAGCCAACAACTTCGAGATCAAGCCATCACTTGTACAGATGGTGCAGTAGAACCCATTTAGTAGAGCAGCCACTGATGATCCTAACCTTCATTTATCCATTTTCTTAGAATGCTGCGACACTTTGAAAATTAATGGTGCTCATCCTGATGCTATCAAACTGAAACTTTTCCCTTTCTCTCTTAGGGATCGAGCTAGGGCGTGGTTGCAATCTTTACCGCAGGCATCAATCACAACGTGGGAACAGCTGTCACAAGCATTTCTATCAAAGTACTTCCCACCAAGCAAAACCGCCCAGCTCAGGAATCTAATAACCAACTTCGCCCAAAGAGAGGGGGAGTCCCTATATGAAGCATGGGAGAGATTCAAGGAACTTTTGAGAATGTGCCCGCACAACGGTCTGCAGAAGTGGGTGGTCATCACCACCTTTAATAATGGATTGTTATACCAGATGATACGCACCGCAAGTGCACGGTGTTATCGATGTAATACAAAAGATATTGATCCCATAGGGAGCAAGGTGAGTACTAGAAAGTCTAATTCTTTGGAATCCAAGCTAATCGAATTGTGGTTTTTAGAACTTTAAAGACTAAAATTAAGCGAAATCGTAGGCAAGAAATCAAACGCAAACGGTAGGGAAAATATCTGAGAGAGAATATCAGGGCAAAGGTTTCCACCACTCTGACGATTTTTATTGCGCTAATAAATAAAAACCGGTTACAAGGATTTACAAATATGCATAAGGAATCTACCTTATGGTACAAGGTGTCCTCTTTCGAGTGTACACCCCGGTATTTACCTAGAACGTCTCCTACTTTCGCGGTGGACCGCTCTAGACAAACCCAATGGGTTCCGTGGTAGATTATGAACCTCGAGTGAAGAACAAGCACTTTCGTGTCGAGCCTTCGCAAGATTCACAATGAGGTTCGGTCGTTACGGTCCTACTCTCGTTATGAACCGTAACAACTATGACATGATAATACTTGGCCAGAGTATAAATCAAGAAATAAACACACCAAGTGAATATGCTTAAAATATGATCCGAATAACAGAGTTAATACATGAATTGCAAACGGAAATCGTCATAGGGCTTCAATCGAGCCCTAAAAACAAGTTTACGCTACAACCATCGTCAAAGCGTTCAAAATCCTCTCTTTAAACATAAGAAAATCATAGAAAAAGGTTTCTATGAGGGAGGAGAAGAAAAACCGAACGAAAGAACCCATGATTGCAAGGTTCTAATGATCGAATCTTCAGAAATCCGCTCGAAGTCGCCGAATCACCGTGTTCTTCCGCCCTAGCCACGTCGTCGCCCGATTTCTTGATGATTAGGTCACTGAAATTAGGGCTTTTATATTCTATCTATTCGTCTTCGAGTCAGCTCTCCGAAAAGTCCTCGCTTGCTGAATTTGGAGTTGAATCGGACCGGGAATCCGCGAAAGACCGAGTGGGGGTCGTGCTGTTCTGACGCCTTCACGGGTGAACCCCACGGGGTTCACCAGGTGTGAAGTGCTCGGAGTTCTTTTGTTGCGAAATAATCACAGGTGAACCCCGTGGGGTTCACCTACTGGTGAAAGCCTCGACGTATTTCTATGCAGATATCTCCCCATGGGGTTCACCTACCAGTGAAGTGTGCGGCAGCTTTCAGAAACTTTGACATCATCGGTGAACCCCGTCGGGTTCACCAGGTAGTGATGTGCGCGCTGAAATCCTTCCTTTGGCAAGATCACGGGTGAACCCCATGGGGTTCACCTGGCAGTGAAGTCCAAAAAAGGCTCCGATTGAGCCCAAATTTTATGGGCAGCTTCGTCTTCTCATAAGGAATCACCCCATGTTTTTATATTCTTCAAAAAGTCTTCAAAATTGGGTGATTTTACCTGAAATTTAACAAGACAGACGAAAAGTAAAGATTCTGAAGTTTTTAACTAAATAAGCCTTAAAGGAGTGTAAAAAACATTAAAATAGGCCTAAATTCATCATGGAAAGATAATAAAAATCACTACTAAAATGCAAGGTATCACAAGACTAGACTTTCTGTAGACGCTGCAGCTGGTGGGGTGTTATTGAACAAAAATTATGATGAAGCGATGGAGCTGATAGAAGACATGGCTCTCAACCATTACCAATGGTCGGGAGAGAGAAACCAACCGGTTCGAGGTCCAGGGAAGTTTGATATGCACATAGTTAATTCCCTAGTAGCTAAAGTAGATTCACTTACTTCAAAAATTGATTCCATGAATGTTTCTACTTCTAACTCTGTGACTTGTGAAGTTTGTGGAGTGACAGGACATTCAGCTGATGATTGTCAAATCTTGAGTGCTCCCTCTGAACAAGTCAATGCTATTGGGAACTTCAGGAACCAGAACGACCCATACTCGAACACCTATAATCCGGGATGGAGAAATCATCCGAATTTTTCCTACAGTTTAAATCAAGGGCAAGTTCCTCCTGCTAATTTTCCTAATCAGAATTTCTCTTCTAATTTCAGGCCTCCTGGGATACAGCATCCATCAGCCAACCAGAGACAACAAGATCCTCCACAGAAGTCCAGACTGGAACTAATGCTAGAGAACCTCATGGCGAGTCAGACAAAGCACAACGAGACCATGAATACCATGAGTGAACAAATTCGCCAGCTAAGCATGAAAGTAGACTCTGTCACAACCCACCAGAAAATGATGGAGAATCGAATCACAGAGCTGGATCAACGAACCAGCGCACTATCTAGACATCCAGGAATGCTTCTAGCTCAGCCTGAAGCGAATCCAAGAGATCAGTGCAATGCTGTCATGACAAGTGGCGTTAAGCAATTAGAGGAATCTGAAGCTGAACACGTGGGAGATGAAGAGGAAGAACCTACAAGCCAGGAAGAGGAATCTAGACATGAGACCCTCAACACCCCTCACGCTAAAAGGGTAATGGCGGCTGCTGAGAATCCTAAAGATGCCATATACAAGTAGCTGCCTCTCAAAGTTGAGGACCCTGGTAGTTTTGATATACCATGCAAGATTGGGAACACTGCATTCGATAGAGCACTTTTGGATCTAGGCTATGGAGTCAGCATCATGTCGGTAATTACTTTTGAGAAGCTAAACTTGGGAACACTTATTTCAACATCTCAAGTTCTGCAGTTTGGAAATGGCTCTAGACTTCAACCACTTGGGATCGCTAAGAATGTGCCACTGCAGTTTAAAGGAATATTTATCCCGGTAGATTTTGTGATCCTAGACATAGCTGAGAACCCACTCTTCCCTCTTATATTGGGCAGGCCATTCCTTACTGCGATCAGAGCTATAATCGATGTCCCATACAGAACGATGACCTTTCGCGTTGAAGGAAATAGTATGTCGTTTGATTTTCCTGCTACTGATAACCAATTCTATTTTTCAGGTTGCAGGGAGAACGGAGAGGTGGTGAAGGAGAGTATTGCACAGTCGAGGAGCAAGATGGAGCTCTTCCCACAAGCCTTTCCCGAACACTTTGGAGATAGACCCAACGACTCGATCGGCCTAGAATGAGACAAGATGGTGGGAATGATGACGCATACTGAAGATGCCACAGGGGCCGATTTACAAAAGAAGACCTTGGAATTGTTTGAGAATGAAACTTTAGTTGACTTTGGGACGGCTTGTGTCTTTTGTCACTTAGTTTTTCCATGTTCTGTCAAGACAGTTAGAGAGAAACTTTTGTACTTCATGATCATTTTAATAGGTACAATTCACGGGCGACAACGAAGGCAGAGGCTTCATGCCACCTACTTAGCCTCTCCACCTCCAGACCCACCATGAGCACCATTACGGTCAAGCTAGTGACCTTAAAGAAGCGCTTGTTGGGAGGCAACCCAACCTCTTTTGCATTTTTATACTTTCTTATTTATTTTCTTCATTTAGACATTATTATTTTTCAATTTTCTTTTCATACTCATGCTCTATAAGCTATACCATAATGATAGAAATTTTTCTGTATTTTTCAGGAATTACCGAGCCATGCACGGTCGCACCCGTGCATCCATGCACGGCCATGCACGGCTCGGTTATCTCTTCCTAGCGCGAGGCCGAGAGATGCATGGGCAGGGGCGTGAAGAGATGCACGGCCATGAATGCTTTTCTAGATTTTCACCGAGACATGCACGGGCGTATCTGTGCGCCGATGCACACCCATGCATCATAAGTTGACTCAGTTGGCTCGATCTGACCGAGAGTTACACGGGCAGGCCCATGTATCCATACACGGCTGTGTACACTAAATGATAAAAGGAGCAGGATACACAGGCTTGTGCACAGCCGTGCACGAAACCCTAGCCATCGTCGCCGCCCTCCAGATCCGCGACCTCCGGAGCCCGATCGATCACCGGCGACCCTCCATCGTCTTCCCCATCTCTCGGCCACTGTTTCCCCCAACCTTCCGGCAACGATCCGTGCCACACGATGCCGTTCACGGCTGCCCTAGTTTCAATCGCCGCCTGCTGTTCCGCCACTGCAAAGCTTCCTCATCATCGCCGGCCATTTTCCTTTCACCTTCCTAAGCCTCCAGGATGTCCAGACGCAAGCAACCCGTCTCCAAACACCAAGCATCAACCTCTTCTAGCGCCGCCGCCACCTTACAACCGCCGGTAGCTACGCCACCGACACCTTATGGGATCATCTGCTGTGATCCTGAGCAGCTCACCAGGCTTACTGCCCTCGCACGCCGCCCAGTGATCACCACCAGGTTCCTTGATCATGGTACACTCAACACTTTGGGCTTCTACGAAGATGTACAATGGCTCTTTCAACGTATAGGGTGGGATCAATTCTTTACCATCTGCTACCCCACCTACATCCCCATTGTACTGGAGTTCTTATCATCCATGGAGCTCCATGCTAGCATTCACACTGACGAAGATGACAGGAGCCTATCTTTCTGACTCAACAACAATGAGTTCGTGCTTACACTGACAGAGTTGAATTCTATTTATGGCT
This sequence comes from Costus lasius, assembly GCA_027563935.2. NCBI lineage: Eukaryota > Viridiplantae > Streptophyta > Magnoliopsida > Zingiberales > Costaceae > Costus > Costus lasius. The sequence goes on along the minus strand of CM050449.1, from coordinate 30,796,604 downwards.
TTCCTACTGATGGGACGCGCCACACACCTCCTGAGTTCAAACCGAGTGACTTCTGGGCCGACTTGACTGGCTTCCGACCCTTTGACACCAGGATAGCTAGACCCACCTGCCTGAGGAACCCCGTGGTGAAATATGTGCACCGTGTCCTAACACATACTATTTTCGGTCGAGGGGTGTCTAACGGTCTTGTCCGAGCTTATGAGCTTCAGTTTCTTTGGGCTATGCTGCATGGGGTCTGCCTCAACACTGCTTTTCACTTTGCCTGACAACTCCAGAAGGTATCAAGGGCATCGAAAGGTGCAATAGCTCTCGGGGGACTTCTTACCCCACTTGCTTATGCAGTAGGGATTCATCCCTACCAGATGGAGCAGGCGCGGGGCAACTGCCGACTTGACCTTGATTCTTGCATCTCGATGTGGATGATAGTGAATGAAGGTGAACTTTACAGCTTGATCTTCCCCGGAAGCGATGTGAAGTTGCCACTGCCAAACCCTGCACGCACCACAGTTCGTGAGCGGCGGAACTGGAGAGTAGAAGCAGTTGAGGATGAGGACATACCTCTTGCAACTGAACCACCACAACCTTCTCAGCAGCGCCCTTCTACCCAGCTCGACTGCATTGAGACTATGATCTGCTTCATCCGCGACGCCCAGCAAGAGACTCACCTGTCCGTCGACGAAGGAATAGACCGGATCTGCCAACTTGAGACAGAAGTGGAGCGCCAAGGGTGAACACAGTCCTCCATTTTAGAATCTGTCCACGAGCTTCAGGCGAGACTGCGTCGACGCTGGGGATGAGCATTATTGGTTTCACCCATCACTTGGTCAGCTTTCTATTTTTTTCAGTAGTTTATTTTAGTTGTGCATTCTTTTCTTTTTTTGCATATGCTTTCTTTTTCTTGCATGCTTAGTTAATTAGTTGTGTCAACATTTTTAGTGTCTTGCCCAACCCCACTCTTTTCATTCATGATATTTGCTTTATCCTATGGTGTTGCATTGTTCTATGACTACTTGGTTACTTGGGATGGGAATCTTGACTTTTATCTACCTATGGTCTATACTGGTTATAGTTAGCACATATGACCCTTTGGTTGAATATAGTTGAATGATGTAATTAACCCAATTTATTATTCGTATGATCTTGAGGAATATGCTTGTTATTTTACCTTATCCTTGATATGCATCTCATGTGTGATGAGTTATTGTATCTTACTTCAAATTTTTTACTTCATTTGTGCACCTTGTCATGAGGGTTAGAAATAATAATAGTGGTACCGAAGTGTTCTTGTTCATTGCACTTTGTACTTCCACTTGGCACTATTCATAGCATCCAAATAAAAGGGGGGGGGGGGGTTTAGTGGTACCTAAGTTCCTTGTTCATCACAGTCAGCACTACCCCATGATTTTCAATAATGACAGTGGTACCGAAGTGGCACCAAAGCAAAGCTTGGCACTTGGCACTGTTCTTTATTCAAAAAAAAAAAAGGCACCACATAGGGACTATGTGGTACTGATGCTATTCCCCCATGACTTTAGTTCACAATGTTATACTTTTTGAATGTTGGATCAATTATTTCATTACTGTGAGATACACTATAGAGGTTTTTGGTTTATAACTTTGCATGTTCTATAGATTGTATTCATGATAATTGGTTTAATTTGCTTTCGATACTGCATTATAACCTGAAGAATTATTGTGCTTAACCTATAACCATGCTAGACCTACTTAACCTACATGAGATTCCCTATTTCATGTCATCATTGTATTCTAGACAATTCAATTGCTTGAGGACAAGCAAAACTTTAAGTCCAATGTATTTGATGACATGTAAAAATATGATACTTCGTAACTCAATTTCATTCTTATTTTAGAGCATAATGCATGTTTCATCTCATTTATTTACTCAAATGCTTCATATCCTTTAGAACCTTCACTTTTCCTCTGTTTTAATGAAATGCAGGTATTTGACCTCAAAATCAATGAAATTTGGAGAATCTGAAGGTATGAGACGATTTCCCATGATGAGATGGAGCTACACGCCAAATTTCAGCTCAATCGGAGTCCTCTACAGAGTGCACGGCCATGGGTGTGCATCCATGCACGGCCATGCATCATGTCATCAGAATTTACTTAACCGAGCCATACACGGGCATGGCCATGCATCCATGCATGGCGTGTATCGTAACGCGTACAGCTTGACAGGCGCTCGGTATTTTGCCCGTAACTTTCTATTCTGGGCTCAGAATTGGACAAAATTTTGGGAGGACCTTCCCAACTAAGACACAGACGTTTTGGGAGCAAAATAATTAGATTTGGTCAAGCAGTTGTAGAGAACAAGTGCGAACGGTGAGACCTTAGGGTTTTGGGGTGATTTTCTGGGCGACAACACTGTTTCGGCTTGATTTCTTCGTCGTTACGGTGTTGATCTTCATGTTGGACCTTCTTCCATCAAGGATCTACCCTTCCCTTTGGTTTGAATCAACTTTTATGAGAGATTTTATGTATTTAACGATGAATCTTGTAGCTTAACTCTATTTTCAGGGTTTGGGCGTAGCCCACTGTAAGAATGCTTGATATTAATGTTTGATCTATATATTTCTTTACTTATCTTTGTTCTTATTCATATTTAGGATGTTTTATCTTATGTTTATCTACTGGCCATACGTATGCATGTCTTAGATGCCAAGGGAAGGACTGAGAGGTAAACCTTGATCATCGGAACCCCTTAGACTGGACTGGTGATTTTGTGTTGCGAGAGCACTCGAAATCACCCGAGGAACCCTAATCCTTCACAGATCCCATTGGATCCGACTTAACCTAGGTAAGCCACGAGAGTAGGAGACTTGGGTTAAGTCGGATACCAGACCGTGTCCTGAGAGGGAGCGCGTCTGTACCCTAGGAAGGATTACCTTGAGAACTAAGATAAAACTCAATTTAAAACATCAAACCTTAATATTTATGCATGCTTCAGTGTGGTAAAACCTAAAACCCCGAATATCTCTCATAGATCTAAAACCCTGTTTGCTTTGCTTGACTTAAGTCTGTTTTAGTTTAATTACTTGCTCTAGGACATTAGCCATTCTCCCATTAATCATTAACCTAGCTACGAATTGACCGATCAGTTAGTACATGACCCTAGTCCCTATGGGTTTGATCTTTTTATTATGCGATAGACCGTCCACTTGCGATAGCAGCCGTCTAGGCCCCTATCAATTGGCCCACCGAAATAGGTGAGGATGAGCACCTTCAACCTTCATATTGGTAAATAATTGGCAGTGCTCATATAGCTACACCTTCAAATAAACAAGTTATTAACTAGATAGATATTATGACTTTCATTACACATAGTAGGATCAAAGAGATACTTACATTAAGCAGGATGCCACAACCTGAAAATTTTACAGACTTTTTCTTCTCCAGGCTTCTTGACAAATCTTCTATAAGGTGTCTATGTACAACCTCAGTCCAATTGTATGTGTGGAGCTTTGTCAAGTCTTTCACATAATTAACAAATAAAGAATTCAGGGTGTAGGTAACACCATAGAATAACAATGTGCAAAATATATACAAAATACTATGTTTCAGCATCTTCTCTTCATCCAAAATTTCATCGTTCTCCCCTCTCAAGCCCTTAAGCTTCAATTCAAGTGCTCTCCTTGTTATTAATAAGCCCTTGAATTTCTCCTTATAGAATGTTGTACCGAGCATATCAGCATCAAATTTAACAAGCTCTCCAGAATTGGATAGCCCTAGGATGACTGCCACATCCTTAGTGAATTCCAGGAATAATCTATTAATGAGGAATTTTTTTCCTTTGTTCATCCTAATTATTTCTCAAATACTCGATGCCTAACATATCCAAAGCTATCAAGCATTATAAACCATATCATACTTACCTGACGACCTTTTACAATAGATATAGGGTTTTTACAATTGATATCAACCATATTATGGTTAATATCAACCATAATAAAACATATTGTGATGGCCACGTGGTCCAAGGACCACGTTGTAAAAATGCAAACTTTGGAGGACTAAATTGCCAAAGTGAAAATAAAATTTAATCTAAACTTAATCTTCTTCCTTCTCTCTCCCCGTTGCCGCTGATTTCGCCGCCTCTTCCATTTTCAGCCGAAATCCACCGCCTCACTTAAATTTCTTCTAATTTCACTATTTCCAATCGAATTTCATCGCCGTTTGCTGCCAATTTCGCTGCTTTCCTCGCCTTTCGCTTGAGTTCACCCCATTGCTCTACCGTTCAAGCTCCCAACCCTCTTGCTTTCTTCAGCAGATGAGGATTGATATTTCTAGCAGCGTTTTGATAGTGTTTTTATGGTGTACTCGCGTGTGTTCGAGCGCTGACAAAGCCTTCATCCTTGGTGGTGGAGTTGGGGCTTCGTTGTGCACTGCCGTTCGCCGTCGAGTCACCATTCGCTGTTGGTTAGCATGGGTTCACCTCCAGCAACAAGTGGTAGCGTGCTCGCGTGTGTTTGGGCACCGACGATGCCTTCTTCCTTATTGGAAGTTGTTGCGCCATCGTTGGCCGCCGTTCGCCGCTGTTTGTAGCCACTGACCTTTCCTTGTTGTTGGTTCGGGTGAAGATCATACCTTTGCTAACCCTAGTGTATGTTTGGTGTATAATTATTTAGTGTGTACACTGGCTGATGTTAGTAGTGTACATATGGATATTTTGATCATATCAGTTGGTTTCATTTTATCGTATGATTGTGGATATACAGGTTTATATGATCGTGTCAATTTTGATCAGTTTATAGAGGAGGTGCTGTCCTGTGAGTTCGTATTGTCGTGCTTCACGAGTATTGTGCTAACCTTGTCTTGGTTAGTGCTCATTTGGGGCGTGACAAATTTATTGGTATCAGAGCTTAAGTGTTTAGGATCCTAGGATGTTTAGGAGACCTTTAGGATGCACTTAAGGTTATGATTGTTTGTGTTTTGATTAAAGGTTGTTTTGTGTTACAGGATGCCTCCAAAGTTTCGTGGTGGTTCTTCAATAGAAGGTTCTCAGGGGAGTCAAGCTGAGCGCCGTAGGCGAATTCATAGTCTCGAGGATATTATGGCACGCTTGCCAGAGAGGCGACCTGTGAGGTCGATGGATGCTCCAGTTGAGGCAGCTGTGTCTGAGCCGCGAGTCGAGATACCACAGGCTGGGCCTTCTAGGGATGTGAGGGGCATCCCTGCTGTTGTTGTCGCTGCTGAGGCTGAGAGTACTGCCCAGGTGGTGCAGCCAGTGCTAGAGGCAGTGGAGATAGGCCAACCTGCGGGGACTACGAGTTTGCTGACCCAGTTTTCTACCTTAGGTAGAGGTAGGTTCAGCATGTTTAGAGGTCTGATAGATCCTTGGGCTGCCCGGGACTGGATTGAGAGTGTATCAGAAACACTAGATGCCATGGATTGCCCTGAGACACACAAGGTAAAGTTAGTAGCTTTCTTTTTAGCAGGTCAAGCTAAAATATGGTGGAATACAGAAAGACTTACCTTGGGAGCAAATGCCACATCTTGGACTGCTTTTCGGACAACATTCTATGCTAAGTATTTTTTGATGTCATTCCGGGATATCCAGAGGCAAGTATTCCTGGAGTTGAGACAGTCTGGTCAGTCGGTGGCAGAGTATGTGGATGAATTTGAGCGTCTATCAGAGATGTTTCCTGAGATGGTGACCCCGGTGAGACAAAAGGTTAGCCATTTGATTCGAGGATTCGACAGACCTATCCATAATCAGATGTTCTTTTCACCTAGAGAGGATTATTTAGCTGTGGTAGAGGCAGCACTAGCGATTGAAACAAGCCAAGCAGAGGATGCCCAGGAGTTACCCAAGGGCAAGGCACCTATGCAACCTCCTCCAAAGAGATTTAGACCACCTGTCAGTCAGAGGCAGACTCCCCAGAGGGGTGGTTATGTAACAGATGTAGGAGGTAGGTGTAACATCCCCTCAGAATAAACCCAATCACAGACATAAACCGCGGAAGAATAGGGAACGTCACACACAAAAGGACAAGACAGATGCTAGGGAATGATAGCTTACGGAAAACGATTCGGAAAATTTCGGCAGCATGTCCCCAGGAAAACTAAGGAAATTCCTGTACATGTTCCATAATATAGCAATATGGGTCGACATGCCGACCTCAAACTAAAACACGCCATTTCGAAACAAAGTTCTCAAAACATTACCACATCATCAAGTTAATAAACCACGGTAATCAAATAATGCTGGACAAAACATATTTCACCGAAAACAGGCTTAAGCCCTCGGTTTAACCGTTGTATCAAAATAAAACAAGTGCCAACCCGGCATCAATATCATAGTAATCGAGAAAGAAACAGCCACATCCGGCTAACATGTCCATGAACCAAAAAAAAATCATAAAAACTTTGGCCACATCCGGCCCTCAAAATAGCACAGGCTCGCAGGCCCCAACATATCAAATCAGAAAACTGAACACCCGCTCAGGCTGTAGGCTCCTGCCCTGCATCTAGAAATATCGTGGAATGAGCTACACGGCTCAGTGAGTAGATAGTCTCGTTCGACCATCCACTAATATACAATCAAAAATAGATGCAGATATCTTTTCAAAACTTTTAACGGAATATGTCAAAATATGATACATAATAAAACCGATAACCATAAACCACAAACATGAGCAGAAAACAATACACCCACAACCTTGGGCAACAAGACCACAACACAGCCTAGCCGGCTAACAGACTAAGAATCACACCATTATTGTCCAGTGATTTCAGAATTGACCCCGAGGGTCCAACCCGGCCTTCGTCAAGGCACTGAGAGTAACCTGCAACACACAATGGTGATGCGTAGATTCAAGAGGTGGCCCCAGCCAGGTCACGATGTGGCACTTTGCTCTACGACACTCAACCACACCCCCTTACCGGGAACACAAACAGAACAGAACGGAAGGTGAATGAATTCAAGAGGTGGCCCCCGTCTGACCAAGACGTGGCACTTTGTTTCAAACACCCAACTCTCAAAAGGTTTATCACTTGGACAAAATACCCTTAACACAAACCAGAAACCTGAACCCTTAACCTGGTCACTAGACTCTAGAACAGTCCCTCCATTACCGGAAACAAACAGAATAAGATGGGTGGATTCTCCAACCCCAAATCAGAATGACTGTTCACTGAGTGCTCTAGTTAACCCTTAGGTTCAGTCCACCCAAGTCTAGGACCCTTATCAAGCGCATACAACACGAACACTGTCTCGAACATCACATCAATCAAGTTCAGGAAAGGTCCTTAAATTTCATGCAAACATGGTTTAACCTTTTCTAAGTTATCATCCAAGGTTATCAATCAATATTTAAAAATACATGCTAATTCTAAAAATTCACCAAATTTCATCCACAGATAACATAAATACAGAATATTACAAATTCATAGTTTTCTCCTAGTTCTTATAACAAAAGACAGAAATGCCCCTAGTTCAAAGTTTAAGTCATGCAGGAAAACTCATCCAAAAATTTCGTAAAAATAGTCATTCCATCCCTCATGATCCTTAGATTCGTAATTTCAAGTTTCCCCCAATTTTAACTAGCAAATTTACCGCATTACCCCTAGGTCAATTTCAGTCAACAGAAACTTTTATTTCCAAAAATTCCCAAAAAATTAATGTAGAGTCCTCATATACCTAATTTCATGAAAATCAGGTTTGCCCTAATTTTTACCCACACATTTGGGCGTAATTTCATGAAGAGGGGCGAAATTCTCAATCTAGCCCTAATCTTCATACCATTGAAAAATCTATGCCACATACATGTTTATTCAAGGTCTAATTGATGATTAGAAGCCTTAGAGAAGAAAAGCCCTAATCTTCATGCAAGCTAGGGTTTCAAAAATTTGGGACAAACAAGGAGAACATGTACAATTGAAATCAAGAGATCATGCCATACTCCTATGCATTAATCTTCTCTAAAACAAGCAATGCATCCAATATTCGTGAACTAGGTGAAGGAGAAGATCCACTCACCTTGATTTCGGTTCTTCCCAAGCCACACACCCTCACGCCTCCCCTCACTTTGCTCACGCCGCCGGAAGCACACAAGACTCGCCGGAAACCACCTCCACCACCAAACGCCGCCGGCCACAAGAAGAGGAGGAAGAAGGAGAGAGCAAGCCGCCACCTTCACCAAGAACCGTGAGCAACGAGCAAAGAGGAAAAACGACATGGATCCCTCACGATTTTGTTTACCCACTAAGTTTTCAAGATCCAAACCCAATAACTTAACCTTAAGTGGAAGATCCAATAACCCTTTAGTATAAGTTATTCCCCACTTCACCCTTATCAAGGGTTCTTACCCTTTTCTAAAAGATAGACACCACTAGCCTAGTGGCGTGCAGCACACAACCTACGCCTTAAGTCGTAGGTTTGAATCCTCTCCGCGACACATATTTTTACATAGCAGGAAAATACACAAATCGATACATTATCTCATTGAAAAACTTCCACAAAAAAAAAATGCTAAATAACCAAAACGTTATTTTTCTTACCTACTAATAAATTTCCGGATCTTACATTCCTCCCCCCTTAAAAAGCTTTAGCCCTCTAAAGCTCACCATCCAAATCATCAAACAGCTGAGGGAACTCTCTTCGCATATCTGACTCTGTCTCCCAAGTAGCTTCTTCGACTGACTGGTTTCCCCAGATAACTTTTACAAGCGGTATTGTCTTGTTCCTTAGGACTTTGTCTTTCCTATCCACAATCCTCAGTGGTCTTTCTATAAAAGTCAGATCACTCTGGATCTGCAGGGGAGCAGAATCAAGCACATGAGATGGATCTGCACAGTATTTTCTCAGAACTGACACATGAAATACGTTATGAAGATGCTCCAGAGATGGTGGCAGAGCTAGTCTGTAAGCTACAGGACCAACCCTCTCTACAATATCGTAAGGTCCAACAAACCTCGGGCTCAGCTTCCCCTTCTTGCCAAACCGCATGACACCCTTGGTTGGTGAAACCTTCAGAAACACATGATCCCCCACCATAAACTCTAAGGGACGACGACGATCATCTGCATAACTCTTTTGCCTGTCCCGGGCAACCTTCAATTTTTCCTGGATAACTCTGACTCTATCTGTAGCCTCCTGTACAGCCTCTGATCTCAGAATCATCCGGTCCCCCGATTCCTCCCAACTCAGAGGAGACCTGCACTTCCTGCCATACAGAGCCTCGTACGGAGCCATCTGAATACTGGAGTGAAAGCTGTTATTGTAGGTGAACTCTATCAGGGATAAATCACTGTCCCACTCAGAGCTCCAATCTACAACATAAGCCCTCAGCAAGTCCTCCAAAGTCTGTATAGTACGCTCTGACTGACCATCTGACTGCGGATGGTAGGCGGTACTAAAACTCAACTTAGTGCCAAGACCCTCATGCAAGCTCTTCCAGAATCTGGAAAGGAATCTGGAATCGCGATCTGATACAATATCCACAGGCACTCCGTGTAATCTGACTATCTCATCGATGTACAGCTTAGCCAACCGATCAAGTGGATAAGTCATCCGAATAGGCAAAAAGTGTGCAGCCTTCGTGAGCCTGTCTACAATGACCCAAACCGCATCATGCCCTCTCCTGGTCCGAGGCAACCCACAAACAAAATCCATACTAATGCACTCCCACTTCCACTGCGGAATAGGGAGCTGCTGCAATAATCCCCCAGGCCTCTGGTGTTCGGCCTTCACAGTCTGACAGGTCAAACACCGAGATACGAACACCGCGACCTCCTTCTTCATGCCCGGCCACCAGAAATTTTTCTTCAAATCCTGATACATTTTTGTGACTCCGGGATGCAAGGAATACTTGGAGTTATGACCCTCCTCCAAGATCTCTCTCCTCAGACTAGGTTCCTCAGGGACACACACCCTTCCACGGAACCGCAGAATACTATCACCAGATAAGCTGAAATCCTCCATTGGCCCGGCAGCCAACCTCTCTCTGATTTGAACTAGACTCGGATCTACAAGCTGCTGATCCCTGATCCTCTGTAGTAAAGCAGACTGAACCCGGAGAAAAGCCACATATCCAGACTGAACTCTGGGAGACACCTCAACCCTGAGCTCTCGGAACTCCTGCAGTAACTGCCACTCACTGACCCTCAGTGCTGCTACAGAAGTAACTGGGTGTCTACTCAATGCATCAGCTACCACATTGGCTTTCCCGGCCTGATACTGAATAGAGAAGTCATAATCCTTTATCAGCTCCATCCACCTTCTCTGCCTCATATTCAACTCCTTCTGAGTGAAAATGTACTTGAGACTCTGATGATCAGTAAATAAGTCAAACTCCTGTCCCAATAGATAGTGGCGCCATATCTTCAGTGCAAAAACCACTGCCGCCAACTCCAAATCGTGTGTGGGAAAGTTTAACTCATACTCCTTCAGTTGCCGTGAAGCATAAGCTACTACGGCCCCTTTCTGCATCAGGACGCAGCCCAGTCCTTTGCCTGAGGCATCAGTATAAACAGTAAACCTCTCCCCATCAGTAGGAATGATAAGGATGGGTGTACTGGTCAATCTCTTTTTTAACTCCTGGAAGCTTTCCTCACATTTCTCGTCCCAAACAAACTTAGCCTCTTTCCTGGTCAGCTTGGTTAAGGGACCTGCCAGCTTGGAGAACCCTTCCACAAACCTCCTGTAATATCCTGCTAATCCCAGAAAGCTCCGGATCTCTGTGGCACTAGTTGGTCTTTCCCAGTTCAGGATAGCCTGTACCTTCACTGGATCCACAGACACGCCCTGACCAGATATTACATGCCCCAGAAAGCTGATCTGATCCAACCAAAACTCGCAGTTGCTGGCCTTAGCATACAACTGGTGCTTCCTCAGAATTGCTAGTACCCTGCGTAAGTCCCTAGCGTGATCCTGATAGGTACGGGAGTAAACCAGTATATCATCTATAAACACCACCACACAAGTGTCTAACAGCTCGTGAAACACCCTGTTCATCAGATCCATAAACACAGCAGGTGCATTGGTCAGTCCAAAAGGCATAACTACAAACTCGTAGTGTCCATACCTGGTCCTGAAAGCAGTCTTCAGGATATCCTCATCCCTGACCCTGAGCTGATGGTATCCTGACCTCAGATCGATCTTGGAGAACACCGTGGCACCCTGCAACTGATCGAACAGATCATCTATCCTCGGAAGAGGATACTTATTCTTTACCGTCACCTGATTCAACTGGCGGTAATCTATGCACATCCTCAGTGTTCCGTCCTTCTTCTTTACAAACAAGACTGGCGCTCCCCAGGGTGAAGCACTCGGTCTGATATACCCCTTTTCAAGCAGTTCCTCTAACTGCTTCTTCAACTCAGCTAACTCTGAGGTGGCCATACGATAAGGAGCCTTTGATATTGGAGCTGTACCAGGCACCAGCTCAATACCAAACTCCACATCCCTGTGGGGAGGCAAACCTGAAAACTCATCCGAGAATACATCAGGAAACTCACAGACTACCTCCATCTGAGCTAAGTCTGGATCTGAGTCTTCTTGCACCTTAACATGTGCAAGGTATCCTTTGCACCCACTAGCTAGCAACCTGCTGGCATGCACAAATGATATCAAAAGTGGCCCTTGATCAGACACCAGGCCCCTTACTAGCAGATGACTCCCATCATGCAGATGCAGAGTAACAATCTTCTCAAAGCAATCCACTGTAGCGTGGTGAGAAGATAGCCAATCCATGCCTAGGATCAAATCATAATCCTGCATGCCTAGCAGTATCAAATCAACTATAAACTGGTACTGCTCTACGTGAATAACACAGTCAGGGTAGACTATGTCAGTGGATAAACTATTCCCCAGGGGTGTACATACTGAAACTGTGTAATCTAGTACTCTAGGTGAGACAGGCAGTCTAGAAGCAAAGTTAGCAGACACAAAGGACAAATTGGACCCCAGATCAAACAAAATACGAGCTAACTGATCAAAAACATGTAAAGTACCTTCCACGACGGATCGGGAAGCTCGAGTGTCCTTCTCTGCTATAGCATAGACTCTGGTCTGGACAGCTGGTCTCTCGGTACCCCGGATCTGTGGCCCATGTGCCGTGCAATCTTTGATCCTGTGCCCCACTTTGCCGCACTTGAAGCACGCTCCGGACTTCTTATGGCAGTCCGCCTTCAGGTGATCCTTGGCCCCACAATGGTAGCAGACTCTGTCCTCTACCCGGCCATCAGTACCCTGCTGCTGCGGCTGAGATGTCTGCTGCGGTCTCTGAGTTCCTTTCCCCTGGTAAGGTCTGTATCGGCCTCTCTTCTGGTCCTTCCCTTTAAGGTATTTCCTACTGCCTCCACCAGTCTGCTGGGAAACCGGTGCCTCAGCTATAGGGGCTACAGCTAGGGCCGTCTCGGCCTGCTCCTCCAGGATGTACTTCTCCGTGGTGCGGGCACGATCCAACATCTCAGCATAAGTCTCCAAGTGCTGCAATCCTACCTTCTGTCTGATATCCCTTCTGAGACCCCTGAGAAATTTCTTAGCTCGTCTATCCTCAGTATTTATCAAGTGTGGAGCATACTTCCCAAGCTTTGAGAACATCAAGTCATATTGATCCACCGTCATGTCCCCTTGTTCCAAGTGGATAAACTCCACCTCCCTATCCTCAACCAGGCTGGTGGGAAAGAATTTCTCATTGAACCGGGACAAGAAGTATTGCCACGTCACCGGTTCAGATTTGTCCACCGCGAGTCTCAGCTCACTTTTCCACCACACATCTGCATCACCACGCATCATATAAGAGGCCAAACATAATCTGTCCTCATCTGAACATCGCATCACTTGGAAGATCTTCTCCAAGCCCAAAAGCCAGTCCTCTGCCGTCCTATAATCTGGACTCCCATAAAAAGAGCTAGGGCCCAACCGCTGGAATTCACCCACAAGCAAGGCATAGCGCCTATGGGTGTCCTCCGGCAAGCTAACCCCCGGGCCCGAGTCAGACTCAGACCCCCGCCCCTGCATCGGTATCTGTGTCTGAGACAGAAGCTGCAACTGCTCTCTGAACTCGCGTTGCTGCTCGCGATTCTGCTGTAACAGCTGCTGCTGCACCTCCTGGTGCTGGGTCTGCTGCTGCTGCAGCATCTGAGCCTATTGCTGGATTAGTGCGTTCTGTTGCTGCACCATTCCAGTCAAAGACTCCATAGCCCGCAAGAATTCAGTAGTCTGATCACTGCTGCCAGCACTAGCACTCGACCTGGGGCGCACCATACTGGCTCCAAAAAAAATACACACAAATCAAAATTTACAATCAAGTCAGTTTCTCAAACAAGTTTCCTAGCTGTCTAGCAATACACAAGCAAGGTTTTCCAACCCCAATACAGCTATCATTAGCTAGCTCATTCCACTGATACCATTCTGTAACATCCCCTCAGAATAAACCCAATCACAGACATAAACCGCGGAAGAATAGGGAACGTCACACACAAAAGGACAAGACAGATGCTAGGGAATGATAGCTTACGGAAAATGATTCGGAAAATTTCAGCAGCATGTCCCCAGGAAAACTAAGGAAATTCCTGTACATGTTCCATAATATAGCAATATGGGTCGACATGCCGACCTTAAACTAAAACACGCCATTTCGAAACAAAGTTCTCAAAAAATTACCACATCATCAAGTTAATAAACCACGGTAATCAAATAATGCTGGACAAAACATATTTCACCGAAAACAGGCTTAAGCCCTCGGTTTAACCGTTGTATCAAAATAAAACAAGTGCCAACCCGGCATCAATATCATAGTAATCGAGAAAGAAACAGCCACATCCGGCTAACATGTCCATGAACCAAAAAAAAATCATAAAAACTTTGGCCACATCCGGCCCTCAAAATAGCACAGGCTCGCAGGCCCCAACATATCAAATCAGAAAACTGAACACCCGCTCAGGCTGTAGGCTCCTGCCCTGCATCTAGAAATATCGTGGAATGAGCTACACGGCTCAGTGAGTAGATAGTCTCGTTCGACCATCCACTAATATACAATCAAAAATAGATGCAGATATCTTTTCAAAACTTTTAACGGAATATGTCAAAATATGATACATAATAAAACCGATAACCATAAACCACAAACATGAGCAGAAAACAATACACCCACAACCTTGGGCAACAAGACCACAACACAGCCTAGCCGGCTAACAGACTAAGAATCACACCATTATTGTCCAGTGATTTCAGAATTGACCCCGAGGGTCCAACCCGGCCTTCGTCAAGGCACTGAGAGTAACCTGCAACACACAATGGTGATGCGTAGATTCAAGAGGTGGCCCCAGCCAGGTCACGATGTGGCACTTTGCTCTACGACACTCAACCACACCCCCTTACCGGGAACACAAACAGAACAGAACGGAAGGTGAATGAATTCAAGAGGTGGCCCCCGTCTGACCAAGACGTGGCACTTTGTTTCAAACACCCAACTCTCAAAAGGTTTATCACTTGGACAAAATACCCTTAACACAAACCAGAAACCTGAACCCTTAACCTGGTCACTAGACTCTAGAACAGTCCCTCCATTACCGGAAACAAACAGAATAAGATGGGTGGATTCTCCAACCCCAAATCAGAATGACTGTTCACTGAGTGCTCTAGTTAACCCTTAGGTTCAGTCCACCCAAGTCTAGGACCCTTATCAAGCGCATACAACATGAACACTGTCTCGAACATCACATCAATCAAGTTCAGGAAAGGTCCTTAAATTTCATGCAAACATGGTTTAACCTTTTCTAAGTTATCATCCAAGGTTATCAATCAATATTTAAAAATACATGCTAATTCTAAAAATTCACCAAATTTCATCCACAGATAACATAAATACAGAATATTACAAATTCATAGTTTTCTCCTAGTTCTTATAACAAAAGACAGAAATGCCCCTAGTTCAAAGTTTAAGTCATGCAGGAAAACTCATCCAAAAATTTCGTAAAAATAGTCATTCCATCCCTCATGATCCTTAGATTCGTAATTTCAAGTTTCCCCCAATTTTAACTAGCAAATTTACCGCATTACCCCTAGGTCAATTTCAGTCAACAGAAACTTTTATTTCCAAAAATTCCCAAAAAATTACTGTAGAGTCCTCATATACCTAATTTCATGAAAATCAGGTTTGCCCTAATTTTTACCCACACATTTGGGCGTAATTTCATGAAGAGGGGCGAAATTCTCAATCTAGCCCTAATCTTCATACCATTGAAAAATCTATGCCACATACATGTTTATTCAAGGTCTAATTGATGATTAGAAGCCTTAGAGATGAAAAGCCCTAATCTTCATGCAAGCTAGGGTTTCAAAAATTTGGGACAAACAAGGAGAACATGTACAATTGAAATCAAGAGATCATGCCATACTCCTATGCATTAATCTTCTCTAAAACAAGCAATGCATCCAATATTCGTGAACTAGGTGAAGGAGAAGATCCACTCACCTTGATTTTGGTTCTTCCCAAGCCACACACCCTCACGCCTCCCCTCACTTTGCTCACGCCGCCGGAAGCACACAAGACTCGCCGGAAACCACCTCCACCACCAAACGCCGCCGGCCACAAGAAGAGGAGGAAGAAGGAGAGAGCAAGCCGCCACCTTCACCAAGAACCGTGAGCAACGAGCAAAGAGGAAAAATGACATGGATCCCTCACGATTTTGTTTACCCACTAAGTTTTCAAGATCCAAACCCAATAACTTAACCTTAAGTGGAAGATCCAATAACCCTTTAGTATAAGTTATTCCCCACTTCACCCTTATCAAGGGTTCTTACCCTTTTCTAAAGGATAGACACCACTAGCCTAGTGGCGTGCAGCACACAACCTACGCCTTAAGTCGTAGGTTCAAATCCTCTCCGCGACACATATTTTTACATAGCAGGAAAATACACAAATCGATACATTATCTCATTGAAAAACTTCCACAAAAAAAAAATGCTAAATAACCAAAACGTTATTTTTCTTACCTGCTAATAAATTTCCGGATCTTACAGTAGGAGACAGAGGCCTATTGGTGTGACTTTTCGTGAGCCAGCCGAGGGAGCAGGATCTAGCTCTGCTCCTGCTCAGTGATGTTACATATGTGGTAGTGAGGGGCACGTGGCGAGGTCTTGTACCTCTCCGGTGCGATGTTTCTCTTGTGGGCAGCTTGGACATTATAAGACTAATTGTCCACAGCAACGAGGTTAGGTACCACAGTATAGCTAGCCACCTAGACGCGGGGGACGTTCAGGCCGATCGGGACAGTTTCGACCACCATCACAGCCATTTCAACAGGCTCGAGATATTCAGCCACCACCAGTTCTTGCTCCAGCCAGTGTATATGTGACCGGTTAGGAGGATGTTCGACGAGCCCCAGAGGCAACCTTACAAGGTATTATTTCTGTTTATAGTTCTCCTGCATGTTTGTTGTTTGACACGGGTAGTACGCATTCCTTTATTGCTAATGACTTCGTGGCGAGATTGAAAATAAGACCCACAAAGGCAGTATATGATCTGACTGTGTTCATGCCAGCTAGTGGTGTGACACGATCTTATTTGGCAGTTAGTCAGTGTCCACTGGATTTCGGAGATAGAGTTATTCATACAGATTTGATGATTTTAGACTTCTCTGATTTTGATATCATATTGGGTATGGATTGGTTGTTTGCCCAATATGCGATAGCAAACTGTCGCAGGTATATTGTGACTTTCACTCCTCCAGATGGACCTATGTGGAAATTTATCGGAGTAACTGGTCAGGTAGCTCCGATGATCTCAGCAATGCATGCGAGAAGGCTTCTTAGTAGTGGATGTGAAGGGTATCTGCTCTCTATTGTTGGAGCTGAGAAGAAGTCTAGTATTCCCATTGATCAGATACCTATGGTCAGGGAGTTCACTAATGTATTCCCTGATGATTTACCTGGTTTGCCACCAACAAGACAGGTTGATTTTGCTATTGAGTTGCAGCCGGGAACTACTCCTATTTCTAAGGCTCCATACAGAATGGCGCCTAAAGAGTTAGAGGAATTAAGAGAGCAATTGCAAGATTTGCTGAAGAAGGGGTTTATACGACCTAGTGTTTCACCTTGGGGAGCTCCAATACTTCTTGTAAAGAAGAAGGATGGATCAATGAGATTGTGTATTGACTACAAACAATTAAATGCAGTCACAATAAAAAATAAGTATCCATTGCCTCGAATAGATGATTTGTTTGATCAGCTTAGAGGTACCAATGTTTATTCAAAGATTGATTTGAGATCAGGGTACCATCAACTAAGGATCAAAGCTGAAGACGTGTCAAAAACAGCTTTTCAAACACGTTATGGACACTATGAGTTTCTGGTAATGCCTTTTGGTCTGACAAATGCACCGGCCACATTTATGGATCTGATGAATAGAGTATTCATAAAATACCTGGATAGGTTTGTAGTGGTATTTATCGACGATATTTTGATATATTCTAGTAGTGAGGCAGAGCATGCAGAACATTTGAGGGTTGTTCTAGAAACCCTCAGAAAAGAAAAGTTATATGGTAAACTTAGTAAATGTGATTTTTGGTTATCAAATATGTCATTTCTAGGACACGTGATTTCTGGTGCAGGAGTGGCCGTGGATCCTCAGAAAATTTTTGCTATTACGGAATGGGAAAGGCCACAGACAGTTCAAGAAATTAGAGGTTTTCTTGGGTTAGTTGGATATTACAGGCGTTTTGTAGAAGATTTTGCAAACATTGTGACGCCCTTAACAAAATTGACTAGAAAAGGGGAGAAATTTGTCTGGGATGATGCATGTGAGTATAGTTTTCAGGAACTTAAGAACAGATTGGTTAATGCACCAGTGTTGGCAATACCTAATGGTGATAAAGGATTTATGGTGTATACAGATGCTTCAAGTCAGGGATTAGGTGGTGTGTTAATGCAATATGGCAGGGTGATTGCATATGCCTCTCGTCAGCTGAAGGATCATGAAAGAAATTATCCTATTCATGATTTAAAGTTGGCAGCTATTATATTTGCATTAAAGATGTGGAGACATTATTTGTTTGGAGCTACATTTGAAATCTTTATTGATCATAAAAGTTTAAAATATTTGTTTAGTCAGAAAGAGCTAAATATGAGACAACGAAGATGGATGGACTTTTTGAAAGATTTTGATTGTACTATTACCTATCACCCAGGCAAGACAAATGTAGTAGCAGATGCTTTGAGCAGAAAATCAAGAGGTATGCTAGCACAGTTACTAATAGTTCAATCTAAATTGGCTACTCAAGTATCTGAATTGGGGTTAGAGATTCAAAATCGTACTAAAAAGGGATACATGGCTACATTAATGGCAGGTTCAACCATTATGCAGAAAGTGAAAGAAGCTCAAAGTGAAAGTAGTCAATTGAAAGCTTTAATGAAGAAAATGGAACAAAGTAAGATACCTGGACTTACTTGTGATTCATAAAGAGTAATGAGATTTCAGAATAGATTATGGGTACCGGAGAAACACTCAGTAAAAGATGAGTTGCTCAGTGAAGCTCATAATCTCAATTTGCTATACATCCTGGTAGCCAGAAAATGTATAAAGACCTGAAAAAGGTATTTTGGTGGCGTGGTATGAAAAGAGATGTAGCAAAATATGTGTTAAGTTGTTTAACTTGTCAATTGGTCAAGGTAGAACATATGAGACCTGCTGGTGTATTACAAAATATCCCTATTCCTGAGTGGAAATGGGAGCGGATCACAATGGATTTTGTGTCCGGTCTTCCTAGAACACAAAAGGGATATGATACCATATGGGTGATAGTATACAAATTAACAAAATCAGCACATTTTCTACCTGTGAAGAAAACTGATTCACTAGATAAGTTGGCTAGTATTTACTGCAAAGAAATTATTCGGTTGCATGGAATACCAGTCAGCATTATTTCAGACAGGGACACTAGGTTCACCTCACACTTTTGGGGAAGTTTACAAAAAGCTTTGGGTACTCAGTTACATTTTAGTATAGCGTTTCACCCCCAGACTGATGGACAGTCTGAAAGGACTATTCAGACTTTGGAAGATATGCTGAGGGCGTGTATTGTGGATTTTGATAAGACGTGGGAATCTTATTTGCATATGGTTGAGTTTACCTACAATAATAGTTACCATTCAGCTATACAAATGGCACCGTTTGAAGCACTTTATGGTAGAAAGTGCATATCACCAGTGTTGTGTGAAGAAGTAGGAGAGAAAGTTCAATTGGGTCCTGAAATGTTAGAAATGGATGCAGCAAAGGTCCAACAAATTAGACAAAGGTTATTAGAAGTACAAAGTAGGCAAAAGAGTTATGCAGACAAAAGGAGAAGAGATCTTGAGTTTGAAATAGGAGATCATGTGTTTCTGAAAATATCACCTGTAAAAGGAGTTACAAGATTTGGAAAGCATGGTAAATTAGCTCCGCGATACATTGGACCATTAGAGATTTTGGAAAGAATTGGTGTTGTAGCTTATAGACTTGCATTACCTCCCAGCTTTGCACATGTACATGATGTGTTTCATGTGTCTATGCTCAGAAAGTATATGCCAAATCCTTCTCATTTATTTATAGCAGAAGATATAGTTGTTAATCCAGATATGTCATATTCTGAATCACCAATACAAATATTAGATAGGAAGGAGCACAAATTCAGGAACAAAGTGATCAAATTGGTGAAAGTAAAATGGCAGCACCATGCAGATAGTGAAGCTACTTGGGAAAGAGAAGAAGATGTGAGAGCTCAATATCCTTTTTTGTTTGAGAGTGGTACTGATAGTGATGTTGTATGAATTTGGGGGACCAAATTTTTTTGAGGTAGGGAGAATGTGATGGCCACGTGGTCCAAGGACCACGTTGTAAAAATGCAAACTTTGGAGGACTAAATTGCCAAAGTGAAAATAAAATTTAATCTAAACTTAATCTTCTTCCTTCTCTCTCCCCGTTGCCGCTGATTTCACCGCCTCTTCCGTTTTCAGCCGAAATCCACCGCCTCACTCAAATTTCTTCTGACTTCACTATTTCCAATCGAATTTCATCGCTGTTGCTGCCAATTTCGCTGCTTTCCTCGCCTTTCGCTTGAGTTCACCCCATTGCTCTACCGTTCAAGATCCCTACCCTCTTGCTTTCTTCGGCAGGTGAGGATTGATATTTCTAGTAGCGTTTTGATAGTGTTTTTGTGGTGTACTCGCGTGTGTTCGAGCGCTGATGAAGCCTTCATCCTTGGTGGTGGAGTTGGGGCTTCGTTGTGTGCTGTCGTTCGCCGTCGAGTCACCATTCGCTGTTGGTTAGCATGGGTTCACCTCCAGCAACAAGTGGTAGCGTGCTCGCGTGTGTTCGGGCACCGACGATGCCTTCCTCCTTATTGGAAGTTATTGCGTCGTCATTGGCCGTCGTTCACCGCTGTTTGTAGCCACTGACCTTTCCTTGTTGTTGGTTCGGGTGAAGATCATACCTTTGCTAACCCTAGTGTATGTTTAGTGTATAATTATTTAGTGTGTACACGTATATGTACGTATATATGGGTATACATATACATACATGTATATTAGGTTAGATTTGTATAGCATTATACGTGTGTATCAGTTGTTTGATAGTTCTATGATGTATTTTATATTTTGTGATGTGATAGGTATTACTCGGACTGAGGTTGGACAGGGAGGTCCTCGAATAGAGAGCATTAGATGCACTAGGAGCTACGGTGATACAGGCAGGAATCTTATCCTTACCTTTGAAATAATGGTATTTCTTGTGTGATATTGAGTTGTTGATAAATACCATGATACCTTATAGCTCTACTGGTTGATTTTGATTATTTATCCATTGCACTCTATGTTGTCTTTTCTTCATGCATATGAATGCTTGTGTGATGTTGTTACATTATTATTGAGTTATTAGTGGCTATTGAGCTGTTGATCCATGTAGTATATACTTGTGATTGGCCCATCGGACAGTTGTATGATATATCGTGTCATATTGTGATCTTTTCTAGCTGATCTTAGCCAGGGTTGTGCCTGATAGGCTAGCGGACCAGGGAGATACCAGATACCGTTTTACGGTTATGGGGCCGGCTGATAGGTTTCCTAGCTGGAGTCCTTCGGGATTTTCCAGGGTTACCTGGGTGTTGGACGCAACACCTCTGAACTGTCATTGAGATAGTTGTTCCATCGTGTGAGCAACGGTGGAAACATTCTATATCCGAGTGCGGGCTCGTCATGGAGCATTATATGGTCATTGCTCTTGATTGCACGATGCATGTGTTGTTATTATATTTTATTGATGTTGTCGTTGATGTTGTTGTTTATCACATTGAGTTATAATGTACATTTGGTATATTGTTTTATCACAGTTTGTTGATACAGTACCATATCTGTTGATTCATGCTTAGCCTTTTGGGCTAACTTCCTTTGCTTTGCCTCAGGTAAGGAAGTTGCTCCTGATGCTGCTGGTGATAGCTAGATCTGACCAGGACCTTGGAGTTGATATCAGCACCTGATATATAGTTAGAATTATTTGTGCTGATATATGTTGATACAAGGAGTTGGTATTGTGATTGGTATTTTTGGTTGATCGAGTGTATCGATCTTTTGGTATGGTATGGTGAGCGATCAGATGCATTTTGATTTCGTTTCTAATCGGCTGATGTTAGTAGTGTACATATGGATATTTTGATCATATCAGTTGGTTTCATTTTATCGTATGATTGTGGATATACAGGTTTATATGATCTTGTCAATTTTGATCAGTTTATAGAGGAGGTGCTATCCTGTGAGTTCGTATTGTCGTGCTTCACGAGTATTGTGCTAACCTTGGCTCGGTTAGTGCTCATTTGGGGCGTGACACATATCATAGTTACCCAATGACCTTTTACAGTATATAGTCATTATTATAGTTAATATCAACCATATCATAGTTACTCGACAACCTTTTATAGTCGATATAGAGTTTTTACAGTTGATATCAACTATAATAAAACATATGATAGTTACCCGATGATCTTTTACAGTCGATATAGGGTTTTTCAACCATATTATGGTTGATATCAACCATATCATAGTTGCCCGACGACCTTTTACAGTCAATATAGGCTTTATTATGGTTGATATCAACCATATCATAGTTACCCGATGACCTTTTATTGTCAATGCAGGCCTTATTATGGTTGATACCAACTATATCATAGTTACCCAACGACCTTTTACAGTCGATATAGGGTTTTTACAGTTGATGTCAACCATATTATGTTGATATCAACCATAATATGGTTAATATCAACCATATCATAGTTACCCAATGACCTTTTACAGTCGATATAAGTTTTATTATGGTTGATATCAACCTTATTATAGTTGATATCAATCATATCATAGTTACCCGACGACATGTTACAGTTGATATAGGGTTTTTATAATTGATATCAACCATAATAAAACATATCATAGTTACCCGATGACCTTTTACATGCGATATAGAGTTTTTACAGTTGATATCAAGCATATTATGTTATTATTAACAAAAACCCTATATCAACTGTCAAAGGTCTGTCAACTATAAATAAAAAGAGAAGAAGAAATGATGAATAAAGTATACCTTATGTTATAGAAATCATCGAAACAAAGAATCGCCGGAGGTAGGGCACGAAGACGAAACGACACGAGCTTCGGATACACAATGTGAGCTTCGGACACATGACGGTACTTAGAATTGGAGATAAGAAGAAGAAATGATAAATAATTTTTACCTAATAATCAGAAGACGAAAGCCTTGCAGGTCAGACGAGAGTTGGGAGGTTCGAGGAGGACTCGCCGGAGAGAATGGGGCACGAACGGGGGAGACTTGGCCGTACGGAGACAAAGAATCACCGTAGCTAGGGCACGAAGATGAAAGGTGCAGGTTCTGCGGGCTCAGGATGTTTTGGACGACGAAATGGCGCGGGAGCTTTTTTGTTTTTTTTTCATAGCTTCGAAAGTAGTGGTAAAACCCTAACGTGTTAACCAGGGTTAAGCGGAGAGAGATAACAGAGGGTGACGAGCGACGGTAACGACTGGTTACGGGAGGTGACGGCGACGGTAATAGGTGTGTGTATAGTGTCGAAACAACAACTCAAGCCTCGGGATACGTGCAATGGCTAGCTGTCTTTGAAGATTCGTGGGCAACCGATTAAGGCACCCAGCGGAGAAATTCTCGCCTGGGTACCCAGGCTAGGCCATATCTTTGGCTTAACTTGTGTCTGTGTTAAATTTCTTTTTTTTCCCAAATATATTTGTTTAAATCAACGTGGCCTTTGATTTTTTTTTTTTTATTTACAGTAGAACATACAAATACCAAAATAAGTTTTTTTTAAGAATTATTACTTTTATTTACGTAAATAAAGAGTTAAATCGTAGAGTGGTCAGCGTATTCAAATTTTAAATTGGATCTCCAATTCCAATGTTCCGCACACCCTCTGTTGCATGTAGATGAGAATTAGCCCAAACCAGCTTCACAAGGTAGTCCACAAATCCTCAAAATTGATCGACATCAATGACATATCACATACTATACTTCTAACATATATTAAATGTAATATATAATATTTATTTTAATACATATTCTATATTTACATTATACATACTATATCAATATATGTAATGGCTCATGCAACTCTCTTATTAGGCTGACCTAATTATTAAAAAGCTAAGATTTGAGATGTGCTTAAACAATCAAAAGACCTATTTATGAGTAACCAGCCCAAATTGCCATCTTTAACACGAGAAAAAAGAGAAGGGAAATGATGATTATATTTTTTTTCCCTCGTTTACTTGGGCAGATGAAAAATTGATGAAGGAGAATGAGAAAGAAAAATAGTGCATTTTCATTCGTTTCTCAATCCACCCAAATTGCTCGCTACTTACCTCGATGGTACTGTCTCTCCTCCGCTCGTCGCCACACAGACATCAAAGACATATCACATACTATACTTCTAATATATATTAAAAGTAATATATAATGTTTATTTTAATACATATTCTATATTTACATTATACATACTATATCTATATACGTAATGGTCATGCAACTTTCTTATTAGGCTGAACTAATTATTAAAAAGGTAAGATTTGAGTTTAGCCTAAACAATCAAAAGACGGGTTTATGAGTAGCCAGCGTCCAAATTGTCATCTTTAAAGAATGTTGTAAGTAGGTTAATATCTTTATACTTGTTGGAGATAGCACTTTCAGAGATCCAATCACTCATATTATTAGAACAGCCTCTGCTTGTTGAAGAAATATAAAATTTACAAGTTCAAGCTTCTTTAGTTCTTGATGGTTGAACCTTAACCTTTTAGCTTAGTCACTCAAGGATACTTGACAGCCTGTTTTTTTGGACAGAATGAAAAACTGCAAAAAAGAAAAATTAGAAGGAAAGAAAAAAAATTTATCATTCTATTTCCTTAAGAGAAAGAAAAAGAAGAAGGAAAATTAGTTTCGGAGGCCGGGCATTGTGTTTTTCTTAACTTTTCTGTCCGATTCGAATGGATAAATTTTGGATGAAAAATTATAAATATTTTCATCTAATTTTTCATCAATTTTTTTCTTTCGCCTAAGAAAATAGCAGAAAACTCATTTTTTTTCTTTTTATTTTCCCCTCTAGATTTCCTCCTAACGAAATAGAGTCTTAGTAATTGAACCTTAACCTTCAGACAGTGATCATCACCCAGTGATGTATGTCGGTCCATCATCAGGGAGGCCCACTCGTGTTGGTCTAAAAATTTTATCTAGACCTTTATTTAAACAGAAAATAGAAATCATGCAAGAATAAAATTTTAATATGCAAATAAGTAAAAGAAGAGATTAGAAAGATAGAACCCGGAGGCACGTTGCGGCTTGTCCTTAGGTGAAAATCCGGGCTCTCGTGCGAGTTAAATCCGGATTGAACACCCAGAATACAACCAGGTATTCTTCTCCTGCGGGCACAACCATGGAGAAGTTGATTGGACGCCCTTTCGACAATGAGCAGCAAAATCAGAGAAACCCAAGAAGATAAAAAATGAAAAGAAGAAGAAAGAAGAAGAGGGAGAGGAACAAAACAATCTCATGCTCTCGCATGAGATTTTAAGCCTATTTCTTAAGGCTAGTAACGTTAGCATTTAATGCTAACATTAAGTATATATTTTTTTTTTAATTTTATTCCAACAATCCCCTACAAAATTAAAATTTTTTTTGAATATAATTAAACTTAACAAGATGATTAAATAAATTTAAATTGTTCCTCATGCCTATATCATGCGATCAGTAAAGTGCACTTAAAGGCATATCCTTTACTTAGTAAAAATATTTCCATCTAAAAGAAAGATAGTGAACTAATCTTGAACTACTTCCCTTTGACCCAGACTTCAACAAATCCACACATAATACAGGGTTTGTCTGCTCGCAGGGTTGCGCATTTTTGGTCGTGAGCATATATCTTCATGAGAGCTTCTAAGGATTGTCTATGTCCTTAGTCGCAACCGTATACAGACTCTCTCATATAGGAAGTTCCCTACAAGGGATGAGTGTAGAGGCTCATCTCATGATAATTAACCACTCAAAAAGTTTTCCTTACCTCTATAATAAAAAGCACAAAAATATATCCTCGGGAATGAGAGTGTAGAGTATCAACTCTATCACTTAAATAATTTTATACACCGTAGTGTTTTTTAAATTTTATTTTTTAAAGTATTTCCTAGCCAATCAATTAGCTTGTTATTACCACATTGAACCTCTTTCAAAGTGTAATATCCATGTTTTCATCACACTATTTATAAAGATCATCAAGTAACTCTTATTTTCTTCGATAGCTCATAGAATCACATTATATGGTAAATGACAAACATTTCGGAGTATGAATGCATAAAATTCAAAGTGAGGAAGTTGTATTGAGTTTGTTATGTGATGTTGTTACTCCTCTAGAAATGTATTAAATTTGTTAATAGGCAGTACAAGGGTTTTTTTTTTTTTTTTTTTTTGCTAAGGTTAAGAAAAGTTTATTCAATCTGATTTGATTATTTTGATCTTGGGAAATTGTATTGTGTTAAACTGAGATATTATTATTATTCGCATGATTATTTCTAGGGGTGTGACACAAGGGATCTCATATATAGACAGACACATAAGTTTATTACTGCTTTAGAGTTTTAATTAATTTTTTTTTATCTTTGAATCATTTCCTCTTAGTTCAAATATTTTATTCTTGAATTTAGAAAAAGAAAAGATTTTTTTAAGTAGCAATTAGGCCTAATTATTTAATTAGGCTTTTGGTTCCTCTTATCATAGAGTAAAACTAATTTTTTAAAACAAAATTATGACTTTAAATTATTTTTTTAAAAGTCATTTTAATTTTAAGAAAATATTTTTTTACATATATAACTTTCGTTCATGAGAATTATTTTAATCATAATCCTCATATATATTTAATTCATTATGAACATTAATTTTATTGTACAAAATTTAATCTTCATGTACAATGTGTCTCTCACGTCAACGTATGTATTAAGTATTAAGCACATTATGTATATGGTCTTCACAATGTCCATTATAATTATGCATATTAATTTTATCATGCATATTATGATTATTTTGTATATTATGACCATTATGTTTTATATTATATCTATATTTTGCATAATGTCCATAAATATTTAGATTACACATTATGCTCGTTATAATCTAGCCCAAAGCCAAATTAAGTTGAATCAGACAATCAAATCTGATACAATTATAAGTTATATAATAAACTAGGCTACCCCCCACAAATAGGACCATAAGCCTAATTTATAAATGACATTACTGTTTTAAAATGAATTTAAAAACTTTGAGATATTGAAATTTAAATTAAATTACATATTATGTATATAAGATTCATTATGCACATTATGATTATAATGTACATCATATTATGAGCGTTAGTTTCATAAAAGTCAAATGTAAACCATAATTTGAATAATGTTCATAAATATTATACAAATATTTAGATTATATATTATGCTCATTTACCCAACATATTCAATAAAATTTATGAACAATAATAAACAATTATTTTATATTACATAAAAATTTTAAACATTATGCAAAGTTTGTCCAAAAAATTCAAACGGTCCATGATAAAATAGTAAAAACAGTAAAAGCTTTACACATAGAATTCCAAAACGCAATATGTAACATTTGTTTCATAATTATATAAATTATATTAATTTATGTATATGAAAGAATAATTTGTTCTTTTATTTCTGGTAATAAATTCATCTTCACAAATTTAATACTACAGATTTTGGATCCAATAAATTCAACATGAATATGAATAAAAATAAATTACATTTTATTCATATAATTCTACTTGCTTGCAAAATAATTAAATAAAATAATAAATATTATAGCAATTAATGAATTAATCAAGATATTGCAAGCAACTAAATAAAGCAATAAATATTATAACAGTTAACGAATTAATCAAGATATATAAATAAATAGATACAGGAATTTGGAACTTTTCCATCTTATTATCACAACAGTTGCTTCTTGCATCGGCTACAATAGTAATATAACAATGACTAAATTAAAACAATAGCATAATAATTCAAACACGTACATTGTCGGTCACGTTGGAAACATATCCAAGAATGTCGAGTGGAAATCGACCGGTCTAATTAATTATTATTATTTGCTTAAATTAAACCACACATTAATTAAAGAATGTTGAAAGAAATTGCTACTAGTTGCTGTAATTAAAAATAGACAAGTTAATGCATTGCCGTTGGGCAATGAAATCAATTCAGGAGTGTAATAGTACTAGTTGTTATGGGCAAATTTATTTTTTTTATAATAAACTTAACCATAACCGGCAGATCCCCTCGTGGAGATCTCAGCCCTACACTAGAGTGGCCCGCGACCGGTTAGGATCGCGTTGCGGAAGCTGGCCCAGCACTCTACAAGTCCTCACACCACGTGCGCGAAGGGTTCGGTATGAATATCGCCCCTCGGACACGGATACAAATCTCTCAACTGTGTCAAAGTGATGGAGACTCTCCAAAATACTTTGCACTCACAGAAATATCCTCAGCCCGCGCTCCTTTCTCTACACAGCCGAGATAGGCACCGGCGCGGCCTCAATCAATCACAAGGGGATGGTGGCGAACACCTTCAAGGGTGCCGGCACACACGTCCTGGACTTTGCAGCGAGCAGGCAAGCAAACACCTGCAAACAGTCACAAATCCGCACTACACATATGCGAACACAAATAGTGCAAGAGAACCGTCTAGACGAAAAGCCACACGATATCCGGACGGCGGTAAAGCCCCTATCCACTACACACGAGAAAACCGTCCTACTACCACTACACACGATAGATCCGGGGAGGGTTTACCCTTGTAGCGTGCCACCACTCCACGAGCCGAGCCCACCGAGATCCTCCGAGAAGCTGCGTCGGAAAGTCCGGTCGGAGACGAAGCGAGACGCGCGTACGAACCCGCGCAACGAACCCTATTTCTCCTTCCCTTTCCTCCTTCGCAGCCCACGTCCGAAACAAGGGACGCGCTCGGCAACAAACAGGGGACGGGAGCCCCTTCCTCGTCCGTCACCATCCGGCCACCGGAGCTCCACCGGAGGGTCGGGATCTGATCGTTCGTGAACGGAGAAGTCGCCGCCGGAGTATTGTCGCCGGAGAAGCCGCCGCCGACGAGAATTTGAACCCAATGGAAGCTTAGCTTGCGTGGAACCGGAGATCAAAAATTCCGATCTCTCTCCCGCGTCTGGCTGCCGGCGCCGGAGGAGAAGGTCTCCTCGTTACCTCAGGGCACCGGTGAGAAGATCTGGAGCCTCACGCTGACGAGTCCACGGCCGGAGCCTCGTCGCCGACCGAAAGGAAGAAGCTCTGTTCTCATATCTGAAAAATCACCGTCGCCAGACCTGCCCGAGCTCTCAGAATGCTCGATAAGGCAGCCTCCCCTCGACGTGGATGGAAATCCACCCACGCTGCCATGCAAGCCCCGATCTCCGGCTAAGAATCGCCGGAAATCATGCTTCCACCGGGGCAAATTTCAAAAACCGCCCTGGGCTCGTCCACGTAGGAGTCCACGCCCAAATCGCCGTCGCCCTCGCCGCCACGCCAGCCCGAGTCGCCGGCCACCTTCCAAATCGGGCGAGCACTCTTCCAGGTGGCGGAATCAACGGCGGACGGCGTCGCTCGCGACGCAGGAAGATGAACAGGGGAGTTTTCCCCTTTCCACGCGCGCGTGCACTGTAGACCGGTTTGAACCGGTTGAACCGGTTCGGTTCAGCCCGGAAGGATGGTTCAGTGCCGGTTCGGGGTCGATTAGACCTCAGAATCCCCCCACAGTTGACCCTCTTCGATGCACACGCTCGTAAGCTCGTGCGAGAGGGTCCGGGGTCCATGGGTCAAGTCAAAAGCCCACATCCACGTGTGAACCCACACTCCGTGGTTCAACCCGACCCTCGCCCTATGGACTTGTGTCAGCCTCAGTGACACTATCGCACACCCGAGTCGTCCAACACGGCTAATGACGAGGGGTCCCGCCATCGCTCCATCTCGGTGTGCTTTGGGATTTGTGCTAAATCCCGGGAGCATCACATACTCCCCCACCCAAGTTCGTCGTCGCCCTCGACGACAGGCTGTCTATGTAGATTTTCAACTCCTCCTCAAACTGCCACAAATCAGAAGATTTCTCCCACTTAGCTTCTTCTATGGGTGTTCCTTCCCACTGCACAAGAAATTCCATCCGCCTGTTCCTCCTACACTGTCCAAGTGTTTTGTGATTCAAAATCTTTTCAATCTTTTTATCGAACTCAGCCCGAACACTAGGAGGAGCCCGACGCCCCTGAGAGCGACTGGGGTCGGTCTCGTCGGTATGAAACTTTTTCAAAAAGCTTACATTAAAGGTCAGATGAAGCTTTAATCTGTCGGGAAGCTTCAGCCTGTAGGCTACAGCACCAACCTGTCTCAATACCTCGAAAGGTCTCTCATATCTCTGAATAAGGCTGCGATGCGCAGTCTTGGCTGAGATCTTTCTCCACATCTGAGGTGTCAACTTTAAAAGCACAAGATCCCCAACTTCGAACTGTTCATCGCGTCTACTTTGATTGGCATAATGCTGCATCCTTCTTGCAGCGTGCTCTAAGCTATCACGAGCCTCCTGGAGCACCTCGGCGTGATCTCTCACAACCCGATAAGCTGCTGGGCCCTCACCATCGGTGTGCTGCACAACATCAGCGGGGGTGAGAGGCTGTCGTCCTAATACCAACTCAAATGGTGTCTTGCCGGTCGCTGAAGACTGCTGCAAGTTGTAGGCAAACTGCGCCGGTCGAGGAGAGACACCCAGTTGCGCTGGCTTGCCGACACAAAGTGACGAAGGTATTCTTCAAGTAGTGCATTTATCCTCTCCGTTTGGCCATCGGTCTGAGGATGGTTCGCTGTAGAAAACTTTAACTCGGAACCAAGAGTCTTGAACAAGGACGTCCAGAAATTACTAGTGAACCTGGCATCTCTGTCAGAAACAATGTCCAGAGGAAACCCAAAAAGCTTCACCACATGCTTGAAGAATAGGTCAGCCGTCTCCTTGGCTGAACAAGGCTCAGGTGCTGCGATGAACACAGAGTACTTAGAGAACCTGTCCACCACAACAAAGATAGAAGCCTTCCCTTCGACCTTCGGTAACCCAGTAATAAAATCCATGGAAACTGAAGTCCATGGTCGTTCCGGAATGGGAAGAGGCTGTAACAATCCAGCTTCGCGTCTCCTATCGACTTTGTCCTGCTGGCAGATCAAGCAGGTGCGGACATAATGATCGACATCAGCTCGCATGGAGGGCCAATAACAAGATCGGGATAATAGAATCAGCATCCTGCGCTATCCTGGATGTCCACTCCATGCCGTGTCGTGAAGCTCTCGCAATAACTCGCGTCGAAGTCTGCTAGTCACCGGAACAAGTGGCCGACCGCCCTCGGCCATCAGAAGGTCGTCGCCCTGAAGATAGTAACGACGAACCCTGCCTTCTCGCATGTCGGCGATCAACTGCTGGTATTTGGCGTTGAGAACAGCAGCTTGCCGAATGCGATCGAGGAGATCACCCTCAATCCTCGATATAGAAGAAAGCACCACAGTGCACATCCTGCTGAGAGCATCTGGAACCACATTGGAGCGCCCCGGTCTGTGCTCCCAGGTGAAGTCAAATTCAGCGAGGAACTCCTGCCATCTCGCTTGTTTAGGTGAAAGTTTTTTCTGCGTAGCGAAGTATGTGTTGGCGACATTATCCGTCTTCACTACGAAAGCGCTACCGAGAAGATAGATGTGCCAAACTCGAAGGCAATGGATCACGGCGACCATCTCCTTCTCGTGAGCTGAGTAACGCTGTTCCACCGGACTTAACTTCCGGCTCTCAAATGCCACTAGGTGCCCCTCCTGTAAGAGCACTCCACCGATCGCTCTGTGAGAGGCATCGGTATGGACCTCAAAGGGCCGATTGAAGTCCGGCATACGAAGAACCGGCTCACTAGCGATCCTGCGTTTTAACTCTGCAAACGCAGTCTGATGCCGTTCTTGCCATAGCCAAGGAGTCTCCTTCCTCAGGAGGTCAGAAAGAGGAGCTGCGATCTTGGAGTAATCCTGGATAAATTTCCTATATAAATTCGCCACTCCCAGGAAAGATCGGAGCTCAGTAGGGGAAGTAGGTGCGGCCCACTCGACGATGGCACGCACCTTCTCAGGATCCATCTGGACAGTGTCATGGCCTACCACATGGCCCAGAAACTGGATCTCAGAAGCAGCAAAAGAGAATTTCTCCCTCTTCACATACAGCTGGTGTTCCCTCAGTCTCTGAAACACCAATCTCAGATGCTGCAAATGCTCCTCCATCGTGGTCGAGTACACCACGATATCATCAAGGTAGACGACCACAAAATCGTCTAGCAACTGTGTCAGAACATTGTTCATCAGGTGGGAGAAGGTAGCCGGCGCATTGGTTAAGCCGAATGGCATAACCAAGAACTCGAAGGCGCCGTACCGGGTGACACAGGCTGTCTTCGCCTCATCTCCCTCAGCTATGCGGACCTACCAATAGCCTGATCTCAAATCAAGCTTGGTGAAGATAGTAGCGCCCGCCAGTCTGTCAATGAGGTCCTGGATATGTGGAATTGGGTATTTGTTCCTGATGGTGATCTTATTTAAGGCACGGTAGTCAACACAGAAGCGAAGACTACCGTCCTTTTTCTTTTGGAAAAGCACAGGAGCACTAAATGGAGACTTGGAGGGTTGGATGAACCCAGCTGCTAAGAGCTCATCCAACTGCTTCCTCAGCTCAACGAGCTCTGCAGGAGGCATGCGGTATGGAGGTCGGAAAGAAGGAGCTGCCCCAGGAACCAACTCAATGCGGTGATCAATCGCACGTCTGGGAGGAAGCTCCTTTGGTAGCTCAGGCGGAAGAAGATCCTGGAACTCCTCAAGTAAATTCTTCATCTCCGCTGGTACGTCGTCTGGACCTTCTACAGGGGCCGTCACCCATGTAGCCAGAAAGGTCCGCTCGCCCCGACGTAAGCCTGTCTCAAGAGTAGCAGCCGATATGAATGTACTC
Source organism: Costus lasius (assembly GCA_027563935.2). Classification (NCBI taxonomy): domain Eukaryota; kingdom Viridiplantae; phylum Streptophyta; class Magnoliopsida; order Zingiberales; family Costaceae; genus Costus; species Costus lasius. The sequence continues at coordinate 30,764,022 of CM050449.1, read as the reverse complement.
TGAGCCTTCCCTGGTCGCACTGACTTATCCGACCCAACCAACTGTAGGCAACGAACAAAGCAGGGGTATCTCTCATCCATCACCTAGACACCCCTAAGATGAGGGACTATAGCAGCCTTCATCTTTTGTATCAACTCCAAGCCGACGATGACATCATAATCATCCATCTGGACCACGCGTGCATGGTTCTTACCCTTCCACCCCCCGAAGACAAGAGGAACATCATAGGATATTCCTGCGATCTGCCGCTCCTCAGCGTTGATCGTATTGAAACGGTCCTGAGCAGGGGACATGCTCAGCCCTAGCCGCGTCGCCATGCCATGAGCCACAAAAACATGAGATGCACCACTATCGATCATGGCGTGAACTCGATGTGAGTTCACCCTCATCTCCACATACATCAACTTGGTCTTCATTGTGGTGGAAGTGGCAATGGCGTTGATCACCAAAGGATTCACAGTGATCAGAGGATCCTCAGATTGGGCAACCTCCCGCTGAACAATAGCTGCAAGTGTATCTCCCCGAGGACAATCACGCATGCGATGAGGACCTCGGCAAAGAAAACACTTCAGCTGCTGCTTGGGAGCGCCCCTAGGAGGAGAACCGGCTGGTGTGGCTTTCTTCTGGCCAGTTCCTGAAGAGGTAGCTCCTCCCTTTCCATGCTTCTTCTTATACCCACCCTTGGGTCCTGGAGCTGGACGCTTCCCCTTATTCCTCTGAGGGGAACGTGACTTAGATGGACCAGAGGAGATAGGGGCAGATTGCTTCCTATCCCTCAAATCCACTAAGGAATCAGCTACGGCCATAGCCTCCTTGAGAGTTAATGGGCTATGTCTCCTAACTTCCAACTGTGCCCATGTCTGCATCCTCTCTAAGAAGAAGTACAAGCGATCCTCTTCTTCCATTCGTGATATTTCGAGCATGGCGGCAGAGTAAGCTCGAACATACTCACGAACCGTCCACGTGTGTCTGATCTTATGTAGAGAATCCCTAGCAGTCTTAGAAGTGTGTGTCGGCAGGAACAAATTTTTCAGTTCAACTTTCAACTCATCCCATGAGATGTCACGTGGCACCTCTTCTCCCGGAGGGGTGACTAAGGTACGCCACCAGAGCTTGGTGTCACCTGTCAGATATGCCGAACACAACTGCGCTCTCTCATAATCAGGCACCTGAGCAGTCCTGAAATACTGCTCCATATCCCAAAGGAAATTCTCAAGTTCCTTTGCACTGCGTACCCCACTAAAAGTAGAGGGTTCAGGGACACGCACTCTAGTGGTCTGTGGCTGGGAACTCCCAGCGCCTGCGGCTGAAGTAGAAGCACGGGCAGAAGCCTACCCCTTCAAACCAGCCACCTCCAATGCAAGTCCAGCAAGGACACTGGAGAGACGTGCCAACTCAGAATCCAGGCGGGTCCCAACGGACTCGACCGCCGACCGAAGTGCCTCGAGACGCTCCATGATCGTAGCGTCTCCATCGAAGTTCTCTATCGCAGTCTCCAAGTGGGAGATGCGCTCTGCAGCTGTAACCATTGTGATTGTGAGAAGTAACTCTGAAGTTCTGCTGGTGGAATGAGATCTGATGGTCTGACCTCTGGGTGCACTGAAAGAGCTAAGCAGTGTTCGGTCTGTGTCGGGACTGAGCGATCAGTGAAGAGGTTGAGAGACTACGCCCCGGCGCTAGGAACCGACGTACACACCCTCCAAACAGCGTACACCGACGTCGATATCCCTAATAATAGACTTACACAAGCTTAAGCTCTGATACCGGTTTGTTATGGGCAAATTTATTTTTTTATAATAAACTTAACCACAACCGGCAGATCCCCTCGCAGAGATCTCAGCCCTACACTAGAGTGGCCCGCGACCGGTTAGGATCGCGTTGCGGAAGCTGGCCCAGCACTCTACAAGTCCTCACACCACGTGCGCGAAGGGTTCGGTATGAATACCGCCCCTCGGACACGGATACAGATATCTCAACTGTGTCAAAGTGATGGAGACTCTCCAAAATACTTTGCACTCACAGAAATATCCTCAGCCCGCGCTCCTTTCTCTACACAGCCGAGATAGGCACCGGCGCGGCCTCAATCAATCACAAGGGGACGGTGGCGAACACCTTCAAGGGTGCCGGCACACACGTCCTGGACTTTGCAGCGAGCAGGCAAGCAAACACCTGCAAACAGTCACAAATCCGCACTACACATATGCGAACACAAATAGTGCAAGAGAACCGTCTGGACGAAAAGCCACACGATATCCGGACGGCGGTAAAGCCCCTATCCACTACACACGAGAAAACCGTCCTACTACCACTACACACGATAGATCCGGGGAGGGTTTACCCTTGTAGCGTGCCACCACTCCACGAGCCGAGCCCACCGAGATCCTCCGAGAAGCTGCGTCGGAAAGTCCGGTCGGAGACGAAGCGAGACGCGCGTACGAACCCGCGCAACGAACCCTCTTTCTCCTTCCCTTTCCTCCTTCGCATCCCACGTCCGAAACAGGGGACGCGCTCGGCAACAAACAGGGGACGGGAGCCCCTTCCTCGTCCGTCACCGTCCGGCCACCGGAGCTCCGCCGGAGGGTCGAGATCTGATCGTTCATGAACGGAGAAGTCGCCGCCGGAGTATTGTCGCCGGAGAAGCCGCCGCCGACGAGAATTTGAACCCAATGGAAGCTTAGCTTGCGTGGAACCGGAGATCGGAAATTCCGATCTCTCTCCCGCATCTGGCTGCCGGCGCCGGAGGAGAAGGTCTCCTCGTTACCTCAGGGCACCGGTGAGAAGATCTGGAGCCTCACGCCGACGAGTCCACGGCCGGAGCCTCGTCGCCGACCGAAAGGAAGAAGCTCTGTTCTCAGATCCGAAAAATCGCCGTCGCCAGACCTGCCCGAGCTCTCAGAATGCTCGATAAGGCAGCCTCCCCTCGACGTGGATGGAAATCCACCCACGCCGCCACGCAAGGCCCGATCTCCGGTGAAGAATCGTCGGAAATCACGCTTCCACCGGGGCAGATTTCAAAATCCACCCTGGGCTCGTCCACGTAGGAGTCCACGCCCAAATCGCTGTCGCCCTCGCCGCCACGCCAGCCCGAGTCGCCGGCCACCTTCCAAATCCGGCGAGCACTCTTCCAGGTGGCGGAATCAACGGCGGACCGCGTCGCTCGCGACGCAGGAAGATGAACATGGGAGTTTTCCCCTTTCCGCGCGCGCGTGCACTGTAGACCGGTTTGAACCGGCTGAACCGGTTCGGTTCAGCCCGGAAGGATGGTTTAGTATCGGTTTGGGGTTGATTAGACCTCAGAATCGCCCCACGGTTGACCCTCTTCGATGCACACGCTCGCAAGCTCGTGCTAGAGGGTCCGGGGTCCATGGGTCGAGTCAAAAGCCCACATCCACGTGTGAACCCACACTCCGTGGTTCGACCCGACCCGACCCTCGCCCTATGGACTTGTGTCAGCCTCAGTGACACTATCGCACACCCGGGTCGTCCAACACGGCTAATGACGAGGGGTCCCGCCATCGCTCCATCTCGGTGTGCTTTGGGATTTGTGCTAAATCCCGGGAGCATCACACTAGTCAATATGTAACAGTGTAATGCTTATAAATATATAAAAATTCCAACGGCATCTATTTGCTACAATTAAGGGCTATTTGGCCCCGCTATTAATAGCTTTATAACTGTGCTAAATTGTGGTGCGATTTACTATGTCAAATTTTATAAGATGTTTGGTTAATAACTTTTTAATTACTATCAAAATTTAAAATAATAAATAAATATTTATTTTAAATTATTTAAAATAATAAATATATTCTATTTTTCTTTAGTATTAGTATTTTAACTATTTAAAATAATAATACTTAAAATTTTAAATGAAATCATGTAAATTACTTTTTTTAAGAAGCAGAAGCTGCAAAAGTATCAAATTGTAGCTTTCACAACTTCTGTTTTTTTACTTTTTTTTTTCTACTTCTGCTTTTCATTACCAAATAGTTTTCTAACTACTTTATGTTTAATAGCTGATTAAAATCAACTTAAAAGCGGAGCCAAACAGGTCCTAAATTAGGGTTTTGAGCTTAATTTAATTTTTAATTTTTTTAACAGATTTAGCCGCAGCTACACAATTATTATTTGGAGTAACTATTGTAATAGAAAACTGTTTCTTCCATAAATTACAAAAACACTGTAAATAAATGTTACGATAATGTTACGCAATTTTGAAAATAAACCAAATTGATAAAACTAAAATGGTAACAGAATTAAAACAGAATCTTATGATAATAAATCAAAATTACAAAACTAACTAAATTGATAAAATAGTAATAAATACAGTGCATAACATAATCAGATTTGATAATAAACTAAAACCAGAAAAGAAATCTATACAGATTTTTTATATTGTAACATAACAGAAAATTTATTTCGTGAACGTAGAAATAAGAATTTGATAACATAATTTCTTATATTTTAAAAACATGAAAACAATATAATTTTTTTTTTAATCTTTGTATAGCTGCTACAACACAAGGAACAAATAGTATTTTATTTTTTTTCCTTCTTTTAGACGCCACTTATTGCGGTGAAACTATATTTCCTCTCTTCCATTGTTTTCTTAACGAAACAAAAGTAAACAAACATAGAGTAAATATATTTTTTTTAAAATCAAGGATTTTTTACCTAAGATTGTCGGTTTAAAAGTTTTATCTAGATCTTTATTTAAACAAAAAATAGAGATCATGCAAGAATAAAATCTTTATATGCAAATAAGTAAAAGAAGAGATTAGAAAGATAAAACCCGGAGGTGCATTGCGGCTTGTTCTTAGGTGAAAATCCGAGCTCTCGTATGAGTTAAATCCGGATTGAACACCCAGGATACAACCAGATATTCTTCTTCTGCGAATACTACCGTGGAGAAGTTGATCGGACGCCCTTTTAACAACGAGCAATGAAAGAAGAAGGGGGAGAGGAACAAAACAATCTCATGCTCTCGCATGAGATTTTAAACCTATTTCTTAAGGCCAGCAACGTTAGCATTTAATGCTAACATTAAATATATATTATCCAATGGTCACAATTTTTATTTATCTCTTTGTTCTTCTAAATTAATTTAGATTGTGATTTTGGGTATCTTGATTCCTTATGTTAAATTTTATCCTATTTGATAAAATTTTTGAATGTAAAGAGATATTGTATCATTCTTTTATAGTGAAAATTTTATGTCTTGCTTCTGTGATTTTTTACCTCTTTTTGAAAGATTTTTTCATATACAATTTTGGTATTCTCTTTATCTAGTGATACATATATATATATATATATATATATATATATATATATATATATATATATATATATATATATATATATATATATATATATATATATATATATATATATATATTGTTATGATGACGTTTACGGATTATATTAAAATGAGAAAAAAAAGCCTAATATTAGAATTAGAGGGAGGTTTATGAATAATCATAAAAATTGACAATAGAATAGTAATTTTGAACTTTGAACGAAGAAAATTGGCTTAGTTGGGAAGCTAAAAATTAAATGGAGGTTCACCGGTCATTTGTGAAAGTAATATTTTTTTATTATATTATGAATAAAAAAGAAGTATATAAGTTTAAAAAAATTAGAAGATTTATATGAGCAAAAAACTACCTACAATAAATCTCTCCTAATTAAGAAATTGATAAATCTAAAGTATAAAAAGGTGAAAACATTATTAAACTTTTTGCATGACATGAAAGACATCATCAATAAGTTAGCCTCTGTGAAGATAGTAATTGAAGATGAATTACATGTACTCTTGTTGTTAAATTCTCTACCAAAGTTGGGAGAATTGGTGGTATCTCTTAATAATGTAGCATTAGATGGTAAGCTATCCATGAGTTTGGTTACTTTAATCCTAATGAATGAAGAAACTAGAAAAATATAGGTGGAAATAAACATCTCTCAAGCATAAGTGACTAAAAATTATAGTAGAAGCAAAAGTAGATCTCCTTATAAATATAGAAAATCTAAGAGCAAATCATTTTCATTCAAGAAGGTTTAGAAAGGAGAAAGAAGTGGAAATAAAGGAATGGATAACTAGAGTACTACTGTTATAATGGACAATGATATTGGTGTTATAGCAACCAGTGACATTGATAATATATTGTCAATCAATAGAAAAGAGAGTTGGATCATTAATACAAGTGCTTCTTTCTATGCCACCCCTCATGTTAATTATTTTTCATTACTACAACATTTGTTACTTAGGTGTTGTCAAGATGGAAAATAAAAATGTTATAGTTATCAAAGAAAAATGGGATCTCATTATCAAGAATAATATTAAGCAGAAGATGGTTCTTAGAAATGTGAGATATATTCCTAACTTGAGACTTAGTTTGATCTCACTTAGTGTTCTTAATGATGATGGCTTAGTATGCACATTTGGTAATGACAAGTGAAAGCTAGCAAAAGAGGCACTTATTTATGCTAGAGGTAGTAAGAAGCAAACTCTTTATCACACTAATGTTGAGATCTTCAAAGGAGAGATTAATACTACTTCTGCAATCACTTCAGATTTATGGCATAGGAGGCTTGGGCATATGAGTCAAAAGGGTGTGAAATTCTAACAATGAAGGACATTCTCTCTAAAGGTATGATTATTAATCTTTATGATCATTATTTATTTGGCAAATAACATAGACTTTCTTTACTTAGAAATAGCCTAACAAAAGGTACTATGTGATGTGTTCGCAAGTGCACAGATACATTAAAGTAATAAAAGATATCGAACCCAAAGGGAACTATGTTTTAAGTACAAACAAATTTCTTTTCTACTAGCTAAGCAAATCGTGTGTTTTTGAAATGAGAAATCGAAATCAAGTAGTTGTTTTAGAAATTTTGATAGGAGAAGTCTAGGACAAGGTTTCACCACCCCTCATCTTTGATAATAAGACAATAATAAATTTCTATGTCAATTTGTTTGAGTTTTGCTAAAGAGAAATTACTTTAAAATTAGAGTTGTCTCCTCTCAGATACTCAACTCTTATCTAAACCAATCTTCACTCTCATGACTTATTGTTCTAGTTTTAAGTTCTATGACGATTTATTTTATAAAATAATAAACTAAGATTCGCTATTGTGGCTTAATTCACAAATCCTTCTCTCAGGTGATGTTAAAGTATTCTTATAACTTATACCACATATTCAATTAAATATTTTCTAGTAATATAATTCACTCCTTAACTCTTTTATCTAAAATAATATAATTATCTAAACTAGAATTATTACATATAGGATTAGCTTTAATAATTTAGTTTTTATGATTTAGCTACTCTCATGGTCTAATTCTACATGCCAAATTAAAGGATTATGGGATTATAAGTCACTTCTCCGTCCTTGTTATAATCCTTAGGACATGTAATAATCTAAATTTAAATAATCACAAGTGTAATAAACTACTTTAATTGAATTAGTATTACTTAATCACAAAGACAAGATTAATCAATATAATTTTAATCATCAAATAATCTGAGGGTTACTCCCTCGGTCCTAAGAAAAAGTTTATGAGAGACATGATATTAATGCAAAAATTCGTAGACATGGGTTTTACATATCAAGGATGTGAATAAAAATTAAAATTAAAATTTTAGTTCAACTTCACTATCGTCACTAGGGTGTCATGGTTGTAGAACAATTGATCACAGCCCTGTGATTACAAGGCAAAACTCTGCTCCATGCTGCTGTGATTCTTCTTAGGTTTTCACTACCATTGATGTTGATTTCTCCATCCTGATCTCCTCTTGCTATGAAATTTTGTATGCACCTTCTCCTCTTATTTGCACAACTTCCTCTCAAATTTAGTGGTTGGAGGTGCTCAGGAAGCCTCTCAATGAACCCAAACCCTATTCTAAATGCCGATGAGCTTTTCTCTATCGAAAGTTCTTCTCGTCTCCATCTCCCTTCAAATTTGTCTTCTCCTATCCCTTATAGTCCCTCCTCTACCTTTGATTTTGCCTTTTTCATAATCATAGGGGTGTGGTGATTCGTACAGCCCTGTGACAATACCCAACTTTTAGATTTTAAATTTTTCTGATAAAAATTTCATTACTACTTAGGTCTTCCCAATCTTCAAAATTTAGTTTGATTGACTTGGAAATCTATCAAATTATAGATATTTTACTTAAAAAATTAAAAAATAAAGAATTTGTATATTCCAAACCAAATAACTAATTTGAACCAAATAACAAGCAAAATTGAATAAAAATAACTTAAACAGATGATATAAGTATATAAAATTTACTATGACTTTTTGAGTCATCACTATGCCATTTGATATTGTTTGTTTAGAGGCTTGTATTATAGATGTTAAATTAGTGGGGGTGCTTTATATTTTATTAGATTTATAAATGATGCATTTAAGAAAATATGGGGTTACAGTCTGAAAATCAAAGGTGAAGTGCTTAAAATTTTTAGAAATTTTTTTGCTTTGGTAGAAAGGGAAATAAGTAGAAAATTAAAATGTTTTTCACACTAACAATGGGGGAAATACATATCTAATAGGTTTAAGAAGTACTTGACTAGAAATAGAATTAGACAGCAGTTGATTATTCCACTTACTCCTCAACAAAATGGTGTAGATAAAAGGATAAATGCACCATTGTAGACAAGATTAAATGCATGTTATTCTCTACTAGATTGGCTAAATCGTTTTTAGGTTGAAGCATTTAAAATTATTATTTATTTGATTAACTTATCCCCTTTTTCCCCTTACATATGCTATTCCTCAGAAAGTTTAGTCTGGAAATGATATTTCTTATGTTCACTTATGCGTGTTTTGGTTGCAAAGCTTTTATGCATGTTCTTAAACAAAATAGGTCAAAGCTTGATGCCAAGACAATTTAGTATATTTTCCTTGGCTATGGTAATAATGAGTTTGGATAAAGAGTATGGGATTCAATTAATAGGAATATATATACAAGTAGAGAGGTTGCCTTTTATGAAGATTAAACTACGGAAGACTTTGATAAGGTAGAAAAACATAAAGTGAAACATAGTATATTCCAGATGATATCTCAACTTAGGTGGGAGAGTTAATTTTTGAGGTAGGGGGAGAGTCTCAGGAAGAGCATCACTCAAATAGCCCTATTAATACTTCTACATATGCAGGCAATGCACACGTAAGTTAGACACATTAGCAACTTCATATGGAAACTCAGTTGAGAAGGTCACTAAGATAAAGAGTACCTTCAAGGCAATATAACAAAGATTATGTCATGAGCACAGATAGAGGAGAGCTAGAATGCTATGAAGAAGTAGTAAAAAGTGAGAAAAAGGATATGTGAAGAAGGCAATGTCAGAGGAGATGAACTCTCTATAAAGAATAATACATATGAATTAGTGCAATTGTCTAAAGGAAGAAAAGCATTAAAAAAAATAAGTGGTTGTATAAGAAGTGATAATAGTTAAATCAGGTACAAGCATGATTGGTGGTTAAAGGCTTTAGTCAAAAGGAAGGAGGTAATTTTGATGAAATATTCTCACATGTTATAAAAATGATATAGAGTTGTTTTGGATCTAAGTGCAAGCTTGGACCTTGAGATTGAACAACTAGATATAAACACAGCTTTCTTGCATGGAGATTTAGAAGAAGAAATATATAGGGAGTAGCTAGAGGGATTTGTTGTCAAAGTGAATAAATGATTTACAAATTAAAAAAGAGTTTGTATAGACTAAAGCAAGCTCCCAAGTAAAAAATAGTATAAGAAGTTTGATTCATTTATGATGAGTTAAAAGTAATATAAGACAAATGTAGATCATTGTGTTTATTTTAAGAAATTCTCTAATTATAGTCTTATTATTTTATTACTCTATGTTGATGATATGCTCATTGTGGGGAAGGATATTTGCTTGATTAACAAGTTGAAGAAAAAACTTAGTAACTCATTTGATATGAAAGACTACTTGGGATAAGCCAAAAAGATATTGGGCATGGATATCACACATGATAAAAAAAGGCTAAAAAGATTTGATTGTCTTAGAAGACATATGTTGAATAGATGCTTGGCAGGTTCAACATGAAGGAAACAAAACCTACTAGAATACCTCTTGTAAGCCACCTCAAGTTTAGTTCTATTCAATGCCCCTTAAACGAGAGTGAAAAATAAGGTAAAAAAAAATTCCATATGCATTTGTAGTGGGTAGTTTGATGCATACTATGATTTGCACAATGTCATATATTGCACATGCAGTTGGAATGATGAGTATATATCTTGTAAATTTAGGTAAAAGTTATTGGAAATAAATAAAGTGGATCCTAAGATACTTGAAAGGTAATTTGCAATATGTTTGTATTTTAGTATTTCTAAACCTATTTTAAAAGGCTTTACTAATGCTAATTAGGGAAGTGACTTAAATGGAGGAAAAATCTATTTGTGAATATCTATTTAAATTTGTAGGAGGAGCTTTCTTATAGCAATCTAAGTTGCAAAGATGTGCTTCTTTATCTACCACTGAAGCAGAGTATATTGCAGCCACTACAGCTAGAAAGGAAATGATGTAGTTAAAAGGTTTTCTTACTCAGTTGAATATAACTCAAAACAAATATATGATTCATTTGTGATAGTTAAAGTGTTATGGAGCTTAGAAATAATGTCACATATCATTTCAGGACAAAGCATATTGATATCAAATGCCATTGGAATAGAGATGTTATAGATAAAAAAAATTAGTGAGTCTCAACATAATCCATGTTGATAAGAATCCTTCTTATCATATATTGATCATGATTAAGGTTGTGATGAAGAAAAAAACCTAAGGTTTGTAAGAAGATGGCCAGGTTGGTCATCTCTACATGATACAGGAGAGGCGGATTGTTATGTATATGAGTCTCGCATCATGTAGGGCCCAATCATAAATAGGGTTACATGAATGATAACCCATTTGGTTTTTTTGGACTTTGCTTTTTACAAGAGGAGCGGTGGTTGAGGAGAGAGAGAAGGAAAAGAGTTTTCTTGAGGCTGAGAACTTTCAAGTGTGATCTTGAAGCCATCCACCAGCTAAAATTTTATAGAGTTGCTTGCTCCTAGGGTAATTTACTACATATCAAATAATTGGATTTTTGACTTGTCTCTTCATTCTTCTGAATTAATTCAAATTGTGATTTTGGATATTTTGATTCCCTTGTGTTGAATTTCTTCTTGTTTGGTAAAATTCTTGGATGTGAATAAATATTATATCATTTCTTCATAGTAGAAATTGTGGCTTGCTCTCATGGTTTTTTTACCCTCTTTTTGAAAGGTTTTTCTATATAAAATTTTGGGTTTTTTTTTGTTTGGTGATATATTTATATTTAGCTTGACTATTTGCATCTGTATATTGTTATAATTGCACAAGTAATATTTAGAGATTATATCAAATTGAGAACAAAAAATCCCAACACACCCATAGACTAATCATCTAATAGATCACTTAGGAACAACCTTGGACTCTAACATCTAATGCATATCTCCTATATTTCCTACATGCAGCAATAAAGCCAATGACTTGCTTATGTAATTGACAAAGCTAATACCAAATGCAACCATGATGAGTTTAACGTTGCAATACAACCAACTTCATAGCCATAGACAAGCATTCCATATCATATATTTAATGTGACTGCATGGATCACACAACATAAACATTAAATGTTGCCACCATCAATCACAATGAATGGAATAAGCATACAGACTCTAGCCTACATGTTTGGTATTTATACAACCACATATTCCATACAAACTCTATCCTACATGTTTGGTATTTATACAACCACAAATGAGGGAAATAAGAGCTATAAACTCTTAAACTTCATAATACATATTCATCCCATGACCTTTAGGTAACTTATTGTTAGGCCATTGGGATTGAATTGGGTGTGGCCCAATTTAGGCCCAATCAATTGGCCCACATCCACTCAGCCGACCGGGTCGGCGGGCAAAATTCGGTTGAAACCCAAATTAGTGACGATTCGAACGAACAATCATTCGTTCGTCAACATTGAGACGTGGGAGCTGGCATGGACGCATCACATCGTCGAGTGGGTGGTTGACTTGAGTCAGCGCACGGCAGTCGAGGTGGTGGGACGAAAGAAAATGGGAGGGGGAACATTCGAAACTCTCTCACTCAGCTCTTCGCTCCCACGCGCCACCATTGTCTTCAACAACATCTCTCCTCCTCTCCGGCAAAGCTTCAACTCCGTCGGACATTCCTCTCTTCGAGCTCCCTTGCATTTCCAGTGGTGTGGTCGGGTGGTTCGGATCGCGACGAGCTCTCTCCCCTATTCCCGTCCTATCCGCTACTTCTGACGTCGCCGCCGCCGGTGACTGGCCCAGACAGCCTCGGAAGGCTCTACTGCTACCACTTCATCGAATAGGAGGAGCCGACAAGCTTGCTGAGGTACACTCTCGCCGTTTTTGGCGCCCCTCTGCCTTCGTCCTGGTAGCTTGTCTCTACTCCGGTAACACCTCCATTCCAGCTCCCTTCGTTGCATGCCTGGTTGGCCGGTCTGCGTGCTCCCCAGCGAGCCCCTCCTTCCCTCTTGTCGAGAGCGCTGGCCCGCTTGCATGCGGAAATTCCCAGGCTTAGCTCACCTGCATGCGAGTTCGTCGGTCGGCGTCTGTTCCGCCTCCATGCGGACCCTTCGTTCCTCTCTTCTTCTGGTGGTTTTTGTGACATCTGGGCTTTGGCCGTTTTCTTTGCTCAATGCCGGTGTTCGCGCGAAGCTTTGGGAGGCTGCATATGCTCTCTGATGGCCCTGTCTTCGTCTCCGTCCGTTCGAGTAAAGGCGTCGCCATCTCTGCCGTCTCAAAGCTTCGTGGTCCGTTGTTTAGCCGTCGACTCCTCGTTTAGCTGCTGAAGCCAAGCCCTGCCTCTCCCCCTTAGTTTCCCTACGTGCGGGCGGGTTCCCCGGGCTACAAACGGATCAGTTATGTCCACCCCTTTCCCCTCGCATTGCTGTTGGCTCTCTTCGGCGAGATCCCGTCCCTCTCGTTCCTGTTCCAGCGTGCAACGCCGTTGGATAGGTGGTCCGTCAGGGGTAGCCGCCGGCTATCATTTGGACGCGTCTGCCCGTCGGATCCCCAGCGTAGGGACGTTATACATAACATTCATGACGTTGTGATGTATCTGATGTCCTCGATGCTAACGTTGTTGTTGATGTGTTCGGGCTTGTTGTGGACCCCGTCTGACGTGGTCGGTTCCGGGTGAGTATGCCAGATTTGGGTGAATCAAGTCTGGCTCAACGACACTGGTCTCCAGTAGTTGGCAAGCGTTGACCCGAGTTTGGTTGGGATGGCAGAGATCCATTCTGAGTCCCTGGTCCGGCTGGGGTTCGGTTTGAGAAATCATTCCTGCTAGTTGCACCCAATCTTGCGGTGTTGACCGTGATGCCCCTGCGTGGGTGTGTATGGACTCGAGTCAAGCATTGACTCACATGTATTTGGATTAAAAATTTGTTATGGTAAACAAGGGCATGATAGCTTGGTATCAGAGCTTAGAGTCTGCACGTTCCAACTTGTACAAGTGGTTGTACTCTATTTTGACTTACCCTGCTACTTGATTGCAGATGGTGATCACGACTGACAGTAGGATCTCCTCCCTTGAGTATATTGTTGGGGATAGCTCCTTAGCCCCCAAGACGCTGGTGGATCTAGTTTCCACCCTGCTTGCCTCACACAAGCACCTCGCAGCTCAGGTGACTTGACTCACCGGGGAGCTAGAGGCCTGCCAGGTGGAGATTGCGCTTTTGAAGAACCTCATGGCTTCTTCACCAATACCAACTGCGGCCAATCCCGGCCAGGGGACCATCATGTGACGACGCATCCCGGAGCCCGCCCCTTCAAAGGGGTGCGCTGCTCCAAGAAAGTTGAGAACTTCCTCTGGGATATAGAAATGTACTTCCAGAATGCCTAGATCCCCGAGGGGGAGCAGGCCCAGACCTGCATAGCGTATCTCTCCGGAGATGCGAAATTATTGTGGCGGACACAAGCCGCACCAAACTTGCTCGGGTCCGATCCCACCCATAAGCTCTCTTGGGAAGAGCTTCAAACCGAGATCAAGGCTCAATTTCTTCCGAGGAAGTCAACTTGGTCTGCGAGGGACGTACTGAAGAAGGTCCAGCATGTCGGGAGCATCCGAGACTACGTACAGCAGTTCTTCCAGCTTATGTTGGAGATTGATGACATGTTGGAAGAGGGCCGAGTTTACACCTTCATGGACCACCTCCAGGGCTGGGCTTGCGAGGAGCTGCGCCTCCAGGAGGTGAAGACCCTAAAGGCCGCCATGCAGGCTGCTGACACCTTGGTGGACCACAGGGAGCCGAGGGGACAGGCCCCTCATGTTGCTACTACTGCCAGGGCTTCTACCTCATGGGTGAGAGGCCCATTCACTGCAAGGGGCAAGAAGCCCTTCACCAGGAAGAACCGGCCTGCTGCGCTGAAGCCACTGAGGCCGGTTAGCGATCGCCCACCCACTCCAGCACCAAAGAGGATGAGTGCTGCTATGGAGTGTTATATCTGTAGGGGTCCCCACATGATGAGGGATTGCCCCAAGAGAGAGAGGGTCACTTCCCTAGTGGCAGCCAATGAGAGCACTGTAAAGGGTGAGGAGGCGCTCCTCAATCCTATTGTACTTGGTACCCGCTTCTACATCTACTGATAGACCCACTTTGCTCTATATCGAGTGTCTTGTAAACTCTTTGCCTGTGAATGCCATGATCGATACAGGTGCATCGCACCTCTTTATAGGATAGTCCACAGCCAGGAGGATTGGACAAAAGACATCCCCCGTGCAGGACTGGGTGAGGTCGGTCGGTGCGATAGACCTTCAAGTCGTAGGGGTAGCCTATGATGTGGACATCATGTTCGGCAATTGGCACGGCCGTTGCCACACGAAGATTCTAGACCTCATAGAATACGAGGCTATCTTCGGCCTTGAGCTATTGGTCAAGGCAAAGATAGCAGTGATGTCGCATCTGTACGGGATACAGATATTTGATGAGGAGTCCCCTTGCTTTATCCCTTGCATCGGTAGCAAAGGGGTGAAAAAGGGGAAGAAGAGAGCCTCTATCAGCGAACGCCTTGGCGGTAGGATTGCACTAAGGCAATCTAACTCTTATGACCTGTTGTATCCGCAAGTGCACGGATACTCGAAGTAATAATTAAGATATCGAACCACAGAGACCTCGTTTGCCAAGTACCGAATAATCAATTTCTTACTAGCTAGGCAATCGAAAATGTGAAAGCAAAGTATTGGAAGCTACACGAAAATATCAGAGAGAGAAACTGGGACTAGGGTTCATCCGCCTTAATTTCCATGACCAGATATGAATAGATGTTCGTCAATCAAATTTTATTATAATAAAGACATAATTTACTTCATAAAGAAATCATCTCGCTCTCGCGCAAACAATTTACAAAGAACTAATCCTCCCTCTCATGCAGGATTTATTCAATGTTAGATATAAGTAAATCATTGACAAAGGACTTCAAGGATCACTCTCATTCATCTGAATTCTAAGTCAATCATCTCAAGTGAAAACTACATATTTTCATACTATAATTTTCATAGGTTCTACTTAACGTTTTCCAACGATTCGATACTTGATCTCTCATAGTATCATCATGTTTATTTCAATAACTCAATCCTAAGTTCAGATTATTAGCATGACAATATACTTCTAAAATCAAGAAATAAGAACAGACCTAATTTCTTACGGTGAGTTCCTAACGTTCAATTTTAGGGTTCCGAGTTTTCACAAATCACTTTTCAGTCCATAATGTAAAAAACTCTAAATCATGCTGATAAATAAGCATCTATGGAGAATTAAGGGCGATCATCACATAAGTAGAATTATCACAGTAAAATTATCAAGACGAAAGTAAAATTAATCTAGTCATTAAGAAATTTAAGGGATTACTCCCCCATGTCCCAAAAGAAGGCTTAAGCTAGCATGATCGAAGAATTATAATAAAACATCATTTAGAGTGATTAGAAATTCAAAGAGAAGAGTAAAAGTTACAAAATATGGCTGTAATGAAAATTACAGCCCGTAATTTTGCTCCTCGACGCAATGAACAGTGACGGCGCCCATGTTTTTGTTGATTTCTCCCTCGATCGATCTCCTTTCACTCTGAAACTTCTGTAGTATGTTCTCCTCCTTCATGCGAAACTTCCTTTCAAATTTCGTGGCCGGAGGTGGTCTGTACGCTGAGAACTGACGAACTCTAGGGCGGTGGTGATTCTCTAAAATTCATCATGAATCCATGATAAAAGTTGTTCCTTTCACTTTGAGATCCTTTTCCTCTTTATCCTGATCATTCCCTTTTTACGGATCTTCAATTGGTGCCCTAAAGCTCGAGAAAACATCTTTTTAATTATCTAGCGGAAGAATCGAGAAACTGGGACGAAAATTATGGTACCGTAAATATAATTATGGTAGTGCTGTAATGTGTTCTGAAGTTACTGTAGGGAAACGACCAACAATTACGGCACTATAAAATTCATTACGGTAGTACCGTAATCTTCTCGATTGTTTCTAAAAATCTCTGTATGAAATTTGCCCGAAATTACGGTACCATAAAATATATTAGGTAGTGCCATAATTTTCCAAAAAAGTTTCTGCGGGAAGCGGTCGTGAAAATCATTACGGTAGTGCCATATTTGCATATTACGGCCGTAATATTCATTACGGCACTGCCGTAATTTCGTGGGAAAACTCGATTTGACTTGAAATTTGATATGTAAACTCCTCTTGATGATTGGAATCCATAAATGTATTGAAATTACCTAAAAACCTATCAGAATGATGTCTTTTTACCTGAAATTAATCAAAAACCAGGAAAGGTGTAGATTCCAAAGTATTGGATAAATAAGGTATAAAAATAAGCAAACGAGCATGATTATGACCCCAAAAGACCATCTAATAAATATGAAAATTACTATGAAATGTAGAGTCATCATGATTGTATGGGTAGAGGGCCCCTCTAAGAGGAGGGAGGCTCCCCTAGTGGTTCGAAGGGTGTTGGAAGAATATGCTAATGTGATGCATTCGGAGTTACCAAAGCATCTCCCACCTATGAGAGGGATCGACCACAGAATTGACCTCATGGCGTGGTCCACTCCCCCATCCAAAGCTCCATATAGGATGCCCCTGGCAGAGTTGGCCGAGCTTCGTAAGCAACTCGATGAGTTTTTGGAAGCAGGGTTTGTGAGACCAACCGTATTGCGATATGGAGCCCCGATCCTATTCCAAAGGAAGAAGGACGGGTCCTTAAGGTTCTGCGTGGACTACCGAGCCTTGAACAAGATGACAGTCCAGGACTGTTATCCCATCCCATAGATCCCAGATATATTGGACAGACTGGGAAAGGATAGGATATTCTCTAAGCTCGATCTAAGGTCAAGGTACTGGCAGGTCCGTATCGCCGAGGGCGACGAATGGAAGACAGCCTGTGTTACCCGATATGGGTCATTTGAGTTTTTAGTCATGCCCTTTGGGCTAACCAATGCTCCAACAACGTTCTGTCATCTAATGAGCTAGGTGCTTGCACCTTTCCTAGATGACTTTGTCGTCATATATCTGGACGACATCGTGGTATATTCCTCAAGCGTTGAGGAACACTTGATTCACTTGAAGAAGGTTCTTCAAGTCTTGAGGGAAAACCAGCTCTATTTGAAGCTAGAAAAAAGGCACTTTCATGTCAGAAGATATCTCCTTCCTAGGACATGTGGTAGGCCACGACCAGGTGCAAATGGACAAGAGCAAGGTTCAAGCCATTGTAGAGTGGCAAGTCCCATCAAACCAAACTGAGCTGTGGAGTTTTCTCGGTGTGGTGAACTTTTATCGAAAGTTCATCCGAGGGTGCTCGAAAGTGACTGCTAATGCTTTGCATTTTAGTAGTAATTTCCCTTTATATATCATGTTAAATCTAGGCTTATTTTGATAGTTTTACACTCTTTTAAGGCTTATTTGCTTAAATGCTTCGGAATCTTCACTTTTTCTTGCTTTTGTGGAATTTCAAGTAAAATCGCCCTATTTTGATGTTTTTTGAAGCTTCTAAGGACATGGGACGATTTCTTATATGAAAACAAATTTACACGTCAAATTTGGGCTAAATCGGAGTTGGCCTAAAAAATATGGCCAGGTGAACCCCACGGGGTTCACCAGCATTTTCACCTGTATTCCGTCCAGCCGAAACTGCTCAGAGCAAAGCACAGCCAGGTGAACCCGGCGGGGTTCACCCGTGCTTCCTTCCGCCTAGACTGCACAGAGTGAATCACGGCCAGGTGAACCCGGCGGGGTTCACCCGTGATTCCAACCCAGGCGAATGTGAACCCGACCTGCACTCAGATTTTCAGTGATTCCCAACCTGTTTGGCATCCAAATTTGGCAAGTAAGGACTCTTTGGAAAGCTAATTCGAAGGAGAACGCGTGGAATATAAAAGCCCCAATTTTTGTGACCTAAGTATCGAGAAATCAAGCGACGATCAGCGTAGGGTGGAAGAACACGACGACGAGGTGATTTTTGGGGATTTTCAGAGATTGAGACGTCCAATCATCACGATTTCTTCTAGATACTTTCGGTTTATTGTCTCCTTCCTCTTAGAATCACTTCCTTGTAGTTTTTCTTTCCATTAAAAGAGAGATTTTGAGCATTTTAATGATGATTGTAGCATAAACCCTATTTCAGGGCTTGATTGAAGCCCATTTGCGATTTTAATTGCAAACTCTATTTTAATTCTATTATTTGGATTGTATTGTGAGCATATTCTACTTTGATGCACATATATCGTGTTTTTACCTTGGCCGAGTATTTTCATGTTTAAGCCGTTACGATTCATACCGAGAGGAGGATCGTAAGGGTGGAATCTCTTAGTAAAACTTGCGAGACCCCGACACGAGAGTGCTTGGTCTTCACTCGAGGGTTTCATATTCTGCCATAGAACTCATTGGGTTCGTCTAAAACGATCCACCACGAGAGTAGGAGATTGTCTTAGTTGAACACCGGGGTGTACACTCGAGAGAGGGCACTGATAAGATTCTGCAAGTGCACGGAATTATCGAAGTAATAAAAATATCGATCCACAGAGACCTTATTGTTAATTACCAAATAATTATTTTCTCGCTAGCTAAGTAAACCAAATATGATGCAAAGCAATAATGGAAATAACACAAAAGATAATCAGAGAGATGAATTGGGACTAGGGTTTCATCCACCTTGATTTCAATGACTAGATATAAATAAAAGGTCGTCAGTCAAATCTCGTTAAGATAAAGACCTAATTTACTTGATAAAGGTATTGTCTCACTTTCGTGCAAACAATCATACAGAAAATCGATCCTCACTTTCGTGCAAGATCTATTTTCAATGCTATAGATAAGTAAATCATCAATTAAAGATCACAATGATCACTTTCGTGCATCTAGATTCTAATTTGATTGATAGTCTCAAGTGGAATCTCAAGGATCACTTTCGTGCATCCAAAACTCAACACAAGTTCTACTTAAGGCTTTCCAACGGATCGTTACTCACTTTCGCGCAATAACTATCAACGTTTATAACATTAATTAAATCCTAAATCGATATTATCAAACATGGCAATAAATCTACTAGAACAGATCAAATTGGATCTAACCTAAGGAAGGGATCTCAACATGCAATTCTAGGGTTCCAAGTTCTCAAGCAAATCACCTTTCAGTCTCATTGCGAAAACTCTAAAGCATGGATAATAACATAGATCTATAGAAAATTAAAGACAATTCATCACAAAAGTAGAATTATCACAACGAAGATTATTATGACGAAAGAGAAGAATTATCTAATCATTAAAATTCAAGAGGATTACACCCCATGTCCCAAAATATGTCTAAGCTTGCATGGAGAAGAAAATACAATAATCCATAAATTCAGAAGATCAACAATCAACTAGAAAAGAGGTTTTAGAAAATACAGCACGGCTGTGAAATATTTCACAGCCGTATTTTGCAAGCAGAACTCGATGAACAGTGCTGTCACCACCGATTTCATCGATTCCTCCTCCGATTGAACTCCTTTTCCTATAAAACTTCTAGGATGTTGTCTTCTCCTCCAGGTAAAGCTTCTGCATGAAATCAAGGCCTGAGGTGCCCTCTATGCCTCTCGGTGCGAGGCCAAACCCTAGCCTCCTCTCTGGTGATTGCTCTCTGGATACGTGATAAAAGTTTCTCCTTCCACTTCGTACCCTTACCCTCTTAAAGATGAGTCCACAGCAACTTTCAGATCCTAATTTGGAGCTCTAGATCAAAAGTTATGGCCCGAAACAATTTCAGCCGCGGAAAACTCACGATTTTGATTGGAAATTACGGCCGTGTAATAATTTACGGTAGTGCCGTAAAATCATTCTATGAACGCTGAGTCAACATTATGGCCCGTAAAATATTTCTCGATGGTGTCATAAAATCGGACGAGTTCTCTGGTCTGAATCAGCTTGGAATTACGGCCCGTAAAATGGGTTACGGCAGTGCCGTAAAATCTGCAAAGTTCTCTGTTCTGAAAGCGCTGAAAAATACGGCAGTGCAATTTTTTATGGCAGTGCCGTAAAATCAGAAAAACTTTCTGTTTGAGAAATCACCAAAATACAGCAATGCTCTGATTTTACGGTAGCCGCAAAAAATACAGTACCGTAAAATAGGTTACGATACTGCCGTATTTTGCAAAGTTGCTCCGTTTTACGTGAAATTTCTTGTGTGACCTCTTCTTGATGTTGGGAATCCTTCTATGTCTTTGATTTTGCTTGAAAACGCCTTGAAATACTGCCTTTTTAGCTGAAAATCATGAAAAACCAAAATAGAACTAGATTTTAGAATATTCGATGAATTTATCATAAAAATAAGCAAAAAGATCCTCAATTTAGCATGAAAAGATACATAAAATGATACAAAATATACTATAAATTTTGGTGTCATCAAAATACATAAGGCTCAAACTTTGCTTGTCCTTAAGCAAAAAATCAAAACTTGATTAAGAGATAAACCTTTTCATGCTCAATAAATTTCTAAAATACAACCTATCAATGAAAAATTCCACCAATTGATTTACAAAACTTCAAATAAACATATCATCCTTAGAACTCAACCCTCTAGATCCACAATTCAATCAAATAAAACTTTGTAACTTGTATAATAAATAGAATTTTCAATCTCATAATTTCACCCAGTTTTCAGTTCAAATCTATCATGCTTTTGTTTACAGGAATTAGGTTTCCAAGATCTTTTTCCACACATAATTTTTTTTTGTATTTTGTTTATTTTTGTATAGATGGCATGTACCCACTTAGATACACACTTTTTATTTTTGACTTCAACTCTTGTCTTCGATACCACTGTCAATTTTACACAGTGTCAAGTAGAGGAGTCTTATTATTTTTCACTCTCATTATTTTTCATGCATAGACTTCAACCCATGTCTTAGGTACCACTGTCAATTTTACATAGTGCCAAGTAGGGGAGTCTCTCACTATTTTTATGGATCTTGGATTCTTATTTCCCAACAAATAGCAAAATAGACTAAACATCTACTAGGTTGATTAATTGATATCAATTCATAAATCATACTCATATGCTCATTTTATTTAAAGGAGTAGTTTCACCTTTAGATCTTATTCTTCAAATAACACATCTACCTAAAATTTCATGCATCAACCAATGTCAAATTTCAAAAATAGATATGCATTGAAGAAATAAATCTAACATGATAGGGTATTTCTCTAATCACAAGTATAAATACTCACATCATCAAGGAAGATATTTTATCAATAGAAATTTTATCAATAAATCATGTCATCATATAGTAGAGAGTGGATTATATGCTTTCATCAATTTTATCAACACATTTGAATAATATCATCTTCAAAACAATGAGTTCCATATATCCATAAAATCATTTTTCAAGAGAAAACCAATAAGTAGTATAAATATGATAAAGTCCAAGATGCACTATATGAAATAGTCATTAATAAGAGAGTGCAAGTGATACTCACAAAACTATATAGATCATGCTCAATCATTATCAGGCCAATGCAGCTGGGTCCAAAGATATGCCTTTTGAAAATTTTCTGCAAAATTTAAGGTACATAAGGCTCACATAAGCCTCAGATCAAAAACAGTCTTAAAAAAAATAATAATAATAAATTTCATCAGTGGTCCCAAAAGTGTGCTGGTGAAGCAGTAGATGCAGGCAAGAAGCAGAAGTGGAACAGCGGCTTGCTGAAAAGCTACTAGCAATGATGGTGGTGGTGCCGATAGTAGAGTGAGTAATCTCTAGTGGCCTGCTAGAGATCACAGTCCTGGAGGTGAGATCGTCGGGCTATGGAAGATAATACTGCACATGTAAAAAAAAAATCAGAGTTAGTAATGAAGATCATGCTGCAAAAATAAATAAAATCATGGAATAAGAGACAGCAGAATAAATAAGAATCTGCAGGTGGTATAATCCAGTGTCGACGGCTGAAAATAGTGATGTCAGAGGCAGATGCAGTGGTAGCTAGAGATGCTGTAAATCTGGAGTCAAAAGAAACAACAACAGATAGAAAGCAAATTAAGCAGTTTTTGAATTTTTTTTTTTTTTTTTTATAAAAAGTAGTCATACCCTAGAATAAAATTTAATGATCCAAATAGAAAACATACAAAACTATGAAGTAGAATAAAACTTGATCTTTCCAGGTATGTAAAAAATAAAGGATCAAAATCTGTCAGGAATTCAGGGTATCAGCGGAAAGAAGGCTACTCAGATTAAAAACTGCACAAACTGCACAAAAGTTAATCAAATTCGATAAGTTGGCATATGTTTCAGAAAGATCTATGGATTTTAAAATTCAGAAAAAATATCCAATAAATAGACAAAGATGAGTACTTCCATGTTGTGCCAAAAATCAAAAATTTTTGCAACCTAGTTTCTTAAAATCGCAGCGAGAAAACACCTAGGCAAATAAGCAGACTGTAGTTTTAAAATACGGTACCGTGAAATCATTTACAGCAGTGCCGTAATTTCACAAAATTTCAGAAACAAAAACCATCAAGATTACGGCACGTGAAGTCGAAAACGGTCAGAAAATACGGTACCGTAAAGATAATACGGTACCGCCGTAATATCCATAAAACACTCGGGAGAAGAAATCAACACAGATTACGGGCGTGAAATAGATTACTTTGCACAAAAATTTGCTTTCCCTGCAAAAATAAAAGAAAAATTAATTCTAAAAATAAACTAAAATAAAAGAAACTAAACTAAGACAAAAGTGCTTGGGTTGCCTCCCAAGAAGCGCTAATTTTAGGTCCATAGCTTGACCAAAAATGAAATCTCATGGTGAAGCAAGTGAATCAGTTCCAAAGTATAAAGCATGTAATTTTCTGCATTTTCTTTTTCCAAAAATTTTAGGCACTAATCCAAATATCCAGAATTCAAGACAAATCAAGATCAATGTGGCTTTCTCAAGTATGCAGAAATTAAAATTTTCAAATCCAGTCAAAGTAATCTTTATTATCTTCCTATGTTTGTCAAAAAGTAAAATCATAAGTCCCTTCTTTAAATTTATGTTTTCAATGGCAATGAGAAAAGGACTTTGATCAAAATAATCTAGCATTGGATCATCATAATAATAATAGTCTTTCCATTCAACATCAGATTCCTCAATAAAGCACAAATTTTCAAATAAATCACATGAGTCAATAATAGATATGGGCAAAGTATCATCATGGTGAGATTCATCAATTTTTGCAACATTTAAATCCTTATCAAGTTCCTCATGTTTGTCATCAAATAATCTATCAATATCAAAATTATCAACAAAATCAAGATGAGACTCTTTAGAATCAAATTCCTCATGCCTTCCCACAAATAATTCATCATCAGAAGAATCAAAATCAGAATCATATACAAAATCATAATGAGATCTATCAATGTTTACAACAGAATCAGAGTTAACCTCAAAAGTTTTATCATTAATTTCAAAAATATCACCAAAATCACAGTGGGGTTCATCAATGTCTACAATTTTTGAACCTTCATCATGCTCATCAGTTTTAACCATAAATAAGTTTTCATCAAAATCAGAATTATCATCAAAAGAAAGTTTTTCAATTTCAATTTTCTCAATCTTTTCCTCAAATAGACTATTAGATAAATTAATGTCAAAATTATCAACAACAGAGTGAGATTCATTAAAGTTCACATAAGGCTCAATCTCAAAACAATCATAATCATAGGGGGATTTTTCTAGTTCAAGTTCCTCAGTATCAAATTCAAATTGTGGTTCAGAAGCATGATCAGAGCAATCATCATATAAAGAAGTTTGGTTTTCCCATCTAGAATACAATTGATCTCTTTCTTGCCATGATAAATTAGGATTTAAAAATGGGCAATCAGAGAAACAATGATCAGGATATCCATAAATAACATAGCTATCAGAAGAACAAGATTTCATAATAGGGTGCTTATTAGAAGTGTTTAATTTATGAACCAAATAATCTATCTCATCTTCAGCAGTGCACCATGAATCATCTTGATAACATGAAGAATTAGAATTTTGAGGCATGTTAAATTTGCAATCACAAGTATAATGATCAGAAGATTTACAAATATTGCAATAAATAAGAGGAATATTGTGTAATTTCCATATTTCTCTAAGAGTCATCTGTGAATAATCTTTATGCTCACCTTGAGGCATGTATACCTTACTTATTTGAGATGCCCATGAATTGTAATGAAAAGACATATTTATTTATCAAGGTCAGAAAGATAATCCAATACCAATCAATCAAATTGTTTTTTTTTTTTTTTTTTTTTTTTTATTTTTCAGAATATAGGAAAAAAATAGAAAATCTAAGACACAAGTAAATTCACAAATTTCAGAAATACAAGCTCTATCACAACTTGTGAAAATCCAAAACCTGCAAAAATAAAAAACAAAGTTAAATCTAAAACAAATAAAACTTAGTCTAGCAATACTAACAATTATTTCGATATTAACAAAACTAAGGTCCCCGGCAACGACGCTAAAAACTTGATAAGATTCCGCAAGTGCACGGAATTATCGAAGTAATAAAAATATCGATCCACAGAGACCTTATTGTTAATTACCAAATAATTATTTTCTCGCTAGCTAAGTAAACCAAATATGATGCAAAGCAATAATGGAAATAACACAAAAGATAATCAGAGAGATGAATTGGGACTAGGGTTTCATCCACCTTGATTTCAATGACTAGATATGAATAAAAGGTCGTCAGTCAAATCTCGTTAAGATAAAGACCTAATTTACTTGATAAAGGTATTGTCTCACTTTCGTGCAAACAATCATACAGAAAATCGATCCTCACTTTCGTGCAAGATCTATTTTCAATGCTGTAGATAAGTAAATCATCAATCAAAGATCACAATGATCACTTTCGTGCATCCAGATTCTAATTTGATTGATAGTCTCAAGTGGAATCTCAAGGATCACTTTCGTGCATCCAAAACTCAACACACAAGTTCTACTTAAGGCTTTCCAACGGATCGTTACTCACTTTCGCGCAATAACTATCAACGTTTATAACATTAATTAAATCCTAAATCGATATTATCAAACATGGCAGTAAATCTACTAGAACAGATCAAATTGGATCTAACCTAAGGAAGGGATCTCAACATGCAATTCTAGGGTTCCAAGTTCTCAAGCAAATCACCTTTCAGTCTCATTGCGAAAACTCTAAAGCATGGATAATAACATAGATCTACGGAAAATTAAAGACAATTCATCACAAAAGTAGAATTATCACAACGAAGATTATTATGACGAAAGAGAAGAATTATCTAATCATTAAAATTCAAGAGGATTACACCCCATGTCCCAAAATATGTCTAAGCTTGCATGGAGAAGAAAATACAATAATCAATAAATTCAGAAGATCAAAAATCAACTAGAAAAGAGGTTTTAGAAAATACAGCATGGCTGTGAAATATTTCACAGCCGTATTTTGCAAGCAGAACTCGATGAACAGTGCTGTCACCACCGATTTCGTCGATTCCTCCTCCGATTGAACTCCTTTTCCTCTGAAACTTCTGGGATGTTGTCTTCTCCTCCAGGGAAAGCTTCTGCATGAAAATCAAGGCCTGAGGTGCCCTCTACGCCTCTCGGCGTGAGGCCAAACCCTAGCCACCTCTCTGGTGATTGCTCTCTGGATACGTGATAAAAGTTTCTCCTTCCACTTCGTACCCTTCCCCTCTTAAAGAAGAGTCCGTAGCAACTTTCGGATCCTAATTTGGAGCTCTGGATTAAACGTTATGGCCCGAACAAGTTTCATCCGCGGAAAACTCACGATTTTGACTGGAAATTACGGCCGTGTAATAATTTACGGCAGTGCCGTAAAATCATTCTGTGAACGCTGAGTCAACATTATGGCCCGTAAAATATTTCTCGATGGTGCCGTAAAATCGGACGAGTTCTCTGGTCTGAATCAGTTGGGAATTATGGCCCGTAAAATGGGTTACGACAGTACTGTAAAATCTGCAAAGTTCTCTGTTCTGAAAGCGCTGAAAAATACAGCAGTGTAATTCTTTACGGCAGTGCCGTAAAATCAGAAAAACTTTATGTTTGAGAAATCACCAAAATACGGCAGTGCTCTGATTTTACGGTAGCCACGAAAAATATGGTACCGTAAAATAGGTTACGGCACTGCTGTATTTTGCAAGGTTGCTCCGTTTTGCGTAAAATTTCTTGTGTGACCTCTTCTTGATGTTGGGAATCCTTCTATGTCTTTGATTTTGCTTGAAAACACCTTGAAATACTGCCTTTTTACCTGAAAATCATGAAAAACTAAAATAGAAGTAGACTTTGCAATATTCGATGAATTTATCATAAAAATAAGCAAAAAGATCCTCAATTTAGCATGAAAAAATACGTAAAATGATACAAAATATACTATATATTTTGGTGTCATCAGGCACCTTGTACCTTAGGGATAAATTCCTTGTGCAAACCAATAATCCAAATAACTGATATTTTTCTAGTGCGATTAAAGTTGTCATCGTGGTGGAAACCATAGCCCTGATATCTCTCTCATATTTATTCTCTACCGTCGTAGCTTTGATCTTCTTGTTTTCGATTATTTAAGTTCTCAAGACCACGTTTCGATTCGCCTAGCTATTAAAACTTGAATTTTTCTGGTACTCAGCCTTGTTCCCTGTGGGATTCGACATCTTTTATATTATTTCGACATAACCGTGCACTTGTGGTGAGTGTCAACTGCACCCCTCAGCAATTTGCTGAAAAAGAACTCCAACTAGTGTTGGAATGATTGGTGTCAGGCGGCCTTTAAAGATCTGAAAGAGCGCATTACTTCTGAACTAATCTTAAAATTACCGGATTTTAGAAAAACTTTCGAGGTTCACACCGATGCTTCGGATCAAGCGATTGGTGGCGTCCTAATACAGGACAGACATCCCATTGCTTTTGAGAGTCGAAAGATAAATGAGGCAGAACAAAGGTACATGGCTCACAAGAAAGAGATGGTGGCAGTGGTTCACTGCCTCCGAACGTGGCGAGTTTACCTCTTGGGTTGTGCTTTTGTGGTAATGACCGACAATGTGACGAACACTTATTTCACCACGTAAAAGAAATTATCGGCAAAACAGGCCAGGTGGCAGGAATTCCTAGCAGAATTCCAGTTCCAGTGGGAACATAAGCCCGGAAGGGCTAATGTAGTGCCCGATGCACTGAGTAGGCTTAACGCCTTGGTCTACTATGCGATCTCCAGGGTAGAGGGAGATCTCCTTACGAGGGTAAAGACGGCAGCTGCTCTCGATGAAACATATTGAAAGCTAGTTCAACAAATCAAGTCGGGTACAATCAGACGATATTACTTGGACATCGATGACGTCGTAATGGCCCGTGGAGGGAGGCCACTAGTTCTCGCTTCCGGTGGATTGCGACGAGAGCTACTAAAGGAGCTCCACGATACCCCTTGGTCGGGTCATCTAGGATAGAGGTGCATGCTCGCTCTGTTGTCTAGGTCATGCTATTAGCCGGATATGCATGTTGACATCAATATGTATGTCCGCACCTACCTTGTTTGTCAACAAGACAAGGTCGATCGGAGATTACCGACTAGGTTGTTACAACCTTTGCTTATCCCCGAGGCCCCCTGGACGAGCGTGTCCATGGACTTTATCGGTGGGTTTCCTAAGGTTGAGGGGAAAACATTGATACTTGTGGTTGTGGATATATTCTCTAAATATGGAATCTTCATTCCAACATTCGAGCCCTGCTCAACTGTGGTGGCAGCCGAGCTATTTTTCCAGAATGTGGTAAAGAACTTTGGGATCCCGGAGGATATCGTGAGCGATAGGGATGCTCGGTTCACCAGACGATTTTGGTCGACATTGTTCGACAAACTGGGAACGAAGTTAAACTTCTCCATAGCAAACCATCCCCAGACAGATGGACAAACGGAGCGAGTAAATACCATCGTGAAGGACTACCTCCATCACTTTGTGACTGCGAGTCAAAAAGATTAGGTGAAGTGGATGGATTCGGCACAGTTTGCCTACAACCTCCACAGGTCATTGTCTACAGGGCATAGCCCCTTTGAGCTAGTGTTAGGGAGATAACCCCTAACCCCCGTTGATATCGCGATCAGGGACTCCTATGGGAGGTGTCCTGCCACACAACGGGAAGCTCGCGAGCGAGTGGAATCGCTCAAAGAAGCGAGGGATAGCCTTGAGTTAGCCACTCGACGAATGCAACATTATGCAAATCATTGACGTCGGGATGAAGAGTTCGTCGTGGGCTACTTAGTTCTTCTCCGACTTACTCCACAAATATGGAGAAAGATATCTGCAAAGACGGCACATCGGGGACTTATCCAGAGATACGATGGACCCTTTGAGGTGCTGAGTCGAGTGGGCTCAGTAGCGTATCATTTGAAGCTCCCTGATAGGATGAAATTAC
Organism: Costus lasius; assembly: GCA_027563935.2. NCBI lineage: Eukaryota > Viridiplantae > Streptophyta > Magnoliopsida > Zingiberales > Costaceae > Costus > Costus lasius. Next base: position 30,735,027 of record CM050449.1, on the reverse strand, counting down.
ATCCAGCTTTCCACGTGAGCTTTCTTAAGAGATTTCATAGGGATCCGGGGGATCCCACTTGGTCCCAATCTCTTTGTGCACCTTTGACGGTCCCGACGGAGCTCGACCAATGGATCGGCGAGATTCTGGATCACCGAGTTTTGGGACATAGTAGGATGAACCGACAAATAGAGTTTCTTGTTCGATGGGAAGGTTCTTCAATAGAAGAAGCTACGTGGTATAAGGCTTCTAAACTGTGGCAGTTCGAAAATGAGATCCGACGTTATTTTGAGTCACCAAGGATGGCGACTCACTCCGGAGGGGGAGAATGTTAGGCCATTGGGATTTAATTGGGCGTGGCCCAATTCTAGGCCCAATCAATTGGCCCAAATTCGGTTGAAACCTGAATTCGCGACAATTAGAACGAACAATCATTCGTTCATCAACATTGAGACGTGGGCGCTGGCGCAGACACGTCACATCATCGAGTGGGTGGCTAACTCGAGTCAACGGCAGTCGAGGTGGTGGGACGAAAGAAAACGGGAGGGGGAATGTTCGAAATTCTCCCACTCGGCTCTTCGCTCCCACGCACCACCATCGTCTTCAACAACATCCCTCCTCCTCTCCGACGAAGCTTCAACTCCATCGGATGTTCCTCTCTTCGAGCTCCCTTGCGTTTCCGATGGTGTGGGCGGGTGGTTCCGATTGCAACGAGCTCTCTCCCCTGTTCTTGTCCTCTCCACTGCTTCTGACGTCGCCGTCGTCGGCGACTAGCCCAGACAGCCTCGGAAGGCTCTACTGCTACCACTTTATCGAATAGGAGGAGCCGGCAAGTTTGCCAAGGTACACTCTCGCCGTTCCTGCGCCCCTCTGCCTTCGTCCTGGTAGCTTATCTCTGCTCCGGCGATGCCTCCGTTCCTACTCCCTTCGTTGCATGCCTGGTTGGTCGGTCTGCGTGCTCCCCAGCGAGCTCCTCCTTCCCTCTTGTCGAGAGCGCTGGCCCGCCTGCGTGCGGAAATTCCCAGGCTCGGCTCACCTGCATGCGTCCGTTCCGCCTGCATGCGGACCCTTCGTTCCTCTCTTCTTCTAGTGGTTTTTGCGACGTCTGGGCTTTGGCCGTTTTCTTTGCTCAATGCCGGTGTTCGCGCAAAGCTTTGGGAGGCAGCGTGTGCTCTCCGACGGCCCTGTCTCCATCTCCATCCGTTTGAGTGAAGGCGTCGCCATCTCCGCCGTCTCGAAGCTTCGTGGTCTGTTGTTCGGTGGTCGACTCCTCGTTCAGCCGCCAAAGCCAAGCCCTGCCTCTCCCCCTTAGTTTCCCTATGTGCGGGCGGGTTCCCCGGGCTGCGAACGGATCAGTTCTATTTGCACCTTTCCCCTTGCGTCGCTGTTGGCTCTCTTCGGCGAGAGCCCATCCCTCTTGTCCCTGTTCCGGCGTGCAATGCCGTTGGACAGGTGGTCCGTCGAGGGTAGCCGCCAGCTATCATTTGGACGCGTTTGCGCGTTGGATCCCCGGCGTAGGGATCCAACGTTAGATGGAAAATGCTCATTTTTTTTTTATTTTTCTCTCAAATGTTAGATGGAAAAACTTTGACAAGATGTCCGGAGTCATCCTCGTAGCACCAACTACAAGAAAAGATTGTGTTGCCACATTTGCGGTCAGTCCACTTTATAAATTCTCCTCGTAAGCCTTTAAATTGATTTTAAGCTAATAAGGCTTAAAGCTATGCAGCTCTCAAATGCTCTTAAGCAAAGCCAAGAAACTCTTATAAGCCTTTAAGCCAATCTAAAGGTTGTAATCCTATAAGCTTAGGTCCTAGTACATCTCACAATCCCTTAAGCTAATCTCTAAGTTTATGAATTTAAGATTGAGCATCTCTCATATGCCTTTAAGATAACGCTCGTACTTAAGTTGATTAACTCTTATAAGATCAAGTTCAAATTTAAAAAAATTAGAATAATTCTCGCAAGCTCCCAAAATACTCGAATGCCCCAAGCTTTCAAAAATGTCATGATTAATTATGTTCTCATTCATATAATTGCTTGCTCTATAATTAAAATAGTTATAATAAGCTAATTGTGATTCACACCAAGTGTTAGGCCCAGCCTAATTTAAAGGCCCAACCCATTTGGTCCGGTCAACTGGGCCGTTGACCATGTCAAAATTAGCCCAACCCAAACATTGAGAGGAAAATCAATTTGGGGAAAACGAATGGACGAACGACGAATTCGTTCGTTCGTTCGTTCGCTCGTTCGAACGGGGTCGACTCCGGTGGCACCACCGGTGGTCGGAGGCCTCGGCCGACCCAACAGGAAGGGTCACTGGTCCTAGTCGCGCCGCCTGGGAGATAGTTCTCCGGCCGGCGAAGCGGCGGCGGCACGCGGTCGACGCTGGCGGATCAATGGGAAAAGACGACGTAGAGTCGTCTCGCCCACGTCCGTCAGGTGGTGACGCGAGCGAACGACGGAAGGACGATATGGCGAGGTATGGGGAGGCTCATTTCGTCCGGCGTCTGGCTGAGACGGTAGCGATGGGACGCGACAATACTTGACCGAAGAAAGGCAGCGACGGCGTTCGATCCAGCGGATCGAAGAGAAGTCGCAAATCGACCCAGCGGGCCGGAGGGTGCTCCCGCACGGCAGCTTACAAGTGGAATGGGAAGGCATGGGCGGAGCTCTGGCGCGACATGGCTCCGCCTGCCGTCGAATCGACACCGCCCTGCCTGCATACGCACTCAAGCTGCCTATAAAAGAGGCGACCGACGAGCTCGAGAGAGAGAGACGGAGATTGAGGTAAATCTAACGCTCGGAGAGGAATAGTGTACTGAGAGGAGACGGCAGGACCTAAAGGCGGCGACGGGAAGTGTTAAGCTTGGGTCGGCAAGGTTGAGAATGAACCTCGTCCGCCCCTTTCTCCCGTTCGCCTCTCCTCCCAGCGACTCCTTGGTAACTCCGGCGTAGGCCAGCGGCGGCCTCGTCCGACGTGCTTCGGTGGTGAGGGTGGGTGGTACGAAGCACATTCGACGTCTGGGAGCGAGATCCACGCCGCGATCTTCACCGAAGCTCCCTCCTCTCTTCTCCGCCTCCGTCCTCTGCTTGATTCGATCGAGTTGGGGCGGCGTCTTCAGTTGGACAGTATCCTCTGGCGAGTCGACAAACGCCCGCAGACTCGCCGATCCTTGCTCTGGCGGCGACTCACGCGGCGACGCCGAGCAGGCGACGCCTTCGAAGAAGACGAAGCAAAACGAACGCGCGTTCGTTTCGAGGAGAGCGTGTGCGAGCTTCGAACGCAGGACGAAGCTGACGTGGGCGTTGACTCGTTGACCCACGGAACGAGATTTGGCGGAGGCTGAAATTCAGAAATCACGCGCCGCGTTGATTTCGGACGCAGGGCGGGTTTCGGATTCGGGCACAGATCCGATCCGATTATAGGTATAACTCTCTCCTTTCTTTAAACATTTTATATTCTGACATGGTATTCATGCTTTTCTCTCTCCTGAACCCTCGCGGAGGCTGAGGGGTGCGCATGAACGCATTCTTGCCGGTCACGCTGAACCTGCACAAGACATGAATTTAAGCTCTACGTGGCAATAGAACAGTGTAATAATTAATTAAAATTGATTCATTGTACTTGTTTACAGGGTGCGACACCAAGCTATCACTCGTCTTTGCGTTTGTTTCAACAAATACATTATACATTGATGGATATGAGCATCCATGCGGGTTACGCATGATTGGATAACTGCAGACACGTCAATGCATATCTAACGCTGCGTCATCTCCAGCGTGTACGCCAACTATTTCTTACTTAATTTAAAAGTGGAATTAGTAGCTCCCTTAAAGGGGTGAGGCCCTGTTGCAGAAGAAAAGCTGAGACCGGCCGGACGACTAGCGGGCGGTTTCATCTTTGCAGCCTGCGCACCACGTGGCACCCGTACGATTCTTTCCGGTTTCAACCTCTAAAACCAAAATGGCAGGCACGCCTCTTCGTTGCCATAAATCGAAAGCAACAGAGACGTGCGCCCAACGCCGACTTCAAACTCAAAAATGGAAGCTCTCGTTATGAGACGTGCTCCGTCCTCCTTTCTCTCCTCGCCTGCCGCCTCGCTTCGGGCGGCGCCTTCTTCTTCCTCTCTGACGGCATCGCAATCTCGGGTTTCGTTCTCGGCCTTCCCATCCCTGTCTCCCCCCGCCTCGAGGTGCCTCAGTTTCTTCCGCCGGCAAACCCTAGCCCCCCGCCCGTGCGCCAAGCGGAACATTTGCATGGCCTCGCAATCTGAGAGCAATTCCGTCGCGGGATCGTCGGCGAAGGTAATCCGATCTGTCGACCATTCCACGATCCGGCTTTTGCTCAAGCTAAGGCTCTTCGCGAACAATCTCTCGTTGCCTCTCGATATAGTATTTTCATTTGCAGCTCGAGCTCCATTGCTATTTTTTATCCATACTTTATTTTTCAACTGGCACGTCCTTTATAACGATTCATCAGCTCAGGAAAGAATCGTCATCGTGATGGTAACTAGAAGCATGCTTTTCGTTTCACATCATCCATGAAGAAGAATCATACAATGGGGCTTTTCCTGTTTTGCTACTTAGTGGCATATTATCCAAGGACTTTAACTAACACTTATTGTGTTACGGGCCAATTATCATTAGTTGTTAGCCCATTATTTTTAGAGGAGAAAAAAGTGGGTTAGGAAAAGGGTAAAGGATCCGATTCATCGGATTGTATCATATTGCGACGTTTCCTCTGTTCATAGCTAATAATTATCATTAGCTCATCTTTCTGACGAAAACTGCATACTTCACCCTTGTCCGCTGTTTAAAGCAATGAGCTAAGAGGGTTTTCATACTTTACTGCAGGATAATGGATCATTCCTTAGAGAAATGATCTCAGCCATGGAGAAGGTCTACTTGAGCAGGAATCCAACTGCTAAAGCCATCTTGGAACTTGTTAGGAATTTTGATGGAGATAATATCTGCTACGATCATTTTGCTTTTAGAACTTTTGGGGTACATTATACTAAACTTTAATTTGTAACCGAATTGTTTGCTTCACTTGGCATAATTATTCAGCTATTTTTTTAGCCCCCCTTGTGTTACTTTAACACTACTTCATGTGTACTTGAAGGTAGCTGGTCATGGAATTGATTCCATGGCAAAAATCTTTCTTTATTTTGGCTACAAACCCCGTGAAGAATTGAGATTTCCTGCTAAGAAATTAAAAGCATTGTGGTTTGCCCCACCGGATGCTGGATATGACAAAGATGGAACCGGTGTTAAAGGACCTTTGCCCAGGATTTTTATATCAGAGCTTCTTGTGGACCAGCTGAGTTATCAGAGTCAAGTTGAGTGCCATATCCTTTGTTGGATAACCTGCCATTTGTTTTTGTGAAATTTCTTCTATAATGATCTTAATTCATTCCTTATGAAGATATTTATGATTTAAAAATAAACCGAACGGCAACCGAAGTTAGCAAAAGCACTGAGTGCACATAGGGGATAATGACTTCTTGGGGCCTGGATGGCCAGGCATTGCAAGTTCTGTGCCTTGTTGAAACAAGGCACACCTGCAGTGATAATTCATTAAAGAGATGACATAAATTATACAAACTGTACACTCACACCTATATGGAGATGAAGATGAGTTCGCATTTTAAAGAGAAAAAGAACACTAATATACTTTTGACTTTTCTAGATAGAAGCTGATGTCACAGGATGTTGCTTACATGCAGGAAGTAATAAGAAAATACATCAATACATCTGGTGGTGGATATGAACATGCTGCTCTTGCAAGTACTTTAGGTTGTTTGACTTGGGAGAAGCCTTCATATTCTGACTTTCAATTGTTATCTAGGTATCTTCCTTTTGCAGTAATTTGATTAGTTATAGCTTCCATCCTCCTTATTGAGCTGTGGTATTTAGTTGAACATTTTCTTCAAAGTTCATCTTATTTCGTCATGATTTATAATTGAAACAAATGAAATATGTAATAGGAATTAGATGTTCTTCTCATCTTGTTGATTGATTTCCAGGGAGAGTGAATATGCTGCTTGGACACTAGTTAATGGTTATGCATTGAATCATGTCACTATTTCTACTCATCGGTTGAAGTCTCGTATTAAAAAAATCAACAGCTTTAACCAGTATATTGAAGCTAATGGCTATAAGTTGAATTCTGAAGGCGGGACCCTGAAAGGTTTGTGACTAACTTGTCTTAAATTGAAAATCACTAATACAGTAGTAGTTGTAGGAGCAACTTAATGGTTGCTGATTTTCAATAAGTATGAGAAAATTATTATTATTTTTTGCCTTAGTACCTGTCAACGAAACAATTAGCATTATATAAATGATACATATAGCATGAAATTTTTCATAAATGCATGCACTTGTCCTTCAAAAGACTCGTGCTATTGTTGGGATTTCTGTGGGCGTCTTTCCTGTAAACTGTAAAGTGCTTACCATATAACATAGCCAGCAATTCATGGAATCGGTTTACAGCTTGGACACTTGTATCCCTCTAAGAATAGCATGACTTGCTATCAGTTCAGTTGCTATCAGTACAGAATGTTCTTACTTGCATGTGAAAATTGGACCTGTGGCCTCTTAATTAGTTATTGTCTAAATAAAAGTGGACATGAAACTCATTGGTTAATCATGATAATGAGCTATCCTTTGATTTGATCCTTGTGTACAGTGAGCCCTGATGGCCTTCTACTGCAAAGTTCAACTGTTGCTGATACCATCTCCTTCAACTTTGCCGATGGTGTAACGGAATTTGTCCCTTGTTCATACATCGAATTTGCAGAACGACTTCTTCTTCCTCAGTACAAAGGTTTACCTGACGAAGAGGTATGGGCTTTCTTTGTTTATTATTGCCAAAGTTCAGCACTTGTTTTATCTCTAGTTTAAATGAACAATTTATATGATTACATTAAATGGAGATATTACAAAGGACCTCTTGCTTTTAACTTTTATTTTTACATGTGACCTAAAATTGGCAGAAACTTAAAGGATCCGCCTTTGGTAGTTTTATTGAATCTATGCAAGCCTACCATTATTTGTAGATAGTTTCTTTGTTATTCGATACAGGTGGACTCAATTAGTTGAGAGCTTATGAGTGATGCCATAACAACACCTTATTTATCTAATAATCTTTAGTTGAAGTTCGAGTATCCCATCACTATTTCTGCTCTTCTTGTTTCATACGACTTTACTGCACGCCAAATTTAAGTGAAAAAAAGTAAATTCTGCAAAATTGTCTTGATGTCATGTTCCTCTATGCTTAGTTCAACTTGGTCAGCATTCTATAATATTATATGTATCTAATTTCTGAAGTAGTCAAGTGGGAATGTGCTAACTATGATATCTTAAAACTGTGCGATTGCAATAAGAATTGGCCCAGAAACTACAGTATGCATTAAAAAATGTTTGGTAAACTAAGGCTTTGTTTAACACATCTTTTGCAGTTGTAAAACAATTTCTGAAAAAAAAAAAAAAACAGTTATGGTTACTGCAAAAAGCCGTTTGGCAAATCTGCTGCGGAATATTGATTATGATGACTAAAATATTTGGTAAAGATGTGGAAAGGTTTGGTGAGAATTCAAAGGACGGAATGGTAAAAAATTAACAAAAGTGATTTATTTATGATGATTCTAATTTTAATGTTATGTATACATTATATTTCTATATAATATGGAAATTATATAAAAGTAAACGATTGTATAAAATATTTAATTAATAGATTTGTCGATGGTATTTAACAGTAAGTTTATATAAATATCTTATATGGTATAAGGAATCAAGGATAGAAAGAAAGGGTAAACATATTCAAGATTAATAAGAGTGTCTTGATTTAATAATTATGGACAAGTGCTTATAAGCAGAAAGTACTCTATAACAGCTTCAACATTTTCTTTCTTCATAACTATCATACCGTGTTTTTCTATAGCAGCTGCACAATTTAAATTAAACAAACTTATGCTGTGAAAAATACTTCCATCACATGTCTTTTTTTTTGTAGAATTGTATCCAACGCAGCATGTCTTCTCAATTTCTCATTTAGTGTCAGTAATTTTCATTGTGCTGTTGTTATGATCTAGGTACTTCAGAATCTTTGGCTCCTATTCATTTTCTGTTGTCTGTTGGGCGGCGTTCAGATATTTATACTATGCAACTCTCTGTTTTTGTGAACAATAAACTGTCTTTCTCTCTCTCTCTTTTTTTTTTTAAATTTTCTAAACCTGTTTTTAACTTGCTTGTAGGTTAGGGAATTCCACAGACGTGATGGCTTTGAAGTAGGCAATGCTGATAAGATATTTGAAAGCACATCAAGAGATCAATTAACTAGAAAAGTTGCTTGAGCAATGCACTAGCTATTTAATGAATAATCACAAGGAGATTTATCTGAGACTGATATTTACCCTCTATGATTAATTTTGGAGGTTCTAAAAATTCATAAATAGAATTTACCTATTCTGATACTTCAATAGCTGTGTTATATGTCAGACAGGAAATAATGTTACTGTTACTATGAGAATGGTTGCGTTAACCTGAAACGAAGGAAAGATTAATTTGCCTTTGCTGTCTTTTGTTTGTTTTTTCTCTGGTAAAAGAATGGGTGCATAGGGCCATAATTCTTTTTGTGTAATGACTTCTCTAATCATGGAAAGGAGCTCAAAAGTTAAGTAGCCGATTGGGATATATCGCTTTGAAATACGCATTCATTCTTTCTTTCCCGTGAACAAAAATTGACTCAGTAATCAGTTTTGTTACTCTTGGGAAAAGAAACCTTTTACATGAAACTTAGGTATGGTTTGGCCCTGATCTTGCATGGAATTTAAGATAGAAGATGGGAGAAGTTAAAATTTTTAACTTTCAATAGTTTTTAATTTTTACCTTATTTTTGTGCCTTGGCTTCTTGAGGGGCGGGCCAAACTAGGCTTTAGTATAATTTTGGCTTACAAACATTAATGATCAATAGAATATAAAATTTATTTTATACATCATTAGAAACTAAAGGCCTGTTTGGCCTCATTGTTAAGCTACTTTCGAAAAGAAGCTGTTTAGTAATCATAATCAAAAACAGAAAAAATTGTTTGGTAATCAGCAGAAAAAATAATTTAGAAATAAAAATTTTAAAAGATAGAATATGATGCTTCTGTTCTTATAGGAGTTGGCCAAACTAGTCCTAAAATGGATTGGTAGAATCTAGTCTACACAACCTAAGGCACCTCGTATTACTAAGATTAAAGAGAATATTTTTCTAGTTTTATAGGCTCACCGTAAATAAATAAATTTGAAACTAAATATTCAATGGGTATTGATTACAAATTAAAATATCTAAGCTAGTCTTAAAATTAAAAACCTATTAGCACGTACTACATGTATTAAGCCCTTATAAGTTACCCATTAAAAGCTACCCTTGGAGTTGTCATCTAAGCATAGCATGCTAGTTCTTTTACACTGCGGTGGTTGATATGTCTAACCTTTGAGAATACCCATAGTGGTAATATTTATCTTATACTTGAGTAAAGTGAATCTAAACTAGCCTAAATCAATTTTCATATACTTGAGTAGAGTGGATCTAAAATAGCCTAAATCAATTTTCATAGTAATTTTGTAATAGAAACCATGACTCAAAATTCTAAAATAACTAAAACACACCCTTAATAAACTTGGACTTAGAGCTTTCAACCTAACACGTGATAAACTAATTGAATCTATAAGGTGTTAGAAAGTGATCACCTTTTTAGAGTTATGCTACATCACGATCTATTTAAGAATAAATGCTACTAAGTTGTTGTGAAACTAGAGATATAATCATCCTTTTTCTAATTATGCTCAAAAGAGGAGAAACGTTTCTATATAAAGAGATCTATTTATTTTTAATCTAAAAATAATAACTATAAGCCTTTCATTCTTTCTATTGTTTTTTTTTCTTCTTAAATATGTTATATGCAATTAAATTCGAATTAAACTAACTAGGGCTCAAAATAAATCCAACAAGTCTTGCTTTATGTAATTGCCCTTCATTTTATTTTGCTCTTCTACTTTTTATTTTTTTAGTTTGCCTTCCTATTCTTACATTTTCAATTTACTTCAAAAGTTCGGTCTCATTTTACTCTTGAATTTATAAAATTCTCAGTTATTCGTTCCTTGAAGTTTAGTGAAATGTAAGGTCTATAATTTCATCTACATTTTTATTTAAATAAAAAAATTGAACTAATACATCATAAAAATGTCAATTACTATTATGATTCGGGTTAATTTTTATTTTTGTAAATCAGAAAAAATAACAAATATTGCATAAACCAAATTTATTTTAAGTTTAGAAACCTCTTCTACGGATGCGGATTTTCTCAGTTCTAGGATCCAAGAGTCCGACGTTGAGGGAGCGGCAAACCCAACCCACCCTAAAGCCTTTTCCTTGGATGTTTGCTCCAGGATCCTTCCATTTCGACAAGGGTCTTGTGTCTAATGGCGGCTCTCGTTCGATCTTCGAGAGCAGTGAGGACGAAGCTTAGATGGCATCTTCTTCATCGCCCTCACCCATTGACTTGTCTTTCTTCCGTGCTTGGAGTTGATACGTCGGGACCCGAGCTCTTTCCGCTCCACAGTTTTTGCTCATACTCTCGCCATGATAACCGAGAAGGAGGCATCGATCTGAGCCAATTCCCGCCGGAGAGGATACGGAACTTCTCCATCATAGCCCACGTAGACCACGGTAAATCGACGCTCGCAGATCGGCTTTTGGAGCTCACAGGGACCATCAAGCGGGGGCACGGCCAGCCTCAGTACCTCGACAAGCTTCAGGTTCAGATACTACCAATGTTATGTCTGCTTTGGCCGTCCTTTTTGGATGTTTGTATTAGGAATCTAGTCGTGATGTTACTGATTTTCACTTTAAGATTTCTGCTCGTATAGAAATTTTGTTGTTTTTGATGGAGACGTGATTTATGGTAATTGGCCATGATGTTTGAATGGTGCATAACGTCAATGGTTTGTGGTATGCTTGTTAGTAGTGGTTCACTTCAGAGAGTTAATGAACACCTTTCGCAAATTGTTGGAGACCATATAAAAACTTTGCAACAAAGAGTTCAAACTTTTCAACAAAGGATGGGTCAATGGAGAATGTGCTATGCTGGGAAAACTGTCCCATTTATTTATGAGATTACTAAAGTATTCTTGAATATTAAAAGCAACTTTTTGTAATGAGTAAATGCCGAAGTAGATAACATACAGACAAAAACATGCGACCCAGCAGAATGGTGGATTGTAACTCAACTCTAGTTGATGATTCTAGACTGCTGAGCATCCTTTCTGATACAACGTAGTTTGGTTCTAGGCACTGACAACATCATGTTTTTGTCACGTTAACCCATAAAAAAAAAGACCTCTACTAAGGAAGATTATTAGTACTGTCAAATTTGATTATAGTACCAAGTAGATGAGGCAGCTTTCAGTCAACAGAAGAGGAGTAAGTCATGAAGACAAGATACTGTATAGAGAAACAAAAAAAAGAGATTGGCCCTGGAAATGTAGTTCATGAAGCTGGGCAAAGAAAATATTAAGGACTTAGGTTGGAAAAGCATTAAAGGTTCTTGTGTCTTGTGGAGAGGAGAGGGCTAGGATTTGAAATGACTGACCGAGAAGGAGGGAAGCCATTATGTGGAAGAAGGGAGTCAATAATGAGTTTGGTTGGGTGTTTTGGTGGAAGAAAGGGGCAGCTTGGAAGTTGCTATTAGGTGGTTGGTTGAGCTGAAAGAGGAGGAAGTGAAAAGGCTAGGCAAATGGGAAGATGAAGATATTGGGTGATAGTTTGGTAATAGATTTTGATAGAGGAAAAGAGTAGAGTAGGAGGTGAAGAGAGGCAGCCCACTTCAATACCAAGTTGACTGGGAAAACTAATTCTTCTAGATGAAACCCTTGTACAACTCATAAATATATAGAAGAGTAGAAACGGACTAAAGTCCAAAGTTTCTTATTTGGGACTAAATATAATACATAAAACTACTAACAAATTACTAACTCTAATAATCCTTTGTTTTATATGTGTTTGTGTACTAAATATTTTTGTAATAATGATAATTGAGCTATTGAGTTAATACCCTAGTAGGGTCTATATAGATCCATTTCAACTTAAGTCTATTACAAACAATTGAATCTACTTTATTATAGTATGGAGTTGTGTAACAAGAATAACATTAATTAAATGTGCCTAACATACTACTCTATTGGCTACTTAGAAGAGGAATAACCTCCCAGTAATAGTAAACTATGCACTAATAAGATACTAGCCATTATAATCAAAATGGTTAAAACTACTCACTTTTAATAATTCAACACTTATATATATATATCTCAATCACACTCAACTTCTCATATAAACTCATCATTACTGGCAAAATTAAAAGAGAAAAGACAAATGCCATAGGTACTCATAAATGAGTGAATATACTTGTTGCACACAAAAGAAATGTCCTTGTTTGTGTATATAAACATGGAGTGAAGTTGCTACTATTTTAAAGAAGTGCACCTTCATTATGCAGGCATTGGAATGTTGCTTGATAAGAGAGACAATTTGCATTCAGGTAGTAATTCTGCTTATTTGTTATGAGAACAAGAGAGAAAATGTTGCCTGCAAGTGGTGAAAAGTTTGTAAGTCATGCCAAAGGTGGTTATTGCTTAAACTTGTAAGTTGAAAAAACACTGTTAAAAGATCTCATAATCTTGAGATTTTTGAAGTATTTTATCCATATGAACATAGGACAAATATAGTAATATCATTTGTGCATAAAATTTAATGTATTAATAAAGAATATAAGCTTATCTTAAAATGAGGCATATATTGATTATTATATAATATCTTTTTCGGAATGTCTCGAAACTCTTTATCAGTTGGCTCCAAGGTTTAAGGATTGGTTCGAACCCGACCAATTTTTTTGGTTCGGACCGGTTTGATAAAGGTTCAGATTGGACCACACAAATGGAGTCGTAGAGCATAGGGAGAAGGAGGAGAAGGAGGAGGAGGAGAAGAGGTGAGGAAGAAGAAAAGGAAGGCGAATCAAGCACCAGTGGGAGGAGAAGGAAGGAGGTGGAGAAGAGGAGAGGAAGAAGGAGAGGAAGGCTGGCGGGCGGCGGCTGGCGCAAGCGACAACCGAATGAGGTTTTTTCCCTTCTCTTTTTCCCCTTCTCTCTCCCTCTTCTTTTTTCTTCTTTTCTACTGCTCTGACTAGCGATCGATACATCTGATCGGACAGATCGGATTGTGTACCGATCGGACTAGAACTTTGAACCTTTGTTTGCTGTATTTATAAACTTGCAAATTGATTTCAATCCTTGGTAGAAAATTCAACTTACAGTTTCACCAGAATATTGAAATCTTTTTAGACTTGTCTATTTGATATACTTTGGGCTAATGTATAAATAAACATGCCAATTTTTTCAATGATTGACATGCTCCCTGAGGGCTTCAATCCATAGAAGTTCTTTAGAATAGTACACAGTCGTATGATATTAACTTGCTTCTTCCTCATCATTATTTTACATTTTTCAAGGTGCCTGTCTATTATTTTTGTCATCCATCTTATTCTCGTAAACACAAATGTTTGTCATTCATCTTATTCTCGTAAACTCAAATGTTATACAAGCCAACTTGTGTAGATGTTTTATAGAATTCTTGTGTCGTAACTTGTGAACATTAAACTATACTCTAAAATTCTTAATGAGTACTCCTCTCCCCATATTCATTGTCACTATGTTGAGGAGTCATATCTAGTAATAATCATAACAAATGTATAAATATAACAAACATTTAAGTATAAACTTAATAGATATAAAAAACATATTTCAAATATAGTTATGTAGTTGTAGTTCATGACAAGCATGATAAAGCCATTCTAAACATAGTTCATAACATAGTTGATAACCTAATTCATAACTAGTTGTTCATAATTTACAAAATAACAAATATAACACTTGGCTCAGACTACTTATTTGCCTCAACAAAATAATAGTGCAACCATCCTAACTTTTTTTCAATACTTTCCATATGTGTAAAAGCAATTCTCTTTAACTTGTGTTCAAAGAGAGTAGAGGCAAAGTAGTATAATCGAGAACCTATTGAACATCTAAGAGAGTTTTGACTTTTGCCATGCAGTTAGTATAGTCGTGTATTGATTCGTTTAGTCTTCGTTCAACACATGATGCCAATCTATATATATCGTCTCTTAAGCTGGCTGGAGAAGTACTCTTATCTTTTCTTCTACTAGAGCTTGGTTGAGAGCATGGTGTAATTGGTTTATCTTCTAACGCATCTTTTGGCGCATCATCTTCACCCATCTCTCTTTTATAGCTGAGTTATAACAAAAGTCTCCAGTAGCAATTGTTTACTCAAACATGATATCATTCTTCTTTTCGATGTTTGGACAAAGATCATTTTTTTGAAACTTAGTATAATCTTTGTTAATCTACAAAATAACATAATATATATAATTCATATGATTTAATAGCGAAACAAATAGCCATTAACAATAAGTGAGATTCATACTATAATTTTGCTGCCCACTAATTAGGGGTTAATCTACCGTGTCTAATCTTACATTTCAGCTTACGATTCAATAGTGAAACAGATAGCCATACTAACAATAAGTGAGATTCATACCGCAATTTTTGTTGCCCACTAATCAGGAGTTAATCTACCATGTCCAATCTTACATTTCAGCTTAGTTTAGTTTTTTTACCTTTTAATTCTTTCTATAATTTTCAAATAGCTTTTAGCTGATCCTATTTGCTTTTTAATTGTAATTTTATCATAATTCAATCGACTCAGTTAATGGAAATTTTCGAGCACGAATTTTTACCCTTGGGCATTCAAATGTATTCTTAGACATATTTTTCTCAATCACAGTAATACACATCACAAAGTATCATGATCGTTTGTATATTCTATACTCTTGAATTAAAAAGTATAAGCAAAGAAATAACATAAATAAGTATGTAATGAAATTAACACTTTACTAATTAAATGACTAAAGTAATTTATGTTCTTATCTAGATTAATAAATAATTAAATTATAATATATTTGCATATCCAACTAAGTTAATTTAGGCATGAAGTAGGTCACAAAGATATTTTTATTTACATCAATACCATAGTTGTTCCTATTTGTTTCGATCCTATCATTTATCTTTCTACTTACGTCAATACTATTTGCATCAATACCGTAATGTATCATCTAAGCAAGTTACTATAATGGGAGAAAGGGAGATGCAAATCTAATTACTATCAGTTTGAGCATATTAGTGTTGGTCGTGCTTTGACGGAAGGAGGCGAGCTTCAATGACCTCTTAGTAGAGCTTCAGTAGATTAGCGACAAACTGGTGAGAGATGAGTGAGAGGCGGGTGAGCTTTGGCAACCTCTTGGTGGATCTGCTGAAGTGACGAGAGGTGAGCAAGCTTCGCGGAGAGGTGACGATCAGGCGAAGGTAGGGATGACATCGGGTCGGGGCGGGGGCGGGTAGTGCCAACCCCGACCCCGACTTGACCGGGTTTGAAAAATCTAATCCTAACCGACCCCGTCGGGGATCGGGTACCCGCGGGGAAAACCCGACCCGGGCCAGGTTTGGCGAGGGCGGAGATTGTGGTGGCATTGGCAGCGATGACGACAGGGAGAAGCGCGGACAGAGCTTGAGAATGGTCGCCGACGGCCTCTCCAGCACCGCCCCGCTGCAGCCGAGTAGCTCGCCGTGGCTCACTTTGAAGGAGAGCAGTGAGGCGCCGCCCGCCCTGCGACACCACCCGACTCCCCCAAGCCTCTGGGAAGACTGCGGTCCACCCTCTCCTCCACTGCCGGGTCGTGGGCCGCGCACAAAGAACCAGGCGAGGGCGAAGACTGCCGTGGCAGCGAGCGGCGACGGATGGGCGACGAGCAGCAAGCGGCGACTGGCAGGTGACAGGCAAGTGAGGATGGGAAGGAGGCGAGGATGGGAAGAGGAAGTAGTGGCTAGGAGGGGAGGGGAAGAGAAAGGAAAAAGTGAAAAGGATTGGAAAGGGAGGCTGCGGCTAAGGGTAGAAGGTAGTTAGGGTTAGGGTTAAGGTTAGAGTTATTAAAAAAATAAAATATTTTAATAATATTATAAGTCGGGGCGGGTTCGGGTTCGGGGGCGGGGTGGGTACCTAAGTCCCCATACTCGACCTCGACCCGAAGTCTATAAGTCGGGTTTTCCCCGAACCCGACCCGACCCCCGGTCAACTCGGGTTTTCCCCGTTGACTTCGGGTCGGGTCGGGGATGAGGTTTCTTGCCATCCCTAGGCGAAGGCAATGAGCAACGATGAGAGGTGTGCAAGCTTTGACAGAAAGGCAATGAGTAGGCGAAGATGACAAGTAGACTTGAAATAGGGAAGAGATGAGCAAGAGGCGGGCAAGCTTTGATGACCTCTTGGTGGATTTGTTGAAGTGATGAGAGGTGAGCGAGCTTTGAGGCGATGAGTAGACAAAGGCAATGAGCAATGACGAGAGGTGAGTGAGATTCGGTGGAGATGCGACAAGTAGGTGAAAACGACGAGCAGAGTAGCACATTCGAAAGGGGGATTGCGATTTTTCTATTTTAGATTTCTAAGAAAATCACCTCTCCAAAACTTTCCAATGACATTTGAAAATTAACAGCTCCAAGCCGCAAAGCAATCCTAAACGGCGATATTAGTCCTACTTCCACTTCTTGCGCTAGTAAAAGCTACTAGGAAGTAATCCCAAACGCAACCATAATTGGTATGTGCCTTAGTGCTTGGCCAAACTAGTACTCACTACGCTTGTTGCACTTTAAGAATTAGTATTTACATCATTGTGATATAGAGATGTACTTCTCACATCGATTAATGTGCATTTAATTAAATAACACTAGAAAATATGGCTATATTTGGTATTACTTCCCAACAGCTTTTGTTGGCACAGAAGTAAGTCTAATCTCTGTCACTATTTTGTGGCTTGGAATTGATAATTTTCAATTGCTGCTGGAAAGTTGTGGAGAGTTAGCTTTCTTAGAAATTTAAAGCAAAAACATCATGTGCCTCCCCGTCTTTCTCCTTTCATACGTGTTGCTCTGCTCGTCACCTTCGCCTGCTTGTTGCCTCTCTACTGAAGCTGGCTCACCTCTCATTGCCTCTTTGATAAAGCTCGCCTGTCTCTCGCTCGTCTCTTCCCCCTTTCGAATGCACTTCTTTGCTTGCTCGTTACCTTTTGTCGAAGCTTGCTCACCTCTCATCGCTTTAGCTGATCCATCAAGAGGGCACCGAAGCTCGCTCACCTCTCGCTTCTCTCCCCAACTTGCCGCTAATCTTTTGAAGCTCCATTAAGAGGTTGTCAAAGCTCCGCCTCTTGCTCGCTGAAGCTTGCCTCCCTCCGTCAAAGCTTTGCCAATACTGATTTGCCCAAACCAATAGTAAGTAGATATACATTCTCCCTTGCTACCACTATAGTATCTTGCGTAGATGATAAATGGTGGTATTGATGCAAGTAGTATTGACATAAGTAGGAAAATAAATGATGATATTATACAAATAGAAATATCTATGCGATATTGACACAAATAGAAATGTCTTTGAGACCTACCTTACGTTTAAATTAACTTAGTTGGATCAAACAATAGTGTTTGTTTTGATTATACAAATATATTATGATTTAGTCATAATTTTTAATTATTTATTAATCTATATAAGAACATAAATTGCTTTAGTAATTTAATTAGTAATGTTAGTTTTATTTCATATTTATTAACGTTATTTATTTGTTTATACTTTTTAATTCAAATATCTATGACACCTACGTCAAAAAATAAGGTAGTATGAAATATGCAAATGATCATGATATTTTATAATGTGTTTTATTGCGATTGAGAAAAATGTGTTTAGAAACACATTTGAATGCATAAGGGTGAAAATTCGTGCTCAAGAAGATTGAATTATAATAAATTATAATTAAAAAATAATGGGATCAACTAAAAGCTGATTGAAAAGTATGTAAATAATTGAAAGGTAAAGAAATTGGACTAGGCTGAAATGCAAAATTAGACACGGTAGATTAATCCCTAATTAGTGGGCAACAAAAATTGCTGTATGGATCTCACTTATTGTTAGTATGGTTGTTTGTTTCGCTATTTAATTGTATGAATTATATATATCTTATGTTATTTTTAGATTAACAAAAATTATATCAAGTTTTTTTAAAAAAATTTTGAACTAAACATCGAGAAGAAGAATAATATCATGTTTGAGCAAACAATTGCTACTAGAGACTTTTGTTATGCCGCAACTATAAAAGATGAGATGAGTAAAGATGTTGTGCCAAAAGATTTGCTAGAAGATAAAAAATTACAACATGTTCTAAACCAAACTCTAGTAGAAGAAAATGTAAGCGCACTTCTGTTGCTGACTTAAGAGACGATATATATAGATTGACAATATGTGCTGAACGAAGACTAGACGAAATAATGCACAACTATGTAATTGCATGACAGAAGTCAAAGTTCTCTTAGATATTTAACGGGGTTCTCAATTGTACTACTTTGCCTTTACTTCTTTTTGAATGTAAGTCAAAGAGAATTACTTTTAAATAGATGAAAAGTATTGAAGAAAAGTTATGATGGTTGTGCTATCATTTCGTGGAGGCAAATAATTAGTCTGGTTTAAGTATTATGTTTGTTATTTTGCAAGTTATGGACAATTAGTTATGATTTAGGTTATCAATTATGTTGTGAA
This sequence comes from Costus lasius, assembly GCA_027563935.2. Classification (NCBI taxonomy): domain Eukaryota; kingdom Viridiplantae; phylum Streptophyta; class Magnoliopsida; order Zingiberales; family Costaceae; genus Costus; species Costus lasius. Next base: position 30,716,297 of record CM050449.1, on the reverse strand, counting down.
CTATGTTTGGAATGTATTTATTATGTTTGTTATGAACTACAAATGTACAATTATATTTGAAATACATTCGTTATGTTTTATACTTAAAATGTTTGTTATACTTATATATTTGTTATGTTTGTTGTTAGATATAAATCCTAATAATAGTAACAATGAATATGGAGATGAGTACTAATTCATCTAAAGAATTGTGGAGTATAATTCAATGTTTATAAGTTGCGATGCAAAAATAATATGAAACATATTTAGATAAGTCGGCTTGTATGACATCTAAGTTTATGAGAATAAAATGGATGATAAAAATAATATATAGATACCCTAAAAGATGTAGAAGAATAATGAGAATGGAGTGAGCTGATTTCATGCAATTGTGCACTATTCTAGAGAACTCATATGGATTAAAACTCTCAACGAATATGCTAATTGTTGAAAAAGTTGACATATTTATTTATACATTAGCCAAGGTGCATTAAATAGGTAAGTCTAAAAAAGATTTTAATATTTTAGTGAAACTGGAAGTAGGAATTTTTTATAAAGTATTGAAATCAGTTTGTAAGTTTGCAAAGGTTTTGATAGAGCTAACTAATAAAGAATCTCAAAATTCTAAAATAAATATTATATGATAACCAACATATGCCTCATTTTAAGATAAGTTTTTATTCTTTATTAATATACTAAATTTTGTATACCAATGATTTTACTGTACATAAGATTGCGTTGGGGCTATTGATGACATATAGATGCAGTTGTATTACTTAAAGATCAACTGTTATTTATAGGAAAAAAAAGTTGGCCAACTGAAAACATTCTATTCTAGTTGTATGTAGCTTTGATATGAGATTCATATATATACTAGTTGGACTTGAAGGTTCAACTCATGATTCAATAATAAATGAACCAAGTTGTAAATTTTCAAAATCTTCGTTAGGTATGTTTCCAAAATTAATTATAATTTATGTTAACAAGGCATTACATATTTTTATAATTTATAAGGAAGTATTATTTAGTCGATGTTGGCTACTCACAGATGCGTGGGCACATTGGGCTTTACAGAGGAGTGAGGCATTATCTTTAGGAATATCAGCAAGGGCTCGTCCACCACAATGACTTAAAAAAAAAATATTTAATAACACACATTTCTCTCTTAGAAGTAGAAGTTACATAGAATGATGTTTTGGAGTATGGAAAAAAAAGTGGGATGTATTATGAGATATGCCTTCATTTGTGAAAATTGTAGTAGCAACAATGACACTGAATAATCACATTATGCAGACAACGAATATAAATTCTATTTTTCAGAAAGTTGATGCTATTTTTAATTTCGTTCCAAAAGATATAGCAAGTCATTTCTATTGCGATGAATATGTTACGTAATCAAATTGCTTTAAGTTTATTAGCATAACTTGTGTAGCCTAAAAATCACTTTATTGTATGATAACTATAGTGTTGTATTAGATAAATTATAAACTTGAACTTGTTGCATTATTAAAATTGCCTTGTTTTATGTGTACTAACATTAGTATTGCTTCATATTTCTACTTAATATTACAGTATAGTAGTAGTTTTTTTTTCTGTTGACTAGTATAGTTGCTTTACCCAAGTGCTGCATACTTTCTCAGCTATTTTTCAACTAGTAAGGCTTTGTTTGACATAGTTGGTTAGTTGATTTTGCTAGTCAAAATAGTAGATTTTTAAAAAAATGAGGTGTTTGGCAAACTGCTTCTAGGTTTCAAACCTAAAAATAATATGAGTTTGGAAAAGTTAGGAAGGTTGCTTTTGACTGCATTTTAGCTGGAGTTATATTTCTTTTTGCATCTTAGCACTTAATTTCGTCCTTTCGATGAAAAAGTTATTTTAATAAAATTTATTAAATTTAAAATTATTTTCTATTATTATTTAAAATTTTCTTATTTATAAAAATTTAAGAAAAAATAATATTATTTTAATACAAATTATTAAAATATATTATTTATTACTATTATTTTAGTTTTTTTTAATTTTTTAATTTTTTTATTTTTAAAAATATTATATATATATTTTTTAAAAATTGACTAGCATAATAATTTAGCCAAAACACCCTTGAACTTTTTAACCAACTATTTTCCAATTAGTATTTTTTTTAAAAATGGAGCTTAATTAATTTTCTAGCCAGCAAAAGCTAAAAGGAGAATCAACTAAAAATTCAGTCCCAAACTAGCCTTACATTGGTTGGAACATGTCTTGACCATACTGGCTGATATGCAGCACCACCCATATGTACCTTGTGATAATATTCATATCATACATGGTGAAGGGTGCCTAAATGATTCAACCAAACCTGATTAGGTTAAATTTTTAGTTTTTTACATTGAAATTTAATTAGAACACAAAAGTTAAAACTGAAAACAGATTGAACTTAAAATTTTGGTTTCTTTTGTTTCAATTTAATTCAAGCTAATAATTTTGTGCTTATACTACTTTTAATAAAGAGTAAAATATTATTAATTATAAAACACATAAAATTTATTATTATTATTAAATTCTAGAGTAAAGTAATGATATAATATCAGTATTTATATAAATACTTTTTAAGTTTAATCAAATTGAAATTATTAACCATATATTGAACTATTTTTTTAATATTTTTTAAGTTCGCATTGATTAAGGAAATAGACGATCTAACATAAAAAGTTTGCATTAGTTCAATTTGGGAATTAATGTAAACATAACAACTAGACACCCCTATACATGCTGCATTTACAAGTGCAAATCGAGACAACTCTAGTGACTGGCTTCTTAACAATTGCAACATTATTCCAATCATTTGCTGTAAGTGTTTTATTGAATTTTTTCCTTTTCAACATGTAAAACCCCAATTGCCCTCCTCAATCACTTCGATAAATTCTCCTCTTTCTAAACGCTCTAGCTCTTAAAAATTTTTGTGGACTCTCTCTATTGTCTCTTAAACTTTCAACTATCATTCTATGGAGATCTTATGCCACAAATATAGGGCCCATACAGAAAAATGCTCGTCTATTGTAGCATCATGCTATTAGCAATGTATTCACAATAATATTATAAGCTAGAGTAGCAAGATTAGGCATTTGAAGCAACATATCTTTGGTGGTTGTCTCAATATTCTCATGCTCAAATGTTTCTCAAGATTTCATTGGCCATTCAGGAGTTACGAGATGCCTACAAAATCAAAAAACACCATCATCCAATGAAATTGAGGATGATGAGCATTTGAGCACTTATTTATTAGGAACATTAGGGGCAGAGAGATGCATATAAGGTCCTACATATGGAGATCTTTGTGCTTGAAAGCATAATACCATGGTTTGAAATTTTGATTTGAATTGTTTCACTGTAGCACTATGTCAATATAGTTGATTTTGCTTCGATTTCACTATAGCACGATATTAGTTTCACTATAACATACCGATCTGAGACTAAGACCAATTTAAACCGATTTTTTAAATCTTGCGTAATACACCTTCAATAAGACTAATGAATTATGCCAAAGTACTTTACAGTCAAGAAGCAACATTTGAAGCTTCTTTGTTGGATTCAGATGTAAAATAGGTGACTTCAATGTTGTTAATCTTGTTCTTGTGGTTTTCCCCTTGTAAGCAAGAAAACTTGCATTTGCCTCCTACCAGATTGGTTGTGCAATCTCTAAATGGTGCTGTGGCACCTACTACTGAAGCATGGTGTCCATTAGTCAAAGGAACATGTGGAGATCTAGCCTCTAACTCTTAATGAGATTGATAGCCGTTACCTTGACAAATAGAGGAATATCGTGATATATCCAAAGCTTGGACAATAGGCAAAAGTTGACGTTGTGTTGATGTGCTGCTCATGATACGAATCAACACAATGCCCATCATCGACTTCTTTGTCTATTGAATTAAAGGGTAATCTTTTAGTGGATGTTTCATCCTAGTACCATGTTGTGGTCTAAATTTGCTGGTTCTTAATGGAGGTAGTGGTAGAAAGTAACCCAATTCACATTATATAGATCTTGATTGATGGCACCAGCTTCAAATGAGTCAACAATATGATCCAAGTAGATTATTATACTTGTTCTAACCCCGCAAGGGACACACTACGTTAACATAGTGATAAAGCGCATCAATGACATGGCGTTGATGAAGAAGACAACGAAGAGAGTGCATTGTGTCACTTGCTTCGTATACAACAGGACCACTTCTTGACGCTAACACATGGGGAAATTGGCATTTAGGTTTCCTATGCATATTGTTGCCTTGAATTCCCTACTCAGTAAGAAGTCTTGAGTGAATACCATATTTAAGAGCTTAGAATGGTGTGACTTGTGATAGCGCTCCTTGATTCAAGGGTATAACCATACATTGACATCATCCACTATAGTTAGAGAACACAAATAGATAACATATTTACATGCTGGTAAGCTTATTTTTATTTAACTTGCGCTTAATTTAGTTAAATATTCTTGTAGTTAATTAATTAAATATATTTTTTTATCTTACACACATTGCCTACATATTGCATATCAATATTAGTATAATTAATCTATGTGACAAGATCTACAAGCACATAAAGTGGCAGATCTAGGACCTAGCATATATAGGGGAAAAATATATTTTAAGCTATTTCTTAAGGTAGTGGGGACAATAACACATTTTTATCTAAATTTTTATAGGCATATATGTTACCGGCTCTTTGTTAGATAAGTGTACTTTTTAAATTTCAATGGGAGTAATGCCCACACAGGGCGATACGTAGATCTGCCCTTGCACATTGAAATATGTTAATATGGAGACAAATCTTGATGCTACAACAAGCACGGTTAGTGAAAGATGCATATACCAAGATTTAGGATACTTATTCATACCATTGTATTGCTATTGGCTCGAGTTAGTAAGTAGCAATGTGTAAATACCATTTGAGCTGGTCACTTAGACTCATAACTAGTCAAATACCATGTTATATATATCATACATAGTGATATATACTAATATGCCCATATCGTGTTATCAGTGTACTGAGTTTAGTGCTTGATACAAACTTGTATTTAAATTATTTAGACAAACACAAATTTTAGTATAAATATTTCATTAACTAAGGTACAAAATAGATTCTCATATATATTTTTTGTGTTATTGAAATGGTTCGTTAAAATTCAAATATAAATTAAATTTGCATTTATTTTGATTTTTGCAATGCAGTGGTGATTGCAATTTGAGTTTGATGTTTTAAGACAAGTTGGAACATGGATCCTCACTCAGACGACTTCTTTGAGAGACTACAAGCATAATTAAATTACATAAGAATTAATCCACACTAAAAGTATGATATGGTCCCATATTATTACTTCATTAAGTTGGTTTATATGCACTATAATATGTTTATGCAATGTTGGATCCTAACACATGAGAGGGCTGGAGAAACAAGTTGATCCTTTTAACTCTTATTATCCTAAATGTGGAAGAATTGGTGATGAAAAGGTCTGTTGAGTAAGATGATATACTCATGGATGTGCCATGAATCCATTGTACCTATTATAATTCATTTCTTAACTTATTCATGAAACATACAAGTGCAAATGCAACCAATGCACCGAGTCAATTAGAAGAGGATTTCCTAAAGAATAAAATGTTAATCTGCCCAATTTCTATGCAACTATAGCCTCAACCAATGGAAAGGGTGGTATTAAGCCATTGGAAGTTAGTTACTCAACAACAACTTAGTTTAAGATAAAAGGTAATGGAGAGGACAATAACTCCTATCTAAAGCATAACAAAAGGGAAAAGTCTAGTTGATTTCTTAGATTCTATTGATGACGATGAAGCTTGCAATGCAAATAAGACTAAGGTATTAAAGCTAGTTCAGTTTGCATCGGTACAAGGCCGGTGTTGATTGTGTGTATATATATACAGCCATAGTAGTTATCTATACAGAGTTTGACATTGCTTGTGTTAGACACATCCTAGTGCTAAGACTTCGGATAATTGGTTGCAAGCCCTCACATGCATATTTATATCCACTTCTAGTGGTTGTAATTGTGTCAGTTCTAGTGCCTGTTCCATTCCTAGTTATTCTAATAGATTTAGACCACAATAGTTTACTTTAGAGTGATATTCAACATATCATATTTTACACGCTAAGTGACCAATTTCAGATATGGGTTCTTAGAGCTATAACATTGACCTAAGGTGATTCTTACCAATATTGTGCTAACCATTATCATCATTCCTTTTGGTATAGTAGTAGCTCCCATTAAAGCTCCTAATAGAGATGCTCCTATAGTAAGGTAAGATATCATACTTCAACTATATTTCCTTGTTTTCATTCCTATGGATGCTAGTTTCAATCATATTTGATTGTAAAAATTAATTTATTTACTATTTTGCAAGTAACACAAGCATTTAGGGAAGGGATGAATCATAGGGGACTTGAGACGGACAAGCATCAGCCAGAGAATACTATGTGAACACTATTATGCAAAGGGAGTACAAGGCTGATCATAAAATTAGTTTATGGATAACAGTGCTGCGATTTTATGTATTGATATCTTGTAATAAGAAAATAAGCAAAATCTGGACTTGTTAGTAAAAGATTTCTTTTATTTGAACTATCATAATGGATTAGATTGCCAAAGTGGCGTGTATAAATCAGTGCTAAAATGTTATTAGGCTTACCTGACTTCCCTGAATCTTACTTATCCCCAATATACTGTTTATAGATATGATTGGGTATAACTATTATTTGTTTACTTGATTGATCCCATTTATTTTTTACTAAATTCATTGCTTTCCTGATTGGTTCTGTTGCTGGTCATATATGCCAATTCAGAATGATATCTACCAATTTGATTAGATTTAGGCCAATTCAAGCTGATTTTGAAATATTATCTCAAGGTAAAACGTTGCTCCTATGATCAATCCAACTAGCTTTGATAATCTGATATTGTTCTTTTTTATTGCACAGAGCATAGCTTCACTTCAATTTTAGTCACGTATTTTTCTTTCATTCAAGGAATGGAAGTTCTCGTCTTAAAACCTTGCTGTATAAAATGCTTTGCTCAGGCTGAGAAAATGAGCTGCTGTTGGCAAAAATTTACCGCCTGGTACAAGTGGTATGCACCAATTCTATCCTGTACCAGTATATGGATCAGAGTTTGTACCAATCTAGCATATATATGTATATTATATAATATATAAAAATATTGGTTTGGGCAATGATAACCACTACCATGTGTTGGTGAATATCAAACTGCACCTAGCCTAGCAAATACCGATACGAAGATTGAATCGTATTTCGATGGGATCTGGTACTAATGAGAATAGCAAACTGGTGTTTTTTAACTTTTAGGTTACATGACAGATTTTACTTATTATTCTTTTTTATTATGTACTTCTTAATACTAGTGGCTTTCTGTTATTGTGTTTGTAAATAGGTAGAAAGAGAGAGAGGCATAACAGTCAAAGCACAAACAGCAGCTATGTTCTATAAGCATTCCTTGGGGCATCAGTTTTCTTCTGATACAGACATTGCTCCAAGTTTCCTGTTAAACCTTATTGACACTCCTGGTCACGTGGATTTCAGCTATGAGGTTTCAAGATCACTTGCAGCTTGCCAGGGTGCTCTTTTAGTAGTTGATGCTGCTCAAGGAGTTCAAGCACAGACAGTTGCTAACTTTTATCTTGCATTTGAATCTAATTTAAGTATTATCCCAGTAATAAACAAAATTGATCAGCCTACTGCTGATCCAGAGCGAGTTAAAGCTCAGTTGAAGTCTTTGTTTGATCTTGATCCAAAAGATGCCCTTCTAACTTCTGCCAAAACTGGACAAGGGCTTGAGAAAATTCTACCTGCTGTTATAGAACGCATTCCACCTCCTCCTGGGAAATGTGATTCACCTTTGCGAATGCTCTTGTTGGATTCTTATTATGATGAGTATAAAGGTGTGATCTGCCATGTTGCTGTATTTGATGGAACTCTACGAAAAGGGGACAAAATTTCATCTGCAGCAACTGGTCAGAGTTATGAAATCTTAGATGTTGGAATAATGCATCCTGAGCTTACCCCAACTGGAATGCTCTTTACTGGACAAGTTGGTTATATTGTTAGTGGCATGCGATCCACAAAGGAGGCACGTGTTGGTGACACACTTTACCATGCTAAAAGTGTAGTTACCTCTCTTCCAGGTTTTACAACTACCTAGACTACTACCTTTGCTTGATAACTATTTTTTCCGTATTACAACCACATTCTATTTTTATTTCATTCTCTTGTTTGTTATCGGTTAACTCTCATGCCACTTCACACTCGTGTTTTTTAGGTTTCAAGCCTGCAAAGCACATGGTTTTTTCAGGGCTTTATCCAGCCAGTGGATCTGATTTTGATGCTCTTAATCATGCAATAGATCGATTAACTTGCAATGATGCCAGTGTCTCAGTTGCCAAAGAGTCTAGTACTGCACTTGGCATGGGTTTCAGGTGTCCGTTCTCTCCATATAACCTTGAGTTTTAGAACAACAATAGAATCTTACCAATTCCAGATGTTAAATTGATCATTTGCTGAAATCAACTGATGTTGCGATTTCATACAACTTATGGCATGGCTTTGCAGGTGTGGCTTTTTAGGCTTACTTCACATGGATGTATTTCATCAACGGCTTGAGCAGGTTTATGTTTGTCTCCTTATTCTAAGTGCTTATAGAAGTGACTGCTTTTTACTGAACTTACCTAACTCATCATCCTGTTGATGCTTTGAATTTGAGTATTGTGGCAAAGTTAATTAACAAGCATTAAGTTTACCCTTGGTTTGAAACTAAATTTGTTGATGATTTCCAACGTTTGCTTTATTTTGATTGGTAAAATATACTTTAGGTAGTTGTAAGCATATCTGATACACAATTGCATACTTGACCGTTAAGGATTCCAATACAAATTCTCAAATAACCATAAAAATTGACAATTAGATGATCTTGGTGAGCTCCTACTTGTTGGTTTTATCTTGAATATTATGTTTCTCAATTATATTTTCCGTTTCTTCACACAATTAGAAGTTTAATATGCATTATAGTTTTATCAATTAGCTTACTGACTATTCCGTAAAGTGTTTTTCATCGTTGGACATATTTTTCTCTGTTAGGAATATGGAGCTCAGATCATATCTACGATACCAACTGTTCCTTATCTATTTGAGTATTCTGATGGCAGGTAGATGTTGTACTAGAAGTTGGTTGCATATGGTCAATGTTATGATCATGTAATTTTATTTTCCTTTTAGTAAGATACAGGTCCAGAATCCTGCTGCGCTACCTTCAAATCCTGGGAAGCGTGTCACTGCTTGCTGGGAACCCACTGTTATTGCCACCATTATTATTCCTAGTGAGTAAGCGCTACTTCCTGATTCTGCTTGTTCAAAACTACTAGACCTGGATGAGAAATTTGAATGACCATTTTTTTTAAAATATATTTAGGTATGTTGGACCTGTTATTACACTTTGTTCGGAGAGGAGAGGAGAGCAGCAGGAATATTCATTTATTGACAGGTAAGTATGTGGATAAGATTATTCTTGTTGAATTATTAGTGAATCAGAGTTTTGTTGATTTTCCTTTTGACCCTGCAGCCAGAGAGCACTGATGAAGTATCGATTGCCATTGAGGGAAATTATTGTAGATTTTTACAATGAACTAAAAAGTATAACGTCTGGATATGCTACATTTGACTACGAGGATTCTGAGTAAGCGTTGGCCTTTTTTTAGTTGTAAATATTATTGTTTTATGTTTTAAAAATATGCTATCAAATGGGGCATCTCTCTCTTCCTCTGAAACTGCAGCTGCAGAGTCGAGGGGGGACAGCCTTCTAACTGAAGTAGAAATCTAAACCTAGATGGTGTACTAGATGTTAATTATGCACATAAACTGAAAAGTTTTTCATTCAGTCATAGACTTCATAGCCATTCAGGACCTGTAATATTTTCTTTTGTAGCAGCAGTAAGAATTAAAATTATGTTCTTTGGAGCTTTAGAGGGTTTGAACTATAGCTCTTCTATCATAGCTTCGTTGTTCGTAGCTTTATCTATATGAATGGTAGCTCTTATTCTACCAACAAAATCCTGGGTATATTGGTAATTGAGAAAAATAATGTGCACGAAATTACCAGGCAATATTTGTACCATTTCATTTGATGCGGCAATTGACATAATAAAATTTATCGAGGTGGCTAGCCCTTAATAACTGCAACAGCTTATATGCGGGTCGTTACAATTCATATTCTTCAAACTGAGAATGCATATTTACAAGCTTAGAAGCTTTGATACACAGGGATCAGAATGCATAGTTCTCTAGCTGGCATTTCTGTTCATTCAAAGAGAGGTAGTAACATTTAGTGGCAATTGCAGATATCAAAAATCTGATTTAGTCAAGCTTGATATCCTCCTCAACGGGCAACCAGTTGATGCCATGGCAACAATTGTACATAATCTGAAGGCACAGAGGGTTGGGCGTGAATTGGTAGAAAAACTAAAAAAACATATAGACAGGTAAACGAGAGTGAATCGCATTCTGAATGATTTGCTATTGATGCCTTATATTTATTTCATTCTTCGTTTCACACCTTATTGTTCTGGCAGGCATATGTTTGAGATAACAATACAGGCTGCTATCGGATCAAAAGTTATTGCAAGGGAAACGTAAGTTATACATCTTCCATAATTTTTCCTTGATTACAAATCTTCACATCGGTATGTTGTTCCCACTGCTCGTGTTTTTGCTCTCTGCCGATGATTAGAAGATTTCTTTTAGTTAAGTGTGATCAATAAATCATACATCATAAAATACCAAAAGTACATGCAAGGATGTTATTGCTGAGAAATATGTAGGTAACATTTTCAGCAAATTGACAAACAAAGCTGTTCGGCTAACTTAGTGTTTTGAATGAAGGCCTTAATTATTGGTACCGTCATTGAGATTAGTCCAAGGAGATGCCTCTTATAAGAAAACAGAAAAAAGAATTATATTTGGAGTAAATTTTTTGAGTATTGATGTGTTTACATATGTTAGACAATTCATTCACATTCTCTTAATTTCTAGTGGATACCACTAGAATCTTGTCAACCTTCCTAATAGGATGCAACAAAGGCAATAGACAGATTGGGAAAACGTGGTTATCGTTGTAGATAGGTGTCACATTCCTTTCTGATAAACAACCTACATGTGGTTTGGATGTTGCAGTCTTTAAACCAAGGTAATTCTAGATTTATAATAGAATTTGAGTGAAATATGCTGGCGTGGCTTCCAGATTACATTGGTATGCCTGTAATCCTTATTGATTTTTCATCTTGATTAATACTTGTTATGTGCTTCTTGCCTATCCCTGACAGAATCATATTGAAGACTTTCCATTGTTTCTACTTCATTTCAGCCTTTCAGCCATGAGAAAGAATGTCTTAGCAAAATGCTATGGTGGTGATGTTACGCGTAAGAGAAAACTTCTAGAGAAGCAGAAGGAAGGAAAGAAGCGCATGAAGCGTGTGGGATCTGTAGACATACCACAAGAAGCATTCCATGAGCTCTTGAAGGTCTCTTGACGTAAATCGTACCAGGTGAGAGTGAGCTTTCGACTTATTTCTAATTACATCTTGCTTCTTGAGGGTTTTTCTGGTTGAAGTTGAGCTGTATAGAACTAGTCCATATTTGATTAGCATTAGTGTACCCCAATGTTTTAAATACTAGTATGTCCTGGTCCTATACCAATACCCGAACATGATCACGACAAGTCTAGTAGGTTTATATGTTATATGCTGTAAATAAAATACTTGTCTGGGTAGTGTAGATTAGTATCATATTTTGGTACATACTAAACTGTATATCAGGATGAGCAAATACTGATAATACTGGTATGGATTGGTATTTTATACTTTGATATTGCTTAATTTTTTGGATCTTCATCTACTTGTATTTTATCATATCAAAATGGAATATATACTAAAATAGCTGAAAATTAGGGTAGAATTAAAGACAAGGCTAATATTGTACTCTAGTTGATTTCAAAAGACGCTGTAGAAGAGCTACAGTAGTGCCACGTCTTTTGATTAAGTGGTGATCAACAAGTTTTGTTTTTAATTTATTTCTCTTTGGAAATTTTTTTCTAGTTCATCTATTTTGAGAAATATCAGCATAATGTTCATTACCCTGTGCCTTTTCTCGCATTTTTCTACTCATGCAGGAACAAGTTTTGTATGTGAGATATATATATCTGAACGTTCAGGGATCACCCTCTTGTGAAGATGAGCTTTAGGTCGACAGTGACATGTTGATTTCCCTTTAGCAACGTTGCTGCTATATTTCTAAAAGTTGAGTTTGTAAAGGAAGCTTTGATTAAAGTCAAATTTGTAGAAGCAATTTAATGTCTTATTAGTATTTTTGTTGATATATGTCAACTTTTTTTTTTGTGGATATTTTGATGTAGCTTGAGGCCGTGGTTGTACAGAATCCGGAAGACAAGATTCTAATTGGCAATGAGGACCGATAAAATACCTCACTGTATTCTCATTTTTTGCAACAAAATATTTCTTTCCGTATTAGAGGATAATTGTAAGTTTACTTGAAGCTATCTTCAAATTGTTCAAATTGACCGTATCACTAGAAGGTAGGATGTAGGCATGACCAATGTGTGGTGCTCAAGCCTGCAATGGCCTGATTTTACATGTTGCCAGGTGTCAGGTCAGGCCGGTCCGGCCCGAGCCCAAACTCACAGCCCAGCCCACGCAACAAAGGAGAATTTGGGTCAACACCCAAATTAGACGTGGCAGCGTCTTCCTCTCGGTAGAGATCGAAAACTGCGCCCGCGCTTCGGACGGCGACGATGTCCGTGCGGTTGGCGAAACGAGAAACTCGGACGACGAAGCTTCGCGCGATCCGAGCGTGCCATGGCAGCGTCTTCATCGCCGAAGGATGCGGACGCGATCTCCTCCGACCTTCGCGCACGCGGACAACGCTCGAACGTCGGCTGCAAATAAGGCGGATGGCGCGGAATCTCGGTGCGAGCGATCCGGACGGCGTCGACGACGAACGACTCGGGCGACGAGGTTTTAGAGAGGCGGCGGACGCTCGTTAAAAGGGGATCTCTACAGGCGGCGAGGGACACGCGACCACCTGGAAGAAGCTGAGGGCAGCGATACCGGTGAAAGTTTGAGAGATTGTAATCGACGATCGGTGGATCGTCGGTGAGGGAGGGACGGGGGCGACGACCAAGGGGTCGTCGACAATAGAGGAGTTTTGTAGCTCACCTGAGGAATAAAATCGGAGCTTTTCTTCTACCTTTCCCCTTTCCCCTGTTTCTGTGTTCCGACGACGTCTCTGGAGTTCTCTGGCGGCGGCTGCTGCTAGGGTTCCGGTAGCTGCCGACGACGAGGCTGACGAGAAGCAGGCGGCTTTCCTGTGCGGCGCATTCTATCCCCGCGTGAGCCGACGACGCAGGCGGCGTCGCGAGGTTCGACTCGAAGACGACGGCGACACGAGCTTTGTTCGAACGAAAGCATCGACGCGTGGTTCGAGGCTGCGGGTCAACGAAGTCAACACAAGTGCAAAATCGATTCGGCAGAATCGATTTGCAACTGACATCAGTGTGACGTCGACAAAAGAATTTACGTGCGGCGGCGAAATTCGATCGAGGGCTGACGTCAGGCCGACGTCAGCAAGGCTATAATTTTGACTTTGGTCAAAATCAGAGGAGGTATTTAATTTGGGGTTCCGTTTCTTTCGGATTTCTCTGATTAGGGTTAGGGTTTCTCCGTGCGAATTGTATTTTGGGGATAAAAATTATCCGGGGAGATTAGGGTTTCTAATTTCGGGTCGGAAACCCTAGGGAGAGTTACGTTCTGGTATTCCGCCGGACGGCTCTAGGAAGCGGATAAGCGCTAATTCTAGGCCGATCCGACCGGGGCGTGACAACAGGTATCAGAGCAGGCTAACGTGCTCTAGCAAACACGGCACCTTCAGCCTCACCCTCGAAGGTGAGGAAAGGTCTGAAGTTCCAGAAAATCACCCATACTGCTAGGGGAGCGTCAGAGGACGCCCGACCCAGGCAGGATAAAGGAAAAGCCAAGGAGACGGCTGATCCTGAGGAGATGGTAAACCAGGGTGATTGCATTGCTCAGATCGAGCGGATGCTCGGTTTGGCCAGTGGTGGAGGCAATGGGATGATTCCACAGGTGGAAAGTCTTCAGAAGACTGTGGAGGATCAGGAATTGCTGATCGAGCAGTAGAGGTTGCAGATCGAGCAACAGAGGTTTCAGATCGAGGTCATGCAACAGACCATGGAGGGTCTGATCCATCTACCAGGAGAGATGGCTCGCATGAAGGAAGACATGCACGCAGAAGTAAGGGTACTGCGCCTAGCCCTAGCGCAAGTATCATCGGCACCGGTGGAGCAGGAGGCTCCCAAACCGAGGATATGCGTGCCAGAACCAGCGACGTTCGGGGGGGCTCGATCGTCCAGAGAGGTCGAAAACTTTATCTGGGATATGGAGCAACTGTTTTCAGCTAACCATATTTCTGCAGGAGATCGGGTGCAGGTGTGCATCGCCTATCTTACAGGCGACGCGAAACTTTGGTGGCGAACCAAAGTCGGCTCTACATCAGGGACTGCTAGCTGGACTTGGGAGACTTTCCGTGAGGAACTGCGGCGGCAGTTTCTTACCGGAAACTCGGCGGACCAGGCGCGTGGCAAATTGGATCGGCTGAGGCATACAGGCTCGATCCAGGAGTACGTCCGGGCTTTCTCTACTTTGATGCTGGAGCTTCTAGGCATGGCGGAGGACGATAGGAGGTATTTCTTCCTCCGGGGCCTTCAGCCATAGGCAGAAACGGAGGTCCGATGTCGCGAGCCGGTTGACTGGAGGGCGGCGGCGGCAGTGGCTGAATCTCTGGTGGATAACAGAAATTTCAAACCAGCACCACCAAAGAAATCCAAGACACCACCAAAGCGCGGCTCTCAGCGCGGCTCCCCACGCACACCGCCGGGAGCTAGAGTTCCAGAGAGGGGTAGACCATTCTACCGGCAGAACAAGAGTTCACCGGGACGACGGGAGCAAAAGCCACAGGGTTGCTTTTGGTGCGGCGGTCCTCACTGGGTAAAGGATTGTCATAGCAAGCAAAAGCTCATGGCGATAGCGGCACAGGATCCAGCCGAGGAAGCCGAAGAAATCGAACAACCACGGATTGGATCACTGCAGGTAGTTCCACACACTGCCACGGGAGCGCAGCAGTGTCGGATCGGAGCGATGGTTCTGCAGGATCCGCCCGCTAGAGACATCGAGGGCGATGTCCAAATTGGGCGGGGGAGAATTGTCAGGCCTGGGTCAGGCCGGTCCGGCCCAAGCCCAAACTCACAGCCCAGCCCACGCAACAAAGGAGAATTTGGGTCAACACCCAAATTAGACGCGGCAGCGTCTTCCTCTCGGTAGAGATCGAAAACTGCGCCCGCGCTTCGGACGGCGACGATGTCCGTGCGGTTGGCGAAACGAGAAACTCGAACGATGAAGCTTCGCGCGATCCGAGCGTGCCATGGCAGCGTCTTCATCGCTGAAGGATGCGGACGCGATCTCCTCCGACCTTCGCGCACGCGGACAACGCTCGAACGTCGGCTGCAAATAAGGCGGATGGCGCGGAATCTCGGTGCGAGCGATCCGGACGGCGTCGACGACGAACGACTCGGGCGACGAGGTTTTAGAGAGGCGGCGGATGCTCGTTAAAAGGGGATCTCTACAGGCGGCGAGGGACACGCGACCACCTGGAAGAAGCTGAGGGCAGCGATACCGGTGAAAGTTTGAGAGATTGTAATCGACGATCGGTGGATCGTCGGTGAGGGAGGGACGGGGGCGACGACCAAGGGGTCGTCGACAATAGAGGAGTTTTGTAGCTCACCTGAGGAATAAAATCGGAGCTTTTCTTCTACCTTTCCCCTTTCCCCTGTTTCTGTGTTCCGACGACGTCTCTGGAGTTCTCTGGCGGCGGCTGCTGCTAGGGTTCCGGTAGCTGCCGACGACGAGGCTGACGAGAAGCAGGCGGCTTTCCTGTGCGGCGCATTCTATCCCCGCGTGAGCCGACGACGCAGGCGGCGTCGCGAGGTTCGACTCGAAGACGACGGCGACACGAGCTTTGTTCGAACGAAAGCATCGACGCGTGGTTCGAGGCTGCGGGTCAACGAAGTCAACACAAGTGCAAAATCGATTCGGCGGAATCGATTTGCAACTGACATCAGTGTGACGTCGACAAAAGAATTTACGCGCGGCGGCGAAATTCGATCGAGGGCTGACGTCACGCCGACGTCAGCAAGGCTATAATTTTGACTTTGGTCAAAATCAGAGGAGGTATTTAATTTGGGGTTCCGTTTCTTTCGGATTTCTCTGATTAGGGTTAGGGTTTCTCCGTGCGAATTGTATTTTGGGGATAAAAATTATCCGGGGAGATTAGGGTTTCTAATTTCGGGTCGGAAACCCTAGGGAGAGTTACGTTCTGGTATTCCGCCGGACGGCTCTAGGAAGCGGATAAGCGCTAATTCTAGGCCGATCCGACCGGGGCGTGACAACAGGTATCAGAGCAGGCTAACGTGCTCTAGCAAACACGGCACCTTCAGCCTCACCCTCGAAGGTGAGGAAAGGTCTGAAGTTCCAGAAAATCACCCATACTGCTAGGGGAGCGTCAGAGGACGCCCGACCCAGGCAGGATAAAGGAAAAGCCAAGGAGACGGCTGATCCTGAGGAGATGGTAAACCAGGGTGATTGCATTGCTCAGATCGAGCGGATGCTCGGTTTGGCCAGTGGTGGAGGCAATGGGATGATTCCACAGGTGGAAAGTCTTCAGAAGACTGTGGAGGATCAGGAATTGCTGATCGAGCAGTAGAGGTTGCAGATCGAGCAACAGAGGTTTCAGATCGAGGTCATGCAACAGACCATGGAGGGTCTGATCCATCTACCAGGAGAGATGGCTCGCATGAAGGAAGACATGCACGCAGAAGTAAGGGTACTGCGCCTAGCCCTAGCGCAAGTATCATCGGCACCGGTGGAGCAGGAGGCTCCCAAACCGAGGATATGCGTGCCAGAACCAGCGACGTTCGGGGGGGCTCGATCGTCCAGAGAGGTCGAAAACTTTATCTGGGATATGGAGCAACTGTTTTCAGCTAACCATATTTCTGCAGGAGATCGGGTGCAGGTGTGCATCGCCTATCTTACAGGCGACGCGAAACTTTGGTGGCGAACCAAAGTCGGCTCTACATCAGGGACTGCTAGCTGGACTTGGGAGACTTTCCGTGAGGAACTGCGGCGGCAGTTTCTTACCGGAAACTCGGCGGACCAGGCGCGTGGCAAACTGGATCGGCTGAGGCATACAGGCTCGATCCAGGAGTACGTCCGGGCTTTCTCTACTTTGATGCTGGAGCTTCTAGGCATGGCGGAGGACGATAGGAGGTATTTCTTCCTCCGGGGCCTTCAGCCATAGGCAGAAACGGAGGTCCGATGTCGCGAGCCGGTTGACTGGAGGGCGGCGGCGGCAGTGGCTGAATCTCTGGTGGATAACAGAAATTTCAAACCAGCACCACCAAAGAAATCCAAGACACCACCAAAGCGCGGCTCTCAGCGCGGCTCCCCACGCACACCGCCGGGAGCTAGAGTTCCAGAGAGGGGTAGACCATTCTACCGGCAGAACAAGAGTTCACCGGGACGACGGGAGCAAAAGCCACAGGGTTGCTTTTGGTGCGGCGGTCCTCACTGGGTAAAGGATTGTCATAGCAAGCAAAAGCTCATGGCGATAGCGGCACAGGATCCAGCCGAGGAAGCCGAAGAAATCGAACAACCACGGATTGGATCACTGCAGGTAGTTCCACACACTGCCACGGGAGCGCAGCAGTGTCGGATCGGAGCGATGGTTCTGCAGGATCCGCCCGCTAGAGACATCGAGGGCGATGTCCAAATTGGGCGGGGGAGAATTGTCAGGCCTGGGTCAGGCCGGTCCGGCCCAAGCCCAAACTCACAGCCCAGCCCACGCAACAAAGGAGAATTTGGGTCAACACCCAAATTAGACGCGGCAGCGTCTTCCTCTCGGTAGAGATCGAAAACTGCGCCCGCGCTTCGGACGGCGACGATGTCCGTGCGGTTGGCGAAACGAGAAACTCGAACGATGAAGCTTCGCGCGATCCGAGCGTGCCATGGCAGCGTCTTCATCGCTGAAGGATGCGGACGCGATCTCCTCCGACCTTCGCGCACGCGGACAACGCTCGAACGTCGGCTGCAAATAAGGCGGATGGCGCGGAATCTCGGTGCGAGCGATCCGGACGGCGTCGACGACGAACGACTCGGGCGACGAGGTTTTAGAGAGGCGGCGGATGCTCGTTAAAAGGGGATCTCTACAGGCGGCGAGGGACACGCGACCACCTGGAAGAAGCTGAGGGCAGCGATACCGGTGAAAGTTTGAGAGATTGTAATCGACGATCGGTGGATCGTCGGTGAGGGAGGGACGGGGGCGACGACCAAGGGGTCGTCGACAATAGAGGAGTTTTGTAGCTCACCTGAGGAATAAAATCGGAGCTTTTCTTCTACCTTTCCCCTTTCCCCTGTTTCTGTGTTCCGACGACGTCTCTGGAGTTCTCTGGCGGCGGCTGCTGCTAGGGTTCCGGTAGCTGCCGACGACGAGGCTGACGAGAAGCAGGCGGCTTTCCTGTGCGGCGCATTCTATCCCCGCGTGAGCCGACGACGCAGGCGGCGTCGCGAGGTTCGACTCGAAGACGACGGCGACACGAGCTTTGTTCGAATGAAAGCATCGACGCGTGGTTCGAGGCTGCGGGTCAACGAAGTCAACACAAGTGCAAAATCGATTCGGCGGAATCGATTTGCAACTGACATCAGTGTGACGTCGACAAAAGAATTTACGCGCGGCGGCGAAATTCGATCGAGGGCTGACGTCACGCCGACGTCAGCAAGGCTATAATTTTGACTTTGGTCAAAATCAGAGGAGGTATTTAATTTGGGGTTCCGTTTCTTTCGGATTTCTCTGATTAGGGTTAGGGTTTCTCCGTGCGAATTGTATTTTGGGGATAAAAATTATCCGGGGAGATTAGGGTTTCTAATTTCGGGTCTGAAACCCTAGGGAGAGTTACGTTCTGGTATTCCGCCGGACGGCTCTAGGAAGCGGATAAGCGCTAATTCTAGGCCAATCCGACCGGGGCGTGACACCAGGCATGGCACGGGAACAAGTGGGTTGGGTTAGGTACGGCACCACATAAAAAATGCTCAGTGCTAGGTTGTGCGACTTAATTTTTAAATGTAAAAAAAATATTTCTTAAAAAATTAAGAAAAAAAATAAAGTTGTTAGTAAGGAGAAAAAGTTTAGGAAAAAAAGAAAAAAAAATAGAAAAATGGAAAAATTAGAAAAAAAAATGAAATCAAGAAAAATAAGAAAAATCAGGAAACAAATAAAAATATAGGAAAATAGTGAAAATAAGGGAAAATATTTGCTATGATCACAAAAGGAAAAAAAAACGAGAATCAAGAAAAAAATGAAAAAATTTAGGAAAAATAAAGAAAAATTTTAAAAAGTAAAATTCATAAAAATAAAAATAAAAAATGGAAAATAAAAATTAAATTATATGAAACAATAATAATGCACAAGTTTTAAAATAATATATTTATTATTTATTTTAGATTAGACACATTATACTAGGGTTGACAATTTGACCCATCGAAGTCAGGTACCCAATCTGTTTACACCGAGTTCGGGTATCCGTTTGCCTAAACAGGACGAGGTTGGGTTTTAATCGGATTTGGGTTTAGTGATATGGGTATCTAGTACTCGAAACCTAATTTCATTAATAAATATAAATATATATATAACTATATATTATTAAAATATAAATAATAATAAAATAACTATTATATAAATATTTATTATTAGTAAAAATATAAAAATAATAATAAATAGTATTATATAAATATATTTATTATTATTTTATTTTTAAAATTATATTTATAAAATATAAATAATAAATAATTTATGTTTTATTTAATTAGATACCCATTTAAATATCCGATCTGGGTTCAAGTTATACAATAGAGTACCTAACTTGAGTTTAGGTAAATGGATTTTGGAATGGGTCGAGTTCAGATTTAGGGTGGCAATGCGGGTACCCGACATGTTGCCACTCCTACATTATAAGTACCTCACACAATGAAGCTTTTCTCCACTCTTTTTTCTCATATTTCCATCTTATTTTTATAAGTTTAAATTTTTATATAATTTATCAAAAGATTTACATATTTACATAAAATTTAAATTTTTAAAAGTAGAAAAAGTAATAAATCTAACTATATTTCTTAATTTATTTAATTTTATGGACAACTAAACAGAAAAACAATACTTGTTTTGGTTCTTATGAAAAATATATAAATGAAGAAATATTTTCAAAATCTATTTATTAGTAAAAATATAATAATAGAGCTAGAAAATAGCACAACCTATTTACATGATAAAAAAATTAGGTACAAGTGGATCGAATGTAATTATTATTTTGTCAAAATAAGAAAAATCTAAATATGACTTTAAAATAATCAAATCGAGTCTAATCTGCCACATAAAATAAAATGATATTTGTGCATGTTGTATTAAAACATAAAATATCATTTTATTGTGTAAATAAAATGATATTTACACAAGAAATAAATATTTATCTAAGATATTTGTGCATGTTCTATTATTTCTAGAGTGATTAGAAATTGATACCCATAAAATACAAAAATAAAATGCAAATAAGTAAATAAGAATAATTAAAAACATAGAACCCCTTTAATGCAATTTAAACACTAATTGAATACTCGGGGATACAACAGATGTTCGAAAAAATTTCTTAAGCGGAGGGGCCGCTTAAAAGAGGAAAGAGTGGAAGATCTTAACCTTTAATTGCATATAGGGATTTGTGTTGTGCAGATATGCACAAATCCTCACATCAATGAACGGCGCAAGGGGTGCTCTGCTCAACGGAGCACTCCGCTTAGAAAACGTGCTCCAGATGTTCCCCTTCAGTGAGGCATGATCATAGAGAGGCTAATGAGTCATTCTTTCCACAACGAAAAATTAAAAAAAAAAAAAAAAGAAAATGAGAAAAGAAAAAGTCATTGGGGATAAATTCTCCATGAGGGGTCGACTATATGGCTTTTTATTGTAAGTGAGACCCAACAATCGAAAATTAATTTTGATGGTTCAGTATTATTTCCAATGGTTAGTACTAGCCAAAATCGATGTGTATTAATGCATGACCACTTGTAACCGATTACAATATTTTAACTTGATGGCTTCACTAATGGGCCATTAAAACTTAGTGAGGAAGTATTAAATTTTCTCTAAAATCCTAAAAAAATATTTGAAACATCAAGGGTATAATTAAAATAAGCAAAATGATTAAGTAAAATTAAATTACCGATCATGCCTATATTGTGGTATGAAAAGTGCATTTGAAGACATAACTTTTTATACAGTTAAAATATTTTCACTAAAGAATAATGAAAGTTTTTGAACTACTTCCGTTTACATAGGCTTGAACCATTCAAGAAATAATACAGTAGATAATTAATTTCTTATGGGGGTGGTGGTGTAGTTGCTTAACTATTAGGTCTCATAATTTTTATATTATCTTGAGGTAACGTTCTGAGTTTTGCTATTGAAATAGTAATTGAAAATATTTTTTGCTTGAAAAAGAACTAAAGGAATATTCTGTTTATTTTTTTATGTACAAACAAAAATCAGTCTTAAATACTTTAATTTATTTAAATCATATTTGTGCATGTTCTATTATTTCCAGAATTATCAAAAATTGAAACCAATAAAATACAAAAATAAAACAAAAAATAGATTTTGAAATAAATCTTACAATAAGAAACAAAAAATAGAAAATGATAAAAGAAAAGTCATTGGGGATAAATCTTACATGAGGGGGCGACTAGATTGTTTTTTATGGGCAAGACCCAATGATCGAATTCAAGAAATATTAAATTCATTGGGGATAAATCTTACATGGGGATAAATCTTACATTTTAAAGCACAATCCAAAAAAAACTTAGTGGACAAGTATTAAATTCTCCCCAACAATCCCAAAAAAAATTTAAAACCTTAAGAATATAATTAAAATAAGCAAAATAATTAAGTGAAATTAAATTGCCGATCATGCCTATATTGTGAGATAAGAAAAATATAATCTTTTATATAGTTAGAATGTATTCAGATATAATGAATATGATTTTGAAATATTTATGTTTGACATAGGTTTGAAAAATTCAAGAAATAATACACTGGATAATCAATTTATTATGGGGTGGTGGTGCAGTTGGTTAGCGCATATGTCGAACTAAACGAATATTCAATTTTTTTTATGTACAAATAGAAATCAATCATAAATACTTTATTTTTTTAAAATTTATAATATTATTTTAGATTAATACTAGTTACAAATAATAGTAAGAGGAATATATATTTTTTTTTGAAAACTATTTCAAAGAGTATTTCTATTTTAAATGGTGAAACATTAATATTTTTTATTTAATTCAAAACAAATAGAGAATCTAATTTTTTTATAAATAGTATATTTTTTAATTATATTTTAGCTATAAATAATAAATTCTATTTATTTATTTCACAGACTCTCTGCTTATTGCGGTAATTAGTGTTCGATTAAAAACTATAATTTTATTAATAACCTTTTTTTAATAAGTTGCTACTTTTTTACATGAAAAGGAAAGTATAATTGAAAGAAACATGAAGAATTTTTTTTAATTAATAGTCTATTTTCACCAAAGTTTGTTTGTTTTTCCTAAAGTTTCACTTAGAATTTTATTTACACAAGAAATAAATATTAATCTAAGATATTTGTGCCTGTTCTATTGTTTCCGGAGTGATAAAAAATTGAAACCAATAAAATATAAAAATACAATGTGAATAGGTAAATAAAAATAGTTAAAAACATAGAACCCAAAAGCACATTAACCCTTTGTTTTCTTGGAGGGAAGGAAAATTATAAGGAATGAAAAACTGCAAGGAAAGAAAACTCCAGAGAAAGAAAAAAAAAATCCATATCTTGTTTCCTTAGAAGGAAAGAAAAGAAGAATGAAAATTAATTTTGAAGGTCGAGCGAAGTGGTGTTGTGTTTTCTCTAACTTTTCCGTCCAATTAGGACGAAAAAGTTTCGGAGGAAAAGTTATAAAATTTTCTATCCACTTTTCCACTCAAATTTTTCTTTATGCCCAAGAAAACAGCGAAAAACTTTTTTTTTTTCCTCTAATTTTCCTTTCAAGAAAACAGACCCTTATGCTTAGGTGAATATCCAACCTTTCATATAATTTAAAAACCCTAATTGAACACTGAAAGATACAACAAGATGTTCCCCTTAAGCAAGACACGATTATAGAGAGGCTGATGAGCCATTCTTTCTACATCAAGAAATAAAAATAATGAGAATAGAAAAAGTCGTTGGGGATAAATTCTAGATGAGGGGTCTATTAGATGGATTTTTAGACCCAATGATAAGAAAGTAATTCTGATAACTTAGTGTTATTTTCTATAGTTAGTACCTGTTGAAATCGACATACAACATATCAAAGCCCCTTGACTTGTAATGGTTAATACATTGACTCTTGATGGTTGTACTAATGAGTCATTAAAACTTAGCGGAGAAGAGAAGTATTAAATTTTCTCCAACAATCCCCATAAAAATTTGGAACCTTAAGAATATAATTAAAATAAGCAAAATGATTAAGTGAAATTAAAATGTCGGTCGTGCCTGTAATGTGCGATAAAAAAGTGTATTTATAGACATAACGTTTTACGTACTTAAAATGTTTCCACCTAAAAGGAAATATAATAAGTAAGTTTTTGAACTACTTCTATTTGACATAGACTTAATAATTCAAGGCATAATACAATAGATAATCAATCTATTATGGGGTAGTGGCATAGTTTGTTAGTGCGTAGGTCTCGTAGCTTTTTAGTTGTCCAAAGGCTGAGAGTTTGAGCTTCTCTCACCTAATGAAAAAAGAAAATAAACACTTATAGTATATTTTGATCTTGAGTTTTATCAAATAGATGTTAAAATAGTTTTTCTCAATGATGATATTGAGAAAATAATCTATATGTCACAAAGAAGGTTTAGTTTCAATTAAAACTAATCAATTGGTTTATAAGCTTAATAAATTTATTTATGGGCTCAAACAAGCTTCTCGTCAATTGTACTAAAAATTTCATCAAGTCATTCTCTTATTTGGTTTTGAAGTGAACACTATTGAAGATTGTGTTTATCATAAGTTTTGTGAGAATGAATTCATATTCTTGGTCTTATATGTAGATGATATCTTGCTTACTAGTAGTGATGTGCAAATTACAAGAAATTAAAAAATTTCTTTTAGAGCAATTTGAAATAAAATCTCTTAGTGAAGTATTCTTCGCATTAAGAATCCAGATTTATCATGATCATTCATGAGGAATTCTACGATTATCATAGAAGAGTTATATTAAAAAAGTGTTGTAGTATTTTGGCATGCAAAACTATAGATCGCTTGAGACCCATGTATCTTAAGGAGAAAAATTTAGTCTCAAATAATATCCAAACGGTGAATTTGATTCTAAATTTATGAAAAATATCCCTTATGTGCTAGCAGTAGGGAGTTTGATGTATGCACAAGTCTGCACTTGTCTTGACGTTACATATATTATTAGAATGTTTGTTAGATATCAAAGTAATCCAGGAAAAGAACATTTAGTTGCAACTAAAGAGTTTTCAGATATTTACAAAAATATTAAAAGACTACATGCCTACATACCTTTGGGTCCTAGATTCGCCATTAGTGATCACTATGGGTCTAATTGTGATAAAATGACAATGATCGCTCATTTGTTCCTTTTATTAATAAGATTAATGGAGGAGATTGATTTAGATAATATATCTTTAGTTATGTGCATAGATTGTCTTAGAGATTTATATTTGATGATAGGAATTATTATGTAAGCACATGATTGTTTCATTCAAATATCAGATTGTTATATATATATATATATATATATATATATATATATATATATATATATCACATTCATGCAGATATACATGTATTATAATTTATTTAATTGCACATATTTTCTATCTCTAATTTAATTATAGGTGTCATATGAAATAAATAAAGCATGGAGGGGCTTAAAGATGTGCATAATTCATAAGGGTATAATTATTAGATTTGTGATGAGCGAATTTGTAATTATATATATTAGGTTTTGTCTATAAATACAAGTGTGACGACCCGTAGTTGAGGTGCATGATCTAAAAAAAATTTAGTTGGTTGCTATCGACTGCCCTATCTTTTTAGAGAATAACAAGATCATCAACTAAAAGATTATTTTGTGAAGTTGATTTCTGTTACGACCCATGAGTACAGTATGTTCGTACACTTTTCTCATATAATTTTTTTTTTCTCATATAATTTTATAGGTAATATATTCAGTAAGACGTAAGAATAAAGTGATTGCTTCACGTGAAATCCATTTGGATAGGTTTCCTTGTCAGCTTCCTTGGCGCGTCTCGGGCTCTGGATGTCATTTTGCTGGCAACCAACAACTCACAAAGGGGGAGGCTACTATCAAATCGAAAAGCAAAATTTCCCAACTCTTTAAAATTGAAGTCAAACTTGGCAGAAAAGAAAAGAAAAACAACAAAGTTATCCAGTCACGCTGTGGATTATTGTGTGGGCCCTGAGTTGAGTTGTGTTACAATAAATTTGTTTAAAATAACAAATTCAGAATAGTGAGAGGCGAGGTTTTCAGATGGGAAAGCTCGTTTCGTTTCGATGCTTGACTGATTGTCGGTACTCGGTAGGTTTATAAAGTAGAGCATCTTTTGATAATAAAAAGGTACAAGTTGTTAGACCAAGACTTTGCGTCTGTAAGCAAAATTGAGCAACTTAACTTGAATCATCTGGATTCAAATCTTCTGTGCTTGCTTTGACCAAACCCATACAAGAGTACAACAACTTTACAAAAAGAATTAAAAGGACAGCAAAGGCGGCGGCTGCTATATTCTGAGTCAGAAGTGGAAAACGAGATCCTTGCCAACTTTTCTGGATTAAATTAATGGACCAATTGGAGAAAAAATCGTCAGCTGCTCAAGTGCTCTTGAGTGCTCTTGAGTAATGCCTTTTAAAAAATAATTCATGATCTTAAAAATCATAGAAAAATTATTGTAGTGTAGTACATGATGAAAGCTTTTCAACGATACCAAAATCGTAGATTTTGGCTATGTCCAGAATGAGATATCATAGACACAAATATTGTGGATTAAAATACTATTCATAGCATAAAAAATTCACAATCTTGTGTCCATAATATCTCATCGTGAACACAGCCAAAATCTACGATCTTGGTACCGTTGAAAAGCTCTCATCGTATACTACACTACAATAATTTTTCTACGATTTTTAGAATCGTAAAATTTTTTTTAAGAGGTGTTACTCAAGAGCACTTGAGCAGCCCTTCTTTCTCATAATTTTTTTTCGACCAATTGTTCTCTTCTACGCTACTAACTCTATCAACCTCCTCCAAGAGTCGCTGCTGTTTCTAATTTAGTAATTGCCGACAAATGGTCTTTTTTTTATTAAAAGAATTACCTCCTCCTTTGTTCAGTTGTTCTGTTCTCTGCCTCTTGTCTTTTATTTTATTTTTATTTTTATCCAACTGGAAAGAGCTATTGATTCAGTGCATTAATCGGCTCCGATAGGAGTGAACGCAGCAGCAAAGCAAACAGAAAAAAAAAAAATTAAATAAAATTAAAATCAAAACTTATCTCACACCTTGACCATTTCAATGCACGCCATTGGTCAAAAACTCAATCCCGTGCACAATATAATAATAATAATAATGAATAAAAACATATCTTACTCCTTGACCTTCCCAGCATAATTTCTTCCTTCAATGCACGCGATCGATCAAATTTCACACCATCCCATGCAAAAGAAAATAATAATAATGAGAACAAAATAACAATAACTCACAGCCTATATAAACAAAGCACTTCATTGATTACTTGTAGCACAAAGCTGTAGCATGAAGCTCAACGGGCACAGGCGGAGATCCGCATTTCCTTGGGTCGAATGCTTGCCATCCTCCACCATTCTGCTCCCGCTGTTTCTTTACTTGTGCTCATCAGCTTCCACCGCAACTGACTCCGACCACCTCGCCCTTCTTTCCTTCAAGCTTCTCCTCTCCGAGGATCCACTTGGAGCGTTGGATTCTTGGAATCACAATGCTTCCCTCTCCTTCTGCCAGTGGCGAGGCGTGACGTGCGGCGACCAGGGCAGGGTGACTGCTCTGGAACTCGAGTCCTTGGGCTTGACCGGTGAGATATCTCCCTCCATTTCCAACCTCACTTTCCTCCAAAGGCTCCACCTCTTCGACAACCTATTTCACGGATCTATTCCTCCGGAACTTGGCTTGCTAACACACCTTCAGCACCTCAACCTCAGCTTTAACCCTTTAGGAGGGACGATACCAGACTCACTATTTCAGAATTGTTCCCGTCTTCAAAACCTCAGCTTAAGCTACAACGGTTTGCATGGACCGATCCCTCGCCGCCTCGGCCGCTGCTCGCAGCTGCAGCGAATTGGCATGGTTGACAACGGGCTTCAAGGAGAAGTGCCAAGCGAGCTTGGATCCCTTTTGAACCTCCGGGTGCTCTCGCTTGGGAACAACAGCCTCACGGGGAGTATTCCTGGGGAGATTGGGAATCTTGCTGCCCTAAACCGCCTTTATTTGAACGACAACCAATTCACCGGTACTATTCCTGCTTCAATACAGAGCCTCACCTCTCTTTCTTTTCTTGATATGTCTAACAATCGACTTACTGGACTTATTCCGCCCAATATTAGTCGCTGCTCCCGGCTACAATTCCTTGATTTGGGAAATAATACACTCCAAGGAGAGGTTCCAGGTGACCTGGGTTCTTTGTCAGAGCTAAGAGTCCTCTCCTTATGGGGCAATCATCTCACGGGAAGTATTCCTCCTGAGCTCAGAAACCTTGTCAATCTCAGAGATATCGCCCTATTTAAGAATGACCTCCGAGGCTCTGTTCCCCTGGAGATGGGAAATATGATCAGTCTAAGAAGAATCTTCTTGCATGATAACCATCTTTCTGGTACTATTCCACCTCAAATTGGTAAACTTGTTAATCTCACACTTCTTTCCTTGACTGGCAATAATTTTTCTGGATCTATTCCTCCGGAGATCGGAAACCTCACCAATCTCATAGAACTCTACCTTGACGCCAACCAACTCAGCGGCAGAATTCCACGCGAGATCGGGAACCTAGTGAATCTGACTCTTCTTGTTTTGATTCTGAATAACTTAGTAGGTACCGTTCCTGCAGCCATCGGAAATCTCACCTCTCTTACTTATCTTGGCCTAGCATTCAACAATCTCCAAGGAGTCATCCCCCCCTCTGTTTGGAATCTGTCATCGCTCCTCACACTCGAGATTCAAAGTAACCACTTTAATGGATCTCTCCCCCCGGACATTGGCTTCACTCTTCCACTAATTCAAGAACTTCACATTAATGGAAACCAATTTAGCGGGCCTCTTCCAGTGTCACTGTCCAACGCCACGGGGCTTATGAACATTCAACTGTACGAGAACAACTTCACAGGCACAATTCCGAGAGGTTACGGATCCTTGCAGAGTATATATCACTTTGATGTTAGTTACAATCAGCTAGAAGCACGGAGTGCTGCCGACTGGGGCTTTTTGGACGATTTAGCTAACTGTAGCAGTCTGCAATACCTGCAACTCACAGGAAATAGGCTCGGAGGCTTTTTGCCGCAACCGATGGCCAACTTCTCTGTGACGCTGGAATGGTTTGAGATCAATGACAACTACATAGCTGGAAGCATTCCTGTAGAGCTCGGCAACTTTGGGTCTTTGACCTCTATTCGGTTGAATTCTAATATGTTCAACGGTTCCATTCCTACGGTACTTGGAAACCTACCACGGTTACTAATATTAGATTTGAGTTCTAACTACTTATCAGGAGAAATCCCAGCGACCTTTGGTAGATTAACTCAACTACTAGAGCTTCAACTGCACTCCAATCAACTCCAAGGACCCATTCCACCAAGCCTTGGGGACTGCCCTCTACAACTCTTGGACCTTTCTCACAATAAGCTGATTGGCACAGTGCCTAAAGAGATCATGCCCATTCCTACTCTCACCAAGTTTGTTAATTTTTCACACAACTCACTAGTAGGATCCTTGCCTTTTGAAGTAGGAAAAATGAAAAATCTTGGCGCATTTGACATCTCAAGTAATGGACTATCTGGTACAATTCCAAGCTCTCTTGGTGACTGTCAACAGTTCGAGTATCTAAACATGTCAGGGAACTACTTTGAAGGTTCGATCCCTTCGTCGTTGAGCATGCTGAAAGGGCTTGACTCGCTAGATCTGTCAAGAAACAACTTGTCCGGGCACATACCAGAATTTCTTCAGAACTTTACGGCGTTGAGTTATTTGAATCTCTCGTTTAACAATTTCAATGGCGAAGTTCCAGAAGATGGCATCTTCAGAAATCTGAATGCATTCTCAATACTTGGAAATGGTAAGCTTTGTGGGGGTGTGCCAAGTCTGAAATTGCCTCCCTGCCCTATGCAATCATCCACCAAAAAACATGTATCTCACAAGTTGTTAGTTGCTATCTCAGTTGCCAGTGTAATCATATGCCTAGCCATGCTCCTCTCTTTGTTTGGCATTGTCTATCGCATATACAAGTCGAAGAAGGAACCCCATGCAACAGATTGCATGAAAGATCCGCATTTGAAGGTCTCGTATGCTGAGTTGTTAAGAGCAACAAATGACTTCTCCGTCGAGAATCTGATTGGGATGGGAAGCTTCGGATCAGTGTACAAAGGCAACCTGAATCATATCGGATACAAAGTCGTTGCAGTGAAGGTACTCAACCTCCAACAAAAGGGCGCTTCTAGGAGTTTCATTGTTGAATGTGAAACACTACGAAACATCAGGCACCGGAATCTGGTCAAGGTTTTAACAGCATGCGCAAGCACTGATTTCCGTGGAAATGATTTCAAAGCTCTAGTTTACGAGTTCATGCCGAGTGGCAATCTAGACAAGTGGCTACATCCAGAAGCAAATGAGCAAGGACATGTGCTTCAGAGGTTAAACTTCCTGCAAAGGTTAGATATATTGATTGACGTGGCTTCTGCATTAGATTACCTCCACCATCACGGTGCAGAGCCAATTGTCCACTGTGATATAAAGCCAAGCAATGTTCTCTTAGATGACAACATGGTCGCTCATCTGGGTGACTTCGGATTGGCCAGGTTCCTCAACAGAGTTCCCATCGAAGCACTTGAAAGATCCTTCAGCTCCACTGTATTGAAGGGCTCTATTGGTTATGTTGCTCCAGGTACTTTTTTCAATCAATTAATTTCAATATTACAAATCATGCATAGAACATCAAGGAAATAGATTAATTATTCTATACAGAATATGTGCTGGTAAGAATGTAAACTGATAATTAAGTATACAGAATATGGAGCAGCCAATAAAGTATCAACTGCCGGTGACGCCTACAGCTACGGAATCCTTGCGCTAGAGATGCTCACTGGGAAGAGGCCTACTGGGGAAACCTTCAAAGATGGTCTCAGCCTTCCTCAATATGTGGAAGAGGCGCTTTCTCGTTGGGCAGCCGAGATTTTGGATCCATATATTATGATGTTGGAAGAGGAACATGGAGCAAATGACTTCAGCTGTGACATGGAAAATTTTCTACATGAAGTAATCGAGTGTGCGACCTTAACGCTAAGAATTGGGATAAAGTGTGCCAAGGAAACACCTCAAGACAGAATGCAGATTGGGGATGCCATTCCTGAATTAGTTGCAATTAGAAGCACATACTTGGAGCATAAGATGAAGATGGAGAAGCTGAGACAAGTCAACTCAGAAGTGAGGATCCTGTTGTAGATTGAAGCGTAGGATTTGATTGGGGAGACAAACAGATACTTTTCTTGTTCAATTTCCTTAATAAAAACATCTTTTGCCCCAAAATTTGTAATGATCACCTTTCATTTGCAAATAGATTTATCTCATGAAGCATACATCTGGATTCTTAGGACATTTCATCATCAACACTGATGATGTAATCTGGCTATGATCCTAGACTAATTAATGAATAATTGTTTTATTACATTTCATAATCTAGGGTTGACAAACTAAAAATTAATTGTGTTGAACATATTGGAGTATTATATCCTCTTAACTGATCTAAACCACTTTGCGAGTAGTTGGATAGGATGTTGACAAGGGTCATTCATTGAAGAGTCTATAAGTTGACCATTCAATTTCAAATGATTGAACCAGATAGAATATAAAATCAATCAGGCTCATTTGAAAATTAGATCATCTTCCTTCAATTATTGTTATATCTCATTACCAATCTTTCCATGTGAGAGGCTGAAAACTAGGAATTACCATCATCATCTTCTCTAATAACTCATCACTGATTATTAGTCAAAAAGAAATTAAAACTCCATAAGTTGCTCGTGATAATTCTATCAATCAATCGAAAATTTACTCCTCTCTAGCCATCACTATTGCTAATCAACGTTGACTACAACATCTCCTCCCATTTTCTTGTGTCAGGTCAGGACTAGCATCAGTGTCAACCATGATTCCATAAAAATTAATACAAGGCAACTCAGATAATATAGACAATAGTGAACAAATCTCTTATTTGTAACTCTAGGAGCGCATATGAAAAAATAATAATAATAATAAAATTTTATCATCTCTCCCTTATTGAATTAGAACAATTATATTATCTTTGTTCAGACCAAGTTGAACGAATAAAATTAATGCAACTTTTTGTTAACAATATGAGACAGGGGTCAAGTCTAATCCCAATCCCAATCTTGTTAAGATTTTGTTTGAATAGTTTTCTCTTTTGTCCAGCCCAACTTTGCATTAAATTTAGTCCTAAGCTAATTCAGACAAATTATAATTTAACCAGAACCAAGTTGGTATCTTGTACACCTCCTTAAGTCAGATATAGCTCATCCATGTTCAGAAAAGAAAACCAATTAGTTTAAAGTAATCAATTTTCTGCTTTTTGAGCATTATACTTGAAATTGAGACTTATTTTGATGGTCTAAAAGTCAAATTGTTTTGAAATTTAATATCAAACCATCTATTTTATAAATCTAGATTATCAAATTTATTCATTGGTCCTTAAATTTAAAACTTAGAAATATCTTCTAAGAAAGTTTAAAATGTACTTGGTAGTTTCTATATTCATAATTGTATCACAAACATATTAGAGGATTTATCTTCACCCTACAAGTGAACTTGTGTATGTCGTATCATACTAGCATTCAAAGTGTTTGTAATAGATACTGCAAACCGCCCAATCATACTTAATGCATAGGGTATCTAAGATAAAAATATATAAATTAAGACTCTTTATTAATTCAATATGAGTCATTACTTTGAGCACAAATCGTATACTAAAAATGTTATTGTTTCTTATTTAGATAGAGTTATTTTAGTTTTGATGGTATAACATATTCTACAGCTTTCCTATAATAGATAATTAAATTGAAATTTCTTTTGCTTGACATCACTTGGAGGAAAGATTAGAATTCTTTGAGGTATAGCCATTCCTGTTTGGTTCAATTTGAGTGAGAAGTTGAAACTTTCTATTGAGGCATATTACTCAATTAAGTGGTATAAAGTTGATGTTCAAATATTAATACATTTCATGTAAATGTATAATGATAGAGGATTACATGAGTCACTTCATTAACTGCATTAAACATATGGCAAATAGATATGTGGATACATTTTCTATATGACTTCGTATAGATATTAGTCAATAGTTACCACTACTAGAATAATTTCATATCCTAAACCTATTAATTAATACATGATGTCAATTTTAGCTTGAGTATGTCTATTACTAAAGGGACTGACTCCTAAGTTCAAATATTAGACTTATATGAGCTTCTAAAGAACTACTAGTGTATGACCTCTATATTGGATAATAATCATTGCATTATCTTTGTTGTATGACCTCTCTCTCTATATATAAAAGTTTACATCATATCCTTGTTTATTATAGTGATATGAAGATATAATTGATCATGAATCTCCTCACTTTCTAGGCTAAAGTTAGGCAATGGTTAAACTTTTTGATGCAAAATGAGCTTGGGTTATGTGATATATAGTCATGATCATATAATTTTTTTGTGATCAAAGATTTTTTTATTATTTTAATTCTAGATGCCAATATGTAAAATCTTAACACTAGGGAATTTTGAGAAATAGATATTTTTTATGCTAATGAGCTAGACTTGATTTAGTTAACATTCATTGAATGCTCCAAAATCTTAAGAAAATGATTTTTTTTTTTTTTTTTTTTTTTTTTTTTTTTTTTGTAAATGTTGGGGAGAGAAGATTTTTTTTATTAGTTTCATCTCCTTATATGTATTCCCTCAATTTTGCATGATCATACTATTACCATCATCATCCATAAGTAACCTCCAAATCCTTCGCATCCTCTCTATGACATAACTATAGAGTCAAAAAATGTGAAGTGGTATGAATAGGTATGATGTGACGTTATCAAATTCACTATATATAATTGTAGGGTTTTTCATTTTGTAGGTTATGATTTCTAATGAATACAAGTACTCATCGTTAATTACCTATAAATATAGTTAGGATAACTTTGATTATGAAATCTATACATGTAAGTAAACATTACATTTGACATGTGGTTCCGTGAAAAATAAAATTTATAAATATTTGACCACTACCTAGCTTATGAATATTTATAAGACTTGGTAATCTAGTATTATAGCACGAGAGTAATTAGAAGACAACTTGATAATAAATATTTGGCTTAAAATTTGCTTGCATATTTATTTGATTTTTTAAAAAATTTGATAATAAATATTTGACATACAAATGGCTTGTGAAATTCTAAGTAATTTGATATGAAATTTAGGAATAATTATTAGTGTAAAAATGAATTTAATAATAATAATAATAATAATTCCATGATTTGATAAATACTTAGCCTTTAGAGAACATGTAAATAATATTCCATTGATGAAAGACATTTAAATTTTATCTATGAAGGATATATAAATATTTATCTAATTGGATAAGTATAAAAATAATAAATCAACCTATTCTATGACAAATCTCTAACTTATAAATTTTGATTAATTTAGTTATTTAGATTTGTGAATATTTATTTAATTTGATATAATATTTGATAAATATTTAGCGAAGGCAAGATTTGATCCTAATTATTAATAACAAAAATACTGACTAGTTAACTAAAACATATTTGTGCTAAATTAATAACTAATCAATTTTCTTTTTTTTTTCTCCATGTTTTTTTTTCTCATTTTCTTCTTTGGGCTGTTGCTTATGTGGCTTATTGGGCCAATAGCAGATGTTGCCTATTTGGCAAATTGGGCCAATAGCTGGTAGATGCTACTAGATAGGCTCGGAAGATTAGGCCGATTACTATAATAATAAATTGGCCTTTTATGTGGTATCTGAGCATTCGATAAAAATTAAATTATAATTCGATAAAATTGATAAATTACTAATTTACCAAGCATTGCTAAAAAAAATAAGTAAATAAAGAATGTCCAAATTTACTATAAATAATTTGCACTTGACGTTACTAATTAAATCGCATTATTACATGTTTTAATCATTATAATTAAAACAATTAGCATTGGAATGGTTTAATTAGAAAAAAAATGGATATACATCGATTGAACTTGGTTAACTAGGGTATGTGGCTAGTTTCTAATTTTTAGTATTGTTATATATATATATATATAAATTTTAAATAATGATCAAAAGTATAATTTAAATTGAGAATTGCATAGGTGTTCGAATAATTGGTCTCAGATGTAATTGTTGGAGATTGTGAGAGAGCAAAGTGGGCTGGGCTACTAAATAAAATCTTAAGTTGACAGCTTAGTATGTTAGGCTGGGCTTGGCCAATAAAATAAAATTATTTGATTTTCATATATTGATATACACGTATCGGTAAATCACCGAACTAAAAATTTTTTTACTGATACCAAAATCGATTACCATATAAGTAAAAAAAATTACTGCATCAAAAATCAAAATTGATTTTACCAAACGGAATGCTATTGGATTGGGCTAACAACTATAATAATAGATTGAGTCAATGGGACTAGGCTGAAGCAAATTAGGCCGACTGCTAAAATAATAAACTGGGATGAGAGGTATGGTAGTAGATTGGAAAAAAACTTATATGCTGGCATCATCCACGACAAATGCTTCCTTGGGATTTGTGTATACACATATTCTAAAGTTTTTTTTCTAAGTATGGAACGATGGATGCTGCGGTGCCCTCGCATATAACATTTATTCATTAGAGTTGGCTAGGTTGACTAGGCCCAATGAAATAGTACTTCATTGTCGCTGAGAAACTAGACATTGAACAGATTGGGCCAACTGCTGTAGTGATAAATAGCTCCGATAATGTATTTGGAGTCGGGTCATATTATCAAATCAAAGCAAGAATGTAACAATAATTTTAGTTAGATAGGGGTCAATACTAATTGGATCAAATTTGATTACCACAATAAATGCAGTGCTTCATTACTGCATTTGCATCGTCACGGTGATACTTAGGCTCCTATGGCGTGAATAGCTAACAAGAGAGGAGGAATGCGATGGTTGTGAAAAACTTCTTATTTGGGTTTAGTATTTTCCAATTAGGTGTCAAAGATTTGACGTTTTTATCTATTATCACCGTTTTTTCGCTTGCAACAGCGATGCATGAGCATGGGGATGAGGTGGTATAACAGGAATGGTACCCGCATCTGTCATTCGCTTATGTTTTTCATCACCGGAATTGAGAATTTGTGCATCCGAATGTGACAGTGGATGGCAGATGTGGGTACCCCGCTCACTTAAGAGTTTTATTCATTTAACAAGCTACGTTTTTTAAGTGGGGACCCACTGAAGCGAGTTCAACGGTGTCACACCCAATTTCTGCCGGCCTGGGCTAGAAGTAACTGGGTTGGAGCCCACTCGGCGAATCCAAAGACCGTGACCCGATTTGGAGTCAGCAATTTGGGTCAACACCCAAATTACATCTTAACGCGTGTGACGTCGACATCCGCGGCTCCAGCAAAGTAATCGGACGTGGACGGCGAGCTGAGATCTCGGGAGGCGACGCGGACACGAGATGGGCGGCTTGGTCGGATGCGGAGAAGGCGGCGAGCGGGTCTTCTGGAGACGACAACAAGGCGGCTAAAGCTGACGTGGACGCAGATGCCGTCTTCGAATGCAAGCGGCGCGAAGGACGCGGAGCGGCGTCGTCTTCATCGGATGTGGCGGCTGCTCGAGCAGATGAACCGGACAACCGAGTCTGGCGCTGAGCACCTCTCACCTCTGCCTTATAAAGCTTGAGGAGAGAGCTTTGAGAGGGGCATCCAACCTGGAAGAGAGAAGTCCCAGAGTGAGAGAGCTCGTGAGTACAGATTTGGAGGCGAGATCCAGAGTGGAGGATCCTACGAGCATGAGAAGAGAGACTCAGCCTTGTAAACGGTGGTGTCGCCGCCGCTGAGAGAAAGAATCTGACGAGCGGATTCACGGTGAGGGAGGGGTTTTAGGTGTTTTGTTTACGAGTTTAACAAAAGGAATTTTCCCCTTCCACTGTGTGTCTTCCTCTCCTTCTTCTCCGACTCCGACGAGCCTTTTCCTATTGTCCGGCGAGAGTCCCCTGTTTCCAGTCACCTTCGGCAACAATAGCGCAGGCGGCACTTCCGGCAACGAGCGAGGCTGAGGGAGGAGGCGGCGAGGCCTCTCCCTGCCATCACGCCCAGATTCCAGGCTTCCTTCTCCGGTGTCGAGGACTGACGGCGAGAACGACGCCGCCGAGAATGGACGTAGGCGGCGTCATTCTCGCGAAGAAGACGAAGCTTGAACATGTCGAGCGTTCGTTTCGAGGCGGTACTGTAGCGATTTTGACTTGGTCAAAATTGTGATCACGAATTTGGAATCGGCAGCGAAAAATTCAGCGGCAAACGTAGGGTGACGTCACCAGAACAAAATTCGAGCGGCGAATTTTGTTTGTGCGCGGTGATTAATTTTGACTGTGGTCAAAATTAATTTGGGCATAGATTTGGGGCTGAATTTAGGGATTTGGCACACAGTGCCAGATTCCCCAGAGAATGATTCGCCCAAGCGTGACAATAGGTATCAGAGCCAAGTTCTTCAACAACATGGTGAATCAAGGAGATCGCATAACGCACATTGAGCAGGTGCTCGGCTTGACAGGGAACAGTGATGACGCGGTTGTTCCCCAAGTGGAGAATTTGCAACGTACGGTGGAACAATAGAGGTTGCAGATCACCTCTCTTCAATGGACGTTGGAGGGAATGGCTGCGCTACAAGAGCAGGTAGTAGGGCAAGCGATAGCACAACAGCGGATGCAGGCTGAGATTGTGGTTCTGTGCATGGCATTGGCCGCACAAGTACAAGGAGGAGCACTAGTTCCAGTGGCGACCACAGAGCAGGCGGCTCCTAATCGGAAGGTTCGAATCCCTGAACCTACGACTTTCGGAGGGGCCTGATCGTCAAAATAGCTGGGAAACTTTATCTGGGATATGGAGCAGTTCTTCATCACGAACCATGTTCCCGATGATGAGCAAGTGCAGGTGTGCACCGCGTACCTCACCGACGATGCGAAACTTTGGTGGCGTACCAAGGTTGATTCGACGTCGGAAGCTCAGAGATGGACCTGAGAGGTGTTCCGGGAGGAACTGCAGCGGCAGTTTCTTCTTGGAAAGTCGGTGGACCAAGCACGAGATGCTGTAGATCGACTTCGACATATAGGTAGAATCCAGGAGTATGTTCGTGCATACTCTGCTTTGATGTTGCAAATCCCTGATATGTCGGAAGTAGATTGAAAGCATACTTTCCTGTGACATCTTCAACCATGGGCCGAGGCAGAGGTACGGTGGCATGCACCGCAAGATTGGAGAGAGGCCACGGCGGTGGTCGAGTCCTTGGTGGACCTGAGAGCTTCAGGCACGACTTCCTCGAGATCGTTGAAGTCACCCCTGAAGCGATGCCCTCTGACAAGAGCAAGAGCACAAGAAAGGGAGAGACCCTTACCCCGGCTGGACAGAGGTCAGCTGGGACGACAAGAGCAGAATCGACCTGCAGAGAGAGTACAGGATCGACCGAGACCGATAGCGTGTTTCTTGTGCAAAGGACCGCATCGGATGCGCGATTGTCCGAACCGACAGCGGATTGCAGCCATGGTGCAACGAGAGGTGGCCGAGGAAGAGACGACTAATGAGGAACCTGTGGCGTGCATAGGAAGTGCATACATTGCATCAATGGTTGCAACTGAAATACCCGTAATTGACATCGAAGGCGATGTCCAAATTGGGCGGGTGAGAATTGTCAGACCCAATTTCTATAGGCCTGGGCTAGAAGCAACTGGGCTGAGTGGTGGCCCAAGCCCACTCGACGAGTTCAAAGACGGCGGTCCAATTTGCAGTTAGCAATTTGGGTCAACACCCAAATTACATCTCAACGCGTGTGGCGTCGACATCCGCGGCTCCAGCAAAGGAACCAGAAGCAGACGACGAGTTGAGATCTCGGGAGGTGACGCGGACATGAGACAGGCGGCTTGGCCGGATGCGGAGAAGGAGGCGAGCGGGTCTTTCGGAGACTGATGACATTGAAATTTATAGTAAATTTTATGCCATTTCATATATCTTTTTGTGTCAAATTCATGAACCTTTGCTTATTTTTTTGCCTTTTTTATCAAATTCTGCAGAATCTACACTCTTTTTGATTTTTGATGAGTTTCAGGCAAAAAGGCACAATTTTCAGGCGTTTTCAAGCAATACAGATGCATGGATGAGTTCCCACCATCAAGAGGAGATTACACGACAAATTTCATGAAGATTGGAGCTTCAGACCAAATTACGGCAGGGCCGTAATTTATATTACGGTACCGTAATTTTGACGGCTACCGTAATATCAGAGCATTGCCGTAATTTAGGAATTTTTCATCCGGAAAGATTTTCAGAAATTATGGAACTACCGTAAAGATTTTCACACGCTGTAATTTGGAGTGATTTTCGACCAGAATTTTTGGATGAAATTACAGCACTGCTGTAACCCATTTTACGGTGCCGTAATTGCCAGACATATTTCAACCTGAAAACTTGACTGAAATTACGGTAGTACCGTAATCATTTTTATCGCCGTAATTACAACCTGGAGACGCGATTTTCACAGTCAAATCTGAGTCCGATTTTTGCGGGATCAATTGCGGACGATCCAAGCGATAAAATCAAAAGCTGTAAGAAGCAAAAAGGAGAGCTTTGGACGAGACGAGCAAGGAGAGACAAAAAGCCCTAATTTTCGTCCACCATAGAGGGAGAAATCAAGTTCCATGCCGCCGCTAAGGGTTTCACCGCCGAGAAGCGTACAACGCATCTCCGGTCGAGTAATTTGAGTGGAAGCTACGCATAGAGGAGGAGAAGGTGCTCCAGAAGTTTTAGCGTGAAAGGAAATCAATTGGAGGAGAAATCGACGAAAGAGGAGGCACCGACACTATTCACAGTGCCCCCTTATGCAAATTATGGCTGGTGTGTTTTCTTAAACTCTCTTTTCTCTTTGATTTTCGATCTTTTGAAACCATGAATTATTGTAACTCCTGCACTATGCTAGCTTAAACTTTTATGGGACATGGGGGAGTAATACCCTT
This sequence comes from Costus lasius, assembly GCA_027563935.2. Classification (NCBI taxonomy): domain Eukaryota; kingdom Viridiplantae; phylum Streptophyta; class Magnoliopsida; order Zingiberales; family Costaceae; genus Costus; species Costus lasius. Next base: position 30,676,447 of record CM050449.1, on the reverse strand, counting down.
TAATTCTTAATGACTAGATGATTCTTTTTTTGCTATTTCGTCACGTATAATTTTTAGCATGATAATTTTACTCATGTGATAATTGCACTTTTGATTCTCCATAGATTCATACTATTATTCATGTTTTGGAGTTCTCGCAATAAGGACCGAAAGGTGACTTGCTTGAGAACTTGGAACCATAGAATTGCATGTTAGGAACTTTCTTTAAGAAATTAGGTTTGTTCTCATTATTCGATTTTAGTAGTCAAATTGCCATGATAATGATATGAATCTAGGATTGAGTCGAGTCGTCAAACATGGAGATCTTGTGTGAAAGCAAAGATCGGAACGTTGGAGAACCATGAGTAAAACTTGTGTTGAGACTCGGATGCACGAAAGTGATCCTTGGGATAATCAACTTAGAATTCAGATGCACGAAAGTCATCCTTGAGTTCTTTTTTTGATGGTTTACTTATTTTCAGCGTTGGGATAGATCTTGCGCAAAAGCGAGGATTGATCCATGCATGATTGTCTGCACGGAAGTGAGATAATCCTTTTATGAAGTAAATTATGTCTTTACTATGATAAAATTAAACTGACGAATCTCTATTTACATCTAGTCATAGAATTTAAAGTGAATGAAACCCTAGTCCCAGTCTTCTCTCTCTGGTATTTCCATTTTAGTCTTCTATTGCTCACTTGCATACTTTCGACTCACCTAGATAACAAGAAATCAATTATTCAGTACTCAACATATAAGGTCTCTGTGGGTTCGATATCTATTTTATTACTTCGAGTATCCGTGCACTTGCGGACATAACAAGCTTGGTGACATAACAAGTTTTTGGGAGCCGTGTTAGGGAGTGACAACGTCCCTGTACGCCAAACAACGAGTTTGGCCGCGACATCAGAAATAAGTTTTGGTCTATCTACTTGTTGGGATACAATAAGTTTTTGGGCGCCGTTGCCGGGGACTTTGGTTTTGTTGATATTGGACATATTGAGAGTATTGCTAGATTAGGTTTTATTTTCTATTTTTCTTGAAATTATTTTACATATCTGCTTTGCATGCACAGGAACCTTAGATCAGGACCCCTTGTACCTTTTGATCCTGAGATTAACAAAACGCTTAGAGTGCGCAGGAAGTTGAGACTTGAAGAGAATTCACAAGAGATACAACAGGAGGAAGTTATAGTCATGGCAAATACCCAGAAATCACTTAGGGACTATGCAGCCCCTAATTCCACAAGAAATTCACTCTAGCATCATTAGAGATGCCATTGAGGCTAACAACTTCGAAATCAAGCCTGCTTTTGTCTCCATGATTCAACAGAACCAGTTTGGAGGATCTCCTCTGGAAGATCCAAACCAACACCCTTGCTTTATTCTTAGAACTTTTGTGATACTATAAAGATTAATGGAGTTTCTAACGATGCACTGAAATTGAGATTGTTTCCTTTTTCTATTAGGGACCGAGCACGATCATGGCTTCAATCACAACATGCCGATACCTTTACAACATGGGAACAACTATCAAATTCTTTCCTGATGAAATATTTTCCACCAAGCAAGACAATACAATTGAGAAATCAGATCACAAGCTTTCAACAGAAGGATGGAGAATCATTCGGTGAGGCATGGGATCGGTTCAATGATTTACAATGGAAGTGCCCTCACCATGGCCTTGAAGATTGGGTTTTACTTCATACCTTTTATAATGGTTTGCTCTATAATACGAGACTAACTGTTGAAGCTGCTGCAGGAGGAGCTCTTATGAGCAAAAACTATAGATGCTGCTTTCAAGTTGCTGGAGGAGATGGCTCTTATCATAATCAGTGACTTCTGAGAGAGGAGTACTTTGCAGACCTTCTCAAGGTAAGAACGAGAATGATGGATGGCGCACCTCAGCAGAGAAGGTAGACTCTTTGTGCAACAGGTTTGATTCTTTTAAGATGCAAACTGCTACTATTTCTTCTATTGTTTGTGATATATGTGGTAAATGATGGTCATATTTCTGAGAATTGTAAAGTCATATCTAATCAGGGTAATGAACAAGTGAATGCTTTAGGGAACTATAATCAAGGTAGAACTATGATCCCTATACTAGTACTTATATCCCTAGATGGAGAAATCACCCCAATCTTTCTTGGAAAAATAATAACTATGTAGGGGGACAAAATGAGAACAATGGATATCAAAAGCCACGTCAAAATCAAAACCAAAACTCAAATCAAAATCCAAATCAGAATTCAAACATAGAATCCATGCTTGAAAAGATGATGGCTAATCAAAATCAATTCATGCAAAATAAAACTAAGGAAATTGAAGATCTTGAAGAAATGGTTAGTCAATTAGCTTCACAAGTAGGATCTCTAACAGCCCACAAAAAAATTCTTGAAATCAAAATGCCCAACAAGCTAGTAGTTCTTACAGAACCCCTGGAAAATTACCTGCAAAACCTGAAATAAACCCTAGGGAGCACTGTAATGCTATTATCACTAGAAGTGGGAAACAATTAGGAGAACCTAAAGGGAAAGTTGAAAACAATGAGAAAGAGCCTAATGATGATCAAGATGAATTAGAGTTGGAGAAAATCCTCTGAACATGAACAAACCCAATCTAGTTTGCCACCTCAAAAGGGTGATGAACCAAAAGGGTATGTCTCATGTAAAGAAGATAATTCTAAATCTAGTTTACCTCCACCCTATAGGCCACCAATACCTTTTCCACAAAGGTTAGTTCAAAATAAGTTAGACAAACAATTTGGCAAATTTTTTGAAATTTTGAAAAAGTTTTACATTAACATTCCATTTACTGAAGCTATTTCTCAAATGCCATCTTATGTAAAATTTTTGAAAGAAATATTGTCTAACAAAAGAAAATTAGATGACTATGGTATTTGCACTATAACTTTAACTGAGGATTGTAGTGCCATTGTAGTGCCATTATACAAAACAAATTGCCACCAAAACTGAAGGAACCATGTAGCTTTTCTATACCTTGTTCTATTGGCACTATGGCTTTTGACCGAGCCTTATGTGATTTAGGTGCCAGCATGAGTTTAATGCCTCTATCTATTTGCAGAAAATTGGACATTGGAGAGCTCAAACCAACATCTATATCTTTACAGTTTGCTGATTCATCGGTAAAGTATCCTATAGGTATATTAGAGAATGTTCCAATTAAGGTAGGTGAATTTTTTATTCCTGCAGATTTTGTAGTTTTGGACATGGAGGAAAACCATAAAAATCCCATAATTCTTGGTAGACCACTGTTAGCCACTGCTGGAGCACATATAGATGTAAAAAAGGGGAATATTACTTTTGATATTTGTGGGAACACTATTGAGTTTGATCTTACCGATTCCTTGAATAAACTATCATACTCTGGATCATGTTGTAGTGTTGACATAGTTAATGATGAAATTTATAATATTCATAGTTTATTTGATGAGACCTTAAATGTTGAAAACTAATAATTTTTCTGAGGATGTTGACAAAGGATTGCAGGAAAGGAAAGATGAAATTTTTGAGAAGAAGAAGAAGAAGAAGAAGAAGATCTAAGTTGATTGATAAGGGAAAGAGGATATTGAGCAAATTTGGAGACTGTTTCAAGGCTGAGCCTTATGTGATTCAAAGTGATGCCCAACATAAAGGAAGATCAAAGAGGCAATTGGGGAATTCACGATCAAATCCGAGTGCAAAAGGATCAAGCTGATGACCTTTAAATTAGCGCTTCTTGGGAGGCAACCCAAGCTTTCTAACCTTTATTTATTTTCTTTTATTTTAATTTTTGCTTAGAACTAATTTTTCTTTTATTTTTGTATGTAAAACAAGATTTGGTGCAAATTACGGCACTTGCCGTAATGTATATTATGACACCATAATTTTCGTCCAACATAAAGGAAGATCAAAGAGGCAATTGGGGAATTCACGATCAAATCCGAGTGCAAAAGGGTCAAGCTGATGACCTTTAAATTAGTGCTTCTTGGGAGGCAACCCAAGCTTTCTAACCTTTATTTATTTTCTTTTATTTTAATTTTTGCTTAGAACTAATTTTTCTTTTATTTTTGTAGGCAAAATAAGATTTGGTGCAAATTACGGTACTGTCGTAATGTATATTTGGGCACCGTAATTTTCGTCCATTTTCGACCAGAGAGTTGCGATGAAATTACGGCATTGCCGTAAATTTTAACACGGTACCGTATTTTGTGGCCAAAATCTTCCCGAGAGCATTACTGATTTTACGGCATTACCGTTAGGAGTTACACGGGCCGTAATTTCGTGAGATTTTCTGACGAAAGTTTCTGAAGTTTACCCCGAAATTACGGTAGTACCGTAATTTATATTATGGGTGTAATTTTTGAGTATTCAATTTTTGAAAAAAAAATTTGATTATGTTTACGGCACTGCTGTAACCATTTTTGTGGTACCATAATTTCCATCTGTTTTATACCCGAGAGTTTTCTAAAAATTACGGCGGTACCGTAAGATATTTCACGGTACCGTAATTAGAGACGTTTTTTGACCCGAGAGTTGGAGCCAAATTACGGTACTACCATATTTGTTTTACGGCCCATGTTTTTCGATTTCACCAGAATACGACATTGCCATAATTAATATTACGGCCGTAATTCTAATTTTACACTCGATTCCTGTGCCATTTTCTAGGGTTTTCTGGGCCGTGTTTTGAGTTTTCTCACTCGTTCGAGCACCGACCTTCGTCTCCAGACCATCTCCGACCTTCAGAGAATGCTGACGACCCTTCCTTTCCGGTTATTGCCGCCGATCTAGTACTCTTTCGCCCGATTTCTCGATTTTGGTGAGTTTTCACGCGTATTTCGCCCCTTTCATCGTTTGTCTTCGATTCTTGGTCGTTTTCAGAGATTCTTTCTTCCATTTACTTCTTAGATGATAGACGACCAGTTCTTATCCGTTTCTAGCATTTTTGATCAATTTCTGTGAAGAGATTTAAGCTTAAACAAGTTGATTTGCTGAGATTTACTATTTATGTTCGCCCCTTTTCATATCTAGCTGAAATGTTGAAGTTTAAGCATGATTTTAATTGACTCTTACTCCTATTATGCTTGATGAGTATTGACATTCATGTAGAAAGTGTTATTGGAATCTTATCTCTGCTATATTGTGTTGTCAATCTTGAGCCGCAGCTTAGTTCATTCTTGAAGTTCACTCATGGCACCTAAGATCAAACAAGTTGTTTCGAAGAAGAGAGGAAAAGGACCAGCCACATCTTCTACACCACCCAATCCCTATGGCATCGTTTTTAGGGATGAATTCAAGAATCCAGATACAATCAATTGGTTGAAAGAAGAGTTGTCAATACCAAATATGCTGATAGAAGGACTTTAGAGGCACTTGGGCTTTATGAGGATGTGATGTGGATGTTTGAGCAAGTCAGAGCCAGAAGATTTTTTGAGATGACACCTTACACCTATTTGCTACTTACTTTGGAATTTCTGAGTAGCTTGAATGTGGATCTAAGAGAGTTTTCTGATGGACCTGCTGAGGGAGAGATCACATTCAGAATGGCTAATGTTGAGAGAAAGCTAACCATAAGAGAAATCAGATCTAATATTTACAGAAATACCAATGGGATTTATAGAACATGTGTTTTGGAACCAGATAACCCATGAGACTCACTTTTCTGCTGTTTCTGCTAGAGCTTCAAAGATTGCGAACCCCTGTATCAAGTATGTGCATAGACTTCTTGCTCACACTGTCTTTGGTAGAGGAGATAGTGATGGCATGGTAAGACAGTCTGAACTCTACCTTCTTTGGGGGATGCTCAATGGAGTAGTAATAGATGTTGCATTCTTTATGATGAAACACATGGATAAAGTGGCTAGGGCCAAGAGGGGTGCCATTGTGATAGGAGGGGCTGATTACACCTAGCCCTACATCTGAATGTTGAACCATATGGGATAGAAGTAGCAAGGGGGAATGCAAAACTTGATCTTGAGTCTTGCATGGCAATGAAAATGATAGTTAGAGAAGGGGATGTCTTTTGTTTGGTCCTTGGACCAAATGCCCCTACTCTACCATTACCCCATCCAGAGAAAACCACTATGAAAGAAAGAACGAACTGGAAGCTTTCACCGAGCGCCGCCGAGGCAGCCTTCACACCACCGCTGAGTGCAGTTCCACCACCACCCACTTGGGGTGGAAGGGATGATCCTTATGGTATGGAGTCACCATCTCATCGACCTGCAGTTCCTACTCCCCCTGCTGCTGGATCTTCCCACAGACCTTCTGGAGGATGGTCTAGTGCCTTTGACCCTGGATTCCAAGCACTCTTCGTTGAGATATATCGTCAGGGACATCGTATGGAGAGGATGATGGATTTTGTAGGGCAGATACATGACACTATGCGCCATATCCACAGGGATGTGGAGGATTTAAGCACCTATATGGAGGAGATGGGGAATTTCTTGTATGAGCGTTTTGACTTCCAGGATCCTAGGAGAAGTGGAGACTATGGAGGACATCAGAGAGAGCCACATGTTGATCCGATGGACACGGCAGCTCAGGACACTGAGGAGTTTGGATCCGATGATGAGTAGAGTTATGTGAGTATCTTTTTCCCTTTACTTTTTGCATTCTATTTTCTTTATCTTATTGATGTTTCATGTTTTATAGGGAAGGATGATTCCTCCATACATATTGTGTCCACCGTGCTACTTCACTCTGCTTTACATGTCTATATTCTTAATTTCAATATGGTTGTATGATGATGATGGTATTGATTTTTGGTCTTCGATGGGGTTGTATTATCATATCTTGGTATTAATGATCTATTTTGTTATGGTTGTATTACACATGATGATGTTTTTAATATTTTTGATGATTGACAAGTATAATTTTGATTGATTTATAGCCTTGATGACTTGTTTTATTCTATTGATGGTGAATGAACTCATGCTTGTGATTAGGATTAGATCTATCATGTCAAATTTATTTCTCTTATACATATCTACTTTTGAGATTTTTCATTGGTTGATGAGTGGGATTTTAAGGAGATATATTATTTGGAGAATTTAATTTAAAAGTGAAGCTACTTTTTGCATAAAATCAGCATATGAGTATAATTTTTGAATTGAAGTCGATTGATTAGTCTAATCGATGTTTAGTCTATTTGTTATCTGTTGGGAAAAAAAAGAATCCGAGATCCAAAAATAGTGAGTGACTCCCCTACTTGGCATTGTGTAAAATTGACAGTGGTACCAAAGGACATGGGTTGAAGTCTAAAAAAAAAATGACTCCTCTACTTGGCACTGTGCAAAATTGACAGTGGTACCTAAGACAAGAGTTGAAGTCCCAAATAAAAAGTGTGTATCTATGTGGGTACATACCATCAAAAACACAAAAAGAATAAAAACAAAAAAAATAGAAAAGAAAAGAAAAATCTGAGTGGAAAAAAGATTTTTGGATATCTTATTCCTGTAAACAAAAGCAAAATAGATTTGAACTAAAGATTAGATGAATTCATGAGACTGAAATTCTGTCTTTTTATACAAGTTGCAAAGTTTTATTCGAATAAGTTGTGGATCTTGAAAATTAAATTCAAAGGATGATATGTTTATTTAATATTTTATGAATCAATTAGTGGGATTTTTTATTAGTGATTGTATTTTAGAAATTTATTCTTCATGAGAAAATCTTTTCCTATGATCAATTTTTGATTTTTGCTTGAGGACAAGCAAAGTTTGAGCCTAATGTGTTTGATGACACTAAAATTTATAGTAAATTTAATGCCATTTCATATATCTTTTGTGTTAAATTCATGAACCTTTGCTTATTTTTATGCCTTTTTTTTTTATCAAATTCTGCAGAATCTACACTCTTTTTGGTTTTTGATGAGTTTCAGGCAAAAAAAAGGCACGATTTTCAGGTGTTTTCAAGCAATACAGATGCATGGATGAGTTCCCACCATCAAGAGGAGATTACACGACAAATTTCATGAAGATGGGAGCTTCAGACCAAATTACGGCAGAGCTGTAATTTATATTACGGTACCGTAATTTTGACGGCTACCGTAATATCAGAGCACTGCCGTAATTTGAGAATTTTTCATCTAGAAAGATTTTCAGAAATTACGGCGCTACCGTAGAGATTTTCACGTGCCATAATTTGGAGTGATTTTCGACTAGAATTTTTGGATGAAATTACGGCACTGCCGTAACCCATTTTACGGTACCGTAATTTCCAGACAGATTTCAACCCGAAAACTCGACTGAAATTACGACAGTGCCGTAATTACAACCTAGAGACGCGATTTTCATGGTCAAATCTGAGTCTGATTTTTGCGGGATCGATTGCGGATGATCTAGGCAATAAAATCAAAAGCTGTAAGAAGCAAAAAGGAGAGCTTTGGACGAGACGAGCAAGGAGAGACAAAAAGCCCTAATTTTCGTCCACCACAGAGGGAGAAATCGAGTTCCACGCCGCCCCCAAGGGTTTCACTGCCGAGAAGCATACAACGCATCTCTGACCGAGAAATTTGAGTGGAAGCTATGCATAGAGGAGGAGAAGGTGCTCCAGAAGTTTCAGCGTGAAAGGAAATCAATTGGAGGAGAAATTGATGAAACATGAGGTGCTGACACTGTTCACAGTGCCCCCTTATGCAAATTACGGCTGTAATTTATATTACAGCCGTGGTGTGTTTTCTTAAACTCTCTTTTCTCTTTGATTTTTGATCTTTTGAAACCATGAATTATTGTAACTCCTGCACTATGCTTGCTTAAACTTTTATGGGACATGGGGGAGTAATTCCCTTTAATTCTTAATGACTAGATGATTCTTTTTCCGCTATTTCGTCACGTATAATTTTTAGCATTATAATTTTACTTATGTGATAATTGCACTTTTGATTCTCCATAGATTCATACTATTATTCATGTTTTAGAGTTCTCGCAATAAGGACCGAAAGGTGACTTGCTTGAGAACTTGGAACCCTAGAATTGCATGTTAGGAACTTTCTTTAAGAAATTAGGTAAGTTCTCATTGTTCGATTTTAGTAGTCAAATTGCCATGATAATGATATGAATCTAGGATTGAGTCGAGTCGTCAAACGTGGAGTCAAAATGCTGTCCTCTCCCCTATAAAGTCGGTATTCCCCGCTGAAGCCTGAAGCTAGCATTGAAGCCACTTCAGAAGCTCCCTCTCTTGTCGTCTGCATCTCCTGCCGCCCAAACTCCTATCGTTGAAGCTCCCTCTCCTCGCTAAAGCCGCTTCCTACACTGCTGAAGCTGGCGCTCCCCACTGATCCCGCTTCCTACCCTGCTGAGAAGCGCGAGGTGTCTCTCCTGTCGTTTATCTCCTGCTGCCCAACATTGTTGAGGTAAGACATTCCCTTATCGCCAGCGTCTAGGTTTTCCCTTCTACTCACCAAAGTGTTGCTTTTATCGGTCTTGCTCATTTGCCGCTCCCTTACCTTGTATTTTTGTCGGCGTCGACATCTCTGTTCATAGAGTTGCTAGCTATCTGCGCTTGCTGTCAACACCAGCCAGACATCTCCTGGCTTTCTCCATCTAGGTGATTTTTCCCTAACGCTTGCTGTCTTTTTATATTAAGGTAGAACTTGCATCTAATAAGGTAGAACTTATATGTAATAAGTTAGAACTTGTATTTGATAAGGTGGAACCCCACTTAAAATAACGTAGAACTTTAATATAATAAGGTAGAACTTGCATGTGATAAGGTAGAACCTATATAGTAAAGGTAGAACATGTATCTGATAAGGTAGAACTTGTATGTAATAAGGTAGAACTTATATCTGATGAGGCAGAACCCCAGTTAAAATAACGTAGAACTTCCATATAATAAGGTAGAACCTTATAGTTAAGGTAGAACATGCATATGATAAGGTAGAACTTGCATCTAATAAGGTAGAACTTGTATGTAATAAGGTATAACTTATATCTAATAAGGTGGAACCTCACTTAAAATAACGTAGAACTTCCATATAATATGGTAAAACTTGCATGTGATAAGGTAGAACTTATTATAGATAAGGTAGAACTTGTTATATATAAAGTAGAACTTGTTACAGATAAGGTAGAACTTGATACAGATAAAATACTTGATACAGATAAGGTAGAATTTGTTACATATAAGGTAGAATTTGTTATATATAAGGTAGAACTTGTTACAAATAAGATAGAACTTGATACAGATAAGGTAGAAATTGATATAGATAAGGTAGAACTTACTACAGATAAGGTAGAACTTATTATAGATAAGGTAGAACTTGTTACATATAAGGTAGAACTTTATACAAATAAGCTAGAACTTGATACAAATAAGGTAGAATTTATTACAGATAAGATAAAACTTATTACAGATAATGTAGAACTTGTTACATTGATATTTATTATAATTGATATTAATTATAATTTTATTATCAAATTTCAGAGTGGTGAAACCTCATCCCAGATTTCTCCCATTGAATTTTATGTCACTAATATTTCATTTTGAATTTTCCAAAAACCATTTCAAAAACTTGATTTACTTAGCTTATAGGAAATGGCGCCATTGCTAGGGACATAGGTTTTGTTAATATAAATTAAGTTGTTTATATTACTAGACTAAGCGCCTTTCTTTTATTTTCTATTTTATGTTATTTTTCGCAAGGTTTTTTGGAATTCTGTTTCCATTTTGATTTTGTTTTTGTTTTCTGTTCTTATTGAAAACTCTAAAAAAATCACAAAATTCCTACTGACCTTGTTATTGAGTGCTGAAATATAAAAAATCTAAAAATCTGAGGTTTTTTGTTTTCTATTTCTGTCATCACACCCATCACTAGATTGGGATCACATTGACTAAGAAAATTTTTAGATTCTTTTAGAGAATCTATGTTCACCTAAGCACTTCTTCCATGTTTATGCATATGACTCTTAGGTCTCGACAACTTCTACCTGTAAACCCTAAGATTAAGAAAACTTTTAGATTACGCAGGAGACTTATATTCAAAGAAATAAGAGAAAAGGAATCAACCATGGATGGACAAAGATTACACAAAGATTATGTAGCACCAAACCTGCAAGGAGTCCACTCTAGCATAGCCAGGCTAACAATCAAAGCAAATTCTACCATCCATTTAAAGTGAAGATCCATCATCATCCATTTAACAATTCACGGGGATTTGATTGCAAACAATGTAAAAAAATGAGGGGCAAGCTCCAAATTCACCATGTAGACGTTGAGAGGAGAGGTTTTAAAAGGCTTTAGTTTTCTCATTCTATCATAGTGAAAGCTTTTGAAATCTTGAGTAATCTATAGTGTTAGTGATAATTTTTAGGAGTAGTGTAGTGTAGCTCTTCTTCATTGCCCGAGCCCTCCATCATTCTATCCTTTCTTGTGCTCTTGTGTGCTTCCCTACCTTATTTCATATTAGTTTAAGGGGACTAGTGGTATTCGTATTTTTAGGAGTGAGTAGGATTGCACTCTATCAAAAATATTTCTGTGTGTTGTCTGATATGTCCCGCAAGTGCACGGGCTATTGAAGTAGTAAAATATTGATCCCATAGGAGCTAATCGTCAAATATCGACTGATCTAATTCTCACTAGCTAGACAATTCGAAATGAGGGAAGATTCAATGGACTAAGTTAATATACAGATAAGTATGTAAATGACAGAGGTTATGCAAGAAGAAACTATAGGATGAGTAAATCAAGATATGGGTTCACCACATTGATGTTTTATAATAGAATAATTAATTATCTATTCTATCTTCCTATGTAGTTCAAGGGAAGTCATACCAAAGGTACGGGTTGCCACCTTTTAGTGGTACAACCGGCATTTGCTTGGAGGACCCTGCTACTTTCGTGGCTTGTGTTGGGAATCCCCGGGCTATTTCAAAATTCAAAAATATAGAGCGGAAGCGAGCCCGAAATGAGATTCCTAATTCAATAAAGGCCGTCTTACAAGAATACACTGGATGTGAGGGTATATATATCTTACTAGCAATTTTTTGAAGTTGTCGATGACGACGATGGAGACACGCAATCAGCCCATCCTCTATGCTCATGCACACACGGACAACCTCAAGATTCCTCTTTTCTACACACGTTCTAGCTTTGGGAGAAGATATCCAAGCCAAGGGAGTAGTTCTCCTTGCTTGTGCCAACCTCTAAGAAGTTGCACGCGGGGGGGGGGGGGGGGGGGGGGGGGGGGGGGGGGGTTGCACCTATGAAGATGTTCCTTCAAGTGCCTATCCAAGAAGGATGTGCCAAAGGAAAGGGGTTGCCTTCTTCACCTTCACCTTGCGCCAAAAGCAAGGGGTTGATCACTAATGGTGATCACCTGAAGAGGGAGGCGCCAAGGAGAAAGTAGGTGGCGGCTAGGTTATAAGGGGAGGAGAAGACCTAGGCGACTAGGGTTAAGAGAGCTTGTCATATTCGCCCACCCTAGCACCTCTTTTATAGATTTCAAACGTGCGGGCCCCGTCAACTTAAGTTGCAATGTAAATATTCAAAATAATGATTTTGTACTTTAAGTTGCAGCCCCCACAACTTAAGTCATTAATTAATTAATTGATTTAATATATTCGGTGCTTACTCGAGTTTTGACCCATCGACTGAGACTTAGTCAACCAGAGTCAAAAGTGGTCACCTGAGGTCAATCGGGGTCAACTTAATCACTGAAGTCTATAAAACTCCTCTCAACTCATAACATGCATCCATGATGCGCGATACTCCCAAACAGATCCGAATCATCCATAGATTCGATATAAGTCTATTTGATCAATACAGAATCTATAGCGTCTAGGAGTGCGAACTTGTAGGTTTCTTAGACATTAACAGTGATGACCTAATCATCACAAGCAGTGAGTGGCACCTAGAAGGGCATCGACAACCCCTAAACTATGATAAGGTATACAAGAATACATGTCCCTTTGGTAGGCTGATCATCCAGATTGGACAAGCGTGTCACACTTGTTTATTCCAATGATGATGGTCATGACTAAATCAAGCTAAACCTGGATGTGGCCACACACTTTCAGTCATGCACCAAATAGGGGCCCATGGACATTAATCTTTTGTTAGGGAATACCGGGTGTAATTTAAAATTTTGCAGTCCCAGGACGTAGCGGAAGAATCATTACACCCAAAACATATTCCGGTCCCAAGGATCCATGCGAGAGAGAAGACACAAGAATGTGTTAGAGATGTACCTCTTTTGCTTGTCTAGACGTCGAAGCCATGTTGAAGGCGCCCAAGTGTTCGCCCTCTACAAGTATCCACGCGTCGGCTCCTTGATCGTTGCTCTCTTCCACGCTTGGTGCTAGCCTTGGGAAGAGAATCAAGCCTTAGTGTTCCTTCACTATTCTTGCACCACCTCCAAGGTTCATGCGCCAAGTGCAAGGAAGATGCCGCCAACTCCTTATCCTCTTCACTCCAAGAGAAGAGGGAGAAGAAGAGTTTCGGCGCCTTTAGGAAGAGTAGGAGGAAGTGGCGCCACCAAGTCCTTCTCCAAGTCACGCCAAAAGGAAAGGAAGGAGAAGACTTTCGGCCACTAGTAGAAAGAAGGGTTGCACCACCTTGATGTTGTCACCCTTTGCCCTTGCTCTTGCCCCTCTATGTGTGTTCACGTCTCCAAGCATTCGAACTCTAGAGAGGGCGACAATGGGTCCTATAAATAGGACTAGAGGCGGTTTGTGCAAGGGCTAGGATCATGCCAAGTGTATGGCTAGGATGAGGTGTCTTGAGGCAAGGAAAGTCTCCAAGACTTTACCATAAACCTCATTTAACCTATCCATAAATGTCCAAGCACTATATCAGCCCAAGACATGCCTCAAATGCATTCTTACCATCGAAGGAGAAGTGGCTAGGCGCAACATGCATGAGGAATTCGGCTAGGGTGGTGTCTTGGGAGAAACTAGGGTTTGAGGTAAGGTAAGTCTCCAAGACATTACCATATACCTCTTCCCTATATCCATATGCGCCTAGGAACTTCCCATAAAAGTTCTCAAGCCATATCAGCCCCAAGACTTGCCTTAGAGTCAAGTATTCCATCCAAGGAAGAGGGGCTAGGCACCCTTTACTTCCATAATGAAGCAAAGGCGCCTCCCTCACCCCATTATGCCCTTAGGCGCCAATGGGGTGAGATTTCTCCCCATTATGCCCTTTTAGCCTTTAATCCTCTTCATGACAACTAATTATTGGGCCTCATTGGATAATGAGCTAGCCCAAACTTCATGGCATGGGTTGATTAAGCCATTGGATCTAATCTAATGCAACCCTAATCCAAATGTGACCAATTAAGGTCAATTTCGGGTCAACCTGCTAAAAATGAAGTTTGGCTCCAATAACTTTCTTCCAACTCATCAGGCCCATTGGCGCTGATGAAATCTTCCAAATGCATCCAAGTTATCCAATAACTTGATCATAAGGCTTCTGATTAAAGTAACGTCAAGAGTCTATTGCGTGTGACCCCGTAGGATCCATATGACGATGGCAATGATGTAAACATCATAAGTAGTGAGGGGTATCTATGAACACATCACTACTACCCATGTCATAGGACTGAAGTCATTATGGCAACAACTCCTAACAAGCAACGAGGATTCCCATTGCATTATAGATCCCTTTGCCTAAGCTGATATCCTGCCATTGGATTAGTCTCAAGTTTATTATCCAATGCATTGGTCATGACTCAACAAGTGTGGCTACACTTTCCTGTCATGCACCAATAAGGTGGGGCACCCCGAGTGGATATCATGCTTCCAATAAGGAAGGGGAAAATCCTACTATTGGTCATCCCTGTCTCTACATGACTTATGACATGCCCAATGACAGTCGTTTTGATCTCCCAATTACGGAGAGACGTAAGACTGTATTAAAGCATACCCATCATCAAATCTAGACATGAATACCTCAAGTCTAAGGATCAATGCAAACCTCTTGCATGTGAGATTGACTTGTTGACTAGACAAGTCAATCCTCACGGTGGATCACTCCAGTGCATCCAATGCACCTGTATGTCTGCGTTACTGTGCCCCGCACCTAACCAGCCCATACACCAATCTCACATGTACCAAAGCTGTCCCATATCTGCTAAGGTACCTTGTCTGGGGATAGCTTATGAGAATGGATCCAATCCAAACTCCTGGGACATTATTTATGCGACTCAATACATCAACGCAGGTAGAGAAGTCTGCATAATAACAACCATGCCTATATAAAGAGTAATAGTTTTATCAAAGTACATTCAAACAATGTCTGACCATGCCCATACATTGGTCTTTAGGGCATATTCACCAACATCTTTCTCACAAGGAAGGGGCAAATCCTCCATTGGTAAGATGCACCTCTCATACAGCTCAAGACATACCCAATGACAACCGTTATGACCTTCCTATTATGGCAAGACATTAGGTTGTATCAAAACATATCTCTTACTATACAGAGACACAATCTCCCTCAAGTCAAAGGGCAGATACAACCCTATCACTATGAGATTCTTCTTGAGACACTAAGAAGGATCCTCACAGTGGGTCAGTCCAGTATATCTCCATTGATATACCCATATGTCTGCGTTAAGCAACCCATGCTAACTAGTGCATAAACAAGTCTCACCTACACCATAGCTATCCCATATCCACTATGATACTCGACTCGAGACAAAATAAACTGAGATAGAAATATCTCAAGGGACATCATCATGTAAATATACATATGCGCAGATGTATAGTAAACCATGACAGTAACAATACTATGATATCTATAAAATATCAATAATATAGTACAAATGTCAAGACTAAAAACAAGTCTTAGGGTATAAAACCAACAGCTTGCTACTCTAAGAGAAACCCAATGCACATATGATGAATATATAGTTCCCTCCAATAAATCGACTCTACTTTAGTGGTTCGATTTATCGGTTTAATCCAAATAGTTCCAATGTAATGAACAACTGATGACACCAAAATTCATAGTGTATTTTGTGTCATTTCATTGTTCTTTTTGTGTCATATTTTTACTACTTTGCTTTTTTTTTTTTATCAAATATTGCAGAATCTGCTTCTATTTTAGTTTTTGATAATTTTCACGTAAAAAGGCACAATTTTGAGGCGTTTTCAAGCAAAATCAGATACATAGAAGAATTCTCATCACCAAGAAGAGGTTACATGACAAATTTCATGCAAATCAGAGTCAAAACCCAAATTATGGCAGTGCCGTAATTATTATTACGGTACCATATTTTTGAGTACTACCGTAATTTTAGAGCACTGTCGTATTTTGGGTGATTTCCATATAGAAGGTTTTGGAGAAATTACGGCAGTATCGTAACTAAAATCACGGAGCTGTATTTTTAAGCAACTTCCGACCCGAAAGATTTCCAGAAAGTACGGCACTGCCATAAAACATTACACGGTACCGTAATTCTTGTCGAATCCTGTACAGAAGAACTTTGAAGAAAATACGGCACGGCTGTAACGGATTCCACGGCCGTAATTCTATTTCTGTCTCGTGACTTCCACGGTCAAATTGAAGCCAGATTTTGCGCGATCGATTGCGGACAGTCCAGGCCCTTAAATTCAAAGCTGTAAGAAGGAAAAAGAGAGCCTCCGAGGAGGAGAACACGCTAAGGGCGAAAGCCCTAATTTTCATCCACTATCGAGAGAGAAATCGAGTTTCACGCCGCCGCTGGGAAGCGTACATCACATCTTCGGCCGTGAAATTTGAGGGGAAGCTGCGCATAGAGGAGGAGACAATATCCCAAAAGTTTCAGAGAGAAAGGATCTCGATCGGAGGAGAAATCAATGAAAGAGTGGGCGTCGGCACTATTCACCGCAGGTTCTTGGAGCAAATTATGGCTGTAATTTCTATTACAGCTATACTGTAAGTTGATTTTCCCTTCTTTTCAATTTCTGATCATTCTAAACTATGATTTATTGTAACTCTTTTTCCATGCTAGCTTAAACCTTTTATGGGATATGGGGTGTAATTCCCTTGATTTTATATGACTAGATAACTTTTATTTCATCAGAATAATTTTGTTATGATAATTCTTCTTATGTGATGATTGCCTATAATTCTCCATAGTTTTCTTATTATCATGCATGATTTTAGAGTTTTCGCAATATGGACTGAAAGGTGATTTGCTTGAGAACTTGGAACACTAAAATTGAATTTAGGAACTCACTGTAAGAAATTAGGTTAGCTCTTATTTCTTGATTTTAGAAGAGCAATTGTCATGTTTGATAATTTGAATCTAGGATTGAGTTATTTTGTTAAACATAAAGATCTTGTGTGAAAGTGAGGATCGGAGCATTGGAGAACCATAAGTAGAACCTGTGTTGGGACTCGGATGCACGAAAGTGATCCTTGAGATTCCACTTGAGATAATCAACTTAGGATTCAGATGCACGAAAGTGATCCTTGAGTTCTTTGATTGATGATTTACTTATTTTCAGCTTGGGATAGATCTTGCGCGAAAGAGAAGATCGGTCCCTGCATGATTATCTGGACGAAAGTGAGATAATACTTTTATGAAGTAAATTAAATCTTTATCATGATAAAATTAGACTGATGACCTTTTATTCATATCTAGCCTTTGAAATTATGGTGGATGAAACCCTAGTCCCAATTTCTCTCTGATTTTGTGTTCTTTCTATCATTTACTTGCATTATAATCAATTGCTTAGCTAGTAAGAATACAACTATTTGGTACTTAACAATAAGGTCTCTGTGGTTCGATATCTTTCTTTATTACTTCGAGTATCCGTGCACTTGCGGATTACAACAAGTTTTTGGCGCCGTTGCCGGGGACCTTAGTTTTGTTATTATCAAAATAGTTGTTAGTATTGCTAGATTAAGTTTTATTTGTTTTTAGATTTAACTTTGTTTTATGTTTTTATAGGTTTTGGATTTTCACAAGTTGTGATAGAACTGTGATTTCTAAATTTTTTTTATTTTGCTTGTGTTTTGTGTTTTTTTTACATATTTTGGCAAAAAAAATTATTTTTGATTGATTGGTGTTGGATAATCTTTCTGTTCTTGATAGATTTGAAGATATGTCTTTTAATCACAACTCGTGGGCAACTGAAAGAGGTGAGGTATACATGCCACAAGGTAAGTATGAAGATGATTCATTGTGCACTCTTGAAGATAAATTGAAATTACACTCTTATATGCATCCTTCTAGGATATCTTATTCTTCTATTAGATGTGATATTTGTGGATGTTCTGATCATTATACTTATGATTGCCAATTTTTAACTCCTCTAAATCATGTTTCTGAACCATACTTTGAGGATACTGAGAAATCTAGGTTAAAACCCATGCTTGAAAAATTCATGACAAATCAAATTCAAATCATGACAAATCGAAGTAAGGAAATTGAAGATCTTAAAGGGATAATTAGTCAGCTTGCTTCTCAAGCAGAATCGTTAATTGCTCAAAAGAAAATCTTGGAAACCCAGATAGCACAACAAGCACATTTATTTGAATTTGAAAATGAGGAACTTGATTTAGAAAAATCCCCCTCTGATTATGATTGTTTTGAGATTGAGCCTTATGTGAACATTAATGAATCTCACTTTGATTTTGATGATTGTAAAATTGATTCATTTGATGATTTATTTGAGGAAAAATTTGAGAAAATTGATTCTGAAAAATCTCTTTTTGACTCTAGTGATAGTTATGAAACTGATTCTTTTGATGATATATCATTCGTGGTTAAAACTGAGGAAACATATGAGGGGACTGATTTAGAAAATTCTTACTCTGATTTTGTTAGTAATTTTGAAATTGATGAAGTGCATGAGGAACTTGAAAAGGAGTTGAATATTTTGAACATTGATTAATCTCACTCTAATGCTTTGCCCATGTCTACTAATTTATTTGAAAAATTATGCTTTATTGAGGAATATAATTTGAGACAGAAAAATTATTTTGATGATCCAATACTTGAATCTTTTGATCAAAGTCCTATTGCAATTGAAAATATAATTTTGAAAAAAGGACTAATGATTTTGCTTTCTGATAAATATAGGAAGATTATTGAATACCCTTGGAGTGGAATTGAAAATTTTGATTTTGATTTCTGCATATTTAAGAAAGCCACGGTGATTGTGATTTACATGAAATTTTAGATTTTTGGATTAGTGGCAAAACTTTCAAGACAACGGAAATGCAGAAAATTGTCTACTATTTACTATGGTACTGATCCACCTGCTTCACTATGAAATTAGATTTTTGGTCAAGCTATGGGCCTAAAAATTAGCGCTTCTTGGGAGGCAACCCAAGCACTCTTACTTTGCTTAGTTTCTTTTATTTTAGTTTATTTTTAGAATTAATATTTCTTCTCTTTTTTTGCAGGAAAAATCAAAATTTGCGCAAAATACGGCACTGCCGTAATATGTTTCACGGTATCATATTTTTGGTTCGTTTTCACCAGAAGGTTTGGTGACTTTTAAGGCAGTACCGTAAGGATTTTTACGGTACTGTATTTTCTACATATTTTTTACCTGAGAGTTTTTGTGTACATTACGGCACTGCCGTAAAGGATTTCACGCCTGTAATTTTGAATATGCTTTTTGTTTATTTGTTTAGGTGTTTTCTCGCTATAATTTTAAGAAATTAGGGTAGTAAAATTTTTGATCTTTGGCACGAACATGAAATACTCATCTTCTACTACTATTTGGATATTTTTGCAGAATTTTAAAGTCCATGGATTATCCTATAACGCATGACAACTTTTCAAATCTGATTAACTTCTGTGCAGTTTTTGATTTAGTAATCTAATTTGCCTTCTTTCTGCTGATACCCTAAATTCCTGACAGATTTTGATTTTTTGATTTTCATACACCCAAAAAGAACAAGTTTTATTCTACTTCGTGGCTCTGTCTGTTTTCTTTTTGGATCAATAAATCTTATTCTTGGGTATAGCTACTTTTTGTAACTGAATCAGTAGGCTGCTCTGCTATCCTTGGACACCTGCAGCTTCTTCTCCAGATTTACAGCACCTCTAGCTAGCCCAGCCGCCACCATTGCATCTGCCTCTGACATCACTGTTTCTAGCCGTCGACACTGGATTATACCATCAGCAGACTCATACTTCTTTTGCTGCCTCTTATTCTATTGATTTTATTTATGCAGCAGAATCTTCATTAGTAACTCTAATTTTTTTTATGTGTAGTGTCATCTTGCCGCCCACCAGCCGACGATCTCACCTCCAGGACTGTAGTCTCTAGCAGGCCACTGGAGATGACTCACTCTACTGTCGGCACCATCATCTTCATCGCTAGCAGCTTTTCAGCTAGCATTTGTTCCACCTTTGCTTCTTGCCTGCATCAACTCTTTCCACCGGCACCTTCTCGACCACCGACGATATCTCTGATTTCCATTTTTTTTTAAGTAAGACACTGTTTTAGAATTGAGCCTTATGTACTTAAAAATTCTACAGGAAAATTTTAGAAGGCACATCTTTGGACCTAGCCGCATCTACCCCGATTTTGTACCCCGGATGATGATTGAGCTTGCTATATAGTTTTGTGAGTATTGTTTGAACTTTCTTGTTATTTGATTACTTGATATGATTGTCTACACTTTTCTTCTCCTAAAATTTCTATCACTTTACACCCTTTGCATTGTTTGAGCCTTATGTGATTACACAGATCTATCACTTTACATCTTTTGACTATATGAGTTTGATGCTTCACACCTTTTGCAATGATATTGATATTTTTGATGCTTAAAATTTTTATGACTTGAATCCATGTGATGAGAAGTGTATGAATTTTTCTATGTTTATGCATGTCAATACCTATGAATGGAGATATTCCTATTATGTTGAATTTATTTCTTCAATATATATCTACTTGTTGAAATCCTTCATTGATTGATACATAAGGATTTGGGTAGGTGTATTGTTTGATGAATGTTATCTAAGAGTGAAACATCTTTCTTGAATAAAATGAGCATATGAGTGTAATTTTTGAATTGATGTCAATTGATTAACCTAGTTAATGTTAGTTTATCTTACTATTTGTTGGGAAGAAAGAATCCAAGATCCACAAAAAGAGAGAGAGACTCCCCTACTTGGCACTGTGTAAAATTGACAGTGGTACCGAAGATATGAGTTGAAGTCTGTAAAAAAGGAAAAAGAGAAAAAGAAAAATAACTCCCCTACTTGGCACTGTGTAAAATTGACAGTGGTACCGAAGACAAGGGTTGAAGTTCAAATAAGAAGTGTGTATCGTGTGTATCTATGTGGGTACATACCATCAAAAATATAATAACAGAAAATTTAGAAAAGAAAGATTTTGATGAAAAAAAAAGATTTTGGATTTCCTAATCCTGTAAACAAAGGTATGATAGATTTAAACTGAAACTTGGGTGAATTCATGAGACTGAGATTCTATTTATTGTGCGAGTCGCGAAATTTTATTTGATCAAAGTTGTGAATCTTAAAGATTAATTTCAGAAGACGATGTATTTATTTGAAATCTTGTGCAAAAAATTGGTGAAATATTTCATGAGGATTATATTTTAGAAATTTATTTGTCATAAAAGAGCATATTTTCCATACTTAGCATTGTTCATTATTTTATTTGCTTGAGGACAAGCAAAGTTTAAGCCTTATGTGTTTGATGACACTAAAATTCATAGTGTATTTTGTGTCATTTCATTCCTCTTTTTTGTGTCATATTTATACTACTTTGCTTATTTTTATGCCTTTTTTTAATCAAATATGCAGAATCTACTTTTATTTTGGTTATTGATAATTTTCAGGTAAAAAGGCACGATTTTGAGGCGTTTTCAAGCAAAATCAGATACATAGAAGAATTCTCATTATCAAGAAGAGGTTACATGACAAATTTCACGCAAATCGGAGTCAAAACCCAAATTACGGTAGTGCCGTAATTATTTTTACGGTATCGTATTTCCGAGTACTGCCGTAATTTTGGAGCACTGCGTATTTTGGGTGATTTCCATACAGAAGGTTTTGGAGAAATTACGGCACTATCGTAACTAAAATCACGGTGCCGTATTTTGAAGCAACTTCCGACCCGAAAGATTTCCAGAAATTACGGCACTGCCGTAAAACATTACACGGTACCGTAATTCTTGTCGAATCCTGTATAGAAGAACATTGAAGAAAATACGGCACGACCGTAACAGATTCCACGGTCGTAATTCTATTTCTGGCTTGCGACTTCCACGGCAAAATTGAAGCCCGATTTTTGCGCAATTGATTTCGGATGGTCCAAGCCCTTAAATTTAGAGCTGTAAGAAGGAAAAAAAGAGCCTCCGAGGAGGAGAACACACTAAGGGCGAAAGCCCTATTTTTCATCCACTGTCGAGAGAGAAATTGAGTTTCATGCTGCCGCCTTAGGTTTCGCCGCCGGAAAGCGTACAACGTATCTCCGGCCGTGAAATTTCAGGGGAAGCTGCGCATAGAGGAGGAGACAATATCCCAGAAGTTTCAGAGAGAAAGGATCTCGATCAGAGGAGAAATCAACGAAAGAGTGGGCGCCGACACTGTTCACCGCGGGTTCTTGGAGCAAATTACGGCTATAATTTCTATTACAGCCGTGCTGTAAAGTTGATTTTCCCTTCTTTTCGATTTCTGATCATTCTAAACTATGATTTATTGTAACTCTTTTTGCATGCTAGCTTAAACTTTTTATGGGACATGGGGTGTAATTCCCGTGATTTTATATGACTTAATAACTTTTATTTCGTCAGAATAATTTTGTTATGATAATTCTACTTATGTGATGATTGCCTATAATTCTCCATAGTTTTCTTATTATCATGCATGATTTTAGAGTTTTCGCAATATGGACTGAAAGGTGATTTGCTTGAGAACTTGGAACCCTAAAATTGAATTTAGGAACTCACCGTAAGAAATGAGGTTAGTTCTTATTTCTTGATTTTAGAAGAATAATTGTCATGTTTGATAATTTGAATCTATGATTGAGTTATTTTGTTAAACGTAAAGATCTTGTACGAAAGTGAGGATCGGAGCGTTGGAGAACCATAAGTAGAACCTGTGTTGAGACTCGGATGCACGAAAGTGATCCTTAAGATTCCACTTGAGATAATCAACTTAGGATTCGGATGCACGAAATTGATCATTGAGTTATATGATTGATGATTTACTTATTTTCAGCTTGGGATAGATCTTGCACGAAAGCGAAGATCGTTCCCTGCATGATTATCTGCATGAAAGTGAGATAATCCTTTTATAAAGTAAATTAAATCTTTATCATGATAAAATTAGACTGATGACCTTTTATTCATATCTAGCCATTGAAATTAAGGTGGATGAAACCCTAGTCCAAGTTTCTCTCTGATTTCGTGTTCTTTCTATCATTTACTTGCATTATAATCGATTGTTTAGCTAGTAAGAATACAACCATTTGGTACTTAACAATAAGGTCTCTGTGGTTCGATATCTTTCTTTATTACTTCGAGTATCTATGCACTTGCGGACTACAACAACAACCTTTCGGTCCTATTCACCATATCTAGAATCAAGCATAACCCTATCAAGTCACACAAGTAATAAGTAGGCTTTAGATTAAATAAACCTAGAAAGGATTCATTAGCAAAGGTATAATCATTCCATACATAAAATGATAAACAGGTTTCCCCGAATCTTGAAGTTGATTTAAGCTACAATATCCATGCTCACACCACAAGAGTTTTCAAAGACAAGTTCATCCACAAAGCAAACGGTACAATCGCTAGAAATAACAATAGGGAACTTCCCTTAGACAAGAAGACAACAACGATGCTCTCTCTCTCGATTGGGGAAAGTTCTTTCGGTTGAGAACAAGCTCCTAGCATCGCCGTCTAGTGGTGGAGGAAGCTGTCACTGCTTCTCTTCTCCCTTTTCCAGCCGCCCAACCTGCTCTCCTTTCTTGCCTTGCACTCCATGGTACTACCTCATGATCATCATTTTTCCCTCCAAAAGTCCCTCTTAAGGGTTTGCTAACCATGGAAAGGAAATTACTTAGTTGCCCTCTCTATTCCCTCCATTTGGGTCAAAGAAATCAAGGCTAAAACAGAGTTTTCAAAGCAAGTGGATTCGCGATCACGGGCATGATTCTGATCATGACCCGATCATGATCTTCTCGGCACCGTTCTTCCACACATAGCAGTGATATATCGTAGTCATGATGCTAATCATGTGTTGGTCATGATTCTTGCCGGAGGCTCCAAGTGTTCTGAAAATCCTTGAGTAGACTCTTCTTGATGTTGGGAGACCTCCTATAATCTTGAAGTTCTAGTATTCATCCGCTTGTTGATCATTTTACCCTGAAATGCCAAAAATACCAAAAGAGGTGTAAATTCTAAAGACATAATGAAAATAAGGCTAATAAAGTGCAGAAATAATGGAATAAAGATGATTTCAATGGTGAAATTAGATAGAAAAAACTATATAATTAAGTGACATCAAATCCCCCTAGACTTAAATCTTTGCTTGTCCGCTAGCAAAAAAGTCAATAAGAAACATCCAGAATAACAATTCTTCAACATAAGATATAGTCCCTAGTAATTTTAAAAATGCCGAAACCATGGTCTAGTCACAAGATTTGTGAGTTATTGAAAACTCTAAAGATGTCAAAATGTAAAGCGAGGCATCTAGGATAAATCCAATTACAACATTTGTACCATATGTCAAATTTCAATATCAAGATTCACCCACCACACAAATTGAAACCTACTTGAGTTTCAAGGTAAAGGTAAATACTTCACATTATCGGTAAGGGTCAACACTCATAACTTCGGTACCACTATCACATACTTTTTTTTTTCTTTCTTTTACTGTGCCAAGTTAGAGGAGTTGTAGTTTAACTCATAACTTCGGTACCACTACTATTTTTTTTTCTTTTTTTCTTTCTTTTGCAATGCCAAGTTAGAGGAGTTGTAGTTTAACTCATAACTTCGGTACTACTATTTTGTTTTTTGTTTTTTTGCAGTGCCAAGTTAGAGGAGTTGTAAACAAAAACTGATACAAAGAGCTACAAAAACACATATGAAGAGCTACAAAGAGGAATAACAAGTGTGTGGAGTGAATCGATCTATATTCATCCGAATATATAGTATGCATATGAAAACACAGATCATGCCTAGACACAATGCTTGTCAAATTTCAATCTCGAAGCATTGAACACACAAGAAATCAAGCGACTAAATTATAGCATCCAACATAGTATAGAACCATTAAGAAAATGTAGTTATGTCGAAGTTATGCCAAAATCAAGATATAGAGCAGATAATTTCAAATAAGAGGGCATAAGTAATATTTTCAGGTCATCAACTAAAGATAGGTAAATGCAGCAGATAATTAAACTAAGCATGGAAATCACTAAAAATAAAAAAAGCACTAAAATAAGACACGAGAATTCCTCTCCCACTACAAAAGTGTGCACCGGCCTCATTGCATGAAGTATGTACAAAAGAACAAAACGGAAGGGCTACTCACTGCATTTGTCGGGGTCATCATCAGCAGGAGAAGAGGAGTTGTCATCAGAATACTAGAAAGGGGTGCACTGAGTATTAAGTGATGGAAGCGGATAGGGTGGTTGGTGTTGCAGACCCGTTAACAGAACCTGATAAAAGCCCGCCCAAGATTTCAATCATGACCTGGTCAAGATCCTCTCGGTAGGTTTATTTTGTCTATTGTCTAGTGATGATCTCGGACCCAATTGGCATTCCTGAGAAAAATGACATATACATCCACAAATAACAAGAAACATAACATAACATTGTGTGATTGATATTTGATGAATCAAGCATCATGCACATTAACCAAGTGAAAACATTTTGGAAATTTAGAAACTCTAGATGATAGGAAAAATTCGGCCACAAGAAACAAAAAATACAAAAAAGGTCTAGTCTAGCAATTTTATAATTTTATCAATATTGCCGATGTTAATCCCGGCAACGATGCCAAAAACTTGATAAGTCCCGCAAATGCATGGGTTATCGAAGTGGTAAAATATCGATCCCACAGGGACTAATCGTCAAATAACGACTGATCTAATTTTAACTAGCTAGACAATTTCAAAATGAGGGAAGATTCAATGGACTAAGTTAATATGCAGATATGTATGTAAATGGTGGAGGTTAAGGATGAAACTATATGATGAGTAAATAAGGATATGGGTTCACCACATTGATGTTTTATATTGGAATAATTAATTGTTTATTCTATCCTCCTATCTAGTTCACGGGAATTCATACCAAACGTATGGGTTGCCCCCTTTTAGCGGTACAACCCAGTATTTGCATGGAGCAACCTCCTACTTTCGTGGCTTGCTACTCCAAGACAAACTCAATGCATATATGATGAATATATAGTTCCCTCCAATAAATTGACTCTACTTTCGTGGTTCAATTTATTGGTTTAATCCAAATAGTTCCAATGTATGAACAACCTTTCAATCCTATTCACCACATCTAGAATCAAGCATAACCATATCAAGTCACACAAGCAATAAGCAAGCTTTAGATTAAATAAACCTAGAAAGGATTCATTAGCAAAGGTATAATCATTCCATACATAAAATGATCAACGAGTTTCCCCAAATCTTGAAGTTGATTTAAGCTATAATATCCATGCTCACACCATAAGAATTTTCAAAGACAAGTTCATCCACAAAGCAAACGGTACAAGCGCTAGAAATAACAATAGGGAACTTCCCTTAGACAAGAAGACAACAATGATGCTCTCTCTCGATTGGGGAAAGCTCTTCCGATTGAGAACAAGCTCCTAGCATCACTGTCTGGTGGTGGAGGAAGCTGTTGTTGCTTGTCTTCTCCCTTTTCCAGTTGCCCAACCTGCTCTTCTTTCTTGCCTTGAACACGACGATACTACCTCATGAGCATCATTTTTCCCTCCAAGGATCGAGTACCATGGACGAGTATCGACTCTACTTTGACACACTTGATGTCACAAAAATTCATAGTATATTTTGTGTCATTTTATAGGTCTTTTTGTGTCACATTCATGCTCTTTTGCTTATTTTTATGCCTTATTTATCAATTATTGCGGAATCTACACCATTTTGTGTTTTTGATCATTTTCAGGTAAAAAGGCATTATTTTAAGGTGTTTTCAAGCAATTCAGATGCATAGATGAATTCCCATCATCAAGAGAAGATTACCTGTCAAATGTCACGCAAATCAGAGCTTCAGAACAAAAATATGGCAGGGCCAAAATTAATATTACAGTACTGTGGTTTTACTAAAATTACAGAATAAACCATGGCATTGCCGTATTTTGGGTTGATTTCTGTACAGAAAGTTTTGCAGCTTTTACGGCACTACCGTAAATCAGATTACGTGCCGTAATTTGGTATGATTTCCGACCAGAGAGTCTTGCCGATTTTACGGCACTGCCGTAAACCATATTACGGGCCGTAATTCTAAGAGATTTTCTTACAAAATATTTTGCACGATCACGACACTATCATGGTTGTTTTCACGGCCCGTGTTTCTTCCCAGATTCTTCACAGAATAGAATACGGCACTGCCATAATCAAAATTACAGCCGTAATTACAACCCAGGCAGCCGATTCTTCTGGTCAAATTGAAGCCCGATTTTTGCATGGATGATTGCGGATGATTTAGACCACCAAATTGAGATCCGTAAAAGGGAGAAAGACACTAGAGACGAAGAGGAGGAGATACACATGAAAAGTCCCAATTTTGATCAACGTTCGAGAGAGAAATCGTGATCTTCACCGCCGCCCTAGGTTTCACCGCTACGAAGTGCAGTGCATCTCTAGTCGTGAAATTTTAAGGGAAGCTGCGCCTAGAGGAAGAGAACATACCCCAGAAGTTTCAGAGTGAAAGGAGATCGATCGGATGAGAAATCAACAAAAGAGGCATCATAGCCACTATTCATCACACGAAATTACGGCTGTAATTTTCATTACAGCTATGTTGTTAGTAGATTTTCTCTTTCCTTTGATTTATAATCCTTTGAAACTATGGTTTATTGTAATTCTTCCGCTATGCTAGCTTAAACACTTTTTGGGATATAGGGGTGTAATCCCGTTTATTTCGAATGACTAGATAATTTTTATTTTGTCAAGAGAATCTTACTATGATAATTCTACTTATGTGATGATTGCCTTTAGTTCTTTCTAGTTTCATATTATCAACATGTTTTGGAGTTTTTGCGATATGGACTGAAAAGTGACTTGTGAGAACTTGGAACCCTAGAATCATGATTTAGGAACCCATCATAAGAAATTAGGTTTGTTCTTATTTCTAGATTTTAGGAGTTTATTACCTTGTTGATAATCTGATTTAGGAAGAATTATTGAAATAAACATGATGATACATAAAGGAAAAAAGATCTTAGGTAAAGTTGGATATTGTTTCTTGAATGAACCTTATGTACCCAGAAGTGGTGAACAAAACATAGAGAAATCAAAATAGCGACTGAAGGCACCACCACGATCAAATCTGAGTGTAGAACAATCAAGCTAATGACCTTTAAATTAGAGCTTCTTGGGAGGCAACCCAAGCACTCTTACTTAGCTTAGTTTCTCTTATTTTAGTTTAGTTTTATAGTTATTTTTTCTTCTTTTTTTGCAGGTAAAATCGAGTTTGGTACAAAAATACGGCACCGCCGTAATTGAAATTACGGGCCGTAATTGAAATTACGGGCCGTAATTGAAATTACGGGCCGTAATTTCGGTCCGTTTTTGACCAGAAAGTTTTGAGGCCATTACGGCAGTACCGTAAGTAACATTACGTGCTGTATTTTTGCTTCGAAATATTCTTGAGAGTTTTATCGCTTTTATGGCAGTACCATAATGGTTTTCATGGGCCATATTTTCGTGTGATTTTTGATTCGAGAGTTTTCGTAATTTGGCTCACATTACGGCAGTACCGTAAACAATATTACATGCCGTATTTTGTGTATTTAAAAAAATTTTGCTCATTTTTACAGTACTACCGTAACCGATATTATGGTGCTGTAATTACGGCTGATTTTTGACCCGAGAGTTTTGAAGTTTTTACAGTAGTACCGTAATCTTTAATATGGTAGCGTAATTCCAGTCCATTTTCGACCCGACAGTTTTCAGACATTTACAACATTGCCGTATAGATATTATGGCCCGTATTTTCGAACTGAGCACATTACGGCGCTCCCGTAAGGCATATTATGGCCGTAATTCTATTTGGCCCACGCGATTTCTGTGTCATTTTTAGGGTTTTCTGTACCGTATTTTTGGGATTTCACTCGTTCTCTCGCGCCGACCTCGAGCTTCCGACCTACCCTTGCTTTCAGAGCTCGCCGATGACCCTTCCCGTCCAGCTCCGACCGCCGATCTGGTATTTTCTTTCCCAATTTCTTCATTATGGCGAGTGTTTGCATCCTGTTCTGCCCCTTTCTTGTATTCTTCCGATTCTTGGTCGATTTCCAAAATGTTTACTCGCATTGGCTCTTTAGATAACATGCGACTCTTCCTAGTTTGTTTCTAGAAAATTTTGACTAATTTTGGAGTGATTTTGAGCTTTGAACAAGCTCAATCAGCTGTGTTCTTCAGTTTACTATTCCGCGCTTATTTTTTTTTCTAGATAAATTTTTGGGTATAAGCTTGGATTTAACTAACTCTTGTTTTTATGATGCTTGTTAAGTAATTATGTTCATTCCTAAGGAAATTGAAAGAGTGATTTCAATAGGAATTCGATTTTTGCCATATCATGTTCAAATTTTAGTTCGCAACCCTATTTCAACACAGGTGACAGTTAGATTCATCAGATGGCACCCAAAACAAAAGCTGTAGTTTCGAAGAGGAGGAAAAGCCCTAGTTGAGTCTTCAACACCCCCAAATCCCTATGGTATCATTTTTAGGGATGAGATTCAGGAGGCCCGGTATAATCAGCTTATCACCAGGAGAGTTGTCAACACAAAGTATGTAGATCGAAGCACAATAGAAGAATTGGGACTTTATGATCATGTTTTTTGGATGTTTGACCAGATAAGGGCAAAATAATTCTTTCAAATGACACCGGCCACATATTTTCCTTTAGTTTTGGAATTCTTTAGCAGCATGGATATGGAGTTTGAGGAGTTCACTAACAGACATGCTGACGGGGATATCACTTTCAGATTGGCTAATATAGAAAGGAAACTCACTTTGAGAGACATCCGGACTATTTTCCACTTATCATCAGGGGGATACACCCAAGTGCCAGTGGGTTTCATTGAGAATGTTTTCTGGAACCAAATCACTAATGAAACCGATTTTTCTACAGTTTTAGCCCGTGCCTCAAAGATCTCAAATCCATGTATTAAATATTTTCAGAGAGTGTTGGCTCACACAGTCTTTGGGAGAGGTGATAGTGACGGCATGGTCCGTCAATCTGAGTTATATTTCTTGTGGGGGATGTTGCATGGATTTCCAGTTGATGTAGCTTTTTTTTCTAATCAAGCACATGGATATAGTTGCCAGGGCTAAGTAGGGGGCGATTGTGATAGGAGGTTTGATTACTCCTATAGCCCTTCATTTGAATGTCGAACCCTATGGGGTTGAGGTGGCTAAGGGAAATGCAGGATTGGACATTGAATTTTGCATAGCCATGAAGATGATTGTCAGAGAGGGGGATACCTTCTGTTTGGTTCTTGGACTTGGAGCCCCCACCTTGCCTCTGCCTCACATTGAGAAGACCAACGTCAGAAATCAAGCTAATTGGAGGCTTTCACCAAGTGATGCCAAGGCTGCCTTCACACCAACTTTGGATTCTATACCACCACCACCCGCCTGGGGTGGAAGAGATGACCCATTCAATATGGGTATGGACTCACCTTCCCACCATGCTGCAGATTCTTCCCATCATGCTGGAGGTTCTTCTCACAAACCTAGTGGAGGATGGCCCAATGCCCATGACCCAGGGTTTTAAGCCCTCTCTGCTGAGATGTATCGTCAGGGTCGTCTCATGGAGAGGATGACTGACTCCATGGATCATATTCACCATGTAAGTGTCGAAACCTAAGTCACATGCTCTTCTAAAATTTTTTTCGCATGGGCGGAAACTTGGTTTCATGAAGATCGCATGGCTTATAATATAATCAACTATGAAACAAGAGGGGATGTTACCATGGCCATTGCTTGAATGGCGACTTGGAAGAAGATAGAGGGCGAGCGGCTCTCCTCCAAAGAAGTTGCACACAAGACGTTGAAGGCTTACTCCCTTGTGCTCTTTGTGCTAGCAAAGATCCAAGGAGTCCCCTGATCGTGCAAGAGAAGATGTGTTTCTCTACTCGCTGGCTGAATTTTCTCCTTGGCGTGAAAAAGCTTCACCACGAGAGGAGCAAGAGGAGAAGATGGGGTGAGCGGCGTTACAACGTGGAGGCGTTTTTCCAATTTGGAAAACCGACTTCCAAATATAGTAAGTGCTCAATGTCTCATGCGTTCACTCCAAGTGAACCATCGAAACCTTCCTTCTCCCTTTGAACCAAGCGTTCACATAGTGAACCGGTTCTATTTCATTCGGTTCAATTGTATTTGGTTCAAAGACCAAATCAAACCAAGCCATAGTCTAGATCTCATATGAACCAGATGGCTCAAGATCTAACCACACATCTCTTGATGCTCTTGATCTCATCGATCAAGCATCAATTCTCCCGATCGAAGCTTACCGATCTCAAGCCCTAATCAATCAAACATGATCAGACCAGATCTCACTTCCAAGCAGAGTTTAAACTCTTTTAAACTGAACTAGAACAATTCAGTCCACACGATCTGACATAAGTAAGCCATATCATCAAATTGTGCGACCCTAAGGGTTTCCTTCAACGTCGGTAACGATAACTTACGTTATCACGATCAGAGAGGGGTATCTAGCAACACTTCACTATCTCCCGATATGAAGGAAAGAGTCTTCCAAGACTACACCCAAACCATAGCACAAGTGTGAATCCAATTCACTTGACATACATGTTTCCTTTGCCACTGGATGTTCTCGTTGGACAAGCGTGTCAAGCCTGTAACTCCAACATGATGAGAGTGGTTAGATCAGATGAACATAGTCATCTGGGTATGGCCATACACTTTCTCAACCATCTCATCCAGGGGGCCCTAATAGAACATCACACTCCAACAAGGAGAGGCAATCCTATATCTATCACTAATGCCCTAACATGACTCATGCCCATTATCCAAGATAATCTATAACCATTATATTTCAAATGATATTGAACTACCTCAAGACAATGCCAATCATCATTTAGAACCACAAGTGATCTCAAGTCAGAGGAAATATGCCACTTGCTTGCATATAAGGATTATTCACATTGTGACAAACAATTGAACATCCTAAGTAGGGTCTGTCCAGTACATTCAATGCACCTATGAGTCTACATCTTATTCCATGCTCGAAGCACCCTATAAGATTAGAAACATATTAGTCTCAATCATATCAAGGCTGTCTCATGTTCACCAAGATATCTCGACTAAGGACAATGTTAATGTCAGCCAAGATGAACACCATTGAGACATTATTCAGAAGTATACATAACAGCAGCAGATAATGTAACAACCTGAATAACAACCATTGCCTTTATAAACATAGTTTATACATGATACTGAAACAATCCCAAAGGCCTCAAACATTAGCCTTAAGGGCATACCCCAACACACCAGGATGTTGAAGAGCTAAGCAACTACATGGAGGAGATGGGGAATTTCCTCTATGACCATTTTGGTTTTGAGGTCACTAGGAGAGGTGGAGTCTATGGTGGAGACCAGAGAGGGGAGCACGATGATCCTATGGATGTAGCCGCCATGGACACAGAGAAGATTGGATCTGATGCTGATGAGTAGAGTTTTGTGAGTATTCCTTTTCCTTACTTCTTTGCATTTCATTTTCCTATCTCATTGATGTTTCATGTTTTTATAGGGAAGGATGACTCTTCCAAACTTTTTGTGTCTGCCAACGCTATCTTGCCTTGTTTTTACTTGACTTTATCATGATTCGATTGGGTTGTATGATATTGAGATATTGATATTGAGTTCGATCTGGTTGTATAATATTTGATGACATGTGCAATTTTGATTCTGAATGACTATATGCAATTCCTGTTATTATGATTATCATGTGATGCAGTCTGATTTTGAAAAAAAAAAATTATGTCGATAGTATGATGTTCTTGATGATGAATATGTTTATGCCTGTGATTAAGACTAGACCTATTATGTTGAATTTATTTCTCTAATATATATCCTATTGGAATTTTTCATTGATTGATGCATGAAATTTTAGGTAGACATGTTATTTGGTGAATTTGATTTAAAAAGTGAAGCTACTTCTTTAAATAAAATTAGCACATGAGTATGATTTTTGAATTGATATTGATTGGTTAATTTAGTTAATGTTCATCCTATTTACTATTTGTTGGGAAGAAAGATTCTATGATCCATATGAGAGTGAGTAATGACTCCCTTACCTGCGCAAAATTGGCAGTGATACCAAAGACATGGGTTGAAGTCAAAATAAAAAAAAGATAAGAGAAAAAAAAATTCAAGAGAATGACTCTTCGTTTTGGCAGCATGTTGATTTGTGGTGGTACCTAAGTTAAGAGTTGAAGTCCAAAAAAGAAAAAGCATTTATCTATGTGGGTACATGCCATGGAGAGAAATCGTTTCACATTAACTCTGCTATCTTGTGTAAGATTCTTCCTACTTAAAAGATATGAGTTCTATAACATTGATTATGTGATCAATGTACTCTAACTTCGTCACTAGAAAAAAGGTGGTAATCGAATTAGAGAATGTGAACAATACAAAAAAGGGAGGAACTTAAAATTTTTGTGTGGAAAAAGATCTTGGAATCCTATTCCTATAAACAAAAGTATGGTAGATTTGAACTAAAACTAGATGAAATCTTGAGATTGACAATCTACTTATTATACAAGTTGCGAAATTTTATTTGATTAAGTTGTGGATCTTGAAGATTGAATTCAGAAGATGATATGTTTATTTGAAATTTTATGAAGCAATTGGTGAATTCTTCCATTGGCGATTATATTTTAGAAATTTATTCCTCGTAAGAAAGTTTATTCATTTGATCAGTTTTTGATTTTATTTGAGGACAAGTAAAGTTTGAGCCTTATGTATTTGATGACACGAAAATTCATAGTATATTTTGTGTCATTTTATAGGTCTTTTTGTGTCACATTTATGCTTTTTTGCTTATTTTTATCCCTTATTTATCAATTATTGTGGAATCTACACCTTTTTGTGTTTTTGATCATTTCAGGTAAAAAGGCATTATTTTAAGGCGTTTTCAAATAATTCAGATGCATAGATGAATTCCCATCATCAAGAGAAGATTACCTGTCAAATTTCACCCAAATCAGAGCTTTAGACTAAAAATACGACAGGGTCGTAATTAATATTATGGTACTGTGGTTTTACTGAACCTATAGAATAAACTATGGCACTGCCGTATTTTGGGTCGATTTTCGTACAGAAAGTTTTGCAGCTTTTACGGCACTACCGTAAATCAGATTACGGGCCATAATTTGGGATGATTTCCGACCAGAGAGTCATGCCGATTTTACGGCACTACCGTAAACCATATTACGGGTCGTAATTCTAGGAGATTTTCTTACAAAATATTTTGCATGATCACGGCACTGCCGTGGTTGTTTTCACGGCCCGTGTTTTTTCCCAGATTCTTCATAGAATAAAATACGGCACTGCCGTAATCAAAATTACGACCATAATTAGAACTCAGGCGGCCGATTCTTCCGGTCAAATTGAAGCCCGATTTTTACGGGGATGATTGTAGACAATTTAGACCACCAAATTGAGATCCGTAAAAGGGAGAAAGACGCTAGAGACGAAGAGGAGGCGACACACATGAAAAGCCCCAATTTTGATCAACGTTCGAGAGAGAAATTATGATCTTCACCGCCGCCCTAGGTTTCGCCACCGCGAAGTGTACAGTGCATCTTCGGCCGTGAAATTTGAAGGGAAGTTGCGCCTAGAGGAAGAGAACATACCCCGGAAGTTTCAGAGTGAAAGGAGATTGATCGGAGGAGAAATCAACAAAAGAGGCATCGCCGCCACTATTCATCACACAAAATTACAGCTGTAATTTTTATTACAGCCGTGTTGTTAGTAGATTTTCTCTTTCCCTTTGATTTCTAATCCTTTGAAATTATGGTTTATTGTAATTCTTCCGCTATGTGATGTCTCGTATTTCTATAGTCATTTAGACTAATATTTACCTGTGAATCGAGACCTATTTCCATATTTTTTACTTCTCTTTCCGGCTTATTTCATTGATTTTCTTCAGAAGCTTCACTTCTTGTCATATTGATGAATACAAGACAGTTCACTCACTTTTGGAACTATTTTTAGGTATATTCATGCCCCCGAGTGAATCAGGAACCTTGACGAGAAGTTTCGCTTCAAACGGAGCTAATTTCCAGAATTACGGCCGAAATCATAATCTACATTATGGTCGTAATTTCCAGTTTGAATTATCAGAAAATCCATCTTAATTCAAGCATAATCATATTCCGAAGGCGTGCTCTCAATTTTCTCAAAGGAAGCCTTTCGGAAGACAAAAAGTTCAACAGAAGACATTACGAGTATAGCCGTAATTTCACCCTACCCGTAATCTTCACACCGGTGACCTTTGATGTCATACTTTGGCCGGAATTCAAGTCAAGTCAAAGGTCAACTCACTCACAAAATTTCAGACGAAACGGAGTTCGCTACATAAATTACAGGCATGTCCATAATCTCATTACACCCGTAATGGTGTTAAGAGCATTTAGTGAGGGCTACCATAAATGGGTCATAACTTTTCCGTTACAACTCCGATTTGGGCATTTTTGGTGTCATTACGACGAGCTTTTAATGGCCCATAAGTATATGAACGTTTCAGGAGCTGAAGAGGATCGATGTCAACATTATAGCTATGCCCGTTATCTTCATTACACCTATAATCTCACATGCGCAGCCTAAACTTTAAAGAGCCATAACTCCCTCATTATAGCTCCGTTTTGAACGTTCTTGGTGTCAAAACGCAGCTAATTAAGAGAGATTTCAAGACATACAGTCAGAAATGGGTTTAGGTTCTATGAATGGGTGAAAAGCTTCTTTCATTGGCGATGAGTCTTGGCTTGGTGTGAAGTTCTTGGTGAAAACTTTGGAGAAGAAGTTATCTTGTGCATCCACTCTAGAAGGCTTGGAGGGAGAAGATTTCGACCCTTTATGAAGAGTTTCTTGTCTTATATCTTCAATTCTTTCATATATTTCCTTCTTCTTGCAGAGATTTGTGCTTAAACGACGCTATGTTAGTGTAATCTCTTTGTGGGAACTAAGAGTGTAGTCTCGTTGTTTGTATCTCATTCTCAAACTTGTTATTTCAAATCAATTGCAAATTTTACTTTGTGTTTATTCGTTCTATGCTGTTTTATTGCTAGAATTACATTGATCACATAATTTCTTTTCTTGGGCATAGCAAGAAGGACCAAAAGGTGAATTGCGACGCTAGATCTGCTAGTTCGAACATACTCTGATCTGTCAAGAAATTAGGTAGGATTTGTATGAGAAATTTTATAGTATATTTGAACCCATTGGATCAATCTAGGTACGGTGAGCCATGAAAGTAGAACGCCGATCTAGATTGATACCGGATTATGCCATCGAAAGAGGGTAATCTGTACCTTTTGATACTTCCTTAAGCACTTTTAAAATTGTTTTGCTATAACTGTAACTCGTTTGTATTTGAGATCCATCAACGAGATGAACCCGATGTTCCGATATCTCTAACTCTTGTTTTCCCCCTCGAAGCTTTCTCTTGCCAGATTCGGTTTACTTTATGTGATATTAGCTTTGCGTTTCATGATCTTAAAACACTTGATCTGATTGTCTAGCTATTAATTCATAATCTTTTCGTACTTGATCACTATCCCTGTGGGATCGACATCTTAAGTGCTATCATGACAAAATCGTCACGCTTGCGGTTAGTGGTGCGTTAGTACGGCACACATCACTATGCTAGCTTAAACACTTTTTGGGACATAGGGGTGTAATCCCCTTTATTTCGAATGACTAGATAATTTTTATTTCGTCAAGATAATCTTACTATGATAATTCTACTTATGTGATGATTGCCTTTAGTTCTTTCTAGTTTCATATTATCAGCATGTTTTGGAGTTTTTGCAATATGGACTGAAAAGTGACTTGCGAGAACTTGAAACCCTAGAATCATGATTTAGGAACTCATCATAAGAAATTAGGTTTGTTCTTATTTCTAGATTTTATAAGTTTATTGCCTTGTTGATAATCTAATTTAGGAAGAATTATTGAAATAAACATGATGATACTGTAAGAAATTAAGTATCGGATCGTTGGAGAACCTTAAGTAGAACCTGTGAAAATTAAAGTATGAAAGTATTTAGTTTTCACTTGAGATGTTTGACTTAGAATTTGGATGAACGAAAGTGATCTTTGAGTTCTCTGTCAATGATTTACTTATCCTTAGCATTGAATAAATCTTGTGTGAAAGTGAGGATTGGTTCTTTGTAAATTATCTGCGCGAAAGTGAGATGATTTCTTTATAATGTAAATTATATCTTTATCATAATAAGAATAACCTGACGAGCACTTATTTGGATCTAGTCATAGAAATTACGGTGGATGAAACCCTAGTCCCAGTTTCTCTCTCTGACTTTTTCTTGTAGTTTCTGATACTTTGCTTTCATCTTATTTGATTGCCTAGCTAGTGAGAAATCGATTATTCGGTACTTGACAAACGAGTTCTCTGTGGTTCGATATCTTATTTATTACTTCGAGTATCCGTGCACTTGCAGACACAACAACACTGTCACTTCGGTGTAACTTGCATGAGGACCCTGAACTTGTCCTGTCTAAGTTTAAAAATGGACTTCGTTCGGAGATCCGTAGAGCTTTACCCGCGTACAATTCAGAGAGCTTAGACCAGACCTTTCAATGCACTCAAGACATTGTGCAGGATTTACGTGCTGCGGTTAGACACAGTGAGTTCAGACCCCATAAATGACCCCTGGCTGGTAGTCCCCCACGAGCTCATCCTCGAGTCGAGTGACCAAAGCCTCATTATGTACCGTCTAGTCGTCCGGAGCCCCGTCCAATTCCTGCGACCCATGATTAACCTAGATGTCCAGCAACCAAGACCCCAGCCCCTCGCCTCCCTTGGGAGGAGATAGGTAAGGCCCCAACTCCGAGTTCTTCGAATAGTGTGAACTCCTTTAACTACCTTCAACCGAGTCACTACTCTAAGGATTGTCCAAAGCATCTTGTCCATGCGGACAAGAGTCACACCCGAGTAGCCACCATCACCCGCGATCATGCGAAGCACGATATAGAGGCTGAGTGCTACATGAGTGGAGACGAGTACGGTGACCCAACACTTGCGGTTGTGCGGTGCACGCTTGTGCAAACCCCTCCCTCCGAAGATTGGAGACGCACCAACATCTTCAAGACTTACATAAAGTGCAATGGGCACATCTCCCCCGAGGATCTACCCCACGGACAGGGCGATCCAGCATGTGATCGATTTAGTGTCGAGAGCAACTCTCCCCAATCTACTCCACCATAGGCTCAACCGCACTGAGCATGTTGAGCTACAACATCAAGTGGATGAAGTACTCACCAAGGGGTACATCCGTGAAAGCCTAAGTCCTTGTGCTGTCCCCACCTTGCTCACGCCCAAGAAGGATGGGTTGTGGCACATGTGCATAGACATCTGCACCATCAATCGGATAACCGTTAAGTATAGGTTCTCCATACCTAGGCTTGATGACATGTTGGACTTAGTTTCAAGCTTGTCTTGGTTTTCCAAGCTCGACTTATAGAGTGGATATCACCAAGTTCGCATCCGCGAAAGTGGCGAATGAAAAACAACGTTCAAGACAAAGGATGGTCTGTACGATTGGCAAACTTAGCCACTAGTCTGGCTAGACCCGCAGGTAGGTTACCTTCCCAACCGAACAGAACCCACAAGAGAATTGTAGTGCAATTACTACTCGTAGTGGTAAGCAATTGGAAGCACCTAGAGTACCTGATTCCAACCTGAGTCTTGACGCATCTACCAATCATGTACCCGAGCCCGAGAGATCAAGTGAGGAAAAATATGATCATGAGAGTGAACCAGCTTATGTTCCACCACCGCCTTATAAGCCACCAATTCCATTCCCTCAAAGACTGGCAATGGCAAAGCTGGATAAACAATTTGGAAAATTGTTGATAATTTTGAAAAAACTATATATTAACATCCTCTTTACTGAAGCTTTAACGCAGATGCCCACGTATGCAAAATTTTTAAAGGACATTCTTTCAAACCGACGGAAGCTAGAGGAACCAAGCACAATGGCGCTAACTGAAGAGTGCAACACTATAATTCAAAATAAGCTTCCAGAAAAATTAAAAGATCCAGGTAGCTTTTCAATACCATGCAAAATAGGGGATTTGACTTTTGATCATGCGTTATGTGATTTGGGCGCCAGTGTCAGTTTAATGCCATTTTCTATATGTAGGAAACTAAACCTTGGCGATATAAAGGCAAGACCAATTTCTCTCCAACTAGCTGACCGCTCAGTGCGCAAGCTGGCAGGAATCCTGGAAGACGTTCCGATCAAGGTCGGAGATTTCTTCATTCCAATCGACTTCGGCGTGCTCGAGATGGAGGAGGACACCAAACTACCGATAATTCTAGGAAGACCATTCCTTGCGACTGCCGGAGCAGTCATTGACGTCAAAAATGGAAAATTAGCCTTAAACATTGGTGAGGAGGCTATCGAATTTGATTTAGCACGAAGTTTGAAACACCCTTCTATCACAGGTTCATGCTGTAGCTTGGATGTCATTGGTGAAGTTGTCGAAGATCAAAATCCCATATTTGATGGGAAGTTGGATGACCCACTAGAAGTCTGTCGTGTGAAAAGTCCAAATGCTGAGGAAAATGATGAAGCTCAAGCTTACGCAAAGATGATGGAGTCAATCGGAAAATTGAGCCCCCATAAGACAAAGGTTGAACATCTTGACAAGACGACATCACGGGTAAGTGAGGTAAGAAAAATTGAGTTGAAATCTCTTCCTCAGAATTTGAAGTATGAATTTTTTTGATGATGAATCTACCTTGCCTATGTTAGTGAATGCAAACTTGACTGAAGTCCAGACAGAACAATTACTTGCTAAAATTAAACTTCATAAAAAAGTCATAGGCTATACCTTAGAAGATATCAAAGGAATTGACCCATCTGTCTGTATGCATAAGATTCTCTTGGAACAGGAAAGTAAACCCTCCATGGAAAACATAGTCGCCGATGCATTGAGTCGAATCCGAACACTATTGTGTGTGATGCATACCCGCGTCAACATGTTCGCCCATGTCAAGGATGAGTATCCTGGTTGCCCCGATTTTGGTCCCATTTATGCCTATCTGAGTGAGTCCGCTGATCCCGAGTCGCCATGCCAACTGTGTGAACGGTACCTCTTCCTGGGGAACTGGTTATGTATTCCTCAATCATCCCTTTGTGACCATCTCCTGCTTGAGCTACATGCAGGTGGTGTCACTGGCCACTATGGCTGTGACAAGACTTATGAGATGGCCGAGGAGCGCCTATTTTGGCCCTCCTTGCGCAAGGACGTGGAATGGATTGTTCGCCACTGTGGCACATGCCAGATGGCCAAACACCGTCCTCCGATGCCTTATGGGCAATTACCCTATATCTTGGGACACTGTGCTCCCCATAGCAGAATTCACATATAACAGTGCAGCCAATAGGTCTACAGGTCTCAGTCCCTTCCAAGTGGTCCTTGGTCAATAGCCCCGTAAACCCATTGACTTGCATGACCTTCCCATGGAGTCCCATTTATCTAAGCATGCATACACCTTTGCCCATCATGTAGCTAGTTTGCATGAGTAAGTTCAGCATCGTATCTTTATGGGCAACGCTCGCAATGCTATGAGGGCCAATAACCTCTGTAGGTGATGTGTCTGCAAGTGCACGGATACGTCGAAGTAATAAAAGATATCGAACCCATAGAGACCAATGTGTTAAGTACCAAATAATTAAATTCTTACTAGCTAAGCGATCGATGTATAATGGGTATAATGGAAAAATGAATAATTGAAAGCTGGCATAGAAAATCAGAGAGAGAAAACTGGGACTAAGGTTTCATCACTTTTTAACTCTCATGACTAGATATAATAAAGTTTTTATTAGTTATTCAAATCATGATAAAGAAAAGTTTACTAAAAAAAGAAATTGTCTCATCTTGGACTCCCAATTTACACAGAATAGCCTTAACTCTCGTGACTTACTGTTCAGTGTTAAATAAAAGTAAACTAGATAAAGAAAATTAAAATCACTTTCATGGTTTATCTCTCAAAGTCTACTTCTCAAGTAAAATTAAATACTCTCGTATCTTAATTTTACAGGTTTTACCTAAGGGGCTCTAACAATCAAAATTACCTCTCGATCCATATTATTATGTCTGAAACAATAGAATCAATACTCACATGTAAAATAAGCATCATAAATCAGGGTTTTAGGACTTAGCTACTCTCGTAGTCTAGGTTTCTAGATCTAATATAAGAGTTCCATATTTGTAAATCACCTCTCGGTCCATACTACAAACCCTAAAACATGCAAATAATAATTTCAAAGCAAATAAATCACTGAGGCAAAATTATCATTCAAAGAATAACAAATAGGTTAAAAATCATCTAGTCATTATAGAATTAAAAAAGGATTACTTCCTAAGTCGCAAATAAAGTTTTACGTTATCATGGAGTCAAAAACACAATAAAAATTCATCTTAAATAATCAGAATTCAAAAGAGTTAAAATAAAATTTTTACTGATTTCATGGAGGTGTGAAAATTTTAATTCAAATTTCACAGCCCTGTGATTTTTCAGCTGCTACAGTAATTGCTACAGTGCTGCTATAGTGATTTGCGATTTTTCCCTTCCAACCGAATTTTATTTCATCAATTTCTCCCTCGTTTGAATGAAGCTCGCCTGAAAATTTTGCGGCCAAAGATGGCCTCTATGCCTCTCGGCGAGAGGCTGAGCCCTAGCGGCGCCCTTCTCGATTTCTCCCTCGATTCCTCATGAAAGTGGACCCTCTTTGTCTTCAAATCTTCTCCTTGATTTATAGAAGAGCTTGGTTTTTTTTAGATTTTGAAATTGTGCCCTGGATCTCCTTAATTTGGCTTTGAAAAATTCGGAAATAGGGGCAGCGGTGGAAGACTTGGGGCGGGCAGCGACTGTTTTCCTCCAAATTAATATTTTCACACCCCCATAAAAATTTTA
Organism: Costus lasius; assembly: GCA_027563935.2. Classification (NCBI taxonomy): domain Eukaryota; kingdom Viridiplantae; phylum Streptophyta; class Magnoliopsida; order Zingiberales; family Costaceae; genus Costus; species Costus lasius. Next base: position 30,634,145 of record CM050449.1, on the reverse strand, counting down.
GTTCATTTTTCACAGTGGTGTGAAATCAGAAAATTCCAAAATTGACCCTTAAGCTTGAAATTTCGTGCTGATTCCATTTCCGGTCTCCGATTTCTTCAAATCTATTGAAAATAAACCCTTTTTACCTGAAAATGATGAAAAACGAGAAGAGGTGTAGATTCTAAAATAATCAAATAATTATGTTTAAAAACAAGCAAAGGAGCATAAATATGACTCAAAAAGACTACGATTAACTACAAATTTTTGAGTCATCAATAGGCCACAACATTATTCTGTAGGTGAATTGGTAAGAGTGAGCATCCACCCTGAGCGAGTGTCCAATCGAGCACACTTTAAGCTCCAGCCACGGTACATGAGGCCCTATGCTGTTCTGCGGCGAGTAGGCTCCAACGCCTATGTCCTCGATCTACCGGAGAGCATGGGGCTCAACCCCGTCTTCAACGTGGTGAAAATCCTTCCCTTCCACGGCCCGCTTGAGGAGCCTCTTGACACCGATGAGCATCCCATTAGAACTCTTCAAACTAGGGGGGATTGACGCAGTGGAAGACCTTGCCTCTGATGATGACACAGAAAATCCCGCCCACCTAAAAATTTTTGCTCATCACGGCCATGAAGATGATCATGGCCTGCCCGTGAAGTGCTCAATAGAATGCGAGAACACCACCGAAAGACATCATGGCTATGAAGATGATCACGACTTGCCTGTAATGACCGATCACGCCCGTAACCAAGGTCACGATCCACCTATGAAGCCTTATGTGAAGTTCAAAAAAATCACCGGAAGAGATCACAGCCGTGAAGATGATCACAGCTGGAGCCTTCTGTGGATTTCCAGCATCCTCATCAAGCCTGTGAACAGGATCACAGCCTACCTGTGAAGCCTTATGTGGATTTCCAGCACTCTCATCACGGCCGTAATCAGTTTCACAGCCAGCCCGTAAAGTCACTGCACCCAGATGAAATCGACGAGTTTCCCCAATGTGAAAGATCTCATGGCCATAATTATGATCACGGCCACCCCGTGAAGTGCCTAGAAGAGCCCGAACAGCTAGGTTCGAAGGCCCCTCGATACTCACTCCATCTGAGCATACCTCCAGAGCTATACATGGGGGTTATTTGCCTGTCCTCTACCCATATGGAGTCCATACAACCCCTGGGTTTGCTTCCACGAAGGACCGAAAAACCAACCCCTGGCCGGTACAACAACCTGCTATCTAACTCAGCACAAGAGTCAGTCCACACCACCATGAACTAGCCCACTATAGCCACTTTTGCTACTTCATTGTAGTCTGCTCAGAAATGGTTTAGGCGGCTCATCCAGCCCAAGACGCACAGCCCAGGCGCAGCCTATTCAAAGGCTTGGGCCAACTGCAGTAGTTGTTGGGGGAGTTGTTAGAACCTTCGAGCAGCTTTGTCATAGAGTTGGTAGGATTTGCTTTGTCTTATCCCCCCTCCCTTGGCTTATAAAAGGGAGCTAGGGACTTAGCTTTGTTTTCAGCTTTCTTGTTGTGATATATAGCTCCTAGTGCATAGTGTAGAGTGCTAGAGTGTCGAGGAAGGTGTTTGATCCTTGCCTCTGAAGTTTGTGGCGACGATAGAGTACGGAGCAAGGTGTTTGATCCTTGGCTTGTCCTCGATTCCTCGCTTGTCGTTTGTAATCCTTTCCGGTTCCAAGAAGTAAATCGCACTGCTGGTGCATCAGGTTCGCTTGTTTGTCTACATAGCTGTCTCATTTCGATCTTTTTTTCCCCTTACCCATGAGCATCTGTATGTCGGAGGCATGGAGCATTTCCCTTCTCTTTGGTGTAATCACAGGCGCATAGGCGCGCGAGCCAAGTTGCCGCAAGTCTGCTGCCCCATAACGTGCTGTGTTTAAAGACACTCGCTAGAGAGGTTAGTGAGTTTATTTCCATAGGATTGGGTACCGTTGGTTCCTTTCGTATTTGTCTTGCCCGGAAATGAATTTGATGTTGTTTTCTCGTATTTCTTGCTGCTCCTTCTGCGCGTTTTCACTTTCCTCATCTCTAGACCCTCTTATGATTTTCCGAGCATTGTTGCATAACCCTAGAGTACAGAACTAAAGACCAACTCACCTAGTAGCTACATCAGAGAGGTTCTATGCTTGGACAACATCAATGTTACACCAGCTGAGTAGTTTGCTGAACTCCCAATATTTCTTGCACAACAAGACAAGAATAGAAGTATTGTGCACAATAAATTGGGGACAACAATAGCTGAAGCTATGTCAATTAAATATTATGCTTCCACGTGCAATTATTCATTAAACATGTATTATTGTTTTCACATGTCTTACAACAACATTCCTGAATATCAAAAATCTTATTTTTAAAGAAAAATTAATTAACTATTACATTATTCATTCATCAATAACAAAAGCCGCATAATTTAAAGTTGAAATTACATGTCTAAAATTATTAAAACTGAAATATCTATTACATATAAAAAATCTCTAACTAATTAAAATCTTGATAAGAAAAAAGAGGCAAAAGAATATAAGTACATCATGAATCAAATATAAGACAGCTACTTGTTTCTGAATGGAGTGTTTAGACATTGATTTATATATGAAAAATAATGCAAAGTAAGTCTCTTCCTTAGTCAAGGTCAAACTCAGATTGGGAAGAGAAGCCAACAGGTTCAGATAACTAAAATAGAGCATAATAACAATAAGATAATGCATAATTAAATGATCGACAAAGATATAAGAGTAGTACATTAGTATAAAAGCATGAGTAAATGACATTTCATAATCAACATAACAGCTAATAGGAAATGTGCACATAAAATTGGCTTGTGGTTTGTCGCCCAAAAACACACCACAAATGTGGTGAAGACACTTGCCATAATGTGTTTTCGCATCCAATGCATGCTATAGATATGAACCGCGATGATGCTATATAACCCACAATATGGGAAAATTGTCCCTAGTGGGGAATAACTCCCCATAATGTGGGAAACCTATCCCATAAATAATAGTATATATGTGGGACACATATATGTGACAATCTACAATGAAATATATATCAATAGATATAATTGTTATGACTTATTTAATAAGCAAACTAACCTATTAACTCAATAAGTCGAAATAACAACGAGCCCCAATTTATTAAAATGCTTAAACCTAAGTTGATAGTAGTAAGCCTACTAAACCCTATATATTATATCATCTATTTTTTTCACATCTAATATGAGACTAAATCGAGGTATTACAATCTCCTCCACTTAAGACTTAATGTCCTCGTCAAGCCTAAGTCATAACACATGTCCTACAACCAATTCTTAGTAGGTAGCATGTATGGTCAGCCCAAAGACGGCTCCACGATCCTTAGTATCCCTTTCCTATTAGTCTCTCACTATATTTAGCTACCTACTTAATGAGCAAACTGGCCTATTAACTTAGTAAGTCAGAATGATACTTTATTTATTAAAATACTTAAGTCTAAGTTGATAATAATAAGCCTACAAAGCCCTATATACTATACCATTTCTTCCATATTCAATATTGGACTAAACCCGAGTATAACAATAATAATATATCAAATCAGCAACATAATTTACTCAGGAAACAATTAAATCAGAAGTTCAGTCAATAGACTTACATTCTCCGGTCCAATAAGGGTCGAGGACTCACCAGTTTAAGTGTTGATATAGTCCAAAAATCTACTAGTAAGTCTAATCAGGTCAACCTATCGATCTACATAGGCAATCTATACATAAACTCGATCAATTCTATGATAAAGGTGTGTTCCAAGCACAATTTTAAGGTATTAAGTCTAAAACTTACTAAACCATTTCGAATTTCACAAAATTGGTTAGAATTGGCATTAAATCACCCAAAATTCTACTAAACTGGTTTGATTCAACCTAAGTTCAAATTCTAACAATTGGTGTAGTTACCAATTTAGGTTCAATTGTATTAAGCATATTTTATTTAAATTTTATGAGGAATTATTGGTGTTTCATTTTGAAAATTTAAAATTTTTATTTGTAATATTTAATTTGGTTTAATCTCTTCCAAGACATATCTATTTTTTATGAGATAGTTCAGTTCTAATGAATTAATTAATTAAATTTATCTCTTTTATGAGATAATTTGATTTTATTTAATTAATTAATTAAATTAAATTTTATGAAGAGGTGCCTTCACCCTTTACTCCCATTTGTGATGAGTTTGAAGAGAAATGCCCCCCCCCCAACCCAATCCATTAACTATGTTTATTAGGGAGGAAGGATTGATTTTTTTTGCGTGTTTAATAGGGCAGATGGAAAATTGATGAGGGAAAAATAGAGGGAAAGTTAATCAACTTTCCCTTCAAAGTTGATCTACTTGAATCGGGCAGAAAGTCGGGCTGTGTGTGTTTTCGCCCTAAACTCACCCTGCTCGACGCTCACATCGCGCACCGCTCATCTCCAACTCCATGCTCACCTCTTACCGCGACTCTGCCACCGCCTCTGGCCTTGACATCACCGCCATCAGTACATCAGTATACCATCGGTCAAGTTCCAGACCGAACCCTACCACGACCCCGAGGACTTCATCTCCTGCTTCATGGAGGTGCATAAGGAGAAAGTCAAGGACGTCATCACTTCCCATTCCTCCTCCCTCCCTGTCATCGCCATGATCCTCAATTTTTTTGCCTCATCACTCATCGACGTCGGCCATGAGTTCGGCATCCTCTCCTACATCTACTTCACCTTAGGAAGCAGCCTCGCGATGGTCTTCATGCCAGCCAAGTAATTTAATGACATCATCTAGGGAGGCGAGCCATGAAAGGAGTGATTTTAATCGGTTCTTCCCTCATATTTTCTGATTGGAGCTAGTTTTTATAATACTCTCCATCAAATCTATTACTTTGTAGCTGCTTTCAATTTCGCGTGCGAGATTGCTTTTTGGGGCTTTTCCAATGGCAAAGAGGTGGAAGTTCCAGCGGTTGTAAGCCTTCTTTGTGATTCCAAATCTCGTAGTAGCTGAATTAGGAATAAGAGAAGAGAACCAAATCGGGAGTAGACAGAGAAGAGAGGGGTGAAGTGATGTATTAGCAGCTCAATTAGTATAGTATTATTAATTAATTATTAGAATATTTATTAGTAATTAATTTTATAATATTTAATATATTTAATTAATTTAATTATATTTATTAATACTAAATCATAATTTTTAATAATATTTGATGATATTTATATGATAAGAGTATAAAAATAAAAAGTTAGAATGTATAAATCAATCTTTCCAATTTTTAAAAAGAAAAAATCTTTTTACTATTTTTTTCTTTTTTATTTTTTTATTTTTTTCTCTAGTATCTTCAGCTTTCTTTACTTTCTACGAAACACGGTGTAAGTCTTTTTTTTATTTCATTTTCTTTTATTGCTTAAAGTTATAGACAAACTTTCTCACTATCGTAATAGTTAGGAGAGCAACTCTAGTTGTATCTTTGGGCGAAAGTTTGGACTTAACCTATGAGAGAGCCACCGCTTAAGATATAGACTTCATTGCGTTCAGGTCTTTTTTTTTTCTACTTTCTCCTTTTATTTAATTATGCACGCCTTTCAATTTAAATTATTAATTTAATTGATTTATTATAATTCAGCTTTTTACTCGATATAAATTAAAATTCAATTGAATAAACTCTAATTTAGTTGTATTTAAGAGATTTACTAGTAAAATTAAACAAGGCATTGACCCTTCTTCCTCCCGATGGCACTGAAAACGGATGAAATCAAACGAAAGGCGGCGGCGAAGTGGAGAGAAAGAGAGAAGAAAAAGATATAAATTAGATTTATTTGCCACTTTGCATAAAAGTTCACCAATTTTCACTAATTACAACGTGGTCCAGAGACCACGTAGACAGATCAACGATAGTGTTCAGTGTTGCAATTGCTAGAGAAGCTGATAATATTGATTATTATGTCGATTGATGATCCAGTCCTTATAATTAGATGTCACTTGCAGTGAAAGTAGCTATATCTAAGAGATTTTTTAAAAAAATAAACAAATAGATAAAATTAAATATGATAACTAAAGAAATTATATATATATATATATATAATATAATATAATATAATATAAATAAAACAAAACGTGACATACTAAAAAATAATAGATAAACTAAGTAAACAAAAATGGCCAAACGTAGCATTAAAAAAATTTAAAAATATAAGAAAGTGCCAATCATGGGTCATGGCACTCTAAAAAAATTAAAATAAATAATATAAGAAAAAACCTAAAACATTTGACATTTCACTCCACTTATCGCACCACATCTTTCCCGGGGATGGTAGCGCCTACGGCGTCTCTGTTCAAGAGCTCGCAACGACCTTAAGCGCCCCGCCATAGCCACCACTGCCGCGTTCTCCGTCCCTGTCGCCGGCACCTCGTCCCAATGGCTGCCGCCGCCGCCGTCGTCTGTGCGTCGAGCCGTACTGAACCCAGCAGCGAAGCGTCGCCGCTACAGTCCAGAAATGGCGAAACCAAGAAAAATCGAATGACCGTCGCCGTCGCGACTCGGAAATAACGAAAACCTTTCTCTGTGATCCAAAAGTTCCACCACTTTTTTCGCCTTCTCAGACATGTGAACCGCCCGGAGAAGTTGGAGTTGTGCATAGGGTGAGCATTTGTGCCGTAATTCGGTTTTTACACAAAAAAAAAATCGGTAAATTGGATTCCATAAAAAAAAACAGTAACAATATTTATAATTAATTTCATAAAGTTTGACATCGGTATTTAGTATTTTTTGATAAAAAAACCGATTACCAATATATATAAATATAAATATATAATTATTGGATATTTGGATTTTCAAAAGTTGGCCTCAGCCCAAACTTCAAACCCAAATCTAGTGGACAAACCCATTATTTAGATTGAATTTATAAAATTATATTTTAAAAACTTTTTTTAGAACGCTTATCCAAAGAAATTTTAGTAAATTTGGTTTAATAAGAAATTAGTACTTTTGAAATTCGGTGGTATTAGAATATGAATTTTTGATAATTTTTTTAATAAATTTGGTATCGATAAATAATGAACGTACGCTCCTAGTACTTGTGCAGCTATTTGTCACAACTGTTGTCATTGTAATCATCGCTAATTCCGCTTTATGGACATTCACTGTAAAACCAGTGTTTCTTCATATTTTTTCGAAAGAGAGAGAGCTTTCTTTTTCTCTATCACGCCTTACTTGCTTCAAAGAAGTAAAATATCCTTTTAATTAATTAAAACATATATTTTATGGACTATGACATATATAAAATTTTATTTTTATTTCTGACTTGTCACAAAAATAAACATAATCTTAAGTGTCTACCCACACAAAATATGAACCCCATACAATTTGAGATATTTTAGCATATTAATTTATTCTTTATTTAATCAGTTTAATTGGATGTAAATCATGATAGTCATATACATATATATATATATATATATATATATATATATATATATATATATATATATATATATATATATATATATAATCCACAACAATTGTATACAACAATCTCCTAGTTGGGTTGCATATATACTACTTTCATAATTGTATATCTTTTTGAAATCAATATTGCTATCATTACTAGAAAACATTTCTAAACAACATCATTCATAATTATATCAATATAGAATCAAAGTGGCATTTGTCACATATATCATGACTCGTCCAAATCAATGACATAGATCATGTATAGATGTGTACTGGAATAAAGCTTGTAGTTTATCTTTACTCTAAATATATTTGTAGTAAAACAATTGTATACACAATTGAATCCAAATACAAACTCCAACTAAACCAACATATCATAAAGTGATACAACACCTATACAATATACTCATAAAAGACCTTAGGTAGTAAACCTATAGTAAGTGGATCCACAATTATGAAGTTTGTACTAATATGTTTTATAGATACCAGACCACTTTGAACTTTTTCTTTAATAATAAAAAATTATTTTGATGAGCTCTTATTGTTGTTGGAATATATTACTATTGATTTATTATCACAAAATATCTTTAACAGTCTTTTAATATTGTCTAAAATTCACAATTCTATGGTAAAATTTTACAGTCATATCTCTTGATTGGATACCTCATAACATACTATAAACTCAGCACCCATGGTGGAAAAAGTTATAAGTGTCTACTTAGTAATTTTCTAGAAAATAGGTCCTCGAACTAGTAGGTAAATGTAGCCTAAGGTGGATCCATGACTATCTTGATATATAGTGAAATCAAAATCAAAATACCCGATGATCTCCAACTACTCTAATTTCTTGTATATGAGTATCTAATCCTTTGTTCTTTGGTTTCTAATAATCCATTCACAGGTTGCTTAAATAACTGCTAGCATCCTAACAATGTACACAATATCTAATTGTATGCAAACCTGAGCATACATTAGACTTCCTATAGCTGATGCATAAGAATCTTTTGTATTTTTTTAATTTCAAACTCATTCTTGATGCATTGTTTTGGACTAAATTTGTTGCCTTTAGCAACAAGAGTATCACCCGGTTTACAATCCTACATGCTAAATCTCTTATGTAACTTTTTTGATATATCTTTTTTGCAAAAACCTAAGTATATTTGGCGAGCAAGTAGGTGTATTTTTATACCTATTATAAAAGAAGTGTCCCCAAGATCTTTTATCTCAAATTTCTTCGATATTAATCTCTTGGTTTCATATAATAAGTCTATATCAGTATTGGTAAGTAGTGTGTAATCAACATAAAAAACTTAAAAAATATACTTACTGCCACTAAACTTGTGGTAGAACAATCATCCACTATATTTATCACAAAACCAAAATAGATGACTACATGAATGACATTGCAATACCACTAACAAAAAGCTTTTATATATATATATATATATATATATATATATATATATATATATATATATATATATATATATATATATATATATATATGAATGTATATATATATATATATATATATATATATATGAATGTATATATATATGTATGTATGTATGTATGTATGTATGTATGTATGTATGTATGTATGTATGTATGTATGTATGTATGTATGTATGTATGTATGTATGCATGTATGTATGTATGCATGTATGTATGTATGCATGTATGTATGTATGTATGTATGCATGTATGTATGTATGCATGTATGTATGTATGGATGTATGTATGTATGTATGTATGTATGTATGTATGTATATATGTATGTATGTATATATATATATATATATATACACACACATATATGCATATATATGTGTGTGTATATATATATATACATATGTGTGTATATGTATATATATGTGTATATATGCATATATATGTATATATGTATATATTGTTGGGGTATGCCCTTAAGGCTAATGTTTGAGGCCTTGGGATTGTAACAGTATCATGTATAAACTCTTATGTTTATAAAGGCAATGGTTATTATTCAGATTGTTACATTGTCTGCTGCAATAAGTGTTCTTCTGAATAATGTCTCAATGCTGTTCAGCTAGGCTGACATGCTATATGTCCTTAGTCGAGATATCTTGGTGAACATGAGACAACCTTGATATGATTGAGACTAATATGTGTTCTAATCTTATAGGATGCTTCGAGCATGGAATAAGATGTAGACTCATGGGTACATTGGATGTACTGGACAGACCCTACTAGGATATTCAATTGGTTGTCACAATATGAATAATCCTTGAATGTAACAAGTGGCACATTTCCTCTGACTTGAGATCACTTGTGTTTTCTAAATGATGATTGTCATTGTTTTGAGGTAGTTCAATATCATTTGAAACATAATGATTATAGACTATCTTGGATGGTGAGCTTGAATCATGTTAGGGCACTAGTGATAGATAAAGGATTGCCGTCTCCTTAATTGGAGTGTGATGTTCTAAAGGGGCCCCCCTGGATGAGATGATTGAGAAAGTGTATGGCCATACCCAGGTGACTGTGTTCATCTGGTCTAATCATGCTCATCATATTGGAGTTACAGGCTTGACACGCTTGTCCAATAAGAACATCCAGTGGCAAAGGAAACTTGTATGCCTAGTGAAGTGGATTCACACTTGTGCTATGGTTTGGGTGTAGTCTTGGAAGACTCTTTCCTTTATATCGGGAGACAGTGATGTGTTGCTAGATACCCCTCACTGATCGTGATAACGTAAGTTATCGTTACCGACATTTAAAGGAAACCCTTAGGGTCGCACAATTTGATGATATGGCTTACTTAAGTTAGATCGTGTGGACTGAATTGTTTCGGTTCAGTTCAAAGGGATTTAATCTCTGATTGTAAGTGAGATCTGGTCTGATCATGTTTGATTGATTAGGGCTTGAGATCGGTAAGCTTCGATCGAGAGTATTGATGCTAGATCGGAGAGATCAAGAGCATGACGAGATGAACGGTTAGATCTGCAGCCTTAGGGTTTAAGATGATCTAGACCAAATGGCTTGGGCTGGTTTGGTTTGGTCTTTGGACCAAATGCATTTACATTGAACCGGTTCAAGAGCTTGAACGCATGGTTCATTGTTTGTGGCGTTATTGATCGGTTTAGAGATCTTGAACGCATGGCTTAATGTCTTTCCTATTTTGGAAAGTAATAAGCGCATGTTCCCTTCAACGCCAAAACAAGTGAACGCTCCATTCAACCTTTGGCACCTCTCTCTCTCGACGAGACCTTGGTGTGGAGAAGGAGACATCTTGGAGAAGGTTCGGCAAGCCTAGAGACCATCTCTCATTCCCTTTCCATACGGCAAGAACCCTTGAAGAACCTTGCTAGCACAAGGATCTCCAAGGAGTAGGCACATCACCTTGTGTGCGTCAACTAGGGAGAAGATCCCTTTCGGTCTTTGCTTCCAAGCTGCCATCCATATGATGGCGATGGTATGATCCTTCTTTCATGGTTGCAATCGTTTTGATGTTGATCATATGGCATGCAAAAGATCCTAATAAACCCTATGCTTCCTTGCGAAAATCTTGATATGTGCCCCCCCCCTTTAGGGTTTCACGCCCCCCTCTTGAAAGGGGTTTCAACAATTGGTATTAGAGCAGGTTTACATATGATTCATATGATTGCTTAAGGTGATCCTCGTTTGCGCTTATGATCTAAGTTTTCTCATCATGCGATAATACTAGTTGAAAGTATTTTTGTGGCGCATATATGAGATTGATTTTGGTGGCGCATGTGTAAGGTTGATTTTGTTGGTGCATGTATATTGCTTACATTGTTGCGCATGCTACATGTTGTTGTTTTATCAAAACTTAACTTGCGCGCCTTTGATTAGATCTAAGTTGCGCCTACTGTAAACCCTTAGACGGGTTGATGGGGTTGAAAGCATCATCTAGTATAGATCAAACTAGTCTGATCAGACCATCTGACAGCCTACATGGGTCGACCAGATGGCACCTGTGCGCAAGCACGAGGTGGCTATAGGTCGATTGCATCACAGGCGTGTAGCGAGGTCTGGTTGAGACAACTAGTGAACACACATGAGTTAGGCCCGGGGTCACACCCGCTTGCCAGATCTCATGTTGGTTGTTCAGCCCTTGGCGCATGCATGGTTGACCATTAGGTCAACGCAAGTCAGTTAAGACTTGGTGCATGCAAGGGCATGGATCTAACTAGACATGATGAGTGGATCCCTATCAATGGACCGTTGTAAGGTTGTAGGGCATATAAGAAAAGTAAAATTGATGCCAATGGGTTTTCAAAAATTTGTTTTCTTTGTAATGGATCACATATTGATTGATGCCATGATGCTTGTTTATTTCATCTTATGTGGGTTGCCCTTTAATGTGTGCTGTGCTGGGGCCTGCGAGCCTGGTTAATTATAAATTAATATTTATTTGTGATCTGTGAATCACATTGTATTTAATTTATAAAATGTAATTGACCTGCGAGTCAATCTTGTCTAGATAGATTAATTTGTAAGTTAATCAGACAAGAGCACAGAGCACACTTGGCAGAGGCGCTTGCAGCAGTGGCTTGACCAGGTGGGAGGTCCAGGGTTCGACTCTGGGACAGGCGCATATTCTTGGTGGGCGCACCTGAGCTGCAGATGGCGCTTGGGCCCTGGTTTGGGCCAGATAAGGAGCAAAAGACCCATGAAGAAAAGCAAGTGAAGACTTAAGTTAATTAAGGTCTTACTTAGGCTATGGGCTTTTACCACATAAGATCCATGCTTTCTTTTATTGTTTATATAAGTAGAAAAGCATGATTTATTTATCTTCTGCTATCACCATAGGAATTGCATGATAGTGAAGAAGATAAAAGACCGTTAAAATCCAACGCTAAAATATCAAGCTCGTAAGCCTTCTGACGCGAAACCTCACTGTTCTGATTATCGTTGGAGCCGTGTTGTACCCACTCAGTGGGCACGTCCATCTATCTTCAGACGGTGCGGGATTACACCTGCGTGTTACAGAGAAGGGATTTATCGCTTCTCGTTGCTCAGCATAGCACGTGGTGGTCCAGGGAGTAGGTCGGGTCAGCTTGACCATGTAGGCTACATATGTGGCGCATATGGTAGCACATGGAGGCAGCCATCTGTGGCATCAGAGACTGTGTTGTACCAACTCAGTTGGCACAGTCTGCTGGGTTGCCCAGATGAAGGGGAATCGCACGGGTTGGCGATTGGCTGGGACAGCCTACCAGAGATTAGTGCTTGTACTCTCTGTGCATCTTATCTCGCCTGAGCGGGACGAGGAGACCAAGTATGAAATCTGGATCCCATCTCACTAAAAGAGTGTTACTCTTTCGGACTGTTTAATGGATTTTTCAGTCAGATAAAATAGTGAGAAAAAGAATCTTTCTTAAGTCCTGATCGATTCTTAACATTGATACTGACCTTGCTGTTCTTGCATTGTTGTAGATTCCTGCAGCAACGAACACCATGAGCTTCAATGTGCGATCCCTACTGGAAAGGGAGAAGTTTGCTGGGCCGAACTTCTCAGACTGGTACGAACACCTTAAGATTGTTCTTAAGGCAGAGAGGAAACTGTATGTCCTCGAGACGGCTGTGCCGCCTCAACCCGCTGCGAACGCCGCAAGGGTGGTTCGTGAAGCTTATGAAAAGCATGTCAATGATAGCATTGATGTCGCTTGCCTGATGCTAGTGTCCATGACGCCACCGCTGCAGCGTCAGCATGAGGATATGTCGGCTATAGAGATTATAGCGAACCTCAAGATGCTGTATGCTGCACAGGCGAGGACTGAACGCTATAATCTGACAAAGCTTTTCTTTCAGAGCAAACTGGCTGAAGGGAACCCAGTGGGAGCTCACGTGCTCAAGATGATTGGGCACAAGGAGGCTCTAGAGAAACTGGGGCATACTATCAATCAGGAGCTTGCTGTAGACATTATTCTGCAGTCTCTCCCGCCCTCTTTCGATGCTCATCATTAACTTTAATATGAACAAAATCGATTGTACTCCGGCAGAGCTGCTGAATATGCTCTTGACTACTGAGGAGACTCTGAAGGGAAAGCCTTCGACCTCTGTCTTAATGGTTCCTTCTAGGAACAAGAAGAAGGGGAAGAAGGGCAAGGCCCCTGTCAAGAGTTACAGCAAGGCTCTGAAGCAAAAAGTTAAGCGGTCTAAGGAATACAGATGTTTCCACTGTGGCCAGCTAGGTCACTGGAAAAAGGACTGTAAAGCGCTCCAAGGAGACAAGAAGGGAAGCATCGCTTCTGGCTCAGGTATATTTGTGACTGAAGTCATGATATCTTCTTCTTCTATTGCATGGGTGTTGGACACTGCATGTGGAGTTCACATTTGTTCAAATGTACAGGAACTCAAGAGAAGAAGACAGGTGGGACAGCATGAGGTGGACCTACGCGTTGGAAACGGGGTACGGGTTGCTGCTGTTGCTGTAGGGGATTATTACATCTCATTACCATCTGGCATTGTATTAGAATTAAACAATTGTTACTTTGTACCCAGTATTACCAAAAATATTATCTCTATTCCTGCTCTTGTCAGGAAAGGGTTTTCCTTTGAATGCAAGATTTCAAAGTGTTATCTTACTCTTGATAATATTGTTTATGCTACTGGTTCAATTAACAATGGGTTATTCATGTTGGACATGGAATATTCTATACAAAACATTGATAATAAGAAAGCCAAGTATGCTGATGACAGCACCTTGTTATGGCATAGTCGTTTAGGCCATATTAACAAGAAGCGCATTAAGCGGTTGCATGATCATGGACTGCTGGGATCATTCTCCTATGAGGAGATTGATACATGCAAAGCTTGTTTAATGGGTAAAATGACGAAGTCTCCTTTTCCTAACAAAGGTCAAAGGGCTTCAGGTTTACTTGACCTTATACATAGTGATGTGTGTGGGCCATTTAGTAAACATGCCAGAGGTGGCTATCAGTACTTCATTACCTTTACTGATGATTTCAGTAGGTATGGGTATGTCTATCTTATGAGACATAAGAGTGAATCTTTTGACAAGTTCAAAGAGTTCAAAAATGAAGTACAGAATCAGCTAGGCCGAAATATCAAGGCACTTCGTTCTGATCGAGGTGGAGAATACTTGAGTCATGCGTTTACTGACTATCTGAAGGAGTGTGGGATTATCTCACAGCTCACTCCACCAGGAACACCGCAATGGAATGGTGTGTCCGAGAGGAGAAATAGAACGTTACTTGATATGGTTCATTCTATGATGAGTCAGGCTACTCTACCTCACTCCTTTTGGGGATTTGCACTGGAAACAGCTGCAAAGGTACTAAACCGAGTGCCATCCAAGGCCGTTTCAAAGACGCCATATGAGTTATGGTATGAGAAACAGCCTAGCTTGACATTTATCAGGATCTGGGGTTGCGAGGCTTATATTAAAAAGCTCGCCTCTGGGAAACTAGAGAGCAGATCTGAGAAATGCATCTTTGTCGGTTACCCTAAGGAAACTAAGGGTTATTATTTCTACGATCCCAAAGAGAACAAGGTATTTGTTGCTCGGACGGCCATTTTTCTTGAGAAGGAGTTTCTTCTGCAAGAGGCCAGTGGGAGAGAAATAAAACTGGATGAGAATCCAGAGGAAGGACAAAGTAGTCAAGCACAGTTGGATGAGCCTGAGCCAGTTGAGCAGGTTATTGAACTACCTGAGGCTCAGATATCACGGGAACCGTGAAGATCGGGAAGGATCCGTCGACAGCCTGAGCGCTATGACGGAGTCTACATCATTGATAATGATGAACCCCTTACTTATGCGGATGCGGTCAGTGGACCGGAGTCAGCTAGATGGCTTGAAGCTATGCGAGCCGAGATGGACTCCATGTCAGATAACCAAGTCTGGGATTTAGTTGATCCGCCTCCGGGAGTAATCCCTATAGGCTGTAAATGGATCTTCAAGAAGAAGATTGACATGGATGGTAACGTGGTTACCTATAAAGGCAGGCTAGTTGCGAAAGGTTTCAAACAAATCTACGGGATAGATTATGATGAAACTTTCTCACCTGTAGCCATGTTTAAGTCTATTCGGATTCTTTTCGCGATAGCAGCATATTACGATTATGAGATCTGGCAAATGGATGTGAAGACAGCTTTCCTTAATGGAAATCTGGAAGAGGATGTGTATATGACACAACCTGAAGGTTTCACTAATCCATCAGATCGTCATAAAATATGCAAGTTAAAGAAGTCTATTTATGGACTTAAACATATACATATATATACATAGTGTCATTATAATTCTAACAGAGTCTTTCATTGACACTAGAGAGATATCTCTCTTTGCATCTGTGCACTATCTTCCAAATCCACTTGGTCTTCCATATCGATTTGCAACCAATAGAATTTGCACTTTTAGGTAGTGGGACAAGATCTCAAATGCCATTGTCTATAATGAAATTTATTTTCTCTTTCATGGCATCAATCCACGGTTGAGGGTTAGAATTATGCCTGGCTTGATGGAAGTTAATTGAATTATTAGAGGAAATAATTATTAGAGGAAATACTGTGGATATCTCTTTCAATGAAATATCCTTCTCATGGTGTAGGCTAAATAACTATAGGATGTTTAGGAGAAAAAGCGGCAAGATGCTTGAGCTAAAGATTATTGTTAGATCGTAGGTGGTGCTACAAGGGTCATCACATATGCTGGTCATGCAATTTAGGGGGTAATGCATGCTTTGATAATGGGCTCATTGGATAAGCTCAATGTAGAATCTAAATGCTACCTCTCCTATGTCCGTCCAACCTAAGATTGCCTACAATGGCATTGAAATCAATGACATGGTGAATGATCTTACGAACATGTCATTTCCCTTCGAAGAGGGTCTTCCACCTAAGCCAATTCATTAATGCCTTGAGTGTTGATTTTATCTTTCATATTTTTGTTCAATTTGTATGCATTTGTGTCTTTTTTTTTTGTTTTTTTTGGCATCCAATCGGTTAACTTGGACGTGCTGAGTTCATCTCATTTACATTTAATAGAAACAATTTTCACATCCTATTTGTACTCTGATCTAGTTGACCATATGAAAACTCATGAAGTTTAAATCTACGTAGTAAGCAACTTGTCAAATACCTTTGTGCCAATTACTCTACATCTAGCATGACTACACTCATCATCGACTGCCAACTTTCTTTGTTACCCAACTTGATTTGCCTTTGTATCTCTGCAATCCATGAATAACTGCTTTTCCTTACATTGATATTGTTGTACATTGCAAGAGTTTTTCTTCAAGTTATGGAGCATGCTTCTCGATCTTCCATTTCCTGTATATGTTCTATAAGAAACTCCATGGTAACTATCATTTTCTTCCTCCCCTTCCATTTCCTGTCTAAAGACCAGTCGTTAGATGATAATTTTAAAATATATTTTATCATATTTATATATGTACTTTAATAAAGTCATTTTTTATATTTATTTAATATTAATATAATAAATAAAAAATATTCCTAGAATAATATAATTATTCCTAAATATCCATAATTAAGTAATTATAATATTACACCCGATAATGATCTATTGCCTGGGTCACACTCACATCAAACATGTAGTAAGAGGGGAGAGACCGCACCAAATGAAAGATGAACACCTTCGCCTTTCTGTTCTTGCTATTTATTTCCCGTATCATTGGATGCACTTGTATTTCTTCTCTATTAATTATTCCATCTGAATGCAGTGCTTTCTTTTTCTTGTCTTATAATTAGCTTTTTATCTATTCAATTTTAACTTCTTTTATTTGGAATGTACTAAGTGTTGGTGTATTTTATTAAAATATACGATTTTTTTACAACATGAATTTAAATAAGATGAAACATAGATTGTGATTAAATAACTAAAAGTAATAAATTAGAGTGATAAGACCCGGAGACACATTAAAGTTTTCTCTCGCCCTATTTACTAGGAGGGAAAATAAGGTGAAAAGGATGGTAAACAAATTTTTTCAAAGATTGCTAGGAAGGATGGAAAAGGACGGATGACAAGTGAGAAAAAAAATTACCCTATTTTCTTTCATTTTCTAATCCGCCCAAATTGGGCGAAAACACATCATGCTCAATGCTTCCTCGTCACTACACGTCTCCTCTACACTTGCCTTATCTGCTTCTTCGCCTGCGTCTTCTCCTGTGACCTTGACCTCGCCCTCGGCGCCACCTCAAATCTCGCCAGCTCGTGGCTGCCCATCCGCTCTTGCTAGATCGCGGTCACCTCGACCTCACCTTGCCATACTTGCTAAAAGTAAAGAGTACACTGAAGTTTTTTTCTCCACTCTAGAAGACGTACCACTTGAAGTTCTCATTGAATTGATGAGTATATGAGGTGATGGCACTTGTTGATTTTGGCTATGGCTTCTATGTTTTGGATATTGACACCTTGGTGGTGTTACTTTGTAGGTGTTTTGATTAACTATATATTGTACTAATTGCCAAGTGTTTACTTGTTTTGGATATTGGCACTTGTTTAATGTTTTGGATATTAACACCTTGGTGGTGTTACCTTGTAAATGTTTTGAATGACATACTAATTGCCTAAGTGTTTACCTGTTTTGGATATTGACACTTGTTTAATGGATATTATACTATTTATCAAGTTATGTAATTGTTAGTAGTAAGAGTTAGTTTTATCTTTATTTGATTTGGTTTCTTTTTTATTACAGTTTAGTGCTAAACAAGTCATATGATATTTTTATGAATTGTCCGGTTAACCACAACTTTGCAACTGTTGGAAACATTTGTGAATTGGTTATTTGATGTTTGTCTAGTGCTAGAATGCATATATGGTGATTGCTAAACTCAAATTTGATGCCCCAGAAAATTATTCAATGCATGATACTATTCATTACATCAATTCTTATACAATCCGGCTAACATGCATAGTCAATTATAAATTTATGTTACATGCTGCATCTCTTTCATTCTTTGCTCTTTGATGCATAAAGTTGTGCCCTGCATCTCTATCATTCTTTGCTCTGTGATGCATGAAGCTGTGCCCCATCAACATTGTAGCTTTCATCTGCATTGCAATCAAGACAAGAAAAAAAATTAGCTTTCTAACATGCAGGAGCTTATCTGAGTAACATTAGATAGTTTTTCTATTAAAAGAATTATTTAATATTATATTTAAAATTTATTATTATTAAGTTTGTCTCAATTTAGTTGTTTAATGAAAAATAATTTTTAAAAATAATACAATAATATTTTTTCATCCAGTTTTCCTTTCCTCTCAAGGAAACAGAAACAAAGAACTGCCAATGGATTTTCTTTCCCTGCAGTTCTCTTTTCCTTACAGTTTTTCTTCCCTTCAACGAAACAGACCCTTAGTCAAAGACTTACAAGTTCTCAAATAAGCTAGCCCAATAATAGAAGAACCTCTGTAAGTGAGGCTTAAGACGTACAAGCTCACTTATGAAGAATAATTTGCCGCATGCAAAGAATAACCTGCAGCCACGCCAAGCAGCACGCCAAGAAGAAAGGCCAGCTTCAACGCTGGATCTCGTTCACCTTCAACCAAGGAAACTTCAACGTCTACATGTCACCTCATAAGGAAGTCTCAACGTCTCTCCCTGCTAGCAAAGAGGAAGTATCAACGCCTCTCTTGCCAACAACGTCTCGCCTGGAAACGTCACCCTATATGTATCTCGCAGGAATTTGTAATCGGCAGAATTTTTTAATCAAATGAAATAGTTTTTGTGTCTCCGATGGATTTGGATGTCTCCCCCTTCCTTCTTCTCCTCTGAGGTGCTTGTGTCACCTATCTTTCCCCTCTTCTCCTCTTCTCCTTCTAACTCTCCTGCTCGCTACAAACTTCGCACAACTCAGCCAACTTCCAGATTTCCGAAATTTTGGAAGCTCGCCGCCGACGATCCAGCCAGCGGATCTCCACGAGATTTCGGCCACCATTCCTCCTTCCCATGAAGAATCTCCAGCCGCCAGAATCTGCCCATCCACCTCTCCGATCGCCGGAATCGGAAGAATCACCATCACGCCCAGATTCCGCCAACACGTCCCCTGCTTCGCCAGCAATTTCACCCAGATTTCTGAAATTTCTTGTGCTTTCCGCCGGAGATCCAGCCGTTGGATCTCCACGCAACTTCAGCCACCACTTCGCCTTCCGCAAAAAAACCATCAGCCGCCGGCATCACTCCACCCGCCTCTCCGATCGCCGGAATCGAACGGCCGACCCAAAACCCCTGTTTCCACTCAGTTTCTGCCCTAGATCCGCTCCTCATCATGGTTCTCCTCCGGCCAGCCACCGCCGGTCTCCAAACTCCGGACACCTCTTTACCATCAACATAAGGACCTCCAGTCGTAACAGGTCCGGCGGTCGTAGACCACCGGACGAATGCCGACGACCTCTGCCCCTTACTCAATTTCCCCTGTTTTCCAGAATTTCCCGTGTCTTCTGGTTCGAGTTATGTTAATTCTAATTTGACTAGGCTTCTTCTTGCATGTATCTTAAGCAATCGGCACAACAAAAATCTTGAACTTTGTCACGACAAGGAAGCACGGATCTTGATCTATCATTTGGATAACTCGGTTCAATCCAACAGCGCATGGATTATCCTGGGAGACATGGATCTCTTGATATCTGAAATAACTTCTGCAGTTGTCTTCATACTAATCTGATGAATGTTTTCTTTGCAGGTGTTTCATGTGCTCTGACATGATAGAAAATCTGATATCTGATACGGTTAGGAAGAGTAAGTTTCGGTCTACCTAGTGGATTAGTTGGATCTATTGAAGACTCACCGGTTCATCATAGGAAGCATTGCAAATTTTTAACTCATGATAATTTTGTGTGTGTTTTAATTTATTGATCTGACTAGCTTGTTTGTTGCAGATGCCCTACTTGTCCCATAGATCTGAACTCTATAATTTTGATACCATTCAAAAGAACTAATTTAGTTCTACATGTTGGTTTAGTCGGTTCAAATTTCTGATATATATAATTTTCTCTAAGGAATAGCAACTTTTCTTAACTGAATATCTTTGTTGCCCTAGAATTCTGCCTACTTTTCTAAATTTTGATTTTCTAAATCACATGCTTCCCCCCATCAGAAAGGCATAAACTTTACATAGTTTCCATTTGAAGAAAAGATAATGAACTAATTTTTAACCAATGTAAGGCTTGTTCAATCACACGGTTATATAGTTTTGTTCGTGTACATATCTCATTCATTAGAGCTTCTATGGATTATATTATACCATATACAAACTCTTATATAGAAAGTTCTTTACAATGGATGAGTGAGACTTATCTCATGATAATTAACCACTTTGAGAAATTTTTCTTTCCTCTATAATAAAGTAGCAAACTATCATTTCATTTGAAGAAAGGATAGTGAAGTAATCTTGAATTGATACAAGGGTTGTTCGATCATGGGGTTATACATTTTTCATTGTACACATGTATTATTCAATGGAGCTTCTATGGGTTGTACTACAACTATATAAGAACTCTCTCATATAAGAGGTTCTTTGTAAGGGATGAGTGTAGATATTTATCTTATATTAATTAACTACTTTGAAATTCTTTCTTTCCTCTATAATAGAAGTACAATACTATCCTTAGGAATGAGAGTATAGAGGATTAACTCTATCATAAAAAATTTTATACCTCATGATATTTTTTAATTTTTATTTTTTAGAGTGCTTATTGGCCAATCAATCAGCTTGCTATTACCATATTGAACCTCTTTTAAGAGAATTTTTATCAGAAATATTGTGTTCCCACTACTGAGAAACCTATTTTTATACTAATCTCATTAATCTCGATACTTTTAGAATATTAGTCCTGGTTAAGCTATAGGCTTTGTTGTGCTCAATATTTAGAAAAAAAGACATATAAATTTATATGATTTTAGTCATTTTCTAGACTTTTATTTAATTTTAATATGATTGCTCATTTTTTTATTTTTATATAAGTAGACTTCTAATTACCAGTGGTAATGAGTGATTCTAATTCTATTAAATTTTTTAGGCTTGAAATTATCTTCCCAAGCAATTCTAATTTTAAAGTGAATAAATTTATTGTTTACATAAATAATTTTAATTATTACTAAAAATAATTAACTTATATATTTTAATCATGTACATTAATTTTATTATATATGTTATGATTATTATACATACTATGATGATTATCTGCATTATGTTCTATATCTATTGTTAGGCCTTTGGGCCAGATTTGGGCTTTCTTTATATCTATTGTTAGGCCTTGGGCCGGATTTGGGCCCAGTCCAGCCCACTTAGTCCTAGCCAACTGGGTTAGCGGATGCGGAGGCGGACCGAGCACCGCCCGAATCCGCTATTGCCCAATGGGCGAATCAGCCGAAATGTCGCGTGCATAGGGGCGGCTAACGTGGACTCACATTTGGCGTGGGTAGCTCTGGCCTCGGACATCGAGTTGACTTGAGCAGTGTTGGCAATGCGTCTGCAGGTGGGCGGGAACGAAGAAAATCATGAGGAGACGACAGCGTCATCCTTAGTGCTTTTGACATCGTCTCTTCCGCCCCTCTCCCTGTCTCCGATGATCGTTGATTTCACCTCAACGGACATCGTCGGCAGAGTCCCTTGCGCATTCCTGTGGTGTAGGTGGGTGGTTGGACCGCCGGGGTCATCTCCATCCCTTTCCATCTTCCGTCGTCATCTTCCCTACGTCCGCCACTATTGCTGTCGGCGGCCACCTCCAGATCGCCTCGGAAGGCGGCGATGCAACCGCTTCACCGGAAAGGAGCCGGCGGCCTTAGTGATCACCGAGGTACCTTCTCAACTCCTTATTTCCAGTTTCTTCTTCCCCGGTCAAGCTTGCAGCTCTTGGGCATTTCCTTCCTTGTCCATGACTCCAACGGTGTGTTTCCCCTTTGGTCGAGTTCTCTCTCGCGCTCCTCCGGCGAGCCCTCTCCTCCTTCTCCCTGGTTGCCGGCTTGCCTGCGTGTGAGAACTACTGAAGCTAGTGCTCGCCTACGTGCGTGCTTCTTGCTTCTTTCTTCTCCATTGGTCGCCGGCGCTCGTTGCTGCTTCTGGTGTTCGGTGCCATCTGTTCGTGAGAGCAGCCACTCGTCCTAGGGAGGATGTTGCCTTCGTTGCCAACGCAGGTGGGGCGGTCCTTCTTTTGTCACCTTCACGCCAGCGTGCTTCCCTTCGTCTTCGAGCTTCCCGGCGTGCGCGAGCCATCTTCTCTAGTTGGCCTAGTCTTCCGCAGGCATCCATCAACATCCGTCCCTGCTGGGGCGTAGAAGGTGGCCGACGCCACCATCCTCTCCATCCCGTCGAGCTGGTCTTCGTGCGAGTGGGAATTCACAGCACTGGTTGTCGCCAGCCTGGTTGGTTGCCTTTGGGCGAACCTTCCTCTCTGGCCATTCTCGCCTACGTGCGGGGAGGACAAGGCCGTCGGCTCTTCTGTCACCTGTGTGTGATGCCGCTAGCAGTGCATCGTCTGGCCTCTTCGCCTACGTGCGAGTGAAGAGCCGGCCGGGTTCTTTCTGTCACCGGCGTGCGATGCCGAGTGGACGGCCATCTGCGGATGCCGGTTACCAGCGTAGCCAATGGACGAGTGGGTGAGTTCGGCTCCTCGACGTGGGACGTCTGGTTACTCCCCTCTGTTCTCTTTCCGGCAGGTGAGAGTGCTCGGAAACTATTGTGGACCCCGTTCGACGCGGCCGGCTACGGGTGCGTCCCTTTTGGGTTCGAGTGAACCCGGTTCGACTTAGTGACATCAGCTTTCGGTGAATCGCAAATGTTGAACAGAGTCGTGTTGGTTGGCAGAGATCCTCGTTGAGTCCTTGGTCGGGCTTGGGGTTGATTCGAGGAATTTTTCATGCTAGTCGCGCCCAATTTAGTGGTTACGACCATTATGCCCCTGCGTGGGCGTGTTTGGACTCGAGTCAAGCATTGACTCACATGTAAAATCGTAAAAAAATATTACGGTAATTTAGAGCGTGACAATCTATTATGTACATGATGTACATTATTTTCATTATATATATTTTTTATTATGTATGTTATTTTTAATATGTACAATAATTACATGATGTTTATGGTTTTGCTTAATGTGCATAATGATTATTTTAAATATTATTAAAATAATTAAGTTACATATTATCTATAAAATGTATATAATATATCAATTATGTAGATTATGAATATTAATTTCATTATGAATGTCATATATTATTATAACATTTATGTTTTATATTATGTCTATATTTTGCATAATATATATAATTATTATTTTAAAAATTATTATAGTAATATACATTATCATTAACATATTGCCCAATATATTCAACATGTTCATGATGATTAATTGCAATAAAGATTATGCAAATGCAAATTTACTAACAAGTATAAATCAAAATTTAAAGTAATAAAATTTTATACTTGCACTTGTACAATATACAAAAAAAACAAGTGCAAGAAACAATTAATGGGCAGCCTGTTTGAGGCTTAGGCTACAGCCGGAATCACTATCTAGGCAGCCCAATTGTTTTTTTCTTTCTATGTTATAAGGAGATTCGAGGTCTAGTTTGAAGAATGATGCTGTATAGAACAGTCAAAATAGCCTGAGAATGGTCAAATTGACCTACACTCCCACCTTCACAGGCTAATGCTTATATACTGGTTAAGGTTCTATTTGAAGACCATGTCGACAAAATAAAATAGGTTTCCTATTATAACCTGAACATAATTGAGGTTTTGTCTAAACATGCGCCAATTAATGGAATCATGGGATAAATTGAGTCACTTTAAATTGTAATAGTAATTTCTTTAATTAATGGAATGATGGAAAAGAAAACCCTACTTTATTTTTTAAAATTAATTACTAATTTGTTTATTTTAAAATTAGTGCTTTAAATTTGAAATTAACAACATTTTAATTGTTACAATTTTTACAAGTAAATAAAAAATTAGACAAACATTTACCTTTCATTAAATAATATAAAAACGTTTCCAATATTTGATTTACTACTACTGTTATTATTTTTTTAAAAACATCTGCTTCTGTTACATTCAGTTTTGAAAATCGATTAATAGATAAGAAATAGAAATGGACATACAGATAATGTATTTTAATAACTTTCCAAATTCCGATCAAAATTCTTAATCGGGAATAAATTGAATAGTTAACTTAATTAGTAATTAATAAAATTAAAAATAATGAAACAGATAACAACGAAATTTGGAAAGTTTTAATC
The DNA here is from genome assembly GCA_027563935.2 of Costus lasius. Taxonomy (NCBI): domain Eukaryota; kingdom Viridiplantae; phylum Streptophyta; class Magnoliopsida; order Zingiberales; family Costaceae; genus Costus; species Costus lasius. Next base: position 30,609,484 of record CM050449.1, on the reverse strand, counting down.
GATTTACAATATCCCAAATCTCAATTTAATAAACAGAATCCATTTAGATATATTATTTTAATTACCAATTATGGTTTTATCTGAACATCGTATTTTTATTTTTTTAATTGCAATGAATATAATTTTTTACATAAAATTAAGATTTTTGTATGCAAGTTTTGTTGTTGAAGCTTGATGTTAGGTGAAACAGAAACCAGAAGGAAGAAGGAAAATTTCATGCTGTACCAGGAGCCTTTTATAGGCTTGAAAGTTGAAAGCAGTAGATTACATATGATACGAGTACATAATACTGAATTGGTGATGAGAAGGAAGCCAATGGTGAGTACACTTCACTATCAAATGAAGCAACATTCACTAATAGCATACAAAGATGTTCAATCAGCTCTGTAGACAAAGAAGGCATAGAATCCGCCAATGGTGGTGGCTAATGCCAAACACCAAATGATCAATACCACAGGCCAAGGCAAGACGGCCGCAGCCTTGTAAGAGAACATGGAAGTGAGCAAAGTGGCGAGTATCCATACCGCCACCTTTAGTCTTCCCTTGTTCTTCTCGGTAGTGGTGGCTTCTTCGAACTGACGCAGACACCAAAACAAGCTGACCAAATCAAAGTAGGCGGTGAGAAGGAAGGAGAGGGCGGTGGAGTTGTCAAGTGATTTGTAGGCAGCAGAGGCGGTGGTGTAGGTCAACAAGGCGAAGCCAAGGGCGGAGACCCAGGAGGGGTGATACGCTTTGCGCTCGCCGCCGGCCGCTGGGCCATCTACACGGACGACAGGCATGCTTTGAGCCAAGGGGATAAGATACCTTCACCACTGCAACCGGCCTTCTTATAGGCTGGGGATCGGTTGCCCAGCATCCCTGGAAATGCCTCCCGAACTGGGCCGGAAAGGGTGTAATTTATCGAGAATGAAAAAAGATTATAATGTTTGTGTCATATTTGAGTTTTTTTTTTATACTTTAAGTTAAGAATGAGACAAAGGATTTTGACTCATTCTATTTTAAATATTGCGAGATGTACATGAGTGGTGTGGGTATCAATAATAAAATAGAATGAGTGATATCAACTCATTTGAGTTTGAGTCTAGATCACACCCAAGTGGTATTAGTGGGTAATAACTAAAACCTTTGGGGAATCTTAGTGTTAAGCCCAAAATCCCAAGCCCGATTTTGACGGGTCATTTGGGATATTGACCAGGTCAAAATCGGCCTAGGATCAAGTTAGGGCACAATTCTAGCCAAGTGGGCGGCACTTGATCAGGCAGAGGCAGTGACGCCGGCATCGACTCCTGTGGTGGTTGGCAGCATGCGATGCAGACACGTCATCCAGTGACGTCTCCGACCAGCAAAATGACGCCACTTGGCGAATTCAGGTTGGCGACGAGAGGTCGGCGAGCTTTGGCTAGAGGAAACGACACCGTGTGGCGCAATCCGGCTAGTAGCGACGGCGGCGATGCGACTTCGACCTGACGTGTGGCTCGTCCTCACTGGGGGCGATGGGCGTTGACCCTTCAGCATCCAGGATGCTTCGGTGTGAGCGTGAGAGAGAGGGTAGAGGGGGCGAAGCTGGTTTCCATGGGAGACGACTTTGAGCGGGGGTGGTATGGGAGTGGAAGCTCGCCTGGGCGCGTGAGGAGGCATGGAGATGAAGCTTCGAGGGGGAGTCAGCGGTGAGACGTTCGCTGGGAGGCTAGAGGCGCGCAGCTGGCAAAGCTCTAGCAGGCGAACGCGAGAGGAGGATGCCATCTGCGACGAGTGGCTGTGTTGGGTGGACGTGGCCGCTGGGCGGATGTGCGGGCGTCCATTCTTCCGGCGCTGTCCTCCCTTCCCTTTTGTCTCCGACGTTGTCTGGTGACTTCAAGCCATGTTCGGCGAGGGTTGGCATCTCCGGTGAGGTCCGGGGTCTCTAGCAATGTACGGTGACTTCGGCGAGGCCAGGGAGGTCCGGCGACCTCCCCCTCCCACCTGGTTCCGGCGATCAATGGTGATCATCCGGTGACCTCCCCCTCCCACTTGGTTCCGGCAATCAACGGTGATTGTTCGGTGACCTTACTCTCCCTTTGGGTTATGGTGATTGGCGGCGATCGTCCGGCAGACTTCTTGCAATGAAGTCCGATAAGCTCTGGGGTTCGGAGCATCGGGAGGTCTATCCCTCTGCTCCGGCGATCGGTGATTGCCAGCAGACTTCAACGACCAGTGGTGTGGTGCGGGCGATTTGACGTCGATGAGTCCACCCTGTTTCCCTCTTCGACTCAGTGTAGCTGTAGCTACTATTTCGACGGACTCCGGTGATCGATGGTAATTCTTGGCGAAGTTCGTGCGACGACCGATTGTACGTGGTGGGCGGTTCAGCATCGAAGAGTTCAAATTAGTTTGCCATCAATCCGTTGTGCAGTGGTGGAGCCGGTGGGTTCATGTCCTGTCGAGCAGTATTCTTCTTCTCCCGTCTCCTTACTTTCTGTCATTTATAGTTTTTTAGTTGTTTATTTCATTTTTCGGCGTTGCCATGCTTTTTGGCGATGCCTTATTCTGCTTGCTTGTTGTGCACGCATGTTGCTTTTGAGCCTGCATTTAGGTGCGTGCAGTCCCTCGCTTCTTCGGTGTTCTCCCTTGCTCGTCGGAGCGAGGTGGCTTCTCCACTATTCTCGGCTTATGCGACTTTGTCGCTCTATCCCTTAAAGAGAAAGGGAATAGTCTTAACCTGATGGCATCAATAAAAAACACAATTAATTTTTAATGTGTTACAATACTCTAAAAAGATTGCAAGATGCATATTGGGGGTCCTCAAAAGGAGAACCACTTAATTGATGTTGTTGAACCATAGAAAGTATAGCCAGTTTAATCTCAAAATTGTTGGCTTCTATAATCGGTCTAGCAATGCCTGACTGTAGTCCTTGAATAGAGGGAGCAGCATAATCCCTCAGAGTTCAATTATTGTTGTTCCTCCCAATTTGGAGCGGTTGTCCATTGTTTAGATTCAGTGGAATATGCTCCATTTGATTTTGATCTTCTTTCGCCTGGAGCTGCTTGAGTTTTCTTCTTCTTCTGAATGTCCTTTCTATCTCAAGATCTATCTCAAAAAAGTCACCTGCCCTCAAGCTTCTTTGCATAAAAAGTTGTCAAACACAGTTGTAAAGCTTAAGACAAGTAATAGAAGAAACTAAATCAAATAGAGTAAAGCAAAAGAAATAAACAAAGCTTAGTCTACTAATTCTCAGAAATATACTAATATTAACTGTTGATCCTCGGCATGGCGCGAAAAACTTGACATGTACCGCAAGTGCACGGTAATATCGCAGTAATATAAAAGATTGTCGATCCTTCAAGGAACAAGATTAATTACTAAAAAATATAAGTTTTAGAAGCTAAGAAATTCGAAACGTGGTTGTGGAAATAGTAAGTGAGCACAAGAAATCGATCGCAACTAAATGGAAGATGTCTATAAGAAAGGCATCGGGACTTCGGTATCCACCATGCTAATGAATCTATCTAAATTAAAACTTATCTATTATATGAGTTCATAATATTGCAAAAGGAATCTCTCCACAAGTACAGGTTGCCCCCTTTCGAACCACATTGTTCAATAAGTAATGATTCAAGTTAAGTTTCTCCACAACCAATCATTCTCAGGTGGATGAGCAAACTGAGCGGGTGAATGCTCTTGTGGAAGATTATCTTTGTCACTCTGTGACTGACAGTTAGGATGACTAGGTGAAGCGGATGGATTTGGCGCTATGTGCTTACAACTTACAGAGGTCATCATCCACAGGTCCCACCTCATTAGATCTTCGAGCTAGTGTTAGGGAGTTAGCCCCTAACCCCTGTTGACGTGGTGCGAAGGGATTTCGAGGGGAAGTGCCCTGCGACTCAATGGAAAGCTCGGGAATGAATTGATTCACTTCGTGAAGCGCGAGATGGCTTGGAGTTGCCTGCATAGGTATGCCAACCATCAACGTCGGGACAAAGAATTTATCGTGGGCGACATAGTTCTTCTCCAACTTACCCCGTAGATCTGGAGGAAGATCTCAACGAAGGAGGCTCACAAGGTCTTATCCGAAGATACGACGGGCCCTTTGAGATACTGAGTCGAGCAGGTTCAGTAGCATACTGATTGAAGCTCCCCGAGGGAATGCAGATGCACCCTACATTCCATGTGAACTTCATGAGGAAGTTTCACTCAGATCCAGGCGATCCTTCTCGGTCATGGGCATACCGAACCCCACCGACGGTGCGGATAGAATTCCACTAGAGGTTAGGTGATATTTTAGATCACTGGGTGCTGGGGCAAAGTAAGTTGAACCGACGTACAGAGTTTCTCATCCGATGGGATGAATCCCTATGAAGGAAGTAATCTAGCACAAAGCTTCTGAATTATGGCAGTTCGAGGGTGACCTGAGGAGCTACCTCGAGTCACCGAGGATGACAACCACCTTAGTCAGGGGAGGATGAAGGCCAAAATCCCAAGCTGGATTTTGACTGGTCAACTGGGACATTGACCAGGTCAAAATCGGCCCAAGATCAAGTCAGGGCACGATTCTGGGCAAGTGGGTGTTGCTTGATCTGGCGGAGGTGGCGATGCCGGCGTGCAGCGGTGTCGACTCCCGTAGTGGCTGGCGGCTTTTGACGCAGATGCATCGTACGATGACGTCTTTGGCCAGTAGAACAATACCACTTGGTGACTTCAGACTAGCGACGAGACGTCGGCGAGCTTTGGCTAGAGGAAATGATGCCACATGGTGCAATCCGGTTGGCAGCGATAGAGGCGATGCGGCTTTGACCAGACACGTGGCTCATCCTCACTAGGGGTGATGGGCGGTGACCCTTCACCTTCTAGGACGCTTGGGCATGAGAGAGAGAGAGAGAGGGCAGCGGGGGAGAAGCTAGTTTCCAGGGGAGATGGTTTCAAGCGGGGGTGGTCTGGGAGCGTGAGGAGGCACAGAGATAAAGCTTCGAGGGGGAGTCGGCGGTGAGATGTTAGCTGGTAGGCTAGAGGCGCGCGGACGGAAAAGCTCCGGCAGGCGAACACATGAGGCAAACGCCATTTGCGGCGAACGGCAATGTTGGGTGGACACGGCCGCTGGGTGGACGGGCGAGCGTTCGTTCTTCCGGTACTATCTGCCGTTCCCTCTTGTCTCCGACATTGTCTGATAGCTTCAGGCCATGTCTGGAGAGGGCTGGTGTCTCTGCCGAGGTCTAGCGTCTTTGGCAGTGTCTGACGACATCCAGCGACTCTAGCGAGTCTAGGGAGGTCTGTGCGACCTCCCCCTCCCACCTGGTTCCGATGATCAGTGGTGATCATCTGGTGACCTTCCTCTTCTTGTGGGTTTCGGTGATCGGTGGCGACCTCCGGTGGACTTCGTGCGATGAAGTCCGACAAGCTCTTGGGTTCAGAGCATCGGGAGGTCTACCCATCCGCTCCGACAATTGGCGATTGCCGGCGGACTCTAACGACCGGTTGTGTGATGCGGGCGGTTCAGCGTTGATGAGTTCACCTTGTTTCCCTCTTCGGCTCAGTGTAGCCGTACGTATTGTTCTGATGGATTCTGGTGATCGACTGCGATTCCCAACGAACTTCATGCGATGACCGGTGGTGTGTGGTGGGCAGTTCGGTGTTGAGGAGTTCAAATTAGGTTGCCATCAGTCTGTTGTGCAGTGGTGGAGTCGGTGGGTTCGAGTTCTGTCAACAGGTATTCTTCTTCTCCCAGCTCCTTACTTTCTGTCATTTATAGTTTTTAGTTGTTTTTTTTTTATTTTTTGGCGTTGCCATGCTTTTTGGCGACGCCTTGTTCTGTTTCCTTGTTGTGTGCACGTGTTGTGTTTGACCCCGCGTTTAGGCGCGTGCGGTCCCTCGCATCTCCGGCGTTCTTCCTTGCTCGTCCGAGTGAGGCGGCTTCTCCTCTCTTCTCGGCTTGTGCAACCTTATCGCTTGAGTGTGTTGTGCTATGTTGTTTGGTTGTCTGTCGCCTAGGTACGATAGGTCCTTCCCCGACACCTTGTGTGGTGTCTGATGTTTGAGCATGTGCGCCACTGTGTGCGTACGGTGTTAGCTATTTGTTGAGTTAGGCTGAGACGTGACTGATCACGTCTGTTAGTTGTGCCCTATGCTATTTTTGTCCCCTGCGTGGGACGGTTTTTCTTTCGGAGTCTTGTGTGGCTTTACTTATTTTTAAGAAAAATTTTAGCACTAATTATGGGTGTGATACTTAGTATTTTGTTATTTTGGATATAATATTTTTTTCTTCATCATAATTAGGGATGACAATAGGTAGGGTACCTATTTTTTTCATACTATGCATACCCTAACCTAGATAGTTCTTCTACTACATATACTAAAATAACTACTTATTTATTTTTTAGAACTGCTACACGAACTCTACCCTATTAAAAATTTAACTTTCCCTTTAATACCCGAACCCATAAATATCTGACTAAAACACCTATCCTATTAAATTTTAACATATTTATGCAGTTACCTAAATAAAATTCAGGTACATGACTTTGTAAAAAACCCTAATAATGATTAAATTTTGGGTATAATAAAATGGGTACCCGCTAACCCAACTAATATATTAAAAAATATATAATTTTTAATACACAAATAAAATAACACACACACACACATATATATATATAATGGGAATCCACCCTATACTATTCGAACTCGATTCGGGTAGCATATATGCTACCGATACCCTATCCAAACCCCCACCCTCCACCCTATACTACCTGAACCTGATGCGGGTAGTATATATACTACCGATACCCTATCCAAACCCAAATAATAGACATCCAATTACCTGTAAACAGGTTCGAGTAGGGCAGGTACCCTCTAAAATACTACCCAGCTATCATCCCTAATCATACTAATATTTGTAAGCAAAATTTTTGAATTCCGATCATTAAAAGCTTATCATATAATAATGAAAAAAAATCTCTTTACACATTTTGATTTGCACAATCAAATATACAACTATAAGAGCATGGATTAAAATATACTTTTGTCAATGATGATTAATGAAATACTTTGATGAAGAAATTTTTTTTTTCTCTTCTCTAACCTTTCTCCTTTATTTCTTCTTTTGATGGTTAGAAGAAAACCCTTACTTATTCACGTAAAAACCCAAAAGAGGGAAGAGAGCCCTCCATCCTTCTTTGGAGAACCCTAACTTATAACGTCAAGATAATTTTCTTAATTAATTAATTAAAAAGTAATTTTATAAGGTAGAGAAGAGAGATTTTAAGCCCAATTATTAACTTTTCTTAATAACCTCTCCGTCACAAATGGGGTCTATTCATATTAATAATTTGTTATATAATATGAATTTAATTTAATATGCTATTAAATACCCTAATTATATGAGCAGTTTTATGTTAAAATAAAATTTATTATAACAATCTTCCACTTGGCTCACATCATGACTTAAACTAGTAACCTTTAGAGTGCACCATACATTAAATTCATTTCAATAATAAAACTTTAATTGAATCAAAACTTATTGGATCATGGTGGTCACACATTATTTTTTTGATATGATTCCTTCAATATGTCACAAAATCAATCTATTCAACATTGATTTAATTGAGGAATAATGCCCTTCATGAAGGTACAAACTATCATATATGAAACAAGATTAATACACAAAAATATAATTTTAATTGAATTCAGAGTATTATAAATTACCATGTGCAACTACAATCATATGCATACATATGTGTACTATAAGTTTAACGAGGACTTTTCATAACGCTCATCCTTTCAACATGTCCATAAAATGTCTTAGGCGGTAATCCTTTAGTCACTGATTCAGTACCATAAGATCTATACAAATATGCTTAATTGACACACTTTATTTTTGCACTTCTTTCTTAATAGACAAATATTTTAAATTTATATGTTTAGCTCTTTCGGAGGATCATTCATTTTTTGAAAAAGAAGATAGTTGTAGAATTTTCAGAATAAATTCTTAATAGCTTAGCTATATTATCGACAACCCCAAGTCCTGAGATAAAGTTTCATAGCTATAATCCTTGAACAATAGACTTAAATTATGCCACAAATTCAGCCTCTGCGGTGAAAGTAGCAATAACTGACTACTTTTTACTCCTCTGTGAAACTGTGAATTTTCTTGTATCCATACAATCAACATAAGATTCGAACATCCTCACCATTGGAGATGATTAGATCTCCTATAACTGAGCATGTGGTTCTTGATATCTTGTAAATATATATGGACCTTCTTTTACAACTTTTTAGTGATTCATTCTAGGATTACTTTGATATTGGCCTAACATTCCAATAGCAAAACAGTTATATGACCAAGTGCATGTGTGTATGCATTATATGTAAGTATAAGCTACCATTGACATCTTTCTTGGCAAATAAAGAATAAACAAACAATGCCAGTAATAAACAGTAAATCCTACATGAATCGTAGCACTGATAAGAATAGTGACGCCGATATGAACAGAATAGTGCGTCGATATGAATAGTGAGAATGACGCGAACGATGCTATGGTATTAGAATGATTAATTATCGTGACGTGATCGGAATAAAGCTATAAATTTTATAATTTTTTTTTATTTTGCATCTCTTAAAAGTTAATTTTGATCTCAGAGATAGTTTAGGGCGTAAAAAAGTAAAAAAGAAAATAAAATGAAAAATGTGAAAGCGATTTTTCTTCGGAATAAAGTTGCACAACATTATTAAAAAGCAAAATAATAATAATAAAAAAGATAAGGGAGGATCGGATTCTTTAGAAGATATGAAAACACAATCTTTCCGCATTTTATATTCCACACGCAAGTTCACTTGGTCAAAGTCAAACTTTCTATGCTCTTAGTGCCTTCAATTTCACGCTACCATAGGTTAGTTGCTTGGGCCTTTCCATTCATAATGCATTGCCTGAGATTTAAAGTAAAGATTCGATATTGCCAAGTCCATAAGAATCATAAAAAAATTCAGCTTAAGAGAATTTAGGAAAAACGACCATAAAAAAACTCAAGATTCGATAAGAATAAAGCGATAAATTTACTACCCGACCGGCGATTTTTTATGATTCTATAAGAATCATAAGAAAACTCAAGATTCGATATAAAGTCTCATATTATGCATCCAACAATCCTCCTTCACGTCTAATAGTCCGCATAATATATTCTACTTTTCATATTTTCTATATTAGGCATCACACCCACAATTAGGGTAATAATTTTTTTAAAAAAATAAGCAAGAAAATACCCAAACTATGGGCCTGTTTGTCAAGATTTATAAAGTGTTTGGTAATTATCTTTTTAATTATTTTTACATGCTGTCATAATTTAAAATTGTTTGGTAAACTTTTCACTTTTTATGCTCTCAAATATCAAAATGACCATAATGTACATATACACACAAGTACGTATGAGCTCGAAAGAACAAATCAACTCACATGCCAGTAGTCGCTATTGATGGTGAGTAGCTTGGTGATGGCGAAGGTCCCGGCAAGGGCTGCACAGGAATCGAGAAGGGGAAAAAGGTGCTGCAAAGAAGGTAATTTACAAGGGCAAAATTAGAAATTTTGGCAATGGCAACTTTTGTAAATTGATTTTTACTTTTGAAGAGAATCAAAATCACAAGGAAGCTACAATTTCTAGCTTCTTAAAATTCTGGTTTTTCTAGCTATCATCTGCTTTACGTTTTTTATTACCAAACTATTTCCAAATAGATTTTAACTTAAAAGCTGATTATAATCTGAATGGAAGCGGGGCCACACAGGCCCTATGAGTTACGCAGGACCCAAATACTACAACCTGTCCCACGCAGGGGACAAAGATAAATAGAGGCGCGGAAGTTGACGAACAAGTACAAGCCAAATGCATGACCGGCAAGTGAGGTTGGCCTCACCTCAGCCTAACAGAACAGATAGCAACCAAAGAAACTTCACCGCACGTATGCAGTGGAAAAGAAGCACAAGACGAGGCAAAAGCTGCATGCAGACAACAGGGAATCACGCGCAAAACAGGGGCACAAAAGGGGAAGGTGAGGCTGCGCACAGGCAGCCAGAAACCCAAGACGAGAAAAGATGTACGAACACACACCCCCACGTCTACATGCAGGCAGAAGAAACTCCGAAAGAAGGAACAAGGAACGGGGAGAGGGAGAAGATGCCGAGAGAACCAAGCCACGAAGGAGATCGATGGTAGCGACCTCACCGGAGATGGTAGGACAGAGAAGCGAATGTACCAGATGAAATTAAATAGGGGGAAAGGAACACACGGCAACGGCAGGATAAGAGAAAGCGGTGAGGAATGAACCCGGATGTGACGTCAGCGAAAACCACCACTAACGTCGAAGCTAAAAACGGAAGCAGAACGCCGGAAAACCACTAAGTCAGGAAGTGATACCTTTCTAGAGTCGAGTCATCAACTCCATCATAGTCACGATGAGCCGGAAGGAGAAGAAGCAGCGAGAGCACCCTTCAACATGCACCGCCCACAGCCACACCACTGGACGTCGGAGGGATGGTCGGAAGCCCCCACCTGTTGTCGGACCGAGACGGGATGAAGGTTGAAGATGAGAACATGGGAGTCGCCGAAATCGCCTAGAGCGGAGCAGCACCGAGAGTCGAGAGGGAATTAACGTGTAAGTGTCCAATCCTCCGCGAGCGTCGCCCATACGGCATCGCTTCGACTCCTGCCACCAACTTGGACACTAGGTGGATGACTCCACATTCGTCACCTGGTTCCACGCCAGAAGTCATCCCTACACGGTGCCAGCCTAGACTCCGCATCAATGTTCACAGCCCCTCATCGCCCGTCGTGAACCGTGACATGGCCAGCCAACTCTGCGCTGACCATTGAAGTTCGCATGCATGCACACTCGGGATGCATCGCCATTGCCAACTATTCCTCTCCACACGTCAGTCAGCTCACTATTCGAGCTCCTCGCGCCGTCTGCTCATCAGCCCCGAAGGCGATGCCTCGTTGCCCAATGGCGTCACCAGTCGTGCTCGCGCCATGCGGAGCCTTCTTTTACTAAGGAAAGTGCATCCGTGAAACTTCACCCACTGCCGAGGCTCCACGCATCGCCACTGCGCTGCTCGAGGTCGCCGCTGAGCTCGCTTTCCTCGCTAGATGCACACGTCATCGGAATCGAGTCGCTTGCCGCTCATCCCACGTGTGCGCGAGATCTCGCCGGATCTGGCCTTCTTTGCCTGCTCCACGTGTCGAGTCCACCGCTGACCACCAGCCACCTATCGTTGGCCGCAATGGAAGCTCGTAGCCGAACGACACTTGCTAGCGGATGCCGCTACCTGCAGCAAACCAACTGCCATAGTTCAGAAGCCTTGTGCCAGGTTGCTTCCTCTATAGGGCATCCATTCCATCGGATGAGAAACTTCGTACGTCGGTTTCTCTTACTTTGCCCCAAAACGTGATGATCTAGAATACTACCAATCCTCTAGTGGAACTCCGTCCTAACCGTGGGTGGGGCTCGGTAAGATTGTGACTGAGAAGGATCGTCAAGATCTATGTGAAAGTTCCTCAAGAAGCTCAAATGGAATGTCGGGTGCATCTGTATTCGCTCAAGGAGTTTTAAATGGTATGCTACTGAGCCGACTAGACTCAGGATCTGAAATGGACTATCGTATCTGCAGATAAGACCTCGGTGAGCCTCCCTCGCCGAGATCTTCCTTTAGATTTGCGGGGTAAGTCGGAGAAGAACTAGGTCGCCCATGGCGAATTCTTCGTCTCAATGTCGACGGTTGGCATATCTTTGCATCCGTTGTGCAGTCAACTCCAAGCTATCTCTAGCCTTTCGTAGTGAGTCAATTCGTTCCCGAGCTTCTCGTTGAGCCGCAAGCCACTGTTGGGAAACCCCGGGGACATTTTACAATTTTCAGAGTCATAGACATACATACATACATTGCACAGTGGAAGAGTGTCCCCGAAACAGGCCAGTCCCAAAAACCCAGTGAAGATCGCAAGCAAGAGAGTCGACACGATGAGTTAGGAAATACCTTAAGAGCGGTTTGGAGTGATGCCGATGTAGGCGCTCAAGTGTGCGCCCTCTGCAGTCTCACACACACGGATCTCTTGAGTTCTCTTCTTCCACGCGCGGTGCTAGCCTCGGGAAGAAGATCCAAGCCTCAGGGAGATGTTTCACTTCACTTGCGCCACCAAGAGGAAAGGATGCGCCAAGAGAAGAAGGAACCAAGTTCAAGCCGCCAAGCACCAAAGCTCCTTGCGCCAAGAGGAAAGGAGGGAGAAGCTTGCGGCTATGGAAGAAGGAAGAGGAAGTTGCGCCCTTGCTCCTAGCTCTCGCCCCTCTTCTTGTGTTCACGCCTCCAAGGATCGATCATCATAAGAGGGGGCGGCTAGGGTCACATTTATAGGGCAAGAGGCGGTTAAGGGAAGGGCCAAGATCATGACAAGTGTAGGGCTAGGATGAGGAGGTTTGAGACAAGGAAAGTTTCCAAGACTTTACCATAAACTCCATTCAACCCATCCATAATTGCCCAAGTACCATATCAGCCCAAGACATGCCTTAGAGGCATTCATACCATCAAGGGAGAAGGGCTAGGTGCCAATTGCTTCCTTAATGAAGCAATTTTGCCACCCAAACCCCATTATACCCCTTAGGCGCCAATGAGGTTGGGCTTCTCCCCATTATACCATTTTAGCCTCTTATCTCTTCATGAGAACTTGTCATTGGGCCTCATTGGATAATGAGCTAGCCCAAACTCCATTACATGGGTTGATTAAGCACTTGGATCCAATCCAATGCAACCCTAATCCACATGTGACCAATCATGGTCAAATATGGGTCAACCTGCCAAAAATGAAGTTTGGCTCCAATAACATTCTTCCATATCATCAGTCCCATTGGCGCTGATGAAATCTCCCAATTAGATCCGAGTTATCCAATAACTCGATCATAAGGCTTCCCGATCAATACGAGAACTCAAGTATCAAGGTATGCGACCCTATAGGTTCCTCTGACGCTGGCAGTGCTGACCAAAGGTCACCACAAGCAGTGAGTGGCACCTAGCAGTGCATCGCTGCTACCCAGGTCATTGGAATGGATATCGACATCGACATCCCTATCATCGCAACTAGGTACAAATGCATTACAGTCTCTTTGCCGAACTGATATCCAATTGGACAAGTGTGTCACCACTTGTTTTCACCCAATCACATGGCTATGACTAAAACAGGTTCTCACCTGGGTATGGCCATACACTCTCAGTCATAGAACCATAGAGGAGCTCCATGGATATCATACTTCCCTAAGGAAGGGGCAAATCCTTTGTTTGTCCATTGACCTTCTCATATGGGTCGTGACATGCTCAATGACAACCGTTATGACCTCCCAACTACGGCAAGGTGTTAGGTTGTATCAAAGCAAGTCCCTAACCATATAGAATGATCAATGACTTCAAGTCAAGGGATCAATGCATCTCCTGTCACTTCTGAGGATAACTATGACACCAAGTCATAGCCTCACACCGGGTCTATCCAGTATATCCTCCAATGATATACCCATGTGTCTGCGTTAGCACCACGTGCCTAACCAGCCCACATACCAGTCTCCCAAGTACCATAGCTGTCCCATATCCACTAAGGTACATTGACTGGGGACTATAGTTCGAGCACAGATCCAATCTGTCTCCAGGGACATTATCATGTCAGTACATATGCGCAGATGTAAACAAACATAGATAACGACAATGCCAGAATGATATATATATATATATATATATATATATATATATATATATATATATATATATATATATCAAAGTCAAGTAGTACATAAGTTGACCAAAACTAGGTCCTAGGGCATATACACCAACAATCTCCCACTTGCACTAAGACCTAGAAGTTGAGGAATCTCAACCCCATATCTCTAGCGTGACCATCATGCTTCTGCTGCCCTAAAGCCTTGGTCAATGGGTCTGCCAGATTGTTCTCTGTGTCAACTCTGCTAATCTTGACATCACCTCTGTCAATGATCTCTCTGATCAGGTGAAATCTTCTGAGTATGTGTTTGGATCTTTTATGAGACCGTGGTTCCTTTGCTTGTGCAATTGCTCCATTGTTGTCACAGTAGAGTTCAATGGGATCCATTGCACTAGGGACCACCTGAAGATCACATAAGAACTTCCTTATCCAAACGGCTTCCTTGGCTGCCTCAGAAGTGGCCACATACTCTGCCTTGGTTGTAGAATCTGCTATGGTGGATTGCTTGAAGCTCTTCCAGCACATAGCGCCTCCATTTATCTTGAACACATAGCCGGCCTGCGATCTAAAGTCGTCAGGGTCAGACTGGAACGATGCATCAGTATCGGCTGGTTATGCTTACAGCATATGCCACATCTGGTCTAGTACACAACATTGCATACATGATCGATCCTACTGCCGAAGCATAAGGAATTCGACTCATGTCATCCCTCTCAGCCTGTCTTGTAGGATACTGGCTCTTTGAGAGAGTAAGGCCATGTCTTACTGGAAGGTATCCTTTCTTGGATTGCTCCATGTTGAACCTCTCCAGTACCTTATCAATGTAGGTACTCTGACTGAGGGCCAGGAGCCTCTTGGATCTATCCCGGTAGATCCTTACGCCTAAAATATAGGCGGCCTCCCCTAAGTCTTTCATCTCAAAACACTTCCCCAACCATGTCTTCACAGCTTGAAGACTAGGGATGTCGTTTCCGATGAGCACTATGTCATCAACATACAAGACCAGAAAAATCACCAAGCTCCCACTGAATTTTCTGTATACACAGGCGTCATCTTCGCTTTTGATAAAGCCATAATCTCTCACGGCTTCATCAAATCGAAGATTCCAACTTCGAGATGCTTGCTTTAATCCATAAATGGATCTCTTTAGCCTGCAGACCTTATTAGCCTCTGCAGGATGGATGAAGCCATCAAGTTGTGACATATACACATCCTCAGTCAGCTTCCCGTTAAGGAATGCTGTCTTCACATCCATCTGCCATATCTCATAGTCATGATATGCAGCTATAGCAAGCAGAATCCGAATGGATTTGATCATGGCAACTGGCGAGAAGTTTTCATCATAGTCCACCCCGTGGACTTGTTTAAATCCTTTAGCCACTAGTCTACCCTTATAGGTAACTATATTGCCATCCATGTCTGTCTTCCTCTTGAAGACCCATTTACACCCTATGTTTTACCCCCATCAGGCAGCTCAACCAAATCCCAGACTTGGTTAGCCGACATGGAATCCATCTCGGATCGCATGGCATCAAGCCATCTCTCAGAGTCCGGTCCACTGACTGCCTCATCATAGGTTCTGGGTTCATCCTCAATGATGAAGATCCCATCGTGTTGGGTCAGCAGCGACCTGTACCTTTCAGGTGCACGACGAATTCTCCCAGACCTACGCGGGACCTGTGTCTGAGCCTCAGGTTGGCTAGCAACCGGTGCAGGTGGCTCAGATTCCATCTCTTTGTCCTGTGCTTGCACTTGGACCTCATCCAAGTCAAACTTCCTCCCACTAACTTCTTTCATGAGAAATTCTTTCTCTAGAAAGACAGCACCCCGAGCAACAAAAACTTTGTTCTCGGTTGGGACATAGAAGTAGTATCCTCTAGTTTCCTTAGGATACCCCACAAACACACATTTATCAGATCTAGGTTCTAGCTTGCTAGAATCCTGACGTTTGACATAAGCCTCACATCCCCAGATCTTGATAAAAGTGAGATTAGGGCGTCTCCCACTCCACATCTCGTATGGTATTTTGGAGACACTCTTAGATGGAACATTATTCAGTATCAGAGAAGCTGTTTCTAGTGCATGCCCCCAGAATGATGGAGGTAGAGTTGCATGACTCATCATAGATCGAACCATATCCAATAAAGTTTGATTTCTCCTTTCAGACACACCATTCCATTGAGGTGTTCCAGGAGGAGTGAGTTGGGATATGATCCCACACTCTCTCAGATAGTCAAAGAACTCACCGCTCAGGTACTCTCCACCTCGATCTGATCGAAGAGCTTTAATGGATCTTCCAAGTTGGTTCTCTACTTCATTCTTGAACTCCTTGAATTTCTCAAAGGACTCAGATTTATGTCTCATTAAATAGACATAGCCATACCTACTGAAGTCATCAGTGAAGGTAATGAAGTAGTTGTACCCTCCTCTGGCTTGTTTATTGAAAGGCCCACACACATCAGTATGTATGAGATCTAATAAACCTCCTGCCCTCTCACCAATCTTGGTGAAGGGCGCCTTTGTCATTTTCCCTAATAAACAAGGTTCACAAGTATCAAATTCCTCCAAGGAACTTGAATCTAACAATCCATTTGTATGGAGTTGTTGGATGCGATTCTTGTTTATATGGGCTAATCGACAGTGCCATAGGAAAGCACCAACTGAACCACTCAGTTTGGTCCTTTTATTACTTATGTTACAAATAGAACTTTCCATATCCAAGATATATAGACCATTGCACAAAGTACCCTTCCCATAGAACATATTTGCAAATGAAAAAGAACAAGAGTTCTTATTTATTTCAAATTTAAATCCTTTCTTTGCTAAGCAAGGAATGGATACAATGTTCTTAGTAAGTGAAGGTACACAAAAGCAATTATCTAGTTCTAATTGAAGTCCAGAAGGCAAGGAGAGAGTCAAAACGCCTACAGCAACAGCAGCAACCTGTGCCCCATTTCCAATGCGTAGGTCAATCTCTCCAGGCCGCACCGATCTACTTTTCTTGAGCCCCTGCATATTTGTACAAATATGAGCCCCACATGCGGTATCCAATACCATGACATAGAAGTAGAAAGATTGACTTCTATAACATAGATACCTGAGCTAGAAGTTAAGGCCAAGCCTTTCTTCTCCTCATTCTGAAGCTGCTTGCAGTCCCTTCTCCAGTGACCCTGCTCGCCACAGTGAAAACACCTCTGGTCCTTTGACTTCTTTGCCTTTTTCTTTCTCGTGAGTTGAGTATCGCTGCCCAATCTCATTTAGCTTTCAACTCTCAAAAGCTAGAGGATGTCCATCCTGCAATAATACGCCACCGATAGCTTAGTCCGAGGCATCGGTGTGAACCTTGAAAGACATACTGAAGTCGGGTAACTTTAGGATTGGTTCAGAGGCAATGCAATCCTTCAACTCCTGGAAGGCTGACTGACACCAATCATGCAACTCCCATTTCGAGTTCTTCTTTAGCAGATTATTGAGGGGTGCATGTATTCTCGAATAGCCAGTGATGAACTTACGATAGAAGTTCACCACGCCGTAGAAACTCTGTAACTCAGTTTGGTTTGAAGGGGCACGCTATTCCACAATGGCTTGGACCTTCGCTTGATCCATGCACACTTGTCTGTGGCCAACCACGTGTCCAAGAAATGTCATCTCATCCGTTACGAAGGAGCATTTCTCCAACTTTAAATAGAGTTGGTTTTCTCTCAAAGTCTGTAACACCAGCCTTAAATGACCAAGGTGTTTCTCAATGCTTGCAGAGTAGATGATGATATCATCTAAATACAAGACTACGAATTCCTCTAAGAACGGACAAGTGCACATGGATCAGATTAGAAATAACCGGAATAGGATAACAGTCCCTTACCGTTATCTTATTCAAGGCTTTGTAGTCAACACAGAACCTTAGCGAGCCATCCTTCTTCTTTTGGAAGAGGACCGGGCCTCCAAAAGGTGAAACCATAGGCCGAACAAATCCTGCTTCTAGCAATTATCCAATTGCTTATGAAGCTTAGCTAACTCCATCAGAGCCATACGGTATGGAGCCTTAAAGGGAGGAGTGGATCCCACCACAAGCTCAATCTTGTGATCGATCCCTCTCCTTGGGAGAAGGTGTTTGGGAAGTTCCGAAGGCATCACATCGGAGTATTCTTCCAACAAACCCTTCAGTATCGAGGGGACTTCTCCTTCGCAAGGAGAGTCGTTAGCCCAAATAGCCATTATGGTTGTGTCATCGTGACGCAACCCTGCCTCTAAGGCATTGGCCGATAAGGGAACCCCTCTCGAATCCCTCTTTTTTCCCTTCAATGTTGATGTGCTCCCAATGCACGGCACGAAGCCAAGGGATTGCTCATCGAACATCTATATCCCATACAGATGTGGCATAATGCCTATCTTGGCTGTTTTTCAAAAGCTCAAGTCCAAAGATAGCCTCATAATCGGCTAACTTCAGAATCTTTGTGTGGCAATGGGCGCGCCAGTTGCCCACCGCAATATCGACGTCGTAAGATATCCCTAAGACCTACAGGTCTACCGCACAGACCAACCTAACTCGATCCTGCGTGGGGGACATCTTAAGGCCAATTCTAGCAGCTGTCGCTTGCCCTATAAACAAGTGCGAAACACCTATATCGACCATAGCATTCACATATTCAGCATTCAAAATACAATTGACATAAAGCAAAGTAGGTCTTTCATTCATAGTTGAAGTAGTTGCAAGTACAAGAGGGTTAATGAGTCCCTCGGGCTCCTTTACAGAGTCTTCTACCACGAAGGCAGCCAAACGGTCCGTCTTGGGGCAAGTCTTCATCATATGTGGCCCTCCACATATGTAGCAAGCCATGCTAGTGATCGTCATCCTTGGCGCCATGGTAGGTGATCGGTTCTTCACCGACTTGTACTCCTTTTGTGCCGGGCAGCTCTTCCTCACAAAGGGCTTCTTGCCCTTTGCCACATTGGGGGCCCTCGCCCTCGAGGAAGATGTGTTAGTGTGATGATGAGGTGGTTAGTCCCTCGACTACTTATGGTCCATAAGGGCTTCAGCAGCAATCATCGTTGTCTTAAGGTTTTTAACCTCTTGTTGGCACAATTCGTCCCGGGCCCATCCTTGGAGTCCATTCATGAAGTGGTAAAGTTAGCCCTTTTCCGACATATCATCGATCTCAACCATCACTTGCACATACCGCTGGACATAGTCCCGTATTGCGCTCGTGTGCTTGAGTTGCTTTAGGGCGTCACACGCTGCCCAATCAGAGTTCCCGGGAAGGAACTGGTTCTTGATCTCATCTTTGAGCTCTCCCCAGAAGAGCTTCCGAGCTGGATTCAGCCCAAACAAACTGCAGATCTGGGCTGGATCTGTGTTGTATCCCAAGTTGTTTAGCGTTTACCTAGGACTAATCCCCGGCAATGGCGCCAAAAACTTGTTGTGATCAGCAAGTGCACAGATACTTCGAAGTAATAAAAATATCGAACCACAGAGACCTTATTGTTAAGTACCAAATAATTATTTTTTCACTAGCTAAGCAAACCGAATATGATGAAGTAAAATATGCAGAAAAGTGTGCTAAAGGATTATCAGAGAGAAAAACAGGGACTAGGGTTTCATCTACCTTAATTCCAATGACTAAAAGGAAATAAAGGCTGTCAGTCTAATTCTGATATGACAAAGATATAATTTACTTGATAAAATGATTATCTCGCTCTCACGCAGACAATCATACAAACGACCAATCCTCACTCTCGTGCAAGATCTATCCAATGCTGAAAATAAGTAAATCATTGAACAAAGAACTCGAGGATCACTCTCGTGCATCCGAATTCTAAGTCAAACATCTCAAATGGAATCTCAAGGATCACTCTCGTGCATCCTGAAACTCAACACAGGTTCTATTTAAGGTTTTCTGACGACTCGATACTCAATCTCTTGCAGCATCAAATCAAGTCTAACACAATAACTCATCCTAGATTCAAATTATCAACATGGCAATAAAATCACTAAAAATCAGAATTCAAAGAACAAACCTAATCTCTTACGATAAGTTCCAAACTCGATGATTTCTAGGGTTCCGAATTTCACAATCAACCTCTCGGTCTATTTCGCAAAATTCTAAAACATGCATGAAAATATAAACCTATGGAGAGTTAAAGACAAACATCACAGAAGTAGAATTATCATAACAAAACTATTCTAACAAAATAAAAGTTATCTAGTCATTACAAATCAAGGAAAATTACTCCCCATGTCCCAAAATATGTCTAAGCTAACATGGAGGAAAGATTACAATACACCATAGTTTAGATGATCAGAAATCAAAGAAAAAGGGAAGAAATTACAGAACACGGTGCTGTAATCAAAATTACAGCACCATACTTGCTTTGAAACTCGATGAATAGTGGCAGCGCCCACTGTTTCGTTGATTGCTCCCTGGATCGGACTCCAAACGCTTTGAAACTTCTGGTGTATGCTCTCCAACTCCAGACGAAGCTTTAGTATAAAAATCGTGGCCTGAGGTGGTCTCTATGCCTCTCGGCGAGAGGCCAAACCCTAATCACCTCTCTATCGATTGCTCTCTCAATACAGGAAAAAATTGGGGCTTTCTATTCGTACGTCTTCTCCTCTTAAAGACGAGTCCGCAGCATCTTTCAGATCTCAATTTGGATCTCTAGATTAAATGTTATGGTCTGCGCAAGATTCGGACCCAAAAAACTCGCGAAAAATGGCCCACAATATGGTACCGTGAAAGTTTTACTTAAAAAACGATAGTGCCGTATTTTTACCCAGAATTTCGAAATTTTCTGTATAAAATCCTCCAAAAATATGGTACCATGAGATTTTGTCCCAAAAATGCGGTAGTGCCATATTTTGCCCAAAATCTCTGATTTGAGTCGTCCAAAAATACGATACCGTGGTAGTTTGTCCAGAAAATACGGTAGTGTCGTATTTTTACAATTAGCTCCAAATTTCATAAAAATTGATGGGTATCTTTGTTTCGATGTCTGGAATCCATTGGTGTGCTCAAATCTTCCAAAATCCATCAAAATATGGCACTTTTAACCTGAAAATGATCAAAAATAAGAAATAGTGTAGATTCTGCAATATTTGACAAATAAGGCTTAAAAACAAGCAAAAGAGCATAAATATGACATAAAAAGACACATGAAATGACACAAAATATACTATGAATTTTGGTGTCATCAAACACATAAGGTTCAAATTTTGCTTGTCCTCAAGCAAATAAATAAGAACAATGTTAAGTATGGAAAATATGCTCTTTTATGAAAAAATAAATTTCTAAAATATAATCACTTATGAAATACTCCATCAACTTTTTGCACAAAATTTTATATAAATACATCATCCAATGAATTTAATCTTTAAGGTTCACAGCTTTGATCAAATAAAATTTCGCAACTCGCATAATAAAAAGAATCTCAATCTCATGATTTCACCTTTGTTTTAGTTTAAATCTATCATACCTTTGTTTATAGGAATAGGATATCCAAAATCTTTTTCCACTCAAAATCTCTTTTTCTCTCTCTCTCTCTCTCTCTTTTTTGTGTGTTTTTGATAGTATATACCCACATAGATATACACTTTTTATTTGGACTTCAACTCTTATCTTCGGTACCACTGTCAATTTTACACAGTGCCAAGTAGAGGAGTCATTCTCTCATGGCTACCCAAAATTTTTCTCTCATCAAATTTTTTTATAATTTTTGACTTCAACCCATGTCTTAGGTACCACTGTCAATTTTGCACAGTGCCAAGTAGGGGAGTCTCTCACTATTTTTGTGGATCATAGATTCTTCCTTCCCAACAAATAGTAAAATGGACCAAACATCAACTAGGCTAATCAATTGACATCACTTCAAAAATTACACTCATATGCTAATTTTATTCAAGAAAAATGCTTCACTCTTAGATTACATTCATCAACAACATACCTACCCAAAACATATGCATCAATCAATGGATAATTTCAACAAGTAGATATATATTGAAGAAATAAATTCAACATAATAGGTATATCTTCATTCACAGGCATTAGCATGAACTTTCATAATCAATGTAGAAAAATCTACCCATCTAAGAAAAACATATCATCAACTTATCAATCTTATCTTGTCCATAAAAAATTTCTAATTCAATGCAAAAGGTGTGAAGCATGAAAACTCATATAATCATAGTCAAAAGTGTAACATGATTGGTCCATATAATCACATAAGACTCAAACAATGCAAAGGGTGTAAAGTGATAACAAATCAAAGATGCAACCATATGAAATAATCATGAATACAAGAGAGTGTAAAAAATACTCACAAAACTATATAGCAAGCTCTGACCCAAAGTACATAAGGCTCATATCAAAAACAGTGTTGGGGCATATGCTGCTAGGTTCAAAGATGTGCCTTTTGAAAATTTTACCTGCAAAATTTAAGGTACATAAGGCTCAGTCTAAAAATAGTCTCTAAAAATAATAATGATAAAAATAATTTTCTAAAAGAAGAATCAGATATATCATCGATGGTCCAAAAGAGGATGTTGGTAGAAAGAATCGAGCAAAGGTGGAACAAAGGCTAGCTGAAAAGCTGCTAGCAATGATGGTGATGGTGCCGACAGTAGAGTGAGTAATCTCTAGTGGCTTGCTAGAGAATACAGTCATAGAGGTGAGATCATCGGCTGATGCAAAAGATAGTCTGCATAAAAAAAATCAGAGTCAATAATAAAGAACTGCTGCAAAGATAAATAAAATCATGGAATAAGAGACAGCAAAAGAAATAAGAATTTGCTGGTGGTCTAATCCAGTGTTGATGGTTGGAGATAGTGATGTCAAAGGCAGACGTAGTGGTGGCTAGAGGTGCTGCAAATCTGGACAAGAAGCCCCAGGTGTCCAAGGAGAGCAGTGCAACCGTAAAGAATTTTATTTTCCTGCAAAAAAAAATTAATTCTAAAAATAAACTAAAATAAAAGAAACTAAACTAAGGCAAAAGTGCTTGGGTTGCCTCCCAAGAAGTGCTAATTTTTGGTCCATAGCTTGACCTAAACTCAGTTATCATGGTGAAGCAGGTGAATCAGTACCAAAGTAAAGAGCAAATAATTTTCTGCATTTTCGCTGTCCAAAACGTTTAGCCACTAAATCAAACATCCAAAATTTCATGTAAATCACAATTGAAGTGGCTTTTTTAAATTTGCAGAAATTAAAATCAAAATTTTTAAATCCACTGAATGAAATATTTATGATCTTCCTGTGTTTGTCAAAAAGCAAAATTATTAGTCCTTTCTTCAAATTAATGTTTTCAATAGCAATAAGAAAAGGACTTTGATCAAAAGATTCAAATATTGGATCATCAAAATAAGTTTTATGTCTTTCATTAGATTCCTCAATAAAGCATGAATTTTCAAATAAATCAAAAGATTCAACAAAAGATATGGGTAAAACATCAGAGTGAGATTCATCAGTGTTTGTATTTTTCAAATCTTTTTCAATTTCCTCATGTTCATCATCAAACAATTTTTCAATATCAAAATTATCAACAAAATCAAGATGAGACTCTTTAAAATCAATTTCCTCATGCTTCCCCACAAATAATTCATCATCAGAAGAGTCAAAATCAGAATCATATAAAAAATCATGAGATTTATCAATGTTAGCAAAAGAATTAATAGAACCAGAGTTAGCCATAAAAGATTTATCACTAATCTCAACAATATCATCAAAATCAAATTGAGGTACATGAATATCACAATTTTCAAACTCATCAGATTTAACCATAAATGATATATCATCAAAAGCATCAATTTCATCAAAAGAGGGTTTTTCAATTTCAATTTCCTCAACTTTTTCCAATAATACATTATCAAAGGAATCAATTTCAGAATTATCAAAATCAGAGTGAGATGCATTAATGTCCACATAAAGCTCAATCTCAAAACAATCATAATCAGTGGGGGAATTTTCTAAATCAATCTTTTCAGCTTCCAAATCAAACTCAAATAAACATGCTTGTTGTGCTACTTGGGTTTCTAAAATTTCATTGTGTGCAACCATGTCATCCAACTTAGAATTGATTTGTTTGAGGGTCTCACTCACATCTTGTTTCATGAACTTTTCAAACATAATCTCTAGGCTAGATTTTTCAGTTTTCTCAAAGCATGGTTCAGAAGTATAGTTTGAGCAATCATCATAAAAAGATCTAGAATCATATTGATTATCTTGATACCATGGTGAATTGGAATTTAAAAATTGACAATTAGAGGAACAATGATCAAAATATCCACAAATTTCACATCTAAAAGGAGAAGAAGATTTCTTAACAGAGTGCATAAAAGAGTTAAACGTATCTTAAAGAGACTTACTTGGTGGCATGTATACCTCACCTCTTTCAGTTGCCCAGGAGTTGTAATTAAAAGACATATTTTCAAATTTATCAAAAACAGAGAGATAATCCAACACCAATCAATAAGAACTATTTTTTTTTCAGAATATAGAAAAATTAAATAAAACACAAGCAAATTTACAAATTTAAGAATTCACAGTTCTGTCACAACTGTGAAATCCAAAACCTGCAAAAACAAAAATTAAAATTAAATCTAAAATAAATAAAACTTAGTCTAGCAATACTAACAACTATTTTGATATTAACAAAACTAAGGTCCCCGGTAACGGCGCCAAAAACTTATTGTATCCCAAGTTGTTTGGCGTTTACCTAGGACTAATCCCCGGCAACGGCGCCAAAAACTTGTTGTGATCCACAAGTACACGGATACTTCGAAGTAATAAAAATATCGAACCACAGAGACCTTATTGTTAAGTACCAAATAATTATTTTCTCACTAGCTAAGCAAACCGAATATGATGAAGTAAAATATGCAGAAAAGTGTGCTAAAGGATGATAAGAGAAAAATAGGTACTAGGGTTTCATCTACCTTAATTCCAATGACTAAAAGGAAATAAAGGCCGTCAGTCTAATTCTGATATGACAAAGATATAATTTACTTGATAAAAGGATTATCTCGCTCTCGCGCAGATAATCATACAAAGGACCAATCCTCACTCTCGTGCAAAATCTATCCAATGCTGAAAGTAAGTAAATCATTGAATAAATAACTCGAGGATCACTCTCGTGCATTCGAATTCTAAGTCAAACATCTCAAGTGGAATCTTAAGGATCACTCTCGTGCATCCTAAAACTCAACACAAGTTCTACTTAAGGTTTTCTGACGACTCGATACTCAATCTCTTGCAGCATCAAATCAAGTCTAACACAATAACTCATCCTAGATTCAAATTATCAACATGGTAATAAAATCACTAAAAATCAGAATTCAAAGAACAAACCTAATCTCTTACGATAAGTTCCAAACTCATTGATTTCTAGGGTTCCGAATTTCACAATCAACCTCTTGGTCTATTTCACAAAATTCTAAAACATGCATGAAAATATAAACCTATGGAGAGTTAAAGACAAACATCACAGAAGTAGAATTATCATAATAAAACTATTCTGACAAAATAAAAGTTATCTAGTCATTACAAATCAAGAAAAATTAATCCCCTTGTCCCAAAATATGTCTAAGCTAGCATGGAGGAAAGATTACAATACACCATAGTTCAGATGATCAGAAATCAAAGAAAAAGGGAAGAAATTACAGAACACGGTGTTGTAATCGAAATTACAGCACCGTAATTGCTTTGAAACTTGATGAATAGTGGCAGCGCCCACTGTTTCATTGATTTCTCCCTGTATCAGATTCCAAACGCTCTGAAACTTCTGGTGTATGTTCTCCAACTCTGGATGAAGCTTCAGTATAAAAATTGTGACCTGAGGTGGTCTCTACGCCTCTCGGTGAGAGGACGAACCCTAATCACCTCTCTATCGATTGCTCTCTCAATACAGGAAAAAAATTGGGGCTTTATATTGGTTCGTCTTCTACTCTTAAATACGAGCCCATAGCATCTTTCGGATCTCAATTTGGAGCTCTGGATCAAACGTTATGGTCCGTGCAAGATTCGGACCCGAAAAACTCGCGAAAAACGGCCCACAATATGGTACTGTGAAAGTTTTACTGTAAAAAACGGTAGTGCCGTATTTTTACCCAGAATTCTGAAATTTTCTGTATAAAATCCTCCAAAGATACGGTACCATGAGATTTTGTCCCAAAAATACGGTAGTGCCGTATTTTGCCCAAAATCTCTGATTTGAGTCGTCCAAAAATACGGTACCGTGGTAGTTTGTCCAGAAAATATGGTAGTGCCGTATTTTTGCAATTTGGCTCCAAATTTCATGAAAATTGATGGGTAGCTTTGTTTCGACATCTGGAATCCATTGGTGTACTCAAATCTTCCAAAATCCATCAAAATATGGCACTTTTAACATGAAAATGATCAAAAACAAGAAATAGTGTAAATTCTGTAATATTTGACAAATAAGGCTTAAAAACAAGCAAAAGAGCATAACTATGACACAAAAAGACGCATGAAATGACACAAAATATATTGTGAATTTTGGTGTCATCAATCCGCCACCACAATTTTGCGTCTACAGAGAGATACGCGATGCAGGCGTGCGCCTGCTCCACTTCAGGGATCTAAGCGTTCTAAAAGAACTGCTCCATATTCAACAGGAAGTTCTTAACTTGCTTTGCACAGCGTATGCACGGCGGCCACTTGTCCGCTTTCGGACTGTGGTTATGGCTGCGTGGTAGCATGCTTCAGGAGGATCACCTCCATTTTGAACTGTTCAAGTTCAGCAGCTGGGCGATCCACCCGGATCTGTAGATCTGCATTGGTAGCAGCCAACGTAGTGTTAGAGGCAGTGAGCCCCATAACCAAATGATGCAGGAGAAGCTAGCACTGAGGAAGGGGATGAATTGGATGAGAAAACACCCCCAACAACTTTCTACGAACTGAACACGGGCAGGCTGTGAAGCCCATCATGGGTGTGACGGCCTCGGCGAAGAATTCAAGTTGTAAGCACGGTCGTGCGTGCCATCATGGGCAGGCCATGACGAGCTCAGTGAATTCCAACAACCCTGATCACGGCGGTGAACATGATCACGGGCAGGCCGTGATCACTTCGGTGAAAAAATGGAAAAACCGGTGATTCCAGACGCAAACTCGGTCACGGCCGTGAACACCATCATGGCCAGGCCGTGAACACCTCAGCAGATTCCGGAGCACCTGATCAAGGCCGTGAACACCATCATGGCTAGGCCATGATCACTTCGGCAGACTCCGGCAGGACTGATCATGGCCGCGAACAACATCACTGCCTGGCCGCGATCACCCCTGAAGGCGCCATTACACCCCGTCGACCCAGTTTTGATGTGCACAACCCTCCATACCATATTCATCCATCCAAGAAGGACCCAAAGGAGCCCAACAAGGTGATAATCCGGTGATCCCAACACTCAAGTAAACCACTGGATTGATAGATGAGAGTTATTAGCCCGCTATTGGTCCATACCGAGGTACTTCAACCCATGGGCCTCAAAACCCGACCCTTCGAAGGCCTGGCCCAAGACGGGTATCACAATCACCTCAACAATATGGCCCAAGAGCAAGCCTCCACCGTGATGAACCAACCAATAATTTTAAAGTTTTGCTACTCTGTCGCAGCGTGCTCCGAACTCGTCTAACCGCCATACGCCGCCTCCGTACCATGAACAATAGGACATGCACCAGCTTTAGGAATAGTTGGTAGAAGTTTGTTTCCTTTTTGTCTTATGTAGCAATCTTGACTGCTTTTTTCTGCAAGAGTAGGTAGTAGTTAGAATTTCTCTTTTGTCTTCTTCCTTCCCCTCTTGTTCTATAAAAGAGGAGGATAGGTTGCTGAGTTCTTTAGTTCTCTAGTAGATGGTAGAGTTCTCCCGGTGAGCAGAGTGCCTCCAGCTTGTAAGGGTCATGGTCGGTGCCTCGATTTCGGTGGGTAAGAGTCGTGGTTGGTGCCTCGACTAGAAGTTTGTTTCCAGCTTGTTTCTAGCTTTATAAGAAGTAAATCCCACCGCCTCCGGTGAGTCAGGTTCGTCTGTTTTTCAGAAGTTACTTGTTCATTTCCACTATTTTTTTGCTTCTTCCTTCACCGCTTAGCCATGAGCATCCGTACATCGGAGGCGTGAACGTTTCCTTGTTCTTTGGTATGTTTCCATGTTCATAAGTGCGAGCTGAACCCTGCAAAACCACCGCCCAAAAAGTACGTGCTGAGCTAAAAATTTGCTAAGAGGTTAGTGAGCAATTTTTAGTTCTGAGTGCCGTTGGGATTTCTTGCATTTGTGTTGCCCCGAAACGAGTTGGATCGTGTAACACCGTAGAGTACTGCACTAAGGACCAACCCACCTACTGTAGCTTCATCATTTCTGGTATCAGAGGAGTTGCGCGTCCGATTCTTATCGTTTGCACGGTCCAACTCCATTGCATAGCATATTTCAGCACGGTTTTTTTACGTTTTCAGCATTCCGCACATAGTTGGTTTTCCCCTTATTTGTGCATGGTGACTACAAGGTCACAAGTCATGTCATCCCAATTTTTTGAAACCATTCCAGAAACCTAAGAGTCAGTCTAGCCCTCGGAAGGGACTAGCACTGCATTAGACTCTATCGCCACGCTTAAGGCGCAAGTTCATGAGCTAAGTGTGCGCTTTGATGCCTATGTGGGAACAACAGAGACTACCATCCAACAGCTCTCGGCTGTTATCTGGGACCTCATCGATCATCTAGATGCGTCGGAGCATAGGCGCCCGAACCCGATTCAACCCCCTCCGTCCGTCCAACCCATCTCGACTAGAGAGTTTCCCCCGATAATCACACCCGTTAGGCACCAACCCTTTGAGACTGAACCCGACCGACGTAGACCTTATGTGGCCCATGAGGACCCAGCTTATGGGGTTGAGACCCTTGATGAGGATGATGTTTGGGCCGCAGAAAAGCCCCAAGCTCAACCACGCTTTGAGCGCCCCTGAGAGGATTACGATTTTCGTCGTTTCGTCCAAGACACCCCTGCGCGCTTTCCGGGCGGTCTTGACCCGACGTAGTTCCTAGATTGGGTTGCATCCATAGACACCTACTTTGACTTGAGCGATTGTGCCTCGTACATGCGAGTCCAGTTCGTCCGAAACTTGCAGAATGTGGAATGCCAAATTGAGCAGCACACCCTCCCTCCAATTACCCGTTGGGTAGAGATAAAATATCGCCTCCATGAGCGATACGTTCCTCCTTCGTATAGGCAGCACCTTCTTGACCAGAATAGCAGCCTACACCAAGGTTCGAGTACCGTCAAGGAATATCGCCTAACTTTTGACACGTTGCAACTTCGTTGCAACTTGCAAGAGGACCCTGAGTTAGTCTTGTCCAAGTCTAAGAACGGGCTCCGCGTGGACATCCGGCGGGCCATACCCACTAATGGTTCGGAGTCACTAAACCAAACCTTTCAGCGGGCTCGAGACATCAAGCAGGACCTTCGTTCTGTGGCTCGTCGCAGCGAGTTTGTTCCCCCCTCGTCGTCCGCACGCCAGCGGACCCCTTCATGTTCACCCCCGAGCTGAGCATCCTGAGCCACGCTCAGACCCACGTCCCGTGCCTAAGCCCCATAGCTCCTCTCGACGACCAGCCCCGGAGGCCTCCGCCTGTCGCCCCACGTGGGAGGAGAAGGGCAAGGCTCCCGTCGTTGGGTCGTCTGAACAAGTTCACTGTTACAATTACCTTCAACCAGGTCACTACTCTAGGGACTGTCCAAAGAAGTCCGCCTCTACAGACAAGAGTCACACCCGTGTAGCCAGTATCACCTGAGACCGCACGGAGCATGATGTTGAGGCCAAGTGCTACACGAGTGGCGATGAGTCGGGTCACCCCCACACTTGCGGTTGTGCGGTGCACCACTGTCCAAACCCCTCCCTCCGAAGACTGGAGGCGCACGAGTATTTTCATGACTAACATCAAGTGCAATGGGCACTCGTGAAAAATTGTCATTGACGGGGAAAGTAGCTTGAATGTGGTCTCTCGGACCGCGATTACCCGTTTTGGTCTTACCCTTGAGCCTCACCCAAAGCCCTACTCGACCACGTGGGTTGACACGTCGAGTGTTCCGGTCACCCACCGATGTCAAGTTCCCATTCCTTTTGGGGACTATCGTGAGAAGGTGTGGTGCGACGTGGCAGCTATGAATGTCGCCCACGTCCTTTTACGACGCCCTTGGCTTTACGATAGAGACGTGATCCACTATGGCCGATCGAACACTTATGTGTTTGACCATAACGACTAGAAAATCCGCTTGTTCCCAGCTCCACCCAAGGAGCTACGTGCGTCCACCTCTAAGGGTTTGATTGTTCCACCTGCGCCTGCCCCTCTAGCACCCGCCGTGGTCTCCCTCATGCGCACCTCCGCGCTTATGAGTGAGGCCACCAAGTCTAGAGTAGTCTATGCCCTGATGGTGCACGAGGCACAGGATCCCTCACCTCCCTCGAACTCAATGCCTCCCCGGTAGTGTCCACTATTTTGGCTGAGTACAGCGACATCACCCTGGAGGACTTACCCCATGGACTCCCTCTGGACAGGGAGATCTAGCACGCCATCGACCTTATCCTCGGAGCACCTCTCCCAAACTTGCCCCATCATCGATTGAACCCCATTGAGCACGTTGAGCTACAGCGTCAGGTGGATGAACTCCACACCAAGGGGTACATCCATGAGAGTTTAAGTTCTTGTGCCGTCCCTGCCTTACTCACGCCCAAGAAGGATGCATCGTGGCACATGTGCATTGATAGCCGCACCATCAATAGGATCACCATCAAGTATAGGTTCCCCATACCTAGGCTTGATGACATGTTGGACTTAGTTTCTGTAGCATCGTGGTTCTCCAAGCTTGATCTTCATAGCAGATATCACCAAGTCCGCATTCGCGAAGGTGATGAATGTAAGACTGCATTCAAGACCAAGGACGGTCTTTACAAGTGGCTCTTCATGCCATTCGGATTATCCAATGTCCCATCCACGTTCATGCAGCTCATGAGCCAAGTCCTCAAGCCATGCATGGGCATAGTTCCTGGTCATCTATTTTGATGATATTCTAATTTTTAGTTGGACTCGAGAGGAGCACTTGGAGCATCTTCACTCTACCTTTGACCTCTTGCAGAAGGAGCGCCTTTTCCTTAACACAAAGAAGTGTGCCTTCATGACCACCTAAGTTCACTTCCTCGGCTACATCGTGTCTGACGAGGGTCTTTCTGTTGACCCCGCCAAGGTTGAGGCCATCTGGCATTGGCCCGAACCTCGCACTGTGTCTGAGGTCCATAGATTTTGGGCCTCACGGGCTTTTACCGCCGTTTCATTCGGGGTTTCAACACAATTGCAACCCCACTGACCCAACGTCCGTCCAAGGATGACTTTGAGTGGATGCCCGCCACTCAATGCTCCTTCGATGCCCTTAAGGATGCCATTACGACTACCCCTATCCTGTGACTTTCGGACTTCTCGAAAGTCTTCGAGGTTGCATGCGATGCCTTCGGTACTGGGATCGGGGGTTCCCTGAGTCAAGAAGGTCACCCCGTTGCCTTCTTCAGTGAGAAACTGAATGCCATCCGACAGCGTTATTCGACCTACGACAAGGAGTTCTATGCTATCATTTAGTCCCTACGGCAGTGGAGGCACTATCTCCTCCACCGCGAGTTTGTGTTGTATAGCAACCATTAGGCCTTGTCCTTCCTTAGTGCCCAAAAGAAATTGGGCGCCCGCCATGCCAAGTGGGTTGAGTACTTACAACAGTACTCCTTTGGGATTAATCACAAGGCGAGCAAGGAGAATGTCGTTGCGGACGCTTTGAGTCGCGTATGGACTCTCTTGTGCGTGATGCACACCCGTGCCAACACCTTGACCACATCAAGGAAGAATACACCACGTGTACCGATTTCGGTGCTATTTTCACTACCTTGACTGAGTCTTCTGACCCCGAGTCCCCGTACCAGCTCTGCGAGGGCTACCTTTACTTGGGGAACCGCTTGTGCATTCTCCGATCATTGCTTCGAGATCATCTTTTGCTTGAGCTGCACGCGGGTGGTATCGCCGGCCATCACGGCCATGACAAGAACCTTGAAATGGCGGAAGAACTTTTCTTTTGGGCTTCCCTATGCAAGGACGTTAAGCGCATTGTGCGCCATTGTGGTACGTGTCAGTTGGCCCAGCCCTGACCCGCGAACACCGGTCTCTACACCCCTTTACCGATTGCTGAGGGTCCTTGGCACGAACTCAGCATGGACTTTGTCCTTGGATTACTCCGCACCGCATCCCGCTTTGACTCTGTCTATATGGTTGTAGACTGGTTCTTGAAGATGGCCCACTTCATCCCTTGTTCGCGGACTGCGGATGTGTCCCACGTGGCACACCTTTTCGTTAAGGAGATTGTCCATCTCCATGGTCTCCCCTTGACCATCGTGTCCGACCGTGACACACGATTTGTGAGCCACTTCTGGCGCTCCCTTTGGGCCCTCATGGGCACCATCCTGAAATTCTCCACCGCCTATCATCCCCAAACCGACGTGGTTAACCGTAGTTTAGGCAACTTGCTTCATTGCCTCATTGGCGATCACCCGAGGTGTTGGGACACCATCCTCCCTATGGCGGAATTCGCGTACAATAGTGCGGCCAATCAGCCGCGTCAACCCATTGACTTGCATGACCTACCCATGGAGTCCCACTTATCCGAGCATGCATACTCCTTTGCCCAACATATAGCTAGCTTCCATGATGAGGTTCGACATCATATATTTTTGGGCAACACTCGTAATGCAATGAAGGACAACGAGCACCGTAGGCCACATCATTTTTCTGTTGGTGAGTTGGTTAGGGTGCGTTGATGTCTCGTACTTTTATAGTCTTTTAGACCTATATTTACCAGTGAACCGAGACCTATTTTCATGCTTTTACATCTCTTTCCAGCTTATTTCATTGATTTTCTTTAGAAGTTCCACTATTTATCATGTTTGATGAATATAGGATAATTCACTCGCTTTTGGAGCTATTTGAAAGTATATTTACGTCCCCAAGTGAATGAAGAACCTTGACAAGAAGTTTAGCTTCAAATGGGACCAAATTCCAGAATTACGGTCGAGGCCCTAATCTGCATTATGGCCATAATTCCTAGTTTGACTTCCTAAGGAGCCCATTTTTATGCAAGCATAATCATATTCCGAAGACGTGCCCTTAACTTTCTTATCAGAAGCCTTTCAGAAGACAAAAACTTCGACAGAAGACATTACGGGTATAGCCATAATTTCAGCTTGACTATAATCTTCACATCGGCAACATTTGACATCATACTATGGCCAGAATTTATGTCAAGACAAAGGTCAACTCACCCACAAAATTTCAGGTGAAACAGAGTTTGCCATAGAAATTATGGGCATGCCCATAATCTCATTACACCCATAATGACATTAAGTGCATTAAAGAGCTGCATTAAAATGGTCATAACTCTTCTGTTACAAGTCCATTTCGGACGTTCTTGGTACCAAAATGACGAGCATTCAATGCCCCATAATTGTATATTCATTTTGGGAGTTAAAGAACATCAGTGTCGACATTACAGGCATGCCCGTAATGTTAATTACTCCCATAATTACCCCTGCGCAACTCAAACTTAAATCAACCATAACTCTCTCTTTATAGCTCCGTTTTGGACGTTTTTGGTGTCAAAACATAGGTAATGAAGAGTGCTATCAATTCATGCATTCAGAAGTTGGACTCAATTCTATAAAATAGGCAAAAAGCCTCTTGCAATGATGATGAGTCTTGGCTTGGTGTGAAGTTCTTGGTGAAATTTTGGGAGAAGAAGATCTCTTGTGCATCCATTCCAGATGGCTTGGAGGAAGAAGATTGCAACACTTCTTGAAGAGTTTGTTCTATTCTATCTTCAATCCTTTCTTATGTTCCTTTCTTCTTCTAGAGATCTGAACTCAAACGATGCTATGATAGTGTAATATCTTTGTCGGAACTAAGGGTGTAGTCTCGTTGATTGTATCTTGTTTTCAAACTTGTTATTTCATAGCAAATGCAAATTTTATCTTGTGTTTATTCATTCTATGCTATTTTACTACTAGAGTTAACTTGATCACGTAATTTCTTTTCTCGGGGTTTGCTAGAAGGACTGAAAGGTGAATTGTAACGCTAGATCTGCTAGATCGAACATAGTCTAAGCTGTCAAGAAATGGGGCAGAATTTATATGAGGAATTTTATTGTATCTCTGAACCCATTGGATCAGTCTAGATCCGATTTGCCACGAAAGTAGGGCGCCGATCTAGATTGATACTTGATACACACCGCAAGCGCACGGTGTTATCGAAGTAACATAAAAGATTATCGAACCCACAGGGAGCTAGGTCAAGCACCAACTATTATAATATTTAGAAGCTAAGCAATCCAAAAGATTCGCCTCTCTATTAGCTTTCCAAAACATATTTTTTCATATTTTTCTGATTTTTATTGGGCTCGGAATCGAAGAAAAACCGAGTGGGGGTCGGTCAGCCTAGTTTTGATCACATGTAAGTCGGGCTGCTGGGTTACAATCACAGGTGAACCCCGTGGGGTTCACCAGCCGGTGAAATGCTTTGTATAGTTCTGTTGAAAAGAAACACCGGTGAACCCCATGGGGTTCACTAGACCGTGAAGTTTTCTGTACGTTTCTGGGAAAAGTTGTCTTCGAGAGAATCACGGCCGAACACCAAAATCATGGGTAGGCTGTGAAGTTTGCGAATCACGGGTGAACCTCGCCGGGTTCACCTGGCCGTGATTTTCAGGAAAAGCTCCGATTGATCCCAAATTTGCTGTGTAGCCTTGTCTCATTATTAGAAATCACTCTATAGTTTTAGAATCTTCAAATAATCTCTAGAAATGAGTGATTTTACCTGAAATTGCAAAAAGACAAGGGAAAGTGAAGATTCTGAACAAAGCAAGTAAATAAGTCTGAATATTACATAAAAGCATCAGAATATGCCTTGTTTTGAGGTAAAATGATTTCAGAAAATACTACTAAAATACAAGGCATCAAATACTCCAAGACTTAAATCTTTGCTTTTCCTCAAGCAATAAACTGAGATGAAATGCATGACAAGTGTGAAAGAAGTTATACTAGCTAAAAAAATGCATCCAAGACAGAGAATATCTATAAGCAATCCATGATCCATATATGAGAAATCAAATGATGAGATATTGATCAAAAAGTTTAGCAGATAGATCCCACAATCTCTAGAAGTCAAGACATTCAGCTAGGGGCATACAAATAACTCAATTAAGCACACATACTACTTATGCAAATCCAATTCATCCAAAATCAACTTGTTGGGTCAGACACAAATGTATTATTGAAGAACAAGCATGATCACCTCTCATTGTATTCAAGTATTGACACCAGCTTTCAAAATAGAAGGTGATATTAGACTTCAACTCATGTCTTAGGTACCACTGCCAATTTTTCGCAGTGCCAAGTAGAGGAGTCTTCAAAATAGAATATGATATTAGACTCCAACTCATGTCTTAGGTACCACTGCCAATTTTTCGCAGTGCCAATTATAGGAGTCTTTATTTATTTTTTTGTGTGTTTTTTTTTAATATCATGCTCTACATATCACACTTATGATCATTTCCCAACAAGTAGCATGGAATCATGGAATGAATAAGTAAATATGTACCTCAATATGAAATCATATGTAAACTACTAGCTCGACATCCTTCAACATTCAGA
This sequence comes from Costus lasius, assembly GCA_027563935.2. Classification (NCBI taxonomy): domain Eukaryota; kingdom Viridiplantae; phylum Streptophyta; class Magnoliopsida; order Zingiberales; family Costaceae; genus Costus; species Costus lasius. The sequence goes on along the minus strand of CM050449.1, from coordinate 30,574,050 downwards.
GAAATGTGTAAGCCACGAATCAACAATTTCAATCATTCCAATCAAAAGATTTCAGAATCATAGAACAAATGGATATGATCATAGAATATATTCTAATTGGATGGTGCATTCAACATATCATAACCACTTCCTACTATGCATAGATTCAATCTCAAAGTTTACACATGGCTATCATAGGATCACAACATTATCATAGATATCGTGGTGTATCATAGAATTAACAATTCATCACAGAAAGATCATCAAAATATTGCAATATCATTCATGCAAAATACTTGAATCAGACTCAATGTATAATAATAGAAGCATTACATAATCACACTATCATAATCCAGACAAGAATATCCAAAAAAAAAATATCATCACAACAACATATCACAATAGCATGACAAATATATAAAATATCTCAATAGCATTATAAAACCAATTCACAGAAATGTCATCAGAAAATGTCGCATCTACACATAAAAATATACTACTACAAAGAGTAGCATCACAATCAAATCATAAAGTGTCAAGTATCGCAGCATCACAACATGAATAAAATATCATAAAAATGTCATGAAACGACCACAGTATCAATACGAAGGAGTATCAGTAGCAAAATAGAACATCATAGTAGTAAATAACAGCCTAAAAAAATATTGCAACAGAGATTACCAAATCATCAGCAGAGTAGCTTATGTATATCATCAGAGTTTCAGCACATGCACACGTCCCAGAGTCATTAGTAGATATATAGGAATTATCATCAGTAGAGTACTCCTCATATCAACGTGTCACAATATCACCACAGCATCATCATCACAAAATCAGAGTCAAATAGAGCATAGCTATCATCACAACATAGTCAAAATATCACAGTCATGTATCACAAATATAGCAAAAGTCAGAGTCAGTCAGAATATAATTTGAAATGAATAATTAGAAGATTGAGCTTTAGAAAGAACAAACATTATAATCATTCCTTTCCCACATAAAAATTTGAAAAGTCCTCTATGCAATTAATGTGTCGTGAGAGAGTGGGGGGAATAAGAGAAAGTAATACTCACTTCTTCCTCTTTAGCTTAAAGTCCTTATCATCAGAGTTCATTTTGCTACCTTCCTGGGGGTCGTGTTCATCATCATCACCATCTCCCCAAATCTCGTCATCTCTTCATGAAGTTCACTTTTGGTACCTTTACTCTTACTTTAAAAGTCCTATCACAGCATTGAAACCAGTCAGGGATAACCGTGAACTTCTTGTTGCAAAATGCAGCAATTGTGAAATTTTCATAATGGCTATAGCATCGGTCATGGACAAGATCATCAACATTCTAATACAAAATAAAATAAACTATCAAACTTCATAATCAAAAGACTAAATAAATAAAACACACAATGCAAAAGTAAATAAAGTAGAAAAGACTTGGGTTGCCTCCCAAGAAGCGCTTGTTTAAGGTCATTAGCTCGACTGTAGTGTTATTCATAGATCAGAATGTCTATGTAAGCAACAAGGAATTCATACCTTAAAGCATCAGAAAATGATTTCAAGTCTATTTTTCCTTCATTAGTTACCTTGGTTGCTTCCCTATGCAAATTTTCAAATTGTACCTTCTTTAGGATGACCGGTTTAGTTGAATCAAGGAGTATGGCAAAAGGTTGAGCTTTTTCATTGTCCTTCATCTTCTCTTCAGCTGCAAAACAAATCTCTATAGGATCCATAAGAAATTCATCAATCATAGCGTGGTTAACCACTTTCTCAACTACATCAACATTATGACAAGATCCTACAAAATAAGGTATATCCTCAAGTGGTTTCTCATGTTCTATTTCCTCTTTTGATTGTTCAGGTTGAAATGTCTCAGTAGATGTAATCTCAGTGTCATATGCAGGCATTCTAGGCTCCTCAAGTTGCTTCCCATTGCAAGTTATATTTGTATTACAACATTCACTCAGGTTTATCTTAGGTTGAGATAGGAGTTTACTATAGGCTCTTATAGAGGTGCTAGCTTGATTAGCCAATTGGGTTTCCAACACCTTATTGTGGGCCTTGAGAGCATCTAGTCTAGATGTTAGTTGCCTAATGCCTTCACTAACACTCTCAATTTTCTTAGTTTGTGTAGCCAAAGTCTCTAGTTGTGACTCTAGGTTAGACTTTTGAGGTGACACAAACTGCTTCAGTTGAAATTCAGGAGGTTGCCTATAGCTAGGTTGAGGAATTGTGTTGGGATTATTTTCATAGGAAAAATTTTCATAGTCCCACTAACTTTAATTGTATGTATTGGAATATAGGTCTAACTGTGGTCTGGGGTTGAGATTCCAAAAGGTATTGGCTTGCTCTCCAAAAGGTTTAGGTTGTGAGATTCCTAATTGGCATTCAATAAAGCTGTGTTCTGAAATTCCACAAAATTGTCAATAAGTATTAGTGGCTTCAACTGAATTGACAATGAAGGAATCTAACTTTCGTGATAAAATATCTACCTTTGCAGCTAACAAGCTCAATTCATGCAAATCATACCTACTTGGAGTTGCAGCTCTATATGTGTTAACTCTCTCACCTAACCATTGACTGTGATTGAGGGCCATATCCTCCAGTAGGCTCATAGCATCATCCATAGTCTTGTTCTTTAAAGCCCCGCCAGCAGCTGCATCAACAATATGCCTCGTGTTATAATTTAGACCATTATAGAAAGTGTGAACAATTACCCATTTTTGAAGTCCATGATGTGGGCATATTCTTTGAAGTTCTTTAAATCTATCTCATGCTTCATAGAGTGATTCCTCATCTTTTTGCATGAAACTTGTAATCTGAATCCTCAACTGAATTGTCTTACTATGAGGGAAGTATTTAGACAAGAAAGCTTGTAAAAGCTCTTCCCATGTTTTGATTGAAGCAGATGGTATAGTGTGCAACCACGCTCTAGCCTGATCCCTAAGAGATAAAGGAAATAATCTTAGCTTAATTGAATCAGAAGAAACACCATTAATCTTAAAAGTATCACAATATTCCAAAAATATGGCCAAGTGCATATAAGGGTCTTCTAGTGGAGAGCCTCCAAATTGGTGTTGTTGAACCATTAACAGCAGTTCAGGCTTGATCTCAAAATTGTTGGCTTCCACATTCGGGCGAACAATGCCCAATTGCAAGTGTTGTATAGATGGAGCAGCATAATCTCTCAAAGTCCCGTTGTTGTTGTTCCTTGCAGCCAGAGGTACTTGGGCATTTTCCATGTTCAAAGGTGAAGGTTTCAAGATCTTGGTCATTCAAATCACTTGTTCTTAAGCTCCTTTGCAAAAAATATTGATCAGATACAATGATAAAGCTTAAGAAAGGAAATTATAGAAATAAAAAAAAATAAAAATATAAAGTAAGAAAAAAATGCTTAGTCTACTAAATTTCAGAAATTTGTTAATATTGATTGAAACTCCCCGGCAACGGCGCCAAAAACTTGATACGCACTGCAAGCGCACGGTGTTATCGAAGTAATATAAAAGATTGTCGATCCCACAGGGAGCTAGGTCAAGTACCAACTACTCTGATATTTAGAAGCTAAGTAATCCAATTTTTGTGTTTTGGAAATAAAGTAAATAACTCAACTTTAATAAAATAGGAAAAACAACGATAAAAATATGAAGGGTGTCTAATTAAGAGATATCAGAGCTACGGAATTCACCACATTAACTGATTTATTTGAATTGGAATTTAGTTGATGCATGAGTTTATCATTTTACATAAGGAATCTTTCCTAAGTTACAGGATGCCCCCTCTCGGTGGTACACCCTGGTGCTTATCTGAAACGGTCTCCTACTCTCGCGGTGGATAATTCCAAATAAACCCAATGAGTTCTATGAAAAATTATGTTGCCCTCGAGTGAAAATCAAGCACTCTCGTGTCATGGATTCAGAAGTTTTACCTAGGGATTCCACCGCCACGACCCACCTCTCGGCATGGATCGCGTTGGCTAAAACACAATATTACTTGATCAAGGTAATATTATGAAATCAATGCTACTAAGTAAAATATGCTCAGATTATACTCAAAACATCAAGAGAGTTTAGTTCATACAATAGATCAAGTAAAAGGGCTTCATCCGAGCCCCAAATAAAGGTTTACGCTATAAAAGCTATACAAATCTGCATAGATCTCTCAAATAGACAAAGAAAACTAGAAACAAAGACTAAGGAGAGATAGCAGAAGATGATTCAAATGTTTCCTCCAAGTTTCGTGAAGATCTGTTGCGAAATCGGCCCAAAATCCTCTCCGGAAAGCCTTGTCACCAGCCCTACTCGCCCTAGCCGCTTCATCCCACGATTTCTCTCCCTTTTGGTAATAACAATTAGGGCTTTTATATTCTTTGTGTTCTCCATCGAATTAGCTTTCCAAAAAGTCCTCTCTTGCCAAATTTGGACATCAATCGGGTTCAAAATCGCCAAAATTTTGAATGGGTGTCGGTCAACTCGCCCTAACTCGCCTTTTCCTCGATTTCTCCCCAAATATGGCATGAAACGAGAGATTTTATATCCAAAAGATTCGCCTCTCTGTTAGGTTTCCAAAACATAATTTTCCATATTTTTCTGATTTTTATTGGGCTCGGAATCGAAGAAAAACCGAGTGGGGGTCGGTTAACACAGTTTTGATCACGTGTAAGTCGGGCTGCTGGGTTACAATCACAAGTGAACCCCGTGGGGTTCACCAGCCGGTGAAATGCTCTGTATAGTTCTGTCGAAAAGAAACACCGGTGAACCCCATGGGGTTCACCAGACCGTGAAGTTTTCTGTACGTTTATGAGAAAAGTTGTCTTCGAGAGAATCACGACCGAACACCAAAATCATAGGTAGGCTGTGAAGTTTGCGAATCATGGGTGAACCCCGCCGGGTTCACCTGGCCGTGATTTTCGAGAAAAGCTCCGATTGATCCCAAATTTGCTATGTAGCCTTGTCTCATTACTAGAAATCACTCTATGGTTTTAGAATCTTCAAATAATCTCTAGAAATGAGTGATTTTACCTAAAATTGCAAAAAGACAAGGGAAAGTGAAGATTCCGAACAAAGCAAGTAAATAAGTCTGAATATTACATAAAAGCACCAGAATATGCCTTATTTTGAGATAAAATGATATCAGAAAATACTACTAAAATACAAGGCATCAATACCGGATTATGATGTCGAAAGAGGGTAATCTGAACATTTTGATATTTCCTTGAGCACTTTTAAAATTGTTTTGCTATAATTTTAACTCGTCTGAATTTGAGATCCATCAACGGGATGAACCCGATGTTCCGATATCTCTAACCCCTATTTTCTCCCCGAAGCTTTCTCTTGCTGGATTCGGCTTGCTTTAAGTTTTAATTGCTTTACTTTTCGTAATTCCAAACTTCTTTATCTGATTGTCTAGCTATTAATTCATAATCTCTTGGTACTTGATCACTGTCCCTGTGGGATCGACACTTTAGTACTATCACGACAAAACCGTCACACTTGCGATTAGTACTGCAATAGTATAGCACACATCATGCGTATCCACCCCGAGTGTTTATGGAACATGGCTCATTTTAGGCTTCAGCCACGTTACATAGGGCCCTATGCGGTGGTGCGGCGGATTGGCTCCAACGCCTATGTTCTGGACTTGCCCGAGAGCATGGGGATCCATCCCGTCTTTAACGTGGCAGACATCCTACCCTTCCATGGTCCATTGGAGGAGCCTTTGGACACCGATGAGAATTCTTCAAAGGGGAGTTGATGCAGGAGAAGCTAGCACTGAGGAAGGTAGGGGTGTGTACGGTTCGGTTAACGGAACCGTGCAACAATTTTTTACCCCGAACCGAATCGACCGGTTCAGGGAAATTGGAAACCGTTCCCGAATCGTTGACCCGGTTAACCAATTGTTCGGTACGGTTAACCGTATTCTTTATTTATAAAAAATATTTAAAATTATATAATAATTTAAGATAAATAAATATAAATATTCTCAGTTAACCGTTTGTTTATGACGGTTAACCATTGGTTTTCGGCAGTTAACCGTTGATATCGACGGTTAACCGGTTCGATTTTTATATAAAAAATTTATTTAGATATATAAATAAATATTATATATATGGTTCGGTTCGGTTAACCGCGGTTCGGCGAAGTCCCGAACTGTTCCCGAACCTTGAACCATTATATCTAGGAAAAAAATCGACCAATCAAAGAACCATCGGTTCGGTTAACCGCCAGATCGGTTCGGTTCGACCGGTTAACTGTAGTTCAACGGTTTAGCCAGTTTTTTTTGCACACCCCAAGAGGAAGGGGACGAATCGGATGAGAAAACACCCCCACCCCCTCACAACTTTCTGCGAACTGAACACGGGTAGGCCGTGAAGCCCATCACGGGTGTGACGGCCTCAACGAAGAATTCAAGTTGTAAGATGGCCGTGCGGGCCATGACGAGCAGGCCATGACGAGCTCGGCGAATTCCAGCAACCTTGATCATGGCCGTGAACATGATCATGGGCAGGCCGTGATCACCTTGGCGAAAAATGAAAAAATCAGTGATTCCAGACGCAAACGTGGTCACGGCCATGAACACCATCATGGCTAGGCCGTGTATATCTCGGCAGATTCCAGAGCACCTGATCACGGCTGTGAACACCATCACGGCCAGGCCGTGATCACTTCGGCAAACCCCGGCATGACTGATCATGGCTGTGAACAGCATCACAGCCAGTCCGTGATCAGCATCATGGCCAGGTTGTGATCACCCCTGAAGGCGCCATTTCACCCCGTCAACCTTGTTTCGACGTGCACAACCCTCCATACCATATTCATCCATCCAAGAAGGACCCAAAGGAGCTCAACAAGGTGATAATCCGGCGATCCCAATGCTCAAGTCAACCACGAGATCGCTACATGGTAGTTATTAGCCCGCTATCGGTCCATACCGAGGTACTTCAACCCATGGGCCTCGCAACCCGACCCTCCGAAGGCCCGGCCCAAGATGGGTATCACAATTACCTCAACAATATGGCCCAAGAGCAAGGCTCCACCGCGATGAACCAACCAACAATTTTGAAGTTTTGCTGCTTTTCGCGGCGTGCTTCGAACTCATCTAGCCGCCATACGCCGCCTCCGTACTATGAACAACAAGACATGCGCCAGCTTCAGGAATAGTTGGTAAAAGTTTGTTTCCTTTTTGTCTTATGTAGCAATCTTGACTGCTTTTTGCTGCAAGAGTAGGTAGTAGTTAGACTTTCTCTTTTGTCATGTTCCTTCCCCTCTTGTTCTATAAAAGAGGAGGATAGGTTGCTGAGTTCTTTAGTTCTCTAGTAGATGGTAGAGTTCTCCTGGTGAGCAGAGTGCCTCCAGCTTGTAAGGGTCGTGGTCGGTGCCTCGATTCCGGCATATAAGAGTCGTGGTTGGTGCTTCGACTCAAAGTTTATTTCTAGCTTGTTTCCAGCTTTATAAGAAGTAAATCCCACCACCTCCGGTGGGTCAGGTTCGCCTGTTTTTCACAAGTTACTTATTCATTTCCACTATGTTTCCACTTCTTCCTTCACCCCTTAGCCACGAGCATCCATACATCAAAGGCATGGACGTTTCCTTGTTCTTTGGTTTGTTTCTAGGTTCATAGGTGCGCGAGCTGAACCCTACGAAACCACTACGCTAAAAGAACAAGCTGAGCATAAAATTTGCTAAGTGGTTAGTGAACAATTTTTAGTTCTGAGTGCTATTGGGATTTCTTGCGTTTGTGTTGCCCTGAAATGAGTTCGTCGCCGATTTCTTCTTCTTTTCCTGCTACTTTTCTGAGCGTTTTTGACTTCCCTCGTCTCAGGACCCTCCCTCGTTTTTGGTACATCATGTAACACCGTAGAGTACGACACTAAGAACTAACCCATCTACTGTAGCTTCATCACCAGATCTACTAGGGTCTGATCCCCTAGCTTAGCAGTGTTGCCCACAGCATCTTCAAGGATGCCGGTGCGCTCACTGTTATTCATCACCATTTTTGCAGCTCCTATTTGCTTACAGATTACAATAGCTTACTGTTCAGTTCTTTACAAAACCTATAGAACAGAACAGAATACAAACAGAACCTACAGAATGCTAAAATACAACTTGAAAGGTGCAAACCTGGCCTATGATACCAGTTTGTCATGCCCACAATTAGGGTAATAATTTTTTTTTGAAAATAAGCAGGAAAATACCCAAACTATGAGTCACGTAGGACCTAAATACAACAACCTGTCCCACGCAGGGGATGAAGATAAATAGAGGTGTGGAAGCGGACGAACAAGTACAAGCCTAATGCGTGACTGGCAGGTGAGGTTAGCCTCACCTCAGCCTAACAGAACAGACAGTAACCAAAGAAACTTCACCGCACGCAGGCAGTGGAACAAGAAGCAGAAGACGAGGCAAAAGCTGCACGCAAACAGTAGGAAATCACTCACATTAAAGGGGCACAAAAGGGGAAGGCAAATCTACGCGCAGGCTGCCAGAAACCCAAGATGAGAAAAGACGTACGAACACACACCCCCATGTCCGCACGCAGTCGAAAGAAACTCCAAAAGAAGAAACAAGCAATGGGGAGAGGGAGAAGACGCCGGGAGAACCAAGCCATGAAGGAGATTGACGGCAGTGACCTCACCGGAGATGGTAGGACAGAGAGGCAATGGTACCAGATGAAAACGAATAGGGGGAAAGTAACACACAGCGATGGCTGGATCAGAGAAAGTGGCGAGGAATGAACTCGGACACGACGTCGGCGAAAACCACGACTAGCGTCAAAGCTAGAAATGGAAGCAAAATGCCGGAAAACCACCAAGACGGGAAGTGATACCTTACTAGAGTCGAGTCATCGACTCCGTCACAGTTACAATGAGCCGGAAGGCGAAGAAGCTGCCGGAGCACCCTTCGATGTCGCACCACCAACAGCCACACCACTGGACGTTGGAGGGATGGTCAAAAGCTACCACCAGCTGTCGGACCGAGAGGGGATGAAGGTTGAAGATGAGAGCACGGGAGTCGCCGAAATAGCCCAAAGCGGAGCAGCACCGAGAGCCGAGAGGGAATTAAAGCATAAGTGTACAAACCTCCGCAAACGTCGCCTATACAGCGTCGCTTCAACTCTTGCTGCCTACTTGGATGCCATGTGGACAAATCCGCATTCGTCACCTGGTGCCACGTTGGAAGTCGTCCCTACGCGGTGCCAGCCTGGCATCCACGTCAATGTTCACCACCCCTCGTCGCCGTTGCGAACTGCCATGCGGCCGGCCAACTCTATGTTGCCCGTTGAAGCTTGCATGCACGCACACTCAGGACGTGTCATCGTCGCCAGCCAGACCTCTCCACGCGTCAGTCGGCTCACCGTCCGAGCTCCTCGCGCCTCCCGCTCATCAGCCTCGAAGGTGACGCCTCATCGCCCGACAGCGTCGCCAGCCACGCTCGCGCCACATGGAGCCTTTGCCCACTGCTGAGGCTCCACGCATCGCCACCTTGCTGCTCAAAGTCATCGCCGACCTCGCTTCCCTCGCCGGATGCACACATCGCCAGAATCGAGTCGCCCGCCGGTCGTCCCACGTGTGCGTGAGATCTCATTGGATCTCGCCCCTCTCGGCGTGCTCCACACGTCGAGTCCACCGCCGACCACCAGCCACCTATCGTCGGCTGTTGTGGAGGCTCATAGCCAAATGACGCTTGCTAGAGGATGCCGCCACCTGCAACAAGCCTCCACCGTCGCCCTTCCCAATTCCCGTCAAGCCCTAGTTTTGAACGGGCTGATCTTTGGGCCGCTTTTGACTGAGTCAATGACCTAGTTGACTAGACAAAATTCGAGCCTGGGATTTTTGGGCCTAACACCTGGCATAATGCATTATGGAGAGAATCTTGTTAGTTTAGAATAGTAGACGTCACATTCCTCATTGATCATATTGCCAAGTCGGGTAGTAAATTTCCTCTATTTATGAAGCTTAAGAAAAGCTACTCAGCTAGAATGTATTGAACAAAAAAATCCTCTTTAAATAGCATCCAATTACTAGCTGCACCTAAACTGTTGTGTGGTAGTCCATCATTCATTAACCCTTGCTATAAGCATACTTGTGAAAAATGATACCTTCTCTTCCTCTAGGTATACAATATTTGCGTACATGAGTATTTATGAATGTTAATAATGTGTTAAGGATTAAGATAACATCTATATAATATAAAATTATATGATGTATTAACTAAGGGCTAAACTTGTAATGACTATGGCTAAGAGAACACACAAATCTACATAATTTATAGACAAGAGAAGGTATACAAAAGGGAGCTGCTACCAAAAGGAGAGAGAGAGAGAGAGAGAGAGAGAGGGGGGGGGGGGGGGGGGAGTCTTACAACAGATAGGGGCATCTAGTTAACATACAAAAAGAATAGTATCAACTCACAAAATTTGAGAACAATAATATGTAACTTCAGTGTATGGTACAACAAATAGAAGATATTGGCTATCGTATCCATAATCAATTTTATATAATTGTTTATTATGTTTCTAAATTCTATTGGTTACAAGTTAAATTGTTTATTGTATACATTGATAAAATATAGGTTGTCAAAGTTAAATAAAAATTGGTCCTCTCTCTATCTATTAGTGTTAATTTCTCCATCAATAAAAGGATCATGTTGTCACTATTCTTGATCAAGGGAGTCAAGAAAAACTTAGTTTCATAAAGAAAAGATTATTCTGCTTAATCATTATCTCTTGATGGACCAAATAAGTTTTTATTCTTAAATTTATTATGCATGTGAAAATTGTATAATTCAAAGATCTTGACATAGGCTGCATTTAGCGTAGTTGGTCAACGACTTATTCTGGTCAAAATGGCAGAAAAACAGAAGCTATTGTGTTTGGTTAACAACTTATGGGTTCGAAACCCAGAAGTTACAGTGTTGGGGAGAAGTTGACGGATGTCTATTTCTGTAGAACCGTTGCATAGGAAAGTTTCTCTCCTCGCATGACTCATCTTCATACACAATGCTCACCTCACCGCCGGACCAATGGCACTGCCACTCTTCCTCTCCGGCCGTCGAAAGTATATCTCTCACCGCTAATCTTCCTCCTTCTGATGCCGCCGATATGTCGAGTTCGCCCCCCTCTTCCACCGCTGATCTTCCTCCTCTGCAGATATGCCACGCTACTGACCCCTCTTCTGCCATTGATCTTCCTAATCCCGAAGCTCTCTTCCGCTACATGAGGTCTTCCTCTTGCTGACGCCGACCGATGTTGCCGACTATGAAGATCTAATTGTCAATAGAGTCCCTGGGGCGATTGAAGAACAAAAGCTTTGATCCAATTTCAGAATTTGATGCGAGGTCAACGAATAATGCATTGACTTCCAACTTTGACTGCATTCAGAGATCCAATCTGCAATTCTCACTTAGCATATGGTTTTGTTACTCCTACATTAATTTCTATTGTTAGGTCTTTTTAATCAAGTATATACAATAGATTTGAGGTAAGGAAGAATTAATTTTGATGGAGCTGTTAGCCTGTTCTTGTATTATCCTCAGGATGAGACTTGAGAATTCACATAGGTCCTGTTTCCTTGGACGGAATCTACAAGGAAAAGAAAGGAAAATGGATTGAATCTAGTAGTACTACCGAATTCAATCCATTTTCCTTTCTTTTCCTTGTGGATTCCGTCCAAGGATACAAGGCCTTAGTGTTACATAGTGAGAGAGTGGTGGACATTTGAAGAGGTTCAATTGATCAGACTCTAGTCCATTCTTAGAAGAAGAGGACTGATTGGTTAAATATTTTTTTATTTTGCTGCCCTTGATTTTGACAAGGAAGGAAATCAAATGTCTTGAAATTGATCTAAGATATAGGGTTGGCAATTGGGATTATATTTTGATGATTTTGTACAATCATGCTATCTTTTCTGGAAAGATATTGAATAATGTTTTTATCTTAAGAAAAACAATATAAATTCTTTTGTAGTAATAAATAAACATATTAAGTTTATCAAAGTAGTAGTTTCAATTGGTAATTATGAGGTGCACAATATTGGAAAATGAGGAAGATGTTGAACAACAAGTAAATTTTATTGAAATAGATATGCAGTGTAATTAGGTTGCTCTAATTCTAATGACATCATGTGTGTGATTCAAATATATTGTAAATGGTTTGTTACTGAAAATTTTAAATATAATGTATAATTTATCTTTTTAGTTATATGGTATAATTGTAATTGTATGAGTTTGGTTACACTTTAGTATGATATATTTACACATGATTAAAGTGTTTATTTTGCAAAATTTTTAGAAATATTTTGCTTAATAGCATAGCACAACTACTAACCCAAACACCTTTAAACTTTCTATACAGTTACTTTTCAATCAACACTTTTTCAACTAGCAAAAGTTAAAAGTTTCAGCTTTGCCAAATGGGCCCATAATGTTAATATAATTGTAATGCTTTTCTTTACATAATAAAAGATAATAACTTACACATGGTTGATACATTGTTTTATAATCATGAACATTACAATGGTAAATTGCTATATTTGTTTAGATATGTTTAGTACATCCAAAGATTACTAGCATGTTTAATTGAAATATATTTCAATTATCAATTATGTGATTTATTAAATAATAAGTATCAATAGTACTTATTGTTGTGCATTGTTGGATTACCCAAAGGAGAATATCAATGTACATTTATGCTTATCTTCTTCATCTATATTATGTGTTTATTTTAAAACTTGAAGCATTAATGTATTAGCACTTTATCTATTTGTAGCATTTGTTCCTATTTCTCTTCATTCGCAAGCTTCATCTATTATAAAGTTCAATAGGATTAATTTTTTTGAATGGTCTAAACAAATTCAATTTCACATAGGCGTTATGGACCTTGATTTAGCACTCTTACATGATAAGCATGCTACTATTACTAACTGCACTCTTACATGATAAGCATGCTACTATTACTAACTCTAGCAGTGTTAGTGTAAAACAAATATATTTCTATAATGCTTTGGAAGATTAAATAGAATGAGCTTAATGTTTATGCAAATAACAATAACGAAGAACATCATGTCAATAATTTCTAAAACAGATAGTGCAAAACATTTTATGGAATCAGGAACAAGTATTTCCCATTTTGACACTTTTGATAAGTCAATTGCTAGGATGCTAATGAGTACATTAACCACCATAAAATTGATGGTTCTCATACTATGCAAAAGCATCCCACTAAAATGATAAATATAGTAGCAAGATAATCCATGGGATGAAAGTTGATGAATTATGAACTCCTTGCCTCCTCAATATGATCCATTCCAAAAAAATTTCAACACAATAGTAAATGGAATGTGACAGAATTGTAAACTTTGCTTAGTCAAGAGGAAACAAGATTAAGAAAACAAAGAACTCACTTAATTAATCTCATGTGTCAACAAGAAGCTAAAAATATATCAAGAAAGAAGAATCAAAATGGTAATAAAGGACTATTGAAGGTTAATGAGTCATCTAACCAAATCCAAAAGAAAGAACAAAAGATCTAAAATATAAGGCATCTTTCAAAAGTATAGGTAAGTATAATGCTCTCGTATGTTTTGAATCAAATTTATACAACTCATATTTCAAATATGATGAAAGTATTGCTTATGACCTAAACCATAAACACAAATGAAAATTTTGTGTTTATAGGAAATTGAGTCAAAGCTTCAATTAAAGCCATTAGAACTTATCATTTGATTTTAGACACTACATAATTTAGATCTTTTCTAAACTCTTTATGTTCCTTCTATTTCTCATAATTTGATTTCTAACTTGAAAAACTTGGATTCTCCTTTAAGTTCAAAAATATATGTTGTAGCTTATTTAACACAACAATTTTATTGATTCTAGTGTTTTTTTTTTCTGATATCTCATATAAATTAAAGTTTGATTTTCTTTTTTCTGAGACTATTAACTTTCCATCATCATGTTGGTACTAAATGAGTTTTTATAAATGAAAGTTCAACTTACTTATCGCATACAAATTTAGGTTACATATCCAAAGAAAGGATACAAGGATTAATAAAGAATAATATCCTTTCTTATTTAGTTGATCTTGGTATTTGTATAAATTTTATTAAATGAAAATACACAAAATATATGAAGAAGAAGAAAGCCACAAGAAGCACATTACTCCTTGAACTTATACACACTAACATATGCAAAACTTTTGATGTTTCATCATTTAGTGGAGAAAATTATTTTATCACCTTTATCGATAATTTTTCACATTATAGATATGTCTATTTGTTGCAAAAGAAATCTCAATTAGTAAATTCCTCAAAGGTATTTATTACTAAGGTTGAGAGACAATTAGATACATAAGTGAAGATAGAGGTGGTAACTATTGTGCAAGGTATGATGAATTTGGACAACACCCTAGTCTATTTGTTAAATTCCTTGAAAGACATGATATATGTGCTCAATACATAATGCCAAGAACACTATAACACATTGAAAAAACACATAATTGTACTTTAATGGATAAGATTAGAAGCATATTAATTTATTCTCTTTTACCTTTGTCACTATGCATGTATGCTTTAAAAACTATCGTGTATTTGTTCAATAGGGTTTTAGTAAATTAGTACAAATGACTCCTTCTGAATTATAAACAGCAAGGAAACCTAGTCTAAGGCACTCACATATTGGGATTGTCAAACAAAAATAGGAATTTACAATCTCCCTAACCAATGGTTTCTTCATTAGTTATTTAAAAAATTCTAAATGATACATATTTTATTGCCCTAGATGTTAGACTTAGGGATGGTGATCCCGATCCCCCATCCATACCAGGGATTCTTATTAATCAATTTTGTGACATCATCATGCAACCCTGAGTGCGTGCATCTCCAATGTGACATTAGCCAAACTCCACCTCCGATTAGGAAAGATCACGTAGGCATGCCATGATGTCCTTACAACTTGGGTAAAAGGGTCCATTGGATATTTCTTGCATAGGTTGGATTCATGCATGGGGTAATTGAAGGCTAATTTACATTAATTAGTCACAGGGAAGAAAAATAGCCCATGTTGATTGTTTAGCGATTGTTGAACTATAAATTTTTACTCAAATAATATAGTCAAAATCGATTTTAACCACAGAGAAAATTAGAGACGTATAAAAAAAATCAAATCAAATCAATAGAAAAAAAATCAAAAATCAAATCCATAAAAAATAATAATCGAATAAAAAAAAGGAAGTTGAAAAGGGGAAAAAAGAAAATATGGTATGGAAGAGGCATCAACGTGTCACTAAAAAAAGAAAAGCAAAAATTAATGAGCGCATAAGGCAATAGCCAATCAAGCAAACTAATCCAAATCAATTAAATCAAATCAATTAGAGTTGATAAGGAAATAGATAAAAAAAATTATCCAAGGCTTTACTGAAGGGGGAGCCGCCGACGAAGGCACAAAGTAGGAGAGAAATCGAGAGCAAAAAGCTCTCAGCAACACAAAAAAAAAGGAGGAGATAATAGAAAGAGATTAAAAAAAACAAGGGAGAGGAAGGAGAGGTGGGAGGCCTCGGTAGAAGAAAAAAAAACAAAAGGAGAAAGAGAGGTGCGAGAGCCAATTGAAGATAAAAGGAGGGAAAGAGAAAGGAGAAGAAGAGAGAAGAGAAGGGAAGAGGGAGAAAAGAAGAGAGGACTCCGCACAAGAAATTTCTTTACGAGAATTTTTATTAGGTAAGCTTTGCTGGGATCTGTATATCCCTAAAAAACTTTGCTGGGATCTTTATATCCCTAAAAATCATGCTGAGATCTTTATATCCCTAAAAAAAATTATGTTGGGATCTTTATATCCCTAAAAATCTTGCTGGGATCTTTATATCCTTTAAAATCATGCTGAGATCTTTATATCCCTTAAAATCATGTGGGATCTTTATATCCCTAAGAAATCTTGCTGGGATCTTTATATCCCGTTATCAATACATGCGGTTCTTTTCCTTGGCAAGAAAATTTTTTTTTTGCTATCATCAACTGTAGTCCCGATGACAAGTCGCGTACGAAGCACCAACGCCGAAGCCATTTTCATCCGCCGACACTTCTATCGTAAGAACTCAACATCCGACCGTTGGACTTCACTCAAATCATGCCTTCATGCTCTCCTCACGTCTACGAACCTACAGGTTAGAGGATCCGTCCATCCGATCATCGGATCGCCAAAATCGAAGGATTTGTCACCGGTGACCCTATTCCCGCCAAGAGCTTCGATTTGCTGCCGATTCTCCATCGGACGGCGCCAAACTCTGGCCATAGGTCGCCCTCAACATAAAGAAGCTATATCCGGAGCCGATTGGGTGGAGGAACGGCGAGCGGGCGGTGGCGATGAACCCTAATCCCCGCGCGCTGCCTCCTCTATCGCGAGCGACAAGAAAAAGGAACAAACGATCCAGATCCGTTCAAACAAATCGATAGTCCAGATTGTAGGGGTGTGCAATCGGTATTTCGGTACTAGTACCGGTACAAAAATTTTGGTACTGAAGTATCGAACTTGTTTTTTCGGGTATCGGTACCAATACCGAAGTACCAAAGTTGCTATCGGTATCGGTACCGATTTCCCGAAATAAGTTAAAAAAATTTTCGAAATCCTGAAGTTCAGTGGTTAGGTAATTAGGTAAGCTGAAAAATTAATATCAGGTAATTAGGTAAGCTAAAAAATTAATTAGGGATAACAAGTAATTAGAGATTTTTTAACTTTTTCTCAAATTATTATATGAAATATAAGTTTAACCTTTCATATAATAATTTTATTAACCTTTTATAAAAAAAATTTTGGGAGTTCAGGATTTTCCCGCATCAGTTTTTAGGTACCAGTTCCGGTACCAAACTCTCGAATTAAATTTCGGTACCAGTACCGAAATACCGAAGTACCGAAATACCAAATATCGAAAAATTTGGTACGGTATTTCAGTACCAATACCGTTTGCTCACCCCTACCAGATTGAAACAAATCGATGATCCAAATCACTTCAACTCACATCGGACGGCCGAGACTAATATGATCTAATAAATTAAATCCAACAGTCTAGATTTGTTCAAATTAAATTGACAATCAAGATCTAAATCTATATCTACGGTCTAAATTATATCATGCTTAATCAAACGGATAATATCAATTCGATCTAATAAATTGAATCCAATGGATCAGATTCGTGCACATCAAATCCAATGGTATTGATTCATCTAGCCGAAATCTAGCAGATAAGATAAATTAAAATGAACGGCTGAGAATGTTCAGAACATATCTAGATCAATTGGTTGACGTTTGACATGATCAAGGTATCAATCCCTACTATATCGTACCAGATCTATCCATCTATGATATCGGATTTTTGATCAGAGACCCTAATTGATACAGATCTATGAATTTGAAGAAATGGTCAAGATGAGTCTGATGTAAAATCTATATCAACAGTTGAGAACGTTCAGAACATATCTAGATCAATTAGATGAATGTTGACATGATCAAGGGGTCGATCCCTACTATATCGAACCTGATCTTTCCAAATATGATATTAGATTTGTAATCCAAGACTCGGATTGAAGTAGATCTATGGATTTAAATGAATGGTCATTATGAGTTTGATCTAAAATCTAAATCAACGGTTGCAAATGATCTGAGCATATCTAGGTCAATTGGTTGACTTTTGACATGATCAAGGGGTCGATCCCTACTATATCGAATCTGATCTTTCCAAATATAATATCATATTTGCGATCCGAGACCCGGATTGAAGTAAATCCGTGAATTTAAATGAATGGTCACGATAAGTCTGATCTAAAATCTAAATCAATGGCTGAGAATGATCTAAACATATCTAGATCAATCAGATTAATTTTGACATGATCAATGTGTCGATCCCTATTAAATCAAACTTGATCTCTCCAAATATGATATTAGATTTTTGATTTGAGATCTGGATTGAAGCAAATCTGTAAATTTATGTGAACAATCATGATGAGTTTGAAATCAATAGCTGAAAATGGTCTATATATATCTAGATCAATCGAATGACTTTTGACATAATCCAAGTATCGATCCCTACTAAATCAAGTCTGATCTATCTTAATATGATATTAGATTTTCGATCTGAAATCTGAATTAAAGCAGATCTATGAATTTAAATCAACGATCATGAGAAAAATTAGACATTTGATGACTGAAGAAAATTTTCATCAATTTGAGTCAAATGGACTGCTATCGATATGATTCGGGTATTTGTCCCTATAAAATTAAGTCCAATCTTCCCAAATACGGTCTTGGATTTAAATTAAAATATATCTTTCATCCGGTTGAATATGAGCTAATTAACTCACTCATCCTATTTTGATCATACTCATCGTATCATAATATAATATTGTTTGGGAGATACATATGTCGATGATTGTCATTGGGGTGTAGCTCCTCAATATGATATTGTATATGTGGTGCTTCAAGGTGAAATAATTATTCCTCATCACAAATCAAATACTCATAAGCCACTAATGCTGAGCATAAATCAAATTAAAATGCTCACAAACCACTAAGGCCGAGCACATATCAAAATGCTCATAAGACACCAAGGTCGAGCATAAATCATGTTCGAATGCTCATAAGCCATCAAAGCTGAGCATAAATCAAAATCAAATGCTCATAAGCCATCAAGGTCGAATACAAATCAAGTTCGAATGCTCATAAGCCACTAAGGTCGAGCACAAATCAAGTTCAAATGCTCACAAGCCATCAAAGTTGAGCACAAATCATATTCAAATGCTCACAAGCCATCAAGGCCAAACACAAATCAAATTCAAATACTCACAAACCATCAAGGCCGGACAAAAATCAAGTTCAAATGCTCACAAGCCGTCAAGGCCGAGTACATATGAAGTTCAAAGGCTCACAAACTATCAAGGCCGAGCACAAATTAAATTCAAATGCTCAAAAGCCACTAAGGCCGAGCACATATCAAATCCAATAGTCATAAGCCGTTGAGGCAGAGTACAAATCAAATTCACATGCTTATAAGCCATTAAGGCCGAGCGTATGTTAAATGCTGAAAAGCCATCAAGGCCGAGCGTATGTTAAATGCTGAAAAGCCATCAAGGCCGAGCACAAATCAAGTTTAAATGCTCATAAGCCATTAAGGCCGAGCACAAATCATGTTCAAATGTTCACAAGCCATCAAGGCTGAGTACAAATCAAATTCAAATGCTCATAAGCCATCAAGGCCAAGCACAAATCAAATTCAAATGGTCATAAGCCATCAAGGCTAAGCACATATGAAGTACAATACTCATAAGCCATCAAGGCCGAGCATAAATCAAGTTCAAATGCTCACAAGCCATCAAGGCCGAGCACAAATCAAGTTCAAATGCTCATAAGCCATCAAGGCCGAGCACAAATCAAGTTCAAATGCTCACAAGCCATCAAGGCCGAGCATAAATCAAATTCAAATGCTCACAAGCCATCAAGGCCAAGTACAAATCAAATTCAAATGCTCACAAGCTATTAAGGCTGAGCAAAAATCAAATTCAAATGCTCACAAGCCATCAAGGCTGAGCACAAATCAAATTCAAATGCTCACAAGCTATCAAGGCCGATCACAAATCAAATTCAAATGCTCATAAACCATCAAGGCCGAGCACATATGAAGTTCAAATGCTTATAAGCCATCAAGACTGAGCACAAATCTAGTTCAAATTCTCATACGCCATCAAGGCCGAGCACAAATCGAGTTCAAATGCTCATACGCCATTAAGGCCGAGCACAAGTCAAGTTCAAATGCTCATAAGCCATCAAGGCCAAGCGTAAATCAAGATAAAATGCTCATAAGCCTCAAGGCCGAGTACTTTCTAAATTCAAATACTCATAAGCTGTCAAGGCTGAGCATCTCAAATCCAAAATACTCACAAGTCATCAAGGCCGAGTATTCCAAATTCAAATACTCATAAGCCGTCAAGGCTAAGTATCTCAAATCCAAAATACTCACAAGTCATCAAGGCTGAGAATCTCAAATTCGAAATACTCACAAACCATCAAGGCTGAGTATCTTATGTACCAATACTCAAAAGCCACCAAGGTAGAGTACGCAAATTCAAGATTACATACTCGCGGACTGTCAAAGTTGAGTGTTCATCAACAAATACTCAAAGACTGAGTGCTTCAAATTTAAACCATGTATTAACATAAAATTTATAAATTATTTTGTTCTCCAATTATGTGATGTTGTCCATCTACTTATATAGATCTCTTAATCAAGGGTTCCCTGATTTCATGGGTAATTAACAATAAGTGCTTGTACTCATTAGAAGCCCGAACCCATTAAATAAAAAGCCTTATTTTTATAAGGTGAATTTGAAAAGGTTAAATCATATAAAAATGACCAAAAATGACCCCACAGCCACATTGGGCATGAGCCAAATGTAATCCAACGCAAGCATGTGTGCAATGGGACTGAGAATGGCAGCAGGGTGTGGAGCAAGCTAGTCTAGAATGGATGCAAGCTTGGGTGCTATAACAAGAGGCTCGAGCATGGGTGTGGCTATGTCAAACATGGCCTATGAGTGAAGGCCAAGTGGTGGACGTGGTGCGAACATAGCTAATAGGGCATGTGCATGCTTCGAAGCAACACTAGACCAATATATCAAGTTGCCATGTGGCACAACTCAACGGGGCATAACAGTAGTGTAGTTAGCAAACGACCATAGGTGACATGTGGATACAAACATGCGGATGTGAATTCAATGGGAATTAGCATGCAAATCTAGTGTAGATCTAGTAGAGCTTCTATGTATGTGCTAATTGGGTGTGAGTGCACACATAGGCAGGCAACAAGAGAGGGCATGCACACAGAGTGATTGAGCATGCCACTTGGCTCTAACACTTGTTTCCTAGGTGGTTGACCTTATCAGTGAATGCATTTGTGCATTGTGACACAAGGATCCTAAATAGATATTGCTAGTTGATATCTAGGCATGGCGCATTTAAATCATAGCCGAGGCAATTGGGGCTTCAAATGACATAGGCATGGCTAGGTGACCACCGCATAAGCCTTAGCTTCTGATGTAGACTCAAGTGGCATTAAATGGCTCACTAAGCTAGTAGGTGCACTGGCAGGTGGGGGAGTCGAATAGGCAATTAAGCTTCTTATGCACTAGTTGGCATAGGGTTTTGATCTCTTCAGTCACTAAACTCAAGCGTGCTCTATCTCCTACGATCTTCTACTCCAGTGAGTGTGTGTGGTCAAGCATCAACTTTTGGTGCGCAATGTCATGAGTCTTACCTTCAAAGTTCATATAATACCTTAATTTAGTTCTGCATGAAAAGTAAGAGAATAGATGATATAGTATATAGGGTTTAGTGAGCTAACTACCATTAATTTGTGCTTAAATATTTTAAGTTAAGCTATGTTACCATTTGGCTCACTAAGTTAATAGGTTAGTTTTCTCATTAAGTGGGTCATAATAAATGATATCAATGTAAAACTAGTCCTAAGCATAGTAAGAGGCCAATAGGAAAATGATGTCGAGGATGGTGGAGTTGTCATTAGGCTACATCAAACACGAGTGGCAGAAAGTTTCCTACCGAGGTAACGCCCTTCCCTAGTAGCCTTTTGTGCTGCTCCTTTTGTGTTTTCCTCGTGTGCACTATGCTCTCAATAGTTTCTCTCATTGGTGAGAGTTTTTTTTGTATGGTTTCCCTATTGTGATATTTTGTCAAATGCTCTATGGGCTACTTGCACGTAGCATTATTATTGTTTCGTGTTTGTGTATTTAGTGTTTGCGTGTGCTTCAAATCAGACCCTATGCCTGTGTTGTTTTGGTTTGCGGACAACAAGACCATCCCTTGCCACTTATGTGTGGTGGTCCCTTGTGTTTTGCTCTCAACACAAAGTTGCATGAGCTTTATGGCATAGGTGTGTGCGTACAAAGTTGCATGAGCTCTATGGCACAAGTGTGTGTGTGTGTGTTACTACCTGCATCCGGTCCCTTTTCTCTGAATAATTGGTGTAACCTTCATCTTGGGGCACATATGTATGTGTCATTGCCTGCGTGGAACTTAGTTGTGTTTCACATGCATATGCCCCATTCTATGTTCGTGTAATTTCTAAGCGTTTGCAACTTTGCATACTATTGATGACTCAAAAAGTCATAGTGAATTTTCTATACTTATATCATTTATTTGAGTCTTTTTTACCTAGTTTTGCTTTTTATTTGATTTAAATTGGTTATTTTATTCAGAATCTACAAATTCTTTTATTTTTTTAATTTTTTAAGTAAACTTTGCATGATTTGAAAGAATTTTGAACCAATCAATCTAAAATGAGAATATGGGAAGACCCAAGCTGTGATATAAAATTAATTTCATGTATAAAATTTTCATGTTCTGAAAAGGAATCGAGATCACAAGGTTCCCTATGATTACAAAAATAGGGAAAAATTGCCAGCACCCTATTCTTCCACCTCTTTCATCACAACCATGAATCTGAGCTCAAATCAGTGAATTTCTCATTCAAAGAGGCAAAAATCAGAGGAAGGATTGTAAGGAGGAGAGGAAGATTTCAAGAGGGGGAATGCACACGAGCGAAATTTCAAGGAGAAAATGCAAGCAACAGCTGCTAGGGTTTGGGAGTTTACCAAGAGGCTTCCAAGCACTTTCAGCTACCAAATTTGCAAGGAAGCTACGCCCGAGGGAGGAGAGGATACATAAAAATTTTAGAGGTAGAGGAGATCGGGATAGGGAGAAATCAACATCGACAGCTTGAGGGTTCTAAGAAGAAATGAAGTAGCCTGGAGCAGAATCTTGCCTTGCAATCATAGTGTCGTGATCAGTTCTTCTGCAACCATCATACCCCTATGACAATACTGAAGTTAAAACATAAACTTTTATTTTATTTTTCACTCGCATCTCTGATTTGTAAAAATTCTAATACATGAATTTTTGTTGTGAATTCATGTCTCTCGTAGCGTAAACTTTTTTGCGAGACTGGGGGCGTAGCCCTAGAATGATTTGATGATTTAAACTATTATGATTGATCTTGTATTTTGATTGAGTAATGCTAATTCAATTAAAGTAATTTTATTACACTTGTAATTATTGAAATTTAGATTATTACATATCTTAAGGATGGTAACAAAGACTGAAAGGTGACTTATAATACCAAAACTCTTTATTTGGCATGTAGAATTAGACTACGAGAGTAGCTAAATCATAGTAACCAAATAATTGAAGTTAATTCTACATGTAATAATTCTAGTTTATATAATTACATTATTTCAGACAAAATAGTTGCACTGATAAGTGAATTATATTGTCAAAAAACCTATAATTAAATATGTGATTTAAGCTATGAGAGTATCTTAACATCACTTGAGAGAGAAACTTGTGAGTTAAGCCATGAAAGTGTCTCTTAATTCATTAGGAACTAATATCAATTATTGTAGAACCTAAAACAAGAACAACAAGTCACAAAAGTGAAAATTGGTTTAGTAGAGAATTGGGCATCCGAGAGAAGACAAATCTAACCTTTAAGGTAATTCCTCTTTTGCAAAAAAAAATCAAATAATTGACATAGAAAATTATTTTAGTCTTGTTATCAAATATTAGGGTGGTGAAACCTTGTCCCAGTTTTCTCCTATCAAATTTTCTCAAACTACTACCTGATTTTGATTTCTCATTAAAGTCATTTCAAAAACACAAGTTGTTTAGCTAGAAGGAAAACAATGCATTGGCACTTAACACACAGGTCCCTATGGGTTCAATATCTTTTATTACTTCGATGTATCCATTCTCTTGCGAGCACATCATGTTTTTGACATCATTACTAGGAACTTAAGTTTTGTTAATATCAATTTAATTATTAGAATTGCCAGACTAAATGCCTTTTTAATTTTTTTCCATTATTATTGCTATTATTGAGGTTTTTTCAATGTTTTCTATTCTATCATAGGTTTGTGACAAATCATCATAGGCTTGTACCTACAGACAATACTTCTTGAATTTTGTTTTCTTTTTTCTTTTTTTATTTTTTGTTCTTTTTAAAAATCACAAAATACCACTTATATTCTAAAAATTTGAGTTTTTCTATTTTCCATTTCTATCATCACACCCCTATGATGATTTATCATAGGCCTGTGATCGTGCTGACTAAGAAAATTTTTTTGATTCTTATGGAAA
This sequence comes from Costus lasius, assembly GCA_027563935.2. Taxonomy (NCBI): domain Eukaryota; kingdom Viridiplantae; phylum Streptophyta; class Magnoliopsida; order Zingiberales; family Costaceae; genus Costus; species Costus lasius. The sequence continues at coordinate 30,549,900 of CM050449.1, read as the reverse complement.
ATCTAAGTTCATATAACTATTTCTTTTCTCTATTTATGCATAGGGCTCTTAGCTCTAGACAACATCTTCCTCTAGACCAAGAGATTGAGAAAACTTTTAGATTGTGTAGAGACTTAGATTCGAAGAAAAAAAAAAGGAACCAACCATGGAACTAGGAAGATTATTACTTAGAGAATATGCAACACCAAACCAGCATGGAGTCCACTCTAGCATTGTCAGTCCAATAATTGAAGCTAACAACTTTGAAATCAAACCGGCTTTACTAGATATGATCCATTAAAATCAATTTGGAGGATCCCCACTTGAGGATCCCAATAAGCACTTGTCTTTGGTTCCTGAATACTATGATACTATTAAGATTAATTATATATCTAGTGATGCACTAAATTGAGATATTTTCTTTTTCTCCAAGGGACATGGCACATGCTTGGCTTCAATCCCATCCTTCATGAACATTCACCAATTGTCGCATGCTTTCCTATCCAAATACTTCCCGTCGAGCAAAACTATTCAACTAAGAAACCATATCACCAGCTTTGCACAAAGGATGACGAGTCACTAAGTGAGGCATGAGAACACTTCAATGAATTAAGACAGAAGTGCCCCCCCCCCCCCCCCATGGCTTGGAGAGATGAGTTTTGATTCATACATTTGTATAACGGTCTTCTTTATAGTACTCGTTTAATAGTCGATGCAGCTGCAGGAGGAACCTTGATGAACATGAGTATTGATAATGCTTACAAATTGAGAGATGCAATGTCACTAAATCACAATCATTGGACCACTGAGAGAGGTGTAGTATACAGGCCGCAAGGTAAGTATGAAAGTGATACATTATGCACTCTTGTTGAAAAGGTAAATTCTTTAGCTAATAAATTAGATTCATTTAATTTGCATTCTATTATTGCATTATCTTCAATTACATTTTATATTTGTGGAAACACCGGACATTATACTGAAGACTATAGAGTAATTGCTGAGTAGGGTTTTGAACAAGTAATTGCTTTGGGGAATTAAAACTATAAACCATCTAATGGACCTTATTCTTGCACCTACAACCCTAGATAGAGGAATGACCCTAATTTATCTTAGAAAAATAACCAAAATTCTGGGGGACAAGTAGAAAATAGAGGGTACCAACAAAGGCAATTCAATGAGCCGCACAAATCAAATCTAAAATCCTTATTGGAAAATTTTGTAGTAAGTAAAAATAAGGACAATGAAGAGCTTAGGGAAGCCATTAAGCAGTTACTTCTAAAGTAGACTCTTTAACTCTACACAATAAAATGCTAGAAACTCAATTAGCATAACAAGCTAACACATCATACAGACCCCTAGGAAAAATAGTTGCTAAACCTGAGATGAACCCTAGAGATCACTATAATGCTATTACTACCAAAAGCGAAAAAGAGTCAGATGAACCTAGTAGTAGACATGAAAATGATAGTGATGAAGAAGAGCCTAACACTGAACTTAGCACTGAGTCATTACCTGAAACACCACCTATTGTCGCACAACCTATTGTGACTTCGCCATCATAGGGCCGTGATAAACAGCCATAGCCAAGTGCGCCTCAAGCTAGCTCATGGCTGCTCCTTACAAGCCTCCTATACCATTTCCCCAAAGACTTGTATAGGCTAAGTTGGACAAACAATTTAGAAAATTTCTTGATGTTCTAAAGAAATTATATATAAATATTCCCTTTATAGATGCTTTATGCTAGATGCATACCTATGCAAAATTTTTGAAAGAAATTATGTCAAATAAAAGAAAATTAAAGGACTACGACACTACTACAGTAACTAAGGAATGTAGAGCCATAATTTTAAATAAATTACCAACAAAATTAAATGATTCAGATAGTTTCTCTATACCTTACTTAATAGGGGATATATCTTTTGATAAAGCCTTAAGTGATCTTGGTGCCAATGTAAGTCTAATGCCCTTATCTATTTGCAAAAAACTTGACATGGGTGAGCCCAAACCCACCTCTATATCCTTATAGCTCATTGATTGATTAGTCAAGTATCCCATTGGAATCCTTGAAGATGTTCCCATTTAGGTAGGTAAATTCTTTATCTCAGTCGATTTTATAGTACTAGAGATTGAAGAGGACTCCAAAATCCCCATCATTCTTGGTAGACCATTTCTAGCAACAATAGGTGCTATAATTGATGTGAAGAATGGTATGCTCACTCTGAACATTGGGGATAACACTGTTGAATTTGATCTATCAGAAATCATGAAAAAACCATCTTATATAAGATATTGTTGTAATGTAGATATTAGAGACAATATTGTTGGTGATGTACATATTTTGTTTGATGAATATAATTATCCTGATAATTGTGTAGATGATTTAGATGTTACTCCTATATTAGAACATGTACCATATATTAAGCTTGAGTAGGAATCATAGGCAGAATAACTACCAAAATATATACTTAAATCTCTGTCTACTAATCTCGGGTATAAATTTCTTAGACCCAACTCTACTTTTCCTATCATTATTGATGCAAACCTCAATAAAAGAGAACGAATTTACTTCTAGAAGTGCTCAGATTACACAAAAAAGTAATAGGTTACTCAATTGATGATTTGAAAGGGATTAACCCCTCCATTTGCATGCATAGGATACATATAGAAGAAGGGCACAAACCCTTTGTGGACTTTCAACGTCGACTTAAACCCTCTATGAAAGAAGTGGTAAAGAAAGAGGTACTCAATTTACTAGATGCATGTATTCTCTATCCCATCTCTAACAGTAAATAGGTAAGCCCAGTCCATGTGATTCTTAAAAAGGGAGGTGTAACGGTTGTTAAAAGTAAAGATAAGGAATTGATCCCTACTCAAACTGTTACTAGCTGGCGCATATGTATTGATTATAGAAAGTTGAATGCTGTCACTAGAAAGGAGCATTTTCCTTTGTCATTTATTGATCAAATGGTTGAAAGGCTTGCTAATCATTGTTATTATTGTTTCTTAGATGGATACTCCAGTTTCTTTTAGATCCTCATATTTCTAGAAAATCATGATAAGACTACATTCATATGAATTTATGGCATATTTGCCTACAAGAGAATGCCCTTTGGACTATGCAATGCACCTACCACATTTTAGTGATGTATGATGACAATTTTTCTAATTTTATTGAAGATACTATGGATATTTTTATTGATAATTTCTCATTTATGGTTCCTCTTTCAATAATTGCCTAGCTAACTTGTCTAAAGTTTTGTACAAATATAAAGAGGTTAACCTAGTCCTCAACTAGGAAATATGTCATTTCATGGTAAGGCATGGCATTGTATTGTGTCAGTTGGTATCACAAATGGGGATCGAGGTAGATAAAGCTAAATTGGAAGTTATTGAAAATATGTCACCACCTACCTCAGTGAAAGAAGTCATAAGCTTCTTAGGGCAAGCATGATTTTATTGACAATTTATAAGAAACTTCTCTAAGCTTGATATACCTCTTAGTTACTTTGTAAATATATAAATTTTTTTTTTGATGAGTGTCTTTTTCCTTTTCAGGCATTGAAGGACGCTCTAATCATGGCACCCATCATGCGCCCGCGAGATTGGGGCCATCCCTTTGAGCTCATGTGTGATATGAGAGACTATGTAGTTGGAACTGTGCTTGGCTAGAGGGGCGAGAAGAAGCCCTAAGCCATATATGATGTGTCCACAAGTGCATAGATAAGTTAAAGTAATAAAAAAACTTATCAATCCCACAAAGACCTATGTGTTAAATACCAAATAATTATTTTCTCACTAGCTAAGCAAACTGATATTTCTAAAGTGGAAACTAGCGATTTGTTGAACAAAATTCAGAAGCAAAAATGGGATAAGCTTTCACCACTCTGTTTTTTTTATTACAAATCAAATAAATGTGAGTGTTAGTTATTCAAATTATGTTAAAGAGAAAATACCTTAAAGAAACGTTCTCCTCTTGGATGCCCAACTTGCACTACCCCAACTTTCAATGTCGTGATTTGCTATTTTAGTGATTGTGTTCAATGGTATATTTTAGTTCCTAAAAATAAAGGTTCACTCTCATGGCTTAATTATTAAGCCCTACTCTCAAGTGAAATTAAGTACTCTCGTAGTTTAAACCGCATATTTTACCTAAAGGTTTTTAATAATTTAACTCACTTATCAGTGTAGTTATCTTGTCTAACACAATGATTTATCAAACTATAATATTTGCATATAGGATTAGCTTCAATAATTAGATTGCTAAAACCTAGCTACTCTCGTAGTCTAAGTTAATAAGTCTAATTAAAGGGATCCGGGTTTATAAGTTACCTCTCGGTTTATGTTAGAAACCCTAGGACATTCAACTATCCAAAATTAAACAATCACAAAGTCAATAAATTTTAAAGGAAAAATTAATATTCTTTAAACAACTAATAAAATAAAAATGATCATTAAGCATCATAAAAATTAGCCCATAGTCCCAAAGAAAGTTTACAATACTAGATACATGATTTCAAAGCAATAGTTCATAAGAAAGAGTTATTATAGATCTAGGATGTGAAATAAAAATTTTAGTTCAACTTCGCTGATGTTATAGTGGTGTGATGGCTACAGTTCAAATCGTCACAACCTTGTGATTACAAGAGGCAAAGTGGGTTGCCTACTGCGTTCTTCTTTAGATTCTATCTCTTCCTTCACAGATTTATCCTCAACTTGATCTCTTTTCGCTCTGAAATTTTTTGTGTATCCTCTACTCTCTTGGGTGTATCTTTCCTATAAATTTTGTCACCAAAGATGCCCTATGCGCCTCTCGGTGAAAGAACAAGCCCTAGCTCTACTATTTGCCATTTCTCCCTAATTTCTCCTAGTGAGTGTGTGATTTTTTGTATTGATTCACTCCTTCCCAATATAATATGATTTCTGCCCCTAGTTTAGTCGATTCGTTCATTGATCCCTTGATTGGAACTCAAAAAATTGAGTTTAAATGAATCTCAAAAGACTCAGTGATGTCTTGTACTTATATAGTGTTTTTACTATGCTTTTTATATAAATTCTCCCTTATTTCTATCACATGTCTAATCATTTTGACTTAAATTCTTGTATTTTTTTGGAATCTTTACCTTTTTCATTTTTATTATATTTTAGGGGAAAATGACCAGATTTTGATGGATTTTTGAATATCCAAGTGCACAAATGAATTCTACAAGTCAAGACAAAGCTACCCATCAAATTTCATACAAATCGGAGCTTGTTTGGAAATTACGGCCTACCCGTGATTTCCATCATGGCTGTAATTTCTGGGAAGAGTACAGCAAGAATTACGGCTTGCCTATGATATTAATCACGGCCATAACTTCCTCGATGCAAATCACATAATTCACAAAAAGAATTACGGTCAGCCCGTGACCACAGTCACAGCCATGATTTCTTCGGCGTCTTTCCATAGAGAGAATGACGGCCTACCCATGATTATCATCATGACCGTAGTTCTCCTAGATTATTTGGACAGAATTTATAGAAAGAATTATAGCCTGCCTGTGATATCATGGGAAAAGCTTCATTCTTCTGGTCATTTGGCGTCAATCTTCATCAGGAAGCCTCGAATTTCATCCTCCTTGTTGATTTCCTATTTTATTTGCCAATTGTAATAAAAAAAATATGGTTTTTTACAACGATAACACGGTTACCATATTAGCGTAAACTTCTTCTTCAGAACTAATGGCCTAGCCCTCTATGTTATTATGACTTTAATCACTAATTTTCATCTTTTGAAGTATTTTACTTGTGTTTGATTCAATTATTGTTGTGTTTGTTACATGTTAATTACTGGTCATAATTCATATGCTTTAGACGTTGCAAGAAGTACTGAAAGGTGAATTACGATATTGGACCTACAATTTTTAGATCGGTTGTTTCGAACACAAAAGTAGTTCGAATCAACTTGAGGGATTTTTGCATGATTTTTCAAGTACTTAATGGGTTTATTTTGAGTTAATAACCATGAGAGTAAGGGATGAACTCAGGTAGACAGTGGGTTGTACCACTGAAAGGGGACAATCTGTACATTCGAATAAATCCCCTTCGGCATAGTAAATCGATTCTTAAGATTTATTTTGTTAGTAAAGTCATAAGACATAGAGTGGTGAACCCAAAGTCCTGAACTTCCATAATTTAATTACAACCCAATTGTGTTTTACTCTTTCTGCAACGAAGTTAAGATTAAATTCAGCTCTTTTCGGATTCATCTAGCTAAAAATCCTAAGATAGGTTGGTACTTGGTCATTGGTCTCTATAGGATGGTTTTTTTTATTACTTTGATAGGTCGTGCACCTGCAGCACTCCATCAAGTTTTTAGTGCCGTTACTGGGGAGGATTTTCGCCAATATTGACTCATTCTAAGGATTGCTAGACTAGATTTTTATTTTCTATTTTTTAGTTTATTTAACTCTATCTTTACTCTGCTTTTGTTATTATTGCTTGTCTTCCCTCTTAGTTCTAACTGCTGATAGTTTATGCCCAGATGTTCTAGAAAGCTATTTGAGGAAGATCCCGAAATCAAAAGAACATTCTGCATTCGAAGAAGGCAATTAGGGAAAGAAACTTCACAGAAAACTAAGATAGACGGTCAAATATCATTAAAGGATTTCATAGCCCCGAACATGCAAGGGGTCCACGCTAGCATTGCTCGCCCTAATATTGAGGCGAATAATTTTGAAATCAAGTCATCTCTATTTTCTATGGTTCAGCAGAACCAGTTTGGAGGCTTGCCGTCTGAGGACCCGAATATTCACATTTTCATATTTCTTGAATACTGCAATATATTAAAAATAAATGGTGTCACTAATGATGTTTTATGACTTAGACTTTTTTCTTTCTCCCACAGGGATAGTGCTCGTACATGGCTTCACTCTCATTCGCCAGGTTCCATCATGACTTGGGAGCAACTATCAAATGCGTTTCTCACAAAGTACTTTCCCCCATGCAAAACTGCGCAGTTAAGGAACCAGATAACGAGCTTCGTCCAGAAAAATGGTGAATCGTTATATGAGGCAACAAACTTTAGAGAATGTGTCCACACCACAGCCTTGAAAAGTGGATAATTATCTATACTTTTTATAACGCATTAAACTACAATACTCGCATGATAGTTGATGCCGCTGCTGGTGGCGCAATTATGAATAAGTGTGTTGATGATGTGTTGAACCTCATTGAGGATATGGCTTTAGACCACTATCAGTGGACAAGTGAGAGAGGGCCGTCTTCCAAAGTGTCAGGTAGGTATGATCTAGATGTTATTACTTTTTTGGCTGCCAAGGTTGACTCTCTATCTCATAAAATTAATTCTCTTAATGTTAATCATGCCACTGTTAATTCTGTTTCATGTGAGATTTGTGGTAATGCAGGACAACATATACAAGACTACCAGTTAGGGACATCCACACAGAACAAGTGCAAGACTGATCAAGTTAATGCCATTGGGAACTATAATTCCAGACCTCAGAATGACCCATACTCAAGCACTTACAACCCTGTGTGGCGAAACCATCCCAACTTCTCTTATAAGAACAACCAAAACCCAGCACCTCCAGGTAACAATTGACAGCCCCCATGCTTCCAGCAAAGACAATATAGCCAACCCCAAGTCCCTAGAAGTCGAATATGGAGATACTTCTCGAGAATTTCATTGCCACACAGTCTAAGCACAACGAAGATTTTAGGCAAGAGTTCAGGGAAGTTGGCGAGACTGTCAAGAATCTAATGTCCAAGGTAGATTATATGGAAATCCACCAAAGAATGTTAGAGACTTAGATAACCCAGTAGGCTAGCTCATCAAGTAGACCGATAGGAAGGCTACTGGGGCAAATAGAGGCAAAACCATGTGAGCACTACAATGCTATTAGAACGCGTAGTGGGAAACAACTAGAGGAGCTATGGGCAAGTGATACAACTCCAGACCAAGAGGTGCAAAATTTTGAACCTACTAGGCATCAAGGAAACGAGGGCGACTCATCTTTAAAAGTTAGGGAGCAAGAATCAGTATATGTGCCACCACCTCCTTAGAAACCACCAGTTCCCTTTCCTCAAAGATTGGCTAAGGCTAAACTCGACAACAAATTTAGAAAATTTTTGGAGGTACTTAAAAAGCTTTATATTAATATTTCTTTCACTGATGCGTTGTCGTAGATGCCTTCATATGCCAAGTTTTTAAAAGAAATTTTGTCTAACAAGAGAAAGTTGGAAGAGCATGGAACGGTCGCACTTATTGACGAGTGCAATGCTATTATACACAATAAACTACCACCAAAGCTCAAAGACCGAGGAAATTTTTCTATTCCTTGTTTAATTGTTGATATGTCTATTGACCGTGCTTTATGTGATTTAGGGGCAAGTGTCAGCTTGATGCTGCACTCTATTTGTAAGAAGTTGAACATTGGAGATTTAAAGCTCACATCTATCTTGCTATAGCTAGCCGACCGCTCTATACGGCATCCGATAGGTATTCTTGAGGATGTGCCTATCAAGGTCGATAAGTTTTTCAAACCTGCTGATTTTGTTATCCTTGCGATGGAGTAAGATTCTAGACTCCCCATAATTTTAGGTCGCCCCTTCTTAGCAACTGTAGGTGCAATAGTTGATGCGAAAAATGGGAAGCTGACTTTCAAGATAGGTGAGGACACCATCGAATTTCATTTGACAGAAAGTTTAAGATGCTCTTCTTTTGCAGGATCGTGCTACAACATCGATGTCCTTGAGGACACACTCCCAAAAATTCTAAACACCAAGAAAGAAAGATATCAGTTGGAACTTTATTTGACAGGACATGACAGTGATGAGATAAAGGATGCGATTAAATCTTTTTCTGAATTACCTGACTCTAGTCCTTCCATCGATGCAGAGAAGGTGAAAGATGAACATTTAGACTGCGATGACGGTGAGAACTCCACACTTTTGATTTTTGTTACCGTTGTTCCTGAGGTAAGTAAAAATCAAAAAATTAAACTCAGAACTCTTCTAAAGAATACGAGGTATGAATTTCTGGGCCTTGACTCTATGCTTTCGATAATTGATGATGCAGAGGAACATGAAAAACAAATAAGTTCAATAATATATAAGTTCAGAAAGGTATAGAGTATTCTTTTGATGATATTATGGGTATTAACTTTTCTTTTTTCTTACACAAATTGATTGATATGACAATGATCCACCTACTACTTTGGATATTTACTTTGGCGGGCATACTTTTAAAATGGTGGAAACGCAATAAATTACATGCTCTATACTTTGCCACTGATTCACCGTCGACACTATGATGTCTGATTCTGGTCAAGCTAATGACCTTAAATTAGCGCTTCCTGGGAGGCAACCCAAGCACTCTGACTTTCATTTTTTGTAGTTTATGTGTTGTCTTTAGTTTCTTCTATTTTCATTTTTCTGGTGCTTATTTTTGTTTTATGCTTTATAGGATTGTTTAGGGTGTTTCTAGCGTCGAGACAGTCTTCTAAAAAGTTTTCACCAAATTATGGCCAGGCCGTAATTATTATCACAGCCGTAATCTTTCAGGCATTGGTCATCCATTCGAAACAAAAAGAATTACGGAAGGGGTGTGATTTCTATCACACCCATGATCTTGTTGGTAGTATTTATCATCTAGGAACAGAAGTTTTCACGATGGGGGTGTGATTTCTGTCACACCCGTGATTCTGAAAAAAAAATTGCACTGCAATTACGAGCAAGCTGTGATACTTGTCACGCCCGTGATTCTGTAACTTAAAGGAACAGAAAGAATCACAGGAGTGACGTAATTCCTGTCACAGTTGTGATTCTATTCGCCTATATAAGGTTCACGACTATATTTTCTAGGGTTTCACCCATGAAACCTTCGTAATTGTGCTGCCCCTTCTGCTGCCAGCTTCCTACTGCTTCCACCTGCCTTCCAAACCCTCTAGCGACTTTCAGTGTCTCCAGGCAAGATTTCACCAATTCTTTGAACTATTTTGTTTCAGGCGACAGATTCTGCCAATCTTCCATTGGCGCCGCCACCGCTTCGCCGAACTTCTTTTCAGCTTCTTAGAGCTTCACCATTTCTGCTGTTAGATCTGCGCTCTGCTTCCCTACTGCTGATGAATCACCACTGTCTCTCAGCCTACACTGCTTCAGATCTAATTTCTCTACAGACATGGCTCCACCAAGGAAACGAGTAGTGCTATGTGAGTATCCTTTCTCCTACTCTCTTATTACTTGCTTACCGCATCGAGGACAATGTATTCTTTATGAAGGGGAGGATATGTTTTATCTGATTCATGCTTACTATATAATTTTTACTTAACTCTTTGACTTCTGGTTTGGCACCATGTGTTAGGCGTAGTATGATGTTTTGATGTATTTTGATTGGCGTCATATGTAGATGCTATGCTCATATTGTTCTAATTATTGTACTAGGATTATTTCTATCTTTTGGATGCATGTTGTTTTCTATTAATGAACGATGTGCAGTTCTATATTGTTAATGATGTGTGCTGTAGATAATCATTTACCAATCCCTGTGAATGGATTAATTACTCCATATGTTAAATTTATTTCCTCAATTTATACCCTCATTTCAATTTTCCATCGATTGTTCATAAGTTTCTGATAAATCGAATGTTTGAGGAATGAGATTTAAGAGTGAAGCATCCTTTTCAAACAAGGTAAGTATATGAGTATAATTTTCTTGAATTGATGTTGATTGATTAGCTTTGTATATGTTTGGTCTATTGTGTTATTTGTTGGGAAGAAAGACTCCAAAATCCAGAAAAAAAAAGAAAAAAAAAAAGAGCAATGAAAAGTATGTATCTATGTGGGTACATGCCAAAGTAAAAAAAAATAAATAATATTTGACATTAACTCCGCAATCTTCAGCTATGAGTCCTATTATGCAAATAGACACACTTTGATCTGCTAGGCCAAAGATATGAGTTCTATTACATTGGTTATGTGGTCGGTGTACTCAAAATTCATCACCAGAAGAAAGGTGGTAATCGATTTAGAGAATGTCAAAAATAAATACAGAAAAAGATTTTGAAGGTCATATTCCTGTAAACAAAAACATTGTAGTATTGAACTGAGTACAAGATGAATTCATGATATTAAGATTCAGACTATTATGCAAGTTGCAAACTTTATTTGTTTTGGATAGTAAATCATAAGGATTAAATTCTAAGAACAGTTTATGTCTCTCGAATCTTTTGTGACATGAGCTGGAGATTTTTAATGGGTGATTATATTTTAAAAATTTATTTTTCATTAGTGAGTTATCTTTTCCATGCTCAGCATTATTCTTTAGTCTATTTATTTGCTTGAGGAAAAGGAAAAGTTTAAGTCTAGGGAAATTTGATGGCTTGTATTTATATCTTTTTATACAAAATCTCCCTTATTTCTATCACATTTCTATTCATTATAACTTAAATTCTTGTATTTTTTTTTCATAATATTCACCTCTTTTCATTTTTGTTACATTTCAGGGGAAAATGACTAAATTTTGATGGATTTTTGAAGATCCAAGTGCATAAATGAATTCTACAAGTCAAGATGAAGCTGCCCATCAAATTTCATACAACTCGGAGCTTGTTTGGAAATTACGGCGCACCCGTGATTTCCATCACGACTATGATTTCTAGGAAGAGTACAGTAAGAATTACAGCCTGCCTGTGATATTAATCATGGCCGTAACTTCCTCGGTGCAAATGACAAAATTTACAGAAAGACTTACGGCCAGCCCGTCACCACAGTCACAACCATGATTCCTTCGGTATTTTTCCACACAAAGAATTATGGCCTACCCGTGATTATCATCACGGCCGTAATTCTCCTAGATTCTTTTGACACTATTCATAGAAATAATTATGGCTTGCGCATGATCTCTATCACGGTCGTAATTCTGTTCGCCGAATTCGAGTTTGACCTCGTTTCTTACCCAATTTGGCCCGTTCTCGAGCTAATTTTTGGAAAAACCTAATTGAAAGGTGGGGAACTATATAAGTGACAGAAGGAGCAATTATTGGGACTTTTTTTTTGGCAAGGATTCAAGGCAAATTCGACAATGGGGCAAAATTTAGGGCGACAGGCAGTGAACAACATTTCATCACTAGAAAAGCTTCATTCTTCCGGTCATCTGGCATCAATCTTCATCTGGAAGCCTTGAATTTCGTCCTCCTTGTTAATTTTTTATTTATTTGCCAATTGTAATAAATAAAACATGGATTTTTACAATGTTAACACGGTTACCATGTTAGCGTAAATTTCTTTTTCAGAACTAAGGGTGTAGCCCTCTATGTTTTTATGGCTTAATCACTGATTTTCATCTTTTGAAGTATTTTACTTGTGTTTGATTCAATTATTGTTGTGCTTTTTACATGTTGATTACTGGTTATAATTCGCGTCCTTTAGACGTCGCAAGAAGTATTAAAAGGTGAATTGCGATGTTGGACTTACAATTTTTGGATATGTTGATTCGAACATGAACGTAGTTCGAATTGACTTGAGTGATTTTTACATGATTTGTCAATAACTTAATGGGCTTATTTCGAGTTAATAACCATGAGAGTAGGGGATTAACTCAGGTAGACACCAGGTTATACCACTGAAAGGGGGCAATCTGTACGTTTGGATAAATCTCCTTCGGCACAATAAATCGCTTCTTAAGATTTATCTTGTTAGTAAAGTCATAAGACATAGAGTGGTGAACCCAAAGTCCTGAACTTCTATAATTTGTTTATAACCCAATTGTGTTTTACTCTTTTTGCAATAAAGTTAATATTAAATTCAGCTCTTTTCGGATTCAACTATCTAATAATTCTAAGATAAGTTGGTACTTGGTCATTGGTGTCTATGGGATGATATTTTTTTTATTACTTCAATAGGTCGTGCACTTGTGGCACTCCATCACTCAACATCTTTGCTAAATTCCCCTCTAATTTGTTGGAATCAAAGGAGTGTAACGACCACAGTTTAATTCGTAATAGTGATCGCAAGTTAATTTTGAAATTTTCTCCTTGAGCTCTAAATTTTCTTCAGCTTTAGTCCTTAGTCCTTTTAGCCTAAAAATCCATAAAAACAACAAGAATATTTCACCTAAAAAATTTAAAAAGAAGAGAATGTATATATTCTAAAGTAAATGATCGATTTTAATTGAAAAACAAGCAATATTTCTTAAAGGGTGACCAAAAAAGGTAATTGAATATATAAAATTTATTATGACTTTTTGAGTTATCAAAATACATAGGACACAAAGTCCTGGCATCACGGAATTCTGTTTTGGGTCAATCGCCTCCGCTGTATTTTAAATTTTTAAATTAACCCGGGGATTCCCAATAAGTCAAGCAAGATATAGGGAAGATCAAGAGTGATCTGATGAATACAGATCATGTAGACTGGATTCAACAGCACCTAGCGAGTTGCCACACTCCAGATGATGATAATAGTGATTGAGGTTGCTATGCAATAATTGGGTGAGCATGACTATACTTTATTGATATATTTTCTCTATACTATTTTTTGATGAAGTTGTATAACCTAAATATTTATGTGATTGTGTATAATTTCTTTATATGCATGATTTTGTCCTTATTTGTGAGGGAGAGTTGTGTATAACCTATTTCTTAAAGGATGACTTTTTGCATGATTGTGTACAACCTATTTCTTTATATGCAAAATTTATTATTACTTTTTGAATTATTAAAATACATAAGACTCAACTTGCGCCTATGCCAAGGAGAAGAGGGAGAGTTGGCGACAAGGAGTGGAAAGCACTTTCACTTGTCCCAACCATGATGCAAAATCTTCTATGTGTTATCACCTTCAAGACCCTCACGCTAAGGAGGAGAGGGGAGGCGACAACTGGAGATGAGAGAAGAGAATTGGTGCAAAAATTACCCAAGAAAGCCTCTCTATTTATAATAGATCAACTAGCTATTCTTGGTGATTATTTTTCATTAAATTTAATATATAAATATATTAAATAGAATGAAGAATGTGCCTAGGCCAAGTCATCATTAAATCTATTAAATAAATTTTGCCAAATTGGTCAAGCATGAATAAAATATTTGATTAAATTCACTTAACCATAAATTAGCAAATATATTGATTATTTTAATCATGTATGTGCCTATTTATATTTTATAATTAAATATATAAATATATTTAATGTAAAATGCACCTAGCCCAATTAATTAGCCAAGAGAAAAATTTTCTTGCTAATTAATAATTTTATTTATTCATGTGACTTTAGTGCCAAGTCTAAACTTACACTAAGACCCTTGTTTGACTTATTTTGACAACACAAGTCAATAGAGATCAAACGTGGTCCACTAAAAGTCAACTAGTGGTCAAATATGAAGTAAATAAAATATCATCTCCATAGAAGAAGTCTCAAAGCATTAATCTCCTAAAATGATCTGAATGACACAATGATTCGATCTGCGACCCTGTAGGTTCTTCAGACGTTGGCAGTGATGATCTAAAATCTTCACAAGTGATGAGTGGCACCCTAGTAGTGCATCATAGCTACCCAAGTCATCAGAATGGAGTCATCATCGACTTCCCTTAAAAATGTGACAAAGTACATGTACGCATTTGTCCTTTTGCCAAGCTAATGTCCAGATTGGACAAGTGTGTCATACTTGTTTAACCCAATCAAATAGTTCTCACCTGGGTATGGCCATACACTTTCAGTCATGCATCCATATAAGGGCGCTATGGACATCAAGCTTCCTCGCAAGGAAGGGGCAAATCCTCTATTGGCTCATTGAATCTCTCCTATGGCTTATGATACACTCAATGACAACTGTTATGGCTTCCCTGCTACGGCAAAGCGTTAGGTTGTATCAAAGTGCATCACTCACTATATAGAGATATTAATGCCCTCAAGTCATGGACAAGCATACCTCTGTCACTGTGATATTCATCTTGTGACACCAAGATGAATCCTCACAATGGGTCGGTCCAGTATATCTCCTTTGATATACTCATATGTCTGCATTAGCAACCCGTGCTCAACCAGCGCATATACTAGTCTCAAATGAATCATAGCTATCTCATATCCACTATGATTTTCGACCGGGGACAAAAAACTGAGACTAAATAAAATATATCTCTAGGGACATTGTCTATGCAAATCTACATATGCGGCAGATGTACAAAATGCATAACAACGACCATATTAAGATATGTCAACTATCAAATACAGATGTGACACATATCTCATCGGACCATCCATAGGTCCTAGGGCATAAACACCAATATGATTTCTTTTATGTCAAGTTTCATCTCCTTCATATCAATCTAGATGGACTATATTATATCCATCATAGATCTAGAAGATGAGGGGGAAGCAGTAGCTCAATAGGCAGAAGAAATAGGCACTGGATCATCATAAGTGCTCTTGGGAGGTGGTTTAAGGAACCAGTTGTTCATGTCTTGAATGGTAGTGCACCTTGGGTTTGGGAGAGGAAAAGTAAAATCGTTGTTTGTGAAGACCATGTGGTACCCTTTAGTATTCTAGTCTATCAGGTGCATGGCCAGACACATCTTTGTATCTAGCAAAGCATGCCCCTTCGCATGGGGAAATCTAGCATAGTCAATGCCTAGGGCCTCAACTATAGGGACAATTTAGCCCCTGATAATAATATCTCCCTTCGTGGCCTTTGCTACCTATATGAATTGCTTCACTAGGTAGAAGACAGAGTTCACCCTAAACATGTTAATGATAGCCCAAAGAATAAAAACCTCAATCTAACATACCGTGTTGTCGCTTTCTCCTCCGCAGAACATAGTGTTAGTGAGAACTCAATGCACAAACCAGAATACAGGGCTCATGATGCTTCTCTATCTGGCAGTCCTAGGGATGAACTCCCTCTCATCAAGGATCTCCCCCGAGAAAGCATCCTCGTCATATGTTTTTGGTGGAAGTCAGGTGCTATCCTTAGGGAATCCGTAAATATGATTTAACTGATTTAGAGTTAGTATGAACTCTTGGTTGTGGAACCTAAAAGAGATATGCCCCTGGTCTGAATCAATAGTGTTGGAGACCTAAACCACCAAAGAGGACAAAAATTCCAAAGTATAACTGATGACAGGGCTCGACTGGTCTAGTAGAAATGCACCTAACCAAGCTGATCAAACAACAACTAAATATCATTAGCGAATCTCAATTTTTGTAGTGTGGCAATGCAAGCATATCATGTAACAATCAAAGGTTGGTTGGAAAGGACCTCATGTCGTCAGGATGGCGCTCCTCATCACGAAAAATATCTCATATGAGTCTAGTGGAGGTGGCCGTGGGTAGCATGACAAGTCGTAGGGATGGCGTTGGCTGACCACAAACTTTATCTTGGGGCTCATCTTGTTCTCTGCTGCTAGTAAAGAGGAATGGCAGCATTTTGGTGAACTTTTCTGGTGAGCAGCGGCTAGAAACTCTAGTGCTATAGATCATCTAGAAGGGCTCAGAAGAACCCAGTTGGTGCTTGCGGAGCTCTAGACTGGCAGCATCGAATGACTCCGGTGAGACAGGGAATCGGCAAACTAAAGAAATGTGGGTGGTGAACAACTGAACCTCCTAGAGAGTCGTTAGTGACGGATGTTCTGAGTCTTGTCTAAGTTCGGGAAGAAGCTACGGAGGTTCAGGTGATGCTGACAGAGATCTGACAACCGTGACATCGAACGACTCTAGCGAGACTAAAGATTTGCGAATGGTGGATGCATGTGGTTTACACATCATTTCTCACTGGAAAAGCTTTAGGATGTCGTTGGAGAAGACAAATCAGCCGGCCAATTCTCCACTGATCACTGGGACTGGCTGGCGGTGGTGACTGGGAAGTAGTTGGGAAGCGTCGATGACTAGAATTCCTTCATGGGGTTATGACGGGTAGGGTTTTTGTGTGAGAACCCTACTATTGTGACCCTTTTATTTTTTCCCTTACAAACCATATTCACAGTTGAGCGAATAATCGTCACTGGGTTGTGATCACGAATTTTCCCCAAAATTTTTTTGTTCGCCTTTTTTCCTTGTTTCTCTTGCAAAAATAGAATCTCTTTATCAGATTGCCTTCACATTATGAGTTTTTTTAGAGAAAATAAAATAGTGAAAAACACTTGGGGTGCCTCCAAGTAGCACTATTTTAAGGTTCTTAGCTTGAGCATCTCTTGTTCTAGCCAGTTAATGCATCTGTGAGTCAAACATTCATTCTCTCTTCATTCTGATCCCCATCATGCTAATGCTTAAGCCTTTGTCCATTGACTTTAAAAGCCCCCGTCTTCTCACTCCATATGTCCACAACTCCATAGGTGTAAGCCTTTTGTACCTGAAATGGATTCAACCATCGAGACTTAAGTTTTTAAGGAAAAAATTCTAATTGAGAATTAAATAATAGAATGAAATCACCTAGTTAAAATTCTTTTCTGAGTATATGCCTATAATGCATCTTTTAGTCATCTCTTTATAAATTCTAGCATTTTCATACGTAGAGAGTCTAATTTCATCGAGCTTGTTTAGTTGAAGTCTTCTTTTTTTTCTCTCGTGTTCTTCAAATAATAGTTCAATACTTTGATCACCCAGCACGCCATATAATCGAGCTCTATAGGTAAATGATATGATTGTCTATAAATCAATTAAAAAGGGGATATACCTATCGGTGTTTTATAAGAAGTTCTGTATGCCCAAAGTGCATGTTCCAATCTGAAAGTTCAATCTGTCCTAGTCCATGACACTATCTTTTCCAAGATGCCTTTTATCTCACTATTTGATATTTCAACTTGTCCGCTCATCTAGGGGTGATTGATGGGCTCGCTGCAAGTGCACTACCTATCAAAGTAATATAATAATATCGTCCCACAGAGATCAATGGCCAAGTACCAATTTATCTCAAGATCATTAGCTAGATGATTCAGAAGAGGGTTGAATTTAAAAAATAATTGAACTAAGTTACTAAAAAATTATCAAGTAATCAAGTTATGAGAAATCGGGATTTCGGGTTCACCACTCTGTGTCAAATAATCCTACTAACAAAGATCATCTAAAGAAGGGTTTTACCATACTGAAGGGGATCTATCCGAATGTATAGATTGCCCCTATTCAGCAGCACAACCTGGTATCTACCCGAGTTAATTTCCTACTTTCATGGTTATTAACTCGAAATAAACTAAATGAGTTCTTGACAAATCTAAAAATCCCTCAGATCGATTCGAACTACTTTCGTGACCGAATTGACTTGTCCGAAAATTACAAATCCAATGTCGCACTTCACCTTTCAGTACATCATGCGACGTATAAAAACATGCAAGTTATGGTCAGGATAAATATGCAATAAACACAACAATAATTGAATCAAGCACAATAATAACTTCAATAGACGAAAATTATTAAGTAGATCATGAAATCACAGAGGGTTACGCTACGCCCTAATCCTAAAATAGAGTTTACGCTAACATGTTATTGAATATATCACAATAAAAATTCATGTTCTTGATTACAAAATGGTAAAATAAATATAGAATCAAAAAAGAGATGAAATCTGGGGCTCCCTCGTGAAGATCGACGCCAACCGGCCGGATAACAAAGCTTTTCCAGTGAGAAAATCACCTTCTACCACCTGAGTCGAGCTAGGTTTGCCCCTTTGCCGAATTTGCCACGAATACTTGCCAAAAAAGTCCTCCAAATCATTCCCTAGCGATATCATATCCTCCGGAACCTTCCTATTAAGTTTCTCCCAAATTTTGGCTCGAAAATGAGCTAAATTGGGAAAGAAACGAAAGGGAATAGTGTCTGGCAAACACAATTACAGCCGTGATGGAGATCAAGACCAGGCCATAATTGTGTCGTTGAAGGCTAAGGCAGATAGTCCGAGAGAATTACGGCCATGATGGAAATCACAGGCAGGTCATAATCGTCTCGGTGAAAATCATCAAAAAGCACCGAAGGAATTATGGCTGTGATGGAAATCATGGGCAAGCCGTAATCCTCTCAGCAACTTCATCAATTTGCACCGAGGGAAATACGAGCATGATAAAAATCACAAGTAGGCCATAATTTCTTCTGAAATTTTCCTATGAATTATGGCAATGATGAAAATTATGGGTAGGTTGTATTTTTTTTAAACTTGCTTCGATTCGCATGAAATTTACTGGGTGGCTTTTGTCTTGATGTCTGGAATCCATTTGTACACTCGGACCTTTCAAAATCCATCAAAATCTGATTGTTTTCCCCTGAAATGTGACAAAAGCGAATAGGGGTGAAGATTCTAAACAATCACAGGAATTTAAGTCAAAATGAATAGAAATAAGATAGAAACAAGAGAGAATTTGCAGGAAAAGCATAGTATAAATACTATAAAAATGCATGACATCAATGATAAGGCATGGCGACCTTATGCTTTACACCATATTCCATAAGTAAGGCTGAGAATTTTTTTTTCTATAAAATGTGAGCCTCCGATCACCACTCTTGATATTTCATAATGTGGAAAGATAATCTTCTTGCATTATTTTACCACCACCCTACAATTATTAGTGGGGGAAGCAAGCATCTCCACCCACTTAGAAACATAATCAATAGCTACGAGAATAAATTTGTTACCTCTCGATGGTGGGAACGACCCAATAAAATCTATTCCCTAGATGTCAAAAATTTATACTTCAAGAATGTTAGTGTGTGGCATCTCATTCCTTTTGTTCAAGTTCCCCGATCTTTGACACCTATCACATGAGAACACAAAATTTCCGGCATCATTAAAAATTGAAGTCCAATAATAGCTGATTGTGAACTTTGAGGGTGAGTTTCTTAGTACTAGCATGTCAACCACAGGAGGAATCATGACAATGAACAAGAATGTCAGATGTCTCCTTCTTCGAGATGCATCTTCTAAAAATTCTGTCTGCGCATCTTTTGAATACGTAAGGATCATTCCAAAAATAGTGCTTTACCTCAGCTAAAAATTTCTTCTTTCCCTGGTAATTTAAATCATGTGGAAATATATTAGTAACTAAATAATTTACAATATCTAAATACCATGGGACCTTCATTTGTTCAATAGCTAGAAGTTGTTCATCGGGGAAGTATTCATCAATCTTGTTTAAGATCAACCTAGATAGGTGATCTGCAATGAAATTAAAAAAAAACCTTTCTTTTCCATGATCTCGATATCAAACTCCTACAAAAGTAAAATCCAATGAAGAAAGCAAGCTCTAGTCTCTTTCTTATGCATCAGATATTTCACTGTAGCATGATTTGTATACACCACAACTTTTGAATTAATTAAATTTGATCTAAATTTTTCAAAAGCAAAAAACAATAGCCAAAAGCTCCTTCTCAGTTATAGTGCACTTTCTCTGAGCCTCATCTAACGTCTAGCTAGCATAGTAGATAGCATAAGGCTTCTTCTCCTTTCCTTGGCTAAGCACTGCCCCTGCCACATAGTTACTTGCGTCACACATGAGCTAGAAGGGAAGGCTCTAGTCTTGTAACTACATGATGGGTGCCGATATATGAGCTTCTTTCAAGGCCTGAAAAGTAGATAAGCATTCCTCATTAAAAGAAAATTTTACATCTTTACAATGCAAATGAGTGACGGGGCTAGCAAGTTTTGAGAAATCCTTAATAAACTATCAATAAAACTCTACATGTCCCAAGAAGCTTCTAATTTCTTTCACAGAGGTGGGCGGCATTATTTTTTTAATTACTTCCATTTTAGCCTTATCCACCTCTATCCCCTTTTTTTTAAAACTAAATGCCCCAATACTATCCCTTGCTTGACCATGAAATGTCATTTTTACAATTAAGAGCTAGGTTAACCTCTTCACACCTCTACAAAACTTTAGACAAGTTAACTAAACAATCATCAAAAGAGGAACTGCAAACTGAGAAATTATCCATAAAACAATCCATGATATTTTCAATAAAATCTAAAAAATGGCCATTATGCATCTCTAAAAAGTGGTCAGTGTGTTACATAACCCAAATGACATCCTTCTGTAATAAAAGGTGCCATAGGGGCAAGTAAACATAGTCTTATCCTAATCGTCTAGATGAATAGAGATCTGAAAGAAACCAAAGTATCCATCTAAAAAATAGAAATAAGAATGATCAGCAAGCCTCTCAATCATCTAATCAATGAATGGTAATGGAAAGTGATCCTTCTTAGTGGTAGCATTCAATTTTCTATAGTCAATTCACATGTGCCAACTAGTAACAGTTCGAACAAGGATTAGTTCATTTTCTTTATTCTTCACTATAGTAACTCCTCCTTTCTTAGGAACACGATGGAGTGGATTTATCCATTCATATAATAGCGTATTACTTTCCTGTGTACTCTGAGCTCATCTAGAAGTAGGTTAGTTTCCATCTTATGGAGCTGCGCATTAATAATAACAGGATAAGTCAACTTAGGCCAGAGAAATTCATACCTCAGATTAGCTAGCAGAGATTTAAGTTCAAATTTTGGTACTTCTTATGTCTGAGGTTCCTACTCAAACTCAAGATGTGATACACATTCTAAAGCCGAAGTACAATCATCTAAGCTATTTACACAATACATGAAATCAAATTGTTTGTCAAATAAAATATGCATATCATCTATAATATTTACACTACAACAAGATCCTATATAAGACAGTTTCTTCATAGTCTCTGACAAATCAATCTCAACCATATTTTACCCAATGTTCAAAGTCAGCTTACCATTCTTTACATCAATGATAGCACCTACTATAGCTAAGAATGGTCTTTCTAAGAATAATGGGGATTTTGGAATCCTCCTCCATTTCTAGCACTATGAAATCAGCTGGAATGAAAAACTTACCCACCTAAATTAGAACATCCTCTAAAATCCCAATAGGATACTTGACTGATCGATCGACGAGCTATAAAGAGATAGTGGTCGACTTAGGCTCCTCATGCCAAGTTTCCTACAAACAGATGAGGGCATTAGATTCATGCTGGCTATAAGGTCACACAAAACTGTATCAAAAGTTATTTCTCCAATCAAATAAGGTATAACGAAACTACTTGGATCCTTCAATTTTGGTGATAATTTATTTTGAATAATAAAACTACATTTCTCAGTTAATGCCATAGTGTCATAGTCCTCATAGTCCTCTATTTTTCTTTTATTAGACATAATTTCTTTCAAAACTTTTACATAAGTGGGAATTTGAGATAAAGCTACAGTGAAAGGAATGTTAATATATAAATCTTATAAAACATCAAAATTTTCTTAAATTATTTGTCTAATTTTACTTGAATAAGTCTTTGAGGAAAAGGTATAGGAGGCCTATATAGAGCAGGTGAGCTGGGTCAAGGTACACATGGATAGCACACACGTCATAGCCCTATGATGGCTCATCACCACCCTATGATGGACAACAAGAGGTCGGCTACACTATGGTCAAGTGGTGTCTCTAAAGCTGACTCACTACTAGTTCAATGTTAGGCTCTTCCATTTCACTATCCTCATATCTATCCCTTAGTTCATCTAACTATTTTTCACTTCAGGTAGTTATAGCATTGTAGTGCTCTCTAGGGTTGAAGTCAAGTTTAGCATGTAATTTTCCTAGGGCCTTATAGGATGATGTGTTAGCTTGCTATGTTAATTGATTCTCTAACATTCTATTATGTGAAGATAAGGTATCTACCTTAGAAGAAAGTTGACTAATGGTGTCCCCCATGCTGCCTAATCATCCCCTTAAGGTCTTCGATTTCCTTGCTCTAATTTGCCATAAATTTTTCTAGCATGGATTCTAAATTAGATTTTTGGGGTTGATGTTGATTATCTTGTTGGGAATCCCTAGGCCAATTTAAAATTTACAAACAACGGAAGCATGGGATTGTAATAGAATTCCCAGAGCACGCTAGGATCTCTTACGAGTGATAAATCGACGAATGTGAAGAGTGTACCTTTCAAGAAGTTCTTGGAGTAAGCGCCGATGGTGAAGACACGTAGATGAACATCCTCTGTAGTCGCGCACACATGAGCTTCTCAAGTCCTCTCAAACCTCCACTCTTGGTGCTAGCCTTAGGAGGTGAGATCCACGCCTTGGAGTCTTGCTTGATGCTTGCACCAATCAACAAGAAAGAGGCGCCAACAAGTTGTCCCCTTTTGGTCATGAGGAGTGGGAAGCACTCCCACTTACGCCAATAGGTGATGAGGAAGAAGAGGGGATGGGCCAAGGAGAGGTGAAGCCTCTACAACTTGTGCAAGGCCTTCAAACACCTTGCTATCCTCTTTCTCAAAGAGGCGCCACCACAAGAGGGAGAGGTGGGCGATGGCTCCAAGAAGAGGGCGGATAGGGTTCTAGAGAGGAGGAGGGCAGCTATGGCTTCTTGTTATGCGCCTAGGGCTTGATTGAATGTGTATGTTGCATGCGCCTATGCCCCTCCTTATATAGAGAATTGAGAAGGGTCCCGTCACTTAAGTTACAAATATAAATATTTAATTTATTCACTTAAGTTACGGGTGGCCCCCACAACTTAAGTTACAAATTATTATATTCATTTTAATCACTTAAGTTGCGGGCAGCCCCCATGACTTAAGCTGCGAATAAAATAAATATAAATATTTATTTTAGCGCTAAAGTCGCGGGCCCCCTCTAGTTACATTTTAATTAAGTCATAAAAGCCTCCGAACAATTCCGGAGCTAAAATATGACTTTGACCCATCAACTAGACCTAGTCTATTGAAGTCACCCGAAAGTCAACCAAGGTCACCCAAAGGTCAACCGGGGTCAAAATGCAACTAATGTCCATATGATCATCTCAGTCTCATCATATGCATCCGCGATGCATTAGACTCCCAAACAGATCTGAATCAACCAAATGACTCGATTTAGGCTATCTAATTAGTATGAGAACTCGAGTGTCTAGGTGTGCGACCCTATAGGTTCTTCAGACGTTGGCAGTGACAATCTCAAATCATCACAAGCAATGAATGGCACATAACAATACTTCTTTGCTACCCATATCTTCAAAATGGAGTCATCATCAACATCTCTAAAACTGTAACAAAATACATATATGCTTTTTGTCCTTTTTCCAAGTTGATGTCCAGATTGGACAAGTGTGTCACACTTGTTTATCTCAATCAAATGGTCATGATTAAATCAAGTTCTCACTTGGGTATGGCTATACACTTTCAGTAATGTAACCATATAGGGGCGCCATGGGCATTAAGCTTCCTCGCAATGAAGAGGCAAATCCTCTATTGGCTCATTAAATCTCTCATATGGATTATGATACACCCAATGACAACCGTTATTACGATCATACTATGGCGAAGTGTTAGGTTGTATCAAAGTATATCACTTACCATATAGAGATGTCAATGCCTTCAAGTCAAGGGCAAGTATATCTCTGTCATTGTGATATTCATCTTGTGACACCAAGATGAATCCTCATGGCTGGTCAGTCTAGTACATCTCCCTTGATATACTCATATGCCTGTATTAGCAACTCATGCAAAATTAGCGCATATACTAGTCTCAAATGTATTATAGCTGTCTGATATCCACTATGATACTCTACCGAAGACAAAAATAAAGACTAGATAAAATCTATCTCTAGGGATATTGTTCATGCAATTGTACATATGCGGCAGATGTACAAAATGCATAACAACGACCATGCTAAGATATGTCATCGATTAAACATAGATGTGACACATTACATTGGACCAAACTTAGGTCCTAAGGCATCAACACATTACATTGTTGTTGAGCAACCTCAATGTTATATCCTAAGCATGACCTGCCATGCTCCTGCTGTTGGGAAACCCCAGGGATTTTAAAATTTTACAGACATGAACAACGGAAGCAATCCTCGAAATAGGTCAGTCCCAAAAACCCAGAAGATCATGTCATGCGAGGGAATCGACATGGCGAGTAGGAGATGATACCTTGTAGCGAAGCAAAGGATGCGATGCAGGCGCCCAAATATTCGCCCTCTGCAATCTCGCACACAGCCGATGCTCGAGTTCTCTTCTTCCACGCCCGGTGCTAAACTCGGGAAGAAGATCCACGCCTCTGGGAGAATTACTCAAGAACTTGTGCCACCCACAAGTAGAATGTGGCAAATAGAGGAATGATGGAAACTCGCCACTATCCAACCTTGCGAATGCCAAGAAGAGAGGGAAGAAGAGAGAAGGCGCTTAGAAGAAAAAAAACCTTCCAAAGGAATCGAAAGTAGCATTAGGCGCAAACTCATCTCTCCCTCTCTTTTATAGAAATCACGGTGACCTTTGGTATTCTAAAATAAATTCAAAATTAATCTCTGAATTAATTCATCATTAATTATAGAATTAAATTCAAAATTAATTATAGAATTAAACTTTGAATTAAAGTCTCATAATGGCCCATTAATACTCTGAATTAAAGTCTCATAATGGTCATTAATGACGTGACTCTTCAAATTCAGAATTAAATTCATAATTAAATTCATAATTAATTACATAATCAAATGCAGAATTAATTTCCCATGATGATTATTGGGCCAGGAGACTTATTCCCATGGCCCATTAGGCCTCTTGACCAACTGGGCCTCACGGCCCATTGGGCCATGCACCTATTTGGGCCACATGCCCTATTGGGCTTCAAGGCTCTTTGGTCCATGCTAGACTTCATATGGCCTACTTGGCCCAATTAGCCCATTTGCTGCCCCATTAGGCCTATTAGGCCCATTTGGCCCAAAATAAGGTTTAGCTCCAATAAGTCCCTTCCATTTCATCAGGCATAATGGCACTGATGAATTCTCCCAAATAGATCCGAGTTATCCAATAACTCGATCATTAGACTACTCGATCAATACGAGAACCCGAGTATCAAGTTGTGCGACCCTGTATGTTCTTTTGGCGTTAGCAGTGATGAACTCAGGTCATCACAAGCAGTGAGTGACACCTAGCAGTGCATCACTGCTATCCAAGTCTTCGGAATGGATATCAACATCGACATCCCCATCATCACAACAAGATACCGATGCATTATAGTCTCTTTGTCAAACTGATATCCGATTGGACAAAGTGTGTCACCATTCTGTTTTCACGCAATCTCATGGTCATGACTAAATCAGGCTTTCAGTTGGGTATGGCCATACACTTTCAGTCATGCAATGATAGGGGGGGCCCTGTAGATATCAAGCTTCTCTCAAAAAGAGGCAAATCCTATGTCTGTCCATTAATCTTCTCATATGGGTCGTGACATACCCAATGACAACCCTTATGACGTCCCAACTACGGCGAGGTGTTACGTTGTATCAGAGCATGTCCCTAACCATATAGAAGAGTCAATAACCTCAAGTCAAGGGATCAATGCATCTACTGTCACTTGTGAGCTTAACTCATGACACCAAGTTAGAGCCTCACAGCGGGTCTTGTCTAGTTTATCCATCACTGATATACCCATATGTCTGCATTAGCACCCCGTGCCTAACCAGCCCATATATCAGTCTCACATGTACCAGAGTTGTCCCTTATCTACTCAGGTACTTGACTGGGGACACACCGTTTGAGCACAGATAAAATCTGTCTCTAGGGACATTATCATGCAAGTACATAATCGCAGATATAAACATAGCATAATAAGGACAATGCCAGAATGATATATTAAATATCAATGTTAAGTAGTACAAGATAGACCAACAACGGGTCCAAGGGCATAAACACTAACACATGCTACGCCAGAGCATCGGTTAATGGACCTACTACAACTGAATCAGTGTCAATATCTGCTATGTCAATAATACCTCTATTCCGAAGGCAAGGTATAAGCATCTAAGTATGTTTGTTTGAATCTTGGTTCTCAATCATGTATTTGTTGCTCCAATATACTCATAATAGAGGCCGACAATCACATTGAACCATGTGAAGTTTACCAAAGAACTCCCATTATCCAAAATGATTCCCTTAAGCATCAACATACTCTGCTTTTGAAGCTCCCACCGCTTCCAGGACTACCACAACAGCTAGACTATTATCATGGTCTGACTAGAACAAGCTGCCAAGTGTAAACACTGAGATTTTTCTATCATTTTTGACCAAGAAACACACCTTAGTTCCTTTCAGAACCTAAGGATGTTCTTCTCTCTTCATCCAGTGCAATGCTCCTAGATTGGACCTGGTACCTTTTGGTTATGCCCATGGCATAAGCTGAGTCTTCAAGCTCCCACTAAACTTAGGTATTATAGGGTAAAGATTCTTTGCCTAAGTTAGGATTTACCCATAACTCAAACACACAAGAATCCATCAACCTAACAACCTAACTTTTTGAACCCAGGTTGCCCACAACCTGTAACGATGGCTTAGATTCCATCGTGAATGATTTGTGTCAAGTGGTTGATCTTGGACTAAATCCAAGTTAGAACTTCCTCCCAATAGCCCTTTTTCAAGGAAAGACATTTTTATGAAAAATAACACTTATAGTAACAATCACTTATTCTCATATGGGATTATGGAAATTGTATCCCTAAGTCACCTTAGGATACACCACTTACACTTATTAGATCTTGGTTCTATCCCACTAGAACTCACACGTATGACCTGAAGTCTCACATCTCTAGATTCTACTAATATGTCATGTCATCTCCCAATCTTCGAGATACAATCTAGATGGAATATAGTTCATTGTTAAGAAAAGCTATCCATTTGCATCAACTCAAAAGAGATATATGACTCATCATTTATTGAATCTTGCCTAGCATGATTCAATTCCTTCCACTAGACACACCCTCATACTAAGGTGTTCTAGGAAGGATGACCTATGAGTAAACCTCAGACTCATTTTGATAGTCATTTATTGCTCAAGTACTCTTCTTCTAGACAAAAGAGTTCTTATGAATTCAATAAGCTGGTTCCATATATATATATCACTAATAATGAATTCCTTTCCTTTTAACCTTTTAGTTCACTTCACCTTATTTGGTAAAGGACATTTATTTTCATCGATCAAATAAGTTTTGCCTATTTCCCAACGTCTCAAAAGAGGTTAGAAATAGCCAATCTCCTCTAAGGAGTTTGAGTCAATGAACCACTTATTTTATGATAAAAATATCGAAATCAAAAGAAATGTATTCTTTATGAACCACTTATTTAGTTCATTTAGTTAGTTTGTTGCCCATATTACTTTAATCCTTTGGGTAAATAAATTAATTTGCATAATTGAGATAAATATGATATATTATCATGAAATTTTAATATATAACATTTTGCTTTAGACGAGTCACTTTGTCACTTAAAAAAATCAATATTTATTTTATGTTGATAACTTGCAACAAGTTGCAGATATTTAACCATTAATACTATAATGTAGGTTTAGTTTAACCACGCAATATTCATATGAAAAAAATGAATATGTATAAATGGGAGGTGTCAGTTGATAATTACTGTTGATAACAAATTTTGGAGTTAGAGTTCTACATTTATTATTTTATTTGCCTATGTCAAAAATAACAACCAAACATTATGTAAATCAATAATATTTTATTTATCACCATTATAAAGCAAAGTTTATAATAATTTTAGAAATTTATTTGCAAATTTAATTTAACCTCATAAATCTTCATTGAGACGATTGAATCCTCATTTCATAACCTAATACTCTTTTGACCAAATGGTCAAGTGACCCCACTTATTTTACTTTACTAATTCTTTTTATTTTCTTCTTTTAAAAAGTAACTTGGTAATTGTCTTTAGTATAAAAAATGAATATAAATTAAGTAAACATATCGAAACTAATTCTCATAAGTTGAATAGACTAAAATACATTTTACCAAAGAAATAAAAATTTATTTATAGTAAGTCAATCAATGGAGATAAAAAAAATGGTAGTAAGTTGGCTCGATTTATTCAAAACATAGACAAATATATCAAGAATTTCAAAGTTCACATATGTGAATGGAAATTATTTAAAGCTCTAGTCCATCCATTCGTAAGATGACTATTTTACTTCTCTATCATGCATAGAATAGAAAGCAGAGGCTCCATGCCATTTACTTCACCTCTGCTATACCTAAAACACCATGACACTTTTCTATGGTAAAGCAAGTGACTTTAAAGAAGCGCTTATTGTGAGGCAATCCTATCTCTTATTTAGACTTTGTATAGTTTCTTATTTATTTCTGTTACTTAGTCTGTGTAGTTTTTAAATTTTCTTACACATTTATGCTTTCTATATAGCACCCAGCTAATGGTAATTTGTTTAGATTTTTTAAGTATTTGCGAGACGTTCACATTCGTACCCGTGCATTCATGCACGGACGTGAATGCCTCGTCATGTTTTCTGCAAATTCTGTTGGGAAACCCCGGGGATATTTTACAATTTTAGAGTCATATACATTACAAACACATTGCACAGCAGAAGAATATCCCCGAAACAGGCTGGTCCCAAAAACCCAGTGAAGATCGCAAGCAAGAGAGTCGACACGATGAGTTAGGAAGTACCTTGAAGCAAGGAGAAGCCGATGTCGTGATAGGCGCCCAAGCGTGTGCCCTCTGCAGTTTCACACACATGGATGTCTCGAGCTTACTTCTTCCTCGCCCGGTGCTAGCCTCGGGAAGAAGATCGTCGCCTTAGGAGAGCCCTCCAAGCAATTAGCGCCACCACCAAGAGGAGATGCCCCAAGGAAAAGGAGGAAGAAGAGATGCTGCAAGCTATGTTCCTTCTTTGCATCAAGGAAGGAAGGAAAGGTGGAAGAAGCTTGCTCACGCCCTTTGATGGAAGAAGAAGGCCTCCAAGACTCCAAGCCGTCGCCCCTCAAGTGCTTAACGCCTCTAAGGAAGTAAGTGCATATGTGGGGTTCGGCTAGGGGTCTCTTTTATAAGGTGAAGAGGCGGTTTAGAGAAGAGGTGATTAGGGCATTAATCTAGGGTCTTAATTAACTTAATATCCTAATTAAATTCCTTAATTACATGTGCCATTTTCTTGCCATAGCAAGCATTCAGCCACATGCGCCCATGCCTTTCCTAAAGGGGCAAACTTCTCATCTATGCGCCAAGATCAAGTCTAGGCAAGATAGGAGTTTTCCTAATGTCGATGGGCACAAGTCCTAATCCAATTAGGACTCTTAATTATATTAATAATCAGCCCACTCATGCGCCAATATCATAGGAAATAATATCTCAATTGATTAGATCAAATTCTAATCAAATTTGATCACTTGAAGATGCCATACAAGTGATATGCGCAAGTCCTAGTCCAACTAGGATTCTTCATGCGCCCTTGAGATATTTCTCTCTCCATTATACCCTTTAAGCCTCTAATCTCTTCATGACAACTTATTAGTGAGCCCAACTAGTTAATGGGCCTAGCCCAATGTCCATTATGCATGTTAACCAAGCTATTGGATCCAATCCAATTTAACCCATGGTGAAATGAGGCTAACCATGGTCAATTTGGTCAATATGCCAAAAATGGAAGTTGGCCCTAATAAGTTTCTTCCATCTCATCAGGCCCATTGGCGCTGATGAAATCTCCAAAACAGATCCGAGTTATCCAATAACTTGATCTAAAGGCTACCCGATTAATATGAAAACTCGAGTATCAAGGTGTGCGACCCTGTAGGTTCCTCTAACGCTGGCAGCACTGACCAAAGGTCACCATAAGTAGTGAGTGACACCTAGTAGTGCATCGCTGCTACCCAGGTCTTTGGAATGGATATCGACATCGACATCCCCATCATCGGAATTAGGTACAGATGCATCACAGTCTCTTTGCCGAGCTGATATCCGATTGGACAAGTGTGTCACCACTTGTTTTCACCCAATCACATGGCTATGACTAAATTAGGTTCTCACCTGGGTATGGCCATACACTTTCAGTCATAGTACCATAGAGGAGCTCCATGGATATCATGCTTCTCTTAGGAAGGGGCAAATCCTTTGTCTGTCCATTGTCCTTCTCATATGGGTCGTGACATGCTCAATGACAACCGTTATTACCTCCCAACTACGGCGAGGTGTTAGGTTGTATCAAAGCATATCCCTAACCATATAGAATGACCAATGACCTCAAGTCAAGGGATCTATGCATCTCCTATCACTTGTGAGGATGACTTGTGACACCAAGTCATTGCCTCATAGCGGGTCTATCCAGTATATTCAATACTGATATACTCATATGTCTGCGTTAGCACCTTGTGCCTAACCAGCCCATATACCAGTCTCATGAGTACCAGAGCTATCCCATATCCACTCAGGTACATTGACTGGGGACAATTATTTGAGCACAGATCCAATCTGTCTCCAGGGACCTTGTCATGTAAGTACATAAACGCAGATGTAAACAAACATGGATAATGATAATGCCATAATGATCTATAACTATCAATGTCAAGTAGTACAAAGATGGACCAAAACTAGGTCCTAGGGCATATACACGAACAATCTCCCACTTGCACTAAGACCTAGGAGTTGAGGAATCTCAACCCCATATCTCTAGCGTGACTATCATGCTTCTGCTATGCCAAAGCTTTGGTCAATGGGTTTGCCAGATTGTTTTCTATGTCAATTCTGCTAATCTTGACTTCACCTCTTTCAATGATCTCTCTGATCAGGTGAAATCTCCTGAGTATGTGTTTGGACCTTTGATGAGACCGTGGTTCCTTGGCTTGTGCAATTGCTCCATTATTGTCACAGTAGAGCTCAATGGGATCCACTGCACTTGGAACCACCTGAAGTTCAAAGATGAACTTCTTGATCCAAACGGCTTCTTTGGCTTCCTCAGATGCTGCCATGTACTTAGCCTCAGTTGTAGAATCAGCTATGGTGGATTGCTTGAAGCTCTTCCAGCATACATTGCCTCCATTCATTTTGAACACATATCCGGCCTGTGATCTAAAGTCGTCAGGGTCAGACTGGAATGATGCATCAGTGTAGCTCTTCATACTGAGTTCTTCTTGTCCCCTATAGACTAAGAACAGATCCTTAGTTCTTCTCAGATACTTTAGGATGTTCTTTACAGCCACCCAGTGCTGTAAACCTAGATTGGATTGGTATCAGCTGGTTATGCTCACAGCATAAGTCACGTCTGGTCTAGTACATAACATTGCATACATGATTGATCCCACTGCCGAAGCATAAGGCACTCGATTCATGTCATCCCTCTCAGCCTGTGTGTTAGGACACTGGCTCTTTGAGAGAGTAAGACCATGTCTTACTGGAAGGTATCCCTTCTTGGATTGCTCCAAGTTTCACCTCTCTAGGACCTTGTCAATGTAGGTACTCTGACTAAGGGCTAGAAGCCTCTTGGATCTATCCCGGTAGATCCTCACGCCTAGGATATAGGCGGCCTCCCCTAAGTCTTTTATCTCGAAACACTTCACGGCTTGAAGACTAGGGATGTCATTCCCGATGAGTAGTATGTCATCGACATACAAGACCAGAAAAGTCACCAAGCTCCCACTGAATTTTCTGTACACACAGGCGTCATCTTCACTTTTGATAAAGCCATAATCTCTCACAGCTTCATCAAACCGAAGATTCCAACTTCGAGATGCTTGCTTTAATCCATAGATGGATTTCTTTAGCCTGCAAACCTTATTGGTTTCTACAGGATGGATGAAGCCATCAGGTTGTGTCATATACACATCCTCAGTCAGCTTTCCATTAAGGAATGCTATTTTCACATCCATCTGCCATATCTCATAGTCATGATATGCAACTATAGCAAGCAGAATCCGAATGGATTTGATCATGGCAACTGGCGAGAAGGTTTCATCATAGTCCACCCCGTGGATTTGTTTGAATCCCTTAGCCACTAGTCTACCTTTATAGGTAACTATGTTGCCATCCATGTCTATCTTCCTCTTGAAGACCCATTTGCACCCTATAGGATTTACCCCATCAGGTAGCTCAACCAAATCCCAAACTTGGTTAGCTGACATGGAATCCATCTCGGATCGCATGGCCTCAAGCCATCTCTCGGAGTCTGTTCCACTGACCGCCTCATCATAAGTCTTGGGTTCATCCTCAATGATGAAGATCCCGTCATGTTGGGTCGGCAGCGACCCATACCTCTCAGGTGCACGACGAACCCTCCCAGACCTACGTGGGGCCCGTGTTTGAGCCTCAGGTTGCCCAGCAACCGGTGCAGGCGGCTCAGGTTCCATCTCTTTGTCTTGTGGTAGCACTTGGATCTCATCCAAGTCAAACTTCCTCCCACTGACTTCTTTCATAAAAAATTCTTTCTCTAGAAAGACAGCACCCCGAGCAACAAAAACTTTGTTCTCGGTTGGGACATAGAAATAGTATCCTTTAGTTTCCTTAGGATACCCCACAAACACACACTTATCAGATCTAGGTTCTAGCTTGCTAGAATCCTGACGTTTGACATAAGCCTCACATCCCCAGATCTTGATAAAATTGAGATTAGGGCGTCTCCCACTCCACACGTCGTATGATATTTTGGAGACACTCTTAGATGGAATGTTGTTCAGTATTATTGAAGCTATTTCCAGTGCATGCCGCCATAATAAGGGAGATAGAGTTGCATGACTCATCATAGATCAAACCATGTCCAACAAAGTTCGATTTCTCCTTTCAGATACACCATTCCATTGAGGTGTTCCAGGAGGAGTGAGTTGGGATATGATCCCATTCTCTCTCAGATAGTCAAATAACTCACCACTCAGGTACTCTCCACCACGATCTGATCGAAGAGCTTTAATGGATCTTTCAAGCTGGTTCTCTACTTCATTCTTGAACTCCTTGAATTTCTCAAAGGATTCAGATTTATGTCTCATCAAGTAGATATAACCATACCTACTGAAGTCATCAGTAAAGGTAATGAATTAGTTGTACCCTCCTTTGGCTTGTTTATTGAACGG
Organism: Costus lasius; assembly: GCA_027563935.2. Taxonomy (NCBI): domain Eukaryota; kingdom Viridiplantae; phylum Streptophyta; class Magnoliopsida; order Zingiberales; family Costaceae; genus Costus; species Costus lasius. Next base: position 30,516,092 of record CM050449.1, on the reverse strand, counting down.
CCCACACACATCAGTATGTATGAGATCCAATAAAGCTCCTGCCCTCTCACCAGTCTTGGTGAAGGGCGCCTTTGTCATTTTCCCCAATAAGCAAGGTTCACATGTATCAAATTCCTCCAAGGAACTTAAATCTAGCAACCCATTTGCAAGGAGTTGTTGAATGCAATTCTTGTTAATATGGGCTAATCGACAATGTCACAGGAAAGCACCAACTGAACCACTCAGTTTGGTCCTTTTGTTATTTATGTTACAAACAGAGTTATCCATGTCCAACAAGTACAGACAATTGCATAAAGTACCCTTCCCATAGAACATATTTGTAAATGAAAAAGAACAAGAGTTCTTATTTATTTCAAACTTAAATCCTTTCTTTGCTATGCAAGGAATGGATACAATGTTCTTAGTAAGAGAAGGTACATAATAGCAATTATCTAACTCTAACTGAAGTCTAGAAGGTGGGGAGAGAGTCAAAACTCCTACATCAACAGCAGCAACTTGTGCCCCGTTCCCAACCCGTAGGTCAATCTCTCCAGCCTGCACCGATCTACTTTTCTTGAGCCCCTGCATATTAGTACAAATATGAGCTCCACATGCGGTATCCAATACCCATGACATTGAAGTAGAAAGGTTGACTTCTGTAACATAAATACCTGAGCTAGAAGCTAAGACCAAGCCTTTCTTCTCCTCATTCTGAAGCTGCTTGCAGTCCCTCCTCTAGAGACCCTGCTCGCCACAGTGGAAGCACCTCTGTTCCTTTGACTTCTTTGCCTTTTTCTTCAGTGCCTTGGTGGGACCTTTAGCACTGCCCTTAGCACGTGCCTTACCCTTCTTCTTCATCTTCTTGGTCGTAGGGACCAAAAGAATAGAATTGGGTTTGGTCTTACCCATTTTCACGCTCGGCTGTTTGGAGCATATTCAGTAGTTCCTCCCTCGTGCAATCAATCCGGTTCATGTTGAAATTAATAATAAACGGACTGAAGCTAGGGGGCAGGGACTGCAGAATTAGATCCACAACCAGCTCATTGTCTATGGCATGTCCCAGTCTCTTGAGATGATCCACATTCCCAATGAGTTTGAGAACATGGGGTCTCACTGGTGCACCTTCAGACTACTTGCACCGAAAAACAGCTTTGGCAGTGTCATATCTCTCAGTTCTAGCCTGAGCCTCGAACATCTGTTTCAGATGAGTGATCATCTGAAAAGCATTCTGCTCCTCATATTGCACCTGCAATTCAAGTGCCATGCTGGCTAGCATAAGACATGCAACTTCCAAAGAATCATCTTGATGTTTTCTAAAAGCATCTCTATCAGCCGCTCGGGCATTGGGCGCGGGAGTCGCAGGAAGAGGCTGTTTAAGAACATACAACTTCTTCTCAAGCTTGAGGACTATCCTCAAGTACCGATGCTAGTCCATGAAGTTGGTTCCAACCAACTTATCCTTATCAAGGAGTGATCGCAGTGATAATCCGCCAGTGTTCGTAGCCATTGTTTCAACAACACCCAAGAAAAACAGATTAGTACTACTTCGAATCATTTAAACTGGTCTTGTTTTAAATGATTATGACTCCCACTATTTTAATCGAATTGACAACCCACAAAGTCAATCGGGAAATTTAAGACTTCTTAGTGAGATGGAATCCTTATTCCACATGAGGTTTCACGTCCCACGAGGGTGGGATGAGATGTACAAAGTGACCCATGCTTCCTAAGGTGGGCTCGCCGACTTGTTGCTCCAAGCAACTCCCCTTGTTGAGACAGTCTAGGCATTTCATGTCCAGCGAGAGCTGGATACGACATGAACCCTAACCTCTCAACGGTGCCTCTAGAGTTTCACCATGTGCTCATCACATATGAAAATCTAGTCAAGTCCATTCCTAACCATTTATGCCCAGGGCCAACGAGTTTCCTTGTGAAGGCATGCCCAGGTTAAAACTAGAGTGGGGAAACCATTGCCACCACGCACTTTCTAAAGATAAGTGGGTGTGTCCCACGAGGGTAGGAAACAGTTCACAACACCACTGATCGATAGCTTAGTGAGGGCTACGCGTTAGAAGGCTACTAGACTTAATATTACAATTGAGGGTTTTTGATTAAGGTCTCATGGGTTTTATCTTATGTCTAACAATACAGGCATGCAATCCTATAGTGATAACATAACGATAAAACATCACAGGCATGCTTTAGCAAATAATGAAAGCGATAAAAGATGATGTGATCATAGCCCATTCAAGACATTGAACCAACCCATGCCAACAAGGGAGTTCAATTCTCGACCTAGGATTCAAGCCCCTAAAACTTGACCTAGCCTAGCTGACCGCTAGCTCTATCTTCAAGGTTGGCTCCAAGGTTCTTCTAGGGTAAACTGCCATCTCGGAAGGTCCAACATAGCTAGCTCACAAGCCCTCAGGCTCGGCCATGCTATGCTTGCGCCACCAAGCAAGCTTGCGCCACCTACCATGCTTGTGCCATCATACATGCTTGCGCCAATGTAGGATGCGCCCCCTTAATCTTCATCTTGAACTTTACAAAAATAAAGGAAAAAGATGGCACGCAGGCCGCACAAGGATACAACACAGGCATGCTAAGGGGCTTGACTCATGACCACAAACATCATGCACAAACAAGGTACTTATTCATGCAATTCTACATGCACATGAAAAACATAAAATCTGAAATTTTACTTTTTCATAAAACTAGTCTCTTTTTCTCATCTTTTAATCACAGATCTTTTGGTTATTTGCAATTAATTTTTCATGATGATTTCATAGATCCTTTCGGCAGGCAATTTTGTCAGATCAAGAGACCCGGCCAGTCTGAAGAAACAATGCCCGTCCTACTTGACAAAATCACGTGCGCCTTTGATCTTTAAATCAAACAAGAAAAATAACCCAAAAATCCAAAAGAGATTGAAAAGATGATAGAAACAAGAAACCCTAATTTTTCTACTCTAGAAAATCGTTTGCCATGCGATCATGCAATTAACGAAAATAGAAACATGGCATGTGAGCATGGAAGAAAAGCATGAAAACATCGTTTGAGTCTTGCAAGTCCCTCTGATACCACTATTGGGAAACCCTGGGATATTTTACAATTTTTTAGAGTCATACACATTACAAACACATTGCACAGCGGAAGAATATCCTCGAAACAGGCCGGTCCCAAAAACCCAGTGAAGATCGCAAGCAAGAGAGTCGACACGATGAGTTAGGAAATACCTTGAAGCAAGGAGAAGCCGATGTCGTGATAGGCGCCCAAGCGTGTGCCCTCTGCAGTTTCACACACACGGATGTCTCGAGCTTACTTCTTCCTCGCCCGGTGCTAGCCTCGGGAAGAAGATCGTCCCCTTAGGAGAGCCCTCCAAGCAATTAGCGCCACCACCAAGAGGAGATGCCCCAAGGAGAAGGAGGAAGAAGAGATGCCGCAAGCTATGTTCCTTCTTTGCACCAAGGAAGGAAGGAAAGGTGGAAGAAGCTTGCTCACGCCATTTGATGGAAGAAGAAGGCCTCCAAGACTCCAAGCCGTCGCCCCTCAAGTATTAACGCCTCCAAGGAAGTAAGTGCATATGTGGGGTTCGGCTAGGGGTCTCTTTTATAAGGTGAAGAGGCGGTTTAGAGAAGAGGCGATTAGGGCATTAATCTAGGGTCTTAATTAACTTAATATCCTGATTAAATCCCTTAATTACATGTGCCATTGTCTTGCCATAGCAAGCATTCAGCCACATGTGCCCATGCCTTTCCTAAAGGGGCAAACTTCTCATCTATGCACCAAGACCAAGTCTAGGCAAGATAGGAGTTTTCCTAATGTCGATGGGCACAAGTCCTAATCCAATTAGGACTCTTAATTATATTAATAATCAGCCCACTCATGCACCAATAGCATAGGAAATAATATCTCAATTGATTAGATCAAATTCTAATCAAATTTGATCACTTGAAGATGCCATACAAGTGATATGCGCAAGTCCTAGTCCAACTAGGATTCTTCATGCGCCCTTGGGATATTTCTCTCCCCATTATACCCTTTAAGCCTCTAATCTCTTCATGACAACTTATTAGTGAGCCCAACTAGTTAATGGGCCTAGCCCAATGTCCATTATGCATGTTAACCAAGCTATTGGATCTAATCCAATTTAACCCAAGGTCAAATGAGGCTAACCATGGTCAATTTGGTCAATATGCCAAAAATGGAAGTTGGCCATAATAAGTTTCTTCCATCTCATCAGGCCCATTGGCGCTGATGAAATCTCCAAAACAGATCCGAGTTATCCAATAACTCGATCTAAAGGCTACCCGATTAATATGAAAACTCGAGTATCAAGGTGTCCGACCCTGTAGGTTCCTCTGACGCTGGCAGTGCTGACCAAAGTTCACCACAAGTAGTGAGTGGCACCTAGCAGTGCATCGCTGCTACCCAGGTCTTTGGAATGGATATCGACATCGACATCCCCATCACCGTAATTAGGTACAGATGCATCACAGTCTCTTTGCCGAGCTGATATCCGATTCGACAAGTGTGTCACCACTTGTTTTCACCCAATCACATGGCTATGACTAAATCAGGTTCTCACCTGGGTATGGCCATACACTTTCAGTCATAGTACCATAGAGGCGCTCCATGGATATCATGCTTCTCTTAGGAAGAGGCAAATCCTTTGTCTGTCCATTGTTCTTCTCATATGGGTCGTGACATGCTCAATGACAACCGTTATTAACTCCCAACTATGGTGAGGTGTTAGGTTGTATCAAAGCATATCTCTAACCATATAGAATGACCAATGACCTCAAGTCAAGGGATCAATGCATCTCCTATCACTTGTGAGGATGACTTGTGACACCAAGTCATTGCCTCACAGCGGGTCTATCCAGTATATTCAACACTGATATACTCATATGTCTGCGTTAGCACCTTGTGCCTAACCAGCCCATATACCAGTCTCATGAGTACCAGAGCTATCCCATATCCACTCAGGTACATTGACTGGGGACAATTATTTGAGCACAGATCCAATCTGTCTCCAGGGACCTTATCATGTAAGTACATAAACGCAGATGTAAACAAACATGGATAATGATAATGCCATAATGATATATAACTATCAATGTCAAGTAGTACAAAGATGGACCAAAACTAGGCCCTAGGGCATATACACCAACAAATTCGCGCCGAAGCTTTCACGGGCTAGGCCGTGAAGACATGCACGACCGTGATGGACATATACACTTTGTGCCGAAGCGTGCACGGGCGCACCCGTGAATCAGTTCATGGCCATGATGAGTAAGTGAAATCTATAATATTTCTCGGCCGAGGCTTACACGGACGTGACCGTGTACGCATACACGGCCATGCATCCTCAAGTTATAAAAGCTCCGCCGTGTACCCACCCCTTTTACATGCCCGTGCAAAACCCTAGCCGCGCCGCCGCCTCTTCGATCCGCCACATCCGGTGCTTGATTGTCCTCCAGCCACTCCACCTTGTCTCCCTCAAGCTCTAGCGACCCTTCCTTACTAATTTCCGGCACCGATTAGGGCTTCTTGCCGCTTTGCTGCCCCTTCTATGATTCCAGTTGCCGCCTGCAAATCCACCACAACCAACCTCACTGCTCTATCGCCGACGTATCCGATGACTCACACGCCTCGTCCTCTCATCTCCCGTGAGTTTCCGGCTGCCAGTATGCCCCCACATAAGCAGGTGACCTCCAGCGCCGAGCCTCCTCTTCGGGCACTACTGAACGCCAACAACCTACTACACCACCTACACCATATGGTATTCTCTGCCGTGATCTGGAGCAAATGGCCAAGCTGAATGTGCTGATGCGCCAGCAGGTGATCACAACCAAATTCCTGGATCATTCAATACTCAATACATTGGGTTTTCACGATGATGTTTAGTGGCTCTTCCAGCGCATGGGGTGGGATCAGTTCTTCACAATCTCCTACCTACGTACATCCCTATAGTGCTGGAATTCTTATCTTCTATGGAGCTTCATGCAAACATCCACACCGACGACGATGATGGTAGTCTATCCTTTCGACTTAACAACACCGAGTTTGTACTTACCCTTTCCGAGGTGAACCAGATATACGGATTTCCCACGGACGGCATGAGGTTGATCCCGAGCAAATTCAATTCTAACACTTTTTGGTGGCTTCTCACTGGTGCTCAACCCTTTGATACAAGGACTTCCAGAGCCACATCCCTCGGCAACCCAGTTCTTAAGTATGTGCATCAAGTTCTTGCACATACTATCCTTGGCCAAGGGGAGTCTAATAGTCTAGTGCGAGCCTCCGAGTTATTATTCCTCTAAGTCATGCTACATGGGGTCTGCCTCAACACAGCCTTCTACTTTGCCAGGCAACTCCAAAAAGACTCGGGCACCAAAGGGTGTCATTGCTCTCAGAGGACTCCTCACGCCACTTGCTCTTGCGGTAGGGATTCAGCCCTACAAGATGGAGCAAGCCCGGGGTAACTCTCGCCTTGACCTCGATTCCTACATCTCGATGTGGATGAGCTCTACAGTCTGCTCTACCCCGGGAGCGATGTCAAGCTGCCACTGCCAAATCCTGCACGCACCATAGTTCGCAAGCAACGAAACTAGAGGTTGGAGGCAGTTGAGGATCATGACATTCCTCTCGACACTTCTCCACCACCGCCTTCTCAGCGACCTACCACCCAATTGGACCGCATGGAGACAATGATCAAATTTGTCCAGGACGCTTAGCAGGAAACCCAAATTTTAGTGGCTGATGGGCTCTCACAGCTTCGCGACCTTGAAGCTGAAGTAGGACGCCAAGGACGGGTCCAGTCTTCCATCTTGGAGTCCGTACAGGAGCTTCAACAGCAACTGCGTTAGTGCTAGGGATGAGCAGCATTAGTTTCACCATCACTTGGTCAGTTTTTATGTTTCCAATAGTTTCATTTCTATTCTTAGTTTTACTTAGTTAGCATGTCATTTCCCTTTCATGCATTGCTTTATCTTTGTATCGTAGCTAGTTGTTTCAACACCTTAGGTGTCTTGCCCACCCCATATTTATAATATTTGCATTGTCTTTGGAATTGCATTGTTCTATGAATACTTTAATGGTTTAGGATGGGAATTTTGATTGTTTTTAGAAGTCTGCATTGGTTATAGTTTACACACATGGCTTTTCGTTTAATGCAGTTGAATGATTTAATTAACTCAATTCGTTATTGTTATGATCCTAGAGAGTATGCTTGTTGTCTTTATCTTAACCCTGACATGCATCACATGTATAATAATTACTTGCATCTTTCTTCATAACTCCACTTTTATTGTACATCTTGTCATGGAAATTAGAAATACTAACAATGGCACCAAAGTGTTACTGTACATTGTACTTTCACTTGGCATTGTTTTTAGCATTCAAATAAAAAAAAAGATAGTGGTACCTAAGTAAATTTGTCCATCAAGCTTGGCACTGTCCCCTGGCTCATAATAATAAATGTGGTATCGAAGCTACGGTGTTCCTACTCATCTAGCTTGGCACTGTTTTTTTAAAAAAATACTACCTAAGTACTATGTGGCACCGATGCTATTTTCTCATGACTTGATGTACAACCACTTGTTTTATGAATGCTTGACCAAAGAGATCTTATGTGTGAGATGTACTATGTCAGTTTTTGGTATTGTTAACTTCGCATACTCCAATAGATTGTATTAGTAATATTTGATTTAATTTGCTTTCAATACTGCATTATAACTTAAAGCTTGTTGTGACCAAATTTTACCCATTGTCAGATAATATTTAGCTGATTGGGATTCCTTATTTCATTTTATCACTGTACTCTCAAAAATTTAATTACTTGAGTACAAGCAAAATTTTAAGTCCGATGTATTTTGATATCACGTATATATATGATATATTGTGGCGTAATTCTATTACTATCTTAGAGTAAAATGCATGTTTTGTCTCATTTATTTACTTAAATGCTTCATATTCTTCAAAATCTTCGCTTTTCCTTGGTTTTATTAAAATGTAGGGATTTTCGCCCCCAAAATTGGTGAAATTTGAAAATTTTGAAGATATGAAACGACTCCTCATGTTATAACGTATTTTAAAATTAACTTTGTATTTTAATTCTTGCAGGACCTATTTGTAATTCTTAAAGCTTTATGGGTCTAGGTGCAAAATTCTTTTTAAAACCTTTTTTTTTCTTTCCTTGCCAAGGGTTTCTTTCTCCTTTCCCGTTTATTTTTTTTTCTTCCCTTTCGTGAGCGGCAGTGACAACGAGTTCCTCTTCTTGGGTGACAACAGAACCTCAACACCCCTTCTCCTTCTTCCTCGATGGAACAGCGGGAGGCTTCCTGTAATGGAGGATGCATGAAGATCATCTTCTATTAAGCGTAGACGCTATTCTTTTCTTCTTCTGCCCTATCCCTTTTCTCTTCACTGCCTTAAGGTAAATTCACTTCCACATCTCTCAACTGATTTCTTTTCCTATTTTCTTGATGGTGGAATTAGGGAAGCTTCTCTATTATTATGTATTTATTCGATTTTGGATGTATAGAAAGGAGTTATTCATTCCGTTCTTGTGATTCGATTTGAAAGACTCTCAGAAACTCATGCTATCTTGAAATTATTTTAGCAGCATACGTGACAAAAAAAATGTAGTAACGAATGAAATTATTGTGATTAGTTTGTTATTTTATTTCTGTGTTGTTGTTACATCCGAGGAATTAATTTGGTTATGTGAAATTATCAATTGGAGATTATGCTTTTGATGTTGTGAAATTCATTTCCTGGAACAGTGGTACAATTATGAATATTAGGGTTAGATTTACATGTTGTTTTGATTTAAACCCTTTTGCAAATCAGAGTTCTATGCTATAGAGAATTAGTAGAGTAGGATGAAATCCATAATTGGTGAATACGTGCCGTCAGTGGAAAACCAACTTAACTTTTGATTTGTTTTTTTTTGAGCTTACGTTGAACACTCAAATTGATTAGTGTAGCCATTAAGACTTTATTGTTTTACTTGGCTTGCAAATTAGTTTTGGTTGGATTTAATTCCTATACTCTTATCTTTTGAATTGGTTAAAAACATTGAAAGCATAAACCTATTTCACATTCTGTGATCTTGATTGGTTCTGTCCTTCCAATTCTTTTCATTATCTATTGTTAGTAAATGTTATTAAGATGGATAGTGTAGTAGTCAATTAATTCCTGCAATACTTAAGAGCTGTCATAAGCTTTAGAAATTAAGTTAGAAATTAATTTAGGTATGGCTGGCAATGTTAACAAATGACATATATATATATATATATATATATATATATATATATATATATATATATATATATATATATATTAATAGGTTGTTCTGAGTGATTACAATTCGTTGAGCAGAAGGATGTTGTTAATGATAAGTGTACAGATTCTATTGAAAATGTTTATGCGTATGTGTTTGATAATATAATAATCAAGTTGGATTTATAAAGCCTCACTTAAATTGTCACCTAATTATTGCTAAACTTTGATGGAATATTTACGTGGAAGACTTGTTGGAAGTTCTTATAATACTGATTTGATTTATTTTGCCTAAGTGAATGTGTTGATTTGATTTTGGATTATGATGTATTTTGTTAAATTCATTTAAGTTACATATGTACCATTTTGGGTTGGATATGTTGTTTAGGGTTAGAAATTAAATAATTTTGGTTTAACTTTTAATAATGTGAAGCTCTTGATTAAAGTACTGATGTTGTTAGTGTTGCCTTATTAGATTTACATCATGGAACTAGGATGCATGTATAAATCTACTGTTGGATTTCTGTTTTCGAATAGAGCTTAATTTAGTGATGTGGAAATTGGTAGAGTAGAATAAATTTCAGATTGATGAATTTATTTGTGAGAAGGAAACTTACCAGGTAACTTCAACATTTTCTTTTTATAAAAATAAGTATAAACATTGAACACTTAAGTAGATAGATTAATCCTTATGATTTTTATTGTTTCATTTGGCTGAAAACTTATTTATGTTTGGATTTGATTTCTTTCAAATTTCTGTATATGTGAGTTAGAATTATAAGAATAGTATTTGGAATTAATTAATTGAGACATACAGAATTGTTGCTGTTAGAGCTAGATAACAATTGATGTGCAAATATAACTAAAGCACGCCTAGAATGAATTTTATGAAACAACATTAAGATCTATGTCATTAAAGAACAATTGAATGCATACATAACTTTGTCTTGAAAGAATTAATAAAGCAAATTTTAATCATGTACACATAGTAATCATTTCTCTTTGAATTGATTAGAAAAAGAGGATAGCTAAGATTTGATAAGTTAGAAAGTCAAGATTGGAAACTAAGGTGAATCAAAGACTTGGTATACGTTTGACAAAGCGAATCAACCATTGAGGTAGGAATCCATTCTTTCTCCTTTCATCACAGCATTTTAAATTTTATTTAAAATCTGTGGTATCTTATAGTTCGATTCCTCTGATTATTGTTTCATTACCGTTGAACTTAACATCATTTGCTTAATGATCATTGTGATGGATATGGCATGGTTTGATAATTGCATTGGTTATTTTGTTAATACACTGGTGATGATATTTTAGTACTTTTGGTGATTGCCTGATGTCGTGGCATTGATTGATCCCATGCTGGGTTATATTATACTAGCTATACCACTGTGTACTCTATAGTGCCGAGTATGGATCGGCTATAGAGGTGCTAGTTAGAGGTCACCTGACAGGAAGTCATTAAACTAACCGGGGTCCTAGATGTTAGACGCAACATCCCCCGAGCTGTCTGAGGGCAGTTGTTCCATCGGTTGAGCAACGATGGAAACACTCTAACAAAGAATGCGGACTCGAGAGTGAGGTTATTTGTAGTTATGCTCTTGATTTACACGACTATGTGGATGTGATGTTTACATGTAGAATAGTAAAATTATTTTAATAATCTTTCCTTGTTACATGCATTTTGTGATTTCTACTTGGCTCTTCTTGCTAACTCCTTTGTTTTGCCTCTAGGTCCAGGTTCGGCCCAACCACAAAATGATTAGCTAGATAGACATGAGAGCCTTAGGGAAAATAAATATCTAAAGTTGATTTTCTTATGATGTGGTATTTGCATCTTGGCATTGTTTGCTAAATTTTGAGTTTTGTTGAGAATTGTTGAAAGATGATGTAAATTGCATACTTTGATTTGTTTTTGGCATGGACTGTGAGACTTGATGCTTATATAAGTTTTTGTTAGTAAATGCTATATTGTGGTGTTATGGTGTGAAATGTTATTGTGATGGTTTGTATTCTTTTAAACTCCTACGTCTCTAGTGAAATCTTTCGCCGGGGCGTAACACCTCATGATGAGATGAAGCTACATGTCAAATTTTAGATCAAATTAAGTTTTTCACACTCTTCATGTCACGCCCCAACGAGCACCAACCTAACGGAGGTTAGAAAATTACTCGTGAAGCACGACAAATAAAAACCCACAGGATAGCATCCCCTCTGTAAACTGATTATAAGGGCACAACACAATAATAACTCAACCTGTATATCCACAATCAGTACGATAAAATAAAACCAACTAATACGATCAAGATATCAGATATACATCTCTGGTCACTATACAGAAAACCAAAATTAGACGATTAGAAACGAAATCAAAATGAATCTGATCGATCACAATACCATACCAAAGGATCAATACACTCGATCAATCAAAAATATCAACACTGTATCCACCAACTAAATCAAAACATCTCAGCACAAACAACGCTAACTATCTATGATACCAACTTCAGGGACCAGGTCGTCTCTAGCTCTAACTATCAACATCAGGAGCAACTTCTTTACCTAGAGGCAAAGCAAAGGGAGTTAGCCCAAAAGGCTAAGCAGGAATCAACAGATATGATACGACATCAAATAACTGTGATAACCAACTAAACTACGAAACATATAATGTAACTGAACAAGATAAGAAACAACCACAACCAAACAATAACCAACATATAAAAATCACACATGCGTCGTGCAATCAAGAGCAATGACCATATAACGCTCCATAATGAGCCCACACTCTTATACAGAGTGTTTCCACTGTTGCTCACACGATAGAACAATTGTCTCAATAACAGCTCGGAGGTGTTGCGTCCAACACTCAGATAACCCTGAAAAATCCCGAATGACTCCATCTAGGAAACCTACCAACCGGCTCCATAGCCGTGAAACGGCATCTAGTATAATCCCTGGTCCGTTGGCCTATAAGGCACAGCCCTAGCTAATAGCCAGAAAATATCACAATATGGCACGACATATCATACAACTGCACGATGGGCCAAATATCACAACTATGAGTAATACATGGATCCACGGCTCAATAACCCATAATAAATAATGTCATCATCAATAATATAACTACCAGGTGACCCATGTAACAACATGACACAAGCATCCATATGCATGAATAAGGACAACACACAGAGGGCAATGGATACCGAATCAAAATCAAACAACAGAACTACAAGATATCATGGTATTTATTAACTGCACAATATAACACAACTAATACCATGATTGCAAAGAGTATGATAGGATTCCTGCCTGTATCACAGTAGCTCCTGGTGCATCTAACGCTCTCTGTCCGAGGACCCCCCTGTCCGACCTCAGTCCGAGTAACACCTATAACATCACAAAATATAAACTACATCACATGACTATCAAACAACTGATTCACGCGTCTAAATCTATACAAATCTAACCTAGTATACAAGTATGCGTACGTATACCCATATATACGTACATATACATGTACAGACTACACCTATAATTAACCAAACACACACTAGGGTTAGCAAGGGTGTGATCTTCACCCGAACCAACAACAAGGAAAGGTCAGCGGCTACAAACAGCGGCGAACGGCAGCAAACGGCGGCGCAACAACTTCCAACAAGGAAGAAGGCATCGTCGATGCCCGAACACACGCGAGCACGCTACCACTTGTTGCTGAAGGTGAACCCACGCTAACCAACAATGAACGGTGACTCGATGGCGAATGGCAGCGCACAATGAAGCCCCAACTCCACCACCAAGGACGAAGGCTTCGTCAGCGCTCGAACACACGCGAGTACACACAAAAATACTACAAAAACACTACTATGAAGGGCTAACCCTCACCTGCCGGTGAAGAAGGAGGGTTAGGCGATGCTGGAGCTTGAACGACGAAGCAATCTGGCTAAAGGCGGTGAAATCAATGGCAAAATCAAGTGAAAGGCAGTAGAATTAGCAAAATCGGAAGAGGCGGCAGTGAAATTGATGAAATTGGGTAAGAAATCAGAAGAGGCGGTGACGTCGGGTGAAAAGCAAACAAAATTTGGGTGAGAGAGAGAGAGATTAAAATTAACTTAACTTTGCCACATTACCATTTAGTCCCCAAGGTTTAAACAAATGACAACAAGGTCCTCCACGTGGACCTCACACTTCACGGGCATGGCCGTGCATTCATACACAGCTGTGTATAACCCTGCTTTCCCAGACTGCACCGAGATCTTCACTGGTGTACCTGTGCATCCATGCACGGCCGTGAAGGACTCGGACGAACTTTTCAGAATCTGACGAGACGTTCACGGGCCCGTGAACATATACATGGCTGTGAAGAGTTATTTTTCCAGAAAATAAAGTCCGCCAAGGTCTTCACGGGCACGACCGTGCACCCATGCACGGCTATGAAAGCTCCCGCCTGTTCAACACCCCTTTGGTATTTTCACCCGTTTCTTGCTATTTTCGGAGGGAAATTTGCTGAAAATTATGGGACAAGAATCATGTGATTTCATAGAGCGGTTGAGGAGAAATTGGATGAACGGCGACAACTAGGGTTTGGCGACGATTTTGGCGGCAAAAGGCTATTCCGGTAGCTTTCTTCCTCGTTTCGACGCTGAAGATCATGCTCCATCTTCTCACGACATGGATCTACCCTTCGCTTAGGTTTGGTTGCATTTCTCTTGCAAAATCTCATATATTCTAAGATGAAAGTTATAGCGTAATCTATTTTCGGGGTTTGGGCGTAGCCCGCTGTAAAAATGTTGAATGATAATGTTTAACTAATACATTGCATAAGTTTATCGTTATTCTTGTTTAATTCTAAGTTGCATGATTTCATATTTATATACTGGTCATGCATATGTATGTTTTAGACGTTGTGGGAAGGACTGAGAGGTGAACCACTGATGACTCAAAAATTCATAGTTTAATTTTATATTGATTGTTTAATCTTTTTGAGTAATATTTATGCTCTTTTGCCAATTTTTATACTTATTTGGTCAATTATTTCAGAATCTACACCTCTTCTCATTGTTGTTCATTTTCAGGTAAAAAGAGCTCAATTTCGATGGATTTTTGAAATATCTGAATGCATGGACGAAATCTAATCATCAAAAGGAAATTACCCGTCAATTTTCAAACAAAACGGACTTCAAAGCAATATTACGGCACTGCCGTAATAATAATTGCGGTCGTAATCTTATTGGAAAAATTGGGAGTTTATAGAAAGAACCACAACACTACCGTTGTTATTTTCCCAGCTGTGGTTTCCTGGAAATTTTACACATAGCAAATTATGGCACTACTGTAATATTTTTTACAGGCTGTAATTATCCCTGAAAAATACACAGATCAAATTAAAGCACTGCCGTAATAATTTTCACGGACATGATTATAAATTTGAACAAGCCTTCCGCAGCCTCTATTCCAGGAATTTTAGAAGCGAAATTAGACAAATTAGAGGCATAATTGGAAAATCTAAAATTGTAGAGTTGTTCTATAAGTAGAGGAGAGGATTTGAAGACAAAAATCATCTAATTTCATCACTAATCGAGGGAGAAAGCAAGAAAGGCACTGCTAGGGTTCGACCTCTCGCCGAGAGGCGTAGAGGTCACCTTTGGTGGCAAAATTTTTAGGAGAGCTTCACCCAAGGGAGGAGAAGACACCATAAATCTCAGAAAAATCAGAATTCAAAAATCAGAAATCGCGGTTGAGAAGATACAACAAATTTTGTCCCCAATTGTGATCCACGATAGAGAGAGAAATCGAGGAGATCGCCGCCGTGTTAGGGTTCGTCACTAAGAAGCATACAGACTATCTCCAGCAAAGAAATTTTTAAGGAAGCTATGCTTGAGGAAGGAGAAGACATGCAAAAAGTTTCAAATCAAGAGGAGTTCAATCGAAGGAGAAATCAACAAGGGCGTGATCGCAGTTACTATTCACAGCCTTTTCAAAATTACAGGTTGTGAAATTTTTCATAGCCTCATACATCAGTAACTCTATTTCCTTCTTCTTTGAATTCTAATTTTTTTTAGATGAATTCTTATTGTAAAACTCCTACCATGATAGCGTAAAACCTTTTTGGGACGGAGGGGTGTAATCCCCTTAATTTCTGAAATGATTGGATAATCTTATTTTTGTCAGTTGTTCTTCGCTATGATAATTTTACTTAAGCAATAATTGTCTTTAATCTTTCCTACTTTAAAATATCAGCATGTTTTTGAGTTTTGCAACATATACCAAGAGGTGACTTGCAAAACTTGGAACCCTTAATTTATATTTTAGGAACTTATGCTATGAGAATAGATTTGTTCTTAATTCCTGATTTTTAAATCTTAAACTCTTGTTGATAATTTGATCTAGGAATTTTTATTGAGATAGACATGAAAATATGTACCGAGAGATAATTTGAATTGTTGGAAACCTTTAAGTATGACCTGTGAATCTAAGATATGAGAGTATTTAGTTTCGCTTGAGATATTGACACTGAGAGTTAAGCCACGAAAGTGATTTTAATTTTCTTTGTCAGATTTACTTATTTTAAACACTGAACAGCAAGTTACGAGAATGAAGGTTGTTCTGTATAAATTGTTGTCGTGAGAGCCAGACAATTTCTTTATAAGTGAATTTCATCTTTATCATATGCAAGAATAGCTGATAAACACTTATTTATATCTAATCATAAAAATTAAGTAGATGAACCCCTAATCCCAATTTTCTCTCTCTGATAATCCGTAATAGTTTCAGATTATTCGCTACAATTTATTCCATCGCATATCGATTGCTCAGCTAGTTAGAACACACAACTATTTAGTACTTAACACGTAGGTCCCTGTGGGTTCGATATTTTTTATTACTTCGAGTATCCGTGCACTTGAGGACACAACAACCATATCGTCGGATCCCCTTAGATTGATCTTATAATTTCGACCACGAAAGTAGGTCAAAATTACTCGAGAAGTCAATAATTCTTCACGAAACCTAATGGATCTACTTAACCTAGTAAGCACAAGAGTAAGAGACTTGGGTTAAGTTAAATACGGAATCGTCGCCTGAGCAGAAATAATCTGTATCTTAGGAGGAAGTACCTTAAGAACTTAGATTAAACAAATTTAAACACTTCGTGATGGTACTCCTAATGGGTTGAAGACCATATCAATAGGTGTTCCATCTTGCAAATAGGGCATATCTTGTCTAGGCAAAATTTTGAAAATGATACTTTTATTCCCATGTCTTCCAACTACTTTATCACCCACTTTGATTTCACGTTTATGTGAAATATATACACAAATCATTTCTAAATTATAACCAGAATCCCCCTTTTTTGTATCCATCTCACATCAACAACACGACCTCTTCCACCCATAGGCAGTTTAATGAATCAATATATATTGAATTCTTTAAAGCTAAATTTATTAATGATGCAAAAGGGACTCAACCTAATATAACATCAAAACTCTTCTGATCTAATTGGTGAAAAGAAAAGAAAAGAAATTAATGAATCAAATAAACCAAGAAGTCAAAGAATTAGAGTTAAAAAAACATTTAGATAAATAATTTATTTCCCCTAATTCATTAATTTTTTTTTATTGAAGGAGATAAAATCAAAATTCTAAATAAAATATCTATTATATGCAATTTAGAGAATGAACTCAAACCATATAGTAAATTAATGGCTTATAGAGATACTTCTTTTGAAAAAAAAAGGTATATATCATAAAATGGACTCTATAATGTCAAATGAGACATGGGTCTTGTGAATTTACCACCTAGATCTAAAGCAGTTGGATGCAAATGAGTATTTAAAAGGAAATATGGGCATAGTAGTTCTATACAAATCTATAAAGCTAGATTAATAGCAAAGGGATTCACATAAAAGAAGGATATTGATTACTTTAATATATATGCACTAATGGTTAGAATATCATCTATTAGATTATTTTTTTGCTTTAGCTTCAATATATAAACTACATGTACATCAAATAGATGTTAAATTTTTTTTTTAAATATAGAACTATATAAAGAAGTGTATATAGAGCAACTTGAAGGCTTTCCCCTTTAGGTAATCAACACAAAGTTTGTAAACTAGCCAAGTCAATACAATCTATGGATTGAAATAAGCTCCAAAAAAATGACATAAAATATTTGCTTTAATAATTCTCTCAAATGACTTATATAATAATGTTGACAATTATATTTATCAAAAGTTAACAAATGATCTTTAGTCTATATGTTGATGACACACTAATCTTTTGCACAAATGAGAAAAAAAATAAAAGAAACCAAATTGTATCTAAGTTCGATCTTCCAAATGAAAGATCTTGGTTAAAAGATACAATATTGGGAATCAAAATAAAGAAACATGCTAGTGGATATTTCTTATATTTATATCATTATATTAATAAGATACTTGACCAATTCAAATATCTTAGTATAAAAAAAACTAACACTATTTCATTCAAGTCTAAAACTATCAAAAAATAATGAGAGTTATTGATTAATTAAATTATGCTAATGTCATTCGTAGTTTAATGTATGCTATGTATTGTACAAGTCCTAATATTGCTTATGTTTTATGCAAAGATCCGTCATGGGCCCTCTCCATCTCTATGTTGTAGATCTAAAGATAAGGGTTCCAAGGTCAGGGGACAAAATTTGATAGTGACAAGATTAACCCAGGTAGTATTTTCTTTTATTGAAGACATTTACATTGAGAAGCAACATGAAGGACAATAAATTCCATGATACCAGGCACACTAGAAGCGAACAAATAACTTGATTCCACATAATCAAGTGAATATCCTTAGTCAGGTAATCGTTGGTCAATAGAAATAATGTCTAACCTTGCTGAGCTTAACAGGGAGGCGTGAGGAAGTCAATAAATTGCGAGTAGGAATTAGAGTAAAGAGAAGGGTCAAGTTGATCAAGGTAGC
The DNA here is from genome assembly GCA_027563935.2 of Costus lasius. Classification (NCBI taxonomy): domain Eukaryota; kingdom Viridiplantae; phylum Streptophyta; class Magnoliopsida; order Zingiberales; family Costaceae; genus Costus; species Costus lasius. Next base: position 30,497,865 of record CM050449.1, on the reverse strand, counting down.
TCTCTTAGCTTACAGGAGAAGATTGGACATCAAATGATAAAGGTGCTTACTAATGTTGCAAAGTGTGTCTTTATTGGTGATAATAGAAGGGGGCGTGTGAGAAATGAAAACGCTAAGATATTTGAAAGGGGATTGTGTATCCTTTACCTTGAAGTGCTGTAAAATGTGTCTTCTCAAGCATTGGTTGCAAGCTTTTTGGGAAGATGTAAGATTTAAATTGATTGACTCTAAGATGAATGAACTCATAGAAAGGCTCAAGAATCTCAGTGATATTTTGGCATTATTTGTACTTAACTCTAAAATAAAGAATAAGGTCATCTACATACAATAAGTGGGAGATCTTAAGGTCACCTTATAATCAGGCAGGTTACTCATTTAATGCCTGTGTTACTACAAAAATACCTTGGGGGGAGGGTTCAACATAGGCTTTGATCCAACTTTGAAGAGAAAGGGGAGATTTAAGGATAGACATGACATAATAAATGGCTTCCCATTTAACATTATCAAGCTTTTTTCCAAGTTAATCTTCAGTAGCATTTTGGGATTTGCTTCTAGAATGGTATATGACATGAGTTAGCTTCTAGGCATAGACAATGCTATCATGTATATTATAACATTTGAGAAAGGCAAGTTGTCACAACCCGGCGGGAAGCCGGCTATTTCTAGCTCAGAGTTCTCCAGGGAGATGACAATATTAATAAGAACCAAAGAATTTACAATAATCACATATCCTTTATTTAAATAATTAATCCAATCTTAACATCAACAGTTTTATAACACAATATCTAATTACAACTATCCAAATTATCAATTGAATAAAAATACAAAAGACAACTATCTCAACTCAGGCTGGTATCTACTATCTACTCTAGCCCTCCCAGAAGATAACTCTGTACCTGGAAGAGAAACAAGGGAGTTAGTAGAATTGCTAAGTAGGAATCAACAAATATGGTGAATAAGTCAAATAACATGATATCCAAAGATAGAAACAACGATATACAAATAATATAAGAATATCATGCAAATCATCAAGCTGGCCAACATATCTCACTTAAGAGCCACACTCATTTTCAGAGTGTTTTCACTGTTGCTCATGCAATGGAACGACTGTCCTCAACAGCCTGGAGTGTTGCGTCCAACACGGACATCCGTAGTATTATCCTCAAGACAACTGGCGGTGCCGTACCGGCATCTCAGATAGCACGATACGCGTCGGAACTATAACTCAGATAAACAGACCACTGGAGAATAAATCATCCAGGTCAGAGGTCAATATATATCACGACTTTATCATCACAGATTTACAACGGTTCCACATACTCATATGTCAATATCACAGATACACAATTGTTCAACCATTATCATAAACCAATATATCAGATATCTCAAAACAGGTTTGTTAACCATTCATACAGAAACAGAATATGACCAAATAAACAAAATAATTGAGATTAACAGGAATTTCAAAAACAAACCAAGCAGACGAAGCAATTAGATATCAGTGTCAATCAATTCTATCATATGCATCATATATCAAACCAAAGGATTAAGCAGCAAATCCTATAATTCTTGACACTATAACAAAGGAGTATGGTAAGATTCCTACCTGAATTGCTGTTATCCTGAATCCTCTGAAATCAAACTTATCTTCTTTTCTCCACTGAATAATTTAAATAAAATATTCATCATGCTCCATCATATGCATTAATCTATAATAATATTATCCTCAACCCCTAATTTCTTATTTAAAATCAATTTAATCCCAAAATAATTATCATGTAAATTTTCCCCAATTATATACTAGGTTTTACTAATTTATTCTCTAAAAAATGAATTTAAAATAAATAAAAATATATAAATCAAATCTTACCTCTGCCGAAAGATTGACGCGGACGGACGGAGCACATACTGCTTCCATTCGCGTCGCTGAAGCCTGGAGAGATTTCCGGCGCTTGCTGCCGGAAAGATTGGGGCTGCCGGCGCTAGAGGAGAGGGGCTCCAGCGAGAGAGGGAGGAGGAAAGGTGCTGCTATGCACAGACGCAGCCGTCGCACACATTGCTGGACAGAGCTGCCGCCGACAGAGAACAAAACGAAGCTGGTGCCAGCCGGGAAGAGCAGCCGCCGAAAAGAGGAGCAGTCGGCTCTGGAAGAAGCTGCGCCGGCGCCGGGAGAAGAAGGGTCGCCACTGCTTAGAAGAGCCGCCTCTGCTAAGGATTAAGGAGGCGACGGAGGCAACTCCGGCGTCCTTTCCCGTCACCGCTGGAGGCACGAAATCGACGACGAAGAGGAGGATGCGGAATAAGGGAAAGAGCCTGCATCGTTCGAAGCAGGAAGAAGGAAAACAGAGCTTGCGGTGCACAAAGGGGATTAGGGAATAGGATTAAGGGAAAAATAGATTTAGGTTAAATTGATAAGGATTAAGGGAGGAGGGTTTAGAGTATATTTATAAGATTTGGGAGAGGTTTAATTAATTATAGAAAATTCTCAAAATTTAAAATTTAAATCACTAATAATAAATAAAAATTCTAGACTTAGGTTATAACATTTCTCTCAATAAAATAATCCATAAATCTTAAAAATTCCAAAAATGCTCCTAATATTTTTAATTATGTTCAGTCATACAAAAAATAAAAATAAAATAAAATTCAGGTTATAACATTATTCACCCCTTTAAAAAGAATTTGGTCCTCCAAAATCAGAGTAGCCCAAAAGAATCAAAATACACTAAAAGATTATATATCATATAAAGAGTATTTATTTGACTCATTCATTTATTTTATCCTTAACCCAATCATAGTCCTGAGGTTCCTATATCCTTAAGCTTTCCTATTTAACCTATACTTCTAACTTGTGGGTTATGGGCCCACAAAAATCTGGCTATCCTACTAAACCTATAGCTTTTATCCGATGGTAGTTCTTATTATAATCAAACTATCATTTGCAGACATATATTATGAACTAAACATAATCATAGAATTATAAACTCATGTGAACAAAAACTCTCTAACATAAATATGAGTGAATCATTTTCATAAATCATCATATCACCAACTCAACAAGAGGGATCATAAGATCAATAATAACATCATAAACAAGTATAATCACATGATCCTAAAAATTGAGATAATATGATCATAAACTGTTACAAATTCTCTTATGGCATCATCAGTAAGTAAGGATGATCAAAACCAGAAACATGTGTGATCAACATATCATGAACAAATACACTTATCATTATCATCAAACCATCACTAGAAGATCATGACCAATTTTCAAACATAAGATTGTGATAAGAGATCATGTATATTATAAAGCCAAAATAGATATGATTAAACAGCAATTTCAGGAATATCATAAGATCATTTGAAACTCTTAATCTGATTCTCTTAACTTCAAATTTGATATCATCCTTGGCCAACACAACACCATAATAATCATCATATGAAGGGCAACATGATTATATTATAAATTCAACATGATCATTAATACTAACAAAACAAGCATGCTCACAAGATCATAATCAAATATAATCATCAAATCAAACATAACCAAAAGATCATTACTCACATGCAAACATCGACATAGTCAAGTGTGCTCACAAAACTTTATCAAGACCAAACATACTTACCATGTTATACTTTTGAAATATGTCACTTCTTAGATATCAGAACAAAACTCATGCATGATCAACATAACAATATTTTAAATAATAAAATTATTTTCTCTCCAATCATAACTTTCAAAGATCAACCCTTACATATAATCACCAATCAATAATAGCTCTTACTATTAACTCGATCTTACCTTTAACACATTCAATTGCTTACCAATCAGCCAAGTAGATATGTTCATCCACCAAAAATAAAAACTCAAATGATCATCATATGCTAAGTAGCAACTATTCATCATCTCGTTAGCCTCCAAACCAAAGCAAGGCATCTAAGCAACCCCTTGAGCCAAATTCAATCCACAACAGATGTATACATTAATTACACCACCAATGTCTTGGCTCTTCAAATAATCCACATCTTATGCTAAGAAGCATCCTAAAAATGAAGATAACCAAAAAGTATAGAAATATATACCACATGAGCATATAAATCAAATCATTAAACCACACTACAATCCTAAAAGCCTTAAACATTAATTTCTTAGGGCTTAATCTCACAACCTTGGGATCCTTATAAACCTATAGCTCTGATACCATTAAAATTGTCACGCCCCGGCGGGAAGCCAGCTATTTCTAGCTCAGGGTTCCCCAGGGAGATGACAATATTAATAGGAACCAAAGAACTTACAATAATCACATATCTTTTATTTAAATAATTAATCCAATCTTAACATCAACAGTTTTATAATACAATATCTGAATACAACTATCCAAATTATCAACTGAACAAAAATACAAAAGACAACTATCTCAACTCAGGCTGATATCTGCTATCTACTCTAACCCTCCCAGAAGTTAACTCTGTACCTAGAAGAGAAACAAGGGAGTTAGCAAAATTGCTAAGTAGGAATCAACAAATATGGTGAAGAAGTCAAATAACATGATATCCATAGACAAAAACAACGATATACAAATAATATAAGAATATCGTGCAAATCATCAAGCTAGCCTGCAGATCTCACTTAAGAGCCGCACTCATTTTCAGAATGTTTCCACCATGCAATGGAACGGCTGTCCTCAGCAGCCCGGAGTGTTGCGTCCAATACTGACATCCGTAGTATTGTCCTCAAGACAACTGGTGGTGTCGTACCGGCATCTCAGATAGTCCGATACGCGTCGGAACTATAACTCAGATAAACAGGCCACTGGAGAATAAATCATCCAGGTCAGAGGTCAATATATATCACGACTTTATCATCACAGATTTACAACGGTTCTACATACTCATGTGTAAATATCACAGAGACACAATTGTTCAACCATTATCATAAGTCAATATATCAGATATCTGAAAACAGGTTTGTTAACCATTCATACAGAAACAGAATATAACCAAACAAACAAGATAATTGAGATCAACAAGAATTTCAGAAACAAACCAAGCAAACGAAGCAATTAGATATCAGTGTCAATCAATTCTATCATATGCATCATATATCAAACCAAAGAAATAAGCAGCAAATCCTATAATTCTTGACACTGTAACAAAGGAGTAGGGTAAGATTCCTACCTGAATCGTTGTTATCCTGAATCCTCTGAAATCAAACTTATCTTCTTTTCTCCACTGAATAATTTAAATAAAATATTCATCATGCTCCATCGTATGCATTAATCTATAATAATATTATCCTCAACCCCTAATTTCTTATTTAAAATCAATTTAATCTCAAAATAATTATGATCTAAATTTTCCCCAATTATAAACTAGGTTTTACCAATTTATTCTCTAAAAAACGAATTTAAAATAAATAAAAATAAATAAATCAAATCTTACCTCTGCCGAAAGATTGACGCGGACGGACGGAGCACATACTGCTTCCGTTCGCGTTGCTAAAGCTTAGAGAGATTTTCGGCGCTTGCTGCCGGAAAGATTGGGGCTGCCGGCGCTAGAGGAGAGGGGCTCCGGCGAGAGAGGGAGGAGGAAAGGTGCTGCTGTGCACAGACGCAGCCGTCGCACACATTGCTGGACAGAGCTGCCGCCGACAGAGAACAAAACGAAGCTGCTGCCCGCCAGGAAGAGCAGCCGCTGGAAAGAGGAGCAGTCGGCTCTGGAAGAAGCTGCGCCGGCGCCGGGAGAAGAAGGGTCGCCGCTGCTTAGAAGAGCCGCCTCTGCTGCAGCCTCTGAACTCGTTGTCGCCTCTGCTGCAGCCTCTGAACTCGTTGTCGCCTCAGCCGCACCCGTCCGAAACTTCGTTGAACGGTGGACATCACACCAAGGAGGCGACGGAGGCAACTCCGGCGTCCTTTCTCGTCACCATTGGAGGCATGGAATCGACGCCGAAGAGGAGGACGCGGAAGAAGGAAAACAGAGCTTGCGGTGCATAAAGGGGATTAGGGAAAAGGATTAAGGGAAAAATAGATTTAGGTTAAATTGATAAGGATTAAGGGAGGAGGGTTTAGAGTATATTTATAGGATTTGGGAGAGGTTTAATTAATTATAGAAAATTCTCAAAATTTAAAATTTAAATCACTAATAATAAAAAAAAATCTAGACTTAGGTTATAACATTTCTCTCAATAAAATAATCTATAAATCTTAAAAATTCCAAAAATGCTCCTAATATTTTTTAATTATGTTCAGTCATATAAAAAATAAAAATAAAATAAAATTCAGGTTTTAACAAAGGTTGTTCCTAATGGATGACGTAAGGTAAGACAAGCTTAAGGCAGTTTGCAATTACCTTAGCTAGAATTCTATATGACACGTTATGAATAGATATGAGCTTGGTCTTTGATGGTCATAGGGGATTGATGTTTGGGGATGAATATAAGGTGGGTACGCCCCAAAGAGTTTGCGATCTACGGGTTTGAGTAGAAGCTACTCATAATGTTGAGAAAATCACCTTTAACTTATACTAGAAGTTATTATAGAATACCCTCATAAATCCATTTGGGCCAAGACTCGTCTCTCGAGGTTGAAAACTATGTTAGTGATCACTTGAAGAGTAAAAGGATTCCTTGTTACAGACAAAAACACTCCTATAATTTTTTCTTGCTAGGGGCTAAGATCGTCTACCTAGAGCGGGTAAGACTAGACAAGGCTACCTCTGATGCAAAATAAAAATCCTCGCCCACTCCCTAGACCCGACTGACAAAATCAGCCTCACAAGAATGAGACACACCAAACCACATTTTCCCTTTTTGATTTCTCCTTTTTCTTTTCATTCTTTTTTCACTTTTCTTTTACAACCCAACACACAAATTTACAAGGCCTCGCATACTCTCTTCCCAATACAAGCACTTAGAGTTAGCGAGCTCAAAGCGAGCTCAAGCATATAGGGGTATTCGAGTACCCACGTGCGCAAGCCAACTTGGCCAAATCATAATACAATGGTCACAGCAATCATATACATCTCAGCATAGTACAAGCATAATCCAGCGTCATACAGCTATATATCACAGTCAATAAAATCAGGGGTAGATTCACAAAACTCATAAGAATACCAAGGCACGACCTGGCTAAAATCAATCAATAAGAATCGAGGCTCGACCTGGCCAAAACTCAGCTCGAGGAAACAAGGCACGACATGGCCACAACATGCATATATCAGCAATAATCAAGGGCACGACCTCGCCCAAAGATAGCAACATGTAGCCACTAAATAAAATAAGGGAGATCAGCTCCCAAAACCCCATAAAACCAACCAGCTGTAAGCTGGAATCAAGGCATGCGAGAAGACCACCAGCTTTAGCCAACTCTCGGCTGAAAATGGGCAGCATGCGGAACCAGAACAGCATTTAAATACCATCTCTCGGCAGAAATAGAAAGCCAAGGAAAACCAGCCACAAAACCATACAAGTCCAGCCAACTCCAAGCTGGAACCAATCTCACCAAGAATCCAAGCAAACAAACAGCTCACGGTAACGATAGAGAGCTAAGGGATAGATTATACCTAGCCCACATAAGGGGCTGCTCCATCATGAGGTGCTGGTCACGTACAAAACCTCCAGCATCCCCAAATATCAGCTACTAGAGTCAGCTGATAGTGGAGGAATAGATCGCAGCCCAGGCGACGAGAATGGAGCAGCTTCACTCGTCGCCTCTCCCTGCTACCCAAAGATGAGTCTCGACCCAGGAGGGGAGATCTCACTCACGTGAGCATTCAACCACAGCTCTGGTGAAGATCCAACTGGGAACGAGAACACTAGCAATAACGTCGATGAAGACCCAAATCAGGAATGGAAGCAACGGACGGAAATCCAAAGGAGGAGGGAGACCCGCGAGAGGCAGGAATACACGAGCGTCACCGCCCGGAAGGAGCCCAGGACTCTGCTTCTCCAGCCACGTCCCAGATGTGTGGCCGCCGGAGCTCTCAACGCCGGCAGAAGAAACCCAAGCGCGGCGTGAGGAAACCCTGCAGATGGTCGACGCTACTTCCAGATCAACGACCTGGACCCAAGCTCAATCGAGAGAGGAGAGCTGCATCTGGTCTGGACGAGAGGAGGAATATGTCGCCGGAGAAGACTAGCAGCATCCTGCAAAATCCCAGGCGGAGCCCACGAGGAGGAGGAGAACCAAGAGCTGAAATCTGGAAGCTTCTGAAGTTGACGAGAAAGCTCTTCTCGTCTCTTTTCTTCACGTGGCCCGATTTCCACTTTAGTGGAATAGGCGGCAGCTAAAGATCCTAGTCAAAATCGATTTTAACTTGGTCATCTCTTCAAGCTTCAATCCATAAGTCCAATATTGAGATGAATATAGAGAATCTCACTAAAGTCTTAATCTTGTTTGGATTAAGCCTTAAGCAATCTCGACTCCTTGTGTATAAAACCATCGTCTCCTTAATCCTCTCTCTCTCTCTCTATCGACCATCCTAGGCCAGCATTAATAATAATCTCATGGGGAGGAAATTAGCTTACGTCAACGTCCATGTGAGCAAGTCCTTGAGCCAGGTTGCCACTCCTGTCTCACCCTCACCATCTAAACTAAGTCCGAGAGTAGAGACACCCTGATCCGAATGCCCATAGCGACATATGTCGCCTTGGTCCTTTGACCAGACGAATCTACTGGGTCACTCAGTAGCTATCCTCCTTAGGGGTCACATAGGCCAGCATAAGGTCCGACGATCCTGGTCCTACGATGTGCCCATCGTCTCTCAGGCCTCATCTCGCCTGCACACGTATAGGGTCCTAACATCCTAATGTCACACCACTAATTCTGCCCCAATTTCTCGTGGTAGAATTATATAGTATGATGGCACGGATACTAGACTCATCAGCCTCGCTCACCACTATGCGCAATGTGGAAATATGTGTAGTGCTCGTCAACTATCTCATGCCACGCACAACCACAATGTGAAAAACCAAGCGCATGCTATATCAAGTCCGAGCATCATCAGTCACCAAAACACAATGCGCTCGCTCAATTTTCCTCATGTACCCTATGTCAACCAACAAGTGCGCTGCCCCTTTTGTGCCACTTGCCAAATATGTGCTCCTCACCTGTGCAAGCTATCCAATGTGCGCCCACTATGCCCTGATGAATTTTCACTGTCCCCTAACCTCTGGAGTTCAAAGAATTCTTCACTTGTGCTTTGGCCGAACCTTGCAAATGTCCTACAGATTGAGTTAGGCACTTGCCCTCAACCACTTTACACACTTAAGATATGGTGCCCTATGCAAGACAAACCAATGCACTACACACAACCCTACACAATTCTAAGCACACTAGACTTATGTGCAAACCCTATGCAATATATGTCTAGCGATGAAAACCCGAAAAGCACACTTATAAGGATATGCGCCAACCACAATCACACATAAACCACAATATAGGGAAAATCTATCAACTACTCCACAAATTGTCGATATACAAATCCCTATCTTGGCCACACACCAAGTCTATCACCAAAGTACAAACTAACTACAAGAATGTACCTATGAGTTTATGTCTAAACTCAAGCTCGCTGGAAAACTCTTCCTCCTCGCCGGAGATGATGAAGATGACCGGAAAACTCCCTTGAGCCCATGCCAAGAGATGGTGATAAGAATCTCCTCCAAAGTTTCGGCAACCTCCAAGTCGAAACCCTTCTCTTTGTTCTTCCCAAAGAGAGCTGCCAAAGAGCCAAGAAGCAATAGAAGGGTGGGAACTTGGCACAGTCCCCTAGTGTTACAATTCTCCCCCACTGACTTAGACATCGCCCTCGATATCCAAACCTATAAACATGCATCAACATCACTCTATACTCGCCATGAAACATCACTCCCCATTAAAGCTGAACTATCATCAATCCATTCTCTATAATGATATGCGCTTTCATGAAATTCCAAAACTGAATTACTTCTCCACATCTGGGATATGAATTGCACACTAATATCAAATTCATCCTATTGATAAACCTAATCTTCCTGAGTCTCTGCCAATAACTCAGTACTTAAAGGCATCACAATGTCTGTCAGATGGCAAAAATCCCTCATTTTTTGCCTTAGTGTATCCTGTATCCTTGGGTATCAATGAATGAGACCCAAACACTAAATCCACTTAACAAAAGCCTGTATAAGACGAAACATGCTAGTATAATATATGCTAAAAATAATCTAAATATAAACTTTCCAAACAATTGTCCTTCTATACTCAGCAATAGTAGAAAATCCTGACCCGCTGTCAACCGTTCCATCCAGTTCTTCTGACAAATACTATAATGACTCCTCATATGCGCCACATCCTTCTTCAAGATGTCAGATGTAGCTTGGTGTATCTCCACACAACACCAATTATGACAATGTTGCATAAAATTTGAACTTGAGATTCCCACACCCAAGTCCATCATAGAATATCTGCAAAGTAATATAAGTCCAAGAAAAATAACTAAAGTGCTAGTAAGAGACATATTCAACCTTTTCCTCATAGAATAAGTCTTTCTTCTCTTCCTCCTCACTTTGTCGTGACCCTCTTCTTCCAAGCATATCTCATCAATGGATGATAATTTGTGACAACTCAACATCTCTAGTAGGCTAACATCATTTGGCTCCTCACACAAGGATCCTTTGGCTTGCTTCCTCTCAATAAGAGCATCCCCTGAAGAAGTCTGCACTGAGCCAACCTCAGTACACACTGACTCTTGGCCTACTGAAGAAAAGGAGGTGATCAAGTTCCTCTCTTCAACTCTCGCCTCATCAATGGTAGCATGCGCCTGCAACACTGGCTCAACCACCCTCATATGCACAATGTAAGGGGCTTCCCTTTTTTGACATCTTCAGATATAACTTGTCTTGTCCCCGCAACTCCCTGACAAGAAATAAAACAAGGGAATCTCTCATCCATTATCTGCAAACCATTCAGATGTGGGAATGGAACTGCCTTGGCACTCCTTAGCAAATCCAATCCAATGATAACATCAAAGTCATCCATAGAAGTGACCCTGACATGACATTTACCTAACCAAGCTCCTAGTTTTACAGAAACATTATAAGCTATGCCTGAAATTTTCTTGACATTGACATTTACAGTCTTCACAAAATTAGAATATGGAGATGTCTTTAATTTCCACCAACCTCTCAATCGGCCTGAAACAAATAAGTGTGTAGCTCCAATATCTATCAATGCATTAACCTCCATGCCATTAATACTTATCTTCACAAACATCAATAAGCAAGATGAAGAACTCATAGCTGTAATCCTCAAAGGATTGATATACCCTTGCTCTTCAGTCTCTCTCTTTGCAACAATAGCTGATATCTTCTCTCTCATGGGGCACCTCTCATCATGTGCGACCCATCAGAAAGAAAGCAAGTGATTTGTCTAGGTGTAGACTCCCTAGTCTTCTGAGATATTATACTCTGATTATGCTAATTCTGAGTATTAATATTCTTCCCTTTTGATTTTCCAGACTATTTCTTCTTCTTAGGACTTTTCTCTTTGGACTGAGACTGAGTTTATGAAACAGAAGTAGTGGTAGTAAACTGAGCCCCTCTCAAATCCACTAAAGCATCTCTAACTGTCACAGCATCTCTATATGTAGTCACACCTTGGCGCCTAATCTCCAAAAGCGCCCAATCTTGAAGACCACCCACAAATATGTAAAACTTCTCCTCCTCTACCATATTTGGCACCTCCAATAGTAAAGAAGAGAATTGCTTTACATAATCCCTCACTGTACTAGTCTGCTTCAATTCTTAATGTTGGGAAACCCCGAGGATATTTTACAAATTTTAGAGTTTTATCAATACAAATAGATAGCACAGCGGAAGAATATCCCTGAAACAGGCCGGTCCCAAAAACCCAGTGAAGATCGCATGCGAGAGAGTCAACACGATGAGATAGAAAATACCTTGAGCAAGATGAGGCTGATGTCGTAGTAGGCGCCCAAGCGTGCGCCCTCTGCAGTCTCACACACACGGATCACCACGAGTCCTCTTCTTCCACGCCCGGTGCTAGCCTCGGGAAGAAGATCCAAGCCTTAAGAGAGTCCTACAATCAACTTGCGCCACCACCAAGAAGGGATGCACCAAGGAGAAGGACAAGAGGAGGATGCCGCAAGCCTTCTAGTTCCTTTGCGCCAAGGAAAGGAAGGAGGAAGAAGGAAGAAGCTTGCTTGCACCTTTGATGGAAGAAGGAGAGCTCCAAGCCCTCAAGTTGTCGCCCCTCTTGCTCTACACGCCTCCAAGGAATTAGTTACATGAGAGGGGTGGGCTAGGGTCTCTTTTATAGAGATTAAGGGCGGTTTGAGCAAAGGAGAAGGATTAAGAGATTAGAGCTGGTTTTTAGGGATTAAATTAATCAAATCCTAATCCAATTAGGAATCTAATTAATTTAAATAAATCAGCCCTATTTAATCTCCACAAAAAAGGACTCTAATTAAATCAATTAATTAGCCCCTATTTTATCTCAAATGATTAACTTAAAATTAATTTTAATTAATCACATGATATTAATTAAGGCATAGGCGCTAACCCTAGTCTAACTAGGGTTAAACATGCGTCTACCCTTTCTTCTCCTTAAGCCCATTTAACTTATCAATAAGCCCAACTATAAAATGGGCCTAGCCCAAGGTCTATTATGCATGTCCATCAACCCGTTGGATCCAATCCAATTTAACCCAAAGTCAAACTAGGTTAACCATGGTTAATTTGGTCAATATGTCAAAAATGGAAGTTGACTCTAATAAGTTTCTTCCATCTCATTAGGCCCATTGGCGCTGATGAAATCTCCCAATTAGATCCGAGTTATCCAATAACTCGATCATAACGATTTCCGATCAATACGAGAACTTGAGATCAAGGTGTGCGACTCTGTAGGTTCCTCTGACGCTGGCAGTGCTGACCAAAGGTCACCACGAGCAGTGAGTGGCACCTAGCAATGCATCGCTGCTACCCAAGTTATTGGAATGGATATCGACATCAACATCCCCATCATCGCAAGTAGGTATAGATGCATTACAGTCTCTTTACCGTACTGATATCCGATCGGACAAGTGTGTCACCACTTGTTTTCATCCAATCACATGGTTATAACTAAATCAGGTCTCACCTGGGTATGGCCATACACTTTCAGTCATAGAACCATAGAGGAGCTCCATGGATATCAAGCTTCCCTTAGGAAGGGGCAAATCCTATGTCTGTCCATTGACCTTCTCATATAGGTCGTGACATGCTCAATGACAACCGTTATTACCCCCCAACTACGGCGAGGTATTAGGTTGTATCAAAGCATATCCCTAACCATATAGAATGGCCAATGACCTCAAGTCAAGGGATCAATTCATCTCCTATCACTTGTGAGGATAACTCGTGACACCAAGTCATTGCTTCACAGCGGGTCGGTCCAGTATATCCACCGCTGATATACCCATATGTCTATGTTAGCACCTCGTGCCTAACCAGCCCATATACCAGTCTCACAAGTATTAGAGCTGTCCCGTATCCACTCAAGTACATTGACTGGGGACAATGATTTGAGCACAGATCCAATCTGTCTCCATGGACATTATCATGTAAGTACATATTCGCATATGTAGACAAACATAGATAATGACAATGCCAAAATGATATAAATATCAAAGTTAAGTAGTACAAAGATAGACCAAAACTAGGTCCTAGGGCATATACACCAACACTTAATTGCCACTCTCGGATGATACAAAGTATTAGTAGGCCTGAATTGTGCCCTCAATTCATCTTTCAGATCTGACCACAGAATAATTTATTGATGCTCTCCCTCCAATCTAGGAGCAACAAATGTTCACCACCATAATTTTGCATCTTCTACCAGGTAAGATGCGCAGACCTCAATCTTATCAACATCAGCAACTTTGGCAGCTTTGAAATATTGCCCCATGTCGAATAAGAAATTCTCTAAATCTTTTGTTACCCTTACTCCACCAAAAGTAGCAGGTTCTGGGATATGCCTCTTTGCTGATACTATTGGCGCACCCATGCTCTGAGCTCCTAAATTAATCTGTGCCAGAGTCTATTTCAGAGTACCTATCTCTGCCACCACAGCCTCCAAAATACTAGCCATCAACACAATCTGTCCCTCAGTACTTGTGCAATTGCTCCATTGTTCTCACAGTAGAGCTCAATGGGATCCATTGCACTAGGAACCACTTGAAGTTCAGAAAGAAACTTCCTGATCCAAATGGCTTCTTTGGCTACCTTAGAAGCGGCCATATACTCAGCCTCGGTTGTAGAGTTAGCTACAATGGACTGCTTAGAGCTCTCTAGCTCACAGCGCCTCCATTCATCTTAAGCACATAGCCGGCATGCGATCTAAAGTCGTCAGTGTCAGACTAGAAAGACACATCAGTGTAGCCCTGCATACTAAGCTCTTCCTGTCCCCCATAGACCAGGAACAGATCCTTAGTTCTTCTTATATACTTAAGGATGTTCTTTACAGCCACCTAGTGCTGTAAACCAGGATTGGATTGGTATCGGCTGGTTATGTTCACTGCATAAGCCACATCTGGTCATGTACACAATATTGCATACATGATCGATCCCACTGCCGAAGCATAGGGTACTCGACTCATGTCATCCCTCTCAGCATGTGTGGTGGGACACTGACTCTTTGAGATAGTAAGGTCATGTCTCACTGGAAGGTATCCTTTCTTGGATTGCTCCAAGTTGAACCTCTCCAGGATCTTATCAATGTAGATACTCTGACTAAGGGCTAGGAGCCTCTTGGATCTATCCCTGTAGATCCTTACGCCTAGGATATAGGCGGCCTCCCCTAAGTCCTTCATCTCAAAACGCTTCCCTAACCATGTCTTTGCAGCTTGAAGACTAGGGAGGTCATTCCCGATGAGCAGTATGTCATCGGCATACAAGACCAGAAAAGTCACCAAGCTCCCACTGAATTTTCTGTATACACAGGCATCATCTTCGCTTTTGATAAAGCCATAATCTCTCACAGCTTCATCAAACCGAAGATTCCAACTTCGAGATGCTTGCTTTAATCCATAGATGGATCTCTTTAGCCTGCAGACCTTATTGGCCTCTGCAGGATGGATGAAGCCATCAGGTTGTGTCATATACACATCCTCAGTTAGCTTCCCATTAAGGAACGTTGTCTTTACATCCATCTACCATATCTCATAGTCATGATATGCAGCTATAGCAAGCAAAAATCCGAATAGATTTGAACATGGCAACTGGCAAAAAAGATTCATCATAGTCCACCCTGTGGACTTGTTTGAATCTTTTAGCCACTAGTCTACCTTTACAGGTAACTATATTGCCATCCATGTATATCTTCCTTTTGAAGACTCATTTACACCCTATGGGTTTTACCCCATCTGGTAACTCAACCAAATCCCAGACTTGGTTAGCTGACATGGAATCCATTTCGGATCTCATGGCGTCAAGTCATCTCTCGGAGTCCGGTCCACTGACCGCCTCATCATAGGTCCTGGGTTCATCTTCAATGATGAAGATCCCGTCGTGTTAGGTCGGCAGCGACCCATACCTCTCACGTACACGGTGAATCCTCCCAGACCTACGCGGGGCCTGTGTCTGAGCCTCAGGTTGCCTAGCAACCGGTGTAGGCGGCTCAAGTTCCATTTCTGTGTCTTGTGGTTGCACTTGGACGTCATCTAAGTCAAACTTCCTCCTACTAACTTCTTTCATGAGAAATTCTTTCTCTAGAAAGACAGCACTCCAAGCAATAAAAACTTTGTTCTTGGTGGGAACATAGAAGTAGTAACCCTTAGTTTCCTTAGGGTACCCCACAAATACACATTTATCAGATCTAGGTTCTAGCTTGCTAGAATCCTGACGTTTGACATAAGCCTCACATCCCCAGATCTTGATAAAAGATAAATTAGGGCGTCTCCCATTCCATACCTCATATGGTATTTTGGAGACACTTTTAGATGGAACGTTATTCAGTATTAGAGAAGTTGTATTAAGCGCATGTCCCCAGAATGAGGGAGGTAGAGTTGCATGACTCATCATACATCAAACCATGTCCAACAAAGTTCGATTTCTCCTTTCAGACACACCATTCCATTGGGGTGTTCCAAAAGGAGTGAGTTGGGATAAAATCCCACACTCTCTCAGATAGTCAATAAACTCACCAGTCAGGTACTCTCCACCACGATCTGATCGAAGAGCCTTAATGGATCTACCAAGTTGGTTCTCTACTTCATGTCTGAACTCTTTGAATTTCTCAAATGATTCAGACTTATGTCTCATTAAGTAGACATAACCATATCTACTGAAGTCATCAGTAAAAGTGATGAAGTAGTTGTGTCCTCCTTTGGCTTTTTATTGAATGGCCCATACACATCACTATGTATGAGATCCAACAAACCTCCTGCCCTTTCACTAGTCTTGGTGAAAGGCGCCTTTGTCATCTTCCCTAACAAACAAGGCTCACATATATCAAATTCCTCCAAGTAACATGAATCTAACAACCCATTTGCATGGAGTTGTTGAATACGATTCTTGTTTATATGGGTTAATCGACAATGCCATTGGAAAGCACCAACTGAACCACTCAGTTTGGTCCTTTTATTATTTATGTTACAAATAGAGTTATTCATGTCTAACACATATAGGCCATTGCACAAAGTACCCTTCCCATAGAACATATTTGCAAATGAAAAAGAACAAGAGTTCTTATTTATTTCAAACTTAAATCCTTTCTTTGCCAAGTAAGGAATGGATACAATGTTCTTAGTAAGCGAAGGTACATAATAGCAATTATCTAACTCTAACTAAAGTCCAGATGACAGGGAGAGAGTCAAATCTCCTACAACAATAGCAACAACCTGTGCCCTGTTTCCAACTCGTAGGTCAATCTCTCCAGGCCGCACCGATCTACTTTTCTTAAGCCCATGCATATTTGTACAAATATGAGCTCCACATGCGGTATCCAATACCCATGACATAGAAGTAGAAAGATTGACTTCTATAACATAAATACCTGAGCTTGAAGACAAAGCCTTGCCTCTCTTCTTCTCATTCTGAAGTCGCACCATGTCCTTCAACATGTGAGGTGGCCCTCCACATGAATAGCACTTATTGTTCCTAATCCATTCCATCTTTAATTTCAGTTCCTTGGTCAAGCCTTTCGGCTCAACATTCTGAATATCAACTTTAGGAGGATTGAGCCTAACCAATTCATTAAAGAGCTGTCTTAGATTAATAATAATCTCAGAGGCACTCTTCAATTCATATTGCCCTTGAAGCTCGGGCGACATGTTGGTTAGCATCAATTGTGCAACCTCCAAAGTATTAGCCTGATGCTTATCATAAGCATCCTTCTCAGTCGCTGAGGCCGAGCATGGAAGTGGTTCAGGAATGGGCTGCTCAAGGACATAGAGCTTTCTCTCGAGCTTGAGCACTATTCTCAAGTTCATATATCAATCCATCAAGTTGGATCCAACCAACTTGTCCTTTTCAAGGATAGATCGTAGTGACCATCTGCCATTGTTCATTGCCATTGATCTATAACAACCAAGAAACAACAGATTAGTAGTACTTCGAATCATTTAAACTGGACTTGTTTTAAATGATTATGGCTCCCACTATTTTAATCGAATTGACAACCCACAAAGTCGATCGGGAAGTTTAAGACTTCCTAGTGAGATGGGATCCTTATTTCACATGAGGCTTCGCGTCCCACGAGGGTGGGATGAGATGCACAAAGTAACCCATGCTTCATAAGGTGGGCACGCCGGCCGATTTCTCAAAGCAATTCCCCTTATTGAGACAGTATAGGCATTTCATGCCCAGCGAGGGCTGGATACAACATGAAACCCTAACCTCTCAATGATGCCTCTAGAGTTTCATCATGTGCCCAGCACATATGGAATTCTAGTCAAGTCCATTCCTAACCGTTACGCCCAGGGCCAACGAGTTTCCTTGCGAAGGCGCGTCCAGGCTAAAACTAGACTGGGGAAACCATTGCCACCACGCACTTTCTAAAGATAAGTGGGTGTTGATGTCTCGTATTTATATAGTCCTTTTAACTACTATTTCCTAGTAAATCGAGACGTATTTTCATGCTTCTACAGCTCTTTCCAGCTTATTTCACTAACTTTCTTCAGAAGCTTCACTACTTGTCATATTTGTTAAATACAGGACAATTCACTCGTCTCTAGAGCTATATAGATGCACAATCACATACCCGAGTGAATCCAAATTCATGACAAGAAATTTAACTCCAGACGAGAGCTAGAATTCACCCGCATTCAACATTTACTGCCAGCTATAGAGACACATGCCAGCTAAAGAGGACACACACCAGCTAAAGGGAACACACGCCACCAACATTCATGAACAAGCATTAATAAGGAGACATTCATGAATGAACATTGATTAAACACATTCATGAATGTTGATTTATTAAAGGATGTTCATGAATAGCGCCATATTAAAGGATGTTCATGAATGGCGCCATATTAAAGGATCTTCATGAATAGTGCCACCTTAAGGAGGCACCTTGAGGAGGCACCATGAAAAGCCACCTTGAAAAGGCACCATGAGGAGACACCTTGAAAAGGCACCATGAAGAGGCACATTGAAGAGGCGCCTTGAAGACTATAAGAGAGATGAGTTCTCTCTTGAATGGGGGGGGGGGGGAGTCGAAGGCAAGGAGAGGATTGCGCTAAAGGCTCAAGGATTGGTTCCAAGGCGAGAGAACAACATTCAAAAGAGAGAAAGGTGACATCAAAGGAGGAGAGAAGGAGTTTATCTTAGTTCTTTTCTCTTCTCTACTTTGTTCTGTTTCCTTTACATCTTAATCATAAGTCTTGTACTTGTTGTAACCATGTGTGTATTAGCATAAAACCTCTATCGAGATTCGGGCGTAGCCCGTCTTCTCATTACGCTTATAAGTTCAAAGACGCAGTGAAACCCAATATCCCGATCTTTCTCTCATCGTTCGACTTTCATTTTACTACGTTCTTTTTGAATTGCCGCATAAACCGACACCTTTAATTGCTTAGCTATTAAGGATCAGAAGATTCAGTACTTGACAATCCGTCCCTGTGGAAACGATATCTTACGTACTACATCGGTAAGCCGTGCGCTTGCGGATATTGTGCAATAAGTTTTTGGCGCCGTTGCCGGGGACAGTATTTTTCCAATATTGAAATATTCTAAAAATTGATAGACTAAGTTTTCGCTCGCTTCTTTTGTTGTATACTTTCACTTTTTAATTGTTTTATGCACAGAGGTCTTCGGTCAGGAGGACTTGAGGACTTATACGATCTTGACCAAGAAACAGAAAGAACATTCCATCGAAGAAGGAAACTCAGGGAATTAAGGGAAAGAGAACAAATGGGTAACATTGATCCAATCCCTCTATCTGAATTAACGATGGCAAAAAACAATCGCTCCTTGAGGGATTTCGTAGCTCCAAATGTACAAGGGCTTCATACAAGTATCGCTCGTCTACCAGTGGAAGCGAACAATTTTGAGATTAAGCCTGCCTTGTTATCGATGATCCAGAATAATCAGTTCGGAGGTACGCCACCTGAGGACCCAAACATGCACCTGTCAATACTCTTGGAGTTCTGCGATACCACAAAGATGAATGGAGTGTCCAGTGATGCGCTACGACTAAGACTCTTTCCCTTCTCGCTTCGAGATAGAGCTCGAAGCCGGCTATACTCACTTCCACCAGAATTGCTAACGACTTGGGTGCAACTTTCCCAGGCATTTTTATCTAAATACTTTCCCCCGAGTAAGACAGTGCAGCTGCGCAACCAAATCATAAGCTTTACTCAAAAGGAAGGGGAATCTCTCTACGAAGCCTAGGAACGCTACAAAGAACTCCAGAGGCTATGTCCACACCATGGACTCGAGAAATGGGTGATAATTCATACCTTCTACCACGGTTTGAATTATAACACACAACTTACTGTAGACGCGGCCGCTGGAGGAGCTCTTATGAAAAAGAACATGGACGAAGCATTAAATCTACTTGAAGAAATGGCGCCCAACCACAACTAGTGGTCCGGCGAAAGGTTTAGCGTCGCAAGAACAAACACCCCAGGTAAGTATGAACTAGATGCTCTGAGCTCTTTGGCGGCAAAAGTAGATCTTCTCTCACGCAAATTAGATTCAATCAATACGAACTCTGTTGGCGCAACTGTTTCTTCCTGTGAGATATGTGGATTGACCGGGCATACCGTAGCTGAATGTCAATTAGTTATTTCTCAAGACGCAACGACTACTGAACAAGTTCATGCTGTTGGAAACTCCAAACCTCAACTAGACCCATTTTCAAGCACCTACAACCCAGGTTGGAGAAATCATCCCAACTTTTCCTACAGAAATAACATGAGTCCTGTTCCTCAGTAGAATTATAGACCACCCCCTAGATTCCAACCAAGCTACCCAACAACAAAGCCATATGCTCAACCTCAGCCCCAGAAATCATCACTTGAAGCTGCCATGGAAAACTTTATCACTCAAACATTGAGTTTCATATCCTCTCAAGCCAAGACCAATGAGAGTGTCAACGATATGATGCGTCACATGTCCTCTAGGCTGGACTCGATTGAAACCCACAACAAGCAGGTAGATACTCAATTAGCAAACCTAGCCACCAGTTTGGCTAGACCTGCAGGTAGGTTACCTTCCCAGCCCGAACAGAACCCACGAGAGAACTGCAGTGCAATTACAACTCATAGTGGTAAGCAATTGGAAGAACCTAGAGTACCTAATCAGATCCTGAGCCCTGACGCATCAACTAGTAACGCACCCGAACCCGAGAAAACCAATCAAGAGAAAGAGGATTGTGTGAATGAACCAGCTTACGTGCCACCGCCACCCTACAAGCCACCGATTCCATTCCCTCAGAGACTGGTGAAGGCAAAGCTGGATAAACAATTCAAAAAATTCTTAGAGATTTTGAAAAAGTTGTATGTTAACATCCCCTTCACAGAAGCTTTAACGCAGATGCCCACATACGTAAAATTTTTGAAAGATATTCTTTCGAACCGACGGAAGCTAGAGGAGCCAGGCACAGTGGCGCTAACTGAAGAGTGCAGCGCCATTATTCAAAACAAGCTTCCTGAGAAACTAAAGGATCCGGGCAGTTTTTCGATACCGTGCAAAATTGGGGATCTGTCTTTTGAACATACACTTTGTGACTTAGGCGCCAGTGTTAGTTTAATGCCATTTTCGATATGCAGGAAACTAGACATCGGTGACATAAAAGCAACACCAATCTCTCTACAACTTGCTGATCGCTCAGTACGAAAGCCGGCAGGAATTCTTGAAGACGTCCCAATCAAGGTCGGAAACTTCTTCATCCCTGTCGACTTTGTCGTGCTTGAAATGGAAGAGGACGCGAAGCTACCAATAATTCTAGGAAGGCCATTTCTTGCAACCGCCGGGGCAGTCATTGACGTGAAGAACGGAAAACTAGCCCTAAACATTGGTGAGGAAGCTATCGAATTTGATCTAAAATGAAGTTTGAAATATCCTTCTATCACAAGTTCATGCTGTAGCCTGAATATCATTAACAATGCTATCGATGTTGATAATCCCATAACCAATGAGGTGATTGATTACCCGCCAGAAGTCTGCCTTTCAGAAAGTCCGACTGCAGCAGAAAATAAAGATACCCAGGTAATGGACTCGGCCGCATCGCTAAACTCTGATAAAGCAAGGATTGAACATCTTGATAAGAAGACGCCACAGGTCAGTGCAGAAGGAAAAATTGAGTTGAAATCTCTTCCGAAAAATCTGAAATATGAATTTTTAGATGATCATTCTACCTTACCTGTGATTGTGAATGCAAACTTGATTGACACTCAGATAGCAAAATTGCTCGCTGAAATTAAACTTCACAAAAGGGTCATAGGATATTCCCTAGATGATATCAAAGGAATTGACCCAACTGTCTGCATGCATAGGATACTCTTGGAACAAGAAAGCAAACCTTCTATCGAGTTTCAACGACGACTGAATCCAAACATGAAGGAGGTTATAAAGAAGGAGATCCTGAAACTTTTGGACGCAGGAGTCATCTACCCGATTTCAAATAGTCAATGGGTGAGTCCTATCCACGTTGTACCTAAGAAGGGCGGGACGACTATTGTCAAAAATGAGCAGGACGAGCTAATTCTGGTCCGCACTGTAAGCGGATGGAGAATGTGTATCGACTACCGGAAGCTCAATAAAGCGACGCAAAAGGACCACTTTCCTCTACCCTTCATCGATCAAATGCTTGAGCGTCTTGCCCATAATGCTTACTTTTGTTTTCTCGACAAATTTTCTGGTTTCTTACAGATCCCGATTCACCCAGAGGATCAAGAAAAGACGACATTCACTTGTCCATATGGTACATTTGCATACCGGAGGATGCCATTTGGACTCTGCAACGCTCCAACCACATTCCAACGATGCATGATGG
Source organism: Costus lasius (assembly GCA_027563935.2). Classification (NCBI taxonomy): domain Eukaryota; kingdom Viridiplantae; phylum Streptophyta; class Magnoliopsida; order Zingiberales; family Costaceae; genus Costus; species Costus lasius. Next base: position 30,475,387 of record CM050449.1, on the reverse strand, counting down.
CGATCTTCTCCGACTATAACGAAGATTTTATGGACATCTTCATGGACGATTTCTCACTGTATGGTCGATCCTTTGAATCATGCTTCGCTAATCTTTCTAAGGTGTTATAGCAATGCGAGGAAGTGAACCTCGTACTAAACTGGGAAAAGTGCCATTTTATGGTGCAAGAAGGGATCATGTTAGGACATCTCATTTCTGAAGGTGGGATAGAAGTCGATCAGGCTAAAGTGCAAGTGATTGAAGGGATGAATCCGCCAACCTCAGTGAAAGGAATCCGTAGTTTCCTCGGACATGTCGGATTCTATAGAAGATTCATAAAAGACTTCTCAAAGATAGCCCAACCATTGACCAACCTGCTCTGTAAGGACTCTGAATTCTATTTCGACAATAACTGTTTGCAGGCATTTGAAAAGCTCAAGAAGGCCTTGATTACCGCACCTATTATCCAGCCCCCTAATTGGAATCTACCTTTTGAGCTGATGTGCGACGCAAGCGACTTTGCCGTAGGAGCTGTCCTGGGGCAGAGAAGAGACAAAAAACTTTATGCGATATATTATGCTAGCCGCACTTTAGACGAGGCTCAAATTAATTATGCAACAATGGAAAAGGAGCTCTTATCCATCATCTTCGCATTTGATAAATTTTGTTCTTACTTGATTGACTCGAGAGTTATTATTTATACAGATCACGCCGCAATCAAGTATTTGGTAAGCAAGAAGGACGCAAAACCACGACTGATATGATGGATACTTCTCCTTCAAGAATTTGACCTGGAGATACGAGACAAGAATAGAGCTGAAAATGTTGTGGCCGACCATTTGTTGCGCTTGCTTCTGAATAGAGAAGAAGATATTTTTAATGACTTGGAGATCAATGATACATTTCCAGAGGAGAAACTGTTCAAAGTGGTTACGCAATATGCACCCTGGTACGCTGATTTCGTAAACTACTTAGCCTCTGACATACTTCCACCGAATCTGTCTTCTCAACAAAGAAAGAGGTTTCTATCTAACGTACGACATTTTTACTGGGATGACCCACATCTTTGTCGACGATGCTCTGACGAAATTTTTCGACGATGTGTACCCGAGGATGAGGTCCTAGGAATATTAAAGCAATGTCATTCTTTGCCTTATGGAGGGCATGCCGGAACTTCAAAGACAGCTTTTAAAGTGCTTTAACCAGGATTCTACTGGCCCACCTTACTCCGTGACACACATAATTTTATTCAATCCTGTGATCGATGCCAACGGACGGGCAGCATACCGAGAAGAGATGAAATGCCACTTAATGAGATTCTAGAGTTAGATATTTTTGAAGTATGGGGCATTGATTTTATGGGTCCATTCCCTTCATCATGCAGGAACAAGTACATACTGGTTGCTGTCGACTACGTGTCAAAGTGGGTGGAAGCATTAGCATCACCAACAACGATTCCAATGTTGTGATTAAACTGTTTAAGAAGGTAATATTTCCTCGATTTAGAGTTCCACGTGCCATTATAAGTGATGGTGGATCTCATTTTATCGATAGGAACTTTGGAATTCTGTTGAAAAGGTATGGGGTAACCCACAAGATAGCAACGCCTTATCACCCCCAGACGAGTGGTCAGACAGAGATTTCGAACAGAGAATGGAAAAGAATTTTAGAAAAGACTGTTACAAAATCTAGGTCTGATTGGTCGCTCAAACTCGATGATACACTGTGGGCATACCGTATAGCCTACGAAACTCCAATTGGAATGTCCCCAAACCAGATTATCTACGGCAAGTCATGCCACCTGCCTGTCGAATTGGAACACAAGGCATATTGGGCAATCAAGACACTAAATTTTGATTTGAAAAGTGCTGGAGAAAAACGATGCTTAGATTTGAATGCTCTTGATGAGATACGTCTAGAAGCCTACGAGAACGTACGAATCTATAAAGAACGCACAAAGAAATTTCATGATCGACGTATTGTGCGGAAATATTTCAAGGTCGGGGACAAAGTCTTATTATTCAACTCGAGATTACGACTATTCCCTGGGAAGTTACGAACTCGATGGTCGGGACCATTTACTGTTAAGAAGGCTTACCCATATGGAACAGTGGAGATTAATCGCGATAACGAGGATTCTTTTAAGATCAATGGACAATGACTGAAACACTACTATGATCCCAAATCTATGAATACTATGGACACCCTGCTTCTTTCTGACCCTGTCAACTGATTTCAGCTACGGTCGAGCTAATGACCTTAAACAAGCGCTCCTTGGGAGGCAGCCCAGGTATGGTATCATCCTAATGTCAAGTTGTTTTTCTTACTAATATGTGCAATTTGTTGCAGGTATTGATGCTTTCCGCTAAAAAAAAAAAACTTTTTGCTAAAGTCTGCATCCGACTGGCGTCGAGTGAAGCCAACACCAACAGATGCAACACTTAGTTCCACAAGCATGGGAGAAGAAGAAATCCTGGCGTCAAGGACTCCGTCCAAAAGCCACTGCTTCAACCTTCAACCGACACCGCCGCTTCAGTGACCATAGCTTCAATCCACTAGGCGCGACGCTCCAACAAAGCTGGCGTATCTCTTCCTCTACTGCACAGCTGTATCAATTGAAGGAGAGGAAGAAATCACGGCATCACAGATTCTGCCTAACAATCTTCCGCTTCGATCTTCAACCGACACCGCCGCTTCAGCTGAACTAGACGCGACGCTTCAACATCATCGGCGACCCTATTTATTCCTCAAAGGAAGGCGACAAGGCTCTGGTTCCGCCGCTCCGTTCTAACGTTCACCGTCGTCTGCCCGTTCGAAGATCCTCTGGCGTCAATAGGCGCTCCGCCTCAAATTCCACCAGACGCGTTGAAATCAACAACGCCGCTCCCAGCTTTCGCTGCCCGGATCTCCTCACCATCAAAGACGAGACTTTCTTCTCCTGCAATCATTCGCCGCACCCGGATTTCCTCACTGCCGCATTTGCTGACGAGCCTGAAGATCTCTTTAGCTTCAGCACTCCACATCACAGCCATGCCTCCAATACGCAAGACGACAGCCAGGAAATCAACGATCAACTTTGCTCCTTACGGCAACCACGTGGGTTCTTCTTCCTCCACGCCTGCGCCTGCGCCAGTCGAGCCACTTCCTCTTGCGCCTGCTCCACCATTCTGCCCTGCGGATCCAACGACTCCTGCTACATTCTTCACCCACACTGGTACGTACCCCACATCGTCCCACGTAACCCCTTACTAACTCACCTATTAGACGAATAAAAATGCCAAGGGGGCTACATCTGACAAGTCTTCTCACACATGGACAAGATACTGCATATGCTTCATCACGAATTATCACGTCAAAACTCTGTGATAGCACACATGGCGTCTCAACTGGATCTCCAAAGGGAAATTCTGGATTCCCTTTGGTCTTCATTACATGACCGCTTGCTACCTGACGCTGATCTTGAGATACAGGACGACAATGATCCTACTGATGCTGATCTTGAGATGCAGGACGATCATGATCATGCTGATACCGATTCTGAGATACATGATCATACTGAGATACAAGGTGATGATGAGGATGAAGACCCTGAGCTACATAGCAATGCTGAAGCTGACATTGAGATGCAGAGCGATGCTGATGACGTGGATCCTGAAGTCGTGGAACTTAGCTCTGATGACTCTACCTGACTCCGTGAGTATTTTGTACCCCATCTCCACATTTTGAATACCCTAATGCATAGAGACTATGCATATCTTAAGTCTGGGAGATTGTGGGTTGTTACACTGTATTGTGCTGCTTACTCTTAAACCTTTCTTTTGAAACCATAATGTAGTCTACCTTTGAAACTGTTCTGTAGTGTTGAATTATTCCTTGTGTCTATCTGATGATAAGATGTGTTTTGTTTGAATGTTGAATTACCCCCCTTATTCTCAAATGATAGATTACTTGATTTTGGTGATATTATTCATCAGATGTCATCATTTCTAGCTTTGTAATCTCTGGGATATTATCACTATGTTTAGAATCTTGTGGTGTGGAATTTCATTCGATTATCTTATCTGATTGAAAAAGGGGTGTGGAGTGATAGATCCAATTTTTGACTAAGGTCTTTCCTTTCTAAAGCATGCATACAATCTTTTTGTAGAAGTATACAACTCTGTTAGCTTGATTCTCCTCGTTACTTGTTGGAAATAATCAATGCACTTGTCTATGGTCATAATCTCCCCAAAATATGTTTGAAAAAAGAAATCCCCAAAGAGGGAAGAAATAATAAAGACTCCTCAACTTGGCTCTGCGTAAAATTGGCAGTGGTACCTAAGAAATGAGTTGAAGTCAAAATAAAATAAAAATTTTTGAGGAGATGAAAATACAAATAATAGTGCATTGGTGTCTTTCCAACTAATATCTTTGGTTGAATCAAGGCTGAACAAAGTGTATTCTCCAAACAAAAGATTATTGTGGCTCATGAAGGTAAGCCTCATCTGATTTTGCATTTTGATCTTCACACCTTTATTCATGACGATAGATGATTACCTTGAATTTCCTGACTCACAGAGATTTGCTCGTAATAATATATTCTAGAGATAAAATATTCTACGAGCTTGGCATGATTTCATCTGCATCTGATCACCACTTTTCTTTATTCTTCTATACTTGAGGACAAGCATTGGTCTAAGTCTGGGAGATTTTTGATGTCTCGTATTTATATAGTCCTTTTAACTACTATTTCCTAGTAAATCGAGACATATTTTCATGCTTCTACAACTCTTTCTGGCTTATTTCACTAACTTTCTTCAGAAGCTTCACTACTTGTCATATTTGTTAAGTATAGGACAATTCACTCGTCTCTAGAGCTATACGGATGCACAATCACATACCCGAGTGAATCCAAATTCATGACCAGAAATTTAACTCCAGACGAGAGCTAGAATTCACCCGCATTCAACATTTACTGCCAGCTATAGAGACACATGCAAGCTAAAGAGGACACACGCCAGCTAAAGGGAACACACGCCACCAACATTCATGAACAAGCATTAATGAGGAGACATTCATGAATGAACATTGATTAAACACATTCATGAATGTTGATTTATTAAAGGATGTTCATGAATGGCACCATATTATAGGATCTTCATGAATGGCGCCACCTTGAGGAGGCACCATGAAAAGCCACCTTGAAAAGCCACCATGAGGAGACACCATGAAAAGGCACCATGAAGAGGCACATTGAAGAGGCGCCTTGAAGACTATAAGAGAGATGAGTTCTCTCTTGAATGGGGGGGGGGGGGGGAGTCGAAGGCAAGGAGAGGATTGCGCTAAAGGCTCAAGGATTGGTTCCAAGGCGAGAGAACAACATTCAAAAGAGAGAAAGACGACATCAAAGGAGGAGAAAAGGAGTTTGTCTTAGTTCTTTTCTCTTCTCTACTTTGTTCTGTTTCCTTTACATCTTAATCATAAGTCTTGTACTTGTTGTAACCATGTGTGTATTAGCGTAAAACCTCTATCGGGATTCGGGCATAGCCCGTCTTTTTGATTCACAAGTATTAATGTTAAGAATTGCTTTCCGCTATATCTTTTGAGGCTATTTGATCTAGATTTATTTCATTCATGTTTATCGATTTTTCGGCCGGATTGATTTTCACCTTTGTTGATTGGGGTAACAACTGAGAGGTGAATCACAATCAACGCATTCTCCTTGATCAATCTTGTGTGCTCTATTACGAGAGTCGTAGAGTCCACTTGGGGAATCTTGGTGTCCTGTTTCACACGATCTACCTCTGCTTAGTCCACCGCGAGAGTAGGAGACTAACTAAGTAGATTGTGGAGTTGTCCACCGCGAGAGTAGGAGACTAACTCAGTTGTTGAGTCGCACACCCGAGAGGGGCACGGCTCAAGAGGACACATCCTTGGTTTTTTAAAGATTATCCAAGCAATACTTCTCATTACGCTTATAAGTTCAAAGACGCGGTGAAACCCGATATCCCGATCTCTCTCTCATCGTTCGACTTTCATTTTACTACGTTCTTTTTGAATTGCTGCATAAACCGACACCTTTAATTGCTTAGCTATTAAGGATCAGAAAATTCAATACTTGACAATCCGTCCCTGTGGAAACGATATCTTACGTACTACAACGGTAAGCCATGCGCTTGCGGATATTGTGCAACAGGTATGTCCCACGAGGGTAGGAAACAGTTCACAACACCACTGATCGATAGCTTAGTGAGGGCTACGCGTTAGAAGGCTGCTAGACTTGATATTTGTTTATGAGGGTTTTTGGGGTCTCATCAGTTTTATCTTATGTCTAGCATTACAGGCATGCAATCCTATAGTGATAACATAACGATAAAACAACTCAGGCATGCTTTAGCAGATATGTATGAAAACAGCAAAAGAATGATGTGATCATAGCCTATTCAAGACATTGAACCAACCCATGCCAAAAGGAGATTCAACTCTTGACCTAGGATTCAAGCTCCTAAAGACAAGACCTAACCTAGCCAACCACTAATTTGATCTTCAAGGTTGGCTCCAAGGTCCTTCTTAGCTCTCAAACCCTAGAGGTGTTCCTCATGGGTTTGGCCAATGCCATGGGTCTTTCTCCATAGATGATGCGCCACCATGCAAGGAGCCAAGATGGCTAGCTCTCAAACCCTAGGGTTCGGCCATGCCATCTTGCGCCACTCCTCCATGCGCCATCAAGCATGCATGCGCCAGGGTTCCATGTGGTTGTGCCCTAATCTTCTTCTTCTTGTTACAAAAATAAAAGAAAAAAAAAGTGGCACACAGGCCTCACAAAGATACATCACAGGCATGCAAAGGGGCTTGACTCATGATCACAACATTATGCACAAGCAAGGTATATACACATGCAGTTCTACATGCTCATGAAAAACATAAAATCTAAAATTTTAATTTTTCATAAAACTAGTCTCTTTTCCTCATCTTCTTATCACAAATCTTTTGGTTATTTGCGATTAAACTTTCATGATGATTTCAAAGATCCTTTTGGCTGGCAATTTTGTCAGATCAAGAGACCCGGCCAGTCCGAAGACACAATGCCCGTCCTACTTGACAAAACCACGTACGCCTTTGATCCTTAAATCATGAAAGAAAAATAACCAAAAAATCCAAAAGAGATTGAAAAGATGATAGAAACAAGAAACCCTAATTTTTCTTACTTTAGAAAAATCGTTTGCCATGTGATCATGCAATTTGCGAAAATTGAGATATGACATGTGAGCATGGAAAAGCATGAAAATACATCGTTCGAGTCTCGCAAGTCGCTCTGATACCACTGTTGAGAAACCCCGGGGATATTTTATAAATTTTAGAGTTTTATCAATACAAATACATAGCACAGCGGAAGAATATCCCTGAAACAGGCCGGTCCCAAAAACCCAGTGAAGATCGCATGCGAGAGAGTCGACACGATGAGATAGAAAATACCTTGAGCAAGATGAGGCTGATGTCGTAGAAGGCTTGCGGTATTTAATCTCCTCAAAAATAGGACTCTAATTAAATCAATTAATTAGCCCCTATTTTATCTCAAATGATTAACTTAAAATTAATTTTAATTAATCACATGATATTAATTAAGGCATAGGCGCTAATCCTAGTCTAACTAGGGTTAAACATGCATCTACCCTTTCTTCTCCTTAAGCCCATTTAACTTATCAATAAGCCCAACTATAAAATGGGCCTAGCCCAAGGTCCATTATGCATGTCCATCAACCCGTTGGATCCAATCCAATTTAACCCAAAGTCAAACTAGGTTAACCATGGTTAATTTGGTAAATATGTCAAAAATGGAAGTTGGCTCTAATAAGTTTCTTCCATCTCATCAGGCCCATTGGCGCTGATGAAATCTCTCAATTAGATCCGAGTTATCCAATAACTCGATCATAAGGCTTTCTGATCAATACGAGTACTTGAGTATCAAGGTGTGCGACCTTGTAGGTTCCTCTGACGCTGGCAGTGCTGACCAAAGGTCACCACGAGCAGTGAGTGGCACCTAGCAGTGCATCACTGCTACCCAGGTTATTGGAATAGATATCAACATCGACATCTCTATCATCGCAAGTAGGTACAGATGCATTACAGTCTCTTTGCTGTACTGATATCCGATCGGACAAGTGTTTCACCACTTGTTTTTATCCAATCACATGGTTATGACTAAATTAGGTCTCACCTGGGTATGGTCATACACTTTCAATCATAGAACCATATAGGAGCTCCATGGATATCAAGCTTCCATTAGGAAGGGGCAAATCCTATGTCTGTCCATTGACCTTCTCATATGGGTCGTGACATGCTCAATGACAACCGTTATTACCCCCCAACTATGGCGAGGTGTTAGGTTGTATCAAAGCATGTCCCTAACCATATAGAATGACCAATGACCTCAAGTCAAGGGATCAATGCATCTCCTATCACTTGTGAGGATAACTCGTGACACCAAGTCATTGCCTCCCAGCGGGTCGGTCCAGTATATCCACTGTTGATATACCCATATGTCTGTGTTAGCACCTCGTGCCTAACCAGCCTATATACCAGTCTCACAAGTACTAAAGCTATCCCGTATCCACTCAGGTACATTGACTGGGGACAATGATTTGAGCACAGATCCAATCTGTCTCCATGGACATTATCATGTAAGTACATATTCGCAGATGTAGACAAACATAGATAATGACAATGCCAAAATGATATAAATATCAAAGTTAAGTAGTACAAAGATGGACCAAAACTAGGTCTTAGGGCATATACACCAACACTTAATTGCCACTCTCGGATGATACAGAGTATTAGTAGGCCTGAATTGTGCCCTCAATTCATCTTTCAGATCTGACCATAGAATAATTTATTGATGCTCTCCCTCCAATCTAGGAGCAACAAATGTTCACCACCATAATTTTGCATCTTCTACCAGGTAAGATGCGCAGACCTCAATCTTATCAACATCAGCAACTTTGGCAGCTTTGAAATATTGCCCCATGTCGAATAAGAAATTCTCTAAATCTTTTGTTACCCTTACTCCACCAAAAGTAGCAGGTTCTGGGATATGCCTCTTTGCTGATACTATTGGCGCACCCATGCTCTGAGCTCCTAAATTAATCTATGCCAGAGTCTATTTTAGAGTACCTATCTCTGCCACTGCAGCCTCCAAAATACTAGCCATCAACACAATCTGTCCCTCAGTACTGTTGCGATCATTGATGTGTACTTTACTGTACTACTAATCGCAAGCGTGATAGCTTTGTCGTAGTAGTACTCAAGTGTCGATCCCACAAGGACAGTGGTCAAGTACCGAGTGATTACGAATCAATAGCTAAACAATCAGGGAAATATTTTGGGTTTTCATAAAATAAATCAAAATACAATTAAATACAAATGCTAGCCGAATCAAGCAAGTAAAAATTTTGGATAGAAAAATGTTTTAGAGACATCGGAACTTCGGGTTCATCTCGTTGATGAATCTTAAACTCAAACAAAATAATATCACAACAACGCAATCTTAAAGCATTCAAGGAAATATCCAAAGGTACAGATTACTCTCTTTCGATGGCGTAATCCGGTATTAATCCAGATCGGCGTCCTACCTTCGTGGTTAACCGGACCTAGATTAATCCAATGAGTTTGGAGATATTATAAGTTCCTCACACAAATCCTGCCATAATTCTTGATAGCTCAAAGCATGTTTGATAAGGAAGATCTAGCGTCGCAATTCACCTTTCGGTCCTTCTTGCGACGCTCAAGAAAAGTAATTGCGTGGACAATGCAATACTAGCAGTAAAACAGCACAGATCGAATAAACACAAGATAAAATTGTATTGGCTACGAGAAAATAAGTTCAAACAGAAGATACACGCAACGAGATTACACCCTTGTTCCGATAAAGAAGATTAGCAAGCATGGTGTCGATTCAGTACAAATCTCAAAAGGAATAGAAAGAACTAAAGAGAAGATAGAAGAAAGAGGAAGCAAACTCTTCTGAAAAAGCATTGCAACTTTCCTTCAAATCTTCTAGAATGGAATGCACAGTGCCTTCCTCCTCCCTTGTTGTCGCCAAGCCTATCTTCCTTTGCAAAACTCACTAGCCCCCCTTGAGCCCTAACTGGGCGCTACATTTTTCAAAGAATTTTGCCACTTTTATTATTTTGAAAGTGCCTTTTGAGATATCACAATTACAGCCCTTTTAATTATCTACATTTTGAGAGCAAAAATGTCCAAAATGGAGCTATAATGAGGGAGTTATGGCCGTTTTAAATTTGGGTTGCGCAGAGATTATTGGCGTAATCAACATTACGGCCCTGCCCGTAATGCCAACATTGATATGTTGGGAATCCCTGGACTTCAGAAAAACTTTAAACACAGCGGAAGCGGAGGTCCGAAATAGAATTCCAAAAACACCAGGATCCCTTACGAGAGAAATCCGAAGGATGTGAAGAGTAATACCTTATCAAGCAACTTTAGAAGCAGTCGATGACGAAGACGAACAGATGTCCGTCCTCTATAATTGTGCACACACGGACTGTCTCGAGATTCCGCTGCTCCACGCACGTGCTAGCTTCGGGAGAGGAGATCCACGCCTCTTGATCTTCTTAACTTGCGCCAATGCCAAGGAGAAGAGGGAGCGTTGGCGACAAAGAGTGGGTAGCACTACCACTTGTCCCAACCCTTGATGCAAAATCCTTTTATTGTTGTCACTCGAAAACCCTCACGCCAAGCAGCAGAAGGGAGGCGACAATAAGAGACAAGAGAAGAGTCTGGTGCAAAAATCTCATAGGCAAGCCTCTCTATTTATAATAGCAGAGCTAGATACACTTTGGAGATTTTTCCCATGTGGGATAAGTATAGGCGCCTATTCACAATTAACCAGTTTAGCGTCACGGGTTCAAATCCTTGCAAACGCAATTAAATGTTTAATTGCAAATTGTGCCTAAGCATATTAATTAACCAAGAGAAAAATTCTCTTATCAATTAATAATTTTATTTTATTCATGTGACTAAAGTGCCAAGTCCTAAACTTGCACAAAGACCCTTGTTTGACTCATTTTGACAACATAGGTCAACAGAGGTCAAACGTGGTCCACTAGAGTCAACTAGTGGTCAAACATGAACTAAAATAAAATATCATCTCCTCTGTAAAAGTCTCAATACATCAATTCCCAAAAATAATCCGAATCATACAATGATTCGATCAGAGGCTAAACGATCAGTATGGAATCTCTAACGTCTAGGTGTGCGACCCTGTAGGTTCTTCAGACATTGGCGGTGATGACTAAATCATCACAAGCAATGAGTGGCACCTAGCAGTACATCATTGCTACCCAAGTCATCAGAATGGAGTCATCATCGACATCCCCTAAAACTGCGATAAAGTACAAGTGCAACTTTGTCCTTTTGCCAACTGATGTCCAGATTGGGCAAGTGTGTCACACTTGTTAATCCCAATATTATGACATGACTAAATCAGGTTCTCACCTGGGTATGGCCATGCACTTTCAGTCATCCATATAGGGGCGCCATGGACAATCAAGCTTCCCCGCAAGAAAGGGGCAAATCCTCCATTGGCACATTGAATCCCTCGCATAGCTTATGACACGCCCAATGACAACCGTTATGACTTCCCTTTTACGACAAAGCGTTAGGTTGTAGCAAAGTGCGTCACTCAGTATATAGTGATACCAATGCCCTCAAGTCTAGGACAAGTGCAACTCTGTCACTGTGATATTCATCTCGTGACACCGAAATGAATCCTCACGGCAGATCGATCTAGTATATCTCCCTTGATATACCCACATGCCTGCGTTAGCAATCCGTGCTCAACCAGCGCATATACCAGTCTCAAGTGAATCATAGCTATCTCATATCTACTATGATTCTCGACCAGGGATAAACATAGAGACTAGATAAAATCTATCTCCTAGGGACATTGTATATGCAAATGTACATATGCGCAGATGTACAAACCTACATAACAATGACAATGCGAGGATAACTCATCTATCAACTAGATGTGATACACATATCCCAATGGACCATCCTGAGGTCCTAGGGCATAAACACTAACAATCTCCCACTTGCACTAGGACCTTGCATTGAGCAACCTCAACACCATGCCCTAAGCACGACCTGCCACGCTCCTACTGTGCCAGAGTATCGGTCTATGGGCCTATCACAATTGTATTAGTGTTAATATCTGCTATATCTTAAGTACCTCTGTCCCCAAGACAAGGTATAAGCATCTGAGTATGCCTGTGAAATTTAACAAAGAACTCTCACTACTTCCCAAAAGCATTTGCATACTCTGTTTCAAGTAATCTGCTTTGAAGCTTCCAAAGCTTCTAGCACCACTACAGGAACAGCTAGACTATCACTAGTCTGACTGGAACAGGCTGCCAAGTGAATACACTGAGCTTTTCCTATCATTACTGACCAAGAACCACCCCTTAGTTCTACATAGAACCTAAGAGTGTTCTTCACTCCTTATCCAGTGCTAAGCACCTGGACTAGACCTGGTATCTGTTGGTTATGCTCTCGGCACAAACCACATCTAGTCTATAACATACCATCATCGATGTATTATCTGACTTAGCACTTAGAGTTTCTTGGACCTATCCAAAAACTCTCACACCTACCCCGTAGGTGATGTCTACTAAGTCATTCATCATAAGACATTTCCCAATTATCTCTTCACCAAGTGAAGGATCGGGATGTCGTCTCTGATGATCTGTATGTCCCCAACATACAAGACCAGAGATGTCATCAAGCTCCCACTATACTCAGGCACCATAGGATGAAGATTCTTTGCATTGAGTTAGGATTTACCCATAAGTCAAAGCCAAACGAATCTATTCATCCTGTACAGCTTGAGTGTTCTGAGCCTCAGGTTACCCACAACCTATATAACTAGCTCAAATTCCATCTTTGACCAAGTGTGTCAAATGGCTAATCTTGGACTACATCCAAGTCAGACTTCCTCCCACTAGCCTTTTTCAAGAGAAAAACTTTCCCAAGAAAATTAGCACTTTGAACAGCAACCAAGTTGCTCTCCTGTGGGATCATGGAAGTAGTATTCCCAAAGGATACCCCATACACATATGCAACAGATATGGAACATCTATCAGTGTTCAGGAAAAACTATTCATTTTTGCACAACTTTTAACAAGGAGTTACATGACTAAACTTGTATCGAATAATGCCAAGCATGACTTGATTCCTCCGTTTAGACACTCACCCTTTAAAAAAGGAGTTCTAGGAGTGAGCTATGAGGAATCTCATACTCATCAGGATAATCATAAACTATGGCTCAAGTTCTTTCCAACAAGTCAGAAAGCTCTTTATGGATTTATTAAGCTAGTTTCCATTATTCATATCTATCAGATATGTCTATAAAGGACTAGTACCCTATCTTTGGCTTACTTATTAGACCTGTCCACACACACTAAAGTGTATGAGGTCCAACAAGTCTACTAATCTTCCACTTCTAAAAAAGTGAAGAGCATCGCTGTTGTTGTCCTTAGCAAACAAGGCTCGTGCGAGTCTAGCTCTCGAAAGAGGTAGATCCAACTCATTCTCCTGAAAAGAGATTGAATCCACAAATCCATTCGCATGGAGATAGTGAATGAGGTTCTTGTTTTACAAGGTCCAAACAACAGTGCCAGAGATAGGTACAGAACCACTTAATTTAATCCATATATTATGTTACCCATAGAACTTCACATATAGATATTGAAGTACCAACAAAGTCTTGACCCCAGAGAGAGTGAGGTTTCCTATAGCTATGGCAGCAATAGACGCTCCAACTAGTAGGTCAGTCTCTCTGCATCAGCACTACCCTATTTCTATTGAGCACTAAGACACTTTTGCAAGTACTAGTCTCATCATGCGGTACAGCATACCCATGTGTCAGAAATAGACAACTAGACTTTGGTAACATAATTACATAAGCCAGAAGACGAAGGGCTACTTCTCTTCTCCTTGTTTTGAGGTCGCTAGCAATCAATCTCAAGCACCTTATCTCCTCCACCCCTTTTCATCATTAATGCGTCGGACAAGCCCTAAGGCTTTCCGTTGCATTGTAGGACTACTTTAGAGGTTACAGCTTTCTATTCTAGCTTGTCCCTTAAAGAGCTATTTTAGAATATCTAAAATATGATCAGCTCAATATGTTGCTTTCGCAACACAGGCGACATGCTAGCTTTAGACAAGCTACCCCATAAGCATCCTCTTCAGCCAACAAGGTTGTAGATGAGATGGGTTCAGGAAAAGGCTACCCAAGGAGACACAGCTTTTCCTCGAGCTTGAGGGCAATCCTCAAGTACGGTACCAATCCTCAAAGTTGGTTCCAACCAACTTCTCCTTCCTCAAGAAGGAATGGAATGACAGTCTGCTATCATTATTGCTTGTAGAATCCATCTACAACAAAGATAAGAGCAGATCAGTATCACAATTCAATCATTTATTCTGGCCTTTTATAAATGATTGTTTCTGACTATTTTATTCAAATCGATAATCCTCAAAAATTGATCGAGAAGTCGCCCGACTTCCTTAGCGAGATGGGATCCTCGTTTCGTACACGGCCTTGCGTCCCATGGAGGTGGGATGTACTACACAAGGTGACGCATGCTTCCTGAGGTAGGCCACTGGCCAATTGCAACTCGGCAATTCCCATTCTAAAGACAGTTCAAGCACTTTGTGTCCAACACAGGCTGGATACAGCACAAAGCCTTAACTTCTTAAGGGTGCCTCTAGATATTTCATCATGTGAACCACCACATATAAAAAGTCTAGTCAAGTCTGACCTGACCGTTATACCTAGGGCCACCGATTTTCTTGCGGAAGGCGCATTTAGAGTTTTAATCAGACTGGGAAATTATTGTCACCACACGCCTCCTGAAGATAAATGGGTGTGTCCCACGAGGGTGGGAAACAATGCACAAGACCATCGATCGACAGTTTGACAAGGGTTACGCGTCAGAAGGCAAAAACGGGACTTGAAATAATTTAGTGAGGATTTTTGTGGTCTCAGCACCACAAGCTTTTATCTTATTTCTACCAATACAGGCATTTAATCCTATGGTGGAATAAAACCAAAAGCAGTAAAGGCATGCTGGAACAGAAACAGTAAATATGATGTGATCAAATCCCAAAACATGGGTAACAAACCCCTAGACCTAGTCCAAGCCACCTAGCACTACTAAGGGCTCTGAGCCATGGGCTCATGCCAACAAGTCCTTAGCTCATCCCTGAGTGCCCTAAGGGCTCTGCTCCAAGGCCCCCGAGGTGCGCCACCTAGGCCTTCAGCTCCATGAGTCAGCTCGCGAACCCTAAAGGCACCATCCAGGATACCCTAGATCCCCTTTAGTTTCGGCCAACCCGAGTCTTCTCCTGAGGCCAGCTCGCAAACCCTAGGCTCCTCCTAGGATTCAGCCAACTCAGATCTCCACCAGGAAGTTAGCTCGCAAATCCTAAGCTCCCCCTAGGATTCGGCCAAACATCCATGTGCCATCCTCTCTTGGTACCTCACCTCTTTGCTTGATACACCAAATCCCTTGCAAGGTGTGCCACCTATAAGGTGTGCCCCTTTGCTTGGATGTGTCATCATGCAAGTGTAGGTGTTGTTCTTCTCAATCTCAGCCCTCGAATGCAAGAAGCGCCCTAAGAGCCTTCTCATTCACAACTAAGAGAGAAAACAGCCCCTTACCAAGGTTAGGTGTGCTAACCTTCTTGATCAGCCCATGAACCCTTAGATTCACCATTAGGCAGCCCTAGTAAGCATCATGGTTCGGCTAGTCAAGTTGATCAACCCCTTAGGATGCTCAACCTTCACCATCAGCCCATGAACCTATGTTGGACTACTAGGTAACCCTAGAAGTCAACATGGCTCGGCTATTGATGTAGGTCAGCCCCTTAGGTTGAGCTACCTTCATCATTAGCCCTTGAACCCTAGATGCACAACTAGGAAACCCTAGAAGGCCTCATGGTTCAGCTAAGGACAAAGGTCAGCCCCCTAACTTAGTTGGCTTGCACCATCTCCTTTGATCAGCCCTCTTCCCTTAAGTGCACAAATTAGGTTGCCCTAGAAGCCACTTTAGGTCAGACCGATTAAAGGGATGCGTCACCTTTGGGGTGAGGTGTGCCAACCCTAACCCTAGCTGCCAACCCCCATTGGATGCACCTCCAGGTAACCCTAAAAACCACCCTAGGGTTCGACTAGGTCATGGGTTGCGCCACCCTAAGAGATGCGCAAAGGAGAGAGAAGAAAATGCCACGATATGTCATCAAAGCCTTCAATTCGATTTACAATGTAGAATTGAAATACAAAATTGAAATTCGGCACGCAGGTCTCACATTGATACATCACAGGCATGGCATTAGGGCTTGACTTTGATCACAACATAAATGCACAAATAGAACTACTCATGTGATTCTACATGCTATGAAAAATCAACAAGTAATCACTTTTAATTTTTCATAAAACCCATTCAATTAATTTTCAGTGACTCTATATCAACCTTCTATATTATCTCGCCCCTCTCAGGAGTCTACAAAGGGTAGCCGCCCCTTGCAATCCTTACCCCATCGAGATTAGGACAATCACCCAATCCATGCCCCGATAATCTCCTATGGGTCTTGCACCATGGGTCTATCCCATGAGCGCAAGGAGGAGTAAATTCCTCCACATAGGGTCTATCCCAGATGTGAAGAAAACAAAACTAGAAGACGATTAAGAGGCCAAAATTAAAAGAAATTAATTTTCAACAGAAAATTCATGGCATAAAATTTTCTAAAATAATTTTCATGACATGGGGTAGGCGCATGTAGAAAGGACACCTTTGGGCCTCGTAAGATCCCTCTGACACTACTGTTGGGAATCCCTGGACCTCAGAAAAATTTTAAACACAGCGGAAGCGAAGGTCCGAAACAGAATTCCAGAAACACCAGGATCCCTTAAGAGAGAAATCCGAAGGATGTGAAGAGTAATACCTTATCAAGCAACTTTAGAAGCAGTCGATGATGAAGACGCACAGGTGTCCATCCTCTATAATCGTGCACACACAGACTGTCTCGAGATTCCTCCTCTCCACGCACGTGCTAGCTTCGGGAGAGGAGATCCACGCCTCTTGATCTTCTCAACTTGCGCCAATGCCAAGGAGAAGAGGGAGCGTTGGCGACAAAGAGTGGGTAGCACTACCACTTGTCCCAACCCTTGATGCAAAATCCTTTTATTATTGTCACCTTGAAAACCCTCACGCCAAGCAGCAAAAGGGAGGCAACAATAAGAGACAAGAGAAGAGTCTGGTGCAAAAATATCCTAGGCAGGTCTCTCTATTTATAATAGCAAAGCCATATACACGTTGGAGATTTTTTCCATGTGGGAAAGCATAGGCGCCAATTCATAATTAACCAGTTCAGTGTCACGGGTTCGAATCCTCGCAAACGCAATTAAATGTTTAATTACAAATTGCGCCTAAGCATATTAATTAACCAAGAGAAAAATTCTCTTGTCAATTAATAATTTTATTTTATTCACGTGACTAAAGTGCCAAGTCCTAAACTTGCACCAAGACCCTTGTTTGACTCATTTTGACAACATAGGTCAACAGAGGTCAAACGTGGTCCACTAGAGTCAACTAGTGGTCAAACATGAACTAAAATAAAATATCATCTCCTCTGTAAAAGTCTCAATGCATCAGTTCCCCAAAATGATCCGAATCATACAATGATTCGATTAGAGACTAAACGATCAGTATGGAATCTCTGACGTCTAGGTGTGCGACCCTATAGGTTCTTGAGACGTTGGCAGTGATGACTAAATCAACACAAGCAATGAGTGGTACCTAGTAGTACATCATTGCTACCCAAGTCATCAGAATGGAGTCATCATCGACATCCCCTAAAACTGCGACAAAGTACAAGTGCAGCTTTGTCCTTTTGCCAACTGATGTCCAGATTGGGCAAGTGTGTCACACTTGTTAATCCCAATATTATGGCATGACTAAATCAGGTTCTCACCTGGGTATGGACATGCACTTTCAGTCATCCATATAGGGGTGCTATGGACAATCAAGCTTCCCCGCAAGGAAGGGGCAAATCCTCTATTGGCACATTGAATCCCTCATACAGCTTATGACACACTCAATGACAACTGTTATGACTTCCCTTTTACAGCGAAGCATTAGGTTGTATCAAAATCCGTCACTCACTATATAGTGATACCAATGCCCTCAAGTCTAGGACAAGCACAACTCTATCACTGTGATATTCATCTCGTGACACCGAGATGAATCCGCATGGCGAGTCGTTCTAGTATATCTCCCTTGATATACTCATATGCCTGCGTTAACAACTCGTGCTCAACCAGCGCATATACCAGTCACAAGTGAATCATAGCTGTCCCATATCCACTATGATTCTCGACCAGGGATAGACACAGAGACTAGATAAAATCTATCTCTTAGAGACATTGTATATGCAAATGTACATATGCGCAGATGTACAAACCTGCATAACAACGACAATGCCAAGATAACTCATCTATCAACTAGATGTGATATGCATATCCCAATGGACCATCCTGAGGTCCTAGGGCATAAACACTAACATGATACTCTTTAAGTCCTGAAACACTCATACAGTTATGGCCCATTGAATGCTTGTCATTTTCGTACCAAAAACACTCGAAACGGACTTGTAACGGAGAAGTTGTGGCTATTTTAATGCTGGCCTTTAATGCTCTCAATGTCATTACGGGTGTAATGAGAATATGGGCATCTCCGTAATTTTGGTGAAAAACTCTGTTTCGTCAGAAATTTTGCAGGTGAGTTGATGTTTGACTTGACTTGAATTCCGGCTATAGTATGATGTCAAAGGTTGCCGATGTGAACATTACGGTCAAGCTAAAATTATGGCCATACCCGTAATGTCTTCTGTTAAGGTTTTTGTCTTCAGATAGGCTTCTGTTGAGAAAGTTAAGGGCACGACTTTATGCTTGCATAAAAACGACTTCATTGGGAAGTCAAACTAGGAATTACAGTCATAATGTAGATTATGCCCTCAACCGTAATTCTAGAAATTGGTCCCGTTTGAAGCCAAACTTCTTGTCAAGTTTCTTGATTCACTCGGGAGTGTAAATATACTTCCAAATAGCTCAAAAAGCGAGTGAAATGTCCTGTATTCATCAAATATGACAAGTAGTGAAGCTTTCTAAAGAAAATCAATGAAATAAGTTGGAAAGAGATATAAAAACGTGATAGTAGGTCTCGATTCGCTAATAAATATAGGTCAAAAAGATTATATAAATATGAGACATCAAAATCTCCCAGACTTAGATCATTACTTGTCATCAAGCATATAAAGATATGAGTGGTAATCAGAAAAAGATGAAATCAGGTCAAGCTTATAAGATATTGTTTCCTAGGGAGATATCATTATGAACAAACCTCAGCAAGTTAGGAGATTCAAAGTAATCATCTATCATCATGAATGAAGGTGTGAAGATCCAAATTATATGAGGCTTACCTTCATGAACTGCAATAATCTTCTGTGTGGTATATGCACTCTATTCAATACCTGATTCAATCAAAAATACAAGTTGGAAAAACCAATGCACTCTTTATTTTTGTGTTATTTTCATCCTCTTTTTTTTTATTTGACTTCAACTCACGTCTTTGGTACCACTGCTAATTTTTCGCAGTACCAAGTAGAGGAGTCTTATTATTTTTTTCGTAGACTTCAACTCATATCTTTGGTACCACTGCTAATTTTTCATAGTGCCAAGTAGAGGAGCCTGTTTTTTTTTTTTTGTTTTTTTTTTTAGATGGGATAACAACCATCAGATAAGTGCATTAATCATAGCCAACAAGTAGTAAGGAGAAGTAAATAGAAAGAGATATATACTTCCACAAAGAGATCATAAACATATCTTGAAAGTAAGAACCTTAATCGAATATCAGATAGGTCACTCCACGGCCTTTTTTTATCAAATAGGATAATCATATGAATTACCTAACTTTGAACTAAGATTCAGATCATAATAATATCCCATAGAGTCAATATAAAACAGCAAGCTATCATGATTTTATTTGAAATGAAAACAATATCACCACTTATCATCAGTAAATCATCAGCATTTAAAAATCACAAAGTGTAATCCAATTATCAAAAGCAAGGGTGTAACGAGCATCAAAATAACAAAACAAAACACATCAACATTAAGCAAATCACAAGTAATATACTATACCATAACAAAAACAAACTGCTGTAGTTAACCATCGTAACAAGTTAAAAGTTACTACAAAACCAAAGTGCATAACAAATTTTTAAAAGTGAACCCTCTATCTCCTAGACTTAGAATATGCATAGTCCCTATACATAGCAATGAAAGAACTCAAAATTTGGAGATAGGGGTGAGGAAACTCACAAAATCAGTTAGAGTCGTCCGTATCAAAGCTAATCCTCCTCCTCAGGGTCCTCCTCATCATCGTCATGCGAATTCAGCTGGACATCCAGAGAAGCTAGAGAATTTTCTGGCACTTGTGGAACTGAATAGTGTTGCGCATGGGAAAACCAAAGATAGAATGCGATAAAGAGGGCGAAATAGCAGAAGATGTAGACTGGCGAAAGGGAGTCGCAAGGATGTGCATGGTAGATTTCCATGCTTCGATCTTTCATTTAGGGGTTATGGTAGAAGCAGCAAGTGATATTTGAAATAGAAGGGAGCAGCAACAAGATCAAACGAGAACATGGATGAGCCGAGAGAGTTGAGGTAGAAATCAAGTAGGCAATTTCTGAAGTACGCCTCTTTCTTAGTCGCCGGTGGTCTTGATGGTAGCAGCAACAGGAGCTGGGTGGTCGGCACTCGTGAAGGTGTTAGCAATAGGAAGAGATCCAACACACGTCCTCAGTTTGAGTCTTAAGGATACATCAGCGGAGCGGGGAGAAGCATTTGTAGGAGACTTGAATGAAAGCTGTCACCTTCAATTTGGGACGACGAACTGAAGGAGGTCAATCGTCGTCAGCAGTTGCAGATATTGGAGGGCGATGGCGGAAATAGAGTAAATGCCACAGGGATCGGCACGAGAGAGAAAGTCGGTGCACTGATCTGTAGAATAATTGTCGGCTCTAGCTTTTTGCTCAATGGACGAAGCTACTGTTGTTTTCAATTGAAGAGGAATGGCAGCTGGTGGAGTAATGGTAGAGGAAGTCGGCGCACGAGGGAAGTGGGTCGATGTCTTCTCTAGTAGGTACCTCAGTGGATCGGGGTGAGAACTCTCGCCGTTTTCTGTTGAAGAAGATGAAGAGTGGCGGATTTCGTTTGCGGCTAGAGGAAAGGGCAGCTACAGTTGACGATTGAGAAGAGCGGCGACTGTTGATATAGATCGGATTGATGAGGTCGGCGCTGGATTTCCATTGTAGATTGGAGAGGGCGGTGACAATTTTAGGTCTGATTAAAGGAGGAAAGGGTGGTGCCGAATGGAGCAGTATCGGCTTTGGTTGAAGAACGACGCCAATTCCAGCTTGGATTAATGGAAGTCGGCAGCAAGTTTTGTGAAAGCTGGAGAAAACAAGTGAAAATTGGGTTTTCATAGCTAGACAATCAGGTAAATATTTTGGGTTTTCATAAAATAAATCAAAATATAACTAAATACAAATGTTAGCCGAATCAAACAAGTGAAAATTTTGGATAGAAAACAAGGTTTAGAGACAACAGAACTTCGGGTTCATCTCATTGATGGATTTTAAACTCAAACAAAATAATATCACAACAACGCAATCTTAATGCATTCAAGGAAATATCCAAAGGTACAAATTGCCCTCTTTCGACGGCGTAATCTAGTATCAACCTAGATCGGCATCCTACTTTCGTGGCTAACCGAATCTAGATTAATCCAATGGGTTCGGAGATATTATAAAGTTTCTCACACAAATCTTACCCTAATTCTTGACAACTCAAAACATGTTCAATAAGGCAGATCTAGCATCGCAATTCACCTTTCGGTCCTTTTTGCGGCACCTAAGAAAAGTAATTGTGTGGCCAATGCAATACTAGTAGTAAAACAGCAAAGATCGAATAAACATAAGATAAAATTGTTTTTGCTATGAGAAAATAAGTTTAAACAGAAGATAAATGCAACGAGATTATACCCTTGTTCCGATAAAGAAGATTAGCTAGCATGGTGTCGATTTAGTACAAATCTCTAAAGGAATAGAAAGAACTAAAGAGAAGATAGAAGAAAGAGGAAGCAAACTCTTCTGAAAAAGTGTTGCAATTTTCCTTCAAATCTTCTAGAATGGAATGCATGGTCCCTTCCTCCTCCCTTGTTGTCCCAAGCCTTTCTCCCTTTGCAAAACTCACTTGCCCCCCTTGAGCCCCAACTGGGCGCTACTTTCTTTAGATAATTTTGCCACTTTTATAATTTCAAAAGTTCCTTTTGAGATACCACAATTATAGCCCTTTTAATTATCTACGTTGTGACACCAAAAAAGTCCAAAACGGAGCTATAATGAGGGAGTTATGGCCGTTTTAAATTTGGGTTGCACAAAGATTATGAGCATAATCAACATTATGGCCCTGCCTGTAATGCCAATATTGATGTTCTTTAACTCCTGAAACACTCATACAATTATGGCCCATTGAATGCTCATCATTTTGGTACCAAGAACGCTCAAAACGGACTTGTAATGAAGAAGTTATGGTCATTTTAATGCTGGCCTTTAATGCTCTTAATGTCATTACGGGTGTAATGAGATTATGGGCATGCCCGTAATTTCGGTGGAAAACTCCATTTCATCTGAAATTTTGTAAGTGAGTTGATGTTTGACTTGACTTGAATTCCGGCCATAGTATGATGTCAAAGGTTGCCGATGTGAAGATTATGGTCAAGCTGAAATTATGGCCATACCCATAATATCTTCTGTCAACGTTTTTGTCTTCAGAGAGGCTTCTGTTAAGAAAGTTAAGGGCACGACTTCATGCTTGCATAAAAACGGGTTCATTGGGAAGTCAAACTGGGAATTACAATCATAATGTAGATTATCGCCTCGGCCATAATTCTGGAAATTGGTCATGTTTGAAGCCAAACTTCTTGTCAAGGTTCTTGATTCATTCGGGGGTGTAAATATACTTCCATATAGCTCAAAAAGCGAGTGAAATGTCCTGTATTCATCAAATATGACAAGTAGTGAAGCTTTCTAAAGAAAATCAATGAAATAAGCTAGAAAGAGATGTAAAAACGTGATAGTAGGTCTCGAATCGCTAATAAATATAGTTCAAAAAGATTATATAAATATGAGACATCAATAATGCTAAAATAGAACTCACAAAGCTTCAAACGTCTCAAGTAATGGATCCACCATCCACTCAGTATCTGACTCCAACCCAACGGCATTCTCCAGCCTGGGAAACCTCTCTGACACCTCATCAAACATGATGCACAACACAAATCAACCACAAGATTTGTCTGTGCTCTGTGTGAAAGTGGCGCATTGCACTCTACACTAGCACAACTTTGATGAAACACAGTTGAATGGACCATTTAAGAGAGCAACAACTCTGAGCAACCTTCAGAATGGTTCTAAAAATTCTACAATAACTTGGCTCTGATACCAATTTGTCACACCCCTAATTCTGCCCCAAGTTTCCATAGTAGAATTATAGGGTATGATGGCATGGATACTAGACCCGTCAGCCTCACTCATCACTATGTGCAATGTAGAAATATGCTTAGTGCTTATCAACTGTCTCATGTCGCGCACAACCACAATGTGAAAACCAAGTGCGCGCCATGTCAAGTCCCGGAGCATCCTCAGTCACCAAAACACGATGCCCTGCTCAATTTTCCTCGTGCACCCTATATCAACCAACAAGTGCATGCCCCTTTTCTGCCACTTGCCAAATATGCGCTCCTCACCTATGCAAGCTATCCAATGTGCGCCCACTATGCCCTAATGAATTTTCACCGTCTCCCAACCTCTAGAGTACATAGAATTCTACACCTGTGCTTTGGTCGAACCTTGCAAATGTCCTCAGTGGCGGATTGAGTTAAGCACTTGCCCTCAGCCACTTTGCACACTTAAGATATGGCGTCCTATGCAAGACAAACCAATGCACTATACATATGTGTGGCGAACACAACCCTACATAGTTCTAAGCACACTAGACTTATGTGCAAACCCTATGCAATATGTGTAGCGATGAAAACCCGAAAAGCACACTTATAAGGATATACGCCAACCACAATCACACATAAACCACAATATAGGGAAAATCTATCAACTACTCCACAAAATGTCGATATACAAAACCCTATCTTGGCCACATACCAAGTGTATCACCAAAGTACAAACTAACCACAAAGAATGTACCTATGAGTTTATGTCTAAACACAAGCTCGCTGGAAAACTCTTCCTCCTCACCGGAGATGATGAAGATGATCGAAAAACTCCCTTGACCCCACACCAAGAGATGGTGATAAGAATCTCCTCCAAAGTTTTGGCAAACTCCAAGCTAAAACCCTTCTCTTTGTTCTTCCCAAAGAGAGCCGTGAAAGAGCCAAGAAGCAATGGCTACCGGTGATGATGGAGAAGATGATCGCCTTCAAGAATTCACTCCACAAGAAAACTCGCAAAGAGAACTCTCATCCAAGAGGAATTCACGCCACAATGCAGACTCTGGAGAATTATGGATCTCCTTTGCGCAAATAGCATTCCACCCTATTCCACTTGTGCATTTGCTATATTTAGCACCAAGTGGAATGCGCCTCCAAAACATGGCCTCCATGCGCCAATATGGCCATGGGAGCTTCATCAAGTAGTCGCCTCCTCTAGGTAATAGCAGCACCTACATGCTGGGTCAGTGCCCCAACACACATAGGTCTCTGGCACTACACTTGGTCTCGAGTTCGAGACTCGCCCATGCCCCAGTCTTCACCATGGCTTTGCGCTCAGTGCACATGCCCCCGCTGCACTCCAACACTCTTTTGGGTTGAGCAATGCTTGCTGAAATTGTCGTGTGCCGCGCTAAGGCATATGCACACCCCTCATGCGCATACACAACCCCCGCCTAGGGTTTTATGCCGAGATCTACTGCTCCTTAGTAGACAACCTACATATATATCCTAACACAAGGGTTAGTATTTTTGTTCTTATCTCCTCTAGATAGGTCTTCTCCACTCCAGGCCTCACCTCTCAGTGAGTGTGTATGTGCCCTGCCATAACCTCTACAGCTGAATAGACAAGGGTGGGAAGTTGGCACAGTCCCCTGGTGTTACACCTACCATCAAAATCCATATCAACGCCTTGTAGTGCCCCTGTTCTTCAGTGTATGATCCCATGTCCAGGCATGCCCTGTGTCATGCCATGCTTCCATGCGCTAAGCTCGCTCGCACAAGCCTGCATGCTTCCGAGCGCCAAGACTCGTGCTCGCTAGCTGTTGTGATCCGCAAGTGCACAGATACTCGAAGTAATAAAATAGATATCGAACCACAGAGACATTGTTGCCAAGTACTGAATAATTGATTTCTCGCTAGCTAGGCAATCGAAAAATAGTGAATCAAACTATCGAAAAGAACACGGAGAAAATATCAGAGAAGAAATCGGGACTAGGGGTTTGTCTACTTTAATTTCTAATGGCTAGATTAAGATAAGTGTCTGTCAATCCAATTTTATCATGATAAAGGTACAGTTTACATCATAAATAAATTGTTTCGGTCTCGCGCAAACAATCGTACAAAGAACCGATCTTCACTCTCGTGCAAGATCTATTCAATGCTGAAAATAAGTAAACTATCAACTAGGAACTCAAGGATCACTCTCGTGCATCCGAATTCCAAATTGATAACTTCAAGTGGAAACTCAAAGATCACTCTCGTGCATCCGAGTCTCAACACAGGTTTTACTCAAGGTTTTCTAACGATCAGAAATTTAATCTTTTACAATTTCTAATCAAGTCTAAAATATTAACTCAATCCAAAGAATCATAAAATCAATAAGGCATTAAAATTCTCTAAGAATTAGAATTCGAAGAACAACCTAATCTCTTATGATAGTTCCAAACTCGTTAATTCCTAGGGTTCCAAATTTCACAATCAACTTCTCAGTCTATTTCGCAAAATCCTAAAACATGTTGATATTAAGAAGCAAAGGAGAATTAAAGAACAATCAATCACAAAAGTTAAATTATCACAATAAAATCGGTTTGACAAAATTAAGGTTTTCTAGTCATTAAGAAACAAAGAGATTACACCCCCATGTCCCAAGAGAAAATTAAGCTAGCATGATGGAAGGTTCACAACAAAGATAGTTTCAGGATGATTAGAAACAGTAAGGAAGGAGTAAGAATTACAAATCAGGGTTGTAACCAATTTACAGCCCGAAATTGCCTTCGTAATCGCGATGAACAGTGCCGCGATTGCGTTTTTGATGATTTCTCCCTCGATCAGTCTCCTTTCACTCTGAAACTTCTGTGGCGTGTTCTTCTTCCCTAGGCAAAGCTTTCTGTCAAAAATCATGGCCGGAGGTGATCTATAGGCTGAGAACCGATGAACCCTAGCGCAGCCGCTCTTCTCTGAAATTCGCCGTGGATCGTGAATGAAAATTTTTCCTTTTGCTTCGCAAATCTCCCCATGCCTATCCTCAATCTCCGCCCTTTTTTGGATCTTCAATTGGTGCCCTAAGTTTCGAGAAATCGTGTTTTTAATTTGGCGGCGAAAAACTCAGAATTCTGAGTTTCAAAATACGGTACCGTATCCGGATTACAACAGTGCCGTATTTTCCTTCTGTAAGTTCTGGGCAGCAAATACGGGACCGTGACAATGTCGCCCAATTATACGGCAGTGTCATATTCTTGCTGAAATCTTCTGGTCATAATTGCCACAAAATATGGTGCCGTGTACCTTCATATGGCAGTGTCGTATCTTGTCTAAGTCCTCGGGTTGAAAACGCTGAATAATACGGCACCGTGTAGTTCCATACGGTAGTGGTGTATTTCACCCAAGTCTTCTAGTTGGTGTCTGATGCAAAATACGGTACCGTGCGATTCTTGCCCAAAAATACGGTAGTGTCATATTTTTCCTAGAAGGTTCATTTTGACTTGAAATTTGTTGTGTAAACTCCTCTTGATGTTTAGAACTCATTCATACATTGATATTGTTCGAAAACCAGTGATAATGATGCCTTTTTACCTGAAATTGGTCAAAACCAAAGATTCTGTAGATTCCAAAGTATTTGGTAAAAAAGGCTCAAACTTTGTTATGAAATAAGCAGGAAATTTGTTATGAAATTTGGAGTCATCAAATACATAAGGCTCAAACTTTGCTTGTCCTCAATCAAATAAAGAAATCAATACCAAGTATTGAAAAAAAATAAATTTTCATATGATGAATAAATTTCTAAAATATAATCATCCATAGAAAATTTCATTAATCCCACACAAAATTTCCAAGTAAATACATCATCTTTTGAAATTAATCTTTAAGACTCAAAAGTTCAATCGAATAAAATTTCGCAATATGCATACTAATAGAATTTCAACCTCATGAATTAATCTTGTTTTTTTTAAGATTTTCATCCAATATGTTTTTGTTTACAGGAATAGGATCTCCAAATCTTTTTCCACTCATTTTTTTTATTTGTCCTTGACATTCTCTAAATCGATTACCACCCTTGTTTCGGTGACGTATTTAGAGTATGTTGGTCACATAACCACACATAATAGAACTCATGTCCTATAAATAGAAAGAATTTTCTTGAGACAGAGGAGTCAATGTCCAAGGAACTCTCTCTTGGCATGCATCCACATAGATACACACTTTTTCATTGAAACATCAACTCTTGTCTTAGGTACCATTGTAAACACAATACCAAGAAGAGGAGTTATTCATTATTTTTTTTTATGGACTTCAACCCATGTCTTTAGGTCTCACGGCCATTTTTTTTTTTTTTGCACAGTGCTAAGTAGGGGAGTCATTCTCTCTCATGGATTTAGATTTCTTTTTCCCAACAAAAAACATAAAAGATTATAAAGATTAACTAGATTAATCAATTGATATCAACTCAATAACATGTGCAAATATGCTCATTTTATTCAAAAGAATTATTTCACTTCAAGATTGCATTCACTAAACAATGCATTTACCTAGAATTTCATGCATCAATTAATGAAAAATTTCCAATAAATAGATTATATCAGAGAAATAAATTCAACATATAAAATCTATTTCCAATTTCCAGAAATTGATATGCATGATAATTCATTAAAAATTTTGGCATGGTGTTTGTTGTATTTTTCAAAAATCCCTACTATACATCATTGCAATCATGATACAAAAATATCTTCATTCAAACCAAGAATCACAATATCAATCTCTACATGTAAACAACCAAATTAAAATATATATATCAATTAAATCAAGAAACGAGGATTCGTGGCATGCGGGCACAAGAAGCATGACAATGTCGTCCTTCCCTATAAGAGAATAAAAAGTATCATGTATCAAATAAAGCATGCATAAATAAAGAAAGGTAGGGAAGGAGATACTTACAAAGTCTACTAATGATCAGAATCTGTAACCTCATCTCTAAAAATAATGCCAGTTAACTCAAAAGTTCAGCATGGATCCACCTACAAAGAGAAAAATAAAAAGTTAGTAAGAAAATAACTAAGATAAAAGTAAAAAACAAAAACAAAAGAAAACAAAAACAAAAGAATGCTTGGGTTGCCTCCCAAGAAGCGCTAATTTAATAGTCATTAGCATGACCATTGAACACTTGGATTTGATCGTGATCGTGTCTTCAGTCGCCATAATGATTGCTCAGTGTGTTGTTCGTGGCTCTCAAGAACATAAGGCTCAGGCCTAAAACAGTGTCCCAATTTACTTATGAGCCTTTTTCCTTTCTCAAGCAATTTTGATTTTCCTTTCCTCTTTCGTTTCTTCCTCTTCTTCTTTGCTGCTCTTTCCTGAAATTCTTTATTAGCACACTCAGAAGATGTATCAGTTTCAAAATCAGGAGGTTCATCAAATAAACTATGTATGTCACAAACAACCTCATCATCAATTATTTCTATGCTACAGCATGTCCCTGAGTGTGATGCCTTTTTTAAAGAATCAATTAAATCAAATTCAATTTTATCACCACAAATATCAAAAGTCAATTTTCCTTTTCTAACATCAATTAATGCACCGGATGTAGCTAAGAAAGGCCTACCAAGAATAATTGGATTTTTAGAATTTTCTTCCATCTCTAGAACTACAAAGTATATGAGTATGAAAAACTTACCAATCTGTACAGGAACATTCTCTAATATACCAACCGGATACATAACTGATGAATCAGCAAGTTGTAAAGAAATTGAGGTTAGTTTGAGCTCTCCAATATCCAATTTCCTATAAAGAGAATAAGGTATTAGACTAACACTTGCACCGAGATCACATAAGACTCGGTCAAAAACCATATCTCCAATAGAACAAGGTATAGAGAAACTACCTGGATCCTTTAGTTTAGGTGGCAACTTATTCTGAATAAGAGCACTACATCCCTCTGTAAGTGCCACAGTACCATAATCCTCAATCTTTCTCTTGTTAGACAGAATTTCTTTCAAAAATTTTGCATAAGATGGCATTTGAGATAAAGCTTCAGTAAAAGGTATGTTAATGTAAAGCTTTTTAAGAACATCCAAAAATTGCCCAAATTGTTAATCCAGTTTTGCTTGAACAATCCTCTGGGGAAAGGGAATAGGAAGCCTATAAGGTGGTGATGAACTAGGTTTAGAATCATCAACCTTACATGGCAATTCACCTTTAGGTTTATCACCCTTGTGAGGTGACAAACTAGTTTGGGACTGCTCATGTGCAGGTTGTGATTCCAGCACAGGTTCACTGCTAGTCTTAATGCTGGGCTCTACCTTATCATGATCTAGAGATCCCCTTGGATCATCCAATTATTTTCCACTTCTAGTTATGACAGCATTACATTGCTCCCTAGGGTTTGGTTCAGGTAACCTTCCTGGGGGTCTGTATGAGGTGCTAGTAGCCTGCTGTGCTATCTAAGTCTCTAAAATTTTATTGTGAGCAACAATACCATCTATCCTAGAATTGATCTGTTTCAGACACTCATTCACATTATAATTGATCTATTTCAGACTCTCATTCACATCATCAGTCTGTTTTTTCTGGAACCCCATAAATTGAGTAAACATCTCTTCTAAGCTAGGTTTCTAGGGTTGACTCTGATCTTGTGTTCTTTGTTGAAACCCCCTGTGTTCATTCTGCTCACTAGCATGATTATTGCTTTTTCCATGATAAATTAGGGTGGTTCCTCCATCCAGGGTTGTAGGTATTAGAGTAGGGGTCATTAGATCTACTTTGATTGTAACCCCTTAAAGCATTAACTTGTTCCTCATCCCTATCAACAATTATTTTGCACTCTTCAGCATTATGCCCATTATTCCCACAAATCTCACAAGTAATAGAAGAAGAAACAGCATGAGTTTACATTTTAAACGTATCAAAACGATTGCACAAAGATTCAACTTTCTCAGCTAGAGTGCGAAAATCATTACCATCATTCTTACCATGAGGAGGTCGATATATCACTCTTCTTTCTCTGGAATTCTGATCATTGTTCAAAGCCATCTCTTCAATCAGTTGATAGGCTTCCTCCAAAGTCTTGCTCATGAAAGCTCCTCCTGCAGCAGCATCAACTGTGAGGCGTGTATTGTAAAGCAAAGCATAATAAAATGTTTCAATCAAAACCCATCTCTCCAAGCCATGGTGAGGACACTTCCTTTGCAATTCTTTGTACCACTCCCACGCTTCGCTAAGAGATTCTCCTTCCTTCTAAGCAAATCCCGTGATCTGGTTTCTTAAATGAATCGTCTTACTGGGAGGGAAGTATTTCATTAGAAAACCATTAGACAGCTGCTCCCAAGTTGTGAATGTTCCAGAAGGTTGAGAGTGTAACCAATCACGTGCTTGGTCCCTGAGAGAAAAAAGAAATAATCACAATTTTAGTGCATCATCAGAAACTCCATTAATCTTAATTGTATCACACAATTCATGAAAAAGAGAAAGATGAATATTAGGATCCTCAAATGGAGATCCTCCAAATTGAATTTGTTGAAGCATAGATAGGAACGCTGGTTTGATCTCGAAATTGTTCGCATCAATGGCCGGCCTAGTGACACTAGAGTGAATTCCCTGTGAATTAAGGGCAGCATAGTCGCGCAAAGATCTTCTCTCGTTATTCGCCATATCCAAAAATTCTTCTCCTATCTCCTGTTGTGTCTCTTGTAAATCCTCTTCAAGGCTCAAGTTCCTGCGCACTCTAAGGGTTTTGTTAATTTCAGGATCCAATGGAACAAGCGGTCATGACCTAAGACTCCTGCGCATGCAAAGTAAATAGATCAAGTGATTTCAAGGAAAGCAGAAAATAATCAAAAACAGTAAATAAAAACCTAGTCTAGAAATACTCTCAATATCTTCAATATTGACAAAACTAAGGTCCCCGGCAATGGCGCTAAAAACTTGTTGCGATCGTCAAGTGCACGGATACTCGAAGTAATAAAATTGATATCGAACCACAGAGACCTTGTTGCCAAGTACTGAATAATTGATTTCTCGCTAGCTAGGTAATCGAAAAATAGTGAATCAAACTATCGAAAAGAACACGAAGAAAATATCAGAGAAGAAATCGGGACTAGGGGTTCATCTGCTTTAATTTCTAATGGCTAGGTTAAGATAAGTGTCTGTCAATCCAATTTTATCATGATAAAGGTATAGTTTACTTCATAAATAAATTATTTCGCTCTCGCGCAAATAATCATACAAAGAACCGATCTTCACTCTCGTGCAAGATCTATTCAATGCTGAAAATAAGTAAACTATCAACTAGGAACTCAAGGATCACTCTCGTGCATCCGAATTCCAAATTGATAACCTCAAGTGGAAACTCAAAGATCACTCTCGAGCATCCGAGTCTCAACACAGGTTTTACTTAAGGTTTTCTAGCGATCAGAAATTTAATCTCTTACAATTTCTAATCAAGTCTAAAATATTAACTCAATCCAAAGAATCAGAAAATCAACAAGGCATTAAAATTCTCTAAGAATTAGAATTCGAAGAACAACCTAATCTCTTATGATAGTTCCAAACTCGTTAATTCCTAGGTTTCCAAATTTCACAATCAACTTCTCAGTCTATTTCGCAAAATCCTAAAACATGTTGATATTAAGATGCAAAGGAGAATTAAAGAACAATCAATCACAAAAGTAAAATTATCACAATAAAATCGGTTTGACAAAATTAAGGTTTTCTAGTTATTAAGAAACAAAGAGATTACACCCCCATGTCCCAAGAGAAAATTAAGCTAGCATGACGGAAGGTTCACAACAAAACATAGTTTCAGGATGATTAGAAACAGTAAGGAAGGAGTAAGAATTACAAATCATGGTTATAACCAATTTACAGCCCGAAATTGCTTTCGTAATCGCGATGAACAGTGCCGCGATTGCATTTTTAATGATTTCTCCCTCAATCAGTCTCCTTTCACTCTGAAACTTCTGTGGCGTGTTCTTCTTTCCCAGGCGAAGCTTTCTGTCAAAAATCGTGGCCGGAGGTGGTCTATAGGCTGAGAACCGATGAACCCTAGCACAGCCGCTCTTCTCTGAAATTCGCCATGGATCGTGAATGAAAATTGTTCCTTTTGCTTCGCAAATCTCTCCCTGCTTATCCTCAGTCTCCCTCTTTTTTCGGATCTTCAATTGGTGCCCTAAGTTTCGAGAAATCATGTTTTTAATTTGACGGCGGAAAACTCAGAATTCTGGGATTCAAAATACGGTACCGTATCCGGATTACGACAGTGCCGTATTTTCCTTCTATAAGTTCTAGGCAGCAAATACGGTACCGTGACAATGTCGCCCAATTATACGGTAGTGTCATATTCTTACTGAAATCTTCTGGTCAGAATTGCCACAAAATACAGTGCCATGTACCTTCATATGGCAATGCCGTATCTTGTCTAAGTCCACGGGTTGAAAACGCTGAATAATACGGCACCGTGTAGTTCCATACGGTAGTGCCGTATTTCACCAAAGTCTTCTGGTTGGTGTCTGATGCAAAATACGGAACCGTACGATTCATGCCCAAATGCTAGAAGGTTCTTTTTGACTTGAAATTTGTTGTGTGAACTCCTCTTGATGTTTAGACCTTTTTCATGCATTGATATTGCTCGAAAACCAGTGATAATGATGCCTTTTTACCTGAAATTGGTCAAAACCAAAGATTGTGTAGATTCTGAAGTATTTGGTAAAAAAGGTATAAAAATAAGGCAAGAGAGTAATATTATGGTTCAAAAGACTATAAAATAAGTAGGAAATTTGTTATGAAATTTGGAGTCATCACTCGCCCTCACACCTCAGCATATGGCCCAACCACAATCTCGCCATCGGACACATAGTGATCTACCACGTACTCCTGAGGTGGTACCCGGTCGACGTGCATGCGATCTCGTCAACAAGGTGGCCTATCACATCGGTCCACTCAATCCCACCACCGGGGAGAGCTGGCTCACTATTGAAGCCCAAGCCCCAGCGAGAGCTCCCACTGCAGGGAAGGCTCGCTCGCAGTATCTTGCTGTCGTGTCAATCAGTGACCAAATAAGTGGGAGGATCCTCCAACACAATGGTTCAGTCCATTCATGGACTCGACCACATCCTAGACAGGCCCGAGTGCCAGACACGAACACGATTGATAGGATTCCGCAAGTGCACGGAATTATCGAAGTAATAAAAATATCGATCCACAGAGACCTTATTGTTAATTACCAAATAATTATTTTCTCGCTAACTAAGTAAACCGAATATGATGAAAGTAAATAGAAAGAGCATAAGATAAACAGAGAGATAAACATGGGACTAGGGTTTCATCCACCTTAATTTCAATGATAAGATATAAATAAAGGTTCGTCAATCAAATCTTGCTACAATAAAGACCTAATTTACTTCATAAAGGGTTTATCTCACTTTCGTGAAGGAGGAGATACAATAAATCATAGTCTTAGAGTATTCAAAAAACAAAAAGAAAGGAGAAACAACATTACAACACGGCTGTAAAATCCTTTACAACCGTAATTTGTTCGATGAACAGCGCTGTCACCGCTGTTTCATTGATTCCTCCTCCGATCGGACTCCAAACACTCTGAAACTTCTGTGGTGCCTTCCTCTCCTCTAGGCGAAGCTTCTGCGTGAAAATCACGGCCTGAGGTGCCCTCTACACCTCTCGGCGTGAGAACAAACCCTAACCGCCCCTCTGTTGATTGCCCCCTCAAATCTGGATAAAAGTTCCTCCTTTTAGTGCGTGTGTCTTTGCCTCTTAAAGACAAAGTGGCAGCAACTTTCGGATTCCAATTTGGAGCTCTGGATCAAAAGTTATGGCCGGAATAAGTTTTAGCCGCGGAAAACTCACGATTTTGACTGGAAATTACGGCCGTGTAATAATTTACGGAAGTGCCGTATTGTCATTCTGTGCACCGAAATTCAAAATTACGGCCAGTAAAATATTTCTCAATGGTGCCGTAAAATCGGACGAGTTATCTGGTCTGGATCGCCTGGGAAATACGATACCGTAGAATTGTTTACGGGCGTGCCGTAAAATCAACAAAGGTTTCTGTTCTGAAAGCACTGAAAAATATGGCAGTGTAATTCTTTACGGCAGTGCCGTAAAATCACAAAAACTTTCTGTCCGAAAAATCCTTCAAAAATACGGCAGTGTTCTGATTTTACGGTACTGTCTGAAATTACGGTACCGTAAAATGGATTTCGGCACTGTCGTATTTTGCTGAGTTGCTCCGTTTTGCGTAAAATTTTTTTGGTGATCTTCTCTTGATGATGGTAACTCTTTTATGTGTTTGATTTTGCTTGAAAACGCCTTGAAACAGTGTCTTTTTACTTGAAAACTATGAAAAACCAAAATAGAAGTAGACTTTGCAATATTTGATGAATTCAGCATAAAAATAAGCAAAAAGATCCTCAATTTAGTATGAAAAGATACATAGAATGATACAAAATATACTATATATTTTGGTGTCATCAAAATATATAAGGCTCAAACTTTGCTTGTCCTCAAGCAAAAATCAAAAGTTGATTAAAAGAATAACCTTTTCATGCTCAATAAATTTCTAAAATACAACCCATCAATGAAAAATTCCACCAATTGATTTACAAAACTTCAAATAAACATATCATCCTTAGAACTCAACCCTCTAGATCCACAATTCAATCGAATAAAACTTTGCAACTTGTATAATAAATAGAATTTTCAATCTCATGATTTCATCTAGTTTCAGTTCAAATCTATCATGCTTTTGTTTACATGAATTATGTTTCCAAGATCTTTTTCCACACATGTATTTTCTTATTTTGTTGTTTTTGCAAAGATGGCATGTACCCACTTAGATACACTCTTTTTATTTTTGACTTCAACTCTTATCTTCGGTACCACTATCAATTTTGCATAGTGCCAAGTAGAGGAGTCTTATTCTTTTTATCTCTCATTATTTTTTCATGCATAGACTTCAACCCATGTCTTAGGTACCACTATCAATTTTACATAGTGCCAAGTAAGGGAGTCTCTCACTATTTTTATGGATCTTGGATTCTTCCTTCCTAACAAATAGCAAAAATAGAGTAAACATCTACTAGGTTGATCAATTGATATCAATTCACAAATCATACTCATATGCTCATTTTATTTAAAAGGGTAGTTTCACCTTTAGATCTCATTCCTCAAATAACATATCTACCCAAAATTTCATGCAACAACCAATGTAAAATTTCAAAAATAGATATGCATTGAAGAAATAAATCTAACATGATAGGGTTTTTCTCTAATCACTAGTATAAATACTCACATCATCAAGGAAGACTTTTATCAATAAATCATGCCATCATATAGTAGAAAGTGGATCATATGCTTTCATCAATTTTAACAACACATTTGAATAATATCATCATCAAAACAATGAGTTCCATATATCCATAAAATCATCTTTCAAGAGAAAACCAATAAGTAGTATAAATATGATAAAGTCAAAGATGCACTATAAGAAATAGTCATTAATAAGAGAGTGCAAGTGATACTCACAAAACTATATAGATCATGCTCAATTATTGTCAGGCCAATGCAGCTGGGTCCAAAGATATGCCTTTTGAAAATTTTTTGCAAAATTTAAGGTACATAAGGCTCAGATCAAAAACAGTCTCAAAAATAATAATAAAAATAATTCTCTCAAGGGAGAATCAGAGATGTCGCCGGAGGTCTGAAGAGTGCTGGTGGAAAAAGCTGAGAAGCAGAGGTGGAATAGATGCTAGCTAAAAAGCTGCTAGCAATGATGTGCTCGTGCCGACAGTAAAGTGAGTAATCTCCAGTGGCCTGCTGAAGACTACAGTCTTGGAGGTGAGATCGTCGGCCGGTGGTGGAAGAGATAGCACTGCAAAAATAGAAAATCAGTCACTAATGAATATTCTACTGCATAAATAAAATAAATGGAATAAGAGGCAGTAGAAGAAGTAAGAATCTGCAGATGCAGTGATGTCAGAGGCAGATGCAGTGGTGGCTAGAGGTGGAAGACAGTTGCTCTTGAAGATTTCTGAATCTCGATGCAAAATAAGCAATAACTGGTAGAAAGCAAACTATGCAGTTTTTGAATTTTTTATGAAAAGTAGTCATACCCTAGAATAAAATTTAATGCTCCAAATAGAAAATGGACAGAACCATGTAATAGAATGAGATATGTTCTTTTCAGACGTATGAAAATTAAAAGATCAAAATCTATCAAAAATTTAGGGTATCAACAAAAAGAAGGCTACTAAGATTACAAAACTGCAAAAACTGCACAAAAGTTAATCAAATTCGAAAAGTTGCCATGTGTCCTAGAATGATCAAAAACTATTTTCAAAAAAATAATTAATCCACAATATAGTATGTTACACGAACTTCATATTCCAAGTGAAAAATCTGGGTTTCAAGTTATTTAACTATCTTAAAAACTTGCAGCAAAAGTGCTAATCAGAATAGTCAAAAGAAAACTGCTGCAGAAATTAATCATAATCAAAAAGATGCTATATGTTTTAGAGAGATCCATGGAATTTAAAATTCAAAAAAAATATCTAGATGATAGACAAAGATGAGTACTTCAATGTTGTGCCAAAGATCAAAAATTTTCTCAACCTAGTTTCTTAAAATTAATGCGAGAAAACACCAAGACAGAAAGCAGAAAGCAGAGTTAAAATACGGTACCGTAAAATGTCTTACGGTCGTACCGTAATTTACACAAAAGTCTTGGGTCAGAAAGTATGTAGAAAATACGGTACCGTAAAAGGAATACAGTACCGCCATAAAATCCATAAAACTCTTAGGAGAAGAAATCAACACAGATTACGGGCGTGAAATAGATTACGGCAGTGCCGTATTTTGCACAAAATCTTGTTTTCCCTACAAAAAGAAAAGAAAAATTAATTCTAAAAAAACTAAAATAAGAGAAACTAAACTAAGACAAAAGTGCTTGGGTTGCCTCCCAAGAAGCGCTAATTTTTAGGTCCATAGCTTGACCAAAAATCAATATCATGGTGAAGTAGGTGAATCAGTTCCAAAGTATAAAGCATATAATTTTCTACATTTCCTTTGTCCTAAAAGTTTAGCCACTAATCCAAAAATCCAATAATTCATCACAATCAAAGTGGCTTTCTTAAATATGCAGAGATTAAAATCATACTTCTCAAATCCACTCAAAGAAATCTTTATGATCTTCCTATGTTTATCAAAAAGCAAAATCATGAGTCCTTTCTTCAAATTAATATTTTCAATGGCAATAGGAGTAGGACTTTGATCAAAATAATCAAGCATTGGATCATCATAATAATGTTTATGTCTTTCATTAGATTCCTCAATAAAACACAAATTTTCAATTAAATCAAAAGATTGAGCAATAGATATGGGCAAAGCATCAACATGGTGAGATACATCAATTTTTGCAACATTCAAATTTTTATCAAGTTCCTCATGCACTTCATCAAATAATTTATCAATTTTAAAATCATCATCAAAGTCAAGATGAGACTCTTCAAAATTAATTTCCTCATGCCTCCCCACAAATATTTCCTCATCAGAAGAGTCAAAATCAGAATCATATGAAAAGGAATTAATAGAATCAGATTTAACCACAAGAGATTTATCATTAATTTCCAAAATATCACCAAAATCTAAGTGGGGCTCATCAATGTCTGTAATTTTCAACCCTTTATCAAACTCATCAGATTCAACCATAAATGATACAACATCAAAAGAATCAATTTCATCAAAAGAGAGTTTTTCAATTTCAATTTCCTCAATCTTTTCACAATTAAATTATCAGAAGAATCAATTTTACAATCATCAAAATCAGAGTGAGATTCATGAATATTCACATAAGGCTCAATCTCAAAATAATCATGATCACAGGGGGAATTTTCTAAATCAAGTTTTTCAGTTTCTGGATCAAACTCAAGTAAACATGCTTTTTGTGCTAACTGGGTTTCCAAAATTTTAGATTTAGCAGTTAAAGATTCTACTTGAGAAGCAAGTCGACTAATCATCCCCTTAAGATCTTCAAATCTTTTACTGGGATTTCTATGCTTTCTAAATTGACATTCATCAAAATAATGATCATTACCTTTACAAATTTTACAATAAATAAGAGGAAGAGAGTGTAATTTCCTTATTTCTACAAGAGTAAGCTGTGAATAATCTTCATGCACACCTTGTGGCATGTATACCTTGCTTCTATGAGTTGCCCATGAATTGTGATGAAAAGACATCTTTTCAAAACAGAAAGATTATCCAACACCAATCAAATAAAGCCCCTTTTTTTTTAGAATATCTAACAAAAATAGAAAATCTAAAACACAAGTAAATTCACAAATTTCAGAAATTCTCAGTTCTATCACAACTGTGAAAATCCAAAACCTGCAAAAAGAAAAAAAACAAAGTTAAATCTAAAACAAATAAAACCTAGTCTAGCAATACTAACAATTATTTTGATATTAACAAAACTAAGATCCCCGGCAACGGTGCCAAAAACTTGATAGGATTCCGCAAGTGCACGGAATTATCGAAGTAATAAAAATATCGATCCACAGAGACCTTATTATTAATTACCAAATAATTATTTTCCCGCTAACTAAGTAAACCGAATATGATGAAAGTAAATAGAAAGAGCGTAAGATAAACAGAGAGATAAACATGGGACTAGGGTTTCATCCACCTTAATTTCAATGATAAGATATAAATAAAGGTTCGTCAATCAAATCTTGCTACGATAAAGACCTAATTTACTTCATAAAGGGATTATCTCACTTTCGTGCAAACAATCATGCAGGGGCCAATCCTCGCTTTCGCGCAAGATCTGTCCCAATGCTAAAGATAAGTAAATCATCAATCAAAGAACTCAAGATCACTTTCGTGCATCCGAATTCTAGGTTGATAATCTCTAGTGGAATCTCAAGGATCACTTTCGTGCATCCGAGCCGCAACACTAGTTTTACTCATGGATCTAGGGATGTCAACAGGTCAGGTACCCGCCCTTTTTTGCCAAATCTGAACCCGACCCGACCCGACCTACCTCAAACCCGAACCCGGTTAAACCCGAGTCGGGTATTTAAACGGGTACCCGTTTAAATTAAAATATTTATTTTTAAATTATTTTTAAAATTATTTTTATAAAATATAACTATAAAATAATAATAATAATAATAATAAATATATTTATAAAAAATTATTTTATTATATAAATATATATATATATATAAATAAATATTTTTTATTATATATAATCGGGTATCGGGTACCCGCGGGTACCCATGGGAGTAAACCCGAACCTGACCCGATTAGCTAATCGGGTACCCAAACCCGCCATAAACGGGTCGGGTCGGGTCGGATACCCGCGAAGTTGGGTACCGATTGACACCCATACATGGATCTCCAACATTCCGATCCTCACTTTCATGTAAGATCTCCACGTTTGAAAAATAGACATCGATCTATAGATTCATGTTATAATCATGGCAATAATTCTATTAGAACAGATCAAGTTGGATCAAACCTAAGGAAGGGTTCCTAACATGCAATTCTAGGGTTCCAAGTTCTCAAGCAATTACCTTTCAGTCAATAGCGAAAACTCTAAAAACATGATTAATAACATAGATCTATAGAGAGTCTAAGAACAATCCATCACAAAAGTAAAATTATCATAGCAAAAATTATCATGACGAAAATAGAAGAGTTATCTAATCATTAAGAATCAAGGGGATTACACCCCATATCCCAAAACAGTATTAAGCTTGCATGAAGGAGGAGATACAATAAATCATAGTCTTAGAGTAATTAAAAAACAAAAAGAAAGGAGAAACAACATTACAACACGGCTGTAAAATCCTTTATAGCCGTAATTTGCTTCGATGAACAGCGCTGTCACCGCTGTTTCGTTGATTCCTCCTCCGATCGGACACCAAATGCTTTGAAACTTTTGTGGTGTCTTCCTCTCCTCCAGGCGAAGCTTCTGCGTGAAAATCACGGCCTGAGGTACCCTCTACGCCTCTCGGCGTGAGAACAAACCCTAACCACTTCTCTGTTGATTTCTCCCTCAAATCTGGATAAATGTTCCTCCTTTCGGTGTGTCTTCTCCTCTTAAAGATGAAGCGGTAGCTAACTTTCAGATTCCAATTTGGAGCTCTGGATCAAAAGTTATGGCCTGAATAAGTTTCAGCCGTGAAAAACTCACGATTTTGGCTGTAAATTACGGCCGTGTAATAATTTACAGCAGTGCCGTATTGTCATTCTGTTCACCGAAAGTCAAAATTACGGCCCGTAAAATATTTCTCGATGGTTCCATAAAATCGGACGAGTTCTCTAGTCTGGATCACCT
Organism: Costus lasius; assembly: GCA_027563935.2. Lineage (NCBI taxonomy): Eukaryota > Viridiplantae > Streptophyta > Magnoliopsida > Zingiberales > Costaceae > Costus > Costus lasius. Next base: position 30,434,440 of record CM050449.1, on the reverse strand, counting down.
GGGAAATACGGTACTGTAGAATTGTTTACGGCCGTGCCGTAAAATCAGCAAAGGTTTCTGTTCTGAAAGCGCTGAAAAATACGGTAGTGTAATTCTTTACGGCAGTGCCGTAAAATCACAAAAACTTTCTGTCGGGAAAATCCTTCAAAAATACGGCAGTGTTCTGATTTTACGGTACTGTTTGAAATTACGGTACCATAAAATGGATTACGGCACTGCCGTATTTTGCTGAGTTGCTCCGTTTTGCATAAAATTTCTTGGGTGATCTTCTCTTGATGATGGTAACTCTTTTATGTGTTTGATTTTGCTTGAAAACGCCTTGAAATAGTGCCTTTTTACTTGAAAACCATGAAAAACTAAAATAGAAGTAGACTTTGCAATATTTGATGAATTCAGCATAAAAATAAGCAAAAAGATCCTTAATTTAGCATGAAAAGATACATAGAATGATACAAAATATACTATATATTTTGGTGTCATCAACGATCCACATGTACGAAAACTACATGTGCAATATATGAGCCCATATGTTCGTACGATCTCCGTCCAAGGTGGGACGTGATCATCCAATATGATCCTAATAGGATATGGGGGTGCTCAAGCCCCGGGTGCATCACATGCACTCTCGCCTGATGAAGTCACCGCCCTTGGCGACTAGAGGAAGAGATATCCCGAATCTGGTCCCCAACTATAAGAAAATGCATAGCCCTCTCCCTAGGGCCTCCACCATGGCCATATTGGCCATAAACACTCATCCGATGGGGGAAAAATAATCCGTTCGATCCTCCGACAGGACCACATAAAATCGGGCAATACTCTAGTACTACGTTCTGCATCAGTACCATCAGGATCAAATAAGATGGCCCATGGGGGATGGAACCATGTCTGCCTCAATTGGCAAATCTAACATGCCCCAAAATCATGTCTGCCTCAACCGGCGAATCTAGCATGTCTTCAACTGCACTACAGCTCCAAGGATCAACGGAGCACATATAGAATAGTGGGAAAAGCTCCATAATATCAAGAAGTCGAAGTTAGTACGCCACTACTTTGACTTATCCCACAACCTCAAAAGGGACTCCCATGTCAATATATGCCCGGGGTGCCTCGCACCAACTATAACCTGTGTCAACATATGGGGAAACCATAAGAAAAGCCAGGCCTCCCACCTGACACCGAAAGTCACGCAGATGGAGGTTGGCCAAACACTCCATCCCCAACATAGCCTTCCACAGGCTGTCTCTGGCCTCTAATTGAATGCCCAATCGGTCGTAGGCCTGATAGTGGGCTACTGGGCAAATAACACTGGAGTCCTTCTAGGCAATATCATGTGGCATAAGTAATCATCCGCCCAGGACAAAATCGAGAGGACTCTCGCCCATGCCGAACTAGTTCTACTGAACCATAGAAAGTAGCACTGGCTTAATTTCAAAGTTATTTGCATTCATAGGTGGATGCACTATGCCCGAATTCAGTCCTTGCACATTAGGTACTGCGAAGTCCCACAGCATCCTATTGTTGTTATTATCCATTAGGAGAGGTAGTGGCGCAGTAGGTGTAAAAGAGGCCTTAGCTTGCAGTTCTTTGAGTTGATGTCTTCTTTTGAAAGTTCGCTCGATTTCCAGGTCAATGTCATAGAGGTCACCTGCTCTAAGACTCCTTTGCATAAACAAAGTTAGCAAGTATGTCCAGAAGTCTAAACAGAAATCAGAGCAATGCAAGCAAAGAGGAAACAGAGGTACTAACAAAAGCAAGAAAAAGAAAGAATAGCAAAAAGAAAATAAACTTAGACAAAACGTCTAGTCTATCAATAACCAATTTTAATTGATATTGGCCGTCATCCCCGGAAATGGCACTAAAAACTTGATGCATACACCGCAAGCGCACAACTTATCGACATAGTACTTCAGGTGTTGATCCCACAGGGATGAGTCACAATTATCAATTAAAGAAGTGATTGATAGCTAGACTAACTAAAGATGGTTCAGTGACAAGGGAAGTTTAATGAAAATAGCAAGAACGATGGTCTTAATTCACAAATCAACAATCGTGGTTAATGCAGTTATGAGGAGATTCAGGATTTTGAGTTCATTCCATGCAGGATTAATATCTGAACTTGATATTAGTTATGCAAGTCAACTATAATAGACAATGACTTCCCCAAAAGTATAGGTTACCCCCTTTCGGCGGTGTTACCCAGTACTAACCTAGATCGATCTCCTACTTTCGTGGCTTACTAATCTAGGCTAATCCAATGAACACAAGGGTAAACAATATCCTCACATAAATTCAACCTACTTTCATGGTAGAACTACACGTGTCCAGTTTAGCAGATCCAACGTCGTGATTCACCTTTCGGTTCATCTCACGACGTCCTAAACATGCACAAACTTGGCCAGAGTAAATACAAGCAATAATTCAAGCAAGACTGAATATATTAAAAATAGTTCATTACGCAAACTATATCAAGAAACAGGATAGAAATCTAAGCATAAAATTACACCCAGAATCCTGATTTAGAGCTTAAGCAGCCATTACAGGAAACTTAGCACAAATCCTTAGTTTTGATCATTCAAAGGCGAAACAAATAAAAGGAAAGGCGTTCTAGATGAGATGAACAAACTAGATCCACAAATTGGAGGAGTTTTGCTTGGAAATCTCGCCAAAAAACCACTTTTTCCATCCGTCTGCCGCCTTCGTCATCGTTCGCCCACTTTTGCTGATTTCCACCACCGATCGTCCCCCTTTCGAGACATTTTCTCTTCCCTTTTGTTCTAGGAGGCCATCTCTTCGTCTTCCCCCTCGAATCGGGTGGAAATCTAGCCAGATCGGCCCCGAAATCGCAAATATCATGGGCATGAAGGGAATCTATGGCAGGCCATGATGCTTTCTATAAGAATTCAGGAAACTTAATCATGAGTGTGAAGACATTCACTGTCCGACCATGAAGTCTTCTGTGGATTTCTAACTTTCTGTTCACAACAGTGAAAATGATCATGGCCGGGCTGTGAAGTCTTCTGTAAATTTCTGATCATCAAGATTATGGGCATGAAGACATTCACGGGCAAGCTATGAAGTCTTCTGTGGATTTCGGGCTCGACGATCACGGGTGTGAAGACGTTCATGAGCAAGCCGTGGAGTCTTCTGTAGAAAACTTTGTCAAGGCCTCATCCAAGAATATCATGGTCATGATTAAAATCATGACCAGCAGTGAACTCTTGTCCATTAGTCATCACGGCCGTGAATATAATTACGGTCAGGCCATGATGTCACAGGAAGCTCCGTTTTAGCCTAAATTTGCTATTCTGGCTCATCTTTCTGTCCCGAATCACCCTATGGTCTCAAAATCATCAAATAAGCTCCATAAGTGAGTGATTTTACTTGAAAATGCATAAAAATAAGGAAAAGTAAAGATTTCAAGCAAAACAAGTATAAAAGCCTGAATTTGATATAAAAGTATTAGAGTTTGACTTGTTTCAGTATAAAATCATATCATAAAACATTATGAAAATATAAGTCATCAGTTGTCTGCCCCCCTCAATGTGGAAATAACTAGCAATAGAAAATAAGAGTGTTGTGCCTACTCTATCAAACCAGGCAATCTAACATCTACCAGTGAGTCTAGCATCCAATCACATACAATATCAGTAGGGATGCTGAAGTATATCATCATATACTGGTAGGAGAAAGATCACTGCAGCCTCGGTGGGGTACAACTCAAGAGTAAGATTGAATATGTCGTACCACAACACCCAACTCGTCGTCTGTCCATGACAAGTCTATAACAATAGTCCATAGGTATAAACATCCATGGACAATCCAGGGTCGCCAGGGCATAATAATCTCAGCATATCAAACAAATCACAGCATAAGCTCTATGTACACCCTCCAAGTGGGCTAAAACATGGATATAAGTATAACACCTAGGCAACCCTCTGGTCGCCGCCTGGACAACCCGCCATGGGAGAAAATAATGAATCTCCCTCATTGACTCGTATCAATGGCTCGTACATGCTAGAATATAATGGCGGTCACCAAATGCCAGAATAAGATGATCCACAAAGAAAGAAAGCCTGTGTATCGTATCAGCTGAAGGACCCTCTCTCCGGAAGGAATGATGTCTCCATCTGCAAGGCACTCCTTCAGCTGCATCTTGCACTGTATTTGGAGCATCCAACAGCCAACGTGAGTTCCTTCACATAGCTGGGTAAGCGAGAGCTTCCTTTGGAGCTCTACGTGGGTGGTAACGCTTCTACATCCTGCCACCCCTGGGTCCTTTTTGGTGAAGATAGCTCCCAACTCCTAGCTTCTCTATGATCTTCTTCTTTGGTGAAGATAGCTCCCAAGAGAAAGCTTGATCTGGATGGCATAAGGTCTTTCCTGTTTTCCCCTGCACTTCTCACCTTGCTGATTAAGTCTCATCACAGACTTGGAGGATCTATTTGTTGAAATTAGTAAACACGTCATGTGTTACTATACGTATGTGATATTAATTAGAGTCTACCATATTAAATTATTAGCTACCAAATAGGTTGATTAGTCCATATTAGTTAGATAAGTTACCTAAATAGATGAGACTTGTTTTCTTTAAATATGCTTTGTAATTTTCTATTTCCTATGAGTAATAATATTTAGTGATTAGTCTCTATGCTTTAATGCTCTTGGTGTTTCTTTTGTTCAAGTGGAGTGTTGCCGCCATTCCGTTGCTAACAGTGGTATCCAGAGGGAATAAAGATTGCCGTTATTTTCTTCTGAAGGACCGTGCAGAGATTGTATGAATTGACCGATTTGTTTCGTCGATGCGGGACGCTAAGGAAGTGCGTTCCTCGGACATCGGTGAAGTTTTCGTGCTGTTCGGCCCTATTGCTTACGAGATCCGCTTCTACTCGTCGACGCTTGCGCGTTTGACATGCTTGCTCTTCATTGACGTGAAGAATAGCAGACCAGAACGCTGCTACTCGTCGACGCCAACCGATCGGCGAAGGAAATCAGTGTTGATATCTCTCTGGCAGAGGCTTTGCTGCTCAGATCCGCGCCTAGCCCCGTAGAATCTACATTGATCTGGTGCTCATTTTTGTCCGTGTTCTCCAGTGCATCGTCGTTCTTAAATTTTTCGTCATCGCTCGTCTCGCCGCGGTTAATCTCCTGTCGATTGATGACGCTCGAGCCTTCGACCGCTGCTCGTTTTTTGTCCACTGTCAGCCATCTTCTGCCATCGTGATTCGCTCATCTGACGTTTTGTCGTCTGTTTTTTGGTCGGCGATGGACAAATCGAAGCACCGTCACTCCTCCCATCGACGTTCCCTGCTTCATAGTTTGCCACCAAGAAACACTGCTCGACGCGCCGCCATCTTTCTATTTTGTCGCCGCTTCACTATCGTCACCGATTCATCTCCTTTGATGCTGTTTGAATCGGCTGATTTTCTGCTTGCGTCGCGGGACGGCTGCCGAATATTCTACAGTCAGCGATGAAGAACACCAGCTCCTCTTTTCTGGTCGATTTGTGCCAGACGCTTGCCGAAAAATCGTGTTTTGTATCTCGCTGCTCCTCCGACGCCGGACGCTCACGGACGAAGCAGATTCGTCCGCCGGCGCCTCCACCTCCCACCAAGATCTTCTGCCAGCAGCAAGTGCATCCCGGAGGGGCCTCTGCATCTGCCGCAGTAGCTCGAAATTTTTCGTCCACCCGCATAAGCTTCCGCCGAATCATTCACGCGTGAGATCAAATCGGAGAAAGCGGCTAGGTCAGCCGCCTGCTGATTATCCGGCGATGGCTGATGCTCCGACGACGAACGCTTGCGAACGAAGCAGCGTCGTGCACCGAAATCTCGTCCGCAGAAGCCGCCTGCTGAAGCCTTCATTCGACTTTACATCGACGAGAAGAACAGAATGGCTAGGTTAGCCGCACAAGCCGCTCGCTTGTTGACTATTTTCACAACCGGTTGAACTAAATTTGGTTGGTTCCGTTTCATTGAACTGAATATCTAGGGCCAGACCCAATTGAGAAAGCTGATTCAATTTTTTTTTGTAAATCCATATTTTAAAATATTTTGAGGCTAAGAAAGTTGAAAATAAATGGCTAATAATAATGAGTCTATTTCAAGTTCCAAAATTGTCAAGTGAGAAATTTGATAATTGGTGCATCAGAATGAAGATACTATTAGGTGCACATGATGTTTAGGATATTGTTGAAAATAAATTTGGAATACCAAATGATTCAAATAATCTCACTCAAGTTCAAAGAGATTTGAGAAAGAAAGATCAAAAGGCTATGTCTTTGATTCATCAAGCCCTAGATGAATCCATATTTGAGAAAATTTCTAATGCAACTACAGCTAAACAAGTATGGGATATGTTGCAAGTTGTTTGCAAAGGAAATATGAAGGCCAAAAGAGTTCGCCTTCAGAATTTAAGATGAGAGTTTGAAGCTATCATGATGAATGACTTTGAAAAGGTTTCAGATTATATTTTAAGAGTTGCATCAACTTCCAATCAAATAAGAAGATTGGGTGATAATATTTTTGATGTAAAAGTGATTGAAAAAATTCTGAGATCACTCACTGAAAAATTTGATTATATAGTGACTACCATTGAAGAGTCAAAGGACATAGAAGAAATGACTCTAGAGAAATTGTCAGGATCTCTAGAAGCATATGAAGAGAAACTGAATAGAAGAAAGAAAGAACTATTGGAGCAGGTTCTTAAGTCTCAACTCAATCTGAGAGAGATAATATCAACTATGGAGGCCGAGGCCGTAGAAGAGGACAAGGTCAAAGTCCTAGAAGAGGAAGAAGTGCACAAAATTATGAAGGTACTTCTCAATTTACCTCAACACGAGGAAGAGGAGGAGGTCGAGGTAGGTCATATCAAACTCAGAATAGATATGATAAATCACATGTCAAATGCTATAACTGCAATAAATTTGGACATTTTGCTTCAAAATGTAATACTAGTTATACTCCAAGAGCAAATCTATCTCAGGAAGAGATTGAGGAGGAGATAGAGGAAATACAAGAGATAAATTCGAATGTCTTCATTGCATATAAAGACATAAAGCAAGAAGTTAAAACCATATGGTACCTGGACACAGGAGCTAGCAATCACATGTGTGGAGATAGATCTCTATTATGTGACATTGATGAGAAAATAAAAGGCAACATTACTTTTGGTGACTCATCTAAGATTCTCATACATGGAAAGGGAGATATTTTGATCAAGTTAAAGGATGGAAGTCATCATTTCATCTCAAATGTGTATTATGCCCCTGCTATGAAAAACAACACACTCAGTATTGGACAATTGTTAGAAAAAGGATACTATTTCTATACAATTGGATATAATCTATATCTATAAAAACTCACCGTGGCTATGACATTTGAGACTTGGCCATTTAAATTTTGGGAGTATTAAGAAGATGGCACAAGAAGGTATGGTGAGAGGACTACCATACATCAATCAGCCTGATAATCTATGTGAAGGATGCATGTTAGGAAAGCAGTTAAGAAAGAGCTTTCCAAAGGAGTCTGAATCAAGGTCTTCAAGACCTCTCCAATTGATACACACTAATGTGTGTGAACCAATCACACCAAATTCTTTTGGTCAGAACAGATATTTCCTTTTATTCATTGATAATTTTAGCAAAATGACTTGGGTATACTTCCTAAAGGAGAAATTAGAAGCATTCAAAACTTTTAAGAATTTTAAGGCCCTTGTTGAAAAAGAAAAGGGATGTATAATACAAGCTATAAGATCAGATAGAGGGGGAGAATTTACCTCAAGAGAATTTGAAGGCTATTGTAGAATAGAAGGAATTCGAAAATTCTTAACTGCTCCAGGATCACCACAGCAGAATGGAGTAGCTGAAAGAAAGAATCACACAATCATGAATATGGCAAGAAATATGGTAAAAATAAAACATATGCCTAAAGAATTTTGGGTACTAGCAGTGGATTGTGCAGTATATATTCAGAATCGTTGTGAAACTAAATCTGTGAATCGTAAGACTCCTTTTGAAGCATGGTGTGGAAGAAAACCTTCCATCTCATATCTCAAAGTTTTTGACAGTATAGCTTATGCACACATCCTTGACAATAATTGTACAAAGTTAGACGATAAAAGCAGAAAATGCATATGTGTTGGCTATGACTCAAGGACAAAAGGGTATAAACTCTATAATCTCACTACAAAGAAGGTCTTTGTGAGTGGAGATGTTGATTTTGACGAAGAAACAAATTGGGATTGGCAAGTAGAGACTGATGATCATAATTTTCTACCCTCTACTGTTAAAGAAGAAAAGCAAGATGCACCTGAAGCAACTACTCCACCATCATCACCACCTCGCAATGAGCCTAGCTCATCAGAAGCAAGTACAAGTAGACAACATCCACGCACAAGAAGTTTAGCTGACATATATGATAAGACAGTGAGAATTGATGATGTAACATATATTTGTTTATTTAGAGATATAGAGCCCGTTAACCACATTGAAGTATCCAAAGACAAAAGATGGAAGAAGGCTATGGATGAGGAGATAAAAACCATTGAAAATAATCAGACTTGGAAGTTAGCGAACCTTCCAAAAGGGCACAATGCAATTGGAGTTAAATGGGTCTACAAGGCCAAGAAGAATTCTAAAGGAGAAATAGAGAGGTATAAAGCAAGACTTGTTACAAAGGATTACAAGCAACGTCAAGGCATTGACTACGGTAAAGTATTTGCTCCAGTTGCTCGCTTAGAAACTATTAGATTAATTATCTCCATGGCAGCCCAGCAAAAATAGAACATCTATCAGATGGATTTAAAGTTAACTTTTCTCAATGGATATTTAGAAGAGAAGGTTTACATTGAACAACCTCCAGGATATGTGGCAAAAGGACACGAAGATACGGTCCTTAGACTCTCAAAGGCTCTGTATGGTTTAAAACAAGCACCTAGATCTTGGAATTGCAGAATCGATAGTTATTTTCAGAAAAATGGTTTTAAGAAGTGTCCTTATGAACATTCTTTATATTTAAAGGCCAATAAGGATGAAATCATGATAGTATGCCTATACGTTGATGACTTAATATTTACAAGCAACAATTTAGAAATGTTTGAAGATTTCAAGAGGAAAATGAATATTGAGTTTGAGATAACTGATTTGGGGCTGATGCCTTATTATCTTGGCATGGAGGCGAAACAAACAAGTGAAGGGATTTTCATCTCACAAGAGAACTACGCAAGAGAAGTTTTGAAGAAATTCAAATTGAATAACTGCAATTCAGTCAGTACTCCAGTCGAGTGCAATGTAAAATTGTCCAAGCATGACTACAATGAGAAAGTAGAACCAACTTTGTTCAAAAGTTTAGTTGGAAGTTTGAGATATCTGACCTGTACAAGACCAGACATTCTTTTTGGTGTTGGACTCGTAAGTCGCTATATAGAGACTCCTACTTTAGTGCATTTGAATGCAACAAAAAGGATTCTTCGATATATTAAAGGCACTCTTGACTATGGACTGTATTACACTACCTCTGATGAATTCCATCTTACTGGATATTGTGATAGTGATTGGGCTAGTGATGTAGATGATCGAAAGAGCATAACAGGTTTTGTGTTCTACTTGGGTAATACCGCTTTTATATGAAGTTCAAAGAAGCAACCAATTGTGGCCTTATCAACCTGTGAAGCAGAATACGTTGCTCTAAATTATTGTGTGACTCAAGCAATCTAGTTAAGACATCTGATGGAAGATCTATATGCTGAAGAAAAGAAGCCAACTCAAATCAACATAGATAAAAAATCTGCAATCGCTCTAGCAAAGAATCCTCTATTTCATGAATGAAACAAGCATATAGACACAAGATTTCATTATGTTCGAGAATGTCTTGCAAACAAGCTAGTGGAGTTGAATTATGTGAAGACCCAGGATCAAGTTGCTGATATTTTTACCAAAGATCTGAATATTAAAGATTTTGTAGAATTGAGAGACATGCTGGGAGTTTGTAAATGTCGTGTTTAAAGGGGAGTGTTGAAATTGGTAAACACGCTATCTGTTACCATACTTATGTGATATTAATTAGAGTCTACCATATTAGATTATTAGCTGCCAAATAGGTTGATTAGTCCATATCAATTAGATAAGTTACCTAAATAGATTAGACTTGTTTTCTTTAAATATGCGTTGTAATTCTCTATTTCCTATGAGTAATAATATTTAGTGATTAGTCTCTATGCTTTAATGTTCTTGGTGTTTCTTTTTGTTCTAGTGGAGTGCTGCCGCCGCGTTCCGTTGCTAACACTATTGACCGATTTCTACCATTTGATGGAGCAGCCCACATGGCTGGGCTAGGTATATCTTCCATCTCCTCTCTTGATGCGTGAATGCTTCCTGGTTCTTGGATTTGGCTGGTTTGGTATCTCTTTATGCGCTAGTAGTTCTCCTATTGATATTTGGGCCAGGTCATGCCCTCGTTTCCTTGTGGTTTTCATCTACATGCTGGCCAAGTGAAGCCTCGTATCCTCTTGTTGGATTTTGGCCAAGTCGAGCCTCGCTTGATATTATGCTGATCTAGATGTTTTGATGTCATAAATGATCTTTGTTGTGGCTTGCGCTTGTGTTGGATTTGTTGTGGGTGATGCTGTGTTATGGCTGAGTTTGATACTTGCTTATTATGATGTTGTGTGCATGTGCTAATTGAGCCAAAGCTCAATGCTGTGACCTTATCACACTAAACTAAGCAGGTACTCGAATACCCCTGCCTCCCTCTCATCCGCGAAGATATCCCTTAGTCACTTGTAAAGGAAGGGAGACTTGTGAGGCTTGTAAAAGAAAAGAAATAAAGATATAAAAGAAAAGAAAAAGCAAAGAAAAGAAAAGGGGAAAGAAAATCAAAATGATTGGTTTGTGTGTGCATTTGTTTATGCTGTGAAACCGATTCATTGGCTTGGAATTAGGGAGCGGGTGAGGTTTTATTTTATTTGGGGATAGTCTTCTCCCCACCTTCCTGCCCTCTGGTATCTGATCCTAGACCCCAATAGAAATAAAAATTTGAAAGGGGTGTTTAGGCTGTAACAACTTTGGGAGAGTGAGGAGAGAGAGGAGCTACTCAAGTCATTGATCTCGGAGTAGCGCCAAAGAGGTATGAGTACAAGAAATTAGAATAGAACTTAACAAAGTTATTAGAGATAAGATGATCATTAGTGAGAGTCACTCTAGTGTTAGAGAGATAAAAGAGGACTCTATTACCTCTAACTCTATAAATGACCATACAATGCAAAACTTTGGTGTTATAGTCACTAGCTTTGCTCCACTTACATTTAGCCATTGTCTACCATTATAGGTTAATCTGGTGGAAATGACTTTGATTTATTAATGAGTAAGATAAGAGGGATCTATTCATCATGGGAGAGGTGCATGGAAGGTGTCAAATAGGTTGTTCTCAAGCTTGCCAAGATATAGGTAGTTCGTGTGTAGGTAGTTCTTGTGAGCAAACTTCTTGCTAATAGCATGGAGTCGTAAATTAAAGTCTACATGATTATGTTGAAACTTTGGGTGATTCTAGAGAGAGTGAAAACAATTTGATGAGTTTTAAAGTAATCATTGTAGAAGGAATGGAAAATTCATTAAACCTACATGGAGTGAGCATGGGTCTTCCCTTTGAAATTGGAGGCTATGACAAGTGTAGATCATTTTTTTTTTTTGCGCCACTTTCCGAGTCACTTTATAGTAGCAATTTTGGGCTATCACAGGAAGTGATAAAACTGCAGCTTTTAGTTACTATAGCAAACTTTTCACAAAATTGCTGCAGTAAAAGCGGAGAAAAAGCAGTCTCACGCACCCTAAGTCTAGGGGCCCTTGAGGCAAATGAGATAAGAAGACTTGAAGTGAGGCGGGTCAGACACAACTAAGGAAGACTATATTTGAGTTGCATTCCATCAATATTGCTACCGTCCTCTATGGGAAACCTTCCTCCAAACATAACTTTGAGCTTCGGTTCTACTCTTAGCAAAAGTCAATCCACCAAATCGTGCACAGAATGCAATAAGTGGCCAGACAATGTGAGAGTTAGAGGGTGAGGAGATAGTATGAGGGAGAGAGAAGGGTGTATAGTGTGTTCAGTTTTGATGGCATGGTAGGGAACGAGAGCCAAAGCATTGTTGATCAGGATAAGCTCAATCTATTCTGGGGCTCTATCATTTGAGAGGCCAATTGACCATTGTCGATGGCGGGCTCAAGCTAAATTGACAATTGTTGTAGCTGATCCGACATGGCTTGTGTCATTCTTGAGTAAACCATTATTAAATCAGGCCTTGGGAAAGGGCCTGGTCATTTAGCTTGGAATGATCTTTGTCTACTGGGCCCAACTCAAGAGTGGGTTGGGTTGGCCTAGTGGACATTTGGGAACTGTCTCGGGCAAAATCAAGGCGACCTCACCTCTACTATTAGACTTGGATGCAGGGGCAATGATAGGAAAAAAATTCTTAAGCAAGAGCCCCACTTAACTAAGTTAAGCAGATAAGGTAGAACTTTTTTCAAGTAACACTTAGGAGCTCTACGTACTTGTGGAGGATTCTACCTTATTGTAAGAGGCCCTGTTTAACTCCCTGCTTAAAAGTGTTTCTCCAATGATGGGGAGGGGTCCTGATTGGCCTTGGCTGCAGCTGCCTTGGGACTCCATTGGAGTTTTTCTGGTAAGTAGAGAGACACATGAATTCAATAAGTCACACTTCTCGGCGTGTCATATGGAGCCACAACATGCACAAGTAGAAGGAGAAATTCTCTCTAAATAGATTAACCTAGTCGCTTTTCCTAATCGACTTCTCCACATCAAATTTAACATAGACACAAACATATCTGCCACATTCGAGATATTGTGACCTCTTATCCATCCCCTAATCTGCCTTTGAGACAATGCTCTGGAGCTACAATAGTGGTGATTTGATGGTTTGAAAAAGCACCCGAAAATCTGACCTCCAAAGAATAAAACTAAACAGTTCAGCTCTAAACATAGGGTCCAATGGTTAGGCTTTCCTTGAGAAAAAATAATTTCATTTCTCATAATCAAAACCTTATGTCTACTTGCCTAGGATTCTTATCGCATATCAGATTGAGATATGACCTGTCCAAGAATTTCTTTTGCTCTGCTTGGCAAGGCGGTTAGTTTCAAGTGCATCGGCAGCGGCTGAACAAAAAACTGCACAATTTACAACTCAGGCCAAACCTCAAGCTTATCTTTACAAAAAAAAAAAAACCTTGTTCATAGTAACATACGCAAATACAAAGGAGAAGAGTATTATTATACTTGGGCTGCTGGCAGGGGAGCCGGAATCAGATGGCTAAAGCACAAACCTCTCTGATGGGAGGAAGAGTGTCAAATAGGTGACCTGCAGATGAACGAGGGGTTGACCACCATAGGACCATAGGGTGTTGTGAAAAACTACATAAGCCGCCAAGGCCATCCTTTTGCATTTCAGAAAGGAGGGCAGGGGTGGAGGAAGAAATAGCCTAAGCTGGGTACCTAGCACACAGCCGAAAATCTGGATCAATAAATTTGACCCAAAAATTTTTTTTTTTAATTTTTTTTTTTAGAAATGTAATACTCTTTATAAGCTTTTCAATGGTACTAATATTAAGGTATTTCAGATCACGTATACGTATAAAATATTCTATACAAAAATTAAATTTTTTATATTATAAAAGTTTTATCTTATATACAAATTTGTATAGGATATTTTATATGTATACGTGATCTAAAATATCTCAATATTGGTACCATTAAAAAACTTACAAGAAATACTATATTTCTAAAAAAATTAAAAAAAAAAACTTTAGATCGAATTTATCGACCCAAATTTTCGGCCGTGTGCTAGGTATCCAGCTTAAGCCATTTCCTCGGGGTGTGGAGCAAGGGAGACTACGTTAAGGACCTAGACCTGGCGGTTTTGTGAGATGTTTGGCGGGGTTTTCCGTAGACAACTTTCGAGGTTTGGGGAAATATCCGATACAATTTTTCCATAGGAAGATCGAAATTTACAGCATAACCTACCAATTTGAGACATACATACACAGTCGGATTGTGCTGTAGTTAGCTAACCTCTTCCAGCACAAAATAAACATGGTTAAAGCTTCGTTTATCTGATAAGTAATTGTTGCAATTGCACACAGCGAAACAAAGCTTCGTCTAGCTTTTAATGAACAAGAATAACGGAAGCAACTTGAGAACAGCATTCTTAACTAAAGTAAGTAGCACATAATTCTCCAAATACCATAGATCCACCAGGCCATACTCACATTCAGCCACAAACGGTACCAACACGACCAAGTTACTGACAACAACCATAGAAGGGAGTAGTAGCATACCACTAAACTAAAACTGCATAGCAAACCTCTGATGAATCATCCAATTAGTAGTACTCAGGCGACCTTGACTTCTATGGTCTTAGGCTTTTTGGGCTCTGGCGGTGGCACCTTCTGCACAGTGACCGTCAGCACCCCGTCCAGGCACATCGCCGACACGGCGTCCACGTTGGCGTTCTCTGGCAGAGCAAACTTACGCATGAACTTGCCAATTCGGCGCTCCATTCGCAGGTACTTAGCGCCGACCTCCTCGTCGGTGACACGCTTACGCTCGCCGCTAACGACGAGGACGCGATCTTCCTCAACCTGAACCTTGATGTCCCCGGACTTGAGGCCGGGCATGTCAACGACAAACACGTAGGCACCTGGTAGCTCCTTGACGTCGGCAGGGGTGGAGGCCATTGCCTTGGCGTCGCGCACATAGGTGCGTGTGGGCGCGCCAATGGCTTTCTCCACCTCATCGGGGATGTCCATCAGGTGGTGGAGCGAGGCTAGCAGCGGATTCTCAAGGCCAATCATCGTCACATCCATTGTCGCTTGAAGATGATTTCGCTAATTGGTAGTTCTCTCTTCGATCGCTTGGATCTCTGTGCGAATGGACGAGGACGGAGCGGGAGTTTATATCGAGAAGTGAAATGCAGGAGAAAGGGGGCGAATGGATCATCTTCGAAGGAATCGGATGGTTCGAGAGTGATTATGATAGTTCTGGAAGCTTCCACAACAATGTTCTCGAAGACTGACCTGCTCTACCCAATAAAGCTTGTAAGGACGCGCCGTGAAAAAGTTACGACACATATTCGTGAAATAAAATTTTAAATTTTATAAAATCTAGGGATACGTGTCATTTTACGAAATTCTGTGTTATCATTCTGTGAAATGCTGTGAGATAGTCGGATACTCTGCTGCCATTGTTCAGCAGTTGGATATTCAACCATAAAAATTTTTTCGTCAAACGTGCCATAAAATTTGAGATTAACTATTTATTTGAATTACCTATAATTAAGAAAATTAAATATGAAATCTAACCGGCCAAATAGATCCAGAAACTCTCTGTTCCTCTGAGAGTAAAGAAAATAGTAAGAAAAAAAAAACTACACGAAAAAAAGGTCTACTGGTATCTTTCCTCTTATGTTTCCATGAGAGAAAAAAAAACATTTATTATATTATTTTTAAAAATTATTTTAAATTAAATTAAAAATGAGACTCATTGAGTATGATATAAACCTAATAATAATAAATTTTAAATAAAATTTTAATATTTTTTTAAAAATAAAATAAATTTGGACACAAATTTGCTATGAACACTAAAAAAAGGAAATGATAATGTAATCAAATTATTTTATCTTCGTTGGTATATATGACAACCTTATCTTGTTTTATGTTATTTTTAGAAAGAAAAAAGAATTGAAAGACATTGGTACTTATTTACTCTCTGTGCAGTGTATGTGTTTACATCAGCTTTCTCAATCACCATAAAAGTTTTCTTTCATCAAATAAACTTTATAAAAAATAACCAATATATAAAAAGAAAAGAAAAAGTTGCATCTCTGTTCCAGCAAATTTATCAACAATAATTGTCATTTTCAATTTACTAGCTACTTTAACAAGAAGTACTAATATCCAACAAATAACAAAACACCAACAATAGTTTCAAATACAGCATAGCTCCAAGTCCAATAATAACTAACTTCAATAGTTTTAAATTTCACAAACATACAAAATATCATCAAGACATATAACCATCAACATAGTATAATCCCAAGAGAGTAATAAGCCTAAAAAGTGTCAACCCATCATCACATTCAGGAATTTAAGTCGTACATTCTCAAGAACTGAGAAGAGTATATCTGTGTTCTCTTGACTTCTTCCAAGTGTGAGATAAGCATGGAGTATACGATAACATGGAACTCCAATTCTGTACAGCTCTTTATATATTTCTTTTTGTGTGTATTTCTCTGCAAATTATTTCAGTAAGAATTCATTAATCTCTTTCATGCATCTAATTAGTTTATCCAATTTGAGATTTGTCTCTTGTAATGTAAGTGTTGAAAGTTTTCTCTTATTAGACTTCGATGACATTGAAGTCTCACTATGTAACTTAAATGGTGGCTCAATGCATGGGCTTGTTGTCACGGAAAAATCCATCCCAAGAACAATAAAAAATTGCATAGCGGAAAAATTGCCTGAAATAATTTTTCAGACACTCAAGTGTTTGCCCTCTATCGGTATCCATATAGCAACGCCTTGAAGATCACCCCACTTTATAATTGGTGCTAGCCTCGGAAGCAGGAACTTGGCCTTGGTGCTCATGGCAAGGGAGGAGGGTGACAGCGCATAGTGAGGAGGAGAGAGAGCATCGGCCACATAAAGAGAGGATAGAATAATTGTTGTGCATTATGGTTTGACCCCTATCTACTTATTTATACAAAACCAGGCATTTCTCCTTTGGCATGGTCAATCAATCCATGCGTCAATCATGTGCCTGACAAAGAAGAGAGGAGAAGACTTACCAATAAGAGTCAAATCACTTCCCTCGATCACCTCACATCAAGACAATCATGTCTTACATGGCCGGCCACCTAAGCGCCCCCATTATGAAAATGGCGCCTCCATTAGGCGCCAAGGTCAAGGCTTAAAGCCCCTTACTTCCTCTCTTACAAAGTGTAGCTGCCTACCCCTTGGTTCATTGGGCCTTTAGCCCAATGAGGTGATCCATCCTTCTCATTCCTCTCATGCTACACCCATACGCCTATGACGCCTCTTGGTTTAGCCCTCATTAGGCTCTAAGCCAAATGAGCTCCATCTAGAGCTTATCCATGCTCTAGGCCTCCTGTATAAGTCTAATAGGCGCTCCAGACCCTATAGCTTGCCCCTTTATTAGACCCAAAACCCAATAAGCTTCTCTAGATCATGGAAGTGGGGGGGCCTAGCCCCATTCTAAATGCAAATCAAATGATATGACTCATCCATTCGATCCTACTCTAATCTGGCATGTCTAAATATCAAAATTGACTCAAATTAATCCATACTTCAATCCAAGGCCCCCAGATCTACAATGATCTCTAAGTGTTTGCATGTGGGATCCTGTAGGTCCCATATGACGTTGACAGTGATGAACTGGATAGATCTTTATAAGCAGTGAGTGGCCTCTAGCAAAACATCATTATTACCCAAGCCATAGGAATATGTTGTCAACTAACGCCTAAGCAATGATAAAGTTTTCATATATGCAATACAATCCCTTTGCTTTCAAATAATCCTAGACTAGATAAGTGTGTCATAATTGTTATTCCAATCATGTAGGGTGACTCAAGCAGGAAATCTAATCTCCTAGGTATGGTCATATACTCTCAGTTAATCACTCATGGAGGGGACCCTAGATTATCAAACTCCCTATTCAAGGAAAGCTCAAATTCTCTATTAATCACTCGTACTTCACATACAACATATAACATACCCAATGACAGCCATTATGACTCCCTAGTTGCGTAGAAGTATTAGGCTGTATCAAAATACATTATTTATCTTATGTAAATATCGAGGACATCAAGTCTAAGGACCAATGCACCTTCTATCACTTATGAACTTTGACTTGTGACACCAAGTCAAAGTTTCATGGCGGATAGGTCCAATGCATCTTACTCAATGCACCTATGTATCTGCATTGATGCCCAACCTATATACTAGTCTCACATGTACCTAGATTGTCCTTTATCCACCATAGTTACTAGAGACTTATTTGTCAAATCGAGAAAAATCAATCTCTATGGACATTTTTATGTTATCCAATACTTTAACAAAAGCATATCAATCAACATGATAGCGAAAATTACTTTTATTCAATGAATGAATATTATATAGTATATTTGGTTTTCAAGGCATACATACTAACAAACTCTCACTTGCACTAAGTCCAAATTTTATTGAGATATTTTAATCCTATATCTCTAGTATGACTTTCATGCTTTTGCTACTCTAGAGGCTTAGTTAGTGGGTCTACTAGATTATTATCTATGTGTACTTTACATATGTGTACATCACCTCTATCCACAATTTCTCTAATATGGTGATATCACCATAGTACATGCTTGGATTTTTATTGAGACTATGATTCCTTAGCCTGTGCTATTGCTCCATTGTTATCACAATAGAGCTGGATAGAATTCATAGCACTAGGAACCACACCAAGTTCAGATATGAACTTCTTGATCTACACTACTTCTATCACGCCCCAGCGGGAAGCTGGCTATCCCTAGCTGAGGGTTCCCCAGGGAGATGACAATATTGATAGGAATCAAAGAACTGCAATAATCACATATCTCTTATTAAACAAATAATCCAAACTTAACATCAAGAATGTTATAACACAATCTCTAAAACATACTATCCAAGATGTACATAAATCAACTGAAATAAAAGTTAAAAGCCTATCTGAACTCAGGCTGGTATCTGCTATTTACTCTAGCCCTCCTAGAAGTTAACTCTGTACCTGGAAGAGAAACAAAGGAAGTTAGCAAAATGCTAAGTTGGAATCAACAAGTATGATGAGAGAGTCAATTAACAAGATAATTCAATGACTGAAATAGTAATATACAATTAATATACAGAATGTCGTGTAAATCATCAAGCTGGCCAACAGATCTCAATCAAGATCCGCACTCATTTTCAGAGTGTTTCCACTGTTGCTCACACAGTGGAATGACTGTTCTAAATAGTCCAAAGTGTTGCGTCCAACACTTGACATCCGTAGTATTGTCCCGAGGACAACTAGCGGTGCCCTAACCGGCAAACAGATAGTCTGATACGCGTCGGAACTATAACACACACACGGTGGCCACTGGAGAATAAATCATCCAGTCCATAGGTCAATATGTATCACGACTTTAACATAACAAATATTCAACTCTTCCACATACTCATGTGTCAATATCACAAATACATAACTGTTCAACCATGCTCATATGCCAACATATCAGATATCTCAATACAGTTTTGTTAACCATGCATACAGAAATAGAATATGACCAATGAACAAGATAAATGAGGTCAACTGAATTTCAGAAACAAGACAAGCAGACGAGTCAAATAGATATTAGTGTCAAACCATTCTATTATATGTATCATATATCAAATCAAAGGAATAAGTAACAAATCCTATAATCTTTGACACTGTAACAAAGGAGTAGGGTAAAATTCCTACCTCAAACGCTGTTATTCTGAATCCTTTTGAAAAGTCAACAATTTGTTTATCAAATGGTACAAGCCGAATAATGGATCAATCACTCTCTAACATGAATTTGTACATAAATTCTATTAATAAACTTTCTAACTTGAAAACCAAGACTACCAACATGTAGAACACATCCCTAAACCTAGAGAACCAAACTCAGATCAAGTGAACCGGACCTAAAACCCACTGAACCGGATAGAATTGCAGTGAACCAATCAAATTTACCCTGAACCAAGTTAGACCGAGATTTAGAACTTATATTACACAAAATATACAAATCATCTAAAGGAAATCAGATTACCATTAGATAGGAAATTTAATAAGCTTTCCAATAGCTACCTGAACCGGCCCATATTCGACCGAATCAGGGTCGAACTGTTCCAAATTCAAGTACTGACCCAAAATTGAAATTGAAGCGCTCACTACTGTGAACTGGTTCAAATCGATTTCAAAACAGCCAGCCGGTTTATTTCCAAATAAACCGCCCAAACTCTAAATCAAACTCGAACCGACCGTTCGCTCGCACCACCCTGTCGTTGTCGTGCAAGGCCGCCGGACTTCGCATCCGCTGCTTACGCCGACAAGCTCCCGAGAGCGCGTCGAATGTTCGTTCGCCGCCAAACTTCACCAGCCTATTCCTGACGATGAAGCGAATCCCCAAGACCGACTGTGGCGAGGTTTCGACTCACGGTCGAGGCACCCGATGCAGCCAAAAGTAGCGACGGTGGCGCCACTACCGCCGATACACAAAACCTAACCAAAACCTATCTATACCAAACAGAACTTCACCAAAACAACAGAAAAGAAGGAATACCTCGCTACGACGATATATCGTAGCCCAGAATAGGGAAATTGTCATCGCCGGTTGCACAGTAGGTGGAAGCGGCGCAAAGCTCCGGTGAACTCTTCCTTCTCCGATTTCTCCCTTCTAGCGGCACCGCGCGTCTCGAAGATACTCCAGGGTTCGTGCCTCATCAATGAGAGTAGAAGCCCTCTAATATAGCCACGAGACGCATCCCATAATAGCAAATCGCTGCCATCGACTCGATCGCCGAGAAAGTCGGGGAAGACGACGAGTCGACTCGGTCCAGAATTCAAAATTAAAATTAAATCAACTAACTTAGGTGCGGTTTTAAATAACAAAACTTGACTCAGCCTGGTGGTTAGGCGGAGTTCGGAACTCACGCATGTCACGGGTTTGATTCCCCGCAAACGCGTTTTGCGTTTTTAAAAGTTTTCAAATGAACCAGAGATAATAAAATTGACTGCGGTTTAATATCAAAAGTGAAATTTAGCCTAGCGGTTGGGTTGTGCCGCAACGAAGCGTGTGTTGCAGGTTCTAGCCCCCGCGAACGCAAAAATCTATTTTTTTTATTAAAATCAAATATTAAAACCTTTTAAAAAATTTAGAAAAATCCCAGAAAACCATAGAAATTCTAAAATATAATTTCTGAATTTCTAAAATTAAAATTTTAACTTTATAAAATCCAAGTTATAACAACTTCTTTGGCTATCTTAGAAGCAGCAACATACTCAGCCTCTATTGTAGAATCTACCATAGTGGATTGGTTATAGCATGCAAATATATGATATATCGCGGATTAATTTTATTATTATTTTGGAGTAAAATGCGTGTTTTGTCTCATTTATTTGCCTAAATGCTTTACATTATTTAGAATATTCACTTTTCCTTGTTTTCATTGAAATGTAGGGATTTCACCCTAAAATTAGTGGAATTTGGAATATTTGAAGATATGGGATGCATTCTCATGATGAGACGAAGCTACATGTGAAATTTCAGATCAAACGGAGTCCTCTACAGAGTTCACGGCCTAGGGTGTGAAGACAAGCACAGCCGTGAAGATTTGCAAAAGTTTTAGAATTTGACGAAATGTTCACAAGCACACCCGTGAATGCATACATGGCCATGAAGAGTTATTTTTCAGAAAATAAACTTTGTCGAGCTCTTCACGGGCATGACCATGCATCCATGCACGACCATGTATCGTCTCACCAGATTCGGCACCCATTCGGTTTTTTGTTCGGTTCTTACTATTTTGGAAGCGAAATTTGCTAAAATTTTACGGGGAACTTCCTAACTTACCCACGGACGTTTTGGGACTGGAATCACACGATTTGGGCGAGGGGTTGAGGAGAACGAAGTGAAACAGCGAGACCTAGGGTTTTTAGGCGATTTTCTAACAACGAATGGTTGTTCCGGCTAGTTTTCCTCCTCGTTTTGACGCTAAGGCTCTGTTTACCAGAGTGAACAGAAAGATATGAGGAAAGGATTTAAAGAGGGAAGGGAAAAAAGGAGGGGAGGGATATTGGCTCACGTGCAAAGCACGTGTCCAATAGAAAGGGCTTTCTGCGAGCGGAAAGCGTCTTCGTTCGGTTGCTTTCGGTTGGCTGTGAGCAGCTGTGTGTGCGGCGGCTGCGTCCGGCCAGCTGTGAACGGTGAGGCGGCGACGGCAAGCAGCGACGTGAGGCGAGGCAGTGGCGAGGCGAGCGGCTGCTGTAGCGGGCGAGGCGAGCAGCGGTTGCGGCATCGGGAGAGGGCGAGGCGAGTAGTGGTTGCGGCGAGTCGACGAGACGACGACGAGCAGTGGTTGCGGCATCGGGAGAGGGCGAGGCGAGCAGCGACGTGAGGCGAGGCGGCGAAGGCGAGCAGTGGTTGCAGCATCGGGAGAGGGTGAGGCGAGCAGCAGTGACGGCAAGTCGACGAGGTGAGCGGCTGCAGCAGCGGGCGAGGCGAGCAGCAGACTGGGCATTGGGAGAGGGCAAGGCGAGCAGCAGCAGCGAGGGCGAGCAAGGTGGCCGGCGACGGCGAGTAGAGCCGGCGATGGCTCGAGCTGCGGCATCGGGAGCGGGCGATGCGAGTGGGAGACATGAGCGGATGGACAATCCGCCCGATTCGGGCGGATTGGATTTTGAGGGAAAAAGGGTACTGTTTCCATCCCTCGTCGGATCCGTCCGCTCTGGTATACGAGGGAAAAGATATGTTTCCATCCTTTCCTTCGTTGTTTCCCTTCTAGTAAACAGGCTGTAAGGACCGTGCTCCACCCTCTCCCATCAAGGATCTAGCTTTCCCCCTAGTTTGATTTGATTTGCATGAGAGATTTTATGTGTTTAACGATATATCTTGTAGTATAACTTCTTTTCGGGCTATGGGCGTAGCCCACTGTAAAAATGTTGATTATTAATGTTTGATCTGCACTTTATCTAAACTTATCTTTGTTCTTATTCATGTCTAGGAAGTTTTAATTCATGATTATATACTGGCCTTGCATATTTATGTTTTAGATGTTATGGGAAGGACTGAGAAGTGAACACAATCATCGGATCCCCTTAGACTGGACTAGTGATTTCGACTATGAGAGTTGTCGAAAGCACCCGAGGAACCCTAATTCTTCACAGAACCCATTGGGTCCGCTTAACCCGATAAGCCACGAGAGTAGAAGACTTGAGTTAAGTTGGATATTGGACTGTGTCCTGAGAAGGAGCGTGTCTGTACCTTAGGAAGGATTACCTTAAGAACATAGGTGAAAACTTATTTAAAATTTCAGTATTAACTTTCTTGCATGCTTTAGTGTGGTGAAACCCAAAACCCCGATCTTCTCTCAAAGATTTAAAACCCCGATTACTTTGCTTTCTGTTCTGTTTGCTTTTGATTAGTATTAATTTACTTTCTTGCATTAGGATTTAGTGACACTCCTACATTTGTTAAATCACCTAGCTATTAATTAACTGATTAGTTAGTACTTGACCCCTAGTACTTGTGGGATCGATACTTTTTATTACGCGATAGACCGTGCACTTGCGGTACGCTCCTATCAAGTTTTTGGTGCTGTTGCTGGGGACTAGGTTGCCAATATTAACATGATCAAGAGATCAATAGACTAGGTTTAGTTAGATTTTCTCTTATTTTTATTCTATTTATTTACCGTTTTGTTACTTTTAGCTAATTTTCTTTTTAGTTGTAGTATTTATTTGGTGCTGGTGCTACTAATCTCTTTTGTCAAGGTACTTGTTTATGCCCAGGAATACTGTTCGAACAGGGAAACTTGTACCTGGAGACCCGAAAATAGAGTGTACCTTCTGTCTGGTCAGAAGAAATCTAAAAAGGTTGAAGCTTGAAGGACAATTTTTTGACAACCAAATAATGGAAGCTAATCGATCTCTAAAGGACTTTACAGCACCCACCATCTCTAGTGTGCACTCGAGCATATCGCGACCAACTATCGAAGCTAACAACTTTGAGATCAAGCCGTCCCTTGTACAAATGGTGCAACAAAACCAATTCAGTGGAGCAGTGTTATGTCCGCAAGTGTACAGATACTCGAAGTAATAAAGAAAGTATCGAATCCACAGAGACCTATGCTGCTGAGTACCAAATGATTGATTTTTCACTATCTAGGTAGTCGAAAGAGTGCAAACTAACAAACGAAGACCAAAGCGCTAAAATGAGATTATCAGAGAGAGAAGCTGGGACTAGGGTTTCGTTCACTTTAATTTTTATGACTAGACATAAATAGAGATTTCATCAGTTTAATTTCAACATGACAAAAATGCAATTTACTTGAATAAAAGGATTATCTCACTCTCGTGCAGACAACCATGCAGGGATAAATCTTCGCTCTCACGCAAGAGTTGTCCCAACGCGAATGATAAGTAAATCATCAAACTGAGAACTCAAAGATCACTTTCGTGCATCCGAGTTCTAAGTTGATAATCTCTAGTGGAATCTCAAGGATCACTTTCATGCATCCAAATCTCGACACTAGTTTTACTCAAGGTTCTCTATCGTTCCGATCTTTGCTTTCGCACAAGATCTCCACGTTTGAAAGCTTAGACTCAATCCTAGATTTATATTATTATCATGGCAGTTAGCTTACTAGAATCAAACAAACAAGAACTAATCTAAAAGGGGTTCCTATCACGCAATTCTAGGGTTCCAAATTCTCAAGCAATTACTTTTCAGTCAATAGCGAAAATTCTAAAACATAAATAATAATATTGATCTGAGGAGAGTTTAAGGACAAAACATTACATGAGTAAAATTATCATGCTAAGATTAAACAAGATGAAATAATAGAAAAGATAGTCATCTAGTCATTAAAACTCAAGTGAATTACTCCCCCATGTCCCAAAAGAGGTTTAAGCTATCATAGAGGGAAGATTACAATGATTCATGATGAAGAAAATCAAAACAGAGTAGGAGTAAAAATTACGGTACGGCCGTAAAGATGTTTACGGCCGTAATCTAGGCGAACACCAGCGGCGCTCGATTTTTTGGTGATTTCTCCTTCGCCTGATCTCTGATCACGTTGAAACTTCAGGGGTGTCTTCTTCTCCTCTATGCGCAGCTTCCACTCAAATTTCACGGCCGGAGATGCCCGGAATCCGTCGCGGCGGCGGAACCCTAGGCGGCGGTGTAAACTCTGATTTCTCTCTGTATGGTGGATCAAAATTGGGGCTTTCTGTGTGTTTGACTTCGTCTCGTCGATCGCTCCCTTTTTTTCTTCTTACAGTATCCCTTAAAAATGCCTGGATCGTTCGAAATCATCTACGCAAAAATTGGACTTCTGAGTTGACCGGGAAAGTCGCTAGCAGCGATGAAATTACGGCCGTAATAACCCTTACGGCAGGGCTGTAATCTGGACGGTGAGTTCTCGGCTTCAATATTATCTGTAATTACGGTACCGTAAAAGCCTTTACGGTGCTGCCGTAATGTCTGAAATCTCTCGGGTGAAAAACCATCCCGCATTACGGTACCGTAAATTCCGTTACGGTGGTACCGTAAACTTCATCAAGTATCTGGTCAGAATCACACCCATATTACGGCACCGTAAAGATGTTTACGGCGATGTCGTAATGTCTCAAATTTCTCTGGTTTGAAAAACTCGAAATTACGGCACCGTAAAGACTGTTACGGGGCTACCGTAATTTTGATCTGAGTCTGCAGTCAAATTACGGTACCGTAAAAGTCATATTGGGGGTGCCGTATTTTGCTCTGAAGCTCTGTTTCTTCTGAAATTTGACGTGTGATCTCCTCTTGATGTTGTGAATTCATTCATGCATCTGGATTGCTTGAAATCGACTGAAAATCATGCCTTTTTGCCTGAAAATCATCAAAAATAGAAAAGAGTGTAGATTCCGCAAATATTGATAAAAAGGTATAAAAACGAGCAAAGTCTATGAATATGACACATAAATATCAATAAAATGGCATAGAAATCACGATGAATTTCAGTGTCATCAAACATATAAGGCTCAAACTTTGCATGTCCTCAAGCAAAAACCAAGAAAATTCAAAAATTGATCATAGGCATAGACTTTCTCATGGAAAATAAATTTCTAACATACAATCACCAATGAAAAAGCTTCATTAATTGCATCATAAAATTTTAAAAACAGATATATCATCTTCTAAATCTAATTCTCAAGATTCATAACTTAGTCAAATAAAACTTCGCAACTTGCATAAAAGAAAGAATTTCAATCTCAAGACTTTATCCAATTTTCAGTTTTAGGTTTATCAAACTTTTGCTTACAGGAATAGGATATCCAAAATCTTTTTCCACTCATATTTTTTTTCTTTTTGTTTTTGGATGGCATGTACCTACATAGATACATATATTTTTTTTTTTTGTTTCTTTTTGCATCAATCACATTCTCTAATTCGATTACCACTTTTTTCTGGTGACGAAATCGGAGTACACTGACCACATAGTCAATGTAATAGAACTCATGTATTTTTAGTATTGGGAATTTTTACTAAGACAGCGGAGTTAATGTGAATAGATTCCTCTCATTTCTTTTTAGACTTCAACCCATGTCGTTCAGTACCACTGTCAATTTTACACAGTGCCAAGTAGGGGAGTCTCTCACTATTTTTTGTGGATTTTGGATTCTTTTTCGCAACAAATAGGAAAATAAACAAAACCTCAATTAGACTAATCAATCAATATCAATTCAATATTCATACTCATATGCTGATTTTATTCAAGAAGTAGTTTCACTTTTAAATCAAATTTTCAAACAACATATCTCCCTAAAATCCTATTCCTCAACCAATGAAGAATTTCAAAAGTAGATACGTATAAGAGAAATAAATTTGACATAATAGGTCTGTTTCTAATCTCAATTTTGAATTCACTCATCAACATCAAACATCAATCAAGCCATATACAATAATCCCAAAGGTAGATCAAGGTCATTCATATCAAAATTTACTCATCATCATCAAATATTAACATGTCATCAAAATATTATCAAGTGAATACAACCATATTGAAGAGAATATCATCATAATCATTATACAACCCCATCGAAGATCAAAAAGATAAACATGAAAAATAGAGCAGTAGTGCTGGCGGACACAAAGGTGTAGAAGAAGCATCATTCCCTTCAACACATGAAATATCAATAAGATACATAAAGTGAAAGACAAAAGATAAAAGGGAAAAGTAATACTCACAAGACTCTACCAATCTTCACCGCCATCAGATCCTATCTCTTCGGTGCTCTGTGCTGCGGTGTCCATAGGATAAGTAGGTGGTGCTCTCTGATGCCCTCCATACTCTCCACTCCTCCTGGGATCCGTAAAGAATGTTACGATAGTGCCGTAATTTTGCGCCAATTCTTGCCTCCTACAAAAAAAATTACAAAAATTAGTATTAAGCTAAAATTAAGTTAAAAAAAACAAAACAGAGGTTAGAAAGCTTGGGTTGCCTCCCAAGAAGCGCTAATTTAAAGGTCATTAGCTTGACCCTTTAACACTCGGATTTGATCGTGGTTCATCTAAATAAAAACTCTTTTTTTTCTTCAATTAGCTCTTCTTGATAATAGTGCTTAAGTCTTTGACCATTAACCTTGAATTCTCCTGTTTCTTTACTTCATACATCCACGGCTCCGTAAGGATAAGCTTTCTTTACCTGAAAAGGCCCAGACCATCAAGACTTAAGTTTTCCAGGAAAAAGTCTCAATCTAGAATTGAATAAAAGAACAAAGTCACCTGGTTGGAAATCTCTCCTGAAAATATGTTGATCGTGCCATCTTTTTGTCCTCTCCTTGTAAATTTTTGCATTCTCATATGCAGAGAGTCTAATCTCATCTAGCTCATTCAATTGTAATTTCCGTTTTTCCCCCGCACTCTTTAAGTCAAAATTCAGCATCTTGATTGCCCAGTATGCTTTGTGTTCAAGTTCCACAGGCAGGTGACATGATTTTCCATAAATCAATTGAAATGGAGACATACCTATTGGTGTTTTGAAAGCAGTCTGGTATGCCCACAAAGCATCATCAAGTTTGAGTGCCCAATCTTTCCTAGTGCTTGACACGGTCTTCTCTAAAATTCCCTTGATTTCTCTGTTTGATATCTCCACTTGTCCACTTGTTTGAGGATGATAACGTGTTACCACTCTATGATTCACTCCATATTTTCTAAGTAAAGTTGAAAATTTGTGTTCTATGAAATGTGAGCCTCCATCATTGATTACTATCCGCGGGGTCCCATACAATGGAAATATGATCTTTTTGAAAAATTTAGTAACAACTCTTGAATCATTGGTCGGTGAAGCAAGAGCTTCAACCCATTTTGAGACATAGTCAACTGCTACCAGAATGTAATTGTTACCTCCTGAAGATGGGAAAGGTCCCATAAAGTCTATCCCCCAAACATCAAATATTTCAACTTCAAGAATGTTGGACAGTGGCATCTCATGTCTTCTACTAATGTTCCCCGCTCTTTGACATCTATCACAAGATAACACAAAGTTTCTAGCATCTTTGAAAATGGTAGGCCAATAAAATCTTGATTGTAACACTTTATAAGCAGTCTTTTCAGTACCGGCATGACCACCATAAGAGGATCCATGACATTGGCACAAAATATCTATGATTTCTTCTTCAGGTACACATCTTCTAAAAATACCGTCTGTACATCTTCTAAACACATAAGGCTCATCCCAAAAATAGTGTTTTACCTCAGCCAAGAACTTCTTCCTTTTTTGGTAGTTCAAATCAAGAGGAAAAACATTAGCAACAAGGTAATTTACTATATCAGCATACCAGGGAGCTCTGATCTATTCAATGGTTAAAAGCTGTTCTTCAGGGAAGGAATCATTGATCTCATTATTCTTTTCAGTGTCTACCATTATTCTTGAGAGATGGTCTGCAACAAGGTTTTCTAATCCCTTTTTGTCTTTAATCTCCAAATCAAATTCTTGCAGAAGTAAAATCCATCTGAGTAATCGTGGTTTGCTGTCTTTTTTCTGCATTAAGTATTTCACAGCTGCATGGTCAGTGTACACTACCACTTTGGAGTTAATTAAGTATGACCTAAATTTATCAAAAGCAAATACTATGGCCAATAGTTCTTTCTCAGTGGTGGTGTAATTTTTCTGTGTCTCATCCAAAGTCTTGCTAGCATAGTGAATAACATGAGGTTTCTTATCTTTTCTCTGTCCCAAGACTGCTCCCACTGCATAATCGCTGGCGTCGCACATGAGTTCAAAGGGCAAGTCCCAATCTGGGGGGTGAATGATGGGTGCTGAAACCAAAGCTTTCTTTAACTCCTGAAAAGCAAACAGACATTTCTCATCAAAGCAGAATTTGGCGTCTTTACAAAGTAAATCAGTTAAAGGTTTAGCAAGTTTAGAGAAGTCCCTGATGAATCTCCTGTAAAACCCTGCATGTCCCAAAAAGTTTCTGATCTTCGTGACAGTGGTGGGTGGTGCTAACTTCTCAATCACTTCTATCTTGGCTTTGTCTACTTCAATCCCTCTCTCTAAAACAAGATGGCTCAAAACTATCCCCTGTCTAACCATAAAGTGACACTTTTCCCAATTCAAGACAAGGTTAGTCTCTTCGCATCTCTGCAAAACTCTAGAGAGATTAGCTAAGCAGTCATCAAAAGAGAAACCATAGACAGAGAAATCATCCATAAAAACATCCATGAAGTCTTCAATAAATTCAGAAAAAATTGTCATCATACACCTTTGGAAAGTAGCAGGTGCATTGCATAAACCAAAGGGCATTCTTCTATAAGCAAAAGTACCATAAGGACATGTAAAAGTGGTTTTATCCTGATCATCAGGATGAATAGGAATCTGAAAATATTAGGAATACCCATCAAGAAAACAAAAGTGAGAGTGTTTGGCAAGTCTCTCCACCATTTGATCAATGAAAGGTAAGGGAAAATGATCTTTCCTAGTGGCAACATTTAATTTTCTATAATCAATACACATACGCCAACTAGTGATATTTCTAACAGGTATCAATTCATTATCCTTATTTTTCATTACAGTGACACCTCCCTTCTTTGGAACACAGTGTATAGGACTCACCCACTTACTATCTGAGATAGGGTAGATAATACCTGCATCTAGTAATTTTAGTACTTCCTTCTTCACCACTTCCTTCATAGACGGGTTGAGTCTTCTCTTAAAATTTACATGCGGTTTGTGCTCATCCTCCATGTGAATCTTGTGCATACAAAAAGAAGGATTAATCCCTTTTAAGTCATCAATGGAATACCCAATTACCTTTCTATGAATTCTTAGCTCCTTCAAGAGTAGATTAGTTTCCCTGGCATCTAATTTAGCATCCACAATCACAGGGTAGGTGGAGTTAGGACCAAGAAATTCATATCTAAGATTATCAGGTAAAACTTTCAACTCAACTTTAGGGATCTTTTCACTTTCATCATTAAAAGTAGCACAATCTAAAATATCATGTTTTTCATCATCGAATTCATCAAAATCATTCTCAAAACCAGAATTATCAATTTTTGCACAAGAATTTTTTAAGGTATCAGAAAAAGAAACATCAGTAGAAGAATCATCAAACAAACAACTAACATCATAAATTGTGTCATCAATGGCATGAATAGTGCAACAAGAACTAACATATGCAGGTTTTTTCAATGAATTATTCAAATCAAACTCAATCTTATCATTGCCAATTCTTAAAGCAAGTTTACCGTTCCGTACATCAATAAGGGCTCCAGTAGTGGCTAAGAACGGCCTACCCAAAATAATAGGAATTTTGGCATCCTCTTCCATTTCAAGTACCACAAAATCAGCAGGTATGAAGTATTTACCAACTTGTATAGGAACATCCTCTAGAATACCCACTAGAAATTTTACCGATCGATCAGCGAGCTGCAAAGAAATTGTAGTCGGCTTAGGAGTTCCCATGTCCAATTTCCTACACACAGAAAAGGCATAAGACTTACACTAGCCCCTAGATCACATAAGGCTCGGTCGAAAGCCATACTACCAATAAAACATGGGATAGAAAAACTACCTAGATCATTCAATTTTGGTGGCAACCTATTTTGAATAACAGCACTACATTCCTCAGTTAAAGCCACAGTACCATAATTCTCTATCTTTCTTTTGTTAGAGAAGATTTCTTTCAAAAATTTAGCATATATGGGCATTCGAGATAAAGCTTCAGTAAATGGTATGTTAATGTAAAGCTTTTTCAAAACATCAAGAAATTTCTCAAATTGCTTATCTAACTTTTCTTGCACTAACCTTTGGGGAAAAGGTACTGGTGGTCTATAGGGTGGAGGTAGATTAGTCTTAGAATCATCTTCTTTGCATGGCACATCCCCTTTTGGTTTACTTCCCTTTTGAGGTGTTAAACTAGGTAGGGTTTGTTCATGTTCAGGAGATTTTTCTAATTCTAATTCCTCATCATGATCATTAATAGACTCTTTCTCCTTAAGTTCTCCTAATTGCCTCCCACTTCTGGTGATAATGGCATTGCAATGTTCCCCAGAGCTTAATCTAGATATTTGTTCTTCTAGAATTTTATTGTACGCCACTAAGGATTCTAATTGAGAAGCAAGATGACTAATAGTTTCTTCAACATCCTCAAATTTTTTTGTGTTTTGAATTTGCCATGATTGAATTTGGCTAGCTGAAAATTTCTCTAACATGGGTTCACTAACCTCTTTAGTCAAGGGTTCCTAATCCTCATTCTCATTCTTACCATGTTGATGACAATATAACATTCCTTCATCTGGAGTCCATTGGCTATGATTCAAGGACATCTCCTCAAGCAACTTGAAAGCATCATCAAATGTTCTACTCATCAAGGCTCCCCCTGCGGCAGCATCAATAATTAGAAGGGTATTATAAACTAAGCCATAATAGTATGTCTGAATTAGAAACTCATTTTCAAAGCCATGGTTAGGACACTTCTGTTGTAAATCATTGAATCTCTCCCATGCCTCGCTGAGTGATTCTCCACTCTTCTGTTGAAAGTTCATGATTTGATTCCTCAATTGGATAGTCTTGCTTGGTGGAAAATATTTCATCAGAAAAGCTTTTGATAATTGTTCCCATGTTGTGAAGGTATTGGGTTGACGAGAATGCAACCAAGATCGTGCTTGATCCCTGAGAGAAAAAGGGAACAATCTCAGTTTCAGTGCGTCATCAGAAACTCCATGAAATTTTATTGTATCACAATATTCAAGAAAGATATATAAATGTGAGTAAGGATCTTCGATTGATGATCCTCCAAACTGGTTCTGCTGGATCATAGACAAGAAGGCAGGGTTAATTTCAAAGTTGGAGACCTCAATTGCAGGTCTAACAATGCTAAATTGTATCCTTTGAGGATTAGGGGCTGCATAGTCCCTCAGTGATCTTTGATCAGCCATTAGAAATGAATTTTCTTCGCACACTAGAGCAAACTGATAAAAATGATGTAAGTAAACAGAAAAGAATAAAAAGATAAAACATAAATGAAACCTAGTCTAGCAATAATCTCAATGTCTTCGATATCAACAAAAACTAAGGTCCCCGGCAACGGCGCCAAAAACTTGTTATGTTCGCAAGTGTACGGATACTCAAAGTAATAAAGAAAGTATCGAATCCACAGAGACCTATGCTGCTGAGTACCAAATGATTGATTTTTCACTATCTAGGTAGTCGAAAGAGTGCAAACTAACAAACAAAGACCAAAGC
The DNA here is from genome assembly GCA_027563935.2 of Costus lasius. Taxonomy (NCBI): domain Eukaryota; kingdom Viridiplantae; phylum Streptophyta; class Magnoliopsida; order Zingiberales; family Costaceae; genus Costus; species Costus lasius. The sequence continues at coordinate 30,401,889 of CM050449.1, read as the reverse complement.
GCTAAAACGAGATTATCAGAGAGAGAAGCTGGGACTAGGGTTTCGTTCACTTTAATTTTTATGACTAGACATAAATAGAGATTTCATCAGTTTAATTTCAACATGACAAAGATGCAATTTACTTAAATAAAAGGATTATCTCACTCTCGTGCAGACAACCATGCAGGGATAAATCTTCGCTCTCACGCAAGAGTTGTCCCAACACGAATGATAAGTAAATCATCAAACTGAGAACTCAAAGATCACTTTCGTGCATCCGAGTTCTAAGTTGATAATCTCTAGTGGAATCTCAAGGATCACTTTCGTGCATCCGAATCTCGACACTAGTTTTACTCAAGGTTCTCTAACGTTCCGATCTTTGCTTTCGCACAAGATCTCCACGTTTGAAAGCTTAGACTCAATCCTAGATTTATATTATTATCATGGCAGTTAGCTTACTAGAATCAAACAAACAAGAACTAACCTAAAAGGGGTTCCTATCATGCAATTCTAGGGTTCCAAATTCTCAAGCAATTACTTTTTAGTCAATAGTGAAAATTCTAAAACTTAAATAATAATATTGATCTGAGGAGAGTTTAAGGACAAAACATTACATGAGTAAAATTATCATGCTAAGATTAAATAACATGAAATAATAGAAAAAATAGTCATCTAGTCATTAAAACTCAAGTGAATTACTCCCCCATGTCCCAAAAGAGGTTTAAGCTATCATAGAGGGAAGATTACAATGATTCATGATGAAGAAAATTAAAACAGAGGAGGAGTAAAAATTACGGTACGGCCGTAAAGATGTTTACGGCCGTAATCTGGGCGAACACCGGCGGCGCTCAATTTTCTGGTGATTTCTCCTCCGTCTGATCTCTGATCGCGTTGAAACCTCAGGGGTGTCTTCTTCTCCTCTATGCGCAGCTTCCACTCAAATTTCACGGCCGGAGATGCCCGGAATCAGTCGCGGCGGCGAAACCCTAGGCGCCGGTGTAAACTCTGATTTCTCTCTGTATGGTGGATCAAAATTGGGGCTTTCGGTGTGTTTGGCTTCGTCTCGTCGATGGCTCCCTTTTTGCTTCTTACAACATCCCCTAAAAATGCCTGGATCATTCAAAATCATCTACGCAAAAATTGGACTTCTGAGTTGACCGGGAAAGTCGCGAGCAGCGATGAAATTACGGCCGTAATAACCCTTACAGCAGGGCCATAATCTGGACGGTGAGTTCTCGGCTTCAATATTATCTGTAATTACGGTACCATAAAAGCCTTTACGGTGCTGCCTAAATGTCTGAAATCTCTCGGGTGAAAAACTATCCTGCATTACGGTACCGTAAATTCCGTTACGGTGGTACCGTAAACTTCATCAAGTATCTGGTCAGAATCACGCCCATATTACGGCACCATAAAGATGTTTACGGCAATGCCGTAATGTCTCAAATTTCTCTAGTCTGGAAAACTCGAAAGTACTGCACCGTAAAGACTGTTATGGGGTACCGTAATTTTGATCTGAGTCTGCAGTCAAATTACGATACCATAAAAGTCATATTGGGGGTGTCGTATTTTGCTCTGAAGCTCTGTTTCTTCTGAAATTTGACGTGTGATCTCCTCTTGATGTTGTGAATTCATTCATGCATCTGGATTACTTGAAATCGACTGAAAATCATGCCTTTTTGCCTGAAAATCATCAAAAATAGAAAAGAGTGTAGATTCCGCAAATATTGATAAAAAAAAGGCATAAAAATGAAAAAAGTCTATGAATATGACACATAAATATCAATAAAATGGCATAGAAATCACGATGAATTTCGGTGTCATCAAGCAGCCACTAATGACCCTAACCTTCACTTATCTATTTTTCTAGAATGCTACGACACTCTGAAAATTAATGGTGCTCCCCCTGATACTATTAAACTAAGGCTTTTCCCTTTTTCTCTCAGCGACCGAGCCAGGGCATGGTTATAATCTTTACCGTGTGGCTCTATTATGATGTGGGACCAGTTATCACATGCTTTTCTGTCAAAATATTTTCCACCGAGTAAAACATCCAAGCTCAGAAATCAAATCACCAATTTTGCCCAACGAGATAGATAGTCCCTTTATGAAGCATGGGACCGGTTCAAGGAACTACTGAGGATGTGCCCACACCATGGTCTACAGAAATGGGTGATCATACATACCTTTTTAAGTGGATTATTATATCAGACCAGACATTCTATAGATGTTGCTGCTGGTGAGGCACTAATGAACAAAAATTATGACGATGCGATGGAGTTAATTGAGGACATGGCCCTCAATCATTATCAATGGTCAGGATAGAGGAGCCAGCTAGTTCAAAATTCAAGGAAGTTTGATATGAACATGATTAATTTCCTAGTAGCAAAAGTAGATTCACTTTCTTCTAAGCTTGATTCTATTCATGTTTCTACTTCTAACTCTATGACTTGTGATATTTGTGGAGTAACAGGACATTCTTCTAATGATTGCCACATCTTGAGCACCCCCTCTGAACAAGTCAACGCTATTGGGAACTTTAGAAATTAGAACGACCCCTATTCGAACATATATAATCCAGGATGGAGAAATCACCCGAATTTCTCCTACAGGCTTAACTAAGGGCAAGTTCCTCCTGCAAATTTTGCTAATCCAAATTCTTCTTCTAATTTCAGGCCTCCTCCTGGAATACAACATCCATCTACTAATCAAAGATAGCCAAATCCTCCCCAAAAATCTAGATTATAGTTGATGTTAGAGAGTTTCATAGCAAATCAGATGAAGCACACTAATAATATAAATGAGTAGATTCGCCAGCCGAACATGAAAATGGACTCGATGTCCACACACTCGAAAATGATGGAGAACCGGATCACACAACTGGATCAGCGAACCAGTTCATCCTCTAGAACCCCAGGAATGTTTCCAGCTCAACTTGAAGCAAATCTGAGAGACCAATGCAATGTTGTCATAACAAATGGTGATGAGCAATTAAAGGACTCTAAAGCTGAGAATATTGAGAATGAAAAAGAAGAGTCTGAAAGCCAAAAAGAGAAGCTTCATCCATAAATTCCTGAAACACCAGACATCGAGAAGATAATGGCTATTACTGAAAAATCTACAGATTGCATGCATAATCAGCCGCCTCTCAAATTCGAAGACCTTGGTAGTTTTGATATACCATGCATGATTGGCAACACTTCGTTCAATAGAGCACTCTTGGATTTAGGTTCTGGCATTAGCATTATGTCATCCCTTACCTTCAAGAAGTTGGACCTGGGAAATCTTAAATCGACATCTAAGGTTCTCCAACTTGCAAATAGCTCTAAACTTTACCCGCTTGGGATTGCTGAGAATGTGCCACTGCAAATTAAAGGATTCTCTGTCCCGGTAGATTTTGTGGTTCTGGACATGACTGAGAATTCTACCTTTCCTCTTATATTGGGCAGGACATTCCTTGCTACAATCAGAGCCATGATTGATGTTCCACGCAAGACAATGAATTTTAGCATTAATGGGAATAATTTGTCATTCAATCTTTCTGCTAATAACAAGGAATTCTATTTTTCAGGCTCAAGTGATAGCAGAGCAGTAGTGAAGGAAGGTAGTCAAGAAGCAAGATGGAACTCTTCCCAGAAGCTTTTCTTGAATATTTTGAAGATAGGCCCGACAACTCGATTGGTCTAAGAGGAGATAAGATGGTGGCTATGATGATTCAAATTGAAAATGCCATGGGAGCCAATCTGAAGAAGAGGACATTGGGAGTGTTTATAGATGAAGTTTTGATTGACTTTGCGAAAGATTATATGTTTTACTACTTTATTGTTCCATGTTCTGTCAAAACAGCTAGAGAGGAACTTTTATATCTTATGCTTATTTTAATATTTTCAATTCGTAGGCGACAACGAAAGTAGAGGCTCCATGCCACTTACTTCGCCTCTGCCACACCAGACATACCATAAGCATCATGCTGGTCAAGCTAGTGACCTTAAAGAAGCGCTTGTTGGGAGGCAACCCAACCTCTTATTTACATTCTGAGTTTCTTACTTATTTCTCTCATTTAGTCTTTATAGTTTTTCAGATTTTCTTTTATATTTATGCTTTCTAGACTGTACCCTGCTGATGGTAATTTTTCTAGAATTTTTCAGGTACTTGCGAGTCGTTCACGGTCGCACCTGTGCATGCATCGATGCACGGCCGTGACGCGTAAGTGATGTTCGCGTCGATTCGCCTCCGAGCCTCGCACAAGCTGGGCTGTGTACACATGCACGGTCGTGCACAATTCTGTTATAAAAGCCGACGCCTGCACACCCGCGTACACACCCGTGCAAGAAACCCTAGCCGCGCTGCCGCCGTTCCGATCTGCCACCTCCGGCGACCTTCCACCATCTTCTCCAGGCTTCGGCAACTCTTTCCCATAACTTTTCAGCACCAATTCGTGCCTCCTGACGCCGATCCGCCACTCCCTTGATTTCTGCTGCCGCCTGCAGATCCGTCACCGCCGACCTCGCCTCTTCGCCGCCGACATCTCCAACGACTCACCCCAACCCTCTGGTCATTCCCCATCAGCTTCCCACAACTCCAGCATGTCTCGATGCAAGCAGATGACAAGCAAGCACCGTGCATCTTCCTCCAGCGCCGCTGCCGATCAGCCACCGCCTGCAGCACCACCTACTTACTCCATATGGTATAATCTGTCGTGATCCAGAGCAGTTGGCAAAGCTGAATGCATTGACGCACCGCCAGGTGGTTACCACCAGGTTTCTCGATCACTCCACGCTGAACACTTTGGGTTTTCATGAAGATGTGCAGTGGCTTTTCCAGCGTGTGGGATGGGACCAGTTCTTCACTATCTGTTATCCCACATATATTCCTATCGTGCTGGAATTTCTTTCTTCTATGGAGCTACATGCAAACATCCATACCGATGAAGACGATGGCAGGTTATCCTTCCGACTCAACAACACCGAGTTCGTGGTTACTTTGTCAGAGCTGAATCAGATCTATGGCTTTCCTACTGATGGGACACGATTGATCCCTAGAGAATTTAATGCCAGTACTTTCTGGGAACTTCTTACTGGCGCCCAACTCTTTGATACAAGGACTACTAGAGCCACCTCTCTCGACAACCCAGTGTTCAAGTATGTGTACCGAGTCATGGCACATACTATCTTTGGCCGAAGGGAGTCTGATGGTCTTGTTTCGGCATTTGAGCTTCTATACCTCTGGGTCATGCTGCATGGAGTCCGCCTCAACACAGCCTTCTACTTTGCCAGACAACTCCAAAAAGTTTCTAGGGCGCTAGAGGGTGCCATTGCTCTTAGGGGACTCCTCACCCCACTTGCTTTTGCAGTAGGGATTCATCCCTATCAAATGGAGCAAGCCCGGGGCAATTGCCGAATTAATCTTGATTCCTGCATTTTCATGCGGATGATAGTCAAGGAAGGAGAACTCTACAGTCTGCTCTTCCCCGGGAGCGATGTCAAACTACCACTACCGAATCCTGCACGCACAACAGTCCGCGAGCAGCAGAATTGGAGAGTTGAAGTAGTTGGGGATCATGATGTTCCTCTTGAGACTGAGCCACCACCACCTTCTCAACGACCTACCACCCAGCTTGATCGGATGGAGGCTATGATCCGGTTTGTCCGGGATGCCCAACAAGAAACCCACCTTACCATCGATGAAGGGCTTGATCGGCTTCGCAACCTTGAGACTGAGGTAGAACGCTAGGGACGAGTACAGTCCTCTCTTCTAGAGTTTGTTCATGACCTTCATGCGAGGCTGCGTCAACGCTGGGGATGAGCACTTTGGTTTCACCATCACTCGGTCAACTTTCTATGTTTCTATTAGTTTTTTTCAGTTGTTAGTTTTCTTTTCTAATTCTGTTAGTTTTCTTTTGTCAGGTTGTCATTTCCTTTTTTGTATGTTTTACTTTTCTAGCAGTTTCAATATCTTAAGTGTCTGCCCCACCTCATATCTATGACATTTGCTTTGCCTTTGGGGATTGATTTGTTCTTCGAACACTTGATTTATTGAGATGCAAATCTTGCATCCCTCGTTGTCTATATTGGTTACAGTTTACACACATAGCTTTTTGTTTAGTGCAGTTGAAAGATTAATTAACTCAATTAATTATTATTCATTCATCAGAGGTGCACTTGTTTTATTTATCTTCACCTTGAAATACATCACATGTGACACACCTTTTTGCATCTTGCTTCATAATTCCATACTTATTTGTACACCTTGTCATGGGAATTAGAAATAATAATAGTGGTACCGAAGTGTACTTGTACATTGCACTTGTACTCCCACTTGGCACTATTCATAGCATTACAATAACAAAAGGGATGGTGGTACCTAAGTTCATTGTTCATCGTACTTGGCACTATCCCCATAGTTCAAAATAATAGCAGTGGTACCGAAGCCAGGATGTTCTCATTTCCATGGCTTGGCATTGTTTAAAAAAAAAAGAGGCACCACATAGGGACTATGTGGCACCGATGCTATTTTCCCATGACTTGAGGTACAATTATCTCATTTGTGAACGCTTGATCAAAAATTTCATTTATGTGTGATGTATGTAAAGGTCGTTGGTATTGCCAACTTTGCATATTCGAATGAATGGTATTAATAATATTTGACTTAATTTGCTTTTGACACTGCACCATAACTTGAGGTTTGCTGTGATTAAACTATAACCTTGTTAGACTTACTGAAGTTGTTCGAGATTCTTTATTTCACTTTATCACTGTGTTCTAGACAATTCAATTGCTTGAGGACAAGAAAAAATTTAAATCCAATGTATTTTGATAGCATGCAAATATATGATATATCACGGCTTAATTTTATTATTATTTTGGAGTAAAATGCATGCTTTGTCTCATTTATTTGCCTAAATGCTTTACATTGTTCAGAATCTTCACTTTTCCTTGTTTTCATTGAAATGTAGGGATTTCGCCCTAAAATTGATAGAATTTGGAAGATTTGAAGATATGAGATGACTTCTCATGATGAGACGAAGCTACATGTGAAATTTTAGATCAAACGGAGTCCTCTACAGAGTTCATGGCCTAGGGTGTGAAGACATGCACGGCCGTGAAGATTTGCAAAAGTTTTAGAATTTGACGAAATGTTCACGAGCACACCCGTGAACGCATACATGGCTATGAAGAGTTATTTTTCAGAAAATAAACTTCGCTGAGCTCTTCACGGGCATGGTCGTGCATCCATGCACGGGCCGTGTATTGTCCCGCTAGATTCGGTACCCGTTCAATTTTTTGTTTGGTTCTTACTATTTTGGAAGCAGAATTTGCTAAAATTTTACAGAGACCTTCCTAACTTACCCATGGACGTCTTGGGACTGGAATCACACAATTTATGTACTGGCCATGATTATGTACCGGCCATGCATATTTATGTTTTAGATGTTATGGGAAGGACTGAGAGGTGAACACAATCATCGGATCCCCTTAGACTAGACTAGTGATTTCGGCCACGAGAGTTGTTGAAATCACCCGAGGAACCCTAATTTTTCACAGAACCGATTGGGTCGGCTTAACCCGGTAAGCCACGAGAGTAGGAGACTTGGGTTAAGTTGGATACCGGACCGTGTCCTGAGAGGGAGCGTGTCTGTACCTTAGGAAGGATTACCTTAAGAACATAGGTAAAACTTTATTTAAAATTTCAGCATTAACTTTCGTGCATGCTTCGGTGTGGTGAAACCCAAAACCCCGATCTTCTCTCCAAGATCCCAAACCCCGATTACTTTGCTTTCTGTTCTGTTTGCTCTTGATTAGCATTAGTTTACTTTCTTGCATTAGGATTTAGTGACACTCCTACATTTGTTAAATCACCTAGCTATTAATTAACTGATTAGTTAGTGCTTGACCCCTAGTCCTTGTGGGATCGACACTTTTTATTACGCAATAGACCGTACACTTGTGGTATGCTCCTATCAATTGCTTAAATCTATTTCAACTTATGGCACTACTATTCAAGCAAAACACATAACTAGATTGTGATCTTTAGTCATTAGGGTATGACTGGAATGAGGCATCGGTGTAGCCCTATACACTATTCTTCTTCTCTTTCATAGGCTAGTATTAACTCCTTAGTCCTCCTCATGTACTTAAGGATTGCTTTAACTGTCATCTAGTGCTCAACACCTAGATCTAACTGATATCTATTGGCTATGCTCAAAGCATAAGCCACGGCCGATCTTGTGCATAACATCAAATATATGAATGATCCCACTGTAGATGCATAAGAGACTCGACTCATATTATCTCTTCCTTCTTGTGTCTCTGGACACTAACTCTTGGAGAGGGTTAGACTATGCCTAACAGGGAGAAATCCTCTTTTTGAATTCTCCATGCTAAACCTCTCTAGCACTTTCTTGATGTATGTGCACTGACTTAGGGTAATAAGATTCTTGGATCTATCTTAGTAGGTTCTCACACCTAATATATAGGTAGTATTCCCTAAGTCCTACATCTCGAAATACTTCCCAAGCCAAGTTTTCACCCCCGTGAATTGTTGAGATATCATTTCCAATAAGTAGTATGTTATTGGCATATAATACTAGGAAAACTGTTATGCTCCCACTGAATTTCTTGTAAACACAAGCATCATCTTCATTCTTAATAAATCCAAAGTCCTTGAGTACTTCATCAAAACAAATGTTCCAACTTCAAGATGCTTGCTTAAGACCATAAATATACTTCTTTAGTTTGTATATCTTATGAGCATCATTTGGATGTACAAATCCTTCAAGTTGTATCATATACACATCCTCTACCAGATTTTCATTAAGGAAAGCCGTCTTGATATCCATTTGTCAAATTTCATAATCATAGTAGTAGACATAATGGGTCTATACAAATTTATAAAGCTAGATTGGTAGCAAAGAGATTCACATAAAAGAAAGATATTGATTACTTTAATACATATGAACCAATAGCTAGAATAACATATATTAGATTATTTTTTGCTTTAGCGTCAATATATAAACTATATGTATATCAAATAGATGTTAAAATGGTTTTTTTAAATGTTGAACTTTATAAAGAAGTGTATATAGAGCAACTTAAAGGCTTTCTCCTTCAGGTAATCAACACAAAGTTTGTAAACTAGTCAAGTCAATACAATCTATGGATTGAAATAAGCTCCTAAAGAATGACATAAAAGATTTGCTTTAATAATTCTCTTAAATGACTTATATAATAATGTTGACAAGTATATTTATCATAATTCAACAAATGATCTTATGTTTATATGTTGATGACACGCTAATCTTTAGCACAAATGAGAAAAAAATAAAAGAAACTAAATTGTATCTAGGTTCAATCTTCCAAATGAAAGATCTAGGTTAAGAGATACAATATTGGGAATCAAAATAAAGAAACGTGCTAGTGGATATTCCTTATCTTAATATCATTATATTGATAAGATACTTGATAAATTCAAATATTTTGGTATAAAAGAAACTAACACTATTTGATTCAAGCCTAAAACTATCAAAAAATAATGAGGGAGTTATTGATTAATTAAATTATGCTAATGGAATTAGTAGTTTAATGTATGCTATGTATTGTACAAGACTTCATATTGCTTATGTTGTATGCAAAGATCCATCATGGGCCCTCTCCATCTCTATGTTGTAGATCTAGAGATAGGGTTCCAAGGTCGGGACAATATTTGATAGTGACAGGATTAATCCCAATAGTATTTTCTTGATTGAAGACATTAAGGAGACATTTATATTGAGAAGCAACATAAAGGACAATAAATTCCATGATACCAAGGCCTCTAGATGGAACAAATAACTTGATTCCACATAATCAAGTGAATATCCTTAGTCAGGTAATGGTTGGTCGATAGAAAATAATGGCTAACCATGTTGAGTTTACAGTGGAGGTGTGTGGAAGCCAATAAATTGTGAGAGTAGGATTAGAGTAAAGAGAAGGGCCAAGTTGATCAAGGTATCTCTCTTAGCTTGCAAAAGAATATTGGACTTCAAATGATAGAGGTGCTTACTAATGTTGCAAAGTGTGTCTTTATTGGTGATATTAGAAAGGGGAGTGTGAGAAATGAAAACACTAAGACATTTGAAAGGGGATTGTGTATCCTTTACCTTGAAGTGTTGTAAAATGTGTCTTCTCAAGCATTGGTTGCAAGCTTTTTGGGAAGATGTAAGATTTAGATTGATTGCCTCTACCTACTAATACTAAGCTAATACTAAGGGAAAGGGTTGGCGCAAGCACATTGGTCTATCTTGAAACTAGTCTGGAGTCCCGTGCACTTTTATTGACTGACGAGTACAATCGATCTCTCTGCTTTTTCTTCTGAAGCACAGGCTTATTAGTCCCCTGCCTTGCCTACGAAATATCTATTTTTCCTTTCCCGATCAATAAGAATAAGCTGCAAGCGCTTTAGCCACGGAATGAGACAGAAGTCAGATCACAAGCCAAGAGACTCAAAAATCTCAGTGATATTTTGGCATTATTTGTAGTTAACTCTAAAGTAAAGAATAAGGTCATCTACATACAATAAGTCGAAGATCTTAAAGTTACCTTGTGATTAGGTTGCAACACACTTAGTCTTTTCAGAATGATGCTAAGGATGTTAGTAACTATGACAAAGAGATAGGGGGATAGCAGGAAAGGGGAGATTAAGGATAGACATGACATAATAAATGGCTTCCTATTTAACATTATCATGCTTTTTTCCGAGTTAATCTTGAGTAGCACTTTGGGATTTGCTTCTAGAATGGTATATGACATGAGTTAGCTCCAAAGCATAGACAATGTTATCATGTATGTTATAGCCTTTGAGAAAGGCAGGTTGTTCCTAATGGATGACATAAGGTAGGACAAGCTTATGGTAGTTTGGAATCACCTCAGCTAGAATTCTATATGACACATTATGAATAGATATGAGCTTGGTCTTTGATGGTCATGGGGGATTGATGTTTGGGGATGAATATAAGGTGGGTATGCCCCCAAGAGTTAGGGATTTATGGGTTTGAGTAGAAGCTACTCATAAAATTGAGAAAGTCACCTTTAACTTATCCTAGAAGTTATTATAGAACTCCCTTATAAATCCATTTGGGCCAAGACTCTTGTCTTTCTAGAGGTTGAAAACCATGTGAGTGATCACTTGAAGAGTAAAAGGATTTCATAGGTTATTCCAGTCATTCACTGGGAAAGTGAGGAGAGAGAGGAGCTCCTAAAGTCATTGATCTAGGAGGGAGTAGAGCCAAAGAGATACGACTAAGTTAACAAATTTCTTAGAGATAATATGATCATTAGTGAGAATCCCTCTAGTGTTAGAGAGATAAAAGAGGACTCTATTACCTCCAACTCTATAAATGATCATACAATGCAAAAGTTTGGTGTTATAGTCACTAGCTTTGATCCACTTATATTTAGCCATTGTCTACAATTACAAGTTAATCTAGTAGGAATGACTTTGATATATTAATGAGTAAAATAAGAGAGATCTATTCATCATGGGAGAGGTGTAAGGAAGCCTCCAAGGATTGCAAATGAGAGATTTGGCTAAGGGTGTAAAATAGGTTGTTCTCAAGCTTGCCAAGACGTAGGTGGTTCTTGTGAACAAACTTCTTCCTAATAGCATGGAGTCGCAAATTAAAGTCTACGTCATCATTATGTTGAAAGTTAGGGTAATTCCAGAAGAGTTAAAACAATTTGATGAGTTAAAGTAATCATTGTATTCATTAAATTTGCATGGAGTGAGCATGAGTTTTTCTTTTGAAGCCAGAGGCCATGACAAGTCTAGATCCTTTTTTGGGTGCATTTGGCACCGCTTTCCAAGTGACTTTTACTATCCACTGCTTTCCGTATTACTACAATAGTTGTTATAGTAGCCATTTTGGGCTATCACCGGAATTGATAAAAATTGCAGCTTTTAGTTACTATAACAAACTTTATGCAAAAATTACTACAGTAAAAATAGAGAAAAGTTGTGGCATATGCACCCTAATGTTTAATAGGGAGGAAAGGAGGAGAAAAAAGATAGAAAGTGGGAAAGAATAAGGTTTTCCTTTGTTTAGTAGGATGGACGGATGGAAGGGCAGACGACAAATGAGAGCATTTTCTATCGAAATGTGTTATGCCCCAATCAGGCAGAAAGCGCACTGTAGATGCTCGACGTCCCTCATTGCTCGCCGCTCGCCTTCCCTCGCTTCTCGTTGTTCACTCGCAAGCTCACTCCTCTCCCCTCCCCCTCGCTCTTGCCGATTGCTGTCCACACGAGCTCGCCGCTCGCCGTCAGTCCCTGAGTGCGAGATCGTCAATGGTGAGATCGGTCACACGTGCATAGCACGTGATCCATTCCTCCTCTCCCTCCTTCCCTTTCCCCTCTATCCTACTAAACACAGCCTATATATAGTCAAGTCTAAGGCAAATGAGAGCCAGAGCATTGTTGATCAGGATAAGCTCCTGGTTTTGTTGATGGCTTGGTAGGGAACGAGAGCCAGAGCATTGTTGATCAGGATAAGCTCGATCTGTTTTGGTGTTCTGGGGCTCTATCATTTGAGAGGCCAATTGACCATTGACGATGGCAGGCTCAGGCTGAATCGACAATTGTTGTAGCTGATTAAACCATTATTGGGGCTCTATCATTTGGGAGGCCAATTGACCATTGACAATGGCAGGCTCAGGCTGAATCGACAATTGTTGTAGCTGATTAAACCATTATTGGATTAGGCCGGGAAAGGGCCTGGTCGTTTAGTTACAGCTAGACGCTAGGAATGACCTTTGCCTACTGGGCCCAACTCAAAAGTGGGTTGGGTTGGCCTAGTGGACATTAGGGAACTATCTCGGTAGGGCATGTTTTCTAGGTGGGAGTGCCCCGTCTATAATTTTCGGTAAGGTGGATCTATTACCATCTATCTGGTTTGGTGGAGATCTTAAAGTATTATTTTATACAGTAAAAATTTATACAGGAGGATAGAAAATATAATAAAAAAACATTTGAAACATACAAATTTAGCATCATAATTTTTATCCTTGTTTAATAGAATATTTTTATATTTTTTATTTCTAAATAGACTAATCGAGTCGCTTTTCCTAATCGACTTTTCCACATCAAATTTCACATACACACAACATATCTGCCACATTCGAGATATGAATATATGATGAGCTCTTATCCATCCCCTAACCCGCCTTTGAGACAATGCTCTGAACCTACACTAATGCTGATTTGATGGTTTGAGAAAGCACTTGAAAATCCGGCCTCCAAAGAATAACACTAGACTGTTCAGCTCGAAACATAGGGTCCAATGGTTAGGATTTCTTGAGAAAAAATAATTTCATTTCTCATAATCATAAACTTGATGTCTACTTGCCTAGGATTCTTACGGAGATATGACCTGTCCAAGAATTTATTTTGCCCAGCTTGGCGAAGGCGGTTAGTTTCAAGTGCATCGACAGCAGATGAACAAAAAAACTACACAATTTACATCTCAGGCCAAACCTCAATTTTATCTTTACGAAAACAACCTCGTTCATAGTAACATTCGAAAATACAAAGGAGAAGAGTATTGTTATACTTGGGCTACTGGCAGAGGGGCCGGAATCAGATGGCTAAAGCACAAACCTCTCTGATGGGAGGAAGAGTGTCAAATAGGTGACTTGCAGGTGAACGAGGGGTTGGCCATCATAGGGTAGGGGTGAGTATTTAGTATTTATCGAATTATCGATTACCGATTTATCGAAAATTGACTTACTGAAAATCAAAATATTGAAAATCGATACCGAACCGAATAAGGAATTTACCAATCGGTAAATTTTGATAAATTACCGAATTACCGAATTTGCTATTTGATTAATTTTTATCTTAAATACTTATAGATATATAAATTAAAAATAAATAATTTATCATTGATATTTATATTTATAAAATAATTATGGTCAATTATCAAAATAATATATTGAAATAATAAACTAAACTAATTATTAAACTAATAAAATAAAAAACTATATATATATATATATATATATATATAATATAAATCGGTAAATTACCGTTACCGAAACCGAAAATCAAATAACCAAAATCTATATACCGAACCGATCACCAATACCGAAATTACCGAACCGATTTACCGATCGGTAAATACCGAATTATGCTCACCCCTATCATAGGTGCTGTCAAAATTTAAATATGCCTCCAAAGCTAGCCTTTTGCATTTCAGAAAAGAGGGCAGAGGGGAGCAAGATAGACTACCTCGAGGACCGAGACCCGGCGGTTTTGTGAGATGTTTGGGCGGGGTTTTCCATAGACAGCTTTCGAGGGATAGGGAAATATCCAGATTGATACAATTTTTCCATAGGGAAGATCGAGATTTATAGGATAACCTACCAAATTGAGGAAAAAATTTCCTTAGTAAGGGGGCTCAAGATATCTGAGCATAGCCCCCTACGATTCAAGAAACGAATCTTAAAGTGCATCAAATCGCGCGAATCTCAATGCCTCCCCGCTCCCATTAACGTCCCGTTACCCGGCGCTACAGCTAACCAGGGTTACTTTTTCGAATGCATTAACCCTCACCTGCGCACTCTCTCTCTCTCTCTCTCTCTCTCTCTCTCTCTCTCTCTCTCTCTCCCATGCCACTATCGACGGGATTTGATCTCTCTCTCGCCCCTTCTCACGAAAGAACCTGTGAAAAATTTTCCCGCCGACGCCGACCTCTCGTTCGACGCCCTAAACCCTAGTTGACTCTTCTTTCATCTATGATAAGGGCATTCTTCTTTGTTGCGTCATAGCAGGTAACAGGTTGATGACTCATGTGTAGCTCTTTGTTAGTTGGTTACAGAAAGTTAACCACATCTCCTTCCCATTTTGCAGTTGAAGCCAGAGGGTGCAGTCTATTAAGAAGATCTTCTAAGTTAATATTGAAGAAATTCTATGTCAAAACTCATATATTGTGTAATATTTTCATCGAAGAAATTACATAGTGGTATGACCAAACTCATATATTGTGTAATATTTTTATCGTGGATAAAGCTTAAGCTATCATGGATGACCAAACCAAAGTCATAGTCTTTCCTTACTGTGGACCTTGTTTATGATAAAATTAGAGTTCAACCTTGATATCCATATCTTGGACAGGGTGTCCATCATCGTGGATACAGACACTTTAACCATGTTTTTAATGAATTTAGGGTTCAACTTTGGTATCCACATCATGGACAAGGTGTCCATCATCGTGGATACCAGCAATCTTAACACTGTTTATGATAAAATTAGGGCTGAATATATAGTTCAGCCTTCGTATCCACATCGTGGACATGGTGTCCATCATCGTGTGGTGTCCATCATCGTGGACACCAACAATGTAACCCTAATTCTAATGAAATTAGGGTTCAGCCTTGGTATCCACATCGTGGACATGGTGTCCATCATCGTGGACACGATGTCTATCATCGTGGACACAAGCAATGTAACCTTAATTCTAATGAAATTAGGGTTCAGCCTTGGTATCTATATCATGGACACGGTGTCCATCATCGTGGACACCAGCAATGTAAGCCTAATTCTGATGAATTTAGGGTTCAGCCTTGGTATCCACATCGTGGACACGGTGTTCATTATCGTGGATACTAGCAATTTAGCCCTGTTTCTGATGAATTTAGGGTTCAGCCTTGGTATCCATCATTGTGGACACCTGGAACTTTAACCCTGTTTCTGATAAGTTAGGGTTCAGCCTTGGTATCCATATCGTGGACATAGTGTCTATCATCGTGGATAAGTCACGTTAACCCTGTTTCTGATGAAATTAGGGTTCATCCTTGGTATCCACATCATGAGCAAGATGTCCATCATCATGGATATAGGCACTTTAACTCTGTTTATGATAAAATTAGGGCTGAATATAGATAGTTCATATTTCCTTATATTTGTCAATCTGTTATTGAAAATAGACAAGTACTTTTGACATTATGGATAAAACAAAAACCAGGCAAGCATGCAATGAAGATATTGAGTGGGAATTCAGTGAAGAGCTTGAGCATGAGCTTGAACTTGAACCGGAGAATGGTCCCCTAAATGTTAATGTGGAAGAGGGATTAGAGGAAATTAATCATTTTTCAAGAGTACAAGAAAAAGACGACCTTGGTGCAGCAGATATTAATAAAGTGCAACTTTCTTGCTCATCTGCAATTCTCGTGGTTGGTATGACCTTTAGTAGTGAGGATGACGCCTACAGATTTTATAATGACTATGCTAAAAGGGTAGGTTTTAGTATAAAGAAGTTTCAAATTGATAGGAGAAAAGATGACAGTTTGAAAATGAAAAGGTTTACCTGTAGTAAGTAAGGGGTAAGAAATGTACCTAAAGGACATATCACAAAAAAACCACAACCGGAGACAAGAACAAACTGCATGGCCCTGGTGGAGTTTAAGATTGACCTCGATAAAGTTTGGACATTAAGTAGAGTTGAGTTAAACTATAATCATCCAATGACAAGTCCAAATAAGGTCCACATGCTGAGATCTCACAGAAAAATTTTACCATTTCAACGAGCTCTAATTGACACAATGACAGATGCCAGGATGAAAGCACATAATATCTATGATTTTTTCTGGTTAGGGATAAGCAATAATGAAGTAGGTTTCATAAGAGAAGATAGCGTTAACTATATCCAGAAACGTAAAAGAAAATTATTGGATGGTAAAGAACCTCGAGGTATTATGAACTTCCTATAGGACAAGCGAGCTGTTGATCCATCCTTTTTCTATGTGATAGAAATTTAGGAAACCGGAGAAATAGCAAATTTCTTTTGGGTAGATGGTAAAGCTATTACAGACTATGCCTATTTTGGGGATGTTATTTGTTTTGATACCATATTCCAAACCAAGGAGTATGACATGCCCTTTGCTCCTATTGTTGGGGTGAATCATCACAAGCAGACTATTATTTTTGGGCCTACCCTATTGTATGATGAGTCAGCAGAATCATTTACTTGGTTATTTTTATTTTTTTACAAGCAATGTCTGGGAAGCAACCTATAACTATTTTTACTGATCAGTCTGCAGCTATTGCCAAAGTCATACAAATTGTTTTGCCAAGTAGCGCATAACGACTCTGTGTGTGGCACATTTTTCAAAATGCCACCACACATCTATCTCAAGTCCTTCATAATTTCCCACAATTTGCCCGTGATTTCAGACATTGTATTTATGAGCGGTGCAGTGTGGAAACTTTTGAAAGGTTATGGCAGGACCTAGTGAATAAGTATAATTTTTATGAACATGCTTGGATGGTAAACTTCTACAAATTGCATTTTAAATGGGCTGCTTGTTACCGAACTAAGACTTTTTGTGCAGATATGACAACAACACAAAGAAGTGAGAGCATGAACTGTCACTTTAAATAGTTTTTTAAGAGAAAATTGTCCTTGTTTGATTTTTTAGAACAATATGATAAAGCCACCAGCTTCTTCCGTAAGAAAGAGACAAAGGCAGATTTTAAGTCTAGGAACACTACTCCAACTGGACAAGCTTCTCATTTCCGTATGTTGAAATATGCAAGTGGACAATACACAACTACCATGTACAAAGAGTTTGAGAAAGAGTTTCTGGCGCAATTAGATTGTTGTATTATGCTGAAAAGTGCTGATGAGATAGAGATGAATTACATCATAAGTCCAGCTGGAGGCAGAGATAAAGTGGTCACATACAATCCATCAACTGGAGTTGTTACTTGCACATGCAAGAAGTTTGAATGCAGTGAAATCCTATGTATGCATTCCTTGAAAGTGTTTGCGGCTCATAATGTGATGCATATTCGAACGAGTATTTATTGAAGAGGTGGACCAAATATGCACGGGACGGATATGGTTCAACTATTTGTCATTCCAATTTAGTAGCAGATGGACAGGAAAGCTTGATCTCCATATACACTCACATCTGTCAGAAGGATTCCAGCATTGGAAATATGAGTTTATTATCCAGAAAATGACTTGAAAAGATAGAACATGTGTTGGATGGACTGACGTTAGAAGTTGATGAGATATTGCAGAATGAAGAGATAGTTAAAGAGGACAAAGATGATAGTAACCATATATCCCCCACACAAAATATTACTATAAAAAATCCTATGTCTAAGAAAGGGCCAAAAGAGAAGAGAAAGAAGAGTGTGCTAGAAAGAAGGGTAAAAAGAAAAAATCCAACTCCTACTACTACTTTTGTTGAGTCTGTGTCTATGCCAACACAGGTGAAATCAAATAGTTTGTATGTTTTTCTATCACACTCTTATTGGCTATTTTCACTTATCTTTGTAGAATTTTGCTTGTATGACTCTCAAGTAATGTTCAGGATTCCTTCGTAGCCAGCCTCTGGTTCCCACCCTGCTATGTCGTACACTGCTATGATGATGGACACTACTACATCTTTTTATGTTAGTGTTAACTTATCTTCGTGTTCTATTGTAATAACTTGGTTACAAATACTAATTTATTTGTATGATGTAGTGCTCAGATGCATATTCACACGTCCAGGATCAGGAGGACAATTTGAATGGATTAGTCAGGTGTATATATGACTGAATAATCTGTAATGTATATTTGTCCCAACTGTCCATGGTGGTAATTGCAATGAAAAGTTGTATGTAAAAAAGGATATTTATTTGTATGTAACTTGCATATATGATATTTTTTAATTTGAATGGATTTTCATTGATGGTATAAGATAAGGCTGTATCATCGTGGATAAGGCTGTAACATCGTGGATATTTATGAATATCGTGGATTTTTATGAACATTGTGGATTTTTATGAAACATCGTGGATTTTTATGAATATCATGGATTTTTATGAATATCGTGGATTTTTATGAATATCGTGGATTTTTATGAATATCATGAATTTTTATGAATATCGTGGAGTTTTATGAATATCGTTGATACTTAGGAAACATCGTGGATTTTTATGAAACATCGTGGATTTTTATGAATATCGTTGATTTTTATGAAACATCGTGGATACTTAGGAAACATCATGGATTTTTATGAAACATTGTGGATTTTTATGAAACATCATGGATTTTTATGAAACATCGTAGATTTTTATGAAACATCGTAGATTTTTATGAAACATCGTGGATTTTTATGAATATCATGGATTTTTATGAATATCGTGGATTTTTATGAAACATCGTGGATACTTAGGAAACATCGTGGATTTTTATGAAACATCATGGATTTTTATGAATATCATGGATTTTTATGAAATATCATGGATTTTTATGAATATCATATATTTTTATGAAACATCGTGGATTTTTATGAAAATCATCAATACTTAGGAAATATCATGGATTTTTATGAAACATCGTGGATTTTTATGAATATCGTGGATTTTTATGAAACATCGTGGATTTTTATGAATATCATGGATTTTTATGAAACATCATGGATTTTTATGAAACATCGTGGATTTTTATGAATATCGTGGATTTTTATGAATATCATGGATTTTTATGAAGTGGAAACCAAGGCTAAATCATAATTTCATCAGAATTAGGGTTAAATTGCTGGTATCCATGATGATGGACACCGTGTCCACGATGTGGAAACCAAGGCTGAACCCTAATTTCATCAGAATTAGGGTTAAATTGCTGGTATCCACGATGATGGACACTCTGTCCACGATGTGGAAACCAAGCTTAACAGTGTGTGTCCATGATAGTTTATTTTAAATCCACGATAATTTGAATTTGCATCTACAATAATTTTAAATGACTTTACTTACCAAGAAATTTACAGAGGATGTTATGAATTGAGCCTAACTGCCTGAGTGACCTTATTCTTCTCAGCTTACTACTATTTACTTCCGCAGGACCTCGTTAGAGCGGAAAAATGCATCAATCATTAATAACTAAAACCATTAAGCAGTAAATACCAAATGTACATAAATATTAAATAAAAATTACATCTCACCTGAATCGACCGGACAAACGGAGCAGTTTAGGGTTACGATTGGCTGGGGAGACGACAGCGAAACCCTAAACAGATAGGACCAAGGTTTTAGGCAGGGGCTAAGGAGGGAGAATGAGAGGATCGAGGATAAATTCTGGCTTGGGTTAGGGATTCAGACGAGAACAAGGAGATCGCCGGGATGGAAAGTGCGATCCGGAGAAGTGTGCCCTTGTGGTATCTATGCACAAGGGAGAAGGCTAGGGTTCAGGGCGTCGTGTGAGAGGTCAGCTAGGGATTGTGCTTAGGAAATTTTTTCCAAATTGAGACATACATATAGGGATTGTGCTGTAGTTAGCTAACCACTTCCAGCACAAAATAAACATGGTTAAAGCTTCGTTTATCTGATAAGTAATTGCTGCAATTGCACACAACGAAACAAAGCTTCGTCTAGCTTTGTAATGAACAAGAATAAT
Source organism: Costus lasius (assembly GCA_027563935.2). NCBI lineage: Eukaryota > Viridiplantae > Streptophyta > Magnoliopsida > Zingiberales > Costaceae > Costus > Costus lasius. The sequence continues at coordinate 30,381,488 of CM050449.1, read as the reverse complement.
GGAAGCAACTTGAGAACAGCATTCTTAACTAAAGTAAGTAGCACATAATTCTCCGAATACATAGATCCTCCAGGCCATACTCACATTCAGCCACAAACGGTACAAATGCAACACGACCAAGTCACTGACAACAACCATAGAAGGGAGTAGTAGCATACCCCACTAAATTCGAACTGCATAGCAAACCTCTGATGAATCATTCAATTAGTAGTACTCATGCGACCTTGACATCGATGGTCTTAGGCTTTTTGGGCTCTGGCGGTGGCACCTTCTGCACAGTGACCGTCAGCACCCCGTCCTGGCACACCGCCGACACGGCGTCCACGTTGGCGTTCTCCGGCAGCGCAAACTTGCGCATGAACTTGCCAATTCGACGCTCCATTCGCAGGTACTTAGCGCCGGCCTCCTCGTCGGTGACACGCTTACGCTCGCCGCTAACGACGAGGACGCGATCTTCCTCAACCTGAACCTTGATGTCCCCGGCCTGGAGGCCGGGCATGTCAACGACAAAGACGTAGGCACATGGTAGCTCCTTGACGTCGGCGGGGGTGGAGGCCATTGCCTTGGCGTCGCGCACATAGGTGCGTGTGGGCGCGCCAATGGCTTTCTCCACCTCATCGGGGATGTCCATCAGGTGGTGGAGCGAGGCTAGCAGCGGATTCTCAAGACCAATCATCGTCACATCCATTGTCGCTTGAAGATGCTTTCGCTAATTGGTAGTTCTCTCTTCGATCGCTTGGATCTTTGTGCGAATGGACGAGGATGGAGCGGAAGTTTATATCGAGAAGTGAAATGCAGGAGAAAGGGGGCGAATGGATCATCTTCAAAGGAATTGGATGGTTCCAGAGTGATTATGATAGTTCTGGAAGCTTCCACAACGATGTTCTGGACGACCGACCTTACTGAACACGCTCAATCTGTGATTAAACTATTTAATTGAGTTAACAATAATTAAGAAAATTAAAAATGAAATCTACCTGGGAAAATAGATTCAGAAACTTAATGAACATCTCCTTGTAAGCTTAAAATCAGTGGCCCACTGGATCGTTTTTATTTTGCCCACTGGATCGTTGATACAAGCCTTGCGTGTAAATTTGGCACATTATGAATCATTCGTACGGGGTGCAGGAATGCCCAACCCATTTAACTTGTCTAGGACATAAGCTCAGTTTGGGGTGGTAAAGCTTCTGATTTTTGATTGATTTGATCAGAATTAATTTCATTAGAGTTAGTTAAAAAATTTAAGACTATTTTAGATAAAATAACTGGTTTAGATAGCAATTTAAAAATCTTGTACTATACTATTTTATTCTATTAAGTAAAAAAATTTATAAATAAATATAAAATTTTATAATTTATAATAGAAATAAACTTTTCTAATATCCAAACATATATAAAATTTAAAATTATCTAATACAATGATAAAAAATTTTATCAAATAATTTTAACATTAAATTGAAGTTCTTACAATAAATAAAATTAGCAAACATATTAAATTACAATCAATAGGATTGAGATTAATTAGCATCCTAAAAAAGAATCACAATTGGAGCTCCTTAAACAGCCAATCTCCCTAGAAAATTAACAAAAATATGGATCACAATTGGAGTTTCGTAGAGAGCCAATCTCCCCAAAAATTTAACATGCAATCCGCAACTATAGTACTTGGGAAAAAAACTAATCTAAATTTTAGTTTAACATTAAGGAGATCTCATATTTGTTTAAAAATAAAGTTTTCAAAAAAAAATATTGCTTAGACTTGATTCGAGACAAAAATCTTAATGTAACTTTCAAACTAGCAAACCAAGCTATGAGTAGACTGATCATAAAAATTGCTTCCTATTTTCATGATTATTCTTTCATGTACTATATTCCGAATAGAAGGGAGATGAAAAGATGGGGGTATCGAAGAGAAATATGTTCGAGGTAAACAACATTGTATCCTCTTTGAGTGAAATAAAAATAAAATCAAAGGACGGAAACGCTCCAAGAGGGATTCTAATGACCATAGAAAGGGATGGAGCAAAACAAGATAATGATGACGACTTGATAGTGCTGAAGAAGACGAAGACGATGAGCTCAATGCGAGATCAACAGGGGCAGAGGATTGGGAGTGAGTGGAGAAATACTCGAGAGATTGACTAGAGTCTGCGAGCAGGCAGAGTTGAAGAAGAAGCGGGGCTAGGATCGACAAGTGAAGGCGGCGACGATGGAGATCGGGAGGCGTTAGGCAAATATCTATTGTCGCTAATGGGCGTCGAGCGTATAGGGCCGACGACAAACAGACGTTGATCGGAGAAGAGTCGAGGAAGGACACCAGATGTGGAGATCGGGGTGGCGATGGAAGGGAGCGACGAACGACTATTGTAGGCGAAAAATCAAGTAAAATGAGTACTATAGATAGCCAGTTGCTGTCACGCCCCGGCGGGAAGCCAGCTATTTCTAGTATAGGGTTCCCTAGGGAGTAACAATATTGATAGGAACCAGAGAACTACAATAATCCAATATCCTTTATTAAATAAATAATCCAAATTTATCATCAACAGTTTTATAATACAATCTCTAAAACATATTATCCAAGATATACATAAATCAACTGAAACAAAAGTTAAAAGACTATCTGAACTGAGGCTGATATCTGCTATCTACTCTATCCCTGTAACGCACCCTCAGAATAAACCCCAAACACATGCAGAAACCGCGGAAAATAGGGAACGTCACACACAAAACAACAAGACAAATGCTAGGGAATAATAGCTTACATAAAACGATTCGGAAAATTTCGGCAGCATGTCCCCAGAATTACTAAGGAAATTTTTGTACATGCTCCAAAAACACAAATTGAACATACCATTTCGAAAACAAGATTCACAATCCTTATCACAACATCCAACTAATAAATCACATTAATTTAAATAACACTGAACAGAACAGAATTCACCGAAAACAAGCTTAAGCCCTCGGTTTAACACTCGTATCAAAACCAAATGCCAACCCGAAAACTAGCAGCCACATCCGGCTAACATGTCAATGAATAAAATCATAAAAAAAAAACCTCGGCCACATCCGGCCCTCAAAATAGCACAGGCTCGCAGGCCCCAAAATATCAAGTCAGAAAATAATACATCCGCTAGGCTGTAGGCTCCTGCCCTGCATCTGGAAATATAGTGGAATGAGCTACACAGCTCAGTGAGTAGATAGTCTCGTTCGACCATCCACTAATATACAATCAAAAATAGATGCAGATATCTTTTCAAAACTTTTAACGGAAGATGACAAAGCATGATACATAATAAAACTGATAACCATAAATCACAATTATGATCATACAACAATACACCCACCATCCCGGGCAACAAGATCACAAAACAGCCTAACCGGCTAACAGACTCAGACTCACGTAACTATTGTCCAGTGATTTCAGAATTGACCCCGAGGGTCCAACCCGGCCTTCGTCAAGGCACTGAGAGTAACATGTACGAACAATGGTGAGGCATAGATTCAAGAGGTGGCCCCCGCCAGGTCACGACGTGGCACTTTGCTCTACGATACTCAACCACACCCCCTTACCGGGAACACAAACAGAACAGAACGGAAGGTGAATGAATTCAAGAGGTGGCCCCCGTCTGACCAAGACGTGGCACTTTGTTTCAAACACCCAACTCTCAAAAGGTTTACCACTTGGACAGAAATACCCTCAACACAAACTGGAAACCTGAACCTCTAACCTGGTCACTAGACTCTAGAACAGTCCCTCCATTACCGGAAACAAATCAGAATAGGTTGGGTGGATTCTCCAACCCCAAGTCAGAATGACTGTTCACTGAGTGCTCTAGTTGACCCTTAGGTTCAGTCCACTCAAGTCTAGGACCCTTATCGAATGCATTTAACACAGGCATTATTTCGAACATCACATCAATCAGGTTCAGAAAGGTCCTTAGATTTCATGCAAGTATGGTTTAACCTTTTCTAGGTTATCATTCAAGGTTATCAATCAATAATTAAAAATACATACTAATACAGAAAATTCACCAATTTCATCCACAAATAACATAAATACTGAATATCACAGATTCATAGTTTTCTCCTAGTTCTTATAACAAAAGACAGAAATACCCCTAGTTCAAAGTTTAAGTCATGCAGGAAAACTTATCCAAAAATTTCGTAAAAATAGTCATTACATCCCTCATGATCCCTAGATTCGAAATTTCAAGTTTTCCCCAATTTTAACTAGAAAATTTACCCAATTACCCCTAGGTCAATCTCAGTCAACAGAAACTTTTATTTCCAATAATTCCCAAAAAAATACGGTAGAGTCCTTATATACCTAATTTCATGAATATCAGTTTTTCCCCAATTTTTACCCATACATTTGGGCGTAATTTCATGAAGAAGGGGCGAAATTCTCATTCAAGCCCTAATCTTCATGCAATTGAAAATCTAAAGTTACATACATGTTTAATCAAGGTTTAATTGATGATTAGGAGTCTTAAAAACGAAAAGCCCTAATTGTCATGCAAGCTAGGGTTTCGAAATTTAGGGAAAAACAAAGAAAACGTGTACACATGTGAAAGCAAGAGTTCATGTTATATTTCTAACCCTTAATTTTCTCTAAAACAAGCAATACTACTAATATGCGTGAACTAGGTGAAGAGAAAAATCCACTCACCTTGATTTCGGTTTCTTCCAACTCACAAACCCCCCTCACGCCTCCCCTCACACTACTCACGTCGCCGGAAAACACCCAAGGACCGCCGAAAGTAGCCTCCACCACCAATCGCCGCCGGCCACAAGAAAAGGAGAAGGGAGAAGAGATAAGCCGCCACCCTCACTCTAGGAAGAAATCGTGAACGAAAGCAAAGAGGGAAAAAAACGTGAGTGAACCCTCTTAATTTTCGTTTTCTACCTCCAAAGGATCCAAACCCAATATCAAACATAAGTGGAAGATCCAATAACCCTTTAGTATAAGTTATATTTTCCACTTCACCCTTATCAAGGGCTCTTACCCTTTTCTAATCGAAAGACACCACTAACCTAGTGGTACACAGCACACATTCTACGCCTTAAGTCGCAGGTTCGAATCCTCTCCGCGACACATATTTTTACATTGCAGGAAAAATACATAAATCGATACATTATCTCAAAGAAAACTTCCACAAAACCGCTAGATAAATAAACTTTCATTTTCTTACCTGCTAATAAATTTCTGGATCTTACAATCCCTCCCAGAAACTAACTCTGTACCTGGAAGAGAAACAAAGGGAGTTAGCAGAAATGCTAAGTAGGAATCAACAAACATGGTGAGGGAATCAAATAACAGGATAATACAATAACTGAAACAACGATATACAAATAATATAAGAATGTCGTGCAAATCATCAAGCTGGCCAAACAGATCTCACTTAAGAGCCGCACTCATTTTCAGAGTATTTCCACTGTTGCTCATGCAATGGAACGACTATCCTAAACAGCCCGGAGTGTTGCGTCCAACACTGACATCCGTAGTATTGTCCTCAAGACAACTGGCGGTGCCGTATCGGCATCTCAGATAGTCCGATGCGCGTCGGAACTATAACTCAGATAAACAGGCCACTGGAGAATAAATCATTCAGGTCAGAGGTCAATATATATCACGACTTTATCATCACAGATTTACAACGGTTCCACATGCTTATGCGTCAATATCTCAGATACACAATTGTTCAACCAGGTCCATAAGCCAATATATCAGATATCTCAAAAATAGGTTTGTTAACCATTCATATAGAAACAGAATATGACCAAATAATCAAGATAATTGAGTTCAACAAGAATTTCAGAAACAAACCAAGCAGACGAAGCAATCAGATATCAGTGTCAATTAATTCTATCATATGCATCATATATCAAGTCAAATGATTAAGTAGCAAATCCTATTATTGACACTATAAGAAAGGAGTAGGGTAAGATTTCTAAACGCTGTTATCCTGAATTCCTCTGAAATCACAATTATCTTCCTTTCTTCACTGAATAAGTTAAATAAAATATCCATCATTATCCAATATATTCATTAATCCATAATAATACCATCAACCCCTAATTTCCTATTTAAATTAATTTCATTTAAAAATAATTATCATGAAATTCCCCTCAAAATAACAATAATAGAAAACTAGATTTTATTTTACTTACTCTTAGGGTAGAAATTATGAAAGAATAATTAAAATATTTAATAAAACAAAACACTTACCTCACAGAGACGCAGAACGAACGAACGCGCTCGTTCGTTCGTCACTGGTGCTCGCCGCCGGAAGAAGAAGAGCTACCGGCACTCTCTGCCGAAGGAGGAAAAACTGCCGAATAGGAAGCAGCGGCCGCCGGTGCCAGGAGAGGAAGGAAAGGGAGGTGGCGCCTAGTTCTAAAAATTTTGCCGGCGCCGCCGCTGGAAACCGGAGGAAGTTGTTGGGGTAAAAATCTGCTGCCGTCAGAGGAGAATGAAGCCGTCTCGGACAGAGGAATCGTCGCAGCCGCCACACGCGTGTACAAGGGAACTTCCCGCACGCCGCCGGAAGCCTTGACAGCCGCCGTCGCAGCACGCGTCGCTAGCGTTGGAAACTTGCCTACCGGACGTCAAGGAGGCCACCGTCGCTTGCTTCCGCTGCTACTGGATCCACTCATGCATTGCTGATGGGGAAGACATGAAGGAGGAGCGGCTCACGACAGCGGGGAATGGAGGAGTAAAAACAGGGGAAGAAATAGAAAAAAAACAGGGGGCTGCGGCGCACGAGGGAAGAGAGAGAGATAGGTTTAGAGTTAATGAATAGGATTAAGAAAAGATTAGGGTATATTTATAGGTAAAAATTTAGAGAGAAAATAGGGCAAAATAAGGGAGAGATTTTAGGGCTTGATTAGGATTCTAATTATAGCAAATTTTAAAATATCATATTTTAAAATTTAAACAAATCTAATTAAAAATCAGGTTATAACAGCTGCTGTTTATTGCCTAAAGTTTGCCCTTGTCCACTTTTGCACTACAGTGCAGCTTCTTAGCAACGAACTAAGACGCAGCAACCTAAATGCTATAGCTTTTCAAATTCGGCTACCAGCAAATGCAGAAGCTGCCTCAAAGAGGGCCATAGTCTCCATAAAGCTTCAACAACCAACGCAACGCACCAAACATTCCTATAAAAAAAAAAAAGAAATATCATTGCACAATAAAAGAATTTATTATCAAAATTAAAATTATAATTTCCTAAAATTTTCACCAATAAATATGTGCAGTTTAAATGAGAAAGATAAGATTATGTTTTAACTCTTTAGATGTTTTGATCATCAAAATGATTTAGCATTTTGTTTTGCATGTATCCAGTTTGTATTTATTAAATTGATCATCAGATTTACGTTTGTGGATTTTGTTACAAGATGATTTAGACATTCGAAATAAAGAGAGCAATTACCTACCAAATCAGGCTTGAGTCCTGACTCGAATGTTAATCCAGCGCGAACGCGTTCCCGCGAGATTTTTGAGCTACCGCAACCGTACCCCTGTTCATATTTCCCCCACTCTCAAACTCAAAACTCAAAAGCGAGCCAAAACTAAATCCCACCCAAATTTCCAATCAAATTTCGTGCTTCCCACCTCTCTCTCGCCTTCCCTTCCCCTCTTACAAAAATCAACCTGCCTCCCTTGTTCACTCGGCAATCTCCTGAGCTTCAAGTGATGGAAGGCGACAATCTGCATCAGTTACCTCCCTCCAAAAGATACAAACTTCTCCACCAGCAAGATCACTCTCAATCCTCATCCCTCCCTGCCAAGAAGAGATTAGCGTCCTTCAACCACTCCCAAACTTCCATCTCCTCTTCTTGTCTTCCTGCCAAGAAGAGGGTCTTTGCCCCCCACCCCTCCTCCCTCATTAACCTCAACCACCCCCCACAACAACAAGAAGAAGAAGAAGAAGAAGAAGAAACAGAAGAAGCCAACCTCAAAAAACAAGACGCACAGGAAGAGGAAGAAGAGGATGATGGGGTCACCTGCGCGGTGTGCCGGAGCACCGACGGCGACCCGCTCGATCCCATCGTCTTCTGTGACGGCTGTGATCTCATGGTCCATGCCTCCTGCTACGGCAACCCCCTTACCGCTTCCGTCCCCGAGGGCGATTGGTTCTGCTCCCGATGCGACCGCAAGGCGGCGGACTCTTGCTGCTGCCTCTGCCCCGTCAAAGGCGGTGCGATGAAGCCCACGACAGATGGCCGGTGGGCGCACATCGTGTGCGCGCTTTTAGTGCCAGAGGTCTTTTTCCTCGATCCAGAGGGAAGGGACGGCGTCGATTGCTCCGTCGTTCCCCCAAAGCGGTGGAACAAGCAATGTTATCTTTGCGGTGAGAGATGCGGGTGCGCGGTCGATTGCTCCGAGCCCAAGTGCGGATTGGGATTCCATGTGTCGTGCGGCATGGAGAAAGGACTCTGCTTTGAGTACAAGGAGCGGCGCGGGGCGGGCATTGTTGCAGCCTTCTGCGAAGAGCATACCGATCTATGGAATAAGGTAAGTTGGGTGGGACATAACGTCGAACACACTTTGGGTGATATCTATAATGATTTGTGTTTGTATTGGTGCAGCAACAATTAACTGGCAAGTTCAAGATCGTCGCGAGAGAGGAACACACAGGCAAGATCAAGGCTTGAAGTTGGTGTCTTGCGTTTAAATTCTATTGTGGAGTCGGTTGAATCAAATCTTACTCTTACTTTTTTTTGCATTGACGTAGTTGCTCTGGGCATTTTTTTTTAATTTATAGTTTCTGAATTTGATCTGTGATCTTTTAACTTATGGTGCTGTTAAACCTTCGATTCTCTTGTTGTAATGGATGTATGTGAAATTCTACAGGACTTAGATTGATGCTACATGATAAGGGCATAATTTTTATTATTATTTTTTTAGCTTCTAAATTAGAATATTTTTTAGCCCATTGGAGAGAATGTTGGATATTATGTACTAAGGGATCTTAACTTTCACAACTATGTATGATAAATTAGTTTGTAATCCTTATTTTGAAATTTTAAAAGTTTTTATTAATTTAGATTGGTATATAGTAAAAATATGTAAAGTATGCTTTCCTAGGCATTTAATAGTTTTCAAATAATAATATCTGAAATCTTACTATGTTCATAATTATAATAATCACAAATAAATATTGAGTTTTCTAGGAAGCTCTATTAATATTTCCTTTAAATTTAATAAAAATAATACATTTACTTGTGAATTTGACGTACATAAAAATGAATTAGAATAAATATAAAAGATATTGATGTTCTTATAAGATAATAGCATTGTTTAAGTTAATTGCTAACAACCCTTGATGGTGTGATTAGCTCTCATCTCATATATTAAGATAGTTTGCGTTAATATGTTTGATGCAACTTTCGCACCGTTATTTTTAAGAGAACATTGCTACTCAACATGATAAATTTATAACAAATGACTCAATAATGAAGTGCCTTTTTCTTCAAGAAGATAAATTCTAATTATGGATGAAAATGGGATCTGGATTGTTCTTAGCAACTTTTTTTAGGTTCGATATTATTGTTAGTGTTATGAATTGAGGTCGCAACCCAAATTTTGTTAGGGACTAATTTGTAATTTGAAGCACAAAACCAACTTTTTTGTATTAATCATATTTAAAATTTATACTTTTATTAATTATAAGAAATATATATAGTAAAGTCTTATACATTATTATTATTATTGTCTTTTTATCTTTATCACCGAACTTTGAAAGAAATAAAAATTTATTAATTTAGTAACAAATAATTTATGCTTCTTATTTAATTATTCTTATGCATGTCCACTCTTATTATTATTATTGATTTTTTTATCTTTACCAGGCACTGTTTTTTTTTCGTCTTTCAATTTTTACAACCGTGCTTAGAGGGGATATGCTATGCATTCAATTTATGAAATGAATAAATTATTAAAATAATGTACAATAAATTCAATGAAGATAGAAAAGCTTAAATCACTTTTAGTTTAATGACGTTAAAAAAAAACTAGTTGGGGCTCCATAAATGAAATATATAAAGCATTAGATTTTTATAGTATATTAATATATATTTTTTATAGTTTGAGGGAGATAGTAATGATTATTCTTAAATATCTCTAGTTAACTATTATTTTAGTTTGAGAGAATAATGATTTTCTAAGACTAATATGTTTTGTGATAAATGACAAGAATTTGCCATGGTCAAGATATACTCACCATGAGCATGGTGTGAAGATTATTATTGAGTGCAATAAATATTCTCATTGTGATAATAATATAGCTTATTCTTTCAGCTAAGGTCATCATAGAGTGCTACACAACTAGTCATATACTTTAATACAATCAGAAATTACCTATAGTTGGGTGATCATAAAAACTTTAATTAGGTATACAATAAATCATAAAGAAGAATATGAGTGATCAATATAGAAATTGTCCTTACTATATAATCGCAGTTCGTATTTTGGGTTCCTTAATTAAATGAGATTAAAATATACAGTCATGCACAAATTAATCAATATAAGATATTTATTATACTTGTTATATTAGTCTACTTAAAATCAAGAAATATAATAACTCAATTACACAAATATGATATGTTACATATTTTGTATTCAATCTAGGGGCAACAAGATGAAACTATATAAAAATAGTATGAAGGAAAAATTATATGAAATCTTAAAATTTTTATAACGTATGTAGTAGTGATGTGTTACTAGACACATATCACTATTTGTATTATTATAATGAGATTGTAATGTTACAACTAACCCTATAAAAACCTAACGGGTCACACAATTAGATTGAATTAGGAACTAAATTTTGATAAATATTGTCACGTGGCTTGTGGTATAGTGATCACCAAATGACAATTCGTCTTGGTTTCAGATCCTACATGTGATATTTTTCTCTTGCATAATTAAATTAATTTGTTAATTTGAGCTTTGAACTGAATTAAGATGTCACACGTGAAAATGTGGATGTGATTATTAGATTGTTATGGATGTGACATCTACTTTTAGCTAAGATCAATGAATGTAAACCCCAAGTTTAATGCACCACTGCTATATAAAATGGAACACGGTTATGCCATGGTAAGATAAGTCTATCCTAATTAAAAACCTTAGACTGTGTTTTTTTGATAGAAAATTAAAAGAAAAAAATAGAAAGCATATTGAATCAAAATAGAAAGTATATTAAATCTAGTAATATTTAGCGTCTAGATTTAATATGCTTTTCATTTTTTCTTTTTAATTTTTCATCTAATGAAACACACTATTGGATTATTATTTCCTCATTTTCTTATTGTATTGCCATACTTCAACACGTGTGATGAGTAAAAGAAAACTTTTGACTATTGACACTTATACTAAAGAGTAGAGAAAGAGATTTAATCTAATTGTGTGTACCATAGAGGTGAGATGCTCATATGCTCTTTCTATGGATATTTGATTTTATAACACTTAAAAGATATGAGTTCTGAGGTATTAATTGATTTCTCCTTTGGATGGATCCTCGGCAGGGAACAAAAATATTCTATTTTCTACTACATCACAAGATGATCATTCCCCAACACTAGATGTTGCTTGTTAATAGATAAATAACTAATGAAAAGGTTGACCCTAGAATCATGCCTATTAATTCCATGAGGAGGTTATAATGAACAATAACCTTTAATTTTCAACAACAAATAATGAGGCAAAGTATGAAACGCTACTATGCAAACTCTAGTTAGTTGATCAACTCAAGGTTGTTACAATAAATATATACATAGATTCTCAGTTGGTGACTCCAAGAACTAGGGTTATATATAGTCCAACAACCTACTCTTTAGGGGTCTATAGATGCAGCCAAATGATTTCAAATACCAAATATCTCATGTTCTATATGAAGATAAGTAACACACTAATACTCTAGTACAACTCGTCCTCTCGTGTGTGAGTACACCAATAATGTCTTCTCTCACTGGAACTTGCCTATGTTGCTATTGATGTCTGATGACCTTCTTGTTGGACTCGAAATGGTTTCCAAGGCTGGGTAGCTTGATTGCCCTATTTTTCCCCAAATTAGGTGGCCATCTACCACTGTTCTTGTCACATCTATCGATGATGATAATTCCATTTATAAAAATTTATATCATAAAATTTTTTTGCTATATGTACACAGAATTAATTCATAAAAAACTACTCTACATGAAATCAAAAATTTATTATATAGCCATCACCTAGGAGATAACAACTATCAATCCAAATATTTATTCAAATAAGAAGATTCTTCTCATATCATAAAACTCAAGTTCATCATACAAACTATGATAACATACATCCATAAAACAACAATAGTCTTCACATAATGCATTTTCAAAAACTCAAAACTTCCACCCAACAATATCCACTTATCTTCCACAAAACTTGTAGCCCAAAAGCTAGCCGGTAAAAAGGTTAGAATCCAAAAATTGAGTAAGATAGCCCAGCAAATAATTTATTTAAATCAAATGGTATCATATCATGAGTTAGAACATTTCAATAAAATCTATGAGTGACTTGATGGTTAAACATGGAACACTAGAACAATACAAGATAGTCAATTTTTCAAAAATAACATTCTAGTGATTTAGAGGAGAAATAATACATAACATGAATCAAGAGGTGGTTTGATGGTATTACCTTGGTAAATGAAAGTAATAAAAGTGAGTCAAGTTATTTGAACATAATTTTCATATTGCATAGTGGAGAATAACACATAAACTTTCCACATCTGAAAGCATAATCCTCCCTTGTGAGGGGGACAAATATACATATGCCGGTTGGAGCTGTCATAGCTCCTAAAATGAGATAGTGAGATTCAAGTGGTGGCTCCCATCGATTCAAGAGATGGCCCTCATTATTTTTAATGTGACACTTTGTTCCATGTAACACTTTACTCAACAACTACCCCCTTTTCCCATTTCTAGGCTCATAATCTTTTCCCTTTTGGGGCTCATAAAGTTATTCCCATTAGCATTAATATAGCATATCTTTCGATCATAATATAATATTTACGGAAGACAATGTAGCCAAATCATATAAAATTTCATAGTTTTGAACAAGATAAGTGCTAATACAGACTTCCAATGGCAAAGGATATGTGTAGCCATATAATTTCCAATAGAAATCCATTTACATAAAAAGCATTTGTGTGATCAAAGAACCCAAAATTCATAATTTAGAGGATGATTTACATACATTTTATATAAAATGGAGCTAAATACTATAAGTTATGATCTATGTAGTGACAAAAGGTCAATAACATAAAATAAAGATTTTTAGATTTATAGGGACAATTGAAAAAATGATTATAAATCCATTTCTAATCCAAATTATAAGAATAAAGTATATAATGGTAGATTATTATATCTAATTTGTATGAAAAATAATCATTTTGCATATTGAGAGTAATGAAATTATTATATGAATCAATTACTAGATAGGGTCGAAAACCTTGAAAATAGTGAAGACAGATTTGTAAGGTCAAATTCAACTGAGTCAATAAATTCAATAATTATGATATAAATAGGTAATATCAGACTCAATAGAAAGATATTTGAGTTTTCTTTCCAATAAACTAGGTTTCATATGATTTGGATTGGTGAATCAGAGGTTATGACAACTAGAGTATGGAAAGGTCAGGTTTTCAGCAAATGAACATCCATAGTGGGTTATCATAGCATAAACCATTGATACAAGGTCCAAATCGATCAAATTCAAGACAATCATAATATAATTGATATCACAATGTTATGGAATGAAATTTCTCATGAATATTTGAACAAGAGGCCAAAAATCACAAAGAAGAAAAGATTACTTGTCTAAGAAACTAAAAATCACTCTCAACTTGAGTTTTCTCCCTTTCTTCTTCCTCCTCTTCCTTAGCTGTTCTTTCCTTCAGGTCATGCATGAACAACCAAGTTACATTTTTACTTCTTTTTTTTTAATATTTATCTCAAGTTAATCATATAGCATGAGGTGTAGGGTTAAGGTGAATCAAGTGGCATGAGGTGGCATTGGCATGGTCAACAATTGTAGGTGAACTTTTATCCATTATTTTCTTGTTTTATTCTTTCTCATTTTCACCTTATGTATTCAATAAGATTACTCATTTCCTTTAGGTTTTCATCATTTATTATCCATGACCCAAAAATTTAGAAGTACTATTATAGGAATAGCACATTTAATAAAATTTTGCATGGTAAATATCATACATCATTTGTTTTTCCAAAACATGAAAATGTAATAAAGACATTTTTTTTTATAGAGTATTACATTCTCCCTCCCTTAAAGAAAACTTTAGCCCTCTAAAGTTGTCATCCCTAAAGTATCAAAAGGTGTGGATGTGCTCTTTTCATTTCCTCTTCCAATTCCCATGTTGGTTCTTCAATAGAATAATGTTGCCAAATAACTTTCACAAGCGGTATAGCCCGATTTCTTAAAATATTCTTTTTTTTTCTATTTACAATTTTTATGAGTCTTTCAAGGTATGATAGGTCTTTGATCAATCTGAATAGGCTCATAATCAAGTATGTGGGATGAATCATAATGATACTTCCTTAGCATTGAAACACAATACATTATGAAGATTAGCTAAGGATGGTGGCAAAGCAATCCTATAAGCAACATAACCAATCTTTTCAAGAATCTCAAAAGGACCAATGAATCTTAGGCTGAATTTGCCTTTTTTTCCAAATCGTATAACATCTTTAGAAGGAGAAATCTTTAAGAAAATATGGTCCCCAACTTGAAATTCTATGTCCTTTCTTCTATGATAAACACAACTTTTTTGGCGACTTTGTGCAGCTTTTAACCTATCTTTTATCACATGTATCTTATCTATTGTTTCTTACACTTTATCTGAATATAAGATTTTTCTATCATCAACTTCTTCCTAGCATACTGATGCCTTGCAGTTTGATAATACTTTTAGATGTTATTTTTATCTCAAAACAAGGCCAATTTTTGATATTTTCATGTCTCATATAGGCTTATTTACTTATTTGCTTCAGAATCTTCACCTCTCCTATGAATTTTGCAATTTCAGGAGAAATAACTCAATTTTTGGAGCTTTTTAAGGATTTTTAAAGTTATGGAGTGACATGTTGTGATGAGGCATGGCTACACAATAAAATTGGGATCAATCAGAACTTTCCCTAAGAATCCCAACTAGGCCATGATTTCGATCATGGGCCGTGATTCGTAAAAAAGTCCCAAATCCATAGTACACTTCATAGGCAACCCCTAATGGACTTCACAGGCCATGATTCCAATCTTCGGCCATGATTATATCGCGACATCACCCAGAATTGCACAGTACACTTCATGGTCAGGTAGTAATTCTCTTCTTCAGTTGTGAATATGATCTCCAAGAATGTACAATGGACTTTACAGGTGAGCCGTGATTTCAATCTTTACCCGTGATCGGCTTTCTACCCCTTCACCTTCTTCATGATTTCGCTTGATCGAGGGCCCATAAAAAATCAAAAATGGAAAAATATAGATTCGAAGGCCAAAAGGGAGGTGAATCATCAAGGCTTAAAAGCCCTCTTTTTCATGGCGAAGAGGGAGTGAAATCATTCGACAAATGGGTTAGGGCGAAGACATAGGCGATAAAGGCTTCCGAGGGCGATTTTGAGGCAATCTAGTGGCTATTCTTCACCAAATCAAGAGGAAACGCTCGCAACATCATTTCCTACCTCTCTGTAGTCTTGGGTTTAGGGATGGCAATTTAACCCATACCCGATCTGACCCGACTCGACCCGACCCGAAGTCAACGGGGAAAACCCGAGTTGACCGGGGGTCGGGTCGGGTTCGGGGAAAACCCGACTTATGTAAGTCGGGTCGGGGTCGGGTATGGGAGTTTCACTACCCGCCCCGACCCCGACCCCGAACCCGCCCCGACTAATAAATTTACTAAAATACCCCGAAGTCAATATCCCTATACTAGTAAAATTTTTACTATTCAAATTTACCCTTACCCTAAAATCACCCCGACTCCCCGACCCCGACTCCCGAGTCCCGAGTCCCTAGCGATTTTTTCCTGTTCTGCTCATCTTGCCCTAAGCGCCGCCTCCATCGCCAGTCGTCGCCGTTGTCCCGACTATTTTCTTGCTGCCGACCTGCCGTCCTCCTCGTAAGTCTCATGACCTCGTTTAGATTTTCCTGTTCCCCTAATCTTGCCCTAAGCGCCGCTTCCATCGCCATTCGTAGCCGACTCTTTTCTTGCTGCTGTCCTCCTTGAGTTCTCGTCGCCGACTATTTTCTTGCTGCTGTCGTCCTCATCGCCGATTGTTGTTTTGCTGCCATACTCCTCGCCCTTCAGCCCTCGTAGACTTCAGAGTTCGGGCATCGTTGTCTCGCTGAAGCTGAAGCTGAACGACTGAATCCATCAAGAGTAAACATACTTTTATGTTTTTCTATATTGCTGAACGGCTGAATCCTCGTAGACTATTAGTGTGTGAAACTGTTGTTGCTTGAAAGATTAAATGGTTTTGTTAATTTCGTATGCCATATATTAGCTGTAAGTTTCATCGCCTTTCAAGTCTGGTTACGATTACTGAAAAGCAATTAACATTGTAGAATATATTGTCTCCAGTCGGACGTCAACCGATCTCCTTACCCAAGGTTCAAGGTCAAATAAACCTTTGCTCCATTCGGTTCAAGAAATTTCGTTTCACTTAACCCTTTAATTATATTAACATTTCATTATCTAGTGATTTAAAGCCAGTCACTTCATTTTCTTATCATTTCTGAATACACCATAATATTAAATCTCATGTTATATGAGATTTGCACACGAATGATTTAATACGACGTACGTTTGTATCACCTGACGTACATGCTACTCATAAAATATCATCTGTACAGAAGACAATTTGATAGAATTATGTTCAGCAACAAAAGGAGAGCATATCTCAGGTGAACTTATCATCTTAATTTATGTATAACCAATCCTGGGTTATCTTTCCACCAAAACACGATGAAACTTTGGATTCACTTTGCCTTGCTTCAATTTTTTTTTTTTCAGAACAGGTTAGCATTTAGACAAAAGAAACGGACTTGCTCACCACCCCCTTGTCCTGGTGATTGATCTTCGCGAGTGTCAATAGACTACTTGTAATTACTCCTTTCAGGTCTTCGGCTATTCAGTAGCCTATCTAAAGTGGCCAGTGCATCATGAAATTTGCCAATTTTAAAGAAACCTCTCACCATGGCAAATTCATTTTGAGAGAAATTTGCCTTCTCCATGACCAATTCAAGAATCTTACTAAGCTTGTCTTCCATGCCCAAGGCAATAAGACCTTCAGCAAGCATTGAAAAAGAAGAAGATTCTGGTAAGAATCCCTTCTCTATCATCTCCACTAGGAAATCAACAGCTTCTCCAATTGGCCCTCCTCCACGGCACAAACCACGAAAGACAATCTTATATGTGATAGCATCTGGTGGTGCAGCCTTCTCCATCATCTCCCTGAACAGCCTCACAGCATCTCCAGTTTTTCTCTGCTTAAAGAGTGCTTGGATAACGGGATTATATGCCTTGGGAGTTGGTACCATTCCTTGCATCTGTATTGTTCTGAGAAGCTTGCAGGCAACTTGAGTTCTACCTGCCTTGCAAAGACCCCCTATTAGAGTTCCATATGTGACAATATCAGGTTCACAACCATTAGATGTCATAGTTTGAACCACATCTGCTGCTTTCTTTATATTC
Organism: Costus lasius; assembly: GCA_027563935.2. Classification (NCBI taxonomy): domain Eukaryota; kingdom Viridiplantae; phylum Streptophyta; class Magnoliopsida; order Zingiberales; family Costaceae; genus Costus; species Costus lasius. The sequence goes on along the minus strand of CM050449.1, from coordinate 30,363,738 downwards.
CCTTGCTTGCAGTGATGAGTGAGCAACGAATTATACGTGAGCTTATCGGGTTTCAGTCCTTCGAGTTTCATCCTACTATGATTTTATTAGCTGTAAGTTTCATCGCCTTTCGTATGCCATGATTTTATTAGTTGTAAGTTTCATCCACTAGCTATATATGCTAAATCTTTCCAATTGAAGAGGCTGATGCTAATTCATATGCTAATTCATATATAGATGGCTGATGCTAATTGCTCTAATGAATTAACCTCTCAACCAATTGAAGAGACATCTCGATCACTTGAAATAGGTAGTTCTAATCCACAACCACAACCACAAGGTTCACAACTACAAGATCCACAACCACAAGACACCACAAGTACACAAGGTGGAAAACTTAAAAGTGTGGTGTGGAAGCATTTTAAGAAGGTGCAAGTAAATGGAGAGGACAAGGCTCAATGCAATTATTGTCGAAAGTTGCTTGGAAGAAAATCTAAAAATGGTACAAAACACTTGCACCAACATATGGATCTCTGTTTTCAACGAAAGATTAGTATGAGAGGGCAAACAGTTCTAACATCTCAGATAACAAAAGGCAAAGCTGAATTAACAGCTACAACATATGATTCTGATAATGCAAAGAAAGAGTTAGCTCATGCAATTATATTGCATGAATATCCACTTTCAATAGTGGATCATGTTGGCTTTAAGAGGTATTCAAATGCACTTCAGCCAGTATTCAAGGTTCCTTCACGAAACACTATCAAGAAGGAAATTATGAAAGTTTATGATGCTGAGAAATCAATAGCATTGAAATTAATTGATAGTAATGAAGGAAGGGTTGCAATTACATCAGATATGTGGACTTCTAGTAATCAAAAAAGAGGATATATGGCGATCACTGCCCATTATATTGATTCTTCCTGGAGTTTACAAAGTCAAATTCTGAGGTAAATATCTATTAACTATTACATATATCATAATTCTTTATGCTATATGTTTGTTTTTCATGATTTGCTAAAGTTAGTGTTTGAAATTATCAATAATAGTAATTGTTGTTTGTTTTATATTAGGTTTATTTATGTTCCAGCTCCTCACACGAGTGATAGACTCAGTGCTGTTCTAGTAGGGTGTTTACTAGATTGGAATATTGATACTAAGTTGTCTACAATTACTTTAGACAATTATTCTACTGCCATGGTTCAAAAAGTCAAGGATAAATTGAATTTGAATACTCTGTTGAGAGATGGTTCTTTACTCCACATGCGCTGTTGTGCGCATATATTAAACTTAATTGTAAAGGATGGGTTGGAAGTGGTCAAAGATGGGGTAGAAAAAATTCGAGATAGTGTTGCTTATTGGACTGCAACCCCTAAAAGGATTGAAAAATTCAAAGAAACGGCAAAACAATTGCGCATGACTCATACCAAAAATTTATGTTTGGATTGTCCAACAAGATGGAACTCTACTTATAAAATGCTTGACATTGCTATTTCATACAAAGATGTATTTTATAGGTTGAAACAACGAGATGACAAATATACTTGTTTGCCAACAACAACACATTGGGAATTTGCCGCTGAAGTTTGTGGAAAGCTAAAAATTTTTAATACTATTACAGAATTATTTTCTGGAACAAGTTATCCTACTGCAAATCTTTATTTCCCTAAGATTTGTGAAATTAATTTGACAATATCAGCATGGATGACTTGTCCAAATCCAGTGATTCAAAGAATGACAACAAAAATGATGGATAAGTTTAAATGCTATTGGAATGTGATTCATGATATAATGGGAGTTGCTACAGTGTTGGATCCTAGGTACAAGATGACCTTACTTTTTTATTATTATAAAAAATTATATCTGGTTGATACTTCAGTTGAAGTTTATAGAATTCGAGAACTCTGTTATAATTTAGTTTTTGAGTATCAATTAAGAACCCAAGAATTTAATACCAATCCAGTTGAAGAGGTTGATAATTCTACAAGAGATGACTTATTAAATGATTATGATGCATTTGTAATGAGTGAAAAAAGAGCCAGAACTTCAACTCTCAAAACAGAGTTAGATATATATTTAAAAGAAGACGTATTGCCAAGATCAACAAGTTTTGATATTCTTTTATGGTGGAAATTGAATGGTGTTAAGTATCCCATACTACAAGCAATTGCAAGAGATGTGCTAGCAATTCCTATATCCACAGTGGCTTCTGAATCTGCATTCAGCACGGGTGGCAGAATTGTAAGCCCACATCGTAGTCGATTACATTGGTATACATTAGAGGCATTGATGTGTGCTAGAAGTTGGCTATGGAGTCAAGAGAACAAAGGTAATATAATTTATCTTTCTTAACTAGTTTGCTTGTTTTTATTATTTAATTTTTAAATCATATGTTTTTATCATTTTACAGGAAAGAATTCTAAAGCAATTGATGAATTTGCAAATATGCTTGATGATATAGATTCTGAGGATGAAGGTATGATTCATATTTATTAAATGTATGATTGATATTTATTAGATGTAGATGATTGATATAATCTATATTGTTCAATGTAGATGAATTGATGGCAAGTGGAGCTCGAGCAACATTTGGATTAGAAGATGATTGATAGCAATTTATGATTGCTTGCTACTTGATTTTGTTGTTTTTGACTTGTCTTAATTGCTTAGTGATTTTGTTGATGTGGAACTATGGAGTAAGGATTTTGTTGATGTGAAACTATGCTACTACCTTATTATGATAGTATACATGATTGATTTGCTGTTGATGTGATTTTGTTGATGCTTTAGTCAATTCTGGTGGAAGTATACATGATCGATTTGCCTTGCTGTGGCAGCAGTAAATGAAGTTATTATGCTAAAAACACTGTGTGGGGTCAAAATTGTTACATTGAGAAATGTATTATGACCGTTTCAAATCCACCTTAAATTAATAAGGTTTTTTTATTAAATGGGTTCTGGCTTCCAATGAGCGCAAGCGCTCATTGTTAATTACCCCTAAAATTAGGGAACCTTCGATTAAGAGATCTATAATACGCAACGAGATAAGAGCGATAATCAGATGACGTCACTTATAAATTTCATTCATAAATTTCATTTGACGTGATACATATTTCGTCATAATAAGAGAAAAAGAGTATTCATTAAGATGGGCAATTTATGTTCGTCGGACTTTAGCCTTGTAACGGCGTGTTGGATAATATCCGGCCCAGGCAGTACAACGTTATATCGAGGAGCTACGCCCCGATGGTAAACATCGACGTACGCACCTCCCAAACGATATTCCGTCGTAGTACATTAAGGCGTGTTGGATATTGGATTTTGGGAGTCTATCCAACCTCGACGGTGTGTTGGATAGCTCGAATTTGAAGGAAATTACCCGGCCTCACGGCGTATTGAGTAACTTGGATTTAGAAATTGTCCGGCCTTGCGGCGTGTTAGACGGTTTGATTCGGAGATTTATCCAGCCTTGCGGCGTAATGGATAATTTGGTTTGGGAATTTATCCGGCCTTGCGGCGTATTGGATAACTTGGTTTGGAATTTATCCAGCCTTGCGGTGTGTTGGATAATTTGGTTTTGGAATTTATCCGGCCTTGCGGCGTGGTGGATAATTTGATTTGGAAATTTATCCGGCCTCGCGGCGTGGTGGATAATTTGATTTGGAATTTATACGGCCTTACGGCGTGGTGGATAATTTGATTTGGAAATTTATCCGGCCTCGCGGCGTGGTGGATAATTTGATTTGGAAATTACCCGGCCTTGAGGCGTGATGGATAAATTAATTTTTTTGAAAATAAGACACTTAAACTTTAACGAACGCGACGTTATATTGAGGAGCTACGCCCCGACGATGGACGTCGACGTACGCACCTCCCAAACAATATTCCATTGTGATGCGTCAAAATTTGGTATTATGAGAACTTTCCTTCCAGAATTAACACTTAGTCGGGTGAGACTTGTTGAGTACGAGCGGTAGCAAAGCAGCACTAGCACCGACGTGTTTATAATTATTTCGGGTGTCGGTTTGCCGCCACGTCTCATTAGTCTTGGGTCTACACTTCGGACGCGCATTTGTTAGTCCAGTTTCTTTATTCCGATCTAGATATGGGCCCAAGACTTGGTCAACTTTGATTGAGTCCAAGTGAGGCAGAGTTATGTCGAGATCAGCTTTTCATTTTTTGGTGTCGAGATTTTAGAATGCCGAACGAGTTGGCTGGACAAGTCAGCCTTCCGTTTCGTTTTTTTTTGTCTTGTTACCCTCAGCAAAAGGGGAAAGTTGCTTTCTTGTGGCCGCGTAAACATTGGCAAAAAGGCAGCGTCCTTCCCGTTAGCTGATCGGCGGACAGAGGCTCAAGCGATCCCCTCACGGCGAAGGCGGCTGCAGGCGTTTGTACCAGACGGAAGAGAGATTAATGGCGAGATCTTCCTCGTCTTTGGGGCGCGACGCTTTCTGGGGCATATGGTGCTGCTAGGGTAGAAGACGGGACCGGCGGCCGGAAGTACGAAAGACGGAGAGGGTGGAATTGTGGTACGCGGGTCTCCATTCCCACGACCTGCGATTTGGGGATAATGTGGACTATTCATAAAAACAAATGTATTTCTGCCGTCGCTCGATCGACGAGCAAGTCGCGAACAACTCGTCTAGGACTGGCGGCTTTCGGACGAGAGGGGAACGTTGGCCCCCTGAATGGCAGCAAAAGCGGAGAGGATCCACCCTTTTCTGGCGGTAATAGTGGCGAGATTAGGGTTCCGGGCGGCGGCGATTATCGAGGACACAGCATTGGTGGCCAAGCGAGAAGATGAGCAACCGATGGTGAATCATGTTACGACGACGGCAACTCCACACCGAATCTGAGTTCCAGAGAGTAGAGAGTAAGGATCGGCGTTTTCAGCGCGTTTGGGTCTGTGCTTAAGCTATTATGCCCTCACTCGTGTATTCGTTTGCATCCTTAGAGCTGATTGCTCTCAAGGTTCTTTCCAGCAGACCGGAGGAGCTCTCCATCGACCATTAAAGCTAGCTGTTTTCCTAATTCCGGCGGCAACTGCTTCCTGATTCCCGGCGGCAAACGCAGGGTCGGATCCACTTCGCACCCGAGTCCAACGACAAACGCATTCGGGTCGGATCCCACGATAAACCCGCTTCGAGGTGTTGGCAGCAAAGCGAACATAATCTTTCACCAAAGGTCCGTGCATCTCCCGATCACCTCGTTCTTCTCGTAACGGCTCTATTCCTGCTTTGGCAAGTTCTTTGGACTCGAACTTAGGCGCCGGTGAAACTTCCGGCGCGCGGGGCGACCGGCGACTTCCTGGGTAAGACCTATTTCTGCTGCCAGCCTTCACCCAGGCGACTTCACCTTCCTTTGCTTTCTTTCCTTACCTTCCTTGGCGCATCCCTTTTACTATCATTCTTCCTCTCCCGTTTTACAGTGGTGCTTCGAAGCGAAATCAACCCCAAGGTCTGGTGCAGCATTTTTATTGAAAGGAAAAAAAGATCTTTTTAGGAAACTTGGCTGGTGAGCGTTCATTACTTCCCCCTTTTTTTTTACTTTAGTGGATTCTATGCATTTATCCGTTATTTCTTTTCTTTAGCCAAAATCTTTTGGAAGAATTCCAAGCGGCGACGATCATTGCTGAAGAGAACGTTTGCTCCCCTCCTGTGCGCTCAAGAAATTAAAAGGAACCGAACGGGTACTCATTTTATTTCTGCGTTTTCGTTCTGTCTTTTCTCTTCTCTTCCCCCCTCGTTCTTTTCCTCTCCTTTTCTTTTTTTTATTTTCTTTTTTTTGTTGTGCATATTTCAGTGAATCTTCATGGTATTTTCTCAGCCCGTTCTTACTTTGTTTCCCCTTTCGGTCTCCCCCCATTCCATCCCATTTTGAACGGCCTCCCCTACCTCCAAGACATCTCAGTTTTTTTAGCAATCGCCTTCTCCCTTCCCATAACGCCATATGATGCTCAGTGCATCTTGGGCCTCAAAGCGAAAGAGACGAGAGATGTTGTGTACATGTGATGCCAGGGCACTTAGTGTGCCCATGAAGCCTAAGAAATCCGGGTGATCAAAAGAAAACGGTGTGTGTATTCTCTATGATGCCAGGGCACTTAGTGTGCCCATGAAGCCTAAGAAACTCAGATGAAAGAGATCTTTTCCTTTTTCCCTTTTTTTTTACCTCCTTCCGCTCTTGCGTTCTTCTCTCCTCTCCTGTTCCTTGCGATCTTCCCTTCTGTTCCAAGCTTCTCCGATTTTTTTTTTGCGATGCCTCCAGAAGACTCCCCCCTTTTTCTTTTCCTTTTGTCCCTCGTCTTTTATAAGCCACCAGTTTCCCTCCTCTCTCTTTTGCCTTTTCATCATTTTTATTCATTATATTCTTTTCATGCACCCCTTTTGTTTTCCTACCAGCCCAGAATACCTTCCATTCGCAGCCCTTTTTTGTCTTCACGTTCATTACTGGCTGCTGTCAACTCTCCTTTCATTTTCTCCTTTTTTGACAACTCCTTTTTTGACAATTGCCGCACCCTCAGTCTCCTGCCTGCGACTCCTGCTCTTCCCCCTTTCCAATACATACGTAGTACATGTGTATACCCAGGATGTTTTCTGAACCCCTTTTTACTGAGCAATGCTTTATGCAACGAATTTCGATTGAAATTACACCATGGTACTCAATTTTCTTCCAGGCTTGTGGATTTCTATTGCGATTTGAATCTCCCTGTGTCTCTTTTTTTGCTTTGCCGGTCGCGTCGCCTGCGTTGGTCCCCCCCTTTTTTAACGTTGTGCTACTACACCGACTCCTCTCTTCTCTTTTTTTTATTTCATCTAAAGTCAACATTAATCTTGACTTGATTATTTTATCTTTCGCAGGCGCGCCTGGGGTCAATGTCGTCAAGGACCCATTAATTCTTCTTTGGTCTTCTTTGACATTTTCTCCAAGCAACCCTTGTAAGTATAATCTGGTGCTTGGATTATTATATTTGGAGATTAGTGATTCCCTGTTTTAGCAGGGAATCTCTCTCATTCTGCACCTTTTATTATAATGTCTATGTTTCCACTTCCACTGCACAAATTTTAGATTTGGATGAGATTTGGATGATACTTGATAACCCTTGCGACTGGAGAAGAATTTTGCTTGTCTTAGGCGTCGGTAATTTTTCTGGACTTGATAGCACTGTTGCATTGCGCATTTACCTACTTTTCTGCCATACCTTCGGTTCCTGAGTTCTGATTGTTTCAAATTTTGTGGTAGTAGCAGTAGGAACACGTCCTCTGTAATTTCTTTTCCTCACCAGTCCGATCTTTGTTTTGATAGCCTCCCATAGCAGGATTTAAAAGCAGGAATTTCTGAAGCTTTCCCATTTCATTAATCTGTAGCATTATAAGTTATGACTTCTGAGGCCTTATGCCGTGGCTTTTCATCAGAGTTTGTCTTATACTTTCACTATTGCCGTTCGCTTCGTTTTGGTGACAAACCTGATTACACTTATCTTAGGACAATATTTCGTGAACTCTTCGTCCGCGAAGGTAGTGCTTCTACGAGAGGGTTGGAATAATTGAGTCCAACACACTGTTGTATTTATTCTGCTAAAAACAAGCTGAGGTTGATGCTTTAGTCAATTCTGAATATGTTTAGATATGCAACAGGTGTATCAATTCTCTTGTGTTGTTATTCCCTCCAATGTAGTATAATACTACTATACTAGTATTTGAATTGAAAATTTGGAATGCAATTGTCTGCTAAAATTTTTGAGGCCAAAAATCTGTCGGGGTCGGGGTCGGGTTTCCCCGTGGGGACCCGATTCCCCGGCGGGGTCGGGGTTGGGATTCAATTTTATAAACCCGTCGGGGTCGGGGTCGGGGTCAGGTTCGGGGATGGGTTTGATAGAGGCGGGGTCGGGGCGGGGAAGGCAAAACCCGCCCCCGACCCGCCCTGTTGCCATCCCTACTTGGGTTATGATTTTCTTTGTCAGATTTGAGAGTTTGTACTGAATTGAATAGCTACACTAGTCCCCATCATTCCTGATCTTAAAATCTAGTCCCCATCCATCATTAACTTTCTCTCTGAAGCTCTTTAGTAATGCATCTTGAAGTTGTTCTTTCTTTATCTGTTGAAGAAAATCACATTGAATTTTAAGAGAGACAAAAATGACTTTTGACTTTTGCAGTATTATCCAAAATTTCAAAGCACAAAATTCTTCAAATAACTGTCATTGCTTTACCATTAGGGTTGCCACAATGTTTGAAGATTTTCTACTGAGAGCATCAGCTACCACATTAGCTTTATCTGATTGGTAATGAATAGTGCAATCATAATCTTTAAATAACTCTATCCATCTTCTTTGCCTTATATTCAACTCTTTCTGAGTGAAGATATATTTCAAACTTTTGTGATTAGCTTAAATTTCAAATGTCTAGCCATACAAATAATGTCTTCAAATTTTTAGTGCAAAAATGATAGCAACTAACTCTAAGTCATGTGTTGGGTAATTCTGCTAATAAGTTTTCAACTGTCTGGAAGCATAAGTAATTACTTGGCCATTATGCATCAAAACACAACCAAACCCTTTTCTTGAAGCATCAGTATAAACTATAAATCCATCATTTCCTTTAGGAATAGTAAGAATTGATGCACTAGTTAGTCTTCTTTTTAGCTCTTGAAAACTTTCTTCACATTTCTCACTCCAATCAAACTTTACATTCTTTCTAATCAATTTTGTGAGAGGGGTTATAATTTGAGAAAAACCTTCTATAAATCTTCTATAATAACTTGTCATACCTAAGAAACTTCTATTTATGGGTATATATATATAGTTAGTAAAATATAGGTAATGATAAGGAAAAATGAATAATATAATGGTAATAGAAATTAATAATTAATAGCTAAGTATTAAATAATTAAATGGTAAAATGATAATTAGGATTAAGAATATTAAGTACATATGTGTACACATATGTATATGAGTTTGTGCAAGTATATGTGTATACTAGGTTATTGTAATAATTAAAATAGATATTAGTTGATTAGTTGATATATAAGTTATATGGTTTGTTTATATGATATTATAGGTGGTACTCGGACTGAAGCTAGTTAGGGAGGTCCGAGAATAGAGAGCTCTCGGACATTGGGAGCTACTATGATATGGGTAGGAATCATATCCTTATTTTTGTATCATGGTATTAGCTAGTGGTATTATATGTTATATTGATATCTCATGAATGCCATGATACCTTATGGCCTTGTTACTTTATCTTGTTTTAATATCCCTTGTGCTCTATAATGTTTTTCATTCATACATATAAATGACTGTGTGATGTTGTTACATAGGTCATATGGTAGTTACATTATTATTGAGTTTTTATTGATTTCACTATAGAGTTATTATGGGCTATTGGTCTATGGATCCATATATTGTATAGTCATGGTAGTTGGCCCATTAGACAATTGTTATATAATTTATCATGCCATATTATGATCTTTATGTTGGCTAATTTTAGCCAGTGCTAAGCCTTCTAGGGCAGCGAACCAAGGTGTATACCAAATGTCAAGTTATAATTATGAGGATAGCTAATAGTTTTTTCAGATGGAGTCCTTTGAGATTTTTGCAAGGTTACCTAAGTATTGGACACAACACTTCCGAGCTGTCAATTGAGGACAGTCTATCATGTGAGCTTATTAGTTGGAAACACTCTTATTATAGTACAGACTTGTAATAAATCTTGATTGCACAACACTTGTGTGGTGATCATTTTTTTATGTTGCTTATCATGTGAAGTTATTTTGTAAATATGATAGATTATTTTAGCTTAATTATTTAATACATGTTCATATCTTGTGATTTCTACTTAACCATTTGGGCTAACTCCTATTGCTTTGCCTCCCGGTATTATTTTTGATGCTAGAGATAATTAGTTATAGAGGCCTCTAAGACCCTATGGATGGTGTTGATATTAGACTAGATAGATAGTGATATATATAAGTGATGTATTTGATGCTTTGGTTGATTAGGTTGTTTTGATATTTTGATTGATTAGGTTGTTTTGATCCTTGTGTTGCTATCTTTAATCAATCAGACTCATTTTAATCTTGTTTCTAATTGTCTAATTTTGGTTTCCTATATAGATAGTAATTGTGTGTAGTTGATATACTATGGTTTTAGTTGTATACTTGATTATAGTTGTTAAACAGCTTGTGTTAGTTATCTCATATTCCTAAGGGAATGTATTTCAAAATACGGAATAATTGTATGCTAAGGTTAAACAATTACTTCACGTCCTTGAGGAGACAAATCCCATTTCATTTCAAATTTTTAAATACTCACAAGTCATTTAGACCGAGTATTTATCAAGTTCAAATATTTGCAAGCTCTCAAGATGCTGAATATTCAATCATTTTCAAAAATTTATCATTTAGCCATCATTTGGCTAATGAGGAGCCTTGTATTGAAATTGTAAGCCTTTTTATGACAAACGTTATGAATGATGAATGATATCTTTCTTCCAACCAATTATCTTTATTTGATTTTATATACGTAGATCTCTTAATCAAAGGTACCCTAAGCTTCTTAGGGTAATAAACAATGAATGTTTGCATTCATTAGAAGCCATAACCCACTTAAACAAAAAGTCTTATATTTATAAGGTGAATTTGAAATTAGTCACATCATATTTTCATATTAATTTAAACATAACCATTTTTTACCAACACTTAGGTATGAAGCTCATCCACAACAAGACAAAACTACAAGTAAACTATAGCAGGTGCTACAAAACTTGAGCAAAGTAAGAGAGTAGGGTGTCACCCAAGGCCCCCTTCAGGGATGGGGCCAAATCCCTTTTCTTTGACTTCCCCTACTCCAAGATGAAGCTTTTTAATATGAAGTTAAACGTTCTACAATCTTATCAAAGTTAACAGTAGGAGATTGGATTCGAATACAAGTTCCAAACCTCCCTAAACTAATCAAATGGTCCTTAGAGTGGTCTTGTTCAAGTCTTCAACAACAGCCGCATCCTTGCTTGGAGAAGTAGTAGAAATTCAGCCCAAGAACTCAACAAGAGCACCAAGAGCATAACACACGAGCACTTGGAAAGAGGGAGCACACTCTCAGCACAACACACTCACAGCAAAGATAGAACACGTGAAGGCACACCAAATTTTCAAAAGGATTCAACAAAATGCACTATGATGCATGAGTAGAATACAAACACTTTAAACCCTCATCCCTCAACGTTAAACAAGTGGGAATTATCCCTTATCTCCTTGGATTATCATTGGCTGAAGATCGACAAGATGTCTTGCCTGGTCACGCACGTCTTCAATCAGCTTCCAGGCGTGGAGATTTTGGTGTGATGATCTGGTGCGCGTGGTAGAAAATCCTGGCGTGAGCTTTCTTGTTGGAGACGTCAGATGCATACGGCTGACTTCCTTTTACATGTGTATCTTGGATGTTGCTTCTTTGCTACTTGATTCTGATTTTCCTACATGCGCTGCTTGATTCCAATTTTGACTTGGCAGATGTTGGCCATTGACTTTTTTGATATTGACTTGTCTTGACGTTGTTGCTGAAGTGGCGATGCTTGTTGATGCATCGATGAGGTGGCATAGTTGTCTTTGACTTTGATGATGTGACAGGAGCTGATTTTGACTTTCTTTGACTTAGGTAGTTGAGGAAGCAAGGTGGTTTGTAGGAATACATATGCCATGCAAACCTAAACTATTGCAACCTAATACATTAACTAGGAAATTAAAGTGCTTAAAGAAAATAAACCCTAGGCTAGTCCTAACTACATGCAATGCAAGGTAATGTTGAAATGTAAAGCAAGATCACAAAAAACTCTAGGTGCTCAAGTTTTGATTACATGTTTGTTGTGTTTTGTGTTTTCGGCCATGCCTATATTGTCTCTGTTTTGTGCATTCTGTTTGATATGTTTTCTGATCAGAAATGTCTTTAAACATGATATTGTTTTCGGATAAGTTTTGTGAAGAATATGATCATAACTTGAGGAAGGGATTATCATGATATTGTTTTCGGATTAGTTTTGTGAAGAACATGATCATAACTTGAGGAAGGGATTACCTAATCAATAGGTAGTCTCAATCTCCTTGTTGTGAATAAGTGTTCTCTTTGTGCTGATGTCTTACTTGGGTCTTTGCACAATCTGATTTGTTGGAGTTTGAAGGATGTAGAGATTTTGGTGTGATGATCCGGTGCACGTGGTGGAAAATCCTGGCGTGAGCTTTCTTGTTGGAGATGTCAGATGCATGCAGCTGACTTCCTTTTACATGCGTATCTTGGATGTTACTTCTTTGCTACTTGATTATGATTTTCTTGCATGCGCTGCTTGATTCCAATTTTAACTTGGCTAATGTTAACCATTGACTTTTTTTTATTTTGACTTGTCTCGACGTTGTTGCTGAAGTGGCGATGCTTGCTGATGTGGTGATGAGGTGGCATAGTTGTCTTTGCTTTTAATGATGTGGCAAGGGATGATTTTGACTTTCTTTGACTTGGTGGTTGAGTGAGCAAGGTGGTTTGTTGGAATTGAGTCACTACGTTGGGTTAAATTACACAATTGATCATACATTTGTTTCTTATAGCTTAAGGATACATATCTCTCTCTTAGCTTCCAGCTCATATCCTCCCATGTAGGGTGGCATAGTATATTCTTCTACTTTCTGCCAATAAATTTGAATAGGACCACATAGAAAAGATTGAGCGTAACTTATCTCACTATATCTAGGTATAGCATTTTTTCAAAGGATTGCTCCATAAGCATAAGCCAATGTAGAAATGTATGAGAATCTTCTAGCATGGTCATGATGGTAGCAAGTGAAGTTTGATTTAACTTAAGTTCTTCATTCAGACCACACCTTGAGGGAGCCATTGTAAAAGACGATTTTAGTTTGCAAAGTGCCAGCCAATATCAGATTCAACACAAAGAAACAGAGAACAAAAGTCCAAATTCAGCTGTCGACACAGTCCAGTCTTAGCTGAAATTCAGAGTTTGTGAAGTAGCACGGTTTAGCAAATGCCAGATTCAGTTTCAACACCAAAATCAGAAAGTAAAGATCCAAATTCAGCTATCGACACTATTTAGTCTTGGCTGAATTTTCTAGACTTGAAGAACGCTGAATTTCAGCACACATAGTTAGTTTGTCAAGTGTAGAATTCAGCAATTTGCAAGAGTAAAAGAAAAACAAATCCAGCGAGAACAAGTTGGTACAGAATTTCAACAAGAGCTAAGGTCACAGCTAGTTCTGAAACTCCAGATGCAACACAGAAAACGCAGCTGTAGAAATTACTCAGTATTTAGCCTTGTCACTTACCAAGTCTCAGCTGAATTCTGGATTGACAAGTGCAGGACCTCAGCAATCGTGATTGTAAAATCCAGCACTCTTACAAAAAATTTAGCAAGAACTAGCATAAATCAGTGTAGAAATCCAGCAGATGCTAAGGATCCAAGCAAATGCCGGGATTTCCACTTTTAAGACAAAGAAATTAGACTCGGTGGTAAGCAACAGTGTGTACATCAGTCTTGATCGATACAAAGAACTTGTGGCCTTCAAAACTTGGTATAAAGTCCATCTATGAGGTAGTCTCCAATCCCTTATGTCACTCAACCTTAACTTGAAGCTTCACTATCAAATTAGGAATCACAAGTCTTGGTCTGAGATTTTACCAGTTTCAGAATGAGAAAAATCAGCAAGCTACAGTGCACTACCCAAAGAATGGTTCGACAAGTGCAGAAATTCAGCAGGCGAAGGGAAAAATTGAAATGGAACCTACCTATTAGGTGAGTTAGGCCCCAGTCCAACTTGTTCTTAGTCCTCAGCCTGAACATTTCTATCAGATTAGAAAACTCAAGCATCGGCCAAGATGTTCCCAGGTTTTCAGAGATAGAAGTGGCTGAATAAGGATTACCTATTACTTGATAGATCCTTAACTTCAGCCATTTTTTTTTCAGAAGAGCAAAATGCGATCAGGAAACTCAGTAGGTAGACCATTCAGGATGCTTTAGTCATGTACTTAGTGCATGCTTACTCTACTATGTTAGTAGAGTCTAGTTATGTATCAGGGTAGAGTCTAGGTACTTGGGGCATGAAATATATAAAATTAGCCTACCAAGGCCTTGGGAAATCTTCTACTCATGTATGATAGTAGTATCTAGGTATTACTTGAGAGGTGAAGGTGTTGGGTTAAATCATATCTCAGGACAATTTTTGAGTTTAAAATTAAAACCTTCCCATCTTTTACCATCTTGCCAGCATAGTTGGTAAAGGTGGTTAACCTCCAACTAACTATGCAAGATTGACTTTGTCACGATTAGATTGACTTTGTCAAGAAGACAGGGGATATAACTTGAAAGGATGGGTTCAAATGCAGCCTAAGAAGCATAGAGGTGGATCGGCTTTAATATCTAACTTGACCTCCTGCTACTTTTGACCAACTTTAGGTTAGTATTGACCAACTTCCAATAAGTGTTGTTGGCACATGAAAATGTGAGAGAGGTATCAGGTTCACAATTGGTATTTATGGGTCAAAATGAATATCATACTTAACGATACTTAACCGGTAACATATGACCTATATAAATAGGTTCATATTACAAATAAAATATGATATATATATAGAAAGTGACGGATCAACGTGATAAAATTATATTTATATATATTTTCTTATATCAGCGAGATAAATATATTATACATCCTCACTTTCTATAATACACATTATACATCCTTTGTAAGATATATTTTTTTTCTAAATTTTAATGGGAATAATAGTTTACATATAGACAATATAGATCCATCCTATCTATAACGATGATTGCAACCTATATCTACCACTTGCAACTGTGTCAAGTAAAAAGTAAAAAAATAGCATTTGTGATTCACAACCACAGGAATTTAAAAGAGTAGCCGGCTGACCAACAATAGAATCCTCATGATCGAGCTGAGTTCATTGGTTTCTTCATTTTCATCTAACGCTTCAAGTATGTGCCTCTAGTTGCAACTAATTCAACCATGGCATCTGCAATCTGCATTCTTTCTTGAGGTATTTCCTTGGCGCACTTGATGCCGATCCTTAGCATTAACGTCGCACACTCGACTACTTTGAGTAGAAAATTTTGTATGCCATGGCTAAGTTCATTTGTTGCATGTTCCTCTTCCAAAATCATAATATGTGGATCCAAAATCTCAGCTACTCGAAAGGGAAGTGCCTCTTCCACATATTGAGGAAGACTAAGACCGTCCTTGAAAGTTTCCTCGGTAGGCCTCCTCCCGACGAGCATCTCTAGCACAAGTATTCCGTAGCTGTAGGCATCGCCTGCAGTTGATACTCTGTTGGCCACTCCATATTCTACATTGTAATTTTCAAACTAGATTCTTAGCAGCACATGTCAAATCAGTAAAAAAAAAACTAATAGGAGATCACTGAGACAACCGATGATATACTGATTAATCTATTTCCTTGATGTTGTATGCATGATTTATAACTTTTAAATTTAGTGCTCAAGATAATACCTGGAGCAACATATCCAATGGAGCCCTTCAGTACCAGGGAACTAGAGGATGTTTCAAGTGCATTGATGGGAACTTTGTCGAGGAACCTCGCTAATCCAAAGTCACCCAAATGAGCGACCATGTTTTCATCCAGCAGAACATTGCTTGGCTTTATATCACAGTGCACAATCGGCTCCGCACCCTGATGGTGCAAGTAATCCACTATAGAAGCTACGTCAATTAATATATTTAACCTCTGAAGAAAAGTTAACCTCTGAAGCACACGTCCTTGCTCATTTTCTTGTGGATGCAGCCACTTGTCTAGATTCCCATGCGGCATGAACTCGTAAACTAGAGCTTTGAAATCGTTTCCCTGGAAATCAGTGCTTACACATGCTGTCAATACCTTGACAAGGTTCCGGTGTCTGATGTTTCTCAGTGTCTCACATTCAGCAATGAAACTCCTGGAAGCCCCAGTTTGTTGGAGGTTGACTACCTTCACTGCAACGACTTCGTATCCCCTGTGATTCAGGTTGCCTTTGTACACTGATCCATAGCTTCCCACCCCAATTAGATTTTCGATGGAGAACTCATTTGTTGCTCTTAGCAACTCTGCGTACGAGACCTTCAGATGCTGATCTTTGAAGCTGTCTGTTGCATCAATTTTCTTCTTTGACTTGCATATGCAATAGACAATGCCAAGTAAAGAGAGGAGCATGATTAGACTTGCAATTCCACCAGCTACAGAGATGGAAACTAACAGCTTCCGAGATAAATGTTTTTTGGTGGATGATGATTGCACAGGGCAAGGAGGCAATTTCAGATTCGGCACACCCCCACAAACCTCATCATTGCCCAGTATTGAGAGTGCTTTCATATTTTTGAAGACGCCTTTTTCCGGAACTTCACCATTGAAATTGTTGAATGAGAGATTCAAATAACTTAATAACCTCAAGTCCTCGAGAAATTTTGGTATGAGCCCAGACAAATTGTTTCTTGATAGATCTAGCGATCCGAGCCCTCTCAGCATGCTCAATGATGAAGGGATCGATCCTTTAAATGAGTTCCCTGACAAGTTGAGATACTCGAGCTGCTCACAGGCACCAAGAGAGCCTGGAATTGTGCCTGATAGTCTGTTATTCGAGATGTCAAATGCGCCAAGATTTTTCATTTTCCCCACTTCAAAAGGCAAGGATCCTACTAGCGAGTTGTGTGAAAGATTAACAAACCGGGTGAGAGTGGGGATTGACAATATCTCTTTAGGCATCGTACCATTTAGCCTATTGTGTGAAAGGTCCAAGAGGTTAATAGGGCAATTCCCAAGGCTCGGCGGAATAGATCCTTGGAGTTGATTGGAGTGCAGTTGAAGCTCTAGAAGCTGAGTTAATCTGCCAAAGGTTGTTGGGATTTCTCCAGTTAAGTTGTTGGAACTCAGATCTAGTACTACTAACCTTGTTAGGTTTCCTAGTGTTGTAGGAATGAGACCAGTGAACATATTAGAGTTCAGTCGAATTGTGGCCAAAGATCCATAGTTCCCAAGCTCTGTAGGAATGCTTCCAGCTATATAGTTGTCATTGATCTCAAACCATTCCAGCGTCTTAGAAAAGTTGGCCATTTGTTTTGGAAAAAAGCCTCTGAGATTGTTTCCTGTTAGTTGCAAATATTTCAGGCTGCTACAATTGGCTAAATCATCCAAAAATCCCCAATCAGCAGCACTCCATGCTTCTAGTTGATTGTGACTAACATCAAAGTGATCTACTCTCTGTAAGGATCCGAATCCCCTTGGAATTGTGCCACTGAAGTGGTTCTCATATAGTTGAAAGTTGATGAGCTTAGTGGCATTGGACAATGACATTGGAAGAGGCCCACTAAACTGGTTGACATTGATGTTAAGTTGTTCAATGAGAGGAAGAGTGAAACCGATATATGGAGGGAGTGATCCATTGAAGTGGTTGTATTGTATCTCGAGTGCGACAAGAGAGGAGAAGTTCCAAACACAAGGGGGGAGTGCTCCTTCAAGATTGTTGAATGAAAGCCCAAGATATGTAAGAGAAGTGAGGTTTCCTATAGCTGTAGGAACAGAACCGACAATTTTATTTGTCATCAAATCAAGAATAGTCAGATTCATAAGGTTTCCGATCAAGGGTGGAATTATGCCAATGAGCTGGTTGTTACTAAGATAGAGTTCTTTGAGGCTGGTGAGGTTCCCAATCTCTGGAGGAATAGATCCAGAAAGATTATTGTAATCCAATGAAAGATATGTGAGACTGATAAGATTACCAATTTGAGGTGGAATAGAGCCTCGAAGGAAGTTATTATATAAAGTGAGAACTTTGAGATTGACAAGGTTCCCAAGCTCAGGAGGAATGCTTCCAGTGAGACGATTGCCCCATAGAGAGAGTACTGTTAGCTTTGACAAAGAACCTAGGTCACTAGGAAGAGTTAGATTCACAGGAAATGTGCCGGTGAGTTGGTTATTATAAAGAAGAAGCTGTTGGAGGTTGACAAGGCTCCCAAACTCAGTAGGAATTGTGCCGGTGAGTTGGTTATTATAAAGAAGAAGCTGTTGGAGGTTGACGAGGCTCTCAAGCTCAGTAGGAATTGTGCCAGTGAGTTGGTTATTATAAAGAATAAGATATTGGAGGTTAACCAGGCTACCAATCTCAGGAGGAATAGATCCAGAAATATTATTGTTAGCCAAAAAAAGAACCGTGAGATTAAGAAGATTACCAATTTGAGGTGGAATAACACCAGATAAATAGTTGCCAAAGAGCTTTAAAAATGTCAATTCCGACAAAGAACCTAAGTTGTTTGAAACTTCTCCCTGCAGCATATTATTTCCCAAATTAAGATATTGTAGTTGGGAGCAACCACTAATATTGGGCGGAATAAGTCCTGTGAGCCGGTTGTTGGAGATATCAAGATAATAAAGAGAAGTGAGGCTCTGTATTGAAGTAGGAATGGTGCCTACTAAGTTATTCATCATCAAATTAAGAAGTTTTAGATTCACAAGGTTTCCAATCTCAAGAGGAATTGAGCCGGTGAATTGGTTGTTTTCAAGATAGAGTTCATTGAGGTTGGTGAGATTCCCAATCTCCCTAGGAATAGATTTGGACAAATTATTGAGAGCTAACGAAAGAATTGTGAGATTGAGAAGATTACCAATTTGAGGTGGAATGGCGCCAGACAAATGGTTATCATGCAGTCTGATTTCTCTTAGACTGACAAGGTTCCCAAGCTCAGGAGGAATGCTTCCTGTAAGACTGTTGTCTGAGAGGAGGAGGAATGTTAGCCCCAATAAAGAACCTAGTTCGCTTGGAATTTCACCTTGGAGTGTATTATCTCCTAATTGAAGGATTTGTAGTTGGGAGCAGTGGCTAATATTAGGCGGAATAGGTCCTGTGAGTCGGTTGTGGGACATACTGAGCTCATGTAGAGACTTGAGGCTCTGTATTGAAGGAGGAATATTGCCGGTTAATTGGTTATCGAACAAAGCAAGGATTGTTAGGGTGGTAAGATTCCCAATCTCAAAAGGTATACTGCCAATGAGGCTGTTGCTCCAAAGCGAGAGCACCTTGAGCTTCCAAAGGGATCCCAGTTCGCTTGGCACTTCTCCTTCAAGCCTATTGTCACCAAACTCGATATTCAGCAGTTGCGAGCAGCGATTGAGACGGCGAGGGATCGGCCCATGCAAGCCGTTGTGGCTCAAGCTAAGGTTCTCAAGACTAGAACAATTCTGAAATAGTGAGTCCGGTATCGTACCTCCTAAATTATTCATACTGAGGTTGAGGTGCTGAAGGTGGGTTAGCAAGCCAAGTTGTGGAGGAATAGATCCGTGAAATTGGTTGTCGGGGAGGTGGAGCCTCGAGAGGAAGGTGAGGTTGGATAAGGACGGAGACATCTCACCGATGAAGCCCAAGGATTCGAATTCCAGAGCAGTCACCCTAGCTTGGTCGCCGCACGTCACGCCTCGCCACTCACAGAAATGGAGGGAAGCATTGTGATTCCATGAATCCAACGCTCCTAGTGGATCGTCGGAGATGCGGGCCTTGAAGGAAAGAAGGGCGAGGAGATCAGAGTTGGACTGAGCGGCCACGGTGGAAGCTGATGTGTGTAACAAGTTCTCAATTATCAGCAAAATGCTAAAGAATGACAACCAATCGGGCCACAGGAACGCGGGCCTCTGCCTCTGCACGTTGAGCTCCATGCGACAACAATTCCCAAGCAGTACAATTCTCACAGATTCCTGTCGATTCCAATATCGATTCCCTGAAATAAATAGAGAGAGATTGCAGAAACTTTTCTTGGAGGCAGTCGGTTGGGCGCGTTTTCTCCGCGGCCCCCTCCGTTTAAAACCCGATAAACGGGTTGTTTAAATTTCATATTAAAAAAATTTTTTTTTTTAATTTTTTTTTTAGAAATACTCTACTCCTTATAATCTATCCAATGGTATTAATTTAGGGTATTTTAGATTATATACATATATGAAAATACCCTATACAAACTCTATACAAATTTATATATAAAATATTTTTTTGTCTTATATGCAATTTTGCATAGGGTATTTCATACATGTATATAATCTAAAATACCCTAAATTTAATACCATTGGATAGATTATAAGGAGGTAGAGTATTTCTAAAAAAAAAAATTAAAAAAATTTTTTTTTTTAATATAAAATTTAAACAACCCGTTTATCAGGTTTTAAGCGGAGGGGGGCCGCGGAGAAAATTTTGTCCCAGTCGGTTAGCTACTAGAAGAGAAGAAGAGTCAATCTTTTGCCGCATTAATGTGTTCACTGTTTAACATGCTAAGTGTCACGCCCCGGTCGGAACGGTCCAAAAACAACGCTTATCCGTTGTCTCAAGGCCGTCCGGCGGAACACCGGAACGTGATCGCGCTAGGGTTTCCGGACCGAATTTCGTCCCCAAATTCGAAACCCTAGTTCACGCTCACTTTTTACCCCCAAATTGCAATTCTCTCGAGGAAAGGATTGGAAACCCTAACCCTAATTTGAGAAATCGAGAAAGAATCGAAAATCCCAAATCAGAAAATCAAAATACCTCTTCTGATTTTGACCCGGTCAAAATCACGTTTACTGTGCAAACTCGCCGCCGAATCGCTCTTGCTGACGTCACGATGACGTCAGCGACCGATTAATTCGTCGCCGCGAACTCGGCTTCCTCCGATGACGTCACGCTGACGTCGCGAACGAAATCGAATTCGATTTCGAATTGCGCCGCCAATTTTGACCCGTTCGCCTCGCTGACGTCTGCTTGCGTCAGCCGCCTATGTCGTCTTCGTCTTCCTCGCGCCGAGCGTTCGCACGCAGGAACGATGCCGAACGCCGCCTGCGTTCGACGGTTTGCCGGAGGAAGGGAAAGCCGGCGGGGGAAAGACGCCGCCTGCGTCTCCGATTCGTCGCCGATCGTCGACGACCTCACAGCCGCCTGCTGCCGAGGTTCGTCGCCGCCGTACACCGAAGAACAGAGGATTTCGCCGGAAACACTCGTCGGAAGGGAAAGCTTCACTTTATTTCCTTCGTAAATCAAAGTTACAAAACCCTTCTCTCAACTTCTCACGTCGTCCTCACGTCGGCGGCGAGCGTCGCCGCCGTTACACGTTCGCTCTCCTACGTTCACCGATGGTGGATTCCTTCCCGTCTCGCCGACGTTCTCTGCTCTCCGAGTGTCGATCCCCCTCTCGAACTCCTCCAATCCGTTTTATAGAGAAGCCGCCGCTTCTCTTCTTCTCCGCGGCGACCGCGTCGCCTTGAAGCTTCCGAAGACCTCGTCGCCTGCCCAGCTCCGCACGCCCGTTTCTCCCGCGTATCTGCGCCGCTGCGAGAAGCTCGCCCATCCGTGTCTTCCTCGTCCAACGCCTCGCGCCCGTCCGCTTCGCACGCGAAGACCGAAGCTCGCGTCTGCATCCTCCGGAGACGCCGCCATCAGCGTCTCTGTCGCGTCCGAGTCCTGCGTGAGGAAGTTGACGAAGCTCTGCTTCGTTCGCGCACGCCAGCGCGTGGTTGCCGCAAGCTTTTATCGATTTCGTCTGATCTTTGGGCCTGATTCTGGGCCTGGGCCATGCCACCCCTCTCTGGGCTGAACCGGGGAGCCCAGGGCCTAACACTAAGTCTTTTCCTTGTTCCACATAGTACTGTATCAATGTGAAAGAAGGACCACATACGATATGATGCACGACCAAACAATCTGAAAAAGTTAATTCATTCCAACACGGAAAAAACTTGTACGTGGGACATATTGACTTGCGACCACATACGAAAAAGACCTGCATTACCATACAACGAGTCAAGTTGACTTGGTCTTTGATTTAAAATTAATATAATATAGATAAAATTTGTGGAATAAATTTGACTTGTGAATGATATATAACAAATATTTAAAAACTATAATAAATTTAATTAGTTTTACTAATAAAGACCTTAGTTAGTAATAAGATTGTCTTTGGGTTGGGTTCCACCTTATCAATTTCTTCAATTTGTCAAATCTTGAAATTTAAAATAATTAAAGATAAACCTTATATTAAATTTGAAAATGATCTTATGCATCCTAATTAGTGTTCACTATCCGTGGGTGCGACTTCAGGTAAGCTAGTTAACTAGTGTGTATGATTTATATTATGTTTATAACTTACCTTGATTCTATCAGTTAAGTTTACAGCTTAGCATATTTCTATTTTTAGTAACCAATTATTTTAATCTAGTTGATTGATTCGATTAGTGCAATAACTTGATTTCATCTCCAAATCTAATTATTTTATTGAATCATTCTTGTTGATTTTATCCTACTTAAGATTATTGTACAATTAATAGTATCAATCATACCTCTTACTTATTATCTATTGTCTTTGATCTAAGTAATCAATCATACCTCTTACTTATTATCTATTGTCTTTGATCTAAGTAAAGTTATCTGTTTATTCAAATTGCTATTTTGTTAAACCTTCTCTAACAAAAAGGGATTACCCTTTCTCTTGGAAAGAGGCATACTCGGTATTAGTGATGATCCATAAGAGTTGTAATTGCAGATTCTGCATAGGGGAGACCTCGAAATCTTCAGTAAACCTCCGGAAGCGCTCCTATGTGTAGTACCTAAGTGGAAGCTCCATGCTCCTGTTTTCCCCTTTTTCTAGATAGTTTAGTTGACAAGTTTAATCAGTTGTAATAATTTTGGACCTTTAGATTTTAATTGAGAAATTCTTAGGGAGCTGTAATAATTTTTGTTTGGGTGGATTGTAATCCTAATTGAGGTAAAGTTAATTCTTAATGTTAAATAAATTCTTGTTTTATTTCAGCCCTTAAGTTTGTCAATCTCAAGTCCAACATTAAATCACAAATTTGTTACTGAGTCACTAAGTAGAAGTCAACTCATGCTATGAGTTTTGGTCAAATCAAATTTGTTTTCAAAAGGCAAATCTTAATATAAAGCCAAATCAAGTTAGATCTATTCTAAATCATAAGTTCAACAATAAAATAGAATGAAAGAGGTCCAACATGTATCATATTCAAATATAAAGCCAAAGTCATAAAATAAATAATCTTCAAGTTCTAATTCTAGAATAAGTAAAAAATAATAATAAATTTGCATTATATCATGCTAGATCCAAATTTAACATTAGTTGGGGCATAAGTAAATTGCATGTCTGAATTCAAATTTTCTCTAGACAGTTTTAATTCAAACTCAAAAGCCAAATGCAAGGTCTAAGAGTGTCATCTCCACTGACATTCAAGCTAAATAATTCTATGGCATCCAAATCAATTAAGTATTACGATTTACTTGAGTTCAAATGCTCTTGAGCTATTCAAATTTAACGGCTTTGGACCATTCTAATCAATAGATATTTAAATTCAAAGGCCTCAAGCACCTCAAGCATTACGGGTGCATAGGCATCCTACCACTCAAGTTCTAGCTAGGGTTTTAAACACCAATCATTCAACTTCGATGGCACTTGCCAGAGAAATATAAGGGTATCAAGTCATCAAATTCAAATAAATCAAGTCATTGCATTTAAAAGATAAAGTTATCAAATTCAAAAGGCTGATGCTATTAAACTAAAAGGCATCATTCATAAGTCATCATTTAATGTTCTTATAAGCAATTCAAATCCAAAGGTCAAATTCTCCATAAAGTCAACAATAAAAATTCCACAATCTATTCAAATACAAAGTTTAAATTCTTCATAAATCATTAACTAGACACTCCATGAACCACTAAAGGAAGGTTATAACGGTATCAAATTACCCTCTCTTCAAGACAACTCAATAGGGAAACCAATAAATATATCCTTGTGCGCCTCACTAGTGATCAATTCAACAAATCATTCCAGAGCATATTTCACAATATTACAATAACAAAGTGAGCCCCTTCTAATAGGCCATCAAATACCAAATTGACATAGTACGAAATTGTACATTTCAAAGGAACAAGTGGAATATAAGGCTATCCTAAATTCATAGTTATCTTTAATGAAGGTTCTAGCTCAATTTGCATGCGTCATTATAGAATAGATAATTATATAAAATTAATCATGTGCACATGTATTCCAAAATTAGTAAGAACGGTGCACTATAATGTATTTGTATCAAATTTTATAAAATTTTTATACATCATGACATATCAATGTATACTAGGATTGCATGTCACGAGTACACGGTGCTACCTCTCACTCGAGTAAGTAATGTAGGAGAGGGGGCTCTGTCTAAGGCCCTATTTCCTTGGAAGGAATCCACATGGAAAGGAAAGAAAAATACAATGAAAAACTACTAGATTCAATGTATTTTCCTTTCCTTCCCTCTTCTTTTCCTCCCAAGGAAGTAGACCCTAAATGTTTCATCAAATATGGGCCTCCAAATCTAGGACTAGTCATGGTCAACCATGACATTTTGACATTTTGATATTTTTGATATTTTGATACCATTTGCATGTTTGAAATTATGTGATTGCATCATTTGCATGTTTTATCTCATGTAATTGCATGTAGTTAGGTAGTTTATGATTATTTTATAATTTTCATAGAATTATGTAATAGGTCACAATTTAGCCTAGGTTACATCATTACTCGTACTACATGTGTAATATAGCAGGTCACCTCCTTACTCAAAGCGATACCAATGGACGCCACCTCAATCGCTACATCATCAAATTCCACATCCACAATTACTACATCAACAAAATCAGCCATGTCAAAAGCCATATCAACTAAAGAAGTCATGACAAAAGCCACATCATCAAGTGCCATGTCATCAATTACCACATCACCAATTTTGACCATGCCAACTAGCCATGTCACCCATGCCACATCATGACACATGGGCTGAATATTTAGGAAGAGGGAGAAGGGGAGAGTAGGTGCCAACTCACATCCCTCTCATGCAAGCATTCAAATATAACCACCAACCTCCCAAACTATTCATTGAAGAGCTTGTATGAGACAACCATCCAATGAGAAGCTTTCATGCAATGCCACCCAAACCAACCAATGCTTGAGGTTGCATGCAAGCATGTCGACATCAACAAGAGATGGGTGCCAACCTGAATTTTTAAGGAAACAAATCCAACCGTACAATTCAAAAGAAACATCATCCAACCATTAAAGCATGAAGGAGTTGATGACATATTTACAAACTTGAAGGGGCATTGTGCTAAAGTATATAAACGTTGCGGGTGAGAGGATTTAAGGGCTTGTAGTTTTCATTTGCATTATGTTGCATAATTTTGAAAAATTTTGAGAAAATATTTTGGTCTTAGTATTGTAGTGAAATCGTGAGAACCTTCTCTCCTTTGTTAGCTAATTTCCTCTCTTCTCCTCTTCCCCTTCTTCTTCTTCTTCTCCTTCCAAGTGCAACACCTCTTCATACTTGAGTGTTCACTCCCTTGAATGAATCCTAGATTCTTGGAGGATTTGGAGCCAAAAGGAAGCTTGGAGTCTTGCAGGGAGAAGAACTAGTCACTCCTTTGAAGACTTGATCCCCTTAACGATTCTTGTTTAGTTTACATGGTGTTTGGGGCTTGTATTTCTCCCAGCCCTTGCTACCAAAATAGTATTGTAGATAATTTAACTTACTAAGCCTCAATGCCAAGATACGCAAGGACAAAGAAAGGAATTTGGCCCCTTCCCTAAAAGGGTCATAGGTAACCTCTCTCCTCTTCTCTCTTCTATTCTCATGCTTGATAGTTCTTTACCCTTGCAAATCTCTAAAATTGCTTGTTGTTATTGTGTTCTTGAGCCCTATACCCTAGGACTATCTAACCTTTAAAGGTCAGCCCCACCATCAGTTAGCCACACTCAACCCGACTTTATTTGGATTCTATCCCAACAAGTATAATCTAGTTCTAGTAGGTCAATCCAACTCCAGCTTGCAACCCAGCTCTAGTTCGAGAACTTCATTTAGAGAGCCATGTTTTGTTGGACCAATACCAAGGAGACATGGCTCTCTAAACCCACTCTGTACCTAGAGAAATTTCATTTAATTATCTGGAGAAGAATTCTTTCCACACTAAAAGAGTTAACAGAGTGTAGAGCCTCATATTTCGGAGGTGTAAATTTATAGGTATCCTTCATTAGCATGGCATATATAATTATGAGATAAATAATTGCTTAACTTATAAAAGTTGGTGGTTCTTTCTTATTCATTTATTATTTATTGTCATGATCATGAATATATTTTGATTAAAATGTGTAGAAGAGTATCATATCAAACATATGTCTATAAATGACTTAACTTATAAAAGTTTGTGGTTCTTTCTTTTTATAAAGATTGTGCACAACTAAGTCTATGGCTTGACCAAAATCTTACCTAGGACTAAGTTCTTGGCTGCGTCTAATGAAATAAGGATTAGTCTATAATGGGCTCTCCTGTAGTTGTAACCCAACTTCTATGATAGGTAGACTCTAGAAAGAAGTTCAATGGATAATAATAAGCTAATTGGTTGGCCAAGGAATACAATATAAAAATATTATAAAAATACTATTGTGTTTATTGAAGTTATATTTAAAGGCTCAAATACCTCATTCCTAAGGTACTTAAGTACTCTTGTGTAGAGTTAGGCAGAGTCTATGACTCTAAAAGAGACCCAAAGGTATATCCTAAGAAGTGACTCTACTCACTTCCTCATAGAGGATCTCCTATATGTGAGTTTACGTACATGACTATGGACTAGAAATTGGACACTTATAGCAAACTCACACAAATACAAGATACCCGTGCATGTGCACGACCAAAAATGTGTAACCCCACGTTACAATTAGCTATATCATATGTGCACCATTGAAAACTAGGCCAAAAGGATTGTAGTTTAAGACCTAGTTTACTACATCTCTTCCGGTGGAGTTTTGTGTACTAGGTGTGTTGAGCATTGCTCTTCTCTGACCATGTGATATAAATGTTGAATGATACTTTATTGTTTATTTGATTATTTTAATAGACTTTTGAGTTTTTTTAGAATTATTGAGGTTTTATAATTAAAAACCCCAATTATTTTATTTCTTTTTATTTGTTCAAAATAAATATTCTCGTAATTATTAATAAATTATAGTTAAAATTAATTTATCTAATTTTAATTATAGCCATTAGCCTCCCTAATTAGAGGTATGCATATGAGGCAAATTTATTAATAATATTTTGCCTTGTTATTCTTTGCCATTACACCTCCACTATATAAATAGAGGCAAGATAACTTCTAGAATACATCGAGCATCTAACTTCTCTCTAATTCTCACTCTTTGATTCATTTTCACATGTTTGACAACAAAAGTGGCTGTGATGGGTTCCTCACCAATGCACTAGTAGTGGAGCATCAATCGGTTGTATCTTAGGATAGGAGATTGATAGCATGCATATATATGATATATCGCGGCTTGATTTTACTATTATTTTAGAGTAAAATGCATGCTTTGTCTCATTTATTTGCTTAAATGCTTTACATTATTTAGAATCTTCAATTTTCCTTAGTTTCATTGAAATATAAGGATTTCGTCCTAAAATTAGTGGAATTTGGAAGATCTGAAGATATCGGATGATTCCTCATGATGAAACGAAGCTACATGTCAAATTTCAACTCAAATGTAGTTTTCTACGCCATTCAGAGGCATGGCCGTGTACCTATGCACGACCATGAATTGATCGGCCGACTTTTTCAGAACTCGACGAAACGTTCATGAGCACACCCATGAACACATACATGGCCGTGAAGAGTAAGTTTTTCAGAAAATAACCTTCGACGAGCCGTTCACGGGCATGACCGTGCATCCATGCACAGCCGTGTATCGTCCCGCCAGATTCGACACCCGTTCGGTTTTTCATTCGATTCTTACTATTTTGGAAGCAGAATTTAATGAAATTTTATGGAGACCTTCTTAACTGAGACACGGACGTTTTGGGACTAGAATCACACAATTTGGGTAAGCGGTTGAGGAGAACGAAGCAAAGTCGCAAGACCTAGGGTTTTTAGGTGATTTTCTTGCGATGAAAGGTTGTTCCGGCTGGTTTTCCTCCTCGTTTCGATGCTGAGGACCGTGCTCCACCCTCTCCCATCCAGGATCTAGCCTTCTCCCTAGTTTGATTTGATTTATATGAGAGATTTCATGTGTTTAACGATGTATCTTGTAGCGTAAACCTAATTTAGGGGTTTGGGTGTAGTCCACTGTAAGAATGTTGATTGTTAATGTTTGATCTACACTTTATCTAAACTTATCTTTGTTCTTATTCATGTCTAGGAAGTTTTAATTCATGATTATGTATTGGCTATGCATATTTATATGTTAGACATTGTGAGAAGGAGTGAGAGATGAACCACAATCATCGGATCCCCTTAGACTGGACTGGTGATTTCGGCTACGAGAGTTGTCGAAATCACCCGAGGAACCCTAATCCTTCACAGAACCTGCTGGGTCTGCTTAACCTGGTAAGCCACGAGAGTAGGATACTTGGGTTAAGTTAGATACCGGACCGTGTCCTGAGAGGGAGCGCGTCTGTACCTTAGGAAGGATTACCTTAAGAACATAGGTAAAACTTATTTCACATGTCAACATTAACTTTCTTGCATACTTCAGTGTGGTGAAACCCGTGTTGAACCACTAATTCATCTTTTTACTCTACTAAGAGGGGAGGTAAATATAAGCAGCAAGGGATGTACAAAGCAGAAATCACATACCAGCACGCTTCAAAAACGCAGCATCTGAAATTCAGGAGCTGAACAACTATGGAAGGCATGCGCTAACAGCTGAATAAAAAAAAAAAAAAGGGAAGGATCGTGAAGAAGAAGACGGAGAGAAATAGCAAGAGACAACAAGGAGAATCATCAGCAGGGAGGAAAGGTAAGAAAGGGGAGTTCCTTCGTTTCATTTACGTAGGCCTGAGGTGCAATAAGCACCGGTGGCATCACGAAGTGCTGGAGGGCACTACCCTAAACACACACACGCACATCGCTCTCTTATTTTATGTATGTAAGCCTGAGGTGCACTAAGCACCGGTGGCATCACAAAACATTGAAGAAAAGATGAAGAAATGAGGAGAGGGTGCAGCTAAAAGAGAGGAGATTTCTTCAAAAAAAAGAGAGACAAAAAAAAAAACAAAAGAAAAAGACTGAGGCTGCGAGATTGAAGAGTAGGTTGCGAGATGTTGCGAGATTGAAGGGTAGGCTGCGAGATTGAAGAGTAGGTTGCGAGATGTTGCGAGATTGAAGGGTAGGCTGCGAGATTAAAAAAAATAATAATAATAAAAGAATAAAATCATGAACTGAAGAAGATGCGCGGAGAAGACATGGGTATAAAAAAAAAGGGGATGATGAGTACCTGTTTGAGTCCTCTGCTGCTCTCCTCGACTTCTTCAGAATATGACTTCTTCAGAGTATGCAATGAGCAGAGTTCGCGCTGCTGTAAGGAAGTAAGATGAGGATCGTAAGGAAGTAAGATGAGAATCGTAAGGAGAGATACTGCGAACCCAAAAAGGGGAAAGAAAAGAAAATCCTGTACAGAAAAAAATCACCACATTTTAGCACGCTGGAAGATCACCCGAGTATAAAAATAACGAAGAACGCTCCCCTCAGCCTCCAACTTTCAAACTCCGGCAGAAAATAAAATCAGCCCTAAAAAGGGGGAGAGTGAATGAGAAGGAAAGGAAACAAAGTTCCGATCCAAATAAAATGCTACGAATCTGTGTCTAATTACATCCGATTCGAAAATGCGAAATCTGACCGAATTTACCTCGGCTACCATAAGTCCTGAAGCTGGAATTCAAATGTAATGCACAAGGCCCCCGGGCAGACAAAACACGACGACAGTTCCGTTTGTATCGCTCCACCCCTGACGAAGCCTCTTGGCCGGCTACCTAAGGGATGACGGGCCGATTGCTGACGAGACTATTGATGGGAGCAAAGAAAAATTCAGAATGTCGGAATAAAAAACACGCGTGAGGATAAAAAGGAAGTTCCATAGCCGAGCATGAAATTTGATGGAGGTCTCACCTCGGCAGAAGCTTGCTCTCACCACTCATCCAGCATGACTCGGGTCCATCGGCTACCAGCCGAAAGGGGATCAGGCAGATACCTCTTCGTTTCCCGTGGTCTTCGCTGTCGCCGTCCCCACGGTCTTTCCCTACTCCCAGCAAGATTTCAACGGCACTCTGACGCCGTCCTCTCCATAGACGGACCACTGAATCGGCGTGTTCTCCCCTGCGGATGAGTGATACTCTGCTCTATACTCTCCCTAGGGTTCGGATCAAACGGTGGGTTTGCGTTCTCTAGAACAAGCTCCGCCGATCACCCCGTTTGCCTCGCCTGGCCTTCGGCGTCATCTCTCCCGAACCAACTCTGCCATCGCTCGGTGAACCACCGCAAGTAGATTCGACGCAGCCGATACCCGAGGAAGAAACGCCGGCGAACACCTCCCCTCAGCCTCCACTTCCTCCCGCCTGCTTCTCCGCTACGATGCCAACTAACTCGCTGTCGTCTCCCGAAGACTCGGCCACCAGGAGCTGGGTTAGGTGGAAGAGTAAAGTTAAGGGATATTAGGGCATAAGAAACATGCGTGATATGCTGCCCATATAAAAGCCTGCTTCCAACTCAAGAGTGTTCAAAAGAAATGACGAAATATTGAGCGATGCCGAAAATAAAATGATATAATAGATAACTCAAGAGTGTAACTCAAGAGTGTTCAAATAAAATGATACATGAATGATGCCGAAAATAAAATGATATCAATATGTTGACCCAAGATTAAGTGAGCCTTACACCAATACGACGAAATATTGTTTGGGAGGTGCGTACGTCGACGTTTATCGTCGGGGCGTAACTCCTCAATACGACGTTGTGTTTGTTAAAGGCTTAAATATAATTCCAAGGCTTAAATAAAAATTCCAAGTCAAATTATCCAGTACGCCGCAAGGCTGGATAATTTCCAAATTAAACTATCCATCACGCCGTGAGGCAGGATAAAATTATCCATCACGCCGAAAGGCTGGGTAAATTCCAAATTAAACTATCCATCACGCCGTAAGGCCGGATAAAATTATCCATCATGCCGAAAGGCCGGGTAAATTTCCAAATTAAACTATCCATCATGCCGAAAGGCCGGGTAAATTTCCAAATTAAACTATCCATCACGCCGCGAGGCCGGGTAAATTTCCGAATTAAATTACCCACTGCGCCGCAAGGCCGGGTAAATTTCCGAATTAAATCACCCACTACGCCGCAAGGCCGGGTAAATTTCCGAATTAAATCACCCACTACGCCGCAAGGCCGGATGAATTCCAAAACCAAATTATCCAACACGCCGTAAGGCCGGATAAATTCCAAAACCAAATCATCCAATACACCGTAAGGCTCGACAAAACTCCAAACCCAATTATCCAATACGCCGTTGAGGCCGGATAATCTTTCTCTACTTCAAGTCATCCAACACGCCATCAAGGCCGGGTGATCTTTCCAGTCTAATATCCAATACGCCTTAATGTATTACGATGGGATATCGTTTGGGAGGTGCGTACGTCGATGTTTACCATCGGGGCGTAGTTCCTCGATATAACGTTGTACTGCCTGGGCCGGATATTATCCGACACGCCGTTACAAGGCTAAAGTCTGACGAACACAAATCGCCCATCTTGATGAATACTCCTTTTCTCTTATCATGTCGAAATATGTATCACGTCAAATCAAATTCATGAATGAAATTTTCTGATTATTGCTCTTATCTTGTTGCGTAATATAGATCTCTTAATCAAAGGTTCCCTAATTTTAGGGGTAATTGACGATGAACGCTTGCGTTCATTGGAAGTCAGAACCCATTAAACAAAAAACCTTATTAATTTAAGGTGGATTTGGAACGGTCATGATACATCCCCGATGTAACGAAAATGACCCCACAAATTCTGGCACGCCCGGTGGGACTGGCTTCTCCTTTCATCTTCGAGATCTATATTACGCAACACCAGATTCCATGCCCTCGTCCTTACAATTCTTTTGTTTTACAGAAAAATGGCAAAGAAGTTGAACATCTTTGTTGAGGAACGTATCGATGGGGATATCCAACCCTTCTCAGTGCACGAAGTTAAATACGAAGATGCGCACTATTTCATTGGATCGGCAATGCAGCCTGCGAAATCAACACTGCAGAGCTCGATCATCTCCAAGTTAAAGAAAACAACTCTGTCAGCATGTCCCCATTTCGGGAGTGACTCCGAGTCAGAAGCGAGTGACTGCTCAGCCTCTACATGCGACGTGGTTGAAACCCATGAAAAGAAAGATTGGTCACAAAGATTAACGACACGACAAAACATGGCGGAATACGAGATAGGAGTATTGAGAGTTCCTCAAGGCTATCTTAAGGGTTTCACTCCCCTGAATGCATCGCAAGTCATAGAGATGAAGACTTTTATTGTCCCTAGCAAGAGGGAATGCACAAGAGGAGGGTTCTTTGTCCACAAACCAATACACTTCTATCAGTCAGATGAAATTCATCACGTCATGACAGACAAAGAGGATGACTCGGGATCAACGCAACTCGCCAAAGTCCCCCCATTTGCTTATTACCCTCCGAGCTTAAGAAATCTCGTAGAAAAATACGGTTGCTTGAACCCTCGTCTAAAGAGTGAGCTACGCCAATTCGAGAAGTTGTGGAACCCAGGTTCACGGAACATCACATTACCAAATGGGAAGACCTCCAATACTCGGGGTTTAGGATACACAGAATCAAATGAAGAAGCTTTTATACTTCACCCGTATACTTGCAATACGGTGACGATAGGCGAAACATACGAAGTGGAGCGAGAAAATGAAGAATTCAAAAGGGCACCGAAAGAACTAGAAGATGGGGGGCAGACCACCTGCGATGAGTTGATTGAGATCAATCTTGGGTCAGAAGAGGATGTCAGGCCCACTTATATAAGTGCACAACTCTCTCAACATGAAAAGGACCAGCTGGAGGCACTCCTCCACGAGTTTAGTGACTGCTTCGCGTGGACATACAAAGAGATGCCGGGCCTTAGTCCGGAGGTCGCCGTCCATAATTTGTCAATCAGTCCTGATGCCACTCCGGTAAAACAGGCACCAAGAAGAATGAGGATAGAACTTGAAGAGCAGATCACACTTGAAATAAAGAAATTAATCGAGGCAGGCTTCATAAGAGAGGAGAAATACGCAGACTGGATAGCAAGCATCGTCCCTGTAAAGAAGAAAAACGGGCAAATCCGGATCTGCGTAGACTTCAGAAACTTGAATGACGCGTGTCCCAAGGACGATTTTCCACTCCCTGTGACAGAAGTAATGATCGACTCGGTATCAAATTTCGAAGTATTTTCATTTATGGACGGGTCATCTGGTTACAATCAAATTAAGATGGCGCCTGAAGATGAGAAGCACACTGCATTTCGCACGCCTATCGGCATCTTTTGTTACACTGTTATGCCGTTTGGATTAAAGAACGCTGGGGCAACATACCAACGCGCGATGACTAAGATCTTCGATGATTTAATCCACAAGCTCGTCGAGTGCTATGTGGACGACTTGGTGGTTAAGTCGCAATCTAGAGCAGAGCACTGTCGGGACTTGAGGACCGTGTTCACTCGTATCCGCAAGTATAACCTCAAAATGAACCCGTTCAAATGCGCATTTGGGGTATCATCTGGAAAATTCCTGGGTTTCGTGGTCAAACACAAAAAGATCGAAATTGATCCTGCGAAGATAAGCTCAATCAAAGACATGCCGCCCCCAAAGAATCTTAGGGAGCTTAGATCCTTTCAAGGGCGACTGGCCTATATTAGGAGGTTCATTTCCAATTTATCCGGGCGAATCCATCCCTTTTCCAAACTGACAAAGAAAAATGCTCCGTTCATCTGGGATAATACATGTCAAAACGCTTTCGAAAATGTCAAAAAATACCTTTCATGCCCTCCAGTCCTTGGGGCACCTATCACTGGAAAGCCACTCATCCTATATACCACAGCGTTGGAAGCATCCTTGGGAGCACTGTTGGCTCAGAATAATGACGAGGGAAAGGAGACCGCATTGTATTACCTCAGCCGAATGTTCGTAGGGGCAGAGCATTCCTATTCGCCAATCGAAAAACAATGTTTGGCGTTGATATTTGCCATCAAGAAATTAAGACATTATCTCCTCGAACATGAAGTTCGTCTCATATCAAGAATCGACCCCTTAAGATACCTGATGACAAGGCCTACCCTGACAGGACGATTGGCTAAGTGGGCCGTCCTACTCCAAGAATTCAACATCACATATGTGTCGCAGAAAGCAGTAAAAGGACAAATTCTCGCCGATTTCTTAGCGGCTCATCCTGTCCCTGATGACTGTCCTCTGAGTTACGACTTCCCAGACGAGGAAATATTAAATACTGAAATCGAAGACGGATATTGGGAACTCTACTTCGATGGGGCGTCTTCAATTCAGCCAGCTATTCCCCCAAATATCCCGAAAGTAAAGTCAGGGGTCGGCCTGGTATTCGTCACCCCGGAAAAGGGAATATTGCATTACTCCTTAGCCCTCACCGGTCCTTGCACCAACAACGAAGCTGAGTACGAGGCTTTGATCGCCGGACTCGAGCTCGCGCTGGAAATGAAAATCGAAAGGATGCATGTGTACGGCGACTCCCAGCTCATCGTCAAACAGGTGACGGGTGAATACCAAGTCAAGAAAACGGAACTGCACAAATATCATGCAAAAGCTGTGGAACTCATGGAACAAATACCGTACGTCACTCTGACCTGCATCGCTAGGGCTGCTAATGGTAGGGCGGACGCACTGGCAAAGTTTGCCAAAGAGCTAGCTGGGCCATCCGTTGACCAAGTCAACATCGTGATCAGGGACAGGAAATTGATCGCACCGGCCGAAGACGATCACGCCAACAAGAAAGAAGTAGCAGATACTATGACAATCTCCCTTACGCAAGAACATGACTGGAGAGAGCCGTTCGTCAACTATTTCAAAAGTGGCATCCTACCCGAGGACAAGACTCAAAGAGTACAATTGAAAAAACGGGCCCTCCGGTACACATTTGTGAATGACACGTTGTATCGTCGATCGTACGAACAGCTTTGGCTCAGGTGCATTGCAATGGATGAGGTCGCTCACGTATTACAGGAGGTCCATTCCGGTCTTTGTGGTGCCCACCAATCAGGACCCAAGATGTATCTTAAGATTAAGAGGTTGGGGTATTACTGGCCAAGCATGGTACGAGACTGCATAAATTGCGCAAAGACTTGCCATTTGTGCCAGGTGCACGGAGATTTAATTCATAAGCACCCAAACCCTCTTCATCCGACGGTTTCGTCGTGGCCGTTCGAAATATGGGGGACGGATATAGTGGGGCCAATAGAACCTCCTTCTTCTCTGGGGCATCGATTTATACTCGCGGCAACAGATTACTTCTCCAAATGGGCGGAGGCCATCCCATTAAGGGAAGTCAAGGCAGCCAATGTCGTCAATTTCTTTCGCGGAAACATATTGAGTCGTTTTGGAACCCCCAGACGGATCATATCCGATAACGGCTTGGCCTTCAAAAATGCCTTGATTTACAAATTTGCAGAGCGTCACAAAATTGATTGGCGATACTCCTCGATATACAATCCAAGGGCGAATGGACTAGCCGAAGCATTCAATAAAACTTTATGCAAGCTGCTCAAGAAGAGCGTTTCAAAGAACAAGAAAGAGTGGCATCAGAAGCTAGTGGAAGCATTATGGGCTTATCGAACCACGTATCGCACGCCCACACAATCGACGCCTTATTCCCTAGTCTTCGGTGTCGAAGCCGTGCTTCCACTCGAGGTCGAAATACCTTCGCTGAGAATGGCAATGCAATGTGACATGACAATGGACGAAAATGCCCAATTACGTCTTGACGAACTGGACACGCTTGACGAGCAAAGGCTGATTGCACAGCAAAACCTAGAGCTATACCAAGCACAAATGGCAAGGGCGTATGACAAGTTGGCCAGAGAACGCACTTTCAAGAAAGGAGATCTTGTCCTAGCAGTAAGACGACCCATCATATCCAACAAGATAGCAAAAGGGAAATTTAACCCTAATTGGGAAGGACCCTACGCGATAGAAAAAGTCTACGAAGGTGGAGCCTACCAGTTGACAGATCAAGATGGAATGCACCCGATGCCACCCATTAACGGCCGTTTTTTAAAGAAATACCATGCTTAAAACGCGAATCTGATCCTGACCAAGCGACACTAGGCTCGAGAATATCAAAACCGTTGCCAGCTGGCTGTTAGACCTGTGTAAGCTCCTCATATGATCATTCACCAGGTTGGATGATGGAAGCATAAATTCGAAGCTTTTTAAATACAAATTATTGAGCCTGTAACATAATTTTGCCTTTGTCAAAAAAGAACCTCTCCAATTCGAAGCTTTATGTCAATTTAAGAAGAAGGACGTCAAATAATTCAGAAGGGTACTCTGGAGTTGATTTCGTATTGTGTGGAATGAAATTTCGCAGAAGATATGCCCCAACACCTTTAGTGCTTGGACTTCCCGTCCAAATACGTATTTGCCAACAAATTGAAATTTACTCGATCGATGCGACACACAGAACTGGAATTGCATCAACTATTTGACGGGGTTTCCTCTGGGTGCGTCACTCTGTGAATCTGGGAAAGAGTAGCATAGAACCGTATGAATCTGCCCGCGCTCCTCCATGTGCGATGAAATCAAGAATAAATACATCATCGTTGGATCTGTTTGCCTTTGGCTCTTCCACACTAGCAGTGCAACCAGCATCCACGCTAAAAAAAAACACTAGACCATGTTATGCATAATTCAGAAAGCATTTAATAGTTCTAAATATGTGTATTTCTTCAACTGAAGTATACAATGTACCTTAGAGCTGGATGACTTAACTGTAGACGAGTGTTGCTACCCATTTATTCCCAATTCTGACCCAAGTGCTGGGCCATCCAACATCAATTGCCCACCTGTCAAGCACAGAAACGCATGACCTTTAAAGGAGAAACTAAAAAATAATAAAGTCACATAGATTTTAGTCGTGAACGACCGTGAAATCTTACTATAGTAAGGTGTTGTGCGGATTCCAGCCGACAAAGAGCATGCGTGAGAGAAACACCTGCAAGCACTTGGAGTTTATCCCTGTAGAGGATGTTGCAATAACTATGGCGAGGACAGCGGTTATAAAACTCTAGCATAAAAGAAAGGCCATCACAAAGAATAAGCTTCTGCCTTATTATCGCAAATCTCTGTCAGTGGCTAGCTATAACTTGAGGATGAAACAGCCTCACATTATGATGCTAAGAAGTAAAGATTTAGGAGTATCAAAGTCGAGGCAATGAAAAGGATATACACCTAATTTAATTTACTTATACTGAAGATTACATTCAAGATGAAATTCGAGAATTTCTTCAGCATCAGCATATTTGTTTAAGTGATACAATGCAATGTTCAAATTGAATAAACTCCATGGAACTTTATTTGACATCAGCACCAAGTTACTAAAAATGTTGCAGCATCAACTCAGGAGTGGAGATTGTGTTTATCCATGGCATTCACACGATCCTTTGTCAAAAATACCTGATCAAATTAAAACATTTAGGCGGCTGATGCGATACTGAACACAAAAGTAGATGACTGAACACAAAAGTAGATGATTGATCCAAGACCCAAATGATTCAGGCACATAAAAGACAGAGAATCATAAAAATATGGAACCACATCTGAATGAGGTTTGTAGTCCAAAAGTCATCAGATAGTCAAAAAAAACAATAACACAAAGACATCAAAACTCTCTGATTATGTTCTGGAGCAAACACCTCCGTTCTTTAATAACAGAAGCAAGCCTGCTGCGCTCAACTTCCTTCATCCCACGCTGAGTCTCCAATGAAGCCTGGTGGACTTCAGTCGCATCAATTAGCTCTGAGTTCTGTGCCTTGGCGGTTTCAATATTCTCCAAACTGTCGTCACAATCTCGCATGTCAGAAATCGCCGCACGTCTTTCCGATAGGAGCCTCTCCCTTTCTTCGTCAATTTGATCTATGCGCGCGTCGATCCGCCTCACTTTGGCCCTGGCTAAGTCAGAAGACGTCATTATAGCGTTCTTCTCAGTAATCAAACTATTTTGAAGGGACCATAAATCCTCTAAAACGGTTGCCTCCTTGCTGATCTGGGAATCAAGAGCGGCAGTGTCTAAATTGATCAATGAGTCCTGCTCGACCTCAAGTTGCTTCAAGATTTCTATTATCTCCCGACTTAGTCTTTCCCAAGTGGCCTCCAGAGCTTTGAAACTGGTCAAGGCTTGCGAGATGCTATATGAAGAAGCCAAAAACTCTTCTACTGTGGGAAGCGAGTCCTCGTCGCGAAGTGTGCCAAGGTAGTCGGAAATAAGGAAACGAGCTGCTCTCTCCTGCGATCGCCGGACTATATCTGAAATCCGAGAGGTAGACGGCCCGGGAAGTGGCGGCATAGTAGTCTCCCGAGCCCCGCTCACAGCCCCTGAAATGACAACATGGAGCAGACAACATGAAGCGGACTATTAAAGAAAATAGCGATACATAGCCGGTGTATAACAAACCATGCGGGTATGGCAAAGTTACCTTGGTTGGAGGACCCGTCATGTTGGAATCCACTATCGCCGTAAGAATGGCCATCTCCAACACGTGCTGCCCCCATACCTGCCACCAATAAAGAGTTCCACCAGCTTGAAAGGTAAACTAAGAGGGGTGTTTCTAAGGTTGAAGCATACAATCAGAAGTTAACGTACTGGGACTGGAGTTTAAATGCAACCTAATGTAGCGCGTGAAACGAACATCAGCATTTGATTCGATTATCAGAAAGAATATTTTGCTATTGGATGTCTAGCAATGCTGAATACATCAGAAGCTAAGAGATATCTACTCGGGACATATAAATCCAATGGCATGGAAGCACGACGGGACCACAGGAAGCCCATAGACGATTCAGGAAGATGGAAACAGGAGAGCCGGAATACCGAGTCGAGACCTGGAACGACAATGAGAGTAATAAGAGAGCACAAGAACATTTCGTCTTCCCATTAGTTTACTTTCTTGCATTAGGAATTTAGTGACACTCCTAAGCTTATTTGTTCGCCTAGCTATTAGTTAACTGATCAATTAGTATTTGACCCCTAGTCCTCGTGGGATCAATACTTTTTATTACGCGATAGACCGTGCACTTGCAGTACGCCCCTATCAAGTTTTTGGCGCCGTTGCCGGGGAACTAGATTGCCAATATTAACACGATCAGGAAATTGATATACTAGGCTTTTTCTTTATTTTATTTTATTTTTATTTTCTGTAACTTTTTCTTTCTTGTGACTGAATTTTGCCAAAAAAGTGTTCATTTGATTAATGTTCATGATGTAAGATTCATCAAATAGCTATTCTGCATTGTTACCATATGTTTCCTGTGATATATGTGGATGTATAGGTCATCTTTTTAATGAATGTTAATTAGGGACTCCATTTTCCATTCACCCATGCTCTAGTACTAATGAATTTATCAATCCTGCATTGTTACCATATGTTTCTTGTGATGTTTGTAGAGTGTCAGGACATGCTACTGATGATTGTCATATTTTGAGCGCTCCATATGAACAACTTAATGCTATCGAGACCTTCAGAAATCAGAATGATCCCTACTCGAGCACATATAATCCGGAATGGAGAAATCACCCGAATTTCTCCTACATGCTTAACCAAGGACAAGTCCCTCATGCAAATTTTTCTAATCTAAACTCTTCTTCTAATTTCAGGCCCCCTCCTGGAATGCAACCTCTATTTGTCAATCAAGGACAGCCAGACCCACCTCACAGGTCGAGTCTAGAGTTGATACTGGAAAAGTTTCTTGCAATACAAATTAAACAACATGACGATTTCAATGAGTCTATTTGTCAGCTGAATTTGAAGGTGGATTGCATGCCACACACTCAAAAATATTGGAGACTCAGATTATCCAGCTTGAGCAAGCCATCTTCTTAGCCAAACCCATGGGAGAGTCAGAGAAGCCTCAAGTGAAGAGTAGCGGGTTCAGTGAGAGTGAATTGGAAAGTCATTTGGATGAGAGTAAATTAAATACTAATATCATAAATGTTGACAAAGAGGAACCAGTGTGCATTTTACCACCTCCGTCTGAACCACTGAATACTATTCCCCAAAGATTGATGATTAAAATTGATAAGCGGTTTAGGTTATGCTATAACATGGAAATGTTGAACAAAGTAGTTGAGGAAATTCATGTCCCCCAGATCAACAAAAATTCATTGAAAATTTATATGATTGATGATGATGATGATGATGAGGTACCTGAAATTGATATTCAAGTAAACTCCCAACTACATGACTTAAATCCAACTCTCGATGCAGAAAAGGTACTGTCTGAGACACTTGACAACATCAACCTGGAGGTAAGTAAACATCTAAAATATGAATTTAAATTTGTCCCTAGACTGAGGATGTTTGGCATGATAATGATCAACTTGCTATTGGAATATATGATATTTTTTTTGGTGAGAATGCTTTCAGGATGACAAACAAGGCAAGAAATACACGCACTTTATTATGCCAGTGACCCACCAGCAACAACATAATCTTCAAACGTTGGTCAAGTTAATGACCTTAAAGAAGCGCTTCTTGGGAGGCAACCCATGTTCTTATTGATACTATTTTTATTTTTATTTATTTTTGTTCCTATTTCTTCATAGATTCTAGATTTTCTTTTACATTATTGTTTCTTATTTGGTACCTAGCTGCTAACAATTTTTCTAAATTTTTTAGGTATCTGCGTGGTGTTCACAGTCATGGTCGTGCATTTATGCACGGCCGTGATAAGCTCGTCACACTTTTTATAATTTAACGCCAAGGACAGGTCCAGTTTTCCATCATGGAGTCCATTCATGAGCTTTAGTAGCGACTGCGTCGGCGCTGGAATGAGCATCTTTGGTTTCATCATCACTCGGTCAGCTTTCTATGTTTCTAGTAGTTTATTTTAGTTGTTAGTTTTCTTTTCCGATTCTGTTAGTTTTCTTTTGTCAGATTGTCATTTCCCTTTTTGCATGTCTTACTTTTCTAGTAGTTTCAACATCTTAGGTGTCTAGCCCACCCCGTATCTATGACATTTGCTTTGTCTATGAGGATTGATTTGTTCTTTGAACACTTGATTGATTGGAATGAGAATCTTGCATGCTTCATTGTCTAAATTGGTTATAGTTTGCACACATAGCTTTTTGTTTGATATAGTTGAAAGCTTAATTAACTTAATTAATTATTATTCGTTCATAAGAGGTGCACTTGTTGTATTTATCTTCGCCTTGAAATACATCACATGTGACACACTTCTTTGTATCTCGCTTCATAATTCCATACTTATTTGTACACCTTGTCATAGGAATCAGAAATAATAATAGTGGTACCAAAGTGTACTTGTACATTGCACATTGTACTCTCACTTGGCACTATTCATAGCATTACAATAGCAAAAGAGATGGTGGTACCTAAGTTCATTGTCCATCATACTTGGCACTATCCCCAGAGTTCAAAATAATAGCAGTGGTACCGAAGCGAGGATGTTCCCATTTCCATGGCTTGGCACTGTTCTTAAAAAAAAAACACCACATAGGGACTATGTGGCACCGATGCTATTTTCCCATGACTTGAGGTACAATTATCTCATTTATGAACGCTTGATCAAAAATTTCATTTATGTGTGATGTATGGTAAAGGTCGTCAGTATTGTCAACTTTGCATATTCGAATGAATTGTATTAATAATATTTGATTTAATTTGCTTTTGACATTGCATCATAACTTGAGGTTTGCTGTGATTAAACTATAACCTTGCTAGACTTACTGAAGTTGTTCGAGATTCTTTATTTCATTTTATCACTGTGTTCTAGACAATTCAATTGCTTGAGGATAAGCAAAACTTTAAGTCCGATGTATTTTGATAGCATGCATATATATGATATATCGCAGCTTAATTTTATTATTATTTTAGAGTAAAATGCATGTTTTGTCTCATTTATTTGCCTAAATGCTTTACACTATTCAGAATCTTCACTTTTCCTTAGTTTTATTAAAATGTAGGGATTTTGCCCTAAAATTGGTAAAATTTGGATGATTTGAAGATATAGGATGATTCCTCATGATGAGATGAAGCTACACGTCAAATTTCAGCTCAAATGGAGTTTTCTACGCCATTCAGGGGCATGACCTTGTACCCATGCACGGCCGTAAATGGATCGGCCGACTTTTCCAGAATTCGACGAAACGTTCACGGGCACACTCGTGAAGACATACATGGTCATGAAGAGTAAGTTTTCCAGAAAATAACCTTCAACGAATCATTCACGGGCATGGCCGTGCATCCATGCATGGCCATGTATCGTCCTACCAGATTCGACACCCGTTCGGTTTTTCATTCGGTTCTTACTATTTTGGAAGCGAAATTTAATGAAATTTTACGGAGACATTCCTAACTGAGACACAGACGTTTTGGATTGGAATCACATAATTTGGGCCAACGGTTGAGGAGAACAAAGCAAAACGGCAAGACCTAGGGTTTTTAGGTGATTTTCTTGTGACGAAAGGTTGTTCCGGCAGGTTTTCCTCCCCGTTTCGATGCTGAGGAATGTGCTCCACCCTCTCCCGTCAAGGATCTAGCCTTCTCCCTGGTTTGATTTGATTTGTATGAGAGATTTCATGTGTTTAACGATGTATCTTGTAGCGTAAACCTAATTTCGAGGTTTGGGCGTAGCCTACTATAAGAATGTTGATTGTTAATGTTTGATCTACACTTTATCTAAACTTATCTTTGTTCTTATTCATGTCTAGGAAGTTTTAATTCATGATTATATACTGGCCATGCATATTTATGTGTTAGACGTTGTGGGAAGGGCTAAGAGGTGAACCACAATCGTCGGATCCCCTTAGATTGGACTGGTGATTTTAGCCACGAGAGTTGTCAAAATCACCCGAGGAACCCTAATCCTTCACAGAACCCATTGGGTCCACTTAACCTGGTAAGCCATGAGAGTAGGAGACTTGGGTTAAGTTGGATATCGGACCATGTCCTGAGGGGGAGCGTGTCTGTACTTTAGGAAGGATTACCTTAAGAACATAGGTAAAACTTATTTCACATGTCAACATTAACTTTCTTGCATACTTCAGTGTGGTGACACCCGATGCCCCGATCATCTCTCAAAGATCTCAAAACCCCAATTGCTTGCTTTCTGTTCTATTTGCTCTACACTAGCATTAGTTTACTTTCTTGCATTAGGAATTTAGTGACACTCCTAAGCTTATTTGTTCGCCTAGCTATTAGTTAACTGATCAGTTAGTACTTGACCCCTAGTTCTCGTGGAATTGATACTTTTTATTATGCGATAGATCGTGCACTTATGGTACGCCCCTATCAGAGATCCAAATAAAAACTATGTGAGGGTCGGAGATCTTTGTCTCAACAGAAATGGAAACATTGCCTCAGCTTAGATCATTCTGTTTTAGTCTTTATTTATTTGCATGTATAATTAGAATTATCTATATTGAGGATTAATTGGGAACAACATCCTGTCTATTCCATTATCAGATTCGCTGAAAAAAAAGAGAGAGATCACATAAACCTTTCAGTAGTCAGTTAGCTATTAGAAGAGAAGAAAAAGTCAATCTTTTGTCACATTATTGTTCTCACTGTTTAAAGATGCAAGTCTTTTCCTTGTTTCACATAGTTCTTCATTAATGTGTGACCAAACGATATGAAAAAGTTCTTCGTTTCTACACTGAAAAACTTGTAAGGGGGCACCTATTGAATTTGCGACCAAACTATATGAAAAAGTCCTGCATTTCCATACAGCGACCCACTGGACAGCCAAGTTGACTAAGTCTTTGAATTGAAATTAATATAATATAGATGAAATTAGTGGAATAAATTTGACTAGTGGATGATATATATAAATATTTAAAAGTATAATAAATTTAATTAGTTGTACTGATACGGACCTTTGTTTATGATAACGTAGTTTTTGAGAGCCTTTATCAATTTCTTATATTTGTTAAATATATATAACACAAATTCATGTGATAAGTCTTTTTCATGTTTGAGACTTTAAAATGTGTAATTTTTTTTTTTAAACTTGAAATTTAAAATATTTCAAGATAATATTAATTTGAAAATTATAATAGCTTAAAATATTATTTTAAGGGATGGAGGAGGGAGGAACAATTAATTTGGTTTAATTTTATCATATTTTTCACAATTAAACACTAGATGTCATGATAAGATAATTATCAGTAGCTGCAATAATTATCATTCTATATTATTTATCTCCAGTTGTCATATCTCCTTTATTTTACCATAATCAAGATGAGGAGAAGTGATCAAAAAGAAAAGGTTGATGCTTGTTTTCATCACTTTGGTGCGCATCACCTTCACCCTATTGTTATTCTCCTACAAAAATGTGAACAAAGTAATTTTATTTTAGTTTTAACAAAGTAATTTTTAATAATTTTTTGGAATTTCAAAATTTTTTTTATGAATTTTTAAATATTTTAGAAGCTTTAAATAAGAATTTAATAAGAAAATTCAAACGTGTGACTTGCAATTTATCGTCAAAGCAATGCTACCACCTCGCTAGTGGGCAGGTTCTCTAATAATATGAGGTGAAGAGCTATTTGCCCTTGTCTCATGTCCTCCAGCAAAAGAGTCTCGAGCTCATTTTGTGGTTTTGCGGGGAAGGGCAAGGGGCTATTGAGGTGAGGGAAGTTACCCATGATTTTCCCCATGCCCTAGTACATCTCAGAAGTCGTCGCTAGTCTTTCTAATATAGTTTTTTTTTTTTTTTTTTTAAGATTGTGACAATTATGTAAATATTTATATCATTTTAAATTGAAATTATAATTAACAAGTTATATTTTTATAAAGTTATTTATTTTAAGAATAATAAGATAGAATTTTTTTTTTCATTTTTATTGATATGAGCT
Organism: Costus lasius; assembly: GCA_027563935.2. Taxonomy (NCBI): domain Eukaryota; kingdom Viridiplantae; phylum Streptophyta; class Magnoliopsida; order Zingiberales; family Costaceae; genus Costus; species Costus lasius. The sequence continues at coordinate 30,318,798 of CM050449.1, read as the reverse complement.
TCACGTAGTAATCATAACTGTTAAAAAAATGATTTTATGAATGTTACTATTATCATCATTTATTCCATTGTCTATCTTGTTCTATTATTATTTATTTTATTATCACTGTGCAAAGAAATAGTTAATTGATCTTACTAAATCATTTTATGTAGTCCAAATCACATCCAAAAGTTCTTTTCCCTAGAAACAATCCTAAAACTAAATAATTCAATTGTACATAAAATCAAAATCTTTAAAGTTACATTTACTATATAAAAATTACTTAATTCATGTATAAATGATTTTCTTATTATATTTAATAATAATAATTATTTATTTATTTCCTATTTTTTTCTAACTTTTAAATTAACAAAAGAGGTTAACTTGAAGGGTTAGACCATTATTATTCTTAACTAAGGTGACCTAAATTTTAAATTAATATAGTATAAGTCACTTTGAATATGATTTGGAGACTTGCTAAGTTGCATTCCTGCTTGGTTTAGTTGACTAGAAAATAAATTACAATTACGCTAGCTTATCAAATAAATTATTCGTGCATTTAGCCAACATCCTAGGGAGATATTTTGTATCTCGTTCTGCAACTAAATAGGTTAGACTAGACTTTACTTAGTATGCAGTCACACTATGTCTTGAACTTGAGTCTAGCATACCGATAATGTGTCAAGTCAATTACAACATGGGCACACAAATCCACTTATGCCTAGAGCCCAGCACATTTATTCTTTTTTGTTATTATATTTTTGCACACTCCATTATATTTTTGTCACAGCAATTGCAAATATGTCAACAGATCATGTCTCAATCAAGTTTGGCAAGCTAATGGAATTGTCACAGCAATTGCAAATATGTCAACAGATCATTTCTCAATCAAGTTTGGCAAGCTGATGGAATTGTCACAGCAATTGCAAATATGTCAACACTGAGAAAAAACAATGCAATTGTGACTTGCAACTAGTACGATTTTCAAGAGTAACCCGCAGACTTATTAAAAGTCAAGAGCACGTCTTAATCAAGTTTGGAAAGCTAGTGGAATTGTTAGAGCACTTGTAAATATGTCAACACTGAGAAGGAACAATGCCATTGTGTAGGATTTTCAAGAGTAACCCGCAGACTTATTAAAAGTCAAGAGCATGCCTCAATCAAGTTAGACAAGGTTGGATGGCATTTGCCATTAAATTTGTGGGGCTGAAAAATAGATACCAACTCTGAATCAAGACTAGGAGGATATGCAAACATCTATTCACCCGCCAGCTCTGCTCTGCTCTCCCATTATTACATCACCTTGTATCATTAGATTAAAATTTGAACGCTTTCCCACCAACTGTCTATCTGGAGTGCACATCCAATATTGCACTACTTTGATCCGAAATGAATGAACCTTCTCATAGAATACTACTCCAGTAAACTAGGGCCTTTGATGAAGATGAGCATAGATAACAAAATTTTCGTCGAGTCTCAACTTCAAATGCAGCTAATCTTGATGAAAGGGTAACTAATATATATATATATATATATAAGGTGATTCTTACAAATTTGAGGACAAAAGTTTCTTTTATTAATAAAAATAAACAAGAAAGACATCTAATGCTGGCTTCTCCACCTTCATCTAACGCTTCAAGTATGCGCTTCTAATTGCAACTAATTCAGCCATGGCATCTCCAATCTGCTTTCTCTCTTGAGGTGTTTCCTTGGCGCACATGATGCCGATCCTTAGCATTGACGTCACACACTCGATTACAAAATTTTGTAGACAATTTTGTATGTCACGACTAAGTTCATTTGCTGCATGTTCGTCTTCCAAAATCATAATGTGTGGATCCAAAATTCCTGCTACTCGAAAGGGGAGTGCTTCTTCCGCATATTGAGGAAGACTCAGACCGTCCTTGAAAGTTTCCCCGGTAGGCCTCTTCGCAATGAGCATCTCTAGCACAAGTATCCCGTAGCTGTAGGCATCGCCGGCGGTTGATACTTTATTAGCTACTCCATATTCTACATAGTTAATTATCAGATTAGATTCTTAAAATGAGTAATCTATTTGAGACAAGTGTTTGAGACAAGTGATGATATAATGAGTAATCTATTTCCTTGATGTTCTATGCATGATTTGTAACTTTCAAATTAAGCTCTGAAAAATACTAGAGGATGTTTCAAGTGCTTTGATGGGTACTTTGTCGAGGAGCCTTGCTAATCCAAAGTCACCCAGATGAGCCACCATGTTTTCGTCCAACAGAACATTGCTTGGCTTTATATCACAGTGAACAATTGGCTCCGCACCCTGATGGTGCAGATAATCCACTACAGAAGCTATGTCAATTAATATATTTAACCTCTGCAGAAAAGTTAACCTCTGAAGCACACGTCCTTGCTCATTTTCTCGTGGATGCAGCCACTTGTCTAGATTCCCATTCGGCATGAACTCGTTAACTAGAGCTTTGAAATCATTTCTGTGGAAATCAGTGCTTACACATGCTGTCAAAACCTTGACAAGGTTCCGGTGTTTGATATTTCTCAGTGTTTCACATTCAGCGATGAAACTCCTGGAAGCTCCAGTTTGTTGGAGGTTGACTACCTTCACCGCAACGACTTCGTGTCCGCTGTGATTCTGGTTGCCTTTGTACACTGATCCATAGCTTCCCACCCCAATCAGATTTTCAATGCCGAACTCATTTGTTGCTCTTAGCAACTCGGTGTACGAGACCTTCAGATGCTGGCCTTTGATGCTATCTGTTGCATCAAGTTCCTTCTTCGACTTGCATATGCAATAGACAATACCAATCAAGGAGAGCAGCATGGTTAAACTTATGATTCCACTAGCTACAGAGATGACAACTAACAACTTCCGAGATAAATATTTTTTGGTGGATGATTGCACAAAGCAAGGAAGCAATTTCAGACTCGGCACACCTCCACAAAGCTCACCATTTTTGAGTATTGAGAATGCTTTTAGATTTTTAAAGATGTCATTTTCTGGAACTTCACCGTTGAAATTGTTAAACTAGAGATTCAAATAACTTAACGATGTCAAGTTCTCGAGAAATTTTGGTATGAGCCCAAACAAATTGTTTCTTGATAGATCTAGCGATTCGAGACCTCTCAACTTGCTCAGCGATGAAGGGATCGAACCTTTAAATGAGTTCCCTGACATGTTGAGATACTCAAGTTGCTCACAGTCACCAAGAGAGACTGGAATTGAACCTGATAGTTTGTTATTCGAGATGTCAAATGCGCCAAGATTTTTCATTTTTCCTACTTCAAAAGGGAAAGATCCTACTAGCGAGTTGTGTGAAAGATTAACAAACCGGGTGAGAGTGGGGATGGGAAAAATCTCTTTAGGCACCGTACCATTTAGCTTATTGTGTGAAAGGTCCAAGAGATCGAGAGGGCAGTCCCCAAGGCTTGGCAGAATGGATCCTTGGAGTTGATTAGAGTGCAATTGAAGTTCAAGTAGCTGAGTTAACCTGCCAAAGGTTGCTGGGATTTCTCCTGTTAAGTAGTTGGAACTCAAATCTAATACTAGCAACCTTGGTAGGTTTCCAAGAGTTGCAGGAATGGAACCGGTGAACATATTAGAGTTCAATCGAATTGTGGCCAAAGACCCATAGTTCCCAAGCTCTACAGGAATGCTTCCGGCTATATGGTTGTCATTGATCTCAAACCATTCTAGTGTCATAGAGAAGTTGGGCATCGGTTTTGGAAAAAAGCTTCCGAGCATGTTTCTTGTTAGTTGCAAATATTTTAGGCTACTACAATTGGCTAAATCATCCAAAAAGCCCCAGTCAGCAGCACACCTTGCTTCTAGCTGATTTTTACTGAGATCAAAGTGAGTTACTCTCTGCAAGGAACCAAAACCTCTTGGTATTGTGCCTTTGAAGTTGTTCTCAGCTAGTTGAAAGTTGATGAGCTTAGTGGCATTTGACAACGACATTGGAAGAGGCCCACTAAACTGGTTGACATTGATGTTAAGTTGTTCAATGATCAGAAGAGTGAAGCCGATATCCGGAGGGAGTGATCCATTGAAGTGGTTGAATTGAATCTCGAGCGTGACGAGAAAGGAGAGGTTCCAAACACTAGGGGGGAGGACTCCTTCAAGATTGTTGAGGTTCCAAACATTAGGGGGGAGGACTCCTTCAAGATTGTTGAATGATAGCCCAAGATAAGTGAGAGAGGTGAGGTTTCCTATTGCCTCAGGACCAGTGCCTATTAAGCTATTCTCCACCAAATCAAATTGAGCCAAATTCACAAGCTTTCCAATCTCGTGTGGAATTGTACCGGTGAGTTGGTTGGTGCCAAAAGATAGTGTTGTAAGGCTTGCGAGGTTTCCAATCTCTAAAGGAATAGATCCAGAAAGATTATTGCTAGCCAACGAAAGAATTGTGAGATTGAGAAGATTATCAATTTCAGGTGGAATGACACCAAACATATGATTGCCATACAAGTAGAGTTCTCTTAGATTGATGAGATTTCCCATATTTGAGGGAATAAAACCTCGGAGTTCATTCTCAGATAGAGTAAGAACTTTGAGATTAACAAGGTTCCCAAGCTCAGGAGGAATACTTCCTATGAGACTGTTGCCCCAGAGATAAAGGACTATTAGCTCCGACAAAAAACCTAGGTCACTAGGAATTTTACCATGGAGTGTATTATTTCCCAAATAAATAAATTGTAGTTGGAAGCAACGGCTAACAATGGGCAGAATAAGTCCTGTGAGTTGATTGTTAGACATATCAAGCAAAGAAAGAGAAGTGAGGCTCTGTATTGAAGTAGGAACAATGCCGGTGAATCAGTTATCGTTCAAATCAAGGTGGTTTAGGGCGGCAAGATACCCAATCTCGGAAGGTATACTGCCAACGAGGCTGTTGCCCCAAAGCGAGAGTACCTTTAGCTTCGAAAGGGATCGCAGCTTGCTTGACACTTCTCCTTCAAGCGCATTATCACCAAAGGCGATAAGCCGCAGTTGCGAGCAGCGGTCGAGGTCGTGAGGGATTGGCCCATGCAAGCCGTTGTGGCTCAAGCTGATGTTCTCAAGACTGGAGCAATTCTGAAAATAGTGAGTTCGGTATCATGCCTCCTAAATGATTCATGCTGAGGTTGAGATGTAGAAGGTGGGTTAGCAAACCGAGTTATGGAGTAATAGATCCGTGAAATTGGTTGTTGGGGATATGGAGCCTCTGGAGAAAGGTGAGGTTGGATATGGAGTGAGAAATCTCACCAGCCAAGCCTAAGGACTCGAGTTGTAGAGCAGTTACCCTTGCCCGGTCATTGCATGTTACGCCTCGCCACTGGCAAAAATGGAAGGAAGCATTGTGATTCCAAGAATCCAACGCTCCTAGTGGATTGTCGGAGATGCGGGCCTTGAAGGAAAGAAGGGCGAGGCGGTCGGAGACGGCCTGTGCGGCAGCGGTGGATGCTAATGTGTGTAACAAGTTTACAAGGATCAGCAAAATGCTGAAGGATGACAACCAATCGGGCCACAAGAACGCGGGCCTCTGCCTCTGCACGTTGAGCTCCATGCAACAATTCCCAGGCACAACAAGCGCACACAATCCACACAGTTTCCTGTCGATTCCCTGAACAAAATTAAAAAGAGTGACAAAAGTATAGATCGCAGAAACTTTTAGTTGCCAATGAATTCATGACGGAGTCGGTTCGTTACCAGAAAGAGGTGAAAAAGCCAATCTTTTTCTGCATTAATGTGCTCTTTGCTTGAAGAATTAGGTCTTATAAAGACAGGTCTTCTCCTTTTCACATTATTGCTCAAAGTCGCAGGTCTTCTCCTTTTGCTGCATTAATGGGCAAGCTCTTTAGAAGATCGTCACTCCACGAGTGGCTATGCAGTATTCCTTGGTCGAAATCTTGTCTCTTGGAATTCCAAACGCCAACCAACTATCTCTCGATCTAGCATAGAAGCAGAGTACAAAGCCATTGCAAATGCCACGGCTGAATTAATCTGGATACAGTCACTTCTTACAAAACTCCAACTCTCCTCATCCACAACTTCAACACTTTGGTGTGACAATATTTGTGCTACTTACTTGGCTGCAAATCCGGTATTCCATGATAGAACAAAACATGTTGAAATTGACTTTCATTTTCTCGAAAGGGTAACCAGCAAGCACCTAAATGTGTCTTTTATTTCTTCCAAAGACCAAGTCGCAGACATATTAACTAAACCTCTCTGCAAACAGCAGCACACTCATTTAACATTCAAGCTCAATGTTTTCCCATTTCGTGATGAGCTTGCGGGGGAGTATAAGGAATGCCAAAATATTCTCCAATCCAGTCAAAGGCCAAAGAATCCGAACACGATCAATTCAAGATCAAATTAATATTACAGTTTACATTTTTGTTATTTCCTTGTACAAATTGATTTTTACCTTATGTATATACTGGATGTAAGGATCGACTAAAGGTTGTGACAATGAAACACAACATAAAGATATGTTAAAGCATTGAGAAAATAGAGACCGTAGCAGAAGCGTACCTGAAGAATCCTAAGATTGAGAAGATCACCTGTCTTGGTCTTCTACAGGCTTTATGTTTCCCCGACTCAGAATGAAAATCATCACAAGTCTTGGTAATGAGAGTCACCTATATATATACATATACAGGGGAAGGAGAGAAAACCCTTTATTAATTAATTAAGGAAACACACATCTGCAGGGACCACGACATTTATAATATTATTTCTATTTCTAACCCATTACAAAAATAGAAATAAAACCTAAGTCTCTACACATAATAATAATCCATACAAATTTGAGATAATTAAGTCATGATAATTAATTTATTAATTGATCACTTTAGCACGACTAAAATATTTAAGATAGCCATATACAATTATTAATTAATATATTTGTGGTCCACATTAATTGATCTAACAATCTCCCACATGGGCCACATATATATTACCTGATATAATTGTACACCTCTTTAATGCTATCTTTTATCTGAAATTATCTCTATCAATCTCATCCATGAATATAGTAACATAGGATCAAGGCGGCCTTCGTCACAATATGTAACGTCTAGCCCGAACGATGGTCACATATGTCAATACAGTCAACGACATAGATCATGTATGGATGTGTAGCATGGAAATTTCATGTAATGTGATCATAACATGCCTATTTCCAACTGGTCCAACTTTATTCCTTATAAGATCAAACTAAAACCTTATGTTCAGAGTGAAACCGAAAACTTTATTCTTTAGTGTATACACAACATAATCTAAATACAAACTCCCACTAAACTGATATATCACTAAGTGATATAACACCCATATAAGCAATGTGCTCATGAAAGACCTTGGGTGGTGAAACTTTATAAGTTGATTCATAATCATGGAGTTTGTACTCATATGTTCTATAGATATATGAACACTCTAAACTCTTTATTTAACAACTAGGAATTTAATGTCAATGTGCTTAGACTTTGACGAACTCCTTTTGTTATTGGAATATAATACTGCAGATTTATTGTCACAGAATAATTTTAGTAGTCTTTCAATATTATCCAAAATGTGCAAACCTGTGACAAAATTTCGCAGCCATATCCCATGGTTGGATGCCTCATAACATGCTACAAATTCAATTGTCATAGTGGAAGAAGCTATAAGTGCCTGCTTAGCACTTTTCCAGGAAATAGCTCTTCCATCTAGCAGGAAGACGTAGCCCAAAGTAGATCTGCGACTATCTTGGCATCCAGCAAAAAATAAAATCAGAATACTTAATGATCTCTAGCTGATCTGATTTTCTATATGTGAGCATATGATATTTAGTTTTCTGCAAATACTGCAAAACTCTTTTTTACTGCTATCCAATGCTCTATTCTTAGGTTGCTTAGATATCTATCAAGCATCCCAACAATGTATGCAATATCCGGACGCATACATACCTGAGCATACATCAGACTCCTCACAGCAAATGCATATGGAATCTTCTGCATTTCCTTAGTTTTAAAATTATTCTTGGGGCATTATTTGAGACTAAATTTGTCTCCATTAGCAACAACAATATGTCATCGGCATATAAAATAAGGAAAATATACTTACTCCCACTGAACTTGTGGTATACACAATTATCTACTATATTCATCTCAAAACCAAAGGAGATGACCACTTGATGACATTTATAATACCACTGACGAGAAGCTTGCTTAAGTCCATAGTTGGATTTCTTTAATTTGCAAACAAGTTATTTTGAATCATCGATACAAAATCTTCTGGTTGCACCATATATATCGTTTCCTTAATGTCTCCATTGAGAAACACGGTCTTTATATCCATCTGATGTAGCTCGAGATCAAAATGAGCTACTAATGCCATAATAATCCTGAAAGAGTCTTTCAATGATACTAGAGAGAAAGTCTCTTTCTAGTCAATGCCTTCGTTTTGAGTAAAGCCTTTTGCAACAAGACGTGTTTTATATCTCTTTACACTACCTTTTGAATCTCACTTGGTTTTAAATATCCATTTACAACCAATGGGTTTCACACCTTTAGGTAGTGATTTAAGATCCCAAACGTCATTGTCAAGAATAGACTTTAACTCCTCACTTATGGCATCAATCCACTTTTGAGAATTAGAACTTTTTATGACTTGGTGGAAGTTGATTGGATCATGCTCCACCATTTCAATATCATGTTCACTGAGAAATGCAACATAATCATCTAGAATAGCACTTCTCCTTTCTCTAGTGGATCTCCTTAATGATATTTCTTCTTGAGTATGATGAGTTTGTTCTTCTGTAATTTAAATCAAGAGGTTCATCTGAATTCACTGGTTGAGAAATCTCAGGAATTGAAGACTGAATATCATGAATATCAGAAACTAAAATCTGATTATTCTCACCAGTGATCATAGGAAGAGTAATGAATTCCTCTTCAAAGACAAAGTCTTTAACTTTATTATTTTCCCTCCCAAACTCATCATCCTCAAAGAATTCAGCAATTCTCGTTTCAAAGATAGATTTATCAGTAGGATTATAAAACTAACCTCTAGACCTCTCAGCATAACTAATAAAATAGCAACTAATAGTTATAGAGTCCAATTTACTTTTATTAGGCCTATAAGGCCTTGTTTTAGTTGGACATCCCCAAGTGTGCAAATGCTTTAGACTAGATTTCTTACCTATCCAAAGCTCATAAGGGGTTTTATTAGTTGCTTTAGTTGGTACTCTATTAAGGATGTAAACTGCAATCTTTAGTGCCTCACCCCAGAGAGTCTCTGGTAAGGAAGAATGACTAATCATACTCCTTATCATATCTTTTAGTGTTCTATTTCGTCTCTCAGCTACTCCATTCATGCTCAATGAGCTAGGCATGGTATACTGAGGGACAATATCACACTCCTCTAGGAATTTGACAAAAGGACCTGGACGTTGTTCTCTTGATCCGTCATATTTGCCATAGTACTTACTACCACGATCAGATCTGACGCTTTTAATTGTCTTGCCAAAATATATTTTTTTAAAAACTTTAGCCTTAAACTTTTGAACATGTCCAATGTCTGTGACTTCTCATGAATAAGATAGAGGTAGGCTTATCTGAAGTATTTGTCTATGAATATAATAAAATATCATTAACTATTCCAAGTAACCAAAGGGAATGAAGCAAAGATATTTGTATGAAATAATTCTAAGACGTCTGAATTTCTATTAGCTACCACTTTCTTCTTTATGTTTGTCTGTTTCCCTTTATACAATTAGTATGTAAAATTAAGGGGCTCAAGAATTCTATTAGACACAAGTCCTTCCATTCTCCGTCTGGATATATGACCCAGAGAAATAGAAATAATATACGACATTTATAATATTAGACACAAGTCCTTCCTTTGTAATCCTGTATAAATCAATCGATGTATAGTGGTTCAAGACCCAGAGAAATCAAGTTCTCTTTCAATCGCCTCTGTATCTTCGTAAACTCACAAAGTTGAGGTTCTGAAGACTAGAATAATTCTGAAATAACGAGTCTGGTATCGTACCTGCCAAATGATTAACGCTGAGGTTGAGGTGCTGGAGGTGGGTTAGGAGGCCGAGTTGCTTAGGAATGAATCCGTGAAATCAATTGTCGGGGAGATTGAGCCTCTGGAGGTTGGATATGAAGGGAGGTATCTCACCAGCGAAGCCCAAGGACTCGAATTCTAGAGCGATCACCCTCGCCTGGTCGCTGCACGTCACCCCTCACCACTGGCAGAAATGGTGGGAAGCATTGTGATCCCAAAAATCCAACGCTCCTAGTGGATCGTCGGAGATGCGGGCCTTGAAGGAAAGAAGGGCAAGGCGGTCGGAGACTGCCTGTGCGGCTGCGGTGGAAGCTGATGTGTGTAACAAGTTTACGAGGACCAGCAAACTGGTGAAGGATGACAGCCAATCGGGCCACAAGAATGCGGGCCTCTGCCTCTGCACGTTGAGCTCCATGCCACAATTCCCAAGCACAGCAAGAGCAGCACAATTCACACAGATTCCTGTCGATTCCCTGAACAAAATTAAAAAGAGTGACAAAAGTATCGATCGCAGAAACTATTAGTTGCCAATGAATTCATGACGGAGTCGGTTCGTCACCAGAAAGAGAAGAAAAAGCCAATCTTTGCTGCAATAATGCGCTCATTGCTTGGAGAATCAGGTCTTATAAAGACAGGTCTTCTCCTTTTCACATTATTGCACAAAGCCGCAGGTCTTCTCCTTGGTTCACATTGTCGTGCGACTAAACAATCAGAAAAGGTTACTGTATTTCCACTTTGACTAACGCAATTTGAAATAAATTAAAATTATCCCATAAAGTCTACGAAAAATTTGTCCAATATTAATCAAAGTGTACTTTATTAACTTGACTAATTCCATAACTTAAACATATGGAAGTTAATTAAAAAAATTAATAAAAAGAGGAGAAAAAGAAGAGATGGCTTATCCTATTATAATTATCTTTTATCTTTGCTTTTAAAATATTCCATTACAAATGTAATAAAAAATGAATTGAAATTAATACAATATAGATGGAAATAGTGGAATAAATTTGACTTGGTCTGTGACATGTGACAAAAATTTAGGAAATAATATAAAAATTTATATGGTGGATCTTTCTCCTGATTCAGACTTGATAACGGATTACTTTTGAAAAAAACAAACTTGAAATTTAAAATGGCTCAAGAGAGACCTTATATGAATTTGAAAATTACCCCAAGTGTCCTAATGTAATTATTTGCTCAAAATTAGTGTTACATAAAAGGAACAATTAATCCATTTTTTTTACAAATTCTATTTTTGTTTCTCATAATTTAGATTCGTCTAGAGATTAATTTCCAAATGGATCCTGGTAGTCAAAAGTGGGAAAAAAAATTTAGATAGATTAAAATATTAGTCTAAAGGATGTAGGTACCATTAATTTCATCTAAATTTATCTTATTTTGCGTAATTAAGCACACGATGTCATGATAAATATTTTTTAAAAAAATTACGCACGAATTTTCAAAATAAATTACTCCTCAACTTCTCTTCCTCAAATATAATGATCATTTTTTTTTTTAAAACAAATACAAACTCTAAAGTCTTAAAAAAAAACTAATTTACCATCTAACTATTTTTTTCTTCCATTCAGAACCTATCCAATCCATGGAACCAAGGAATCATATAGCTAGAATAGACTAAAATTTATTCGGCAACTTCATATCAAGCTCTTATCAAGATCCAATTAACTCTTTTAATACTCCTCGGAAGAAAACTAATACAATATAATCAATTCTAATCATACATGATTTCTTGTTAATTTATCTCTTAAAATCATACATATGCACCAATAGCTCATTGACCATTATATTAATTTTTAGACTTTTCTTCTATTCAATCCAAAACAAAGAGAAAGATCTATATAGGTCAATCCAAACGGTTTGTAGTGCGAAAAATGAGAATAATGTATATAAGTTAGTCTAATCTTTTTATGGATTTAAGCAAGTAACTAACCAGTGGAAATGACAATAATGTATATAAATAATATTACAACGGAAGAATCCAACTAGCTAGCCCGAGTTGATAGTGATGTGATGAAGCACATGGATACAAGAGAGGAAGTTCAAAAGGAGCCTAAGGCACTGATTCTGATTAACAAGAAACAGATGATTGCTGATACCAAAGCTTTAGCAACATATTCGGAGGAAGCAAGGAGGATCCGGGGCTTCAAGTGTCAGCCAAAGGATCCAAATCCTTAACCTCCAAGTTTGCTGAATTATAATATACCTTAATATTTATGATAACAATGAATTTTGTCTCATTTATATTGATTTTTTTACCTACTCCAAGGGGTGGTTAATTGATAGAAGCTGAGATAAGTTCTATCTAATTAAATCTTATATATAGGCATGTCATTACATAAGTATATTATATATAATTATTATAAATGTTTGATCACCAAGTGGCTAATTTATAATTAATTATAATATGCCTCTATATTTATGATAATAATGGATTTTTGTCTCTATCATATTAATTAATTTACCTACCCAAATAGGTGGTTAATTAATATAATTTAAGATAAAACTTGACCAATTAAATCTCATATAGGCATCTCATTAAATAAATAAATTATGTTATAATTATTATAAATGTTTAGCTATCAAAGTAGATTTTTATAATTAATTATGATATATTTTAATATTTATAATAATGAGACATTTTATCTCACTCATATTAGTTAACTTACTTGCCCAAAGAGGTGGGTAATTGATATAATTGAGATAATATACATAGTGGTTAAGTTTTCATAAATATTTCTGTGGGGTCAAAATATGTTACATATTAAAATGTAAAATGACATTTATTAAATTCACCTTAAATTAATAAGGGTTTTTGTTTAATGTGTTCTGGTTTTAATTACCCCTAAAATTAGGGAACCTTTGATTAAGAGATCTATACTATGAAATAGAATGCAAGATTAAATAATATTATTCATAAATGTTGTGAGAATACATGACTTGACATGACACATGAGCAATGAAATCAAAGAGTCTTTAACAATTTAATCTTGCGACGGTTTATGAGACAATGTCCGGCCTAGCATCAGGATGTCATATTGAGGAGATACGCCCCGATGGTAAATATCGACGTACGCACCTCCCAAACAATACTCCATCATAATGCATTAAGGCATAGTGGATATTGGAATTTGGAATATCATCCGGCCTTGACGGAGTATTGGATGATATAATTTGGAAAATTATCCGGCCTGGCGGCGTGTTGGATAATTTGATTTGTAAAATTACCCGACCTTGCGGCATGTTGGATAATTTAATTTGAAAAATTACCCGGCCTTGCGGCGTGTTGGATAATTTTGAATTTAAAAATTACCCAGCCTTGCGGCGTGTTGGATAATTTAATTTAGGAAAATTATCCGGCCTTGCGACGTGTTGGATAATTTGATTCGAAAAATTACCTGGCCTTGCGGCGTGTTGGATAATTTGACCTTTGAAAATTACCCGGCCTTACGGCGTGTTGGATAATTAAATTTAAGAAAATTATCCGGCTTCACAGCTTATTGGATAATTTGAATTTGGAAAAATTATCCGGCCTTGCAGCGTATTGGATAATTTGAATTTAGAAAATATAGTTCAGCCTTGACAAATGCAATATCGTATTGAGGGGCTACGCCCCGACGATAAACGTCGACGTACGTATCTTCCAAACAATACTTCATCGCGATTCGCTAGGGTTTTCAGTATTCAATTGAGAATGTTTTTTTTTTTTTTGAAAATTTTTTTTTGGAGTCAACTTTTGGTTAGACGCGACATTGAGCTAACTTTGAATCATTTAGCGAAGTGGCAGACACCACATCGGGTCCAGTTCAAGTCATTTAGCAAAGTGAATAAACCAGCCGTGACTATGTTAATGTCATCTCACGTTTCTTTTACTATTTATTTATTTCTTTTTTTTTTATTTGAGTGACAGTTAAATACCAACATTTTTATGGTTAAAATCAATAGGGTAAAGTAGTTCTTCGACTTAGACGAACGAAATCTTGGCGACTGTGAGTCAATTCCGCTGGACGCCGCTCCTAGGGGAGGCGACGAAATCTGTGAGGTCGCGGGGAAGATGAGACGACGACACTACTGGGAGTGATCGTCAGCTGCTCGTTGGCGAGATGGACGCGTTTCTGGGGGGATGGCGTCAGTGGATTGCTGTGTAGTTAATTTGGGGGAGATCTCCTGGCGGTGTTCATCTGCAGTAGGGTAAACTCAGGCGAATTTGTAGCGATTCGTCTGGAGAGGAGATGACATCAGTTAGTGCTATGGAGCTGTACCAGTCGGGCTCTCAGCGATTCTCCTGTAAGCGGCGACAGGGGAAACGGCGGCAGAGATGTTGGCTTGTTACAGATGGAGGTTTCAGTTCGCGCAGAATTGGAGCGGAGGTAGGACTGCAGATGATGATGGCCACAGAACTGATGGAGATAAGAGACGTGGTTGAGGCGGTGAGTGTTTTACTAGAGACAGCAGTCCGGGTGGTCATATGGAGGGATCCGGAGATGCAGGCACTGGCGAAGGGTTTGGAGAGGCGTTGGAGGGGAGCCGATGGTATCACTGGCAGAGAAAATGGCACTAAAGATGGCTAGGGCGCTGATGCAGGATGGGCTCACAAGCGATGGGAATTCTCCCGTAGACGATGACAAAGAAAATAGCGTCAATGGATATTGCATCAGCCAAGCTTTCAATGGTTCCTCTCGGTGGCAGGAATAGAATCTGTTGTTTGGGTATTGGAAACAAATCGGGTCGGATTTCTTTGATTTTTTTAATTAAGATTCGGACTCTTTCTGACAACATAATTAGGGTCCGAGATACCACTAGTGTTAGGGCCCGGTCTACCCGGTTCGGCCCAAGCCCACGTACCAGCCCAAGCCCGAGCCCACGCGGTAAAAAGGAACGCGGAGTCCGTTTTGCTTGGTCAACCGAACACGTTGACCCGAGATTGAAGATCGAGCGCGGAAGCTCGTCTTCACTGCAGCGTTCGGCCGCAACATCGCCGAAATCAGCGGACGCGGACGCGAACGAGGGAACTTCGGGCGGCGTTGACGACGTCGGCGGAAGAAGCGGGCGTTGGAGGCCCTAAAACGGGAAGAAGCGGCGGCGGCCGTCCTCTATAAAGAGGAGCGGACACAGAGCGTGAGGTTCCGGACTCCATCCGCCATTAACGACTGCAACGAAGCTTGGTGAAGCTTCGACGAGGGATTTGAGAGGTCTGTAACCGGCGTCGAGTGGACGACCGGCGAGGGAGGGAAGAGGGACGCCGGCGGGCGACGACAGAGAGACTTTTGTAAGCTTTCGTTACGGGAATAAAAGCTTCTTTCTCCATCTCCTTCCTCCCCTGTTTTCGAGCTCCTCCCACGCGGCGACGACTTTCCGGCGGCAGGCGGCTGCCAGGCGGCGACGCAGAGGGATTGAAGGAAGGCGGCGGTTTTCCCTGCCCCCACGAACATCTTCTCCGGCGAACGCGAGCGCAGGCGGCGCTCGGCTTAAGCATCGACGCGGACGACGCCGCGGAGACGAACGTTTCGAACGTTCGGGCGTTCGAAACGAGGGCGGCTGACGTAGGCGAACGTCAGCGAGACGAATTTCGATTTCGACGGACGAAATCGGCGGCCGACGTCATCCTGACGTCAGCACAGCAAAGGATTAATTGGCGACGGGAATTTTGACTTTTGGTCAGAATCGATTTGGAGGTAATTTTGATTTAGAGATTGATTTCGGATTTCTAAATTGGGGTTTAGGGTTTTCTCCGTGCGAATTGTATTTTGGGGAGAAAAATTATTCGGGGAGATTAGGGTTTCGATTTTGGGTCGGAAACCCTAGGGCGAGTTACGTTCCGGTGTTCCGCCGGACTGCCCTGAGACAGCGGATAAGTGCTGTTTTCAGGCCGATCCGACCGGGGCGTGACAACTAGTATAGTTTTCTTTTACAGTTTTACTCTTCTCTGCTTTTCCAGTTGATTTTTGCCGTGAAAGATTTAGAATTTGGTTTATTCCCCCGTGTAGGACCAAGCTTGGGCTTTCTCCAGGTGATAAATTTTCTTCAGATTTTTGTTGCTGATTCTCTTTGAAGTTCTAATCCTGCAGATTTTAGAGACACGTCTCCCCTTTCTACAATGTTGAAGAAGGCTCATCAGTTTATGTGGTGTTGAAGAAGATATACCGAGTACTGTTCTTGTGTTTATTCTACTTTTCCTTTGACATTTTTTTTAATTAAGTTTTTTTTTTTCGACGAGATGCTTTTCTTGATAGCAGGTTTAGTCTTCCCCATGTTTTGAAACTCCCTACTTCCTCAACGCTACGAACAGCAGAGAAGCACAAGTTTGGATAATTTGCAAGCAATAGTAGCAAGGAACTCAAGCAGGTATTTGTTCTTGTCCTTCGGATGTTGGATTCTTCTGGTCTTTTGTTCTTCTGTCTACTCTCTTGATGTTTTATTTTCTCTCTCCAAGTTTTAATCGTGTCTTGGCATCTTTTGCAACCAAGAAGAAAATTCGAAAATTTTTATGTGGCATCCCTGTTTCTTCAATTTTCTTTGTCTTTGTCCGAATTTCATAGTTTGATCTCCTTTCCCTAATTTTGATCTTGACGCACTAGTGCTTCTGGTATTGATTCTATCCTACTCTCTCTGTTTTTTTTTTAGAATATAATAGCATGCTTCTTCAGATGAAATCTCTCCTTTCTCCTTTCTCGCGGTATTTCTCGGTAACTCTTTTTTTGAAATCTGGCGATAGATATCCAACGGCAGGACATTCTTATGAAATTTTATTTGATTTCTCTTTCTTTTTGCCCCAGCAGTCGACATCTTTGTTTCATCTCTTCAATCAACCAAAACTTTCTCCTCCTCACATCACTCTTTTTTCTTTTTTTAATTCGGGTGGGTTTAACATGATGCAGTGACATCATCATGTATATCTACTCCTACTGAAAATGAAAATTAAATTACAATCCCTTATTAATCAAGATTTTTCCCATTTATTTTCTGCTCGTAAATGTCTTGCCTTGTCACCGAAAATGGATTTAATTTTTGGTATTTTGTTTTAATTAGTTTCCACAAATACTATCCATTCTTGCTGTTCAAATTTCTTTGTCACTATCCACGCCTCTCCTTGCCGATCACGATTCCTTCTTTTTTCCTTTGTGTTGCCTTTTTTGTTGGCTGTAAATCCCTTACCTTACCAACTGCTTTGATTTCCTTCTATTGTGCATTTGCTTCCTTTGAAAGCTGGCGCATGCAAGATATTCTCTCTTTTAGCTTTCTCTTGACGTGCTTCCAGATTTCATTTTTAGTCAAGATTAATTTTGACTACTTCTTATTCTGCACACATTTGGGTGAAATTTTATGGTTCAACAATTCCATATTATATTTTCTGCCCAAAGGAGAAGATATTACTATGAAATATATTTTTTGAAACTATAAATCTTTAACCAACTCTTTAATTATTACTTATATGTGTTGGCTCATGTATTATTGTCTCTATTAGTTTTCTTCACTACAAAAGACAATTAAACAATTTTTAAGATCCTTACGAGGTTGAATTTTTATTAGAGAAGAAAAAGATGTTTTATTTGCACTTGGTATAGTTGATATTGAACTTGCATGATATTGAACTTGCACATAGAGACAATGAAAAGCTTGCTAGTGATAGTTTAATAGTAGTAAATGAACTATATATAAAGTGGGAGCGGTCCAATTGACTAAGCTTGTATGCTATGAAACAAGCGATCTTTTTATCACATATTTGTATCCCATGGAAATATGACATGACCATGATCTTGGTTTTTTTTTTTATCAAAAGCTCAAATCCAAATATGACTTTATAATGAGCCAACTTAAGGATCTTTGCACCCATTGTCTACCGCAATATCCACGTCATAAGATATCTCTAAAACCTGCGGGTCTACTGCACTCACCGACCTAACTCAATCTTGAATAGGCGATATCTTTAAGCCAATTCTAGCTACTGTAGCCTCCTCTATGAATAGGGGTGAGGCTTTGATGTCAATCATAGCATTCACAGGATATGCATTCAAGAGACATTCAATATAAAAGCAAAATAGGTCTTTCATTAAATGAGGTGGTGGCAAGTACAAGAGGGTTTAGGGCTCCCTCTAACCTCTTCTCCCTCTCATTTGCCACAAGGGCAGCCAAGCGGTCCCTTTTAGGGCACACATTTATCATGTGGGCTCCCACAAATGTAGTAGGCCATATTGGAGCTTGCCATCTTTAGTCCTAGCTTAGGAAGTTGGTCCCAGATCGACATCATTGGTTTGAGCACCGGGCAATACTTCCTTCCCATGGGCCTCTTGCCCTTGGCCACATAGGAGGTCCTTGCCTTAGAGGATGACGCACTAGAGGGCAGAGGTAGGACATGGGTCTCCTTCTTGTCCGTGAGGACATCGGTAGCCTGCATGGTGTCCTTGAGGGTTTTTACCTTTGGGCGACGAATCTCCTCATAGCCCACTCCTGTAGTTCGTCTATGAAATGATATAGGTGGCCGCACTCGCCCATATGATCAATCTCAAGCATAACTTGGGCATAATGTTGGACTTAGTCCCATATGGCCCTAGTGTACTTGATGCGCTTGAGGGCGTCCCGCTCCGCCCAACAAGAGTTCCTCGGTAGGAACTAATTTTTTATCTCGGATTTGAGCTGTCCCCACGAGAACTTTTGGGCTGGATCAGCCCCTAGGAGGCTAGGTGTGGCTTGTGTCTGCCGCCATAACTTTACGTCTTTGGAGAGAAATGCGATGCAAGCATGAGCTTGCTCCTCATGAATTTAGGTATACTCGAAATATGATTTCAAACTCTAGTGGTACTTTTTCACTTCCTTGGCATAATGGACCCTTGAAAAAGGTGCTAGCTCTGGGACACAATGTTCCCTTGGTCATTCTCGGTCGACACTTGAGACATAGCTATAGTGCACTTCAATAGCAAAATATCCAGCTTGCAAGTCTCATGCTCAGTGGCTTGATGCTCCATCTTCTGTCCCCACGAAGAACATGGATGTTCTTCCCAATTGAACGCATGTGTCACGTCTTTGTCTGCGCTGCAACATTCGAACGCCAAGTCCGCATCCACCTTCGTAGTCGTCTGCTTCATCCGTGAACATCGACGCCAGTGCCAACGTCCACATCCAAAGATCTCACCGAAGACGCCGCTAATGAAGACGTACGTTGCCACACCGCTCGTCTCACGTCCACTTCGGCATTGCTAATGAAATCGCGATGCACTTCCGATTTGGGCATTAACCTGAATGTTGACTGTGATATCCATGATTTACCATCTAACATCATTATGAAAATTATTAAGTACTTATAGATAAATGCCTATATTAACTTAAGAGGAATATTGAAAAGAAAAAGACTAAAGTGTAAATTAAACCATTTAGGATGCATATTGATCACTTAATGGTTTCTCATTATTTTGTGGAGTCAAAACAAACAAGAGAGAAAGGAAAGAATAACTTGAGTGAAATGAATAAAGTGAAAACACCTCATGCTTGTCTTTCAAGCCACTTCAAGCTTGTCATGAGGATAAGATGAACTTGATGATGACACCTCATACTAGGGGTGACTAATGAGGTAAAATGAAGTAAAAATAAGGAAAACATAGGTTTTTTTTACCAACAACTTCCTTTGGGCTTGGGGAAGAAGTGGTGATGGTGGTGAAGTGAAGAAGAAGACTTAGAAAAACACAAATTTTCATAAGGCAAGTTTCTACCATATGCCCTAAATTCATGGTTTCATAAATATGATAATTTGATAATAAAATGATGTTCAAATCCTAAAGATCTAGTTTATACTCTGATTTGTTGAAATCAAAATGAATTTCGAAGTTTTTTTGATAAACTAATGTGGAGAATTTTAAAAGAATGGTAAAGGTGATGTGAGTATGTAAATCTGACCTTGTTAGGGTTCTTATTCTATATCTTTGTACACACAAGTGGTTTATAACTGAGAATTAATTCATATGAAAGAAGACTTGAAAAGCTTTCCAACGCATCCAATATTGTCTATAGTTAATTGGAGTTAGGGCATCAATTATGTAGCATCATTCAATATATATTTGCTGTAAAACCAGACTGACCTACTTGGGTGGTTTTGCTTATAACTTATGATATGCAACTTGGTTTTGACTAATTCTTGTTTTAAATGAAAGGAGATTCAAATAACTTTCCAACAGATCATATATTGTATATCTTTGATATGCTTCATACCTATAAAACGATTGTATTATCTAGTCCAATGCCCTGGAATTTCTAGAAACAGAACAGTTTGACCCTTGGTTACTTTAACCTTGATATCTTTATGTGTAATGGAATCAAACCAATTTTATTGAAAAGTAGACTCAAATATGGTTTCAATGAATCCTATTTTGTATGGTTTTATATAGTTTATCCTTACGATTAATTTGAACGAATTGGGCTGATCAAATTGATATTTTCTTCTCTTAGCCTTGGAACTCTTATGGTAGAATTTGTAGTTATCCATATGCAACATTCCATACTCATGATTTTAGCGAACTGATTGTGTCCTTTTCTGAACATTATGATTATTAGTTGATGCATGGGCATTGTCATTGTATACCTTTGGTACTTTTAGCCATGATCATGTTGTAAGGGCATTTGTTTGGAATACAACAATATTTCTAAGTTGATAACTTTGCTTATATCATGACCTATTTGTCTTTTGGCCCTTACAACTTTAGTGGGAAAATGATTTGATCCCATATATGGGAATTAAGTGATGGATGTGGAACTAAGTGCTACATGGAGCAAAGTGCCACATTAGAAATAATGGGGGCCACATCTAGAATCCTTCCATTCATATTTGATTGGCCCATGGTGAGCCTTTGCTGGCTTTTGCTTTGTGGGCTTTCCTAGACGTGGGTTAGTCTTGCTTCCAGACATGGAGGACTTTGTTTTGTTTTGTTTCCATTACTCTGTCTATGATACTTTGATATTCATGAGCCTTTGTGACATTTTGGTACTCATGGGATGAGTACATCTTTTGTGTCCATAATGATGTTGATACTCATAATTTAGAAATACTAACTTATCATGATTTACTTAGGTTCTTGATATCATCCTTATGCTCTATGTTTATGTTGTCATTATGGTATGAGTTTAGATATCTATTTGATAAATTCTGTATTGATGCTTCACTTTTGCATATTATATGACTTGTTTAAAAAGTAATGAAAACTGTATTTTGTTGCATGGGCAAAGTAGATCTTGTTGAGTTTTATAGCTCACTCTTTTGGCTTTATATAATACAGGTTAGCTTTGGTTGTTTTTTCCTTGGGGGCAATGAAGGAGGTGTTGAGAGGAAATTTTGCTAATACGCTCTTATTTAGTTGATGTAGTAATGTGATGCATAGCATGATATGCTCATGTATATATATATGTTTTCTGTATATAAGATGTTTGAGCAATTTTGGATATAATATCACATTGTACGTATAAACTAGTTGTGTAAATAAAGTTTGATGTTTAGTCTATCTTTGTGGTTGGTTGGTGATTAATGATTTGATTACATGAATTGTCATTCACCTAGGACTATGTTAACAAAGTTGTTCTCAAATTTTGTTCGATTTGATTTTGGATCTTGGGAATTTTGTGTTAAACAGAAAAGATAATAAATATTATTCCTAGGAGTGTGACATTGACAAGCTCGATTTGGATCTGCGTTTACTTCCTCGACATGGGCTTGGACTGCCGCCCAGCCCAGCTTCATTTGGCTCAGCCTTCTCGAATCTGGGTGTTACACCTACTGTTGTCGGTGCTCCGTTCTCCCTCGCTATTCTTGCCGCCCTCCACTCCTATTGCTCTCGATGCTCACCGCTTGCTCGCCCATCAGCCTGCTCCTCCCTCCCCAAGTGTCTATCGCCCTCCACATTTCCGGCGACAGCATCCACTGCTCCCACTCATCACCTAGACTATCACATGGAATGTACATGATTTAGTCTTCCTTTTCTTTTTTTTTCTTTTCTTTCCCTGAATCTTTTCCTCATGTTTTTCCTTCCATTCAAGGAAACAAAGCCATGCCACATAATAAATGCCAGTTAATAGTAAAAAAAACTCAACCACCTCATTCCCATATCATATAAAGAGCCACCACTGTTCTTTAAGAAAAAGAAACCCAAAGACATTGGAGCAATATCACAACTTAGCAGGAAGGAAAAACCCATGTGCTCGGCCTTGTAATCTATCAATAAGTGTGGTTAGATCCTCTACCTTATCTCTACATGCGCATAAAGCCCCAACCATCTACTTTAATATTGCCTCTCACTTGTTCTCCTCTTATCATTTGCTCAATGGTTGAAAATTGTCAAAGATTTCAAAAATCAAAACTAGATAGGAAATGGGATAGACTAAAAGTTTTTGACACATGAACCTTGACCCATGTCTCCCTAGTATCACCCTAGAACCCAATTCTGGACTGGATGAGTATTCCACAAATTATTTCAAATTTGACCATGACGAAAAATCACATAACCCAAGGAGATACTAGACTTGAGTTCTTCCCTATTTATTTAATTAACAAAATTAAAAAGTTAAAAAATACTTATTTAATTAAAATAAAATAATTATATTAGATGAAAATATAGAGAAAATAAAGATTATAGTCCAATAATGAATAATAAATGGTAAGACATATATATATATATATATATATATATATATATATATATATATATATATGTTGGGGAGCGTTTGAATTTGAGGCAAGCTTTATTGTCTCCATATTCAATTGACTTCAGCACATAAGAGTTGTTTTATCGAAACCCAACCTAGAGCTAAATTAAGTTGTGCTTTTTTCCTTATCGAAGTTCAGTCAATGAAATATAGATATTCTTTATCATCTTTGATCAAAACACCACCAACCTTGCCACTACCTAAATGTATCAATGGATGCTGCTACTACGTGTTCTTAATCACTGTCCACTATAATTATCATCACTCTTTATTTTACCAATAATCAAGATGAGGAGAAATTAGCTAAAAGAAACGATAGATGCTCATTTTAATCACTTAGGTGGGTATCACCTTCACCCTAGTGTCATTCTCCTACCCAAATGTGAACAAACTCTAGTAGGTTTGATTAGACTACTTGGGTTTAGCTCACTAGATGATAAGTAGATAGGTTTACTATGTCATGTTTTAGATAGGAACACCCTTGGGAGTTAATTTGTGCATCATTTTCATCACCTAACAAGTATCTTGCAAACTCTACTAGCTTATTAATTGTAGCTAAAATCCACCAAGTGCCAATTTAATATCTTGCAAACTCTACCTTTTACCCTCTCTTTCCTTGGAGGGAAGGAAAACTGTAAGGAATGAAAAATTACAAGGAAAGAAAACTCTATGGAAAGAAAAAAAAATTCATATCCTGTTTCCTTGGAAGGAAAAAAAAAAGAAGAAAAATTAATATCGAACGTCGGGTGAAGTGGCGTTGTGTTTTCTCTAACTTTTCTATCCAATTCAGATGAAAAAATTTTAAAGGAAAAGTTACAAAATTTTTCCTTTCACCCAAGAAAATAATAAAAAATTTATTTTTTTTTTCTTTTCTTTCTAGTTTTCCTTCTAAGAAAACAGACCCTAATGTATATTGTAATTGACTTCACCATCACTCTCAAAGAGACGTGGGTTATTGATGGGTTGATCCTCATCCTTTCTCTCCTATTATCTAAATCAAGGCAACACTGCCTTCCATTTGTTAAGGGCATGAGAAAAAAGAATATATATATATATATATACTTTTGTTGATAGATTACTATGAGATGGCTTTTCAGGATGATCCTGGAAGAATCCTTATTATAACTACCAAAAATTAATTATGCAAAGCTCAAGGTGGCACTATAAACAAAAAAAACTTCCTAGTTAAGCACTGTAGGCGCGGTTAGCCTTAGGATTAGGGTTAGTTTTTAGGGATTTGGGTAGTCTTCAGCTTTAGGATTATAGATACTTATAGGGATTTGTGCACTGTGAGGAAGCATTTTTTTCCAGTTAAACACATGTAGCGCTTAGAAGACGTACTCCACTATGACTATACATTGTTGTGCCAGCCAATTTGAGGAAAAAGAAATATGTTGAAAAAAGTGAAGAGTTTTTTCTTTTTGGTTTCTCCCCAAATCCGGGAGAAAACCAATCCGAGCACGCGTACGCTGCAAACTAGGGTGGAAGAGAATAGGCTTTATTTTACTCTCCCCAAATCCAGTCGCCATCGTTGCCCGAGCCTCCTTCTTCCGATCGTTCTTCTCGCCATCGCCCCTTCCGAACCAGTCGCCATCGTTGCTCAACTGGAAGAACCCGGTCGAGGAGGAGATACGGAGGTGCGCGGTGGACATCATGGCGAAGCTCGGAGGAAGGAAAAGAAACGCGCTCCAAGTTGCCGCTATCCCAGGTGCCATGGAGCCGCTGTCGTCGCTCCTCGATGCTGCTCGTGATGTGAACTACGACTCGTTGGGTTCCATCTTCTAGGCCTCGTCATCCTCAAGAAGCTTGCAGCTGACCACGCCAACTGCTGGAAGATCGGTACTGCCAGGGGGCTGGTGCCGAAGATCATAGACCTCACCGGCGCCGTCAAAACAATGGCGACAGATCAGTCCCAGATTGCAACGCTCAAACGAGCGTTGCAGGTGGTGAAGATGCTGGTTAGCACCGACGGAGGCACCGGTCAAATGATCAGCCAGGACGTTGTGAAAAATGTGTTCACAGTGTGCTTGTTCCAATTTTTTTTTTATGATTTAACCTCTTATCTATTATTCATGCAGCTTATTCCATTCTTTTACATATACATTTTTAATTGGTGGAGTGAGCTTGCTGGCAGATGCTGTGTTTTGTTTCGCAAATTTTATAAATAACAAGTTTTATAAATAAATCCAGATTGCTGCATTCAGATTATGATTTTGTATTTGTGTAGAGGTTTCATAGGATTGATTTGATGTTAATACATTAATTTTATTAATTAAATATAATATATTAAAATAAATTATTTAATAAATAAAAAATAATTTTATGTAAAAAGTATTATAATAAATAAGATTGAAATGTAATAATTCTTTTTATTTTCTTTCCTCCCAATAAAACACATGAAGAGAAAAATAAAATCTATATTTCTATCTTTCTATTTTTCTCTTCCACCTTAATTTTCATCCCCTCCTATTTTCTTCCCTCAAAAAAAAAAAAAACCCTAATAGTAGACTATAAGCTAAATCTTGTCAGGAGCAAGTTAAATTGCTCTTTAGTAGAGAAGCTAGATTATGAGGTAATGAATGTCACTATCACTCTACAAATGGCATCCCATTCAAGTGATGACCGTACGAATACTTTGTCTGTTTTACATAAATATGAAATGGTAAGTTTGCTCCTTAGACTATATTTTGTTGGATGCAATCTGCTGTGGAAAGGATGAAAAATGCAATGAATCTAATTGCATTTTTCAGCCTTTCCACAGTGAATTTCATCCAATAGAACATAGCCTAAAAGGGCCATGGAGCTTAGAGAGCATGATATTACATCTAACTTTAACAACTAATAATGCTCGAGCCCTAGTCAACTTTATGGTATAATTGACCCACAACAACGCCCTCACTGCGGGTAATGTATCACCCATGGCTTCTTGAGATGAGAAGACCTAGCAATTGCATGTCCACAAATCACTAAGTAATTAAAAAAAAAAAATGACACTCTCATCATGCTTACTGATTTTGTGGAATTGAGGTTTCAGCACATTATTATCGTTAATTTTAATAATAAATAATGAGGTAGAGTATGAAAAACTATTGTGAAGATTCTAGTTAGCTAATCAACTCAAGTTTGCTTTAGTAAGTACGTACAATTCCCAACTAGTGGCTAACTAAATACTGGGGATAGATTTAGTCTAGCACCACACTCTTACGTAGTATATTGATCAAGTTAACTCATTTCAAAAGGAAATTTCATATGATGGTATCTTAAACACTAGTGGTCTAGTCTAACTTGCCTCCTCAATTAATACATCATCAACTTTTAGGCTAGTCACAATATAGACCCTGAATCATTTCAACATTTCTAAAACTAAGGTGGAACTCTAGAGTGGCGGCATCAAGTAGTGGAATAAACTGCAATGGTTTCTACGTAAAGAGCATTTAACCAATTGAGTGGCAGCGTGAAGGTGTACCACCTAACAAGTACGATCCCGTAATAGAGTTCACGCATAGCTGATGTAGATTGAGCCAAGATGACTAATCTATGGTGACCATGACATATTCAAAAGCCACTTGAATGATATCTCAGATTGAAGACTTCCCATGATGCCCAACCACAGTAGTTGAATCAAATTAAATCAAATGGGAAACAATTGAGCCAATTTTTAAGTTCAAGAGTAAGCTAAATCACATTGGAGACTGAGTAAAAGTCCAAATTAATCTTAAAGGACCCCACCAAAGAAAAGTCCACAAGCAAATATATCATCGTTAAGAGCTAGTTGATCACTAAAAAAAATTTCTAAGAATATCATATTGAATTGGGCATCTAACACCAAGACATCTTTACACATCCTCGAATTTATTAGTGTTCAAAAAAAATATCAGAAAATCATGATTAACCACCAAAGTTCCGGTTGATTGAACTAATTGATTCAATCAATAGATGTTTTTTTACTACGATAAATGAGTTCAAGTTTGGGACCAGTTTGACTCTATAATAATAATTTTATCGATTAATACTTCTATCGGATAATAGTTTTATAGAATAATACTTTTATAAATTATATAATATATAAAATTATGGGTTAATTGTAAATTAGTGGTTAACTAATATATACCATAAAAATTATACAAGTGCACTCGTAGGGTTATGATAAAATCTATATAATATGATGAATATTAAAATCTGTATATGGAGATTTTGAATTATATTGAATAGATATCAATTTTAAATGAACCATTGAATAATTGTGATGTGAAGTTGACTAGGTTAGATCTTACTTAAAAAGGTGTACAAGCAATTAACATGCTATAACTTAAATCTGATTAGAATGAATGGGAGCAGGATTAAGTCTAATGCAAAGTTGGGCTTGAACAAAAAAAAAAAGTTAATCCAAACCTGAATTAGAATAGGTTTGGGATCAAATTTAATCTAATGCAAAGTTGGCTCACACATAGTCGCATCTAATTTGTTTATTTCGAGTTGGTTTCGATCCAAGTTGACTAAAATAAGAAAAAGAGGTGAAAATAAAATTTACTTCAAATAAGAAATGAGATAAAGCAACAGATTGTAAACAGGAAAACATTGTCATGTAAAAGTTAACAAATAACAATGTTACAAACTGCTACAAATGAAACCAAATTTGAAACGGATGACTTAATTTAGTAAAATAATCAAATTGGACAGACAACTAAAACCAAATCTCAACTCTAATGGTTGATCAACGAAGGGCACAACCACCGTGGAAGGCATGGCATTTGACTTGAGAACAATGAATTTGAATGCAGCTGAATAGAAATGGTTGATCAATGAAAGGTCCAATCACGAAATGCTTTATTATTTGACTTGCCTAACATCTCATGGACTTCATTTTAGTCTTGCTGAATTCAAATAAGTGTTGTTGACAAACTGGCAATTCATATTCATGGGTCTACTTATTGGCCCTCTAAATTCTTCAATGAATGATTCTTGGGAAGCTAGTGGAATTGTTAGAGCACTTACAAATATGCCAACACGGAGACGGGAACAAAGTAATTGTGACTCGCAACTTGCAGGATTTTCAATAGTAACCTGCAGACTCGTTAGAAGTCAAGAGCACGTCTCAATCAAATAAGATAATGAGCTTTTTTGTTTTCCTTTAATACAAATATACGCTTCTCAGCAGATATATTTTATTTGCCAAAGTTGATTATTACAAATTTGAGGATAAAAGTTGCTTTTGTTAATAAAATTGAACAAGAAAAACATTCTAATTATCTCCTCATTTTATGCTACAACTATAATCAATTATAAACCTACAACAGGATCCTGATTTCTGAGTGTTGGCTTCTCAACCTTCATCTAACACTTCAAGTATGTGCTTCTAATTGCAACTAATTCAGCCATGGCCTCTCCAATCTGCATTCTCTCTTGAGGTGTTTCCTTGGTGCACTTGATGCCGATCCTTAGCATTGACGTCGCACACTCGATCAGTTTGTGTAGACAATTTTGTACGTCCTTGCTCGTTTTGCTTGTGGATGCAGCCACTTGTTGAGATTCCCATTCGGCATGAACTCGTAAGCTGGAGCTTTGAAATCATTTCCACGGAAATCAGTGCTTACACATGCTGTCAAAGCCTTGACAAGATTCCAGTGTCTGCTATTTCTTAGTGTTTCACATTCAGCGATGAAACTCCTAGAAGCCCTAGTTTGTTAGAGGTTAAGGCTCCGTTTAGTTTAGCTTCTGCTTCTAGCTTTTGCTGGTTGAAGAAATGCTGGTTGAAAAAGTGCTAGACGAAGAAGTTTGAGGGTGTTTGGATGCATAGCTTATGACTAGGTTATTCTATTTATAATAAATAAGTTTTTATTAAAAAAATTACTAAGATAAAAATTATATGATTAAATTTATAGTTAAGTATAATTAAAATATTTATTAAAAATATTATAAATTATATTATTAAAAAATTATTATTACATATAAGAGTTATTGAGCATAAGCAGGTGGGGGGCCAGAGAAACAGCTTCACCCTTGCTTCTCAGAGAAGCAGTTATTTGTGGGTTGAAACAGAGAAGCTGAAGGGCCAAACACCTCAGCTTCTTGATTTCTGCTGACCGCAACACCATAAGCAGCCCAAAAAACTAGGCCAAACGGGCCTAAGTACCTTCACCGCAACGACTGTGTATCCGCTGTGATTCAGGTTGCCTTTGTACATTGATCCATAGCTTCCCGCCCCAATCAGATTTTGGGTGGAGAACTCATTTGTTGCTCTTAGCAACTCAGCATAAGAGACTTCAGATGTTGATCTTTGAAGTTGTCTGTTGCATCAAGCTTCTTCTTTGACTTGCATATGCAATAGACAATGCCAAGCAAAGAGAGGAGCATCATTAGACTTACGATTCCACTAGCTACAGAGATGGCAGCTAACAACTTCCGAGATAAATGTTTTTTGATGGATGATGATTGCACAGGGCAAGGAGGCAATTTCAGATTCGGCACACCCCCACAAAGCTCATCATTTCCCAGTATCGAGAATGCTTTCAGATTCTGGAAGGTGCCATTTTCCAAAACTTCACCATGGAAATTATTGAACGAGAGATTGGAATTATGCCCTATAGCTCACTGGCGTTGAAGTTGTTGTCACGTATCTGAAGTTGATGAGCTCACTGGCGTTTGACAATGACATTGGAAGAGGCCCACTTAACTGATTGTCATTGATATTGAATATTTCAATGAGACAAAGAGTGATACTTTGTTGGCCACTCCATATTCTACATTGTTAATTTTCATATTAGATTCTTAGCAGCACATGTCAAATCAGAAAAAAATAATAATAACTAAAAGGAGATGACTGAGACAAGAGATGATATACTGATTAATCGATGTTGTTTGCATGATTTATAACTTTCAAATAAATTGCTGAAAACAATACCTGGAGCAACATATCCAATAGAGCCCTTTAGTACCATGGTGCTAGAGGATGTGTCAAGTGCTTCGACGGGAACTTTGTCGAGGAACCTTGCTAATCCGAAATCACCCAAACGAGCGACCATGTTTTTGTCCAGCAGAACATTGCTTGGCTTTATATCACAGTGGACAATTGGTTCCGCACCCTGATGGTGTAGGTAATCCACTGCACATTCCACGTCAATTAATATATCTAACCTACGCAAAAAAAAAAAAATTACCTCTGAAGCTTATGTCTCATTATCTTATCGAGAAACTATCGGGCATTATTCCAATCTCTCGTTCAATAATTTTCATGGTGAAATTCCGGAAAATGGCATCTTCCAGACTCTGAAAGCATTCTCAATACTGGGAAATGGTGAGCTTTGTGGGGGTGTGCCGAATCTGAAATTGCCTCCTTGCCCTGTGCAATCATCATCCATCAAAAAATATTTATCTCGAAAGCTATTAGCTGCCATCTCTGTAGCTAGTGGAATCGTAAGTCTAATCATGCTCCTCTCTTTGCTTGGCATTGTGAAACTTGATGCAACAGACAGCTTCAAAGATCAGTATCTGAAGGTCTCGTACACAGAGTTGCTAGTGGAATCGTGAGTCTAATCATGCTCCTCTCTTTGCTTGGCATTGTCTATTGCATAAGCAAGTCAAAGAAGAAACTTGATGCAACAGACAGCTTCAAAGATCAGTATCTGAAGGTCTCGTACACAGAGTTGCTAAGAGCAACAAATGAGTTCTCCATCGAAAATCTGATTAGGGTGGGAAGCTATGGATCAGTGTACAAAGGCAACCTGAATCATAGCGGATACGAAGTCATTGCGGTGAAGGTACTCAATCTCCAACAAACTAGGCTTCCAGGAGTTTCATCGCTGAATATGAAACACTAAGAAATAGCAAACACCGGAATCTTGTCAAGGTTTTGACAGCATGTGTAAGCACTGATTTCCATGGAAATGATTTCAAAGCTCTAGTTTACGAGTTCATGCCGAATGGGAATCTCGAAGTGGCTGCATCCACAAGAAAATGAGTTGGTTACTTAGTTGAAGAGAAGAAAAAGTCAATTGTTTGCTGCATTGAAGATTCCGGGGTTTCACTGCGAATTAATTTGCTCATAACTTGTGTTAAATATCTCAAAAAAGGCACTTAGCATCAGCATAGAAATAAAAGAAAAAAAAATCATTTATGAGTTTCTCATACTTTAGGTTGGGCTAGATGTTAATTTTCAAATGGAGCTTGTTAGTCAAAAGTGGCCAAAATATACATTAGATAGCTTAAAATATTATTCGTTCAATTAATTTGACCTATAGAACAATGTCAAATAAATCTTAGTAACAAGTGAAATCCTCTATTTCCATCAATGTTTGAGCCTAAGCGCGGCCTCAATCACTACAGCTGTAATCAGTTAACAAAGGTGTGTGGTTAGTTAGATCCACCATTAATCGAGGGAATTTTATCAATGGTCTTAAAAATCAAAACAGCACCAACCTTATCCTCATTAAGCTTGTGCATCACAAGAAAAGCCAGTAAGTTCATAACCTATTATTCGTAATAGGGATGTAAAGCCCTCTTCACTGTGGATTGAGCCACTACCTAAATTTATCGATGTAAAGCCCTCTTCACTTTTTTTTTTTTTTTTTTTTAAAGCCCTCTTCACTTTGATCTTTCCTAGTTAGCGTATATTTAAATTCAAAGGCATTAAGCACCTCAAGCATTAAGAGGGCACAAGCATCATATCGCTCAAGTTCATGGGTTTTAAGCATCAAGCTAATTAATTTCAGTGGCACTTTACCATACAAATGTAAGGGTATCAACTCATCAAATTCAAAGAAATCTAGTCATCGAATTTAAAGTAATAAAGCTATCAAATTCAAAAAGCATGAAGCTAATAAACTCAAAGGCATAAAGCATTCAAATCCAATGGTTGGGTTTTGCACAAATGACAAATCCTCATAATTCAAATCCAAATGTTAAATTATTCTTATGTCAACAACTATAGTTCCACGAGCCATTCAAATGCAATGATTAGATTCTTCGCTAGTCATGATGTGTTTTCCTGATTAGGATGTCTTAACTTGGAAAATACATTTAATATTAACAATAACCTAATTAGGGTGTCTTAATTAGAAAAACACATTAGTCTTTATTTCTCTGCATGCTTTTCCATTGGGTTCCGACAACACATTAAATAAATAAGATCTTATTGTGAGCAGATCAAATTTTTCTGAGATTATGCGACATGCGCAAATTGATTAGTAAGATTTAAGTGCCCAAATAAGAGAGGCAAGCAAGTAACATATTGACTTAAAACAGAATATAAAAGAATCAATTTTGATTAAAACAGTATGCTGAAAATATGACAGCGTGTGCATGGGAGAGGTTAGGGATACGATCTATCTTGGAAAGAGCCTACGGTGAAGTCTTGGTTGTATGATGCAGAAAGCTCGATGGCTGCGTGAGAGGGGACAGGAGACGAAGAGAGGAAGCGGCAACGAGCGATTCAAGTAAACAGAGAAATCGATGCAGAAGAAAACACCGGCGGAAATCACATCAACGTAGACGTGAGATCGTATTGGAGCAACAACAAATCCACAAGGTCTGTCACGCCCCGACGGAAGCCGGCTATTTCTAGCTCAGGGTTCCCCAGGGAGTAACAATATTGATAGAAACCAGAGAACTACAATAATCCAATATCATTTATTTAATAAAGGATCCAATTTTAACATATACAGTTTTATAACACAATATCTGAATACAACTATTCAATTTATCAACTGAATAAAAATACAAAGACAACTATCTCAACTCGGGTTGGTATCTGCTATCTACTATATCCCTCCCAAAAGTTAACTCTGTACCTGGAAAAGAAACAAAGGGAGTTAGCAGAAATGCTAAGTAGGAATCAACAAACACGGTGAGGGAATCAAATAACAGGATAATACAATAACTGAAACAACAATATACAAATAAAAAAAGAATGTCGTGCAAATCATCAAGCTGGCCAACAGATCTCAATCAAGAGCCGCACTCATTTTCAGAGTGTTTCCACTATTGCTCATGCAATGGAACGACTGTCCTAAACAGCCTGGAGTGTTGCATCCAACACTGACATCCGTAGTATTGTCCTAAAGACAACTGGCAGTGCCGTACCGGCATCTCAGATAGTCCGATGCGCGTCGGAACTATAACTCAGATAAACAGACCACTGGAGAATAAATCATCCAGGTCAACGGTCAAAATATATCACAACTTTATCATCTCAGATTTACAGCGGTTCCACATACTTATACGTCAATATCTCAGATACACAATTGTTCAACTAGGCTCATAAGCCAATAAATCAGATATCTCAACACAGTTTCTTTTATCGTGCATACAGAAATAGAATATGACTAATGAACAAGATAAATGAGGTCAACTGAATTACAGAAACAATACAGGCAGACGAAGCAATTAGATATCAGTGTCAATCAATTCTATCATATGCATCATATATCAAACCAAAGGAATAAACAACAAATCCTATGTTTCTTGAAACTGTAAGAAAGGAGTAGGGTGAGATTCCTACCTTAATCGCTGTTATTCTGAATCCTTTTGAAAAGTCAATAATTGTTTATCAAACGATGCAAGCCGATTAATGGATCAACCACTCTGAAACATGAATTTGTACATGAACTATATCATTAAACATTCTAATTTGAAAACCGAAACTACTAACATGAAGAACATAACCCTAAACCTAGAGAACCAGTCTCAGATCATATGAACCGAACCCAAAACCCATTGAACCGGACAGAATTGCACTGAACCGATCAAATTCACCCTGAACCAAGTTAAACCGAGACTTCTAACTTAAATTACACAAAATATAAAACTCATCTAAAGCTATACAGACTATCATTAGATAGGAAATTTTATAAGCTTTCCAACGGCTACCTGAACCGGCCCGGATTCGACTGAATCAGTGTCGAACCGGTCAAAATTCAAGAACTGACCCGAAACAGAATTGAACCGCTCAATCCAATTGAACCGGTTTAAATCGATTTCAACATAGCCGACGGTTTATTTCTAAATAAACCGCCAAACCCTAAATTTGAACCCGGTCCAGCCATTCAAACCGCGCCGCCCGATAACGCCGCCGCGCAAGGCCGCCGGACTTGCGTCCGCTGCTTGCGCCGGCGAGCTCCCGAGGGCGCGTCAAAGATCGGATCACCGCCAAACTTCGCCAGTAGACTCCGGACGATGAGGCGAGGATCTACGACCAGCTTCGGCGAGTTTTCGACCCACGGTCGAAGCATCCGAAGCGACAGAAGGTATCGACGGTGGCGCCGTCGCCGTCGATACACAAAACATACCCAAACCCAAACGGAACTTCACTAAAACTTCACAGAAGCCTACATACCTTGCTACGACGATGTATCGTAGCCCAGAACACAGAGATCGCCGTCGATGGAGGCGCTGGATGGTTGGAACACGAGGCGGCGCCGCTCGAACTCCGACGACGAGTTTGAGCGCGATTTCTCCTTCCTGGCGGCGCTTCAAGGGGTGAAGTTGTTCAAGGGTTCGAATCGAATCCATGAGAGCAGAAGCCCTATTATATAGAGGCAAAACGCGTTCCAGACGGTGAGAACGCGGCGGCGAGTAAATCGCCGAGATCCGCGGGGAAGACGACGGGTTGACTCGGTCCCCAAATTCAAATTTAAAGTTAAATCAAAATAATTAAATCCAATGTTATAGTAAAATCGCAACCCAGCTCGGTGGTTAGACGGAGCCGCGTGCGTTCGAGCGACCGGGGTTCGAATCCCCGCGGACGTGGTTTAATTTTTTTTGAAATAAAATCAAATCAAATATGAGTTAACTAAAAGAAGTATGGTTTAATATTAGAAATGAATATGTAGTTTGGTGGTTGAGCGTTGAATCCAAACTCACGCGTCGCGGGTTTGATTCCCAGCGCGTTTAACATTTTTAATTATTAACTCTTTAAAATTCCGAAAAAATCTTAAAAAATTATAAAAATTTAAAAATATAAATTCTTAATTAAATTTTATAAAATTAAGGTTATAACAAGGTGCGTCAGCGACGAAAATCCGTAAATAATCACTCAGTTCTGTAACTCACCGGAGATGGTAGGGGTCCTTCGCCGCGCACTCCAACAGCCGAGTCCGTCGCCCATCCAGCATTGCCTCGTCGAGCTTACGTCGCCGGAACTCCCAGCTTACAACAACACCAATTTACAGAAGTGGGAAAGCAGGCTAAAGGACTCTGTCTCCAAGATTTGGCACAAGACAATCTGGTGACTCCGAACGGGCAGAAGCACAAAGTACTACGAGGGCGTTGGCGATGAAGGATCTCCGGCAGCGAGGCACTTTTACAAGGAAGAAGAACTCGCGCCTAGATTCTGCCGCTACAGAAGGAAGAGGATCGCAACCGGACACTTCACCGTCAGGCCAACAAGGGCGGGGACGATTCACCCGCAGAATACAGCAGAGGAATAAAAGAAAGAAACCATGTTGATAAACTGGAGAAAAGCATCTGACTCTGCCTCGTCTCGAGAGGCTTGGTTCTTATTTATAAGAAAACAAATAGGGAGATAAGAGTAAATTGGTAGCGGTAGTCAGTTACTTCCTCCAGCTGTGCGAAAGGGAGAGGAATTTGGGCTGTGGCGTTTCTCTTGTGCAGGTGGGCCGGTCACAAGTCAAGCCGAATAGAGGGTCGTCGAAAAAATTTCCTCGGCGGGGAGCCCGCCCAAGGAATGTTAGCCATTGTCTAAATTCATTGCTTTCCTGATTGGTTCTGTTGCTGGTCATATTTGCCATTGTCTAAATCAGTGCTAAAATGTTATTAGGCTTACCTGACTTCCCCAAACCTAACTTACTCCCAATTTACTGTTTATAGTTATGGTTGGGTATAGCTAATTTTTATTGACTTGATTGATCCCATTTATTTTTTACTAAATTCATTGCTTTCCTAATTGGTTCTGTTGCTGGTCATATTTATATGCTAAAAGTGTTTGTGACACACTTTATCATGCTAAAAGTGTTGTTACCTCTCTTCCTGGTTTTACAATTTATGGCATGGCTTTGCAGGTGTGGCTTTTTAGGCTTACTTCACATGGATGTATTTCATCAACGGCTTGAACAGGTCTATGTTTATAGAAGTGACTGCTTTTTACTGAACTTACGTAACTCATCATCTTGTTGATGCTTTGAATTTGAGTATTGTGGCAAAGTTAATTAACAAGCACTAAGTTTACCCTTGGTTTGAAACTAAATTTGTTGATGATTTCCAACGTTTGCTTTATTTTGATTGATAAAATCTTACTTTAGGTAGTTGTATGCATATCTGATACACAATTGCATACTTGACCGGTAAGGATTCCAATACAAATTCTCAAATTACCATAAAAATTGACAATTAGATGATCTTGGTGAGCTCCTACTTGTTGGTTTTATCTTGAATATTATGTTTCTCAATTATATTTTCCGTTTCTTCACACGATTAGAAGTTTAATATTGCATTATAGTTTTATCAATTAGCTTACTGACTATTCGGTAAAGTGTTTTTCATTGTTGGTCATAGTTTTCTCTTTTAGGAATATTGAGCTCAGATCATATCTACGATACCAACTGTTCCTTATCTATTTGAGTATTCTGATGGCAGGTAGATGTTGTACTACAAGTTGGTTGCATATGGTCAATGTTATGATCATGTAATTTTATTTTCCTATCAGTAAGATGCAGGTCCAGAATCCTTCTGCGCTACCTTCAAATCCTGAGAAGCGTGTCACTGCGTGCTGGGAACCCACTGTTATTGCCACCATTATTATTCCTAGTGAGTAAGCGCTACTTCTGATTCTGCTTGTTCAAAACTACGAGACCTGGATGAGAAATTTGAATGACCATTTTTTTTTAATATTTAGGTATGTTGGACCTGTTATTACACTTTGCTCGGAGAGGAGAGGAGAGCAGCTTGAATATTCATTTACTGACAGGTAAGTATGTGGATAAGATTATTCTTGTTGAATTGTTAATGAATCAGATTTTTGTTGATATTCCTTTTGACCATGCAGCCAAAGAGCACTGATGAAGTATCGATTGCCATTGAGGGAAATTATTGTAAATTTTTACAATGAACTAGAAAGTATAACGTCTGGATATGCTACATTTGTATACGAGGATTCTGAGTAAGCGTTGGCCTTTTTTAGTTGTAAATATTATTGTTTTATCTTTTAAAAATATGCTTTCAAATGGGGCATCTCTCTCTTCCTCTGATCTCTCTGCTGGCAAAAAGAAACCGCAGCTGCAGAGTCGAGGGGGGACAGCTTCCTAACTGAAGTAGAAGTCTAAACCTATATGGTACTAGATGTTAATTATGCACATAAACTGAAAAGTTTTTCATTCAGTCATAGACTTCATAGCCATTCAGGACCTGTAATATTTTCTTTTGCAGCAGCAGTAAGAATTAAAATTATGTTCTTTGGAGCTTTAGAGGGTTTGATCTATAGCTCTTCTTTCATAGCTTCGTTGTTCGTAGCTTTATCTATATGAATGGTAGCTCTTATTTGACTAACGAAATCCTGGGTATATTGGTAATTGAGAAAAATAATGTGCACGCAATTACCAGGCAATATTTGTACCATTTCATTTGATGAGGCAATTGACATAATAAAATACATTTATCAAGGTGGCTCCCTTCATGACTGCAACAGCTTATACGCGGATCGTTACAATTCATATTCTTCAAACTGAGAATGCATATTTACAAGCTTAGAAGCTTTGATACACAAGGATCAGAATGCATAGTTCTCTAGCTGGCATTTCTGTTCATTCAAAGAGAGGTAGTAACATTTAGTGGCAATTGCAGATATCAAAAATCTGATTTAGTTAAGCTTGATATCCTCCCCAACGGGCAACCAGTTGATGCCATGGCAACAATTGTATATAATCTGAAGGCAGAGGGTTGGGTGTGAATTGGTAGAAAAACTAAAAAAAACATATAGACAGGTAAACGAGAGTGAATCGCATTCTGAATGATTTGCTATTGACCCTTATATTTATTTCATTCTTGGTTTCACACCTTACTGTTCTGGCAGGCATATGTTTGAGATAACAATACAGGCTGCTATCGGATCAAAAGTTATTGCAAGGGAAACGTAAGTTATACATCTTCCATAATTTTTCCTTGATTACAAATCTTCATATCGGTATGTTGTTCCCACTGCTCGTGTTTTTGCTCTCTGCCAATGATTATTTTCTA
Organism: Costus lasius; assembly: GCA_027563935.2. Taxonomy (NCBI): domain Eukaryota; kingdom Viridiplantae; phylum Streptophyta; class Magnoliopsida; order Zingiberales; family Costaceae; genus Costus; species Costus lasius. The sequence continues at coordinate 30,280,913 of CM050449.1, read as the reverse complement.
AGTTTGGGATTTGCATATGTAGAATTATGACTCATTCCTTACTAAGTGGTACACTTCGTATGTATTGCTCTTGTAGTGTAATATTCTAGTTTAGTTCCACGTTGAAAATGAGAGAAAAGATTATATAATATATAAGACTTAGCGGATATATTAACTTGGACTTAAATATTTTAATAAATTGGGCTACGTTGTCACTCATCAACTCAATAAGTAAGTTTACTTACGTCGTCCACTACTAGGTGTCACGCCCCGGTCGGAACGGCCTAAAAACAACGCTTATCCGTTGTCTCAGAGCCGTCCGGCGGAACACCGGAACGCAACTGCGCTAGGGTTTCCGGACCGAATCTCGTCCCCAACTTCGAAACCCTAGTTCCACTCACTTTTATCCCCCAAATTACAATTCTCTCAAGGAAAGGATTGGAAAACCCTAACCCTAATTCCCAAATCAGGAAATCAAAATACCTTAACTTCTAATTTTGACCAAAGTCAAAATTAACGTCGTCGCTGCCGAATTGCTGCCGTTGCTGACGTCACCAGACGTCACCCTCGTCGCCCGCGCGAAATTGAAATCGCGCTCGTGAATTTGCCTCGCTGACGTCACGCCGACGTCAGCCCCGAAATCGATTTCCGAATCGATTTCGTTCCGAACCTGTTGACCGCTGCTACATTGACCCGCCTCGAAGCGCGGGTCGTCTTCTTCCCCGCGACGCACGACGCCGCCGCGTCGTTGTTTCTGCCGAGCGCCGCCGCGCTCGCGATCTCGCCTCCGGCCACTCGTCGCCGACCTGGCAGCCGCCGCTGCCGGAGTTCAGAAGCAGGGAAGAGGGATACGTGGAAGAACGACGCTTTATTCCGGTAAAGGATTACAATCTCTGAACCGACCTCGTCGGCGCCCTCTTCCCCTCCCTCGCCGGTCATCACCGGTTACATATCGCTCACCGTCTCCTCGCCTCGACGCTCACCGTCGCCGGCTCTCTCTCAAGCTCACCGCTTGGTAAAGGCTTTCGCCCTGGAGGGGCGTCCACCCCGACCCTCCGGGAAGGAGCCGCTTTCCGTCGCGCGCTCCTCCTCGTGGTGTCGCCTCCGCGCACACCGAGCTCCATCCACCTCGTTGGGTTTTATAGGGAAGGAGCTCCCCTTTGGCTGCTTCGTCCGCTCCGAGAAACCCGCCGAACTCGCCCAGCCGCTAGAGAATGTCGCGAGTCGTTCGCCTTCCTTCGCTCGCGTCGACCGAAGCTCGCGGATGTCGCCGAAGTTCTCGTGCGAAGCCTCCGTCTTCTCCGCTCCGCGTCCGAAGCTTGCGGAGGAGTCGACTCCGTTGCGTGCTGCGCCGAGCGCCGCTGTCGTCCGCCTTTCTCGGCGAGCCCGCGTCCTCCGTCCGGAGAAGACGACGCCGTCCGCCTCCATCTCCTCTGCTCGACGCCGCCCGCGCCGCTCGCGTCCGCTTCCGTCGCACGCGGTAGCGAGCTCGCGTGGCTCGCGTCCGAGCTTCGCGTTCGCACGCTGCAACGCGTGGTTTGCTTCCCTTCAATCGGGTGTTGACCCGATTTTGACCCCGAATTGGGTCTCTGTGTGGGCTTGGGCTTGGTTGGGCCGAACCGGAAATTCCGGGCCTGACACTAGGTATACCTAGTGTCAGGGCCCGGTCTAACCGGTCCGGCCCAAGCCCAGATCCAACCGAATCCCATAAGGGGCAACGGCCCAATCCATCGAGAATCCTTCACGCGACCTCGTCCGCGCGGAACTCGCGTGAGACGCCGAACGATTCGGGCGACGAGGCAAGCATCACGAGCAACACGATCGACCAGGCGACGGATGCGGAGCTTGGCGGCTGCTGGCGACCTCGTCGCGCGTAGGAAAGGGACGCTGGCGGCGTCCTCTCCGCGAGGCTCGGATGGCTGGCGGATGGCGCGACGTCTCCGCGAGATCCGGTCGACGACGACTGCGGCATTCTCGGACGCGGCGGACATTTAAACAGGAGAGGAGAGGCGGCGCTCTCCTCGTTAAATAGCTTCGACGGGCGAAGCAGAGGGGGATCTCCACGGACAGGGCGAGCGAACCAGATCAGGGAGTGAGCTTTGAGCGAAGAGAGGATTGAGAGAACTGTAGCCGCGGCTGGGAGTCGACGGCGAGGGAGGGAAGAGGGACACCGGGCCAGGCGGCTGACGGCTGGAGGAGACGACCTTGTAAGTTTTCTGAGGAATAAAGCTTGGGTTTCTTCTTCACCTGCGATCCTTCCCCCTTCGTGTTCTCTGTGGTGATTCGGCAACTACAGCAGGCGGCTGTCGCTTGGCTTTAGACGGAGGAGAGTCGCGAGCGCAGGCGGCGCTCGGCTTCGATCGCTCGCGGCGTCGCGAGGAAGACGACGACTCGGCGTTCGAGGCGCGAGTCAACGGAACGAACGTTCAACGTTCGAATCGAACGAAATCGAAAACAGATTTCGATTTCAGGCTGACGTCAGCGGGGCGACGCTGACGTAAGGCGGTGCAAAATCGAACGGCGAAAGCGAATTCGGGCGGCTGACGCAAAGGCGACGTCAGTACGAGTCTGATTTTGACTTTGGTCAAAATCAGTGAGGTATTAATTTAGGGTTCCGTTTCTTTCCGGATTTCTAAATTGGGGTTAGGGTTTTCTCCGTGCGATCTTGTATTTGGGGATAAAACTCTATCGGGGAGATTAGGGTTTCTAATTTAAGGCCGGAAACCCTAGGGAGAGTTGCGTTCTGGTATTCCGCCGGACTGCCCTGAGACAGCGGTTAAGGGCTGTTCTTAGGCCGATCCGACCGGGGCGTGACAGCAGGTATCAGAGCAGGCTAACGTGCTCTAGCAAACACGGCACCTTCAGCTTCACCCTCGAAGGTGAGGAAAGGTCTGAAGTTCCAGAAAATCACCCATACTACTAGGGGAGCGTCAGAGGACGCCCGACCCAGGCAGGATAAAGGAAAAGCCAAGGAGACGGCTGATCCTGAGAAGATGGTGAACCAGGGTGATCGTATTGCTCAGATCGAGCAGGTACTCGGTATGGCCAGTGGTGGAGATAATGGGATGATTCCACAGGTGGAAAACCTTCAGAAGACTGTGGAGGATCAGGAATTACTTATCGAACAGCAGAGGTTGCAAATCGAGCAACAGAGGTTGCAGATTGAGCAACAAAGGTTGCAGCTTGAGGTCATGCAGCAGACCATGGAGGGTCTGATCCATCTGCCAGGGGAGATGGTTCGCATGAAGGAAGACATGCACGCTGAAGTTAAAATACTGCGCCTAGCCCTAGCGCAAGTTTCAACAGCGGCACCAGTGGAGCAGGAGGCTCCCAAACCGAGGATGCGGGTGCCCGACCCAGCGACGTTCGGGGGGGCTCGATCGTCCAGAGAGGTCGAGAATTTTATCTGGGATATGGAGCAACTATTTTCAGCTAACCATATTTCTGCAGGAGATCGGGTACAGGTGTGCATCGCCTATCTTACAGGCGACGCAAAGCTTTGGTGGCGAACCAAAGTTGGTTCTACCTCAGGGACTACTAGCTGGACTTGGGAGACTTTCCGTGAGGAACTGCGGCGGCAGTTTCTTCCCGGAAACTCGGCGGACCAGGCGCGTGGCAAACTGGATCGGCTGAGGCATACAGGCCCGATCCAGGAGTACGTCAGGGCCTTCTCTACTTTGATGCTGGAGCTTCCGGGGATGGCGGAGGACGATAGGCGATACTTCTTCCTCCGGGGCCTTCAGCCATGGGCAGAAACAGAGGTCTGACGTCGCGAGCCGGTTGACTGGAGCGCGGCGGCGGCAGTGGCTGAATCTCTGGTGGATAACAGAAATTTCAAACCAGCACCACCAAAGAAATCCAAGACACCACCAAAGCGCGGTTCCCCACGCACACCACCGGGAGCTAGAGTTCCAGAGAGAGGTAGACCATTCTACCGGCAGAACAAGGGTTCACCGGGACGACGGGAACAAAAGCCACAGGGTTGCTTTTGGTGCGGCGGTCCTCACTGGGTAAAGGATTGTCCTAGCAAGCAAAAGCTTATGGCGATAGCAGCACAGGATCCAGCCAAGGAAGCCGAGGAAACCGAGCAACCGCGGATTGGATCACTGCAGGTAGTTTCACACACTGCCACGGGAGCACAGCAGTGTCGGGTTGGTGCTTTGTGGATCGGAGCGATGGTTCTGCAGGATCCGCCCGTTAGAGACATCGAGGGCGATGTCCAAATTGGGCGGGGGAGTATTGTCAGGGCCCGGTCTAACCGGTCCGGCCCAAGCCCAGATCCAACCGAATCCCATAAGGGGCAACGGCCCAATCCATCGAGAATCCTTCACGCGACCTCGTCCGCGCGGAACTCGCGTGAGACGCCAAACGATTCGGGCGACGAGGCGAGCATCACGAGCAACACGATCGACCAGGCGACGGATGCGGAGCTTGGCGGCTGCTGGCGACCTCGTCGCGCGTAGGAAAGGGACGCTGGCGGCGTCCTCTCCGCGAGGCTCGGATGGCTAGCGGATGGCGCGACGTCTCCGCGAGATCCGGTCGACGACGACTGCGGCATTCTCGGACGCGGCGGACGTTTAAACAGGAGAGGAGAGGCGGCGCTCTCCTCGTTAAATAGCTTCGACGAGCGAAGCAGAGGGGGATCTCCACGGACAGGGCGAGCGAACCAGATCAGGGAGTGAGCTTTGAGCGAAGAGAGGATTGAGAGAACTGTAGCCGCGGCTGGGAGTCGACGGCGAGGGAGGGAAGAGGGACACCGGGCCAGGCGGCCGACGGCTGGAGGAGACGACCTTGTAAGTTTTCTGAGGAATAAAGCTTGGGTTTCTTCTTCACCTGCGATCCTTCCCCCTTCGTGTTCTCTGTGGTGATTCGGCAACGACAGCAGGCGGCTGTCGCTCGGCTTTAGACGGAGGAGAGTCGCGAGCACAGGCGGCGCTCGGCTTCGATCGCTCGCGGCGTCGCGAGGAAGACGACGACTCGGCGTTCGAGGCGCGAGTCAACGGAACGAACGTTCAACGTTCGAATCGAACGAAATCGAAAATAGATTTCGATTTCAGGCTGACGTCAGCGGGGCGACGCTGATGTAAGGCGGTGCAAAATCTAACGGCGAAAGCGAATTCGGGCGGCTGACGCAAAGGCGACGTCAGTACGAGTCTGATTTTGACTTTGGTCAAAATCAGTGAGGTATTAATTTAGGGTTCCGTTTCTTTCCGGATTTCTAAATTGGGGTTAGGGTTTTCTCCATGCGATCTTGTATTTGGGGATAAAACTCTATCGGGGAGATTAGGGTTTCTAATTTAAGGCCGGAAACCCTAGGGAGAGTTGCGTTCTAGTATTCCGCCGGACTGCCCTGAGACAGCGGTTAAGGGCTGTTCTTAGGCCGATCCGACCGGGGCGTGACACCTAGTTTCAGTACCATCCAAACTGAAGGTACCATCAAGACAAGTAGCGTCAGTAGCCAAAATCGTGATATGTTCGTATTGCAAATTCCTTCTGCCTTTATGCATGTGTTTATGTGTTAGTTTGAAAGTTTAGAAGATTTCATTTAGTTAAGCGTGATCAATCAATCATTCATCATAAAATACCAAAAGTACATGCAAGGATGTTATTGCTGAGAAATATGTAGGTAACATGTTCAGCAGATTGACAAACAAAGCTGTTCAGCGAACTTAGTGTTTTGAATAAAGGCCTTAATTATTGGTATCGTCATTGAGATTAGTCCAAGGAGATGCCTCGTATAAGAAAACAGAAAAAAGAACTATATTTGGAGTTAATATTTTGAGTATTGATATTTTCATGCTCCTAAACAGTAATTAAAAATATTTTTTCTTGAAAAAGAACTAAAGGAATATTTTGTTAATTTTTATGTACAAACAGAAATTAATCTTAAATACTTTAATTTATTTAAATTTATAATATTATTTTAAATTAATACCAATTACACATAGTAACTGAAAATATATTTTTTCAAAAACTATTTTAAAAAGTATTTCTATTTTAAAATATATTTCTATTTCTACTAAGGCATTCATCCTTGATGTCATGTGCTTTATGGCCTCATCCTTCAATTTGTTTTTTCTGATTTGCCATAAATGACTAAGTAGGGATTCCATATTCGATTTCTGGGGTGGGTTATAACTCCTAGCTTGGAATCCTGGAGGTCACCTATAATTTCCCTGTGGTGGTTGTCCTTGTGGTGGTGTTTATCCTGGTTGCACTGGTTGAGTAGTCCGGTATTTGAAATTTGGAAGGTTACACCATCCTGGGTTGTAGGTGTTGGAATATGGGTTATTCATGGGATTCATGTTTCCAACAGCATTGATATGTTCAGGATGACTCTAGACCTATTGACCATTCCCCAATTGACATTTTGCACCTACATGACCTATGACTCCACATATCTCACAAGATAAAGAGTTAGTTTCAACAGAATTTACTGATAAGGAATCAATCTTCCTAGTTAAGGTATCTACCTTGGTAGCAAGAGAAGTTAAAGTATCAAGTTCGAGTTTACCTGACTGCCTAGAAGGTGTACCTTGTTCTGAAGACCATTGATGGTAATTCATTGCCATATCTTTCAAGCAGTTCATGACATCTTCAACTCCTCTATTCATTAAGGCTCCTCCAGCTGCAACATCAACTGTGAGCCTTGTGTTGTAGTTCAGTCTATTGTAGAATGTATGAACCAAAACCCAAGTCTCTATGCTATGATATGGGCACATTCTCTGCAACTCCTTGAATCTGTCCCAAACCTCATACAATGATTCTCCATCCTTCTGCATGAAGCTTGTGATTTGATTCCCTAGTTTAATCATTTTGGAAGGAGGAAAGTACTTGGAAAGAAAGACTTGTGACAATTCTCCCCATGTCCTTATGGAAGCTAAAGGTATCGTATGCAGCCACACTCTTGAAGTTGCAGCTGGTTTGATCTCAAAATTGTTGGCTTCTACATTTGGCCTAGCAATGCCTGATTGAAGTCCTTGGATGGAGGGGGGTCATGTAATCCCTCAATATCCGATTGTTATTATTCTCCACAGCTTGGAGTGCTTGACCATTATCCAGGTTCAGTGGAATGTGTTCCATTTGATTTTGATTTTCTTTTTCCTGGAGCTACTTGAGTTTTCTTCTTCTTCTGAACGTTCTTTCTATCTCAAGATCTATCTTGAAAAAGTCACTTGCCCTCAAGCTCCTTTGCATAAAAAGATGTCAAACACAGTGGTAAAGCTTAAGAAAGGTAACAGAAGAAACCAAAACAAATAACAGTAAAGAAACAAAAATTAATGAAGCTTAGTTTACCAAATCTCAGAAATGCACTAATATTAACTATTGCCCCCCGGCAACGGTTCCAAAAACTTGGCACGTACTGCAAGTGCACGGTAATATTGCAGTAATATAAAAGATTGTCGATCCCACATAGAGCAAGGTTAATTACCAGAAATTTTAAGTTTCAGAAACTAAGCAGTTCAAAGTGTGGTTTTGAAGACAGTAAGCAAACACAAGAAATCGATCACATCTAGACGGAAGATGTCAATAGAAGAGAAATCAGGACTTTGGTATCCACCACGTTAATGAATCTATCTGATTTAAAACTTTATCTGTTACATGAGTTCATAATATTGTATAAGGAATCTTTCCACTAGTACAGGTTACCCTCTTGCGGTCAGTACAACCTGGTACTATCTAAAATAATCTCCTACTCTCGTGGTATATCATTTTAAATAAATCCATTGAGTTGTATGAAAGATTATGGTGCCCTCGAGTAAACCCTAACTACCTTCATGTTAGAAGTTCATAAGTTCTACTTAGGGGATCCGTCAACACGATCCTCCTTGCAATCAGGATCGTGTTGACTGATGCACAATACTATATGGCCAAAGCAATATCATGAAATAATAATAACTAAGTAAAATATGCTCATATGAACATCAAAATAACGGAACAAGGTTCCAATCAATTGATAGAAAACATCAGCGGGCTTCAACCGAGTCCCGAATAAGGTTTTACGCTATAAGATCCATAGAAATCCGCTCAAATCTCTCCAATAAACCAAGAAAATTACAAGCAAACGTTTAGGAGAGAAAGGAGAAGAAGACCCGAATGTATTCTCTAGAAATCGTGAACATCGGTCACATTAATCTCTCGAAATTGCCTCCCAAAGCTCTTTCGCCTGTTCCGTTCGCGCTAGCCGCTTCCGTCGTCGATTTCATCTCTCTTAGGTAACAAGAAATAGGGCTTTTATATTCCTCCGATTTGCCTCTCTCTTAGCTTCCTAAAACGTATTTTCTTGCCTTTTTTGGATTTTTCCTGAGCTTCAAATCGAGAGAAAATCAAATGGAACTCATAAACATAGTTGAGATCACGGGTGAACCCCAATGTGTTCACCCGCCTGTGAAGTATTATGTGAAGTTCTGCAAAGTAAGAATCACAGGCGAACACCTCTGTGTTCACCAGGCTGTGAAGTGTTATGTTCTTTTCTTGAAAATTGTCTTTGATGAAATCATGGCCGAACACCAAAATCTTGGGTTGGCTGTGAAGTATTCTATGAAGTTACAGTCTTCCATGCGAATCACGGGTGAACCCCGATATGTTCACCTGGCCGTGATTTTCAAATGAACTCCAATTGATCCCAAATTTACTGTGTAGACTCGTCTCCCCATAAGAAATCACTCTATGACTTTAAAATCTCCAAAATCCTCCCAAAATGAGGGATTTTATCTGAAATTGCTCAAACACGAGAGAAAGTGAAGATTCTGAAACAAACAAGTAAATAAGCCTATATAGAGCATAGAAACATCAAAATTAGCCTTGTTTTGAGATAAAATAATACTAGAAATCACTATCAAAATGCAAGGTATCATCTTCACACATGCATATTCCTCTAAGCGGTGTTCCTTTTTTACCACTAAAATAGACGAATGACATTTACTTACTATGGAAAACACAGTTTTTCCCATTGTGGTTGGTCTTGATTCTTCAAAAACTATATGGTAGGCTCTCGGGAAAGCTTTTCAATCACACTCTCCTACCAGAATTCTCCAACTTAAGACTCAATTATGGATGATACATTGGGGGGGGGGGGGGGGGGAGTGACTCTATATATGATTATATGCAAAAAAAAAAAAAAACATATTGCTAATAATCTTCATGCAATTGGTCATCCAATATCTGATGCAGATCTTATTATGCATGTAATCCATGGTTTGGGTCACTCATATGACAACTTTGTGCCAAGTATTATTACTCGTGCTGATGATCTTACTTTAGAAGAGGTCCATGGGATGCTCTCATCTTATGAATAGTTATTACAAATGAGAACTCTTGACCTTACATCACCCTCTGTCCATAATACCAATTATCAAAGTCAACATCAAAAAGGTGATCAAAACTACTATGACAACCGTGGCCATGGTCGAGGCAGAGGCCGTGGTCGAGTGAGTTGTTCACCCACAGTATCCCACACATATTTGTCATCTTTTCTTCATGGACATCTACAAGAAACGGTCTTTATGCAACAACCTCCAGGATTTGTTCACCCACAGTATCCCACACATATTTGTCACCTCAAGAAATCTCTCTATGGACTTCAACAGGCTCCCCGTGCATGGTTCCATCGTCTTAGCAACTGGCTTCAAACACAAGTCTTCATTGGTTCTAAGATAGATACATCTCCTTTTATCATTGCACTTCCTCTTTCAAACTATATATTCTTATATATGTTGATGACATTCTAGTTACTAGTAACAATTCTACTCAGATTGATTATTATTAATTGTCCTTGGAAATGAATTTGCTATTTATGATCTTGGTAATGCACATTTCTTTCTTGGTATTGCAATGCATAAACATCCACATGGTTATCATCTCAATCAAAGCAAATATATTATAGAATTACTTCAACGTCACAATATGGATGGTATGCGGCCAATCTCAACACCAACAGCTACCAAAGCAACAATGGCAACATCCCCTCTTATGGAAGATGTAACATTATACAAAAGTATTGTTGGAGCTTTGCAATATGTTACCATCACTCGGCTAAATATTACTTATGTCGTGAATCGTGCATGCCAATTTATGCACGCACCAACTCAACAACATTGGGAATCTGTGAAAAGAATACTTAGGTATCTCAAGGGAACAATCATGCCTGGTCTCCTCTTCCATCAACATTCCACCTATGATCTTCATACATATAGTGATGCTGATTAGGCAGGCTCTCCAGAAGACCGTCGCTCCACAAGTGGATATGCAATATTCCTTGGAAAGAATCTAGTCTCTTGGAATCCTAAAAGACAACCAACAGTATCAAGATCCATCACAGAAGCAGAATACAAAGTAATTGCAAATGCCACAGCCGAATTAATCTGGATACAGTCTCTTCTTACGAAACTCAAACTCTCCTCATGCACAACTCCAACTCTTTGGTGTGACAATATTGGCGCAACTTACTTGGCTGCCAATCTAGTATTCCATGCTCGAATAAAACATATAGAAATTGATTTTCACTTTGTCCGTGAAAGAGTTACAAGCAAGCAACTCAATGTGTCATTTATTTCTTCCAAAGATCAGCTTGCAGACATATGTTGAGCCATTAAAAGTAAGACTATAAGCATGAGGCAAATAAGAAATAAACTAAGGAAGAAAGTTACAGCTTGTAGTTGACTCCGCTGAACAGAACATCTATTTCGTAAAAAAAGAGGAACACATCTCAAGCGACTTAAAATTACAGCCAGCCTAAAGGACTCAGCTAAAGCTACTCTTCAGCTCGATCAAAAAGGAATAAACAGCCGCATACATGAAATTCCACAGTTGATTAATATAATCAAATGTGACACACAAAGAAGAGAAGGATGTATGCACGCATGCTACCGCAAATCCTCAGAATCAAACAAACAACAAGATCGATCCATCAAAAGTTACTCTCGCGAATTATGCTGAACTCAACAAAGCAAAAGTTGTGAAATGTTAAAACATTCAGGTGTAAAGTTGCTGATTTTGGTCTCTCAATGTTAGTGTTGGACAGCGATCGAGGACATGTCTCTACTACTGTTAGGGGAACACTGGGCTACCTTGATCCTGAGAACTTCATGATCCAACGATTCACGGCAAAAAGTGATGTTTATAGCTTTGGTGTTGTAATGCTAGAGCTGATAACGTCAAGGCTTCCAATAGAGAAGGGCAAATATATTGTTCATGAGGTGAGGACAGCACTGAACAGGGATGATAAAGAACTATTTTGTCTAAAGGACCTAATTGACCCAATACTAGTGAAGGCTGAATCCTTCATTGGATTTCAGAGGTTTGTAGAACTGGCTCTGCTATGTGTTGAAGACGCATCCGATGATCGCCCAACGATGAATGATATTATGAAGGGGCTTGAGAATATACTGAAAGATGATGAACATAGGGTGAATTTAGCAAAAGCTGCTTCTTCCACCTATGCAGTAGGAAATAATGCTTCTCAGCAGCCTTATGATGAACTGTTCCTAACCAGAGAAGTAGGAACAGCACTGGTGTGTATCGTAGTGATAGATATTTGTTCCCAGAATGAAGAGAAACGAATAGATGCTACAATTTTGCTGTTAAGAAAATACATAACTGCTCTTCAGAGACGAAGCTATGTTTTAAAAGATAGTTACTGCTGGTTCTTCTGCATGCAAAATTAGCTTGTATCTCAAATGCTATATAAAGTTAATTTTCTTTGTAATGCAATCGAACCATTCAATCGTATTGGGAACTTTTGATGATCAAGGCTAAAGAAGAAAGGGGACGCACGATGCGGGTCCAATCTTCATGTAAAAAAAAGTTGTGAAGCGTTCAAAAGAGTGATGGTCAGACTTCAATAAAATCAAGTCAAAATTGATTGGGAATTAATAAAGTTGGAAATGCATTAAGGTCATTTGAACGCTTGAGTAAAGCAAGGAGTCACCAAGTCAAAATCAAGTAAAGTTGGAAATCAAGGGGTATGAAATCAAGTAAAGTTGGAAATCAAGTCAAACTTCGATGAAATGAAGTTGGAAATCAAGTCAAACTTCGATGAAATGAAGTTGGAAATCAAGTCAAAATATAAAAATATTTCTGAGGAAGACTGGAAGTTGCCTAACACAGCGCAGAAGCAAAAAAAAGCTGAAACACGCCAAATATACAACAAAAAGAGTCATCATTCGGCACCAGCCCAAAAGGATGAGGGGACAAGTGCTGGAGAAGAGAAAAGTAGCCGCCACAGTTGGCAGAAATAGAAGAAGCGCGAAATGAAAAAGAGTGAAGACAGCTGTGAGGGACTGGCTGAAACCTTATAAGAGAAGGGTTGCAACAAAAAGGAGGAGGAGACTGGCTGTTGCAAGAAGATAGAAGCGCAGGAAGGAAGAGAGGAAAACACCCAGAAGCTGCAAGAAATATACAAAGGTGAATGAAAGGAAGTTTCTCTTTACGGTTTTCCTTAGGCTTCATGGATGCACTAAGCATCCTGGCATCACGATGAAGCACACACACACACTCTCTCGATCGCTGTTTTCTTTAGGCTTCATGGATGCATTAAGCATCCTGGCACCACGCTGAATATAAAAGAGCGTTAAAAAGGGGAAAATACCAAAAGAAAAGAAGAGAATGAGGCTGTCACATAGAACAGAAGAAATACACAGAAGCAGAAGGAGGAAGAGAAAGAGAAGTTGCGAGAAGAGGGCAAGTGAAGGGAGTTCCCCTCCCTCTTCTATGTGTTGTATTCGTCCTTCTATGTAAGACCTGACGGATGCATTAAGTGTCCTGAAGCTACATCTGAGGGGTAGATTAGAAGCTGAAAAGTTGGGTTGAGAAGTTATTCTTGAGAGGTAGAGTAGGGGGCTGAAAAGCCGGGGCTCGAGAGCAAAAAAAAAAAAACGATGAGAAAGCAAGGAAGATAAAAAAAAACGAGAAAGCGAAGAAGACAAAAAACGGTAACAGAGTCAAAAGGGGAGTAGAGAAGGGATACCTGTTTGAAGCCTCTTCTCGACTCTGCTCTCAGACTCCGTTCTCGGAAAATCACAGCGGCGTGGGCGATGATACGCCTCGTCGGGAAATTCTAACAAAAGGACTGCTACCGCCCTAAAATCTCGAAGAAGGCCCCTTGCTATAAGAAAAGCACATAAAAAAGAGTTGTGTCAAAATCTGTTAAAAAGAACGTAAAAAAAGAGGAGAAGAAGAGATAAAGCAAGAATCACTCGGATGAAAATACTGTTGCAGTACCGGCATTTAGCATGATCTTCCCCATGGATCGGCGACCCCGGCATTCGATCTCACTCTTGGGGTTCAGATCCGGCACGAAGCTGCAGTCGCTGCAGCAAGAACCGCCAAACCACTATCTCCGCCACCTCCGCCGGCCTTAACGCCGCCACGAGTCGACGTCGCCACTGCTTTCCTACTGCAGGCGGATCCACCTCTGCCGATGCATGACTTCGCCGACTCCTCCATGGACGAACCGCCAGATCCACGCGTTCGATCCTCCAGGCAGGGCATGCTTTACCATCCCCATGCCTACCCCCAAGTATTCATCCCGTCAGCGTGTCCGACGAGGTAGATTTGCGGTCGCCGATCACAGGGATCGCCTGAACTCCATCCGCCGACTGAGCATCAATCAAGAGGATCGCCCGAGTTTCGTCTGTGGGCTGGATACCAAAACGGGAAAACTTAACTTTACTCTTTGACCGAAATGTTCGAAGTCAGAGATAAAAGAAAAGCGAATTCGGCCGCCCAGATTCCACGACGTGACTTGGGCTGGAAATGCATATACGTATATCTGAATGAATACGTAATGTAATAATAACGGTGATAAGATAAATAGAAAAAGGCATGCGTGATAAGATAAATAAAAAGGAAGGCATGTGACAGTGTCGCCTCGTCAATCTTCCAAAATGAATAAGGGAAACAATAAGAACCTACCAGCAGGACGACCATATGGCAAATGACCCATATCAAAATATTAACTCCAAAAATCCTCAATTGAATATAATAGAAATCTCAATGTATCATGGGGAATATTATGTGGAAGGTGTGTATGTCGACATGTATCGTCGGGGCGTGGCTTCTCGATAGGACGTTGTGTTCATTAAGGCTAATAAAATTTCCAAATCAAATTATCCACCACGCCGTAAGGCCGGATAAATTTCCAAACCAAGTTATCCATTACGCCGCAAGGCCGGATAAATTTCCAGATCAAATTATCCACCACGCCGTAAGGCCGGATAAATCTCTAAACCAAGTTATCCATTACGCCGCAAGGCCGGATAAATTTTCAAGTCAAATTATCCACCACGTCGTGAGACCGGATAAATCTTCAAATCAAATTATCCACCACGCCGTAAGGCCGGATAAATCTCCGAATCAAATTATCCTCCCGCCGCAAGGCCGGGCAAATTCCAAAATCAAATTATCCAACAAGTCGTAAGACCGGATATTCTCAAATCAAATTATCCTCATGCCGCAAGGCCGGATAAATTCCAGAACCAAATTGTCCTCACGCCGCAAGGCCGGATAAATTCCAAAATCAAATTATCCAACAAGTCGTAAGACCGGATATTCTCAAATCAAATTATCCTCACGCCGCAAGGCCGGGTAATTCCCAAACCCAAATTACTCAACACGCCGCAAGGCAGGGTAATTTCCCTAAAAATCCAAGTCATCCAACACGCCGTCAAGGCCAGATGATCTTCCAAATCCAATGCCCATCGCGCCTTAATGTATTACGATGGAATATCGTTTGGGAGGTGCGTACGTCGATGTTTACCATCGGGGCGTAGCTCCTCGATATAACGTTGTACTGCCTGGGCCGGATATTACCCAACACGCCGCTACAAGGCTGAAGTTCGACCAACACAAATTGCCCACCTTGATGAAAACTCTTTTTCTCTCATCATGTCGAAATATGTATCATGACAAATCCAATTAGTGAATAATATCAGTTGGCTATGTTTCTCTTATTTCGTTGCGTATTATAGATCTCTTAATCAAAGGTTCCCTATTTTTAGGGGTAATTAACAATGAGCGCTTGCGCTCATTGGAAGTCAGAACCCGCTAAACAAAAAGCCTTATTAATTTAAGGTGGATTTGGAACGGTCATAATACATTTCCCAATGCAACCAAAATGACCCCACAACATATTAACCAAAACTCTCTCTAAACAGCGGCACACACACTTAACACTCAAGATCAATGTCTTCACATCTCCGGATGAGCTTACGGGGGAGTATAAGAATAACTATCAAGATATTTTTCCATCAAACGAAGCACACAATCAAAGGGCAAAGAATTCGGATTAGATCAAATCACAATCAAATTAACGTTACAGTTTCTAATTCAGTTCTTTCCTTCTATATATTTATTCTTACTTTATGTTTACACTCCAATCATGTATAAATCCATTACATCTATACATAGACAAGAGAGAAATAACACATATTCACTTTTCTATCATCTCTGTTTATAAAGTGTTGGCACATGCATAAATTCTGATAAGGATTAAACTATAAACCATATATATATATGGTTTTTCAAGATCTTGAAGAATCCTTATTATAACTACTAAAAATTAATTGTGCTAATCTCAAGGAGGCATTATAACTATGCATTGTTGTGTCTTGCAAGTCATCTTGCTTAGGAGGAGAGTGGAATACTCTGATAGTAGACTACATAAGCTAGATCTTGTGAGAAGCAAGTTAAATTACTATACATATATATATATATATATATATATATATATATATATATATATATATATATATATATATAGTTTTTTCAAGATCTTGAAGAATCCTTATTATAACTACTTAAAATTAATTGTGCTAATCTCAAGGAGGCATTATAACTATCCATTGTTGTGTCTTGCAAGTCATCTTGCTTAAGAGGAGAGTGGAATACTCTGATAGTAGACTACATAAGCTAGATCTTGTGAGAAGCAAGTTAAATTACTCTTTAGTGGATAAGCTAGATTATTAGCTCATGGATGTCATTGTCATTCTACCGATGGCACCCATTCAAGTGATGACTGAGCAAATACTTTGTCTACATCTACATAAGTCTAAAATGAGAGGTTAGCTCCTTAAAAAGGCAATGGTGCATAGAGAGCATGGTATCACATCTACCTTGAACAACCGATAATGCTTAAGCCCTAGTCAACTTTATGGTAGAATTGACCCACAAGATTGCCCTGATTGTGGGGTATCACCCATGGCTTCTTGAGATGAGATGTCCTAACAATTGCATGTCTACAAATCAATAAAAAATAAAAAAAAGGGCCCCTGTCATCATACTTGCTAATCTTGTGGGATTGAGGTTTAAGGACATTATTATCGTTAATTTTAATGTAAATAATGAGGTAGAGTATGAAACACTATTATGAAGATTCTAGTTAGCAAATCAACTCAAGTTTCCTTTAATAAGTATATACAATTCCCAACCATTGACAAACCAAACACTGGAGATAGATTTAGTCTGGCACCACACTCTTAGGTATTATATTGATCAATTTAAACATAGTTAACTCATTTCAAAGGAAATTTCCTATGATAATATCTTAAACCCTAATGGTCTAGGCTAACAGCCTCCTCAACTTTTAGGCTAGCACAATATAGACCCTAAATCACTTCAACATTTCTAAAACTAAGGTGGAAATTTAAAGTGGCGGCATAAAGTAGTGGGATAAAATGCAATGGTTTCTACTTAAGAGTATTTAACCAATTGAGTGGCAGTGTGAAGTTGCACCACCTAACAAGTAAGATTCCGTAATGCCATATTTGCATTTCCTTGGGCCTTAACTATGATTCTATAGAGTTCACGCATAGCTGACGTAGATTGAGCCAAGATGACTAATCTATGGTGACCATGACATATTCAAAAGCCACTTGAATGATATCTCAAATTGAAGACTTGCCATGATGCCCAACCACAATAGTTGAATCAAATTGAAATCAAACTAAATCAAATGGGAGACAATTTTTCAGTTCAAGAGCAAGCAAAATCACATTGGAGACTGAGTAAAAGTCAAAATTAATCTTTAAGGACCCCACCAAGGATAAGTCCACAAGAAAATCTAAATAATTAGAGATTTGTTCCTCTCATTTTAAGGCAAATTAGTCTTTTTTTTTTACTTGTAATGAGTTAATCATAGGCAAACATTTGGGTAGGTGTTAATTTTTATAAATTTTAGCCAATGTTGATAATCCTTAGGCTATGTTTCCTTCAAGGGGAGGAAAAACAGAGGGGAGGAAGAGTGAAAAGAAAAAAAGCAAAGGGAAGGAAAACATTTCACACGGTTCTCACGTGATGTTGCCTCCCCGACGAAAAGAAAAACCAAGGGGGGTAGCGAGGTTGGCCGGCGGCGTGAGAGTAGGGAGGCAGGCTGGTAGAGTGAGAGCAGGGAAGCAAAGGCAGCAGGTGAGAGGCAGCAAGCTTAGCAGGGAGGACAGGTGGCATGGGAGACAACAAGCTCGAAGGGTGCGAGCTTAGAGGGAGACAACAAGCTTGGAGGCGAGCAACAAGCTTGGCAGCGGCGACGGCAAATGCGAGCTTGGCGATGGAGCAGCGAGCTTGGCAAGGAGGGAGCAATGCTCGGCAAAAGGCTGTGATGTTGGGCGAGAGGCTGGCAATGACGGGGAGGAGCGAGCTCGACAGGAGGCATGAGGTGGAGGCCAACACGAGCTCCGCAAGAGGTGGGAGGCAGACGAGTTCACCAGCTCTAGGGAGGAGGGAGAGGGAAGGAGGAGAGCAGTGCCGGCGAGGAGGGGAAGGAGGAAGGCGGCCTTGATGATGAGGGAGAGGGAAGGAGGAGGGGCGAGGCAAGGAAGAAGGGAGAAATAGCGACCTAATTTTTGTTTTCTGGGTGGAAACGTTTTCGACGGAAAATAAAGAAATTTGTCTCCCCTTCACTTTCTTTCTATCCAAGGAAACAAACCTTTCCGCTCAGCTTTCTACCTAAGGAAACACAGCCTTAGAGTCTTAAAAAGAGACTCCCTATGCCTTTGGACATAGAAAATTTTGATGGAATTTGATGCTAATTTACTTTACATACCATCTTCTTCCCTTAAGAGTTGAGCCATGAATAGTCTCCACCTCCCTCTCGCCCTTCTTATAACTCCCTCACATTAATTAGTGTTACTTAGAATAAAAACTTATCTAGATATTTCCTATCTTACTTCCTACATTTTGGAGTCTGAGTATTTCAAGGTTTCATAACTTGTTTTTAGTCCAATTTAATTATGTTTATTTATCCTATTTTATTGTAATTTTTACATAAAATAAGAAACATACATTAAATACCCTTTTGCAACACAATTAGTTAGCTTGGCATAAAATCAATACCAATGATTCGTCTATGAAAGTTGAGCCTTAGAGCAATGACGTCTATGATTGATGAAGTTTGGACTTTCTTTCTAGTAATAAGGATTTAATTTTCCTGGACCTTTCTACTAGATTTTATTGGGAAAAAAGGTTAATTTTGTTAAGGGCAATATACTTTACCTAATAAGTAAAAGCGAAAGAATCATACAGAATTGATCTATGCAATGATAAGCTTTCTTTGCCAAAATATGTTTCCCTATTTGGTCTTTCATATCATCATTAAAAGCTAGTTGATCAATAAAAAAAGTTCTAAGAATATCATGTTGAATTGGGCATCTAACACCAAGACATCTTTACACACATCCTCGAATTTATGAGTGTTCAAAAACAAAAAATCGTGATTAACCACTAAACTGTTAGTTAACTGAACTAATCGATTCAATCAATAGATTTTTTTTCACTAGGATAAATGAGTTTCAATTTTGGGCCAGTTCGACCCTGGTCTAAACCAATGGTTAACCACTGAACTAATCGATTCAACCAATAGAGTTTTTTTTCACTAGGATAAATGAGTTTCAGTTTTGGACCAGTTTGACCTGGTCTAAACCAATGGTTATCCACTAGTGATAGTTTAATGCTAGTGAATGAACTACAGCTGATATTTAACTTGCACATAGAGACAATGAAAAGCTTGCTAGTGATAGTTTAATGCTAGTGAATGAACTACAGTTGATATTGAACTTGCACATAGAGACAATGAAAAGCCTGCTAGTGATAGTTTAATGCTAGTGAATGAACTATATATAAAGTGGGAGAGGTCTAATAGATCAAAAATCGGAGAGAAAGAGGGAGTTTTACTAAACACAGGACTGTAATGAAAATTACAGCCGTAATTTTGCCCCTAAACTCGTGATGGATAGTGCAGGCATCCCTTTTTTTTATCGATTTCTCCTCTGATTGATCTCCTCTCGCTCTGAAACTTCTGGTATATGTTCTCCTCCCTTAAGCGTAGCTTCCCTTCAAATTTCACGGCCGGAGATGCTCTGTACGCTTTTTGGTGGCGAAACCTAGGGTGGCGGTAAACATGGCAATTTCTCTCTCGAACGATGATCAAAATTAGGGCTTTTGGTGTGCTAATCTTCTCCTCATTCTCCCCCGTATTCCCCTTTTTATGGATCTCGAATTGGTGGTCTAAATCATTCGCAATTATCCACGCAAAAATCAGACTTCAATAAGACGGGGAAAATCGCGAGTGGGTCATAATTACGGTCCGTGTAAATCGTTACGGCAGTGCCCTAATTCTTTATGTGAAGAATCTGGAAAGAAACACGGGCTATAATATAGATTACGGCCGTGCCGTGTTATTCTTCAAAATCCTTCCCGAGAGAATTACGGCCGTAAATAAAATACGGTAGTGCCATATTTTTCTCTAGACAGAAATCGACCAAAATTATAGTAGGTAATAAAAATTATGGTAGTGCTATGGTTTGTTTTGTAGATTCAGTGAAACCACGGTATCGTAATATACATTACGGCCCTGCCGTAATTTGGTTTGTAACTCTATTTTGCATGAAATTTGACATGCAATCTTCTCTTAATGATTTGAGATTTGAATCTGTCTATGCATCTGAATTGCTTGAAAACCCTTTAAAATAATGCATTTTTACCTGAAAATAATCAAAAATACAAAAAGGTATAGATTCCGCAATATTTGATAAATAAAGCATAAAAATAAGCAAAAGAGCATAAATGTGACACAAAAATACCTATCAAATGACACAAAATATATTATGAATTTTTTTATCATCAAATACATAAGGCTCAAACTTTGCTTGTCCTCAAGCAAAATCAAAAATTGATCAAAGGAATAAACTTTCTTATGAAGAATAAATTTCTAAAATATAATCACCAATGAAAAATCTCACCAAATGCTTCATAAAATTCCAAATAAACATATCATCTTCTGAAGTCAATTCTCAAGATCTACAACTTAATCAAATAAAATTTCGCAACTTGCATAATAAATAGAATTTCAATCTCAAGATTTTACCTAGTTTTAGTTCAAATCCATCATACTTTTGTTTACAGGAATATGATTTGCAAGATCTTTTTCCACTCAGAATTTTTTTAGTTTCTCCCTTTTATGTACCATTCACATTCTCTAATTGGATTACCACATTTTTTCTTGTGATGAAATTAGAGTACACTGATCACATAATCAATGTAATAGAACTCATATCTCTTTGGTAGGAAGTATCTTACACGAGATAGCGGAGTTAATGTGAAACGATTTCTTTCCATGACATGCACCCACATGGATACATGTTTTTTTACTTGGACTTCAACTCTTAACTTTGGTACCACCGCAAATCAACATGGTGCCAAGACGAGGAGTCATTCTCATCATCATTTTTTTTTTATTTTGACTTCAACCCATGTAAGGGAGTCATCACTCTCTATATTGGGTCATGGAATCTTTCTTCCCAACAAATAGCAAATAGATTGAACATCAACTAAGTTAATCAATCGATATCAATTCAAAAATCATACTCATATGCTTGTTTTATTTAAAGAAGTAGCTTCACTTTTGGATCTCATTCATCAAACAATACATCTACCCAAAATCTCATGCATCAGTCAATGAAAAATTCCAATAGACAGATATATATTTAAGAAATAAATTCATCACAATAGGTTTATCCTAAATCACAAGCATAAGCATATTCATCATCAAGAAAATCATACTATCAACAGGGATTTCTCAAAAACATACCACACCATAATACTATGGCATATAACCATAACAAGAGGAAATTGCATATATCCATTCAGAAACAAATTTATACAATAAATCATGCATCAGTATGCACCCACACAAGGCACTCAATACCAACAGAATATCAAATATCATACAACCCAATCGAACTCAATGTGACAATAACAAATTCAGAATGATAGTTATACAACCAAATCGAATCTTAAAATTCAGAGAGTCATAACAAACAATATATAGTAACAGACATAAGAAGTTTGACCAATCCGAGTCATCCTTCCCTATAAAATCATGAAACATCAATAGCAATATAAGATAAACAAAGAATAAGTAGGGAAAAAGATACTCACAGAGCTATAATGATCATCATCAGATCCAATCTCCTCAATGTCCTCAAGGGCTGCATCCATAGGATCATCGTGCTGTCCTCCCTGGTCTCTGCCATAATCTCCTCCATAATCTCCACCTCTCATGCTATCCTCGAAATCGAACTGGTCGTAGAGGAAATTCTCCATCTCCTCCATATAGTTGCCAAGCTCTTCCACATCCTGGTGAATATGGCCCATAGAATCGGCCACTTGTCCCATGGAATCAAGCATCTTCTCCATAAGCCGTCCCTGTGGGAACACCTCAGTAGATAGAGCCTAGAAACTTGGGTCATGGGAACTAGCCCATCCCCTCTCTGCTCTGTGTGAGGACTCTGAAGCTCGGTGTGAGAGTGAATATGTACCCATACCAAATGGATCACCTCTACTACCCCAAGTGAGCGGTGGTGGCACTGAATCCAAAGGTGGTGGTGTAGCATATGAAGCATCACTAGGAGATAGCTTCCAATTCGTCTGACTCTGAACTGTCGTCTTCTCCTTGTTAGGCAATGGTAGTGTGGGGGCTCCTGGTCCAAGAACTAAACAAAAGGTATCTTCTTCTCTAACTATCATCTTCATGGCCATGCAAGACTCAATGTCTAATCATGCATTGCCTTTGGCCACTTCAATACCATAGGGCTCTACATTCAAAGAAAGGGCAATAGGAGTCATGAAACCTCCTATCACAATTGCTCCTTTCTTTGCCCTAGCTACCTTGTCCAAGTGCTTAATGAAGAAGAAGGCAACATCTACTGGATACCCATGCAGCATAATCCATAAAAAGAATAGCTCAGACTGTCTTACCATGCCATCGCTGTCTCCTCTCCCAAAAATCGTGTGAGCTAGAACTCTATATGCATACTTGATACAAGGATTGGTGATTTTGGAAGCTCTGGCTGCTACTGTTGAAAAGTTGGTCTCTGAAGAGATCTGATTCCAAAACACACTCTCTATGAAGCCAAGTGATACATGAGTGTAACCGCTGGATGCAAGATGAAATATGGACCTAATATCCCTGAGAGTGAGCCTCCTTTCTACATTAGCCATGCGAAAGGTAATTTCACCTTCAGCATGTCTATCGGTGAACTCGTGGAGCTCCATGTCCATGCTACTAAGAAATTCTAGCACCAAAGGCAGGTAAGTTTGAGGCGTCATCTAGAAGAATTTCTTGGCTCTAATCTGATCGAACATTCAAAAGACATCTTCATACAATCCCAAGACCTCTATAGTACGCCGATCAGCATATTTGGTGTTCACAATTCTTCTGGTAAGTAGTTGATTGTATCTAGCTCCCTGAATCTCATCCCTAAATATGATACAATAGGGATTTGGGGGAATTGTGGGTGTTGAGGATTCAGTAGGTCCCTTGCCCCTCTTCTTGGATACCACTTGCTTGATTTTAGGTGCCATTTTAACAAATCTGAAATTCTATACTAGAATCAAGTCTCAAAATACTTCAAGATAGCTCCTCTACACCTAGTAAGAACCTTGGAGGCAAACAACAGGTCTAACGAAGCCTAAATTGGCAAAAATCGAGAAGGGGTAGAAATGGGGCAGACGAACAGCAACTTGAGCTTATTCAAGGCTCAAAATCATTCCAATATCAGTCAAAATCGCTGGAAATTGCTCTAGGAAGGTTCGCCACTGATCAAGGAAGCAAATTCAAGCAGAAATTTCAAGATTCGACAAAGAATCGGAAGAAAACGAGAAAGGGGGCGGAAATCGTGCTTAGACTCACCAAATCGAATAGATCAAGCTAGAGATTACCAAATCGACAGTCGGAGCTGGTCGAAAAGGGTCGCCGGCGAGCTCTGAAGGCAAGAGAAGGTCGAAAACTTGAAATCGGCGTGAGAGCACAAGTGAAAAGCCCTAAAACACGGCCCGAAAACCCTAAAAAAGGGCAGAGATATTGCGCGGGCCGATAGAATTACAGCCGTAATATCCATTATGGGAATGCCGTAGTTTGCTCAAAACTCTCGGGTCAAAAATCGACTAGAATTATGGTACCGTAAAAAGGTTTACGGCAGTGTCGTATTTTTCACAAAACTTCATGAAACTCTCGGGTCGAAAATCAGCCGTTATTACAGTACCGTGAAATGTGTTACGGTACCATCGTAGAAATGAAAAGAGTGTTTTTTTTTTTTTACAAAATAAATGAAAACCAACACAAAATTATGGCACACGAAACATTATACGGTACTACCATAATACGAACCAAACTTCTATAAACTTTATGATAGAAAATCACACGAAATTACGGCTTGTAAAAATCATTACAGTAGTGTCGTAAAAGCCATAAAACTTTCTAGATGAAAATGGACCAAAATTACGGCCCGTAATATAAATTACAGCTGTACCATATTTTGTGTAAAATTTGATTTTCCCTGCAAAAAGAGAAGAAGAATTAACTATAAAAATAAACTAAAACAAAAGAAACTAAACTAAGTAAGAGTGCTTGGGTTGCCTCCCAAAAAGCGCTAATTTAAAGGTCATTAGCTTGACCGTTCAGCACTCGGGTTTAATCGTGGTTCCTTGAGTCGCCATTCTAATTTCTCTTTATTCTGTTCACCACTTCTGATTACATAAGGCTCATTCAAGAAATAGTGTCCAATTTTGCTTAAGAACTTTTTTCCTTTGTCAAGCAGCTTCAATCCTTCTTTTTTCTGTTGTCCTTTTTTTTCTTTTTTGAAATTAAATTAGCCTTCCCCTTAAATTCTCTATTTACACACTTAAGAGAAGTATCACTTTCAAAATTAGAAGGTTCATTAAATAACATATGTAAATCATTAACAATACTATCCACTACATCAACACTACAACATGATCCTGAATATGATGGTTTTTTCAATGAATCTGCCAGCTCAAACTCAATTATGTTTTTAGCAATATTTAGTGTGAGTTTTCCTTTCTTAACACTACAAAATCTGCTAGGACAAAATACTTACTAACTTTGATTGGAACATTTTCTAAGATTCCCACATGATACTTTACCGAGCTATCAGCGAGCTGCAAAGATATTGAAGTTGATTTAAACTCTCTCATGTCCAATTTCCTGCAAATAGATAAAAACATTGAGCTTACACTAGCACCCAAATCACATAAGGCTCGGTCAAAAGCCATACTTCCAATGGAATAAGGAATAGAGAAACTACTTGGATCTTTTAATTTTGGTGGCAACTTATTTTGGATGATAGCACTACATTCCTCAATCAATGCCACAGTAGCATAGTCCTCTATCTTTCTTTTATTTGACAAAATTTCTTTTAAAAACATAGCATAAGTGGGCATTTGAGATAAAGCTTCAGTAAATGGAATGTTAATATAAAGCTTCTTTAAAACATCAAGAAATTTCCCAAATTGCTTATCTAACTTAGCTTGGACTAGTCTCTGGGGAAAAGGTATAGGTGGCCTATAAGGTGCAGGTGAATTAGGTCTAGGAATATCAGGCTGACATGTCTCATCACCTTTAGGTTCATCACCTTGGTGAGGTGGCAAACTAGCATGGGACTACTCATGTACATGAGATTTTTCTAAGATTGGTTCATTGTTATGTTCTATCTCAGCCTCTTCTTCATTATCTTCAAATCTCCCTCTAGGTGCTTCTAATTGCCTCCCACTCCTAGTAGTTATAGCATTACAATGTTCCCTAGGGTTTGGTTCAGGTTTAGCAAGTAATTTCCCTGGGGGTCTATAAGAAGTACTAGCCTGTTGTGCTATTTGATTTTCTAATATTTTGGTGTTAGCATTCATACTATCCATCCTAGAATTGATTTGTTTGAGAGTTTCATTCACATCTTCATTTTGTTTCATCTGGGTGCTCATAAATTTCTCAAACATCACCTCTAAACTAGGCTTAGGTGGATTAGGATTGGAATTCCTAGACTGAAATTGGGGTCTATAGTCTAATTTGTTCCCTGATTACTCTTCTATGATTGGTTTGGGTGATTTCTCCATTCAAGGTTAAAGTATTAGAATAGGGGTCATTATTTCTACTTTGATTGTACCCTCCTACTACATTAACTTGTTCTAAACCCTGATCAGCAATAATTTTACACTCCTCATAATAATGTCTATGATTTCCACAAATATCACATATAACAGAAGATGAAACTACAGCAGCTTGCATTTGAAAAGAATCAAATCTATTGCACAAAGAATCTACCTTTTCAGCCAAGGTGCGCCAGTTATCACTTTCATTCTTACCATGAGGCGACCGATATATCACTCCTCTCTCTGTAGTCCATTGATTATGATTCAAAGTCATCTCCTCAAGCAAGGTGAGAGCATCATCAATGGTCTTATTCATAAGGGCTCCTCCTGCAGCAACATCAACGGTCAGATGGGTATTATAAAGTAGACCATTATAAAATGTATGAATTAAAACCCATTTTTCAAGGCCATGGTGAAGACACTTCCATTGTAACTCATTGAAACTCACCCATGCCTCGCTAAAAGACTCGCCATCCCGTTGTGCAAAGCTAGTAATCTGGTTCCTCAACTGGATTGTCTTGCTGGGTGGAAAGGACTTCATCAAGAAAGCATTAGACAATTGATCCAATATAGTGAAGGTACAGGTAGGTTGAGAGTGAAGCCAAGAACGTACTCGATCCCTGAGAGAAAAAGGAAACAATCTAAGTTTTAATGCATCACTGGAAACACCATTAATTTTAATAGTATCACATAATTCAAGAAATAAAGCAAGATGTTGATTAGGATCTTCAAGTGGAGTTCCTCCAAACTGATTTTGCTGAATCATAGATAAGAAAGCAGACTTAATTTCGAAGTTATTAGCCTCTATAGCTGGTCTAGCAATGCTAGAGTGTATCTCCTGTGAATTAGGGGTTGCATAGTCCCTAAGTGACCTTCTGTCTGCTATGACTATTTCTTCTTCCTGCTTTACTTCAAATCTGAGTTTCCTACATAGTCTAAGAGTTTTGTTAATCTCAGGATCTAAGGGAAATAGAGGTCCTGATCTAAGATTTCTGCGCATGCAGAAGTAAATAGATCAAATAAACTCAAAATATTTAGAAAAGTACAGAAAGCAGAATTAATCTCAGCTTCAGAAAATTACTAAAAACAACAAAAACAGAAAATAAAACAAAGCCTAGTCTAGCAATACTATCAAATACTTCAATATTTACAAAAACCAAGGTCCCCGGCAATGACGCCAAAAACTTGTTATATCCGCAAGTACACGAATACTCGAAGTAATAAAAAGATATTAAACCATAGAGACCTACGTGTTAAGTACCGAATAATTGTTTTCTCACTAGCTAAGCAAACCGAATACGATGTAAGCAAATGATCGGAAAGTATACGAAGAGTTAGAGAGGAAAGCTGGGACTAGGGTTTCATCCACCTTAATTTCTAAGACTAGTTTGCAAATAAGTGCATCGCTAGTTCCCTTTTGTTATGATAAAGATATAATCTACTTTATAAAGAAATTATCTCGCTTTCGTGCAGACAATTTACAAAGAATCAATCCTCACTTTCGCACAAGATTAATTCAATGTTAAAGATAAGTAAATATTGATAAGGAGATTTAAGATCATTTTCATACATCCAATTTCAATATCAATATCTCAAGTGAAAACTAAATACTTTCATACTTTAGTTTCATAGGTTCTACTTAGGACAACCTTTTAAGATATTTGAGTAAATGTATAACTGCATCCCAATGGTGTTTACAAGACATCTTAATATATTGACTTAATTGTTGAAGCAAATGAGATGTCCGGTCTAGTAAATCCTAAGTATAACAATCTTCCAACAAGCCGACGATAAGGTTCTTGATCTTCTAAAATATTTGAACATTCAAAATGTAAATTTAATCCTTTTGAGAATGGAATATATGAAGATTTTGCCCCTGTCAAACCAGCATTATGAATAATATCTAAAATATACTTTCTTTGATTGACATAAGTACCTTGTTCTATTTGAATGATTTCTAGACCTAAATAATATTTAGCATAACCAATGTTTTTGATGGAGAAATGCTTATCCAAGAAGACTTTCACTACATCTATATCATTGTCTATTGGCCCTGTTATAAGTATGTCATCTACATACACTATTAAAAACAAGTGAGAATTTCCACAAGGTTTTACAAAAAGACAATGATCATGAGCTGATTGAATAAAACTATAACCTTGCAATTTAAGACTAAACTCTTGATTCCATTATCTAGATGCTTGTTTTAATCCATATAATGATTTTTTTAATCTGCATACTTGCCCTGGTAACACCCTGTTATATCCTTCAGGAGGAACCATATATACTTCCTCATCTAAAGATCTATGAAGAAAAGCATTATTTATGTCTACTTGATGTATTGGTCATTTAAGAGCTGAAGCCATAGCAAAAATAATACGGACAGTTACAAGTTTGGCAACTGGTGAAAAACTTTCTTTGCAATCTAATCCTTCAATTTGATTATATCCCTTTGCTACCAATCTTGCTTTATATCTATCAATACTTCCATCTTGCTTAACCTTTATTTTAAAAATCCATTTTGAGCCAATTGCTTTCTTTCCTGTTGGCAATTTGGTAACCTCTCAAGTTTCATTTCTTTCCAAAGCTTCCAATTCTTGTTGCATTGCCTCAATCCAGTTTTTGTCATTTTTTGCTTGGTCATATGACTCTGGTTCATGAATATCTGATATGCGTGCTAGGAATGATATGTCAGAAATCGTTAAATTTGAACTTTGTATATATGGAAAAGTAGGTGGTGTATATGAAGATTTCTTAACAACTGATAGTTTATCAACAATATTTTCTCTATGAAAACTATTTGCTTGAGAAACAAAATCATTAAGCCATGCAAGTTTAGTTCTAACACATGTACTTTTTCTATCTGGATGTCTCAGCATTTCATGTGTGTTTGAATTGGTTGGAGGATCAAACACATCTATTGGAAAATTGGAAGTTACATTCTCTATTTGAATAGATTTTAGAATGTCATATTCCAAATTATCATCTATAATTGGTAAGGGAACATCATTTGAGGGAGATTCCAAATTTTGATAAGGGAAATCATCTTCATGAAACACTATATCCCTAGTAACAACAATTCTTTGCGAATCCAAATCAAAACATTTATAACCCTTCTGTCCAACACTATATCCAATAAAAATACATTTATATGCACGTTTATCAAACTTTTCTTTATGTGGAACATTGTTGGTAACAAAACATAAGCATCCAAAAACGCGCATTGATTCATATATGGGTGGATGGTTGTGTAATACTTCATAAGGAGTTTTCCAATTGAGAACCTATGTAGGAAGCCGATTAATAATATATGTGGCTGTAAGAACAGATTCTCCCCAGAATTTTCGAGGTAAATGTGATTGAAACATGAGAGCTCTAGCAATTTGCAATAGATGTTTATGTTTTCTTTCAACTACTCCATTTTGTTGTGGCGTAAATATGCAAGATTTTTGGTGAATAATCCCATAATTCTGTAATAAACTTTGATAACTTTGACTTAGAAATTCTGATCCATTGTCTGTTCTAACCATCTTAATAGATGTCTCAAACTGATTTTGAACCATTTTGATGTAGTTTTCAAGAATTTTGACTGCCTGACTTTTGTGATTCATCAAGTATGTCCAAGTTGCTCTACTAAAATCATCCACTATAGTAAGAATATATTGCCCACCTGAAATTGAAGTTTGTCTATATGGCCCCCAAATATCAACATGTATTAGTTGAAAAATGTCATTTATTTTACTAGTACTTGACATAAAAGGTAATCTAGATTGTTTAGTCATTGGACAAATGTGATATAAAGCTCTAGAAATACTAATCCTTTTATTTGGAAACATATATTTCAATACATTGGCAGATGAATGTCCAAGTCGTTTATGCCATATTTCACAATCTATAACATTGTGAATTTGATTATGTGTTTGACATTGTAAAGAAGGACAAGAGAAACTCTGTGCCAAATTCGTGTAAGTTTGTATAACATCAGACTTAAAGGATGACTTGTCAAGTACGTATAACCTCCTAATTGCATGTCCTATAGCCAATGGTTCATTAGTCTTTAGGTCCTACACAACAAAGTGTGAAGGATAAAACTCAAATTTGATGTTGCCAATATTTGCCAGCTTGCTCACTGATAGTAGATTGAATTTAAACTTTGGGACATATAAAACTTCTGTTAATGTAAGATTATGATTTAAAACAACATTTCCAATGTGCTTTACAGAATGTACTGAGTTGTCTGGTAAAAAAACAGGGTTATTCTTATCCAATTCAATAAAATCTTTCATCAAAGATAGTCTAGTGCACATGTGATTTGAGGCTCCTGAATCTATAATCCAAGAATCAAAATTTATGAAATCATAAGTTGGGCAAGCATATGCATATCTATGAATAGCAGTACCTGCATAATCTTCAAACTGAGCATAGTTTACCATAACAGGATCAAATCGCATTTTTTTCCTTTCATCAATTTAATCAGCTCTTCTCTGATTATTTCAGTTAGTGATGTCTCATCTTTGTTTCCTTTAACCTCTGAAGTCTGCTCAGATTTAACAGTATTGGCTACAACTTACCCTCAAAATTTTTCTTCTTTTGATCGATAATTCCTTTATACCAATCAGGATATCCAAGTAATTTGAAACATGACTCCTTGGTATGACAATTCTATTGCAATATTCACATTTCAGTTAGCTTTTATCCACATTTCCTTTTCTTTTAAAAAACATTCTATTATTGCTGCCTTTGTTCATTTCCGTATGCATGACATTCATAGCATTGTTCTCTGTTCCTTCCATAATTTCAGCATGAATTTCCCTTTGTTTTTCCACCCTTAAAATCATAGAATATGCTTTATTTACAATTGGTAAAGGATCCATCACAAGTATTTGGTTTCGAATATGATCATAACTATCATTTAATCCTATAAAAAACTGCATGAGTTGATTCAAAGTAGTAAATTCAGAAATCTGTTTTCCTGATCCACAGCTACACTTTGGAATTGGCATAAGGCAAACTAATTCATCCCATAAACGTTTGAGTCTAGTGTAATATTTTGCTATAGACATGTTTCCTTGGGATACTAAAGCAATCTCTCTTTGTAACTGATATAACAATGGTCTATTACATTCACCGTATCTTTCTGCAAGATCTAACCAAAGTGTGCATGCAGTATCCGCATAGAGAAAAACATCAACAATTTCTTTTGAAATTGAATTTAATAACCATGAAGTAACCATACAATCAACACGAATCCATTGTTCATAATCATCAGAATCAGAATCAGGTTTTATGTATCTTCCATCAATAAAACATAATTTGAGTTTAGCTCCCAAAGCTATTTTGACCGATCTACTCCAAGATAGATAGTTATCACTATTCAAAGGTGTGGTGACAAGAATCATACCTGGATGATCAGAAGATTGTAGAGTAAGATAATCTCCATCACTTCTTGTTCTTGATCCTCAATCCATAGTATATGATCCGGGTATACGCTCCATGAGTAAACGAGATTGGGGATTTTAGCAAGAAGATCAAAAAGAGAGTATCTAGAAAGATATCCACCTCGTATTCGTCACCTTCTTTCCAAACAGCTATGGTGAACATGGATCTGGAAACCAAAACGGTAGAAGGTGATTGTCCGTCGCCGTGGAAGAAAAGATGAAAAAAAACAGTCGTAACAATCAAAGAGTTAAAATCAGTATCTTTTACACCGTAATAAAATGTACTTTAAAGCCCTTATATAAGGGTCAATACACTAGACGATTATAACTAACATCACATGGTTGTAACAAACTAATACAGCCATAATATGATTGTAATATGGTCATAATATGGCCGTAATAAATTAATACGACCGTAATAAACTAGTTACATGTGGTTTTCTCACAGCCGACCGACTAGCTTCAGCGACCTGTGACCAGCTTCCGCCGAGTTCCGCCGCCTCGGTCGAGGAGCAGTAGCAGAGCAGCCGAGCTCGCTCACGTGGGCTTAGCTTCGCTCCAGCTTCTTTCCATTCTTCGTCGAGGAGCAGCAGCTTTGCTCCACGTCTTCCGGTAACCCAGATTTGCGAGAAAGCTCTGCGATCAGCCGAACCCCAGGGAGCGCGGGAAGCCTCCTCGTTGTATAGTATAAATAAACCTCTTTGGCGAAGCCGTCGGAGCACGAGGGTTCAGCAATCAAGGGAAGCAAAGCATGAATCAAAGTGTCTCCCAACTCCTGATGGCTCCGTCGGTAGTGAAGTCAAGCCTCCGATCCATCGTGGCCCTTCTCCGCCGCGGACATGAATTAGGTCCTTGCGCTTACGGGAACTAGCAAAAGATCAATGTTTTTGCGTCTGTGCTCCGAATCAAGCTCTGCTTCCCTTTGTCCTTGTCAAAATTCTTTATTGAAGGTTGGTTAATCAGGAAAGATCACACTTTTGTGCGATGTGTTGCTGTCTTAAGTCCATTTTGATCTTTTTCTTTTTCTACTCTAAATATGCTCGGAGTAGCCAAAGATGGATTTCTCGATGGAATTTCTTAGGTTCACGGTTTATTTTCTGTTGTTTTTTTTACTCATCGTGTTTTGGTCCTTTCAGTGAACTTGTATTGTTGATTGAATTGTGTTCGCTGAATGCTATCTATGCCCATCTCCTTTCTCGTCCAATTCTCATTGGTGTGCAGATGAATAGTCTTTGTTCTCCTAAAATTGTTGTCATTCTTTTTTTTTATTTTCTTTTCTCCTTCCACGTTCATGATTTTGAAGGATAATTGCTTTTGTTGGCTACTGTTGTGTTGAATTAAATAAAAGTTATTTTAAAAATCTTAAATTGAAGCATACCGTTCTGATTTAAAGATGTAGCTCAGGATGCTCGAGTTTTCTCATAGGCAATAAATGACAAAAATATAAACTTTTTATAATATCTAAATATTAATTTATTGTGTTATTGAAATTATATTATGTAGTAACAAATACAATCTCATATTTCTGCTTAATATTTCAGTATAGCAGCTGATTCTGCTTACTAACAGATATTTTTAACCAAACAATCGAATATTTTGTCAGTAAATTTTAACTAGTAATGCTCCCACCCAAAAATTAAAAGCAAAATCAGTTCTAAATTGGCCCAATAAGATGTAGACTGCATACAATCAGCTGAATAATTCTGCAAGCCAGAAAAAAGAAACTGCATAAATGATTCTACTTTCTACACAAAACTGGTGATCAATTCGTCAATTTCTCCACACCTACCACTAAATGGAAATTGGTAATGGAGTTATTTAATTATGAAGATCCATCAACCACCCTGGCCGTATAATTGATGATAAACTAACCAAGTGCTACAGAGCACAAGTGCCATTGCAGGCGTGTGAAGTAGTAACAATCCATGACCTCAAAGAAACGCTGAATGTGAATTATATAATGAAGCTTGTCTGGTTGAGGCCGGAAACGTAGAAGGAACTCCTCATTAGGAAAGTGGGGTTAAATAGGAAAGTGGGGTCACATGGGCTTTTCCTTGACTTGCATTGGCTTTGTTAGCCAATAGTTGAAAATTTTCTTACGCATGTTATTTCTATCCTCTCGGCATAGAAACAATAAACATCAATCCGTATCTGACCTTTCTAGCTCAAAGATGGGACAAAAGATCACAAATAGAAGTGCCCCTTAGAAAAAGGACTCATGGTGGATTACTCTTATGTATGAATGTAACCAAGTTCTGTTGCAAGTTGGCTAAATTGGCTTCTCTTGTTTCTTCATATGTATGGACCGAAATTTTAGTTTCTATGGAGTACGATCTTGTAGTTTGACCCTTGACAGAAGCCTAATTTTAGCACAAGCCCACATGGCGTAGTGCTAAAAGTTTATTTCCTATGAGTTGGCTTTGTTTGACCTTGAGATACAAGTCAGAAACGTCAAGGCTGATAGAATTCGGCTATACAATGATGATCTTCCCTTCAATCACGAGTGAAGGGTGACAAGTGACAATCGAATATATTTTTAGCTAGTAATTTTTCAAATTCTCCCACTAACAAAAACTAAAAGCAAAATCAATCATAAACTGGCCCAATATGATGCATAGCATCCCGCTTACTTATCACCCTCCTCTTGCCAACTTTCTCACCTCAACTCCTTCAACCGCTTGCCCTGCTTGTAGTTTTGTTTATTGGTTAATGCTATTACTTTGACCTAAAATCAATATTTTAAATGCATCCCATGTTTTTTTAGAATTATAGTCAACATTGCAACTTTGACTCTTTGAGGCATTCAATGTGATCAAACTCTTAATAAAAGAAATTGTTTGGTCAAAATTCCAATTTTGATCTCCTTTACGTCCAAGCCCGTAGCAATTCCCCATTGATACATTTTGATCAAAGTGCATTGATAATGAAAGTGATGCATGCTGAATCTCCTTCTTATTTAAAGGGAATCAGAGGTCCTTCTCACCTCACCCCAAGCCCGTAGCACCTCCTCTCGCCTCAGCCCGTAGCCAGCCTTTACTTGCTCATGGTATGTAGTTAATCTAAATCTCGCATCTTCTATTTAGTGTTAATTACTATTAGATCTCTTTTCTCTTCTCGTAATCTACATATTTTGTTACTGTAACGCATTTGGTTTGATTTTGCCCTTTCTCAAAATCTCAAATCTCATAATATGTTAATTAATCCTTGTAATCTCTATTTGTTTGCATCTTCTCAAAATCTCGTAATATAGAATTTTATATTCTAGATGTGTACTGGTTCGACCATTGTACTATGATATGATACATATAACTTTAAGGTCATTACAAGTTGGTAACAATCAGTACAAATAGCCCCAAATGTACATGGGTTCTATGTAGATCCGATATTCAACCATTGTACTGTAATGCATTCGGTTTGATTTCGCCCTTTCTCAAAATCTCAAATCGTATGATATGTTAATTAATCCTTTTAATCTCTGTTTGCTCGCATCTTATCAAAATCTCGCAATATAGAATTTTATATTCCAGATGTGTACTAGTTCGACCATTGTACTATGATATGATACATATAATTTTAAGGTCATTACAAATTGGTAACGATCAGTACAAATAGCCCCAAATACACATGGGTTTTGTGTAGATCTGATGTAGGAGCAATTTTTACGAGACTTTCTAATATGAGTGGAGACATCAAAATTTGTATAAGTAACACATATATGTGTAAAGACAATTAAAGAAACATTAGAAAAGAGTGTAATGTGTTAGAAAGGATTAATGCCATGTGAAACAATGGAGAGAGCACATTATAAAATAACAAACAATAACAATAATACCATTCCTATAAATGTGAGACAGATGCATGTGGTATAATCTAGTATAATGTCACAATGATAACTCTTCTATTGTTGGATTACCATGTAACATACTGCTTTATGCCTCCCATATCATGTTTACTTGATTGTGAAATGATAAAAGAATGTGTTGTCTGTAAAATGCTTGATTAACTTCATACGATAAACAAATGTATGGAACATAAAGCTCAATTAAGAGCAAAAGGAATATGTCTAAGAATTTTAAAAATTAAAATGGGCAACACAACCTCAAGGGCCCAAAAAATAAAGATGTTTCAATTGTATACTTGGTCAAGCCCATGATCTAAGCTAACTCACCGCTCTTAGTCAAGTAACATTCTGATGGAAAATAACCTTTGGGGGCCTATGGTAGGGAGGTCCAAAAGATTGAGATGACAAATGTTACATGGTATCAACTCATAATATGCTGCACACCAAATGGTTTATATCGCATCGAGCTTGGATTCTTACACCGACCTGGTAAATGATTATCTACTTTACAATTAACTAGCACCATTATAATGTGTTATACAACCACATAGTGCACCTATTTTGTCTTTCCAATACTTGGGTGCGAGGGACTAAAACTTGGTGATCTCTGTTTTGGACTACTTTGAGATAGAATAAATTTCTAATTTGTAGATGAAACTTGGTGATACTCTGTTAATTTGTAGAATGCAATTTTTAATTAATGGGAGGGTCTGACTAAAATTAGCCCACAGCCCACAGCCCGTCGCCCTCACCTCAGCCAGACCTCCTATCGCCGCAGCACGTACTCAATCTCTATACTTGGATTTGTTTTGAAGGCCTCTTGTTTTGGATAATAAAGGTGTATTTGTTTCAAAATACAAGTTATAATCTTGAGTTATGATTCCTGCATAATGATTTTCGGCTACCCAAACATTATCTAATTTGTCATTTCTGTTTACATTAGCTGCTCAAGTTGCACCTCTATTTCCTAACCACTATCATTTCCCTCCACCATTTGATCTTGCATTCTTACTCATATTTAGAATTTTTTTTTATCTTTTTTATTTTCTTTTCTTTCAAATAAACATAGGATCTAAAAATATATATTTATTTTTTTATATATATTTTTTTTCTTTCTGGTTTCTATCTCTCCGCTTCACATCGTAAATGTCAAAATTCCCTCCATTAGTGGTGCTGTTTTGATTTTTAAGACTATTGACAAAATTCCCTCCATTAGTGGTGGATCTAACAAACCACACACCTTTGTTGACTGATTACAGCTGTAGTGATCGAGGCTGTGCTTAGGCTCAAACATTGATGGAAATAGAGGATTTCACTTGTTGCTAAGATTCATTTGGCATTGTTCTATAGAACAAATTAATTGAAGGAATAATATTTTAACCTATCTAATGTATATTTTGACCACTTTTGACTAACAAGCCCATTTGAAAATAAACATCTGGCCCAACCTAAATTATGAGAAACTCATAATTAGATTTTTTTTTTTATTTTTATTATTTCTATGATGATGCTAAGTGCCTTTTTGAGATATTTAACATAAATTTTGAGCAAATTAATTCGCACGACTAACGTGAAACCAAGTAACCAACAATTGACTTTTTCTTCTCTCCAACTAAGTAACCAACTCATCAAAGCGTCCATCATCAATTGACTTTTTATTTTAAGGAATCGGATATTTGGATCAACTGCAATCTGTTGGAGTTTTAACTGCCCTTGCTGTGCTTAGGAATTGCCGCATGGAGCTCAGCGGTTGGAGGCAGAGATGGTGGCGCTATTGGTTTTCATCCTTGAGCATTCTGCTGATGCTTGTGAAATTGAACTCACCAGCTTCCACCGCAGCTGCCCAGGCCAACTCCGGCAGCCTCGCCCTCTTTTCTTTCAAGGCCCGCATCTCCGACGATCCAATAGGAGCGTTGGATTCTTCGAATCACAATGCCTCCCTCCACTTCTGCTAGTGGCGAGGCGTGACGTGCAGCGACTGGCCAGGGTGACTACTCGGCAACTCGAGTCCTTTGGGTTTGGCTGGTGAGATATCTCCCTTCATATCCAACATCACCTTTCTCTAGAGGCTCAATCCCCTGACAACCGATTTCACAGATTTATTCTTTCACAACTCGGCTTGCTAACCCACCTTCAGCATCTCAACCTCGGCATGAATCATTTAGTAGGTACGACTCTAGGCTCACTATTTCAGAATTGTTCCCGTCTTGAGAACCTCAGCTTGAGCTACAACGACTTGCATGGGACAATCCCTCGCCGCCTCGGCATCTACTCGCAACTACAGTATATCACCTTTGGTGACAATACGCTGATATATGATTAATCTATTTCTTTGATGTTGTATGCATGATTTGTAACTTTCAAATTTAGTACTGAAAACAATACATGGAGCAACATATCCAATTAAGTACATGGAGCTAGAGGATGTTTCAAGTGCTTCGATGGGAACTTTGTCGAGGAACCTTGCTAATCCGAAGTCACCCAGATGAGCCATCATGTTTTTGTCCAACAGAACATTGCTTGGCTTTATTGCTAATCCCAAGTCACCCAGATGAGCCATCATGTTTTTGTCCAACAGAACATTGCTTGGCTTTATATCATAGTGGACAATTGGCTCCGCACCCTGATGGTGCAGGTAATCCTCTGCACACGCCACGTTGATTAATATATTCCATAAAAATCAGTGCTTACACATGCTGTCAAAACCTTGACAAGATTCTGGTGTCTATTATTTCTCAGTGTTTCACCGCAACGACTTCATATCCGCTGCAATTCAGGTTGACTTTGTAAGTCGTTGTCACTAAAGGCGATATACCGTAGTTGCAAGCAGCAGCCGAGGCGGTGAGGGATTGGCTCATATAAGTCGTAGCTCAAGCTGAGATTCTTAAAACTAGAACAATTCTGAAATAGCTCAAGCTGAAGGTGGGTTAGCAAGCTGAGTTGTGAAGGAATAGATCCGTGAAATCGGTTGTTTGGGGATAGGTTGTCAGGGGATTGAGCCTCCGGATAAAGGTGAGGTTGGATATGGAGGGAGATATCTCGCCAGCCAAGCCTAAGGACTCGAGTTGCCGAGCAGTCACCCTGGCCCAGTCGCTGCACGTCACGCCTCGCCACTAGAAGAAATGGAGGGAAGCATTGTGATTCCAAGAATCCAACGCTCCTAGTGGATCGTCAGAGATGCAGGCCTTGAAGGAAAGGAGGGTGAGGTCGTCGGGGTTAGCCTGGGCAGCTGCGGTGGAAGCTGATGAGTTTAATTTCACAAGCATCAGTAGAATGCTCAAGAATGAAAACCACTAGTTTAATCCGCAAATTCGTTACAAGTCAAGAGCACGTCTCAATCAAATAAGATGATGAGTTTTTTTTTTTCCTTCAATACAACTATACGCTTCTCAGGAAATATATATTTTTTTGCCATAGTTGCTTATTATAAATTTGAGGATAAAAGTTGCTTTTGCTAATAAAATTGAAGGAGAAAAACATTCTCCTTAGCAAGGATTCAATAAAAATCTGTATGCAGGTGTCGTTTGAGGCATTAAAAGAAAGAAAAAAAAAAAAATAGTTGAACAAGTGCTCGGCTGGAGTTATACAAAACAAAAAAAGAGGCTGCTTTCAATCAGGATTTTAATCTCCTTAGCAAGAATAAATCTCCTCTGCAAGAATAAATCCTATTCCTGCTGGGAACTTCAATTTTAACCTCATGTATTCTATCTGCCGTCAAGAAAAAAGTGAAAATTTCCTTGGCTTTCGTCAAAACACACGCGCTCGACTATTTGCACTTCAATCTCGTTGCATCTAGCCATGTGATGTTAAAAGTTTGGGTACAACTTTTCTTCGATCGTGTCAATCTATGGGTGACACCTATGGGCACAAGGATTCGCTCATATGATCTGATGACCAGATCGCTGGAATCGATTAGTTTTTTTGCCATCATTTGCTTCTTTTTCAGCCATGAACATCTTCAGAGTTTTTCTCATCGCATCCAACATCCAGCCGTCTGATCAAGTTGAAACTTCGGCCACACCTTCACCTCGAGTGTGCGCATCGATAGACCAGAGGATCCGGTAATCCAACGGCCGGATGGCCGGAATCGAAAGATTTTCCGGCGATCACCTGCTCTTCTCTTCCAACCGCAAACACTTCGGATTTCCTCAACGAACGCGTCATCCAGCCGTCGGATCGTGTCGAAACTTGGTCCACGCCCTCGCCTACCGCGTGCGCACCGATAGACTTGAGGATCCTTCCATCAGGCAACCGGATCGCCGGAATTGATAGCTTTTCCGGCGACCCTATATTCACCTCTCTTCCGAATGAAACGCACTCGTGTGGCGTCGAATCAATACCAAACGATGCTAAACGACGGCCACTAGTCCGGCGAGACGCAGGGGATTTTTGGCCGGAGACACGGAGCATCTAGCCGACGGACGGTGGGCGTCGGAGGGCGGACGACTGCGCCTTTACCGCAATCAGATTTCTAACGGATCCAACGGTCCGATTTTATCTAAATAAGACCAACGGCTAAGATTAAGTTTCCATTTAATTACTTACATTTAATCACTCAGAATCCGATGGCCAAGATTGATCGTTCTGATTTAATTTTTCGACTCAGATTTAACGGTTCGAATTAAATCTAAAGATAACGGCTTAGATTTAATCATCAAAAAGGTCTAATAGCTAGATGTTTAAACTATAATTTAACGATTCAAATCTTCTTATCCTAATCAGACGCCTCAGATTTTTCGAATTCCATCCAATAGCTCGGATTTGATCAAGCAAACATTAATCTAGATCCTCTAATTTCAATATCGTCTAGCGACCCAGATTTATTCAAGAACCAACCGATCAAAATTTAAAATAATATAATCAATGTTTAATATTCATTCATATAAATCCAAGTTAATTGGACAGTGCTCAACACGATCCAAATATCAATCCTTATAAATTTTGATCATATCTTTCTAGATTTGCACTCAGATTTTTATCCGAGATCTGGATCAAAGCAGATCTATGAGTCAAATTCTCAACAGCTAATATTTATTAGCACAAATCCTAATTAATTAGACAGTTTCTAAAATAATCTGAATATTGATTCTTACAAATTTGGGTCAGATCTTTCCATATCCACCTTCAGATTTTTGATCATAGCTCTGGATCAAAGAAGATCTACAAATCAAATATTCAACGATTAAGATTAATTTACATGAATCTAAGCTGAAAGAATAGCTTTCAAAATGATCCGAATATTGATCCTTGCTCATTTGGGTCTGATCTTTCCATATCTGCCACCCGAATTTTCAATCAGTGATATAGATCGAAGCAGATCTGTGAATCGAACTTTCAACAGCTAAGATTAATTTGCACAAATCTCAGCCAATCTGTAAACCTATATAAGATATTTGACTAGTCAACTATTCTATATGAGATAGTTGACTAGTCAACTATCTCATATAGGTATGCAATGCATGGGATAGTTGACTAGTCAATTATCTCATATAGGTTTATAGAGAGGTAAGTACTCTGATATAGATATGCAAATATCTTCCTTCTCTATATGTAAGATAGTTGCCCAATAACTACTTCTCTCTGGTGCAACTCCCATTTACAACATGACAACCAGCCACCGCAATAGCAGCATTGGACATGGAATCTACATCGTCACTCCAGGTGCAAGAGAATACCTTACAATTTTAAAGTATTTGGTGAAATTAAATTAGAATTGATAAAGTTTCTATATAATTCTCATGAAAATTTACTATCCTTGTATACCCAATTAGAGAGCGAAGATATCTATAAACTATATAAGATAGTTGACTAGTCAAGTCAACTATTCTATCTGAGATAGTTGACTAGTCAACTATCTCATATAGCTTTGTAGAGAGGTAAGTTGACTTGACTATCAAGTCAAGGTACCTAATATAGTTATATAGATATCTTCCCTTTCTATAAGGCAGATAGTTGCCCAAGAACTATTTCCCTCTTGTCCAATTCTTGTTTCCAACATCCTAGCCTGCCACCGCCGTAGTAGCGATAGATGTGGAATCGACATCGTGAGTCATGGTGCTAAAGAC
The DNA here is from genome assembly GCA_027563935.2 of Costus lasius. Classification (NCBI taxonomy): domain Eukaryota; kingdom Viridiplantae; phylum Streptophyta; class Magnoliopsida; order Zingiberales; family Costaceae; genus Costus; species Costus lasius. Next base: position 30,240,156 of record CM050449.1, on the reverse strand, counting down.
TACCTCAAAATTTTAAGGAGTTAGGTGAAATTAAATTGATGATGTCTCTGTGCAATACTCATAAAAATTTATTATCCTTGTATACCCATTTAGATGGGGAAGATATCTGCAAACCTATATAAGATAGTTGACTAGTCAATTATTCTATATGAGATAGTTGACTAATTAACTATTTGATATAGGTTTGCAGTATATGGGAAAGTTCACTAGTAAACTATCTAATATAGGTTTGTAATAAGGGAAGTTGATTTGACTATCATGTCAAGCTACCTGATATAGATACACAGATATCTTCCATCTCTATATGTTAGATAGTTGCCAAAGAACTACTTACCTCCTGTCCAACTCCCATTTCCAATATCACAGCCTAACACCGCAGTAGCAACGATGGATGTGGAATTGACATCGTCACTCCCGGGGCTGGAGAATAACTCAAAATTTTGAGGTGTTAGGTGAAATTAAATTAGAATTGATAGAATTCTGATAAAAATTTATTATCCTTGTATTCCCAATTAGAGAGGGAAGATATCTGCAAACCTATATAAGATAGTTGACTAATCAACTATTCTGGTCAACTATCTGATCTAGGTTTGTAGAATATTAGATAGTTGACTATTCAACTATTTGATATTGGTTTGTAGAGAGGGAAGTTGACTTGACTATCAAGTTAAGCTACATGATTTAGATATGCAAATATCTTCCCTCTCTATAAGGCACAGAGTTACCCAAGAACTACTTCTCTTCTGTTTAACTCCCGCTTCCAACATCACAGCCTACCACCGTAGTAGCAATGATGGACGTGGAATCAACATCGTCACTCCCGGTGCTGGAGTACACCTCAAAATTTTGTGGGGTTAAGTGAAATTAAATTAGAATTGATAAACCCTCTAAGCAATTCTCATTAAAATTTATTATTTGTGTATACACATTTAGAAAGGAAGATATCTCGAGACCTATATAAGATAGTTGACTTGTCAACTATTTTATATGTGCTAGTTGACTAGACAACTATTTTTGACTAGTCAACTATCTAATATAGGTTTGCAGAGAGGGAAGTTGACATGACTATCAAGTCAAGCTACCAGATATAGATTTGCAGATAGCTTCCCTTTCTATATGTGAAATAGTTGCACAAGAACTACTTCCCTCCTGTCCAACTCCCATTTCCAACATCACGGCCTGCCACAGCAGAAGCTACGATGGACATGGAATCGATATTGCCACTCCCAGTGCTGGAGAATATCTCAAAATTTTGAGGTCTTTGGTGAAATTAAAATAGAATAGATTAAGTCTCTATGCAATTCTCATGAAAACGTATTATTCTTGTATACCCATTTAGAGAGGGAAGATCTCTGCCAACCTATATGAGATAGTTTACTACTCAACTATTTTATATGAGATAGTTGACTAGTCAACTATTTAACATAGGTTTGTAGTATATGAAATAGTTGACATGTCAATTATCTAATATATGTTTGTATAGAGGGAAGTTGACATGACTATCAAGTCAAGCTACCTGATATAGATATGAAGATATCTTCCCTCTCTATATGTTAGATAGTGGCACAAGAACTACTTCCCTCTTGTCCAACTACGGATTCCAACATCACAGCCTGCCACCACAGTAGTAGTGATGAATGTGGAATCGACATCATCACTCCTAGTGCTAGAGTATGCCTCAAAAATTTGAGAGATTAAGTGAAATTAAATTAAATTAGAATTGATGATGTCTTTATGTAATTCTAATGAAAATTTATTATCATTGTATACCCATTTAGAGAGGGAAGATTACCAATCTATATAAGATTGTTGACTAGTCAACTATCTGATATAGGTTTGCGGAAAATAAGATAGTTGACTAGTCAGCTATCTGCTATGGGTTTGTAGAGAGGGAAGCTGACTTAACTATTAAGTCAAGTTATCTGATATAGGTATGTGGAAATCTTTACCCTCTATAAGTCAAATAGTTTCCCAAGAACTGCTTCCCTCTTATCTAACTCCTATTTACAACATCAAAGCCTCCCACAGTAGTAGTAGTGATTGACGTAGCATTGACATCGTCACTCTCGGAGTTGGAGAATACCTCAAAATTTTGGAGAGATTAGGTGAAATTAAATTGAATTAGAATTGATGAAGTCTCTACGTCATTCTAATGAAAATTAATTATCCATGTATACCCATTTAGAGAGGGAAGATAACTACCAACCTATAAAATTGTTGACTAGTCAACTATTCTATTAGAGATAGTTGACTAGTCAACTATCTGATATAGGTTTACAGTATATGAAATAGTTGACTAGTCAACTATCTGATATGGGTTAGGAAAGAGGGAAGCTCACTTAACTATTAAGCCAAGCTGCCTAATATATATATGCAAAAATCTTCACTCTCTATAAGTCAGATAGTTGCCCAAGAACTACTTCCCTCTTCTCCAACTCCCATTTGCAACATCATAGCCTCCCATAGTAGTAGCAGCGATGGATATGGCATCGACATTGTCACTCCCGGTGCTGGAGAATACCTCAAAATTTTGAGATATTTGGTGAAATTAAGTTAATTTAGAATTGATGAAGTCTATAAGCAATTCTAATGAAAACTTTTTATCTTTGTATACCCATTTAGAGAGGGAAGATAACTACCAACCTATATTAGATTGTTGACTAGTCAACTATTCTAATATAGGTTTGTAGTATATAAGACAGTTGACTAGTCAAATATCTAATATAGGTTTATAGAGAGGGAAGCTGACCTAACTATCAGGTCAAGCTACCTGATATAGATATCAAGAAATCTTCACTCGCTATAAGTCAGATAGTTGCCTAAGAACTACTTCCCTCTAGTCCAACTCTCATTTACAATATCAAAGCCTCCCACAACAGTAGCAGCGATGGACGTGGAATCTACATCGTCACTTCCGGTGCTCGAGAATACCGCAAAATTTTGAGATGTTAGGTGAAATTAAACTAGAATTGATGAAGTTTTTATGTAATTCACATGAAAATTTATTATCCCTATATACCCATTTAGAGGGGGAAGATATCTTCGTACCTATGTAAGATAGTTGACTTATCAACTATTCTATTAGAGATAGTTGACTAGTCAACTTTCCGATATTGGTTTTCAGTATATGAGATAGTTGACTAATCAATTATCTAATATAGGTATATAGAGCGATATTATGACTTGACTATTAAGTCAAGCTACCTGAAATAGATACATAGATATCTTCCCTCTCCATAGGTGTAATAGTTGCCTAAGAACTACTTCTCTGCTATCCAACTCCTGTTTCCAACATCACAGCCTGCCAACACAGTAGCAATGATGGACGTGGAATTGACATTGTCACTCCCGGTGCTATAGAATATCTCAAAATTTTGAGGTGTTAGGTGAAATTAAATTAGAATTGATAAAATCCATCTCAATAAGTTCAGCTCAAGAAAGGAAAGAAGACTTCAACTCCTTCAACTCAAAGCCTTGATGAGCTCACTTGCCAACTCAACTTCTATCTTTGTTGAGCACCCCCTCTTTGATATAATCAGCCACCTCAGCTATCCATCCAAGGAATATGCGCCAACACACCAGCCCAAGCAAGGGAAGAATTCGAATTCATCATCCATCAAGATCCAAAATCAAAGGAAGTCATTTATGAAGACTTACCATCTTATTTTGCTGCCCAAGCTTTTGTGGAAGGAATTCAAATTTCGAATTTGTCATTCATGCGCCCACAACCAACAAGGAAGGAGGCCATCTCACCATCAGAAAGGAGCCTCATTTGAAATTTAAAGAAATTCCATAGAGGCTTCACCAAAGAAAGAAAGGATCTACACTCTTAATTGCATTCACACCTTGAATTAAATGCTGAATTTTTCTCTCCATTTTTGTAAGTGGCGCCTAAGGGGCAAATGATCACCTTGCCCACCCTCTACCTTGCCTATAAATGTAGCCTTCCTCATGTATTTTTCGTAGCTTTGATGAAATGAAAATTTGTCTATTAGTTTCCTAGGTAAACACTAGTGTCGCCATTAGTAGTAGTAGTAGTGTTCTTCCAAGGGTTGAGCCTTTCTTCTTCCATCTTCTCCACCAAAATTCTAAGAAGGCTCCTCCTCTCTTACATCTTCTAGCTGAGGGCAGTCCATCTCATAACTTCCATCTTTACGCCAAGAACTCTCCAGGAGGACATGATGCGCAAGGAACAAGAAGGAGGGATCTTCAAACCAAGCAAACTAAGTTTCTCTCTTTTCCTTTATCTTGTTTCCTCTTGTGATCCGAATAACATCTACACTACTCTTTAATTTTGTAGTTGGAGCAAGGAGGACAAGCAAATTGGTGGCGCATCCCCTCTTCTCTTTTCCCCTCTTCTAGTTAGATCTCATATTAGCAAGGGAACTTGTGAGGGCTAGCCTCCCCCGTGATTTAGTGTGTGTAATATGAATCCGAGGCTTGTTCGGATCCCTTTGTGTGTTTGTGTGTAATGCTCAACCATTCTACACCTTCCATCAGAGTTGGACCAGTGAAGAACGGGGTGATACGATCCTTCAATTCTCAAAGGTCGCTCTGTAAGTTTACTTCCTGCATTTACCGCTTTCTAGTTTAATCTCAATTATAGTTTTCTAGTTTAATCTCGGTTTTCTCTATTATATAAAATACAAAAAATATTAGTTTCTCAAATCTCATTAGCTTTAAATCCGATTTTCCTTATTATCTACTTATCTATCAAAACGGATTTTGAAAATCGTTGTTTGAATGTTTCTAGACCCCCTGTCCTACATCACTAATCAACTGAATACTATACATGCAAGTAGGCACATATCATTAATGTTCAAGATACTATAACAAGTGAATCTAGAATAAGGAATAGCAAACCATATCTATAGAAATTTGGTTTGAGGTCTCACCTCTTTAAATGCTACTAATTTCTAATAAGTTGCAAATGTCAACCGACAAAGCAAAGTAGTTAATGTTGGGGTATGCCCTTAAGGCTAATGTTTGAGGCCATGGGAATGTATCAGTATCATGTAATAAACTGTTATGTTTATAAAGGCATGGTTATTATTCAGTTGTTTACATTGTCTGCTGCAATATATGTTCTTCTGAATAATGTCTCAAAGCTGTTCAGCTAGGCTGACATGCTATAAGTCCTTAGTCGAGATATCTTGGTGAACATGAGACAGCCTTGATATGGTTGAGACTAATATGTGTTCTAATCTTATAGGATGCTTCGAGCATGGAATAAGATGTAGACTCATGGGTACAATGGATGTACTGGACAGACCCTACTAGGATGTTCAATTGTTTGTCACAATGTGAATATTCCTTGAATATGACAAGTGGCACATTTCCTCTGACTTGAGATCGCTTGTGTTTTCTGAATGATGATTGTCATCATTTTGAGGTAGTTCAATATCATTTGAAACATAATGGTTATAGACTATCTTGGATGGTGAGCTTGAATCAGGTTAGGGCACTAGTGATAGACATAGGATTGCCGTCTCCTTGTTTAAGGAGTGTGATGTTCTAAAGGGGCCCCCTGGATGAGATGATTGAGAGAGTGTATGGCCATACCCAGGTGACAGTGTTCATCTGTTCTAATCATGCTCATCATATTGGAGTTACAAGCTTGACAGGCTTGTCCAATAAGAACATCCAGTGGCAAAGGAAATATGTATGCTTTGTGAGTTGATTCACACTTGTGCTGTATTTTGGGTGTAGTCTTGGAAGACTCTTTTCTTTATATCGGGAGACAGTGATGTGTTGCTAGATACCCCTCACTGATCGTGATAATGAGAATTATCGTTACCGACATTTAAAGAAAACCCTCAGGGTCGCACAATTTGATGATATGGCTTACTTAAGTTAGATCGTGTGGACTGAATTGTTTGGGTTCAGTTTAAAGGGATTTAATCTCTGATCGTAAGTGAGATCTGGTCTGATCATGTTTGATTGATTAGGGCATTAGATCGGTAAGCTTTGATCGAGAGATTGGATGCTAGATTGGTCAGATCAGGAGCATCAAAGAGATCGACGGTTAGATCTGGAGCCTTAGGGTTTAATTTGATCTAAGCCTTGTCGCTTGGCTTATTTGGTTTTTTGGACCGAACCAACATGAACCGGCTCATGGATGAGCGCATGGTTCAAGGGTGAAGTGAGTTGCGATTGGGGTAAACCCATGACCGCAAGTGGTGAAGTGGTATGCTATTTTTAGATAGCACTTCCCTACGTGACCACGACTCACGATTCACGCCTTTCTCTTCTTGTCGTTTGACGCTCATCTCTCGCTGAAGAGCATCCATCTCTCGGGGTTTTTCCATTCGAGAAAGAGAGAGGTTGACGAAAATAAGGAGGAAGAAAATCGCCAAGCAAAGAAGATCTCCTTCCCTTCCATTCGAGAAGAACACCTTGACGCCTTGCTAGCACAAGGAGCATCAAGGAGTAGGCACATCTTTCATCTTGTGTGCGTATCTTCAGGAGGAGAGCGGCATCACTCTCTGCTTCCAAGGCGCCATCTAGAAATGGCTATGGTATGGTTCTATCTCATCTATGCAATCGGTTTTGTTAATCATATAACATGAAAGATCCTAAGAAGCCCTCTCCGCTGCGTTCTCCCTTAATATGCGCCTCACTTGGGTTTCGCCCCCCCCTTATCTGGGGACCTTCAATTGGTATCAGAGCCATAGGTTAACACATGTTTTATGATTGCATGAGCCATTTTTGTGATTCATGTTGCAGATCTTTATTGCATGCGCATATACATGTTTAGTTATCATGAACGATACTTGTATTTTTCATCTTGGCGCATGTAAGATGGCGCATTATTTTTGTTGTTGTTTTTACAAAACGATGATAACATGCGCGACTCACTATAGATCTGAGGCCCTGCTATAAACCCTTAGATGGGTTATTAGGGTTGAAGTCACCCCCTAGGTTAGATCCAAACAGTCTGATCAGACTATCTGACAGCCTGAATGGGTCGACCAGATAGCACCTTGGCGCAAGCCTATGGTGGCTATAGGTCGACTGCAGACAGGTGTGTAGCGATGTCTGATTGAGACAACAGATGAACACACATGAGTTAGGCCCGGGGTCACACCCGCTTGCCAGACCTCATTGTGGTTGTTCAGCCCTGGCGCATGCATGGTTGACCTTATGGTCGACTCAAGTCAGTTAGGACTTGGTGCATGCTAGGGCAGTGGATCTGACTAGGTTGGATGAGTGGATCCCTGGTAATAGACCGTTGTAAGGTTGAAGGGCAAATAAGGAAATTAAAATTGATCCCATGGGGTTTTTCGAAAATTTTAATTTTTATGGATCACATGATTGCTGATTGGATGCATATGTTTGTTTATTTAGTCTTGTGTGGGCTGCCCATATTAATTGTGTGCTGTGCTGGGGCCTGTGTGCCTGGGATTTAAAAGTGTAAATTAATTATTGTGATCTGCGCATCACATTGCTTTAATTTATAAAATGTAATTGACCTGCGTGTCAATTTTGTCTAGATAGTTAAATTTGTAATTTAATTAGACAAGAGCACAGAGCACACTTGGCAGAGGCGCATGCAGCTGTGGCTGGACCAGGTGGGAGGTCTAGGGTTCGACCCTAGGACCTGGCGCATTTCCCTGGTGGGCGCACCAAAGCTGCAATTGGCGCTTGGGCCCTGGCTTGGGCCAGATGAGCAGCAAAAGACCCATGAAGAGCAAGTGAAGACTTAAGTTAGGTTAAGGTCTCGCTAGGGCTATGGGCTTTTACCACATAAGATTCATGCTTTCTTTTATTTATTGTTTAAATATTAGAACTGCATGATTAAGTTTATCTTCTGCTATCACCATAGGAATTGTATGATAGTGAAGAAGATAAAAGACCGTGAAAATCCAACGCTTAATATCAAGCTCATAAAGCCTTCTGACGCGAAACCTCACTGTTCTGATTATCGTTGGAGCCGTGTTGTACCCACTCAGTGGGCACGTCCATCTATCTTCAGAGGGTGTGGGATTACACCTGTGTGTTACAGAGTAGGGATTTATCCCTTCTCGTTGCTCAGCATAGCACATGGTGGTCCAGGGAGTAGGTTGGGTCAGCTTGACCATGAAGGCTACATATGTGGCGCATATGGTAGCACATGGAGGCAGCCATCTGTGGGGTCAGAGACTGTGTTGTACCAACTCAGTTGGCACAGTCTGCTGGATTGCCCAGATGAAGGGGAATCGCATGGGTTGGCGATCGGCAGGGAATGCCTACCGGAGATTAGTGCTTGTACTCTCTGTGCATCTTATCTCGCCTGAGCGGGACGCGGAGACCAAGTATGAAATCCGGATCCCATCTCACTAAAAGAGTACTACTCTTTCGGGCTGTTTTGCTGGATTTTTCAGCCAGATAAAATAGTGAGAAAAGGAATCTTTCTTAAGTCCTGATTGATTCTTAAACATTGATACTGACCTTGCTGTTCTTGCATTGTTGTAGATACCTGCAGCAACGAACACCATGAACTTCAATGTGCGATCCCTACTGGAAAGGGAGAAGTTTGCTGGGCCGAACTTCTCTGACTGGTTTGGACACCTTAAGATCGTTCTTAAGGCAGAGAGGAAACTGTATGTCCTCGAGACGGCGATACCGCCGCAGCCCGCTCCGAACGCCGCAAGGGCGGTTCGGGAAGCCTATGAAAAGCACGTCAATGATAGCATTGATGTCGCTTGCCTGATGCTAGCGTCTATGACGCCACCGCTGTAGCGTCAGCATGAGGAAATGTCGGCTATAGAGATTATAGCGAACCTCAAGATGCTGTATGCTGCACAGGCGAGGACAGAGCGCTACAATTTGACGAAGCTCTTCTTTCAGAGCAAACTGGCTGAAGGGAGCCCAGTGGGAGCTCACGTGCTCAAGATGATTGGGCACAAGGAAGCTCTGGAGAAACTGGGGCACACCATCAACCAGGAGCTTGCTGTGGATATTATTCTGCAGTCTCTCCCGCCTTCATTCGACGCGTTCATTATTAATTTTAATATGAACAAAATCGATTGTACTCCGGCAGAGCTGCTGAATATGCTCCTCACTACTGAGGAGACTCTAAAGGGAAAGCCTTCGACCTCTGTCTTAATGGTTCCTTCAAGGAACAAGAAGAAGGGGAAGAAGGGCAAGACCCCTGTCAAGAGCTACAGCAAGGCTTTGAAGCAAAAGGTCAAGCGGTCCAAGGAATACAGGTGTTTCCACTGTGGCCAGCTGGGTCACTGGAAAAAGGACTGTAAAGCGCTCCAAGGAGATAAGAGGGGAAGCTTCGCTTCTGGCTCAGGTATATTCGTGACTGAGGTCATGTTTTCTTCTTCTATATCATGGGTGTTGGACACTGCATGTGGAGTTCACATTTGTTCAAATGTACAGGAACTCAAGAGAAGAAGGCAGGTGGGACAGCATGAAGTGGACCTACGAGTTGGAAACGGGGCACGGGTTGCTGCTGTTGCTGTAGGAAACTATTTCATTTCCTTACCATCTGGACTTGTATTGGAACTAAACAGTTGTTATTTTGTTCCCAGTATTACTAAAAATATTATCTCCATTCCTGCTCTTGTCAGGAAGGGATTTTCCTTTGAATGCAATATTTCAAAGTGTATTTTGTCTTTAGATAATATTGTTTATGCAACTGGTTCAATTAGCAATGGGTTATTCATGTTGGACATGGAATGTTCGATACAGCAAATCGATATTAAGAAAGCCAAGTATGCTGATGACAGCACCTTGCTATGGCATAGTCGTTTAGGCCATATAAACGAGAAACGCATTAAGCGGTTGCATGATAATGGACTGCTGGGATCATTCTCCTATAAGGAAATTGATACATGCAAGGCTTGTTTAATGGGTAAAATGACGAAGTCACCTTTTCCTCATAAAGGTCAAAGGGCTTCAGGTTTACTTGACCTAATACACAGTGATGTGTGTGGGCCATTTAGTAAACATGCCAGAGGTGGCTATCAGTACTTCATTACCTTTACTGATGATTTCAGTAGGTATGGCTATGTCTTTTTAATGAGACATAAGAGTGAATCTTTTGACAAGTTCAAAGAGTTCAAGAATGAAGTACAAAATCAGTTAGGCCGAAATATCAAGGCACTTCGCTCAGATCGAGGTGGAGAATACCTAAGTCATGCGTTTACTGACTATCTGAAGGAGTGTGGGATCATCTCACAGCTCACTCCGCCAGGAACACCGCAATGGAATGGTGTGTCCGAGAGGAGAAATAGAACGTTACTTGATATGGTTCGTTCTATGATGAGTCAGGCTAATCTACCTTACTCCTTTTGGGGTTTTGCGCTGGAAACAGCTGCAAAGGTACTAAACCGAGTGCCATCCAAGGCAGTTTCTAAGACTCCATATGAGTTATGGTATGGAAAACAGCCGAGCTTGACATTTATCAGGATCTCGGGCTGCGAGGCTTATGTCAAAAAGCTCGCCTCTGGGAAACTAGAGAGTAGATCTGACAAATGTATCTTTGTCGGTTACCCTAAGGAAACTAAGGGTTATTATTTCTACGATCCCAATGAGAACAAGGTTTTTGTTGCTCGGACGGCCATATTTCTTGAGAAGGAGTTTCTTCTGCAAGAGGCTAGTGGGAGAGAAATAAAGTTGGATGAGAATCCAGAGGAAGGACAAAGTGACCAAGCACAGTTGGATGAGCCTGAGCCGGTAGAACAGGTTATTGAACAACCTGAGGCTCAAATATCACGGGAACCGCGAAGATCGGGAAGGATCCGTCGACAGCCTGAGCGCTATGACGGAGTCTACATCATTGATAATGATGAACCCCTCACTTATGCGGATGCGGTCAGTGGACCGGAGTCAGCGAGATGGCTTGAAGCTATGCGCGCCGAGATGGACTCCATGTCAGATAACCAAGTTTGGGATTTGGTTGATCCGCCTTCGGGAGTTATCCCTATAGGCTGTAAATGGATCTTCAAGAAGAAGATTGACATGGATGGTAACGTAGTTACCTATAAAGGCAGGCTTGTTGCGAAAGGTTTCAAACAAATCTACGGGATAGATTATGATGAAACTTTCTCACCTGTAGCCATGTTTAAGTCTATTCGGATTCTTTTCGCGATAGCTGCATATTATGATTATGAGATCTGGCAGATGGATGTGAAAACAGCTTTCCTGAATGGAAATCTGGATGAGGATGTGTACATGACACAACCGGAAGGTTTCACTAATCCAGCAGATCGTCATAAGATATGCAAGTTAAAGAAGTCCATTTATGGACTTAAGCAAGCATCAAGAAGCTGGAATATTCGTTTTGATGAATCAGTCACCGAATTTGGTTTCATCAAGAACGAGGATGACCCGTGTGTATATAAGAGGTTTAGTGGGAGCGTGATTACTTTCCTAGTCCTCTACGTCGATGACATCTTGATCATTGGAAATGACATTCCTGAAATGCATGCTGTGAAGGCATGGCTAAGGAAATGTTTCCAGATGAAAGATCTAGGAGAAGCTGCCTATGTGTTAGGTGTGAAGATCTACAGGGATAGATCTAAGAGGCTTCTCGGGCTGTGCCAGAGTACTTACATCGATAAAGTCCTGGAGAGATTTCATTTAGAGAATTCTAAACGAGGATATCTTCCAGTCAGACATGGTCTGAATCTTTCAAAGAGTCAGTGTCCACAAACACAGACTGAGAAAGATGAAATGGACAATACGCCTTATGCTTCGGCTATTGGTTCCATTATGTATGCGATGTTGTGTACTCGCCCAGACGTCGCTTACGGGTTAAGCGTGACCAGTCGTTTTCAAAGTAATCCAGGTTTGGCGCACTGGATTGCAGTCAAGAACATCCTAAAATATCTGCGGAGGACCAAAGATATGTTCTTGATATATGGTGGTCAGGAAGAACTCAGTATAGAGGGATATACTGACGCTTCGTTCCAGTCTGACCAGGATGATTTCCGATCGCAATCAGGCTATGTTTTTAGCTTGAATGGAGGAGCAGTGGTGTGGAAGAGTTTCAAACAGTCAACTGTTGCTGATTCCACAACAGAAGCCGAGTATGTTGCAGCCTCGGAAGCATCCAAGGAGGCAGTGTGGATTCGTAAGTTCGTGAGAGAACTTGGTGTTGTTCCTTCGAGTGCAGATCCTTTGGTTATCTTCTGTGATAACACTGGAGCAATCGCACAAGCAAAGGAACCACGGTCGCACCAGAAGTCCAAGCACATACAGAGACGGTTTCATTTGATCAGGGAGATCATAGATCGTGGCGAGATCAAAATCTGCAAGGTTCATACAGATGACAATCTGGCAGACCCGCTTACCAAGCCTCTGGCGCAGCAGAAGCATGAGAAGCACTGTAATAACATGGGTTTGAGATTTCTCAACCATTAGATTAAGTGCAAGTGGGAGATTGTTGGGGTATGCCCTTAAGGCTAATGTTTGAGGCCATGGGAATGTATCAGTATCATGTAATAAACTGTTATGTTTATAAAAGCATGGTTATTATTCAGTTGTTTACATTGTCTGCTGCAATATATGTTCTTCTGAATAATGTCTCAAAGCTGTTCAGCTAGGCTGACATGCTATAAGTCCTTAGTCGAGATATCTTGGTGAACATGAGACAGCCTTGATATGGTTGAGACTAATATGTGTTCTAATCTTATAGGATGCTTCGAGCATGGAATAAGATGTAGACTCATGGGTACAATGGATGTACTGGACAGACCCTACTAGGATGTTCAATTGTTTGTCACAATGTGAATATTCCTTGAATATGACAAGTGGCACATTTCCTCTGACTTGAGATCGCTTGTGTTTTCTGAATGATGATTGTCATCATTTTGAGGTAGTTCAATATCATTTGAAACATAATGGTTATAGACTATCTTGGATGGTGAGCTTGAATCAGGTTAGGGCACTAGTGATAGACATAGGATTGCCGTCTCCTTGTTTAAGGAGTGTGATGTTCTAAAGGGGCCCCCTGGATGAGATGATTGAGAGAGTGTATGGCCATACCCAGGTGACAGTGTTCATCTGTTCTAATCATGCTCATCATATTGGAGTTACAAGCTTGACAGGCTTGTCCAATAAGAACATCCAGTGGCAAAGGAAATATGTATGCTTTGTGAGTTGATTCACACTTGTGCTGTATTTTGGGTGTAGTCTTGGAAGACTCTTTTCTTTATATCGGGAGACAGTGATGTGTTGCTAGATACCCCTCACTGATCGTGATAATGAGAATTATCGTTACCGACATTTAAAGAAAACCCTCAGGGTCGCACAATTTGATGATATGGCTTACTTAAGTTAGATCGTGTGGACTGAATTGTTTGGGTTCAGTTTAAAGGGATTTAATCTCTGATCGTAAGTGAGATCTGGTCTGATCATGTTTGATTGATTAGGGCATTAGATCGGTAAGCTTTGATCGAGAGATTGGATGCTAGATTGGTCAGATCAGGAGCATCAAAGAGATCGACGGTTAGATCTGGAGCCTTAGGGTTTAATTTGATCTAAGCCTTGTCGCTTGGCTTATTTGGTTTTTTGGACCGAACCAACATGAACCGGCTCATGGATGAGCGCATGGTTCAAGGGTGAAGTGAGTTGCGATTGGGGTAAACCCATGACCGCAAGTGGTGAAGTGGTATGCTATTTTTAGATAGCACTTCCCTACGTGACCACGACTCACGATTCACGCCTTTCTCTTCTTGTCGTTTGACGCTCATCTCTCGCTGAAGAGCATCCATCTCTCGGGGTTTTTCCATTCGAGAAAGAGAGAGGTTGACGAAAATAAGGAGGAAGAAAATCGCCAAGCAAAGAAGATCTCCTTCCCTTCCATTCGAGAAGAACACCTTGACGCCTTGCTAGCACAAGGAGCATCAAGGAGTAGGCACATCTTTCATCTTGTGTGCGTATCTTCAGGAGGAGAGCGGCATCACTCTCTGCTTCCAAGGCGCCATCTAGAAATGGCTATGGTATGGTTCTATCTCATCTATGCAATCGGTTTTGTTAATCATATAACATGAAAGATCCTAAGAAGCCCTCTCCGCTGCGTTCTCCCTTAATATGCGCCTCACTTGGGTTTCGCCCCCCCCTTATCTGGGGACCTTCAGTTAAACCATTCAATCTTCACATTAAGTTTATACACGGATATTGTTAAATTATGTCTATCATGCAAACTAAACTCATAACTAGATAAAACTTGACCCAAAACCTAGTAAACTAGCCTTGGATCTACTAAACCAGATTTAAAACACATTGAACCAGTCAATTTGACAATGAACAAAACCAAGCCAAGTCTTATATTTAAACTTAAAAATAATATATATACAAATTAATATAAAACAAAATTTGCACCATTGGGTTGGAAAATTCCTAAGCTTTCCAACAAGTACTTGAATCTATTGAGATTTGACCAAAATTGAGTTGAGCTAGTCCAAAAACTAGCTCTGGGTCAATATTGAAATTATTTTTCCCAATCTATTAAGTTGACCCAAATTAGAAATTGACTTAGCTATAAAATAAGGCCCAATTTACTCCAAATAAACTGTGCCCAAACCTAGTCCAATCCTAAGCTCAATTGTAATCATCGTGCCACTTGAGCTATCTTCTTCACCATAAAGATGTGGGAGTTTTCTTACTAACACCGTGTTTACTTGGACGGATGGAAAGTACAAAGGAATGGAAAGAAGGAAAAAAAAGAAAAATAGATGGATGGAATATGTTATAGATTTTTCTTCCTTGTGTTTACTTGGATAGAAAGAAAGTTTGAAAAAAAGATTGATATATACACCCCAATTTTTATTTTTTTATTCATATTATATATATATATATAATATCATAAAAATATTAAATATTAAATATTAAATACGAGCGACGACGGCGAGGGCAAGCAGCAATGGCATGAACGAGCAATGACGGCGAGCTCGAGAAGCGACGACAAGGACGAGTAGTCGAGAAAAGCTCGTATTAAGCGAGAATAAGTAACGGTGCAGTGAAAAGTTAGGTGTGAAGTTAGTAAATAAGTCATAGTTTCAGCTTTCTGTCTGATTTAGGCAGAAAGCAAATGGAGAGATTAATGACTAACTTTCTCTCTTACTTTCCCTTCTAAACTATCCATCCGCCCAAGTAAACAAGCCTATACTCCTTTCCTTCCTACTTTCTTTCCTTTCCTTCTAACTTTCCCCCCAAGTAAACAAGGCCTAAAGGAGTGAAAATCATGCCCTCTTGTTAAGAAGGCAACACAAAGCAGTTCAACTTTTGTAGAGGTGTAAGTTGAGCATAATTCTTATAAGAGATTATAGACAGTGAACCATTTAGCTAAATTGGACATGGAATTTGCAAAATTTGGCTAAGCCAAAATGTCTTTAAAATAGGAATGCAACATTCTCAATACATGGATGGGTGTGTTTTGCTGGGCTCAACATAGTTTGACTTGGTAAAAATTTCTTTAAAATATGAAAGAAATGTTTATATTACATGATATAGGTGTTTAAATAACATATATTTTTATTTAATACTAATTATCGCAACCCCTTGGTTGATGGCAAGCCTTGAGCTTTTCTTTCTCTTCTTAAGTCCGCTGTTAACACAGAGTAGAAAAGTTCTCTTCTTTCGATTAATTGTTGGTTGGATATTTTGTAGCGGCTATATGCTTAGGTCAACCCCTAATATCTATAAAAAAAGTAGCTTCGGGTGCTGTCAACTTGTAGCCTTTACGATGAAATGAGCAATCACTTTGAGCAACTTTCCATTATAGCCAGCAGCTGCAGTTAAAGATGTAGTTCTGAATGTGTGTTTAAGATGTAGCTTTTCCCATCGCTTTCTTTGTGTTGCACAGACACACCAAAAGGGAGAACACTTTGTGAATTGCAGTCATTTATATATGGAATGGAGAAGTTGCAATTAAGAAGGTGAAGGGTAGTGTCCTGGAACCACCGATCTCTGTCCATTAACATTCGAGTGATTGGATGATGGGCAGCTACTTGTTGATGCATTACAGATGTGGAGAGAGGAGGAACTACTGATTCCAATGAGTATAGGTTTTTATTGTTGAGATAGATCTTAATGCAACTGAAAGCCCTAGGAAATTGTGAACATCTATTTAGGTGGCCTCTCACTGCTTCCAGAATCATGCTACCGACCTACATATCCAGCTTGATTCATCTTAGATATATGTTCTAGACTTTGATGTCATAACTATATTTTCTTCATTCTCAAAGGTACAAAATTATCATTAAGAAAATCAATATCATATATAAAGCTATAGACAAATCTAAATCCAAATCAAAATCGACCATGTATAGAAATCGTGTCATTCTTAATGCAAAAGAAGTCTTACCTACCATTAACCTTCTTATTATTTTGTTGGGTCATTTTTTTTATCATATTTAAATGTTTTGACCTTTTAAAATTCACCATATAAAAATAAGATTTTTTATTTAAATGGGTTCTGGCTTCCAATGAATGCAAGCATTCATTGTTAATTACCCCTGAAAATCAGAGCACCTTTGATTGAGAGATCTATGTTATGAAATAAAATAAAAAAATGGCTGAACAAAATGATTTATTAAACATTATAATGAAGATACACAATTGAATTCAGAAGAGAAAAATCTTTGTCAACTTGGGTGATTGGTGTATAAGAAGATATCCAGCCTTAATAGCTTGTTTTGGAAATTTCCCAGCCTCAATGGCTTACGAGCATTTGAATTTGACATGTACTCGGTCTCAACGACTTGTGAGCATTTGAATTTGACATGTGCTTGGTCTTGACGACTTGTGAGTGTTGTAATCCGCAAGTGCACAAATACTCGAAGTAATAAAAAAAGATATCGAACCACAGAGACCTCGTTTGTCAAGTACCGAATAATCGATTTCTTACTATCTAGGTAATCGAAACTATGCAAGTGAACTAATGAAGGCTAACGAAAATACTAGAGAGAGAATCTGGGACTAGGGTTTCATTCGTTTTAATTTCCATGACTAGATATGAAAAGATGTTTGTCGAGTCAAATTTTATCATGATAAAGATGTGATTTACTTCATAAAGAGATAGTCTCACTTTCGCACAGACAATCATACAGGAGACCAATCCTCACTATCGAGCAGGATCTATCTCATGCTGAAAATAAGTAAATCATCAATCAAAGAACTCAAGGATTACTTTCATGCATCTGAATTCTAAGTTGATTATCTCAAGTGGAGTCTCAAGGGTCACTTTTGTGCATCCGAGTCTCAACACAGGTTCTACTTAAGGTTCTCTAACGTTCCGATCTTCACTTTCGCGCAAGATCTTCACGTTTAACAAAATAAGTCAAATCTATATTCAAATTATCAAACATGGCAATTATTCTTCTAAAATCAAGAAATAAGAACTAACCTAATTTCTTACGGTGAGTTCCTAATATTCAATTTTAGGGTTCCAAGTTCTCAAGCAAATCACTTTTCAGTCCATAGTGCGAAAACTCTAAAAATATACATGATAATAAGAAAACTATGGAGAATTATAGACAATTGTCACATAAGTAGAATTATCACACTAAAATTATACTCGACGAAGTAATGGAAAAAATATTTAGTCATTAAGAAATAAAAGGGAATTATTCTCCCATGTCCCATAAAAGATTTAAGATAACATGGTAGAAAGATTACAATATTCCATATAGTCAAAGTGTAAGAAATCGAAGAAAGAGGGGAAAAACGAATAACCACACAGTTGTAATGGAAATTACAGCCGTAATTTCCGCACGTGAATAGTGCTGGCGGCGTGTTTTTGTTGATTTCTCCTCCGATCGATCTCCTTTCACTCTGAAACTTCTGGGATATGTTCTCCTCTTCCAGGCGAAGCTTCCCCTCAAATTTTATGGCCGGAGATGTGCTATATGCTTCCTGGCAGCGAAACCTAGGGCAGCGGCGTGCAACTCGATTTCTCCCCCATCGGTGGATGAAAATTAGGGCTTTTGGTGTCTGTGTCTTCTCCCGAAAAGCTCTCCCTTTGCTTCTTACGGATCTTCGAATTATGGCCTAGATCGTCTGCAATCTATCGTGCAGAAATCGGGCTTCAAAAAGTCTGTGAAAATCGCGTGTTCAGAACAGAATTACGGCCGTGGTTTTCGTCACGGCACTGCCGTATTTTCTTTAAGTTCTGCTGTACATGATTCGACCAGAATTACGATACCGTGAAATTACTTATGGCCATACCGTATTTTCTCCAAATCTCTAGGGTGAAAAATCGCCTCAAAATACAGCACCGTGGAAATGATTACGGCCCTGCCGCAATATCTGGAAATCTCTCGAGTGAAGAATAGATTGAAATTACGGCCCGTGAAATTCCTTACGGTAGTGCCATAATTTCTGAAAAAATTTTTGGACAAAAACTCCCCAAATTACGGCAGTGCTCTGATATTATGGTAGCTGTGAAAATACGGTACCGTAATATACATTACGGCCCGACCGTAATTTGGTCTAGAGCTCCAATCTTCACAGAATTTGACATGTAAACTCCTCTTGATGGTGGGAATTCATTCATGCATCTGGAATTGCTTGAAAATGCTTAAAAATCATGCCTTTTTACCTGAAAATAATCAAAAACCAAAAAGAGTGTAGATTCCGCAGTATTTGATTAAAAAAAAGGCATAAAAATAAGCAAAGGTTCATGATTTTGACACAAAAAGATATATGAAAGGGCACAAAATTTACTATAAATTTCGGTGTCATCAAACACATAAGGCTCAAACTTTGGTTGTCCTCAAGCAAAAATCAAAAATTGATCACAGGAAAAGATTTTCTCATGAAGAATAAATTTCTAGAATACAATCACCAATGAAAAATCCCAATAATTGATTCATAAAATTTTAGATAGGCATATCATCTTTTGAATTCAATCCTCAAGATCCACAACTTAGTCAAATAAAACTTTGCAACTTGTATAAAAATTAGAATCTCAGTCTCATGAATTCACCTAAGTTTCAGTTCAAATCTATCATACTTTTGTTTATAGGAATAAAATATCCAAAGTCTTTTCCCACTCAAAATTTTCCTTTTCTTTATTTTTGTTTTTATTCTTTTTGGGTTTTTGATGACATGTACCCACATAGATACACACTTTTTATTTGGGACTTCAACTCTTGTCTTAGGCACCACTGTCAATTTTACACAGTGCCAAGTAGAGGAGTCATTTTCTTTTTCTTTCTCTCTAATTTTTTTTTTCTTTTCAGACTTCAACCCATATTTTCGGTACCACTGTCAATTTTACATAGTGCCAAGTAGGGGAGTCACTCACTATTTTTGGATTTTGGATTCTTTCTTCCCAACAAATAGTAAATAGACTAAACATCAATTAGATTAATCAATTGACATCAATTCAAAAATTATACTCATATGCTGATTTTATTCAAAAAGTGGCTTCACTTTTAAATTAAATTCTTCAAATAATATATCTCCCTAAAATCTCACTGATCAACCAATGAAAAATTTCAAAAGTAGATATATATTAGAGAAATAATTTCGACATGATAGGTCTAGATCTAATCACAGGCATAAAGTCATCTGTCATCAAGAGAATCATTTTATCTATAGAAAAATAATCAGAACGCAGCGGGCACAAGAAGTTTGGAAGACGAAACATCGATGGGGAAGATGAATTTCAAAGAAGTGAAGAAAAAAGAATACTCACAAAGTTTTGCTTATCAACATCTAATCCAATCCCTCTGTAATTTATGCCAAATTTGATTTTTTTTTTCTACGAAAAGAGAAGAAACATTAGTTCTAAAAATAGAAGTAAAAATACAAAAAAGTAAATGAGAATAAACTAAAGAATGAGTGCTTGGGTTGCCTCCCAAGAAGTGCTAATTTAAAGGTCTTTAGCTTGACCATTCTGCACTCAGATTTGATCGTGGTTTATCAAGGTAAAACTTTTCTTTTTCTTCAATCTACTCCTCTTGATAATAATATTTCAACCTTTGACCATTAACCTTAAAATCTCCTGTTTCTTCACTCCATATGTCCACGGCTCCATAGGGATAAGTTTTTTTCACCTGAAAAGGCCCGGACCATCGAGATTTAAGTTTTCCAGGAAAAAGTCTCAATCTAGAATTGAATAAAAGAACAAAGTCACCTGGTTGGAATTCCCTTCTGAAAATATGTCGATCATGCCATCTTTTAGTCCTCTCCTTGTAAATTTTTGCATTTTCATATGCAGAGAGTCTAATCTCATCTAGCTCGTTCAACTGTAACCTCCGTTTTTCACCCGCGTTCTTTAAGTCAAAATTGAGTGCTTTGATTGCCCAGAACGCCTTATGCTCAAGCTCTACAGGTAGATGACAAGATTTACCATAAACCAATTGAAAGAGATATATGCCTATTAGTGTTTTAAAAACAGTCTGATAGGCCCACAGTGCATCATCAAGTTTGAATGCCCAATCTTTCCTAGTGCGTGACACTGTCTTTTCTAATATCCCTTTTATTTCTCTGTTTGATATCTCAACTTACCCACTGGTTTGAGGGTGATAAGGTGTTGCAACTCTATGATTTACCTCATACTTTCTAAGCAAGGTTGAGAACTTATGCTCTATGAAATGTGAGCCTCCATCACTAATCACTACTCAGGGTGTCCCAAACCTTGGAAAAATAATCTTTTTGAATAGTTTAACAATAACTCTGGAATCACTAGTAGGAGAAGCAAGAGCCTCAACCCACTTTGAAACATAATCAACTACCACAAGAATGTATTTGTTACCTCCAGACGACGGAAAAGGTCCCATGAAGTCAATTCCCCAAACATCAAATATCTCAACCTCAAGAATATTAGACAGTGGCATCTCATGTCTTCTGTTAATGTTACCCATCTTTTGACACCTATCACAAGATGAAACAAAGTTTCTAGCATCTTTAAAAATTGAAGGCCAGTAAAATCCTGTTTGTAACACTTTGAATGCAGTTTTCTCAGTACCAGCATGACCACCATAAGAGGATCCGTGACATTGAAACAATATATCTGTGATTTCATCTTCAGGTACACATCTTCTAAAAATACCATCTGCACATCTTCTAAACACATAAGGCTCATCCCAAAAATAGTGCTTTACTTCAGCTAAGAATCTCTTCCTTCTTTGGTACTCAAATCAGGAGGAAAAATATTAGTTACAAGATAATTCACTATGTCAGCATACCATGGGGCTCTAATTTGTTCAATGGCCAAAAGTTGTTCCTCAGGGAATGAATAATTGATTACATCATTCTTTTTGGTATTCACCATTATCCTTGAAAGATGATCTGCAACAAAGTTTTCTGATCCCTTTTTGTCTCTAATTTCCAAATCAATCTCCTACAAGAGTAAAATCCATCTGCGCAAGCATGGTTTAGTACCTTTTTTCTGCATTAAGTATCTCACAGCTGCATGATTAGTGTACACCACCAGTTTGAAGTTAATCAAGTATGATCTAAGTTTATCAAAGGCAAACACTATGGCTAAAAGTTCCTTCTCAGTGGTGGTGTAATTCCTCTGTGTCTCATCCAAAGTCCTACTAGCATAATGAATAACATAAGGCTTTTCTTTTCTCTGTCCCAAAACTGCTCCTATTGCATAATCACTAGCATCACACATGAGCTCAAAAGGCAAATCCCAATATGGAGGCTGAATGATAGGTGCTGAAACCAAAGTTTTCTTTAAGTCCTGAAAAGAAAATAAGCAGTCCTCATCAAAAGAAAATTTAACATCTTTACAAAGTAAATTTGTAAGAGGTCTAGCAAGTTTAGAGAAATCCTTGATGAATCGCTGGTAGAACCCTGCATGTCCCAGAAAGCTCCGGACCTCCTTTACTGTAGTGGGCGGCTATAATTTCACTATCACCTCAACTTTGGCCTTGTCAACTTCAATTCCTCTCTCTGAAATCAAGTGCCCCAAAACTATCCCTTGCCTAACCATGAAATGACATTTTTCCCAATTAAGCACAAGGTTAGTTTCTTCACACCGCTGCAAAACTCAAGATAAGTTAGCTAAACAAACATCCATAAAGTCCTTAATAAAATCAGAAAAAAATATCCATCATACATCTCTGAAAAGCAGCAGGAGCATTGCATAGATCAAAAGACATTCTCCTATATGCAAAGGTACCATACGGGCAAGTGAAAGTGGTCTTATCTTGGTCATCAGGATGTATAGGAATTTGAAAAAAAATCCAGAGTTTCCATCTAAGAAACAAAAGTGAGAATGGTTCGCAAGCCTTTCAACCATTTGATCAGTAAAAGGTAAAGGAAAATGGTCCTTCCTAGTAGCAACATTCAATTTTCTATAATCTATGCACATGGGCCAACTAGTTACAGTTCTAACAGGAATTAATTCATTGTCTTTATTTTTCATGACAGTTACCCCTCCTTTCTTAGGAACATAATGTACATGACTTACCCATTTATTATCAGAGATAGGATAGATAATACCTGCATCAAGTAATTTCAAAACCTCCTTTTTCACTACTTCTTTCATAGAGGGGTTAAGTCTCATTTGAAAATCTGCATGTGGCTTGTGTTCTTCTTCCATCAAAATCCTGTGCATACAAAAGGAAGGGTTAATTCCCTTTAAGCCATCAATTGTGTACCCAATTACCTTTCTATGAACCCTTAATTCTTTGAGAAGCAAATCTGTTTCCCTTTTTCCAAGTTGTGCATCAACAATAACAGGGTAAGTAGAATCAGGACCAAGAAATTTATAACGAAGGTTATCAGGTAAAGCTTTAAGTTCTACTTTTGGGGCTTTCTTTTCTTCACTCTTTTCATTATAACAAGTACTGCAATATAATAATTCATCAATTTCAGAATTAGTCTCTACCTTAGAATCAAGAGCAGAATCTAAATTAGAATCAATTTCAGAGGTTTCAATAAATAAATCATTAAGATCATAGACAATGTCATCTACAGCATGTATACTACAGCAAGATCCAGAATTTGATGGGTTTTTCATGGCTTCATTCAAGTCATATTCAATTCTTTCATCGCCAATGTTAAGTTTAAGCTTACCGTTCTTTACATCAATAAGTGCTCGTGTTGTGGCTAAGAACGGTCTACCAAGTATGATGGGGATTCTTACATCTTCTTCCATCTCAAGAATTACAAAATCTGCTGGGATGAAATATTTACCTATTTGGATAGGCACATCTTCAAGAATTCGTATAGGGCATTTAATTGAACGATCGGCTAGCTACAAAGATATAGAAGTCGGTTCAGGCTCTCCCATGTCCAATTTCCTACAAATAGACAATGGCATTAGACTCACACTAGCACCTAAATCACATAAGGCTCTATCAAAAGCCATGCCCCCAATAAAACAAGGTATAAGAAACTACCTGGATCTTTTAATTTCGGTGACAACTTATTTTGGATAATAGCACTACATTCTTCAGTAAGAGCCACAGTACCATAGTCCTCTATTTTTCTTTTGTTAGACACAATTTCTTTCAAAAATTTAGCATATGTGGGCATTTGAGATAAAGCTTCAGTAAATGAAATATT
Source organism: Costus lasius (assembly GCA_027563935.2). Lineage (NCBI taxonomy): Eukaryota > Viridiplantae > Streptophyta > Magnoliopsida > Zingiberales > Costaceae > Costus > Costus lasius. Next base: position 30,216,687 of record CM050449.1, on the reverse strand, counting down.
GATGTAAAGCTTTTTCAAAATATCAAGAAATCTCCAAATTGTTTGTCTAATTTCGCTTGCACTAGTCTCTGAGGAAAGGGTATAGGTGCCCTATGTGGTGTAGTAGAATTAGGCTTAGAAACATCATTCTTACATGATACATCACCTTTTGGTTCATCACTCTTTTGAGGTGGCAAACTAGCTTGGGTCTGCTCATGTACAGAAGATTTTTCTAACTCTAATTCTTCATCATGATCATCATTAGACTCTTTTTCATTGATCACAATTTTCCCTTTTGGTTCTTATAATTGTCTCCCACTTCTAGTGATGATAGCATTACAGTGCTCCCTAGGGTCCAATTCAGGTATTTGATTTTCTAGAGTTTTTTTGTAAGCAGCTAAGGATCCTATTTGAGAGGTAAGATGACTGACCAATCCCTTAAGATCTTCAATCTCTTTATTTCAATTTGTCATTAATTGATTTTAATTAGCCATAAACTTCTCAAGCATATACTTTACACTAAAAGAATTTACCTCTTCAGTCAAGGTTTGCCATCCTTCGTTCTCATTATTACCATGTTGATGACAATATAGCATTCCTTCTTCAGGAGTCCACTGGTTAAGATTCAAGGCCATCTCCTCAAGTAGGGTAGAAGCATCTTCGATTGTTTTGCTCATGAGGGCTCCTCCTGCAGCAGCATCAACAATCAGACGGGTATTATAAAGTAAGCCATTATAAAATGTATGAATTAAAATCCAATCTTCATGGCCATGGTGAGGACACTTCCATTGTAATTCATTGAACCGCTCCCATGCCTCACTAAAAGTCTCACCATCTTGCTGTGCAAAGCTTGTAATTTGGTTTCTCATCTGGATGGTTTTGCCAGGCGGAAAGTATTTTATTAAGAAAGCATTTGATAGTTGTTCCCATGTGGTGAAGGTACCGGTAGGTCAAGAATGTAGCCAAGACACTCAGTCCCTGAGAGAAAAAGGAAACAATCTTAGTTTTAATGTATCATGAAAAACTCCATTAATTTTAATAGTATCACAATATTCAAAAAAAAGATATAAATATTGATAAGGATCTTTAATTGGTGATCCTCCAAATTGATTCTGCTGGATCATAGACAAGAAAGCAGGATTGATTTCAAAATTATCAACAACAATAGCTGGTCTGGTGATGCTAAAGTGTATCTCCTATGGTTTAGGGGCTGCATAGTCCCTAAGTGATTTCTAGTTCGCCATCAGATCTAAATTTCCTGTGTAGTCTAAAGCAGATAGGTCAAATAACTCAAGTAAACAGAAAAGAACAACAAGATAGAACATAAATAAGAAATAAACAAAACCTAGTCTAGCAATACTTTTAATATCTTCAATATTGACAAAAACCAAGGTCCTCGGCAACGGCGCCAAAAACATGTTGTAATCCGCAAGTGCACGGATACTCGAAGTAATAAAGATATCGAACCACAGAGACCTCATTTTTCAAGTACCGAATAATCGATTTCTTACTATCTAGTTAATCGAAACTATGCAAGTAAACTAATGAAGGCTAATGAAAATACCAGAGAGAGAATCTCGAACTAGGGTTTCATTCGTTTTAATTTCCATGACTAGATATGAAAAGATGTTCGTCAAGTCTAATTTTATCATGATAAAGATGCGATTTACTTCATAGAGAGATAGTCTCACTTTCACGCAGACAATCATACAGGAGACCAATCCTCACTATCGCGCAGGATCTATCCCATGCTGAAAATAAATAAATCATCAATCAAAGAACTCAAGGACCACTTTCATGCATCTGAATTCTAAGTTGATTATCTCAAGTAGAGTCTCAAGGGTCACTTTTGTGCATCCGAGTCTTAACACAGGTTCTACTTAAGGTTCTCCAACGTTCCGATCTTCACTTTCGTGCAAGATCTTCACGTTTAACAAAATAACCCAAATCTAGATTCAAATTATCAAATATGACAATTATTCTTCTAAAATCAAGAAATAAGAACTAACCTAATTTCTTACGGTGAGTTCCTAATATTCAATTTTAGGGTTCCAAGTTCTCAAGCAAATCACTTTTTAGTCCATATTGCGAAAACTATAAAAACATGCATGATAAAAAGAAAACTATGGAGAATTATAGACAATTGTCACATAAGTAGAATTATCACACTAAAATTATATTCGACGAAGTAATGCAAAAATCATCTAGTCATTAAGAAATCAAAGGAAATTACTCCCCCATGTCCCATAAAAGGTTTAAGCTAACATGGTAGAAAGATTACAATATTCCACAGAGTCAAAGTGTAAGAAATCGAAGAAAGAGGGGAAAAACGAATAACCACACAGCTATAATGGAAATTACAGCCGTAATTTCCGCGTGTGAACAGTGCCAGCAGCGTGCTTTTATTGATTTCTCCTCCGATCGATCTCCTTTCACTCTAAAACTTCTGGGGTATGTTCTCCTCATCCAGGCAAAGCTTCCCCTCAAATTTCACAGCCGGAGATGTGTTGTATGCTTCCCGGCGGTGAAACCTTGGGCGGCGGCGTGTAACTGAATTTCTCCCCCATCGGTGGATGAAAATTAGGGCTTTTGGTGTCTGTGTCTTCTCCTCCCATAAAGCTCTCCCTTTGCTTCTTACGGATCTTTGAATTATAGCCTGGATCATCCGCAATCGATCGCGCAAAAATTGGGCTTCAAAAAGTCTGTGAAAATCATGTGTTCAGAACAGAATTATGGTCGTGGTTTTCGTTACGGCACTACCGTATTTTCTTTAAGTTCTGCTGTATAGGATTCGACCAGAATTACGGTACCGTGAAATTACTTACGGCCAAACTGTATTTTCTCAAAATCTCTCGGGTGAAAAATCACCTCAAAATACGACACCGTGGAAATGATTACGACCCTGCCGTAATATCTGGATGGTGGGAATTCATTCATGCATCTGAAAAATCGCCTCAAAATTGCCTCAAATTTGACATGTAAACTCCTCTTGATGGTGAGAATTCATTCATGTATCTGGAATTGCTTTAAAATGCCTAAAAATCGTGCCTTTTTTCCTGAAAATCATCAAAAACCAAAAAGAGTGTAGATTCCGCAGTATTTCATAAAAAAAGCATAAAAATAAGCATAGGTTCATAATTTTGACACAAAAAGATATATGAAATGACACAAAATTTACTATAAATTTTGGTGTCATTAGTGAGCATTTCAATTTGACAGGTGCTCGATCTTAACGATTTGTGAGCATTTGAATTTTACATGTGCTCGGTCTTGATGAATTATGAGCATTTGAATTTGTGAAATATCCGGCCTCAATAGCTTGTTGGATATTCAATTTGAGATATACCCAACCTCATTGACTTATTGGGTAAAGATATCCAGCCATGACAGCTTGTTGGATATTCAACTTGAGAAAATACCCTGCCTCAATGGCTTGTTGGGTAAAGATATCCGGCCTTGATGGCTTGTTGGATATTCAATTTGAAAGATACCTGGCCTCAATGGCTTGTTGGGTAAAGATATCCAGCCTTAACGGCTTATTGGATATTTAATTTGAAAGATACCCAGCCTCAACGGCTTATTGGGTAAGATATACGGCCTTGATTGCTTGTTGGATATTCAACAAGAGAAAATACTCGGCCTCAACAGCTTGTTGGGTAAAGATATTCGGCCTTGATGGTTTGTTGGATAGTCAAGAAAAATACCCGGCCTTAACGGCTTACTAGGTAAAGATATCCGGCCATGACGGCTTGTTTGATATTCAATTTGAAAGATATCCGGCCCCAACAGCTTGCTAGATAAAGATATCTGGCCTTGACGGCTTGTTAAATATTCAAGAAAAATACCCGGCCTCAACAACTAGTTGGGTAAAGATATCTAGCCATGACAGCTTGTTGGATATTCAATTTGAAAGATATCTGACTCCAACGGCTTATTGGGTAAAGATATCCGGCCTTGACGGATTGTTAGATATTCAGTTTGAAAGATACCTGGCCTCAACGGCTTATTGGGTAAAGTTATCCGGCCTTGATGGCATGTTTAGATATTTTAGTTTTAACAAACATAACATCATATTGAGGAGTTACGCCCCGATGATAAACGTCGACGTACACACCTCTCAAACAATACTTTATTGTGAAAATTAAAGTTTTAAGAAATTCTTTATCCAGCCTTAATGGCTTATTTGCTATTTAATAATGTCTGACTTTGATGGCTTGTTGGATATTTCAATTGACTCACATTATCCTCATGCGTCAAATATTTGATTTTCTCATGTTTGTGAATTTAAATTTGTAGATCTGCCTCAATCCAACATTCGGATAAAAAATCCAATATTATATTCGGAAAGATCAGATTTGATATAGTAAGGATTGACACCTTCATCATGTCAAACATTATCCGATTGACTTAGATATGTTCAAATCAATTTCAGTCGTTATTTTCATATTCAGATCAACTCATCATGACTATTCATTTAGATTCGAATATCTGATTCACTTCAAGTATCAAATTGAAGATCCGATATCATATTTGGAAAGATCAAGTTCGATTTGATAGGGATTAACTCCTTGATCATGTCAAAGGGCAATCGATTGACCTAGATATGCTCAAATCAATTTTAGCCATTGATTTAGATTTGGATCTGATTCATGACGATCGTTCACTTAAATTCGCAGATCTGTACCAATTGGAGTCTCAGATCGGAAATCCGATATCATATTTGCAAAATTTGGGTTCGATATAATAGGGATCGACACCTTGATTATGTCAAACATCAACGGATTGACCTAGATACGTTTTGGTCATTCTCAACCGTTCATTTCAAATTTAGATATGATCTATTTGATTTTATGCGGATGAATCAGAACTGTTGGATTTGATCAAGTTGATCCTGGTCATCCGATTAAACTTGAATTAATCCCGTTCATTGGTTTTGATGCAGATCTGGACTGCTGGTTTTATGTGAACGAATCCCAGCCGTTGGATTCAAATCATCCGACGGAATTGATCTTATCCGTCCAATTAAGCGTAATGTAATCTGAATCATTGATTTACTTTTAGATCTCATCCGTTGATTTGAAGGGATGAATCACAGCCATTGGATTCATTGTATTTGATGAGAGCGATCTCGGCCGTTCAATTTCGTGTGAAGTAATCTAGACCGTACAATTTACTTGCATTTGGGCTGTCAATTTTAAGTAAATGAATCTCAGCTGTTGGATTTAATTTATTTGATCAAAGCGATCTCGGCCATCTGATTTGAATTGAATGAATCAGGATCGTCGAATTGATTTAGATCTGGGCCATTGGATTAATTGGGCGAATTTGGGCCGTTGATTTAAAATTTCATCTCTCTCGACGACGGCGGTGGCGGATGAAACTAGGGTTCATCACCGCCGGCTATTCACTGCTCCTTGATAGCGCCCACAAATATAGGTAGGCGTTTCCCGCAAGTGCACAGGTCTATCGAAGTAATAAAATATTGATCCTACAGGGACTAATGGGCAAGTACCGATAGATTCTCGAATTTACTAGCTAGACGAAGTTGAAATTTGGGGAAGTTAAATGTTGAACTAATTATATGCACAAGAATGTTAAAAGAGGAATTTGCACGAGAGAATGTTAACGAGATATGTATCAGGATATGGGTTCGCCACTTTGACTTCTTACAGTTGAATGGTTTAACCCTACTACCAATGTCCAGACTAGTTCAAGGGACTCAGCTTCCTTGTCACGTAGGTAGCTCCCCTCCAATAATCTTGTCCGCTCCCACGAACCAGATTACCAGTCCAATCCGTAGGGTTCTGACGCGAGGTCGAACGGGTGTCTTCCCACAACATCTAAGACCCTTATAATCCTCCCAAATACATACAGATCCGCAAGCGAGGATTATCATCCTAGAGATGCTGATTAATAAACCATACTTGAGGTGATTAAAAGCTCAAACACCCCCTTTTGGGTAGCATAGGCATAGCACGCCAATGGAAAGGATAAACTCTCAACCAAATGGGTTTGACGCTCGGTCGGACAAGCTTCTCCCTGAAACGTCTAAACTCCCTATAATCCTCGTAAGTAAATATAGATCCGCAAGCGAGATTTATCCTCCTAGAGATGCTGATTAACAAACCTTACTCAGGCAATTATGGGTTCAAGCAATACTCTTACGGGTAATGCAGGCAAGGCGCGCTCATAAGGTTGAGTGGAGACTTTGGACTAATAGATCTAAACCATTACAACTAGTGATTCATCAAGGGGCTATCCCCACATCCTAATTTAGAACTTAACCTATCATATTAATCATGAAATCACAAGCGATAGTCTTTAACAATACACGCATAGGCAAGTTTGTATAGGAATTACAAAGGGAAGGTAAGATCATACAATACTTTGCATAGGTTATATAATAAACGCAGCAAATCGAATGTAACACAAGAGATCTTCCCTTACAAAACTCTCTTTGAGGTGCTGGCACAAGAAGGTCTTTATTAGTTGCAGATGCGCAGCCCTCTTCTTCCTGTGGCTTTCTTCTCTCAAGTTCAGCCCCTTTTCTCCCTTCTCCGATCCTCCTCTCTTTTGCTAAACTCTCCTCTCTTAAATAGGCTGAAGGTTCTTGCTTCTCTTTGAAGGCTCTATCTTCCTTTTCCTAGTGGGTTGCTGCCCCTTTTCCAGATTCTGCAAAGCTGCTGTAATTTTCCAGCTGAAGAAAGTCGTCGCCACTTCCTTCCCCATATCCTGCAAATGCTGCCAGCCTTATCTTCATGTCATCATCATTATTCCAGCCGATTTCACCCTCTAAAGGCTGCTCCAGGGCTTTTCGTCAATGGGGGAGAAAGGACCTGGCTGCCGTTAAGCTTTTCCTTAGGTTAGGTTGAAGAAACTTGGGTTAAAATCGTGGTTTCAAAACATGCGGGTCCGTGATCACGGGCGAGAATTTGGTCGTGAACCGGTCGTGATTTATCAGTTGCAGCTTAAGTGCGGAGACGAGTAACGGGCATGATTCTATTCGTGACCCGTCGTGATTTCCAACAAAGGCTTCAATGAATCCAAAAACTTCTAGTTATGATCATCTTGAATTAAGATGATCTCCTCTTACCACAAAAGTCCTAGAATCCACCCTCTTTATGGTCGTTTTGAACTGAAAACGTGAAAAATGCACAAGGAGGTGTAGATTCCATAGATATATCCAAATAAATGCAATTATGGGACTTAAAGTCATGAAATATGGATGATTTCATTACTAAAATGACGTGTAAAACTCTATATAAATATGTGTCAACACTCCTCCGGCCAATCGATTCTGGGAGTACCTTCTCTGGGTCGAGAAGGACTTATGGCAGGAGTTTGGAGCTATATGGTGGAGAATCAGTGGCAAATTGAAGCTTCGTTCAAAATAGGGGTCGCCGATAGTTTTTTGCTCGATTTCGGCAATCCAGTGATAGAATGGATGGATCCTCTCAGCTGTAGATTCGCAGGCATGAGGAGATCACACTGTTATAATTTGAGCACAACCCAACTTTCGGATGCGAAGTTCTTGTGGTAGGGGTATTGGCGGACGAATAGGGCTTCTGCATTGACAACTTCGTACATGGGCATCTATCTTCGGCATTTCAAGTGACGATCATAGAATTTTTTTCTCATTTAGATAAGAGCAACAAGCAACATATGCAATTTTGCACGATCTTCATGATCAGAATAACAACAACATCGATGAGGAGATATAAAAATCCCAAAAAATATTGGGATGGATATAAAGATCCTAAGAAAATATGGGGATATAGAGATCCTAGGAAATATAGAGATATAATGATGCTAGGAAATCTCACCTGATTAGAATTCTCATGAAGAGATTCTTTATGCAAAGTATTCTCTTCTTTCTCCTTCTTCTTTTTTTCATGTTTCTGGCTCCTCTTTTATAGGAGATGGGTGGAGAAAATTTATTATTATTTTTATTTAATTTTATATTTTATATTTTATTATTTTTATTTGATTTTATCTTATATAATTTTTTTTTATATGCGTTAACTCATTCCCTCTTCTCTTAACCGTAGACTTGGTTTTATTTTTTTTATTATTTATTTATTTTGCTATTTTGCTATTTTGGTAAACAATGCTAATTCTCTCCTTTTAAAAAAAATAAAATTTTTTTTATTTTTTTTATTTTTCTAATTTCTTTATTATTTTTTTATTATTATTTTTTAAATTTTTTAATAAAAATAATTGGTCCAACACATCTTTTGCAACTCATTCTAAATGTTAGATGCAAACTTGATGCTTAGAACCTACGAATTGGAGTGCGTTTATGGATACTAAATTTTGAAGTATTATCATAGAATTAATTTAATTTATGAATTCTATCACAAACTAAAATAGCATAAAACATTTCATTCATGGTTGTATCTAAAATCAAGGAAAAATGAATACAACTTATAGCTTTTTCTCATGGTCAACTTATGCCACTAATTTTGGAAGGTTCTCATAAAATGTAATCACTTTCAAATTTTTGGATCCCACCTAAACTTTAGGAAATTCAAAAATAGCAAGTCTTACTTGATGTGAATTATATATCCATAGTATTTTATGTTTTAAATAAAATTATTTAATGTATGACAAAATTGGCTCATCCCAGCAATGATAAATGGTTTGCTCAAATCTTTGAGTGCCACAATCATCCTTAGTTCCTCGCAATTTCAACAGAAGGGTTTGCAGAATATTAATGTTCAAAGAGCATTCTCGCCCTCAGCTTTTATCATCCTTAATTCCCCTATCCAGCCAGGGAAAATTGAAAAGGTGCTCCTCTCGGCCAATATATCCAATTCTGGGCTCTTTAGGGCATGTTGGGATATTATAAAAAACAATGTGATTGCGGCTATCATAATTTTTTTTTTCACTAATGGTCATTTACTGAAACAAGTGAATATTACTTCAATTTTCTTTAATCCCTAAAGTGTTCAAACCCATCATCGTTTGGGGATTATAGGCCTATCTGGTTCTGTAAAATGATTTGTGGCTTCATTGCAAAAATTTTGGCTAATCATATCATGTTTGTATTAACTGAAATCATCAAGTCTAACTATCATATATTCATGTAAGGTCATTCCATTTATGAGAATATAATGTTGTGTTGTGAACTCATGCACCAATATCACTATTCCAAAGCTACTCCTGATATGACTATTAAAATCGAATTGCAAATGGCATATGACTATGTGAGGTGGAACTTTGTGGCCTCTATTCTCAAATCCAATCGTTTCTCATCTTGGATAAGTGAGAAAATCTTGGTTTGTATTTAGTCCACCTCATTCACAAACAACATAAATGGCAAAACATGGGCTTCTTTAAAGGTACTTGTAGATTGAGATAGTGCTACCCTATGGCCCCCTATATCTCCATTATGATTATGCAACATCTTACTAATCTCCTGCATAAGAAAATTCACAGGGCAATATACTTTTCTAAATGTGACAATAATGCACATGACAATATCATTAGGATTGTGGGCATTACTAAATGTTCATTCTTTTTAGATTTTCGGGTATCCCTATTTCTTCCTCGAAACCTTCTTTTAGGGACTGCTTACTTCTCTTTGACAATACCTCCAAGTACCTCATAGCTTGGAAAAGTAAAATTCTATCTTATGTTGGAAGAGTTTAGTTAATCAATTCTTGGTAACTGTTCACGAATGCAGGGATATATTCAAGTAATAAAAGATATTGATTCTATAGGAACCTATGGGTTAGTACTAATAAATTATTTTTATATTAGGTAAGCAAATCAAGTTTTTTAAAATAATTTAGAGAAATTAGAAACAAGTAATTTGTGAAAAATCGATAGAAAAAATCCGAAACAAGGTTTCACCATTCTGATACTTAGATACAAAACTATAATATGTTTCTATGTCAAAAGCATGAATATTGCTAAAGAGATTTTACCCTAAAGTTATAGTTGTCTCCTCCTAGATGCATAACTCTATACCAACCTTTATTCTCTGACCTATTATTCTAGCTTTAAGTTCTATGGTAATTCATTTTAGTTCCTATCGAATTAAGAAGCACTCTCATAACTTAACTCATAGGTTCTTCTCTCAAGTGATTTTAAGATACTTTTGTAGTTTAAATCACATGTTCAATTAAAGATTTTCAAATGTTATAATTCACTTTTCAGTGCAATTATAATATCTAAAACTATACAATTATATGAATTAAACTTATAACATATAGAATTAACATTAATAATTAAGATACTATAATTTAGCTACTCTCATAGTCTAATTATATAGGTTTAATTAAAAGGGATATGGGTTTAAAAGTCACATATCAGTAGATGTTATAAATCCTAAGACATGTTATAGTTTAAATATAAATAATTACAAGTACAGTAAACCCACTATAATTGAATTAGCATAACTCAAACAAAGGCAAGATAAATTATAATTGTTTAAATCAACAAAAAATTAGAGAGTTACTTCCTCAGTCCTGAGAAAAGTTTATGTTAAAAGAGTCATAATTACAGCAAACGTTTATGGAATTAAGTTTTGATAGATCATGTATGCAAGGGAGAAAATAAAGTAAAAATTAAGTTTAACTCCCCCATCGTCATAGGGGTGTGATGATTCGTCACAACCCTGTGACTGTAAAATGGTTCTCTACTTTAGACAAGTTTAATTCCTCTCGGATTTTCCTTGCTGCCATCGCTGATTGTCGTTGATCTTGATCATCTCTTACTAGAAAACATTGTATGAACCTTCTCCTCTCCTTGGCACAGCTTCCTCTTGAATTTGGTGACCGGAGGTGCCCGGGAAGCCTTTTGATGATCCTGAAACCTAGATGGCTGTTGTCACACCCCTAGAATCGTCATGTAAAAAAAAAAATTCATTTCAAACCCAGGATTCAAGATATGTCAAATTTGTGCATCATCAATATATACATATTGATTTTCTAGGGTTGCAACAACAACATAATAACAACCAATCATATAGTAATCCCAATAAATTAATATCATAATGAATCACAATTACCAACTTCAAGATGAGAGATCAAAAGCAACCTTTATTTATACATGAACACAAGGTCACATTTTCTTAGCACTTTACAAAACTTCTTCTTACTTATCCTATATTCCCAAAAGAACATATACATATCCTATATTCCAAAAAGAACATATACAAGAACATCTCATTTTAGTTCATCACAACCAAGCCAAAAGCACAAATACAAAATATCTCATACAACACATTGAAACCCAGCTAAAAGTCTATAAACATGTACTTCTTCAACATTTTCTTCTAGTGCCGCAAGAGAAAGCAACCAAAAGTTAACATGTAAATAGATATTAAATCAAAAGAGTGAGTTATGGAAAAACTCAGCAAGATCTATCATGCCCATGGAACAAAATATAATTTTGTTACTACATTGGAATATAGAGTTTCATGGTAAGTAGCATAAGTATATAACTCGTCATGGTAAGTGACATAAGTCTGTCCAAATGGTATTCAAAGTAGAAGGAGTATATATATCCAAAAGGGTCTTCCAACATGACAAACATCAAGAACAAGAATCATATGAATAACTTAAAAGACTCAAGCATAGGAATCATGGTAAGTTCATGATCTCATGGTATTCATAACATGGTAATTTCATGGTATTCAAACAAAATGTCATAATAGCAAATATGGTATCATATCATGAGTGTCAAATGTCAAAACCTCTATCAAAGTATCGTACACAGAATAGTGGAAACCAAAGCAAACAAAGTCCTCCACGTCTGAAAGCTAGACTAACCCACGTCTGGGACAACCCACAAAGCAAAATGCCGGCAAAGGGCTCGCCATGGCCCAACCAAATGTGAGTGGAGGGAATCTAGAGGTGGCTCCCATGGAGATCAAGAGGTAGCCCCCATTATTTCTAATGTGGCACTTTGGTCCATGTAGCACTTAGGTCCACATCCACCACCAAATATGGATGGAGTCTAGAGGTGGCTTCCATGGAGATCAAGAGGTGGCCACCATTGTTTCGAATGTGGCACTTTGGTCCATGTAGCACTTAGTTCCACGTCCATAGTCATAATTCCCATGAATGAGATCAAATCATTTCCAACTATAAGATGTAAGGGCCAAAGAATAATGGTAGCATAACAAAGACGAAGTAACATAATGGCATGATTGCCTTCACACAGTTGCCCTTACACCATGATCATTGATCCATAGCATCAAAGGTCATTATCAAGCTCATTTGATAAAATGTGAAATGTCATGAAGCAAATAAATACAAAGTTGATCAATTCATACCATCATAATCTTGGAGTGTAACACAATAACATAATCTCCCATAAGAGGTAGAATGCAAGGAAAGAGGAGAACATTGCAAGATAAATCAGCCCAAGTCATTCACACGAATTATAGGGACATATGGCATAGAACCACACAAATGAGGAGTTATTGAAACCATATACAAGTCTACTTTCCAATAAAACATATTTCAAACCATTTGACTATGGATACACAAAGATATGGTGATCAAAGTACCGATAGGTCAAACTACCCTATTTCCAGAATTTCAGGGTATTGCACAAGACAATGCGCACTGATTAAGGTATTGAAGCATGTCACATATAAGCATGCTATGATCCATTGGAAAGATATGTGAATCTACTTTCTTATACAATAGGAATTTCTCAAAACCAAGTTATCAATCAAACATTATAAGCAAAATGGTACAGGTAGGTCAGTCTGAAATTACAGCAACTAGATTTTGTATTGTGCTACATACCTCATACCCTAAATCTCCTTAAGTATAGGAACTATTGGATCCGTTGGAAAGCTTTTCAAGTCTGATTTTACAGAAATCAAGTTTCAATTCAAGATCGTTTGCGTAGACAAAGGTACATCACAAATACCACCATAAGGTCAGATTTGCATAACCAAATCACCATGAATCATGATTTACCATCCTCCACATTCATTTCCTAACATAAAATCATACAAATTCCATCTAATTGCAATCATAGGTAGATCAACAAATCAAAATCATAAGTTATACAAGTTATACAAAAATATACAAATTTTGAAAATACAAATGTAGGGCAAAACATAGAAACTTGCCTAAATTGAAGTTTTCTTCATTTTCTCCTCTTCTTGTCCACTTGAACACCTCCAATCGTCTATCCCTCAAGCCAAATGAAAGTTGCTGGTGAAAAAGCAACACTTTCTCTATTTTTCCCTAATTGTTTTCCCTAGAAACTTCAATAGCATGAGGTGTCTCTCCTAATTTTGTCTTTATCATGAGGTGGCAAGGAAGCATGAGGTGTCATCACCACATGAAGTTTCTTCATGCACTCACACGGTGAATTCACTCATTTCCTTGCCTTGCACGCTAAGCACATGAATTTATTCCATTTATGTTATCTACTTCATCAATTCATAACACATTACCTCTTAGCTAATCATATATGCTCTATGTGGTTGAAATTACCTTTTTGCCCATTTCTTTTCACATTATTCCCAATGAGTCCTAGTATAAATCTTTAGTTCTAGATGAAATATCACTAGAGGAGGAAACTTGAATGTCGCACTTGGCTACCAATTTAAACTTCACGTTTCTCTACAAACAAAATAACTTAGTAGGTATAGATGGCACCACTAATTTTGCCTTGTGCAACTCACATGGAACTTACAAGTAATATTAAAACAGGGGTATCACATTCTCCCCTCCTTAAAAGAAATTTAGTCCTCTAAATTGCATACCTCAATCCTTGAAAAGGTGTGGGTAGTCCTTTTTCATTTCATCTTCCATTTCCCATGCAGCCTCTTCAATGGAATGGTTTTGCCAAATCACTTTGACCATGGGAATAACACGATTCCTTAAAATCTTGTCCTTCTTATCCACAATTTGCTTTGGTCTTTCTGGGTATGTTAAACCTTTAGAAATCTCCAAAGGCACATGCTCAATAATGTGGGATGGATCTGGATGGTATTTCCTCAATAGAGACACGTGAAAGACATCATGAATATTAGCTAAGGCTGGTGGTAGAACAATCTTATAAGCAACCGGTCCAAGCCTTTAAAGTATCTCAAAAGGGCCAATGAATCTAGGGCTTAACTTCCCTCTTTTACCAAATCTTATTAAACCCTTGTAAGGAGATATTTTCAAAAATACATGATCCCCAACCTGAAATTCAAGATCCCTTCTTCGATTATCAGCATAACTTTTCTGGCGACTTTGAGCAACTTATAATTTTTCTCGTATTAGTTTAATCTTTTCTGTAATTTCTTGCACCTCATCTGCAACTAGTAGTTTCCTATCACCAACCTCTTCCCAACAAATTGGTGTCCTGCATTTTCTTCCATATAATGCTTCATAGGGTGCCATTTGTATGCTTGAATGAAAGCTATTATTGTAGGTAAACTCAATGAGAGATAAATCACCATCTCATTCACCCTTCGAATCCATGACATAAGCTCTAAGAAAATCTTCAAGTGTTTGGATTGTTCTTTTAGATTGTCAATCTATTTGAGGGTGGTAGGCAGTGCTAAATTTCAGTTTTGTGCCCAAGGATTCATGTAATCTTTTCCATAATCTTGACAGAAATCTGGGATCTCTACCAGAGATGATGTCCTTTGCAATTCCATGAAGTCTTACAATTTCATCAATATACAATCTTACAAGTTTATCAAGTGAATATGTCATATTAATTCGTATAAAGTGTGCTGATTTAGTTAGCCTATCAACGATCACCCATATAGCATCATGTTTCTTTGATGTTCTTGGTAAACCTGAAACAAAATCCATAGTCACACTTTCCCATTTCCATTCTGGCACCTCTAATGGTTGTAATTGACCTCCTAGCTTTTGATGCTCTGCCTTGACCAGTTGACAGGTTAAACATTTAGAAACAAAATATGCAATATCCTTTTTCATGTCATCCCACCAATAGTTCTCTTTTAGATCCCTATACATCTTGGTACTAACTGGGTGTATAGAATATTTAGATTTGTGTGCCTCTTCCAATATCATATTTCTCATGTCAGGATCATTTGGCATGCATAATCTATTATGAAATTGCAATCTTTATTGATTTGGAACTCAGGCAGTCGACCTTCCCCAAGTTTCTCTTTTATGGATGATAACTTTGGATCTTCTAATTGTTTTGCAAGTAATTGTTGATGAAAATCAGACTGGACTTTAAATGAAGCAAGTAACATCTTGGGTTGTTGAATTTTGATATCAATGCTAAGATTGCAAAATTCCTCAAGCAAGTTCCATTGTTTTACCATCAAAGTTGCTAACATATGATCTGATTTTCGACTAAGCACATCAGCTACAACATTAGCTTTACCAGCTTGATAGTGAATTGTACAATCATAATCCTTTAGCAATTCTATCCACCTCCTTTGCCTCATATTCAATTCTTTTTGTGTTAATGTATTTCAAACTTTTGTGATCCGTATAGATGTCAAATGTTTGCCCATATAAATAGTGTCTCCATATCTTTAATGCAAAAATGATTGCTGCTAATTCCAAATCATGGGTAGGGTAGTTCTTTTCATAGGTCTTTAATTGCCTTGAAGCATATGTAATTACTTTCCCCTCTTGCATTAATACACAACCAAGACCGTTATGAGAAGCATCCGTATAGATTGTAAAGCCTTCATTACCACATGGAATTGTGAGAATTGGAGCACTAGTTAATCTTTTCTTCAATTCTTTGAAACTCTCTTCACACTCCTCAGCCCATGTAAATTTCACATTCTTTCGCATTAATCTCATAAGAGGACTTGAAATGTTTGAAAACCCTTCAATGAATCTTCTATAATAACCTGCCAAACCCAAGAAACTTCAAATCTCTGATACATTTGTTGGTTGCCTCCAAGTGATGATAGCTTCCACCTTTTTGGGATCCATAGAAATGCCATCTTTTGAAATCACATGCCCTAGAAAATCAATTTCATTCAACCAAAATTCACATTTGCTAAACTTAGCATATAGCTTCTTTTCTCTTAGTATTCCAAGTACCTTCCTCAAATGGTCTTCATGTTCATGCTTGCTTCTTGAATAAACAAGAATATCATCAATAAACACAATCACACATATATCCAATAATGGTTGGAAAATTCTATTCATTAAACCCATAAACACAGCCGGAGCATTAGTCAAACCAAAAGGCATTACCAAAAATTCATAATGGCCATATCGAGTTCTAAAAGCAGTTTTTGAAATATCATCCTTCTTAATCTTGAGTTGATAATAGCCAGATCTCAAATCAATTTTAGAAAATACTTGTGCTCCTTGTAATTGATCAAATAAATCATCTATTCTGAGAAGTGGATACTTGTTTTTAATTGTCATATGATTCAGCTGTCTATAATCAATACACAGTCTCAAGGTTCCATCCTTCTTTTTCACAAATAGCACTGGTGCACCCCATGGTGAAACACTAGGTCGAGTGAACCCCTTATCCAATAACTCTTGCAATTGTTTCTTCAATTCTATCAATTTGGATGGTGTCATTCTATAGAATGCTTTAGATATAGGAGTTGCACCAGGAATAAGGTCAATACCAAACTCTACCTCTCTATTTGGTGGCAAACCAGGTAACTCATCTGGAAACACATCAAGGAATTCTCGAACCACTGCTATGTCATGCATACTTGTTTCTTTGGTTTGACACTCTTTGACATAAGCTAAATACCCTTTACAACCTTTTTGAAGTAAATGATGAGCATGAATGAAAGATATCAAATAAGGAGGTGAGTCATGAACTACTCCTTTGAAATGAAAAACAGGTTGATCAGGCAAGTTGAAAGTCACAACTTTATGAAAACAATCGATATTTGCATGGTAAGAGGAAAGCCAATCCATACCAAGGATGATATCATAATCTTGAATGTCTAAAAGGATCAGATTAGCAGGAAGTTCATGTTCTTCAATTGAGACCAAACATGAAGGATAAACATGGTGAGCAATTAATGAATTTCCAGCAAGTGTAGACACAAATAAGATGGTATGTAATGGTTCAGGTTGTATAGTCAAAGCATGTGCAAAATGTTGTGAGATATAGGAAAGATTGGAACCAGGATCAAATAACACTTGTGCAATTTGTCCAGAAACATAAAGAATACCTTCAACAACTGATTTGGAGGCTCTAGCATCTGGTTTTGAGATAGCATAAACTTTACCATGAGAAACAGGTTTTGGAGGCATTGGTGCTTTCCTTCTATTATCGGGGCAATCCTTTACTTGATGTCCAAACTTCCCACAAGCAAAACATGCTCCAGTTGTTCTATAACATTGCCTAGTATCATGTTTTCCTCCACAATTGGCATATGGGACATATCTCATTGGTTGTCTAGTCATGTCAAACCTTGGCAACTTTGCTCTTGGGTTGGTAGTCTCACCTCTAAACTCTCTCTTTTGTTTTTGAGCAATGGGCCTAAACTTCTCTCTTTTGTTTCTCAAGTCTTGGATCTCTTCCATATCTTTCTCCACAATAGCTGCCCGATCAACAACCTAAACAAATGTTTTTAGTTTTAATACTGAAATCTTACCACGGATACTTGGCCTCAAGCCTCTTTTAAACTTCTTTGCTCTCTTAGCTTCATCAGCAACTAAATGAGGAGCAAACCTAGAGAGTTCCGTAAATTTTGCATCATACTGCGCAACAGAAAGATTTCCTTGTATCAATTGTATAAATTCAATTTCCTTTTGGTCCTTCACACATTCTGGGAAATACTTCTCATGAAATTTCACTACAAATGTTTCCCAAGTTATTACCTCTTGCTTAGCCTCTGCCATTCTCTTTATCATCTTCCACCAATGTTCAGCTTCTCCTTCCAGCATAAAAGAGGCAAATGAAACTTTTTGTATATCTGAACAATGTATCACATCAAAGATCTTCTCTATCTGCATTAGCCACTTTTCAGCAATCATTGGACTTGGTTCACCAATAAAAGAGGGAGGATTCATTTTCTTAAACTTTTCAATTCCTATATTCTCTGAATTGCTTTGACTACTTGTCCCAACATCAACAGATTTTTCTCCCCTAGACATTTGTTCTTGCATTAAACTTGCCATAGTATCCAAGGCTTTCAAAACACCACTCATTTGTCTTTGAGACTCATCTGGAGATTGAGAAGACCTCGTCATCTTATATCCCTGTGTCATCACAAGTAAACTCCAATTAATCATCAAGACATTATCATTCATGATCTAAACATCAAATTACTCAAATCATGATCATCTAAACATGAACAATCCTCAAAGCATGATCAAAACATCAAACTTCCTCAACACATGCTCTGATACCACTAATTGTCACACCCCTAGAATCGTCATGTAAAAAAAAAAATTTATTTCAAACCCAGGATTCAAAATATGTCAAATTTGTGCATCATCACTATATACATATCGATTTTCTAGGGTTGCAACAACAACACAATAACAACCAATCATATAGTAATCCCACTCAATTAATATCATAATGAATCACAATTACCAACTTCAAGATGAGAGATCAAAAGCAACCTTTATTTATACATGAACACAAGGTCACATTTTCTTAGCACTTTACAAAACTTCTTCTTACTTATCCTATATTCCCAAAAGAACATATACATATCCTATATTCCCAAAAGAACATATACATATCCTATAATCCCAAAAGAACATATACAAGAACATCTCATTTTAATTCATCACAACCAAGCCAAAAGCACATATACAAAATATCTCATACAACACATCGAAACCCAGCTAAAAGTCTATAAACATGTACTTCTTCAACATTTTCTTCTAGTGCCCCAAGGGAAAGCAACCAAAAGTTAACCCGTAAATAGATATTAAATCAAAAGAGTGAGTTATGGAAAAACTCAGCAAAATCTATCATGCCCATGGAACAAAATATAATTTTGTTACTACATTAGAACATAGAGTTTCATGGTAAGTAGCATAAGTACATAACTCATCATGGTAAGTGGCATAAGTCTATCCAAATGGTATTCAAAGTAGAAGGAGTACATATATCCAAAAGGGTCTTCCAACATGACAAACATCAAGAACAAGAATCATATGAATAGCTTAAAAGACTCAAGCATAGGAATCATGGTAAGTTCATGATCTCATGGTATTCATAACATGGTAATTTCATGGTATTCAAACAAAATGTCATAATAGCAAATATGATATTATATCATGAGTGTCAAATGTCAAAAACTCTATCAAAGTATCGTACACAGAACAGTGGGAACCAAAGCAAACAAAGTCCTCCATGTCTGGAAGCTAGACTAACCCACGTCTGGGACAGCCCACAAAGCAAAACACTGCCAACGGGCTCGTCATGACCCAACCAAATGTGAGTGGAGGGAATCTAGAGGTGGCTCCTATGGAGATCAAGAGGTCGCCCTCATTATTTCTAATGTGGCACTTTAGTCCATGTAGCACTTAGGTCCACATCCACCACCAAATATGGATGGAGTCTAGAGGTGGCTTCCATGGAGATCAAGAGGTGGCCCCTATTGTTTCCAATGTGGCACTTTAGTCCATGTAGCACTTAGTTCCACGTCCATAGTTATAATTCCCATGAATGGGATCAAATCATTTTCCACTATAAGATGTAAGGGCCAAAGAATAATGGTAGCATAACAAAGACGAAGTAACATAATGGCATGATTGCCTTCACATAGTTGCCCTTACACCATGATCATTGATCCATAGTATCAAAGGTCATTATCAAGCTCATTTGATCAAATGTGAAATGTCATGAAGCAAATAAATACAAAGTTGATCAATTCATACCATCATAATCTTGGAGTGTAACACAATAACATAATCTCCCATAAGAGGTAGAATGCAAGGAAAGAGGAGAACACTGCAAGATAAATAAGCCCAAGTAATTCACACGAATTATAGGGACATATGGCATAGAACCATACAAATGAGGAATCATTGAAACCGTATACAAGTCTACTTTCCAATAAACTAGATTTCAAACCATTTGACTAAGGATACACAAAGATATGGTGATCAAAGTACCAATAGGTCAAACTACCCTATTTCTAGAATTTTAGGGTATTGCACAAGACAATGCGCACTGATTAAGGTATGGAAGCATGTCACATATAAGCAAGCTATGATGCATTGGAAAGATATGTGAATCTACTTTCGTATACAATAGGAATTTCTGAAAACCAAGTTATCAATCAAAAGTTATAAGCAAAATGGTACATGTAGGTCAGTCTGAAATTACAGCAACTAGATTTTGTGTTGTGCTACATACCTCATACCCTACATCTCCTTAAGTATAGGAACTATTGGATCCGTTGGAAAGCTTTTCAAGTCTGATTTTACAGAAATCAAGTTTCAATTCAAGATCGTTTGCGTAGACAAAGTTACATCATAAATACCACCATAAGGTCAGATTTGCATAACCAAATCACCATAAACCATGATTTACCATCCTCCACATTCATTTCCTAACATAAAATCATACAAATTCCATCTAATTGCAATCAGAGGTAGATCAACAAATCAAAATCATAAGTTATACAAGTTATACAAAAACATACAAATTTTGAAAATACAAATGTAGGGCAAAACATAGAAACTTGTCTAAATTGAAGTTTTCTTCCTTTTCTCCTCTGCTTGTCCACTTGAACACCTCCAATCGTCTATCCCTCAAGCCAAACGAAAGTTGCTGGTGAAAAAGCAACACTTTCTCTATTTTTCCCTAATTGTTTTCCCTAGAAACTTCAATAGCATGAGGTGTCTCTCCTAATTTTGTCTTTATCATGAGGTGGCAAGGAAGCATGAGGTGTCATCACCACATGAAGTTTCTTCATGCACTCACACGGTGAATTCAATCATTTTCTTGCGCTAAGCACATGAATTTATTCCATTTATGTTATCTACTTCATCAATTCATAACGCATTACCTCTTAGCTAATCATATATGCTCTATGTGGTTGAAATTATCTTTTTGCCCATTTCTTTTCACATTATTCCCAATGAGTCCTAGTATAAATCTTTAGTTCTAGATGCAATATCACTAGAGGAGGAAACTTGAATGTCGCACTTAGCTACCAATTTAAACTTCACGTTTCTCTACAAATAAAATAACTTAGTAGGTATAGATGGCACCACTAATTTTGCCTTGTGCAACTCACATGAAACTTACAAGTAATGTTAAAGCAGGGGTATCATAGCTGTCGCCTATGTTTTTCCTCTCAAAAGCTCACTTGTATTTCCTCCCTCCTAGCATTTGCCTCCTCTCCCTAATAGATCTTCCTAAACCCATGATTTTGCCTATTTGACCAAAATTTTTTTGGATTCAGTCTTAGATTCAAGAGTTAGGCTGGCTAATTTGGTCTTTTTTTTTCATTGTCACAAGGGTGTGATGATGACCTTTTTGGAATTTTGATTATTGTCAAAAGTAGAGCTGCTATGCTAGCCTTGGGTTCTTCTTAACTTCATATTTGATCTAGTTGGCTTGGAAATCTATTAAAATTATATTTATTTTGCTTGAAAAGCAAAAAAAATAAAGAACTGGTAGATTCTGAACCAAACAACTTATTTGAATCAAATAACAAGCACAAGTGGGTAAAAATGACTCAAATAAACGATATTAGTATATAAAATTGCCTATGACCTTTTGAGTCATTAGTAACATTATGTACCGGGGGAGTGCTTTCAAATATTCTATTGTTGTCCTCTTAAAGTTGAATTCTATGTTATTTAGTTTTCTCTAGTCCTCTAGCTCAAATAAAAGTATTCCCGAGTCTATTGAACAGTTAGAATTATAGTGGTCTTGGTCTAAGGGACATGAATGCCCTAAACTCGGCTTTTATAATACACCATCTTGCTACTAAGAAATTCTCCATATGGGTCAAATGGGTTCATGGTAATTTCCTTATAAGTCTATGTGGTTTGTTGGCTTATGAAAATGTACCTCATGGTGCTTTAAAAGTGTTTTGCACACAAGGAAACTATTTCAATGCCTCATTGATTACCACATTACTAACGGGAAGTAGCAAAGCTTTAATTGGACCCTTGGTTTGGTCCTCAGCTATTAAATAAAATGGAACATGATTTTAGATTTGAGAAACTATCGGGTCGGTTTGCATGCCATAGCTCTCTCATTGCAAATGGTCAGAGGTCTATACCTACTCCAATATCTTTGGGGTTGTTGAGCATTTACAGCTTTATTCCATGTGTGCTTATTCATAACTCGGGCAAAATCTATTGGAAACTGTCAAATTTTAGCAGGTTCACTATCGTCTCTGCCTATGAAGCTCAAATATTTGTAGCCCTTCCCGTGGAAGGAAGTTATCTAGTTTTGAGGTAGAATCCCTAGGTTCTCCTTTATCGCATGGATGCTTTGTCTCAACTTAATACTCACAATAGATTTCACAAATGGGAAGTTGTCCAAACTTTTGACATATCCATTATGCAAAATAATGGATGAGAATATGAACCATCTATTTTTTTTTTAGTGTGCTCCATTGTTTGCGCTTGGGATATCCTTAAAACGGATTTATGGCATTCCTTGTATCGTAAATCCATGGCTATGGCTAGATACTCTTGATTTAAAGCACGGCGTGGAAAGCTCCTATACTGGCAAGCTTCTTATGGGTTTCATCTACTATATGTGGAAGGAGAGGAAACTGCATCTTTGAAAGTCTGGCAAGGGGTAAAAGAGCTTCGTAACGATCTTTTCACTGATGACAAATTCAAGATTTTTCTATCTCATTTCATGCACTAAATTAGATCCTAACACTCGCTCATCCATGGTGTCATGGGACACTTTATTGATTGGGATCCCTAACACCTCTATTGGATAGTGTTTCTTTTGTGATTTTCCCACATCATGATTAGCTCCCACGGTTGTTATGGAATATTGAGTGATTTTGTTATTTTTGTCTTGCATTGGTAAGAGAGGATCTGGGAGGACTCTTTAGCTTTTTCTTTTGTTCCATCTTGGGATGCTCTATGGGGTGTTGTTGGGTATGTGATCTTGTGTTTTTGTTGTGTCCATTATTTCCATGCTGTATTTTGTGTATTATATGGGTGTTTTATGTTTTCCTTCATCTAGTAGATGTGAGATGTTCTCATTGGTAATATGTGGGGTTCTACACCCGCAATTTAGGGGGAATTCTTGCCAAACTTTTTTTTTTTTAATTTTTGGGACTAGAAGAGATCATCTATATATTGTGTTTGTATCTTCACTATTGTAATTTTTTTTTTCTTATCTACCATTTATAAATCTTCTTATTACCCTTCCCCAAAAAAAAAGAAAAAATGGAAGGCAAATTTGAAGGCAAACTATCATTCATCCATGTCACTTCAACCAATCATCTTCCTTTACAAATAATCCCTATGGATTGATGCCTATTGATTGATTTGCCAGCTTCACTACTCATCCCCACTTCATCAACTTTACTTTCTAATTTGATGTCAAATCTATAAGCCGAGTATCCAACAAGTAAAACTAGCTCAGATCTCCCATAACATATAATGGTTTATTGAAATCATTAAACACTCTAATTTCTCAGGGCATGTTTTATTGGGGGCAAGAAAAAAAAAGAGAAGAGTAAAAAAGAAAAAAAAGAAAAATAAGTGAGAAGAAAAATAGTGAGATTGGGGAGAAAAGTGTTTTCTCTCTCTTTTGGAGAGAATGCAAAAGGGGAGAAAAGTGGTCCCCTTTTTTTTCCCTTCAAATTTGTCTCTTCAATAAAACGGATGAAAAACTATGTTTCTTTCTCTTCTCTCCGGCTTTCACCCCAATAAAATAGGCCCTTAGGTAGAACAATAGTCAAACATGAATCAAACATGCCCGCTAACTGTTTGCGCTTGCATATGCTCCGTTACTCCTTAATGCAATCTCACCTTGGTGGAACTTGGTCATAGAGATGAGAAACAAATAAATCATGAAGAAATGAAGGTCATATTTGAAATAAGTGACTCTTCTCAAGTAAGGGGATGAATGACATACTTTGAAAATACAATCAAGTAAAATGGATAATCTTATAAATTAAAACTAATTTTTAAAATACATATTATTTAAAATTAAAAGTTATATAAAATCAAAGTATGAAATAAAAAAAATATATATCCAGAATGTGATAAATATTAAAATATGGGGAATCAATAGGAATAATAAGACACTACAATGATATTATATTAAGTATGTATTGATATTATATTAATTATTAATAATGATACTTTGTGTAAGTAGTTTGCTTAATTGATGCTAAAAGAAATTGGATAACAATGTTAGGCAAGTTTCCCTTTTTGTTGTTGGATCCCAAATTGAGCAAATGATGCAAGGAACTTTTCACAAATCAAGACAAATATATAAATAATATCTTAACAAGATCCATATGGCCAATGACAAAACCTTATCAACTCCTACGACATAAGCACAAATGGTCTTAAATTTGACCAATTAGAAGAAGTCAAAGCTATCTAGAAGATCAGTAGGGGCTGAGTGTTCTCCAGTCCGTTCAATTTGGAATTGTGTGCCATAAATTTGACCAATTATATAAAGAAATAGTGCAATTACTCAAATTTCCACGCCCGAACAAATCTCGTGCCAAACTGCATGTAAATTTTGTATATCTCATGCACTTAGCAATAAATTTCTACATATTTTCCACAAATATTTCAAAGCCTGTTTACTTGAGCGGATGGTTCCATCGGAAAATAATTAGTTATCGTTTCCCCCACGTCTTTGAATTTTCGATCATCGCATTCAATCCTCTACCTGTTAATTGATCCACTCCCTCCTATAAATTCCCCAATCCAGTAGATCGATTTCATCTCATATCATAAATCCATAGCCATGGTCGCCGAATCATCAACCGCGCTATGCTTCTTCGTCTTTGTCACGCTCCTTCTCGGCCTGTCCCATGCGGCCACGTTCGAGATCGTGAACCAATGCCAGTTCACCGTCTGGGCAGCGGCCGTGCCCGGGGGCGGGCGGCAGTTGGACCAGGGCCAGTCGTGGACCATCGATGTGAGCGCCGGCACGACCGGCGGGCGGGTATGGGCGCGCACGGGGTGCTCCTTCGATGGTAGCGGGCACGGGGGGTGCCAGACGGGGGACTGCGGCGGGCTGTTAGAGTGCCAAGCGTACGGGAGCCCACCCAACACGCTGGCGGAGTACGGGCTGAACCAGTTCAACAACCTTGACTTCTTCGATATCTCCAACGTGGACGGCTTCAACGTGCCTTTGGATTTCAGCCCCACCACCGGCGGCTGCAGGGGCGTGCGCTGCGCCGCGGACATCGTGGGGCAATGCCCAGATGCGCTGAAGGCGCCGGAAGGGTGCAACAACCCGTGCACAGTGTTCAAGACAGATGAGTACTGCTGCACCTCCGGCGGCGCCTGCAACCCCACCGACTACTCCAGATTCTTCAAGAACCTTTGCCCGGACGCGTACAGCTACCCCAAGGACGACCAAACCAGCACCTTCACCTGCCCTGGCGGAACCAACTACAAGGTCACCTTTTGCCCTTGACTGATCATGCTTCGCGGGAGCGCGAAACCACCACTACGACAATTAGTCTCCTCTATATACAAAAATAAACAACAACACGGCACACGGCGTGATGTGCAAGCTTCGGCGAATATTGCATATTTAATAAGGCCTTATTATGAATAAAATAAAACAATACCTTTTACAAAAAAAAAGAAAATTGAGATGTGTTAGAAAATAAAAATGAAATTAAGAGAGGAGTAAGAAGAGAGTATTCTCATTGATCTATCATCAAATGGAACTTACAACCCCTATTTATAGGGCAATTGGATACATCAACATTAATTGGATACATGAACATTCATTCCTCTCAAAACGAAGAGTTACATTCATCGAATATGAAGAGTCATCCACTGTACACGAAGAGTCACCATATATTCGTAGGTATCCGAAGAGTCATCATAAAGTCATAGGCATCCACAAGAATTGAATTCATAATACCCCCCTGGATGCCCTTTTAGATACTGCCTCATTAAAAACCTTACCAAGAAAACCATGTGGGAAAAAATCATGGTTAAGGAAAAAAGAGTGCAGTCGTTTACTCCCCCTCATTGTAATGTTACTTTAAATTTTCGAGCTTGCGCATTCCGAATTGATAAAACAAGTCTTTCAAAGGTTGCAGTAGGCAATGATTTTGTAAATAAATCCGCTAAGTTATCCGACGAACGAATTTGTCGAATATCAATATCACCTCTCTTTTGGATATCGTGTGTAAAGAAAAACTTTGGTGATATATGTTTTGTTCGATCGCCTTTAATATATCCTTCCTTTAACTGGGCTATACATGTAGCATTATCCTCATATAATATCGTCGGGACATTCTTATTTAAAGCCAATCCAGATGCCTCCCGAATATGATGTATAACAGATCTTAACCATACGCATTCTCGACTTGCCTCATGAATTGCTATGATCTCAGAATGATTAGAAGATGTGGCAATAATAGTTTGTTTCATAGATCTCCAAGATATAGCTGTTCCTCTACATGTGAATACATAACCTGTTTGAGATCTACCATTATGAGGATCAGACAAATAGCCCGCATCTGCGTATCCAATTAATTCAGCTTCAGGCATGTGAGGATAATATAATCCAAAAGTCATTGTACCTCGAAGATATCGAAATATATGTTTAATTCCATTCCAATGTCTTCTCGTCGGGGAAGAACTATATCTTGCTAATAAATTTATAGCAAATGTGATATCCGGTCGAGTATGATTAGCAAGGTACATTAGTGCCCCAATAGCACTAAGATATGGTACTTCTGGACCAATCAGTTCTTCATCTTTCATTTGAGGTCGAAATGGATCTTTATTTATATCAAGCGACCTAACAACCATCGGGGTACTTAATGGATGTGCTTTATCCATATAGAATATTTTTAACATTTTGGCTATATAAGCTGATTGATGAACAAAAATTCTATTTTCTAAATGTTCAATTTGTAGTCCGAGACAAAGTTTTGTTTTTCCGAGACCTTTTATCTCAAACTCATTCTTCAAGTAATCAACCACTTCGGAAAGCTCTTCATGAGTTCCAATAATATTTATATCATCAACATATACTGCAATTATCATAAACTTTGATCCAGATCTCTTAATAAAAACGCATGAGCAAATAGGGTTATTTTGGTATCCCTTGTTTAACAAATACTCACTCAAACGTTTATACCACATTCGTCCAAATTGTTTCAATCCATATAAAGATCTAGACAATTTAATTGAGAATAATTCTCGATGATTTGGATTAAATGCTTCTGGCATTTTAAATCCTTCGGGGAGTTTCATGTAAATGTTGTTATCAAGTGAGCCATACAAATATGCAGTAATAACATCCATTAATCTCATTTCCAATTTTTCATGGATTGATAAACTTATCAGATATCGAAAAGTCGTTGCATCTATCATAGGCGAATATGTTTCCTCATAATCAATCCCAGGTCTCTGAGAGAACCCTTGGGCGACAAGTCGTGCCTTATATCTGACAATCTCTTCCTTTTCATTTCGTTTACGCACAAACACCCATTTATATCCAATTAGTTTGACACCTTCTGGTGTACGGACTATAGGTCCAAAAACTTTATGTTTTGCGAGTGATTTTAATTTAGCATCAATCGCATCTTTCCATTTTGGCTAATCATTTCTTTGTCTACATTCTTCAACGGACTTTGGTTCATGATCCTCATCATGTTTCATAATATTGCATGCAATATGATAAGCAAAATTATCATCGACATCGATTTCACCTCGGTTCCATCTTTTTCCAGTCATAATGTAATTTATGGAGATCTCTTCATTGTCAGGTACCTGAGATTCTACTGGAATCATATTATGAATGATTGGAGTCTCTTCCAGAGTCATAACATCCTCATTTTTAGCATTTATTTCTTTTCTTCTTCGAAGATTTTTATCTTTGGAACCGACAGGTCTACCACGTTTCACTTGCATTCTAGGCTCATTTGCAATTATGGGTTGTCCTTCAGGGATACTAATTCTGATTGGAGTATTTGTAGATGGAATATATGACTTTGTCACTCTCTTGGGGTCAGTAAAAGCATCTAGCACCTGATTTGCTAAATTTTGCAAGTGAATAATCTTTTGAACTTCTAGTTCAGATTGTTTTGTACGAGGATCATAATGAGATATTGATATTTCATGTCAGATAATTTCATTCTCCAACTGCTTATTTTCCCCTTTCAATGTTGGGAATGTCATTTCATCAAAATGACAATCGGCAAAATGAGCCGTAAATAAATCTCCAGTTAATGGCTCTAAATATTTAATAATTGATGAGATTCATATCCAACATAAATTCTCAACCTCCTTTGAGGTCACATCTTAGTGCGTTGTGGTGGAGCTATTGGCACATATACCGCACATCCAAAAATTCTTAGATGGGAAATATTTGGTTCCTAACCATAAACCAATTGTAAAGGGGAGACATCATGATAATTAGTAGGTCTGATGCGAATTAATGCCGCTGCATGCAAACCAGCATGTCCCCATGTAGTAATTGGTAATTTTGTCTTCATTAGTAAAGGTCTCGCAATTAATTGAAGACGTTTTATCAATGACTCTGCAATGCCATTTTGTGTGTGAACATGGGCTATAGGATGTTCAACACTTATCCCAATTGATATACAATAATCATTAAAAGCTTGGGAAGTAAATTCTCCGGCATTATCAAGACAAATAGTTTTAATTGGATAATCTGGGAAATGTGCTCGTAATCGAATGATTTTTGCAAGTAATCTTGCGAAAGCTTGATTACGAGTTGATAAAAGACATACATGTGACCATTTCGTTGATGCGTCAATTAAGACCATAAAATATCTGAATGGTCCACATGATGGATGTATAGGCCCACAAATATCACCTTGTATTCGTTCTAAGAACGTTTGGGATTCAGTCCTAACTTTAATTGGTGATGGCCTTATTATTAACTTCCCTTGGGAACAAGCAGCACATGAAAATTCATTGAACTGAAAAATCTTCTGGTTTTTCAATGAATGTCCAGTTGAATTATTAATAATCCTTCGCATCATAATAGAACCTGGATGCCCCAACCGTTCATGCCATGTAATAAAATTGTCCTGCTCAACAAACTTCTGGTTTGTAACAGTGTGTGTTTCAATGACACTTACCTTTGTATAATATAACCCAGATGAGACTGCAGGTAGCTTTTCTAATAAGCTTTTCTTACCCGAGATGTTACTTGTTATACAAAGATATTTAGTATTATCTTCATTCATAGTCTCCACATGATATTTATTTTGACGGATGTCTTTGAAACTTAATAAGTTTCTAGGAGACTTAGAAGAAAATAATACTTCATTAATATGAACATTCGTTCCACCAGGTAGACGAATGATAGCTCTTCTGGAGCCTTTTATCATTTTCGCACTTCCTGAAATGGTATTCATATTTGTATTATTCATTACCAGCGAGGTAAAGAATTTCTCATTTTTGAGAATAGTATGTGTTGATGCACTATCTATGAGGCATGCATCATCATCGTAGATTGAGAATCCAATTGGAAGTTTTTCCATTTTCTTCATAAAGATAAAACAATAGAATTAATAAACAGAAAAGTAAGATAAAGTAAATGCAATATTGTAAGTAAAGAAAATGTGAGATTTTATTAGATAAAATGTTCGACGTTATCCTCAGGTTGACATATGAAATCAGCAACATCAAATTGAGGGATATCGTCGAAGCCATAATCAACATTATCATCATTAGAGATAAAATTTGTCTCTACCACGTCTTTTCCTTTATTTCTCATGTGTTCTTGGTAGAGATCGGTAAGTTGTTTTGGCGTATGACAGGTATGCGACCAATGGCCTTTCATACCGCAATGATAACATTTGTTATCTATACTTGTAGTGTCTTGGCCTTTCTTGCTTTCATGCACTTCTTTGGTATTTTCTCTCTTATCCATGTAAAGAGGGCGATCATTGTGAAAATATTGGCGACCTTGTCCACGTCCAATTCCACGTCTACGTCCATGATCATGACCACAACCGCGTCCACGACCGCGATTTTGGCTTCCATAATTATAAGCTGTCGCATTCACTTCAGGGAATGGAGCAGATCCAGTTGGACGGGTCTCATGATTTTTCATTAAAAGCTCATTATTTTGTTTGGCTAATAGTAGACATGAGATTAATTCAGAATACTTCTCAAAACCCTTTGCACGGTATTACTGCTGCAGGAGTACATTTGATGCATGAAATGTAGAGAATATTTTTTCTAACATATCTCTATCAGTAATAGTTTCCCCACATAATTTCAGTTGAGAAGTAATTCGAAATATTGCCAAATTATAATCACTTACAGATTTGAAATCTTGTAGGCGCAAGTGCAACCAATCAAATTGAGCTTTTGGAAGGATGATTGTCTTTAGATGATCATACCTCTCCTTTAAATTATTCCAAAGAACAAGAGGATCCTTCACGGTGAGATATTTAATTTTCAATGCATCATGAAGGTGACGACGGAGAAAGATCATCGCTTTAGTCGTATCTTGGTTGGACGTGGTGTTTTTCCTTTTGATGGTTTCTTCAAGACCATTAGCAGCAAGATGGATTTCAGCATCTAGAATCCTTGAAAGAAAATTCTTTTCGGTGATATCAAGGGCCGCGAACTCCAATTTTATGAGGTTTGACATGATAATTCAAAGAACGAAAAGTGATAAGATTAAAAATAGAATGGATGGAAGTACCGTTTACAACCTCAAAAAATCTGGCTTCCTTCGTCGATAAGAGCTTCGTGCTGATAACGTGTTAGAAAACAAAGATGAAATTGAGAGAGGAGTAGGTAGAGAGTATTCTCATTGATCTATCTTCAAATGGAACTTACAACCCCTATATATAGGGCAATTGGATACATCAACATTAATTGGATACATGAACATTCATGAATGCATGCATGAACATTCATTCCTCTCAAAACGAAGAGTCACATTCATCGAATATGAAGAGTCATCCACTATATACGAAGAGTCACCATAAATTTGTAGGTATCTGAAGAGTCATCATAAAGTCATAGGCATCCACAATAATTGAATTCATAATAAGATGAACATTATAACTAACGATTTGTCTGATTGAGCAGTAGAATAGAATATATTAAATTTAGTTATTTAGCTATCGAATATATATAACTATATAACTATATATTTAATGATTTGAGAAGAATCTTAGGTAGTAAATCATTATTTAAATAAAATTGTAATGACTAAAAATGTGGAGTTCGTTGTTATACATGTTCATATAATGTTATAACCTAAAAGTGTGTCAGTAATATGTTTGTGAAAAATTCTTTTATACTAAATTTCTAAATATGCAATGCTATTAGTAAGTTTTGGTGGCCTGTGGGGTTTTGGAGGAAAAAATTTTCTAGGCATGACCCTGCCTAGGCATCATTGGCAAGGTGCATCCCCATTGTTCATCAATATACATATCTAAAATAGGTAATGGAGCAAAGTTTGCTCCTATTATCCTTTCTCTCTCCTCACTATAAAAAAAATCTCTTGCCCCAAGATCCCTCTTCGGTCTTCCTTGTCGTCGCACTCACCGACATTATCCTTACCCTCGCTGGCATCTTCTCTCCTCCTCACACTCTCCTCACCATCTCCCCATATACGGTTCATCGCCAGCCCGAAAGACAACTTCTCCTACCCTAGCTGCCATGCTGCCGCTGGCCCACCTGATTTCGCCACTTCAACTATTCATTGCCAGTCGAGGAAAGACAACTTCTTTTACTTCCAGTTATTAAGGGATGAATCGAATTTTGTAATTTTTTTTACATTATTTTTATTTCATAAAAATTCTATTCAATATTGTAGAAATTAACATCAAATGCACTAAAAAATTAGGTTAGGGGATGCTGTTGATCATGTAAATTTTTTTATTTCGTAGAAATTTTTGTCAACATTATAGAAATTTTTCTCAATATCATAGAAATACATGTCAAATGCACTAAAAAATTAGGTTAAAAGTTGGTGTTAGCCTCAAATAGTTATTACAATGATTATGCAAATTTTTTATAATTTTTTATTTCATAGCAATTTATGTAAAATGCACTAAAAAAATTAAGCTAAGAGTTTTTGTTAGCCTCAAATAGTTATTACAATGACCATGCAAATTTTTTTTACCTTTTTTGAAATTTTTTTTATTTCATATAAATTATAATCAATATCATAGAAATTATTGTCAATATTGCAGAAATACATGTCAAATGCACTCAAAAATTAAGTTATGGGTTGCTAGGAGCCTCAAATAGTGATTACAATGATCATAAAATTTTTTATAATTTTTTTGGAATTTTTTTATTTCATAGAAATTCTTATCAATATCATAGAAATTTATATCAATTGCACCTGACTTGCATTGAATATTATAGAAATTAAGATATTAAGAAGTTCTAGAGACAATTCGAGTTCAGAAAGTTCAAGTTCCAACACTCGCCAATTTATTTGTAAGCCACAGACATGGATGATAAAAGAACAAAAGGAGTTTGATTTCTCGTAATCTAATATGCCAAGACTTAGGGCGATTACAAGTTTAGAACTATAAATAGATGAAAATGTGTACATTTTGTTAAAGTGATGTAATTACTTGCAACATTATCCTATCAGTTGTGTTAAATGTGTTGTAATTATTTTGGAGATGAATTCATTAATATTAGTGAGCTTCATACGATATTGGATAATTTTCCAATAATGTACTGCCCCTTTGTGCCAAAAATTCATAAATATTTTAGTTGTGAGGTTGTTTTCTATGATATTATATTAGATTTTTTTGATATTCAGGATTTTTTCTATGATATTCAAGATTTTTTCTATGATATTCTATTAGATTTCTGCAATATCCTAGTCTACAATATACAATATTGTTTGTGATGTTTTATCTAGTCAAATGTTGTTGTGTTTATGTTTGTATTGTGTGGAATTGAGCACAAAACCAATATATCGACAGGATATCGTTGAAAGCCTACATAATATCATAGAAATTTTATATTAAATTGTAGAAATTTTACATAGTATCATAGAAATTTTATAAAATATTATAGAAATGAAAAGAACATCGTAGAAATCCGAGGAATATTATAGAAAATTTACATAATATAGTAGAAATTTTACAAAATATCATAGAAATTTTATAGAACATTGTAGAAATTCGAGGGATATTGTAGAAATACAGCACATAATAGAAAACAACCTTATAGCCTAGATATTTATTTACATCGTATAAAATTACAGTACATTGTTGAAAAATTACCCAAGAAATATGACAAAACATCATACAATACAAAAAACCTTACAACACATACATGATTATCGTTACAAATAACCTTGTACAATACAAAAGAACCTTCTTCTATCACATCCATGAACATTGTACAATACAAAAGAACTTTGTACACAAATACATGATTATTGTTGCAAATAACCTTACAATGTAGAAAAACAGCCTAGATACACTGTACACAGCTATTTATAGTAATAAAATGATTAAAATTTACCATAATCATTCTCCAAAAGTCATCTAAAAAGTTCTAGACTCATAATTGCCCTAAGCCTGGGAGAAATCAAACTCCTTATTCCTATAGGGATACTCCATGTATTTCATTGTGCAAAATACCATAATCTACACTTTCATATTGCTTTGGGCAATTTTCTTCCCAAGTTAATGGCCAACTCTTTAAATCAAAACTGCCCTTCTTGCTCTAGAGTTGGAAATGTGCCCTTAATAGAGCAACCTACAAGAAAAAAATTCATAATTTGTTAAATGCAACATTATAAAAGGATCATGCATTCATTAATAGAGCAACCTACAAGAAAAAATTGATATTACATACATATTGAGAAACCACCATGGCATCATCCTTACAGCCATACAACGACTTATACACTATCATATTCTTATTTTCTACATCTACGTATAATAACCCCTAACCTAGTTTCTCAATGTATTTGATATAAATTTTACTACATGAACCCAAATTTCTACAATAAAAAATAATTCAGAAAAAAGTAAAAAATTACGTGATCTTATAATAACCATTAGATTCACAAATGAGGCTCTCAAAAAATCCTAACCTAGTTTTTTAGTGCATTTGACATGAATTTCTACGACATAAAATAATTTAAAAAATGTAAAAAATTTTCATGATCCTTGTAATAACCATTAGATTCACTAATCTGGTTCTCAGAAAGCCCTAACATAGTTTTTCAATATACTTGACATGAATTTCTACGATATGAACCCGAATTTTTATGATATAAAATTATTCAAAAAAATGTAAAAAAATTGCATGATCCCTGTAATAACCATTAGATTCAATAATGAGGATATTAACAACCCCTAACCTAGTTTTTTAATACATTTGACATGAATCTCTACAATATAAATCTAAATTTTTATGATATAAAATAATTCAAAAAAATATAAAAAATTGCATGATGCTTGTAATTACCTTTAGATTTACTAAGAAGGCTCTTAGCAACCTCTAACCTAGTTTTTCAGTACATTTGATATGAATTTCTACCATATTAACTCGAATTTCTATGATATGAAATAATTTAGAACAATATACAAAAAATTGTATGGATAAGGAAATGATAGAAGTTATCTTTCTTGGGCTGCCGATGAATTATCTTCAATAGCGACAAAGTCGGGTGGGCGAGTGGCGGTGTGGCAACTAGGACTCCTTTCTTCACTATAGTGAGATAGGAGAAAGGAGAACTGGTGGCAAGTGTAGGAGAGAATTGGTGCCAAAGCAGAAGGTCAGTGATGAGCTCATGGGAGAGATTTAGGGCCACAACATGAGTTTTTGAGGAAGAAAAGAGAGCGAAGAGAGAGAGAGAGAGAGAGAGAGAGAGAGAGAGAAAGCAAAAAGGATTTAGTGAGGAGAGAGAAAGGAAAACGGGAGCAAACTGGGCTCCGTTATCCTTATTTTACAAATCATATGATGGATGGTGGGGATGGACCCTGCCTATGATGACTAGGCAGGGTCCATTTTTCATAATGGAGAGGACAGAGCAATGCATGTGTCTCATCAAAAGGGTGTGGCACAAGCTCAATATTTGGAGATCTTGAGAAAGATATAAAGTTACATAGGAGTTGTTATTTGGTAGAATAAAACACCCTCAAAACCCCTAATAGATAATAGCTAGGAAATAATGATATAGGAGAGGAGGCACCATCCAAACTCTCAATCAAACATGGGCCTCCAAATCCTAGACCAGTCATGGGAGACCCAAGATAATTCATAGCCCGTGATATTTTGACAATTTTAATATTTTGCTTCTCATATGCATTGATGACTATTTGTATTGTTTCTGCATGATTGACTTTTTTTATTTGCATATGCATAGCATCTTTTATATGTAGTTTTGTAGTCTAGGTTTATTTTATAATTTAATTTTTCATTGAATATTGTAGTAGGCTCTTATTATCCTAGGTTGCATAATCACTTGCACTACATGTGTAATTTAACAAGCCACCTCCTCACTCAAAGCAATCTGAACAAGTGCCACATCAACTGCCACATTATCAAATACCAGGTCAGCAACAACCACCAACCACCTCATCAAAGAGACCACCTCACCATGCCTACATGGACTAAATGTTTAAGAAGAAGAAAGATGACTAGAGGACAATAGAGCATAGAAGTAATGAGTTTGATTTCATTAAACTATTTTAGTTTAGTGTACTTTAAATTTGTTCTGAACTGAGTAACTAAGGGTATTCATCATAAATATTTAACTTTGTGTCAAAAGGTTAATAACAGTTTAAAGACCAAATGCCTTAAAAATCCCCACAAAAATAAAAAAGCCAAATCCTTGAAATCATGAATGAAGTTCATTCTTGAAGGGAAGAGATGGATCAATTGAACAAGAGCATGATGCTATTTAACATATTGATGTTTGAATGTATTGCATGGATGATGAATTTTATTTATCTTGGAATATATTATCTTGGAGTATGATTTCTAAAGGTTTTCACTTAATCTTGAGTTTAATAAATCATTGCATGCATTAGGAATTGGAAACACTTCAAGTAGGTTAAGTAAATACCATAGAATCTTTATATTCTTCATACATATTGTTCAAGCTACAATTTTATTTTTGCTTGAGAACAAGAAATAGTTTACGTCATGAGTATTTGATGACATAATTTTTTTATAATAATTTTTATGCATATTTAGTATCAAATTGTTTCATATGCATTAACTTTTGCCTAGGAGTTCGATCAGAAGAGGAATCAATGAAAGAAGCGTCGCCAGCACTATTCACAGCGAGTTCCTTGCAAATTACGGCTGTGTTTAATTTCACAGTCATGTTGTAAAGTTTATTTCTTCCTTCTCTTCAATTTCTGATACTTTGAAACTATGGTTGATTGTATTTCTTTCTCCATGCTTGCTTAGACATATTATGGGACATGGGGTGCAATCCCCCTTGATTTTTAATGATTAGATAATCTTCTTTTTCGTCATGATAATTTTGCCATGATAATTTTGCTCATGTGATATTTGTGCTTAGACTCTCTATAGATCCACATTACTAATCATGTTTTTAGAATTTTCGCTATTGACTGAAAGGTAATTGCTTGAGAATTCAGAACCCTAGAATTGCATGTTAGGAACCCTTCCTTAGGTTAGATCCAATTTGTTCAGTTCTAGTAGGTTAATTGCCATGATAATAACATGAATCTATAGATCGAGTCTAATTGTCAAACGTAGAGATCTTGCACGAAAGTGAGGATCGGAACGTTGGAGATCCATGAGTAAAACTAGTGTTGAGGCTTGGTTGATGAAGAGATGCGCCAACTCCTCTTGATCCTCTTGCCCTCGCCCCTCCTCTTGTTCTCACGCCTTCAATAATTTTTGTGTCTCATGAGAGGGGGCGGCTAGGGCTCATTATATAGAGCAAGGGGCGGTTAGAGTAGTGGCT
Source organism: Costus lasius (assembly GCA_027563935.2). Classification (NCBI taxonomy): domain Eukaryota; kingdom Viridiplantae; phylum Streptophyta; class Magnoliopsida; order Zingiberales; family Costaceae; genus Costus; species Costus lasius. Next base: position 30,179,727 of record CM050449.1, on the reverse strand, counting down.
AGGAGAATTTGAGAAATCTGGAACAAGGTTTCACCGCTCTGATGTTCGATAATAAAATGCAATAAATATCTATGTCAATTGTTTGAGTTTAATTAAAGAGAAAGTACCCAAAAATAGAGTTGTCTCCTCTCAGATGCCCAACTCATACTAAACAAATCTTCACTCTTGTGACTTATTATTTTAGTAATTAAGCTCCATGACAATTTATTTTAGTCCCTAATAAATTAAGGTTCACTCTTGTGGCTTAATTCATAGGTCAATACTCTCAAGTGATATTAAAGTACTCTCATAGCTTAAATCACAAATTCAACTTAAGGGTTTCTAATAATTTAACTCATATCTTAATGCAAGTATTTTGTCTGAAACAATGCAATTTTATAACTTAGAGGTATGACACGTAGGATTAACTTTCAACAACTAGGTTGCTAAGTTCTAGCTACCCTTGTAATTTAATTCTATAAGTCTAGTTAAAGAGTTATGGGATTATAAGTAACCTCTTAGTCCTTGGTACAACCTTAAGACATACAATAATCTAAATCTAGATAATTACATGGGCAATACATAGTTTAAATTGAATTAATATTAATCAAACAAATGAATATGTTAAAAATCAATTAAATCATCAAATAATTAAAGGGCTACTCTCTTAATCGTGAAGAAAAGTTTATGCTATCAGAGACAAGATTTCAGAGCAATAGTTCATAAGAAAGAGTTATTACAGATTAGTGACATAAAATAAAAACATCATAAAAATTTTAGTTCAACTTCACTATTGTCATAGGGGTGTGATAGTTGTAGTTCACATCGTCACAGCCCTATGATTACAAGGGGCAGAAGTGGCTTTTGGCATTGCACTCTTCTCTTCTATAGGATTTTGCTGCTTCCATCACTAATTTATTCCCAACCTAATGTCTTTTTGTTCTGAAAGTTTGCATGTGTCCTCTCCTCCCTTGGTCATAACTTCCCTGCAAATTTTGTGGCCCAAGGTGGTTGGTAAGCCCCTCAACGAACCCCAACTCTAGCAATCACTATTGCTAGGTTTTTCTCCCTCATTTCTCCTTGTGAGCGTGCGATTCCTTCCCCTTATAATCTGATATCTACTCCCAGTTTAGTCAATTCATCCGTCGATGCCATGATTGGAACTAGAAAAATTGAGTTTAAACGAAGCCCGGAAGACTCAACTTCTTTGCTGAATTTTTCCCCAATTTGTTAGAATCACAGGGGTGTGACGACCACAGTTCAATTCATCGCATGGGTGTCATTGCAAGTCAACTTCCAAATTTTCCCCTTGAGCTCTAAATTTTGTCTAGATTTAGTCCTTAGTCCATTTAACCCGAAATTCCATAAAAATAAGCATATTTCACCTAAAAAAAATTTAAGAATAAGAGAATGTGCAGACTTTAAATCAAATGACTAATTTTAATTTAAAAACAAGCAAAAGTACATAAAATATGACTCAAAAAGATGATGTAAGTACATAAAATTTACTATGATGTTTTGAGTCATCAACATTCAAATTAATTTAATTATACTTGATAGTGTGGAATGCATAGTTTTGCTCATGTTTGTTTATTTTCATTACAAAACTCACAAAAATTGAGAAGTTTGAAGCCATAGAACGATTCCAAATGAGGAGATAAAGCTGCATATCAATTTTTAAGCATAATGGAGTCTTCAAAATATTTTCACTGGTTGTGAATATTTTGATTGATGGTAAATTTGTTTGATATCTAGAACCTAGTTATGTTCATGACCTAGTCTTAACAATAAGAGAGATTGTTGGCCAAGACTTTTTCTCTTAATTCCTCATGATATTTTCAGATTTTCCAAAGTAGGAAAGGTTGAATCAATGGTTTGGAGGATTTCTAACAATAAAAAGGAGGCAGTAAAAGCTTTAAAGGGGGAATTTGAATTGAGAAGAGAAGGAGGCGACTTCCATGACAGGTGCAAAAAATTCCATTTCAAATTTGGATGATTTTCATTAGGAAGTTGTCAATTTTATTATTTTACTCTTTTCCAATCTAATTGTAGACTTTTACCTGAGTTTAAGATGGTTTTCACAACTATGATTGTAGCTTAAACTTATTTTTGAGTTATGGGGAGTAACCCTTTAATCTTCTCTTTTATAATTCAGACTTAGCATGATTGTTATTTATTTGGGTTTGTTAAAGCTAATTGTAGATTATTATTGATGTTTGTAATTAATTGAATATAAATTATTTCATGTCATGGGGGTTAAAGGTGACTCTTTACCCTAGAACTTATTCATTAACCTATAAGGACTAGACTATGAAAGTAGCTAGATTATAGAAGTTAATTAATGGAATTTAATTTATGTCTAATAATTTTAAACTTTTAATTAAATTGTCATGGAAACTAGGACAAGGACTGAAAGGTGATTTCTAGTTTTGGAAGCCTACAATTAACTATATAACTATTAGACTGCAAAAGTAGCTACGTTATATTGGGAATGAAATAATCTATAACTGTGCTTAATGAAGTTAATTAGGATTGATAATCAAAATGACAAATGATTATTGAACTACTTAAACATTAGGATGGGCTACTATAAGGGGATATTTTATAAATTTAACGTTGATTTACTTTTAACAACCCTAAATAATTTGACACATGCTGATATGATTTTACTTTAGAAAAATTATTGTAGTGAAACATCATACTCAAACTTCCCTGACATTTGATAGTTTATTTTAATTACTCTCAACTCACACCTTCCATATAAATCGATGAGCATAGATTACACAAACATAATCAATTTGGTACTTAATTTTAGAGTCTGTGTGGGATTAATATTTTTATTACTTTGATATATCTATGCACATATGGAATGCATGTTCAAGTTTTTGACGTCCTTGTCTGCGACTATAAAGTCTTTGATGCCATTGGTGTGAAAGTGCGGTGTCAATAACCCTAGCTACTATCATAGTCTAGCTTTATAGGTTTAATTATATGATTCTCATATGATGAGTCACCTCTCAATACTTGTCATAATACCTAGGACAAACAATTATTTGCCAAAACAATCCCATGTTCAAATAAGCTTCTATAATTAATTTAACAACATCCAAATAATTTAATAAAAAGTGCAAAATATGAATTATTATAAGAAGTTCAAAGGGCTATGTCCCGAAAATATGTTTAAGCTATAATGTTTGTCATTACAATGCTCTTTAACATGAAGACATTAAGCAATTAACGAAGAATAAAGATAATATAATTTGGACAACTTCCTCTTTAAAGCTTACTGCCAAAACTCTTTTCTCTAATTCACTTGTGATTGCGTTCATGGCTATGATTGTGTCTGCAATCACAGTCGATGAAACCCACTTTTTTTCTCAGCTGAAAGTTTTGTTCACTGAAATATTCACCAACTCCTCTCAAAATTTGTCTAGAATCTCTATGAAGCCTTCTCCTCCTTGGTTCCTTCCTTCCTCTTGTGGATTTGCATGTGTAAAATCCTAGTACCTCTTAGTTCTAAGTGCCTCCACTGCTCTATTATCTCAACTACTGCCGCTCACTTCTTAGTGTTGTAATAGCGTGAGAAGGTGTGGAAGCTACTCTAAATTGCTCTCTATAGTTGCCCGTTTTCACCTCGTTTACCTCTTAGGGTTAGGGATCTTTAAATAGGCTTGTGGAGGTAGGATTTGGAGAGAAAAAAATCACTGTCCATCCGACGTACTTAGTCTACATCGATGTAATAACAGTTGTGATTGTAATCACGACTCAAGATTGCTTCTCTTATGCTAATGATATAATCACGACCATGGTTGTAATCATGGCCCGAGCTGTGATTCTCAAGAAAGCTTCAAGTTGTAAGAAAATGGTTGTGTGACTTCATTTCTCATTAGAAAATATTATTATAGTTCGATATCCTTCATATTTTGCCTATGTCTTCGAATCAAAGCTTGTGATCATAATAACAGGCCAAACCAACGTTGAATAGAGGATTCCAAATTTGAAGTGTAGGTCCCTTTTGTCATGAAGGATATTGTGATGGCTAAATGTGTTTAAAATTGCCAATTTTGAGCTTTTTATTGAAAACTCATATATATATATATATATATATATATATATATATATATATATATATATATATATATATATATATATATATATATATATATATATATATATATATATATATATATATATATGCAGATATCTTCCCTCTCTATATGTGAGAAAATTGCTTAATAACTACTTCTCTCCGGTCCAACTCCCGTTTACAACATCACAGCCTACCACCGTAGTAGGAGCGTTTGACGTGGAATCAACATCGTCACTCCCGGTGCTGGAGAATATCTAAAAATTTTGAAGTGTTAGGTGAAATTAAATTAGAATTGATGAAATTTCTATACAAATCTCATGTTACTATCCTTGTATACCCAATAAGAGGGCGGAGATATCTATAAACTCAACTATCTGATATAAGTTTGTAGAGAGGGAGGTTGACTTGACCATCAAGTCAAGGTACTTAAAATAGTTATGTAGATATCTTCCCTCTCTATAAGGCAGATAGTTGCCCAAGAACTACTTTCCTCTTGTCCAACTTCTGTTTCCAACATCACAGTTTGCCACCGCAGTAGCAGAGATGGACGTGGAATTGACATCGTGAGTCACGGTGTAAGAGAATACCTCAAAATTTTGAGGTGTTAGGTGAAATTAAATTGGAATTTATGAAGTCTCTATGTAATACTCATGGAAATTTATTATCCTTATATACCCATTTTGATGGGGAAGATATCTACAAACCTATATAAGATAGTTGACTAATCAACTATTCTATATCAGATAGGTTGACTAGTCATCATCACTCCCGGTGCTGGATGTGGAGTCGACATCATCACTCCCGGTGCTGGAGAATTCCTCAAAATTTTGAGAGATTAGGTGATTAAATTAAATTATAATTGATAAAGTCTATATGCAATTCTAATGAGAATCTATTATTCTTATATACCCATTTAGAGCGAGAAGATAACTACCAACCTATATAAGATTGTTGACTAGTTAACTATTCTATTAGAGATAGTTGACATGTCAACTACCTGGTATAGGGTTGCAATATATGAGATAGTTGACTAGTCAACTATCTGATATGGGTTTCTAGAGAGGAAAGCTAACTTAACTATTAAGTCAAGCTACCTAATATAGATATGAAAAAATCTTTACTCTCTATAAGTCAGATAGTTGCCCAAGAACTACTTCCCTCTTGTCCAACTCCCATTTACAACATCAAAATCTCCCACAGATGTAGCAGCAATGGACATGGCATCGACATCGTCACTCCCAGTGCTGGAGAATACCTTAAAATTTTGATTGATTAGATGAAATTAAATTAAATTAGAATTGATGAAACCTCTATGCAATTCTAAAGAAAATTTATTATCCTCGTATACCCATTTAGAGAGGAAAAATAACTACTAGCCTATATAAGATTGTTGACTAGTCAACTATCTGATATGGGTTTGTAGAGACGGAAGCTGACTTAACTATCAAGTCAAGCTACCTGATATAGATATGCAGAAATCTTCACTCTCTATTAGGCAGATAGTTTCCCAAGAAATATTTTCCTCTTGTCCAACTCTCATTTACAACATCAAAGCCTCCCACAGCAGTAGCAGCATTGGACGTGGAATCGAAATCTTCACTCTCGGTGCTAGAGAATACCTCAAAAATTTGAGGTGTTAGGTGAAATTAAATTAGAATTGATGAAGTCTCTATGCAATTCACATGAAAATTTATTATCCTTGTATACCCATTTAGAGGACGAAGATATCCTCAAACCTATATAAGATAGTTGACTTATCAACTATTTTATTAGACAGAGTTGACTAGTCAACTTGCTGATATTGGTTTTCAGTATATGAGATAGTTGACTAGTCAACTATCTGATATAGTATATAGAGAGGGAAGTTGACTTAATTATCAAGTCAAGCTACCTGAAATAGATATATAGATATCTTCCCTCTATATGTCTGATAGTTGCCCAAGAACTACTTCTCTCCTATCCAACTCCTGTTTCCAACATCATAGCCTATCACCATAGTAGCAGTGATGGATGTGGAATCGATATTGTCACTCCCGGTGCTGAAGAATATCTCAAAATTTTGATGTGTTAAGTGAAATTAAATTAGAATTGATGAAGTCTCTATGCAATTCTCTTGAAAATTTATTATCCCTGTACACACATTTAGAAAGGAAAGATATCTGTAGACATATATAAGATAGTTGACAAGTCAAATATTTTATATGAGATAGTTGACTAGTCAACTATTTTATATGAGATAGTTGACTAGTGAACTATTTGATATAGGTTTGCAGAGAGGGATGTTGACATAACTATCAAGTCAATTTAACTGATACTAGTTTACAGATAGCTTCCCTCTCTATATGTCAAATAGTTGCACAATAACTACTTCCCTCCTATCCAACTCCCATTTCCAACATCATGGCCAACCACCGCAGTAGCAGCGATGGACATATAATAGATATCGCCCCTCCCGGTACTGGAGAATACCTCAAAATTTTGAGGTCTTTGGTGAAATTAAATTAGAATAGATGAAGTCTCTATGCAATTCTCATGAAAATTTATTATTCTTGTATACCTATTTAGGGAGGGAAGATATTTGCCAACCTATATAAGATAGTTTACTAGTCAACTATTCAATATGATATAGTTGACTAGTCAACTATTTGATATAGGTTTGTAGTATAAAAAAAAGTTGACTTGTCAAATATCTAATATAGGTTTTTATAGAGGGAATTTGACATGACTATCAATTCAAGCTACCTAATATAGATATGAAGATATCTTCCCTCTCTATATGTCAGATAGTGGCACAAGAAATACTTCTCTCTTGTCCAACTCCCGTTTCCAACATCATAGCCTGCCACCACAGTAGCAGTGATGAAGGTGGAATCGACATCATCACTCCTGGTCAACTATCTGATATAGTTTTGCAGTATATGAGATAGTTGAATAGCCAACTATCTGATATGGGTTTGTAAAGAGGGAAGCTGACTTAACTATTAAGTTAAGCTACCTGATATAGATATGCAGAAATCTTTACTCAGTATAAGTCAGATAGTTGCCCAAAAACTACTTCCCACTTGTCCAACTCCCATTTACAACATCAAAGCCTCCCACAATAGTAGCAGCGACGGACGTGGCATCGACATCGTCATTCCCGATGCTGTAGAATACATCAAATTTTTGAATGATTAGGTGAAATTAAATTAAATTATCCTTGTATAGATTAAGCCTCTATGCAATTCTGATAATAATTTATTATTATTGTATACCCATTTAGAGAGGGAAGATAACTGCCAACCACTATAAAATTGTTGACTAGTCAACTATTATATTAGAGATAGTTTTCCAGTCAACTATCTGATATTGATTTGCAGTATATGAGCTGGTTGACTAGTCAACTATCTAATATGAGTTTATAGAGAGGGAAGCTGACCTAACTATCAAGTCAAGCTACATGATATAGATATGTAGAAATCCTCAGTCTCTATTAGTCAGATAGTTGCCTAATAAATTCTTCCCTCTTGTCCAATTCCCATTTACAGCAACAAAGCCTCCCACGACAGTAGTAGTGATGGACGTGGCATCGACTTCGTCACTCCCGGTGATATAGAATACCTCAAAATTTTGAGAGATTATGTGAAATTAAATTAAATTAGAATTGATGAAGTCCCTGTGAAATTATAATGAAAATTTATTATCCTTGTATACCCATTTAGAGAGAGAAGATAACTATCAACCTATATAAGATTGTTAACTAGTCAACTATTCTATTAGAGATAGTTGACTAGTCAACTATCTGATATAGGTTAACAATATATGAGATAGTTGACTAGTCAACTATGTAATATGGGTTTATAGAGAGGGAAGCTGACTTAACTATCAAGTCAAGCTACTTGATATAGATATGCAGAAATTTTCACTATCTATAAGTCAGATAGTTGCCCAAGAACTACTTCCCTCTTGTCAAACTCCTATTTACAACATCAAAGCCTCCCACAGCAGTAGCAGTGATGGACGTGGAATCGACATCGTCACTCCCGGTGCTGGAGAATACGTCAAAATTTTGAGGTGTTAGGTGAAATTAAATTAGAATTGATAAAGTCTTTATGCAATTCTCATGAATATTTATTATCCTTGTACACGCATTTAGAGGGGAAAGATATCTTCAAACCTGTATAAGATAGTAGACTAGTCAACTTTATGATATTGGTTTTCAATATATGAGATAGTTGACAAGACAACTATCTGATATAGGTTTATAGACTAGTTAACTTTGTGAGTCATGGTGCAAGAGAATACCTCAAAATTTTGAGGTGTTAGGTGAAATTAAATTGGAATTGATGAAGTCTCTATGCAATACTCATAAAAAATTATTATCCTTTTATACCCATTTAGATAGGGAACATATCTGCAAACATAAATAAGATTGTTGACTAGCCAACTATTCTATATTAGATAGTTAACTATCAGATATAGGTTTGTAGTATATGAGAATGCTGACTATTCAACTATCTCACATTGGTTTGTAGTAAGGGAAGTTGACTTGAGTATCATGTCAAGCTACCAGATATAGATAGTTGATTAGTGACTAGTCAACTATTTGATATGAGATAGTTGACTAGTCAACTATTTTATATGAGATAGTTTATTAGTCAACTATTTTATATGAGATAATTGACTAGTGGACTATCTGATATATATTGGCAGAGAGGGAAGTTGATATAACTATCAAGTCAAGCTACCTAATATAGATATGCAAATAGCATCCCTCTTTATATTTCAAATAGTTGCAAGAACTACTTCCCTCCTGTCCAACTCCCATTTCCAACAACACGGCCTACCACAACTGTAGCAGCGATGGATATGGAATCGATAACGCCACTCACAGCCTACCGCAAGTGCACGGTCTATCGAAGTAGTAAATAATATCGTTCCCATAGGGAGCAGGTGTCAAGTACCGACCTTTAGTGTCATCGATAGCTAGATAATTCAATTAGAAATGGAAAAACAAGACTAATTCTAAAATATCGAATTGAAGAATAAACGACTTTAAGGGAAAATTACAGTTTAAGACATGTTCAAAACTTCAGGTTTCACCTCGTTGAAAGTTTTAAGTGTAAATCAATCAATGAATTGAAATAGAAAACGGATCTCCTTCTCTCGAAGCGCAATCCGACAGTAAACAACTTAAGGCGATCTTTCCTATGGTACGGGTTACCTTCTCTCGAAGCGTAATCTAGTGTCTAGCATAAGCTAATTTCCTACTCTCGTAGCAAAATTAACCTATGAGACCCATTGGGCTCTATGAAAGAACGTAAATCCTCGAGTGACATTGAATGACTCTCGTAATTCAAGTCACAAGTTTAAACGAGATAGTTCGAGTGTTACGATTCACCTCTCCGTACTTCTCGTAACACATAACACATATAAATGTTTGGCCAAAACATAAATACGCAATAAGTGCAACTCATTTAAATAAGTCAATTTACTAAAAGCTATCACTGAGATTCATAATAATGATTTACATGTGAAGAATTGTTCAACGGGGTACGCCCGAGTTCTGAACTAGGGTTTTATCTAGAACATACATCATATAACAATGAAAACCCAAGAAAAAGTATTCGAAAGGAGGGGAAATCACAATACAGAGTTAGGAGACATCATATCTTCGGTCTTCTCTCGATAGCCCCGAAGAAATCCTTCGAATCAAGCCCTCGAATGCAGAAATCACCCAACTTTCGCCCTAGTCCATGCCTCTGAAATGTTTGACCCCCAAAACCGCTCCAAAAATTCTATTTGATAGTTCTATCTCTTCCTTAGGTAGTTAGGAAGTTTCCCTCCAAATTTCAACAAATTTGACTTCGGAATCACTCAAATCGGGCGAAAAACCGTCGAAAGGTCGAAGTGCGCGGAAGCTGTCACGGGTGTGATGATAAGCACGGCCAGGCCGTGTCTGGCTCTGGAACTTGCGACGAAGTAAGCACGGCCGTGCTTCTAGACACGGCCAGGACGTGTGTGGCTCGCAGATTGCTGCAGAGACGATCATGGCCGTGACGGTGAACATGGCCTGCCCGTGTTCACTGTAGAAAGCTCCGATTTGCCTCAAATTTGACCTGTGACCTCCTAGCACTGTGAGGAATCTTCTCGTAACATCAAATCATCAAAATCTTCACAAAAATATGGTAAAATGACCTACATTTCACAAACAATGCAAAAAATAGTGAAGATTCTGTACTTGACGAGAAAAGATACTAAATTCAGATACAAAACAAAACAAAAGCCTGAAAAGATCATATAAATGGTACTTTAAATTATATAAAAATAACACTCATCACTAACCTATATAAGATAGTTTACTAGTCAACTATTCTATATGAGATAGTTGACTAGTCAACTATTCTATATGAGATAGTTGACTAGTCAACTATTTGATATAGGTTTGTAATATATGAGATAGTTGAATTGTCAACTATTTGATATAGGTTTGTATAGAGGGAACTTGACATGGCTATCAAGTCAAGCTACCTAATATAGATATGGAGATATCTTCCCTCTCTATATGTCAGATAGTGGCACAAGAACTACTACTCTCCTGTCCAACTCCATTTTCCAACATCAAAGCCTGCCACCGCAGTAGCAGTGATGAATGTGGAATTGGCATCAACACTCCTGGTGCTGGAGAAAGCCTCAAAATTTTGATAGATTGGGTGAAATTAATTTAAATTAGAATTGATGAAGTCTCTATGCAATTTTAATAAAAATTTTATTATCCTTGTATACCCATTTAGAGAGAGAGAGGATAACTATCAACCTATATAAGATTGTTGACTAGTCAACTATTCTATTAAAGATAGTTGACTAGTCAACTATCTAATATAGGTTTGTAGTAAGTAAGATAGTTGACTAGTCAACTATCTGATATGGGTTTGTAGAGAAGGAAGTTGACTTAATTATTAAGTCAAACGACCTGATATAGACATGTAGAAATCTTCACTCTCTATAAGTAAGATAGTTGCCCAAGAACTACATCCCTCTTGTCCAACTCATATTTACAACATCAAAGCCTCCCACAGCAGTAGCAACGATGGACGTGGAATCCACATCGTCAGTCCCGGTGCTAGAGAAGACGTCAAAATTTTGAGGTGATAGGTGAAATTAAATTAGAATTGACGAAGTCTTTATGCAATTCTCATGAAAATTTATTATCCTTGTACACCCATTTAGAGAGGGAAGATATATTCAAACCTATATATGATAGTAGACTAGTCAACTTTCTAATATTGGTTTTTAATATATGAGATAGTTGACTAGACAACTATCTGATACAGGTTTATAGAGAGGATGTTGACTTGACTATCAAGTCAAGCTACCTGAAATGGATATATAGATATCTTCCCTCTCTATATGTCTAATAGTTGCCCAAGAACTACTTCTCTTCTATCCAACTCCTCTTTCTAGCATCACAGCCTGCCACCACAGTAGCAATGATGGACGTGGAATCGACATCGTCACTCCTAGTGTAGGAGAATATCTCAAAATGTTCATCAAGTCTATATGCAATTCTCAGGAAAATTTATTATCCTTGTATAACCAGTTAGAAGGGGAAAATATCTGTAAACTTGTATAAGATAGTTGACTAGTCAACTATCTGATATAGGTTTGCAGTACATGGGATAGTTGAGTAGTCAACTATCTAATATACATTTGTAGAGAGGGAAGTTTGACTTCACTATCAAGTCAAGCTACCTGATATAGATATGCAGATATCTTTCCTCTCTATATGTGACATAGTTGCCCAATAACTACTAGTCTAACTCCCATTTACAACATCACAACGTACCACTGCAGTAGCAGTGTCGGACGTGGAATCGATGTCGTCACTCCCGGTGTTGGAGAATACCTCAAAATTTTGAAGTGTTACGTGAAATTAAATTAAAATTGATGAAGTTTCTATGCAATTCTCATGTTACTATCCTTGTATGCCCAATTGGAGAGCAAAAATATCTGTAAACTATATAAGATAGCTGATATAGGTTTGTAGAGAGGGAACTTGATTTGACTATCAAGTTAAGGTACTTGATATAGTTATGTAGATATCTTCCCTCTCTAGAAGGCAGATAGTTGCTCAAGAACTACTTCCCTCTTACCCAACTCCCATTTCCAACATCACAGCCTTCCCTCTCTAGAAGGCAGATAGTTGCTCAAGGTACTTGATGGACGTGGAATTGACTTCGTGAGTCATGGTACAAGAGAATACCTTAAAATTTTGAGGTGTTAGGTTAAATTAAGTTGGAATTGATGAAGTCTCTATGCAGTACTCATAAAAATTTTTTATCCTTCTATACCCATTTAGATGGGGAAAATATCTGCAAACATAAATTAGATTGTTGACTAGTCAACTATTCTATATCAGATAGTTAAAGTTAACTATCTGATATAGGTTTTGTTGAAGGCAAAAAGGAAAAAAAATTATTATAGTAATTAATTAATTAGTTAGCCCTTAATTAATTAATTAATCTGCCATTTGTGGTGCAATAAAAAGAATTAATTAGTTAATTATTAATCAATTAATTATTAATTGATTGATTAATTAATTAATTAATTTGTTCAAAATTATAAATTAGACTGTGATAGGGCCTAAACGGCTGCTACCGCAAGTGCACGGTCTATCGCGTAATAAATAAGATCGAACCCACAGGGACTAGGGTCAAGTATCAACTAATCGGTCAATTAATAGCTAGGTTACCAATTAAGGGAGAATTGTTTAAAATCCTAATGCAAGTAATTAAACTAAAACAGATTAAAATCAAGCAGAGAAGAAAACAAAACAAACGGGGTTTTAAGATTATGAGAGAGGATCGGGGTTTTAGGTTTCACCATACTGAAGCATGTAGAGATATTAAAACTTGATATTCTAATTAAGTTTTATCTAGGTTCTCAAGGTAATCCTTCCTAGGGTACAGACGTGCTCTCTCTCAAGACACGGTCCGGTATCCGTCTTAACCCAAGTCTCCTACTCTCGTGGCTTACTAGGGTTAAGGCGAATCCAATGGGATCTGTGAAGGATTAGGGTTCCTCGGGTGATTTCGAGTGCTCTCGCAACACGAAATCACCAGTCCAGTATAAGGGTTCTGAGTGTCAAGGTTCACCTCTCAGTCCTTCCCTCGACATCTAAAGCATGCATACATATGGCCAGTATGTAAACAAGAATTAAAACATCATAAACATGAATAAGAACAAAGACAAGTAAAGAAATATATAAATCAAACTTTAATATTCAACATTCATACAGTGGGCTACACCCAAACCCCGAAAAGTAGAGTTAAGCTACAAGATTCATCATGAAATACATCAAATCTCTCATGTAAACAAAATCAAACTAATGGGGATGGTAGATCCTTGATTGGAGATGGCTCAGCATGAAGATCCACATCGGAACGACGAAGAAAACTGGCCGGAACAGTGTCGCCGATCAGAAAATCGCCCAAAACCCTATGGTCTCGCCGTCTCACTTCGTTCTCCCTCGTTGCTTGACCAAATCCAATGGTTGTTGTCCCAAATCGTGCGTGGCTAAGTTGGGAAGGTTTCCCTAAAATTTTGTTATTGCCGAAATAGAAAGTTATGGCCGAAATACCGGGCGCCCATCGAAGCTGCACGTAACGGTACACGGCCGTGCATGGATGCACGGGCACGCCCGTGTACGGCTCGGTTAAGTAGATTCTGATGACTTTCGATGCACGGCCATGTATGGATGCACACCCATGGCCGTGCACTCTGTAGAAGTTCCGATTGAGCTAAAATTTGGTGTGTAGCTCCATCTCATCATAAGAAATCGTTCTATATCTTCTGATTCTCCAATTTCCATCGATTTTGAGGTCAAATACCTACATTTTCATAAAACAGAGGAAAAGTGAAGGTTCTGAAGAATATGAAGCATTTGAGTAAATAAATAAGATGAAACATGCATTTTGCTCTAAAATAATAATGGAATTAAGTCATGAAATATCATATTTTTACATGTCATCAAAATACATCGGACTTAAAGTTTTGCTTGTCCTCAAGCAATTGAATTGTCTAGAATACAATAATGACTTGGAATAAGGAATCTCAAAGTAGCTTAAGTAGGTCTAATGAGGTTAATGGTTAAACACAACAATTCTTCAGGTTATAATGTAGTATGGAAAGCAAATTAAACCAATTATCATGAATACAATCTATAGAACATGCAAAGTTATATAACCAAAAACCTCTACAATGCATCTCACGCACATGATATGATTGATCAAGCTTTCAAAAAGTATAACACTGTGTACTAAGTCATGGGAGAATAGCATTAGTACCACATAGTCCCTATGTGGTGCCTTTTTTTTTTAAGAATAGTGCCAAGTGCCAAGCTGTGCTTCGGTACCACTTCGGTACCACTATCATTATTAAAAACTATGGGGTAGTGCCAAGTATGATGAACAAGGAACTTAGGTACCACTAACCCTTTTGCTATTGAGATGTTATAAATAGTGTCAAGTGGAAGTACAAAGTGCAATATACAAGAACACTTCGATACCACCATTATTATTTCTAACCCCCATGACAAAGTGCACAAATAAAGTAGAGACAGAAACTAGATACAATCACTTTCTACACATGAGATGCATATCAAGGCTAAGGTGAAGTAACAAGCATACTCTTCACGATTCTACCAATAATGAATCGGGTTAATTACATCAATCAACTACAGTAAACCAAAGAATCATATGTGCAAACCATAACCATTATAGACCATTGGCAGATAAAAGTCAAGATTCCTATCCCAAGCAATCAAGTAGGCATAGAACAATGCAATACTAAAATACAAAGCAAATATCATGAATGAAAAGAGTGGGGTTGGGTAAGACACTATAGATGTTGATACAACTAAGAAAACTAAAACATGCAACTAAGAATGTAATAAACTAAAAGCAGACAGATGAAGACTAATAACTAAATTAAACTACCAGAAAAACAGAAAGCTGACCAAGTGATGGGTGAAACCAATAATGCTCATCCCTAGCGTCGACGCAGTCTCGCCTAAAGCTCGTGGACAAATTCTAAAATGGAGGACTGTATTCGTCCTTGGCGCTCCACTTCTGTCTCAAGTTGGCGGATCTGGTCTATTCCTTCGTCGACGGACAGGTGAGTCTCTTGTTGGGCGTCGTGGACAAAGCGGATCATAGTCTCAATGCGGTCGAGCTGGGTAGAAGGGCGCTGCTAAGAAGGTTGTGGTGGTTCAGTTGCAAGAGGTATGTCCTCATCCTCAACTGCTTCTACTCTCCAGTTCCGCCGCTCAGGAACTATGGTGCGTGCAGGGTTTGGCAGCGGCAACTTCACATCGCTCCCGAGGAAGATCAAGCTGTAGAGTTCACCCTCCTTCACTATCATCTGCATCAAGATGCAAGAATCAAGGTCAAGTCGGCAGTTGCCCCGCGCCTACTCCATCTGGTAGGGATGAATCCCTACTGCATAAGCAAGTGGGGTGAGGAATCCCCCGAGAGCTATGGCACCCTTTGGTGCCCTGGATACCCTCTAGAGTTGTCGGGCAAAGTGAAAAGCAGTGTTGAGGCGGACCCCATGCAGCATAGCCCAAAGAAACTGAAGCTCAGAAGCTCTGACGAGACCATCAGACTCCCCTCGACCAAAAATAGTATGTGCTAGAACACGGTGCACATATTTTACCACATGGTTCCTCAGGTAGGTGGCTCTAGCTGTCCTAGTGTCAAAGGGTCGGAAGCCAGTCAGATTAGCCCAGAAGTCACTTGGTTTGAATTTAGTTGGTGTGAGTCTCGTCCCATCAGTAGGAAACCCATAAATAGAGTTCAGCTCTGTCAATGTAAGCACATATTCGGTGTTCTTGAGCCGGAAGGATAGACTGTCGTCGTCATCATCAGTGTGAATGCTAGCATGAAACTCCATGGATGATAAGAACTCCAGGACAATGGGAATGTAGGTGGGGTAGCAGATGATGAAGAATTGCTCCCAACCTATGCATTGAAAGAGCCATTGTACATCATCGTGGAAGCCCAAGGTGTTGAGCGTAGCATGATCTAGAAATCGTGTGGTGACCACCGGACGGCGTGCAAGGGCAGTGAGCCTGGTTAGCTGCTCAGGATCTCTGCAAATGATCCCATATGGAGTGGGTGGCAAAGCTGGCGGTGGAATAGGCTCGGCGGCGGCCTGAGAAGAGGAGGACGCGCGATTCTTTGAAGTAGTCTGTTTGCGTCGAGACATTCTGGAGGCGTAGGATGGTGACAGCAAGGTAGCTGGTGTTGAAGAAGAGACCTCAGAGGCGTCGGAGATGAAGGAGGAAGGTCGGTGATGGAGAAAGATGGTCGGCGGCGACAGAATCGCAGGTGGCGACCAAAACTAGGGTGGCGACGAAACAACGGCGGGAAGCACGGATCGGTGCCAGAAAGTTGGGGGAAATGGTCGTCGGAGGATGGGGAAGAGGGTGGAAGGTCGCCGGTGGTCGATCGGTCACCGGAGGCGGCGGATCGGGACGGCGGCGGCGATGGCTAGGGTTTTGTGCACGGGCGTGCACGAAGCTATGTGTGTTGCTCTTTTTATAAAATTTCGTGCACGGCCATGTATGGATACATGGCCCAGGTCATGCAGCGCTCGGTCTCATAGCGGCAACAAAGTTCACTTACGATGCACGGGGACGCCCGTGCACGTCTCGGGTAAAAGTTTCCTCAGGTGTTCACGACCGTGCGCTCCTTCACACATTTGCCCGTGCAGCGCTCGGTCATGCGTTGGGAAGAATTAACCGAGCCGTGCACGGCCATGCATGGATGCACAGGTGCGACTGTGCATGGCTCGGTGATGCTTGAAAAATCCAGAAAAATTCCTATTAGCATGGTACAGCCTAAAGAATACAAATATGAAATAAAAAACTAAAAAAAAATAACAAAGTCTAAATCATGAAAATAAATAAGAAAGCAAAATTAAAAGAGTGATAAAGAGGTTGGGTTGCCTCCCAACAAGCGCTTCTTTAGGGTCACTAGCTTGACTAGTGTGATGCTCATGGTGGGTCTGGAGGTGGAGAGGCTAAGTAGGTGGCATGGAGCCTCTGCTTTCGTTGTTACTCATGAAGTACACCTATTAAAATGAGCATGAGATATAATAGTTTCTCTCTAACTGTCTTAACAGAACATGAAACAATAGAATGGTGAAACACATAGGCTGTCCCAAGGTCAACAAAGATTTTATCTCTAAATGGGTCCAACTCCTTCTTCTTTAAATCGGCTCCTGGGGCATCATCAACGTGCATCATCATAGCCATTATCTTGTCTCCTCCTAGACTAGTCGAGTCGTAGGGTCTATCTCCAAAGTGTTCAGGAAAAACTTGTGGGAAGAGCTCCATCTTGCTCTTTGATTATGCAGTACTTTCTTTCAACACCTCTCTGTTCTCCCTAAAACCTAAAAAATAGAATTGGTCATCAGTAGCAGGAAAATCAAATGACATATTATTTCCATCAATGCGAAAAGTCATCATTCTGTGAGGGACATCGATTATAGCTTTAATCGCGTTAAGGAATGGTCTGCCCAATATAAGTGGGAAAAGTGGATTCTCGGCTATGTTCATAATCACAAAGTGTATCGGGATAAATATTCCTTTAAATTGCAGTGGTACATTCTTGGCAATCCCCAATAGGTGAAGTCTAGAGCCGTTTCCAAACTGCAGAACTTGGGATGTTGATGTGAGAGTTCCCAAGTTTAGCTTCTCATAGGTTATGACAGACATGATGCTGACTCTAGAGCCTAAATCCAAAAGTGCTCTATTGAATGCAGTGTTCCCGATCTTGCATGGTATATCAAAACTACCGAGGTCTTCAACTTTGAGAGGTAGCTGCTTGTGTATGGGATCTTCAGAGTTCTCAATAGCCACTATTATTGTTTTGGCATTGAACGTGTCAGGAGTCTTATGATGAGGCTCCTCTTTCTGGTTTTCAAATTTTTCTTCTTCATCCCCCATGCGTTCAGCTTCAGATTTCTTTAATTTCTCAACGCCACTTCCAATGACGGCATTGCACTGATCTCTCAGATTTGCTTCAGGCTGAGCTAGGAGTATTCCCGGGTGTCTTAACAATGAACTGGTTCGCTGGTCCAGTTCTGTGATCCGGCACTCCATCATTTTCTGGTGGGTTGATACAGAGTCCACTTTCATGTTCAAATGGCGAATCTATTCACTCACAAAGTCATTGTGCTTCATTTGAGTTGTCATGAAGTTTTCCAACATTGACTCTAATCTGGACTTCTGTGGAGGATCTTGTTGTCTTTGGTTGGCAGATGGATATTGTATCCTAGGAGGAGGCCTGAAATTAGAAGAGAAGTTCTGATTAGAAAAATTAGCAGGAGGAACTTGCCCTTGATTTAACCTGTAGGAGAAATTTGGATGATTTCTCCATCCTGGATTGTAGGTGTTCGAATATGGGTCATTCTGGTTCCTGAAGTGCCCAATAGCGTTGACTTGTTCAGATGGAGCACTCATCATAGTTCTTGTTCATTAACGCCCCACCAGCAGCAGCATCTACAGAAAGTCTGGTCTGGTATAGCAATCCACTGTATAAGGTGTGGATTATCACCCACTTCTGCAGACCATAGTGCAGGCACATCCTCAACAGTTCCTTGAATCTATCCCATGCTTCATACAGAGACTCTCCTTCTCTTTGGGCAAAGTTGGTTATCTGATTCCTGAGCTGGGCGGTCTTGCTCGGTGGGAAGTATTTTGATAGAAAAGCTTGTGATAGCTATTCCCACGTTGTGATCGATGCCTGTGGTAAAGACTGCAACCATGCCCTAGCTCGATCCCTGAGAGAAAAAGGGAAGAGTCTCAGTTTAATAGCGTCAGGATGAGCACCATTAATTTTTAAAGTGTTGCAACATTCTAAAAAGATAGATAAATAAAGGTTAGGATCGTCAGTGGCTGCTCCACTGAATTGGTTCTGCTGCACCATCTGTACAAGTGATGGCTTGATCTCGAAGTTGTTAGCTTCGATAGCCGGTTGCGAGATGCTCAAGTGCACACCAGAAATGGTGGGTGCTGCATAATCCTTCAAGGAGCGCGTGGCTTCTATCGTTTGACTGTCAGAAAAGTTTCCTTCAAGCTTAAGTCTCATCAAATTTCTTCTAACTTGATGGAAAGTGCGCTCTATCTCCGGGTCTTCTGGTACAAGTTTCCCTGTTCTCGCAGTGTTCCTGGGCATAAACAAGTACCTAGACAGAAAAGATTAGTAGCACTGCACCAAATAGAAACTACAACTAAAAGAAATAGAAAATAGCTGGTGTATAAACAAAAAATGAAAAATTACAAAAGTAAATCTAACTAAACCCAGTCTATCAACCTTCTAATCGTGTTGATATTGGCGACCTAGTCCCCGGCAATGGCGCCAAAAACTTGATAGAGGGGGCCTCAGGATGTGGCAGTTATCAGCAGAATGTCCTGTCACTCCACAAACATCGCAAGTCAAAGAATTAGAAGCAGAGACATTAATAGAATCTATCTTTGATGAAAGAGAGTCTACTTTTGACATTAAAGAATCAATCGAGTTAGCATCAAACTTCCCTGAGTTTCGAGTGTGCTGACATGTAAAAATGGAATTAAGCCCCAAACCCTAAGGTCTCGTCTTTGTAGTATAGTGGTGAGTATATCCGCCTGTCACGCGGATGACTCGGGTTCGATCCTCGGCAACGACGCCAAAAACTTGATAGGGCCTAAACGGCTGCTACCGCAAGTGCACGGTCTATAGCGTAATAAATAAGACAACAAATCAGTCAATCAATAGCTAGGTTAATGGGTAATGGAGAAAATGACTAATATCCTAGTGCAAGCAATTAAACTAAAGTGAATTAAGAACAAGCAAAGCAAACGAGATTTAAATCTATGAGAGAGATTCGGGGTTTTAGGTTTCACCACACTGAAGTATGCACAAATATTAAGGTTTGATATTTTAAAGAAACTTTTATCTAAGTTCTCAAGGTAATCTTTCCTAGGGTACAGACGTGCTCCCTCTCAGGACACGGTCCGGTATCCGACTTAACCCAAGCTTCCTACTCTCGTGGCTTACTCGGGTTAATGCGGATCCAATGGGTTCAATGAAAGATTAGGGTTCCTCGGGTGATTTCGAGTGCTCTCGCAACACGAAATCACCAGTCCAGCCTAGGGGTTCTGAATGTCAAGGTTCACCTCTCAGTCCTTTCCTCGACATCTAAAGCATGCATACATTTGGCCAATATGTAAACAAGAATTAAAACATACTAAACATGAATAAACACGAAGATAAGTATGAGAAATATATAGATCAAACATTTATATCAAGCATTCTTACAGCGGGCTACGCCTAAACCCCGAAAATAAGTTTAAGCTATGATATACATCGTTAAATACATGGAATCTCTCATGAAAGTTAAATCAAACCAAAGGGAAAGGTAGATCGTTGATGGAAGAAGGCTCAACACGATCTTCCACGTCGGAACGAAGAGAAGAACTCGCCGGAACAATGTCGTCGCCACCCAAAATCGCCCCAAACCCTAAGGTTTCGCTGTCTCACTTCATTATCCCTCATTGCTTGACCAAATCCGATGATTTTGGTCCCAAATTGTGCGTGTCTAAGTTGGGAAGGTCCTCCCAAAATTTTGTCCAATTCTGAGCTAGGAATAGAAAGTTATGGCCGAAATACCGAGCGCCTGTCGAAGTTGCCCGTAACGGTATACGGCCGTGCATGGATGAACGGGCACGCCCATGTACGGCTCGGTTAAGCAGATTCTGATGACTTTCGATGCATGGCCATGCATGGATGCACACCCATGGCCGTGCACTCTCTAGAAGCTCCGATTGAACTGAAATTTGGTGTGTAGCTCCATCTCATCATAAGAAATCGTTCTATATCTTCAGATTCTCCAAATTCCATCGATTTTGAGGTCAAATACCTACATTTTCATAAAACAGAGGAAAAGTGAAGGCTCTCAAGAATATGAAGCATTTGAGTAAATAAATAAGATGAAATATGCATTTTGCTCTAAAATAATAATGGAATTAAGTTACGAAATATCATATTTTTACATGTCATCAAATACATCGGACTTAAAGTTTTGCTTGTCCTCAAGGAATTGAATTGTCTAGAATACAATGATGACATGGAATAGGGAATCTCATGCAGGTTAAGTAGGTCTAGCATGGTTATTTGTTAAACACATTAGGACTTCAGGTTATAATGCAGTATGGAAAGCAAATTAAATCAATTATCATGGATATAATCTATAGAACATGCAAAGTTACATTACCAAAAACCTTTACAGTGCATCCCACAGCAATGATATGATTGACCAAGTTTTCATAAAACATAACACTGTGTACTAAGTCATGGGAGAATAGCATCAGTACCACATAGTCTCTATGTGGTGCCTTTTTTTTAGATACAAGCTATGATAGTGCCAAGTGCCAAGCTTTGCTTCAGTACAACTTCGGTACCACTATCATTCTTATTTCATTGTGATGCAAAGAATGGTGCCAAGTGGATGTTCAATGTGCAGTGCACAAGAACACTTCGGTACCACCATTATTATTTCTAACCCCCATGACAAAGTGGACAAAGAAAGTAAAGATAGAAACTAGAGGCAATCACGATCTACACTTGAGATGCATATCAAGGCTGAGGTAAAGTAGCAAACATACTCTTCAAGATTCTACCAACAATGAATCAGGTTAATTACACATTCAACTATAGTAAACCAAAGAATCATATGTGCAAACCATAACCATCATAAACCATAGGCAAATAAAAGTTAAGATTCTCATCCCAAGCAATCAAGTAGTCATAGAACAATGCAATACTAGAAGACAAAGCAAATAACATAGAGGAAAGTAGGGTTTGGGAAAGCCAGTAAAGATGTTGATACCATAAAATAACAAAGCATGCAAGAAATAGAGGCAACAAACCTAAAACTACCTAGAAGTAACTAAAGAAAACAAACAACTAGAATAAAGAAAACTACTGGAAAAACAGAAAGCTAACCAAGTGATGGGTGAAACCAAAGAAGTTAATCCCCAGTGTCAACGGAGTCTCACCTGAAGCTCATGCACAGACTCTAAAATGGAGGACTGTACTCGTCCTTGGCGCTCCACTTCTGTCTCAAGTTGGCGGATCCGATCATTTCCTTCATCGACAGACATGTGAGTCTCTTGCTGAGCGTCCCGGACAAAGCGGATCATGGTCTCAATGCGGTCGAGCTGGATAAAAGGGCACTGCTGAGCAGGTTGTGGTGGTTCAGTTGCAAGAGGCACATCCACATCTTCAACTGCTTCCACTCTCCAGTTCCGCTGCTCTTGAACAGTAGTACATGCAGGATTCGGCAGCGGTAGCTTCACATCACTCCCGGGGAAGATCAAGCTGTAAAGTTCACCTTTCTTCACTATCATCTGCATCTAGATGCAAGAATCAAGGTCAAGTCGGCAGTTGCCCTGTGCCTGCTCCATCTGGTAGGGATGAATCCCTACTGCATAAGCAAGTGGGGTGAGGAGTCCCCCGAGACTTATGGCACCCTTCGGTGCCCTAGATACCTTCTGGAGTTGTCGGGTAAAGTGAAAAGCAGTGTTGAGGCGGACCCCATGCAGCATAGCCCAAAGAAACTGAAGCTCAGAAGCTCAGACAAGACCATCAGACTCCCCTCGACCAAAAATAGTATGTGCCAGGACACAGTGCACATATTTCACCACAGGGTTCCTCAAGCAGGTGGCTCTAGCTATCCTGGTGTCAAAGGGTCGGAAGCCAGTCAGGTCGGCCCAGAAGTTGCTTGCTTTAAACTCAGTTAGTGTGAGTCTCGTCCCATCAGTAGGAAAACCATAAATAGAGTTCAGCTCAGTCAATGTAAGCACATATTCGGTGTTGTTGAGCTGGAAGGATAGACTGCCATTGTCATCGTTGGTGTGAATGCTAGCATGAAACTCCATAGATGAGAGGAACTCCAGTACAATGGGAATATAGGTAGGGTAGCAGATGGTGAAGAATTGCTCCCAGCCCACACGTTGAAAAAGCCATTGTACATCATCGTGGAAGCCTAGAGTGTTCAGCGTCGAATGATCAAGGAATCGTGTCGTCACCACAGGTCGGCGTGCAAGGGCAGTGAGCCTGGTAAGTTGCTCTAGATCTCGACAGATAATCCCATATGGAGTAGGCGGCAAGGCTAGTGGCGGAAGATGCTCGGCGGCGGCCTGAGAAGAGGAGGACGTGCGATGCTTGGAAGTAGTCTGTTTGCGTTGAGACATTCTGGAGGCGTAGGATGGTGACAAGAAGTTAGCTGATGCTGTGGAAGGAGCTTTGGAGGCATCAGCAGTGAAGAAGGAGGGTCGGCGGCGGCGGAATCGTCGGCGGCGATGAAACAGCAACGGGAAGTGCGGATCGGTGCCGGAAAGTTGGGGGAAATGGTCGCCGGAGGATGGGGAAGAGGATGGAAGGTCACCGGCGGTCGATCGGGCACCGCAGGCAGCGGATCGGGACGGCGGCGGCAGCGACTAGGGTTTCGTGCACGGGCGTACACAAAACTTTGTTTGTTGCTCTTTTTATAAAATATCATGCACGGGTGTGTATGGACACACGGCCCAGCCCATGCAACGCTCGGTCTCCGGAAGCATCTGAGTTCACTGATGATGCACGGCCATGCATCGGTGCACGGGCACGCCTGTGCATGTCTCAGTCAAGTGCGGGTGCGGAACTTTGTTACGCGTCACGGCCATGCACGTCTTCACACCTATGCCCGTTCAGCGCTCGGTCGCGCGTTGGGAAGGGTTAACCGAGTCTTGCACGGCCGTGCATGAATGCACTGGTGCAACTGTGCATGACTCGGTGATGCCTGAAAAATCCAAAAAAATTCCTATCAGCGTGGTACAGCTTAGAGAACACAAATATGAAATAAAAACTGGAAAACAATAAAGTCTACGGTATGAAAATAAATAAGAAAGCAAAAGTAAAGAGTGAGAAAGAGGTTGGGTTGCCTCCCAACAAGCGCTTCTTTAGGGTCACTAGCTTGACCGTCATGATACTCATGGTGGATCTGGTGGAGCAGAGCCAAAATAAATGGTGTGTAGTCTCCGTTTTCTTCGTCGTGTGAAAATTGTACCTATTAAGATAAACATCAAATACAACAGTACAATTATTATTGTTCTTAAATGATATGGAATAAGAAGATAGTTAAAATATAAAGTTCTCTCAATGCCCTTCAATTCCCTGTCTTCAGGCGCTCCATGTAGCACTCTCTTAGGGTCAACTCCCAGACCATTATCTATCAAGGTCATATAGGCCAACACCTTCTCTTCATTTGGATTGGCCAAGTCATCAAGCTCTCCTTCAAAACATCCCTTCGTGCCTCTTGATGATTTGGCGCTCTCTTCCACCACCTCAACGTTGCAACAGGAACTTGAAAAAAATGATTTCTCATTATCAATAAAAAGGATAATTTTTAAGATATTCTCACAAATGTTCAATGACAGTTTCCATGTTTGACATCTATTACAGCTCCGGCTGTAGAGAGGAATGGTCTGCCCAATATAAGAGGAAGTCTGGAATTCTCTGTCATATCTAAAACCATGAAGTCCACTAGAACGAAGAATTCTTCAACTTTAATGGGCACATCTTCCACAATTCCCATTAGTTGATGTGTAGAGTTATTAGCAAGCTGAAGAACTTTAGATGTTGGTTTCAGATCCCCCAAGTCTAACTTCTTAAAGATAGAGAGCGGCATAACACTAACACTGGCCCCCAAGTCCAAGAGTGCTCTTTCAAATAAGATGTTGTCAATTCTGCATGAGATGGAAAAACTATCAGGATCTTCAAGTTTAGGAGGCAGTTGATTCTGAATGATTGGAGTATATTCTCCTGTCAGTGCCACCATATCATATTCCTCTATTTTTCTTTTGTTGGTCAGAATATCCTTAAGGAACTTAGCATAAGTGGGCATCTGAGAAATTGCCTCTCTGAAAGGAATATTGAGATGAAGCTTCTTCAATACCTCCAAAAATTTTCCAAACTGCCTATCCAATTTAGCCTTAGCTAGACGCTGAGGAAAAGGGATGGGCGGTTTGTATGACGGAGGTGGAATGTAGACATGCTCCTTTGGTGTATTGGAGTTTTGCTGTTCTGGCTCTGGATCGACCGGTGAGTTCTTTTCAAGTGAAAGTTCTTCGGTTGAAGCTTACACTGTTCTTTCCTTAGGTTCGAGCATTTTGGGGTCTTCTAATTGGATTCCACTCCTCGTTATGATTGCATTACAGCGCTCAATGGGGTTGACTTCATCTTGATGTTTTGAGGATGCATCAACTCGTCGAGTAAGCTAAGTAAGTCGATCATCAAGATCCTTACAATGTGTAGACACGGAGTCTATTTTCAAGTTCAGCTGGCGCATATATTCACTGGTGTCATCTTGTTGTTTAATTTGCATGGTGAGGAGCTTCCCTAGCATCAATTCTAGTTTCGACCCGTTGGGTGGTTCTGACTGTTATCGATTAGCATATGGATATTGTATTCCGGGAGGAGGCCTGAAATTAGAAAAAGAATTTGGATTAGTAAAATTTGCATGAGGGACTTGCCCTTGATTAAGTCCGTAGGAGAAATTAGGGTTATCCCTCCATCCCGGATTATATGCACTCGAGGATGGGTCGTTCTGGTCCCTGTAATTTCTAATAGCATTGAATTGATCTGAATGAGTGTTCAAGATATAACAATCATTAGCAAAATAGTCTATTACTCCACAAACTTCACAAATGACAGAGTTAGAGGTAGATACATTCATACAATCAAATTTACGTGACAATGAATCTACCTTAGCCACCAGTGAACTCAACATATCCAAATTATACTTACCTGAGCCTCTTACATGTTGGTTTCTTTCTCCTGACCATTGGTAGTGATTGAGTGTCATGTCCTCAATCAAGTTTATAGCGTCATCGACATTCTTATTCATTAGTGCCCCACCAGCAGCAGCATCTACAGAAAGTCTAGTCTGGTAAAGTAAACTACCATAAAATATATGAATAAGTACCCATTTCTGTAGACCATGGCGTGGGCACATCCTTAGTAACTCCTTGAACCGGTCCCATGCTTCATAAAGGGATTCTTCATCTCGTTGAGCAAAGTTAGTAATTTGGTTCCTTAACTGAGTTGTCTTGATCGGTGGAAAATATTTAGACAAAAAGGCATGAGAGAGCTGATCCCACGTCGTGATGGAACCCTGAGATAGAGATTGTAACCATGCTCTGGCTTGGTCCCTAAGTGAAAATGGAAAAAGTCTTAGTTTAATAGTATCAGGGGGAGCACCATTAATCTTAAGAGTGTCACAGCATTCTAAAAAAATAGATAAATGGAGATTAGGATCTTCAGTAGCTGCTCCACTGAATTGATTCTGTTGCATCATTCGTACAAGAGACTGCTTGATCTCGAAGTTATTAGCTTCGATAGTCGGTCGCGATAAGCTCGAGTGCACACCAGAGATGGTGGGTGCTGTGAAGTCCTTCAACGAGAGGTTGGCTTCCATTGTTTGGCTGTCAGAAAAGTGTCCTTCAAGTTTCAACCTTTTCAAATTTCTTCTAACCAAACGGAAGGTACACTCTATCTCCGAGTCTTCAAGTACAAGTTTCCCTGTTCGAGCGGTATTCCTGGGCATAAACAAGTACCTTGATAGAAGAGATTAGTAGCACTGCACCAAATAGAAACTACAACTAAAAGAAATAGAAAATAGCTGGTGTATAAACAAAAAATGAAAAACTACAAAAGTAAATCTAACTAAACCTAGTCTATCAACCTTCTGATCGTGTTGATATTGGCAACCTAGTCCCCGGCAACGGCGCCAAAAACTTGATAGGGCCTTTCGGCTGCTACCGCAAGTGCACGGTCTATCGCGTAATAAATAAGATCGAACCCACAGGGACTAGGGTCAAGTACTAATAAATCAGTCAATCAAAAGCTAGGTTAATGATTAATGGGAGAGTGGCTAATGTCCTAGAGCAAGTAATTAAACTAAGGCGAATTAAGAGCAGGCAGCACAGAGAGTAAAATAAAACAAACGGGGTTTTAAGATTATGAGAGAGGATCGGGGTTTTAGGTTTCACCTTCTGAAGCATGTAGAGATATTAAAATATGATATTCTAATTAAGTTTTATCTAAGTTCTTAAGGTAATCCTTCCTAGGGTATAGACGCGCTCTCTCTCAAGACACGATCCGGAACGACGAAGAAAACCGGCCGGAACAGTGTCGCCGATCAAAAAATCACAAAAAACCCTAAGGTCTCGCCGTCTCGCTTCGTTCTCCCTCGTTGCTTCACCAAATCTGATGATTTTTGTCCCAAATCGTGCGTGGCTAAGTTGGGAAGGTCTCCCTAAAATATCGTTCAATTCCAAGCCAAGAATAGAAAATTATAGCCGAAATACCAGGCATGTGTTGAAGCTGCGCGTAACGGTACACGGCCGTGCATGGATGCTTGGGCACGCCCGTGTACTTCTCGGTTAAGCAGATTTTGATGACTTTCGATGTACGGCCGTGCATGGATGCACACCCATGGCCGTGCACTCTGTAGAAGCTCCGATTGAGCTAAAATTTGGTGTGTAGCTCCATCTCATCATAAGAAATCGTTCTATATCTTCAGATTCTCCAAATTCCATTGATTTTGAGGTCTAATACTTACATTTTCATAAAACAGAGAAAAAGTGAAGGTTCTCAAGAATATGAAGCATTTGAGTAAATAAATGAGATGAAACATGCATTTTGCTCTAAAATAATAATGGAATTAAGTCACGAAATATCATATTTTTACATGTCATTAGACTGCAATGGTGAGATGTGAAGATGTAAAAATAATAAATAAAAAAAAAGAAAAAAAAATCATCGTGGGAGCCTTCGAACATAAAAAACAATAGAAAAATTTTTTTTTTGAGATGAAGGAAAATAGCAAAATAATCATGGCAATGAATAAAAAAATTATAAAAAAAAGAGAAATTTAGGAGTTGCTCTAAGCATGCGACAAAGAAAAAATCATCTATTTTTGAAGAAAAATGCAGCGTACAAAAGAAATGTGGAAAGAAAAATAATAAAATAAATAAAACAAGCCATGACTTGCAACGAGGGAGCAAATTTCTATTCTTAGAGAAATGTGCCCACATATAGAGGCATGAGAAAAAATAAAATAATAAAAAGTATAGCCATGATATTCGACAGGGGAAGATGGTCGCATACCTCTGTCAAAAATAGCAATGAAAAAGATTATAAAAACACAAGAAGAGAAATAAAATGGAGGCTATTCGACAAGGAGAGGATTATACTAAAACTCTCTCTCTACTACCATTTAAGCAGAAAATGGCTTCATACCCAAGAAGATAGGAGATCAGAGGGGAAGATTAAAGATTTCTAGAACCTAAGAACTTTCTAGAATATCAAAGAAGCAAAAAAGAAGATTAAGGATTTCTAGAACCTAAGGACTTTTTAGAAGATTAATTGAAGAATGAATCCTCAGCCTGACAAGTTTTTGCTGGGGAGCACACAAAAAAAAAGGGAAAATAAGGGTGTTGTTTGATGCATAAAAAAATCGTTGTTGTTATGGAGTCTTGACGAAAATCGCCGCTTTGGAAATTTCGGCGAGCATCTAAGAAGAAGAGAACGGCAAACAAATATCATTGATATTTGTTTGTTGCTTGTTATTCCCATAGTTGCGCTGTTAAGAATCATGGCTTGCTAGATTTACCAGATCTAATCTTTCGATTTCGGCTCCCACCAGCCTTGAGATCCGGCCCCTCGCGTCTACCTACTCATCTGTTGCCGAAGATGAACGCGTTGCTCTAAATTCAACGCTGCTAAAATCTAAAAAACGCTTCACCGCATCTCCCCGAAGAATTCGACATCCGACTACTTGATCCGATTGAAACTTTGGACAAACGTTCTCCACGATCCTATGAACTGAAAAGTAGAAATATCCGGCCATCCGTTGTCTGCATCGCCGAAAACGAATAGTTTTTCCGGCGATTCCTTCAACCTTCTCCAACAGATGCTTCTTCGTGCCGATCTCTACAGCTGCTCATCTGATCGAGCTAAAACTTTGGCCAACCCTCTCCTCGAGTTTGCGCCCCGACAGATGAGAAGATTTGGCAATCCCACGGCCGGATCATCGGAATCGAACAAATTTCCAGCGCTTGCTTGCGTCTTCTCTTCCAGCTGCGATTACCTCCGATTTCCTTGACGAACGCTTCATCTAGCCGTCAGATCAAGTTGATACTCCGCCCACACCTTCTCCTCGAGCGTGCGCACCGGGGAAAGAAGAGATCTGTCCATTAGATGCATGGATCACCAGAATCGAACAAATTTCTGGCGCTTGCTTGCGTCTTCTCTTCCAGCCACGATTACCTCTGATTTCCTAGACAAACGCTTCATCTAGCCGTCGGATCAAGTTGATACTCCGCCCACGCCTTCTCCTCGGGCGTGCGCATAGGGGAAAGAAGAGATACATCCACCAAACGCATGGATAGCCGGAATCGACAGATTTTCCGACGAACCCTGTTCTATGCCTCTATTTCGAACGAAAATCGCTTGTTCGTCGTCGATCCACGGCCAGCCATTATTGAACTCCTGCCACTGCTCTGACGAGATGTGGAGAAGCCTCGGCTGGTGCCGCCTAGATTTAATCACAAAAATCTAGTGGCCGAACGGTGAATGACGGGTGGTGGACAAAGGAAAGCAGAAGGCGGGACGTCGACAAACACTGTTTACAAAATCACAATAGGATTCAATGATCCAATTTTATCCAGGGGATGATCCAACAGTCTACATTAAACTTAAAATTGACAGCCTAGATTTAATCACTTAAGATCGATGGCCAGGATTGATCGCCTAAGATCAAATGGCTGAGATTAAAATTTCAATGGTCAAGATTGATTTGCACAAATCTTAGCCAATCAGACGGCTTCTGATGCGATCCAAATATTGATCCCTACTCAATTGGCTTCGATCCATCCAGATCCACCCTCGGATTTTTGATCAAAGCTTTGGATCATAACAGATCGACGAATTGAAATATCAACGGTTGACATATCTCACAAAAATCTCAGCCAATCAGACGGCTTCTGATGCGATCCAAATGTTGATCCCTACTCAATTGGATCCGATCTATCCAGATCCACCCTCAGATTTTCGATCAGAGCTCTGGATCATAACAGATCAATGTATTAAAATATCAATGATGGACATAACTCACAAAAAAAAAAATCAAAGCCAATCAGACGACCTCTGATGCAATCTAAATGTTGATCCCTACTTAAATGGATCAGATTTATCCAGATCTACCCTCAGATTTTTTATTCGAGATCGGGATCAAAGCAGATCTACAAGTTAAGCATTCAACTACTGAAATTATTTCGCCTGAATCTCAGTCAATCGGATGATTTACGAAATAATCAGAATATTGATCCTTATTCATTTGATTTTGATCTTTCCAGATCTATCCTCATATTTTCAATCAGAAATCTAAATCTAAGCATATCTGCGAGTCAAACTTTCAACGGCTAGGATTGATTTGCACAAATCTCAGCCAATCGGATACCACGCGAAATGATCCAAATATTGATCCTTACTCAAGTGAGTCACATATTTCTAAATTCACTCACAGATTTTCGATCAGAGATATGGATTTAAGCAGATCTGCGAGTCAAACTTTCAATGACTAGGATTGATTTGCACAAATCTCAGCCAATCGGATAGCTCTCGAAATTATCCGAATGTTGATCCTTACTCATCTGAATCAGATATTTTCATATCCACCTTAGGATTTTCAATTAGAGATATGGATCTAAGCAGATCTGTGAGTCAAACTTTCAACGGTTAGGATTGATTTGCACAAATCTCAGCCAATTAGATAGCTCTCAAAATTATCTGAATGTTGATCCTTACTCACATGAATCAAATAGTTTCAGATCCACCTTCTGATTTTCAATTAGAGATATGGATCTAAGCAGATCAGCGAATTGAACTTTCAATGACTTTGATTGATTTGCACAAATCTTAGCTAATTGGATAGCTGTCGAAATCATTCGAATATTGATCCATACTCATATGAATCAGATCTTTTCATATCCACCTTTGGATTTTCAATCAAAGATCCTGATCAAAGCAGATCTTGTAATCAAACTTTCAACGACTGAAATTAACTTGCTTGAATATCAACCAATCATATGGCTCTCGAAACGATCCAAAGACCAATCCTTACCAAATCAAATCTGATCTTTCCAAATTCGCCCTTGGATTTTGATCAGATATTTTGATCTAAGCAGATCTGTGAATAAAGTTTTCAACGGCGGAAATTGATTTACTCGAATCTAAGCCAATTGGATGGCTTCTAAGATGATCAGAATGTTGATGTCTATTCATTTGTATCATATCTTTTCAGATCCACCCTCGGATTTGCGATCAGAGATTTAGATCTAAGCAGATCTATGAATCAAGTTTTCAATGACCGACAGCTACTCAACGCTTACCTTTCAAATTACTTCAATAGTTGTCACGCCCTGAATTTACTAATACTTTAATAACTCTATAATTAATTTGCGCATCTTAGTGAGGTCCCCAA
Organism: Costus lasius; assembly: GCA_027563935.2. Classification (NCBI taxonomy): domain Eukaryota; kingdom Viridiplantae; phylum Streptophyta; class Magnoliopsida; order Zingiberales; family Costaceae; genus Costus; species Costus lasius. Next base: position 30,148,049 of record CM050449.1, on the reverse strand, counting down.
TTAATTTATAAGTTACTTTGATTATATCTAATTATAGGTTACTTTAATTATACTTTATCATCACTTATCTAATTTTATGTTCAAATAAACTCTCACACAATGCATTATGCACTCTCAAGCACTTTACATATAGTTTTAAAAGGTTTTAAACATTTGTAACAAAAAATTATTTTTCTAATTGTTAGTTAAAGTGACAAAATTATTTTGATCAATATTAATCTTTATATTTATGCTTGATTTGAACTCTATATCATGTATTGAAAATTGAACTAGTTTGTTGAAGGTAAAAAAATAATAAAATAAAAAAATTAATTAATTAATTAGTCCTTAATTAATTTCCCATTTAGCCAGCATCTTTCGATCAAAATAAAATTTGACCATTGTGGTGCGACACAAAAAAAATCAATCAATTAATTATTTATTATCAATTAATTAAAAAGTTGCAAACCAAATTAAAGTCAAAATAGCCTATTTTGACCACACGTTTGCTTTAAGCATGCTAGAGAGACTTTGCAAATATGGCAAACAAATTGATCGTGAAGCCTTAAAAAAAATAAAAAAAAATAATAGAAAGAATGATCCATGGCAAGAAATCGTATTAAAAAAATAAAAAAAGAAACACGTGAGAGAGCAAAACCTATTTTGGAGTTACGTGCGCACAACGGCGAGAGAAGTAGATTATGTCTTAGTCAAAAATAACAAGAGGAAATAGATTATAAAATAAGAGAGGGGAATAAAAAATAGGCTATTCATTTTATTCATTATATTCGACCATTCTACCAATTCTGTTGAAGCTCTCAAGCAAAAGAAAAAAAAAACTCTCTTGGTTGGAATTTACGAGAGGAAGAGGATGATGATCTAAGAAGAAATTCCGCAAGAAGATGAAGAGGTGGCTGCACAGGTATAATTTTCTATATTTTTTTTTCCTCTTGATCTATCTTCATAAAGAGATAACTCTGAAATAAACAGAGATAATTTTGAAATAAACACATAGAAATAAACTCTAAAATAAATACCTATTTTGATAAAAAATAAACTTTGAACTAAATCTTAGAGAATAATACTTTAGTAAAAAATATCAAATAAATTTAAAAATTTATTTTGGGTCTGGTAGAAATATAATTTTAATTTCAAAACCAGGAGGTCTCGGAAAAAAAAATAGTGACAGGGCTGCTTGGAAAAACAAAGGAGAGAGAAAAGAGGCTACTATTATTGTATAGTTTCGTCTGAGGAATATATATATATACACGCTTTTTTAATCTCCTTAGCAAGGATTTAATAAAAATTCTGTAAATCTGCATGAATAAATCCTATTCCTGGGAATTTCAATTTTGATCTCAGGGATTCTATCCGCCGTCAAGAAAATAAGTGAAAATTTCCTTGGCTTTTGTCAAAACACACGAGCTCGACTATTTGCACTTCAATCTCGACTATTCGCTCATCTGATGACCAGATCGCCGGAATCGAACAGTTTTTCCGGCGATCATTCGGTTCTTTTCCAGCCATGAACACCTTCGAGTTCTCCTGGTCGCATTCAACATCCAGCCGTCTGATCAACTTGAAACTTCGGCCACACATTATCCTCGAGTGTGCGCACCGATAGACGAGAGGATCCGGTAATCCAACGGCCGGATGATCGGAATCGAAAGATTTTCCGGCGATCACCTGCTTCTTCTCTTCCAACCGCAAACACTTCGGATTTTCCCGACGAACGCGTCATCCAGCCGTCGGATCGTGTCGAAACTTTGTCCACGCCCTCTCCTCCTGCGTGCGTACCGATGGACTTGAGGTTCCTTCCATCAGGCAACCGGATCGCCGGAATCGAAAGCTTTTCCGGCGACCCTGTATTCACCTCTCTTCCGAAGGAAACGCACTCGTGTGGCGTCGAATCACCACCAAACGATGCTGAACGACAGCCACTAGTCCGGAAAGACGCAGGGGATTTTTTACCGGAGAAACGGAGCATCTTGCCGACGGACGGCGGTCGACAGACGGCGGGCGTCGGAGGGCGGACGACTGCGCCTTTACCGCAATCAGATTTCTAATCGGATCCAACGGTCCGATTTTATCTAAATTAGACCAACGGCTAAGATTAAGTTTCCATTTAATTACTTAGACTTAATCACTCAAAATCCGACGGCCAAGATTGATGGTTCTGATTTAATTTTTCGCCTCAGATTTAACAGTTCGGATTAAATCTAAAAATAACACCATAGAGTGGATCATCAAAAAGGTCTGATGGCTAGATGTTTCAATTATAATTTAATGATCAGATCTTCTTATCCTAATCAGGCGGTCCAAATTTTTTGAATTCGATCCAACAGCTCATATTTTATCATAATCAAATTTTTTGAATTCGATCCAACAGCTCATATTTTATCAAGCAAACAATGATCTAGATTCTCTAATTTCAATTCCATCTGGCAACACATATTTATTTAAGAACAGATCAAAATTTAAAACAATATAATCAATGTTTAATATTCATTTAGATAAATCCAAGTTAATTGGACACTGACATGATCCAAATATTAATCATTACAAATTTTGATAAGATCTTTGCATATTTGCACTCAGATGGATCAAAATAGATCTATGAATCAAATTCTCAACGGCTGATATTTATTAACACAAATCCTAATTAATCAGACAGTTTTTAAAATAATCTGAATATTGATTCTTACAAATTTGGGTCAGATCTTTCCATATCCACCTTTCGACTTTTTATTAGAGCTCTGGATCAAAGCAGATCTACAAATAAAATATTCAACGACTAAGATTAATTTACATGAATCTAAGCTGATAGAATAGCTTTTAAAGTAATCCGAATATTGATCCTTGCTCATTTGGTTCTGATCTTTCCATATCTGCCACTCGGATTTTCAATCAACGATCTGGGTCGAAGCAGATCTACGAATCGAACTTTCAACGGCTAAAATTGATTTGCATAAATCTTAGCCAATCTATAAACTTATCTAAGATATTTGACTAGTCAACTATTTTAGATGAGATAGTTGACTAGTCAACTATCTGATATAGGTTTGCAGTGTATGGAATAGTTGACTAGTCAACAATCTCATATAGGTTTGTAGAGAGGTAAGTTGACTTGACTATCAAGTCAAGCTAACTGATATAGATATGCAGATATCCTCACTCTCTATATGTGAGATAGTTGCTCAATAACTACTTCTCTCCGGTCCAACTCTCGTTTACAACATGACAGCCGGCAACCATAGTAGTAGCATTGGACGTGGAATCTACATCATCACTCCCAGGCTAGAGAATACCTTGAAATTTTGAAGTATTTGGTGAAATAAAATTAGAATTGATGAAGTGTATATACAATTCTCATGAAAATTTACTATCCTTGTATACCCAATTAGAGAGCGAAGATATCTACAAATTATATAAGATAGTTGACTAGTCGACTATTCTATATGAGATAGTTGACTAGTCAAATATCTCATATAGCTTTGTAGACTGGGAAGTTCACTTGATTATCAAGTCAACGTACCAGATATAGTTATGTAGATATCTTTCTTTTCTATAAGGCAGATAGTTGCCCAAGAACTACTTCTCTCTTGTCCAATTTCTGTTTCCAACATCATAGCCTGCCACCGCCGTAGCAGCGATGGACGTGGAATCAACATCGTGAGTCACGGTGCTAGAGAATACCTCAAAATTTTGAGGAATTAGGTAAAATTAAATTGGAATTGATGATGTCTCTGTGCAATACTCATGAAAATTTATTGTCCTTGTATACCCATTTAGATAGGGAAGATATATGCAAACTTATATAAGATAGTTGACTAGTCAACTATTCTATATGAGATAATTGACTAGGTAACTATCTGATATAGCTTTGCAGTATATGGGAAAGTTGACTAGTAAACTATCTCATATAGGTTTATTGTAAGGGAAGTTGACTTGGCAATCATGTCAAGCTACCAGATATAGATACGCAGATATCTTCCATCTCCATATGTTAGATAGTTGCCAAAGAACTACTTACCTCCAGTCCAACTCCCGTTTCCAACATCACAGCCTAACATTGCAATAGCAGTGATGGATGTGGAATCGACATCGTCACTCTCGGGGCTAGAGAATACCTCAAAATTTTGATGTGTTAGACGAAATTAAATTAGAATTGATAAAGTATCTATAAAATTCTCATAAAAATTAATTATCCTTCTATTCCTAATTAGAGAGGGAAGATATCTTCAAACCTATATAAGATAGTTGACTAGTCAACTATTCTAGTCAACCATCTAATCTAGGTTTGTAGTATATGAGATAGTTGACTAGTCAACTATCTGATATTGGTTTGTACAGAGGGAAGTTGACTAGTCAACTATTAAATATAGGTTTGTAGTATATGAGATAGTTGACTTGTCAACTATCTAATATAGCTTTGTATAGAGGGAAGTTGCTATGACTATCAAGTCAAGCTACTTGATATAGATATGGAGATATCTTCCCTCTCTATATGTCAGATAGTGGCACAAGAACTACTTCCCTCTTGCCCAACTCCGAATTCCAACATCATAACCTGACATCGCAGTAGTAGTGATGAATGTAGAATCGACACTCCCAGTGTTGGAGTATGCCTTAAAATTTTGAGAGATTAGGTGAAATTAAATTCAATTAGAATTGATGAAGTCTCTATGTAATTCTAGTAAAAATTTATTATCCTTGTATACCTATTTAGAGAGGGAAGATTACCAACCTATATAAGATTGTTGACTAGTCAACTATTCTATTAGAGATAGTTGACTAGTCAACTATCTGATATAGGTTTGCAGTAAATGAGATAGTTGACTAGTCAACTATCTGATATGGGTTCGTAGAGAGGGAAGCTGACTTAACTATTAAGTCAAGCTATCTGATTAGGTAAAATTAAATTAAATTAGAATTGATGAAGCCTCTATGCAATTCTAAAGAACCCCATGATGTCAACTATCTCACCGAAGGACGTAATTCAGCGCGCGCGTCACTGCCTGATGAACTCGGCGGGGTTCACCGATGATGTCAAATGTTTCTGAAATCTGCCGCACACTTCACTGGCAGGTGAACCCCATGGGGTTCACCCGTGATTCTGTCTGAAGATCCCTGCACAGAAATATGCCGAGGATTTCACTAGTAGGGGTTCACCTATGATTATTTCGCAACAGATCTGCGCCGAACACTTCACCACCTCGTGAACCCCGCAGGGTTCACCCGTGAAGGTGTCGGAATAGCACGGTCCCCACTCGGTTTTTCGCTGATTCCTGGCTCGATTCAAGTCCAAATTTAGCAAGTGAGGACTTTTTGGAAAGCTAACTCGAAGACGAACGAAAAGAATATAAAAGACCTAATTTTCGTGCCCTAATCATCAAGCAATCGCATGACGAAGCGGCTAGGGCAGAAGAACATGGCGATTCGGCGACTTCGAGCGGATTTCTGGAGATTCGATCATCGAAACCCTGTGATTCTAGTTTACTCCTTTCGGTTCATCATCTCTTCCCTCCTAGAAACCTTTTCCTGTGATTTTCTTATGTTTAAAGAGTGGATCTTGAGCGCTTTGATGATGGTTGTAGCGTAAACCTATTTTCAGGGCTAGGTTGAAGCCCTCTGACGATTTTTGTTTGCAACTCATGTATTAACTTTGCTATTTGGATCATATCTTAAGCGTATTTCACTTGATGTAGTTATTTCTTGATTTGTACTCTGGCCAAGTATTATCATGTTATAGTTGTTACGGTTCATAATGAGAGTAGGACCGTAACGATCGAACCTCTTTGTGAATCTTGTGAAGGCTTGACACGAAAGTGCTTATTCTTCGCTCGAGGGTTCATAATCTACCACGGAACCCATTGGGTTTGTCGAAAATGGTCCACCGTGAAAGTAGGAGACATTCTAGGCAAATACCGGGGTGTACACTCGAAAGAGGGCACCTTGTACCATAGGGTAGATTCCTTATGCATATCTGTAAATCCAAATAACTGATATTTATTTCTTAACGCAAATAAAATCGTCGGAGTGGTGAAAACCCAAGCCCTGATATTCTCTCTCATATATTTTCCCTGTCGTAGTTGTTTGATTTCTTGTTTACTGTTCTGCTTAGTTTTAGTTTTCAAGTTCCAAAAACCACGATTTGATCAGCTTAGATTCCAAGAATTAGATTTTCTGGTACTCACCTTGTTCCCTGTGGGATCGATATCTTTTGTATTACTTCGACATTTCCGTGCACTTGCGGATAGTGTCAAGGTGCTAGGTGAAATTAAATTATAATTGATCAAGTTTCTATGCAATTCTTAGGAAAATTTATTTTCCTTGTATACCCAGTTAGAAGGGGAAGATATCTATGAACCTGTATTAGATATTTGACTAGTCAACTATTCTATATGAGATAGTTGACTAGTCAACTATCTGATTACGATTTGCAGTATATGGGATAGTTGAGTAGTCAACTATTTGATATACGTTTGTAGAGAGGGAAGTTGACTTCACTATCAAGTCAAGCTACCTGATATAGATATGCATATATCTTCTCTCTCCATATGTGAGATAGTTGCTCAATAACTACTTCTCTCCAGTCCAACCCACATTTACAATATCACAACCTGCCACCGCAGTAGCAATGTTGGATGTGGAATCGACATCGTCACTCCCGGTGTTGGAGAATACCTCAAAATTTTGAAGTGTTAGGTGAAATTAAATTAAAATTGATGAAGTTTCTATACAATTCTCATGTTACTATCCTTGTATACCCAATTAGAAGCGAAGATATCTGTAAACTATATAAGATAGTTGACTAGTCAACTATCTGATAAGAACCATGGAGGGTATGAGATGATATCTAGATCTATAAACCCATGAAAAGGCCTGAGTTTATGGGTTTTTTCTAGACAATATAAAATCTTCCATGGAAAAACAGAAAGTTCTTCCATATGTTCTTTAGAAATTATGAGTCTATCATTTGGAATTACTATTCTGTCTATTAGACCATAATTGAAAAGGTCAATGAGGGAAAGAGTTGTTCCTTGAATAATAATGTCCTTCCAATTCTGGAGGTCTATAGATGTCTTGATGATAGTAAACCTTTTATGACAAAAGTAGTAGGGTTCTTATGCGTGAGGCTCATTTGTGTTAAGAGTTGTCATGGTAAGATGAAGTCCTCTGAGTAAAGGAATTTCTTCTAGGGCCATTCCATTGATTCCTGCAAAACTTTGTTGGTGTCGTTGATTGTCGCTCTATTGTGAAATCCATTGATTCCTGCAAAACTTTGTTAGTTTTCATCTGGTCTTAATAAAAGACATGATAATATATGAGAAATAACATTATCTTTTCCTTTAATATGTTCAAAGGAATTTTATATGCATTATTAATGCAATGATTAATAAATGAAAGTCCTAAACTTAAGTTGTTGAACGCTTATCAAAGAAAGAGTAAATGATACTAATTAAAATTGAGAAATAACATCCGTTATCAATTTAAGGCTTTTGGCATAATAGATTAATGATTTTTGATATAATAGTAATTAAATCTAAACTCATTCTACCTATTAATATACGATCAGTGGGAACGTTAGATCCTACCATATGCTAAGACCCATATCGTAGGATCATAAGATTCTATTATATTTCAAATCCTATATTCATTCTAGAGCAATTTGCTTAATTTAGGTTCTACGATCAAAAAATCATAAGACTTAGAATGCATTTTTGACAACCTTGGTTCTAAAAGATTTAAGTGTAAGCACTATAATCAATTTATATAGCATGCAATCTATATAACACCAAGATTTTAAAAACTAGTTAGTACCAACGAGTGTAGGAAGTACATACTAGGCCATGACAACTTGTATACGTATGCGTACCATGTGTCAATACAAACACTACTAGTAAAATACAACATTGGTATATTTGTTACATATTGGTCCAAGACGGTACAAACTAAGATTTCAAATCACATATAGCATTAAATATTATAGTCCCTCCTTCCTTCTCTCTCCCTCTCCTTCTCCCTCTTATAAGAGTGAAATAATAAAAATAGGGCAATAAAAATAGTTATTAGAGCAAGTTAGACACAAATTTGAATGCAGTACATAAAAAAAAGTTTAAAGGGAATAAAGCATAGAAAGAATACTGAAAATAAGCTCTGAGAAAAGTGGATGACGTACATGATGAATAAGAGGCACGCCACTATTCTTAATGTTGCTAATTATACAGTCAAGGGCATATTTTGCTATATTTTGTTCTATGCCTTTTTGTTTGAGGACGTCAATGGTAGCGTGAATGTAGCTCCATCCACAGTTACAGATGATCTAAACATTGGAGCATGTGGAGATCCCTCATTTACATTATGATATATTAGCAAGTCACTTGCACATCTTTGAGCATACTCTTGTAATTTATTTTTATGCATAAATTTTTGCGCCATGCCTATGTAACTAAAGAAACATATTATGAACACTGTCAAACACAGAAGGTGGTATTCTATTTCTATGATCGTAGAGGACTTAGAAGAAGAGTAATATCTAGGCAGAGAACCCAAATTCCCTTGAAAAGTGCATCCCAAGAATTCCTTACTGGAACGTGAATAATTTAGCAACTAACACGTGCATTCTCATTTTATCCACATAAAGAGAAAACATGCCCACCAAACAGAGAAAAGAAAAACATGGCAAAGGACCTTGCGAAAGGGAAAAGGGCCGATGCCCGAACGAGGGAGAGAAGACGGTGACAAAACATGAGAGGAGGAGTCACCGGGAGCTATGAGCTTGACCGAGAAGGAAGTGGCCACCAAGCAAGTCGAAAATGGAGCAAAAATAACGAAGAAAGGTTACTCCGTCGGAAGTAGTGAGACGCCGATGATAGTTGATAAAGTCATGGGGAAGGGTTACTCTGCACCTACCATTGCAGATAGTTGATAAAGTTACAGATACCAATTCTCGGCAGAGCCTCTAGGTGCTATTGCGGTGCTGTGGCCTGATCATAGGACATCAAATTTCTGTATAGGCCTTGGTTTTTTTAGTGGCAACTTAAATAGGAGATGTTATTAATATAGTTTTGTATAATAATAATTTTCTTTTTAAGTTTTCCTACATCGGAGATTGATTCACTTCAAGAAAAAGTTGGTTAACTTATCTTTCCTATTTTCCTTAGTGTGACTTAGACATAAAAGAAATTGAGTTGCTCATTTTTTTCACTATGAACAACTATATACTGCCATCAGAATTAAAACCATTAAAATGAAGACTTTCCACATTTGGTTGATCACAATAATAAAAGATAAATCATAATTAGATAATATATTAATTATTGAATCATAAATTAAGTTTAACACATGATAATGAGATCCTAAGATTATTAAAATTTTTAGCCTCATGACTATTCATTGCCCATAGGTGAAGTTGGTTCACCGAAATCTTAATAAAAAATTTCATAAATTTGTATTTGAGTAGAATTTGTCTATGTTGTTAAAAATCTCTTTAGGCTAATACCCAATAACGTGTGATCCATTATTATGAATTACCAATTTAAAGTAAATACATATGCAAATAAAAAAATATTGTATATTAAATTTGTATTATTTTTATAATTTTATTTATATGTAATATTTGAAAGCTTATTATCTTACCCTTTGGGCAATTTTTTTCAGGGGTAATTTTTTAAAATTTTGGATATAGTTGAAGATATGGTGGGAGAAAGCGCCTTGAATTTTAACTAAAAATTTAAAAAGAATTAGTTAGCTCCAAAAAGTAAATTAATTTAGAATTAAATTTATAAAAATATTTAAATTTTATAAACAAAATTCTCTTGATAAAAAAATTAAATATGATTGACTATTTACATGTTTGACTAGAGAGTGATAAACGCACCTTGTTTATGCATGTCCACTCAATCATATTCATATATAATCCCATCTTATAATTATATTTACATGATGTAAAAGAAATCAATTCCACACATACCTATAAAATTTAATTACTTTTTATTTTTGGTGAAGGATGAAACATATAATTTGTATTGAGGGTGGGTTTGTTTGAAGTATTGAAACAGTACTTGCTTTGAAGTGGTGATATAAGGCTTGTTGAGGGATTTGACTTACTTTGTTAATTCTATTCGTTTCTCTTTTGAGAGATCTCACGTTTCTAGCATTGTTCAGCTCAATAGAATGATTTTGAAAAGAGTCAAGAATAAACAAGGTCGCCGGAGTGCTATCAAATCAATATTTGGGTATTAATTAAAACAAATTCGGCTGATCGTTTATATATATTTTATACATTGATATTTTTCATAGAGTATATGATCAGCTGTCACAAAACAAAAGATACACTTAATTATCTTATTTATGAACATTAATTATGGGCATGAATTGATTAATACCAATTTATTTATAGTATTTTTTCTCTCGGCAATCTACAATATTTTTTTTCCTACCATACCAGTTTGAGCGAGTTATCTCTTATCTGTTCATGTCTTAAAGAGTTACGACTTAATACCAGTATGAGTTATGTAAATCAGTTTGGGCCAACCCATTAGCCCAGTGTACTAGCCCAACAATACACTATTAATTTAATAACTTATAGTAAAAATATTATATCATTTAACACGTAAGAAAGGTGGCCTGAGAGTAAGACACGTGTAATGTAACATTTAATTAGCACATCAATATAAACTGGAGTTATTGCTTAATGTAACATTTAATTAGCACATCAATATAACACGTAATTTCTCTAATTTAATTTTCTGCCTTCCTTAGTTTCTTCCATATAAAATGACGGTTGTTAGAATGTAGAGCTGGCAATTAATTAGTTGATAATTATATTTAATGTTATTTTATTATTTATATTTTATTAAACATTACAAAAAATAATAAAATAGTAATTATTGTTGACGTTTATTCATTTATCGAGGTTTTACAGTTTTATTGTTCAAAAAGTAAATTAAAAATAAACTTTCCATGAAAATAAGAGAAATTACGACTGGTGGCAAAATGTATTTCAAGGAAAAATATTTGATAATAAATGTATTTCAAAAGAAGCCCATTTATGATAATATGGAAAAAATATGGAAAAATTTTAATTTATTGAATCATAAGATTATAGGCTTCCCAACGTCCGGGCCCTCCATATTTCATCTCTTTGATAGCTGCATAATTATAATTAGTATCATAGTATGGTGGTTCAAGATCTTGATATGTATCTATAGTATGAGGTATTGCTATCAAACTTCCATATCCATCAAGTAAACGAATCTGACTAAACTTGGCGCCATTTATATACCCAATTCCCATAGGCGGGGTTGGTTCCGTGAGATCTGAATAAACAATTCACCCAACTTCCCCCTCAACACTTCATCCTTGACTCCTCATTGTGCCGGTGCCGGTGCCACTAGTGTTAAACGCCATTTATATACCTCTTTGTCATGGTGCCGATGCCACTAGTGCAAACGAGGATCTAGAGCATATAAAGGAAAGAAAAAAAATCATATTTATGTGTGTTTTCTAATACTAGTGAGGCAAATATATATCTTTTAACTAGAATTTTATATATGCATACTAAGCATTCTTTATAAGATATAATTCTTGGTAAATTTAAGTGGAATAGTTCCCTACACTAGGTGCAATTTTGCTTTTTCCCCTTTCAAATTGAGTTTTATTTTTAATTATATAATTGAGTTGGATTGTTTATAAGATATAATTTTGTTTTTTCCCCTTTCTTTATAAGATATAATTCTGATAGCTTAGTCAAAAACCAAAATATCAAATTGAGTTGGATTGTTTGACAAGACCAAGCATCTGATCAGCTTGAATCCAATAATTGTATCAAGATAGGGTTGAACTAGCTATTATATAGATTGATTTAATTGTTGCCATGTTAGTAAAAACCAATAAGAATATTCAACGTAATCAATTTCTCCTGAAGTGTAAAGGTAAAACAAGGATTGCGGTGAACATGAGGAAAAGAAAAGAGAATATATTTTGTATTGACTAGTTTTTCTTCCTGTTTGCTCCATTCTACAAGGATTCACTCACAAAAAAAAGTTCAGCTAACTTATCGTTCCTATTTTCCTTTCCACCATTCTTTCTCTCAAGCAAACCAGATAATTTGTTCTCTTTTTCCGCCTTCAATGTCTTCATTTTCACGATAAATAAACATGATGAATAAAAACATAAAATGAAGATTTTTAAACATTTGACTGATCACACTAATAAAAGAAAACTAATTTATTAGCCAATTAACAAATTTATTAAATCATAATTCCATCACTAATACTTGATATAATAAGATTATTGGGCTATCAACATTTAGGCACTTGATATTTTAGTTTCTAGGGTAATTTAACTTGTATAATATCCAATTAATAACTTTATTGAATCATACATGAAATGATAAAATTACTAGCGAACCCAACCCCTAGGCACTCCATATTTTAGCATGACTGGTGATTTATAATCATAGTCATCATTACTATGGTCTATCAAGATCTTGAAATGGCGTTGGAGTGTTGAGAGTAATTCCTCTGGAATTTCTATGTCCATCAAGTAAATAAATATAATAAAATCTGGCACCATTGGTATTCCTTCTGCCCATAGGCAGGCTAGGTTATGTAAATAACAAGTAAAAAAATCCACCAAGTTAAGCTTGAGTAGCATCCTCCACATTGTTGAAGAAGGAAATTTCCTTAGGCCAATACCTAATAAGATTTGATCTATCATCATGAATTAGCAACCAATTCAAAGTAGATCCTACAAACAAATACAATAAATATTATATTTATTTTTTAAAAAATAAATTACATGCATTACACAATATTTGAATTAAATTAGATTATCTTACCCTCAGAATAGTAAGAAGCAAGCTCCTCAATTAGAACCATGCCTGGGTGATAGAGTCACTTGCTGGACAAATCCACTACAGCCTAAATAAATGCAACCTGTCATTTGCAACCCATGCGACTAAACACAAATAAAGGAAGATAAATGATAATTGCTAAGCTATAAATTACATATATACAAAATTAACTACATTTCTCTGTCCAATAAGTAACGAAATGAGTTTGATAGTCTCCATCATCTGTGAAATCAACATATGGATGTTAAAACATTTAAATATTAGAGCTAATGAATATAAATGCTTGCCATCCATCATCCTTTATTGTGTTATAATAGTATAGAGGACTTCTCCCTCCTTCAGAGAGAATCATTTTGGCTTGTACTGGCTTGAGAATCATTTTGGCTGGAAAAACTTCCGAAATAGCAGACACTCCATAGAATTTTAGATCTCTTTTCGCTTCAATTGATACTCCAGTATACTGGATTTGATATAGATACCATTTTTATTTTTATACTTCAAAAATAACTATTTAATATTATCAAATAGGGAGTTGGAGAGAGAGAAGAGCAATTGGAACTTGTAGAGAATAGAGATTAGTGCCAACTGCTGCTTATCCTTCCATCGTATTTTCAATTAGTTTACCCCAGTCGGAGAGCTAGCAAACCGGTAGTGGGCTGGGTGCGTGGCCATGGGCGTAGGGGTTAACCCTATTGTTGCCACCTCCTCCTCGATCCCCTCCCTCCATCTCTGAAATCCCAACGTCAACCCACCTCAGCCCTCCCACACTACCAACACCAGCGCCGCCGCAACCACCTCAGCCCTCCCTCACTACCAGCTTGACGCCTCCAACACCAACGCTGGTCTTTGCGACCACCCCACTGATGTGGCGACAGCCTCGACCTTGTTGAAGTCGGATCTGGCGGCAACAACTCCTCGGGCTGCCTCCCTCGCAGCCGCCCACTCAGCTCCAAGAACATGCCCAAACCGCTCATCATCATCACACGCGAGGGCGACAACGTTCTCTATTTGCATGTGCTCGAGATCATCAGCAGCATTGACATCATGCACGTCATCGCTGCCTTTGCGCACCAACGCCAACGATGAGTTAGCATCCTCAGCAGTAGCGACATGGTCACCAACATCTCGCTCCGCCACCCTGCTGCGCCGTCAGGTGCAGTGGTCACACTCCATGGCTGTTTCCTACCTGATGCATGAGGGTGAGATTAGACTTGCCCATATCACGATAAATTTTTTGCCCAAATTGGGCAGATCCTTTTTGAAAGGAAAGTTGGATAATTTTGTTTCCATTTTTCCATCCCCCATTTTTCATCCACACTATTAAACACAAAATTTATCAAATTTCCATCCATCCCACTTTCCGAAGTTGGATAATTTTGTTTCCATTTTTCCATCCCCCATTTTTCATCCACACTATTAAACACAAAATTTATCAAATTTCCATCCATCCCACTTTCCGTCCCCCAAATTAAACACAGTATAATGACTTTTCTACTATGTATTGAGGAAATCCTTGGAATGTTAACCGCAAATGAGAAGACAGAGTTAGCTTGGGTAAGTAAATTAAATTGGGTCTCAATCTATGCAAACATTAAACTACTCAAAAACCACATTTTGAAGGTAATCAACCAATCATAAGTGATCCAGACTCGTCCTATATTTGTATTCAAATGAAGAAAAAAATATTAATTCCTACCATATCCCTATAATTAAATTATTTAATTAATTATATAGCACCTTGAAAGTCCTGACGTAAGGCATGTTAAGGGACTTGAGTTGCTTCTCCAACTCTATCTCTTGCTCTTAGAGAGATTCCTCGGAGCTCCAACTCTATCTGCCACTACAGAGCTCAATAGACAAAAACTGTGAACAGAAAAAAAATATACAAAGTTGCAGTAGTGATCTCTCATCCATATTTGCCATGCGTTCACCAACAAAAAAAAAAAAGAAAAAAAAGAAAAGAAAACGTTGCTGCTCATCTCTATATATACACCTAAACATAAATATAGATATATTCCACGAATCATGATCTGTACAAAGTATCCTTAGTTGTTATCGATAATCGATGAAATAAAGGAAGCCTTTAGTTATCCTATTTATCCACCTCATTAATGAATGAATTAGTTCATACCAATTTTTTATTAGGATTACTACTTTACTCTAAAAGCATGCATACATACCACGCAATGACTCATATTTCCATACAAATGCGAGACATAATTAATGTAAGAATAGCAGGGAGGTACATATATATTACTCATGGCAAGTCAAAAATATATAAACTTAAAAAATATGTACAACATTTTGATCTAAGACGCTTCGGGGCATTACATTGCTCGATCAGCTCAGAAAACCAAAACAACAAACCAACATTACAGAGATTTTGGTGTGTTGTTTGAAGTCACACTAGCCCATTTGGTGATCGCATCAACTCGGCATAAAGAAGAGCATCTTAATGGACATATCAGCCTATTGAAGTAAGTTTAGAGAAGTTTAGACCAGCATGAAGTAGAATACACTTTATATCACGGTCAACCTAGGTAACATTAAAGATGCCGAGCGAACTGGTCCCTTGAACATTAGGAAACGCAGTAATAAAGATCTAGAAATAACAGAACCAGTAATCACCCGACTCAATTTATTTCATGCAAGTCATCAACAATGAGATATGGCAAATATAGCTCTGATTTTTTACAACAATCTAGTTCTAGCAATCCCTTTTTAGGACAACTGGATGTTACCATAACACGGTTTATTAAATAATGCTGAGAAAAAGATTGTTCATGTACTTTTTTATATAATGTTTTCTATCTCATAATAAGAAATTGACTCACTATCTCAATAACCCTAACACATGGTGATCTAATATAAAATATTAAAATAACTTATTGGACTTTAATTACTAATAAATTTATCATCTCATCGGAACTAAACTAGAGTGTCTGTGTCATTCATCATATAATTAAAATTTTATATTTTTGATTAATTTAAAGTAAGTTTATAACATAAAACTACCTCTAGTTATGATGGACGCCTATATAAATAATGATTTGATAATTTACTATAATTCTTTTGTGTTGAATCACTCATTTTGCATAAGACTGGTCTATTAAATAAAACATAATTAATCGCTGCAAAAACACTTGAACGTAACTATATTAAAGAAAAAAAAACCATTCAAGTATTTACAATAATATAAATGATAAATTCAATCCTTAAGTTGTATAGAATACTCTTTTACGAGACTAGTATAGGCCCGAAAACATAACAAACTATTCTATTCCAAAACCATTCATTTATATAAGAGATATGATAAAAATAATTGTATAATAGCTTATAAATCAAATCATGATTTGTTAACCCTCAAGCCAAATGGAGCAATCATTTACATCATAACCCTTATTCAATGGTATTTCAAATATTTTAATCTAATAGACATCATGTATAATACATATAGAGTGATAGATTTGTCTTCCTATATCCATCCTATGTTTATGTACATGTTTAGCACATATTTAACAAATAAATACAACTAAAAATAATACAACTATAACTACTCTCGATAGGAGTAATAATAATAGCCATTACAGATCCTGTGCTCAATATCTTTTCAAAATTATGATCTAGTGAAAATTAATGAATTATTAATTTAGAAAACTCTAATGGTCTTACAATCAACATGTATAATAGAAGAGTAACTAAAATTGAAAAACTTAATTGTATCATATGAAAAGAAAATATATAAAATCATAATTATAGAAAAAAAATTTAATTAAAGGCAATAATTTTTTGCCCTTGAACTGCTATAGAAATTGACAACATAAGAAAATTTATAGAAAATCTAAGATTAGTTTTAGTAATTGTCTAATAACTAAAATCTTAGTTATGATGCTTGCATTTTCTGTGATTGAAAGCCAATATGCTTGAATTGAGGTTTTTTAGCCTACATGATATAAGATTTTACCTATCACATAATTATTAAAAATAATCTTAGATTTTACATAAACTTTGTTGTGCTTTCAATCTCTGTAGCAGTTCAAGAGCAGCAAGACAATACCTTTAATTAAGTTCTTTCTATAAATTTTAATTTTATATATTTTCTTTTCATATAGTATAATTAATCTCTTCACTTTTATTTAGTCTTCTATAAGACTGTAAAATTATTAACATATATATATATATATATACTAAAATATAAAATAATATTAAAAGTGTATATTTAATTTTGTAGGACCACCAGAGTTCTGATAATTCATCTATTTCCTATTAGATTATAATTATGAAAAAGGGATTGAGAGACCTACAATGACTATTATTTTTACTCTGCTTGGAAGAGTTATAATAGTATTACTTTGAGTTGTATATATTTGTTGGATACGGCTAAACATGTGCATAGGAGGATATATACAAGTATTCAAATACATCAAACTACATTAGTATACATGATGTCTGTCATATTAAAATGTTTGAAATATCATTATAAAATGTTAATGAGTTATGATGCAAGTGACTACTTTATTTGTCTAGAGAGGTTTGCAAAGCATAATATGATTTATAAGCTAGCAAGTAATCATTTTTATCATATCTCTTGTATAAATAAATCATTCAGGAATGTAATAGTTTTATCTCTTATATATTTGGGATTTTAATGATCTTGAAAAACATTATTATTCCATATAACTTCTAATGAGTTCATCATTCATATTATTGTAAATATTTACATAACTTTTCTCCTTTTATTACAATTATGTTCATGTGTTTTTACAGTAATTAATTGTGTTTTATTTAGTGAATCAATCTTAAGTAAACTGAGTGGTTCAATAAAAAAAATTTATCGTAAATGGAAAAATCAACATTTATACAGGCCTCGTCTCAACTAGAGATAGGTATATGTTATAAATTCACTTTAAATTTATCAAGAATATAAAACTTTAATTAGAAGACATTATGACACTCACACCCTAGTTTAATTTAGATGAGATAATAAATTTATTTGTAATTAAAGTCTCATAAGTTCTACTACCTGAGGCTTTAATATTTTAAATTAGATTACCATACGTTAGGCATATTGGGCTAGTCAATTTCTCACCATGCAGATCAAAAAAAATATTGGACAAAAATTTACATAAAATTAAATAACATTTTTCTCTAATCTAGTAGGCTGTGTTGTGTAAATATACAAAATAGGGTTTTTTTAGAAAGGGATTGTTGGAACTAAATGGTTATAAAAAATTAGTATTACATTTGCCATATCAATATGCAAAATTTAAGCATAACAAATTTTATCACCAAAATCATTCCAAACAAGATATTAGTCTATTGGATCACCTTATCACACTCGCAAGCTAAGTGTTTCCGCAATGAAACATTGGAGATCTAAAAGGATTTCTACAATCAGACAAAATATTCTATAATTTCAAACAAATACTGCATCTCGAAGATTAGTAGATTTTTATCAAAATCAAAACTATGCTTTAGCTTCAATTAAGAACAAGTTTCAGCAATGACTCCAACTCAATCAATCAATCATAGGCGAGTTCACCAACGAAAACATACCTTTCTGAGGGACAATAAACTGTTGACTTACGAGTGATGAAAGCCTGAGAACCGCCTTGTCCTGAACTGGCTTTCTTTGAGATTGTCCCCCAGTAAAATCGGTCTCTATGGAGGCTAGAGAGTCATAAATGCTATTTCTGGTCCAAAATCACTAGCCGATAACTGCTATTTATCCTCGAAGGAGAAGCTCATAGAGTGAGAGAGAGGCAGCGGAAAGGAAAACGAGGGTGGATTTTGGACATAAAACCAACAAAGTGACTTATTGTAATTTATGACAGCCGAGGGAGAGAAGGGAACCGGGAAAAGGGGGAGGAGAGGCCGCCGCCACCGTTCGCGTTGGACGAACGTGTCCCGCGCGTAAGAGGGCCCTGTAGCCCTAATCTTTTTCCCATAAACGAGCTCCATTTGAAGCTCCGCCTAGCCAAACGGGTCGCCCGAGCCGCTAAAAGGGGCTGGGATTGGGTAACAAAATGGGCCTGGGCCAGGCCTCACACTTAGTAAGTATTTCAATAATTTGAATTAACCATCTTCAATAATCATTATTATGGTAATTTTGACACACCGTTCGAGTAGTTGATAAAACATTACAAAATGTATCCATTTCAATAATTCAATTAACTCCCTTCAATAATAATACAAACAACTTGTGGAATAACCTATCAAATATTTTTTAGTGAATTGCTTTTTAAAAGTGTGCTTAATTGTAACAAGATGAAGTTAATGTATCCAAATGAACAGATACAACGTATACATAATTAATGTAATTACTTGTCATTTTTATTGCATCAATATATTCATTAATTAATATTTAATCGATAAACAAATAATTACAATGTTAAAACTTTTGTAGGAATCTCTACAAAATAAAATAAAGTAACATGGTTTATGATTAGGATTTTCGCCTTTTTAAGTTCTTGCGTAACAAAATAAGGAAAATCAAACTCTAAGTATTGCAGTCTTCTACATAAAATTAAATAAAGCTAAACGGACGAGAAATGAAGACTGTCCACTTATTAGTCAAATAGAGAGAGTAGTCATGATTAGTTGTTCTAAAAAAACTCCGTCCTCGTCAAAGAAATTGACATAACCCTGAAAAGAAAACAATTCATAACATCGTTAATTAGTTATCAACCAGAACCATAAGAATCATGCCCATCTTTACACAAGAGGTATTCATTTATATTGTCCTGAAAAAATCGTTTCTCGTGCAGGGAGTTCATTTTTAAGTTTTGATTCACATTGTCAAATGAAAACTTAACGGAGGAATGATATAGATTTTAACTAATTAATTGACATATCCATCTCAAATGAGCTGTATCTCCGGTTCACTTCATGTCTCGAAAGGTATGATAAGATTAATATGCACCCCACAACTGAAGGTTGCAACCTTTGTTGGTATTATTGTTGTTCATAGCTATTGGCAGCGCAAAGCAAATGGCAATTAGATTATGAAAAGAATCAAGTAACATGCCAGTATAAGACTATTTTTTTTCTTTTAATTTACAACTCAACTCCACCAGGTTTCCACTAATATGTATTATGGTCATTTAGCATATTAACAACTCAACTGCACTAGTATTTCCACAAGCTTGGATTATGACTGCTTAGCAGTCACTCTCAGTAGATGTATATTTTGGCGTCCTAAACTAGTAATGAGGCATAAGGAATAGATTGCAATCAAAATCATTTATGTTGACTGCTATCTAGAATAAGTAAAACATTTTATACAAACATTTGAATGACCACACTAATAAAAGAAAACTAATTTTTTAGCCAATTAACATATTTATTAAATCATAATCCCATCATTAATAAATAATATAATACAACTACTCATACTGAGAGTAGTTCCTCGGATGATTTAGGTACTTTATATTTCAGTTCCTCGATGATTTAACTGTATATTATTCACTTAACAACTTTATTGAATTATAATACAACTACTCATACATGATATCATAAAATTATTAGCGAACCTAACCTCCAGGCCCTCCATATTTTAATATGGCTGGTGACTTATAATCATAGTCATATATGGTCTATCAAGATCTTGAAATGTCGTTGGAGTATTAAGAGGTACTCCTATAAAATTTTTGTCACCATCAAGCAAATAAATGTAATGAAATCGGGCACCATTGATATTCCCTCTGCCCACGGACTAGGTTCTAGAAACGGCGAGTAAGCAAATCCACCAAGTTGAACTTGAGTAACATCCTCCATATTGTTGAAGATTTCCATCACCGGTGCCAGGGTTAACAGTGGGTAGTATAATTCTTTTATGGAGTTTGTTCTGTTTTGCTCTTATTAGGTCTTCCTTTGTAGTTCGTCGAATAAGGACGGTGCCTTTCGGGCATCTCCTTGGAAACGTAGATACACTTGATGACTTTTCTACTATGTATTGAGGCTATCCTTGGAACATTAAACTGCAAATGACAAGACAAAGAATTAGCATGGGTAAGTAAATTAAATTGGGTCTCAATCTATGCAAACATTCGACATCTAAATTGGGTCTCAATCTAGTTAACATTGAAGACGCCAAGCGGATTGGTCCATTGAACTTCAGGAAACGCGGTAATTAAAGTCTGGAAATAGGAGAATCAGTAAACACCCGAATCAATGTATTTCCTGCAACTCATCAACAATGAGATGTCAATGAAATCAATCCAATGCAGCTGTAATTATAAAAAACAGACCTTAATGCATAAAATCAATCTTGAGCATCTTGACTTGCTGGGATCTAAAATGCCTAAACTTACCCTACATCCAATGCAAGAAATGCACCATCTTTAATATCCATAATTAACATAAGATTCCCAGTAGGCGCAGGCATATGCAGGAGGATGGGGGTTCAAACCCCACTCCTTGCAATACTATTTTCTCCCCCTAGCCAATCATCCAACTTCTTTTATATAATATAATACATATAAAAGTAAAAATACATAAAAGTAAATAGAAGTAAACAGAAGTAAACAGAAATAAATAAAATAAATAAAAACATATAAAAATACATAAAAATATAAAAAATATATAAAAGTAAATAAAAATAAATAAAAACATATAAAAATACATAAAAGTAAATAAAAATTAATTAAAACATATAAAATTATATAAAAGTATAAAAACATAATACCTTATTCGGACTCAAACTTAGAGTCAAGTACTCTATTACATAACCAAAGCCTAACTTAGGAATTTAAAGAAGTATTCATGGCTATCTAATTAAATAATATTTTTAATTTTCTATTTAAAATATCTACAAAATATTTTTTATAAATTAAAATAATATTAAATATATTTATATAATCATAATTCCCTTTTTGGTTTATAGATGTATCTCTTTGCAGGTGGTATGAAGGTTAAAGCTGATAGGGACGAGTCATCACCTTATGCAGCTATGCTTGCTGCGCAAGATGTTTCACAGCGATGCACGGTCTGCCATGTTGCAGCTTACATTTACAGTGCTTAATGGTCATACTGATAACCTTCCTTTTTATCTATTCTTAGGAGCTTGGCATTACTGCCCTGCATATTAAGCTGCGAGCTACTGGTGGGAATAAGACTAAAACACCTGGACCTGGTGCTCAGTCTGCCCTCAGGGCACTTGCTCGCTCTGGAATGAAAATTGGACGTATTGGTAAGCGCTAGTTGTTTGTTTTGTGCTATTCCATTTGCCTCAAAAACAGCCATATCCACAAGTTTTGAGATTCTTCAATACCTTGTTTTGAATTTGTGTTTCTATCTTGTACCGCCTTGTTATGGCCTACTGGTTATGCTATTCCTTCAGTTATGCTAACAGGACTTCAGTGCTCTCTACCAAAGTCCTGCATTCTTTATCCTGATGATCTTTCTTCCTTGTTCAAGTTTTAGTAGATACCTTGAAGTATTCTTTCTGAGTATAAGTACTACATGATTCCTAATGGCAAGGTTGTACATTTAAACTGCATGTTGTAGCTTCTGTTTCCCGCTTCACACTTCAACTTCTGCAGCATACTTCTAGCTAGTATGATTATTATTCTTGTTATAGGTGATGGCTGCCTCAGATATTGGTTTGACGTTTCACATAGTGCATCAAGTCTGGCATCATCCGATCTTAGTCCTAAATTGTTTGAACCTCAATAATTTATTCGTTAGCTCTGGATAGTTGGTGGATCCAAGACATAATCAGCTTTTTTGGTTTATTAGTAGGGAAATAACTTCTAAGGGGATACCCGCTTAGAAAGGAAAAGGGGGAAAAATCTCAACCCCTTAAAAACACTTTAGGATTGGTGTAATTTTTAAAGTATGCATCGAGATTAGTGAAACCTGCACAACACCAAGTCCAAAGCGCTTTTAGGGGGTGAGATTCTCTTTTTTTTTCATTGGGGTACCTGCTTAGAAGTTTTTTCTGTAGTTAGTGATTTCTCTTTTGCATGAAATTGTCATATCCTGCTAATGAAGTATTTTTTTAATAGCTGGGACCTACCTTTGTTACCATGTCTTCTATTTTGTAACTTTTTGCATATATTCAATTTGCAAATCTAATTCATGACATTTATTTATCCAACAGAAGTGTTTCTTCTTCCTTTACATAATATTGATTCTCTTTGTGCTAATCAACAAATAAGTGATAAATGTTTCTGGCTCTTGTCCTGCAGAGGATGTGACGCCAATTCCTACTGACAGCACACGCAGGAAGGGAGGCAGAAGGGGAAGAAGGCTGTAGCTGGCCAATTTTTGTGCTATGTTTCCTCTTTGCCATGCGGTTTGGCAATCTATTGCAGTTATTGCTAGAATTTTAAGACAAATTTATGCTCTATTTTGATAGATCATTTTTCTATCGTCGAAAGAACAAGAGTTTACTAAGGGATGAGATATTTACATCAGTTTAAAGTGCACATTCTTGTCTAAAAAATTGTGTACATTCATATTTAGCCTTGGCTCATATTTCCTCCACGTGCCTAGTGCCTACTACCCTCGGATTGCTTTATAGATTTTTCACTTGGGTTTATCTCCAAGACTTTTCAATACCTTGAGCCTTGATGCATTAATGCATTATGCTTGGATTATACCTTAAATGTCAACTTGCATCATTGAGTCACTTGTATGCTAAATGCTACCCTACTCATATCAAATGCCAACCAAATTTTGCTATGGGAAATTGTAAACTTTAACACCTAGTTTGATCTTTTAAGCCATATACCCAACTTAACTCACGTTTAGACTTTTTTTACCGATGTTTTAGATATTTATGATATCTAGTTGACCTTTAATATATACACTTGATACGATTGTAGATTTTATGTAATGAGGTCTTTGTCATGTGATGTTGACTCATTCCATTACAAGTCTAGAGGCCTCAAAACCTCCCTACATCAGTCCTTAAATGCCCTAATTGAAGTATTTGCTTTCTTATTCTTTAGTTCATGTATTTAGATACCTAACCTATGTGCAAATCACTCTAACATGGGCTATTACATTGAGGGGTTGATCATGTAGTGGTAACAGCTCACAATGAGTAATCTTCAATGAAATCATTCTCTATGTATGCGAGATCAACTTCATGGAACTTGATCATTAACCTAGAACTCCAAGTGTTTGTGATGGTGATCCACGTACTTCTATGTCTTCATAACTTTAGCAAGAATATATTGAGCTTCCTTATAACTTCTTGGCTTGTGCAATTTGATAGGCTATAGAACACTTGCCACTTGGACCCTTTTGCACCACTTTGATTGTAGATGGATGAGATTTGTGCAATTATTGCATAGCTATGCATTTGTAGTTATTCTTCCAACTAGAAGGTAGGGTTTGCCTCTTCCTATGGACATGTAAGGGTTGAAAGATTGCTGGGTTGACTAGCCTTCTTGATTCTTCTTAGTTAGGGGGGACATCCAATATGGTGATCCTTGAATTGACTAGCGTTGGAGGGGTGAATCCTGAAATGATTTTAGGTGACAATAACTGAATTGCAACAAAATTGTCCTTGGCTTAGAAAGAGGGCTAAGTTGGCTAACGTTATAGTGTCTTTCCTTCATTCCTTCTTAACTTGCGACTTGTTTTCGTGTGAAGGGAGCAAAATGGATCTCTTTGAATTTTTTTATTGACAAGGCTATTGAGGTGAGATTTTTATCAATTATAGAGATGAAGCATAAGGAGGCAATCGAAGTCCATTGTATCTAGTAGTTGAGCAGACATAGCATAAAGAATCTTGTACGAATCATGACAAGGCTCTAGCGGTCTAGCCTCGATGACTCCGTTTAGACTAGTTGGAGTAAGAGGTGGTGGAAACTATTTGAGCTAGTGCAAGCTTTGTCTCCTAAGCAAGCTCCTACTTCCCTCTCACTAGCTGACACAATCGGTGTTAAGGTAGTGTTAATGCATGGGAATTAACATCATCTTTGAAAGGATGTCCATAATTAAGGTGCGAATTATTTTATTTAGTGACTAGCACCTGAGACGCTATCTTTGGAGAAGGATGATAAGTGAGTTGAAACTATCTCACGATTGTTTTATTCAACCATGTTGGACAACCTCTGCAGGGGCACTCTTGAGGACATAGGGTTTTTGTGTAAGCAATCCTGAGTTGACAAACATAGTCCTCAATTCAAATAGGGCATCATTAGCATTTCTGAATAATCTTTGAGTTTAGCTATTGTGTCATTTGAAATTGGGCGTTGACCTCAACCTCTCAAGATCACTCAGAATTCTCTTAGCGCAGGTGTTGAGCAATTACATTTGAGCTTTATATGTGTCAACATGGTATGCCAATTCTATGTCATCATACACTTGTAACATCAATATTTTGAACTCTCCAAGAATGAGTTCTTTCAAATTCTCAAAATATAAAGGCATACTTGATACCTCTGATTATTTTGCAGATAAATTCTCACTTGCTATTGGCTACTTTAGAATGCTATGTGAGACGATGTCCTACCAATTGTGCATTAGTTTATTCATAGGCTGATAGAGAAGCAATAATTTGTACAACATTCTCCAATTGAACTACTCCATGTTGTACAACATTCTCCAATTGTCCCTTTTCTTTCATTCTTAGTGCCTTGAGAGAGAGTGGTGCATACAATATGTGTGTGTATTGAACTATTGATCTGCATTAGCATTTTGGTAAGAAGAAAAGGTGTTTGAGCATTCTCTTTAAAACTTAAGGAAGATGGATGCATGGGTCATAGGAAGAAAAGGATTAATAATTTATATGTGTGTGTATTGTCTATAGCCTACCTTTTCCCTTGCCTAAAAGGGCCTTCATGCAAAAATGTGTCTTCATAATTACCTTTGTTAGTTATTATATGACCAATGGACATATGTTGATTGCTATCATGTCCTAAGTTGGTTACTAGTGTCATAACAGGCATATAGGTCATTGGATATAGGTGTTGCATAGAAAGTGATGGCCACACCATTGAATAGATTATTAGGTTTTGTTGCTTAGTTTAGGTTGGCTATCTCCTTTGTGTAGTAACCACCAAGTAGTGTCACTTTAGAAATTGTTTGGTAACTTGAGCCATATATATTGAGTTGTTACGTAGAATCTTGCACTCAAAGAGGTTCTTGAATGACTCAAATTATAGCTTTATGATCGAGTCACTATAGGGCAGTAGTTAATTAGAAAGTGGGGGCTCAAGCGTTGTGGATCAGTTGTATTTGTTTCAAAGCTTGAACGAGCCTCTAGATCTTGATTAAATTTGCAATTATTAAGAAAATTTGTGCATCAAATTTTATTTGACCTTTCAAATAAGAAATAATGTGGGCTAAATCGAGAATATATATTTGTTAACACAAAATTGTAGAGCTAAACTGAAAAAAAAAACATATTTGTCCATAATCAACATAGCACATAAGTTTGACTTCATATCGTAGTATTCTGAACAAGTCAAAATTGGCAATTTGCAGGATGATATTTACTCGAATGTCAACGTTGAAAAAAATTAAAGTTTTTTATATGCTGAAAGCCTGAAACAAGGCATGAACATGTATGTATGTGGCCTACATCTTTGTCAGCGCTAACATTCAGAAACAGAGGCACAGGCAACTTGTCATTCCGGCAAACGCATCGAGTGCCCGGCCACTTGATCATCTGTATCACAGGTAGAGGGATAAAATTTTTTTGACGGTAACAACTGGGAAAAACCATCCACTTTTAAGAATATTTGATCTATTTTAAATCACAAGTTAGCAGCAAATTGCTAAATGTAATATATCATAAATTATCTAGATTTGTCAAATAATAATTAGATAAAAAAGAAATAATTTTGGCAATATTATTCAACTCAATTTGATATAATTGATACGTGATGCGTATCAAAATAAATGCATTTACAAAAATAGTTATCACAGTAACGGGTATAAAAGAAAAACGCAAATATAATGTACAAGCGCGATTCCATAAACAGCCAAATTGATATGTAGTGTTGAATCAATGAAATTTCATGATGATTATATCTCAAACTTCCCTAAGAGTGATGATCCAATTCACATGAGCTCCTCTTGAATTGACTTGGTCAGACAGGTGGAGTCAAACTTTAAAAAGTCAATGAACTTTAAGTATATTCGTTTACCTTATCTCCTTCTCTAAAGCTAGGGACAATACAAGGGGCAATTGCTAACATTAGCGAGAGGTGCTAGTGGTGGTAGGACTACTAAACAAGGAAGAAGTAATAAAACCCTACGCGGTTTCTAAAGTAAACAAGAAAGAAGAAATAAACCTAATTTAATAATTATATAGCTTGAATTTACTTGTAGCCTGAGCTTACTAATTAGATTCTAATTAAGTGGATGAAAACCAACTTTGTACAGATTATACTAGGCATTCTCAAACTATTCCACACGATTTGAGTACTTAATCAATGAATTAATTAAGCTGTTGCGTGTTGAGAATTAATATTAAGGAGGATATTAATTACTAATTAATTTGGAAGATGATAGTATGTATTAATTATAGAAAGGAAAAGTAGAGTTTCTTGAAGATGTCAGACGAGCAGCAATTTGCAGATGGAATTGTGCATGCCATCAAGCAGCCAGCAAATTAGCACATATTCAGCTCAGGCGACCATGTCGTCTTCTTAATTCCATCTCTCTCTTTCTCTATATAAGCTCCACTAACTTGGCCTTGGTTTTCAGTGCAAGCACATATCCAAAGGTGCATCCTTTGCTAGCTAAGCCGTCCATGGCTTCCTCCTCCTTGTTCAAGATTAATCTACTGCTCTTGTTTCTTGCCTGCTCTACTCTCTTCTGCAGTTGGCCAACAGTAACAGCTTCCTCCTCCAGCTTCCCAGTCGACTACAAAGTGGTGAAGAAGTTCACCGACTGGGCCGCCAAGTACGGGCGCGTGTACAAGAATGAGACTCAGAGATTACACCGTCTTGGCGTCTTCGCCAACAACTTGGAGTATGTCAACAACTTCGCCAAGTACGCCGGTCAACGTAGCTACACCATCGGCCTCAACAACTTCGCCGACCTTACCAATGA
The DNA here is from genome assembly GCA_027563935.2 of Costus lasius. NCBI lineage: Eukaryota > Viridiplantae > Streptophyta > Magnoliopsida > Zingiberales > Costaceae > Costus > Costus lasius. The sequence goes on along the minus strand of CM050449.1, from coordinate 30,120,190 downwards.
AGAATTTGTAGCCACTCACACTGGACTGAAGACATCATCGAAGCCGTCGTCCGCCAAGCCCACAACATCCACTCCCTTCTCCAACCAAAACCTCTCCTCCGTCCCTTCCTCCATCGACTGGAGGGCGAGGGGAGCAGTCACTCGAGTGAAGGATCAAGGCGCTTGTGGTTTGTATATAAATGAGCCACTCTACAATATCATTTCTCTAACATACCAATTCTATATATTAGATAAATAGACAGAAATAACTAATATATTTTGTGAAAACAAACAATTCTTAGGATCTTGCTGGGCATTCTCCACCATCGCTGCAGTAGAAGGGATCACCAAGATCAGAAAGCGAAGGCTATTAGATCTCTCAGAGCAAGAGCTTGTAGATTGTGACAGTTCTAACTATGGCTGCAATGGTGGTTGGATGGATCGAGCCTTCTCTTTCATAACCTCAAATGGAGGTATCGCTAGTGAGGCCACGTACCCATATGTTGGCTCCCAGGGAGCTTGCGATGCCACCAAGCTACCGTATCATGCAGCATCAATCTCCGGCTACGTAGATGTGCCGCCATACAACGAGATAGCACTTAAGTTTGCAGTGGCCCGCCAACCTGTATCAGTCGCCATTGACGCAAGTGGGCTTGACTTTCAATTGTACACCGGTGGGATCTTCAGTGGGCCATGTGGCACAAATCTTGACCATGCAGTGACTGTGGTCGGATATGGCAGAAATAAGTACGGGAGCAAGTACTGGATAGTTAAGAATTCATGGAGCACGTGGTGGGGAGACCATGGTTACATTTATATGGAGAGAGATGTTGTCGATCCAGAAGGACTCTGTGGTATTGCTTTAGCTGCTTCTTATCCAATTGTGTGACAAGGCAAAAGGTATTATACATAAAGAATACGGTTTGTGTAGCTACTCTGAATTATATTTGAAGTGTGTTTATGTTTTTAATTGTTTATGGATGTGTATGTTTTCAATGAATAAATGCATGTTAAGATAATATAACATGTAATGATTGTATTTTTGTTGTTTCAATGAATAAATGCATGTCTAAGCCAATCTTTTGATCCAAATATTGTTTATCAATTATGTGTTATTTTACATCCATTTAATAATTTGTAAAACTGATGCATAATCCTAAACTAATTTTCTTCATACGATCAAGCAAATACGACCGAGGAGTACATCAGAACTACACAATAGCACACTGAACGATGAAATTAAGAACAAACAAAAAGTGAATCAATAACTAAGAATCCAACAAAAAAAAAAAAAACAGATGGTACTGAATCATCTCGATCTACTTCATGCGCATGCAATCTGTTCTCGACTGTACGAGATTGATTAGTTTTTCTGGTCGGCATGATCACGAGAACTGTCGCCGACTAGGGAAGTGACGGCGGAGGCGACGAGAGCGTTGAAGTTTGGGTCGGCCAGTAAGGCCGTGGAGATGGTCTCCGCCAAGCTTGGCACTGCAGCCGGCTGCATAGATGTTTGCAGCGGGGCGAGCTCCGCCGTTGTTTGGAGACCTGAGGACGTGGCGTGGTCGAACTGCAGCCACGGCGGCTGTTGGTACTGCAACGAATTCGGGTTTTTCGTCAGATCCAAAATCACAGAAGGGAACGGGGAAGATACTGACACGCCGGCCATGGCCGATGCCGCGTAGGGGATGAGGTCCGGGTTGATGAATATGCTGTTGGCGCTCGACAGTAAACCAGAGACGAGCATCGACGCCGCGGTCGCGGTGGCTGATGCCATCGGTAATGCAGTCGGTGGGAGGGGGTGGTTGTGCTCTTCTTGGTACGTTGTAATTAAGATGGAACGGTCGTCAACACACCTTTGCACCTAATCAAATTAATTAACAATATAAATAGATTAAAGGGTAATCAATAATAACAATAATAATAAAAAAAATAAAAAAAATATTTGTACATATTTGCGGGCTAGGCAGCCGTCGACCATGTTGCATCTGTAGTAACCTCTTGGGTTCGGATTTGCCTTTGCATTCTTTTGCCCGTATTTCCTCCACCGACATCCATCATTTATCTACACCATTTGTACCATAATTAATAATTAAGACCAATTATTAGTAATTAAATAATTCATTAGGGCACTCACAATGGGCTCTTCTGTTCGCACTCGAACATAAACCCGAGTTCTCTTCCTAGTGGCTTCAATATTCTCTTCCAGGATCGATACAGGTTGCTGGGCCAGCCCAGCAGAGGACGAGCTATCCAAATCTACTTGGGTGTCTAGAGTATTCACATGATCCATGCCCTGCCCAAATGGGACGATGGCTCCAGCATCATCACTGCTCTGTTGAATCATCGTCCTACAATGGGCATCGTACTCAGCTCTCGCCCGTCCCAGCGTTTCGTTCTCTTCCTTTAGGCGAGCCACCTCTGCCCGGAGCGCCTCCACCTGATCATCATCCAGAAATCATTAATTAATTTTCAGCCACACCATCTTGTAATTTAAAGTAACCAAAAAAGATACCTGATTGTTCTTGCTTTCATCAATATCTGTGTCAACCTCGTTCTTGGGCATGGGCTTCTTGCCACTTGTTGACCCTCCGATATGCAAGTAAAAGCCAGTCTAAATTACATCAAAAAACTTTAATTAATTGTAACATAATCTATACAAAAATATTAGTGATCAAGTAGTAGATTACTAACATCTATGGTGCTTAGATCTTGCTGACGGCTTCGGCTGCTCTCGCATTCGTCACTATTGCCGTCAGCCTTGTTCTTGGGCATGCCGGCGTCCGACATTGGCGGCTCATCGCTGGTCGTCCTTCCAGTATATAAGTACAATCCAGTCTAAATCACGTAAGGAAAATACAGTTAACTCTAACACAATCTATATCTACATTACCATAATTATCTATACATATGTAATAATCAAGTGATGCGATTAGTAGCAGAATCTATAAACACATTACCTTCACCATCATCTTCATCTTCTTCTGTATGTTTTCCGAGAAGAAATCAATCTTGAAGGCACGTCTATCTCTTGGCGGGGGGCTTGGGCTCTTCTGGAAATCCGACATGTCAAAGCTAAGAATAAGAATACGAAAGAGCAACGACGAGGGGAAGAGTCGGCCTGGAAAGAACACAATAGAGGGAGAAATTAAGGGCTGCGGTGTGAGAATGGTGAAACTGACAGTGCAGAGGAGGAAAGTATGAAAAGTGCCGGTGTGAAGTGCTATATAAAAGAAACATGCGCTGTGAAGTGCTATATAAAAGAAACATGCATGGCGCAGATACGGCAGATGAGAGACACGCGGTCAACTTTAAAAAAAGTTGTCAACTAAAGCAACACCGAAGCCGGCGGCTGAGTCGCGCGGCGACCGGGCTAGGCGGAGCGGAGCGGACAACCACGGCCGCTAGCTCAGTGTTTCAAACTTCGGACTCCTTATCTATATAATTAATGCATGTGGTTGAAATTATCAAAATTAATCAACCACTCATGTTTTTGATAATAATAATAATAATCATTTTGTAGGGGAATTTTTTCTAAATTTGAAATTCATTAAAAAGTAACTTGAAATTCATTAAAAGAATTCAAGATTTTTTAAAAATAATTTACAGCCAGCTCAGAAATTCATTAAAATATTATATTTTTTTAAAATTTGAAATTAAAAAAATGACTTCTAAACTCCTTTTGGGTTTCTAAAGATGAGATCAAAGATCATGCGTGGCTAAAGTTGGTCTCTTCAAGATCCCTAAATAACTGTAAGTTATCTTTTCTTTTGCTACGCTAAGATTTTATTGCACTCTTTTCGGACTCCAAAAAAAAAACCTAGCATATCAATAGTAAAAGAAAAGAAGATGCATCTCTCTTGGAATATGCAGACATTTATTTTAATTAATATATAATTATTTTTTTTTAAAAAAAAAAGAAAACAAATATTTTTAAAAAAATATATGAATTTGTTTATTTGAAAAATAACAAAATATTATTTTATGAAAACATCCAAATATTAATCTTAATAGAAGTAAATAAATATTATTTGTACAATAATAAATTCTATCAATAGAGAAGTAATTAATTTATTTGGTAAAATAAATAAATATTATGTTGTTTAAAAAGTATGATGGGGAAAATACATATATTTTTTAATAAAAAAATTAAGTTTTATTTAGGTATGAATATTCAACATAATTTTCATGTAGTTATTTTCTCATCCTAAGGAAAATAAAGAGTTTATAACGAAGTTCTAATAATGGCTTAACTGTTAAATTTACTCTTATTGCATTCACTTGATGTTTTAGATACGAGACAATAAATACATAGGACAGCAAGGACAATCGAAATTGAACCGCTTAGTTTTTTTTTAATCCCAAATAATAAATGAATAGAACTATTAGTTATATCTCTCTAATAAATATTACTTTTATAAGACATAATTTAATAATAATAATCAGTCCAGTATAACGATGTAATAATAATCTCAAAGTCAAAAAATAATTATTAAAGCTACAACGAAAAAGGATTGTAAATACATGGTCACATTCCCCCTTTTCACTACCATTAAGCAAATCACTTATTGTAATTTTACTAATGTTTTCAAATTATGTATATGAATCAAAGGTTTAAAACATCAATTTTCACTAATATTGTCACACTCCTAGAACTAATCATGTGAATAATAATAATGTAAGTTTTAACACAATACAATTTTCCAAGATCAAAACTATCAAATCAAATTGAATAAACTCTTGTACCACCTATTGACAATTTTTAATACATTTTTAGAGGAGTAACAACGTCACGTAACAAATTCTATCAACTTCATCTAACCAACAAAGATTTATTAAATATCAACTTTTCTTATACATCTAGTTTACAATGTAGCAGAGTGATGCCTTAACAAAATTGCTCAAACTCAATACAACACTAAACATATTTACTCTAGCATGAGGTGTCATCACCTTGTCACTCAAGCAAGCTTGAGGTGGCTTGAAGGCAAGCATGAGGTGTTTTTTTTCCCTTTCATTTCACTTGTATTCTTTCTTCTTTCTCTTTATTTTATACATCACCAAAACTTACTCAAGTTCCCTACTAATATAATGTCTTCTATTCCATAGTTAAATTTATCATTTTGCCCCTTTCTATTAACATAATTCCCGATGATTCCTAGTGTGGGTATTACCTGTAGGTGTATACAATCTATATAATCTTACATAATGAGATTATAAGATGAAACATTGCCGTCACACTTAGTTACCAATTTTATATTTTTATTCTCATGCACTCAATACAATTTTCTCACTTGAATTTAATGCATTCATACTTTGAAAATATTTGTCATCAGCTATCAAAGAAAATAAAAGTTACTTAATGATCTTTAAAAATAGTATGATAAAAACATGGATATGACAAATATACCATGTATTAATGTAAGGTCATGTATAACTTGTACTAAATTGTGCAAAACAATTTTAACACCCTGCACTGCAGTGAATCAACATAATCTTGAGATACTTCACACCAAAAGAAATATTGGAACTAATAAATCAACATGTATTTGTTAATATAATATGATCCTTAAGCTTTGTAGTTAATTTTTAGTTTTATTTTTTGTTATTGTTAATTATGCCATATGTATCAAACGTTTGGAGATACCCACGTTTGTGAGCCATGACCCAATGATATATATCTTAACAAATGAAACTTAGCCGTGAGATAGTTAAATCATATGAAACACTACACAACATAGTTAACCGAAACCAAAACAATGTATATATTAATTATAGGAAAAACTAAGGGGCAATTTGTTTAAAGAAAGTACAATAAAAATTTCCAGTGGATACATAGAACTCCAGAACACTCAAAATTTGTGCAAATTACAGTATTGCATTCTACTAAGACAAAGCTCTCCATAAATTAAAATATTGCCAAATCATATAAACTAGATTAAGGTCATTCATATGTTATTATAGTATTTGAAAAAAGGGTTGATCGATCGATTCCAAATGGGCTTGTAGCAGCCATACGCGGTAAAATAAAGTCATGTGGTGACCACAAATCTCCAAACAGGCAATTGAGTGGAGCATTGAACTCACGCATTGCGACTGGAGTCTGCTTTTTTCTTTCGTTCCTCAAGTAGCTTAACTTTATCCTTTTTCCGTCGTTGGCCGATCTGTTTTGCAGGAAGAGACAATGACAAACAGATCATAATATATTCCCTACAACTGAAGCAAATAAATTGATATCGCAATACAAGATTGAGAAGATAACACAGGGCAACGGACAACTTAATACTAGAATATTGCTTGCTCAAAATAGAAAACACTTTTAACCAGAGCATTTAAGATTGTACAGGAATAGATCTGGGATCACTCTTAGCCTAGTTCTTCAAAGTATATTTCTCTTTTTGCAACAAGTAATGGAATTTGATGCAAGGATCTTCATCTTTATAAGTTGAGCTAACTAGCACCTTCACTTATACACAAAATAAAGGGAATAATAATTTATATCACAAAATAAGTTATTTGAACAAATACAACACCAAGTTCGAAACATAAAATTGGAAAGTGTATAAAAGAAAATTTAACACAAGCTACTAGAACATTTTCTCAGGATCCAGTCCAAGGCGGATACAAGATTAGCCCACATATTTCTCAACCATGTTAAATTCAAACCTATTGTTCTTATTACTTCTGAGCATGGATTGCCACTTGATCACATGTTAAATAACAGAAGCAAAAAAAGTGTGTTAGCAGAATAGGAACAGGTTAAACTACATAGTCCTACGACCACATCATAGTAACGTGAACTGGTTGTTTGGGTGGCGCAAATAGGGAAGGGTATGTGACATATATAAGCCAGGGTTCCTATAATCTTTTGGTTTTGGTTTTTGAAGTTATCTGAACCAGATTTGCTGCCTAATTGATCCATTTGAAACAAGAAGCTAGGCTTTTCCCCATTTCCAGTTATCAACTTTTTTCCATATTATGTATAAAATGAAGAAATTCAAATATACGGAGCTCTCCTGTTACAGCTTCAACTTGTAACAATGACAATCATCAGAACATTCTGCATAGAAGAGGTTTCTATTGGTCAGCAGCACGATAACACAACATAGTTTACAACCAACAAGGTTAAAATAACCTACATGACTTGAAAGAACCAGATTTTTCTGCAAAACCTTATATGAAAAAGATTTAGTAAATGCATAAACAAATACGTAATAGCACAATTCAGTACCTTCATAGCTTCATATAGTTTCCTCTTTTTACGTGACATAGAAACCTTAGAAAGATCATCCGTTTCTTCCGCATTAGCAACAGTATCTTCTTTTACATTCTCAACTGAGCTTTCCAAATTCTTATTTGATAGAGAAGAAGAGTATGTTACTCCCTGGAGTTCCATTTTCAATTCATCGTGGTACTGCTTCTCAAGCAACAGCAACTGCAACAAGTGTTCAAATGCAATATCATCATGCAAGTAGAATTATTTGAAATAAATGAAATGTAGACAAAAAGACCATCAAGCTTATACCTTTCTCTTCTTTTCAGCAGCTTCACTAGCTTCTGTCCGATCAATAATTCCTTCAGCCAGAAGAGCCTGAGGATCATCCAAATCTTGATTATCTAAACCCGGCAATGGTAAAACTTGCTTTTTGGCTGCATCTTGAAGACGCTTGATTGTTTCTGCATATTCAGGGATGTATCCTTCAGCTTCATTGTCAACAAAAGGTGACAAATGTGGTGGGGGAACCCTGATAACCACGACAAGAAAGACAAGTCATTTACATAAAACAACTAAAAAATCAGAATAATTTAAGGTACATCAGAGATTGTGATAAGAAACTACTACTAGCCAAATGTGATTGAGTTTAATGACAAGGAAACTTTAGGAGCCTTCATATACAGTTGCACCTCTCCTAGTTAACAACAAGCATTTAATAGTAAAAAAGTTGAGACACATAATTATAACTTGTTAGAATAGATAATAGTTAGGAGTATTTTAGTCATATTTGGATTAGGTTTTATGTACTAACCTCTATATATAGAGGTTGTGTCTATTGTGTAAGATAACCTAGATTAATACGATGTAGTCTTTAGGGTTTTTTCCTCTTTTTCCCTTCTCTTCTAACATGGTATCAGAGCCAAGTTCTTTACGCCGCCACTTTCCTCTTCACCGGTCCACTCGCTTCTCTTCGATGTGGACTCTTTGAAGTCCCACCTCGCCGTCATCCATGCCGTCCAACCCTAACGCAGCCGCCACACTTCCTGTTTAGGTTTTCGGCACACCCCTTACGCCGCTCTTTGATCCTCTTTGCTCATTCCGGCGCCTTCTGTAGGAAGGTGCTACACTTCCCTGTTTCCTTCCTTGTCGAGCAACTACGGCGGCGAGCTCGTTCTGTCGAGGTATCTTCACCTCTTGATTTCGATTTTCTCTGCTCGTCCTTCTGTTCTTTCGGTTTGACGATGTCTCTAGTCGGCAGGGTCTTTGTCAACGTGAGTTCGACGTGTTCCACGGCGAGCTTTCCTCCTCTGCGGATATACTCTTTTGTTTTGCTGTCTACGTACGACACTGTTTTCCCTTGCTTGTGAGCAAGATAGTTTCGACTTGTTGCTGTCTGCAAACAACTTCTTCTTTCTTCACTGCCTGCGTGCGGTGCTTCTGGCTTTTTGCGTCTTTGTTCTCGTAAGGCTGAGGTGCTGTCTCCTACACCTGCCAGTCACGCCAAGCCAGATCCAAGCTTCCATATAGGTCTTCTACAAGCTGATCGCTCTCTACGACGCCTTACGTCGCTCTCTACGAGAGCTTGCTTGCGAACTTTGATGTTGTCTTCTTCTTGTACTTGTCTTTTAAATTATGTTGTTGTTTTTATTATGTGCAAGCTATAGTGTAATATGTTCCTGCTTGAGGGGAGTGTTAGAATAGATAATAGTTAGGGGTATCTTAATCATATTTGGATTAGGTTTTATGTACTAACCTCTATACATAGAGGTTGCGTCTATTGTGTAAGATAACCTAGATTAATACAATGTAGTCTTTAGGGTTTTTTCCTTTTTTTTCCCTTCTCTTCTAACTATTCATTAGTACAATAGCACAACAATTGGTTGTTCAGCCAACATCCTTTGTAGTTGTTAAAAAAAAAAAAGCATCGTACATTGTATTATACAATATAATGGCAGATCTTGCAATTTGGTATGAATGCTAAATATTTGTTCACCAAAATTCTTTTACTGTTTCCCAAAAACGAGATTTTACAGTATTTTCATTGTTATCTTGTCTCTTTTAGTCAATTGCAACAAATAAGCATATTCTGACTCCATGTCAGGAAACTTCACAGTGTTTCGGTGAAATACATGAAAGCCGTTAGCAATTTAATATAACACACTACCAACGGAGTAAAAGGGCACCGTCATAATGACTGTACATGTTCAAAACAAACAACAAAGACATAATGTCCCAACCATTTGAGTCATCTACATAGACACTGTTGCCACAGAGGGCAGTTAAACAATAGCACCCAACCTTCTTTTAATTGCTTCTATGAGTATACCTTAGCCTCCCTTGCACTATAGACAATAGTTGACTCATTCCATATATCCACACCATCCACGTGTCCTTATTTCATATGCCCGTACTCCATGCAATATATGATGATAATTTCATCCTCTAATATGTACACGATCCATGTTAGAAAATCATGTCACTCTTGGCAAGGGCTTCACCATGTTCACAAATGATATTCATATTATACTTTTTCTAGTTACTTCGTTATTCCACCTTAATATTCTCATTTCAGTACTTTTCATGAACAAACAGTAAATAATTTAGCAATATCCAGATTCATAGACAAAATAGTTGAAACCAAGTTTACCTTCCAACTGAGTATCCCTCTGTTGGTAATATAAACCGAGCATTAATGCAATCATACACCCATTGTGGTTGAACATAGTCTCTAGAAAGAAACAAGTGCCCTTGTGTTGGTCTATCAACAATCTGTACAATGCAAAGACTAGATTTTAGAAAAAAAAAAAAAAAGAAAAAAGAGCCACATGAAAATTTTCCACAGCAAAACATATTAAAAGATCAACCTAACATTCATTATTTGACAATATTCAAGGAAGAGGAAGTGATACAATTCCCAATCTTAAATATGCGAAATTATAATATAAGCATAGGGCATGTTGCAAACTCATATGCAGCTTATCGAGGATATTATTCAATAGGCACCAAAAGCTACAACAAAGTCATACTCACTTTCCTATGTTGAAAATCTAGGAGTTCATAGGCTCAGAAGTCAAGGACATAAGCTAAGAGCCTTAGATTGTAAAATCCTACAACATAAGTAAAAGAATAATATATCATATGAACATTATAAAAAAATTGAATGCCCTGATATTTGACAGTAAAATTTCCTAAACAAATAAAAAATAACTCATAGATCGTATTGAACACAGATCAAGTGTAATACAATGTGGAGATGGATTTCGCACAAGTTATGTAGCATGAATCTCAACCAACCTTAAAACATTGCATCAACGGGAAAAACATTTTACCTGATGGGTAATACCATCATCCGATTCCTTAAACGGAGAACCATCACCCTCCCATGAGACCACTCCTCCAAAAGCTGGAATTATAAAGAGCAACGACTCCCTAGGAACCTAAGGTAATGAATTAAAATCATAATGCTTAATTAGTTCTATAAGACTATGGGAATGAAAAAACTCTCTATATAGCTGCAGAATAAACAACACATAAGATTCATATGCTCAGCATGATGAAAGCATAAACATATCCTCAAAAATGAGATAATCAACATGGCATGCCCACCTCCCGACTTAAAAAGAATTTGAGGTTTTTAAAAAGATTTTTGCATTCCTTTGTCTCCTCATCCTCATCATCAGTTTCTTTGGTATCCTCAATCAGATGCATCAATGCACCAGGTTCATTGGCTGGAAGCTGGCTTTGCAGCTGAGCTAGTCTAAGCTCAGATTCTTCAGCTTGAGGATCTAACTTCTTAATCTCTGATTTTCCATCTTCACTAGAAGCAACTGCCTTAGGATCCACAGATGATCTTCCAGCACAAATGTAGCGAGACAAAGCATAAAGCTCTTAGCACACAAAAAGAACACTGTTAATATCGCTGTTTGAGTAAAACTGATGAATGCTCTTAGCACACAAAAAGAACACTGTTAATATCGCTGTTTGAGTAAAAATGATGAATGAAAAAATTAAACATAATTTAAGCAAACGGATTAATATTATCCCAAAATAAAGGATTCAGAGCTCAAACATTTACCAGCAGCTAAAGCTTCCAGCCGAGAATCAAGAATAGGGGGGTACTTCACGTTTATGGAATGATAGAGCTTGAAATTTACAAAACCTAGAAGAGTCTGCAATAGAAAAAAAAAGATGAGGAAAAATAATCATTGTTCGATTCTGATTTTTTTTCTTATTATTTATACACATACTTGTAGTTCAAGGATTTTTCCTGTGCATATCTTTCCACCAATCAGTTTACAAAATGTGTACCAAACGATGCAATTGTTAAAAAAGAAACAAACTAAATTGTTTAATAATTAAGTTTCAATAAATTCACTACCAACTCACACATCCATAGAAACTTCAAAGATCTATTTACCATGTGGCTTTTGTCTCAAAATTCTTGTCCTTGATACATAAAAGCTATCCAGAGTTTGCTTTTTCAAGCACATGTCCTTACAAGCTCTATTGACTTCTTTTTATGTAATTCCTGTATCATCACTTTAGTGAAGTTGCACCACTCTCTTGCCCTTTTTCTCTAAGAAAAGAGAAGGAACCAAATCAATGCACTTACTAAACCCAAAAGATACCATTAGTAGCGCAAGTCAGATTGTCAAACGCATACCATCCAGTCTGACAATTACAAGTTTATTTGTTGAACTCGAAAGGCCAAGAGAGGTGTCAATAGTTTCAACTGCTTACATAATCCATCTAATCAGATAAGTCCTAAATACATACACATATTTATATGGTTGTATCCATGAAGGAATGATCAATGTTGGTGCCACGGTACATTTCTTGACTTGAGGCTAAAAGGTCAACAAGCTCAAAAAGGTGCCATCATTTTCTGCAACTAATTATTCTTGATAAATACCAGATGATCACCTCATAAAATTCTACAAAAGTAAGCATGACATTGAAGTCGACATCATCCGTCAAAACTTGTTGCAAGGCATGTGGTGTTAACCATGTGATTTTCTGACCCTCAACCTCAGCCTGTAGCATTCACATTTCACAATAAAAATAGTCAAAGATAAGTTAAGAACCAAAAGAATGCTATACACTATGTAGTCAAAGCTATAAGATAAATTACCTGGTAATAGATGCCTTTCACAGATATGAATGTCTTTCGTAGTTTGTGTGATCGAGAAATGTATGCTTGCCATTCATGACTTAACCTAATGAGAAACAACATTAATGACCACAGACCGTAACTCGTGCCTAATTGGTGTCTACTAAACAAAAATATAGATGACCAAAAAACATGTGGATTCTTACACAAATGCGAGAAAATAATCAAATATAAAAATAAAATTAGAGTCTAGATTTATTTCAGAAGTTTAAAGAAAATTAGTTAGAACAATAAAACATATTAATATCCATCATGGAACCAATCATACACAAATCGAGGACACAATGGATTTGACCTTTAGAGTCTAGATAAACATATACTCCTATTTTGGTAATCAGAATAACTGGAATTCTCTTATATTTCAGATTAGATCATCCAAATTCAGAAGAAAATTTGGATGCTTATTTGGAAGAACAAGTTGTTTGTAACTGTTAAGAGTTTATAGTTTATATCAATGTCAATATGTGTTATTTTCTATTTAGAATCTTATCAGATAGTTGTTTTATTGGGTCCATATCCATTATGGGTTTAAATACTTGAATTCTCTATCTCTATTGAATGAATCGCTTTTTTTTCCTCCAACTATAACAAATTATTTCAGAAGTTCCAAAATTAAACACCATCTACTTGAATGTGCTAACTGTACTTGCTAGGTTTTTCAGACAGTGCTACATATACTTGCTAGGAAAACTCAGATAATATAAAGAAAGAATACAGAAACAGAAACATGAAATAGAGGCAAATCACATTGTTTATACTTGTATCAAAGGAATGGAAAGAGACCTTCGACAATTATGAATGTGCTCCACTTGAATGCGCTCACCCTCAGCAGCGGGCAGTGAAGCAAAAAGATGAACCATGGTAAGGCAGTCATCCAGGTCTCTCAGCGCATCAACAAAAGTAGGGTACCTAAAACACCAGTAGCAATATATTAAGTTTGTTTACAAAAAAAAATCATAAAATTTTAGTGTTCAAACCTTTCTAAGATAAGCCTATCAAGCTTATAGGTCGGTTCGCGATTCAGTAATCGATCTGCAAGATCTCTATTCTTCCTTGCCAAAGCTTTTTTAATCTTCCTTTTATGTGCCCTTATGTCTCTGAAGAATTACAGCACATTATAAATATAATGCGTAGATATGTACCATACATGAAAATAACAATAAAAATGTTTGGCACGCTATAAGATCAATGGTCATCTCAAGAAGCTAGTGCCACACCAAATAAAAAAAAACATCATAAAGAATATGCTTCACTGCATCCGTTGCAAGTGACAAACAGAACCAACAAATTGATAAGTTGCACATGCTTTTGGATCCACTTCCATACCTAACCTATCACCACATCCAAGATTAAAATAAACATGTCTAACTCACATTTTCAGAAAAACGTCATACCATTAGGAAAATGCATAAAAGATAAGCAAGATTTAACTAATTGATAACTCCCACATCCTCATAGTTCCACTTCCATACGTTACCAATTATCAAATGCAAGGTTAAAGCCTGTGCATGCAGCACATACGTTCCTATAAACATAGCACCAGAAGCAAGATACACGAGAAGTAAAACAAGATGAATGAATGAATGTACAAAGGTTTTGATGGATAATAGATGTTCAATACCTTATTGAACCTAGGAATCATGTGCACGAGTAGGCTACAAAATCCTCTCGAGCACACAAGCAAGAATGAAACTCAATGTGCCAAAATAAAAAACATGGTGTATCACTGACAAAAGATAGAAATGTAAATAATATAATGTTAAGTACAAAAAAGCCTTTAGCTTCCTCTAAGTAACACTTTGGTCCCTGTAGTATGAATCTTTTTAGAAAACTAGTTGTTGTTGTTTGATAAATTGTTTTAATTAGGTTCAAAGTCTAAAGTATTTGGTATCCTAAAACTATAGCCAATAAGTATGATTCGGACCAAATTTAAACTATTATCAAGCTATTTGTGAAAATCTTCACGGTACATGAACCAAAAATGCAACTCGGAGTAAACTATGTGCGCTAATTTGAAATTAATCAGATAATACAAATCATCCTAGAGTGGAGATAATTAAGTTACTATCGTAAACAACATGAATAGGGGAGTAAGGTTAAGCTCCATTTTCTCTTGCCTTAGAACTTAGCTAAGCATAACATCACTACATAGACTAGGACAAATTGGCCTTCTTTATTGTACTTTTAGCTAGAACTTTCTGCTGCAACTCTATGAGTATTTTGTACGATAGCTTTCTGTCTCAATATTGCATATAACAACCAATTTTTTTCTGTCCAATAAGCGATAGTACCTGAACTTCTCAAGCAGAGGCTCGTGTGCAAGGAACGCAATATCCTTCATGTGATAGTAAGTCTTATGGTTACCCTCCACCTTCTTCTTGGGTTCTCTTGGAAATATTCCCTTCAGAATGCATAATTTCCTGAAAAGAAATCAATGAAACAATATCTAGCTTTAATCAATACAGATAATATAAGGGACATAAAAGAAGAATCAATGAACGGTAAATCCCTGGCTCACCTGAAAGTGGCAAGACTAGCTTGAAGATGGTGAACCGCCTTTGTCCTCGTGATGTACTTTGCAGCATTTCCTTCTTTCTTCTTACCCTACGGACAAAAAAAACAATTTATGCCAATAAATAGACATTTGAGAGAGGAAGAGAGGGAGAGAAGGAGAAAGAGATGATGGGAGATTACCGAGGGTCTGTAGTGCTTTGGCATCTCGTCAGAGATTATGTGATAAAGAAAAATTCTGCCACCTACTCTGACGCGCAGCTGCCGGCTTGGGCAATCAGCTGTTTCAACAGAGGAAGGTGATAATGAATTGAAGGAGCAAATGTAGCAGAAAATTGAAAATGTTGCAACTTAAAATGGAAAATGACCAAGGCATTGCATCCAAAAGTAATAAAATGCTGCTAGGATAAAATCATGGAGCAAAACATGGAAAGCAATAGTAAAAATGTGATAAAGGCACAACACATTCAAGCAAAAAGTAAGGACCGATGAAGGAAAGACATGAAGAGCAAATTAGGAATTAAAAGAGACATGCACAAGAAAAATATATAAAAAGGGGGAAGCAAAGTGAAAGAGAGGTGAGCGGCCAGTAAAAAAAAAAAAATAACAAGAGCATACAACGTGAAGAGGAAAATTATAAAAGTATACCGCTTTTTATTCCACCTCAACATTCTTCTCCTTTCCCTTTTGTGATGATTCGTTTTTAGTAGAAACCATGAATACGCTACTTGTATTCATTAGTGAAAATCCTCCTTTTAGTGATTTGTGAGTTCAAGTTGAAAAAAAATCCTCTTTTAGGCTGTGTTTACAAGAAAGGATGGAAAAAACAAGGGGAAAGAAAATTAGAAGCCATGAATACGCTACTTGATATATACACTCTATATCTATATTTTTCTACTCTTATTATTAAAATATAATTAAATACTTATAGAAAATACTTTATTACAATCATTATTAAATTAAAATTATTATAAAATATAAAAAATACAAATATACTAAAAAAATTTAATATTTAATAGCTGAAAAATTCAATATAAAAAATCCAATGAAAACCACATCTTGCATTTGTAATGTGATTCCATAGAGATCCAGTAATTGGCATTTTATAGTCAGAATAGTCTATTACAATTCAGATTTTAACATCCTGGGAAATTTGGCTTTAACATCCAAAACCAATGAAAACCACATCATTGTCACAAGGATAATTAGCATCCAAACCAAAGACCAACTGATCTCTATTTAATTACACGGGCTTAATTGAAAATTGGGGAATGCAATTTGTTGAGAGGCATAACATAGTATTTCCACGTGTGGATAGGCTCCCAGCTTAAACAGATGAAACACATTAAACCAAGGCCTCTTCAAGGCTTACCAGTCCATGGAATTAATCATAACAAGACCAAGGAACTACAAAGAAAAATAAAATAATGTACGACAAATTTCGCACAAGCATACTACAACTCTTAGGACTGCTTTGATTAAACCACCACATGAGGTTCAGAAACAATAGCATGGGCATAGAATCATTCAAATTTCAGAAAAAAAAAACTGCAACTTATTAGAATATAAACCAATTAAGTGAATGGAATTCTATTCAAATTTACATAAACATTCACATGCACAAACAGGAATGAATAGATCAATATGAGAACTCCACTGTGCATCAAAGTATGCAACTACTTCAACAAGTAATTCCAACTTAGCGAAACACAATCAAGCCAAATGAACAAGAAAAAGGACGTATGACAGAGCAATATGAAGGCTATTAAACTAAAAGAGGAAGTTTCACCGATGGAGTCTACCAGGCTGAGTCTGTCAGCAAACTAAAACTGAGCCAGATTCAATATACAGCCCCAACAGTTCAGAATACGGCTACGGCTTCTGATCTTCCTAAAACTCAATCTACCCCTCTGCCTTGCACGCTAACTAAAGCTCAATTACGTGTAATTGAGCAGGACTTTTACTCCAAGATGTTTGAAGAAGCCGAAAACAATAATTCGGAAAGTCGAAAGAGGCAGGCTAGGGTTTCAGCCGGACCAGAAGCACGGCAGAAGGGGACGTGACAACAACAGAAGAGGAGGTGACGGCAAGGCAGAAGAGGCAAAGGAGGGCGGTAAAAGAGGAGGTGGAAGGTGCAGATGGTGGCAGGAGGGGACGCGGAAGACGCGGAGGGAGGCAGAAAATACCTTGTGGAGGTGCAGAGGAGTCAACCGGTGTTCGAATGGCAGCGGCGACCTAGCAATAGCGGCGATCGAATGGCAGCAGCGAGGCAACACGTGAGAGGAGAGGAAATAGGGTAAGCGTAATAAGAGATTGTGTCTTGCCTTTTTTCCGCCGTTTTCCACCCGAATCAAGTTGATCGCCAAACGATGGAAAACGATTGCGTTTTCTTTCGTATTTTCCTTCCTAAAAGGGATTTTTAATTTCCTATCCTTACAATCCTCTTTTCTCTCCTAGTAAACAAGATGTTAGTGATTTTATGTATTTATGTATCAAAATCTTCTTTTTATAGTTTAGAGATTTCAGTAAAAATCACGAATACACTACTATATGTGAAGTCCTCTTTTGGTGATTTATAGATTTTTGTAATTTATAAATTTAAGCAGAAACCATGAATACGCTACTTGTATTCAAGTGTGAAAATCCTCTTGTAAGTGATTTATAGATTATATGTGTCCTCCTTTCGGTGATTTATTAATTTTTTATAATAATGGATTTTAATACAAACCATGAATACGCTGTTTGTTTTCATGCAACAGAATTCTTCTGGATCTTGGCAAGAATCATGAATTCGTTACTTATGAAGATTCTACTTTTATGATTTTCAGGTTTTAGTAATAAGCATGAATACGCTGTCGTGTTCATATATAAAAATATTTTTTATTGTGATTTATGGAAAACATGAATACAGTGCTTGTATTCATGAAAATTCTCTTGTCATGACTTGTAGCCGTTTGTGCTGAACAAAAAATGTGATTAGCACAGAAAAATTATATAAAGAAAATCACACAAAGGAAGTTTGTTTCCCTTATAACAGTAGATAGCTTTGCTCATGATAACACTAACACTTTGTTTCCTACAAAAGAAAGGAAATTTACAAAGCAAAAAAAAAATTGTCGAATCTTCCATTCTTTTTATTCTTTTCCTTTTTTTCACTTTTTATTTTTTTTCACTTTCTGTCCTATTAAATACAAAATTTATAAAGAAAAAAAAATAATCCTATTAAATACAAAATTTATTCACTTTTCATCCTTTTCACTTTCTATCCGTCCTACTAAACATAATATACAAATAGTTGCTGCAGTCGTATTTTCCAGGCTTGGTCGAACGACTGCCGCTCTACCGGTTTGGCTCAATCACTCAACAAACCAAGCAGCGGCTGACCTAGTTCAAGCCGACCTGGTTCGCCAAATGAACCCTAGTTGGCCAGAACATTAAACTCGAACCAGAGTCAACCTACTCGATTCTACGCAAGTTCGCATCTACGTCCGAACCTGATTTCTAACGCTCACACAGCCCAGTTTATTATAGCATTCGCTCAGCCTAGTGCCATTCCAATCGGCTCAGCCTGCTTCATTGGTGTCGGCCATTTAAAATTCCAATAATTACACAGTCAGATTCCACAGCGACGGGTGAATCCAATTTTATTCAAAAGTTAGTGCAATCCTGGCATCCAAATCCGAACCCAATTGTTAACCGTCTCTGCTGCCATTTCATTACTATAATACCTGGCCCGTTGATTGGCCTAATCCACTCGACCCAACCTGCTTGACCAAGTATCATGTTGATTATATATTACATTACTTGACTCTACTCGTTTGTATGAATTCGACCAAACTTGTCCAACGTCCGCACGGGGAGAATGTTCACATAATTATCAAATAATAGCTAAATAATGTTTTTGGGTACTTAAAGGGGGATGAATATCCAAGGGTAGGTATATGCTAAATAATTATTATTTGCACTAAAAGGGATAAATATCTAATTAAAAAATAATTATAAGCAAAGACTAAATAATTATCTTATGTTCTTAAGAGATAAATATCCAATTAATAAATAATTATATACCGATGCTAAATAATTATTTCATATTCCGAAGGATGAATATTAAATCAATGAATAATTCTACCTCAAGATTAAATAATTATTTCATGTCCTTGAGCAGATGAACATTCAACTAGAAATAATTATATACTAAACTAAATAATTATTTTATGTCATTAAAAAGATAAACATCCAATTAAAAAATAATTACACTAATAACTATTTCATTTCCTTAAAGATGAACATCCAAATAAGAAATAATTATACACCAAAGCTATATAATTATTTCACATCCCAAATGACAAACATCTATCCAATCTCAAAATAATTATATGCTAAAGCTAAATAATAAATAATTATACACCAAAGCTATATAATTATTTCACATCCCAAATGACAAACATCTATCCAATCTTAAAATAATTATATGCTAAAGCTAAATAATTATTGTATGTCCTCAAGAGAAAATTATCTATCAAATCAAGTGATAATTATATATAAGGCTAAATAATTATTCTCCGTTATACTAAGTGTCACGCCCCGGTCAGATCGGCCTAAAAATAGTGCTTAACCGTTGTCTTAGGGCCGTCCGGCAGAATACCGGAACGCAACGCTCTCTAGGATTTTCGACCCAAAATTGAAAACCCTAACTCTCCGAACAATTTTAATCCCCAAATTACAAGGTCGCTCAGAAAAACTCTAATCCTAATTAAAGAAATCTGAAACCCTAATTTCAGGAGACCCAAAATTTTCCTGTGAATCTCGGGTCTCTGTCACTAATAATCTCCCTTTGGCGAGTCATCCACCCTAGCATCCACGAGTCTTGGAGAGGAGGCGACATTGTTGGAGCTCTCGGCTTGCAAGGAAGAAGGCGAGTTCTCCATCATCTTCTTGTTGGCGAGTTCCCTTGAAGGAAAGGGGACTTCATCCTCTCGGTTTGGACACCTTCCTTGGAGGCAAGGGAGGGGCGAGATCATCACTCTTGTGGGCGGCACCTTGCTGTCCACCTAGGGTTCTTGGTGTTCTTGTGCTTGAAGGCGAGCACAAGAAGCAGGACTTCATCATCAACTACCTAGGGAGGCGACCCTAGGGTTTGGGCTCTTCAGCACTTGGTGAAGAGCATTGTTGGTGGCAACTTCTTGGAGAGAGGGGGCTGTCCTCTTCCATCATTGTTCATATGCATTGCTTTGGGTATAACTTTATCATAGTAGAGATAACATTGTATGAACGTGTCGATATTTGATATATATTGATTGTGTACCTCTCCCGGGATTAGGGAAGAGGGTCCTCTTATACTTCGAGAGTCATCTTGGAGGAGAGCTGATTCTATCGTTGGTTTCATCGGATTTAGGTGTAAGGTAGGCGCAAGTATTGTACTTATCATGCCCGAACTTCGCTGTGTAGTGATATAAATGTCCTAGGGTTTAAGCAGGCCGGTAGTTCACTGATTGTTAGGTTTTGAGCATCTGTCTATTGCTCTTTGATCTACGATAGATCACCTTGCTGTGTGCGATACCTACCAGCGAACTCTAGTGTGTGACAGGGCGCAACTAGGTGTGCAAAGTGGTTAGACGCAGAGGAAGGACCTAACCTGCCACCTAGTCCATCAGTTCAGTACATCAGAGTTTCGGCCAGAGAGATTAGGCAGAGCTAGACTCAGTTTGATTAGGCCAAGTGAGAGAGAGATCTATATTGCTGAGAGACGATCTGTATTTAGAGCGCGCATTGTATTTCATATTTGCTTCCGCTTAGTACGCATTGTTTATGAGTGTTAGCTGACAGTCTACACAGTGGTTGTGTAGATTGTGCTATCACGCTCTAGTTTTAGGCGCGAAAAATTGGGGCATGACAACTGGTATCAGAGCCCACTTTCAGCACAGATCAGCAGGATTTACTGGGATTTTCAGAGTTGGGACGAGTGGTTTAAGGATATCGACGTTAGTCAGATTACTGTTTGGGGGTTGCGTACGTACTAGTGCCCGGGGAGTAATTCCTCAGTAACTCTGCTAATCGGTCAGTTCCGGCCATTCAGAGATCTTACCCAGTATTTCCATCAGTTCCATTAGTTCACAGCAATTGCTCCGTCTACTAGGAGTATGGCGGCTCAGGCACAGCTCGAGGAGAGGTTCTCGAGACTGGAGGCAGCTGTAGCGAGGATACGGCTATCTATAGGCGTGCATGGTGATGATGGACAGGGAGAGTCACTCTATGATCGCATTACAGCTTTGCGAGGCATAGTCCACTCCGTTCAGCAGGAGACTGAGAGTCAGATTGCAGAGATGACCCACACTTTCGAGGGTCAGATAGCAAAGATGACCCAGGGTATGGAGACCCTCATGGCGGATCTGAACCTAGTAAAGATAGGACTGGCGCATGTGACAGCACACCCACCTACACCCACGACGCCAGCACCAATTCAGCCTGCCAGACGCCATGTCCCAGAGCCGACTACCTTCGCCGGGGCGCGGGTAGCAAAAGAAGTGGAGAATTTTCTGTTTGATATGGACCATTATTTTAGAGCAGCTAACATTACAGCAACAGAGCAGATTGAGGTTTGTGCCGCCTATCTCAGAGGCGACGCAAAGCTATGGTGGAGGACTCATGTAGCCCCGCGGACTGAGGGGGACGCTCTAGAGATCCCAGATTGGGATGCTCTGAAGACTGAGATGAGAGCCCATTTCAGACCGACAGATACATTGCACAGTGCTCATATGTCTTTGAGGTACCTGAAGCACACTGGCCATATCAGGGAATATGTGAAGCAGTTTGACACTCTACTGCTAGAGGTGCTAAATATGGACGAAGATGAGAAGTTTCATAACTTCACAGGTGGCTTACAGGATTGAGCATATAGGGAACTCCAGGGGAAGGGAGTGACCACCTATAGGGAGGCAGTAGCTGCCGCAGATGCTTTGGTAGACATGGGAGGAGCTAGGTCTACAGCATCTAGGACCACTTCTATATCTCCACAAAGGCGGCCTGCAGGGCAGGGCCAGCAGAAGAAGTGGGTGCCCAACTGGAAAAAGGGCAAGAATGTGGTTCATCAACCACAGGCGCAGAAAAAGAAGTCACAGCAGACTCAGCAGAGACCCCAGCCACAACACGGGAGGGCTTCAGGATCTGTCGCCACTCCCGGTGCTATAGAAAACCTCCAAATTTTGATAGATTAGGTGAAATTAAATTAAATTAGAATTGATGAAGTCCCTATGAAATTATAATGAAAATTTATTATCCTTGTATACCCATTTAGAGAGGGAAGATAACTATCAACCTATATAAGATTGTTGACTAGTCAACTATCTGATATAGGTTTGCACTATATGAGATAATTAACTAATCAACCATGTAATATGGGTTTATAGAGAGGGAAGCTGACCTAACTATCAAGTCAAGCTATCTGATATAGATATGCAATAATCTTCACTCTCTATAAGTTAGATAGTTGTCAAGAACTACTTCCCTCTTGTCCAACTCCCATTTACAACATCAAAACCTCCCACAACAGTAGCAGCGGTGGATGTGGAATCGACATCGTCACTCCCGGTGCTTGAGAATACGTCAAAATTTTGAGGTGTTAGGTAAAATTAAATTACAATTGATGAAGTCTCTATGTAATTCTCATGAAAATGTATTATCCTTGTACACACATTTAGAGGGGGAAAATATCTTCAAACCTATATAAGATAGTTGACTTATCAACTATTCTATTAGAGATAGTTGACTAGTCAACTTTCTGATATTGGTTTTCAATATATGAGATAGTTGACTAGACAACTATCTGATATAGGTTTATAGAGAGGATGTTGACATGACTATCAAGTCAAGCTACCTGAAATAGATATATAGATATCTTCCCTCTCTATATGTCTAATAGTTGCCAAGAACTACTTCTCTCCTATCCAACTCCTCTTTCTAACATCACAGCCTGCCACCACAGTAGCAGTGATGGACGTGGAATCGACATCGTCTCTCTTGGTGCTAGAGAATATCTCAAAATGTTGAGGTGTGATACCTTGCATTTTAGTAGTGATTTTTTACTATCATTCCATGATGAATTTAGGCCTATTTGAATATTTTTACACTCATTTAAGGCTTATTTAGTTAAAAACTTCAGCATCTTCACTTTTTTGTCTGTCTTATTGAATTTCAGGTAAAATCACCCAATTTTGAGGTCCTTTTAAAGAATCTAAGAGCATGAGATGATTCCTTATGAGAAGACGAAACTGCCCGTAAAATCTGGGCTCAATCGGAGCCTTTTCTGGACTTCACAGCACCCGTGATCTCACCGAAGGACGTAATTCAGCGCGCCCATCACTGCCTGGTGAACCCGACGGGGTACACCGATGATGTCAAACGTTTCTGAAATGACACTGAACTACTAGACTCACAGTCGATGCAGCTGCTGGAGGATCAGGCTTAATGAGCAAAGTACCTGAAGATGTTATAAGCCTCCTAGAGGAGATGACACTGAACTATCATCAATGGAATCCAGAGCGAGGTACACCTTCCAGAAAAGCAGGTAAATTCGACCTTGATTCATTAACTGCTCTCACTACGAAGGTAGACAATCTGACAAAGAAATTTGATTCATGGTCTGTTAACTCTTTAGACACTAATTCATTATCTTGTGAGTTGTGTGGCATTGCAGGACATGCAGGTGCCGAGTGGGCAGTGTTATCAATAGCGGAACGCGGAAAATAGCGGAAAGTTAAAAATCCGCAATATGATATAGCGGATTGCGTTGCGGCCAAATAGCGGAAGTTACATAGCATTTAAATTATATATTATATACATAAAAAATTAAGTATAACGTTTAAAATATATGTTATATACCTAATAAATTAAGTTGCATAGAAATAAAATAAATTATATAAAGAAAGATTACATAATACTATATCGATTCAAGTCATAATTTTAATTTTTTAAAACTTAAAAACATTATAATGTGATCCTATCCGCTATAGCGGTGCTATAGCGTTTCATAGCGGATTGCTTAAAAACCGCTATGGAAAAACGCTATAGCGCCGCTATTGCGGTTATTTAACAACACTGCGAGTGGGAGATGGACAAGTGGTCCAAGGTCAGCCAGAACATCTAAATGCAGTTGAAAATATGAACTCCTTGAACAACTCTTATTCCAACTATTATAACCCTGGCTGGCGCAACCACCCGAGCTTTTCCTATCGGACCACGCAACCTATACAACTAGGGCAAGCGCCACCACAAGTTCAACCACAACAAGGGAACTTCAGGCCGCCACAACAAGAAAATTACAGGCAACCACCTGGGTTCCAACAGAGAAACTACAATCCTCCCCCTCAACAAACGAATTACAATCCTCCACCGAGACCGGCCCAAGACTCTCAACTGAGTAAGCAGATTGAAGGGCTGACTGACATGATGAAACTGATGATGACAAGGATGAACTCCTTGGAAACGCAAAATAAAATGTTGGAGAGACAGCTTGCGCAGCAGGCTAGCTCATCCTCTAGAACGCCAGGGAAGCTTCCATCACAGCCAGAAGTTAACCTGAGGGAACATTGCAATGCAATCTCCACTCGAAGCGGCAAATAACTTGAACACCCAAAGATGCCGACCGATGAAACAAGGGATGAAGTGACACCGAACCCTGAGGAGCCACATGTTGATTCAACACCAGCGAAACCTGAAAGAACAGAGGAAGAGCGACTCTATGTTGGGCCGCCAGCCAACAAGCCGCCGATACCTTTCCCTCAGAGGCTTGTCAAAACCAAGCTAGGCAAGCAATTCAGTAAGTTTCTGAAAATTTTGAATAAATTATATATTAACATTCCCTTTGTTGATGTCCTTTCGCAAATGTCAACCTATGCGAAATTCCTGAAGGACATCCTCTCAAATAAACGGAAGCTAGAAGATCAAGGCACTATGACACTCACTGAGGAGTGCAGTGCGATTTTGCAAAACAAGCTTCCACAAAAACTCAAGGATCCTGGCAGCTTTTCCATACCGTGCCAGATAGGAGAAATGGCCTTCCAGAGCACTGTGCGATTTAGGGGCGAGTGTCAGCATCATGCCGCTATCATTGTATAAAAAGCTGGATTTGGGTGACTTAAAACTGACTAATATTTCCTTGCAGCTAGCTGATAGATTAGTTCGAAGTCCAATGGGTATTTTAGAGGATGTACCCATTAAAGTAGGGGATTATTTTATTACTGCTGACTTTGTTGTGTTAGTCATTGATGAGGATGACAGACTTCCTATTATCTTAGGAAGACCTTTTCTTGCTACGGCCGGTGTTTTCATCGATGTTAAAAATGGAAAACTGGATTTAAACATCGGTGGCAATGTTATTCAATTTGACCTGTCTAATTCTCTTGAAAAACCTTCTTTTACAGGTACATGTTACGGCGTGGGTTTAGTTGAATGCATTGGAAATCTTGTAGTGAATGGACATCACCTAGAACACCGTTTTGAAGATGAATTAGTCAAACAAGGGGAAGATTACGACCCTTTTGATCCTCCCTGATTTGATTACCTGATGACTCTATCGTCGAGCTATTGACTTAAAACAAGCGCTCTTGGGAGGAACCCAAGCTAAGTGTTTCCGCAATGAAACATTGGAGATCTAAAAGGATTTCTACAATCCGACAAAATATTCCATAATTTCAAACAAATACTGCATCTCGAAGATTAGTAGATTTTTATCAAAATCAAAACTATGCTTTAGCTTCAATTAAGAACAAGTTTCAGCAATGACTCCAACTAAATCAATCAATCATAGGCGAGTTCACCAACGAAAACATACCTTTCTGAGGGACAATAAACTGTTGACTTACGAGTGATGAAAGCCTGAGAACCGCCTTGTCCTGAACTGGCTTTCTTTGAGATTGTCCCCCAGTAAAATCGGTCTCTATGGAGGCTAGAGAGTCATAAATGCTATTTCTGGTCCAAAATCACTAGCCGATAACTGCTATTTATCCTCGAAGGAGAAGCTCATAGAGTGAGAGAGAGGCAGCGGAAAGGAAAACGAGGGTGGATTTTGGACATAAAACCAACAAAGTGACTTATTGTAATTTATGAAAAAAAAAAGACTACGGAAATGAAGCACATCTTATAAGAAGTTCACATTGGTTATTTGGTTAGCGGGTCAACTATAGAATTTTTCTAAAACCTTCAAGCGAAAAAGCTTGCGCAATTTAATTATTGCAAATAAGTTAAAAAAAAACATTTACGACTTCAAGGAAAGAAAATTCAAATCATAACTATTAGAATAAACTTGGGGGAAAATGAAATTTAACAAGGGAGGCGCTGAAACAAGGCCGGACGTGCCCTGAAGAGGGAGCCGGAGATCACATCGCCGGACGAGCCCACCCTCGCCAGTCCTCCTCAAACAAACTCACCGACGGAGAAGGGAGGAGGAAGACACAACGGAGGAAGAGAGAGGTGGCGAATGCACGCCACCGAGACCCTAACTGCCGGAAAAAACCGGAACGGGAGGAGGGGAGAAGATCATACCTCGGCGAACCTTTGTCTGCCGGCTCCACCGGCAACGCCGAAGAGGAGGAGGAAAGGGGTACTCCGCCCCGCTGCGTCCCGAACTACCGCACCCACACCACTGGGACCGCAGGAAAGCCGTCGTCAGCGTCGGAGCTCCGTCCGCCGGAAGGCCACTTGACAGCCGAGGGAGAGAAGGGAACCGGGAAAAGGGGGAGGAGAGGCCGCCGCCACCGTTCGCGTTGGACGAACGTGTCCCGCGCGTAAGAGGGCCCTGTAGCCCTAATCTTTTTCCCATAAACGAGCTCCATTTGAAGCTCCGCCTAGCCAAACGGGTCGCCCGAGCCGCTAAAAGGGACTGGGATTGGGTAACAAAATGGGCCTGGGCCATGCTTCACACTTAGTAAGTATTTCAATAATTTGAATTAATCATCTTCAATAATCATTATTATGGTAATTTTGACACACCGTTCGAGTAGTTGATAAAACATTACAAAATGTATCCATTTCAATAATTCAATTAACACCCTTCAATAATAATACAAACAACTTGTGGAATAACCTATCAAATGTTTTTTAGTGAATTGCTTTTTAAAAGTGTGCTTAATTGTAACAAGATGAAGTTAATGTATCCAAATGAACAGATACAACGTATACATAATTAATGTAATTACTTGTCATTTTTATTGCATCAATATATTCATTAATTAATATTTAATCGATAAACAAATAATTACAATGTTAAAACTTTTGTAGGAATCTCTACAAAATAAAGTAACATGGTTTATGATTAGGATTTTCGCCTTTTTAAGTTCTTGCGTAACAAAATAAGGAAAATCAAACTCTAAGTATTGCAGTCTTCTACATAAAATTAAATAAAGCTAAACGGACAAGAAATGAAGACTGTCCACTTATTAGTCAAATAGAGAGAGTAGTCATGATTAGTTGTTCTAAAAAAACTCTGTCCTCGTCAAAGAAATTGACATAACCCTGAAAAGAAAACAATTCATAACATCGTTAATTAGTTATCAACCAGAACCATAAGAATCATGCCCATCTTTACACAAGAGGTATTCATTTATATTGTCCTGAAAAAATCGTTCCTCGTGCAGGGAGTTCATTTTTAAGTTTTGATTCACATTGTCAAATGAAAACTTAACGGAGGAATGATATAGATTTTAACTAATTAATTGACATATCCATCTCAAATGAGCTGTATCTCCGGTTCACTTCATGTCTCGAAAGGTATGATAAGATCAATATGCACCCCACAACTGAAGGTTGCAACCTTTGTTGGTATTATTGTTGTTCATAGCTATTGGCAGCGCAAAGCAAATGGCAATTAGATTATGAAAAGAATCAAGTAACATGCCACTATAAGACTATTTATTTTCTTTTAATTTACAACTCAACTCCACCAGGTTTCCACTAATATGTATTATGGTCATTTAGCATATTAACAACTCAACTGCACTAGTATTTCCACAAGCTTGGATTATGACTGCTTAGCAGTCACTCTCAGTAGATGTATATTTTGGCGTCCTAAACTAGTAATGAGGCATAAGGAATAGATTGCAATCAAAATCATTTATGTTGACTGCTATCTAGAATAAGTAAAACATTTTATACAAACATTTGAATGACCACACTAATAAAAGAAAACTAATTTTTTAGCCAATTAACATATTTATTAAATCATAATCCCATCATTAATAAATAATATAATAAGATTATTGGGCAATCGAATATTTAGGTACTTTATATTTCAGTTCCTCGAATAATTTAACTGTATATTATCCACTTAACAACTTTATTGAATTATAATACAACTACTCATACATGATATCATAAAATTATTAGCGAACCCTACCTCCAGGCCCTCCATATTTTAATATGGATGGTGACTTATAATCATAGTCATATATGGTCTATCAAGATCTTGAAATGTCGTTGGAGTATTAAGAGGTACTCCTATAGAATTTTTGTCCCCATTGAGCAAATAAATGTAATGAAATTGGGCACCATTGATATTCCCTCTGCCCACGGACTAGGTTCTATAAACGGCGAGTAAGCAAATCCACCAAGTTGAACTTGAGTAACATCCTCCCTATTGTTGAAGATTTCCATCATCGGTGCCAGGGTTAACAGTGGGTAGTATAATTCTTTTATGGAGTTTGTTCTGTTTTGCTCTTATTAGGTCTTCCTTTGTAGTTCGTCGAATAAGGACGGTGCCTTTCGGGCATCTCCTTGGAAACGTAGATACACACACTTGATGACTTTTCTACTATGTATTGAGGCTATCCTTGAAATGTTAACTGCAAATGACAAGACAAAGAGTTAGCATGGGTAAGTAAATTAAATTGGGTCTCAATCTATGCAAACATTCGACATCTAAATTTACTTAATGAAGGAAAAATGCAGGTTGTTTATACATGTTCACACAATCATACGTGATGCCATACTCATCCTATTTTTGTATTCAAATAAAGAGAAAAATATTAATTCCTAATATATCCGTATAATTAAATTATTTAATTAATTATATAGCACCTTGAAAGTCCTGACGTAAGGCTTGTTAAGGGAGTTGAGTTGCTATCTCTTCTCTTGGGAGAGATTGCTCGTTTCTACCACTAAACTGTGAACAGAAAAGAAAATACAAACTTGCAGTAGTGATCTCCCATCCATATTTGCCATGCAAGCACTAACAAGAAAAAGAAAACGTCGCTGCTGATCTCTATATATGTACCTATACATATCATGTTCTATACAAAGTATCTTAGTTGTCATCAATGAAACAAAGGAAGCTTTTAATTATCCTATTCATCCACGAACAATAATGCATGAATTAGTTCATACCAATTTATTCATTAGGATTATTACTTTACTTTAAAAACGTGCATTCACACCGGGCAATCACTCATCTTTCCATACAAATGCGGGATATAATTAATGTAAGAATAGCAGGGAGGTATATATATATTACTCATGGCAAGTCAAAAATATATAAACTTAAAAAATATGTACAACATTTTGATCTAAGACGCATCGAGCTCAAAAAACCAAAACAACAAACCAACATTACAGAGATTTGGTGTGTTGTTTGAAGTCACCCCAGCCCATTTGGTGATCCCATCGACTCAGCATAAAGAAGAGCATCTTAATGTATATATCGGCCCAACCAAAGTATGTTTAGACCAACATGAAACAGAATACGCTTTATGTTATGGTCAACCTATTTAACATTGAAGACGCCAAGCGGATTGGTCCCTTGAACTTCAGGAAACGCGGTAATTAAAGTCTGGAAATAGGAGAATCAGTAAACACCCGAATCAATGTATTTCCTGCAACTCATCAACAATGAGATGTCAATGAAATCAATCCAATGCAGCTGTAATTATAAAAAACAGACCTTAATGCATAAAATCAATCTTGCGCATCTTGACTTGCTGCGATCTAAAATGCCTAAAACTTACCCTACATCCAATGCAAGAAATGCACCATCTTTAATATCCATAATTAACATGAGATTCCCAGTAGGCGTAGGCACGTATATATGCAGGAGGATGGGGGTTTGAACCCCACTCCTTGCAATACTATTTTCTCCCCCTAGCCAATCATCCAACTTCTTTTATATAATATAATACATATAAAAGTAAAAATACATAAAAGTAAATAGAAATAAATAAAATAAATAAAAACATATAAAAATACATAAAAATATAAAAAATATATAAAAGTAAATAAAAAATATATTAAAATATATAAAAGTAAATAAAAATAAATAAAAACATATAAAAATACATAAAAGTAAATAAAAATTAATTAAAACATATAAAATTACATAAAAGTATAAAAACATAATACCTTATTCGGACTCAAACTTAGAGTCAAGTACTTTATTACATAACCAAAGCCTAACTTAGGAATTTAAAGAAGTATTCATGGCTATCTAATTAAATAATATTTTTAATTTTCTATTTAAAATATTCTACAAAATATTTTTTATAAATTAAAATAATATTAAATATATTTATATAATAATAATTTATTATTAATAATTTTAAATATTTTTATTTTAAAAATACGTATTGTATATTTGTACGTATAAAATTAAACATAACTCAAACCCAATTAAAACCTCATTTGCCATATATAAGTTAGTCCATTTTAACTAATTGAGTTCCTGAATTAACGATAAATGGATTAGGTCGAATTAAATAATCATCTCTACTCATAACCGACCCTAGCTCGGTCCTACATGAATCTGGTTTTTTCTTGAGCTAACACAAAATTAGGTCAAATAAGATTTTTTTTTTCTAGTCAAAGTCAGATTTGTTTTCGAGGAAGGATAGTTTTGCCATCCGAAATTGATAGTAATGCATGTATGTGTAGGGATGACACTCGAATCTATTTGAAGTGGGTATCCGAATTTGATTATAGGTATATATATATATCTCATACTCTAATTTTGTACCCTAAATGTCATATTCTATTAGGGTAATTGAATATATAATATATAATTTAATAGGATTAATTAATTGAGTCAGATATTTATAGGGTTTGGGTAGTTGACAAGTCAAGTTCGGGTAGGGATTTTAAAAAAAATCTGGCATAAGCAGCAAGGTAGTTATTCGGGTTTGGATACAAGTAGAGCAAAAAAAGCTATCTGCTCCTATCCCTATGTATGTGCTCTTACCACCTTTTAAATAGTATTTTTAGGTTAGCTCTCACCATCAAAAAAAATTATGTAGAACAATTTTGCACCAATTGGGATTTAACATGATAATGGAGTAAGAGGCCACCTACTCCACCAACGATGAGGTAGCGTGCGGCAGCTACCCTTGCCACCGCCGCATCCGGCGGCACGGCCAGGAGATCCGCTTTTAGGGCTCCACCGCCTTTTCGCGCGCGGAGCAAGGCGGAAAGGGCAAGGCTGTGAAGGGAGCTGGCAGCGCAAAGAAGAGTAAAGCTGGACCCGTCCTGGAACCTGGCGGTGGAGACGACGGCGCGTGGAAGTTTCGCAGGGTGCGGAGGCGGCCGTGGGGGAAGTTTGCGGCACATATTTGCGACCCGTGATGAGGAAAGCGATTGTGGCTGGGCGCATTCGACACCGCCGAAGAGGAAACCAGGATGTACGATGCCGTCGCTATCGAGCTCCGTGGGCAGGATGCTACAACCAACTTCCCAACAACAGTCGCCAAATACCGCTTTCGGGGCCGCGCCGCCTTTTCGCGTGCAGAGCAAGGCGGGAAGGGCAAGGCTGTGAAGGGAGCCGGCGGCACAAAGAAGAGTAAAGCTAGACCCGTCCAGAAACCCAGCAGTGGAGACGGCGGCGCACGGAAGTTTCACAGGGTGCAGACGCGGCCGTGGGGGAAGTTTGCGGCGGAGATTCACGACCTCCGACAAAGGAAGTGGTTGTGGCTAGGCACGTTCGACACCGCCGAAGAGGCAACAAGGATGTACAATACCATCGCTATCGAGTTGCGCGGGTCGGACGCAACAACCAACTTCCTAACAACAGTCGCCAAATCCCACTTTCAGGGCCGAGCCGCCTTATCGCTTGCGGAGCAAGGCGGGAAGGGCAAGGCAGTGAAGGGAGCCGACGATGCAAAGAAGAGTAAAGCTGGACCCGTCCAGGAACCCGGCGGTGGAGACGGCAGCGTGCGGAAGTTTCTTGGGGTGTGGAGACGGCCGTGAGGTAAGCTTGCGGCGGAGATTCATGACCCCCAATGAGGGAAGCGGTTGTGCCTGGGCACGTTCGACACCGTAGAAGAGGCAGCCAGGATATACGATACCGTCGCTATAGACCTCCGCGGGCCGGACGCAACAACCAACTTCCCAACAACAGTCGCCAAATCCCACTTTCAGGGCCGCGCCGCCTTTTCGCGCGCGGAGCAAGGCAAGAAGTGCAAAGTTGTAAAGGGAGCCGGCGGCGCAAAGAAGAGTAAACCGGGACCCGTCCAGGAACCCGGCGGTGGAGACGGCGGTGCGCGGAAGTTTCGCCGGGTGCAGAGGCGGCCGTGGGGGAAGTTTGCGCCGGAGATTCGCGACCCCCGACAAAGGAAGCGGTTGTGGCTGAGCACATTCGACACCGCCGAAGAGGTAACCAGGATGTACTACACCATCGCTATCGATCTCCATGGACCGGACACTACAACCAACTGCCCAACAACAGTCGCCAAATCATGTTTTTAGGGCTGCACCGCCTTTTTGCGCGCGGAGCAAGGCGAGAAGGGCAAGGCTGTGAAGGGAGCTGGCGACGTAAAGAAGAGTAAAGCTGGACCCGTCCCTTCACAGCCTTGCCCTTCCCGCCTCGCTCCTCGGGAGAAATGGCGACGCGGCCCTAAAAGAGGGATTTGGTGACTGTTGTTGGGAAGTTAGATGTAGCGTCCGGCCCGCAGAGCTTGATAGCGATGGGTATCGTACATCCTGGCTGCCTCTTTGGCGGTGTCGAACGTGCCCAGCCACAATCGCTTCCCTCGTCCTAGGTCACAAATCTGCGCCACAAACTTCCCCCATGGCCGCCTCCGCACCCAGCGAAACTTCCGCGCACCGCCGTCTCTACCGCCGGGTTCCTGGACGGGTCCAGGTTTACTCCTCTTTGCGCCGCCGACTCCCTTCACAGCCTTGACCTTCCCGCCTTGCTCCGCGCGCGAAAAGGCGGCATGGCCCTGAAAGCGGGATTTGACGACTGTTGTTGGGAAGTTGATTGTAGCGTCCGGCCCGCGAAGCTCGATAACGATGGTTTCGTACATCCTAGCTGCCTCTTCAGCGGTGTCGAACATGCCCAACCACAACCGCTTCCCTCGTAGGGGGTCGCAAATCTACGCCGCAAACTGTCCCCACAGCCGCCTCTGCACCCCGCGAAACTTCCGCGCGCCGCCGTCTCCACCGCCGGGTTATTGGACGGGTCCAGCTTTACTCTTCTTTGCGCCATCGGTTCCCTTCACTGTCTTGCCCTTCTCGCCTTGGTCCGCGCGCGAAAAGGCGACATAGCCCTGAAAGAGGGATTTGGCAACTGTTGTTGGGAAGTTGGTTGTAGCGTCCGGCCCGCGGAGCTCAATAGCGACGGTATCATACATCTTGGCTGTCTCTTCGGTGGTGTCGAACGTGCCCAGCCACAACCGCTTCCCTCATCGGGGGTCGCAAATCTCCGCCACAAACTTCCCCCACGGCAGATTCCGCACCCCGTGAAACTTCCACGTGCCGCCGTCTCGAGTGCCGGGTTCCTGGACGGGTCCAGCTTTACTCTTCTTTGTGCCACCGGCTCCCTTCACAGCCATGCCCTTCCCGCCTTGCTCCACGGGCGAAAAGGTGACACGGCCCTAAAAGCGAGATTTGACGACTGTTGTTTGGAAGTTGGTTATAGCTCTGGCTCGCGAAGCTCGATAGTGATGGTATCATACATCCTGGATACCTCTTCGGCGGTGACGAACGTGCCCAGCCAAAACCGCTTGCCACGTCGAGGGTCGCGAATCTCCGCCGCAAACTTCCCCCACGGCCGCCTCCGTACCCCGCGAAACTTCCGCGTGCCGCCGTCTCCACCGCCAGATTCCTGGACAGGTCCAACTTTACTCTTCTTTGCACCGCTGGGTTCATGGACGAGTCCAACTTTACTCTTCATTGCGCCGCCGAAGAGGCGGCTAGGATGTATGATACCATCGCTATCGATCTCCGTGGGTTGGACATTACAACTAACTTCCCAACAACAGTTGCCAAATCCCCTTTTTGGGTTGTGCCACCGTTTCGCGCGCGGAGCAAGGCGAGATGGGCAAGGCTGTGAAGGGAGCCGGCGGCACAAAGAAGAGTAAAGATGGACCCGTCCAGGAACCCAGCGGTGGAGACGGCAACTGACACGTCCCGCAAGTGCACGATTATGTTGAAGTAATATAAAAGATGTCGAATCTCACAGGGAACAAGGTTGAGTACCAGAAAATCCAAGTTTCAATAGCTAGGCGAATCAAAACGGGGTTTTGAAAACTTAAATTGAAAACAAGAAATCAAAACTACGTCGGTAGAGAATAAATATGATAGAGATATCAGGGTTATGGTTTCCACAACGCTAACGATCTTAATCGCGCTTAAAAATATCAGTTATCTGGATTTATGATATGACACAAGGAATCTATCTCTAGGGTACAAGGTGTCCTCTCTCGAGTGTACACCTCAGTATTTGACTAAAACGATCTCCTACTCTCCTGGTGGATCGTTTTAGACAAACCCAATGAGTTCTATAGAAGATTGTGAAATCCTTGAGCGAAGACCAAGCACTCTCGTGTCGAGGTCTCACAAGTTTTACTATGAAGATCCACCCTTACGATCCTCCTCTCGGTATGAATCGTAACGGCCTAAACATGAAAAATACTTGGCTAAGGTAAAGTCATGAGATTTGCACATCAAAGTAAAATATGCTCGCATCTTCTGATTTTATTTAAGAAGATGCGAGCAAACAGAGATTAAAAAGATTAATTAATATATTAAGATATTTGAGATGCGAGCAAACAGAGATTAAAAGGATTAATTAACATATTACGAGATTATAAATTTTGAAAAAGTAAGTACGACAACCTTCTCGAAATAGATATATTAGAGAAGATGTGAAATATGAAAAGTTTTAATAAAACTAACCAGGATTAATTAGTACTTATTAATTTAGAACGGTGATTAACTGATGTAGATTTTAAACAATAAAATGCATATCAATAATTATCAAAGATCAGCAAGAATGTTATCCTAGAAATTATGCAAAATTAGAAAAAGGAACAGATGCAGAATTATGCAAATTAACATATGCAAATCTAATTACCGATAAAGATAACAGTAATTAAAACACATCTGAAATATAAAATTCTATATTACGAGATTTTGAGAAAATAACAAGCAAACAGATATTAAAAGGATTAATTAATATATTACGAGATTTGAGATACAAGCAAATAGAGATTAAAATAATTAATTAATATATTACGAGATTTGAGATTTTGACAAAAGGTGAAATCAAACTTAATGTGTTACACTAACAAAATATGCAGATTACGATAACACAAAAGAGATTTAATAGTAATTAACATTATATAGAAGATGCAAGATTTAGGTTAACTAAATACTAATTAATAATGTTAATTAACAAGTCACTAACTAAAGTCTCTAGGAGAAAGTAAAGGCTGGCTACGAGCTGAGGCCTAAGGAGTTCCTATTCACATTATTAATAAGAACTCCACAGCCAACCTTTACTTGCTCCCGGAGACTTTAGCTAGTGACTTATTAATTAATATTATTAATTAGTATTTAGTTAATCTAAATCTCGCATCTTCTATTTAGTATAATTACTATTAAATCTCTTTTCTATTCTCGTAATCTGCATACTTTGTTAATGTAACGCATTCAGTTTGATTTCACTCTCAAATCTCGTAATATGTTAATTAATCCTTTTAATCTCTATTTTTTTTTTTATCTCAAATCTCATAATATGTTAATTAATCCTTTTAATCTATGTTTGCTCGCATCTTCCCAAAATCTCATAATATAAAATTTTATATTTTAGATGTGTTTTAATTACTGTTATGTTAATCGGTAATTAGATTTGTATCTATGAATTCGCATAATTCTGCATCGGTTCCTGTTTTCAATTTTGCATAATTTTTAGTATCAACATTCCTTTTAATTTTTAATAATTATATATCTGTATTTTACATTTTAAAATATACATTAGATAATAATTATTCTAAATTATTTACTACTAATTAATCCTAATCAGTTCTATTAAAACTCATCAGATTTCGCATCTTCTCTAATCTACTTATTCCGTGAAGGCCGTCGTCTTCAACTCGTTTTTAACTTTAACTGATTTCACCTCTGATTATACTATTCTACCTATGCAGAGAAGAAAATTCAATTTAATTTTGCACTTTCTCAAAATTTATAATCGCATAATATGTTAATTAATTCTTTTAATCCCTGTTTGCTCACATCTCAAATCTTGTAATATATTAATTAATCCTTTTCTGTTTGCTTGCATCTTCTCAAAATCTCGTAATATAGAATTTTATATTACAGATGTGTACTGGTTCGACCATTGTACTGAGATATGATACATATAATTTTAAGGTTATTATAAATTGGTAACAATCAGTATAAACAGCCCTAAATGTATATGGGTTATCCGATATAGGACCAATTTTTACCGTACTTTCTAATACGAATAGAGACTTTAAACTTTATATAACTAACACCTATATGTGTAAAGACAATTAAGGAAACATTAGAAAAAAGTGTAATGTGCTAGAAAGGATTAACGCCATGTGAAACAATAGAGAGAACACAATTATAAAATAACAAGTAATAATAATAATATCATTCCTATAAATATGAGACAATGCATGTAGTATAATCTAGCATAATGTCACAATGATAACTCTTTTATTTTTTTGATTACCATGTAACATACTAATTTACGCCTCCGATATGATGTTTACTTGATTGTGAAATAATAAAAGAATGTGTTGTCTATAAAACGCTTGATTGACTTCATACGCTAAACAAATGTATGAAACATAAAGCACAATTAAGAGCAAAAGGAATATATCTAAAAATATTAAAAATTAAAATGGGCAACACAACCTCATGGACTCAAAACATAAAAATATTTTAATTGTATACTTAGTTAAGCCCATGATCTAAGCTAACTCACTGCTCTTAGTCAAGTATCATTCTAATGGAAAATAACATCTTTAGGGACCTATGGTAGGCAGGTCCAAAACATTAAGATGACAAATGTTACATGGTATCAACTCATAATATGCTGCACACCAAATGGTTTATATCGCATCGAGCTTGTAATCTTACATCGACCTGGTAAATGATTATCTACTTTATAATTAACTAGCACAATTACCACAGGTAACTATCTACTTTTACCAGTATCAAAATTCTCAGTATTATGAACATATCACTTGCAAGAATAACTCATGCGTCTACATGTTACTTGTCATCAAAATTTTCTGAAGATTTTTTACCTCTATAATGTGTTATACAACCACATAGTGCACCTATTTTGTCTTTCCTTGGGTACAAGGGACTAAAACTAGGTGATCTATGTTTTAGACTACTTTGAGATACACTAAATTTCTAATTTATACATGAAACTTGGTGATCTCTGTTAATTTGTAGAATGCAATTTTTAATTAATGGGAGGGTCTAATTAAAATTAGGTCTTTCTATAGGCAGTTACTCAATTAGGTTAGAATATTCATATTTTAATTAATGAAAGGTTCCTTGCAATTATTTTCTTACTCCCTTTTTCTTCAATTGTTTTCTCAATTTTACGACTCCCTAATTCACCCTCACCTAACTTATTACTCCTTATTTGAGGTTCTTCTAATCTCTCTCTAAGGGCCGTTTGGCCCTGCTCAAGCGCAGCTTTCAAGGTGTCATAATGAACTAAAAAAGCAAAAGCTGTGAGAAGCTACAAATCTTGGCTTCTCATAGCTTTTTCCTTGAAAGTTGTGCATAATTGGGGCCAAACGGGCCCTAAGTCTAGGTGAGTGAGACTGTGGCTTGTTAGGCTATCTAGTATTCTAACATCTAAAAGTTCCAGGATGGCACCATATTATATTATTTCTGCCTTTACTAACTAAATTCTTCAGTGTGCTTGATTGATTGATATACCTAAGAGGATTTAACGGTTGCCTACTAGACTAAATTACATTAAATAACAATTCATATAGTAAGTTTTCTTACCTTGATAATTATAAAACTTTTAACATTATTTTCTATAGTATGACCATGTGTTCTTAGCTATTTGTTATATGTATATACATATAGATATATATTATATTATGTATATGCTTATATAGCTAGTACAAATCATGTACTAATATTAGTCCATAGTCAAACCGATATATACCGCCCATATCACTCGATACGGAATGATACTTAAACCTTGCCTATATCATACATATCATAGGCATGCCCCATACCATCCATAATATAGTGTTATCCCATCTAATCACGACTCTATCCCATGTCATGCCATGCAACATCGTGGAATGCCTAGCATCATTATGTCATGTCCTACTACGTCATGCTATATCATGGTCGTACCTTGCCAAGCCATACCCCATGTCATGTTATCATACACCGGCCGAAGAGGGTACTAGTACCAGTATAATAGTGTCAATACATACTAGTCCAAGACGAATCTAGTATGCCCATATGAATAAAGATGTTATCCTTTAATATTAAGAATACTCAATACTTAGTAGTATGGATGAAAATCTCTCTAAGAATAAATAGTCATGGATAATGAGAACATAAATGGATATTATTCCCATTTCCCAATGATTTACGGGTTACAAAATGTAAAAGATGTTAGATCAAAAACTTCATACAGATTAAACAAGTAACAAAAGTCTTTTTCCATGAATCAAACACAAAATACTTAATTGATTGAATTATCACAAACAAATGTGGCCCCTATGCGATAGAAAAATATCATTATAATCCAATGTAATAAAGAAATTACCGCAACTTAATTTATATATTTTAAAACCTATCATTAGCAATATAATATAATAAAGGCTTTCATTAAAAGCAAAACATTTTTGCAAGACTACATATAAACAAAGGCAATGCATTTGGAAGAAAGATTGATTTAGATCCAAAAACACTTAGCCGATTGTTCATGAATTCGTCGAGTAGGTGAACCCAGCACTTCATTTGTGTCACCCCAAGGGGGAACTAGTTTTTCCAACCGGTTAAGAAAATCAGAGTCAAAACTGAAGCCCTACCATAGTAAGCTTGATGCTGACAATGTGTTGAAATGCATAAAAGGATGTAAACTGTCAAAAAAAAAAAAAATATGAAATTGGTATTAGGAGGATAAAAGTATGTAAAATGTGCTAAAACTGCAGCCCTATACAATTAATTTTTTATAGTAGAAAACCTTGCATAATGTCTAAATGTACAGTAACAAATAGATCGTAATTTAGCTAATTGACAGAATAGTCTAAACTCTGAAGATCCTACACAAGCACATGAAAGTAATCTAAAAGTATCAAACATTAAAGAATATTTTATATCTAGCAAGTTTACCGCAACAATCATCAGTCCTCCAGGGAATAATGCAAGACCAAATCACTGCTCTGATGCTTATAAATGCTGTAAAAACAATTTATGTATGACAAGTCAAACAGAAAAACAAGGACTATCATATGCAAGTTATAAGCTCTACTGTGAGACAAATGCTGCAAAAGCAATATATGTAAGATACATCAAATAATGTCATGTGAGGAAGGAATATAAGAACAATCATGTGATGATCCTTACATAGTTAGAATTTCTGGACCTTGGAAACTTTATGAAGATAGTCTCTATGTAATACCCAACTGTGGATAGAATTATCCTGTCTTTAGAAAACAAATTAAATTCCAAAACATGTAATACCCAACTCCGGATAGAATTATCTTGTCATTGGAAAAAAGATTAAATTCCTAAACAATATCATCACTTAACAGAATAATTATTGGAAACAATTTTGACAAAAAAGTCATTCACAAATAATTTTACGAGTAATGCACCCAACAAGGATTATAAGAATAATATCATTTAAAGATTAGAATTACTAATAAAGATTCTCAAATATAATACCATCCATATAGTTTATGTAGATATGTAACGTTGAGTTCCTATTTTGGGAATTATTTGTCGCACACAAAATGTGCCACGTGCTGTTACTAGATTCTAACTATTTGATTTTTTTTTTTTCCATCACTGAGCTAGATGTAAGTCAATACCCAAGTTATAATAAGATCATGAATCTCTTCCTCTAGGTTAACCAAGTCATCTAAGAACGATCCTTGTACCTTACTAGAACTAACAATTATAATGGATTCAACTCATCTCATTACAACATCAACAGTTCAATAGCAAAGAAAGAAAATGGTAGATGCAAATCTGGGTGAGAAAAAGATTAACCCTAAACTCATCAAAAGATTAGATAGGATCTAACTAGTGTTACCTTGTCTTCTTGTAGCGAGTTGGCACTTGGGATTATATTTAGATATATAAAAAGAAAATTACTATTTGCAAAAGGGCCCCGACAAGAAGACCTTGAAACTAAGAGATGGGGGCATGGATGTAGCATTGTTCATCCAACCAGAATGAGGCATAGAAAGCACAACTACCGGAATAGGTGGTTGTCCTAACTGAAATGTGGGGTTAATCATAGATAAAAAATATTATGTTGATTAAGCAAATTAAACAATAATTATGTTAGAATTAGCATAAGGGCATATTACCCATAAGGCCCAAGAGATGAAAAAAATTCCTTGCTCTTTACATGGAGTTCATGATTGCCAGGGGAGGATGGAGCACTTGGACAACCTCTAATCAAACTTGTCAAGTCTCTAATCAAATATTGTCGGTCTCTAATCAAACTTCTCCACAAACATTCGTGTATTTTGATCATGAATTTTTCTTAAGCTTATGCAAAAATTGTTTACTGGCCTCGTCGAACTTAAAAGTTCATTCAAGCTTATTTATATAGCAAAGTTATCAAACACAAACAACAACCAACCTAAGTCAAATATGGATGCTTATGAATGTTGGTTTAGTTATGATAAAGAAAAAAATCATGACTTGTAAATTTTCCCTATTGCATAAAAATGTTAGTTTTATGTTGAAGACCTAGCTATCAGATGTGGGGGTTCAGTTATAAATTGTAAAAGTTGCAGGACAGGAGTGCAAATATATCAATATGATATTTGAATTAAAATTTTAATTGAGAAGAATAAGTTCTGGCCCTTGATTTGATTCACTTAGAACTAAAATGAATAAAAATGCAGAATAAGTAACTTGCACCTAGTCACCTTGAAGTACTTGGAATTAGTTCTAACTTCTAAATGTCCGTACCATCCAGCATGTGATCTTGTACTGTTATCTAGATTCAGAACTACTTCGATCTTCTACTGATATCTAGATCAGTTCTGGGTGTGTACACATATAAACAGTCAGAACTGGATGTGGTACTGAGCTGGGTATATAACACAAAGATATGATTGCACCGCAACACACAATGTGTCAATTCTGATAATATCTCAAATCACTATGTTCCACCCCACTAGTCAAATATGAAACAAAACTAAAAACCTAATCAAATGAGCAGCTGATGCTACATCAGCAAACAAGTTGCACAATAACAAATGATGCAATCGGTGAGCATGTATCTGCACAATAACCTATGTGTATGTCACAATGCGAAGCAAATAATAATTATAAGTATCATTTAAAAGCTGTAAAAATAGACAAAGTTTCCAACTAAACGTCAATTAAGTGATCACTGTGGTACAAGTAAATTAAATAGTAAATATAAACATGAACAAGCTGAGTAAAGTGCAAACAAATAATGGCAAATTTACAATTAGCATAACAACAAAGCACGCGACCTCTAAGTTTGATATTTTGCTCAACTAGATCATTAATATCTCTAAAAGCCATCTGCTTCATGTAGTAAACATAATAAGGTTGAAACACATAATGAATATAGAAAGTTTTGTTCATATTGAACCAAATCACAACAGTTGTACTAAACAAAAGAGAACAAAAGACTTAACGTTGGACTCAAACAATCATGAAACAAATCGCATACATAATTTGGGTCAAATTATATATCGTTATCAAACTTTGATGAATATCAAATACCTTGAAAGAATTACCAAAAGAAAATAAAATTGCAAGAATATGAAAAAGTTTTCATGCATATTTACTTCCTCAGGATGTGGAACCAACATAGGCTCTGTTTGGCCTAGCTTTTGCTTTTAGTTTTTGCTGGTTGAAGAAGTGCTAGTTGAAAAGCTGCTAGCTAGAGAAGCAAGGAAGGTGTTTGGATGCACAGCTTATGGTTTGATTATTCTATTTATAATAAATATTTTTTTATTAAAAAATTACTAAGATAAAATTTATACCATTAAATTTGTAGTTAATTATAATTAAAATATTTATTAAAAATATAATGAGTTATATTATTAAAAAAATATTATTACATATAAAGGTTATTGAGCATAAGCAGGTTGAGGGCCAGAGAAGCAGCTCCACCCCTGTGGGTTGGAATAGAGAAGTTGAAGGGCCAACCGCTTCAGCTTCTTAATTTCTGCTGGTCGCAAAGTCATAAGCAGGCCTAGAAGCTAGACCAAACGGAGCCATAATCACTTGCAAAGGCAAACCAATTAGACTTCTTCCTTCTATAAATCTAAGCAAAAGAATATGCCAATATTTACGAAACAGAAATAGTATAAAGTTAGAGTTAGTACCCATTGCAGAGCAGCTTCTACATTTTTTCAAGCCGGACTTCTCATGATGAAGAGCATCA
The DNA here is from genome assembly GCA_027563935.2 of Costus lasius. Lineage (NCBI taxonomy): Eukaryota > Viridiplantae > Streptophyta > Magnoliopsida > Zingiberales > Costaceae > Costus > Costus lasius. Next base: position 30,077,431 of record CM050449.1, on the reverse strand, counting down.
GCAGCTTCTTGGTATTTCTCATACATTTTAGCAACCTACACTTGCACAACAACATTTACAAACAAGGTTTTGATAAGAACAAAAATTAAGATTAAAAAAAAAAGAAACAGGAAGAAGGTGCATTATCTTACACTTCAACCATCCCTTAAAAGGGAAGCTGCTAATGCGGTGCTTGAAACACCCACTGGAATCCTGGGAAAAAGCCTCTAATTATTCTCACTAGTGGTTTTTTCTGCAGCTGATCTGCAACATAGTAGATGGTGAAACATCAAACACAGCAAATAACATAAATTAGCATGGCTAATTGAGGTCGAAGCTATGGTTGTGCTTTTATTCCTTACACCTGCTATGGGTGATCACGCCATATATTTGATTGATGCTCGCAAAAGTTTCGGCATCCTACTCAAGTTAATATAGTTTAATGGCATCTAGTACTACTATATTCCCTATGGTATATGAGAGACTGCTTGACGCCTTAGTTGCATGTGCCTCCTCCTATACAACTACCATTTTTCTTACCAATAGCACAGTTTCCTTCTTCTTGGATTTTAGATTTAAAAGCATTTGGTCATATGACAAGTGATCATAGACATTTTACTATTTTTGTATCATTTATTCTATATAGTGTTAATATAACTAACGGCTATTGCATTGGTTCATGGTGTAAAATCCATTATTATCTCCTCTAGTATCTCATTATATGTTCACAATACATATAAACATAAACATATATCCATATAGGTAAATTAGTCCTAATAATTAGCAATCTAAATTAGATTTTAAGGATTCTTGCGTACTCTATAATAGCAAAAGAAAATGACTAATATCTAACATTACACATGATATATATATGCATGGAGTTCAAAACATAAAAATCTATATTTAGAACACCTATATTGCGATGCTGAAGCTTGATTAGAACGATGAGTTCTACCAATTCAACACCGTCTGCACTTCATGGAAGTTCAAGCATTACATGTACCCTCCTTTTCTGTAATGGGCAAAACTCAACAAAATTAGAATAGCATTTTTTATAAAAATAAAAAAGAACTTACAAAAGTGCAAGGAGCCAAGGCACTACAAATGGCTACAAATCACACCTGATTAATGCCCTCCTCTCAGCCTATAAGGACACACCAGTGGATCCAGCTTCAGATATTATAGCAACCACCGTTTTTCCAATCCATAAAAAAAATCTTAAGAAGCCATAAAAATGCATTCTCATGGATCGGCCTTACCTATGGACAGTCTCCTTAAACGCTTCCTCTTTCACGAACCGGAGGATGAGGAAGAGGATATCGCGGCCAAAGCCCGGCATGTCGGCGGCAGCCTTCATCGTGAGCTTGGAAGGCCGATAGCCAATCAGATCTCTGGCTCGGTGAGGGAAGGAGTCAAATCGCGCGAGGGTTTCTAAGAAGGGGAGATGAGGACAAAGGCAGCAAGTAGATGAGGGAACGCGAGCGTGAGCAAAGGCCAAGATAGGGGAGTCGAATCGTGAAGGGTTTCTAAGAAGGGGAGAGAGCGAGAGAGTCGGGGGCAGCGACAGCGAGTAGACGAGGAAACGCGAGGGTTTCTTGAGAGGTGAGAGAACGAGAGTCAGAGACAGCCACGCAAAGGGAACGCGAGGCTTTTCCTTGGTAGGTCCAACGAGCATACGGTCGAGGTCATATCATAGATAAGCACGCGTCCTTATAAAGTTCTATTCTTGCTTGCTTCTCGCCGCGTAGCACAGCACGAGAATTTTCTGTTGGAGGAAGGAAAGCGAATTCTCGATCCTTACAGTACGCTGGCACACAAATCCGGGAAAATTTTTTCTAATAACCCGCTTGTTCAGGATTTTTTTAGCACAGCTCGAGGATTTGAAAACGTGTTTAACTTTAGCAAATCTCAAAAAAAAGAAACAGAGAGTAATAAATAGCTTCATCAACGCACATTAACAATTTCATTAACATCTATTATTTTTTTATATCCACGTTTAAGTAGGTTGCATTCACGATCATTGTGGATACAGCATTCACGATCATAGATATTAAAAAAAAATTATGAATATTTATGTAGGCTGCATCCACGATAATGCAGGCTGCATCCACGATAATGTACGTTGCATCGACGATAATGCACCCTGCATTATCGTAGATGCAGCCTATATAGATATTCACGATTTTTTTTAATATCCATGATCGTGGATACTGTATCCACGATGATCATGGATATAAAAAAATAATGGATATTAATGGAGCTATTAACGTCCATTAACGGAGCTATTTATTGAGCTGTTTGTTACTGTTTATTTTCTTGAGATTCATAAAATTAGACACATTCTCAAATTCTAAGGGGCTGTGCTTAGGAATCTTGAGCAGCCCTCTTGTTCAGAAAATTTTCTACAAATCCGGTGTGACCTAACTGAACTCGTTTAATTGTCTCTTACCGATTGCTTCAGTTAAGCTAAACATTCTCTTTTTTTTTTATTAATGTCATATCCTTTTCTTTCTCTTATTAATATTAATAATAGTAAATAAAAATTTAAACTCATTTTTATCATCATCATCGTATTAATGTTAATAAATAATTGTAAATAATGTTAATATTATTTACAAATAAATCATATTAATTTATTATTATTATTACTATTTAATGATATTAATAATTAGTCAAGATATAAAAACAAAATACTTTTATATAAGATGATTTGAAGTTTTAAGTTTGTTATACCTAGACATTAGTTAAGTTATTACATGTTAGTATAAATTTCATATTTTGATAAATTACATTACAATTATTTATTTAGTTTCGTTAATAATAAATAAGGCGTGAATACTATTCTTAAATTTTAAAATAATAATCCAAAATGCTAAAATAGTTGTTCGTAATATTTTCATAAATATTCATTAGTACAAAACTCACATTTTAAAAAATTTAATTCACAAAATGTACAATTCTACATAAAATATTATAAAATATATATTAGTTAATATACATATAGTTTGATTAGATAAACTTATTATAAGCTATTAAAATGAAATATTATATAAGCAAAAAAGAGTTTTTAAAATTAACAATAACTATTCATATTATTTGTCAAGTAATTTTATTCACATTTGTATGTTATAAACAAGTTGCTAAAATTTGCCTTTTGTGTTTAAAAATTATTAAATAAATAATATATGATTATATTAATCACTACATGCATTATTATTATAAATATAAAACTAAATATTTGTATTGACTGATATTAAATCCACAATAAACTTCTAAAAAAATAGAAACTTCGAAATTTTTAACATGCTATGTGTCATTGGTTAGAAGTTTAAAAATTTATTGAAAATCTTCTAAAAAGCAATAAAACTTCCATTTTCTTCAAGATTTATGCATCTAGATTTATCCTATTACTCAAGACTATAAATTTTTATATTTTATATAGTCAAACACTATTTTCCAAGTCCATCTATAAGCAAATCCCCTAAAAAAGTAAAAAAGAAAAAAAAAATTGAAATAGTAGTGACACATGAAATCAAAACAAATGCTTAGCAAGGAAGACCACACAAGCCATAATGATAATAGATGACACCTATCTAATGAGATATAAAAATCAAAAGCAAAAACTCTACCTAAGTTCAATTGTACAGGGTTTTTTTTTTCTCTTCCTTACACATGTTTTTAATGAAGAGAATTTAATAAAACTTAAAGGGGTATATAATTTCATACGTTTTTAATAATATATATTGACATACAACAAATCAATATCTTCTTATACTATCCAATACTAATAGTATTTATTACCAATCATGCGTAAAAGTATACTCATGTTAATCTTTGTTCAACTCTTTGATTTAATATATGTGTGAAGGAAATAAAAAACCCTATATATGTAATATTACAAGGTCCCTACCAAGGATTCTTAATTATTAACATGGCATGCTAACCTCACAAACCCTACCTTCAATTGTTGTCTCCAAACATTTTGTAACCCGTTTTGCCTTAAGCTCAATGTCTAGTAAGCTTCCATCCATGTTCCTAATAAAATACTCCTATATAGTAGAATTAGCTAAACTTTTGAACAATTTGCATTTATAAATGAGGATGTCCATGGTAGAAAAATAAAATATTAATAATAAAATCAAAATAAAAGACTAAAAACAAAAATATAAAATAAAAGTATGAAATATAACGTAAAAAATAACACATAAACAATAATAGATAAAAATCAAAAATCAAAATAAAATATGAAAAATCAAAACTAAAAAATGAACAATCAAAAATTAAAATATCTAATATCTAATATTAAAAATCAAAAATAAAAAAGTTTAAAATAAAAAAATCAGAAACAAAAAATAAAATATCAGAAATAAAAGATAAAAACAAAAAATCAAAACTCAAAAATCAAAAATCAAAAAATAAAAAATTAGAAGCATCACGAAGGGCTCAACACCAGTGTCCCTAAGTGCTTTCTTACTTCTGTAAATGTGAGTGTGCTACTATTAGTCTGCTACTACTATACAAATCTTTGTAAGTATTCTCTATAGTAAAGTTTGTGTTATTATATCTTTTGTTCTACCTTTGCTCATGATTGGCTAACTCTTCTTTCCCTACAAGGAATGGGAAAGATTTGTTCTAGTACTTATAAAAGATGAGTGTATGGGCAAGGGTTCTCAGTTAAACTAAGAGATTAAGCTATGATGTCATGTGTTCAAAACCTGTGAATTCATTTACAATGCACCCGAAGCTAAGTGAAAGATCCTTGAGAGAAAGATTATGAGAGTTAGATTTTCTATACAAAAGAGCTAGCGAAGACAGTACCCATAAAAGGCAAGAGAGGCCGAGAAAGGGGAAGTAGTAGCATAGGCATGAGCATAGAAGATTTAATGAAGATAATGGTTTGTCATTTGATTTCATAACAAGGAAATGAGGGGGAAGTAGCTTATGATCTTAGTATGGCAAAATATCTTAAGGGTAAGAATTTATCGCCTATAATATAGACTCAAGAAGAAGCCCAAGATGGGGAGGCTCTGTTCATCCAGTCACTTCTATTGTGTGACTGTTCTCATTGCACCCTCTTTGGGAAGGCATGAATCATTAGATTGGGAATAAAAATATAAGTACAAGGATTGACCTTGACCCAAGTACTCTAAGGGATTTCTCATACTTCTATGATTTCTTACTCTTGCAAGCTTACTTTTGTTTAATTGGTTTTACTTTTTATCTACTTATCTGAAGCTACATGTATCTGTTCTTACTTCTGCAAGCTTTTTTACTTATAGTTTCTTAGCCTTAGTTGGCTCAACCTTAGATTCTTATAGTTTCTTAGCTTTAATTGGCTCAACCTTATATCCTGTTTAATATAGAATTATATCCTGTTTAATATAGAATTAGACAGTAAACTTCCTTGTCATTTCCATGGGGATCCTGATCATAGTTCACATCGACCAAATAGTCCCGAACTAAATAGTATAGTAGACTTAGTGTTATCCTCACATATCCAAGTACAAGAAATAACTAAACTCATATTAGGTTCCCAACAACAGTTAAAAACACTAATGACAAACTTATATGAAAAGGTTGATTTTCAGAATATAGATTACAATAAAAATCAAAACCAGGATATTTATAAAAAGTTTCAAGAATTAGTAAAATCAAAAATCCACAAGGCACAAATGGAAGTATTGAAAAATCTGCAAAAGCCTACAAAAGCTTTAGAAAGAAATTATGATGAATTAAAATCACTGGTCTCTGAACTTAAAAAATGAGCTTTAACATGAATACATATATAAAGGCCTTAGAAGCAATAGCTAAATATTTAGATGAACCCATAGGGTTTAGTACTTATGAACCATGTTTTGCATCAGATAAACAACTTATAAGACAAAACAATAGATGAACCCACAGGGTTTAGTACTTAGTATATATTTTAGAACAATTAGAAAAACTCACAAAAGTAGAAAAGCCAGCAAAACAAAGAGAGATAAAAGAAATAGAACAACTCATTGAACAATTAAAATCATTAAAATTAGGACAAGAAACAATTAACAAAGGAAAAAAAGAAATCCACGTGTACACTTTTATTTGGTAAAAAATGAATCAAAAACCTCAGTCTAATGCCTCTACAAGTATTGACATCTAGAATAGCTTTTTATCTCTGATTCTAAATAGAAACACTAACGATGATTTGTAATTAAGAACTTGAAGAAGTATTGGATGTCAACAGAGAATTAGTACTATATAATAACCACTAGGTGAATCTGTTAAATCTAAATATCTTATATAGAATAGGCCCATTAGATTTCTCAATTGGTTTAATCCAAATAAATAGGGAGGAAGAAATATTAGTTACCACTAAAGCAATGAATTTTGACCAAGTCAACAAGAGTCAATCCAAACTTTATTAAGACAAGGAAAATGTCTAATACACTTAGGACTAATCATGGTAGGTATAAAAGGCTTAACTAGAAAAGAAATAGGAGCAAAAAATCCTAGTAGTTATTCTAGATAATGGTTGGAAGTCAAATGTTATGAAAGCCATAATAGCATCAGCTGAAGTAAATATGAATTAAAATATAGGACTCTTTTATTGCAGCCCAGATATTTTATTATTTTTAAAAGATCTATCCAAAATAAAAATTGGAATACATATTAAAGGATATGATGATTTAGAAAGGCATAGCAATTTATTAATAAATTTAGGATGTTTAGGAAAAATTACACATAGTAGTAATACAAACTATAAGCTCAACGTAGAATAAATAAATAAAGGAATATCATCTAAAGGAATAAAAATGATTAAACCCATGAGTATAAGTAATGAACAATTAGAGGGAACATAATGAAATTTAAGTAATAATCTTAGTATAGGTAATATAACTAATATTCCAGAAACGGGAAGGTTATTTAGGAATAGATTTGATGGTGGATATAGCATTCGATTTAGTGATTATAAATGAAAAGTCACAGCAGAAGCCACAGAATAATTTGAAAATGAGTAAGCTATGACCCATAGGAACAGTCATCATAGGGAAAGGAATTTCCTTAAGTGAAGATGAATTATTAAGATTGGAAATAGAAATGATTAGTTTAGGATATATGACCAAAAATAATAAGTTAGGCTATAATGATAATTTTGAATTAATTATCACAAAGATGAAAAAGTTGAAAACCTTATGGTAAATAATGACTTAGTAGAAGAACCGATTATTGAATTAAACCAGTGACGCTGATAGTAGTACAACAAGTCCCGTATTTACAACAGCCCAAGGTAATAGAGCAGACAACCCAGTAGAGAACCATATAGAAGATATTGAGACAAACAAGATAGCTTTAAACCTAGAGGAAAGAGATTACTTTAGAAACTATAGATAAGAAATTACTAATTGTTATGTATAAACATTTATACACCACAAAGATATGACAAAGATCAATAACAACCTAAAACACAACATACAAAGTTTAGAAAGCAAAGATATTTGCTAAAAAAGAGAAGTGCCAGAAAACCTTACCTTAATCAAACCAAACATGTCTGGAAGTTTAACCGCAATCGTGACTATATACCAATTAAACAAGATCTAAGGTTGAGCCAACTAAGGTTAAGAAACTATAAAGAAACTATAAGTAAAAACTTGTAGAAGTAAGAATAGGTACAAGTTAAGCTGATAAAAAGTAAGACCAATTAAATAGAAGTAAGCTTGCAAGAGTAATAAATCAAAGAAGTATGAGAAATCCCTTAAAGTACTGTTACTTGTATTTTCATTCGCAATCTAAGGACTCATGCCTTCCTAGAGAGAATGCAATGAGAACAGTCACACAATAGAAAAAGTGACAGGACATACCAGACCTCCCCATCTTGCATTTATTCTCGGGTTTCTGTTATTAGGGGATAAAGCCTTATCCTTAAGATATTTTGTCTTAGTAAGATCATTAAACTACTTGATATTATGCATATATATAGTACATTGTGGCTTAGTTTTATTATTATTTTGGTGTAGAATGCATAGTTTTGTCTCATTTATCTACTCAAATACTTCATATTCTCCATAATCTTCATTTTTCCCTGGTTTTATTGAAATGTAGGGATTTTCACTAAAATTGGTAAAATTTGAAAGATTTGAAGATATGGAATGACTTCTCATGATGAGACGAAGCTATATATCAATTTTCAAAGTAATAAGAGTCTTATACACTCTTCACGGGCATGACTGTATGATCTTGCGCTTCCAGACTTCACAGAGATCTTCACAGGCATGCCCGTGCATCCATGCATAGTCGTGAAGATATCGGCCCAACTTTTCAGAGTTTGACGAGATGTTCACGGGCATACCCGTGAACTCATTCATGGCCATGAAGAGTCCTGCAACCCAGTTTCAGATTTCGCTGAAGCTTTCACGAGCATGCCCGTGTACCCATGCATGATTGTGAAAGCTCCCGCCAATCACAACACCCGATTCTTATTATTTTTAGAGCAGAAGTTGGGGAAAATTGAGAGAGACCTTCCTAACTCGGCTACAAACGTTTTGGGATAGAGATCATGCAATTTCGTCGAGCGGTTGAGGAGATCTAGGGTGAAAACCGAAGACTAGGGTTCCAGCGATGATTTTAGTGCCAAAAGTTTGTTTCGGCATGATTTCTTCCTCGTTTTGACATTGAAGATCGTGCCCCGTGCTCTCCCATCATAGATCTAGCCTTTCCCTTGGTTTGATTTGATTTTTATTGAGATATTTTATGTATTCTATGATGAAAGTTGTAGCGTAAACTTCTTTTCGGGGTTTGGGCATAGCCCGCTGTAAGAATGTTGGTTAATAATATTTAATTAGTGCTTTGTTTGGGTTTATCTTTGTTTTTATTCAATTCTAAGTTATAATGATTTCATATTTATGTACTATCCATGCATACGTATGATTTAGATGTTATGGGATGGACTGAGAGGTGAACCACAGCGTTGGAACCCCTTAGATTGATGCAGGACCAATCTAAGGTTTGATTTCATATCTTAATGCCTTAGCTTTATGTCATTCTCATAGTAATCTCGGATAACTCCAATTCCTTTTCTCCTTTTTTAGACTTGTCTCTTAATATCATATTCTTAGTTTCAAGCTCTTTGACATAGTTATGTTAATGCAGGGCCAAGTTTAGGGGGTCTTAATTTAGATTGTCCTTAGATATGAAACTCAATCAATCAGTAAGTAAAACACTAAATCAAACTACAATAGGTTCAGCAGAAATAAAACTAAATAGATTATTAAAGAGGAAGGGTTGTCACCCAAGCCCCCCAAAGGGATGGGGGCCAAATCCCTTTTCTTTGGTTCCCTTGGCTCCTGGATCATGGCGATGAAGCTAATAATAGGTAATTAAATAATCTACAATCTTATCAAATAAGACAACGAAAGTTGGAATGGAATACAAGCCCCACGCTTCCCAAACTAACAAAAGGGTCCTTGGTCTTGTTCAGGTCTTCAGCAGCACCCTCATTTCAGCCACATCCTTGCTTGGAGAAGTTGTGAAACTCACCCCTTCACTTACAGATGTGAAGAACTCAGCAAGAGCACCAAGAGCAAACTCCCGAACACTAAGGAGGGAACACACAACTCTCGGCACGGACATAACACAATCACGCTAACGCAACATGATTTCAAAAGGTTTCAAAAATGCACTATGATGTGTGACAAAAATACAAACACTTTTAATCCCTCTTCCCTTAACGTTAATATTTTAGCAAATGTCTCTTGAGCCCTTGGATGAATTCTAAACTGGGTGCTGGGGATTGCTTCAATTTCGAGTGGATGACTTGATGTGTAGGATATTATAATTTAATTTAAACTAACTTTCTTCTTTTTCTTATTTTACAGGACCTAGTTGCAATTAGTAAATACTTATGGACTTTTGTGTAATACTCCTTTTAAAACCCCTCATTCCTCTTTGGCCGAGGGTTGTTTTTTTCCCTTTTCGTTTTATTTTTTTCTCTTCCGTGAGCAAAGGCGACGGCGAGTTTTCTCCTCTTCTTGGGCAACAACGGAACTTCAGCACTTCTTCACTTTGGAATTGCTTCACGAGGTATGCAACAGTAATTCCTTCTCCCCCCTTCGAAATCTCTTTCTATTTAATTTCCGGCGAGCGTTGGCGTGATTTCTTTCTCTCCTATTTCCACTCTCTAAATTGAATTAAGGTAAGAGTCTCTCGTTGCTCCCTCTTTCTTGTTCCAGCATGTCTTTCCTGTGCTTTGTCTTTCGCTGCTCCCTCTTTCTTGTTCCAGCATGTCTTTCTGGCAGCGAGATTGAGATTTTCTTTTTGGGATTTCATTGAAACTGCATCTGATGAATGTTAATCGATTAAGATTTGTATAATTTGAATTTAAGTCACTAATTTAATCTTAGTTGTAATCGATCTTCCTTTTTTTTTTTTCATTAATTTCCTGTAAGAGCTTTTGGGTTCTTGTAGGGCTGTACGTGAGTCTTGTGAAGTCTTGTGGAGATTTCAATGGAATTTGTTTTATTTATTTATTTTTTTGTTACTTGCATGCAATAGAAGAATCGATGTATCATATTGTCTTATTCTTTACAAGTCAATAACAAATTAAAGTTATTTGGTGGTCGCAATGTTAGTGATTCATGAGGTGGACTATTAATCTTTTAGTAGTTTCATGGGGATCAGGGAAAGTAATGAAAAGGCTACTAGAATTGTACAACAACCATATTGAACACAAACTTTAGTGTCCTGTCATTGTTCAATTATGTGTTGTTCAACAAAATTTTTCCATGACTTCTTATTTTCATGAAATCTGTATCTATTCAATATCTAACAGCTCATTTGTTGTCTTTAAAGCACTTGCATTTTATTGTCAGGAAGCAAGTGTATCTAGTATCACGTGAACCTCTTAGGAGAACCATGTGCTTCAACACAATTTCTTTTTTTTTTTAGCTTAATCTTCCACAATAATAATTAAGGCTGAATAAAAATTTTGAAAGCATATCTGATTAGCATAACTTACTGAGATAACTGTACACAAGCAAACAGGGGCAATACTTGGATGAATAATGCAACCTCCTGTACTAAATTCAAGTTCATTGAGAGAAAACCTGATTCAATGAAAGCCAGTCGTAGCTATTGTTTAATTGAACTAAGTGGCAACTCTGATTTCAAGTTTGTTCTCATAAATGTCATTTCTAAAATTTCTTGGCTTTAACCCTTTCCCCTTAATTTCTTAATTTCATCAACGACAAGTTTCTTTTTATGATAAAATTAGATCTTTAGCTAACTGATTTCTATGCTTGTTAGTTTGGTTCTCTAATTGCCATTATGACTTGTTATGGATTTAATGTTATAAATAGAGTATCATTGATATCATTGTTATGTACTCATTTTGTTTATTATGAACAAATTAGTTAGAAGAATAAGGCTGTTGAGTGGTGGTTAATGCATGGTAAACTTTATTTACTGATCTTGTCAACAATTAGTGAAAATGTTGGATGCTATTAAATAAGTAATGACCTTTGCCTCAAACAGTTAGATATACGTGTATATTTAATATTTGGTTTTCATACTTTAATAAATAATTAACAAGACTTGGAAATAAAATTTTAAGATAACACAAAAGTCAAGACTGGAAACTAAGGTGAATTAAAGACTTGGTAAACATTTGACAACGAGAATCAACCATTGAGGTAGGAATCTAATCCCTCTCCTTTCATCACAGCATTTTGATTTATTTAAAATATGTGGTCTCTTATAGTTCATTTCCTTTGATTATTGCTTCTTTACCGTTGAACTCTATATCATTTGCTTAATGATCATTGTGATAGATATGACATGTTTTGACAATTGCATTGGCTACTTTGTTAATACACTTGTGATGATAGTTTAGAAATGTTGTTGATTGCCTGATGTCGTGGCATTGATTGATCTTATGATACCACCGTGGACTCTATAGTGCCGAGTGTAGATCGGCTATAGAGGTGCTAGCTAGAGGTCACCTAACGGGAAGTCATTAGACTGACGGGGGTCCTGGGTGTTGGACGCAACATCCCCCGAGCTGTCTGAGGGCAGTTATTCCATCGGTTGAGCAACGATGGAAACACTCTAACAAAGAGTGCGGACTCGATTATGAGGTTATTATGTGGTTACGCTCTTGATTTATACGACTATGTGGGTGTGATGTTTACATGTAGAATAGTAAAGTTGTTTTTAATAATCCTTCCTTATTACATGCATTTTGTGATTCCTACTTAGCTTTTCTTGCTAACTCCCTTGTTTAGCCTCCAGGTCCAGGTTCAGGTTCTGCCCAACCCCAAAACGAATAGCTAGATAGAGACTGCAGTAATGGGGAATAAATAGCTAAAGTGGTCTTTCTTGAGTTATGGCATTTGTACTTCTTCTTACATTGTTAACCAATTTTGAATTTTGTTGAATAGTTTGAAAGATATTGTAATAAGCATATTCTGGTTTGATTTCTTTTAGTATGGACTGTGAGATTTGAAGTTTATACAAATTTTGTTATCTAAATGCATTGTTGTGGTTTAGGATGTGATATGTCTTTGAGTTGGCTTGTATTTGTTAAACTTTTACGTCCCTAGTGAAGTCTTTCGCCGGGGGCGTAACATAGGATCAACAAGTCTTTCATTTAGGTTACCGTTGGCTGACGAGCTTGGCATGATACTTTGGCCGATTGCACAAGTTTTCAATCAGCTACTTGGCTGGAGGTTGTGGTATGCAGATCTTAGCGCGCATGGTAGAAATTCCTAGCGTGACTTCTTCCTTGTATGAAACATCATCCATGTATGCTGCCAAGATCCTATTTTGCATGCGCATCTTGTATGTCGCTTCAACTTCTGATATTGATTTTCTTGCATGCACTACTTGATTCCTTCTTTGTCAATTATGTTGCTGAGGTGATGACGATTATTGACTTAATGAGGTGGCAGCATGTGGCATGACTTGTCTTGCTTTGTGTTGCTGAACTGGTGATGCTTGCTGATGTGTGCTAATGAGGTGGCGACGACTTCCAGTTGATGTGGCATTGAGGTGGCAAAATGGCTTGTCTTGACATTGATGATGTGGCAAGGGCTGAAGTTGTTGTTGGGGCTAAGGTGGTTTGCATGAATACACGTGCAATGCAAATCCAAGCTAATTGCAACATACTATATTAACTAGGAAATTAAAATACTTCAAAGAAAATAAACTCTAGGCTAGTCCTAGTCCTAACTACATGCAATGCTAGGGAAAAGTATGAGCATACTTCAAAATACATAAAGTCCCAGGGGTCAAAATAATTTTTCTCTGAAAAATGAGCATTGAGAATTTCCACTTGTAACTTCTGGTGGTAAACCAAAGTATAGAAATTGTCTCGATTTGAATGTTCAATTGGGGACCTCTCCCCTTCATCGTTATGCTTCAGTTTAGGCGGCCACCCCATCGTGTGCAAGTTTTCTTGAGCCTTCCGTGACATCCTAGGTGGACCAAACCCAATGGTCTTAAGTGTGAGGTCAACATCGTTATATGACTCCCTTCTGTCCCTACAAATAAGTAGATAGCTCCTTTTGAAAGTACTTGTTTTTGTAGGTAACTTGTAAGTATGGTAAGAGAATGTGAACATGGAAATAAGAGCTTCAAAAGACAATGGTAAAAGAGATAGGCATGTGTCTTTTCTTAGTTGGTATCCTTTGCTAAAATTAAAGGTAGTTTCCATCAATTGCCATAAAATTTTCCAATAATTGCTAGCAGCCTTGGGGAAACAAGATAGGTGTTGCCATAGAGTCCAAGGAGTTAAGTTATAGGCATTTTGTAGGGTGTGGTTAGGAAAAATTAAACCAATGTCATGTTCATGAAAAGTTTTGCTATGCAACTTTTCATTTAAGGTAAAAGATGATTTCATAGGTAGCACATGCATTGTCATGGTTTGATCAAAGCAAGATTCTACCTTAAAATTATCTTGATAGTAGGTTAAGCCCCTAGAATCATCAAGGAATTGTTGATTAGTTCCATTCCCTAAAAGTAATGGCAGTTCAGGAATCAATTGTATGATTTTCTCATGAATTTCTTCTTCAGCTGTGGGAGTGTGCTGAGGTGATTCTAAGGATGGTGTGTGATCAGACTCAGGCTCAGGGTCTATCAACTTAGATGGATTAATAGAGGTTATGGTCTAGATGAGTCATGAAGTATTGCTATTTCAGTTTACCTTAAGTCATCTTCCAGTTCTTATGGGTCAAGGTCATCCACGCTAGTGTAATCTGGGGCATAGATTTCTCTTTCTAGTTCTTTCTCATGGTTCTAGGCATAGTTAGGGTTAAGGCTTGTTTAGGGAAGTCTTGAGAATGGGTGTTTCCTTTTGGCATGTCATCTCTAGGGGATGAATCTTTGTTGGGTGCCTTTGGAATTAGGAAAACAAGTGAGTTATCTTTAGCTTTTGGTGTAATCCTAGTGTCACGCCCTAGTTTCCCAATCTACCTCCACGTCGGCCGTTACAACTCAAACTATGCGCCGCCCATGAAATTTGCCGCTATCACTTCTCGAATTCGAAATCGAATTCGTTTGAAAACTAATTTTGACCAAAGTCAAAATCAGCAAGCGTCACGAAACGAACGCCACGCGTTCATCTTCTCGCCTCCGCAGCTCATGCGAACGAACGCATGCGGCGTTCACCGGCATCGGAGAAGGGAGCGTGGAGTGCTCGGCGTGCTGGCAGGGGAGGAACCTTTGTGTCCTCGCCCGTTAGCCCTCGTCGCGGAAGCGCTGCCTGGATGGATCGCCTTCGACAACGCTGGAGCCGAAGGAGAAATGCTTTGCCGGAGAAGAAGAGAAGGGTATCTCGCCGGAGAAGGACACGTGATGAAGGGGAAAACTCCTTTATTTCTTCATAAAGAACGAGTGCACAAAACACCTTCCTCTGCCTTGAATCCGCTCGTCGGATTCTTCCTCAAGTCAGTGGCAGCTTGATGTGTACTTTATCGTACCACTAACCGCAAGCGTGACGGCTTTGTCGTAGTAGTACTTAAGATGTCGATCCCACAGGGACAATGATCAAGTACCGAGTGATTACGAATCAATAGCTAGACAATCGGGTGAATGTTTTGGGTTTTTATAAAATAAATCAAACTACAACTAAATACAATTGCTAGCCGAATCAAGCAAGTGAAAGTTTTGGATCGAAAACAAAGTTTAGAGACATCGGAACTTCGAGCGCATCTCGTTGATGGATCTTAAACTCAAAAAAGACAATCATCATAACAACGCAATTTTAAAATTGTTCAAGGAAATATCAAATGGTATAGATTACCCTCTTTCGATGGTGTAATCCAGTATCAATCTAGATCAGGCCCTACTTTCGTGGCTCACCGTACCAAGATTGATCCATTGGGTTTAGAGATATTATAAGTTTCCTCACACAAATCCTGCTCAATTTCTTGATAGGTTAGAGCATGATCGATAAGGCAGATCTAGAGTCGCAATTCACCTTTCGGTCCTTCTTGCGGTGCCCAAGAAAAGTAATTGCGTGATCAAGGCAATACTAGCAATAAAATAGCACAAATCGAATAAACACAAGGTAAAATTACATTAGCTACGAGAAAACAAATTCGAAAACAAGATCCAAATAACTAAAATACACCCTTGTTCTGATAGAGAAGATTAGCTAGCATAGTGTCGATTCAGTACAAATCCCTAAAGGAATAGAAGAAACTAAAGAGAAGATAGAAGGAAGAGGAAGAAAACTCTTCTAAGAAAGCATTGCAATTCTCCTTCAAATGTTCTAGAATGATAGCATGGCTCCTTCCTCCTCCCTTGTTGTCATCAAAGCTTTCTCCCTTGCAAAACTTACTAGCCCACCTTGAGCCCCAACTGGGTGCTACGTTCCTCAGTGATTTCGACCCCTTTTATCATTTCTGAGGTGCCCTTTGATATACCAGCATTATATCCCATTGAATTAGGTACGTTTTGACACCAAGAACGTTCAAAACGGAGCTATAATGAGAGAGTTATGGCTCTTTTAAGTTTAGGTTGCGCAAGAGAGATTATGGGTGTAATGGAGATCACGGGCATGGTTGTAATGTTGGCGTCGATTCTCTTTAGCTCCTGAAATGTCCATGAACTTGTGGACCATTAAAAGCTCTTCGTAATGACATAAAAAATGCCAAAATCGGAGTTGTAATGGAAATGTTACGACCTATTTATTGCAGCCCTCCGACACACTTAATGCTACCATTACGGGTGTAATGAGGATTATGGGCATGGCGGTAATCTTTGTAGCGAACTCTGTTTCATCTGAAATTTTGTGGGTGAGTTGATCTTTGACTTGAATTGCATTCCGACCATAGTATGGTATCAAAGGTTGCCGACGCAAAGATTACGGGCAGGGTGAAATTACGGCTATACCCGTAACGTCTTCTATCAAAGTTTTCGTCGTCCAAAAGGCTTCTTTTGAGAAAGTTGAGAGCACGCCTTTGGAATATGATTATGCTTGAATGAAAACGGGCTTCTTGAGAATTCGAATCAGAAATTATGGCCATAATGCACATTAGGGCCTCGGCTGTAATTCTAGAAATTAGCTCCGTTTGAAGCCGAACTTCTCGTCAAGGTTCTTGATTCACTCGGGGACGTAAATATACTTCCAAATAGCTCCAAAAGTGAGTGAATTGTCCTGTATTTATCAACATGAGAAGAAGTGAAGCTTCTAAAGAAAGTCAATGAAATAAGCCGGAAAGAGATGTAAAAGCATGAAAATTGGTCTCAATTCACTAGTAAATATAGACCTAAAAGACTATAAAAATACGAGACATCAAAATCTCCCAGACTTAAATCAATGCTTGTCCTCAAGCATATAAATATAAGAGTGGTGGTCAGAAAAAGATGAAATCACGTCAAGCTTATAAAATATTGTGTCCAAGGGAAATATCATTATGAATAAATCTCAGCAGGTCAGGGCATTTGAGATAATCATCTATCATCAGGAATAAAGGTGTGGAGATCCAAAAACCAAAGTTAGATGAGGCTTACCTTCATGAACTACAATAATCTTCTGTATGGAGTATGCACTTTGTTCAAACCAGATTCAACCAAAGATACAAGTTGGAAAAAAAACCAATGCACTTTTTATTTTTGTGTTATTTTCGTCCTCTCTTTTTTTTTGTTTTATTTTTTTATTTGACTTCAACTCATGTCTTAGGTACCACTGCCAATTTTTCGCAGTGCCACATTGAGGAGTCTTATTTTTTTTTTCATTTTGATTTTTTTTCTTTTTGTTAGAGGGAATAACAAACATCAGATAAGTGCATTGATCATAACCAACAAGTAGTAAGATGAATCAAATAGATAGAAGTACGTACTTCGACAAAAAGATCAAAGCATTACTTTGAAAGTAAAAACCTCAATCGAAAATCAGATATATCACTCCATAGTCTTTTTCCATCAAATAAGATGATCATATGAATTTCCTAACTTTGAACTAAGATTCATATCATAATAATATCCTATGGAATCAATCATAAAACTTCAAGCTATCATGATTTCCGTTAAAAATCAGAAATAACATCAAAAAAATAACATCACCACTTATCTTCGTCACATCATTAGAGCGCAACATATGAAATTGATCATCAAAGCACAAAGCATAAGTATTGAGTTACTGCATATCATGCTTTGAAAATGAACTCAACCCACAATCTCCCAGACTTAGAATATGCATAGTCCCTATGCATAGCATATAAAAGAACACAAAATTTGGAGAAATGGGATGCAATACTCACAAGACCAGTCAGAGTCATCGTCGATGCTCCTCTTAGCATCTTCCTCGTGAGGGTCGTCCTTATCGTTGTGTCAATTCAGCAGGGCATCCAGAGAGGTTGGAGAAGCTGTTGACATTTGTGGACTTGAATAGCGTTACATATGGGGAAGCGAAAGACAGAGCGCCTTCAAAATAGCATATGATGAAGAGGTGAAACAGCTGAAGAAGCAAGCCGGCGGAAAGGAGTAGTAGGTATGTGCATGTAGATTGTCGGGCTCCGATCTTTCGGCTAAGGGCCATGGCAGCCGCAGCAATTGAAAGTTGATATGAAGGGAAAGCAGTAGCAGGAATTGTTCCAAAATTTGTCGTGAGTCGAGGTGAGATGAAATCCAAGTAGATGACGAGCAGATCATATTCAAGTCTCGGAATAATTGATGAAGCACGTTGATAGCAGCAGTGGCGTAGATCAGTAATAGGAGTCTCGTCAGATGATTTCAATAGGAGATCAGAAAGTCTTGGAATCCATGAAGAGAAGACAATGCCTCTTCCTGAGTCGCAGGTGGTCGTGATGATATCAGCGGCAGGCACTAGGTGGTCGACACTTGTGAAGATGGCAGCAAAGTAGTCTCCATGCAGAGCAAGCAAAGTTCCAGCAACTTCCTTCTATCGTCAGCGGCAAAGAAGAGAGCTTAGCAGCAAGGGCTGGGATGGAAGGAATGGCTTCAAACCGCTGGAGGTGGAAGGGAAGAGCAGGTATCGGCACAAAGAGAGATCTTGCGAGCAGTCAAAAGCAAGCGGTGGAGAAGAAATTTGTTATCTAGAGGTATGAACATTAGAGTAGTGGCAAGGCTGGCTGGTCGGCGGTCGTGAAGGTGGCTCGGCACATCAGAAGCAGCAGTGACGCAGAGCAGGTCTAAATCACAACAGATGAAGACAATAGGAGTTGAAATCAAAGGAGAAGAGAACGCCTGCTCCAGAGTCGCCGATGGTCGTGCGGTAGCAGCAACCCAAAAAATCAGTCTCGATAGGTAGCCGGCGATTGTGAAGGCGCAGAGATCCAACAGCTACTGGATGCGGATGAGAAAATCAATCTCAGTAGAAGAAATCAAAGCAGACTTTGTGGAGAGAAAGTTTGGAGGAAGTTGCAGAGAGGAAATTGTTGCTCGAGCCCTCCTTTATGTTGGCAGTGAACCCAGGAAGAAGAACCGGCCCTGATTGTTGGACGGATTTCTATTGAATCTGGAGGAAAGGTGCCGGCGACAGGTTTCATTGAAGCTGGAGAGGGCGACGGTGGTTTTCAGCTGTAGATTGATGAAGGTGGCGGCAGATTAATGTCGTTGAAGGCTCGGCTGCGTAAGAGTAATCGTCACCTCCTTAACTCCAGCAATCAGCGAACGGCGAACGATTAAAGTGTGACGGCTAATTCGGTTGCAGATCTGGAAGAGCAGCGCCGATTTGAAGTTTGATTGAAGGAAGCTGGCAGCAGTTTCAGTTTGGATTGAAGGAGAGGGCAGCGTAGGATTTCACCAAAGATTCTGTGAAAGAAGACAGTAGCAACTAGAATCAAAGGAGGAGTCGCCACTAGCACTTGGTTTGTCAGATGGAAGGAAGGAGCAGGTAATGCCTTAAGAGTAGATCAGCGGGGTGAGGGGATTTATGGAAGTCTTGAACGGAAGCTTGTGCCTTCAATGTGGATGGTGAATGTAAAGAGCCCAAGCGTCATCGGCAGTTGTGATTTTAGCTGCTTGATGGATGGGATGAAGACGGCACCGAGTCCAATTGGAGAAGACCGATGGTAGGTGAAGTAATGGAAGCTCGAACAAAAGCCATAACCTTGTGTTGATAGTCAACGGATGAAGACCAAGCGTCACTGGCAGTTGTAGAAGATAAAGAGCGGCGGCGAGATCTGGCTGTGCAATGAATGAAAGTGGAGGCGTCGCTACGCCTCGCTAGAGATTAGCGATTGCGTGAATTGTAACGACTGAAAGGGAGGTGTGGCCGTAAAACCCTCTTCATTTAGTGATGAGCTAATGTAGTGAGTTTACGACTGTAATGAACATTACAGCCATGCTTGTAATCGTGGTGCCACCAACTGGAATGTCATTTTTTGGGCACAATTTGAATTTCGGCTAGAGCCGTTAAAATCATGGCAGAGTTTTTTTTTTTTGAATGATTACGACCGATCCGTAATCTTAATCTCAACCTAAAAAATAACATACGTCAGAAAAGCAAATGAAAATTAACGAAATGAAGCACTTAGGTTGCCTCCCAAGAAGTGCTAGTTTAGGGTCATTAGCTTGACCGCAGAGTAATGCAAAGTTTAGAATGAATAAATTAGCACCAAAGAATGCATACCTTAAATTTTCAGTCAGTGCTTTCAGGTATACGTTTCTTTCAATAGTTACCTGGGGTGTTTCCACATGTATGTTTTCAGATTTTCACCATTCTCAAATTGATTAGTCAAGGACATTCACAAAAGTTTGAGTTTCTTCATTATTCTTCTCGTCCTTCTCAGGTTGACTAGAACGTCCTCTAAAATTTCCATCGGCTTTCACACAAAATGATCAGCAAATTATAATAAGATAGCCATATCTTTAAAGACTTCTATGACTTGAAAAGTTGGACAGTGAATATTTCAGAAAGTCTATGCCAAGGCAGAGTTACGCTAACTGAAGGAAAACTAAGTTACTAAAAAAACAAGAAAAGAAACAAAAATAAACCGGATAAAGTCTAGTCTACCAATTCTTAAATCACTTCGATATTGATTGCCTATCCCCGGCAACGACGCCAAAACTTGATGTGTACTTTATCGTACCACTAACCGCAAGCGTGACAGCTTTGTCGTAGTAGTACTTAAGATGTCGATCCCACAGGGACAGTGATCAAGTACCGAGTGATTACAAATCAATAGCTAGACAATCGGGTGAATATTTTGGGTTTTTATAAAATAAATCAAACTACAACTAAATACAATTGTTAGCCGAATCAAGCAAGTGAAAGTTTTGGATCGAAAACAAAATTTAGAGACATCGAATTTCGAGCGCATCTCGTTGATGGATCTTAAACTCAAACAAGACAATCATCACAACAACGCAATTTTAAAAGTGTTCAAGGAAATATCAAATGGTACAGATTACCCTCTTTCGACGGCGTAATCCGGTATTAATCTAGATCGGCGTCCTACTTTCGTGGCTCACCGTACCTAGATTGATCCATTGGGTTCAGAGATATTATAAGTTTCCTCACAAAAATCCTGCCCAATTTCTTGACAGGTCAGAGCATGATCGATAAGGCAGATCTAGCGTCGCAATTCACCTTTCGGTCCTTCTTGCGGCACCCAAGAAAAGTAATTGCGTGATCAAGACAATACTAGCAATAAAACAGCACAGATCGAATAAAAACAAGGTAAAATTACATTAGCTACGAGAAAACAAGTTCAAAAACAAGATCCAAACAACTAAAATACAACCTTGTTCCGATAGAGAAGATTAGCTAGCATGTCGATTCAGTACAAATCCCTAAAGAAATAGAAGAAACTAAAGAGAAGATAGAAGGAAGAGGAAGCAAACTCTTCTAAGAAAGCATTGCAATTCTCCTTCAAATCTTCTAGAATGATAGCATGGCTCCTTCCTCCTCCCTTGTTGTCACCAAAGCTTGCTCCCTTGCAAAACTTACTAGCCCACCTTGAGCCCCAACTAGGCGCTACGTTCCTCAGCGATTTTGACCCCTTTTATCATTTATGAGGTGCCGTTTGATATACCACCATTATATCCCATTGAATTAGCTACGTTTTGACACCAAGAACGTTCAAAACGGAGCTATAATGAGAGAGTTATGGCTCTTTTAAGTTTAGGCTGCGCAAGAGAGATTATGGGTGTAATGGAGATCACGGGCATGGTTGTAATGTTGGCGTCAATTCTCTTCAGCTCCTGAAACGTCCATGAACTTGTGGGCCATTAAAAGCTCTTCGTAATGACATAAAAAACGCCCAAATTGGAATTGTAACGGAAATATTACGACCTATTTATTGCAGCCCTCCGATACACTTAATGCTACCATTACGGGTGTAATGAGGATTATGGGCATGGCGGTAATCTTTGTAGCGAACTCCGTTTCGTTTGAAATTTTGTGGGTGAGTTGATCCTTGACTTGACTTGCATTCTGACCATAGTATGGTATCAAAGGTTGCCGACGCAAAGATTACGGGCAGGGTGAAATTACGGCTATACCCGTAACGTCTTCTATTAAAATTTTTGTCTTCCAAAAGGCTTCTTTTGAGAAAGTTGAGAGCACACCTTCGGAATATGATTATGCTTGAATGAAAACGGGCTTCTTGAGAATTCGAATCAGAAATTATGGCCATAATGCAGATTAGGGACTCGGCTGTAATTCTAGAAATTAGCTCCGTTTGAAGCCGAACTTCTCGTTAAGGTTCTTGATTCACTCGGGGACATAAATATACTTCCAAATAGCTCCAAAAGTGAGTGAATTTTCCTGTATTTATCAACATGACAAGAAGTGAAGCTTCTGAAGAAAGTCAATAAAATAAGCCGAAAAGAGATGTAAAATAATGAAAATTGGTCTCGATTCACTAGTAAATATAGGCCTAAAAGACTATAAAAATATGAGACATCATAGCTCTACCTCCGACTGCTCTCAAAACTCACTTCCTCTCGAAGCTCTCTACTTACAGGCCTCTCCCTCTTGTTGGCTCTCAAATCTCGAAGCTCTCTGCTGTAGAACTCTCTATCACAAGCTCCTCCCTTATAGGGAAGAGGCGTCGCTCACCTCTTCCGCAGGAGTCACCGACGGAAGCGGGTGCAGATGACCTCGCCAAAGCCGCTTTGCTCCGCTTTTGCTGAAGACGCTCGCATCAGCGTCTTCCTCCGAAGACTTCATCCTGCGTCCCCAGAGCCGTCCGCCTTCCTCTTTGAAGCGCGTCCGAAGATCCCTCTGCGCACACCTCCGCGCTTCGTCCACGCCCGCCGCTGTTGAAGGAGACAAATATGCCGCATCTCTGAAATCCTCACGCCTCAGCGTCTGCTTTCTGCGTCGCCTCGACGAGCCATGTCCGCTTCTTCCGATAGCTGGAGACGCCACTCGTCCGCGTTGAAGCCTCGGACGCGATCTCGCAGCGGACAAGATCGGTGGCTCCGTCAAATAGGGTGTTGACCCAATTCTTGACCCACTCCTCGGGCCCCAAATTGGTTACTCCAGCTTGGGCTTGGGCCGGCGGCCAGCCCAGATGCTTTGGTCTCAGCCCGCTAGGTATTGGGCATCACAATTCTCCCCCGCCCATCCTGGATATCGCCCTCGATGTCTCTTATGGGAGTCTCTGTCGCAATTATTGCTATGATATGAGCACCTCGTGCTCGTGTGGGATTTGTCACTTTACGTGTCCCCCGCATTCTCGAAGTCGAGGCCGTCGAACTACCTCACTGTACACTAGAGACCCACCCTGGTGCTCCCTCATGAAGCACTTGGACTCCTTCCAAGTGTGGAATAATCGAAACCTTCGCTCGTCGAAGCAGTTTGATCCCAAGGATGACGTTGTAATCATCCATCTTCGCCACCCAGACGTCGTGTCATCCCGTCTAGTCTCCAAGCTTCACTAGAACGTCATAGGAAATGGCCACCATCGGCTGCTCTGTGGCGTTGATGGTCTTCCTCCGAGCCGTCGTCGATGAAGTGCGCAAGCCAAGCTGTGCAGCCATTTGTTCCGATACAAATAGATGAGTCACGCTGGTGTCGACCATCGCCTCCACCTCGACTCCATGTATCTGCATCAGAACATACATCAATCTTGCTTCATCTGAGGCTGACACTGCCGTGATCGCGTTTAGTGTCATTCCTCCGATGCATGTCACCATAGGGAACCCTCATCTCCCTTCTTCTCAGCCAACTCTCGCTTTACGATGGCTGCAATTGCCAAAATCCATTGTCGGTCCGGACAATCGCGCATCCGATGTGGACCTTTGCACAAAAAGCTTCCCATCGGTCTTGGTCGATCCTGCGCCCTATCTACAGGTCAATTTTGCTCCTGTTGTGCCGACTGGCCTCCACCTAGCTGGGAAAAGGGTCTCTCCCTTTTTGGTGCTCTCGCCCTTACCGGAGAGTGACACTTTGAGGGCGACTTCGATGCTCTCGAGGAAGTCGTATCCGAAGCTCTCAGGTCCATGAAGGATTCGGCTATTACTGTGGCCGTCCTCTAGTCCTGCGGCACATATCGTTGGACTTCAGCCTCCGCCCATGGTTGAAGATTTCGGAGAAAGGTGTACCATCTGTCAGTTTATGACATATCCGAAACCTCCAGCATGAGTGTTGAATAAGTTCGGACATACTCTTGGATTGGCCCAGTATGTCTAAGCCGATTCATCGTGTCGTGTGCCTGGTCCGTCGAGTTCCCGGGAAGAAACTGCTACCGTAGTTCCTCTTAGAACACCTCCCAGGTCCAATCAGCTACTCCTGATGTCGAATCAACTTTGGTTTTCCACCAAAGCTTTGCGTCATCTGCGAGGTATGTAGTACATACTCGCACACGTTCCTGGTCTGAGACATGATTGGAGACAAAGAATTGCTCCATGTCCCAAAGAAAGTTACTCAACTCTTTGGATGATCGGGCTCCTCTGAACATCGCAGGTTCTGGGATGCGAACCTTCGATCTAGGAGCCGCCTACTCCATCATTGGCGCTGTAGGCACACCGCCTTGTGCCTATGTTAACGCCAAGCGCATCACCGCGAGATCTGCCTGTACCTGCTGTTGAGCCGCAGCGGAGCTTGCTACTTGCTCCTGAAAGACCCCTACTTGCTCCTGTAGCGCCACCATCCCTTCCAAACTTTGCTAAAGCATAGCCATTCCAGCCAAAGTTTATTGGAGGACGAGAATTTGCAGCCTTTGTTGCTACACCATCCGTTGCAAGTTCTCCAGTTGGGGAACAAACGGCTTCTTCCCAATCTCCTGTTAGGCTAAGCACTTGCTCAACTTGCGCCAGATGTTCTCCTTGCATCACCATATCGTCGAAGTAAACTTGGTTCTGATACCGGTTTGTCATGCCCTAGTTTCCCAATCTACCTCCATGTCGGCTGTTGCACCTCAAACTGTGCGCCGCCCATGAAATTTGCCGCTGCCGCTTCTTGAATTCAAAACCCGAAATCGAATTCGTTTGAAAACTGATTTTGACCAAAGTCAAAATCAGCAAGTGTCTCGAAATGAATGCTACGCATTTGTCTTCTCGCCTCCACAGCTCACGCGAATGAACTCTTGCGGCGTTTGCCAGCATCGGAGAAGGGAGTGTGGAGTGCTCGGCGTGCTGGCAGGGGAGGACCCTTCGTGTCCTCGCCCTTTAGCCCTCGTCGCGGAAGCGTTGCCTGGATGGATCGCCTTCGACGACAATGGAGCTGAAGGAGAAATGCTTCGTCGGAGAAGAAGACAAGGGTATCTCGCTGGAGAAGGAGATGTGATGAAGGGGAAAACTCCTTTATTTCTTCACGAAGAGGGAGTACACAAAACCCCTTCCTTTGCCTTGAATTAGCTCGTCAGATTCTTTCTCACATTGGCGTCAGCTCTTGTCGCACCCCTAGAATAATCATGTAATTGAATATTTGTTTTATAATTCAATCTCCCAGGATTCAAATCAAATAAATTTAGAAACTCACAATTGAGAATAACCTCAACACTATACTTATATACTTCTAGGATTGCAACAACATCACTTATCAAATTTATACAAAACATCACACTACTAGTATGAACATTATAATTCTCATTTATACAACTAACTCACAAGATAGAATCAAACATCAAACTTCATATATATACATTCACAAGTTCATATTGTTTTATCATGGTACAACATTGTTCTAACCAAAAGGCATATACAAGTGAGTTTTCTCTCAACTCATCAAAATCTTCTATTGCCCCAAGGAAAAGCAACCAAAAGCTAATTTGTAATATATATAAAATCACAAGAGTGAGCTAGAAAACTCAGCAAGAACTACATAGCCCATAGAATATATACATTTGTAGTCTGAGTTCATGAATATTATAACCAAATCTGAGAAAGAGATTGAGATCATAAGCATCAAGAACAATGGGCATATGAATACAATAGCTTACAAGTATCTAAACCATTATAGGAACACATGATTAGATCATTATCACAAGGTAGCAATAAACATATAGAACTAATAACTGATAGCATATCTCATGAGTATCAAAAGTATCATATGAGAAAAAGTATCAAATCCGAACAAGTATCAATGATATAAAAACATCATAGAAAGACGGTATTATACAAAGAGTAGTGAGAACAAAGCAAAACAATGTCCTCCATGTCTGGAAGCAAGACTAACCTATGTCTAGGAAAGCCCACAAAGCAAAAGCCGGCAAAGGGCTCACCATGGCCCAACCAAATGTGAATGGAGGGATTCTAGAGGTGGCTCCCATGGATTCAAGAGGTGGCCCCCCATTATTTTTAATGTGGCACTTTGCTCCATGTAGCACTTAGTTCCACATCCATCACCTGATTCCCATACATGGGATCAAATCATTTTCCCACTAGAGTTGTAAGTGCCAAAGGACAAAGTTACCAACTTAGTGTTAATCTTGTATTATACACCAATGCCCTTACAACATGATCATTATGGATAAAAGTATCAATATCAATAAAAGGATATCCATGAATCAGACCAATAATAATACCGGATCCATTTACCAAAAGCATAAGCATGCCTTACCACTTATACCACAATACTGCTAGTCTAAGAGTAAAATATGTCAACCTGGATCAGCCCAATTTATTCCAATGAATCATAAGTATATATGAAATATCCTCCTACCAAATAGGAGTCATTGAAACCAAATTTGTGTCTACTTTCCAATAAAACTTATTTGATACGATTTGACAAAATACACAAAAAGATATATGGATTAGAGTGACAAGGGGTCAACCTACCTTGTTTCTGGTATTGAACTAGATAAAACAGTCGGTTGAAGGATATTACACAGATTAAAAATATACAATATATGATCTGTTGGAAAGATATTTGAATCTTCTTTCGTTTGAAACAAAAATCATTCAAAACCGATTTGTATATCAATAGTTATAAGCAAAAGAACACAAGAAGGTCAGATTGGTATTATAGAATAGATGTGCTGAATGTTGCTATGTATTGGATGCCTTCATGTTGAACAACTATATGCAATATCGGATTTATTGGAAAGATAATCAAGTTCTCTTTCAT
This sequence comes from Costus lasius, assembly GCA_027563935.2. Taxonomy (NCBI): domain Eukaryota; kingdom Viridiplantae; phylum Streptophyta; class Magnoliopsida; order Zingiberales; family Costaceae; genus Costus; species Costus lasius. The sequence goes on along the minus strand of CM050449.1, from coordinate 30,050,496 downwards.
GCACAATATATTTTGTCAAAGAATCTTGTGTATAGACAAAGTTATACAAGAATAACCATAACAAGGTCAGATGTGCATGAATTGCATCATCCTATCCACTATCATAAAAGTTTCCATATTAATTCAAGAAAACCATCCAAATTCGATATGATTACACCATATCAGAGAATAAAATAGGTATATTAGGGTATTTTAACGTAATCTATGGTTTTGGAAAACATAAATCTAGGCTTAGGGTAGAAACTTGCCTTAATCAAAGATTTGAGCTCTCTAATCTCTTCTTCTCCAATTTCACCACCTTCACTTTGCTCTCCCCCAAGCCAAACGAAAGTTACTAGTAAAAACCTTCATTCTTTTCCCCTTTTTTCCTTCAGACTTACCCCTTAGTAGGAGGTGTCAAGTGTAGGTTGATTCCATCTCTCAAGCAAGCTTGAGGTGGCATGGAAGCTAAGCATGGCATGGTAAGTAAATGCTCAATTCTCACTTACATTTCTCTTTTCCACTTTCTCTTTTTTTTTTGTTTCTCCTAACTTGAGTTTTAGTTCCCTTCCTTTCACAATACTTCACTTGATATGTATTATGTATCATGACATGAATGGGTGACAAAATACAAATGTGCTTTGATGCTAATGTAAAATGGAATGAGATTAAAATATGAGTTAATCTTCATAATTAGTGTACTAAAAGCATGGATATTACAGCTCTGTCGCCGACTGCTCTCAAAACTCGCTTCCTCTCGAAGCTCTCTGCTTACAGGCCTCTCCCTCTCACTGGCTCTCAAATCTTGAAGCTCTTTGTTGTTGAACTCTCTCTAGCAAGCTCCTTCCTTATAGGGAAGAGGTGACGCTTGCCTCTTCCGCAAGAGTTGCCGACGGAAGCAGGCGCAGAAGACCTCACCGAAGCTGCTTCGCTCTGCTGCTACTGAAGATGCTTGCATCCGCGTCTTCCTCTGAAGACTTCATCCTATGTCCCCAGAGCCGTCCACCTTCCTCTTTGAAGCGCGTCCGAAGATCCCTCTGTGCACGCCTCCGCGCTTCGTCCACGCCCGCCGATCCCACTGCAGGAGACGAATACGTTGCGTCTCTGAAATCCTTGCACCTCAACATCCACTTTCCGCGTCGCCTCGACAAGCCACATCCGCTTCTTCTGACGGTCGGATATGCCGCTCATCTGCGCTGAAGCCTCGGACGCGATCTCGCAGCGGACGAGATCGCGCGGCTCCATCAAATAGGGTGTTGACCCGATTCTTGACCCGCTCCTCGGGCCCCAAATTGGTTACTCCAGCGTGGGCTTGGGCCGCTGCCTAGCCCAGATGCTTTGGTCTCGGCCCGCCAGGTATCGGACATCACACCTAGCATGTTTAGGCTATTTTGATCTCATACTGAATCCTATGTGCTTGATGGTAGGTGTCACGCCCAAATTCCTCCTAGCCTCCACTAATTTCTCCTAGCCTCCACATCAACAGCCTACCTCGAACTATGCGCTAAAATCAAAATCTTACCCGAATTCAATTTCTGATTTCGCAACCGTCGCCTAATTTCGAACGCCTCACGCAATCAATTTCGTTGAGCGTTGAATGCTGACTTGGTAACATCAGCCTCGCTTCGAACGCCGCCTACGTTCAAAACTCGCTCGCCCGCTTTCGTCTTCACGCCACGCCTTTGAGTGCTACCGCCGCGGCTTCACCGGAGGGAAGGAAGGTCGGCTTAGGCAGGGGAGGAGTCTTCACTTCGCTCTCAGCCCTAGCCCCGCCAGAAGCCCGCCGGACCGTCGTCGATGATGATGAAGTAGAGGAAAAGGATCTCCCCGAGAACTCACTGGAGAAGAAGAGAAGAAACTTAGAGACGGGGAAGAGGCTTCGTCGGAAACCATAGGAAGAAGATCACCGGATCTTAGGGAAAAGCTTCACTCTTATTCTCATAAATACAGAGTTACAAAAACCCCTTCTCACTTCTATCTCCCTCATGTCAGCGGCGAGTGCCGACTTACAGAAGCACTCGTCTCTCGATCTCTCTCGCTCATAGGCCACTCACTCTGGCTCTCTCTCTCACAACATCTTATAGATCTCTTCCTCCTCTCAACTTCTCTCGCAACGTTCTCTCTTATAGGCGACGCCTCTTTCGCTGGACTCGGTCGCAGCTCTACCAACGCCGCCTCGTCCACGCTTCATGCGTTCACGACCACGTCCGCTTGACGCCCGAGGAACTCGCCCGTGCTGCGTATCCCACTCGCAGATGCTGACTCCTGCGTCTGCGTCCGCATCCACAAATCCCTTGGCGTCCGCTCTTGCTGTGCCGCTCCGATTTGCCTGCTGAAGACGAGGCCGTCGATGCCTTCCTTAGAGTCTGCCAAGAGGGACGTGGTTGACGCTGCTCGTTCAGTTCGCAACCACCGCCCTAGCGCCGTCCATGCCGAGTGTCACGCCCCAACAAACCGTTCTCCGATGAATCTATGACTGTGTGCCAAATCCCTAGATTTAGCCCCAATTTATAATTTTGACCGAAGTCAAAATTCCAATCGCCATGCTCCGCTTGCCCAAATTCGCCTGGCTAACATCACCGCACGTCAGCACTCTTACATTGCCGTGTGAAAATAGAATTGCGTTCAGATTTTGACAAAGTCAAAATCCTCTCCTCGAAATGAATGCTGATACCTTTGTTCACTTCGTCATCTTCCTCACCGAGCGTTGCCTGCGCTCGTGAGCTCGTCGGAGAAGAAGCGTGCCGGCAGGGTGGAGATGCCCTCGTCTCACCCTCAGCCTCGCGCCGCCGGAAGCCCTGCCGACTATCAGAATCTCGTCGCCAGATGGATGAAGCTCGCTGCCGGAAACAACATGAAACAGGGGAAAGAGGAAAGCTTTCTTACTCCTTCAATCAAACTACAAGACCTCTCTATGCCGACGACCCCGGTCGCCCATAAATGTAGATAGGCTTCCCACAAGTGCACGGGTTTATCAAAGTAATAAAATATCGATCCCACAGGGACTAATGGGCAAGTACCGACAGAACTCAAATTTGCTAGCTAGACGACGTCGAGATTGGTGAAGTCTGGAGTGTTAAAATAATTAAATTCCCAAGAACATAAGTAGAGGAAATTGCACGAGAGAATTTTAATGGGGAGAGATGTCAAGATATGGGTTCACCGCTTTGACTCCTTACAGTTGAATAGTCAAACTCTATTACCAACGTCCTATCTAGTTCAAGGGATTTAGCCACCCATTGTGCAGGTCGCTCCCCCCGATAGCCTCGTCTGTTCCCACGGATTGGGTTACCGGTCTAATTCGTAGAGTTTTGACATTCAGTGGGACTTACTGTCTCCCTAACACGTCTAAGGCCCTAATACTTCCAAGGTGAGTACAGGTTAACAAGAGGGGTCCTCCCTGAGAATTCCTAGTTTACTAACCTCCCCAGTGAAGCTACTGGCTCAAGTGCGCCCTCTCGAGCAGCACAGGAAAAGAGCCGAGAAACAATCCAACATACCGACACACTTTTGGTTTGCCGGGTACGTCTAGGATCCAGAGGCTCATGCCAAGGGAGTACAGTTCGTCAAGGGGATTTTCCCTAGCCCCTGATTTACAAACCCCACACAAGAAACTAAAGGCTCAAACGTTCCCTTTCAGGCAACATAGGCATAGCACATAAACGGATTTGATAAACTCCCAACCAAATGGGTCTGACGCGCGGTTGGGCTAGAGTCTCCCCGCCGCATCTAAACTCCTTATAATCCCCACAAGTAAATGCAGATCCGCAAGTGAGTTTTCCTCCTAGAGATACTGATTAACAAACCATACTTGGGTGACTAAAGGCTCAAGCATACCCTTCTGGGTAATGCAGGCAAAGCACTGACATAAGGTTGAGCTAGTATTTCGGTAAATAGGGCTAAACTATTACAACTAGTAAGTCATCAAGGGTTACCCCACATCCTGATTTAGAACTTAGCCTATCATGTTCATGGGAACAGCATAAACAATGTTCTTAAGCATAAACATCACACGTAACAACAGATTTTGCGCAGGAGTTGCAAGAGAAAGGTAAGATCATGCGATGTCTATCGAAGATTATACAATAAGCATAGCAATTTGAGTGTAGATCTAAGATCTTCCTTACAACTTATCTCTAAGATGCTCATGCAGGAGAATATCTTCAATGAACGCAGATGCGTGGCTCTTTCTTCCTGGTGTCTTTCTCCAAGGTTTCTCCCAAGTGAATTCTCCCGTCCAACCCCCTTTCTTCCTTGAATCAAAGGTCTTTTATCTCCTCTCTTCCTGCACCTTTTTCTCTTCCCCATGCACTGCCAAAAGCCTCTGCAACCGCTATCTCTGCTCAGCCGAAAGAAAGTCTTTGCCAGCTTCCTCCATGTCTCGCAAATCTTCAACCGCCCATCCTCCACAAAATCATAATTTTGTGACCAAATCCACTGCCAAAAAGTTGCTCCACGCCTCCTTTGTCAATAGGGGAGAAAGGTCCTTTACGCCCCTGAGCTTCTCCTAGGGTTAGATCAAGGAAATCTGGATTAAAATTGTGATTTCGTAACAGGCGAGTCCGCGATCACGGGCGTGATTTTCAACAAAGGCTTCAATGAATCCGAAAATTTCTAGTTAGGATCGTCTTGAATTAGGATGAGCTCCTCTACTACAAAAGTCCCAGAATCCACTCTCTTTATGGTCATTTTGACCTGAAAACGTGAAAATACCAAGAGAGGTGTAGATTCCATAGATGTAAGGCAATTAAGGCGATAAAGAGGCAGAAAGCCCAGAAATATAGATGATTCTAACTGTAAAATCATGCTTGGAATGCTATAAAAATCTGTGTCAATAGAATACCTACGACTTAAATCTTTGCTTGTCCTCAAGCAAAAAGAAAGAAATGAAATTCCATGAGGGTTGTTCGACTGAAGTTATACTCCCTAATGATCTATAAATACTAAATAATCACAGCTAGTCATAGGATGCACAAATCACTGTAGGCTTTAAAGTTGTCAAGATGAAAAGCAGAGTATCTAGGTCAAATCTATGGGCAACAGTTGTATGATAATATTGGATAAAAATACTTCCTTACCACATGAAGCACTAATCCACTTAAAGCACCCAGAAGGTAAACTCTAAGGTAGTGGTAAAGGCCTTGCTCATAACCTCAGTACCACCGCTTTCTTTCTTTTCTACAGTGCCAAGCCATAGCTTCGGTACCATTGCCTTTCTTTTCTTTTATTTTGATTTGCAGTGCCAAGTCACAACTTCGGTACCACTGCCTTTTTCTTCTTTCACTCTCTTTTAGTGGTAGTGCCAAGTCAAGACTTTGGTACCACTGCTCTTTTCCTTCTTTTCTCTTTTTGTTGGACAGTGCCAAGTTGTAACTTCGGTACCACTGCCTTTTGTTTTCTTCTCTTTTCTTTCACCTTATTTCTTGTACGGTGCCAAGTTAGAGGAGCTCGAACCAAAACCAATACCGAGAGCTTCTAAGAGTGGTAAGGTGTGTCAAGTGGTTTGGCCTATAATCATCCAAACAAATAGTACTCATGTTGAGATACAGATACTTCCTAGATTCAAAGCTTATCAAAGTTCAATCCTTAAATGTTCAGTGTATAAGGAATCAAGTGACTAGGTGAATTGTTTAGCATAAAAGATACTCTCAATGTAGTGTGGGAGTATAAATCAATCATAAATTAGGTAAATGAATAAGAATCAATCATGAATGAGAAAATATCAATCAAAGATTTTGAAAAATTTCAGCTAAAACCTTCCTTAGAATTTTACATGTGCAGGCATTAATGGTTAACCAAGTTCAAGCCGTATCAACAAAGTCATGATGAAAGCATATCAGGATGGTGTAGCATGTCATAGAAACAACTAGGCCTGTTAGCATGGTATAAAGACAAAAATAGAAATACATCATGAAAGTGTCCTTGCAAAGCTGAATCATCATTAAAGTACCGTGCAATAAAAACATCATGAAAGTGGAGCATATTGACGTTCAATGGTAAAGAGGGTTAAAGTTTTGGCAGGTTTGGTACAACAGTACATCAATAGCAGCAGTTTAACACAGCATAAAGTTTACCATAATAGTACGTACAATATCACATCATAAAAGCATAAAAGTTAATCACGATGACCCCATCAAAATGTATCGTGGAAGTTTCAAAAGAAGTAAATCTCCCCCAAACCAAAATGGTGCATCGTCCTCGATGCAGTAGCATAGATATGTATCAAAATAGATGGGGAAGACTTACTAAAGTGCATTCCTACTTGCTGCACTCTACTGGGTCATCATCGTCGTCATCAGCTTCTTCGGAGGAGTCAGAGACGTGAATGGTGTCATCAGCGTCCTCATCATCATCTCGTGGTGGTGCCATGTTGCAGTGCAGGAAGATCTCTATTGATTTTACTGTCTCTACCAGGGTAGCCAGCTGCTTCCCCTGGTGAATCTGTTCTTGGCAGAGCAGATGGAGCATGTCGTTTGTAGAGGGATGCGCTGCAGTCCGCGGCTGTCCTCCAATAGAGAGGCTGGGATCAACGTGAAGAGGTGCGGTTTGGTCTTCCGGTGCGGCCGACTCTAGATGAAGGCGCCAGTTGGCGCTATCACGAATATCCATCCTCGAAGAGTTTGGGAGAGGCATGGTAACCGTGGTATCCGCAAAGGTAAGGTGGTAGATATCTCCTCGCCTGATGATCATCTTCATCGAAAGAAGGTGCTCAAGGTCCAGTCGTCTACTGCCTACTGCTTCTGGTTGGCCATAGGGGTTGTGTCCCAATGATAAAGCAAACTGACGGAATATCCATAGATGATCGTCAAAAATGCCTAATGCAGCCAGTATAGGTGGATCGATGTAGCGGATATTGATGATGCGCCGATTGTAAAGGACTTGGTATCCGGCAGCTTGGTAATTGTCCCGCATTTGGATCTCTGGCGGTGCAGATGGTTGCTGCTGAGGTTCAGGTCGAGGGCTTGTGGTTCCTACCGGACATTTTCCGGTATTCTTCCTTCTCAGTGGCATAGTTGCTCAAGTGGTTGGTCGAGGATGTCGAAGAATTGAGGTTGGAGAAAAACAGAGTATGCGGCGAGAGAAGGAATGAGAACCCGGAATGAGAGCTCGCCGGAGGTGATCGGAGAAGTCGCCGGAGAGTCGGTGGCTAGTCAATGGCCGGCAGCAAGCAGACGGCGGCGACAGGTGTGTGGGGCACACAGTGGGGTCGGTGCGATGTACGGAAGGAAAATTGGGAACCCTAACTGTGAAAAATCGGGCGAGTGCTTAAGTTAGTAAGCTTATCGGGTCGGGTTGGCTAGGCGGACCCAGCAAGAGGTTTAGTGATCACGCCCGAGATCTTCATCAGGACCCAGTCATGAAAATCTTGTCGAAGTGTCTTTGGAGAAACACGGTTGAGATTTTTGTCAGGACCTAGTCGTGATCTTCTCACAGGTTTTTGGTGTAAATTTTCACGGTTGTGACTTCAATCACTGGGTAGCCGTGATGTTCTCGTCAAGTTTGTGCGCGTTCTATCTTCTGGAAATTCTGCCCATGATTTTCATCATGACCTGCCCGTGATTTCTTCTATAAGGTTGCGCACGAATTTTACAGCCGTGACCAAAGTCACAACACTGCCGTAATGTTCTCGGCGAATTTTCTGATGTTGGACTAACTAAGAATCATGGTCGAGATATCTGTCAGGACCCGCCCGTGATTTTGGGATAACTGGCAGAAAACGCCTCTCTTTACTACATCAATTTGCGATATTCCTGTGTCATTCAAAGTTAAGTTAAAACATCAATATCCACAACTAAATAAACAGAAATATAACAAACAATGCAAGTAATGAAAGGGCATAACAAGGCCCAAATATCATTTTCAACTTCGTAAGAATCAATTGCCAATGCTGAAGATAAACAAGATCAATTCATGAATGCGTATAGGCTCCCAAATAGAATGGATTAAAATCAATTGGTGCGAGTGTAGCTTGCGTCCTTTTCGGTGAATGCTTCCTATCAGGAATTCCCATGCCAACATCAATATCAGAATTTTACTCAAGCACTCTAAGTTTGATGGGTGGCATTGACGTAGCGTATGTGCATTACCTGCAAGATTACCACCAATATTAGATATCAAAACCATGAAGCCGAGCAAAAATTGAAGTAGCTAGGATAATAGATTTCAGACTTGTGGCAGGAAAAGCTAGGATGTCCTTAAAATATGCAAACTAAACTTAACTTACACAAAACATGAAAATAAGAGAAAAAGATGCTGAAATTAAATTTAACTAGGGTAAAATGCTTGGGTTGCCTCCCGAGAAGGGCTGATTAATGGTCCGTCAGCTTGACCATAGTCAGTGTCATTCCGGTGAAGGAGGGTCTGTGAGGACCAGTGCAGTCCCCTCTGGTATTGGTTCATGGGGGACGTAATGCTTAAGTCTTTGTCCATTAACCTTGAATGTGCCTGTTGATTCTCGGAAAATGTTCATAGCACAGTGAGGGTAGACTTTTTGCACTACAAATGGTCTCGTCCATTTAGTTCGAAACTTACTAGGAAAAAGCTTAATCCTGGAGTTAAATAGAAGTACCATTTCGCCTTCGTGAAATTCCCTCCTCATAATCCTTTGATCGTGCCATCTTTTAGTGCGTTCCTTATAGATTCTGGCGTCTCATAGGCTTCCTGTCAAAACTCATCGAGTTCGTTGAGTTGGAGCTTTCTGGCTTTACCAGCTTGTTTACTATCAAAATTCAGTTGTCGTGTCGCCCAATAGGCTTTGTGTTCGATCTCAACTAGTAAGTGGCATGACTTACCATATACCAACTGGAATGGAGACATACCTATTGGAGTTTTGAATGCCATACGATACGCCCATAAAGCGTCATCAAGTTTGAGTGACCAGTTAGTGTGAGTGCGCAATATAGTTTTCTCAAGAATGTGCTTAATCTCCCGGTTTGATATCTCCCCTTGGCCGCTAGTCTGAGGGTGGTAAGCAGTGTCCACTTTATGTGTTACTCTATATCTTTTGAGAAGTGATTCAAAACTTCGCTCAATGAAGTGAGATCCACCATCACTTATTACAACGCGGGGTGTTCCAAATCGCGGAAATATCAATTTCTTGAAAAATTTGAGAACTACCTTGGAGTCATTCGTTGGGGCAGCCAAAGCTTCGACCCATTTGGAGACATAATCAACCCCGATTAAAATGAATCTGTTACCACAGGAGGGTGGAAATGACCCCATAAAGTCAATTCCCCATACGTTAAAAATCTCGATCTCAAGAATGGTACTACGAGGCATCTCATTTCTTCGCGATATTCCACCCGTCCTTTGGCAGTGATCACAAGATTGTATATAGTCCCTTGTGTCTTTAAACAGGGTTGTCCAAAAGAAACTACATTGGAGGACCTTATATGCTGTTTTCTTACCACTACAATGCCCTCCATAGGAAGAAGAATGGCATTGGAACAGGACATCCGAAATTTCTTCCTCTGGCAAACATCTCTGAATGATACAGTCGGCACAACATTTGAACAAAAGCGGTTCGTCCCAATAATAGTATTTCGCGATTGATATAAACCTCTTTCGTTGCTGGTATGTGAAGTTCGGAGGCATAATACCGGCTGCCAAGAAATTTACCAGATCGGCATACCAGGGTGTCTTTATTGCGGTAACGGCTAATAAATTTTCATCCAGGAATGCATCGACTATCTCTTCTTCCAAATTATTCTTCGAAGTGGATGTCAGACGGGAGAGATGGTCTGTTACCAAATTATCGGCCCCCTTCTTATCCTTGATCTGAACATCAAATTCTTGCAACAACAGTATCCACCTGATCAGTCGTGGTTTCGCATCCTTCTTCATCGTAAGGTACTAGATTGCTGCATGATCTGTATAAACAATAACACGCGAGTCAATTAGATAGGATCGAAACTTATCAAACGCGAAAACTACAGCTAAGAGTTCTTTTTTCGTCGTGGCATAGTTGCTCTGTTCTTCATCGAGTGTTCGGCTGGCGTAATAAATGGCGTGAGTTTGGTTATCTTTCTGCTGTCCTAAGACGGCTCCTACTGCATAGTCACTAGCATCGCACATAACTTCGAAAGGCACCGACCAATTTGGAGGTTGCGTTATGGGAACAGAAATCAATGCCCTCTTCAATTGTTGAAACGCATCCATACAATTCTGGTCAAAAATGAATGGAACATCCTTAGCAATAAAGATGTTAAAGGCCTAGCAATTTTAGAAAAGTTTTTAATGAAGCGCCTATAAAAGCCTGCATGTCCTAAGAAACTTCTTATTCCTTTGACGGAGTTCGGAGGCGGCATTCTTTCCATCACATCGATTTTTTGCTTTGTTGACTTCAATACCGTGTTCTGATATCAAGTGACCAAGAACAATTCCTTCTTTTATCATAAAATGACATTTTTCCCAATTAAGCACCAAGTTTGTCTCTTCACAACGCTGCAAAACTCGGGTCAGATTAGATAGACAAGAATCAAAACTAGACCCGTATACCGAAAAGTCATCCATAAAGACGTCCATGATGTCTTCGATGAAATCTGAGAAGATCGCCATCATGCACCGTTGAAAGGTAGCTGGCGCATTGCATAAACCAAACAGCATGAGTCGATAAGCGAAAGTCCCGATGGGACATGTGAACGTGGTTTTCTCTTGGTTATCGAGATGTATAGGTATTTGGAAAAATCCTGAGTAGCCATCCAAGAAACAAAAATAAGAGTTAGTGGCTAATCTCTCAAGCATTTGATCAATAAAGGGAAGAGGAAAATGGTCCTTGCGGGTAGCCTTGTTCAGTTTCCGATAGTCGATACACATGCGCCACCCGGTAACAGTTCTTTGCGGGATCAATTCGTTATCTTCGTTCTTTACTACCGTTACTCCTCCTTTCTTTGGTACCACATGTATTGGACTTACTCATTCGCTATCCGAAATAGGGTAAATAACCCTAGCATCTAATAATTTTAGAATTTCTTTCTTAACCAACTCCTTCAGGTTTGGATTCAATCGTCTCTGGTATTCGATGGATGGTTTGCTACCATCTTTCAAATATATCCTGTGCATGCATAAGGAAGGGTTAATACCTTTTATATCGTGTAAAGTGTAGCCAATTACCTTCTTATGTTTTCGAAGCTCATTAAGGAGAAGGCTCGTTTGCTCTGAATCAAGATCGACAACTACAATAATGGGGTAAGTAGAGTTCTCACCTAAAAATTCATACCTGAGGTTGCTCGGTAAGGATTTGAGCTCTAAGTTAATTCGTTCACAAACCTCAGATTTCGGCGCAGATATTTCCTCAAGCCTTTCTACATCTGGCTCAATTGTGGTGCTCGAGTCGAGAATATTGGCATAAGCATGGACTTCTTCCTCCTGCTCTTCGTCATAGTCACCCATCAGGCATACCTCGAGGGGGTCAACGTTTGTCCGAGGGATATGAGACGAATTAAGCTCGTTGTCCACGACTCCGATACTACAACAGGAATATGCAAAATGAGGTTTCTTTAGGCTTTCGATAATATCAAATTCAACCGTATCCTCATCTATGCGCAGTGTCAACTTTCCATTTTTAACATCGATTATAGCACCGGCAGTTGCCATAAATGGTCTGCCCAGTATTATAGGAAGTTTGGAGTCTTCCTCCATCTCAAGTACAATGAAATCAACTGGAATAAAAAATTTACCAACCTTTATTAGCACGTCTTTTAGAATTCCTACCGGACGTTGTACGGAATGGTCAGCCAATTGCAAAGAGATGTTTGTCGGCTTTAAGTCTCCGATATCTAGTTTCTTGCAAAGAGAGAGTGACATCAGACTTAAACTGGCTCCAATATCACACAAAGCATGGTCGAAAGGTGTATTTCTGATCAAGCATTGAATGGTAAAGCTACCTGGGTCCTTCAACTTTGGCGGTAACTTATTTCGGATGATTGCGCTGCATTCCTCCGTTAACGCTACAGTGCCATGTTCTTCCATCTTTCTTTTATTTGATAAGATCTCCTTCAAAAACTTAGCGTAGGATGACATTTGTGATATAGCATCGGTAAATGGTATGTTAATATACAACTTCTTTAAAACTTCTAAAAATTTACCGAATTGACGATCAAGTTTTGCTTTTGCCAACCTCCGGGGAAATGGAATGGGTGGTTTGTAAGGTGGTGGTGGAACATAGATAGGTTCAGTCTCTTTCAGCTGTGGTTCACTCTCAACAACAACAGGTTCCTCAGGCTCCGAAATTTTACTTTTGTCCTCAGAATGGTCTTGTCTAGGCATTTCCGGTTCTTCAAGCTGTTTACCACTACGCATGGTAATGGCATGGCAATGCTCTCTAGGGTTTGTTTCGGGTTGTCCAGGCAATCTACCTAATTGCCTAGTCGATGTGCTGGCTTGCTGGGCTATTTAATTTTTTAGTATCTTCTGGTGTGTGGTTAAGCCCTTGATTGTCTCTAAGATGCTATACATGGCCTTGGTTTGCGTTGACACAAAGTTGTCAAAGCACGACTCTAAGGTTTGCTCCTGTGGTATTGTGTTGGTACTTGGTTGTGATGGCTGATCAAATTGCTTAGGTTGATACCCGGTGTTGGATGAATGAAATCTAGGAGGTTGCCTATAGTTCAATGGTTGGCTGCGTTGTTGTTTCTATAGGAGAAGTTCGAATGATTCTTCCACCCAGGGGTTGTAGGTGTTTGAATAGGGGTTGTTTTGGACCCTTGGGTTGAAATTACCTACAACATTCACTAAAGCGGGTGGGGGGTCTTGTGATACCATATTCCCTAATTGACAGGTGTCAGAAAGATGACCTTCCACTCCACAAATTTCACACATAGAAGAATTAGAAGCAATATGTCGCATGTTCATAGAGTCAAGCTTATGAGATAATGAATCCACTTTCACAGTAAGTGAACTAAGAGCGTCAAGTTCATACTTACCGGCTTGTCGGGATGAAGTAACTCTCTCGCCCGACCATTGGTAGTGGTTGAGCGCCATTTCTTCAATCAGATTGTAGGCGTCATCCACGGCTTTGTTCATCAAGGCTCCTCCAGTGGCTGCATCAATAGTGAGACGAGTGTTATAAAGCAAGCCGTTATAAAAATGTGCACCAGTACCCATTTTTCAAGGCCGTGGTGAGGACACATTTGTTGCAATTCCTAAAACCGACCCCACGCCTCATACAATGATTCGCCTTCCCTTTGGAAGAAATTGGTAATCTGGTTTCTCAGTTGCGCGGTTTTGCTCGGAGGAAAATATTTTGCAAGGAAAGCATGTGAGAGTTGTTCCCATGTGGTAATGGATCCAGATGGTAAAGAATGTAACCAAGCTCGCGCCCTATCTCTAAGTGAAAAAGGAAAAAGTCGTAGTCGCAGAGCATCAGTGGTTACACCATTCATTTTAAGAGTGTCACAATATTCAAGAAAAACAGATAAATGCAGGTTTGGATATTTAATCGGTGATCCACCGAATTGGTTTTGCTGTAACATCGACAGAAGCGACGGTTTTATCTCGAAATTGTTTGCTTTTATCGGTGGACGTGCAATGCTAGAATGAAATCCTTGAACATTTGGTGTGGCGAAGTCTCGGAGCGACTTGTTACCGTCCATGATTAATGTTTGCGAATTCTTCTTAGATTGAAGTTTCTGAAAATTTCTGCGACGCCGGAACTCTATGCATAAAATAAAATTCTAACAAGCAGGTGTTTCATTAAATCAAGAAAGGTGTAAAATGAAGTAAACAAAAGACAGTCTACTAAGATAAAATGAAGCCAAAAAAAAAAATATCTAGTATAGTAACTCCTTAATCTAGTCAATATTGCCAAAATTAGTCCTCAGCAACGGCGCCAAAAACTTGATAGAGCCCACAAATGTAGATAGGTTTCCCGCAAGTGCACGGGTCTATCAAAGTAATAAAATATCGATCCCACAAGGACTAATGGGCAAGTACCGACAAATCTCAAATTTGCTAGCTAGACGACGTTGAGATTGGTGAAGTCTGGAGTGTTAAAATAATTAAATTCCCAAGAACATAAGTAGAGAAAATTGCACGAGAGAATTTTAATGGGGAGAGGTGTTAGGATATGGGTTCACTCTTTTGACTCCTTACAGTCGAATAGTCAAACTTTATTACCAACGTCCTATCTAGTTCAAGAGATTTAGCCACCTGTCATGCAGGTCACTCCCCCCGATAGCCTCGTTTGTTCCCACGGACTAGGTTACCGGTCTAATCCGTAGAGTTCTGACGTTCAGTGGGACTTGCTTTCTCCCTAACACGTCTAAGGCCCTAATACTTTCAAGGTGAGTACAAGTTAACAAGAGGGGTCCTCCCCGAGAATTCCTGGTTTACTAACCTCCCCAGCGAAGCTCCTGGCTCAAGTGCGCCCTCTCGTGCAACACAAGCAAAGAGCCCAGAAACAATCCAACGTACCGACGCACTTTTGGTTTGCCGAGTGCATCTAAGATCTAGAGGCTCACGCCAAGGGAGTACAGTTCGTCAAGGGGATTTTCCCTAGCCCCTGATTTACAAACCCCACACAAGAAACTAAAGGCTCAAACGTTCCCTTTCGGGCAACGTAGGCATAGCAGACAAATGGATTTGATAAACTCCCAACCAAATGGGTCTGACGCGCGGTCGGGCTAGAGTCTCGCCGCCGCATCTAAACTCCTTATAATCCCCGCAAGTAAATACATATCCGCAAGTGAGTTTTCCTCCTAGAGATACTGATTAACAAACCATACTTGGGCGACTAGAGGCTCAAGCATACCCTTCTGGGTAATGCAGGCAAAGCACTCACATAAGGTCAAGCTAGTATTTCGGTAAATAGGGCTAAACTATTACAACTAGTAAGTCATCAAGGGCTACCCCACATCCTGATTTAGAACTTAGCCTATCATGTTCATGGTAACAGCATAAACAATGTTCTTAAGCATAAACATCACACGTAACAACAGATTTTGCATAGGAGTTGCAAGAGAAAGGTAAGATCATGCGATGTCTATCGAAGATTATACAATAAGCATAGCAATTTGAGTGTAGATCTAAGATCTTCCTTACAACTTATCTCTAAGATGCTCACACAGGAGAATATCTTCAATGAACGCAGATGCGTGGCTCTTTCTTCCTGGTGTCTTTCTCCAAGGTTTCTCCCAAGAGAATTCTCCCATCCAACCCCCTTTTTTCCTTGAATCAAAGGTCTTTTATCTCCTCTCTTCTTGCACCTTCTTCTCTTCCCCATGCCCTACCAAAAGCCTCTGCTACCACTGTCTCTGCTCAGCCGAAAGAAAGTCTTTGCCAGCTTCCTCCATGCCCTACAAAGCTTTAGCCACCCATCCTCCATGAAATCATGATTTAGTGACCAAATCCACTGCCAAAAGCTACTCCACGCCTCCTTTGTCAACGGGGGAGAAAGGTCCTTAATGCCCCTGAGCTTCTCCTAGGGTTAGATCAAGGAAATCTGGATTAAAATCATGATTTTGTAATCGGCGGGTCCACAATCACGGGCATGAATTTGGTCGTGACCCGGTCGTGATTTTCAACAAAGGCTTCAATGAATTTGAAAACTTCTAGTTAGGATCGTCTTGAATTAGGATGAGCTACTCTACCACAAAAGTCCTAGAATCCACTCTCTTTATGGTCGTTTTGACCTGAAAACATGAAAAATACTAAGAGAGGTGTAGATTCCATAGATGTAAGGCAATTAAGGCCATAAAGAGGTAGAAAGCCTAGAAATATAGATGATTCTGACTGTAAAATCATGCTTGAAATGCTATAAAAATCTATGTCAACACTCCTCTCGCCGGTGGCACACTTGCTGTCGGTTACAATCTCTCGGATCTCCCACGATCCCTCTCTCGTCGATGCCCCTTGGCACCGGAATCCTCGCCCCCTGGCGGCATTAGAGCCCCTGCTCTGGAAGGGACGACGGCGCCCTCGCCATCATCGGTGGTAGCACCCCCGCTGCCCAGTTTGCTATTGCTCTCTCCAGCTCCCCCTTCCTTGTCCGCCTGTCAGACTTTATAGGGTAGAGGCAGAGGTGTCGCCTCTGCTTTTAGCTGCTTTGTCCGTGTCTTTTGAACGCCTCTCCACTTCGCTTGTTGGAAGCGTCGTCTTTGAACGCGTTTGCAGCTTCCACTGAAGGAGATGAGGCTCGCATCCACGCCTCAGCAGGAATCTCATCCATGCCCGAGGATGCCGCGCACAAACCTCGTGTCCGATTCTTCAGTTGCCCGAGAAAGCCTCTACTCCACGTCGCCACAATGCCCACGTTAGCCGTGTCATCCGAAGATCCCGCTGAAGACCACCTAGAAACGCTGTCCCACATCTTCGCACGTCGCCGACTCCGCAGAGCTCGCGAAGAAGACGCCCATGTTGTTCACAAAGTTTGCTTTCGATTTTAGGGTAAACAACTTGGTTTGACTGAACAAATCGGGCTACGTTGTGACGAATTCGGTGTAGGCCTGTGCTGCTACCCAGCCCGCCTCCGTTTAGCCCAGCCTGGTGGTCCATAGGCCTGACAATTCTCCCCCACCTGGTTTGAATATCGCCCTCGATGTTCGATATGGATTGAACACTGGCCCTCCAATGTTCAAAGTCGGTGCATCTTGTCTCCAGCCTGATGATAGATGCTGTTGAACCACGTTATATGGAATTAGCACTCCGCCATAGTGCTCTGCCCAACCTGTGGGTTATGGGCTCACAGCTCCACCATCTTGACTGAACCTTGCCTCTGATACCAATTGTCACGCCCCAACAAACTGTTCTCTGATGAATCTAGGATTGTGTGCCAAATCCCTAGATTTAGCCTCAATTTGCAATTTTGACCGAAGTCAAAATTCCAATTGCCGTGCGCCGCCAGCCCAAATTCGCCTGGCTAACGTCACTGTACGTCAGCACTCTTACGTCGCGGTGTGAAAATGGAATTGAGTTCAGATTTTGACCAAGTCAAAATCCTCTCCTTGAAATGAACACCGATACCTTCGTTCGCTTCGTCGTCTTCCTCGCTGAGCGCCGCTTGCGATCGTGAGCTCGCCGGAGAAGAAGCGTGCCGGTAGGGTGGAGACGCCCTCGTCTCACCCTCAGCCTCGCGCTGCCGGAAGCCCCGCCGACTACTGGAATCTCATCGCCAGATGGATAAAGCTCGCTACCAGAAACACCACGAAATAGGTGATAGAGCCCAAGGATGCTTGATAGGCTTCCCGCAAGTGCATAGGTCTATCGAAGTAGTAAAATATTGATCCCATAGGGACTAATAGGCAAGTACCGACAGATCTCGAATTTGCTAGCTAGACGACGTCGAAATTTGTGAAGTTTGAAGTGTTAAACTAATTAAATGAACAAGAACATAGATAGAGGATTTGCACAAGAGAATTTTAATGGAGAAATGCATTAGGATATGGGTTCACCGCTTTGACTTCTTACAGTTGAATAGTTAAACTCTATTCCCAATGTCCTGCCTAGTTCAAGGGATTTAGTCACCTGTTGTACAGGTGGCTCCCTCCAATAATCTTGTCTGCTCCCACGAACTAGATTATTAGTCCAATCCGTAGGGTTCTGACATGCGGTCAGACGGGTGTCTCTCCGCAGCATCTAAGTTCCTTATAATCCCCATTAGTGAGTACAAATCCGCAAGCGAGGTTTTCCTCCTAGAGATTCTGATTAACAAACCTCACTTGAGGTGATTAAAGGCTCAAACACTCCTTTTCGAGCAGCGTAGGCATAGCACGCCAAGGGAAAGGATAAACTCTCAGCCAAATGAGTCTGACGCTCGGTTGGACAAGCTTCTCCCCGAAACGTCTAAGCTTCCAATAATCCCCGTTAGTAAGTACAGATCCGCAAGCGAGGTTTTCTTCCTAGAGATACTGATTAACAAACCTTACTTTGGCGATTAAAAGTTCAAGCATACTCTTCTGGGTGATGTAGGCAAGGCGTGAACTACAACATTAAACATCTCATACATATGTAGGTTTATGCAGCAATTACAAGAGGAAGGCAAAATCATAAGACACTTTGCTAAGAAGATTATACAAAATGGTGTAGCAAATTGAATGTAAAATGCAAGATCTTCCTTATAGATTTAACCTTAAGGAGCTCATGCCACAAGTGTCTTCAATAGATGCAGGTGCGCAGCCCCCTTCTTCCTGGTGTGGCCTTCTCCTCCAAGGTATAGTATACGAACCCCCCTTTCTTTCTTGAAGCCAAGGGTCTTTTATCTCCTCTCTTCTGCACCTTCTTCTCCTTCCCATACCCTGCAAAAAGCCCTCTGCGATTGCTATCTCTGCTCAGCCGAAACAACCTTTGCCAGCCTTCTTCCATGCCCTACAAAACCTGCTGCGCTGCTGTCTTTCACAAAATGATGGTTTCGTGGCTAGATTCACCATCCAAACCCTGCTCTTCGCCCCTTTGTCAACGGTGGAGGAAAGTCCTAAGTGCCCTTCAGCATCCCCTTAGGTTAGATTGAAGAAATCTGAACTAAAATCGTGATTTCGTAACAGGCGGGTCTGCGATCTCGGGCGTGAATTTGGTCGTGACCCGGTCGTGATTTATCAGTTGCAGCTTAAATGCGGAGATGAGTCACAGGCATGATTCTGATCATAACCCAATCATGATTTCCAACAAAGGCTTCAATGAATCCGAAAACTTCCAGTTAGGATCATCTTGAATTAGGTTGAGCTTCTCTACCAGAATCCACCCTCTTTATGGTCGTTTTGCCCTGAAAATATGAAAATACCAAGAGAAGTGTAGATTCCATAGATGTAAAGCAAGTTAGGCAATAATGAGGCAGAAAGCCCAGAAATATAGGTGATTCTGACTGTAAAATCATATTTGAAATGCTATATAAATATGTGTCGATAGAATTCCTACGACTTAAATCTTTACTTATCCTCAAGCAAATAGAAAGAAATGAAATTCCATGAGGATTGTTCAACTGAAGTTATACTCCTCAAGGATCAATATATGCTAAATAATCATAGCTAGTCACAGGATGCACAAATCACTGTAGGCTTTAAAGTTGTCAAGATGAAAAGCAGAGTATCTAGGTCAAATCTATGGGCAAAAATTGTATGATAATATTGGATAAAAATAGTTCCTTACCACATGAAACACTAATCCGCTTAAGTACCCAGAAGGTAAACTCTAAGGTAGTAGTAAAGGTCTTGCTCATAACCTTGGTACCACCGCCTTCTTTCTCTCATGCAATGCCAAGCCGTAGCTTCGGTACCACTGCCTTTCTTTTTTTTTTTCTCTTTTGTTTTGATTTGAAGTGCCAAGTCACAACTTCGGTACCACTGCCCTTCTCTTCTTTCACTTTCTTTTTCTTTTAGTGGCAGTGCCAAGTCAAGACTTCGGTACCACTACTCTTTTCCTTCTTTTCTCATTTTGTTGGGCTGTGCCAAGTTGTAACTTTGGTACCACTGCCTTTTGTTTTCTCTCTTTTCATTCTCTCTATTTCTTGTGCGGTGCCAAGTTAGAGGAGCTCGAACCAAAACCAATACCAAGAGTTTTCCAAGAGTGGTAAGGTGTGTCAAGTGGTTTAGTCTATAATCATCCAAACATATAATACTCATGTTGAGATATAGATACTTCATAGATTTAAAGCTTATCAAAGTTCAATCCTTAAGTGTTCAATGTATAAGGAATCAAGTAACTAGGTAAATTGTTTAGCATTTAGGATACTCTCAATGTAATGTGGGAGTATAAATCAATCATAAATTAGGTAAATGAATAAGAATCAATCATGAATGAGAAAATATCAATCAATTATTTTGAAAAATTTCAGCTAGAAACTTCCTTAGGTTTTTGAGTGTTCAGACAACAATATTCAATGAAGTTCAAGCCTTATCTACAAAGTCATGATGGAAGCATATCAGGAAGATGTGAACATGATAGAAATACAATGATGGATATGTCCTTGCAAAGTCAAAACGTCCAAAAAGTAACACATCATGAAAATAAGACGCCAAGAAAGTAGGGCATAATATTAAAGTGCTCCTCATGTTCTACATGAGTTCAGCAATAGCAATTTAAAGTTATGGTAGGGTAGGTGCAACATCACATCAGGCAATAACAGTTTATCAGTAAACATAACAACATAAAGTTGAAATATCAGTACATAAAATATCACATCATCAAAACATAAAAATTCAAACCACGACAACCCATCAAAATACGCAAATCTCCCCCAAAGCAAAATGTTGCATCATCCTCGATGCATATAGTATAGGTATGTATCAAAATAGATAGGGGAAGACTTACTAAAGTGCAGTCCTACTCACTGCACTCTGCCGGGTCATCGTCGTCGTCGTCAGCTTCTTCGGAGGAATCGGAGATGTGGATGGTGTCGTCTGCATCTTCATCTTCATCCCGCGGTGGAGGCTGTGACATGTTGCAGTGTAGGATGAGCTCAATCGACTTTACCGTCTCTACCAGGGTGGCTATCTGCTTCCCCTAGTTTTGTTGTTCCTCGCGCAGTAGATGAAGCATATCATCAGTGGACGGGCGCGCTACGGTCCGAGGCTATCCGTCGATAGAAAAGCTCGGGTCAACATCTAAAGGAGCGGTCTGGTCCTTTGGTGCAGTCGGCTCTGGATGAAAGCGCCAATTGGCGCTGTCTCTGATATCAGTCCTAGCAGAGTTTGGAAGGGCCATGGTAATCATGGTATCCGCAAAGGTCAGATGGTATATGTCGCCTCGCCGAACAATCATCTTCATGGAAAGAGGATGCTCAAGATCCAAGCGCCGGCTTCCCACTGCTTCCGGCTGTCCGTACGGGTTATGTCCCAAGGAAAGTGCTATCATCGTTATCATTCCCCCAATGCAGATATTGCTCTTCTGTGCGTGGGCAACGTGCATGAATTGCCGAGCAAGGTGATATCCAGCATTTATCTGAAAGTGATGGAGAAGCCCCTACAGACACAGCAGCTTGGGTTGACGGACTATCCCATCTCCATCCCTCGAAAAGATAGAATGTGCAAGCAGACGATGAGCGTATCTGATGCAGGGATTTGAGATGGTGGAGGCCCTGACGTTTCTTGGCGAGTAGGCGGACATGGATGAGATGCACCGCCAGAAGATATCTTCATTGAAGTTCGGCGGCCCAACTCTAGAAGCATATGCAGGGAAGCCGAAAATGTCATTTAGGTCTGCGAAAGTCAGGCGATATTCTGTATTTGCCAGTTAGAAGGTCAACAATCCAGGGTCCATATCAAAAGCCGAGACCTTGAGCTCAACGGAGCTAAGAAACTCGAGAGTAAAAGGTATATAGGTAGGATGGGCATACTGCAGGAAATGCCCCCATCCAAACTGATGAAAACCCAAAGATGATCGTCGAAAATCCCAAGCGCAGCTAGTGCAGGCGGGTCTATGTACCTGGTATTGATGATCCGACGGTTTGAGAGCACCTAGTACCTAGCCGCTTGATGGCTGTCGTGCATTTGGATCTCTGGCGGTACAAGTTGCTATTGCGGCGCTTCGGGTCGAGGACTGGTAGCTCTAGCTGGGCGCTTTCCGGCATTCTTCCATCGGGGCGGCATGATTGCTCAGATGGCCGATTGAGGATGTTGAAGGAAAACAGAGTATGCGGCGAGAACGAGATTGAAAACTTTGAATGAGAGCTCGCCGGAAAATGCTGATATCGCTGGAAGAGTCACCGGTAGTCGACGCCCGGCGGCGAGATGAGCGGCAACGATAGGTGGAGCACACAGTACGACACGTCATACGGAAGAAGGGGAATTGGGAACCCTAGGTGGGAATCAGGCGAGCTTAAGTGTATAGGCTTAACGGGTTAGGTTGGCCAGGCGGATCTGTTAAGCTGCTAAGCTTCGCGCTCGAGATTCCTATCGAGACCCGGTCAAGAAACTCTTGTAGGTGCATCTGCTGGAAAATCATGGTTGAGATTTTCGTCGGTACCCAGTCATGATCTTCTCGTAGATTCTTGGTGCAAATCTTCACGGCTGTGACTTCAATCACTGGGCAGCCATGATGCTCTCGTTAAACTTATACAAATTTTGTTTTCTAGAAATTCTGCTCATGATTTTCGTCATGACCTGCCCGTGATCTGTTCTTTAAGGTTACACACAAATTATATGGCCGTGCTTATAGTTACGGGTCTGCCGTAAACCTTTCGGCAGATAAGTCTCATTTTGCCTCTTCGAAAAATCTTGGTCACGACTTCCAGCACTCCCTAGTCATGATTTTCTTGTGAAATTCTTTGTTGCTGATTACGGCCGTGGCTCCAGTTAGCTTCCTGCCATAATTTTTTCGGCGAGTTTTATGATGTTGGACTAAGTGAGAATCACGGTCGAGATTTCAGTCAGGACCCGACCGTGATTTTGGGAAAACTGACAGAAAACGCCTCCCTTTACTACATCAGTTTGTGATATCCCTGTGTCATTCAAAGTCAAGTAAAAACATCAATATCCACTGCTAAATAAATAGGAGTATAACAAACAATGCAAGTAATGAGAGGGCACAACAAGGTCCAAATATCATTTTCTACTTTTATAAGAATCAATCGCCAATGCTGAAGATAAACAAGATCAATTCATGGATGCGTATAGGCTCCCAAACAGAAAGGGTTTAAATCGATTAGTGTAGATGCGGCTGTCCTTCTCGGTGAGTGTTTCTTGTTGAGGACCCTCATACCTGCTTCAATATTGGTATTCTACGCCAGTATTTGGAGTTTGATGGTTGGCATCGTCATAATGCATGCGCAATTCCTGCAAGATTACCATCAGTGTTAGATACCAAAACCATGCATTAGAACAAAAATAGACACAACTAGGTGGTGAGATTTAAACTTATAGTAGAGGAAGCTAGGATGTTCTAATTTGGTTGATACATCCTAGTGTCAACTTAACATGCAATAGGAATATGGGACCACTAAATATTTCAGACCAATCATCAAGAGAACTCCTCAAAATACGCAAACTAAACTAACTTACGCAAGACATGAAAATAGGAGAAAGAAAGATGCTGAAAACAAATTTAACTAGAGTGAGATGCTTGGGTTGCCTCCCAAGAAGCGCTGATTTAGAGGTCCGTCAGCTTGACCATAGTCAGTGTCATTCTGGTGAAGAAGGATCCGTGAGGACCAATGCAGTCCCCTCTGGTATTGGTTCACGGGGGACGTAATGTTTAAGTCTTTGTCCATTAACTTTGAACATGCCAGTTGACTCTTTGAAAATATCCACAGCACCGTGAGGGTAGACCTTTTGTACTACGAATGGTCCTGTCCATTTAGTTCGAAGCTTACTAGGGAAAAACTTGATCTTGGAGTTAAACAGAAGTACCAATTCGCCCTCGTGAAATTCCCTCTTCATAATTCTCTGATCGTGCCATCTTTTGGTGCGTTCTTTATAAATCCTGGCGTTCTCATAGGCTTCTTGTTGAAATTCATCGAGCTCATTGAGTTGAAGTTTTCTGGCTTTACCAGCTTGTTTGCCAACAAATTTCAGTTGTCGTATCGCCCAATAGGATTTGTGTTCAATTTCAACTAGCAGGTGGTATGACTTACCGTATATCAACTGGAATGGAGACATACCTATTGGAGTTTTAAATGCCGTACGGTATGCCCATAAAGCGTCGTCAAACCTGAGTGACCAGTTAGTACGAGTGCGCGAAACGATTTTCTCAAGGATGTGCTTAATCTCTCAGTTCGAGATTTCTACTTGACCGCTAGTCTGAGGATGGTAAGCTGTGGCCACCTTGTGCACTACCCCATACCTTTTGAGAAGTGATTCGAACCTTCGCTCTATGAAGTGAGATCCGCCATCGCTAATTACGACGCGAGGTGTTCCAAATCATGGAAGTATTAATTTCTTGAAAAATCTAGTAACTACCTTGGAGTCGTTTGTTGGGGTAGCCAAGGCTTCGGCCCATTTTGAGACATAATCAACTCCGACCAAAAAGAATTTGTTACCACAGGAGGGTGGAAATGGCCCCATAAAGTCGATTCCCCATACATCAAAGATCTCGATCTCAAGAATGGTATTGAGAGGCATCTCGTTTCTTTGCGATATTTCTCCCATCCTTTGGCAGCGATCACAAGATTGTATATAGTCCCTTGCATCCCTAAATAGGGTCAGCCAAAAGAAACCACATTGGAGGACTTTATGTGCTGTCTTCTAACTACTACAATGCCCTCCATCGGAAGAAGAATGACATTGGAATAGAACATCTGAAATTTCCTCCTCTGGCAAGCACCTCCGAATGATACAGTCGGCACAACGCTTGAACAAAAGTGGTTCGTCCCAATAATAGTACTTCGCATTTGATATAAATCTCCTTCGTTGCTGGTATGTGAAGTTTGGAGGCATAATACCGGCCACCAAGAAGTTTACCAGATCGACATACCATGGTGTTTTTATTATGGTGACGGCTAATAGATTTTCATCCGGAAATGCTTCGCCTATCTCTTCTTCCGAATTGCTCTCAGGAGTTAGACGAGAGAGATGGTCTGCTACTAAATTATCGGCTCCCGTCTTATCCTTGATCTGAGCAATAAGAGATATCGGATTGCTGCATGATTTGTATAAACAATAACGCGTGCGTCAATTAAATATGATCGGAACTTGTCGAATACAAAAACTATAGCTAAGAGTTCTTTTTCTGTTGTGGCGTAGTTGCTCTGTGCTCCATCCAGTGTTCGGCTAGTGTAATAAATGGCAAGAGTTTGGTTGTCTTTCCGCTGTCCTAAAACAGCTCCTACCACATAGTCGCTGGCATTGCACATAACTTTGAAAGGTAGCGACCAATCCGGAGGTTGTATTATAGGAGCAGAAATCAATGCCTTCTTCAATTGTTGAAACGCATCCATGCAGTTTTGGTCAAAAACAAATGGAACATCCTTAGCAAGTAAAGATGTTAAAGGCCTAGCAATTATAGAAAAATTTTCAATGAAATGTCTATAAAAGCCTGCATGTCCTAAGAAATTCCTTATTCCTTTGACGGAGTTTGGAGGCGGCATTCTTTCCATCACATTGATTTTTGCTTTGTCACTTTGATACCACGCTCCGATATCAAATGACCAAGAACGATTCCTTCTTTTACCATAAAATGGTATTTTTCCCAATTAAGCACCAGGTTCGTCTCTTTACAATGCTGTAAGACTTGGGTCAGATTAGATAAACAAGAATCAAAGCTGGACCCGTATACCGGAAAGTCATCCATAAAGACGTCCATGATGTCTTCGATAAAATCTGAAATGATCGCCATCATGCACCGCTAAAAGGTAGCTGGCGCATTACATAGGCCAAATGCCATACGTCGATAAGCGAAAGTGCCAAAATCTCCTAGTCATCGAGATGTATCGGTATCTGGAAAAATCCTGAGTAACCATCCAAGAAACAAAAATAAGAGTTAGTGGCTAATCTTTCAAGCATTTGATCAATAAAGGGAAGAGGAAAATGGTCCCTGCGGGTAGCCTTGTTCAGTTTTCGATAGTCGATACACATGCGCCACCCGGTAATGGTTCTTTGCGGGATCAATTCATTATCTTCGTTCTTTATACTGTTACTCCTCCTTTCTTTGGTACCACATGTACTTGACTTACCCATTCGCTATCCGAAATAGGGTAAATAACCCCAGCATCCAATAGTTTCATAATGTCCTTCTTAACTACCTCCTTCAGGTTCGGGTTCAAACGTCTCTGGTATTGGATAGAAGGTTTGCCGTCCTCTTCGAGATATATCCTGTGCATGCATAAAGAAGGGTTAATTCCTTTTATATCTTCCAAAGTGTAGCCAATTACCTTCTTATGTTTTTGAAGTCTCTCAAGAAGAAGGCTTGTTTGTTCTGAATCAAGATGGGTAGCTATAATGACTGGATAAGTAGAATTCTCACCTAAAAATTCGTACCTGAGGTTGCTCGGTAAGGATTTGAGCTCTAAGTTAAGTTTTTCACAAACCTCAGATTTCAGTACAGATGATTCCTCAAGCATTGCTTCGTCTGGCCCAACTACGGTGCTCGAGTCGAGAATGTTGGCATGAGCACGGACTTCTTCCTTCTGCTCTTCGTCATAGTCACCCATCAGGCACACTTCAAGGGGGTCGATGTTTGTCCGAGGGATGTAGGACGAATTAAGCTCCTCGTCGACAACTCCGATACTACAGCAGGAATCTGGAAAAAGAGGTTTCTTTTGGCTTTCGGTAATTTACTAACATTTATCTTTAGTCATTCGCATAGATCAATTACAATTCTCATGAAGGATTTTAACTTCCTTTACCCAACCTTAGCTATGTTAAGAATTCCCATGTTGTATGGTAGGATTAGGTTTTTATGGCTTAATATTCATCTTTAGTCATTTGATCATATCATCAACCACATTTACTAAAACTCATGGTATTTTAACATTTGATCCTATGTATACTAAGAAATTCCAAGTCATGGATCTAGGTCAAAGTGAACATTGTATGCAATTCATCTTTAATCATTTGATCATCTAATCACGCAAATATAGTTCAACTCATTGTGCCATAGCCCCTTTCCTCGAATCCTAGGTATTTGACGACTCCAAATCATAGGTTGATTATCATTACGATTCAACACTTCACTATAAATCATTTGTCCAAAACATTGAATGAATTCAATTTAGCTTATGAGTTTCAATCACTTTGAATATGGCTCTAAGGATGCTAACAATGACATGTATTAAGCTCTGAACTATTATGTGACTTTTGCTTTTGCCTCTTGTAGCAGATCGGTTGAGCTAAATTTAGGAAGAAGGTATTTACCTGCTCTCTGCTCACCCAACTGCCAAAACTAAAAAGCAAATGCTTAGAGATAAGCATCTTTCTTAGCTCACTCAACTGAACCGCACGCGCAAAGTCAGTCGGAACTGATCCAACCACTTGGCTTCTCGGCTTGAGACAGCCTCTCAACTGTGATCCAACCATATAATTTCCTAACATTGAGCAGTTGTCTGATTTGCTTGGCCAAGTTTTTCAGATAGTGGATCACAGATGATCTGATTATCCGTCTTCTTGCACACTTGGCTTTGAGAGCACTCAATAATGATCTCAGACAAGAGCACTCAATAGTGCTTTCAGCCAGAACATCACTCGATAATGCTCTCGGTCAAGGAAGAGTCTCCTAGCTCAAGAAATTGGCTCCACCCTTGACTGATTACCTAAATTCTGCCAATAGCTTCACAGTGCAGACTCCCCAACCACACAATTCAAGGACATAAAACATAGAAAATGAACTAAACATTGGATCACATGGGTGGGTCAACAATCTAATTCCAAACAAAATATACAAACAAACATCTACTGGAGACCACGCATCTAGATGTCTTTGACTAAGTTGTGGACTTCATCTTTCTCACTTGGTAAAAAGAATCCTTGGAAGAGAAGGAAATCACTGCCACCATGATGATGGATCATCAATGTTGATTGGACCCTTCCCCGAGCGCCTTCACAATGGCTCCGACATAAGGATCCTTTTGGATTTTAGCTATAAACAAGAATGATAACTATTTGGAAGAGCCACTACATACCAACAGAGGAAGGCTAGCCGCTAATGTGTTGAAGATAATCTTGAAGTTGGCAAAAATCATGTGCCAAGGAGCTCTTATTGAATGTCTTTTATACCAACACTAAAAGATGCTTAATAATGTTGAAAAGGAGGCATTGGAATTTTGCAAGATAGAGATGAGGCATAAATTTAATGGAGGAGCATTGGTGGACAGAAGAGTAACTGCAAGAGCTTATAGCAAGTAAACATGTAACACAGATATAAACAAGGCATAATAATGACAATGCCAGAATGATATAAAATATCAATGTCAAGTAGTGCAAAAGATGGACCAAAAATAGATCCTAGGGCATAAACACCAACAGTATATACCCGAGAACCAATTATTGGTTCGATATATGTACTACATATATATGTGACATGTCTTATATCCTAGCATTGTCATTGTTATACATTTGGTACACCTGCATTTTATGTACATTTGTATGAACAATGTCCCTGTAGATAGATTTTATCTAGTCTCAAAGTTTGTCCTCAGTTGAGTGTCATAGTAGATAAGAGATAGCTATGGTGTAAGTAAGACTGGTATATGCGTTGGTGTTACACATAATCCGCAATCGCACAGCTTACCGATATAGCATATGGTTATTGCTCCCATAGAGACAAGTTGCAATTAACATATGAATGACTGAGATTCATCCACTACAAATCAACAGACTAGATCTGTTTGATTTAAATCCAACGGTTCAGATTCAAATCTATTCGATGGTTCAGATCTGAATATAAATCATATGAACGACTGATAACGATCGGAGCATATCTCGGTCAATTGGTTGACTTTTGACATAATCAAGGTGTCGATCTCTATCAAATCAAATCCGATCTTTCTAAATATGACATCGGATGTTAGATCCGAGGCTCGGATGGATACAGATCGGTGAATTATAATAAACGGTCGTGATGAATCAGATCTAAATGCAATCAACGGTTGAAATTCACTTGCACAATTCTCAGCCAATCGGACAGCGTTCAAAGTGATCCGCATACTGATCCCTACAAATGTGGGTCCGATCTTTCTAGATCTGTCCTCAGATTTTCAATCCGAGATCTAGATCTAAGCAGTTCTGCGAATCAAGCCTTCAATGGCTAAGATTGATTTGCATAAGTCTAAGCCAATCGAATTTCTCTTGAAATGATCCGAGATCATTACAAATTTAGATCAGATCTTTCCAGATCCGCCCTCAGATTTTTAATCTGAGATCTAGATCTAAGCAGATCTGCGAATCAAACTTTCAACGGCTAAGATTGATTTGTACAAATCTCAGCCAATCGGATAGTTCTCAAAATTATCTGAATATCAATCCCTACAAATTTGGATTAGATCTTTCCAGATTTGCCATCAGATTATTGATCTGAGATCTGGATCAAAGTAGATCTATAAGTTAAGCTTTCAACGGCTGAAATTAATTTTCCTGGATCTCAGCCAATCGAATAACTCTTAAAATGATCCGAACATCGACTCTTACCAAATTGAGTCAGATTTTTCTGAATTTATCTTGGATTTTCGATCAGAAACCTAGATCTAAGCAAATTTACAAATCAGCTATCAAATTCTGAATATTTGGCCCAATGACCCATTCACCAAACTTTGAACGCTTAGATCTATGACCCGTTCCCCCAAATTTTGAGTGATTGGTCCCGCGACCCATTTAATCGAACTTCGAACGTTTGGCCCCACGGCTCGTTCACCCAACCCCTGTACTCAATTCATTCAAACATAGTTGTGCATGAAAAATGCCTGACGTGTATTGTTAATAACGTTGTTTGGGAGGTGCGTACGTTGATACTTCGTATCGGGGCGTAGTTCCTCAATGTTGTTACAACAACTCAGATTTTTCTCCATGACTTATGACAAATGTATATCAGTTTTGAGGATATTTTCCTAAATTTAAGTATCCAACACACCGCAAGGCTGGATATTTTTCAAATCAAATATCCAATATGCCGCAAGGCCGGATATTTTCAAATATCTAACATGCCGCAAGGCTGGATATTTTTCAAATCAAATATCCAATATGCCACAAGGCCGGATATTTTCAAATATCCAACATGCCGCAAGACCGAATATCTTCTCAAATCGAACATCCAACACACCGTCATGGTCGGATATCTTTACCCAACAAGCCGTTGAGGCCGGGTAATTTCTCAAATTGAATATTCATCACGCCGCAAGACTGGATATCTTTTCCCAACAAGTCGCTGAGGCTGGGTAATTTCTCAAATCGAATATCCAACATGCTGCAAGGCCGAATATCTTTACCCAACAAGCTATTGAGACTGGGTAATTTCTCAAATCGAATATCCAACATACCACAAGGCCGAATATCTTTACCCAACAAGCCGTTGAGGCTGGGTAATTTCTCAAATCGAATATTCAACATGCCACAAGGCTAGATATCTTTACCCAACAAGCTGTTGAGGCTGGGTAATTTCTCAAATCGAATACCCAACACGTCGCAAGGCCGGATATCTTTACCCAACAAGCCGTTGAGGCCGGGTAATTTATCAAATAGAATATCCAACACGCCGCAAGGCTGCATATCTTTACCCAACAAGCTATTGAGGCCGAGTAATTTCTCAAATCGAATATCCAACATGCCACAAGGCCGGATATCTTTACCTAACAAGCTGTTGAAGCTAGGTAATATCTCAAATTGAATTATCTAACACGCCACAAGACCGGGTAATTTCTCAAATTGAATATTCAATACGCCGCAAGGCCGGATATCTTTATCCAACAAGTCATTGCAAGGCCGAGTATTTGGCAGATCCAAATCATCCAAGTTGATGAAGACTTTTCTCTTTTTTTAAAAAAAAAATTTTCTTTCTGAAATTATCATGTATTTCTATTTTAATGTTTAATGAATCATATTGTTCAGTTATTTTATTTTTTTCATTTTATTTCATATCATAGATCTCTCAATCAAAGGTACCCTAATTTTCAGGGGTAATTAACAATGAGTGCTTGCGCTCATTGGAAGCTAGAACCCATTTAAATAAAAAAAAACCTTATTTTTATAAGGTGAATTTGAAAAAGTCAAACATATTAATCACATGACCAAAAATGACCCAATAGAGTTCAACCACATTCTTGAGCTCTCTTATTCGAAGAGAAATGGGGATAGAGGTACAAGAGCAAAAGGCAAAAGGGTATATTAAAGTTAATGTGTATGACACTTGGCTTCCTCAATCTTCAACAGGTGGATTCGGCTACCTAATTCGCAACAAATCTAGAACCTATTATCTAGTAGTAGTGGAGCTAGGGTTGTCGGCATCTAGTAGTAACAACTCACTTCTAGCGGGCGGCTTGTCGGCATCCAATAGCAACAACTCGAGTTGGCAATTCTAGTTTCCTCATCGACTTGCGATGCAGTAAGTGGAGCTAGGGTTCTGACGGATCTGATGGCATTGGCAAGGTGAAGCAGGCGAATGATAAGGTGAGCGGGTGGACAAGGCAAGCATGGCTTGCACATGTGAGCAACCACTTGTGAGTGAAGGCGACTGCATTGAAAGGTTGTACTAAGTGTGGATCAACAGTTCACACGGCATCTGCTATACATTTGACTTGGATTTGGATTTGAATCCATTTGAATCCAATTTCATTAGTGAAATTGAGTTTGATCAAAACATGTATCAGATTTCATCCAAGTTTACATAGCTCAATGAATCTAATTTGGATTGAGTTGAATGATCAACTGGGTATGAATCAATTTTTGGGCCAAAATTTCCATGGAGGATTTGGTTTTCCTTAGATTTTGAATTCTATAAAAGTGGCATAGTATGTTTATTTTTTTGTCGAATATTTGTTGGTAGATTTTGACTTTGGTCGAAGTTATATATGTTAGCATGATTTATTTAGCTTTGCTAAGATTTCAAAATTAATTTTGGATTTGGCGCCTTACAAGATTTGTTTTTTTTTTAACTCGGCTGATTGGATCTGTGCCAAAATTGGGAAAAAAGTTTTAAGCGGAGCCACCGCATGGCCCCATTCACCTCCATAAGCTCGAAAACATTTAGAGATATGTGCATTCACACATCCCAAGACAAATGTGGATGGTGGATGGGGCCACCGTTCCCGGCCGTGGTCCCGCTTTTTCTCTTCATAATTGATTTCTTCCTATCTAGGAAATCGAATAAAAGTTAAGCAAAGATTGAAAACACACGGGAAAATACTATCAGAGAGAAACTGGGACTAGGGTTTCATCTACTTTAATTTTCATGACTAGATAAATAAAGATATTCATCACTCAAATTCTAATATGATAAAGACTTAATTTACTTCATAAAGAAATTATCTCACTTTCGTGCAGATAATTATGCAGGGACCAATCTTCGCTTTCGCGCAAGATCTATCCCAATGCTGAAGATAAGTAAACCGTCAATCAAAGAACTCAAAGATCACTTTCGTGCATCCGAATTCTAAGTTGATTGTCTCGAGTAGAATCTCAAGGATCACCTTCGTGCATCCGAGACTCACACAAGTTTTACCTATGGTTCTCCAACGTTCCGATCCTCACTTTCATGCAATATCTCCACGTTTGACACAATGACTCAATCCTAGGTTCATAATTATCGTCAAGACAATCAGTCATCTAAAATAAAGAAATAAGAACTTAACCTAATTTCTTACGATGAGTTCCTATTAATCAATTTTAGTGTTCCAGTTCTCAAGCATATCACCTTTCGGTCCTTAATGCAAGAACTCTATTCATGATGACAAGAAATAAACTAAAGAGAATCTTAGAGCAGTAATCACATAGGTAAAATTATCAAACTAGAATAATCGTGATGAAAGTAAAAGTTATCTAGTCATTATGAAAATCAAAGGGGATTACTCCCCCATGTTCCATTGAGTGTTTAAGCTAGCATGGTGAAGAAATTACAATATTCCATAGTTTCAGAAGATCAAAAATTAAAGGAAAAGAAGAGTTAAGAAAATACAGCATGGCTGTGAAATATTTCACAGCCGTATTTTGCAAGGAGGCGTCGATGAATAGTGGCGGCGCTTCCCTTTTCTTTGATTTCTTCTCTAATTGATCTCCTTTCGCTTTGAAACTTCTGGCACGTTGTCTTCTCCTCCAAGCGAAGCTTCAGTGTGAATTTCACAGCCGGAGGTGCTCTGGATTGGTCGCAGCGGCGTGAATCGTGATTTCTCTCTGTAGAGTGGATGAAAATTAGGGCTTTTGGTGTTGTCATCTTCCTCTCGTCGAAAGCTCTCCGATTCCTTCTTACAGCATTGAATTTAAAGGTCTGGATCATCTGCAATCATCTCCGCAAAAATCGGGCTTTGAAATTGACCTGAGAGTCACATTCAAAACATGAAATACGACAGTGTAATAGTTCACGGAACTGCCGTAAAATCGCAGGCGTTCTTTAATCTGATGTTGGCTGGAAAATACGGTACCATAAAATGGTTTACGACACTACCGTAAAATCGGCTGAACTCTCTACTCGAAATCATCTGAAAAATACGGCCCGTGTAATTCTTTACGGTGGTGCCATAAAATTAGAAAAATCTTCTGGTCGGAAAACTTCCCAAATTACGGCAGTGCTCTGATTTTACAGTATCGTATGGAAATACGGTATCGTAAAATAGAATATGACCCTACCGTATTTTGGTATGTTGCTCCGATTTGCATGAAATTTTTTGGGTAATCTCCTCTTAGCGATGGTAACTCTTCCATGTCTTTGATTTTGCTCGAAAATACCTCAAAATAGTGCCTTTTTACCTGAAAATCATGAAAAACCAAAATAGAAGTAGATTTTGCAATATTTGATAGTTTTAGCATAAAAATAGGCAAAAGATCCTCAATTTAGCATAAAAAGATATGCAAAATGATACAAAATATACTATATATTTTGGTGTCATCAAAATACATAAGGCTCAAACTTTGCTTGTCCTCAAGCAAAAATCAAAATTTGATTAAAAGACTAACCTTTTCATGCTCAATAAATTTCTTAAATACAACCCATCAATGAAAAATTCCATCAATTGCTTCACAAAACTTCAAATAAATATATCATCCTTAGAACTCAACCCTTTAGATCCACAATTCAATTAAATAAAACTTTGCAACATGTATAATAATTAGAATTTTCAATCTCAAGACTTCACCCAATATCAATTCAAATCTATCATGCTTTTGTTTACGAGAATTAAGTTTTCCAAGATCTTTTTCCACACAAAATGTTTTTTTTCTTTTTCATGGATTTTAATTTTTTTGCATAGATGGCATGTACCCACATAGATACATACTTTTTTATTTTTGACTTCAACTCTTATCTTCGGTACCACTATCAATTTTGCATAGTGCCAAGTAGATGAGCCTTATTCTTTTTATCTCTCATTATTTTTTCATTCATAGACTTCAACCCATGTCTTAGGTACCACTATTAATTTCACATAGTGCCAAGTAGGGGAGTCCCTTACTATTTTTGTGGATCTTGAATTCTTATTTCCCAACAAATAGCAAAATAGACTAAACATCTACTAGATTGATCAATTGATTTCAATTCTCAAATCATACTCATATACTCATTTTATTCAAAAGAGTAGTTTCACTATTAGATTTTATTCCTCAAGCAATATATCTACCCAAAATAATGTCAAATTTCAAACATAGATATGCATTGAAGAAATAAATCTAACATGATAGGGTTCAGCTCTAATCATGAATTTGAATTCATTCATCATCGAGAATCATCAATCATATTTTTCAAAAATATAGAAAGGCCATATATCGCTTTACCCAAAAATATACTCAACATTACATATCATATCAAAATAATATCATCATCATGCGGTACAACCATATCGAAAAGTAAATCATCAGAATATTAATATGTATCATACAACCACATCGAAAATATAGGCATGTCAAACAAAAGTAGCAGTGGCGGCGGTCATGGAAGCATCATCCTTCCCTTCATCATATGAAACATTAATGAGATATAGAAAATGAAGTATATTAAAGAAATAAAGGAAGATAAAACTCACAAAACAATCTAGTCCTCATCATCTAGTCGTCTCTCTTCAGCATCCCTCGCAACTTGATCGTGGTAACCATAATACCTCTGGTCCTCATATTCAAAGCGATCGTAGCGGAAGTTCCCCATGTCCTCCATGTGGTCGCATAGCCTCTCTACATCTTGGTGAAGGTGTCTAATAGACTCAGTCACCCTCCCCAAGGAGTCAATCACTTTCTCCATGCGGCGCTCTTGGTTGTACATCTGTGCTTGCAGAGCTTGGAATCCCGGATCATGATAGCTGGGAAAACCTCCTCTAGGCGTGTGTGAAGAAGTACCAGTAGGCTGTGAAGAATCACGCTGAGGTGACTCCATACCAAAGGGGTCACCTCTTCCACCCCATGTGGGTGGTGGTGGGACGATGTCAAGTGGCGGTGCGAAAGCTGCTTCGGCGGTGCTTGGAGATAACTTCCAATTTGCTCTCTCTCTGACAGTGGTTTTCTCAATGTGGGGTAAGGGTAGAGTAGAGACATTTGGTCCAAGGACAAAACAAAAAGTATCCCCCTCTCTAACAATCATCTTCATTGCTACACAAGACTGAATATCAAGCTTTGCATTCCCCCTTGCTAATTCAACTCCATAGGGCTCTATTCCAAGATATTGAGCTATAGGGGTGATCAATCCTTCTATCACCACAGCTCCTCTCCTTGCCCTAGCAACCTTTTCCATGTGTTTTATCATGAAATAAGCAAGATCTATAGCAAATCCACTAAGCATCCCCCAGAGAAAGTAAAGCTCATGTTGACGGACCATACCGTCACTGTCCCCTCTAAACACAGTGTGTGCTAGCACCCTGTGTGCATACTTGATGCATGGGTTCATGATCTTGCTAGCCCTAGCAGAAACAGAATAGAAGTGATTTTCATTAGTGATTTGATTCCAAAAAATGCTCTCCATGAAGCCCAGGGGTATCTTAGTGTAACCCCCTATGCTCAACCCAAAAATATCTCTGACTTCTTGCAGTGTCAATTTCCTTTCTTACAACCCCAAAACTTCCAAAGTTTTCTTATCAACATATTTAGTGTTGATTACTTTCCTCTCCATGAGCTGCTTGTATTTGGTTTCTTGCATCTCATTTCTAAAAATTATTCTATATCGATTCTCAGGTTGGGAAGGTTCAGCTGGAGCCTTCCCCTTTCTTCTTGGAAAGATGGACTTTGTTCTTGGTGGTATGATTGTGAATTCAAGCTGCAACTCAATTTCATCACAATATAGCAAATGTATAGCATTATATCATACTTCCAATCATCATCAGTAACGTTAATCAAACACATTGGAAACTAATATCAATCCAAATCTCATGCTTAAACTCAGGGAATGAGATAAACGACAATGCACAGTATCTTCGAACACGTTCAACTCGTTTCAGCTCAAATCACTGATAGAAATTGATCCCATTTTTTTCTAAACAGCAAGGAATTGATAGCCCATCCTCTAACGAGTAAATAGAAACAAGAATCAATTAAAATGATTAAGAAACGAGTGAGAACGAGTAAAAGGGGCGGAAGTTCGTAAAAACTAGTCAAAACGGCAAAATCGGGCAAGAGAGTACCCAATCGACGTTAATAGCTGGACGGGAATAGTTGCCCGCATCCACAGATGGTCGGAGAAGGTCGAAGTCGCGAGAATGGCATGAAAACGAGAAAGAACGAATGGAACAACCCTAAAAACGGCCCGTGAAACCCTAAAAATGGCACAGAACTCACGTGCCAGAATTCAAAATACGACAGTGTAATAGTTTACGGCACTGCCGTAAAATCACGATTGCTCTCGGGTCAAAATTGGCTCAAGAATACGGTACTATTAAAGAGTTTATGGTACCGCCGTAAAAATCAATCAGCGATTTTTTTTTTCAAAGCAAAATACGGCCCGTAAAATAACTTACGATACTACCGTAAAAATGAGGAAACTCTATGGTTGCTTTTGGCTCAAAATTACAGCACCGTGAAATAGTTTACGACCGTACCGTAATTTCGCCACAACTTTCTGGTCGAAAATGGATTGGAAATACGGTACCGTAAAACACTTTACGGCAGTGTCGTATTTTGCACCAAATTTCGATTAACCTACAAAAAATAAAAAGAAAAATTAGTCCTAAAAGAAAACTAAGATAAAAGTAAATAAAAGAAAGCAAAACTAAGGTTAAAAAGCTTGGGTTGCCTCCCAAGAAGCACTAATTTAAAGGTCATTAGCATGACCCTTTTGCACTAGGATTTGATCGTGAGTTCCCCAATTGCCCTTATGATTTCCCTTTAAGTTGGGCATCACATTGAACCACATAAGGCTTAGCCTTGAAACAATCTTCAATTTTGCTCCAAATCTTCTTTCCTTTGTTAAACCATCTAGATTTTCTCCTTCTTTTTCTCCTTTTCCCTGAAATTTTGTTCTTCTTTTCCTGCAACTCTTTATCAACATCCTTAGAAGAATTATCAGTTTCAATATTTGAGAACTCATTAAATAAGCTATGAACATCATAAACAATATCATCAATAATTTCAACACTACAACATGATCCTGAGTATGAAATTTTGTTCAAAGAATCATTAAGATCAAACTCAACAATGTTTTCATAAATTTTAAAAGTGATTTTTCCTTCTTTAACATCAATATGTGCTCCTACAGTTGCTAAGAGTGGTCTACCAAGAATTATAGGATTTTTACAGTTTTCTTCCATGTCTAAAATTACAAAATCTGCAGGTAAGAAAAATTCACCTATTTTTATTGGAACATTCTTTAATATACCTACATGATACTTTACCGATGAATCCGCGAGCTGTAAAGATATGGATGTAGGCTTAAGCTCTCCAATGTTTAGTTTCCTATAAATAGATAGAGGCATTAGACTCACACTTGCACCCAAATCACATAAAGCTAGGTCAAAAGCCATAGTGCCAATTGAACAAGGTATAGAAAAACTACCTAGATCCTTCAACTTATGTGGTAATTTGTTTTGTATGATAGCACAACAATCTTCAGTTAAAGTTACAATGCAAGTACCATAATCATCTAACTTCCTTTTATTAGACAATATTTCTTTCAGAAACTTAGCATAAGAAGGCATTTGAGTTAAAGCTTCAGTAAATGGAATATTAATGTAAAGCTTCTTCAAAATTTCAAGGAACTTGCCAAATTGTTTGTCTAGTTTATTCTGAACTAACCTTTGTGGAAAAGGTACTGGTGGTCTATAGGGTGGAGGTAAATTAGACTTAGAATCATCTTCCTTACATTGCACATCCCCTTTTGATTCACCACCCTTTTGAGGTGTTAAACTAGGTAGGGTTTGTTCATGCTCAGAGGACTTTTCTAATTCTAACTTATCATCATGTTCATCATAAGACTCTTTCTCATCAAGTTCTTTTTTCCCTTCAGGTTCTCCTAGTTATTTTCCACTTCTAGTTATAATGGCATTACAGTGCTCCCTAGGGTTTGGTTCAGGTTTGGCAGGTAACTTTCCTGGGGTCTGTATGAAGTGCTAGCTTGCTGTGCAATTTGATTTTCAAGAATTTTGGTGTGAGCATTCAAGGATCCTACTTGTGAAGCTAGTTGACTAACCATTTCCTTAAGGTCTTCAATTTTTTGATTCTGACTGGCCATCATCTTCTCAATCATAGATTCAATGTTTGAATTTTGATTTTGGTTCTGGTTTTGATTTTGATTTGGTCTTTGATATCCTTTATTCTCAGTGTTTCCCCCTACATTGTTATTGCTTTTCCATGAAAGGTTAGGGTGATTTCTCCATCCAAGGTTATAAGTACTAGAGTAGAGATCATTAGATCTTCCTTGATTATAATTCCCTATAGCATTAATATGTTCAGTACCCTGATCAACAACTACTCTACAATTTTTAGCATCATGACCATTGTTACCACAAATGTCACAAGTGATAGAAGAAATAGAAGCAGTTTGCATTTTAAAAGAATCAAATCTACTGCATAAGGAGTCTACCTTCTCTGCCAAAGTTCGCCATCCATCATTTTCATTTTTACCTTGGGGAGTTTGATATATCACTCCTCTTTATTAGGAATTCTGATCAATGTTCAAAGCCATCTCTTCAATTAGTTGATAGGCTTCCTCCAAAGTCTTGCTCATGAAAGCTCCTCCTGCAGCAGCATCAACTGTGAGGCGTGTATTACTGAGCAAAGCATAATAAAATGTTACAATCAAAACCCATTTTTCCAAGCTATGGTGAGGACACTTCCTTTGCAATTCATTGTACCGCTCCCATGCTTCGCTAAGAGATTCTCCTTCCTTCTGAGCAAATCCCGTGATCTGGTTTCTTAAATGAATCGTCTTACTGGGGGGGGGGGGGGGGGCGAAGTATTTCATTAGAAAAGCATTAGACAGCTGCTCCCAAGTTGTGAATGTTCCATAAGGTTGAGAATGTAGCCAATCACGTGCTCGGTCCCTGAGAGAAAAAGGAAATAATCACAATTTTAGTGCATCATCAGAAACTCCATTAATTTTAATTGTATCACATAATTCATGAAAAAAAGAAAGATGAATATTAGGATCCTCAAGTGGAGATCCTCCAAACTGATGTTGTTGAAGCATAGATAGGAATGCTGGTTTAATCTCGAAATTGTTTGTGTCAATGGCCGGTCTGGTGACACTAGAGTGAACTCCCTGTGAATTAGGGGCAGTATAGTCGCGCAAAGATCTTCTTTTGTTATTCGCCATATCCAAAATTTCTTCTATCTCCTGTTGTGTCTCTTGTAAATCCTCTTCAAGTCTCAACTTCCTGCGCACTCTAAGGGTTTTGTTAATTTCAGGATCCAATGGAACAAGCAGTCTTGACCTAAGACTCCTGCGCATGCAAAGTAAATAGATCAAGCGATTTCAAGAAAAGCAGAAAATAAACAGTAAATAAAATAAAGATAGTAAATAAAAACCTAGTCTAGAAGTACTCTCAATATCTTCAATATTGACAAAACTAAGGTCACCGGCAACAGCGCCAAAAACTTGTTGTATCCCAACAAGTAGGTAAGGAATACTTATTTCTGAAGTCACAGCCAAAACCTAAGTATTGGCGCACAGGGACTTGTCACCCCCTGATACGGCTCCAAAAACTTGTTGAGTCATCACACTTGTTATCTCCGCAAGTGCATGGATACTCGAAGTAATAAAGAAAATATCGATCCCACAGAGACCTATGTTGTCAAGTACCAAATAATTGATTTCTTCCTATCTAGGCAATGGAATAAAAGTTAAGCAATGATTGAAAACACACAGGAAAATACTATCAGAGAGAAATTGGGACTAGGGTTTCATCCACTTTAATTTTCATGACTAGATAAATAAAGATATTCATCACTCAAATTCTAATATGATAAAGACTTAATTTACTTCATAAAGAAATTATCTCACTTTCGTGCAGATAATTATGCAGGGACCAATCTTCGCTTTCGCGCAAGATCTATCCCAACGCTGAAGATAAGTAAACCATCAATCAAAGAACTTAAAGATCACTTTCGTGCATCCGAATTCTAAGTTGATTGTCTCGAGTGGAATATCAAGGATCACCTTCATGCATCCGAGACTCGACACAAGTTTTACCTATGGTTCTCCAACGTTCTGATCTTCACTTTCATGCAATATCTCCACGTTTGACACAATGACTCAATCCTAGGTTCATAATTATCGTCAAGGCAATTAGTCATCTAAAATAAAGAAATAAGAACTTAACCTAATTTCTTACGATGAGTTCCTATTAATCAATTTTAGGGTTCCAGTTCTCAAGCATATCACCTTTCGGTCCTTAATGCAAGAACTCTATTCATGAAGACAAGAAATAAACTAAAGAGAATCTTAGAGCAGTAATCACATAGGTAAAATTATCAAACTAGAATAATCGTGATGAAAGTAAAAGTTATCTAGTTATTGTGAAAATCAAAGGGGATTACTCCCCCATATCCCATTGAGTGTTTAAGCTAACATGGTGAAGAAATTACAATATTCCATAGTTTCAGAAGATCAAAAATCAAAGGAAAAGAAGAGTTAAGAAAATACAGCACGGCTGTGAAATATTTCACAGCCGTATTTTGCAAGGAGGCGTCGATGAACAGTGGTGGTGCTTTCCTTTTCTTTGATTTTTTCTCCAATTGATCTCCTTTCGCTCTGGAACTTCTGGCATGTTGTCTCCTCCAAGCAAAGCTTCAGTGTGAATTTCACGGCCGGAGGTGCTCTGGATTGGTCGTGGCGGTGAAACCCTAGGCAGCGGCGTGAATCATGATTTCTCTCTGTAGAGTGGATGAAAATTAGGGCTTTTGGTGTTGTCGTCTTCCTCTCGTCGAAAGCTCTCCGATTCTTTCTTACAACATCGAATTTAAAGGTCTGGATCATCCGCAATCGTCTCCGCAAAAATCGGGCTTTGAAATTAACCTGGGAGTCGCGTTCAAAACATGAAATACGACAGTGTAATAGTTCACGGCACTGCCGTAAAATCGCTGGCGTTCTCTGATCTGATGTTGGTTGGAAAATACGGTACCATAAAATGGTTTACGACACTACCGTAAAATCGGCTAAACTCACTGCTCGAAATCGTCTAGAAAATACGGCCCGTGTAATTCTTTACGGTGGTGCCGTAAAATCAGAAAAATCTTCTGGTCGGTAAACTTCCCAAATTATGGAAGTGTTCTGATTTTACGGTATTGTATGGAAATACGGTACCGTAAAATAGAATACGACCCTACCGTATTTTGGTATGTTGCTCCGATTTGCATGAAATTTTTTTGAGTGATCTCCTCTTGTGGATGGTAACTTTTCCATGTCTTTGATTTTGCTCGAAAATGCCTCAAAATAGTGCCTTTTTACCTGAAAATCATGAAAAACCAAAATAGATGTAGATTTTGCAATATTTGATAGTTTTAGCATAAAAATAGGCAAAAGATCCTCAATTTAGCATGAAAAGATATGGAAAATGATACAAAATATACTATATATTTTGGTGTCATCACACCTCCACCTAAAGAGAAAACAAATCCAGAAGTGGATATGATGTCATTGGAGTCTGAAATCCAATTGGCATCACAATATCGTTCTAACACAGAAGGATATCCACTATAGGATATGGTATAATTTTTAGTTCCTTTAAGGTATCTAAACACCCTATTTAAGGCAGTCCAGTGAGAGTTACTAGGGTTTGAGGTATATCTACTCAATCTAGATACAACATAAGCTATGTCAAGTCTAGTTCTATTAGCTAGAAATAAAAGTGAACCAATAGCCTTAGAATAGAGTTCCTAATTTATAGCATTTCCTTGATTTTTAACCATGTGATAGTTAGGGTCAAAAGGTGTACTTAATGGTGATGAAGAGTTATGATTAAATTTATCTAAAATTGTATCAAAATAGTGAGATTGAGAAAGAGATATAGATTTTTCATTTTTAATGATTTTAATTCCAAGAATTACATCTGTTTCTCCTATGTCATTCATTTCAAATTATTTAGGTAGAAAACTTTTAGTATCAGGTATTATGTCTATATCACTGAAGAATATTAAAATATCATCTACATATAAACATAACAGCACAAAATTAGTGTTTATATTTTTAAAATAAAGACAGTTATTAAAGTAATTGATTTGGAAACCATATGACAAAATAGCTTTATCAAATTTTTGTGCCATTGTTTAGGGGCTTGCTTGAGATCGTATAGAGAACGGACTAACTTGTAAGCCTTTCCTTCACAACCACTCACAATAAATTCTTCAGGCCGAGTCATATAAATTTTCTCATCAAGGTCTCCATGAAGAAAACTAATTTTTATATCCATTTGGTGAATTATTAATTTATGAATTGAAGCTAAAGATAAAAGGAATCTGATGATAGTAATTCTAGCAATTGACGCATAGATATCAAAATAGTCAATATCGGCTCTCTACCGAAATCTTTGAACTACCAAACACGCTTATACTTCTCTATACTAGCATCGGTCCTTAATTTCTAGTTTTGCATCATCAAAATTCTCGTCTCCACATTGATATCACCATTCTATACTATTCCCTCACTACTCCATGTCAGATTCTTTGCCCACTCATTTGCCATCGCCCTTCTCCCATTTTTTTGATAAGACCATTCCACTCCTGGGTATAAAACCTACCTTAGACATCCTCTTCGATAAGGCCACCCTCTAGACACCTCTAGGTCGTTGAACTAATGATCTTTTGAATGTATCAATTGACCATGGGTGAACATTCGTGTGAGGATGAAGACAAACCTATAGATCAGGTAGAGAGTGGATCATGATCATTCAGATCCATCAAGATTTGACTTTAACTTAGTATTGTTTAGTTTGATTCTGTCACAATTTAGTACATTGGCCAAGCCTAATTATAAGCCCATTCCTTAGTTCACACAGGTTGTGCTTGTAGAAATTTGGTCGAGCTAATTTACAACTTGCCTAGGTAATATTCATTAAACAAGTTTTATAATACAATAATCCGTCCTTATGTTATTAAAGCTATCTCAATGTGAAGTGTATTTTTGTGATCCAATCCACATTCCCAAGCAATTCAACTCAGATATTTTCAGATTTGCACTCTGATATGTGATTAGAGATATTGATCAAGAAGAAATATCAATTTAGAATAAATAATCAAGATCAATTGGGCTATTTTGATGTATTTTTTTAAAAAACCTAGTGACATATTTGTAAATTCAACACTTTGAGAGGGTCTATTTCTACCATACTTGATCTATATATTCGTTTGAATCAAAGATTAGAGACACATGCTTGGTTGGTTCTTTTGGAGATAACTTACCCGACATTCTCCACATAACTATGAGTATTTTCTTACCCATCTCTATTGATATTATTAGTTATTATTGTCTATTCTTTCTATTACTATATTGCTTAACTATATATTAATAAGACTTTGGTAGCCTTCTTTCACTCCCCCATCAATTTTGGTATTAGAGTAAACCTTGATATAGGGCCGTCTAAAATTGTTTTATATTACATCCATTCGTTTATACATTTTCATAAATCATGTGCTACTCTTATCAATCCACTTTGCGCAATGTTAACTTACATGCTATCAGGAAATCATAGTATTGGGTAAGAGAACTAGATTGAGTAACAAATAAGTTAATTTAACGAAATG
Source organism: Costus lasius (assembly GCA_027563935.2). Taxonomy (NCBI): domain Eukaryota; kingdom Viridiplantae; phylum Streptophyta; class Magnoliopsida; order Zingiberales; family Costaceae; genus Costus; species Costus lasius. The sequence continues at coordinate 30,006,874 of CM050449.1, read as the reverse complement.
AGTCGATAGGGTCCCAATTTAATAGATATAATAATAGATATGATTATAGATATCACATTGAGTCTCAATTTACTACCCACTTCACTTTGGAAGTTAATGTTCATTCAAACATTGCTAACGAGGTAAAGAATTGTTAAAACAATTAAGTCATATACTAAATAGTTATCTTAATAAAAGAAAAAAAAAGTTAATTAGGCCATTTAGGAAGCCATCTACAAATACTAAGACTAGAGAAAGGTAAATTCACCCGTAGGCCTAACTATTTATGCACTTGAAATGTAGAGGTCATAATTGTACGATTGTTACACAAAGCTTAACTAAACAAAGTGTGATTTCCCCGACTACTAAATTTGACCTTATTCCTAGTCCACACCCTCATCCCTATATATAATATAGAAAAAATCATAATTTTTATTTCAAAAAATTAGTGAAATAATATTTAAAACATTAGAAATCATTTTGTGGATTTTTATTATTTTTGGGGAATTTTTAGAATATTCAGTGATGTTTTAATAAATAAATAAAGGCTTATTAGTTAAAATAAATAATAATAATAATAATAATAATAAATCAGCACCACCCGAGTCATGCCCATGAGGATTCAAACTTTGGCTGAATCTCGATGAGTTCAAGTAGACAGTAGAAACCTAATAAAATTTCCAATCAAGTACTCAGTAGCACCTAAAGCTTCATATATTTTAAGTAATTTAAGGTTGAAGTGTCGATCTAAGTGATTCAATTTAGTATAATCTAATCGGTTCAATTCAATTTTGCTTGGTTCAAGATGTTTTCTATCTGATTTAGTAAAACCAACATCGCTCCCCTAGGTTTGAGGTTATGTTCTATGGGCTCAGTTCACCTATTAGATACCAATTTGGCTATCTTTGTATATAAACCAACTATACAAATTAATTGGTTTATCTAATTAGGCTTACCTATTGATCTTCAAATTAGATCAAACACTGGGCACTTAATAAGGTAAAATCTTAAACCAGTTTCTATGATTTTATAAAAGCTTAGTAGATCTTTTTGTCAGTTTATAGTAATTGTGAATTAGTTACATGGATTGATGTCATGTGTTGTTTGTGTATTTGCTATATATGTTACTATAGTTATTACATATGCTATCAACATAGTAATTGTACCAATTTGCCTTCAATTTCTCTTGCTTCAGTTTTATAAGTTCTAAAAAAGATTCTTATTCTCTTTTGTTGTTTTTATTAGTTTTCAAACTAGTTGGTAAATCATATGCTTACAGTTGTATCATATATAGATATTATGTGTATGCCTTTGTGTCATACTACATATAGATTATCATGATCCATGATATTAGTACAATATTTTATGCACCATGCCATTCTATACTTCATATTATGGCATACTAATTTTGTCCAAATGGGTTTCAGATATCCACATAATGGGTTAGGGGTCTAAACTAGCAAATGCCTTGGACTCAGTGGCATATTATGGTAGGTGTGTTCACCATCTATGAGTGTAATTTCAGATGATATACCATAGGCCAAACTAGTTAACTAGTGAACTAGTATTATCTACTTATATCATGTCTATCTTTGACATTAGTTCATATTACAACATCCAGCTACAATTTGCATTATCTAGTTATAGTTTACGGTATATAGTTACAATTTATAACATCTATTTATAATTTATAGCATCCAATTATAGTTTACAACTTTTAGTTATAGTTACAATGTCCGGTAACAATTTATAGCATCCAATTATAAGTTAAAAAAAAAATAAAAAATCCAGATATAGGTTATAATTGCAATTGATTCAGTTACAGTTTATACTTACAAATAATCTAGTTATAGTTTGTCTTCATTGAGCTATTCATACTGAACATTTGATGTGGATCTATTGCTCCAACTTGTTATTACAGTAAAATTGTATTGTTCAGTTGAAGTTTTGCTGTACATGTTGCTATTCATGTATCCTTCAATTTTACTATATCAATTAGGAGTAAAACGTTCTCAAACAATTAATATTCTTAGTGTTGAGTTGACGCAAGATGCCATCATTCTTTTATGGATTATAATATATATATTTATATGATAATTATTTATAAGGTTAGATATTTAATTTTTTTTTAATTGGGTATTTGATATCATACACCCAGAGCAATCGTTATTGGAAGGTCAAAACGATTGACTGATGATTCGGATCACAATGAGTCAACTGCAATAAATCTCCAAGTCACAATCGCAAAGATCTACAATCTACATTTGACTCATCAATTGGATAATCATGACTCATTTGTGGCAATTTATTAAACTGACCTCTCCAAGTTGTTGAAATAATCAACGATCTCTAGAACTAGTCCATTATTGCACGTGGGAATCCATGAGTTTAATTCTATTAATCCTTGTAAGGCCGACCTGCTGCTCGCGTGAGGAAGAAGATGACTTGCGCAGTCGGATGGGTTGGACAAAGATCCGCCAAATCTAAACTCACATCCGCATAAAAAATCGGTCGGTGCAGACGCCCAAATATTGTTGAATAACCAGTTCAACGATCGTGTTTAATAATTTAGGCGATGCATATATTCTATCAGATCTAAGCTAATTAGAAAAGATTTGACAATCTAATTCGCCAGACAAATGATCGGAATCCATGATCCAATGCACAAATCTGGATAATTATTCTTTAACACGGTGATAATTAACGTATGAATTAATTATAGCAGCAGCGCAACTCTCAGAACGAAAGCTATCAGCAAGAACGCCAAAGCGACACTCCTCACCTTCTTGCTGCCGCTGGTGACGGGCTCTACGTGGGTATAGTAGATGATGCTGCCGACGCTCGCGAATAGCGCAAGGCCGGCGCTGACCACGAGCGGGTAGTACAGGGAAAGTCTGCCATGGTCGAGCTGCACTGCTGGCGGGATGCTTGCGTAGAGAGCCAAGCTTAGCACCGCCGGCAAGGCCAGATCCTGCACGAGCGCGGGTCTTGCCTCTGCAGAGTTGGTATTCACCGGCGCCAAGAGTGACGATGTCGATTCCACGTCCATCGCTGCTACAGTAGTGGCAGGCGGTGGGGGTGACTCGAGGTCTTGTGAAGGCGGGTTGGATTCGTTGGAGGACCCGAAGCTAAGAAGGCGTTGGAATCGAGAGTTTGAGGGGAGGTTGGAGATGAGGAGGGTGAACAAGGCTTTCATTCGGTTCGAAGAGAATGGTCTCATGGCTTAATTCACTGCATGACCGGAGTGATTGATAGCATTTGCGCCTTACAAATAAAAAAAACCCCTTAAATAAAGCTCTTAATCACCATGGCGAATTAAACAGCAGTTGCCTTTAATGCTTAGCGGACGTTGAATGCTCCTTCTAGAGGCTTCAATTATTAATAAAAATACTCGAGTGCCCGATTCGTTAAACAAGTCAAGTCAAGTTTGGATTTAGTGGGAGTTCAAATGGAATTCAAGTTTGTAAGTATAAATATCCAATACCCAATTTTAAAAGATAAATACATATATTTTTATTATTAAAATATGTAATAATTATTATACAAACATATTTATTATTCTTTAAATTTATAAAATTATAGTTTAAAGAATATTTTAAAACAAAAAATTTTAAAATTAAATTGTTTTTACTTAAGTATCTAAGTACCAATTTACAGATCTTCAGTAGTCAGGTTAAGATGTAATAGAGTACTCGAGTTATGCTCAGTTTATGTATTAGATAAAAAACTAGATACCTAATCGACAGCCCATTTCTAACAACAAAGGAAAGCCTGATTTTTTAAATTAATCAATGAGTTGTACAATCTAGAATTAGAATTAATATTACCTCTAGAATTAGTATTAATTTTTTTTTTACTAAAACGGAGAGCCACGCAAGAGACTCGCAAAAAAAATTGACCCACATAAGGGACAAATTAGCATAAGGGCGTGACCGACAAATGTGAACACCCACGTCTCAGCCTAACCGTATACAGGAGACACTACGCAGGGCATCAGGGAAGAAACAATCGCACGCAAGCGACATAGCACCAACCTAGCACACACAATAGCGACAGGGTCGCACGTGTCGAGAAGAGGAGAGAAGCCACCTCACTCGGATGAGCAAGGGAGAACGCAAGAGGAGCGAGGGACCACACGCGCCTGATGCGGGGTTGAATGCGAAACGCGCACACACAAGCAATGGAACATGACGTCGCTGAAAGACATAGCAACACTGGAAAACGTAAACAGCAGATGACAAAGCCAAAGAGATCCACAGAGCCCATAGAGATACCCCAAAAGTTAGCCAGAATGCAAAAGAGGGCAAAACTGTGCATGCGTTCACACCCTCGGCTGTGAATGTCCTTGAAGCCTAGAAAACATCTGTTCAGCCCATGGTTTGCCGCTCCCAATGAACTACGCATACCCTTGATCATTTTACGAGGGTTATCAGCCCATCGTCAACTTCAACGGAGGTCCTCCACCCGATGAGCTTGGCAGCAAGACCGTCAGAAGGACATACCAGCGATTGCTACAACAATCGACTGATCAATACTGCCCAAGAGTCTGCCAGCACTGTTCAGAATCAGCCTACCATCAGCGAGTTTTGTTGCTTCATCGTCGTTTGCTTGGAGATGGTGTGAAGGCCAGCTTTAACCCAGCCCATGCGCCAACTTCACCCATCTAATGATCTAGCTTCATCCCCTCCTTGCTGCTTTAGTTGGTGGTTGTTATGCTTTAGTTGGTAGGATTCTTATTCTAGCATCTTTTAACTACTTTTAGGTTGTTATGGGATGGTTGGCTTATCCAACAACCCTAGTCATGTTAGTATGAACTCCCTTTGTCATTGATGTCTTGTATTTTAGTAGTATTTTTTGATATTATTTTATCTTAAAACAAGACATATTCTAGTGCTTTTATATAATTTTCAGGCTTATTTACTCGATTGCTTCGGAATCTTCTTTTTTTCTTATTTTTGTGAAACTTTAAGTAAAATTGCCCAATTTTGAAGTCTTTTGAAGATTCAAAGGTTATGGGGTGATTCCCTATGTGAAGACGAAGCTGCACGTTAAATTTGGGCTCAGTCGAAACTATTTTTAAAAATACGGCCCGGTGGGGTTCATCCGTGATTCTCTCTAAGGAAATCTGCACAGAAATCAACAGTACACTTCACTAGCTGGTGAACCCGGTGGGGTTCACCGGTTATTCTTCTCGACAGAACTGCACAGTAGACGTCACCACCTGGTGAACTCGGCGGGATTCATCCGTGATCGTAACTAGGCAGTCTGACCTTCACTCGATTTTTCTTCGAATCTGGACCCTAGAAAAATCCAAAAAAGGTAAAAAAAATGTTTTGGAAAACTTAGAGAGAGGCGAATCTTTTGGACATAAAAGTTCTCTTTTTCGTGCCATATTTGGGGAGCAATTGACAGACAAAGTGATAGCTTTCCGTAAGTGCACGGAATTATCGAAGTAATAAAAAAATTATCGTTCCCAATGAGGATCTGGCGATAAAGTACTGATTACACGGTCGATCTATATCTAGACGAATCAAATCGTTGTTTTTGTTTTGAAAACATCTAATGCAAGAAAACAAAAAGGTGGCTTTAGGGTTTTGGCTAAAAATCAATTCAGATAAAATCAGGACTCGGGGTTTCACCATATTGACGATTATGAGTTTAGTAAAAATAAATTTTTAAACAGAAAATTATAGTTTTGAAAGGGATTTTTCCTAAAGTATAGATTACCTCATCTCGAAGCGTAATCTGGTATCTATTTACATTAATTCTCTACTCTCGTGACAATTAGCATAAATAGACCCATTAAGTTCTGTGAAAAACCATGGAATCCTTCACACAAATCCAAACTACTCTCGTGATTGGATTCGTAGGTTTGAAAAGAATAGATCTGATGTTGCGATTCACCTCTCGGTCCTTCTCACAACGTCTAAGACGTAAAATTACGTGGCCAAGGTAAATTATAGAATAAACACAATTCTAATCAAATCAAATCTATAAAATTCATTTAAAAGATTTAAAACAATATATTTAATCTATAAATCGTCAACGGGCTATTCCCCAAATCCCGAAATAATGTTTACACGTTCATATTCAAAGCAAACAGCATGTTCATCGATGAATTCAACATGTAATCTCTCTAAAATAATGCAAAGAGACACTAGGAAAGTAATTAGAACTCTTCCCCTTGATTTGATGATGAAGATGAAGTGTCAAATCCCCTCCTTTGCGTGATCTCTCGCCGGAGTTCTGCCCTGGAATTGAATCTCGTCGTCGCCGCCGCCTCCTCTCATTTTCGTGCCTAGAAGCCCCTGAAACCCTTCCAAAACCTTCTTTTTATAGTCTAACCAGTATAGAACCCATCTAGGAAGGTTTCTGGAGAATTTGGTTCAATTCTGGTTCGGTTTGGAGTCGAATCGAGTGAGAAACACGAAAAGTAGATATTTTTACGGCCCGTGATGAAATTACAGCCGAGGCCGTAAATGCTTCTGTGTGTACAACGCCTTTGTACATAGAAAGTTTCATGGACCGTGATGGATTCACGGCTTCACCCGTGAAAGTTTCTATGAGCTTTTTAACTTAGCCGTTTTACGCCCTTCGCTCGTCGCCAAAATTACGGCCGACCTAAAATTACGGCTAAGGCCGTGAAAGTAGCGATCTTCACTATTTTGACTCCAAATTTGACGTGTAAGCTTGTAATTTTCTCGGGAATCATGCTTTGGCTTCAAATCTCCCAAAATTCATCATTTTTATGCAATTTTACCTACATTTTCAATAAAATAAAAAAAGTGAAGATTCCATGCAAAGTGAAGTAAAAACACTAAAAATTGCATAAAATCATTCAATTAAGCCCAAAATATGATCTAAAATATAGGCAAAAACATGGTGTAAATGCAACGCATCACAAAGCGGCTAGGGTGAGTGGACCGGCGACAAGGGATTTCCGGAGAGGATTTTTGGGCGATTTCGTGACGGATCTTCACTAAACTTGGAGGAAACGTTTGTATCATCTTCTCCTACCTCTCCTTAGTCTTTGTTTCTAGTTTTCTTTGTCGATTCGAGAGATTTGTGAGGATTTGTATGGCTTTTATAGCGTAAATCTTTATTTGGGGCTCGGATGAAGCCCTTTGACTTGATCTATTGTATGAACTAAACTTTCTTAATGTTTTGAGTCTTATCTGAGAATATTTTATTTAGTTGTGCTTATTTCATAATATTACCTTTATCAAGTAATGTTGTGCGTTAGCTGACATGATTCATACCGAGAGGAGGATCATGGCGGTGGAACCCCTAGGTAAAACTTGTGAACCATGATAGGATAGTGCTTGGTTTTCGCTCAAGGGCAACATAATTTTTCATAGTACTCATTGGGTTTATCTGGAACGATCCACCACGAGAGTAGGAGACTGTTCCGGATAAGCACTAGGGTGTACCATCGAGAGGGGGCATCCTATAATTTAGGAAAGATTCCTTATGTAAAATGATAAACTCATACATCAACTAAATTCCAGTTCAGATAGATCAGTTAATATGGTGAATTCCGTAGTCCTGATATCTCTCAATTAGACACCCTTCATATTTTTATCGTTGCTTTTCCTATTTTATTTAATGCTGAGTTAGTTTACTTTATTCCCAAAACACAAAAAATTGGATTGCTTAGCTTCTAAATATCAGAATAGTTGGTACTTAACTTAGTTCCCTGTGGGATCGACAATCTTTTATATCACTTCGATATCACCGTGCGCTTGCGGTGCGTATCAAGTTTTTGGCGCCGTTGCTGAGGAGCTTCGGTCCATATTAACAAATTTCTGAAATTTAATAGACTAAGTATTTTCTTTTTCTTACTTTTTATTTTTATTTTTTTTATTTCTTCTATTTCCTTTCTTAAGCTTTATCATTGTGTCTGATCATTATTTTTTTGTAAAGGAGCTTAAGAACAAGTGCTCTGTATGACCTAGATCTTAAAGCCTTTATTTTTGAAAATGGAGAATGCCCGAGTACCTTTGGCTGCTGGAAATATGAATAACAAGACTTTGAGAGATTATGATGCTCCATCTATACAACATTTATAATTGGGTATTGTTCGCCCGAATATTGAAGCCAACAATTTTGAGATCAAGCCTTGTTGTTTCTTAAGTATCACAATATACTGTCGATGGTTCAACAGAACAAATTTGGAGGCTCTCCCCTAGAAGACCCTTATATGCACTTGGCCATATTTTTGGAATATTGTGATACTTTTAAGATTAATAGTGTTTCTTCTGATGCAATTAAGCTAAAATTATTTCCTTTCTCTCTCAGGGATCAGGCTAGAGCGTGGTTGCATACTATACCATCTGCTTCAATCAGAACATGGGAAGAGCTTTCACAAGCTTTCTTGTCTAAATACTTCCCTCCTAGTAAGACAATTCAGTTGAGGATTCAGATTACAAGTTTCGTGCAGAAAGATGTGGAATCACTCTATGAAGCATGAGACAGATTTAAAGAACTTCAAAGAATATGCCCATATCATGGACTTCAAAAATGGGTAATTGTTCAACTTTCTATAATGGTCTAAATTATAACACGAGGCTTATTGTTGATGCAGCTGCTGGTGGGGCTTCGATGAACAAGACTGTGGATGATGCCATGAACCTGCTAGAGGATATGACCCTCAATCACAATCAATGGTCAGGTGAGAGAGTTAACTCATATAGAGCTACAACTCCAAGTAAGTATGATGTACACAAATTGAGATTGTTAGATGCACAGGTAGACTATTTATCACGAAAGTTAGATTCCTTTATTGTCAATTCAGTTGAAGCCACTAATGCTTATTGTGAATTTTATGGAATTTCAGGACATAGATTCGCTGAATGCCAATTAGGAACCTCACAACCTGAACCTTTTGGAGAGTAAGCTAATACCTTTTGGAATCTCAACCATAGACCACAGTTAGACCAATTTACTAATACATACAATCCAAGTTGGTGAGACTATGAAAATTTTTCCTATGAGTATAATCTCAACACAATTTCCCAACCTAGTTATAGGCAACCTCCTGAATTTCAACTGAGGCAGTTTGTGCCACCTCAAAGGTCTAACCCAGAGTCACTACTAGAGACTTCGGTTGCACAAACTAACAAAATTGAGAGTGTTAGTGAAGGCATTAGGCAACTAACATCTAAACTAGATGCTGTCGAGGCCCATAATAAGATGTTGGAAACCCAATTGACTAATCAAGCTAGCACCTCTATAAGAGCCTCTAGTGAACTCCCATCTCAACTTGAGATAGACCCGAGTGAATGTTGTAATACAAATATAACTTACAATGGGAAACAGCTTGAGGATCCAAGGATGCCTGCACATGACACTAATATTAGATCACCTGAGATATTTCAACTTGAACAATCAAAAGAGGAGATAGAACATGAGGAACCACCTGAAGATATAACTTCTTTTTGTAGGGTCTTGTCATAATATTGATGTTATTGAGGAAGTGGTTAACCAAGAAGTGATTAGTGAATTGTTTGTGGATCCTATAAAAATCTATTTTGCAGCTGAAGAGGAGGTGAAGTATAATGAGAAAACTCAAGCTTTTGTGAAACTCTTTGATTCAACTGAATCGGTCATCCTAAACAAGGTACAATTTGAAAATCTGCATGAGGAAGCAACCAAGGTAACTGATGAAGGAAACATAGACTTAAAATCATTTTCTGACGCTTTAAGGCATGAATTCCTTGGTGTTTACATATACATTCTAATCTATGAATAACACTATGGTCGAGCTAATGACCTTAAACAAGCGCTTCTTGGGAGGTAACCCAAGTCTTTTTTGCTTTCCTTATTTTCGCATTGTGTGTTTTATTTAATTAGTCTTTTGATTTTGAAGTTATGTAGTTTGTTTTGCCTTGTATTAGAATGCTGATGATTTTTTCTTTCTTATCACTGTAGGAATACCCAAAAATCAAAGTTTTAGAGCTTTTTTGATTCATCACAGTGTGATAGTACTTTTAAAGGAAGAGTAAAGGTGCTAAGGTGAACTTCATGAAGAGATGATGAGATTTGAGGAGATGGTGATGATGATGAAGACGACCCCCAGAAGGAAGGTATTGAAATGAACTCTGGTGATGAGGACTTTAAGCCTAAGAGGAAGAAGTGAGTATTGCTTTCTCTTATTTCCCCCCACTCTCTCATGATACATTGATTGCATAGAGGACTATGCAAATTTTTTATGTGGGGAGGGAATGATTCTGATGCTTGTTCCTTCTAAAGCTCAGTCTTCTAACTATTCATTTTGAATTATATTCTGACTGACTCTGACTTTTCCTAGGTCTGTGATACATGACTCTGATATTTTGACTATGTTGTGATGATAGTTATGCTCTATTTGACTCTGATTTTGTGATGATGATGTTGTGGTGATACTATGACACTTTCATGTGAGGATTACTCTGCTGATAACTTCATCATACATGCTGATGATTCTAGGACATGTGGATGTGCTAAAAATCTGATAATATGGATATACTACTCTGCTAATGATTTCGTAATCTCTGTTGCAATACTTTTTTTAGACTATTATTTACTGCTATGATATTCTATTTTGCCACTGATACTGTGGTGGTTTCATAATATTTTTATGATATTTTATTCATGTTGTGATGCTCTAGTACTTGATACTTTATGATTTGATTGTGATGCTACTCTTTGTAGTAGTATATTTTTATGTTTGGATGCAACATTTTTTATAACACTTATGTGAATTGGTTTTTTGATGCTATTGAGATATGTTATGCATTTGTCATGCTGTGATTATTTGATGATATCTTTCTTGGATATTCTTGCCTACATTATGATAGTTTAATTCTGTGATGCTTCTATTATTATGCACTGAGTCTGATTCAAGTATTTTGCATGAGTGACATTACAACATTATGATGATTTTCTGTGATGAGTTAATGATTTTGTGATACACTAAAATATACACCTCGATATATTTTATAATGTTGTGATCCTATGATAGCCTTGAATAAACAATGAGATTGATTCTATACATGCTATGAGTTATTATGATATGCTGAATGCACCACCTGGTCATGATATCTTTTACGATATTGTCCAATTATTCTAAGTTCCTGAAATCTTTTGATTGGAATATTTGAGAATGTTGAATCGATGGGTCACATATCTGAAATTGAGTAAGGATGGCATGCTAGAAGCATACATATGTTTTTCTGTTGAAACATATAGACTTGTTCATTTATTCGATGATAACATATTATCTGTTGGGTGATGATCACAAGTGTGACATAAAAAAGAAAAAAAGAAAAAAAGATTACCATTAGTTTTAGTAACTTGTCTTGCTACCTAAATAAAATAAGAGGTGATAAAGTTTGTCTTACAATAACACATTTGTGTCTGACCCCAACATTTGATTTTGGATTAATTGAATTAGTGAATGTAGTATGTATGCTAGACTGAATTCTTAGTATACTCATAGCTGAATGTCTTATCATTTAAAGATTGTGGGACTTGCATGATTGATGTGTTGTATTTACATCACACATTTGCCTATATTTTATGTTATATTTCGGGCTTATTTGCATGATTTTGTGCGTACTTCGGTGTTTTTACTTCACTTTGCACGGAATCTTCACTTTTCTTGATTTTTATAAAAATGTAAGTAAAATCACCCAAAAATGAAGGATTTCACGAGTTTTGAAGCCAAAGCATAATTCCCAAGGAGATCACGAGCTTACACGTCAAATTTAGAGCGAAAATGATGAAGAATTCAACATTCACAGCCTTAGACATAATTATGGCTTAGCTGTAATTTTGACGTTGAGTGAAAGGCAAAAACGGTTAAGTGTTGGAATGCACAGAAACTTTCATGGGTGAAGCCGTTAATCCATCACGATCCGTGAAACTTTCTATGTACAAAGAGTTGTACTCACAGAGACATTTACGGCCGTGGCTGCAAACTAATCACGGACCGTGAAAATTACCGCCTGACGAGTTTTTCACTCGATTCTCCACCGATTTGAACCGGATTTGAACCAAACTTTGCAAAAACATTCCTTGAGGGGTTCCGAACCGGTCTAGCTATAAAAGATCAGATTTTTCGAGAGTAAGGGGGCTTTTTTCGGACGAACACAAGCGGCGACCAGGATGCTTTCTGGACCTCTGCTGGCTGACGACCGGGATGGTGAACCCGGTGGGGTTCACCCGGCCGTGATTCTTACTATGAAGTCCCTGCAGCCTGGCGAAGAATCTGGTGAACCCCATGAGGTTCACCTGGTTGTATTTTTCAGGCTGACTCCGTTGAAGCTCAAATTTGACGTGTGACCTCGTCTTCATACAAGAAATCGTCCCATGGCCTTAGAATCTTCGAAATATGTCCAAAAATGGCGTTTTTACCTGAAATTCCATAAAAGTGCCAAAAAGTGAAGATTTCGAAGATATCAAGTAATTTAGCCTAAAAAGAGTATGAAAGTATTGAAATAAGCCTAGAATTAGCATGAAATATCCATGAAAATTACTACTAAAATGCAACGCATCAAAATACCCCAGACTAAAATCTTTGCTTGTCCTCAAGCAATAAAATAAGATGAAATACAAGATAAGTATAAGAGCAATCTTTTGTGCTGAGATATACTTCCAAGTTAGAAAAACATTCAATAGCAATCCAAGATCTAATCGGGAGAAATTAAGTAAATGGTTGCTTCAAGTGTTCAACAGTTTGATCCCACAATAACTAGATGCTAAACAACCTAGTAAGCAACAAACATAAGATTCAATTAAGCCTAGACACCACACTTATGCAATTCTAATCTCTCCAAATCAAATCGTTGGGGTTAACTCAGATGTTTTATGTGGAGTATGATACACTGATTATTGCATTGGACTTCAACTCATAACCTTAGGTACCATTGCCAATTTTCGCAATGCCAAGTAGAGGAGTCTTTTTACTGATTTCAACTTCACATCACTTAGATTTCAACTCATGTCCTTCGGTACCACTGCCAATTTTGCGCAGTGCCAAGTAGAGGAATCTAAGGGTGCAAATTTTGTTTTTGTTTGTTTATTTTTTTTTATTCATGCTCAGCAGTTGATAACATATCATTTTTGACAAATGCAGTGTCTCCCCAACAACAGAAAGGAATTCAAAGAATAACTAAGAGAGTATATATCTCAATACGATTCTCATGTAAGATGCAAGTTTGAGTTGATTTAACAATCAAAGAAATGTTTGACCCACTAATGAACAACTCAAAGACAATCCAAAATACAAAATTTCTAAAGCATAGAACATATGGATATAATAAAAAAGAATCTCTAACAAGGAGGTATTATCAACAATATCTGATTATTCTTAACCAATCATGCATTCAACTTTCAAATTTTTGAAATGGCTTTCATAGGACAAGACTGACAAGACTCATGCACATGCGAATGCAGCAAAAATTTTACACAGCATGTATGAGAAGCATAATCATCATAACAAAGTAAGGTCACAGGTAACAAGCAAGAAAGTAATCTCATACAGTCACAGGGTGGGGCCTGAAGATGTGGACCAGGCACACGAATATAATGGAATATAGGATACAATGCCACATAATATCCATCTCAAAGTAAAAGTATCCATCCAAACATAGTAAAGTCAAGGTGTCATAGTCATGTAGCCGCATGAAGAAAAGAGAATAGCAACCAGAATGCAGAAAGCTCACCCACTCTAAAAGTTTGCATAGTCCTCTATGCAATATTGTACTGTGAGAGGAATGGATGAAGACGCCAATGGTCTAGGAAGCTACCTCCGCTTGCGCAAGCGAGAGCCAGATGCTCGGGAGCTCTTGCTCTTCCCGCGTGCGCTATAGTCGAGCTCGGCCTACTCGTCGGAAGAAATGTTCATGCGAGCTGTTATGTCCTCGGAGAGTACGGATAGCCGGTCGTCCATGATCGATATCTTCTCCCAGACAGATCCCATCATTTTGTGTTGTCTTTGCATGTGTGCTTCCATGGACTCCCAATTTGAAGATTGGTTTTGCTGGATGTGGGTAACGGTGGTGTCTAGGTTATCAATCATCTCCCGTTGATGGAGTTGCTCCTCTTTGATTTCCTGCAACACAGACATCATAGAATCGTGAGAGGAGGTGCCACCAAAGGAAAATGCTCTAGGTGCTAGTGGTGCAGTGTCGACTGGGTCGGGCTGTGCATTCTCAACTGGCTGGATGCGCCAGTTTCCACGGACTCTGACTGATGTGCGCTCTGGGTTCGGTAGTGAAAGGCAGAATGGGCTCCCTTTGAATGTCATACAATAGGAATCTCCCTTGTGAATAATCAGCTTTATGGCAACGCAAGACTCGATGTCGAGCCTGTTGCTGCCAGTGGCTTCCAGTGTGCCGTATGGGATGATTCCCAAGGAACCTGCCAATGGTGTAATTAGGCCGCCGATCACAATCGCTCCTTTCAATGAACGGGCGGCACGGCTAAATTGCTTTGCCAAATAATACCCAGAGTCCACCCTAAAACTGTGCAGCATACACCAGAGATAAAAGAGCTCGGTCTGCCGAACCATACCATCACTCTCACCGCGGCCAAATAAGGTGTGGGCCAACACGCGGTGGACATACTTGAGCATAGGGTTGCATAAACTAGATGCACGAGCCACGCGAGCGGAAAGATGTGCTCGTTAGTAATTGCGCCCCAAAAACCCTGCTCACTGAACTCAGTGGGGACCTTGCGAACACAAGGCTTCGGAAAACCAAAAATACCACACAATTGTGAGAGAGTGAGGGTATGTTCGATGTTACCCAACCAAAATGTCAAACGTCCTGGATCGTCCTCGAGAATAGGATTGGCCTTCACTTCCAAAGAACTCAGAAATTCCAAAGTCACGCCAACATAGGTGGGAGAAAATAGTCGCTGGAACTGCTCCAAACCCACTGCCACATACATCATATCAACATCGTCCAACATCCCCAGCATCTGCAATGTCCCCTATCAAGGTATCTCGTGTTTAGGACTCGACGCTGACGCAATATCTAGTAGCGCTGCTCCTGGCCGACGTCGCGGAAGACAAGCCCAAACTCGTTCGCGGGAGAGGCATATGGCTGTGGTCGGCTGGAAGGAGTGCGAGCATGGAGTCGCCGCTAAAGATGGCCGGCGTGATGGAGGAGTAGGTGTCGGCTCGTACTCCTCATCGTCGGTACCGGACGAATCAGATAGCACCTGTTGAGGGCGCGCGGTCCTCTTCGCAGCCATTACTTTTGTTCGTGGAGGCATGATGCTGAAATAGATCAAGATCAGTTGGGAAGCCTCGTGGAAGAAGATCTGGCAGGTGGCGTGAGGAAACGTGAGCAGGTGGCGGATCGGCGGAAACCGAAATCCGTAATCGCGCGAAGCAGACATCCGTCTGGATGAAGGGAAAAGCTGGATCAACCCCTTAGAGATCTTCCTCGAGTGTCAAGAAGGAAAGAAAATGGCGCAATCTTGGTCGGCTTCGACAGGATCGGGAAGGCGGCGGCAATCGGCAGAAAGACCCGAAGAACTGGCGAAATGAAAATACAGTGTCATTCGAAGAAGAAACCCAATATGAAACCTTAGATCTAACCCTTGGGAACCTCCTCTGTGTGCTGGAGGGACAAGAGGGCAGCGTGATCGGATGATCTTCGTCGAGCGCAGGAGGCGGCGGCGGAGAAATCGCGTGCGGTGCCATAGCTTCGGATGAACACGAGTTAGAATACCAGTGAACCCGCCCGGGTTCACTAGCCCGTGGTGTTCTCTGTGGTCGGGCTGCGGTAACAGAAGCACGGGTGAACCCGCTGGGGTTCACCGACTTGTGAAGCTCACTGGAAATTTTCTGTAGTCCGAAAAGATGGTGAACCCCGTGGGGTTCACCTGCTTGTGAAGCTCACTGGTTGTTTTCTGCGTGTACTGAAAATCTGGTGAACCCTGTGGTTCACCAGGCTGTGAAACTTACTGAACATATTCCTGGGTGCCTGCACAGTGCACTTCACGGGTGAACCCCATGGGGTTCACCAGGCTGTGATTTGCACTGTTTACTTCAAAAATTCTGGGAAAATTCTGGAAAAATTCCCCATCTTCATCCTACATCATAAAGAGACATCAATTTAGTAGCAATCCCCTCTAGAAATATAAAAAAAAATGAAAAAGAAACCAATAGTCTAAAACACTAACTAATAACAAAAAGAAACTATGCATAAAAATTAAAATTAAGCAAAAACTTGGGTTGCCTCCCAAGAGCACTAGTTTAAGGTCGGTAGCTCGACCATAAGAGTTTTCAAAGTTTCAAATCCGGGGGGTCTGAGAGAGCTAAAACTTCCTCTCTCTCAACCCGCTCATCTTCAAAGTAATGCTTGAGGCGGTGCCCGTTTACTATGAAACTCCTAGTTCGTTCTGTCCAAATCGTGATAGCACCATAAGGTTGAACTTTCTGAACTGTGAAAGGACCGGACCACCTCGTTCGAAGCTTTCCTGGGAACAATCGAAGTCTTGAATTAAACAGAAGTACTTTGTCCCCCACATGAAATTTTTTCTTTGTTATGCGCTTGTCGTGCCAAAAATTGGTGCGTGCTTTGTAGCTCTTGGCATTCTCATAAGCAAAAAGGCGCAATTCTTCCAATTCATCAAGTTGAAGCTTTCTCCTTTCAATGGCGTTCTTGAAATCAAAGTTGATTTGTTTGACAGCCCAATACGCCCTATGCTCAAGTTCAACAGGTAAGTGACATGATTTTCCATAAATATGTTGGAAAGGAGACATACCAAGGGGTGTCTTAAATGCCGTCCTATACGCCCATAAAGCATCGGGTAATTTTATTGCCCAATCCTTCCGTGATCGTGATACAGTTTTCTCCAAAATTTGTTTGATTTCTCTATTGGAGACCTCTACTTGACCACTAGTTTGAGGATGGTAGGGCGTAGCAATTTTGTGTCGTACACCATACTTTTTCAATAATGCTCTAAACCTTTGCTCAATAAAGTGGGAGCTGCCATCGCTGATCAGAAAGCATGGGACTCCAAATCGGGGGAAGATAGTTCGCTTCATAAACCTCATAACGACTTTGGAATCGTTTGTAGCTTCGGCGGATGCCTCAACCCACTTCGACATGTAGTCAACGGCGACCAAGATGTATCGTTTTCCACATGAAGAGGGGAAGGGGCCCATGAAGTCTATCCCCCATACATCAAAAATTTCTACTTCCATGATATTGTTGAGTGGCAACTCGTCCCTTTTTGATAAGTTTCCCGTCCGTTGACAACTGTCACAAGTGGAAACAAAACGTTTAGCATCATAGAATATGGAGGGCCAATATAAACTAGACTGTAAAACTTTAAAAGCTGTTTTAGAAGCCCCCGCATGTCCTCCATAAGGTGAAGCATGACAATGGGTTAACACATCTTGTATCTCCTCCTCGGGCACACATCGTCTGTACAATCTGTCCGCACACCTCCGGTATAAATATGGCTCGTCCCAATAATAAAACTTTACATCATGTAGAAACCGCTTCTTCCTCTGAAAAGTGAGGTATGGAGGAAAAATGTTAGACACAATGTAATTAACAAAATCTGCATACCATGGGACTTGTTGATCTAATAAGGCATAAAGGTGCTCTTCAGGGAATGTATCATTAATCTCTAATTCTGCATTAATTTCTTTGTCTGTGCTGCGGTCAAGTCTGGAAAGATGATCAGCCACCAGATTTTCACTCCCCTTCTTGTCTCTAATCTCTATATCGAATTGTTGCAAGAGGAGGATCCATCGAATGAGCCTTGGCTTTGCGTCCTTCTTATTGATCAGGTATTTTATGGCTGCATGATCAGTAAACACGATTACTTTTGAATTAACAAGGTAGGAGCGAAACTTATCAAAAGCAAAGACAATCGCTAGTAGCTCCTTCTCCGTAGTTGCATAATTTATCTGAGCGTCGTCAAGCGTGCGACTGGCATAATAGATGGCGTGAAGCTTCTTATCCTTACTCTGTCCCAAGACCGCCCCAACAGCTTGGTCGCTAGCATTGCACATCAGCTCAAAAGGTAGCGACCAATCTAGGGGTTGAATTATTGGAGTAGAGATTAATGCATCCTTGAGTTTCGAGAAGGCTTCCTCGCAGTCCCTATCAAAGCAAAACATAACATATTTAGCAAGCAGAGTAGTTAAGGGGCGAGCTATCTTAGAAAAATCTTTAATAAATCCTCTGTAGAAGCCGGCGTGTCCAAGAAAGCTCCTGATCCCCTTCACTGATGTAGGCGGCTTGAGATGTTCAATGACTTCAATCTTCGCTCTGTCCACCTCTATCCCTCGTTTAGATACTAGGTGCCCAAGGACAATGCCTTCCTTGACCATGAAGTGGCACTTCTCCCAGTTCAAAACTAGGTTCACCTCTTCGCACCTCTGCAAAACCTTAGACAAATGAGACAAGTAATGATGGAATGAAGAACCATATACAGAAAAATCGTCCATAAATATATCCATGAATTATTCATTAAAATAAAAAAATATGGCCATCATTGCTCGCTGAAAGGTCACGGGGGCGTTGCAGAGGCCAAAGGGCATTCTTCGATACGCATATGTGCCGTAGGGACATGTAAAAGTTATTTTCTCCTGGTCATCTGGGTGGATAGGGATCTGGAAGAAACCTGAAAAGCCATCCAAAAAACAAAAATAAGAATTATGCGCCAATCTATCTAACATCTGATCTATAAATGGAAGAGGGAAATGATCCTTTCGGGTGGCCGAGTTCAACTTCCTGTAATCTATGCACATTCTATGTCCCGTGACCGTGCGCGTAGGTGTCAGCTCGTCTGCCTCGGTGTTTTTCACTGTGACACCGCCTTTCTTGGGTACAACATGTACGGGACTCACCCAAGAGCTATCTGAGATTAGATAAATAACTCCGGCGTCTAATAGCTTGAGCACTTCTTTCTTCACTACATCCTTTAGATGCGGGTTTAGTCGGCGCTGGAACTCCACGGAAGGTTTGCAGTTGTCTTCCAATAGGATCCTATGCCTGCAAATAGAAGGGTTAATCCCTTTTATGTCATCTAATGAGTAACCTATTACCTTCCTATGGAGACAAAGTTCATCGAGTAACAACTCGGTTTGCTCCATGTCCAATGCCGCACTGACAATCATAGGGTATGTGGAGTTTTCCCCCAAGAATTCATATCTCAAAGTGTTGGGCAAACTCTTGAGTTCAATTTTCTGCTGCCCTTGATTCTCTTGATTTTCTTCTGTCTTATCAACAGGACTTACATCACTTTCTAACAATGCAACGTACTCGTCTGCCTCCCCATCGCCATCTTTATCAACAGAGTTCGTTAAGGCGAGTTCTAGAGGATCCACTTCTCTCCTAGGCGGCTCAACATCCTGTATAGCTTTCTCCACAATGTCAATGCTGTAGCATGTACCTGCAAGACAAGATTTTTTTAAAGTATTAGTTAAATCGATTTGAATAACGTTGCCACAAATGTTCAAAGACAATTTCCCATTCTTGACATCCATGACAGCGCCTGCAGTGACAAGAAAAGGTCTCCCCAGAATGATAGGGAGTCTATCATCCTCATCAATCTCCAAAACAATAAAGTCAGCATGAATAAAGTAATCTCCTACTTTAACAGGTACGTCTTCTAAAATACCAACTGGGTGGCGTACAGATCTGTCTGCAAGCTGTATGGAAATATTAGTTGGTTGTAAATCCCCTAAATCCAGCCTTTTACAGAGTGATAGTGGCATGAGGCTAACGCTTGCTCCTAGATTGCACAAAGCTCTCTGAAAAGACATCTCCCCAATCTAGCATGGTATGGAAAAACTGCCTGGGTCCTTCAGTTTCTAAGGGAGCTTGTTCTGGATGATGGTGCTGCACTCCTCAGTAAGTGCAATGGTCCCTTGATCTTCTAGCTTCCTCTTGTTTGATAAGATATCTTTCAGAAATTTTGCATAAGTCGGCATCTGCGAAAGAGCATCAAAAAAAGGGATGTTAATATAAAGTTTCTTTAAGATCTCTAAAAACTTACTAAACTGCTTTTCCAATTTAGCCTTGATAAGCCCCTGTGGAAAGGGAATCGGTGGCTTATATGCAAGTGGTCCCACATAGGGCCGCTCCACCTCAACTGGCTCAGGTGCCACTGGTGTTATATCTGCATGTGGTTCCACAGGCTCAGTAATTGACTCATCTCTTCTGTCATCAATCGGCATCTTTGGATCTTCTAGTTGCTTGCCGCTCCGAGTGGAGATTGCATTGCAATGCTCCATCGGATTTACTTCTGGTTGGGATGGTAGCTTCCCTGGTACTCTCGATAATGAGCTAGCTTGCTGGGCTAACTGACTCTCTAGCATTTTATTGTGTGTCTCTAAGGAATCCATCCTCGTCATCATCATCTTCATCATATCTGTAAGTCCTTCAAGTTGCTTGCCCAGATTTGAATCATTGTTCGGCCTTGGCTGTTGTTGCGGTGGTGGCGGTGCATTATAGTTTCTGGCCTGGAATCCTAGTGGTCTGAAATTATTCTGTTGGGGTTGCTTAAAGTTTCCTTGTGGGGGCTGGGTCTGCTGTGGTGGAACTTGTCCAGGCTAAATTGGCTGAGTTGTCCGGTAAGAGAAATTTGGGTGGTTGCGCCATCCTGGATTGTAGTAGTTGGAATAAGAGTTATTGTTCTGGTTGAAATTTCCAACTGCATTCAACTGCTCAGGATGAGCCGCAGCCATCTGTCCATCTCCTGCCTGACAATCTGCCCCTGCATGACCTACAACTCCACAGACCTCACAAGAAATAGCGTTAACATCCATAGAATTAACAGACCAAGAATCAAGCTTTCTAGTCAGATTATCAACCTTAGCCGTGAGTGCAGTAAGAGAGTCTAGGTCATACTTACCTGACTTCTTGGTAGAAGTACCTCTCTCAGATGTCCATTGGTGATGGTTAATCGCCATATCCTCGAGAAGGTTCATTGCATCTTCAACTCTCCTATTCATCAAGGCGCTTCCTGCTGCAGCATCCACTGTAAGCCTCATGTTGTAATCCAAACCGCTATAGAACGTTTGGATCAAAACCAAAGTCTCAACACCGTGATGTGGACACATCCTTTGGAGCTCCTTAAATCTCTCCCAAGCTTCATATGGAGACTCTCCATCCTTTTGCATGAAGCTCGTTATCTGATTTCGTAATTAGATTGTCTTTGATGGAGGGAAGTACTTGGAGAGAAAGGCTTGAGAAAGCTCTGCCCATGTTCTTATCGAAGCAGCAGGTAGTGTGTGCAGCCAAGCTTTCGCCCTATCCCTCAGAGAGAAGGGAAATAGTCGCAACCTGATAGCATCAGCAGACACACCATTAATTTTCAACATGTCACAATATTCCAAAAAAATAGAAAGGTGCATGTTGGGATCCTCAAGAGGAGAACCACCAAATTGGTTTGTTGCACCATAGAAAGAAGAGCAGGTTTTATTTCAAAATTATTGGCCTCAACAGCGGGCCTAGCAATTCCTGATTGAAAACCGTAAGTGTAAGGTGTCGAGTAATCTTTCAATATCCTATTGTTATAGTTGTTGCCCATTGGTTGTTGTACTCGGTCATTATTCACATCAAGTTGAATGTGTTCCATCTGATTGTCCCCCCCTGGATGGTTCATGATTTCTTTCTTCAGAATTTGATTTTGCTTCCTTCTTGTCCTGAAGGTGCACTTGATCTCTGGATCAATGTCAAAGAATGTACCTGCCCTAGAACTTCTTTGCATAAAATGGTCAGTCAAAATTATAAAGTTCTAAGACAGCAAGTAAATAAAAAGAAAAAGAAAATAGCAGTGCAGTCAGAAAAATCTAACCTAAGGCCTAGTCTACCAATTCTCGGAAGTATACTAATATCAACCATTGTTCCCCGGCAACGGCGCCAAAAACTTGACGCGCTCCGCAAGTGCACGGATATGTCGAAGTAATATAAAAGATGTCGAATCCCACAGGGAATAAGGTTGAGTACCAGAAAATTCAAGTCCTAATAGCTAGATGAATCGAAACGTGGGTTTTTGAAGACGGAAATCGAAAACAAACAATTGCAACTACTTCGGTAGAGAAAAGATATGAGAGAGACTTCAGGGCTATGGCTTCCACCACGATGATAATCTTAATGGCACAAGAAAGATATTAATTACTTGGTTTATTGGTTTTGTACAAGGAGTCTAACCCTAGGGTACAAGGTGCCCTCTCTCGAGTGATACACCCCGGTGTTCATCTTAGACCGACCTCCTACTCTCACGGTGGATCGTTCTAAGGCGAACCCAATGAGTTCTATGGCAGACTATGAAATCCTCGAGCGAAGACCAAGCACTCTCGTGTCGAGGTCTCGCAAGTTTTACTCAGAGATTCCACCTTTACGATCCTTCTCTCGATATGAATCGTAATGGCTAACGCGTGAAAATACTCAGCCAAGGTAAAATCACAAAATAAATACATCAAAGAAAAATGTGCTCACAAATTCATACCAAATAACGAAAATAGAAACAAAGTTTGCAATTAAAATCATCAAAGAGTTTCCAGCAAGCCCCGAAATAGGGTTTACGCTACAATCGTCATTGAAACACTCAAAATCTCTCTTTTAATGAAATGATAAGTATAAGAAAATGAAGCTAAGGGGAAGGAGACGATGAACCGAAGGAATCCTGAAGAAATCGTGATGATCGTGTGTCTCAATCTCCGAAAATCTCTAAAAATCGCCTCTGTCGCCTTGTTCTTCCTCCCGCGCCGCTTCTTTGCATGAATGCTCGATGTTTAGGGTAAGAAAATTGGGGCTTTTATATTCCATCTGTTCGCCTCTAAAAGAGCTTTCCATAGACACCTCACTTGCCAAATTTGGACTTCAAACGAGTGAGAAATCATGGAAAAACCGAGTGGAACTGGGTCTCATTCGCGCCTGGGTTGGAATCACGGGTGAACCCGGCCGGGTTCACCTGCCCGTGATTCCCTCTGTGAGTTCGGACGAATAGAAGCGCGGTGAACCCGGTGGGGTTCACCCGCCCGTGCTTCTCTCTGGACAAATCTCGGCCAAAGTGAAAACTGGTGAACCCGGTGGGGTTCACCTGGCCGTGATGCTTTATGGACCTCTGCTGGCTGACGACCGGGATGGTGAACCCGGTGGGGTTCACCCGGCCGTGATTCTTACTTTGAAGTCCCTGCAGCCTGGCGAAGAATCTGGTGAACCCCATGGGGTTCACCTGGTCGTATTTTTCAGGCTGACTCCGTTTAAGCTCAAATTTGACATGTGACCTCGTCTTCATACAAGAAATCGTCCCATGGCCTTAGAATCTTCAAAATATGTCAAAAAAGGGCGTTTTTACCTGAAATTCCATAAAAGTGCCAAAAAGTGAAGATTCCGAAGATATCAAGTAATTTAGCCTAAAAAGAGTATGTAAGTATTGAAATAAGCCTAGAATTAGCATGAAATATCTATGAAAATTACTACTAAAATGCAACGCATTAGTGGCAAAAACAATTACGCACCTGGAGAATCTAGCGAGGGTTATATGGACAAACTTGAGGACATTACTCCTGAATTAGAAAACAGTGAGGAGAATGGGGAGGAGTAGAAATATGTAGGTCCACCTGCATATGTTCCACCTATCTCTTTTCCCCATAGGTTATTTGGAGCAGATTAGGGAAAATCTGATATCGGAGAGTCTGAAGTGAAAGGTAACCAGGTAAGTATGGACATAGAAATAACAAAGGTAAGAGATCCTGGTGACATTTCAATTCCCTGCCAAGTTGGTAAGCTTTTTGTTGAAAATGCTTTATGTGATTTAGGATCGAGTGTTAGTTTGATGCCTTCATATATGATTGAGAAAGTAGGTAGTGGAGAATTTAAACCCACTGGAACTTGCCTTCAATTTGCTAATGGATTTGTGCAGCAACCTCTAGAAATTTTACAGAATGTGTATGTTAAAATTGATAAGTTTTCTATCTTGACTGATTTCATGAATGTTAAAATGGAAGAATGCACTAAGTCACCTATTATTCTAGGTAGACCATTTTTGGCAAGTACATGAGCTGTAATAGATATGTTGCATGAGAATTTAATGTTGAATATGTGTGAAAGCAAATTGATTTATGACTTTTCCTCAAAAGATAACAAGTCTTATTTTACAGGTTTTCATCAATCCTTTGAAGTGAAAGGGAGCAAATTAGGTGACAAAAATATTTTCGAAATTGAAGGATGTCCCTTAGAATATCTGACAAAGCATAAGAGGGACAAGAAGAAGAAAGATGGAACATGGAAATTATCTCAGATTTTAAAGTTAAAACCATGTAATGGTTTGGAAAGGCGTGAAGATAAACAACTGCCTATCATCCACTGCGCCTCCTATCCACCTGAAGGACAATGAACATTATGTTGGTCAAGCTAAAGACATTAAATAAGCGCTACATGGGAGGCAACCCAGAGGCTCTGAAGTTTATTAATTTCAGCAAATTTTTTTTTTAGTTTTTAAATTTTTTGTGATTAGTTACTTAGCTTTGAATTTTCTTAATTAATTTTATCTGCATGTTATGATGAACTTGCCTATAAGAAAAACACTCTAAATTTGTTGTTTTGCGTGCAGGAATTTTTTAGAAATTTTCTATGATTTTTCTAGAGGAGAACAAGGTCAAAACACGAGATTTATGGTCAAACCCGTGAATATCGCGCAGTCGTGATTTTAAATATAGCTGGGACTGTACATTGAAGAAGAATTATGGCTAAAGCCATGAAGACTTTACGGCCGAAGCCGTGAAGACTTTACGGACCGTAAGTTCTTACGATTTAAAATTAACCAGCGACTTAGGGTTTTACGCCCACGCTCGTAATTTGCCGATTTTCGACAATTCCTTCCACGAGCGGCGACGAAACCCTTCCGCCTACCTTTCCCTACTTCCTGCGAGTGGTTTCCGGCGATCATCCACCGGATTTCCGCCAAATTTTGCGAAGAGACACCGTCCGTTCGCTGACCTGCCAGAATTCATTTTTCGATCAATTCAAGCCCGATTTCCGCACAGATCCAAGAGTTGTCCTTACTCAGACTTGTGACGCAGCATTAGCACTAGATTTACATACCCATAGCATTGATTTGGAGCTTTTGGATTGGATTTTTGGATTGATTTTTTAGCCGAATTTTCACGGGCGATTTCTGAAGTCACTATAGCTTTATGGTTTTTGAAATACATTTACATATTTTGGACTGTTTCGATTGTCATTATGGCTCCGAGGAGATTAGTGAGGACCCGACCTTATGGAGCAGTGAGGAAGGAGAGTGTACGAGGACCGTACCCTCCTATATATCCTAGATACAGGATGGTCCATGGAGTACTCCCGGAGAGAATTGAGTTAGCTCAGATGTCAGCCGTGGAGTTTCCGATACCATTCGACTTATATCCTCCCTCCGATACACCATGGGAGTATCCTAGTGTCTCCGACGAGATCGATACTGAGAGGGCGTCCTCAGCTCCTAGCACATCCTCAGCACCCAGTGTATCACAAACAGCAGTGCCCGAGCCTGTCAACTCTCCAGAGCTGGAGATTATATCGGAGAGGCCTGCTAATAGGTCAGAGAGTCGCGATCAGAGGATCACGAGACGGTACGCTAGGAAGCGTACCGGTCGAGCCACTAGCACTTGGGGGAGGAGAGTTACCAGACCATTATCACCAGTTGTAGAGACAGCTGAGATATCTATAGCACCCCAGCGCTAGCACCGACAGTAGCTGATGCCACTCCGTTGCATGTAGAGGGTCCACCATATTGGTGCCTCCTACTGATTTACCAGAATTTGTAGCTCTTGCCGATATATAGGATATGGAGGTAGACACTGCACATGACTCTGTACAGACTCCTGAGATTCCATCACCCTCCTCAGTCCAAGGAGATCTGCCTGTCCCTGAGGCTGCTATGCCAGTATTGCTAGATCAGGAGGATGGATCTCCTGAGATATTTGCGGACTTACCAGAGATTTCAGTAGATATACCAGAGCTCCGCTCTCCTCCATCAGTAGTACATGAGCCATCTATTGTTAGTGAGTCAGCAACACCAGTAGTATCTGAGGCACCACATACCACTGAGATGCCAGTCACCGCACCAGCATCAGCATCACCAGCACCATCACCTGAGATTCACTTGCCTTCCCCTGAGCTATCCTTAGGACAGTCGCCTGCTGCATCCCCAGAGCCTTCAGTTTCTGAGCTATCTCCTACTACACTAGAGCCTGAGATACCAGAGAGGAGACGTGCGCGATCACCACCTCATGTACTTACTCCTTACCCACGACAGATTAGATACAAGAGTTGGGAGCAGGAGAGGAGGTACCATGCTATGTCCACTTGAGGAGTACTTAGCACGAGATATTGGGACGACTAGACACTGCAGTCCCTAGGATTGTTCGATGACGTCCACTGGATGTTCACGAACATAGGGTGGCAGGATTTCTATCACCAGAGGCATCTGACCTATGTTCAGTTGACTTTGGAGTTTTTCAGCTCTGTCCAGATTACATTGAGGAACTATGATAACAGTGATCCTGGTAGGATGACATTCCGGTTGGGGAACCGGGACCACGTACTTACACTTGACCAATTTGGTCATATATTTGGGTTCCCCTCGGATGGTACTAGATATCGCCTGCGCGAGTACATTGATAGGACTTTCTGGCGAGATATATCTGGTGAGGGAGGATTCGATCCGAGGACTGCCAGAGCCACATGCTTATCCGGTCCAATTTTCAAATATGTACTTCGAGTACTTGCACATACTATTTTTGGGAGAGCAGAGAGTGACGGCATGGTCAGATCTTCAGAGATGTTCTTTTTATGGGCTATGTTGACAGGATTCTGCCTCAGCACCCCGTTCTACCTCATGAAATAGATTCATAAGGCTGCTAGAGCGCGGAGAGGAGTCCTAGTGATGGGAGGCATGATTACCACCATTGCCCTTGCCCTCGGTTTTGACCCCTTAGGGTTGAACGAGACAAAGAGCAATCCCAGACTAGATATGAACGCTTGAGTAGCCATTAAGATTATTACAAGGCTTGGGAGCTCGTATCATCTGATGTTCTAGGTACTGATATTACGGTGAGGTTGCCGAATATGAACCGTACTATGGTTCGTGTTCAGTAGGACTAGATCGTGGATCCCACTCGTGGGGGAGGTCCTAGAGAGGCAGTTTCACCTCCATCACCGCAGAGGATTCCAGTGCACATTCCTCCAGTCGAGCCATCTGCTGCTGATAGGGCGTCTACATCTGCCGGGCCATCCACCTCAGCACCACCTGACCCTTCTCTAGAGCAGATACGAGCTGAGTAGCAGAGGATGCGTAACGACATATCGCGACTTGAGCAGGGACAGTCGAATCTTTACGCGCGATAGAGGAGCTATTACGGCGTTGTCTCCCATCTTCATCGACACGTCATACTAGAGACGAGGAGGAGGATTCTGAGCATACGGAGATAGATTGATAGATCTTGTGAGTATCTTTATTTCATTTTGATGTATTTATAGTTATTCTTTTATATTATGCATGAGATCTCACATTTATCCTATCTGTGCATAGGATTTAGTAGACTGGATGCTGATACAGCCACACACAGCATTTTTATGTTTTCTTTGTGTGTGTGCGTTGTATCTTGATATTATATGATATTTTGACATTAGACTTGATATTGTACATACATGATGGTATTGGACCTAGAGATGCTGAACATGGTGTGGATAGGACGGTTTTGTATATATTTGGTATTCATCGTGTATTTGGGATTCTATATGATGATTTTTGATTCTGTGTTGATGAGCTTGTGCATTCTAGGTTGATTTTGATATATATGTTTTGATATTTAAAATAAATAGTAACTTGGAACGGGAAAATGTGATTTGGATGATAAAACATGACGGTATTTGATGTATGAAACTTGATTACCATGTGAGATTTGAATATCTACGATATGGTATATTTTTTGAATTTTTCTGAGTTATATTTTACACTTTTGATATAATTGTACAGGGTTTCGCCAATAATACAATGGGAACACTTGCAAAATTTTTTCTGAAATCTTTCATTAATTTAAAGTGTTTATACATATGCAACAATTTAAGTCTAGGATGTTCTTTTTCATATTTTGCTAGTCCTTCAAAGTTTTATAGATATGAATTTTGAATGTTTAAGATTATTAAGGAATAATCAAATTTGTTTTATCCTTAATACTGAACTTAGAAAGCATTTTTGGGCAATTTAATTTGGTGACTTAGAGAATTTTTGAGATTTCATGAAAACTTAAATTGTTGAGTAAGATCGATTCTGGTATTGATAAAATTTATATAGGAATTGTTGTATGTTTAAACAACATGTGCATAGTGATCCTTGTACTTTAAGTTTAATTTATCTTCCTTTGATTTAATAGTGATTTTTATGGATAAAAATTTGGTGATATGTATATTTAATTTGAGATTTGCTCTAACTCCTCTGGTTGCTTAATCTGAGGTTATGGGTTGACACTAGCTGGCTTTTTCCATATGATAAATAACAATTTAAAGACCAAATTGCATTAAAAATCTCTTATCTATAGTTTCACCAAATGACTAGAAATAAATCTTCATCTATTGATTAAGATGGATTTATTAAACCAAAAAGTATTTGATTGTTTGATATGTGTTGAATGAACATTATAACATGGCTTGTGAATTTTATCTTTCTTGGATTGTAAACTCTTGATGATTTATTTTTTGCTATGACTTCTCTTGAATGATCTAAGTTCTGAAAAGTTGCATATCTGAAATGTAGACTAAGAGCTTTATTGATGGTAGAACAGATGAGTATTCCTTATCTTTATATACTTTATTCATATCGATGTATTGCTTGAGGACAAGCAAAATTCTAAGTCTAGGGTATTTTGATGAGTTGTATTTACATCACACTTTTGCCTATATTTTATGTTATATTTCGGGCTTATTTGCATGATTTTGTGCTTATTTTGGTGTTTTTACTTCACTTGGCATGAAATCTTCACTTTTCTTGATTTTTATAAAAATGTAGGTACAATCACCCAAAAATGAAGGATTTCACGAGTTTTGAAGCCAAAGCATAATTCCCGAGGAGATCACGAGCTCACACGTCAAATTTGGAGTAAAAATGGTGAAGAATTCAACATTCACGACCTTGGCCGTAATTATGGCTCAGCTGTAATTTTGACGTCCAGTGAAAGGCGAAAAATGGCTAAGTGTTGGAATGCATAGAAACTTTCACGGGTAAAGCTGTGAATCCATCATGGTTTGTGAAACTTTCTGTGTACAAAGAGTTGTACTCACAGAGACATTTATGGCCGTGGCCGTAAACTCATCACGGACCGTGAAAATTGCCGCTTGACGAGTTTTTCACTCGATTCTCCTCCGATTCGAACCAGATTTGAACCAAACTTTGCAGAAACATTCCTTGAGGGGTTCCGAACCAGTCTAGCTAAAAAAGATCACATTTTTCAACAGTAAGGGGGCTTTTTTCGGACAAACACAAGCGGCGGCGGCGACGAGGGCGAAATTGGAGTTTCATAGCATATTCCGGCGAGATTCCACGCAAAAGCGACGATTGATCGACTCTTTCTCATCTACAGATCGAGGAGAAGGCGGTTTTATTGTTGTCTTAGTGATTTCTTTGCAAATTTTAGAAGATCTTACTTGTTCATCATAAACTCATGTTTTCCTTCAATAAAATGAGCGAGTAGATCCTTGTTTCGGGATTAATGGGCGTAGCCCGCTGACATTTATGAATTGATCTGTATTTATGCACTTTTCATATGAATTTATTATCATGATTTGATTGAAGTTGTGTTCATTTCGAAATTTACCTTGGCCACGTATAATTGCGTATTAGACGTTGCGAGAAGTACCGAGAGGTGAATCGCAACGTCCGATCTATTTCAATTGAACCTTCAAATCCAATCACGAGAGTAGGTTGGATTCGTCTGAAGGATCTAACCAGCTTTTCATAGAATTTAATGGGTTTAGTTAGGTTAACTGTCATGAGAGTAGGGAGTTAACTTAATTAAACAACGTATTACACTTCGAGAGGAGGTGATATATATATTAGGAAAAGTGTCTTTCATGATAAATATTTTCTATTGATTGAGTAATCTTTAAATGATTTATGCTTGTTAGTGAGGTGAACCCATAGCATCCTGATCTTTTAGAATTTGAAACCTCTTTAACGCTACCTTTGAATTGTTCATGCTTAGAAGTTCAATACCACCGCATATTTAGTTTGCCTAGATTCAAACAAGTCAAGAAGTCAATACTTAACTACATAGTCCTTATTGGGAAAGATGATCTTTTTATTACTTCGATCATTCCGTGCACTTGCGGAGCGTATCAGTGATTCAATTCTTGTTAATAGACTCATCATCTGATTTCTCAAACTGGATCATGGTTAGCTCATGGAAATATCTGACTTGGTTGTATGCTTTCAACTTGAATAACTTCTTTCATACCTGATATGTGTCTCATCTTATTTTATTGCATGTGGACAAACAAAGATTTAAGTCTGGGGTATTTGATGCCTTATATTTTGGTAGTATTTTCAAATATTATTTTATGTCAAAACAAGGCATATTCTAGTGTTTTTATGTAATTTTATGGCTTATTTACTCGATTGCTTCTAAATCTTCACTTTTTCTCATTTTTGTGAAACTTTTGGTAAAATTGCCCAATTTTCAAGTCTTTTGAAGATTCTAAGGTTATGGGGTGACTCCCTACGTGAAGCTACATGTTAAATTTGGGCTCACCGGTGCTTTCACCGGGTGTTCGAAAGTTCATAGAAGACTTCACCACCTGGTGAACCCGGCGGGGTTCACCCGTGATTCTCTCTAAGGAAATCTACACAGAAATCAACAGTACACTTCACTGGCTGGTGAACCCCACCAGGTTCACCAGTGATATTTTCTCAATAGAACTACACAGTAGACTTCACCACCTAGTGAACCCGGCGGAGTTCACCCGTGATCGTAACTGGGCAGTCCGACCTTCACTCGGTTTTTCTTCGATTCTGGGCCCTAGAAAAATCCAAAAAAAGCAAAAAAAAATGTTTAGGAAAGCTAAGAGAGAGGCGAATCTTTTGAACATAGAAGCCCTCTTTTTCGTGCCATATTTGGGGAGCAATTGATAGACAAAGTGGCTAGGGCGAGTGGACCGGCGACAAGGGCTTTCCAAAGAGGATTTTAGGGCGATTTCGCGACGGATCTTCACAAAACTTGGAGGAAACATTTGCATCATCTTCTCCTACCTCTTCTTAGTCTTTGTTTCTAGTTTTCTTTGTCGATTTGAGAGATTTGTGTGGATTTGTATGGCTTCTATAGTGTAAATCTTTTTTGGGGCTTGGATGAAGCCCTTTGACTTGATCTATTGTATGAACTAAACTTTCTTGATGTTTTGAGTCTTATCTGAGCATATTTTATTTAGTTGTGCTTATTTCATAATATTACCTTGATCAAGTAATGTTGTGCGTTAGCCGACACGATTCATACCGAGAGGAGGATCGTGACGGTGGAACCCCTTGGTAAAACTTGTGAATCCATGACATGTGAGTGCTTGGTTTTTGCTCGAGGGCAACATAATTTTTCATAGTACGCATTGGGTTTATCTAGAGCGATCCACCATGAGAGTAGGAGACCGTTCCGGATAAGCACCAGGGTGTACCACCGAGAGGGGGCATCCTGTAACTTAGGAAAGATTCCTTATATAAAATGATAAACTCATGCATCAACTAAATTCCAGTTCAAATAGACTAGTTAATGTGGTGAATTCCGTAGTCCTGATATCTCTCAATTAGACACCCTTCATAGTTTTATCGTTGCTTTTCCTATTTTATTTATTGTTGAGTTAGTTTACTTTATTATCAAAACACAAAAAATTGGATTGCTTAGCTTCTAAATATCGGAATAGTTGGTACTTGACCTAGCTCCCTGTGGGATCGACAATCTTTTATATTACTTCGATAACGCCGTGCGCTTGCGATGCATATCAAGTTTTTATGTATTTTGTATGAGCTCCCTCCAACTACCCTTCTCATGTGTTTTGAGTGATCTCCCTCTCTTATCCTATAATAGAGAGTTGAAGACTAGTTACTACTTCAACTTATTTGTAGTTGTAGCCTCCATAGTGTGTGGGTCTCTGAGGTCTTGGTAGCTCCGAGAGAGTGGAGATCATGTGGTGACCTAGAGTCGCATGTGGCGATACGTCTTGTAAGCTCTTCTCGTTTCAGCTTATTCAATTAATGCAGGGGCATTCGCGCCCCTTTGTTTTCCCCTTACTTGCTATTTGAACACGTTATTCTTATGCCTCCACCATCTAATCTCCGAGAGAGTTGGAGTAACCCATTCCTTTGAGCTGTGAGTGTGTCCAGGACAAGCTGAAGCCCAAACATTTGCTGTACTGTTAGGGGAATTACTTGTTGTGCTTACAAGGTAGAAATTGGCTCTTCAAGAGGTGAGTACTTCATTTGAGCGTAGTTGGTTGCGTGGATTCTCAAAACATCTAGTCCTGCTCAAGCACGAATTTGTTTGATGATTTTCGATGGGTTTTCTCAAGATTTTCCCTTGTTCACATTTTAATTTCTCTCGTCTCAAGACCCTCTCCCATTTTTTGTATCATGGCCTGTGCCACCCTAGAATATTGAATTTAAGGACCATCCCACCTATAACCTTGCTTGTCCTCAAGCAAAAATAAGAATTTGAAATCAAAATTTGATTGAAAGAATAACCTTTCCATGCTCAATAAATTTCTAAAATACAACTTGTCAATGAAAAATTCTATCAATTGATTTACAAAAATTCAAGTAAACATATCATCCTCAGAATTCAATTTTCTAGATTCACAACTCAATCAAATAAAACTTTGCAACGGTATAATAAATAGAATTTTCAATCTCATGATTTCACCCAGTATCAATTTAAATCTATCATGGCTTTTGTTCACAGGAATTAGGTCTCCAAGATCTTTTTCCACACAAATTTTTTTTTTCCTTTTTTATGCATTTTGTTATTTTTCTGCATAGATGGCATGTATCCACAAAGACACATACTTATTATTTTTGACTTCAACTCTTTCTTTGGTACCACTGTCAATTTTACACAGTGCCAAGTAGAGGAGTCTTATTCTTTTTCTCTCTCATTATTTTTCATGTTTAAACTTCGACCCATGTCTTAGGTACCACTATCAATTTTACATAGTGCCAAGTAGGGGAGTCCCTCACTATTTTTATGGATCTTGGATTCTTTATTTCCCAACAAATAGCAAAAATAGATTAAGCCTCAACTAGGTTGATCAATTGATTTAAATTCTCAAATCATACTAATATACTCATTTTATTCAAAAGAGAAGTTTCACCTTTAAATTTTATTCCTCAAATAATATATCTACCCAAAATTTTATGCATCAATCAATGTCATATTTCAATAGACAAATATGTATTGAAGAAATAAATTTGACATGATAGGGCTATATCTTCAATCATGAATTTGAGATCATCAATCATTCAAGTTATCAACAGTATAAATCAAGAGTGAACTCATCATCATCATTACAATATCAAATCATCAAAAATATATCACCATGTATATCATATCAAACATCAGAATATCAAAATATCATACAACCCCATCGAAACAGTAAAAATCAATATCATCATCATAATACAACCATATCGAATGAGAATAACAATATGCAGTGGTGGCAGTCATGGAAGCATCATCCTTCCCTTTATCATATGAAACAACAGTGAGATAAAGAAAACCATAGTACAACAAAAAGGTAAGGGAAGATAATACTCACAAAGCCTCTACTCATCATCATCAGATCGTGTAGCCTCTGAATGTCTCGCAGCAGCTTGTAGTATCTAGCCTCCTGCATTCCATTCCTAAGAATAATCCCATGGGGATTTCGAGGTTGAGGAGGTTCTGCAGGGGCTTTCCCCTTCTCCTTGGTGCAATTGCTTTTGTCCTTGGTGCCATGGACTCAAGCGTGCAATCCTTTACGGCCGTATCGTAATTTCGTCGCAGCTTTCTATTCGTAAGTAGATTGAAATACGGTACCTTAAAATCCTTTACGGTACTGCCGTAGTTTGCTCCAAATCACGAAAAACCTACAAAAATAAAATAAAAATTAGTCCTAAGCAAAAATCAAGGTAAATAAAACTAAAATAAGGGGTAGAAAGCTTGGGTTGCCTCCCAAGAAGCGCTAATTTAAAGGTCATTAGCTTGACCCTTTAACACTCGGGTTTGATCGTGAATTCCTGGATCTCAACTCTGATTTTACAACATAAGGCTCAATCTTGAAACAGTGTCCAAATCTGCTCAGAATTCTTTCTATTTTCTTAATCAATCTAGAGCCTTCTCTTCTTCTCTTCCTCTTTGGCTTTTTCTTCTTCTGCAATTTCTCATCAATACCCTCAAAAAGATTGTTAGATTCATTATTTGGGGTCTCCTCAAACAAACTTGAAACATTATAAATTTCATCATTAAATATTTCAACGCTGCAACCAGATCCTGAGTTTGAAAGTTTATTCAATGTATCGTTAAGATTAAATTCAATCTTGTTGTCACATATGTCAAAGATAATCTTTTCTTCTTTCACATCAATGTTAGCTTTAGCTATGGCCAATAGAGGTCTACCCAGAATGATAGGATTTCTAGAATTTACCTCCATGTCTACAAAATCTGTAGGAATGAAAAACTTACCAATTTGTACAGGGACATTCTCTAATATGCCTACAGGATACTTTACCGATGAATCCGTGAGCTGTAAGGATATGGATGTATGCTTTAGCTCTCCAAGATTTAGTTTCCTGTAAGTAGAAAGGGGCATTAGATTCACACTTGCAACGAGGTCACATAAGGCTCGGTCAAAAGATAGGGTGCGAATCGAACAAGGTAAAGAAAAACTACCTGGATCTTTCAGTTTAGGTGGCAGTTTGTTCTGTATGATAGCACTACAATCTTCAGTTAAAGTAACAGTGCATGTGCCATAATCATCTAATTTTCTTTTATTTAACAAAATTTCCTTTAAAAATTTGGCATAAGATGGCATTTCAGTAATAGCTTCAGTAAAAGGAATGTTAACATAAAGCTTTTTTAGGATTTCAAGAAATTTGTCAAACTTTTTGTCTAGTTTATGTTGAACTAACCTTTGAGGGAAAGGTATAGGTGGCTGGTAAGGAGCAGACAAATTAGGGTTAGGATTGTCTTTCTCACATGATTCCTCCCCTTTTGGTTCATCACCCTTTTGAGGTGATAAATAAGTTTGGGGTTTCTCATGTGAAGACGATTCTCCTATCTCCAATTCCATTTTATTATCATTAAGCCTTTCTTCAGTGCTTTCAAACCTCCCTCTAGGTTTTCCTAGTTGTGTTTCCCACTTCTAGTCATGATGGCATTACAGTGCTCCCTAGGGTTTATCTCAGGTTTTGCAGGCAATTTCCCAGGGGGTCTGTAAGGTACACTAGCATGTTGTGCAATTTGATTTTTAAGAATTTTGTTGTGGGCTTCTACTCTATCCAGTCTAGAGTTGATTTGATGAAAATTTTCTTTAAATTCCTCAATTTGTTTTTCTTGCCTTGCCATGTATTCCCTTGTATCAGACATAAAATCATCAATTTTTCTATTTTGCTGATTTTGACTGGCCATAAGTTTTTCAAACATGGATTATATATTTGAATTCTGATTTTGGTTTTGATTTTGATTAAAGTTCTGATTTGGTCTTTGGTATCCTTTGTTTTCAGTGTTCCCCCCTACATTGTTATTGTTTTTCCATGAAAGGTTGGGGTGATTTCTCCATCTAGGGTTATGTGTTAGAATAGGGATCATTAGGTCTACCTTGATTATAATTCCCTATGACATTCACATGCTCATTACCCTGATCAACAATTCCACAATATTCAGCAGTATGACCATCATTACCACAATTTTCACAAGTAATAACAGAAACAGAAGCAGTTTGCATGGAATTTAACTTACTACACAAAAAATTTACCTTCTCTGCTAAGGAGCGTATTTCATCACTTTCACCCTTACCTTGAGAAGGCTTGTAAATTACTCCTCTCTCAGTAGTCCATTGATTATGGTTTTCTTCCATCTCCTCTAGCAGTCCGAAGGCTTCATTTGGTGTTTTTCTCATAAGAGCTCCTCCTGCAGCGGCATCCACAATCATTTTAGTCTGATTAGATAATGTAATATAAAAAGTTTGCATTAAAGTTTGAAGTTCTATTCCATGGTGAGGACACTTCCGCTGCAGTTCATTGAATCTTTCCAAGGCCTCACTGAGCGACTCCCCACTTCTTTGTTGAAAGTTTGTAATTTGGTTCCTCAATTCAAGTGTCTTCCTTGGGGGAAAGTATTTGTTCAAGAAGGAATTTGACAGTTGGTTCCAAGTGGTGAAGGTACCGGCTGGGTGTGAATTAAGCCATGTCTTTGCCCGGTCCCTGAGAGAAAAAGGAAAAAGTCTTAGTCTAAATGCATCGTTAGAAACACCATTCATCTTAACAGTATCGCATAGGTCAAGAAATGAGGCCAAGTGTTGGTTGGGATCCTCCAGTGGAGATCCTCCAAATTGATCTTGTTGAAACATTGCAATGAAACCAGGCTTAATCTCAAAATTGTTGGCCTCAATTGCTGGCCTAGCAATACTAGAACGAATTTCATGATGATTAGGGGCTGTATAGTCCCTAAGTGTTCTCTAATGGTTCTGATTGTCTCCCATCTCGAATATTTCTTCTTGTATCTCTAGTTGGGAATGTTCTTGCAGTTCTTCTTGTGATGTCTCTTCTAATCTCAACTTTCTGCGCACTCTCAGTGTTTTATTGATTTCAGGATCCAATGGTACAAGTGGTCCTGACCTAAGGCTCCTGTGCATGCAAAGTAAACAGATCAAGTGATTTCAAAAAATAGAAAATAAGCAGTAAATAAAAAAAAACAACACTAAATAAAAACCTAATCTAGCAATAATCTCAACGTCATTAATATCGACAAAAACTAAGGTCCCCGGCAATGGCGCCAAAAACTTGTTGTACCGTAAGGTAACACTACAAGTATGACACGCGTGTACCTTGGACTAATCCTTGGTAACGGCGCCAAAAACTTGTTGTGATCCCGCAGGTGCACGGGAACACGAAGTAATAAAGAAAGTATAGAATCCACAGGGACCTACGTTGTCAAGTACTAAATAATTGATTTTTTGCTATCTAGGCAATCAAATGAAAGTTAAGCAAATATCGCAAACACACAAAAGAAAACTGTCAGAGAGAAAGCTGGGACTAGGGTTTCGTTCACTTAACTCTTATGACTAGATATGAATAAGGATTTTGTCGGTTTAATTTTATCATGATGAAGATACGATTTACCTAATAAAAGATTGTTTCACTCTCGTGCAAACAATCATGCAGGGATTTATCTTCGCTTTCACGCAAGATAAGCAAATTATCAATCTATGAACTCAAGGATCACTTTCGTGCATCCGAATTCTAGGTTGACAATCTCTAGCGGAAACTCAAGGATCACTTTCGTGCATCCAAGCCTCGACACTAGTTTTACTCATAGATTGTTGGGGTATGCCCTTAAGACTAATGTTTGAGGTCTTGGGATTGTAACAGTATCATGTAATAAACTGTTATGTTTATAAAGGCATGGTTGTTATTCAGTAAGCTACATTGTCTGCTGCAATATATGTTCTTCTGAATAATGTCTCAAAGCTGTTCAGCTAGGCTGACATGCAGTTATGTCCTTAGTCGAGATATCTTGGTGAACATGAGACAGCCTTGATATGGTTAAGACTAATATGTGTTCTAATCTTGTAGGATGCTTCGAGCATGGAATAAGATGTAGACTCATGGGTACATTGGATGTACTGGACAGACCCTACTTGGATATTCAATTGCTTGTCACAATGTGAATAATCCTTGAATGCGACAAGTGGCACATTTCCTCTGACTTGAGATCACTTGTGTTTTCTAAATGATGATTGTCATTATTTTGAGATAGTTCAATATCATTTGAAATATAATGATTATAGACTATCTTGGATGGTGAGCTTGAGTCAGGTTAGGGCACTAGTGATAGACATAGGATTGCCGTCTCCTTAATTGGAGTGTGATGTTCTAAAGGGGCCCCCTGGATGAGATGATTGAGAAAGTGTATGGCCATACCCAGATGACTATGTTCATCTGATCTAATCATGCTCATCATATTGGAGTTACAAGCTTGACTTGCTTGTCCAATAAGAACATCCAGTGGTAAAGGAAATTTGTATGCTTTGTGAATTGATTCACACTTGTGCTGTTTTTGGGTGTAGTCTTGGAAGACTCTTTCCTTTATATCGGGAGACAGTGATGTGTTGCTAGATACCCCTCACTGATCGTGATAACGTAAGTTATCGTTACCGACATTTAAAGGAAACCCTTAGGGTCGCACAATTTGATGATATGGCTTTCTTAAGTCAGATCGTGTGGACTGAATTATTCGGGTTCAGTTTAAAGGGATTTAATCTCTGATTGTAAGTGAGATCTGGTCTGATCATGTTTGATTGATTAGGGCTTGAGATCGGTAAGCTTCGATTGAGAGAATGAATGCTAGATCAGTCAGATCAGGAGCATTGAGAGATTGACGGTCAGATCAAGAGCCTTAGGGTTTATTTTGATCTGGACTTATTTCTTGGTTTATTTGGTTAGTGGACCAAATCGGTTTGAACCAGCTCATGAATGAGCGCATGGTTCAAAGGTGATGTGGCATTTGCGATTGGGGTAAACCCAAGATCGCATGTGGAGAAGTGGGATGCTATTTTTGGATAGCACTTCTCAAACGTGGCCATGATCTCACGTCGCCCCTCTCTTGCCTCTTCACGCTTTTGACGCCTCCTTGGGTTGTCTTCGAGTGGCATTCTGGGGTAGAGGAAGTCTAAGGCGACAAGAGAGAAAAACGCCAAGAAGAAAAGCTCTCCTTTCCCTTTGCATTCGATCAAGACGCCTTGGACGATCCTTGCTAGCACAAGGGACGACAAGAAGAAGCACATCTTCATCTTGTGTGTGACGATTTGGAGGAGATCTTCGTTGTTCTCTTACTTCCAAGGCGCCATCTTGAAATGGCCATGGTATGAATCGAATCACTTCTTTACAATCGGTTTTGTTAAGTTGATCATATAATGCATGCTCATTGATCCTATCAAACCCTTTATCCGCTGCCCCCTTTCTTGTTTGCGCCACCATAGGGTTTTCGCCCCCTTCGGGGAACCATCAATTGGTATCAGAGCATGGTTAATGCATGTTTTTGTATGATTGCTTAAGCCATTTTGTGATCCATGCTTGCGAAAATGCTTAGATCTTCAATACATGCATAAATACATGTTTAGTTGTCATAAGCGAAACTTGTATTTGTTTTTCTTGCGCATGTATGTTGGCGCTTGATGTAGTTTTTCTCAAACAAATATCACTTGCGCGACTCATTGTAGATCTAAGATGCGCCTGCATTAAACCCTTAGACGGGTTATTAGGGTTGAAGTTATCCCCTAGGTTAGATCCAGACAGTCTGATCAGACCATCTGACAGCCTAGATGGGTCGACCAGATAGCACCTTGGCGCATGCTAAAGGTGGCTATAGGTCGACTGCATCACAGGCGTGTAGCGATGTCTGATTGAGACAACCTGTGAACGCACATGAGTTAGGCCCGGGCTCACACCCGCTTGCCAGACCTCATTGTGGTTGTTCAGCCCTTGGCGCATGCATGGTTGACCCTTTTGGTCGACTCAAGTCAGTTAGGACTTGGTGCATGTAAGGGCAGTGGATCTGACTAGGTTGGATGAGTGGATCCCTAGTAATGGACCGTTGTAAGGTTGTAGGGCATATAAGCAAAATAAAATTGATGCCCATGGGGTTTTTCGAAAAATTTATTTTAATGACTGGATCACATGATGATTGATGCCATGTGTTTGTCTATTTATTCTTATGTGGGCTGCCCATGTTAAATCTGTGCTGTGCTGGGGCCTGTGTGCCTGTATTAATATGTAAATTAATTATTGTGATCTGCGCATCACATTGCTTTTAATTTATAAAATGTAATTGACCTGCGTGTCAATCTTGTCTAGATAGTTAAATTTGTAATTTAATTAGACAAGAGCACAAAGCACACTTGGCAGAGGCGCATGCAGCAGAGGCTTGACCAGGTGGGAGGTCTAGGGTTCGACCCTAGGACCTGGCGCATATTCCTGGTGGGCGCACCAGAGCTGCAGATGGCGCTTGGGCCCAGGTTTGGGCCAAATGAGCAGCGAAAGCCCCATGAAGAAAAGCAAGTGAAGACTTAAGTTTCTTAAGGTCTTACTTAGGCTATGGGCTTTTACCACATAAGATCCATGCTTTCTTTTATTGCCTAAATATTAGAATTGCATGATTAGTTTATCTTCTGCTATCACCATAGGAATTGCATGATAGTGAAGAAGATAAAAGACCGTTAAAATCCAACGCTAAAATTTCAAGCTCGTAAGCCTTCTGACGCGAAACCTCACTGTTCTGACTATCGTTGGAGCCGTGTTGTACCCACTCAGTGGGCACGTCCATCTATCTTCAGACGGTGCGGGATTACACCTGCGTGTTACAGAGTGGGGATTTATCCCTTCTCGTTGCTCAGCATAGCACGTGGTGGTCCAGGGAGTAGGTCGGGTCAGCTTGACCGTGTAGGCTACATATGTGGCGCATATGGTAGCACATGGGGGCAGCCATCTGTGGGGTCAGAGATTGTGTTGTACCAACTCAGTTGGCACAGTCTGCTGGATTGCCCAGATGAAGGGGAATCGCACGGGTTGGCGATTGGCTGGGACAGCCTACCAGAGATTAGTGCTTGTACTCTCTGTGCCTCTTATCTCACCTGAGCGGGACGCGGAGACCAAGTATGAAATCTGGATCCCATCTCACTAAAAGAGTTCTACTCTTTCGGGCTGTTTTGCTGGATTTTTCAGCCAGATAAAATAGTGAGAAAAAGAATCTTTCTTAAGTCCTGATTGATTCTTAACATTGATACTGACCTTGCTGTTCTTGCATTGTTGTAGATACCTGCAGCAACGAACACCATGAACTTCAATGTGCGATCCCTACTGGAAAGGGAGAAGTTTGCTGGGCCGAACTTCTCTGACTGGTTTGGACACCTTAAGATTGTTCTTAAGGCAGAGAGGAAACTGTATGTCCTCGAGACGGCGATACCGCCTCAGCCCGCTCCGAACGCCGCAAGGGCGGTTCGGGATGCCTATGAAAAGCACGTCAATGATAGCATTGATGTCGCTTGCCTGATGCTAGCGTCTATGACGCCACCGCTGCAGCGTCAGCATGAGGATATGTCGGCTATAGAGATTATAGCGAACCTCAAGATGCTGTATGCTGCACAGGCGAGGACTGAACGCTATAATTTGACGAAGCTGTTCTTTCAGAGCAAACTGGCTGAAGGGAGCCCAGTGGGAGCTCACGTGCTCAAGATGATTGGGCACAAGGAGGCTCTAGAGAAACTGGGGCATACCATCAATCAGGAGCTTGCTGTGGACATTATTCTGCAGTCTCTCCCGCCTTCATTCGACGCGTTCATTATTAACTTTAATATGAACAAAATCGATTGTACTCCGGCAGAGCTGCTGAATATGCTCTTGACTACTGAGGAGACTCTGAAGGGTAAGCCTTCGACCTCTGTCTTAATGGTTCCTTCTAGGAACAAGAAGAAGGGGAAGAAGGGCAAGACCCCTGTCAAGAGCTACAGCAAGGCTCTGAAGCAGAAGGTTAAGCGGTCCAAGGAATACAGGTGTTTCCACTGTGGCCAGCTGGGTCACTGGAAAAAGGACTATAAAGCGCTCCAAGGAGATAAGAGGGGAAGCTTCGCTTCTGGCTCAGGTATTTACGTGACTGAGGTCATGTTTTCTTCTTCTATATCATGGGTGTTGGACACTGCATGTGGAGTTCACATTTGTTCAAATGTACAGGAACTCAAGAGAAGAAGACAGGTGGGACAGCATGAGGTGGACCTACGCGTTGGAAACGGGGCACGGGTTGCTGCTGTTGCTGTAGGAGACTATTTCATTTCTTTACCATCTGGACTTGTATTAGAACTAAACAGTTGTTACTTTGTTCCCAGTATTACTAAAAATATTATCTCTATTCCTGCTCTTGTCAGGAAGGGATTTTCCTTTGAATGCAATATTTCAAAGTGTGTTTTATCTTATGATAATATTGTTTATGCAACTGGTTCAATTAACAATGGGTTATACATGTTGGACATGGAATGTTCTATACAGAAAATTGATATTAAGAAAGCCAAGAATGCTGATGACAGCACCTTGCTATGGCATAGTCGTTTAGGCCATATTAACGAGAAACGCATTAAGCGGTTGCATGATTATGGACTGCTGGGATCATTCACCTATAAGGAGATTGATACATGCAAAGCTTGTTTGATGGGCAAAATGACGAAGTCACCTTTTCTTCACAAAGGTCAAAGGGCTTCAGGTTTACTTGACCTTATACACAGTGATGTGTGTGGGCCATTTAGTAAACATGCCAGAGGTGGCTATCAGTACTTCATCACCTTTACTGATGATTTCAGTAGATATGGGTATGTCTTTTTAATGAGACACAAGAGTGAATCCTTTGACAAGTTCAAAGAGTTCAAGAATGAAGTAC
Source organism: Costus lasius (assembly GCA_027563935.2). Classification (NCBI taxonomy): domain Eukaryota; kingdom Viridiplantae; phylum Streptophyta; class Magnoliopsida; order Zingiberales; family Costaceae; genus Costus; species Costus lasius. The sequence goes on along the minus strand of CM050449.1, from coordinate 29,964,222 downwards.
AAAATCAGCTAGGCCGAAATATCAAGGCACTTCATTCTGATCGAGGTGGAGAATACCTAAGTCATGCATTTACTGACTATCTGAAGGAGTGTGGGATCATCTCACAGCTCACTCCACCAGGAACACCGCAATGGAATGGTGTGTCCGAGAGGAGAAATAGAACGTTACTTGATATGGTTCGTTCTATGATGAGTCAGGCTAATCTACCTTACTCCTTTTGGGGTTTTGCACTGGAAACAGCTGCAAAAGTACTAAACCGAGTGCCATCCAAGGCCGTTTCAAAGACGCCATATGAATTATGGTATGGGAAACAGCCAAGCTTGACGTTTATCAGGATCTGGGGCTGCGAGGCTTATGTCAAAAAGCTCGCCTCTGGGAAACTAGAGAGCAGATCTGACAAATGCATCTTTGTCGGTTACCCTAAGGAAACTAAGGGTTATTATTTCTACGATCCCAAAGAGAACAAGGTTTTTGTTGCTCGGACGGCCATATTTCTTGAGAAGGAGTTTCTTCTGCAAGAGGCCAGTGGGAGAGAAATAAAACTGGATGAGAATCCAGAGGCAGGACAAAGTGCTCAAGCAGAGTTGGATGAGCCTGAGCCGATAGAACAGGTTATTGAACAACCTGAGGCTCAGACATCACGGGAACCGCGAAGATCGGGAAGGATCCGTCGTCAGCCTGAGCGCTATGACGGAGTCTACATCATTGATAATGATGAACCCCTCACTTATGCGGATGCGGTCAGTGGACCGGAGTCAGCGAGATGGCTTGAAGCTATGCGCGCCGAGATGGACTCCATGTCAGATAACCAAGTTTGGGATTTGGTTGATCCGCCTCCGGGAGTTATCCCAATAGGCTGTAAATGGATCTTCAAGAAGAAGATTGACATGGATGGTAACGTGGTTACCTATAAAGGCAGGCTAGTTGCGAAAGGTTTCAAACAAATCTACGGGATAGATTATGATGAAACTTTCTCACCTGTAGCCATGTTTAAGTCTATTCGGATTCTTTTCGCGATAGCAGCATATTATGATTATGAGATCTGGCAAATGGATGTGAAAACAGCTTTCCTGAATGGAAATCTGGATGAGGATGTGTACATGACACAACCTGAGGGTTTCACTGATCCATCAGATCGTCATAAGATATGCAAATTAAAGAAGTCCATTTATGGACTTAAGCAAGCATCAAGAAGCTGGAATATTCATTTTGATGAATCAGTCACTGAATTTGGTTTCATCAAGAACGAGGATGACCCGTGTGTATATAAGAGGTTTAGTGGGAGCGTGATTACTTTCCTGGTCCTCTACGTCGATGATATCTTGATCATTGGAAACGACATTCCTGAAATGCATGCGGTTAAGGCATGGTTAAGGAAATGTTTCCAGATGAAAGATTTAGGAGAAGCAGCCTATGTATTAGGTGTGAAGATCTACAGGGATAGATCTAAGAGGCTTCTCGGGCTGTGCCAGAGTACTTACATCGATAAAGTCCTGGAGAGATTTCATTTAGAGAATTCTAAAAGAGGATATCTTCCAGTCAGACATAGTCTGAATCTTTCGAAGAGTCAGTGTCCACAAACACAGACTGAGAAAGATGAAATGGACAATACGCCTTATGCTTCGGCTATTGGATCCATTATGTATGCGATGTTGTGTACTCGCCCAGACGTCGCTTACGGGTTAAGCGTGACCAGTCGTTTCCAAAGTAATCCAGGACAGGCACACTGGATTGCAGTCAAGAACATCTTAAAATATCTTCGGAGAACCAAAGATATGTTCTTGATATATGGTGGTCAGGAAGAACTCAGTATTGAAGGATATACTGACGCTTCGTTCCAGTCTGACCAGGACGATTTCCGATCGCAATCAGGCTATGTTTTTAGCTTGAATGGAGGAGCAGTGGTGTGGAAGAGTTTCAAACAGTCAATCGTTGCTGATTCCACAACAGAAGCCGAGTATGTTGCAGCCTCGGAAGCATCCAAGGAGGCAATCTGGATTCGTAAGTTCGTGAGAGAACTTGGTGTTGTTCCTTCGAGTGCAGATCCTTTGGTTATCTTCTGTGATAACACTGGAGCAATCGCACAAGCAAAGGAACCACGGTCGCACCAGAAGTCCAAGCACATACAGAGACTGTTTCATTTGATCAGGGAGATCATAGATCGTAGCGAGATCAAAGTCTGCAAGGTTCATACAGATGACAATCTGGCAGACCCGCTTACTAAGCCTCTGGCGCAGCAGAAGCATGAAAAGCACTGTAATAATATGGGTTTGAGATTTCTCAACCATTAGATTAAGTGCAAGTGGGAGATTGTTGGGGTATGCCCTTAAGACTAATGTTTGAGGTCTTGGGATTGTAACAGTATCATGTAATAAACTGTTATATTTATAAAGGCATGGTTGTTATTCAGTAAGCTACATTGTCTGCTGCAATATATGTTCTTCTGAATAATGTCTCAAAGCTGTTCAGCTAGGCTGACATGCAGTTATGTCCTTAGTCGAGATATCTTGGTGAACATGAGACAGCCTTGATATGGTTAAGACTAATATGTGTTCTAATCTTATAGGATGCTTTGAGCATGGAATAAGATGTAGACTCATGGGTACATTGGATGTACTGGACAGACCCTACTTGGATATTCAATTGCTTGTCACAATGTGAATAATCCTTGAATGCGACAAGTGGCACATTTCCTCTGACTTGAGATCACTTGTGTTTTCTAAATGATGATTGTCATTATTTTGAGATAGTTCAATATCATTTGAAATATAATGATTATAGACTATCTTGGATGGTGAGCTTGAGTCAGGTTAGGGCACTAGTGATAGACATAGGATTGCCGTCTCCTTAATTGGAGTGTGATGTTCTAAAGGGGCCCCCTGGATGAGATGATTGAGAAAGTGTATGGCCATACCCAGATGACTATGTTCATCTGATCTAATCATGCTCATCATATTGGAGTTACAAGCTTGACTTGCTTGTCCAATAAGAACATCCAGTGGTAAAGGAAATTTGTATGCTTTGTGAATTGATTCACACTTGTGCTGTTTTTGGGTGTAGTCTTGGAAGACTCTTTCCTTTATATCGGGAGACAGTGATGTGTTGCTAGATACCCTTCACTGATCGTGATAACGTAAGTTATCGTTACCGACATTTAAAGGAAACCCTTAGGGTCGCACAATTTGATGATATGGCTTTCTTAAGTCAGATCGTGTGGACTGAATTATTCGGGTTCAGTTTAAAGGGATTTAATCTCTAATTGTAAGTGAGATCTGGTCTGATCATGTTTGATTGATTAGGGCTTGAGATCGGTAAGCTTCGATTGAGAGAATGAATGCTAGATCAGTCAGATCAGGAGCATTGAGAGATTGACGGTCAGATCAAGAGCCTTAGGGTTTATTTTGATCTGGACTTATTTCTTGGTTTATTTGGTTAGTGGACCAAATCGGTTTGAACCAGCTCATGAATGAGCGCATGGTTCAAAGGTGATGTGGCATTTGCGATTGGGGTAAACCCAAGATCGCATGTGGAGAAGTGGGATGCTATTTTTGGATAGCACTTCTCAAACGTGGCCATGATCTCACGTCGCCCCTCTCTTGCCTCTTCACGCTTTTGACGCCTCCTTGGGTTGTCTTCGAGTGGCATTCTGGGGTAGAGGAAGTCTAAGGCGACAAGAGAGAAAAACGCCAAGAAGAAAAGCTCTCCTTTCCCTTTGCATTCGATCAAGACGCCTTGGACGATCCTTGCTAGCACAAGGGACGACAAGAAGAAGCACATCTTCATCTTGTGTGTGACGATTTGGAGGAGATCTTCGTTGTTCTCTTACTTCCAAGGCGCCATCTTGAAATGGCCATGGTATGAATCGAATCACTTCTTTACAATCGGTTTTGTTAAGTTGATCATATAATGCATGCTCATTGATCCTATCAAACCCTTTATCCGCTGCCCCCTTTCTTGTTTGCGCCACCATAGGGTTTTCGCCCCCTTCGGGGAACCATCATAGATCTCCAACGTTCCGATCCTCACTTTCATGCAAGATCTCCACGTTTGACAAATAGACTCGATCTATAGATTCATGTTATAATCATGACAGTAATTTTACTAGAACAGATCAAGTTGGATCAAACCTAAGGAAGGGTTCCTAACATGCAATTCTAGGGTTCCAAATTTTGAAGCAATTACCTTTCGGTCTCAAGCGAAAATTCTAAGAACATAATTAATAACATGAATTTAAAGAGAGTCTAAGCACAATTATCACATGAGCAAAATCATCATGTTAAGATTAAAAGCAACGAAATATATAAAAATCAGTTATCTAGTCATTGGAAATTAAGTGAATTACTCCCCCATGTCCCAAGAGTAATTTAAGCTAGCATGGTGAAGGAAATATAATATTCCATAATTTTAGAAAATCAAAAAATCAACAAAAGGAAGAGTTTTTAGAAAATACGGCATGGCTGTGAAGTATTTCACAGCCGTATTTTGCAAAAGAAGGTGTGAACAGTGGTGGCGATCCTTCTTCCTCTGATTTCTCCTCCAATTTGTCTCCTTTCGATCTGAAACTTCTAGCACGCCGTCTCCTTCACCAGGCGATGCTTCAATAGAAGAATCACGGTCGGAGATCGTTTGGATCGAGCGCGGTGGCGAAACCCTAGGCGGTGGCGTGTACAACGAATTCTCCCTCGATAGTTAACCAAGTTTGGGGCTTTTAGTGTCTCGCTAATCCTCCCCTCCAAATCTCTCTTTTTGCTTCTTACAGCTTTCAATATAAAGCCCTAGATCGCCTGCAAGAATCTCCGCAAAGATCGGGCGTGAAGATTGACCTGGGAATCGCGTTCAAACACCGTAATACGACAGTGTAATATCTTACGACACTGCCGTAAAATCCATCGATCGTTCTATTCTAAAATTGCTGGAAAATACGGCACCGTAATTTTGTTTGCGGCCGTGCCGTAAAATCGGCTGAACTCTCTGGTCGGATTCGTCGGGGAAATACGGCCCATGTAATTCTTTACGGCAGTGCCGTAATTTCAGGGCAACTTTCTATTCTGAAGATGCTTCAAAATACGGCCCATAAACTGGGTTACGGTAGTGCCGTAATTTCGGCAAAAGTTTCTATTCAGAAAGTGCCCCAAAATATGGCCGTGTAAATCCTTACGGCGGTGCCGTATTTTCGCGAAAACCTTCTGTTTGGAAAATCACCAAAATACGACCGTGATTTCGATAATACGGTAGCCGTGAAAAATACGGTACCGTAAAATCCCTTATGGCACTACCGTATTTTGGGTTCCTTGCCTCGATTTGCGTGAAATTTATTGGGTGAATTCTTCTTGATGATGAGAACTCTTTCATATATTTGATTTTGCTTGAAAATGCCTAAAATAGTGCCTTTTTGCCTGAAAAACATGAAAAACCAAAATAGAAGTAGACTTTGCAATATTTGATGGATTCAGCATAAAAACAAGTAAAAAGATCCTTGATTTAGCATGATAAGGTATCTAAAATGATGCAAAATATACTACATATTTCGGTGTCATCACCCGACGGCTCCACCATTGCACAACTGACTGATGGAAAACCTGGGTTGAACTCCTCGATGTCGAACCACCCACCATACATGACTGGTCGCCAGAATAATGTTCATTGGAGATTGGCATCGATCATCAGAGTTCGTTGGAAAACATCACAATGGCTACACTGAGCGAAATAAGAAAAACAGGGTGGTCTCATCTATGTCATACTGCTTGCACCACACCACCAGTCTTTAGAGTCCGTTGGCGATCACTGCTGATCGCCGGAGTGGAGGGGGAAGAAAGACCTCCTGGTGCACTGAACCACCAAAGCTTGCTTAACTTCACTACCAAACTCTATTGGAGCTCGCCGGATGATTGCCGCTGATCACCAAAAACTCGAGTAGGAGGGGGAGTGCGGCGCAGGATAGCGCGTAGGGCGCAGCCACGTACATACGCGAGTCCGCCCACTCGCCTCTACAGCCTCATGCGTCCAAGGCCTCGCCGGGCACGTACTCTGATGTAACCGTAGGTGCACGACTTTATTGAAGTAAAAAGGTATGGTTGTTTGTACAAGGATCTGGCAGTCAACTACTGACTACACTGTCAATCTATTGCTAGACGATTCAATAAGTGTTTTTGATCAGAAACTTTAAAGCGAATTAGAAGCAAAAGTGAGCGTTCGAGTAGAAAATTATGAGGAGAAAGTCGGGACTCGGGAATCACCATGTTGATGATCTAGAATTTATAAAATATATCTAAGCAAGGAAAATCAATGTGTCAAAAGGGATTCATCCATGTGTACATATTACCTCTTCTCAGAGCGTAATCCGGTACTTAATCACAATAATTCCCTACTCTTGTGGCAATTATTGTAATTAAGCCCCTTAAGCTCTATGATGAATCATAAAAATCATTCAAGTAAACTCAAACTGCGCTCATGATTGAGTTAACAGGTTTGAAAAGAATAAGTCCGACGTCACGATTCACCTCTCCATCTATCTCTCGACATCTCAAATGCAATAATACTTAGCCAGAGTAATAATACGAAATAGAGTACAATTCTAATCAAATCAACACACTAAACTCTTTAACAAAGATGAATACAATAATTAATTCATAAACGTCAACGGGCTATGCTCTAATTCCAAAATAGGAGTTTAAGCAAATATGTTCATACTAAACAGCAAAAATAATCTTGTGAATTTAGCATGAAAACTTAATTAAAATACAAGGAAATAGTAGGAGATTTTAGATAACCCTTCTCTTCGATCAGGAGACGAAGATCAAATAGCCTAATCCCTCCTTTGCACGATCATCGCATTAGAATTTTGCCTAGAACTTGTTTTCACCCTAGCCGCCACTTCTATCCAAAATCATCCAAATAGTTGTTACCAATTCGGCCCAAAATCTTCTCTTTTATAATTCAATCCATGTGGGACCCCTTTAGGAAGGTTCTTCCAATATCTCACTAAGTTTCAATTTAATTTGAGGCCAAATCGGGCAAGATCACGAGTCTGGCGGCAACATTCACGAATCGGTTGTGTCCATGAATAGCTCGTCTCATATATCTCTGTTTGGCTGCTATGCACTGAGCCATTCACGGCTCGTGAATGGATTCACAGTCTCGACTGTGAATGTCTTGTCTTGAACTCTAGGGTTGGCAAAAGTTTATGTCCTAGTGCAGTGATGCATTCACAACCCGTGAATGGACTCATGGCCGTAAGTGTGAAAATTTCATCGACGTCCATTTCGCTCCAAATTTGACGTATGACTTCATCTTTTCATTAGGAATTACCTCATAACATCAAAACTCGCTAAATCCATCATTTTTAGCAATATTTTCAGCATTTATACAAAAACCAAGAAAAGTGAAGATTCTATATAATATGAGATAAAAATATTATAAATTAGTATAAAATCCTACAATTAGGCAAAAAAAATATCTTATAAAATATTATAAAAAATATGATGTAAATGCAATGCATCAAAATACCATAAACTTAAAATTTTACTTATCCTCAAGCAATATCATTATATGTAAGGAGAATGTAAAGATAAAGGACATTTATTTGTTCTACCATGACATGTATTCTGTCCGCAATTCATGCAATGATTTTTCAAAACTTACAAAATTTAAGAAACTGCTTGTTAGAAATAAACCCTCAAGATCTTACAATCCAAGATAGACAAAATGTTATAATTTATGTTGTTGCATCCAAATTCAACTTTCTAAACATTATGTACTTTCACTTCATAGATCTAAATTTACTTGTCAAGTGAAATTCTCATTTACAGATTCTTGGTGATAATGTTGAGTAGAGAGACTTTTAGAGCAAACTACTCTTTAAACAGTTGTATGCACTTTACTATTAGCACTATAACATTGTTTAAAGTATACTACATAGTAGTATAATAGAACTCTTGGTTACAATCATGAAATGTCTAAGGTGTTGTATGATGTGTCTGCAAGTGCATGGATACGTCGAAGTAATAAAAAGATATCAAACCTACAGAGACCTATGTGTTAAGTACCAAATAATTGAATTATTACTAGCTAAGCAGACAATATATAATAGGAATAAAATAAGATCAAATAAGCGAAAACTATTGTAGGAAATCAGAGAGATAACTGAGACGAAGGTTTCATCCTTTTCAATTCCTATGACTAGATATAATAAAGGTTTTATTAGTTATTCAAATCATGATAAAGAAAAGTTTACTTAAAAAAAGAAATTGTCTCCTTTTAGACATCCAATTTACACAGAAACAGCCTTCACTATCGTGACTTGCTGCTCAGTGTTAAATAAAAGTAAACCAGATAAAAAGAATTAAAATCACTTTCATGATTTAACTCTCAATATTAGCTTCTTAAGTAAAATTAAATACTTTTGAACTTTAATTTTACAGGTTTTACCTAAGGGGTTCTAACAATCAAAATCACCTTTCGGTCCATATTATCATGTCTAAAATAATGAAATCAAAATTACTCACATGTAAAATAAGTATCATAAATTAGGGTTCTAGGACTTTGCTACTTTCCTAGTCTAGGTTTATAGATCTAATCTAAGGGTTCCAGGTTCATAAATCACCTTTCGGTCCATATTACAAACTCTAAAACATGCTAATAATAATTTCACAGGAAATTAATCACAGAGGCAAAATTATTGTTCAAAGAATAATCAATAGATTAAAAATTTATCCCGTCATTACAGAATTAAAAAAGGATTACTCCCTAAATCCCAAAGAAGGTTTTACACTATCATGGAGTCGAAAATACAACAAAAATTCATCTTAAAATAATCAGAATTCAATAGAGGAAGAATAAAAAAATTAATGATTTCACAAGGGTGTGAAAATTTTAGTTCAATTTTCACAGCCCTGTGATTTTTTGACTACTATAGTGCTTCTACACTGTTTCGCGGTTTTCCCCCCTTCAACTGAAATTTGTTTCATCGATTTCTCCCTCGATCGAACTCCTCTCAATCTGAAATCTTTGGTGCGTCTTCTCCTCCTTAATGTGAAGCTTTCTTGAAAATTTCGCCACCAGAGATGGCCTTTATGCCTCTCGACGAGAGCCTGAGCCCTAGCGGCTCCTTTGGGATTTCTCCCTTGATTCTTGATGAAAGTGGACGATCTTTGGCTTGAAATCTTCTCCTCAATTTATAAAACAACTTTGTATTTTTAGTTTTTTCGATTAGGGCTCGGATTCTTCTAATTTTGCATTGGAACAATCAGATGTAAAGGGTGGCGAAAGACTCGGGTGCGTGCGGCTACTGTTCCCCTATTTAATAAATTTTCACACCCCCGTGAAAATTTTAGTTCAAATTTCATGGGGGTGTGATGTCAAAAATTCTAAATTTGTCCTTTAGGCTTCATTTTTTTGTCCTGATTCTGTTTTCGGCCTCTGATTTCTTCAAATCTATTGAAAATAAGCATATTTTACATGAAAAGTAAAAAAAAAAAGTGTAAATTCTGAAATAATCGACAGAATAAGTTTAAAAACAAGCAAAAAAACATAATTATGATTCAAAAAGATTATACAATTAATATAAAATTCACTATGAATTTTTGAGTCATCAAAATATTTATGGCTCAAACTTTTGCTTCTCCTCAAGCAATTCAAAATATGAATCAAGGTGCGTAAAACAAAACTAAATGACTTCCATTTATTTCTGTTTAACATAAAAGTAATCCATAATATGTGCAATTATTTTTAGGAATAAAGGATTTTAAAGAAATAACCTGCTAGGAGAAAGATTTTCAAAAGGTTATAATCCAAGATGAGTAAAAATTTCATAATCTATAAGATGACATTCATGTTCAACACGTATAAACGATCGTAAACTCTTTTTCAATAAATCTAATTTACCCTCAAGAAAAAAATATTTTACTCATCGATCCTAAAGAAAGTTCTGTAAACAACTCTTTAATGCAAACTAGTCTTTGAACGGTTCTCGGCCCTTTTTCTATTAGCAGGATAACTTTATTCAAAGTACACCATGAAATAGTGTAATAGAACTCATCGTATAATCTTAAGTGGTCAGCAGAGTTGTCCACTTGACTTATAGTTCTCTCTTTTTCTACTTTTCTTTTTTTCTCTTTTTTTTTTCTTTTTTTATTGCCTTTATTCTGGAGAGAGCCGGCCAAGGGTATAGTACTTAAAACATTATCAATCTTTCTCCTCAAGGATAAAATAATATTTTAATAAATTTCCCTTCATTACTTGATTAAAACAGACTTAAAGTATACCAAAAAAGCAAAATATAACTCATGACTATAGTGCATTATCCTAGAGGAGTTGGAGCAGATTATCTATAGAAAATCTTTAGTTTCTTTTCAATAAAATATTTCCATCAAGTAAATCAGAAAAATCAAAATCAAGTAACTTTCATTCAACTCATGTTATAAGAATGCAAAATATTTTTCTCATGAAAATTTTAATCATACCAGGAGTAATTTTATACAAAAATTTCATTCCACAAGTGATGCAGGAGCAACAAAGCAAGAATCACGGTGCACCTAGCGACCGGAATCACACCCAGGGTTTCCTGCGAAATTCAGCGACCAGACTAACATGGAAGAAGGAGCAAAGTTGGGCCCCTAAAAATTTTCCACAGAAAGTTCCTCAGGGTACCCAACAACGGAAGTCACGCCCCGTGAGTCCTGCGGACAACTCCCCGACTCAAGAGCGGCTTCACATGCAGAAGTCAGATTTTCCATAGAAAGTTCCTCGGGCTACCCCGCGACAAAGACCACACCCCGTGAGTCCCGCGGACAGCTACATGGTGCATGAGTCAGATTTCCTACAGAAAGTTCCTCGGGGTACCCAGCGACAAAAACCTCGCCCCGTGGGTCCTGCGGACAGCTACCCGATTCAGCGGCGGCTTCACCTGCGCAAGTTAAATTATCCACAGAATGTTCCTCGGGGTACCCAGCGACGAAAACTTTGCCCCGTGACTCCTGCGGACAGCTACCCGAAGAAGTCGCCGAATTGCCCCGTCGACCTCGTTTCGACATCCACAACCCTTCGTACCATGTAGAGCCATCCATGCAGGGTCCGAAGAAGCCGAACAAGGTGGAGGTACGGCGATCTCAACGCACTTCTCGACTGCCAGACCGTTTTGTAGGAGTGATCAGCCCACTGTCGATCCACACCGAGGCCCTTCCGTCCAAGGGCACGGGCGGATGTCCAACTGAAGGCCGAACACCGGATGGGCCGCGCAATCATCTTAGCAACACGGCCCAAGAGCGCGCCACATCCGTCGTAACCCAGCCCACGACGTCCAAATTCTGCTGCTTTGTCGCGGTGTGCTCCTAACACGTCTGATCGCCCAACTGCCTCTGTACGAAGACCAGAGGATAATTCGCCAGCTTCATAGAATATTAGGTAGAAGTTTGTTTCGCTTTGTCTTATAGTAGCAGCTTGACCACCTTTGTAGCCTGCAGAAGTAGTTAATTGTTAAAGTTGTTTGTCTCTTCTGTTTTGTCTTATTTCCTCCCCTCTTGTTCTATAGAGGAGGAGGCTGGGGTATTGTGTTCCTTAGTTCTCTTAGAGGTAGAGTTCTCCTGGTGAGCAAGAGTGCCTCTAGCTTGTGTGGAAGACGAAGTAGCTCCGTCTTCAGAGTTTGTAAGAGTCGACGACCGGTGTCTCAACTCGAAGTGTTTCCTGCTCGTGTTTCCTTCTTTTTGAGAAGTAAATCCCATCGTTCTGGGTGGGTTAGGTTTGCCTGTTTCTAGATGCTCTTTCCTTGTTGAGTTTCTTTCGCCCTCTCACCCACGAGCATCCGAGCGTCGGAGTCGTGGACAGTTTCCCTGTTCGTTGGTTTGTTCGCAGGTGCATAGGTGCGCGAGCTGACCTCGCGATCCGCAAACCCTGTTCGTGCTGTGCTTAAAATTGCTCTAGAGGTTAGTGAGTGAATTTCAGTAATTTTGGGTGCCGTTGGATTTCTCTCGCATTAGTATTGCCTCAAAACAAATTCGCACCGATTTCCCGTGTTTCTTGCTATACTTTCCGAGCGATTTGACTTCCCTCATCTCAAGACCCTCTCACGATTTCTGTGCATTGTGTAAACACCGTAGAGTACGGCACTAAGGACCAACCCTCCTATAGTCTCTACATCAATTTTGGTATCGGAGGACATTGCGCGTTCCATTCTTATCGTTTGCACGGTCTGACCATTGCATAGCATATTTTAGCACCATTTCCGCGTTTTTAGCATCCTACACTTAGTTATTTTCGGCCTTGTTTGTACATGGTGACTACACGGTCACAAGTTATGTCATCCCAATTTCCAGACACCATCCGTGAAACCCAAGTGTTGGTCCAACCCTCGGAAGGGAGTAGAACCCATTTAGAATCTTTGGTTGCGCATGAAGTGCGTGTAGACGCCTAGTTGGATGCCCTATCCGCACGCTTGGAATCCCACGAAGGGAATACAAGCGCGATGTTTTAGCAAATCATGGCTGGGATCCATAGCCTCACAAGTCGCCCTAAGCCATTGGAGCATAGGCTCTCCAACCCGGTTAACCCACCTCCGTCCGCAAACCCAGCCCCATCGACTAGAGAGTTGCCTCCGATGACTGCGCCCCCACGGCCGCGAGTCTTCAAGGATGAGTCCGGTCACCTGCGACCTCATGAGGTCCAGGGGGACCTCGGTTATGGGGACGAACCCCTGGATGAGGATGACGTGTGGGCCGCACAAGGGCCCCAACCTAATGGTCGTTTTGGGCACGCTTGGGCCGAGCAAAGGGGCCCAACCCGACACCATGTAGAGCTCCCTCGCTTGAATGATGACTTCCACCGCTACATTCAGAATACCCCCATGCCTTTTGTGGGTGGTCTCGACTCATCCCAATTCCTTGACTGGGTCGGGTCTGTTGACTCTTACTTTGACCTTAGTAACTAGCCTCCCGAATCGTGCGTTAGGTATGTGCGCACCTTACTCGAGGGCCCTGCGCGTTTGCATTGGGCAAACGTGGAGCGCCAAAATGCACAGCAAGCTCTTCCTCCCATCACCACTTGGGAAGAAATGAGGTATCGCCTCCGCGAACGATACATACCCCGTCCTATAGGCAGCGATTCCTTGACCAGTATAGTAGCCTACACCAAGGGTTGGGTACCGTCGAGGAATATCACCTCACCTTTGAAACGCTACAACTCCGGTGTAACTTACAGAATGGTCTCCGTGAGGATATCCATCACGCCCTACCCACGTATAGCTCAGAGACGTTCGACCAGACCTTTCAGCACGCCCGCGATATCGAGCATGACCTTAGGGCTGCGAATAGGCGCAGTGAGTCCGGACCCCCTAGGCGCCCTCATTTGGGCGTGAGTCCTCATGCCCACTCTCGACCCGAGCGCCACGAGCCTCGTTCCAACCCACGGTCCGCCCCCGCTTCCCATCACTCCCCTAGGCGTTCAGCTCCCGATGCCCCATCTTCTCGCCCCACTTGGGAGGAGAAGGGGAAGGCCCCACTTGTCAGCCCGACTAGTTGAATCAACTCTTACAACTGCCTACAGCCGGGCCATCTGTCCCGCGACTGCCCTAAGAAGTCTGCCACCGCGGACAAAACCCCTGCCCGTGTCGCCACTATCGCCCGCGAGCCTGCGGAGAATGATGTAGAGGCCGAGTGCTACACGAGTGGCGATGAGTCGGGTCACCTCACACTTGCGGTCGTGCGGTGCACCCTTGTCCAAACCCCACCCTCCGAGGATTGGAGGCGCTCAAGTATCTTCACGACTTACATCAAGTGTAATGGATACTCATGTAAGATTGTCATTGATGGGGGTAGTAGCTTGAACGTGGTCTCGCGGACCGCGATTGCGTGCTTTGGTCTTCTTCTTGTACCCCACCCCAAGCCCTATTCCATCGCGTGGGTGGACACGTCGAGTCTTCCAGCCACCCACCGGTGTCAAGTTCCCATAGCTTTTGGGGCCTATCGTGAGAAGGTGTGGTGTGATGTGGCGACGATGGATGTCGCCCACGTCCTCTTAGGACTTCCTTGGCTCTATGATAGGGATGTGACCCACTATGGTCGGTCAAACACTTACGTGTTTGACCACAATGACCAGAAGATCTGCTTGATACCGGCCCCGCCCATGGAGATTCGTGCGTCCATGTCTAAGGGACTGATTACTCCATCGGTGCCTACCCCTCCGACCCCTGCCAGAGTGACCCTCATGCGTGCCCCCGCACTTGTGCGCGAGGCCCATGAGTCCCAGGTCATGTACGCGCTCATGATTCCTAAAGCGCAGGAACCTGTTGCGACTGCGGGCACGACGCCTCCGACTGAGGTGTCTGCCCTCCTCTCCGAATTCTCCGACATTAGCCCTGAGGACTTGCCCCCTGGTCTTCCCCCTGCTAGGGAGATCCAACACGCGATTGACCTTCTCCCGGGAGCACCCCTCCCCAACCTGCCACACCATTGTCTCAACCCAACTGAACATGCTGAATTGCAATGTCAAGACGATGACCTCCTCACTAAGGGGTACATCCGCGAGAGCTTGAGTCCTTGCGTTGTCCCAGCCTTGCTCACGCCCAAGAAGGATGGGTCATGGCGCATGTGCGTGGACAGCCGTGCCATTAACCGGATCACCATCAAGTATAGGTTCCCTATACCACGACTTGACGATATGCTGGACCTAGTCTCCGGTGCATCCTGGTTTTCCAAACTAGACCTCCGAAGCGGATATCACCAAGTCCGCATTCGTGAGGGCAACGAATGAAAAACTGCATTCAAGACCAAGGAAGGTCTCTACGAATGGCTCGTAATGCCATATGGGCTGTCTAACGCCCCGTCCACCTTCATGAGGCTTATGAGCCAACTCCTCAAGCCCTACATGGGCAAATTCTTGGTTGTCTGCTTTGACGACATCCTGATTTTTAGCCGGACCCAAGAGGACCATTTGGACCACCTTCGCGCTGCGTTTGACCTCCTGCGCAAGGAGCGCCTCTTCCTTAACACGAAGAAGTGCTCCTTCATGACCAACCGAGTCCACTTCTTGGGCTACATCATCTCCGATGAGGGCCTTTCTCTTGACCCCATTAAGGTCAAGGCCATCCGGCACTGCCCTGAGCCTCGCACAGTCTCTGATATCCGTAGTTTCCTGGGTCTTGCGGGTTTTTACTGCCACTTCATTCGCGGGTTCAGCACACTTGCGACCCCGCTGACCCAACGGCTGTCTAAGGATGACTTCGAGTGGACTCCGGCCACTCAACGCGCCTTTGAATCCCTTAAGGATGCCATCTCCACCGCCCCTGTCCTGCGCTTCCCTGACTTTGCCAAAGTCTTCGAGGTCGCGTGTGACGCCTCCGGTACCGGTATCAGGTGTTGCCTTAGTCAAGAAGGTCACCCGGTTGCCTTCTTCAGTGAGAAACTGAACGCTGCTCACCAGCAATATTCGACCTACGACAAGGAATTTTACGCCATAGTTCAGTCGCTTCGGCAGTGGAGGCACTATCTCCTCCACCGAGAGTTCGTCCTGTATGGCGACCACCAGGCCTTGTCTTTTCTCAATGCTCAAAAGAAATTGGGCGCCTGCCATGCCAAGTGGGTCGAGTACTTGCAACAGTACTCCTTCGTGATCAATCACAAGGCAGGTAAAGAAAACATTGTTGCGGACGCTTTGAGTCGCGTCCGGAACCTTCCGTGTGTTATGCGTGCCCGGGTCAATACTTTTGACCACGTTAAGGATGAGTACGCCACCTGTCCTGATTTCGGCACCACGTATGCCGCCTTGACTGTATCACCTGACCCCGAGTCATCGTATCAGCTCTGTGAAGGCTATCTTTTCCTTGGGAATCGCCTGTGCATTCCCCGGTCATCCCTTCGCGACCACCTGCTGCTCGAGCTACACGCGGGTGGCGTTGCCGGTCACCATGGCCGTGACAAGACCTTCGAGATGGCCGAGGAATGCCTCTTTTGGCCATCCCTTCGCAGGGATGTTGAGGGCATTGTGCGCCATTGTGGCACGTGTCAATCGGCCAAGCCTCGTCCTCCGAACACGGGTCTCTACACACCCCTGCCTGTGGCCGATGCTCCATGGCCCGACATCAGCATGGACTTTATCCTAGGGCTGCCCCGGACCGCCTCACGCTTTGATTCCATCCACGTGGTTGTAGATCGGTTTTCGAAGATGACCCACTTTATCCCCTGTTCGCGGACAGCGGACGCATCCCACGTCGCACATCTCTTCTTCAAGGAGATTGTCCGCCTCCATGGCCTCCCTAAGACCATCGTGTCCGATCGTGACACACGCTTTGTGAGCCACTTCTGGCGCTCACTTTGGGCCCTCATGGGCACCACTCTAAAGCTCTCCACAGCTTACCACCCTCAAACCGACGGCCAAACCGAACTTGTTAACCGTAGTTTGGGCAATTTGCTCCGGTGCCTCATTGGCGACCACCCGAGGTCTTGGGACACCCTCCTTCCTATGGCAGAATTCGCGTATAATTGTGCCGCCAATAGGTCTACGGGTCTTAGTCCCTTCCAAGTGGTTTCAGGCCATCAGCCACGTAAACCCATTGACTTGCATGATCTGCTCATGGAGTCCCATCTTTCTGAGCATGCATACTCCTTCGCTCAACATATAGTTAGCTTGCATGTGGAAGTTCGGCATTGAATCTTTTTGGGCAATACTCGTAATGCTTTGAGGGCCAACGAGCACCGTAGGCCACAACACTTTTCTGTGGTGAGCTGGTAAGGGTGCGCATCCACCTTGAGCGAGTTCCCCACCGAGCACATTTTAAGCTTCAGCCACGATACATGGGCCCTTATGCAGTGGTGCGAAGGATCTGCTCCAACGCCTATGTCCTGGAGCTACCTGAGGACACGGCCATCCACCCCGTCTTCAACGTGGTGGATCTGCTTCTTTTCTACGGTCCATTGGAGGAGCCATCGGACCCAGACGAACCTCTGCCCCCTAGTTCTCCGGAGGGGAACTCCTCAGAGCACACAGCGGAAGCTGATGCAAGAGCAACACAACAAGAATCACGGCGCACCCAGCGACCGGAATAACACCCAGGGTTTCCTGCGAAATTCAGCGACCAGACTAACATGGAAGAAGGAGCAAAGTTGGGCCCCCAAAAATTTTCCATAGAAAGTTCCTCGGGGTACCCAACGACGGAAGTCACGCCCCGTGAGTCCTGTGGACAACTCCCCGACTCAAGAGTGGCTTCACATGCACAAGTCAGATTTTCCACAGAAAGTTCCTCGGGCTACCGCGCGACGAAGACCACACCTCGTGAGTCCTGCGGACAGCTACTGGGTGCACGAGTCAGATTTCCTACAGAAAGTTTCTCGGGGTACCCAGCAACAAAAACCTCACCCCGTGGGTCCTGCGGACAGCTACCCGATTCAGCGGCGGCTTCACCTGCGCAAGTTAAATTTTCCACAGAATGTTCCTCGGGGTACCCAGTGACGAAAACCTCGCCCTGTGACTCCTGCGGACAACTACCCGAAGAAGTCGCCGAATTGCCCCGTCGACCCCGTTTCGACGTCCACAACCCTCCGTACCATGCTGAGCCATCCATGGAGGGTCCGAAGGAGCCGAACAAGGTGGAGGTACAGCGATCTCAACGCACTTCTCGACCGCCAGACCATTTTGTAGGAGTGATTAGCCCACTGTCGATCCACACCGAGGCCCTTCCGCCCAAGGGCACGGGCGGATGTCCAACTAAAGCCCCAACACCGGATGGGCCGCGCAATCATCTTAGCAACACGGCCCAAGAGCACGCCACATCCGTCGTAACCCAGCTCACAACATCCAAATTCTGCTGCTTTGTCGCGGTGTGCTCCGAACGTGTCTGATCGCCCAACCGACTCCGTACGAAGACAATAGGACAATGCGCCAGCTTCATAGAATATTAGGTAGAAGTTTGTTTCGCTTTGTCTTGTAGTAGCAGCTTGACCACCTTTGTGGCCTCTAGAAGTAGTTAGTTGTTAAATTTGTTTGTCTCTTCTGTTTTGTCTTATTTCCTCCCTCTTGTTTTATAAAAGAGGAGGCTGGGGTATTGTGTTCCTTAGTTCTCTTAGAGGTAGAGTTCTCCTGGTGAGCAAGAGTGGCTCTAGCTTGTGTGGATGACGAAGTAGCTCCGTCTTCAGAGTTTGTAAGAGTTGGCGACCGGTGTCTCAACTCAAAGTGTTTCCTGCTCATGTTTCCTGCTTTTTGAGAAGTAAATCCCATCATTCCAGGTGGGTCAGGTTCACCTGTTTATAGACGCTCTTTCCGTGTTGAGTTTCTTTCGCCCTCTCACCCACGAGCATCCAAGCGTCGGAGTCGTGGATGGTTTCCCTGTTCGTTGGCTTGTTCGCAGGTACATAGGCGAGCGAGCTGACCTCACGATCTGCAAACCCCATTCGTGCTGTGCTTAAAATTGCTCTAGAGGTTAGTGAGTGAATTTCAGTAATTTTGGGTGTCGTTGGATTTCTCTCGCATTAGTATTGCCTCGAAACGAATTCGCGCTGATTTCCCGTGTTTCTTGCTATACTTTCTGAGCGATTTGACTTCCATCGTCTCAAGACCCTCTCATGATTTATGTGCATTGTGTAAACACCGTAGAGTACGACACTAAGGACCAACCCTCCTATAGTCTCTACATCAACAGGTAATTTCAAAAAATCTCTAATCCATAAAATCATCGACACATATCATTTCTAATCATGTTATCAAAGAGAATAAACATCTGTCATAAGCATTCGATTCACACACATCTTATCACGCAAATTCAAGTCATAATTGGATAAAATTTTTACACATCAAAAATAACAATATCAGTGTGAAAGGTGTGAAGTATCATACTCATACAATCATAGTCAAAAGTGTAAAGTGATAAATCAGTAAAACCACATCAAATAAAAATTTTAGGAGAAGAAAGTAAGGAATACAATCATATCGAATAAGATCCCAAGAAAGTATAAATGGTGATGCTCACCCAATAATAGCATAGCGGACTCAATCGCTATCATCGTCATCTGGGGTGTGTCGTTATAAAGAATGTTGGCTATCTTGTCCTCAAAGATGCACCTTCTAAATATTTCACCTACGTATTTCTTAGATACATAAGGCTCAGCCTAAAAATAATATCTTACATTAGCTGAAAATGTCTTCTTCCCATAGGACAATCAGAGATGTCACTGGAGGTCTAAGGAGAGTGCCGGTGGAAAACAAAAAAGAAGCAACAGTTGGCTAAAAGTGAGGCAGAATGCTAGCTGGAAGGAAGCTGCTAGCTGCGAAGGATGAGTCACCGATGACAAAGGGAGACAGAGTAGTTTCCAGTGGCCTGCTGGAGACTATAGATCTAGAAGCGAAGTCGTCGGTTGGTGGGTGGTAAGAGATGATGCTGCATAGCAGTGTTATTGCCTGAGAAGAGGTGACAACTTTACGATTGGTAGAAATTGAGAAGGCTATTAGCGATGGTTGCGGAAAATGAAGTAGAAGATGAGGCTATCGATGAGAGAAGGTCAGCCGGTAGCTTCTGGAATATGCTGGCTTTGAAGTGTTGCAGCGGCATCGGCAAGGCAACCTTCACGGGAGAGAATTATAGGGTGTGATGGCACACCCTCTTTTTTTTTTTTGAGTTACAATTGCTGCCAACAAGGGTAATTTTTTATATTATTTTTTTTCTAGGCTCCCTTCAAATTCTTTCCTACAAAAATCAAATGCTTCATCAAACCTATTTTTTTTCATATTAAGCAATAATTTTTTTTACAAAATAAGAAATAAGAGTGTAATAGAAAATAATAGAAAAAAACGAAAATAAAAATAGTGCTTGAGTTGCCTCCCAATAAGCACTAATTTTTAAGTCACTAGCTTGATCGAAATTCAAATATCATAGTAAAGTAGGTGGATCAATGCCATAGTAAATAGCATATAATTTTTTCCTTTTCCGCAGTCCTAAAAGTTTAGTCACTAATACACACATCCAAAATTTCATATAAGACACAATTGCAGTAGCTTTCATAAGTATGCAGAAATCAAAGTCAAATTTTTTAATTCCACACAATGGATATTAAATGATCTTCAAATTTTTCAAAAAGCAAAATCATTAGTCCTTTCTTCAAATTGATATATTTAATTACAATAAGAATAGGACTTTGATCAAAAGATTCATATATTGGATCACCTAGATAATTTTTATGTTCCACATTAAGTTTCTCAACAATGCATAATTCTTCTAGTTTCTCTACAGATATTTCAAATAATGAATCAAAAAGGTGAATAGTAGATAGGGGTAAATCATCACAGTGAGATTCATCAATATTCATAACTTTTAAATCTTTTTCAAGTTCCTCATACCCTTCATCAAATAATTTATTAATTTCAAAATTACCATCAAAATCAGAATGAGACTTTTCAAAATCAATTTCCTCATACCTTGAATCAGATTTAACCACAAATAATTTATCATCAAAATAATCAATTTCAAAATCATTAGAGTCAGAGTGAGATTCATCAAAGTTAGTAATTTTCAAACCTTTTTCAAATTCCTCATGCCCTTCTTCAAATAATTTATCAAAAGAATCAACTTTAGATTTATCACTTAAATCAGAGTGAGATTTTTCAAAATCAGTTTCCTCATGCCTTTCCACAAATAATATATCATCAAAAGAATCAATTTCATAATCATTAAAATAAGAGTGAAATTCATCAATGTTCATAAAAGAAACAATTCAAGAATTACCAGAATCAGATTTAACCATAAATAAATTATCACCATAATCAGAGTGAGACTTTTCTAAATTAATTTTAAAATTACCACCAAAATTAGAGTGGGACTTTTCTAAATAAATTTATTTAGTTTCCATATCAAATTCAAGAAAACTATGTTGTTGTGCTTTTTGGGTTTCTAACATTTCAATATGAGCATTCATATTTTCCATCCTAGAATTTATTTGCTAAGGGTCTCGCTTGCATCTTCGCTGTGTTTCATGAACTCTTCAAACATCATCTCTAAACTAGTTTTAGGTGTAGGTGGATTTGGGTTGGTGTCCCTAAAATATGGTTCAAAAATATGGTTTGAGCAATTCTCATAAAAAGAAGTTGGTGGATTTTCCCATCTAGAATTATATTGACCATCTTGGTACCATGGTAAATTGAGACTTGGAGGATTTCATAATTGACAATCAAAAGTGTAATGATCAAAACATCCACAAATATCACAAGTAATAGAAGAAGGTGTCATAACAAAGTGCATGTAAGAGTTTATTTTATAAGCCAAAGAATCTACCTTTTCTGCATGAGTGCGCCATCTATCACTCTCATACTTACCTTGTTCTATGTATACCTCACCTCTTTCAATTGCCCATGAGTTTTGATTAAGAGACATTTCCTCAAGTCTGAACTTTTATACTTAACTTAAAATATTTTCATGATCTTAGGATCCACAGAAAATAAAAATTGTCAAGATCTAAGAGTCCTATGCATAAACAAAAAAAAGTGTCTTGTAAACTCAGAATTTTCAGAAAACAATAGGAGGAATACTCAACTTCAGAAATCATAGCCTGTGACAAATCATCATAGGGGCATGATGAAAAACACAGAAAAATAAAAAGTTTCAGAATGCAGATTTTCCAATACCAATCGGTCAAAAATAATTTTTAGAATTTTTTGGTGATTTTTTTTTTCAGAATTTTTCGAATATCAGAAAGCCTAGAAAACCCAAAAAATCGAAATAGTTCACAATTTCACAGCCTTGTGAAAAGTTCAATTCATTTTTCACAGTGGTGTGAAAATCTGTGAAATTTTTTTTTCACAGATTCTCGTAGCTCTTGAAATATGCAGATTTTTAAGAATTTTTGACAGAATAGAAAAACTATGAGAAAAACGTAAATAAAGCAAAAATTTTGCAAAAATCCAAAAATTTCAAAAATCACATCCCTGTGATTTTTGTCACAGCCTATGAAACTCCAAATCTTGCAAAAATAGAAAACAAAGTTAAAACTAAAAACAAATAAAACTTAATCTAGTAATACTAACAACTATTTTGATATTAACAAAACTTGATGTGTCTGCAAGTGCACAGATACGTCGAAGTAATAAAAAAATATCGGACGCATAGAGACCTATATGTTAAATACCAAATAATCAAATTCTTACTAGCTAAGCATACGATATATGATAGCAACAAAAAAAGTTCGAATAAGCGAAAACTATTGTAGAAAATTAGAGAGAGAACTCGGACTAAGGTTTCATCCTTTTTAATTCTTATGACTAGATATAATAAAGGTTTTATTAGTTATTCAAATCATGATAATGAAAAGTTTACTTTTAAAAAAAGAAATTGCCTCTTTTTAGATGTCCAATTTACACACAATAGCCTTCACTTTCGTGACTTGCTGCTCAGTGTTAAATAAAAGTAAACCAGACAAAAAGAATTAAAATCACTTTCATGGCTTAACTCTCAATGTCAACTTCTCAAGTAAAATTAAATACTTTCGTACTTTAATTTTACAGGTTTTCCCTAAAGGGTTCTAATAATCAAAATCACTTTTTGGTCCATATTATCATGTCTAAAATAATGAAATCAAAATTACTCACATGTAAAATTAGTATCATAAATTAGGGTTATAGGACTTAGCTACTTTTATAGTCTAGGTTTCTAGATCTAATATAAGGGTTCCAGGTTCGTAAATCACCTTTCGACCCATATTACAAACCTTAATACATGCTAATAATAATTTCAAAGCAAATTAATCACAGAGGCAAAATTATTGTTCAAAAAAAAATTAATAGATTAAAAAATTATCCAGTCATTACATAATTAAAAAAGGATTACTCCCTAAGTCCCAAAAATGGTTTAATGCTATCATGGAGTCAAAAGTACAATAAAAATTCATCTTAAAATAATCAAAATTCGATAGAGTAAAAATAATAAAATTACTGATTTCACAGGGGTGTGAAAATTTTAGTTCAATTTTCACAGCGTAGTGATTTTTTGACTGCTACAAAAACTGCTACAGTGTTTCGCAATTTTTCCCCTTCAGTTGAAATTTGTTTCATCAATTTCTCCCTCGATCGAACTCCTTTCGATCTGAAATTTCTGGTGTGTCTTCTCCTCCTTAATGCGAAGCTGCCCTGAAACTTTTGCCACCAGAGATGGCCTCTATGCCACTCGGCGAGAGGCCGAGCCCTAACGGCACCTCTGCCAATTTTTTCCTCGATTCTTGATGAAAGTGGATGATTTTTAGCTTGAAATATTCTCCTCAATTTATAGAACAACTCTGCTTTTTTATTTTTTCCGATTAGGGCTCGGATTCTTCTAATTTTGTGTCGGAAATATCGAATGTAAAGGGCGGCCGAAGACTTGAGCGTGTGTGGCTACTATTTCCCCTATTTAATAAATTTTCACACCCTTGTGAAAATTTTAGTTCAAATTTGACTGGGGTGTGATGGCAAAAAATTCCAAATTTGTCCTCGAGGCTCCATTTTTCATCCTAATTCCATTTCCGGCCACTGATTTCATCAAATCCATTGAAAATAAGCATATTTTACCAAAAAAGTCAAATAAAAAGAGAAAAAGTGTAGATTCTAAATTAATCGACTAAATAAGTTTAAAAATTAGTAAAAAATATAATTATGATTCAAAAAGATTATACTATTAATATAAAATTTACTATGAATTTTTTAGTCATCATTGTCCACTTGACCTTTAGCTCCCTCTTTTTCTCTGCTTTTTATTCTTCATTTTTTTTATAATTTGGTGAGAGCCGGTCAAGGGCTTGGTACTTAAATTGTTAACAATCTTTTTACATGAGGCATAAATATTTATTTTTAAGTTTTCCCTCTGTTACTTGATCGAAACAAATTTAAAGTATAACACGCGTGGTATAATAAAACTCATGACTTCTAATTTTTAGACTAGAGGAGTTAGAGGAAGTCTCTTTATACAAGTATCACCAATTTTCTTTTAATGAAAATTCTCTATCAAGCAAAAATTGAAAAATTAAACTTAAGTAACTTCTACCCAGTTCGTATTACAAGGGTTTGCAACACTTCATAAGCACATTTTATCCATACCAAAACTATGTTTACTCAAAAATTTCTATCTCACATGAAATTTCAAAAATTCCTAGGTCATCAAATCAATTACTCAAAATGTTTTCTAAATACACAGTCAAGGATAACATGGACTCATGTCACTAAAATCCTAAACAATCAAGATACATATTAATATAACTTGGACAAAGACAAAGTATGTGTAAGCACCCTACAGTTAAACTGTTGCATATCACTCATCATTTATTCACCATATATCAAGAAAAATTTTATAATATTTCATCATATAAGTGCAAACAAAATCAAATGTAAATTCCAATCACAACACAATATCCATCACAAACCACAACATTAGAATTCATCATCAACGCCTACCTCCCAATATCAACAGAATACTAAATAACATCAAAGTATCATCACATATCATCGTATCAAATACCAAACCATCACATACCACAATATCAAATACCAAACCATCACACATTAAATGCCTTCACAAATCATCACAGAGCAACCAAATATACAAGTATATCAGTCAAAATGTCAGAATGTCAAAATACATCAGGAATCACGCATCAGGCATCACTAGAACAAAATACATGTCAAGGTACATGCAAACATCAGAATGTTTGCATCGTCCTTGATGCATAAAGTGGAACAAAAGTAAGGGATATTCACTAAGATTAATTGGACTTGATGCTCTCGTCATCCTCCTCCTCATCAGCTCCTCCGTCATGTGATGATGGTGTAGGGAGGTACTGCCGCATAAACTCCTCTATCGCGTGTATGGCATCGAGTGATTTCTTTTGATTCTACTCGAGTCAAGATAAGTCGTCTCGCATCCTCTACTGCTCAGCTCTCATTTGATTCAAAGCAATCTCTATTGAGGCTGAAGAAGATGGTCCAGCAGCGTTGGAAGATGGATCAATGTGAGGAATACTCGGTGATGGTCTCGGCAGTGATGCAGGAGGAGTCGCCTCTCTTGGATCTTCCCCATCTTTAGTCGGATCCATGATCCAATTTTGAGGAATTTGCACCGTAGTGCGATTCCTATTAGGCAGTTGCATCATGGCCTCTGAGTTCTTGAAATTAAGATGGTAGGAATTTCCAACATAGGTAATCATTTAAATTGCAATGCATGTATCAATATCAAGTATATAATTTCGCTTTGGCTCCTTCAAACCCGATGAGTCAATGCCAAGGGCTACAGTTATGGTGGTAATCAAAGCACCCATCACTAGAACTCCCTTGCGTGTCATCGCTACCTTTTGAGTTTGCTTTACCCGGTAGAAAGAGGTGTTGACACGGAAGCCTCCTAGCATCGACCACAAAAAGAACATCTTTGATGCGTGAACCATCCCATCGCTCTTTGCTCAGCCAAAAATGGTATGCTCTAGGATGCGATGTGTGTATCTAATAGCCAGGTTTGTCACCCACTTCACTCTAGAGGTTCTTGGGTTAAAATATGATTCCCTTGAAATCTGCTGGTAAAAGATCCTATCATCGTACACCAAAGGTCGGGTCTGTATCACACTCTCTGGAAACTCAAATATCTAGTTGACTTGTCTCAAGGTCATTGTGTGCTCCTGGTTTCCAAGTCTAAATGAGATATGTCCCACATCATTGTCATCGTAGTTGTGGACCGTGACCCTCACGGAGCTGAAGAACTCCAACGTCAACTGCGTATAGGCGAGAGGTCTTATTTGAAATAACTCTTACCACCCTATGTTTGTAAACATCCACTGGATGTATTCAAACAATCCTATGGTCTGTATAGTTTGAATTTCGAGATATCTGATGTTGACGGTTCCTCAAGCCATCAACGATCAGTACGCCTTCTCCTGCTCTCTGTTCTTGTATTAGATCTGTCTTGGATAAGGAACAGTGAGAGCAGGAGGTGAACGTGGTCATCTCCTCGAAGCAGGGGTCGTCTCATGCAACTGTGAAGGTGGTGGCTCTACTGGTGCTGGTGATGGAGCCTCGTGTGTATCAACTGGCTGAGCCACAGGGATAACATCAGGCTACATGGCGGGCTGCGAAGGTGGGACCTCAGTCTGAGAAGAATCAACCCATATATCGGCTGGAATATCAACAGGAACCTTAGCTGGAATATCAGCTGTCTGTGCAGCCTCAATAGGCTATTAATCAAATGGTAGATCAGATGTCTGCATATCCTGTGTAACAAACTATGGAACATCGAACTGTGGATCAGCCGGAGATGGATCAATTGGCTCAGTCGGTTGATCAGTCAGGCTGCGAGTTAGATGGAGGTGGAATGTTAGCCTCCACAATAGGAGATAATGGTGGAGCTGCTCTTGTTGACTCAGCTAACCTCGTCCCCCACATAGTGGAAGAACGACGAGTTTGCTTCCTTGCATATCTCCATGTAGTACACACATCTATGCTGGATGACCGAACGGTCAATATCTTAACTTCCTCTAATGCCTGTGAGGAGCTCGGAGCTTCTGAAGGAAATTCAGATGGTGGCAAATTTAGAGTGATTATCACTGACTCTGAAACAATTTCCAATGCTTCCTGAATTAGTTCAAACCAATGTGGATAAACTCCGTGAACCACTCTATATCTAGGGTATTGCCATGGGTAAGGTCCTGGCACTAAGACCTTCTTGACTACTTTGAACTGTCTCTTTGGTGCCATAGAATCTTCATAGAGCAACTAAATTTTTGGCAAAAATTTGTGCGTGCGTGATGTGTAGTTTATCTACTACTATCTAATCGCAAGCGTAATGGTTTATCATAGTAGTACTTAAGAGTCAATCCCACAGGGACAGGAATCAAGTACGGAGTGATTGCAAATCAATAGCTAGACAATTGGGTGAATGTTTTGGGTTTTCATAAAATAAATCAAAATTCAACTAAATGTAAATGCTAGCCGAATCAAGCAAGGGATAGTTTTGAACGGAAAATAAGGTTTAGAGACATCGAAACTTCGAGTGCATCTCATTGATGGATCTTAAACTCAAACAAGACAATATCATAACAATGCAATTTTAAAAGTATTCAAGGTATCAAATGGTACAGATTACCATCTTTCGATGGCTTAATCCGGTATTAATCTAGATCAGCGTTCTACTTTCTTGGCAAATCGGACCTAGATTGATCCATTGGGTTCAGAGATATTATAAAGTTCCTCACACAAATCCTACCCTAATTCTAGAAAGCTCAGAGCATGTTCGATAAGGCAGATCTAGCGTCGCAATTCACCTTTCGGTCCTTATTGCAGCGCCCAAGAAAATTAATTGCGTGATCAAGGCAATACTAACAATAAAACAACACAGATCGAATAAACACATGATAAAATTACATTGGCTATGAGAAAACAAGTTCAAAAATAAGATCCAAACAACTCCAATACACCCTTGTTCTGATAAAGAAGATTATGCTATCATAGCATCGATTCAGTACAAATCTCTAAATGAATAGAAGGAACTAAAGAGAAGATAGAAAAAAGAGGAAGCAAACTCTTTTGCAAAAGTGCAGCAACATTTCTTCAAGTCTTCTAGAATGATATGCACTGTTCCTTCATCCTCCCTTGTTGTCACCAAGTCTTCTCCCTTTGCAAAACTCACTAGCCCCCCTTAAGCCCCAATTGGGCACTACTTTGCAATAGGTTTTTCACCCATTATATAGAATCGAACCTAACTTCTGAATGCATACATTGATATCTCTCTTTATTATCTACGGTTTGACACCAAAAATGTCCAAAACGGAGCTATAATGAGGGAGTTATGGCCGTTTTAAATTTCGGCTACGGGGAGATTATGGGTGTAATGATGATTACGGGCTTGCCTATAATGCTGACATTGATGCTCTTTAACTCCTGAAACACTCATAAAATTATGAGCCATTGAATGCTCGTCATTTTGGTACCAAGAATGTCCAAAACGGACTTGTAATGGAAGAGTTATGACCATTTTAATGCTGCAAATTAATGCACTTAATGCCATTACGGGTGTAATGAGATTAGGGGCATGCCGTAATTTTGGTGAAAAACTCTGTTTCGTTTGAAATTTTGTGGGTGAGTTGACCTTTGACTTGACTTAGATTCCGACCATAGTATGATATCAAAGGTTGCCGATATGAAGATTATGGGCAAGGTGAAATTATAGCTCTACCCGTAATGTCTTCTATCGAAGTTTTTGTTTTCCAAAAGGCTTCTATTATGAAAATTAAGGGCACATCTTTGGAATATGATTATCCTTGCATAAAAATGGACTGCTTGGGAAGTCAAACTGGGAATTACGGCCATAATGCAGATTATGGCTTCGGACGTAATTCTGAAAATTAGTCCCGTTTGAAACCAAACTTCTTGTCAAGGTTCTTGATTCACTCGGGGGTGTAAATATACTTCCAAATTGCTAAAAAAACTGAGTGAAATATCTTGTATTCATCAAACATGATAAATAGTGAAGCTTCTAAAGAAAATCAATGAAATAAGTTGGAAAGAGATGTAAAAACATGAAAATAAGTCTCGAATCACTAGTAAATATAGGTCTAAAAGACTATAAAAATACGAGACATCAAAATTCATTGCTTGTCCTCAAGCATATAAAGATAAGAGTGGTAGAATGAAGAAAATGAAATCAATCCAAGCTAGTAAAATATTATTTCCTAGGAAGATATCATTATTAGCAAACCTTAGCAAGTCAAGGGATTTAAAGGTAATCATCTATCGTCAGGAATAAAGGTGTGAAGATCAAAACACAAAATCAGATCAGGTTTACCTTCATGAAATGTAGTGATCTTCTGTTTAGAGTATGTACTCTTTTAAAACCTAATTCAACCAATACACGAGTTGGAAAAACACCAATTCACTCTTGTTCGTGTTATTTTCATCCTCTTTTTTTTTTTTTGACTTCAACACATTTCTTTGGTACCACTACCATTTTTTTACAGTGCCAAGTAGAGGAGTCTTATTATTTTTTTTCGATTAGATTTCAATTCATATCTTCGTACTATTGCCAATTTTTCATAGTGCCAAGTAGAGGAGTTTGAGTTTGAACTTTTTGATTTTTTTTTTGTTTTTAAGAGATAACAACCATTAGATAAATGCATTGATCAGAATCAACAAATAGTAAGGTGAATCAAATACATAGAGGTGTGTGCTTTCATAGAGAGATCATAAGCATTACTTTGAAAGTAAAAAAACCTTAATAAAAAAATCAGATATATCACTCCATGGCCTTTTTCCATCAAATAGGATAATCATATGAATTACCTGACTTTGAACTATGATTCATATAATTATATCCCAAGTAGTTGATATAAAACATCAGACTATCATGATTTCCATTTAAAACTTAAATGATATCATCAAAAATAATATCACCACTTATCATTAGCATATCATCAACATTTTAGAAATCAGATAGTGTAATCCAATTATTGAAATCAGGGGTGTAATAGACATCAGAGTAATGCAAAATGTATCATCAAAGCACAGCATATGAAATGTATTATCAAAGCACAAAGCATAAATATTGAGTTACAGCATAACATATTTTGAAGATGAACCCAACCCACAATCTCCCAAACTTAGATTATGCATAATCCCTATGCATAGTATGTAAAGAACACAAAATTTGGAGAAATGGGCTGCAATACTCACAAGATCAGTTAGAGTCATCGTCATTGCTCATCTCAGCATCTTCCTATTGAGGGTTGTCATCATCGTCGTCATGTGAATTCAGTAGGACATCCAGAGAAGTTGGAGAAGTTGCTGGCATTTGTGGACTTGAACAGAATTACGCATCGGGAAGCCTAAACACAGAGCGCTACCTCGGAATAGCATCTGATGAAGGAGGCAAAATAGTAAAAGAAGAAGGCTGTCAGAAGGGAGTCGTAGGGATATTCCTGGAGGATTTTCGGGCTCCAATCTTCCGTTTACGGACCATAACTGATGCAGCAAGTGAATAGTTAAAATCAAGAGAGCAGCAACAGAACGAAATTGAGAACCTGGAAGAGCGCTGAGAGCTGGAGGTGGAAATCAGGGGATGGATGGCTCCCGGTAGGGCAGATGCACCAATCAACAACAGAGGTCTCGACAGATAAAATCAGGATGATGATCACCAGGAGTCTCCTTCTCTAGAGTTGCCGGCGGTCATTATGGTAGTAGCGGCAGAGTTCCAGCAGCATCCTCCTATCGTTAGCGGCAAAGAAGTTGCATCAAGAGAATGCCATAGAAGATAGCGTAGCAGTAGAGGCTGGGATGGAAGGAGGATATGATGCCGGCTTTTGGGTCGTCCACAGTTGCCAAAATCAGAAAAGGTTACGCCAGGGGGAGTAGATTCAATGAACGAACACGTAGAGTTGGCGACAAGAAATCACCCTTAAATAGAATCGCGAACTAGGTTATTACGGCCAGAACCATAATCTCACAACAACCTGAAATAAATAACATACATCAGATATAACAAATTAAAATTAAAGAAATAAAAATAAAGCCTTTGGGTTTCCTCCCAAGAAGCACTAGTTTAGGGTCATTAGCTTGACCATAGTGTGATTCAGAGTTTGGAATATATAAGTTAGCACCAAGGACATACCTTAAATTGTCACACAGTGATTTTAGGTATAGGTTTCTTTCAGTAGTTACCTAGGGTGCTTCCTCATGTAGGTTTTTAGATTTTTACAATTCTCGATTTAATTCGTTCAGTAGAATCAAGGACTTTCACAACAGTTTTGAGTTTCTTCATTGTCCTTCTCGTCCTTCTCAACTTGACTAGAATGTCCTCTAAAATTTCCACTGACTTTCACACAAACTGCAAGTTGTAATAATATGGCCATTTCTTCTTAGACTTAAAAGGTTTGATAGTGAATATTTCAGAAAGTCTATGAAAAAGAAGAGTTACACTAACAAAATGAAAACTAAGTTGCTAAAAAAAAGGTAAGAAAAGAACAAAAAATAAACAGGATAAAGTCTAGTCTATCAATTCTTAAACCACTTCGATATTGGTTGCCTGTCCCCGGCAACGACGCCAAAACTTGATGTGTAGTTTATCTACTACTATCTAACCACAAGTGTAATGGTTTATCGTAGTAGTACTTAAGAGTCGATCCCATAGGGACAGGAATTAAGTACCGAGTGATTGCAAATTAATAGCTAGACAATCGGGTGAATGTTTTGGGTTTTCATAAAATAAATCAAAATTCAACTAAATGTAAATGCTAGCCGAATCAAGCAAGAGATAGTTTTGAACGGAAAACAAGGTTTAGAGACATCAAAACTTCGAGTGCATCTCCTTGATGGATTTTAAATTCAAAGAAGACAATATCATAACAACGCAATTTTAAAAGTGTTCAAGGAAATATCAAATGGTACAGATTACCCTCTTTCAACGTCGTAATCCGGTATCAATCTAGATTAGCGTCCTACTTTCATGGCTAACTGGACCTAGATTGATCCATTGGGTTTAGAGATATTATAAAGTTCCTTAAACAAATCCTGCCCTTAATTCTTGATAGCTCAGAGCATGTTTGATAAGGCAGATCTAGCGTCGCAATTCACCTTTCGATCCTTCTTGCGGCGCACAAGAAAAATAATTGTGTGATCAAGACAATACTAGCAATAAAATAGTGCAGATCGAATGAACACAAGATAAAATTACATTGGCTACGAGAAAAAAACAAGTCCAAAAATAAGATCCAAACAACTCAAATACACCCTTGTTCCGATAAAGAAGATTATGCTATCATAGCATAGATTCAGTACAAATCTCTAAAGGAATAGAAGGAACTAAAAAGAAGATATTCCTTCAAGTCTTCTAGAATGATATGCACCATTCCTTCCTCCTCCCTTATTGTCGCCAAGCCTTCTCCTTTTGCAAAACTCACTAGCCCCCCCTTGAGCCCCAATTGGGCGCTACTTTATAATAGGTTTTTCACCCATTATATAGAATTGAACCCAACTTCTGAGTGCCTACATTGATAGCTCTCTTTATTATCTACGTTTTGACACCAAAAACGTCCAAAACAGAGTTATAATGAGGGAGTTATGGCCGTTTTAAATTTAGGCTGCACAGAGATTATGTGTGTAGTGATGATTACAGGCCTGCCTGTAATGCCAACATTGATGCTCTTAAACTCCTGAAATGCTCATAAAATTATGGGCCATTGAATGCTCGTCATTTTGGTGGAGAACTACATTTTGCCTTAAATTTTGCGGGTGAGTTGACCTTTGACTTGACTTGGATTCTGGCCATAATATGATATCAAAGGTTGCCGATATGAAGATTACGGGCAAGGTGAAATTACGGCTATACCCGTAATGTCGCTATACCCGTAATGTCTTCTATCAAAGTTTTTGTCTTCTAAAAGGCATCTATTGAGAAAATTAAGGGCACGTCTTCGGAATATGATTATCCTTACATAAAAATGGGCTGCTTGGGAGGTCAAACTAGGAATTACGGCCATAATGCAGATTATGGCCTCGGCCGTAATTATAGAGATTAGTCCCGTTTGAAGCCAAACTTCTTGTTAAGGTTCTTGATTCACTCGGGGGTGTAAATATACTTCCAAATAGCTCAAAAATCGAGTAAAATGTCTTATATTCATCAAACATAACAAGTAGTGAGGCTTCTAAAGAAAATCATTGAAATAAGCTGGAAAGATATGTAAAAACATGAAAATAGGTCTCAAATCACTAGTAAATATAGGCCTAAAAGTCTATAAAAATACGTGACATCAGTGCAAATAGAGGAAGATAATAGTACGAGGTCGACCAAAATCTAGTAAAAATTAGTGTTAATCACTCTAACAATGGTGAAATCCAAGGCAAATATGGTACTAAACTTCCTCAGATCATGTAAGGTGGCTTAGATTTCACCTGAAAGAGATTTCTTCTTTGATTTCCTTGTTTTCAGATGAAGTAGGTGCTCACAACAAAAGCGAGTTCGCTGGTAGGATTCTGACTCTGATGCTACTCGAAGATCTTTGGATGAAGAGGAAGTTTGGAGGGAAGATTCAGTCACTTGAGGAGATGGATTTAAACTATAAGTTAGGGTTCACAAGTGAGGACTTGAACCCTAACTTGCGATCTTGAGTTTTAAATCGCCCTTTCTTTTGACTCTGTCGAGTCATTCATGGTCTGTGAATTGATTCACGGGTGTACCTGTGAATGGCTTGTCTATAAATTTCTGCCTGTTTGTTCCTAGGATGCGACATTCACGGGCCATGAATTTCTTTATGGCTCCGCCCATGAATGCTTCGTCAATACACTTGCAGATCAAATTTTAATTTCTCCATGTGTCCCTGCATACAAAATAACTTATTTTAGGATTTTTTTTTTAATTTTAAAAATCAAGAAAATATGCTATAAAGAATTCCTAAAATTTAAAGAAAAATTTAAATCAGAAAATAAAAAACTCCTAAAGTATAGAAACATAAGTTGTCTCCCAAAAACTGCTTGTTTAAGGTCATTAGCTCGACCGTAGAAGTGATCACAGTTGTTCAAATGGATCAATGAGAGTTAAGCTTGTCCCTTCTTCGATTTGTTCATGCTCAAAATAAAGTTTCAATCGATGTCCATTGACATTAAAACTTTATTACCCTTCTTGTGCTATTTCTGTCGCACTATAAGGAAACACTTTCTACACAACGAAAGGATCTGACCAATGACTTCTCAACTTTCCCAGAAATAATATGAATCTACAGTTAAATAATAAAACTTGTCTCATTGATAGAATTCCTTCTTAAGGATGCGTTGGTCATACCATTTATTGGTACGTTCTTTGTAAATTCGTTCATCTAGAATTTCCTTCTTTCACTAGCACTCTTCATGTCAAAATTCAGTCTTTTAACCACCCAATAAGCCTTATGCTGAAGTTCAATGGGTAAGTGGTAGGATTTACCATAAATAAGTTGAAACAGAGACATACATAGTAGCATTTTAAAGACTATCCAATAAGCCTAAAGAGCATCATCTGACTTTGATGCCCAATCTTTCCATGCTCCTAAAATAATCTTCTCGAGAATTCACTTTATGTCCCTATTAGAGACTTTCACTTGTCTACTTGTCTGAGGATAGTATGGTGTAGCAATCTTGTGGTGAACTTCGTATTTCTTCAGTAAGGACGCAAGTCTTTATTCAATAAAATGTGAACCGCCATCATTGATTAAAACTCTTGGTACACCAAATCTAGGAAAAAAAATATCTTCTTGAACATTCTAGCAAAAACACAAGAATCATTAGTGGCTTCGATGGATGTCTCTATCCATTTAGAAACATAATCGACATAAAGAAGTATGTATTTCTTTCCAATAAGAAGTAGGAAAAGGACACATAAAATCGATTCCCCAAACATCAAATATTTCAACCTCTAATATACCATTTAGAGGTAATTCATCCCTTCTAGCGATATTACTAGATCTTTGGCATCTATCGCAGGATTGGATAAACTTCCTAGCATCTCAGAATATCGTCGTCTAATATAAACCTAACTGACGAACCTTAAATATAGTTTTTGACACACTAGCATGTCCCTTATATGGAGATGAATGGCAGTGAGAGAGTACATCTGGTACTTCTTCCTTTGGTAAGCATCGTGTAAATAGACTATCATCACATCTTCAGTACAAGTAAGGTTCATCCCAGAAAAAATGTTTAACTTCCGATAGGAACTTTTTCTTTCCCTAAGATGTCATATTAGGAGGAAGAATATTGGACACAAGAAAATTAGCAATATCTGCATACCATGGTATCTCTGGTCCTATAACAGCAAAAAGATGCTTCTCTGGAAAGGAGTTATTAATTTCTAAATCCTCTTCTACGTTCCCTTCTTTGTTTTTAACCAATTGGGATAGATGATCTACTACAAGGTTCTCAATTCTTTTCTTGTCTCTAATTTCTATATCGAACTCTTGAAGGAGTAAAATCCATTGGATCAATCTAGGTTTCGCATCCTTTTTGTTTACCAAATATTTGATTGTTGCATGACCTATAAAAACAACAAATTTATAGTTAATAATATAGGAGCAAAATTTATTAAATGCAAACACAATGGTCAAAAACTCCTTCTCCGTGGTCGCATAATTAATCTGTGCATTGTCTAAAGTTTTGCTGGCATAATAAATAGCATGTAATTTATTGTCTTTGTACTGTCCTAAGACTGCACCAATAGCTTGGTCACTCACATCGCACATCAATTCATAAGGAAATGTCCAATCCGGAGGCTGCATAATGGATGCTGTGATAAGAGCTTTCTTCAACTTCTCAAAAGCTTATATGCAGTCCCTGTCAAAAAAATAGCATCTTTAGCTAGCAAGTTTGTGAAAAAAATCTTTAATGAATTGATGATAAAATCCAGCGTGTCCCAAGAAACTGCAAAATACTTTGACAGAGGAATGTAAAGGTATTTTTTAATAATTTCAATTTTAGCTTTGTCAACTTCTTTGCCTCTATGGGATATGAGGTGTGCAAGGACAATCCCTTCTCAAACCATGAAGTAATACTTCTCTTAGTTTAGGACTAAATTTATCTCCTCACATCTCTGCAAACCTCGAGAAAGGTTAGACAAATAAGAATCAAATGAAGATCCGTATGCACAAAAATCATCCTTAAAAATGTCCATAATATCTTTAACAAAATCTAAAAAAATGGCCATCATGCATCTCTGAAATGTGGCCGACACATGATGACACGAAAATTCATAGCATATTTTGTGTCATTTGATTGGTCTTTTGTGTCATATTCATGCTCTTTTACTTGTTTTTAAGCCTAATTTGTAAAATATTGTGGAATCTACACCATTTCTTATTTTTCATTATTTTTAGGTAAAAAGTGCCATAATTTGATGCATTTTGAAAGATCTGAGCACACGAATGGATTCCAGACGTCGAGACGAAGCCGCCCGTCAGTTTTCATGCAAATCGAAGATAGTCATAAAATTACACATCTACCATAATTATTTTTACGTGTGTAATTTTCTGCCTAGATTACACTAGTGCCGTAATGATTTTTATGGGCCGTAATTTTGGCATAGAAATCCACAGAAGAAATTACGACACTGCCGTAATGATTTTTACGAGCCATAATTTCTACCCAGGAATACATAGAAGAAATTACGGCACTGCCGTAATTATTTTTATGGGCTGTAATTTTTGCCCAGGAATGCACAGAAGCAAATTACGGCACTGTCGTAATACAAATTACGGGCCGTAATTATATTTTTGAACAAGTCTTCCACTGCCTCCAAAATCTGATTTTTTTCAAATCTAATTTTTTTCAAAGCCAATTTCGGGAGATCCAGGGCACCAATTCAAAAACCGTATGAAAGAGAGTGTTCTATAAATCGAGGAGAAGATTTGAGGAAAGGAATCATCCAATTTCATTACTAATTAAGGGAAAAATTGTAAAGGGCATCCCTAGGGCTCGGCCTCTCGCCGAGAGGCGTAGAAGCCACCTTAGGCCGTCAAATTTACAGGAGAGCTTCGCCCAAGGGAGGAGAGGATACACCGAAAATTTCAGATCAAAAGGAGTTCAAACGAGGGAGAAATCAAAGGAAGAAGATTCGGGCGGAAGCTAATTTTCGTGAGTTACTGTAGCTGCATACTGTTTACGAGTATTGTAGTAAGTTACTGTAGCATTACTATAGCAACCCGAAAATCTGTAAAATCACGGGCTGTGAAATTTTTCACACCCCTGTGATTGCAGTAAACCCTTGTTCTCTCTTTTTATCTGAATTTTGATTTTTTTAATGAATTTTATTATATTTTTAACTCCATGGTAGCATAACTTTCTTTCGGGACAGAGGATGTAATCCCCTTAATTTCGAATGACTAGATAATTTTTATTTCATTTGGGAACTCTTGTTATGATAATTCTGCTTAAGTGATGATTGCCTTTAATTCTTTTTAGTTTCATATTATCAGCATGTTTTAGACTTTTTGAGATATAGACTGAAAAGTGACTTGCGAGAACTTGGAACCCTAGAATCATGATTTAGGAACTCATCATAAGAAATTAGGTTTGTTCTTGTTTCTAGATTTTAGATGTATATTGTCTTGTTGATAATCTGATCTAGGAAAAAATATTGAATTAAAGATGAAGATATTGTAAGAAATTAAGTATCGGATCGTTGGAAAACGTTAAGTAGAACCTGTGAAAACTAAAGTATGAAAGTATTTAGTTTTCATTCGAGATGATTAACATAGAGATTGGATGCATGAAAGTGATCTTTGATTTCTTTGTCAATGATTTACTTATCTTTAGCATTGAATTAATCTTGTGCGAAAGTGAGGATTGATTCTTTGTAAATTGTCTGCACGAAAGCGAGATGATTTCTTTATAAAGTAAATTATATCTTTATCATAATAAGAGTAGACTGACGATGCACTTATTTCCTTCTAGTCATAGAAATTAAGGTGGATGAAACCCTAGTCCCAGCTTTTCTCTCTGACCCTTTGTATACTTTTCGATCGTTTGCTTACATCGTATTCAATTTGCTTAGCTAGTGAGAAAATAACTATTTGGTACTTAACACATCGATCTCTATGGTTCGATATCTTTTTATTACTTTGAAGTATTCGTGCACTTGCGGACACAACAATACATTACACAAACCAAAAGGCATGTGCCTATATGCAAAAGTTCCATACAGACATGTGAAAGTAGTCTTCTCTTGATAATTCGGGTGAATCAGTATCTAAAAGAATCTTGAAAAATGATTAAGAAAACTGAAATAAGAATTAGTCACTAAATATTCGAGCATCTGATTGATAAAAGGAAAAGGAAATTGATCCTTCCGGGTGGCCTTATTCAACTTCCGATAATCGATACACATTCGCCACCCGATTACTATTCTTGTTAGTATCAACTCATTGTTGTCATTCTTTACAATGGTGATTCACCATTTCTTTGGAACAACATGAACCAGGCTAAGCCATTCACTATCTAAGATTGAGTATATCACCTCAGTATCTAGCAATTTCAGGATCTCTTTTTTTTACTACCTCCCTCATGACAAGCTTAAACCGGTGCTGGTACCCAATGGAGGGTTTGCATTTTTCTTCGAGAAAAATCCTATGCATACACAAAGAAGGATTAATACTTTGAATGCCATCAAATGAATAACCAATTACCTTCCTATGCAATCAGAGCTTGTCTAGCAATTTTTTCGTCTGAACCTCATTCAGGTCTGCGCTTACAATTGCTGGATGAGTAGAATCATCTCCCAAAAATTCATTTCTCAAGTTATTTGTAAGGGATTTGAGTTCCAACCAGTTTAGCTTTATCGGTATTGGTTTTACCAATATGAGCTTCTCGATCATTGCCTTAGAAGGCTCTATCATTGGACTCGAGTCAAGAATTTGCATGTATACTCGAGCTTCATCATATAAACTTTCCTTTTCACCTCTTTCTTCAACAAGACATATTTCCAATGGATCAACATCTTTTCTAGTTCCTTCTTCGCTTTTGAATTTCCAAATCCAATGCATCTAAGCTACAACAAGAATCTGCAAAAGAAGATTTTTTTTTAAAGAAGAGGAAAGATCAAAATTAATAATAGTACTCTTATCGATATTTAGAGTCGATTTTTCTTTTTTCACATCAATGACAGCACCTACAGTGGCTAGAAATGGTTTTCCCAAAA
Source organism: Costus lasius (assembly GCA_027563935.2). Lineage (NCBI taxonomy): Eukaryota > Viridiplantae > Streptophyta > Magnoliopsida > Zingiberales > Costaceae > Costus > Costus lasius. The sequence continues at coordinate 29,925,608 of CM050449.1, read as the reverse complement.
TAATAGACAACTTTACATCCTCCTCCATCTCTAGCACTACAATCTGCTAGTATAAAAAATTGACCAACTCTAATTAGGACATCTTCCAATATTCCCACAAGATGTCGAATAAAGCGGTGAGCAAGCTGAAGTGAAATCATTGTCGGCTTCATGTCCCCTATGTCAATCTTTTTGCAAATTTACAAGGGCATCAAGCTTACACTTGTGCCCAAGTCACACAATACTCCCTCAAATGACATTTCGCTAATCTGACAAGGAATAGAAAAGCTTCTTAGATCTTTCAACTTTTGAGGTATTTTGTTCTGAATTATCATGCTGCATTCCTCTATCAATGCTACAATGTCATGCTCCTCAATCTTGCATTTATTTGATAGAATATCTTTTAGGAATTTTGCATATGTCGGCATCTGTGATAAAACGTCAGTAAAAGGAATGTTAATATATAATTTTTTTAATACCTCAAAAAATTTGCCGAACTATTTGTCGAGCTTCGTCTTTGCCAACCTCTGGGGAAAAGGAATAGGTGGAGCATACGCAGGAAGACCTACATAAACTTGTTCTTTTTCCCTCTCAACTAGTGTCTCCTTCTCAAGTGACTCTTCACTAGCTATAGTTTCATCATCTGGCATCCTAGGCTCATCTAACTATTTACCACTCATCTTGGTAATGGCACTACAAGGCTCTCTAAGGTTCATCTCTGATTGTCCTAGAAGTTTACTTGTAGGTCTAGTGGAAGTACTTCCCTGCTGAGTTATTTGATTTTTCTAACATCCTGTTATGGGTCGCCAAAGCATCTATACGAGGTGTTAGATGCTTGATAGCATCAGAGACATCTTCATTTTGATTCTTCTAAGCAATAATGAAGTTTCGCAAAAGAGCCTCGAGGTTGTCTATTGCTTGGTTGAGGAACATACCCTTGATTATTTTTATAGGAGAAATTAGGGTGGTTCCTCCAGCCTGGGTTATAGGTAGAAGAATAGGGGTCATTGACTTGTCTCTGGTTCTAGCTACATAAGGCATTAACTTGATCCTGAGACGAGTCATTCTGTGGAGAAGCTAGAAGCTGGCATTCAGCGGAAGCATGACCTACAATGCCACAAACTTCACAAACGATGGCATTAACTATAGCAGGAGGAAAACTAAAACAATTGAGTTTTTGAGCGAGAAAATCAACCTTTGCTGTGAGAGATGCCAGCGAATCATTACTATACTTACCTGCACTCGTCGATGATGTACCTCGTTCATTAGACCAATGGTTGTGATTCATCGCCATGTCTTCAAGTTGGGTCATGGCCTTGTCAACTCTTTTGTTCATAAGTGCTCCTCAAGCCGCAGCATCCACCATAAGCTTGGTGTTGTAGTCTAGCCTATTGTAAAAAGTGTGGACTAAAACACATCGTTTGAGACCGTGGTGAGGACAAATGCATTGGAGTTCCTTGAAGCGATCCCAAGTATTATAGAGCAATTCCCCGTCCCTTTGACAAAAGCATGTGATCATGTTCCTTAGCTACACTATCTTATTGGGAGGGAACTACTTTAATAAGAATTCGTGAGAGAATTCCTCCTATGTTGCGATGGATCCTAGTGGAAGAGATAGGGGCCACACACGTGCACGATCCCTGATAGAAAAGAAGAAAAAGTCATAGTCTTATAGCATCAGAAGATACATCGTTTATCATAACGGTGTCACAATACTCAAGAAAAATAGCTAAATGTAGATTCAGATCCTATGTCGATGAGCACCCAAATTGGTTTTTCTAGACCATAGTCATTAAAGCTGGCTTGATCTCGAAGTTGTTCGCCTCAACAGCCGAGCGAACATGCTGGAATTAAACCCTTGTACATTTGGTACTACAAAATCCCTGAGTGATTGATTAGCATCCATTGCAGCATTCTTCGAAGTTTCTCGACTTAAAAATTATCGCTTTCTTCAAAGACAAAAGGTGCATTCAATCTCTCGATTTTTGAGAAAAATTGTACCTATCTTAAGATTCCTGGGCATACAACGTGTTAATGCAAAACAAAGAAAAATAGCATAAATTTAACTATGAAGAAAAACTAACACAAAGTGAAAAATAAAAAAAATCTAGTCTATAAATCTCACTATAAAATTGATATTGGCAAGCCTAATATCTAGCAACGGTGCCAAAAACTTGATGCGACCACAAGTGCATGGCTTTATCGAAGTAATAAAATAAGATTATTCCCACGGGGATTTGGCAGTCAACTACCAACTACATAGTCAATCTATAGCTAGATGATTCAATAAGTGTTTTAGATCGGAAACTTTAAAGCGAATTGGAAGCAAAAGTGAGCGTTCGAGTAGAAAACTATGAGGGGAAAGTCGGGACTCGGGTTTCACCGCATTGACGATCTAGAAGTTATAAAATAAACCTAAGCAAAGAAAATTAATATGTCGAAAGGGATTCATCCACATGTATAGATTATCTTCTCTTGGAGCATAATCCGGTACTTACAATAATGCCCTACTCTCATGGTAATTATCGCAATTAAGCCCCTTAAGCTCTGTGTTGAATCATAAAAATCCTTCAAGTAAACTAAAACTGCTTTTGTGATTGAGTTCACAGGTGTGAAAAGAATAAGTCTGACATCGCGATTCACCTCTCGGTCCATCTCGCGACATTTCAAACACAATAATACTTGGCCAGAGTAATTATACAAAATAGAGTATAATTCCAATCAAATCAACACACTAAACTCATTAACAAAGATGAATACAATAATTAATTCATAAAAACATCAACGGGCTACACCCTAATCCCGAAAGAGGAGTTTAAGCGAACATGTTAATACTAAACGACATATAATCTTGGTGAATTTAGCACGAAAACTCAATCAAAATACAAGGAAACACTTGGAGATTTTACATAACCGTTCTCTTCGATTAAGAGACGAAGATTGAATAGCCAAATCCCTCCTTTGCAAGACCCTTACATTAGAATTTTACCCAAAACTTATTTTCGCACTAGCCGCTGCTTATGTCCAAAATCATCCAAAGAGTCGTTACCAATCAGGCACAAAATCTTCTCTTTTATAATTCAATCTGTGTGGGACCCTGGCTTAGCGGCGAGCTACGAGGTAGGAACCGCCTAGATCGGCTCTAGGGAGAGTGGCGTAGCGATGAGCTACAGGGTGGAAACACCTAGATCGGCCCTAGGGGAACATACGACGAAGAGGTGAAAATGAAGAGGAGCTCGGAGCGATTCTCTATCGCCCCGGCGCCTTTGATTGAATTAGAAACTGTGCTAAAGGACACAAGAAAGACTTACAAGAGTTGCAGAGACCTCGCTCGGCGCGACTACAAGCACACTCCTATAGCTCCCTTGGAGTTATCTGGACCTAGGCTTTCGCACCGAGAAGTGCTACTACAGAAGAACTAACTAACACACTAACCTTCACCCTTCTTTTATAGACTAAGAGGGGTAAGCTCACACCACTCACATGAGGGGTGGTTACAACAACTAAACTAAAAAGATGCTTAACCTTAACAGAAAATGTCCTAACAACTATGGTGTGTAAGGGAAGCTTCAGGTCGAATCAATGATAGCCATCCGTTTGAGCATTGTTGATATCTTCTGATCTGGACATCTGATCTAAGATCTGAGGGCACAGATGGATAGATCGGGTTCAACTTTGTGGGGATCGGCACCTGGATCACCCCAAAACTCGTCTGATTGGAGCAGATCAAGCCGAAACAATGGCAGCCATCGGTTGCTTAGGATGCTGATCTGGCCGTTGGATGAAGGTTAGACGATCTGGACCGTTGGATGCAAATCCTCCTCCTCGTGCGCGGACGTGCACAGCACAAAAGGGTACGCCGCCGGGCAGATGGGAGGCTTCTGGCGCCGGATTGCGGCGCGCCGGACCGGGAATAGGGCGGAATCCGGCCAAGGCTGGGGAATCGGAAAAGTTCCCGATTCTAGTGATCCACCAGCCGGATGGGCGGATCCTTCCAGCTATGAGTTTCCGGCGACGAGGAGAGGAAGTAGCCGGAGTTTGAAGCCGATCGGTGTTGCGGATGGGGCAGAATGGGGGACGAGCCACCGGACATGCTAAAGCTCGATTCCGGCGATCCAGCCGTCCGATGGCTGGATGCTTTGGACCAGGAGTTCGCACTGGTGAGGGGCTACTGCTGCCAGAGTCTGGTGATAATCGGAGCCATGGATGGCGAGTACTCCGGTGGCCAGACGGTGCGAACGCTGTATTCACGCCGAAAAGAACACGGCCGGACCGTGAATCCTTCCACAGCCGTGATATCCTTGGTCGAGATGAGAACGGGTTGGCCGTGAACACTGTCACACCCATGATAGCTGTGCAAGTTGCAGGAATGTTGGGTTTGCTGGATTTGCGCTGCATCAACCCTCCCCCGGTGGTGAAAATTCTCCTCTAGAGAATTAAAATGGCATGTAATTCTTTGGAACCTCATATCTTTCTCACAATTTGTTGGCCTAAGAGTGATAGGCAGCCCAATGGGTGCAAATCGAGAGGGAAAACATGACATGATGCTAAAAGTTAAAAAAAAAAACGAATGCGAAGGCAAGATGCAAGTAATATGAATCACTCGCAAACCATTCCTCTGATACCAAATTGGCGTAGCGATGAGCTACGGGGTAGGAACCGCCAAGATCGGCTCTAGGGAGAGTGGCGTAGTGATGAGCTACGGGGTGGAAACGCCTAGATCGGCTCTAGGGGAACATACGATGAAGAGGTGAAAATGAAGAGGAGCCCGGAGAGATTCTATGTCGCCCCGACGCCTTTGATTGAATTAGAAACTGTGCTAAAGGACACAAGAAAGGCTTACAAGAGTTGCAGGGACCTCGCTCGGCGCGACTACAAGCACACTCCTATAGCTCCCTTGGAGTTATCTGGACCTAGGCTTCCGCACCGAGAAGCGCTACTACAGAAGAACTAACTAACACACTAGCCTTCACCCTTCTTTTATAGACTAAGAGGGGGAAGCTCACACCACTCACATGAGGGGTGGTTACAACAACTAAACTAAAAAGATGTTTAACTTTAACAGAAAATGTCCTAACAACTATGGTGTGTAAGGGAAGCTTCAGGTCGAATCAATGAGAGTCGTCCGTTTGAGCATTGTTGATATCTTCTGATCTGGACATCTGATCTGAGATCTGAGGGCACGGATGGATAGATCGGGTTTGGCTTCATGGGGATCGGCACCTAGATCACCCCAAAACTCGTCTGATTGGAGCAGATCAAGCCAAAACGATGCCAGCTGTCGGTTGCTTAGGATGCTGATCTGGCCGTTGGATGAAGGCTGGACAATCTGGACCGTTGGATGCGAATCCTCCTTCTTGTGCGTGGGAGTGCACGGCGAACAGGGGTACGCCACCGGTCGCTGTTCCGGCCTCAATCGCCGGTTATACTCTGGCTGGAGCATCTCGCGGCGGTTGCGGGCAAATGGGAGGCTTCCGGCACTAGATTGCGGTGCGCCGGGCCAGGAATAGGGCGGAATCCGGCCAAGGCTGGGGAATCAAAAAAGTTCCCGATTTCGGTGATCCACCGGCCCGATGGACAGATCCTTCTGGCTGTGAGTTTGCGGCGACGAGGAGAGAAAGTAGCCGGAGTTTGATGCCGATCGGTGTTGCGGATGGGGCGGAATGGGAGACGAGACGCCGGACATGCTGAAGCTCGATTCTGGTGATTCGGCCGTCCGATGGCTGGATCCTTTGGACCAGGAGTTCGCACTGGTGAGGGGCTGCTGCGGCCGAAGTCTGGTGATAATCGGAGCTATGGATGGTGAGTACTCCGGTGGCCAGACGGTGGGAACGCTGTATTCACGCCGAGCAGAACACGGCCGGGCCGTGAATCCTTTCACGGCCGTGATATCCTTGGTCGAGATGAGAACGGGTTGGCCGTGAACGCTGTCACACCCATGATAGCTGCGCAGGTTGCAGGAATGCTGGGTTTGTTGGATTTGCGTTGCATTAGACCCATTTAGGAAGGTTTCTCTAAGATTTCACAAAGTTTTGATTCAATTTAAGCCAAATTGGTCAAGATCACAAGTCTGCCAGCAACATTCACGAACCGTGAATGTGTTCATGGTTGTGTCCATGAACAACTCGTCTCATATATTTCTATTTGGCTGCTATGCACCGAGCCATTCACGGCCTGTGAATGGATTCATGACATCGATCGTGAACGTCTCAGCTTGAACTCCAGGTTTAGTGAAACTTCATGTCCTAGTACAGCGACATATTCACGGCCCATCAATGGACTCACGACTGTCACTATGAAAATTTGGTTGACATCCATTTCTCTCCATATTTAACGTATGACTTTGTCTTTTAAGCAGGAATTGCCTCGTGGCATCAAAACTCACTAAATCTATCATTTTTTGTGATATTTTTTGTATCTTCACAAAAACCAAGAAAAGTGAAGATTCTATACAATATGAGATAGAAACATAATAAATAAGTATAAAATCATATAATTAGATACAAAATAGCATATAAAATATAGCAAAAAATATGATATAAATGCAATGCATCATATGCCCTCACGTTCGCTTTGCATGCCGGCGAACCCAACTGCCAGCGTGCACCAAAACCTCACGCTTACCGTCTCTCCACCCTAGTCATTGTCGTTGACGCCTCCTCCCTTCTAGTCGCGTACGTCCATGAGTATGGGAGCCAAGCCACACTGCATCCAAGCACCTGCAAGCAGCTGTCTCTACCCGCCAGTCCCCTAATCTGTTGTTCCTTCCCTCTGTTGCATGCTCGCAGATTCTTCCGAAAGACGAAGTGCCCACACCCGTTACAGCTAGTCCAGATGCGCCATGTGGGGTCATCTTCATAGAACCAAAGTCGATGTCGACCTCATTTGTCGTGGAGTCTTGTCGCTCGGTGATAAGTATTATTTTAGTCGGATTTAAAGTCTTATTCCTATATGCTTTTCAGGCTTAAGTCTTATTTTCTAGCTTATTTTTGATTAATTCCCTTTAAAGTACAGAATCTTCATTATTTTTGATCGTTTGTGAAAAGCAGGTTATTTTCCTATTTTTTTCATGAAGATTTTGAAGATTTAAGGTCATGAGAAGATTCCTCACAATGCTAGGACGTCACAGGTCAAATTTGAGGCAAATCGGAGCTTTCTGCAGAGAACACGAACAGACCATGATCATGATCACGGCCATGATCTTCTCGGCAGAACTCTGCAGCATTCTGCGAGACAGTCAAGGCCAGGGTGTGATCATGTTCACGGCCGTGAAGAGGTAAAAATTTGTGCGACGAGATTATCATGCCCAGGGTGTGATCATGATCACTGCTATGACATCTTTTGCCAGATTCGACCATTCGACTATTTTTCTCCCAATTTGGATGATTCTGATGTCGGAATTTGCTAAAATTTTAGGGGAAACTTTCTAACTACCTAAGGAAGAGATTGAGCCATAAAAAGACATTTTTTAGTTGGTTATGGTAGTCGAATCTTCGAGGAATGCGACTAGGGTGAAAGTTGGGAGAAAACTTGCATTCGAGGGCTCATTTGGATGGATTTCTTTAGAGCTATCAAGAGAAAACCGAAGATTTATCATCTCCTACGCAAGATCTATAATTTTCTCACCTTTCAATTGCTTTTTCTAGAATTTTTGTGCATTATACGATGTATTTCGTAGAGTAAACCCTATTTTGGGACTCGGGCATAGCCCGTTGAACGAATCTTCACTTGTAAAACATTTCTATGAATCTTAGTGACATTTTGAGTAAATTGCTTATTTAATTTGGATGTGCTTATTGCGTATATGTGTTTTGGCCAAATATTGTATATGTGTTAAGTGTTACGAGAAAAGCCGAGAGGTGAATCGTAACACTCGATTGTCTAACTTAAACTTGTGACTTGAATTTTGAGAGTCATTCAAAATCACTCAAGGATTTATGATTATCATAGAACTCATTGGGTCTTTCCTAAGCTAATAAGCCATGAGAGTAGGAGATTAGCTTAGGTAGAAATTGGATTACGCTTCGAGAGAAGGTAATCTGTACCTTAGGATTGATCACCTTTAGCAATTTACTATCAGATTATGCTTCGAGAGAAGGTAATCTGTTTCTTAGTTCGATTTGTTTAATGTTTTACTTTAACTCCTTCAACGATGTGAAACCTAAAATCGCAATGCTTACTTAAACTGTAATTCTCATTTAGTCATTGATTTCTAGATTCGATAATTTAAACTTAGAATAGTTTTTGCAATTCCTGTTTTGAACTCTTTAGCTATCAATGACACTAACAGTCGGTACTTGACACCTAGTTCCCTTGGGATGATAACTTTTACTACTTTGATAAAAATCGTGCACTTGCGGTACGCCTATCAAGTTTTTGGTGCCATTGCCGGGGGGCTAGGCGTAGCCAATGTTGACTAAACTGTTGAGTTGATAGACTAGATAAATTTTGTTGTTTCTGTTTGCTTTTTTTTTATTTTAGTCCATTTGTTAATACATCTATCCTCTTTCTTTCTTCAAGCTAGTTGTTTGGTTTGCTAATCTTGTATATGCCAAGAACAATTAGAATAGGAAGCTTAGTACTAGAAGATCCAGAAATCGAAAGGACCTTTCAAGCCAAAGAAAAATCTAGGATCAACAGCTTGAGGAACCTCATCCAAACCAATCTACAATGGACCAGACTCGTTCGCTGAAAGATTTTGCTGCACCAAACATATAGGGCTTACACTCCAGCATTGCTTGATCGGCGGTCGAGGCAAATAACTTCGAGATAAAGCCAGCCCTCATGCATATGGTTCAGCAGAACTAGTTCAGCAAATCTCACGACGACCCGAATTTATATTTGTCTATTTTTTCTAGAATATTGTGGTACTCTAAAGATTAATGAGGTAACATCTGATGCTACACGCTTACGATTCTTTCCTTTTTCCTTCAGGGACGGTACGCGAGCATGGCTACAGTCCCTCCCTGAAGGCTCCATCACAACATGGGATCAGCTTTCCCATGCATTCCTCTCCAAGTATTTTTCCCCCGAGCAAGACTGCTCAATTGAGGAACCAGGTAACAAATTTCAGCCAGAGGGAAGGGGAGTCGCTTTACGAGGCCTGGGAGCACTATAAGAAGCTGCTGAGAATGTGCCTACACCGCAGGCTAGAAAAATGGGTATTAATTCAAACCTTTTATAACGGTCTCTTATATAACACTCAATTATCTGTAGATGTAGCCGTGGGAGGAGCGCTAACGAATAAGAACGTCGATGATGCCATGAATTTGATCGAAGACATGGCTCTAAATCACTACCAGTGGACGAGTGAGAGAAACTGTTGGTGTATATACCATGAGACCTATATTTGGTCAACCTATGTATTACTTGACTTTGGTATTTCTTATATCACACTAGCATTGTCATTATCGTTGTTTGTCAACAACTGCGTTTATGTACTTACATGATAATGTCCCTGGAGATAGATTGGATCTGTACTCAAACGATTTTCCCCAGTCAATGTACCTGAGTGGATATGGGACAGCTCTGGTACTTGTGAGACTGGTATATGGGCTGGTTAGGCACGAGGTGCTAACGCGGACATATGGGTATATCAATGGTAGATATACTGGACAGACCCGCTGTGAGGCTGACTTTGTGTCATGAGTTATCCTCACAAGTGATAGGAGATGCATTGATCCTTAGACTTGAGGTCATTGACACTTCCATACGGTTAAGGACATACTTTGATGCAACCAAACACCTCATCGTAATTAGGAAGTTATAACGGTAGTCATTGAGTATATCACAACCCACATATGAAGGTCAATGTACAGACAAAGGATTTTCCCCTTCCTAAGGGAAGCATGATATCCATTGAGCTCCTGTATGGTCTATGACTGAAAGTGTATGGCCATACCCAGGTGAAGGCATGATTTAGTCATAGCCATGTGATTGGGTTAAAACAAGTGATGACACACTTGTCCAATCGGATATCAGTTCGGCAAAGGGACTGTAATGTATCTGTACCTAGTCGCGATGATGGGGATGTCGATGTCGATATCCATTCCGATGACTTGGGTAGCAGCGATGCACTGCTAGGTGCCACTCACTGCTTGTGGTGACCTTTGGTCAGCACTGCCAACGTCAAAGGGACCTACAGGGTCACACACCAAGATACTTGAGTTCTCGTATTGATCGGAAAGTCTTATGATCGAGTTATTGGATAGCTCGAATCTACTTTGGAGATTTCATCAGCGCCAATGGGCTTGATGAGATGGAAGAAACTTATTGGAGCCAACTTCTGTTTTTGGCATATTGGGTTACATTGGATTGGATCCAATGGCTTGGTTAACATGTATAATGGACTTTGGGCTAGGCCCATTGCTTGATTGGGCTCACTAATGAGTTGTCATGAAGAGGCAAAAGGCTAAAAGGGTATAATGGGGAGAAGTCTTCTCCCATTGGCGCCTATGGGTATAATGGGGAGAAGTTGGCGCCTTTGCCTCATTATGGAAGTAAAGGGCGCCTCCCCCTTCTTCCTTGGATGGAAGGCATGCCTCTAAGGCATGTCTTGGGCTGATATGGCTATTGGGAAAATAAGGATAGGTTGAATGAGATTTATGGTAAAGTCTTGGAGACTGCTTGTGTTTTAGATTTTCTATTTTTTTTCTATATTCTGAAAAAGAAAAAAAAAATTTTGATTGATTGGTGTTGGATTATCTTTCTGTTCTTGATAGATTTGAAAACATGTCTTTTAATCACAACTCCTGGGCAACTGAAAGAGGTGAGGTATTCATGCCACAAAGTAAATCTCTTGTAGATCAATTTAACTCTTATATGCAATCTTGTTCTTCTGATTACTGTGTTATTTGTGGATATCCTGATCATTGTTCCTCTGATTGCCCATTTTTAAAACCAAATTTATCATGGCAAGAACAAGATCGATTGTATTCTAAATGGGAAAACCGAACTTCTTTATATGATGATTGCTCTGATCATGTTTCTGAACCACAATTTGAATTTGATACTGAAAAACTTGAATTAGAAAATTTCCCCTATGATCATGATTGTTTTGAGATTGAGCCTTATGTGAATATTATTGAATCTCACTCTGATTTTGATGATTGTAGAACTGATTCATCTACTAATTTATTTGAGAAAAAGATTGAGAAAATTGAAATTGAATAACCTTATTTTGATGATAATTCTGATTTTGATAATATCTTGTTTATGGTTAAATCTGATGAGCATGATGAAGGTTCAAAAATTATAGACATTGATGAGCCCCACTTTGATTTTGGTGATATTTTTGAAATTAATGATAAATCTCTTGTGGTCAACTATGATTCTATTAATTCTTTTTCATATGATTCTGATTTTGACTCTTCTGATAATGAATTATTTGTGGGGAAGCATGAGAAAATCGATTTTGTAGAGTCTCATCTTGATTTTGTTGATAATTTTGATATTGATAGATTATTTGATGACAAACATGAGGAACTTGAAAAGGATTTGAATGAATCTCACCTTGATGTTTTGCCCAAAGCTATTGTTAAAAATTTTGATCTATTTGAAAATTTGTGCTTTATCGAGGAATCTAATGAAAGACATAGACATTATTTTGATGATCCAATACTTGAATCTTTTAATCTAGGTCCTTTTGTTATTGCCATTGAAAATATTAATTTGAAGAAAGGACTTATGATTTTATTTTTTGATAAGCATAGGAAGATCATAAAGATTACTTTGAGTGGATCTGAGAATTTTAATTTCTGCAAATTTGAGAAAGCCACATTAATCATGATTTATGTGAAATTCTGGATATCTGGATTTGTGGCTAAACTGTTTAGAAAAAGGAAATGCAGAAAATTATATGCTTTATATTTTGGAACCGATTCACCTTCTTCACCATGATATTGATTTTTGGTCAAGCTATGGACCTAAAATTAGCGCTTCTTGGGAGGCAACCCAAGCACTTTTATCTTAGTTTAGTTTCTTTTATTTTAATTTATTTTTAGAATTAATTTTGCTTTTTATTTTTGTAGGAAAATCAAATTTTGCGCAAAATACGGCACTGCCGTAATCTAGTTTACGCCCGTAATCACTCTGATTTCTTTTCCGAGAATTTTTAGTATTTTACAGCGGTACCGTATTTCGTTTACGGTACCGTATTTTCTGATCGTTTTTTACTTTACATGCCGTAATCTTGAGTGTTTTCTTTTCAAAATTTTTTTGAAAAATACGACAGTACCGTAAGGAATTTCATGGTACCGTATTTCCTGATTATTTCTTACCCGAGAGTTCTTTGCAAATTACGGCACTGCCGTAACGCATATTACGGTACTGTATTTGTAAACTACTTCCAGTTATTGAGTAGGTGTCTTCTCGCATTGATTTTAAGAAACTGAGTTACGAAAATTTTTGATTTTTGGCACGACATGGAAGTACTGATCTTTGTCTATTATTTGGATATTTTTGCTGAATTTTAGAATCCATGGATCTTTCTGAAACACATAGCAACTTTTTGATTCTGATTAGATTCTGTGCAGTTTTTCATTTTGTAATCTGAGTAGCCTTCTTTCTGCTGATACCCTAAATTCCTGAAAGATTTTGATCCTTTATTTTTCACATACCTGGAAAGATCAAGTTTTATTTTACTTCATGGTTTTGTCTATTTTCTGTTTGGATCATTAAATCTTATTCTTGGGTATGGCTATTTTTCATAAAAAATTCAAAAACTGCTTTCTACCTATTATAGCTTCTTCTCCAGATCTGCATCCAGCACTAGCTACCACTGCATCTGCCTCTAACATCACTGTTTCCAGCCATCGACACTGGATTATTCCATCAGCAGATTCTTACTTATTCTACTGCCTCTTATTCCATGATATTATTTATTTATGCAATAGACTCTTCATTATTGACTCTGATTTTTTATGTGCAGTATTATCTTCCATAGCCCAACGATCTCACCTCCAGGACTGTATTCTCTAGTAGGCCACTAGAGATTACTCACCCTTATGTTGGCACCATCACCATCATTGCTAGCAGCTTTTCAGCTAGCATCTGTTCCACCAGCACTCTTCTGGACCCTCGATGATATCTCTGATTTTTCTTTGAGAGAATTATTTTTGAGACTATTTTTGATCTGAGCCTTATGTGAGCCTTATGTACCTTAAATTTTGCAGAAAATTTTGAAAAGGCACATCATTGGACCCAGCTGCACTAGTCTGACAACGATTGAGCATGATCTATATGGTTTTGTGAGTATCACTTGCACTCTCTTATTAATGACTATTTCTTATAGTGCATCTTTGACTTTATACTACTTATTGGTTTTCTCTTGAAAAATGATTTTATGGAACTCATTGTTTTGATGATGATATTATTCAAATTTGTTGTTAAAATTGATATAAGCATATGATCCACTTTCTACTATATGATGGCATGATCTATTGATAAAATTTCTATTGATAAAATATCTTCCTTGATGATGTGAGTATTTATACTTGTGATTGGAGAAAAACCCTATCATGTTAGATTTATTTCTTCAATGCATATATATCTTTGAAATTTGACATTCGTTGATGCATGAAATTTTGGGTAGATGTGTTATTTGAAGGATAAAATCTATAGGTGAAACTATTCCTTTAAATAAAATGAGCATATGAGTGTAATTTTTAATCGATGTCAATTGATTAGCCTAGTTGATGTTTAGTCTATTTTACTATTTGTTGGGAAGGAAGAATCCATGATCCATAAAAAAAATAGTGAGAGACTCCCCTACTTGGCACTGTGTAAAATTAACAGTGGTACCTAAGAGATGGGTTGAAGTCTATAAAAAATTTAAGAGTGAAAAAGAATAAGACTCCTCTACTTGGCACTGTGTAAAATTGACAGTGGTATCGAAGACAAGGGTTGAAGTCAAAAAAAAAAGTGTATATTTATGTGGGTACATGCCATCTGTTCAAAAACTAAAAAGAGAGAGAAAAAGAAAGAAAAGAAAGATTCTGTGTGGAAAAAGATCTTAGAGACTTAATTCCTGTAAACAAAGATATGATAGATTTAAACTAGAACAAAGGTGAAATCTTGTGACTGAGTTTTTTTTGTTATACAAGTTGCGAAGTTTTATTTGATTGAGTTGTGGATCTAGAAGGTTGAGTTCTAAGAATGACTTGTTTGCCTAAAGTTTTATAAAGCAATTGATGGAATTTTTCATTAATGATTGTATTTTAGAAATTTATTGAGCATGAAAAGGTTATTCTTGTGATCAAATTTTGATTTCAAAATTTGATTTTTGCTTGAGGACAAGCAAAGTTTGAGCCTTATGTGTTTGATGACACTAAAATATATAGTATATTTTGTATCATTTTAGATATCTTTTCATGCTAAATTGAGGATCTTTTACTTGTTTTTATGCTAAATTCATGAAGTATTGCAAAGTCTACTTTTATTTTGGTTTTTCATGATTTTCAGGCAAAAAGGCACTATTTTGGGCATTTTTAAACAAAATCAAAGACATGGAAGAGTTACCATCATCAAGAGGAGGTCACACAAGAATTTTCACGAAAATCGAGGCTAAAGACCAAAATACGGTAGTGCCGTAAGGGATTTTACGGTACTGTATTTTTCACGGCTACCGTATTATCGAGATCACGGCCGTATTTTGGTGATTTTCCAAACAGAAGGTTTTCGCGAAAATACGGCACCGCCGTAAGGATTTACATGGCCATATTTTGGGGCACTTTCTGAACAGAGACTTTTGCCGAAATTACGGCACTGCCGTAAAGAATTACACGTGACGTATTTCCCCGACGAATCCGACCAGAGAGTTCAACCGATTTTACGGCAGTGCCGTAAACCAAATTACGGTGCCGTATTTTCCAGCATTTCCAGAACAGAACACTCAGCCGATTTTACGGCACGGCCGTGAGATATTACACTGCCATAATTCCTAGTCAAAAACGCGATTTTTACAAGTCTGAATCTTTTGCGGGCCATAACTTTTGATCCAAAGCTCTAAATCGAAATCTGAAAATTGTGGCGGACTCCTCTTTAAGAGGAGAAGGCGTACGAAGTGGAACGGGAAACATTTATCACGTATCCAAAGAGAAATCGCTAGAGAGGCGGCTAGGGTTTGGCCTCGCGCCGAGAGGCGTAGACGGCACCTCAGGTCGTGATTTTCACGCAGAAGCTTTGCCTAGAGGAGAGGAAGACACCACAGAAGTTTCAGAGCGTTTGGAGTCCGATCAGAAGAGGAATCAACAAAAAAGCGGTGACAGCGCTGTTCATCATGAAATTACGGGTGTAATTTACATTACACCCGTGTTGTAACATTGTTTTCTTTTTCTTCTTCTCTGATTTCTAATTGTTCTAAACTATGATTTATTGTATTTTCTCTTCCATGCCTGCTTAGATCTTTTGTGGGACATAGGGTTTAATCCCTTTGATTTTTAATGATTAGATAATTCTTTTCTTTCGTCATGATAATCTTCGTTGTGATAATTCTACTTATGTGATGAATTATCTTTAATTTTCCTTAGATCTATGTTATTATCCATGTTTTAGAGTTTTCTCAATGAGACTGAAAGGTGATTTGCTTGAGAACTTGGAACCATAGAATTGCATGTTGAGATCCCTTCCTTAGGTTAGATCCAATTTGATCTGTTCTAGTAGATTTATTGTCATGTTTGATAATATCGATTTAGGATTTAATTAATGTTATAAACGTTGATAGTTATTATGCAAAAGTGAGTAACGATCCGTTGGAAAGCCTTAAGTAGAACGTGTATTGAGTTTCGGATGCACGAAAGTGATCCTTGAGGCTCCACTTGTGATGATCAACTTAGAACTCGGATGCACGAAAGTGATCCTTGAGTTCTTTGTTGATGATTTACTTATCTTTAGCATTGGGACAAATCTTGCGCGAAAGCGAGGATTGGTCCCTGCATGATTGTCTGCACGAAAGTGAGATAATCTTTTTATGAAGTAAATTAGGTCTTTATCATAGCTAGATTTGATTGACGAACCTTTATTTATATCTTATCATTGAAATTAAGGTGGATGAAACCCTAGTCCCATGTTTATCTCTCTGATTATCTCCTTAGCATATTCTCTGCATAGTTTACTTTCATCATATTTGGCTTGCTTAGCTAGCGAGAAAATAATTATTTGGTAATTAACAATAAGGTGTCTATGGATCGATATTTTTATTACTTCGATAATTCCGTGCACTTGCGGAATCCTATCAGAGCTCGACTCATTTCATCTCTCTCAGCCTGTGTGGTAGGACACTGGCTCTTTGAGAGAGTAAGGCCATGTCTTATTGGAATGTATCCTCTTTTGGATTGCTCCATATAGAACCTCTCCAGGACCTTATCAATGTAGGTACTTTGACTAAGGGCGAGGAGCCTGTTGGATCTATCCCGGTAGATCTTTACGCCTAGAATATAGGCGGACTCCCTTAAGTCTTTCATCTCGAAACACTTCCCTAACCATGTCTTTACAGATTGATGACTAGGGATGTTATTTCCAATGAGCAGTATATCATCGACATACAAGACCAGAAAAGTCACGAAGCTCCCACTTAATTTTCTATATACACAGGCGTCATCTTCACTTTTGATAAACCCATGATCTCTCACAGCTTCATCAAACCGAAGATTCCAACTTTGAAATGCTTGCTTTAATCCATAGATGGATTTCTTTAGCTTGCAGACCTTACTTGTATCTGCAGGATGGATGAATCCATCAGGTTGTCTCATGTACACATCCTTTGTCAACTTTTCATTAAGGAATGCTGTCTTAACATCCATCTACCATATCTCATAATCATGATATGCAGCTATAGCAAGCAGAATCCGAATGGATTTGATCATGGCAACTAGCGAAAAGGTATCATCATAGTCCACCCCATGGATCTGTCTGAATCCCTTAACCACTAGTCTACCTTTGTAGGTAACTATGTTGCCATCCATGTCAGTCTTCCTTTTTAAGACTCATTTACATCCTATAGGTTTTACTCCATCAGGCAACTCAACCAAATCTCAGACTTGGTTAGTCGACATGGAATCCATTTCGGATTGCATGGCTTCAAGCCATCTCTCGGAGTCCGGTCCACTGACCGCCTCATCGTAGGTGCATGGCTCATCTTGGATGATGAAGATTCCGTCGTCTTGGGTCGGCAGTGACCCATACCTTTCCGGTGTACGGCGAATCCTCCCAGACCTACGTGGGACCTGTGTCTGAGCCTCAGGTTGCCTGGCAACCGGTGTAGGTGGCTCAGGTTCCATCTCTTTGTCTTGTGGTTGCACTTGGACCTCGTCCAAGTCAAACTTGCTCCCACTGACTTCTTTAATGAGAAATTCTTTCTCTAGAAAGACAGCACCCCGAGTAACAAAAACTTTGTTCTCGGTGGAAACATAGAAGTAGTATCCTTTAGTTTCCTTAGGATACCCCACAAAAATACATTTATCATATCTAGGTTCTAGCTTGCTAGAATCCTGACGTTTGACATAAGCCTCACATCCCCAGATCCTGATAAAAGAGAGGTTAGGACGTCTCCCACTCCATACCTCATATGGTATCTTGGAGACACTCTTAGATGAAACGTTATTCAGTGTAAAAGAAGCTGTTTCGAGTGCGTAACCCCAGAATGAGGGTGGTAGAGTTGCATGACTCATCATGGACCGAACCATGTCCAACAAAGTTCGATTTCTCCTCTCAGACACACCATTCCATTGAGGTGTTCCAGGAGGAGTGAGTTGGGATATGATCCCAGACTCATTAAGATAGTCAAAGAACTCACCGCTCAGGTACTCTCCACCTCGATCAAACCGAAGAGCTTTAATGGATCTACTAAGCTGTTTCTCTACTTCATTTTTGAACTCCTTGAATTTCTCAAAGGATTCAGATTTATGTCTCATCAAATAGACATAACCATATCTACTGAAGTCATTAGTAAAAGTAATGAAGTAGCTGTGTCCTCCTTTGGCCTGTTTATTGAATGGCCCACACACATCAGTATGTATGAGATCCAACAAACCTTGCGCCCTCTCACCAGTTTTGGTGAAGGGTGCCTTTGTCATTTTCCCTAATAAACAAGGCTCACATGTGTCAAATTCCTCCAAGGAACTTGAATCAATCAATCTATTTGCATGGAGTTGATGAATGTGATTCTTGTTTATATGGGCCAATCGACAATGTCATAGGAAGGCACCAATTGAACCACTCAGTTTGATCCTTTTGTTATTTACATTACAAATAGAACTATTCATGTCCAAGACATATAAACCATTGCACAACGCACCCTTCCCATAAAACATATTTGCAAATGAAAAAGAACAGGAGTTCTCATTTATTTCAAATATAAAACCTTTCCTCGCTAAGCAAGTAATAGATATAATGTTTTTGGTTAATGAAGGTACATAATAGCAATTCTCTAGTTCTAATTGAAGTCCTGAAGGGAGGGAGACTGCCAAAACTCCTAAGGCAACAATAGCAACTTGTGCTCCGTTTCCTACTCGTCGGTCAATCTCTCCAGCCCGTACCGATCTACTCTTCTTAAGCCCCTGCATATTTATACAAATATGAGCTCCATATGCGGTATCCAATACCCATGATATAGAAGTAGAAAGGTTGACCTCAGTAACATAAATACCTGAGCTAGAAGTTAAGGCCAAGCCTTTCTTCTCCTCATTCTGAAGCTGCTTGTAGTCCCTTCTCCAGCGGCCCTGCTCGCCACAGTGGAAGCACCTTTGGACCTTTGACTTCTTTGTCTTTTTCTTCAGTGCCTTGGTAGGACCTTTGGCACTACCCTTAGCACGTGCCTTTCCCTTCTTTTTTATCTTCTTAGTTGTAGGGACCAAAAGAACAGAATTTGGTTTGGTCTTACCCATCTCACGCTCAGCTGTTTAGAGCATATTTAGTAGTTCCTCCCTCGTGCATTCAATCTGGTCCATGTTGAAGTTTATAATAAACAGACTGAAGCTTGGGGGTAGGAACTGCAAAATAAGATCCACAACCAGCTCGTTGTCTATTGTGTGTCCCAGTCTTCTGAGATGATCCACATTCCCAATCAACTTGAGAACATGGGGTCTCACTAGTGCACTTTCAGACAACTTGCACCGAAAGACTGCTTTGGCAGTGTCATATCTCTCAGTTCTAGCCTGAGCCTCGAACATCTGTTTCAAATGAGTGATGATTTGAAAGGCGTTCTGCTCTTCATATTGCACCTGAAGTTTAGGTGCCATAGTGGCTAGCATGAGACATGCTACCTCCAAAAATTCATCCTAATGCTTTCTAAAAGCATCCCTATCTGCCGCTCGGGCATTATGCGCAGGAGTCACAGGAAGAGACTGCTCAAGGACATACAGCTTCTTTTCGAGATGATCCTCACTGCTTGTTTTCTCGCTAGCTAAGCAAGCCAAATATGATGAAAGTAAACTATGCAGAGAATATGCTAAGGAGATAATCAGAGAGATAAACATGGGACTAGGGTTTCATCCACCTTAATTTCAATGATAAGATATAAATAAAGGATCGCCAATCAAATCTAGCTATGATAAAGACCTAATTTACTTCATAAAAAGATTATCTCACTTTCGTGCAGACAATCATGCAGGGACCAATCCTCGCTTTCGCGCAAGATTTGTCCCAATGCTAAAGATAAGTAAATCATCAACAAAGAACTCAATGATCACTTTTGTGCATCCGAGTTCTAAGTTGATCATCACAAGTGGAGCCTCAAGGATCACTTTCGTCCATCCGAAACTCAACACAAGTTCTGCTTAAGGCTTTCCAACGGATCGTTACTCACTTTCGCACAATAACTATCAACGTTTATAACATTAATTAAATCCTAAATCGATATTATCAAACATGGCAATAAATCTACTAGAACAGATCAAATTGGATCTAACCTAAGGAAGGGATCTCAACATGCAATTCAAGGGTTCCAAGTTCTCAAGCAAATCACCTTTCAATCTCATTGCGAAAACTCTAAAACATGGATAATAACATAGATCTAAGGAAAATTAAAGACAATTCATCACATAAGTAGAATTATCACAACGAAGATTATCATGGCGAAAGAAAAGAGTTATCTAATCATTAAAAATCAAAGGGATTAAACCCTATGTCCCACAAAAGATCTAAGCAGGCATGGAAGAGAAAATACAATAAATCATAGTTTAAAACAATTAGAAATCAGATAAGAAGAAAAAGAAAACAACGTTACAACACGGGTGTAATGTAAATTACACCCGTAATTTCGTGATGAACAGCGCTGTCATCGCTTTTTTTATTGATTTCTCTTCTGATCGGACTCCAAACGCTCTGAAACTTCTGTGGTGTCTTCCTCTCCTCCAAGCAAAGCTTCTGCGTGAAAATCACGGCCTAAGGTGCCCTCTACGCCTCTCGGCGATTTCTCTGGCGAGACCCTAGATGCCTCTCTGGCGATTTCTCTCTGGATACATGATAAAGGTTTCCCCTTCCACTTCGTACGCCTTCTCCTCTTAAAGACAAGTCCGCCACAATTTTTGGATTTCGATTTGGAGCTCTGGATCAAAAGTTATGGCCCGCGCAAGATTCGAACTTGTAAAAATCATGTTTTTCACTGGGAAGCTAAGGGAAAGGAGACGATGAACCCAAGGAATCCTGAAGAATTCGTGATGATCGTGTGTCTCAATCTCTGAAAATCTCCAAAAGTCGCCTCTATCACCGTGTTCTTTCACCCACGCCGCTTCTTCGCATGAATGCTCGATAGTTAGGGCATGAAAAATTGGGGCTTTTATATTCCATCTGTTCGCCTCTGAAAGAGCTTTCCATAGACACCTCACTTACTAAATTTGGACTCCAAACGAGTGAGAAATCATGGAAAAACCAAGTGGAACTCGGTCTCGTTCGCGACTGGGTTGGAATCATGGGTGAACCCCGCCGGGTTCACCTGCCCGTGATTCCCTCTGTGAGTTCGGACGAATAGAAGCGCTGTGAACTCGGTGGGGTTCACCGTGTTCACCCGCCCGTGCTTCTCTTTGGACAGATCTCGGCCAAAGTGAAAACCAGTGAACCCGGTGGGGTTCACCTGGCCGTGATGCTTTCTGGACCTCTGCTGGCTGACGAAGAATTTGGTGAACCCCATGGGGTTCACCTGGCCGTATTTTTCAGGCTGACTCCGTTTAAGCACAAATTTGACGTGCGACCTCGTCTTCATACAAGAAATCGTCTCATGGCCTTAGAATCTTAAAAATATGTCGAAAAAGGGCGTTTTTACCTGAAATTCCATAAAAGTGCCAAAAAGTGAAGATTCCGAAGATATCAAGTAATTTAGCCTAAAAGGGGCATGAAAGTATTAAAATAAGCCTAGAATTAACATGAAATGTCCATGAAAATTACTACTAAAATACAACGCATCAAAATACCCCAGACTTAAATCTTTGCTTGTCCTCAAGCAATAAAGTAAGATGAAATACAAGATAAGTATAAGAGCAATCTTTTGTGCTGAGATATACTCCCAAGTTAGAAAGACATTTGATAGCAATCCAAGATCTAATCAAGAGAAATCAAGAAATGGTTGTGTCAAGTGTTCAACAGTTTGATCCCACAATAACTAGATGCCAAACAACCTAGTAAGCAACAAACGTCATCAGAAGAAATGTTCATGCGAGCCATTTTGTCTTCAGAGAGGGCGGATAGCTGGTCGTCCATGATTGATATTTTCTCCCAAATATAACTCATCATTTTATGCTGCCTCTACATATGGGCTTCCATGGACTCCCAATGCGAAGATTGGTTCTACTAGATGTGGGTAACGGTGGTGTCTAGGTTATCAATCATCTCCCGTTGATGGAGTTGCTCCTCCCTGATTTCCTGCATCACAGACATCATAGAATCATGAGAGGAGGTGCCACCAAAGGAAAATGCTCCAGGAGCTGGTGGTGCAGTGTCGACTGGATCTGGCTGTGCGTCCTCAACTGGCTGGATGCGCCAGTTTCCTCGAACTCTGACTGATGTGCGCTCTGGGTTCGGTAGTGGTAGGCAAAACTGGCTTCCTTTAAATGTCATGCAGTATGAGTCTCCCCTATGAACGATCAGCTTCATAGCGACACAAGACTCGATGTTAAGCCTCGTGCTGCCAGTAGCTTCCAGTGTGCCATATGGAATAATGCCCAAGGAAACTGCCAGATGTGTGATCAAACCGCCGATCACTATCGCCCTTTTCAGAGAGTGGGCGACACGGCTGAACCGCTTTGCCAAATAAAACCCAGAGTCCACTCGAAAACTGTGAAGCATATACCAGAGATAAAAGAGCTCGGTCTGCCGAACCATACCATCACTCTCACCGCGGCCAAATAAGGTGTGGGCCAACACGCGGTGGACATACTTGAGCACAGGGTTGCATAAACTAGATGCACGGGCCACGCGAGCGGAATAGATATGTTCGTTAGTAATTGCACCCCAAAAGCCCTGCTCACTAAACTCAGTGGGGACCCTGCGTACACAAGGCTCCGGAAAACCAAAAATACCACGCAATTGTGAGAGAGTGAGGGTATGTTCGATGTTATCCAACCGAAATGTCAAACGTCCTGGATCGTCCTCGAGAATAGGATTGGCCTTCACTTCCAAAGAACTCAGAAATTCCAAAGTCACGCCAACATAGGTGGGAGAAAATAGTCGCTGGAACTGCTCCAAACCCACTACAGAATGCATCATGTAAACATCGTCCAACATCCCCAGCATCTGCAATGTCCCCCTATCAAGGTACCTCGTGTTGAGGACCTGGCGCTGGCGCAATATCTGATAGCGTTGTTCTTGGTCAGCGTCGCAAAAGATAATCCCGAACTCGTTCGGGGGAGAGGCATATGGCTGTGATCAGCTGGAAGGAGTGCGCCCATGGCGAGAGGAAGAAGAGCCTAGAATCGCCGTCGAAGATGGTCAGCGAGATGGAGGTGTAGGTGTTGGCTCGTACTCCTCATCGTCGGTATCGGACGAATCGGACAGCGCCTATTGAGGGCGTCAGGTCCGCTTGGCAGCCATTACTTTTGTTCGTGGAGGCATGGTGCTGAAATAGATCAAGATCAGTAGCGAAGCTTTGAGGAAGAAGATCTGGCCGGTGACATGATGGAAAACGTAGGCGGACGGCGGATCGGCAGAATCTCAAGAAACCGTGGAAAAACGGAAATCCAGAATCGATCGAAGAAGAAATCTGACTGGGTGAAGGGAAAAACTTGATCAAACGTCTAGAGATCTTCCTCAAGTGCTGAGAGGGAGAGGAGGTGGCGCGATCTGGTCGGCTTCTTCGAAATCGGGGGGCGGCGGCGGAAAAGCTCACAAAGTCCGATGATACGAAAAATCAGGGGCGAAACTAAGATGAGGCCTATCTCGCTTGTAAGGAAGTTTGGATCTGACCTAGAGAGATCTTCTTTGTGTTTGGAAAGAAGGAATAGCTGCGGGATTGAAGGAATCTCGGTGAGATTTGTGGGCGGCGGCGGAAACTCGTGCGCGTGCCCTAGCTTGGCTGAACACCAGTTGAAAATCCAGTGAACCCGCCCGGGTTCACTAGCCCGTGATGTTCTCTGTGGTCAGACTGCGGTAACAGAAGCATGGGTGAACCCACTGGGGTTCACCGACCTGTGAAGCTCACTGGTTGTTTTCTGCAGTCCGGAAAGATGGTGAACCCCATGGGGTTCACCTGCCTGTGAAGCTCACTGGTGGGTCCCTGCGTGTGTAGAAATTCTGGTGAACCCCGTGGGGTTTACGAAGCCGTGAAACTCACTGGTCACAAAGTCTGGGCGCCTATGTACAGTGCACTTCATGTGTGAACCCCATCGGGTTCACTAGGCCATGATTTGCACTGTTTAGTCAGAAAAATCCTGGAAAAATCTAGAAAAATTCTCATGCGCTACATCTTCATTCTACATCATAAAAAGACATCAAATTAGTAGCAATTCCCTCTAGAAAACATAAAATAAAATGAAAAGCAAAGCAACAGTCTAAAACATTAACTACCATCAATGAGAAACTATGCATAAAAAACAAAAAATCAAGCAAAAACTTGGGTTGCCTCCCAAGAGCGCTAGTTTAGGGTCGATAGCTCGACCATAAGAGTTTTTGAAGTTTCAAATCCGGGGGGTCTGAGAGAGCCAAAACTTCCTCTCTCTCAACCTGCTCATCTTCAAAGTAATGCTTGAGGCGGTGCCCGTTTTCTGTGAAACTCCCAGTTCGTTCTGTCCAAATCGTGATAGCACCATAAGGTTGAACTTTCTGAACTGTGAAAGGACCAGACCACCTCGTTCGAAGCTTTCCTGGAAACAATCGAAGTCTTGAATTAAACAAAAGTACTTTGTCTCCTCATGAAATTCTTTCTTTGTTATGCGCTTGTCGTGCCAAAATGTCAGTTACATGGATTTACAAATATGCATAAGGAATCTACCCTAAGGTACAGGGCGCCCTCTTTCGAGTGTACACCTCGGTGTTTACCCAGAATGTCTCCTACTTTCGCGGTGGATCGTTCTAGACAAACCCAATGGGTTCCGTGGTAGATTATGGACCCTCGAGTGAAGAACAAGCACTTTCGTGTCGAGCCTTCGCACGATTCACAAAGAGGTTCCGTCATTACAATCCTACTTTCGTTATGAACTGTAATAACTATGACATGATAATACTTGGCCAGAGTAAATATCAAGAAATTAATACTTCAAGTGAAATATGCTCAGAATATGATCCAAATAACAAAGTTAACAAATGAATTGCAAAATAGAAATTGTCAGAGGGCTTCAACCTAGCCCTGAAATAAAGTTTACGCTACAACCATCGTTGAATCGCTAAAAATTCTCTCTTTGTACATAGGAAAATCATAGGTAAAGGTTTCTAAGAGCGAGGAGATGATGAACCGAAAGAAATAAACAAGAATCACTGAGTTCCGATGGTTGAATCTTCAGAAATCGCCTCGAAGTCGCCTGTTCGCTGCCTTTTTCTGCCCTAGCCACATCGTCGCTTGATTGCCCAATGATTAGGTCACGGAAATTGTGGCTTTTATATTCTTTCTGTTCGCCTTCGAGTAGGCTTTCCACAAGTCCTCACTTGCTAAATTTGGACTTGAATCGGGCCCGAAATCGACGAAAAACCGAGTGAAGGTCGGGCTGTTCCGATAGTGTCACGGGTGAACCCCGCTGGGTTCACCTGGGGGTGAAGTGTTCTGTGCAATTCTGTTGCGAAATAATCATAGGTGAACCCCGCCGGGTTCACCTAC
Organism: Costus lasius; assembly: GCA_027563935.2. Lineage (NCBI taxonomy): Eukaryota > Viridiplantae > Streptophyta > Magnoliopsida > Zingiberales > Costaceae > Costus > Costus lasius. Next base: position 29,900,395 of record CM050449.1, on the reverse strand, counting down.
CAGTGAAGTCCATGGTATATTTCTGCGCAAGTTTTATCAAACAGAATCACGGGTGAACCCCATGGGGTTCACCTGCCAGTGAAGCATGCGGTGAATTTCGGATACCCTGACATCATCGGTGAACCATGCCGGGTTCACCAGGCAGTGAAACGCGCGGTGAGTTTCGTCCTTTGGCAAGATCACCGGTGAACCCCGCCGGGTTCACCTGGCCGTGAAGTCCAGAGAAAGCTTCGATTGAGCCCAAATTTTATGGGCAGCTTCGTCTTCTCATAAGGAATCACCCCATGCTCTTAGATTCTGAAGTTTTGAAGTAAATAAGCTTTAAAGGAGTGTAAAAACATTCAAATAAGCCTGAATTTATCATGGAATAACAATAAAAATAACTATAAAAATGCATGGCATCACCTACCCTCAGGTCTGGCATTAAGAAAACCTATGCATTCCCTAGTCGATCTCTCAGATCAGGGATAAGTAGTATAAGATAATAGTCCCTCACTATTATCTTATTCAAGGCTATATAGTTTACCCAAAACCTTAGCGACCCGTCCTTCTTCTCTTAGAAGAGGACTGGGGCTCCATAAGATGATACCGTAGGCCGAATGAATCGAGCTTCTAGCAATCCACCCAATTGCTTATGAAGCTCGGTCAACTCTATCGAAGAAATATGGTATGGAGTCTTAGAGGGAGGAGTGGATCCTATCACAAACCCAATCTTGTAATTGATCTCTCTCCTAGGGGAATGGTGTTTAGGAAGCTCCGAAGGCATCACATCAAAGTACTCTTCCAACAAACCTTTTACCACCGAGGGGACCTCTCCTTCGCAAGGAGAGTTGTCAAACTAAATAGCCATAATGGTTAGCTCTCTATGACACAACCCTACTGCTAGTGCATTGCTGACAAAGGAACCCCTCGTCTCTAGCATCACCTAGCATACCACTGGATGTAGTCTCGTATGGCCCTAGTGTGCTTTAGTCATTTCAGGGCATCACACACCGCCTACAATAAGTGTTCATGGGTCAGATCTGACACCAAAAGGTTGTGTGTGGCCTAAGTTTGCCACCACAACTTCGTGTCTCCGGAGAGATATGCACTACAAGCGTCTGTCTGCTCCTCAGTAGGAACCTGGGTTTTTTGGAAATACAATTTCATATCCCATAAGAAGTTCTCAATTTCTTTGGCACAACAAACCCTCGAAAAGGGTGCTAGCTTGTGAGCGCGTTGTCGCACGGTAGTCATATGGACACACACAACCTAAGCTAGCGGCATAGCCGTGACACACATAAGGAGGAGCACCTCCATCATGTATAGTTGCAGTTCTGCTTCATGGCGCTCCACTAGGATCTCCAATAGCATCATCTAGGATAGTTGTGTGCTTGCTGTTGGTGTGCCCCATGTTCACCGAAGGGTCCAGTTTGCTTCTAGAGTAGCGCTACAATTACAAATACAATTTGGAATGTACAGAACCTGACCTCTGATACTAGTTTGTCACGCCCAGAATTAGTGTTAATATTTTTCTTTTTTTTCTACTAAAAAGGAGAGCTTCGTAGGACTCCAATAGAAAAATAGTCCCACACATGGGACAAAATAGCACAATCACGCGATCAGCAAACATGAACACCCATGTCTCAGCCTAACCTAACACATAGCCAACACCGTATGCAGAGGGTGGCGCACAAGCATGAATAGGAGACACCACAAAGGGCGTTGGGGAGGAAACAATCACATGTAGGTGACAGAATACCATCACAACACACACAATAGCGATAGGGATGCCCACAGGGTTGCACGTGCTGAGAAGAGGGGAGAAGCGCCTCGCTTAGAGGAGTAGAGGAGAACGCAAGAGGAGCGAGGGATTGCATGCACTGAAATACGGGGGTTGAATGCAGAATGTACACACACAAGTAACAGAACATGACATCTGATGACCCCAAAATTCATAGTATATATGTGTCATTTCATTGGTCTTTTGTGTCATATTTATGCTCTTTTGCTTGTTTTTAAGCCCTATTTGTCAAATATTGCGGAATCTACACCATTTCTTATTTTTGATAATTTTTAGGTAAAAAGTGCCATATTTTGATGGATTTTGAAAGATTTGAACAAACCAATGGATTCCAGACGTCGAGACGAAGCCACTTGTCAATTTTCATACAAATCGGAGCAAGTTTGAAAAATTACACCCCCGGGTGTAATAAATATTATGGTACCGTAATTTCTACCCCAGAAAGCACAGAAGCAAAATTACGGTAGTGTCGTACTAAATATTACACTACCATAATTTCCACCCAGAAATATACAGACAGAAATTACAGCACTGCCGTAATGAAAATCATGGTGCCGTAATTTCAACCCAGGTTGCCCGATTCTTCTGTGGATTTCTTGCGAAGACGATTTCTCGAGCTATAGACCACCAAATTGAGATCTGAAAGAAGCTATAAACTCGTCTCAACGAGGAGAAGAGGGAGGGAGTGAAAGTACTAAATTTTATCCACTATCCAGAGAAAAGTCAAGGGAGGCATCCCTAGGGCACAGCCTCGCACCAAGAGGCGTAGAGGCCACCTCAGGCCACGAAATTTATAGGAAAGCTTCGCCTGGAGGAGGAGATGATACCCTAGAAGTTTTAGAGCGAAAGGAAATCAATCGAAGGATAAATCAACGAAAGAAGGGTCACCTACACTGTTCATCGCGATTCTGGAGCAAAATTACGGGCTGTAATTTTCATTACAGCCCTGTGTAAAGTGTTTTTCCCATTTCTCTTTGATTTCTTATCAATCTGAACTATGGTTTATTGTAATTTATCTTCCATACTAGCTTAGACATCTTTTGGGACATGGGGGTGTAATCCCTTTAATTTTTAATGGCTAGATAATCCTTATTTCGTCATCATATTCTTGTTTTGATAATTCTGCTTATGTGACGATTGCTCTTTAATTCTCCATAGTTTCATTTTTATCTGCATGTTTTATAGTTTTTGCAATATGGACCGAGAGGTGATTTGTGAAAACTTGGAACCCTAAAATTGAATATTATGAACTCATCGTAAGAAATTATGTTAGTTCTTATTTCTTGATTTTAGAAGTATATTGTCATGCTGATAATCTGAATCTAGGATTGAGTTATTGAAATAAACATGATGATACTGTGAGAGATCATGTATCGGATCGTTGGAGAACCATAAGTAGAACCTGTGAAACTATAGTATGAAAATATGTAGTTTTCACTTGAGATGATTGACTTAGAATTCGGATGCACGAGAGTGATCCTTGAGTTCTTTGTCAATGATTTACTTATATTTAACATTGAATAAATCCTGCAAGAGAGTGAGGATTGGTTCTTTGTAAATTATCTCCGCGAGAGCGAGATGATTTCTTTTTAAAGTAAATTATATCTTAATCATAACAAGAGTGGACTGACGATGTGCTTATTTCCTTTTAGTGATAGAAATTAAGGTGGATGAAACCCTAGTCCCAACTTTTCTCTCTCTGATTTTGTGTTCTTTTCGATTTCTGCTTTCATCATATTCGATTTGCTTAGCTAGTGAGAAAACAACTATTTGCTACTTAACACGTAGGTCTCTGTGGTTATATATCTTAATTATTACTTCGAGTATCCGTGCACATGCGGATTACAACAACATCGCCAAAAAATATAGCGATGTCAGAAAACATAAACAAAGGAAAAGTAAAAGGGGAGGTTAAAAGAATAACTTGGTAGGTGATGACACTGAAATTTATAGTAAATTTCATGTCATTTCATATATCTTTTTGTGTCAAATTCATGAACCTTTGCTTATTTTTATGCCTTTTTTTATCAATTACTGTGGAATCTACACTCTTTTTGGTTTTTGACGATTTTCAAGCAAAAAGGCACGATTTTCAGGAGTTTTCAAGCAATTCAGTTGCATGAATGAATTCCCACCATTAAGAGGAGATAACATGTCAAATTTCATGAAGATTGGAGCTTCAAACCAAATTACGGTAGGGCCGTAATCTATATTACGGTACCGTATTTTCAATGGCTACCATAATATCAGAGCACTGTCGTAATTTGGGAATTTTTCATCCAGAAAGATTTTCGGAAATTACGGCACTACCATAAAGATTTTCACAGGCCGTAATTTGGAGCGCTTTCAGACCAGAAACTTTAGCTGAAATTACAGCACCGCCGTAAGATATTTCATGGTGCCGTAATTCCTGACATATTTTCACCCGAGAACTCGACTGAAATTACGGCAGTGCCGTAACAAAAAATACGGCTGTAATTACAACCTGGAGACGCGATTTCCACGGTCAAATTTGAGTCCAATTTTTGCGAGATTGATTGCGGACGATCTAGGCCATTAAATCCAAAGCTGTAAGAAGCAAAAAGGGAGCTTTCGAGGAGAAAGAGGAGACACCAAAAGCCCTAAATTTCATCCACTGACAAAGGAGAAATCGAGTTTCACGCTGTCGCCTTAGGGTTCGCCGCCGGGAAGCGTACGGCGCATCTCCGGCCATGAAATTTGAAGGGAAGCTTCGCCTGGAGCAAGATAACATACCCCAGAAGTTTCAACGTGAAAGGATCTCGATCGAAGGAGAAATCGACGAAGAACCCAGCGCCAGCACTATTCATATGATTATTATGGCTGTAATTTTCATTACAACCGTGTGGTTATTCGTTCTTCCCCTTTCTTTTTGATTTCTGATCGCTAGAAACTATGGTTTATTGTAATCCTTTCTCCATGCTAGCTTAAAACATGGGGGAGTAATTCCCTTTGATTTCTTAATGACTAGATAAATTTTTCATTACTTCGTCACGTATAATTTTAGTATGATAATTCTACTTACGTGATAATTGCTCTTTGATTCTCCATAGATTCATGTTATTGATTATGTTTTAGAGTTTTCGCAATAAGGACCAAAAGGTGACTTGCTTGAGAACTTGGAACCCTAGAATTGCATGATAAGAACTTACTGTAAGAAATTTGGTTAGTTCTTGTTTCTTGATTTTAGAAGAATAATTGCCATGTTTAATAATATGAATCTAGGATTGAGTCAATTATCAAACGTGAAGATCTTGTGCGAAAGTAAGGATCAGAACGTTGGAGAACCATAAGTAGAACTTGTGTTGAGACTCGGATGCACGAAAGTGATCCTTAAGATTCCACTCGAGATGATCCACTTAGAATTCGGATGCACGACAGTGATCCTTGAGTTCTTTGATGGATGATTTACTTATTTTTAGCTTGGGATAGATCTTGCACGAAAGCGAGGATCGGTCCCTGCATGATTGTCTGCACGAAAGTGAGATAATCCTTTTATGAAGTAAATTGTATCTTTATCATGATAAAATTAAACTGACGAATTTCTATTCATATCTAGTCATAGAAATCAAAGTGGATGAAACCCTAGTCCCAGTTTCTCTCTTGGTATTTTCGTCAAAGTCTTCATTAGTTTACTTGCATAGTTTCGATTGCCTAGATAGTAAGAAATCGATTATTCGGTACTTGACAAACAAGGTCTCTATGGGATCAATATTTTTTATTACTTCGAGTATCTGTGCACCTGCGGACACAACAAGTTTTTGGTGGCAATGCCAGAGATAAGTTTCTGTCTAGCTACTTGTTGGGATACAACAAGTTTTTGGCGCCGTTGCCGGGGACCTTGGTTTTTGTCAATATTGAATATATTGAGAATATTGCTAGACTAGGTTTTATTTATGTTCTATCTTTCTATTCTTTTCTGTTTACTTGGGTTATTTGATCTATCTGCTTTAGACTGCACATGATATTTTGATCTGATGGCAGACTGGAGATCACTTAGGGACTATGCAGCCCCTAAACCAAAAGAAATACACTTTAGCATTGTTGGACCAGCAATTGAAGCTGATAATTTCGAGATCAATCCTGCCTTCTTATCCATGATCCAGTAGAATCAATTTGGAGGAGCTCCAATTGAAGATCCTTATCAACACTTACATCTTTTTCTTGAATATTGTGATACCATTAAAATTAATGAGGTTTCTGATGATGCACTAAAACTAAGACTGTTTCTTTTTTCTCTCAGGGACCGAGCACGAACTTGGCTACATTCATGACCTACCAGTGCCTTCACCACATGGGAACGACTGTCAAGTGCTTTCTTGATGAAATATTTTCCACCAAGCAAGACCATCCAACTGAGGAATCAAATCACAAGTTTTACACAAAAGGATGGCGAATCCTTTAGCAGGGCATGGGAGCGTTTCAACGATTTACAACGGATGTGTCCTTACCATGGCCATGAAAATTAGGTTTTAATTCATACATTTTATAATGGTCTACTTTATAGCACCCGCCTAATTATTGATGCTACTGCAGGAGGAACATGAGCAGAACCATTGAAGATGCTTTTACCTTATTTGAAGAAATGTCCTTGAACCATAACCAATGGGCTCCAGAAGAAGGAATGCTATATTGTCATCAACATGGTAAGAATCAGAGTGAGGGTTGGCAAACCCTAACTAAAGAGGTAAATTCTTTTAGTATAGAATCTTTACTTGAAAAGTTTATGACTAATCAAAACAAAGAAATTGAAGATCTTAAGGGAACGGTCAATCAACTTGCCTCTCAAGTAGAATCCTTAGCTGCTCACAATAAAACTCTAGAAGATCAAATACCTGATGAACACTGTAATGCTATCATCACTAGAAGTGGGAGAAAATTAGAGGAACCAAAAGGGAAAGCCGAGAATAATAGAAATGAGCTTAATGATGAACATGACCATGAGTTAGAGGTAGAAAAATCTCCTGAGCATGAGCAGTCCCAAACTAGTTTGTCATCTCACAAGGGTGGTGAACCTAATGGTGGTATGCCATGCTAATATATTTCTAAATCTAATTCTCCTATACCATATAAGCCACCTATACCCTTTCCCCAACGGTTAGTACAAACAAAATTAGACAAACAATTTGGGAAATTTTTAGATGTTTTGAAAAAGCTTTATATTAACATTCCTTTTACTGAAGCATTAACTCAAATGTCATCTTATGCAAAATTTTTGAAAGAAATATTGTCTAATAAGAGAAAGATAGAGGATTATGGTATGTTGTGTCCGCAAGTGTACGGATACTCGAAGTAATAAAGAAAGTATCGAATCCACAGGGACCTATGTTGCTGAGTACCGAATAATTGATTTTTCACTATCTAGGAAATCGAAAGAGTGCAAACTAGCAGACGAAGACCAAAGCGCTGAAACGGAATTATCAGAGAGAGAAGCTGGGACTAGGGTTTCGTTCACTTTAGTTTTTTATGACTAGACATGAATAGGGATTTCATCAGTTTAATTTCAACATGACAAAGATGCAATTTACTTGATTAAAAGGATTATCTCACTTTCGTGCAGACAACCATGTAGGGATAAATCTTCGCTCTCGCACAAGAATCGTCCCAATGCTAATGATAAGTAAATCATCCAACTGAGAACTCAAGAATCAATTTCGTGCATTCGAGTTCTAAGTCGATAATCTCTAGTGGAATATCAAGGATCACTTTCGTGCATCCGAATCTCAACACTAGTTTTACTCAAGGTTCTCTAACGTTCCGATCTTTGCTTTCACACAAGATCTCCACGTTTGAAAGCTTAGACTCAATCCTAGATTTATATTTTTATCATGGCAGTTAGCTTACTAGACTCAAACAAACAAAAACTAACCTAAAAGGGGTTTCTATCATGCAATTCTATGGTTCTGAATTCTCAAGCAATTACTTTTCAGTCAATAGCGAAAATTCTAAAACATAAATAATAATATAGATCTAAGGAGAGTCTAAGAACAAAACATCACATGAGTAAAATCATCATGCTAAGATTAAACGAGATGAAATAATAGAAAAGATAGTCATCTAGTCATTAAAACTCAAGTGAATTACTCCCCCATGTCCCAAAAGAGGTTTAAGCTATCATAGAGGGAAGATTACAATGATTCATGATGAAGAAAATCGAAACAGAGGAGGAGTGAAAATTATGGTACGGCCGTAAAGAAGTTTACGGCCGTAATCTGGGTGAACAACGGCGGCACTCGGTTTTCTGGTGATTTCTCCTCCGTCTGATCTCTATTCACGTTGAAACTTTAGGTGCTCCTTCCCCACCTCTATGCGTAGCTTCCACTCAAATTTCACGGCCGGAGATGCACTGTACGCTTCCTGGCGGTGAAACCTAGGGCAGCAGCGTGTGAGGCGATTTCTCTCTCTATTGTCAACGAAAATTGGGGCTTTTGGTGTGCTTGTCTTCATCTCATCGATGGCTCCATTTCTCCTTCTTACAGCTTCGAATATAAGGACCTGGATCATCTGCAATCAACCGTGCAAAAATCAGGCTTCGGAGTTGACTGGGAAAGTCGCGAGCAGCATCACAATTACGGCCGTAATGAATCTTACGGTAGTGCCATAATGTGAACAATCTCTCGGGTGGAAAATCGACTCAAATTACGGTGCCGTAAAGATGATTACGGTAGTGTCGTAAGCGTCTCAAAGTCTCTGTCCAAAAATGCCTATTCATTACGGCACCATAAAGATATTTACGGTAGTGTCATAACGATCATCGATTCTCTGCCTGGTAAAGCTCTAAATTACTGTACTGTAAGGAATTTATTGGTGGTGCTGTAATTTGCTCTAAAGCTCCAAATTTCCTGAAATTTGATGTGTGATCCTCCTTTGATGTTGTGAATTCAATTATGCACTAGGATTGCTCGAAATAGACTGAAAAACATGCCTTTTGCCTGAAAATCATCAAAAATAGGAAATCGTGTAGATTCCGCAAATATTGATAAAATATGGCATAAAAATAAGCAAAGTCTATGAATATGACACATAAATATCAATAAAATTGCATAGAAATCACGATGAATTTCAGTGTCATCAAACACATAAGGCTCAAACTTTGCTTGTCCTCAAGCAAATACCAAGAAAATCCAAAAATTGATCATAGGCATAGACTTTCTCATGGAAAATAAATTTCTAACATACAATCACCAATGAAAAATCTTCATTAATTGCATCATAAAATTTTGAAACAGATATATCATCTTTTAAATCTAATTCTCAAGATCGACAACTTAGTCAAATAAAACTTCGCAACTTGCATAAAAGAAAGAATTTCAATCTCAAGACTTTATCCAATTTTCAGTTTAGGTTTATCATACTTTTGCTTATAGGAATAGGATATCCAAAATCTTTTTCCACTCATATTTTTCTTTTTCTTTTTGTTTTTGGATGGCATGTACCCACATAGATACATACTTTTTGTTTCTTTTTGCATCAATCACATTCTCTAATTCAATTACCACCTTTTTTCTGGTGACGAAATCGGAGTACACTGACCACATAGTTAGTGTAATAGAACTCATGTCTTTTTAGTGTTGGGAATTTTTACCAAACACAGCGGAGTTAATGTGAATAGATTCCTCTCATACTTCAACTCATGTCCTTCGGTACCACTGTCAACTTTACACAGTGCCAAGTAGGGGAGTCTCTCACTATTTTTGTGGATTTTGGATTCTTTTTCCCAACAAATAGTAAAATAAACAAAACCTCAATTAGACTAATCAATCAATATCAATTTAAATATTCATACTCATATGCTAATTTTATTCAAAAAGTAGCTTCACCTTCAAATTAAAATTTTCAAACAACATATCTCCCTAAAACTTCACTCCTCAACCAATGAAAAATTTCAAAAGCAAATACGTATAAAAGCAATAAATTTCACATGATAGGTCTATTTCTAATCTCAATTTTGAATTCATTCAACAACATCAAATATCAATCAAGCCATATACAATAATCTCTAGAGTAGATCAAGGCCATAAATTATTCATATGAAAAATTCATCGTGTCCAAAAGAATGAAGTAGCGGGTGCAGACACAGGATCATGAATCAGCAATGAAATACAAAAGGTAAAAGGAAAAAAGAGATGCTCACAAGACTCTACCCATCCATGCTTTTGGGTCTTTTCCACCAAAGTTTGTTTACCTCCAAAAGAAAAATAAAAATTAGCTCTGAAAAGAAAATCTAGGTGAAAGTAAATGAAAGAAAGCAAAAATAAAGTTTGAAAGCTTGGGTTGCCTCCCAAAAAGCGCTAATTTAAGGTCATTAGCTTGACCCTTTTTCACTCGGATTTGATAGTGGTTCATCTAAATATAAACTCTCATTTTCTTCAATTCGCTCCTCTTGATAATAATGCTTCAGCCTCTGACCATTAACCCTGAATTCTCCTGTCTCTTTACTCCATATGTCTACGGCTCCATAAGGATAAGCTTTCTTTACCTGAAAAGGCCCAGACCATTGAGACTTAAGTTTTCCAGGAAAAAGTCTCAGTATAGAATTAAATAAAAGAACAAAGTCACCTGGTTGGAAATCTCTTCTGAAAATATGTCGATCATGCCATCTTTTAGTTCTTTCTTTGTAAATTCTTGCATTTTCATATGCAGAAATTTTGATCTCGTCTAGCTCATTTAATTGCAATCTTCATTTTTCACCCGCATTCTTCAAATCGAAATTCAATGTCTTGATTGCCCAGTATGCCTTATGCTCGAGCTCTACAGGAAGGTGGCATGATTTTCCATAAATTAATTGAAAAGGAGACATACCTATGGGCATTTTGAAAGCAGTTCTGTAAGCCCATAATGCATCATCGAGTTTAAATGCCCAGTCTTTTCTAGTGCGTGACACTGTTTTTTCTAGAATTCCTTTGATCTCTCTGTTTGATATCTCAACCTGTCCACTTGTTTGGGGGTGATAAGGTGTTGCAACTCTATGATTTACTCCATATTTCCTAAGTAAGGCTGAAAACCTGTGTTCTATGAAATGCGAGCCTTCATCATTGATCACTACTCGTGGTGTTCCATATCATAGAAAGATAATTTTTTTAAACAGTTTAGTAACAACTCTCGAATCATTGGTTGGTGAAGCAAGGGCTTCAACCCATTTTGAGACATAATCAACTGCTATAAGAATGTACTTGTTACCTCCCGAAGATGGGAAAGGTCCCATGAAGTCAATCACCCAAACATCAAATATCTCAACTTCAAGAATATTGGACAGTGGCATCTCATGTCTTCTGTTAATGTTCCCAGTCTTTTGACATCTATCACAAGATAACACAAAGTTTCTAGCATCTTTGAAAATTGTGGGCCAATAAAATCCTGATTGTAACACCTTGAAAGTAGTCTTTTCAGTACCAGTATGTAGCAGTTGATTATGTCTCAATATTCTTCTTCTAAACACAATTTCTTCTTCAGGTACACATTTTCTAAAAATGCTATCTACACATCTTCTAAACACATAAGGCTCATCCCAAAAATAATGTTTCGCTTCAGCTAAAAATCTTTTTTTTTGGTAGCTCATATCAGGAGGAAAAATATCGGCTACAAGATAATTCACTATGTCAGCATACCAGGGGGCTTTGAGTTGTTCAATGGCTAAAAATTGTTCTTCAGGGAAGGAATCATTGATCTCATCATTCTTTTCAGTATCTGTCATTATTCTTGAAAGATGATCTGCAACAAGGTTCTCAGTTCCTTTCTTATCTTTGATTTCCAGGTCAAATTCTTGCAGGAGCAAAATCCATCTCAACAACCGTGGCTTACTGTCCTTCTTCTGTATCAAATATTTAACTACAGTATGATCAGTGTACACTACAACATTCGAATTTATCAAGTAAGATCTGAATTTGTCAAATGCAAAAACTATAGCCAACAACTCTTTCTCAGTAGTGGTGTAATTCCTTTGTGTTTCATCTAAAGTTTTGCTGGCATAAGAGATCACATAAGGTTTCTTTTCGTTCCTTTGCCCTAGAACTGCTCCCACTGCAAAGTCACTGGCATCACACATAAGCTCAAAAGGTAACTCCCAGTCAGGTGGTTGCATGATGGGTGCTGATGTCAAGGCTTTCTTTAGTTCCTGAAAAGCAAATAGACATTTCTCATCAAAGCAGAATTTGACATCTTTATAAAGTAGATCAGTCAGGGGTTTAGCAAGTTTAGAGAAGTCCCTGATGAATCTCCTGTAAAACCTTGCATGTCCCAAAAAACTCTTGATCACTTTGACAGTGGTGGGTGGAGCCAACTTCTCAATCACTTCTAGCTTGGCTTTGTCTACTTCAGTCCCTCTCTCTAAAATAAGATGACCCAAAACTATTCCCTGTCTAACCATAAAGTGACACTTTTCCCAATTCAAGACAAAGTTAGTCTCTTCGCATCTCTATAAAAACCCGAGAAAGATTAGCCAAACAAAAATCAAAAGAGGAACCATATACTGAGAAATTATCCATAAATACATCCATAAAATCTTCAACAAAATAAGAAAAGATAGCCATCATGCATCTTTGAAATATAGCAGGTGCATTACTGATGACACCAAAATATATAGTATATTTTGTATCATTTTCAATATTTTTTCATGCTAAATTGAAGATCTTTTACTTGTCTTCATGATAAATTCATTGAATATTGCAAAGTCTACTTCTATTTTGGTTTTTCATGGTTTTCAGGTAAAAAGGCACTATTTTTAGGCGTTTTCAAGCAAAATCAAATACATAGAAGGATTACCATCATCAAGAAGAGATCGCCCAAGAAATTTCACGCAAAACGAAGCAAGTCAGCAAATTACGGCAGTGCCGTAACCCATTTTACGGTACCGTAATTCCAGACAGTACCGTAAAATCCGAGTCCTGTCGTATTTTGAGAAGTTTCTCAACAGAAAGATTTTTGGATTTTACGGCACCTGCCGTAAGCAGCATTACGGTACCGTATTTCGGAGAGCTTCAGAACAGAAACTTCACCCAATTTTACGGCACTACCGTAAGAAACTACACGGGCCGTAATTTCCAAACGTTCGCGAACAGAGATTTCAGCCGATTTTACGGCACTACCGTAAACCAGATTACGGTGCCGTAATTCCCCGACAACATCAGAACAGAAGACTCGAGCGATTTTACGGCAGTGCCGTAAGACATTACACTACCGTAATTTCTATAATGAACGCGACGCCCGAGTCAATATCAACGCCCAATTCATGCGGAGAATATCGCGAGTGATCCATAGCCTTAAATCGGATGCCGTAAGAAGCAGAGGGAGAGCTTTTCACAAGAGGATTACAGAGAGACCAAAAGCCCCAAATTTCGTGCACTGTCGAGGAGAAATCGCGATCCACGCCGTCGTCTAGGGTTTCGTCGCCGCGCTCGATCCAGACGCTCTCCGGCCGAATTTTCATACTAAAGCTTCGTCTGAAGGAGGAGACAATGTTCCAGAAGTTTCAGACCAAAAGGAGATCGATTGGAAGAGAAATCGAAGAAAAAGGAGTCGACGGCACTGTTCATCGACGGTTCTTGCAAATTAGGGCTGTGAAATACTTCACAGCCGTGCTGTATTTTCTAAACTTCTCTTTTACTTCGATTTTCGATCCTCTGAAACCATGATCTATTGTAATTCCTTCATGATGATAGCTTAAACTACTTTTTGGACATGGGGGAGTAATTCACTTGATTTCCAATGACTAGATGACTATTTTTACTATTTCGTTGAGTTTAATATTACCATGATGATTTTGCTCTTGTGATAATTGTACTTAGACTCTCTATAAGTTCATGTTACTAATTATGTTCTTAAAATTTTCGCTTGAGACCGAAAGGTAATTGCTTGAGAATTTGGAACCCTAGAATTGCATGTTATGATCCCTTCCTTGGGTTAGATCTAATTTGATCTGTTCTAGTTGATTAATTGCCATAATTATAACATGAACATATAGATCGAGTCTATTTGTCAAACGTGGAGATCTTGTGTGAAAGCAAGGATCGGAACGTTGGAGATCCATGAGTAAAACTAGTGTTGAGACTCGGATGCACGAAAGTGATCCTTGAATCTCCACTAGAGATTATCAACATTGAATTCGAATGCACGAAAGTGATCCTTGAATTCATTATTTGATGATATACTTATCTTCAGCATTGGGAAGAATCTTGCGCGAAAGCGAGGATAAATCCCTGTGCGGTTGTTTGCACGAAAGTGAAACATTCCTTTTATTTAGTAAATTACATCTTCATCATGATAAATTTGAACTGACGAAATCCTTATTCATATCTAGCTCATAAAAGTTAAAGTGAACGAAACCCTAGTCCCAGCTTTTCTCTCTGATAATTCCATTTTTAGCTTCCAATTTCTATTCTCACTACTTCGATTAGCCTAGATAGTAAGAAATCAACTATTTAGTATTCGACAACGTAGGTCCCTGTGGATTCGATACTTTCTTTATTACTTCGAGTATCCGTGCACTTGCGGATCACAACAAGTTTTTGGCGCCGTTGCCGGGGACCTTAGTTTTTGTCGATATTAAAGACGTTGAGATTATTGCTAGATTAGGTTTTTATTTACTTTTTTTTATTTACTGCTTATTTTCTGTTTCTTGAATTACTTGATCTATCTACTTTACATGCACAGGAGCCTTAGGTCAGGACCACTTGTACCATTGGATCCTGAAATCAATAAGACATTAAGAGTGCGCAGAAAGTTGAGATTAGAAGAGACATCACAAGAAGAATTGCAAGAGACATTCCAACCAGAGTTAGAAGAAGAAATATTAGAGATGAGAGACAATCAGAACAATCAGAGAACACTTAGGGACTATGCAGCCCCTAATCATCATGAAATTCGTTCTAGTATAGCTAGGCCAGCAATAGAGGCCAACAATTTTGAGATTAAGCCTGGTTTCATTGCAATGTTTCAACAAGATCAATTTAGAGGATCTCCATTGGAGGATCCCAACCAACACTTGGCCTTATTTCTTGAATTATGCGATACTATTAAATTGAATGGTGTTTCTAGCGATGCATTAAGATTAAGACTTTTTCCTTTCTCTCTTAGGGACCGGGCAAAGACATGGCTTAATTCACACCCAACCGGTACCTTCACCACTTGGAATCAACTGTCCAATTCCTTCTTGAACAAATACTTTCCCCCAAGCAAGACACTGCAGATGAGAAACCAAATTACAAGATTTCAACAAAGAAGTGGGGAGTCGCTCATTGAGGCCTGGGAGAGATTCAATGAACTGCAGCGGAAGTGTCCTCGCCATGGACTAGAACTTCAAACCTTACTGCAAATTTTTTATATTACATTATCTAACCAGACTAAAATGATTGTGGATGCTGCTGCAGGAGGAGCTCTTATAAGTAAAACACCAGATGATGCCTTCAGACTGCTAGAGGAGATGGCATTGAACCACAATCAATGGACTACTAAGAGAGGAGTACTTTACAAGCCTTCTCAAGGTAAGGGTGAAAGTGAAGGATGGCGATCCTTAGAAGAGAAGGTAGACTTTTTGTGCAGTAAGTTAAATTCCATGCAAACTGCTTCTGTTTCTGCTATTACTTCTGAAAATTGTGGCAATGATGGTCATACTGCCGAATATTGTAGAATTGTTGATCAGGGTAATGAGCATGTGAATGTCATAGGGAATTATAATCAAAGTAGGCCTAATGATCCCTATTCTAGTACATATAACCCTGGATGGAGAAATCACCCCAACCTTTCATGGAAAAACAATAATAATGTAGGGGGGAACACTGAAAACAAAGGATTCCAAAGGCAAAATCCCAACCAAAATCTGAATCAAAACAATGATCAATTTTCTAAGATAAAATCCATGTTTGAAAACATAATGACTAGTCAAAATCAGTTTGAGCTAAAACAAGACAGAAAAATTGAAGAGTTTATGTCTGATCAAAAACAAATCCTGTCAAATCAAAATAGACAAATTGAAGAGTTTAAGGAAAGTTTTCATCAAATTAACTCTAGACTGGATAGAGTAGAAGCCCACAACAAAATTCTTGAAAACCAAATTGCACAACATGCTAGTGTACCTTACAGACCCCCTGGGAAATTGCCTGCAAAACCTGAGATAAACCCTAGGGAGCACTGTAATGCCATTATGACTAGAAGTGGGAAACAACTAGGAGAACCTAGAGGGAGGTTTGAAAACACTGAAAAAAGACTTAATGATAATGAAAGGGAATTAGAGTTAGGGGAATCTTCTTCACATGACAAACCCCAAACTTGTTTATCACCTCAAAAGGGTGATGAACCAAAAGGGGAGGAATCATGTGAGAAAGACAATCTTAAACCTAATTTGTCTGCTCCTTACCAGCCACCAATACCTTTTCCTCAAAGGTTGGTTCAACATAAACTAGACAAAAAGTTTGGCAAATTTCTTGAAATCCTGAAAAAGCTTTATGTTAACATTCCTTTTATTGAAGCTATTACTGAAATGTCATCTTATGCCAAGTTTTTAAAGGAAATTTTATCTAGTAAAAGGAAATTAGATGATTATAGTACATGCACTATTACTTTAACTGAAGATTGTAGTGCTATCATACAGAACAAACTGTCACCTAAACTGAAAGATCCAGGTAGTTTTTCTATACCTTGTTCAATAGGCACTATGGCTTTTGACCGAGCCTTATGTGACCTCGGTGCAAGTGTGAGTCTAATGTCTCTTTCTACTTATAGGAAACTAAATCTTGGAGAGCTAAAGCATACATCCATATCCTTATAGCTCGCTGATTCATCGGTAAAGTATCCTGTAGGCATATTAGAGAATGTCCCTGTACAAATTGGTAAGTTTTTCATTCCTGCAGATTTTGTAGTGTTAGACATGGATGTAAATTCTAGAAATCCTATCATTCTTGGTAGACCATTATTGGCCACAGCTAAAGCAAATATTGATGTGAAAGAAGGAAAGATTACTTTTGATATATGTGACAACAAGATTGAATTTAATCTTAATGATTCATTGAATAAACTTTCAAACTCAGGATCTTGTTGTAGCGTTGAAATATTTAATGATGAAATTTATTATGTTTCAAGTTTGTTTGAGGAGACCTCAAATAATGAATCTAACAATCTTTTTGAGGGTACTGATGAGAAATTGTAGAAAAAGAAAAAGACAAGGAGGAAGAAAAAAAGAGGAAACTCTAGATTGATTAACAAATTAGAGGAGATTCTGAGCAAATTTGGATATTGTTTCAAGATTGAGCTTTATGTTGCAATATCAGAGAGGAAGTCTAGGAATTCACGATCAAACCCGAGTGTTAAAGGGTCAAGCTAATGACCTTTAAATTAGTGCTTCTTGGGAGGCAACCCAAGCTTTCTAACCTCTATTTTGTTTTCTTTAACTTAATTTTATCTTTATACTAAGTTTTCTTTTATTTTTGTAGGTAAATTTTGATTTGGAGCAAATTACGGTACTACCGTAAAGTAGTTTACGGCACCGTATTTTTAACCACTTTCGATCAGAAGTTGCCATGATTTCATGGTACTACCGTAAGGTATTGTACGGTACCGTATTTTGGTTCCAAAATCCACCCGAGAGTTTCCTTATTTTTATGGTACACCGTAAGGTACTCTACGGTACCGTATTTCCACGTCGTTTTTGAACAGAAAGTTTCTGAGATTTTACGGCAGGTACCGTAAAGAGTTTTACGGTGCCATAATCCTGAATCGTTTTCGACCCGAGAGTTGTCGCAATTTTACAGCAGTGCCGTAAGACATTACACTGTTGTAAAGTGGTTTCGGACACGCGAGTATGTACCGTATTTAGGGTTTCACCCTCGTTTTCGCTTGAGCTTGCGCCGATCTCGTTTCTCCGACTGCCTCCGACCTGCTGTGGACGCCGGCGATCCCTCCTGTCCAGATTTCACCGTCGATTAGGTACCCGTTTTTCCGATTTCATCGCTTTAACGAGTTTTGACGAACTTACGCCCCTTTCGCTCGTTCTCGCTCGATTCCCAACCATTTCGACTGATTCTTGTTTCTATTTACTCGTTAGAAGATGAGCTCTCAATTCTTCGCTTTTTGAAAGAGTTTTAACCAATTTTCGTCGCCGATTTGAGTTGAAATACGTTGAACGTGCTCGAGGTTACTGTTCACTCGCGGTTTTGTTTTTTTTTAGTTTGAGCTTGAGTTATGAGTTGATTTTCGCTTCCTACATACTTGATTAGTGTTACTAATGATGCTGGAGCTATGATTCATGCTTGCCATTTTGAATTGAGATCGAGATTACAAGACCTATTTTTACTCTGCTAATGATGCTTAAAGAACATGATGATAGAACTTAATCTGAACTGCTATATTATTATGTTGTATATGCATTGAATTGTGAGTTTGCAGCTTGTTAGCAAATATGCCAAGGAGAAAGGTAATTTTCCCAAGAGAGAAGAGGAAAGCTCCTGCAGAACCATCTCAACCCCAAAACCCCCATGGTATCATTTTTAGGAATGAGATACAGGAGGCCAGATATAACAAACTGACTGAAAGAAGAATTGTCAACACAAAATATGCTGATCAAAGGACTCTTGAAGCCTTAGGGCTTTATGATGACATACTTTGGATGTTTGATAGGATTCAAGCCAAGCAGTTTTTCCAGATGCATCCGCCCACATTCTTACCCCTTGTTCTAGAGTTTTTGAGCAGTCTGATTGTGGAACTGAAGGAGTATTCCCATGGCCTTGCTGATGGGAAAATTACTTTCAGGTTGGCTAATGAAGAGAGGGAGCTTACACTGCAGGAAGTAAGAGACATCTTTGGACTGAGCATAGGAGGGTACACTGAGATACCCCTTGGGTTTATGGAAAACATCTTTTGGAACCAGATCACTGATGAAAACCGTTTCTATGCTGTTTCTGCCAGGGCTAGCAAGATCATGAACCCTTGTATCAGATATGCTCACAGGGTTCTAGCACACACAATGTTCGGTAGAGGGGATAGTGACGGCATGGTTCGTCAGCATGAGCTCTATCTTCTTTGGGGGATGCTCAGTGGGTTTGCAGTGGATGTGGCTTATTTCATGGTCAAGCATATAGACAAGGTGGCTAGAGCAACCAGAGGAATTGTGGTGATAGGAGGCTTGATTAATCCTATAGCCAAGCATTTTGGGATTGAGCCCTTTGACGCAGAGATGGCACGAGGGAATCCAAGACTAGATATGGAATCTTGCATTGCGATGAGGATGATTGTTAGGGAGGGAGATACCTTTTGTTTGGTCCTTGGACCAAATATCTGCCCTCTACCTTTACCACGCAACGAGAAGACTACGGTCATGGACAGAGCCAATTGGAAGTTGTCACCCAGCGCAGCAGAGGCAGCCTTTACCCCACTGCTTGATTCAGCACCACCACCACCCACCTGGGGTGGAAGGAGTGATCCGTATGGGATGGAGTCACCTCCTCGTGATTCTCCACAGGCTGCCGGTACATCTTCACAGAGACCTAGGGCTGGTTTTGCTAGCCTCCATGATCCTGGTTTTCAGGCGTTGACCGCACATATGTATAATCAAGAATGCCGCCAGGAGAGGATGGAAGAGACTCTGGGGCACATCCAGAGGGATATAGAGAGGTTATGTAATCATATGGAAGATATGGGTAATTTCCTTTTTGACCGCTTTGGTTATGCAGATCATCGAGATTATAGATACCAGGGTGATCAAGAAGGAACACCATATTATGACCCCATGGAGGCTGCTGCGAGAGATTCAGAGGCTACACGATCAAATGGCGACGAGTAGATACTTTGTGAGTATTGTTTTCCTTTACTTCTTTACCATACTGTGTTTTCCCATATATATCTCATTGATTTTTCATATGATGAAGGGAAGGATGACGCTTCATGATTGCCGCCACTGATTTTTGATATGATTACATTGAATTTTTCAATATGGTTGTATGACAAATATTGATATTCTAACTTATCTTTCGATTTGGTTGTATTACTACATGATGATGATATTACTCTTGTTGACATGATGTGATGATGATGATGAAAAAATTTTGATATATGATTATGTTTTGAGATGTGTTGATGATTTTTTATGACAAATGAAATTCATAATCCATGATTAGAGAAATAGCCCTATCATGTCTAAATTTATTTCTTCAATACATATTTGTCTATTGAAATATGAAATTAGTTGATGCATGAAATTTTGGATAGATGTATTGTTTGAAGAATAAAATCTAAAGGTGAAATTTTTCTTTCGAATAAAATGAGTATATGAGTATGATTTATGAATTGAGATCAATTGATCAACCTAGTAGATGTTTAGTCTATTCTTGTTATTTGTTGGGAAATAAGAATCCAAGATCCCCAAAAATAAGGTGAGGACTCCCCTACTTAGCACTGTGGGGAAGCACAGTGGTACCGAAGGTTATGGGTTGAAGTAATAAATAGAAAAAGTATGTATCTATGTGGGTACATGCCATGAGAAAAATCATTTCACATATACACCGTTGTCCTTAGTAAATTCTTTCCAAATTAGAGGATATGAGTTCAATTGCATTGATTATGTGATCCGTGCACTCTAATCTCGTCACCAGAAAATAGGTGGAAATCGAGTTAGAGAATGTGAATGATGCCAAAAAAAAATTGATATGAGTGGAAAAAGATCATGGGAGCCTTATTCCTGTAAACAAAAGCATGATAGATTTGAACTGAAAATTGGATGAAATCATAAGATTGAAAATTCTATTTATTGTGTTTTATTTGATTGAATTATGGATCTAGAGGGTTGAGTTCTAAGAATCATATGTTTATTTGAAATTTTATAAATCAATTGATAGAATTCTTCATTGATAAGTTGTATTTTAGAAATTTATTGAGCATGAAAAGGTTACTCTTTTAATCAAACTTTGATTTCAAATTTTGATTTTTGCTTGAGGACAAGCAAAGTTTGAGCCTTATGTATTTTGATGACACCAAAATATATAGTATATTTTGTATCATTTTCAATATTTTTTCATGCTAAATTGAAGATCTTTTACTTGTCTTCATGATAAATTCATTGAATATTGCAAAGTCTACTTCTATTTTGGTTTTTCATGATTTTCAGGTAAAAAGGCACTATTTTTAGGCGTTTTCAAGCAAAATCAAATACATAGAAGGATTACCATCATCAAGAAGAGATCGCCCAAGAAATTTCACGCAAAACGAAGCAAGTCAGCAAATTACGGCAGTGCCGTAACCCATTTTACGGTACCGTAATTCCAGACAGTACCGTAAAATCCGAGTCCTGTCGTATTTTGAGAAGTTTCTCAACAGAAAGATTTTTGGATTTTACGGCACCTGCCGTAAGCAGCATTACGGTACCGTATTTCGGAGAGCTTCAGAACAGAAACTTCACCCAATTTTACGGCACTACCGTAAGAAACTACACGGGCCGTAATTTCCAAACGTTCGCGAACAGAGATTTCAGCCGATTTTACGGCACTACCGTAAACCAGATTACGGTGCCGTAATTCCCCGACAACATCAGAACAGAAGACTCGAGCGATTTTACGGCAGTGCCGTAAGACATTACACTACCGTAATTTCTATAATGAACGCGACGCCCGAGTCAATATCAACGCCCAATTCATGCGGAGAATATCGCGAGTGATCCAGAGCCTTAAATCGGATGCCGTAAGAAGCAGAGGGAGAGCTTTTCACAAGAGGATTACAGAGAGACCAAAAGCCCCAAATTTCGTGCACTGTCGAGGAGAAATCGCGATCCACGCCGTCGTCTAGGGTTTCGTCGCCGCGCTCGATCCAGACGCTCTCCGGCCGAATTTTCATACTAAAGCTTCGTCTGAAGGAGGAGACAATGTTCCAGAAGTTTCAGACCAAAAGGAGATCGATTGGAAGAGAAATCGAAGAAAAAGGAGTCGACGGCACTGTTCATCGACGGTTCTTGCAAATTAGGGCTGTGAAATACTTCACAGCCGTGCTGTATTTTCTAAACTTCTCTTTTACTTCGATTTTCGATCCTCTGAAACCATGATCTATTGTAATTCCTTCATGATGATAGCTTAAACTACTTTTTGGACATGGGGGAGTAATTCACTTGATTTCCAATGACTAGATGACTATTTTTACTATTTCGTTGAGTTTAATATTACCATGATGATTTTGCTCTTGTGATAATTGTACTTAGACTCTCTATAAGTTCATGTTACTAATTATGTTCTTAAAATTTTCGCTTGAGACCGAAAGGTAATTGCTTGAGAATTTGGAACCCTAGAATTGCATGTTATGATCCCTTCCTTGGGTTAGATCTAATTTGATTTGTTCTAATAGATTAATTGTCATAATTATAACATGAACCTATAGATCGAGTCTATTTGTCAAACGTGGAGATCTTGTGCGAAAGCAAGGATCGAAACGTTGGAGATCCATGAGTAAAACTAGTGTTGAGACTCGGATGCACGAAGGTGATCCTTGAATCTCCACTAGAGATTATCAACATTGAATTCGGATGCACGAAAGTGATCCTTGAATTCATTGTTTGATGATTTACTTATCTTCAGCATTGGGAAGAATCTTGCGCGAAAGCAAGGATAAATCCCTGTGCGGTTATTTGCACGAAAGTAAAACAATCCTTTTATTTAGTAAATTACATCTTCATCATGATAAATTTGAACTGACGAAATCCTTATTCATATCTAGCTCATAAAAGTTAAAGTGAACGAAACCCTAGTCCCAGCTTTTCTCTCTGATAATTCTGTTTTTAGCTTCCAATTTCTATTCTCACTACTTCGATTAGCCTAGATAGTAAGAAATCAACTATTTAGTATTCGACAACGTAGGTCCCTGTGGATTCGATACTTTCTTAATTACTTCGAGTATCCGTGCACTTGCGGATCACAACAATTACATAAACCAAATGGCATTCTCCTATATGCAAAAGTTCCATACGGGCATGTGAAAGTAGTTTTATCTTGATCATCAGGATGTATAGGAATTTGAAAAAAAAACCAGAATATCTATCTAAAAAGCAAAAGTGAGAATGATTTGTCAATCTTTCAACCATCTGATCAATGAAAGGTAAAGGGAAGTGGTCTTTCCTTGTGGCAGCATTTAGTTTTCTGTAATCTATGCACATGCGCCAACTAGTAACAGTTCTAACTGAAATCAATTCACTATCCTTGTTTTTCATGACAGTCACCCCTCCTTTCTTAGGTATACAATGTACAGGACTTACCCATTTGCTATCAGATATAGGATAGATAATACCTGCATTAAATAATTTCAGAACCTCTTTCTTTACAATTTCTTTCATGGAGGGGTTCAGTCTTCTTTGGAAATCTACATGCGGCCTGTGTTCCTCTTCCATCAAGATCCTGTGCATACAAAAAGAAGGATTAATTCCTTTCAGGTCATCAATGGTATTCCCAATTACCTTTCTATGAACCCTCAGCTCCTTCAAGAGCATATCAGTTTCCCTTTCATTTAGTTGTGCATCAACAATCACAGGGTAAGTGGAGTTAGGACCAAGAAATTCATATATAAGGTTATCAGGTAAAGCTTTTAATTCAATTTTTGGAATTTTTTCTTTTTCATCATCCAATGTGGCACAGTCTTCAATATCACGAGTTTCATTACAAGAATTATCATCAAAGTCAGAATCATCAACTTCAGCATTTGAATTTTCACAAGAATCAGAAGTAGAATCAGAACAAGAATCAAACAAAAAACCAAAATCATAAACTACATCATCAACAGCATGAACGCTACAGCAAGAATTAGCATATGCAGGTTTTTTTAGCGAATTGTTCAAATCAAACTCAATTTTATTATCACCAATATTTAGAGTGAGTTTACCATTTTTTACATCAATAAGTGCTTCAACAGTGGCTAAGAATGGTCTACCAAGGATAATAGGAATTTTCGCATCTTCTTCTATTTCAAGAACCACAAAATCAGGAGGCACAAAATACTTACCAACTTGGATAGGAACATCCTCAAGAATACCTACTGGATACTTCACTGAGCAATCGGTGAGCTGCAAAGATATAGAAGTCGGCTTGAGCTCTCCCATGTCCAGTCTCCTGCAGACAGATAATGGCATTAGGCTCACACTAGCCCCCAAATCACATAAGGCTCGGTCAAAAGCCATACTGCCAATAAAACAAGGGATAGAAAAACTACCTGGATCCTTCAATTTGGGTGGCGTTTTGTTTTGGATAACAGCACTACATTCCTCAGTTAAAGCCACAGTGCCATAGTCCTCTATTTTTCTCTTATTAGACAGTATTTCTTTCAAGAATTTAGCATATGTGGGCATTTGAGATAAAGCTTTAGTAAATGGAATGTTAATGTAAAGCTTTTTCAAAACATCTAGAAATCTCCCAAATTTTTTGTCTAACTTTTCTTGCATTAACCTTTGAGGAAAGGGTATAGGTGGCTTGTAAAGAGGAGGCAAATTAGGTTTAGGATTATCTCTCTCACATGGTTCATCACCTTTTTGAGGTGGTAAACAAGTTTGGGACTCCTCATGTGAAGAAGATTTTCCTAACTCTAGTTTCCTTTCATGGTTATCATCAAGCTCTTTTTCATTGTCCACAACTTTCCTTCTAGGTTCTCCTAATTGTTTCCCACTTCTAGTCATGATAGCATGCAGTATTCATCAGGCATTTGATCTTCTAAAGTTTTATTGCGAATAGCTAAGAATTCCATTTGAGAGGCAAGATGACTAATCATTTCCTTCAGATCTTCAATTTTTTTGTTTTGATTTTGCATGAGTAGACTTTGATTTGTCAAAGTCTTATCAAGAAAAGATTCTATACTAAGAGAACTTACCTTTTCAGTTAGGGGTTGGCATTCCTCGCTTTCATCCTTACCATCACAATATAGCAGTTCTTCTTCAGGGTCCCATTGGCTATGGTTCAAGGAAATCTCTTCAAATAGGGTGAAAGCTTCTTCAATGGTCTTGCCCATGAGGGCTCCTCCTGCAGCAGTATCAACAATTAGACGGGTATTATAAAGTAGACCATAATAAAATGTATGAATTAAAACTCAATCTTCAAGGCTATGGTGAGGGCACTTTCGTTGTAAATCGTTGAATCGCTCTCATGCCTTGCTGAATGATTCTCCATCCTTCTGTTTAAAGCTTGTTATTTGATTTCTAAATTGGATGGTTTTATTAGTGAAAAGTACTTCATCAGGAAAGTATTTGATAGTTGTTCCCATGTACTGAAAACACCAGCTGGTCTAGAATGTAGCCAATATCGCGCTCGGTCCCTGAGAGAAAAAGGAAACAATCTTAGTTTTAGTGCATCATCAGAAACTCCATAAATTTTAATAGTGTCACAATATTCAATAAAAAGATGTAAATGTTGATATGGATCTTCAATTGAATCTCCTCCAAATTGGTTCTGCTGAATTATAGTCAAGAAGGCAGGATTGATCTCAAAATTATTTGCTTCAATAGTTGATCTTACAATGCTGAAGTGTATTTCTCGTGGCTTAGGGGCTGCATAGTCCCTTAGTGATCTCTGATCTGCCATCCGATCTAGATTTTCTGTGCACACTAAGGTAGATGGATCAAACAACTCAAATAAACACAAAAGAATAGAAAGGTAAAACATAAATAAAACCTAATCTAGCAATATTCTCAATATCTTCAATATCAACAAGAACTAAGGTCCCCGGCAACGGCGCCAAAAATTAAACTGAGTTCTTTGATGGATGCACGAAAGTGATCCTTGAGTTTTTTGATGGATGATTTACTTATTTTTAGCTTGGGATAGATCTTGCATGAAAGCGAGGATCGGTCCCTGCATGATTGTCTGCACGAAAGTGAGATAATCCTTTTATGAAGTAAATTGTATCTTTATCATGATAAAATTAAACTGACGAATTTCTATCCATATCTAGTCATAGAAATCAAAGTGGATGAAACCCTAGTCCCAGTTTCTCTCTTGGTATTTTCGTCAAAGTCTTCATTAGTTTACTTGCATAGTTTCGATTGCCTAGATAGTAAGAAATCGATTATTCGGTACTTGACAAACAAGGTCTCTGTGGGATCAATATTTTTTATTACTTCGAGTATCCGTGCACTTGCGGACACAACAAGTTTTTGGCAGCAACGCCAAAGATAAGTTTCTGTCTAGCTACTTGTTGGGATACAACAAGTTTTTGGCGCCGTTGCCGGGGACCTTGGTTTTTGTCAATATTGAAGATATTGAGAGTATTGCTAGACTAGGTTTTATTTATGTTCTATCTTTCTGTTCTTTTCTGTTTACTTGGGTTATTTGATCTATCTGCTTTAGACTGCACATGAAATTTTGATTTGATGGCAGACCGGAGATCACTTAGGGACTATGCAGCCCCTAAGCCAAAAGAAATACACTTTAGCATTGCTAGACTAGCAATTGAAGCTGATAATTTCGAGATCAATCCTGCCTTCTTATCCATGATCCAGCAGAATCAATTTGGAGGAGCTCCAATTGAAGATCCTTATCAACACTTACATCTTTTTCTTCAATATTGTGATACCATTAAAATTAATGAGGTTTTTGATGATGCACTAAAACTAAGACTGTTTCCTTTTTCTCTCAGGGACCGAGCATAAACTTGGCTACATTCTTGACCTACCAGTGCCTTCACCACATGGGAACGACTGTCAAGTGCATTCTTGATGAAATATTTTCCAACAAGCAAGACCATCCAACTGAGGAATCAAATCACAAGTTTTACACAAAAGGATGGCGAATCCTTTAGCAGGGCATCGGAGTGTTTCAATGATTTACAACGGATGTGTCCTCACCATGGCCATGAAAATTGGGTTTTAATTCATACATTTTATAATGGTCTACTTTATAGCACCCGCCTAATTATTGATGCTGCTGCAGCAGGAGCCCTCATGAGCAGAACCATTGAAGATGTTTTTACCTTATTTGAAGAAATATCCTTGAACCATGACCAATTGGCTCCTAAAGAAGGAATGCTATATTGTCATCAATATGGTAAGAATCAGAGTGAGGATTAGCAAACCCTAACTAAAGAGGTAAATTCTTTTAGTATAGAATCTTTACTTGAAAAGTTTATGGCTAATCAAAACAAAGAAATTGAAGATCTTAAGAGAATGGTCAATCAACTTGCCTCTCAACTAGAATCCTTAGCTGCTCACAATAAAACTCTAGAAGATCAAATACCTGATGAACACTGTAATGCTATCATCACTAGAAGTGGGAGAAAATTAGAGGAACCAAAAGGGAAAGCCGAGAATAATAGAAATGAGCTTAATGATGAACATGACCATGAGTTAGAGTTAGAAAAATCTCCTGAGCATGAGCAGTCCCAAACTAGTTTGTCATCTCACAAGGGTGGTGAACCTAAAGGTGATATGCCATGCTAAAAAGATATTTCTAAATCTAATTCTCCTATACCATATAAGCCACCTATACCCTTTCCCCAACGGTTAGTACAAGCAAAATTAGACAAACAATTTGGGAAATTTTTAGATGTTTTGAAAAAACTTTATATTAACATTCCTTTTACTGAAGTTTTATCTCAAATGTCATCTTATGCAAAATTTTTGAAAGAAATATTGTCTAATAAGATAAAGATAGAGGACTATGGTATGTTGTGTCCGCAAGTGTACGGATACTCAAAGTAATAAAGAAAGTATCGAATCCACAGGGACCTATGTTGCTGAGTACCGAATAATTGATTTTTCACTATCTAGGAAATCGAAGGACTGCAAACTAGCAGACGAAGACCAAAGCGCTGAAACGGAATTATCAGAGAGAGAAGCTGGGACTAGGGTTTCGTTCACTTTAATTTTTATGACTATACATGAATAGGGATTTCATCAGTTTATTTTCAACATGACAAAGATGCAATTTACTTGATTAAAAGGATTATCTCACTTTCGTGGAGACAACCATGCAGGGATAAATTTTTGCTCTCGCGCAAGAATCGTCCCAACGCTAATGATAAGTAAATCATCAAACTGAGAACTCAAGAATCACTTTCGTGCATTCGAGTTCTAAGTCGATAATCTCTAGTGGAATTTCAAGGATCACTTTCGTATATCCGAATCTCAACATTAGTTTTACTCAAGGTTCTCTAACGTTCCGATCTTTGCTTTCGCACAAGATCTCCACGTTTGAAAGCTTAGACTCAATCCTAGATTTATATTATTATCATGGCAGTTAGCTTACTAGACTCAAACAAACAAGAACTAACCTAAAAGGGGTTCCTATCATGCAATTCTAGGGTTCTGAATTCTCAAGCAATTACTTTTCAGTCAATAACGAAAATTCTAAAACATAAATAATAATATAGATCTAAGGAGAGTCTAAGAACAAAACATCACATGAGTAAAATCATCATGCTAAGATTAACCGAGATAAAATAATAGAAAAGAAAGTCATCTAGTCATTAAAACTCAAGTGAATACTCCCCCATGTCCCAAAAGTGGTTTAAGCTATCATAGAGTGAAGATTACAATGATTCATGATGAAGAAAATCGAAATAGAGGAGGAGTGAAAATTACGATACGGCCGTAAAGAAGTTTACGGCCGTAATCTGGGCGAACAGCGGCAGGTGATTTCTCCTCTGTCTGATCTCCGTTCAAGTTGAAACTTTAGGTGCTCCTTCTCCCCCTCTATGCATAGCTTCCACTCAAATTTCACGGCCGGAGATGCATTGTACGCTTCCCGGTGACGAAACATAGGGCGGCGGCGCGTGAGGCGATTTCTCTCTCTATGGTCAACGAAAATTGGGGCTTTTGGTGTGCTTGTCTTCGTCTCGTCGATGGCTCTTTTTCTCCTTCTTACAGCTTCGAATATAAGGGCCTGGATCATCCGCAATCAACCGCGCAAAAATTGGGCTTCAGAGTTTACCGGGAAAGTCGCGAGCTGCATCACAATTACGGCCGTAATGAATCTTACGGTAGTGCCGTAATGTGAACAATCTCTCGGGTGGAAAATTGACTCGAATTATGGTGTCGTAAAGATGATTACGGTAGTGCCGTAAGCGTCTCAAAGTCTCTGTCCAAAAATGCCCATTCATTACGGCACCGTAAAGATATTTATGGTAGTGCCGTAACGATCATCGATTCTCTACCCGGTAAAGCTCCAAATTACGGTACCGTAAGGAATTTATTGGTGGTGCCGTAATTTGCTCTAAAGCTCCAAATTTTCTGAAATTTGATGTGTGATCCTCCTTTGATGTTGTGAATTCAATTATGCACTTGGATTGCTCGAAATAGACTGAAAAACATGCCTTTTTGCCTAAAAATTATCAAAAACAGAAAATCGAGTAGATTCCGCAAATATTGATAAAATATGGCATAAAAATAAGCAAAGTCTATGAATATGACACATAAATATCAATAAAATGGCATAGAAATCACGATGAATTTTGGTGTCATCATGGTACTGTGGCTTTAACTCAGGAATGTAGTGCTATTATCCAAAACAAAGTGCCACTAAAATTAAAGGATCTAGGTAGTTTCTCTATCCCTTGTTTTATTGGTAGTATGACTTTTGACCGAGCCTTATCTGATTTGGGTGCTAGTGTAAGCCTAATGTCATTATCTATCTGCAGGAAATTGGACATGGGAGAACTCAAACCAACTTCTATATCTTTACAGCTCGCCGATCGTTCGGTGAAGTACTCTGTAGGAATTCTTGAAGATGTGCCTATCTAAGTAGGTAAATATTTCATTCCAGCAGATTTTGTAGTTTTTGAGATGGAAGAAGATGCAAAAAATCTCCATCATACTTGGTAGACCGTTCTTAGCCATAGTAGGGGCACTTATTGATGTAAAGAATGATAAGCTTACACTTAACATTGGGGATGAAAACATTGAGTATGACTTGCATGAAGCCATGAAAAACCCTTCAAATTCTGAATCTTATTGTAGTATACATGTTATAGAAGACATTATCTATAATCTTAATGATTTATTTGTTGAAACCAATGAATATGACACTGATTTAGATCCTGCTCTTGATTCTAAAGTAGAAACAAACTCTAGGACTGATAAATTATTAGATTGCATAGCTTGTGATAATGAAAAGTGTGAAGAAAGAAAGGCTCCAAAAATAAAGACTTAACCCCTCTTTTTGTATGCACAGGATCTTGATGGTAGAAGAACACAAGCCACATGCAGATTTTCAAAGAAGACTTAATCCCTCTATGAAAGAAGTTGTAAAGAAAGAGGTTCTGAAATTACTTGATGCAGGTATTATCTATCCTATCTCTGATAGCAAATGGGTAAGTCTTGTACATTGTGTTCCTAAGAAAGGAGGGGTAACTATCATGAAAAACAAAGACAATGAATTGATTCCTGTTAGAACTATTACTAGTTGGCGCATGTGCATAAATTATAGAAAATTGAATGCTGTCACTAGGAAAGACCACTTTCCTTTACCTTTTATTGATCAGATGGTTGAAAGACAGGCAAACCATTCTCACTTCTGTTTTTTAGATGGGTATTTTGATTTTTTTCAAATTCCTATACATCCTGATGATCAAGATAAAACCACTTTCACTTGCTCGTATGGAACTTTTGCATATAGGAGAATGCCTTTTGGTTTATATAATGCACCTGCTACTTTTTAGAAATGTATGATGGCTATTTTTTCTGATTTTATTGAGGACTTTATGGATGTATTTATGGACGATTTCTCTGTATATGGTTCCTCTTTTGACGTTTGTTTGGCTAATTTATCTCGGGTTTTGCAGAGGTGTGAAGAAACTAACCTTGTGCTTAATTGGGAAAAATGTCATTTTATAGTTTGACAAGGGATAGTTTTGGGGCACTTGATTTCAGAGAGAGGAATTGAAGTTGACAAGGCCAAAGTTGAGGTGATAGTGAAATTGGAGCCGCCCACTACAGTAAAGGAGATGCAGGATTCTACCGGCGATTCATCAAGGATTTCTCTAAACTTGCTAGACCTCTTACAAATTTACTTTGTAAAGATGTTAAATTTTCTTTTGATGAAAATTGTTTATCTGCTTTTTATGAATTGAAGAAGGCTTTGGTTTCAGCACCTATCATTGATGACACCGAAATTTATAGTAAATTTCATTCCATTTCATATACTTTTCGTGTCAAATTCATACCACTTTGCTTATTTTTATGCCCTTTTGTCAAATATTGCGGAATCTACACCATTTCTTATTTTTAATGATTTTCGGGTAAAAAGTGTCATATTTTGATGGATTTTGAAAGATTTGAGCGCATGAATGGATTCAGGTCGTCGAAACGAAGCCGCCCGCCAATTTTCATGAAAATCGGAGCAAGTTTGAAAAATACACCCCGGGTGTAATGGATATTACAGCTATAATTTATAGAAAATAAGGCAGTGCCGTATTTATTTTACGGTACCATATTTTTGACCTAGAATTCACCCGAGAGACTTCCAGAAATTACGGTACTGCCGTAATTTATTTTACGGCCGTAATTTCATCCTGGATTTATAATTTTTGCGGACTATTTGAAACTCGAATCTTGTGCAGACCATATCTTTTGATCTAGAAATCCAAATTGAAATCCGAAAGTTGTGGCGGACTCATCTCGACGAGGAGAAGATAAAGGCATGAAAAGCCCCAATTTTTATGAAGAATCGAGAGAGAAATCAATAGAGAGGCGCTTAGGGTTCGGCCTCACGCCGAGAGGCGTAAAGGGCACCTCAGGCCGTGATTTTTTACACAGAAGCTTCGTTTGGAGGAGGAGACAACAGCCCAGAAGTTTTAGAGCAAGAGGAGTTCGATTGGAGGAGAAATCAATGAAAGAGCGGTGCCAGCACTGTTCACTCGCATAATTACGGCTGTAATTTCAATTACAGCCGTGTTGTAACGTTATTTCTCCCTTCGTTTCATTTTCTGATCGTTCTAAACAATGGATTATTGTATTTCTTCTTCCATGCAAGCTTAAACATTCTTTGGGACATGGGGGAGTAATCCCCTTTGGTTTCTTAATGATTAGATAACTTTTACCTTCGTCAGAATAGTTTTATGATGATAATTTTACTTATGTGAATAATTGTACTTTGATTCTCCATAGATTGATGTTATTATTCATGTTTTAGAGTTCTCGCAATAAGGACCGAAAGGTGACTTGCTTGAGAACTTGGAACCCTAGAATTGCATGATAGGAACTTTCTTATGTTAGTTCTTATTATTTGATTTTAGTGATATTATTATCATGATAGATAATTTGAATCTAGGGTTGAGTTATTGTAATAAACATTGATAGGTATTGCAATAGATGCATATATCCACTTTGTGATGAATGCTTGTAAAATATTTTAAGTAGCCTATGTGCCCGTACTTCTTTCTTTATATATCTCGATGTAAAAAAATTTTAAGTATTCTCAAAATTTTAAAGAAGTAATTTTAAAATATGATTTATTTAATTTTTAGATCATGGTCGAAGGCACTCTAGAGCACCATGATGGTCTTGGCATACTTGGAGCATAGTGGTCGAAACCTACAAGGAAGAAGAATAAGCATTGGACAAGGACATTGAGCTGGAGCTTGATGGAGTTTGAGAACAAGGAAGCTTGCTGGTGCCGGGCCTTGTAGCATGTGGCCGATGGCCACTTCACTTGCATTGTGTGTGGGACTTGCCAGCCTAAGTCTTGACTTGCCTCATCCATGGCTTAAGATGAGACAAGGGCAAAAAGGGGATATGACCATATCTAACTTATTTATCATGCTTGTGATGTTGTTTTGGAGTCATGATATAGCCATAGGGTCTTGCATGGTAGATTATAAAGATAAAAATAACATTTAGAGTTTTGGTGAAACCATGTGAAAACCCCAATAATTTAATATAAACTAGATTATAAAGATAAAAAATAACATTTAGAGTTTTGGTGAGACCATGTGAAAAACCCTAATAATTTAATATAAACTCTAAATTAGCCGTCTAATATGTAGCCCTTGTCAAACTATCGATCAGTAGTGATATGAATTATTTTCCACCGTTGTGGGACACACCTACTTATCTTTAGCAGACGTGTAGTGACAATATATACCTTAGTCCCCATACGTTTACGTCAGGATGTGCCCTCGCGATGTTCATGTTGGCCCTAGGCATAACAATCATGTTTGACTTGACTAGATTGACATGTGCAGGATGCACGGTAAAATTCTAGAGGCAATTATCATTAGGTTAAGGTCTTGTGAATTATTTTCAACCCTCGTTGGACACAAACACCTAAACAGTCTTGCCTAAGAGGAGTTGGACTAGATGCAATTGGCCGACGTGCCAACCTAAGGAAGTATGGGCCACTCTATGTAGTACATACCACCCCTGTGGGACATAGAACCCCATATGGATTTAGAAGTCCATTCTCACTAGAAAATCTAAGATTTTTCAAATTGACATTTGGGGTTCTCAATTTGATTAAAATAGTGGGAGCATAATCATTTAATGAAAAACTTTGTTAAATGATTTCTTACATGGTACTTACTTTACATTTTTATTGCTGCAGATTCATGGTAATTTTTTTAAACACATATGCATTTGCTTTGAGATTGATCGTTTTGAAGGACAAGTTGGATGGTACCAACTTCAAAATTTGGTATGAAAATCTACTTGATTTGCTGAGATAGGAGAACAAGTTGTATATCCTTGAGCGACAACATTCTCAACCATGTTTAGCCTGAGTCACTCAGTGGGAGTGGGATATTTATATGAAGCATCATTATGATGTCTTTAATATCTCATGTCTTATGTTGAGTACTATATGTCCTGAACTACAAAAAAAAAGTTGAAGAGATGGAGACTTATGAGATAATAGAAAGCCTCAAAGATCTCTTTTAGGAATAAGTACGAACAAAAGGACTTGAGGAATCAATAGCATCATGCAATTAGCCTATTGAGGAAAAACCTAAGTTTTTCTTAGTCCTTATGATTAGAGGGACAGGGAAACTAAGGGCTTACCTCAAGGCACTCGAAAATAGGGTAAAGAAGGCAAAGAACAAAAGGTGCTCACGTTGTGGCATGGTGGACCACAAAAGGAAGCACCGTAGGAGTCTCCAAGATGACTTGAAAGGAGGCTAGACTTTTGCTTCTAGATCAGGTATGTATGTTACCGAGGTCATTATGTCCACTTCTATTTTACGGGTATAGGATACCACATGTGAAGCTTGTTTCCACGCGTTAGTACCACTAGCATGTGAGACTTTATTATCACAGTCAAAGGCACCAAATAGCTTGGAACACACATTCAACAAGTGCACAAATGTATCAGGTAATAAAATATCGATCCCATAGAAATTATAAATTAAGTACTAATTTGATCATAGTTATGTAATCTAGGCAAAATCGATTAATGTGAAAGCAATATTGTTAAGACCACTTTTTACCAAACTTTATAAATCAGTAAGGAAGTTCAGTATGAGGTTTCATCACAATAATTGTCGTAAAGGAAAAGCATACCAACATATGTTAATTTGTTCAAGAGTGTTAAAAGGAAAATCTACTTAAAAATATATAAAATGCTCCCTTTCAGTAGCCCATCATAATGTTTAACTAGTCAAGAACCATCTGTCACTTTGTTTATCGATCCTAGTTAAATTCATTAAGCACAATATAACTTATTTCTTCCCCAATATAACCTAACAACTTTCACATTCTTAAGTTATAAGGTTAATTGTAGGTTTCCATACCTAAGAATCACCTTTTAGTCCATGTCATAATTTTTAAAGCAATTTAATTAAGAATCTAAGTTACTACATGTAAATTGAGTTCTACTAACCAAAATCTATAATCCTAGCTACTTTCATAGTCTAGACCTTATAGGTTTAATTAGTGAGTTATTGGGTTAAGAGTCGCCTTTCAGTTTTTGTCCTAACCCCCCATAACATGCAAATAATTAGAATCAATTAATTAAAAGCAACAATAAACATCTACAATCAACTTTAACGCAATCAAATAAAATAACAAACTAGATATGTATTACTAAAAAAAAAATTAAAGGGTTATTCCCCTTACCCAAAATACAAGTTTAGCTATAGTGAAAGATATGGAATCCATCTTAAACTTCAAGTGAATGTTTACAATCAGTTTTGAAAAGAGTAAAATAATTAACAAATAGTAACTCCCTAATGAAAATTGCCAAAATCTAGATTTTCTCTCTCCTGGCCATAATTGTACTGATGATAGAAGCTTCTTTATTGCATGCGCCTCGAACTGTTCTAGCTCAAATCTCCCTCGATTCTCAATGGATTTTGATGAGATTTGAATCTAGAACTCTTTTGAACTCTCGTCCCTTCCCTCTAGATGAATTTGACTATCCAATTTCTCGTAACCTCGCGACTAATATAGTTGGAAGTCAAAATTAGGATACTGCGGTCAACACATTCTCGGCTTCGATTTGGTGCAAGGAAGTGACAAGGGATTCTCTAATTCAGTGGAATTGATGCCTGGTGAATGTTCTACTTCAAGCCCTAAGCTTGGATATCTTTATATAGTCTATTCGAGGAGAAATCGGGGTAAATTCGATTGTTGGTCATCCGCCAAACTCAGTCTCTATTCAAATGAAATCATGGCTATGATTACAATCATGGATAGTGATTATCAATTTAGTTAGATTGAGTTGAAAAGTGTGGTTTGACTTCGTCTCTCTTTGGGAAGTGTTGTTTTGAATTTATTTTTTGCAAAATTTTTTGTCATAGAATCACTACCGGTGATTATAATCACCGCTGATAAGCTATGTTTAGCTTCGGACTCCAAATTTTAGGTGAAGATCCCTTTTGTGCTTTAAGCTTTATTTTCATGAATTCTCTTTATTTTTTATTAAATTCAGGTCTTTTACATGAAAAGTCAAAAAGATAGAGAGAAAAAGATTTTCTATAAAATCTAATACTTTTAAGAAATTTAAATTGCAAAAAGAGAAAAATATGACAAATTTATAATAAATATGCATAAAAAATTCTATAAAAATTTGTGTTATCAAATACTAATGACTTAAACTTTTGCTTGTCCTTAAGCAAATAAAACTTTTTAAGAATAAAAAATATTAAGTTTCTATGATCTTCACTTTATGTAAATTGAAAAACAAATTTCAATCCATAATATACGTCATAATTTATCATACTCAAGAAGTAAAACGAATTATCAGGAAATAAATTTTCAAGATATCCAAGTTCAAGATAGCTAAAATCCAAAATCATTTATGCTTATATTTTCAAACTTCAATTCATCAACTAGATTTGTACTTTTGTTTAATCTTCCCAAGATTAATCTTCTAGTTTGAATGTCACTTCATTATTTTTAGGATTCTTTAATCAGTTTTTGACCAATTGGGGATTAAAGTAATTTGATTTTTAGACCGTCATTAACTCTTTTTATTTTTCTATTAATGGCTAAGTCTAGAATATACTAAATTTTGTTTAGTATAATTTAACTCATAGCTTTGTTCCTTGTAGTCATTGGAGTTGTACACTTGACCTATAGTTATTTTCTTCTTTTTTCTTTCTTTATTTTTTATTTTTTATTTTTGAAGGGAGCCGACCAAGGTAATGGTTTTTAAATTGTTATCAATCTTTTTGCGTGAAGGTCAAACACCTGTGATGAATGCCCCTGATTTCAATATTAAAATTAGATTTAAAGTGTAAATATTTTTGTACAATTGAACTTATAACTACAATGCTAAAAAGCCCTTGGAGTTTGAGCAATCCTCAAACATTTAAAACTCAACCATTCCCCCCTTTGTCATGTCATGTCAATTTTACTTTTCAATCAAATTAGAAGAAAATTTAAATGCAATAAAATTCATGCATTAGAACATTCATCATGATCACATATCATTTTTTATTAAAAATTTTAAATACACTAGAACAAGAATTACACAAAATTTCTTTTTCCATTCAAAAACCTTCTATATCCAAGTAATAAAATTTATTTCATACATCATTTTTCAAAAATAAATTCAAGATAAAAAAAGATCTTTTCTAAGAAACAAAATATTCTAAATTCATTATGTGTGTATTTCGAAGTTTAATTATAACTCTATTGCATTCAAATAAATTATTGTGGTGACCCATGACTTGGAAATTTAATATATTTTGGTAGGGATAGAATGATTAAAAAAAATATACAATCAATAAAGAGAAAAATGAATTTTAAAACAAGACTTAAAATATGTACAACTTCCATTGCATTTTATCATCAAAATATATATATAGCCATATCGAATAAAAAGAAAATGATACTCACATGGTTTTGTGCTAGTTCATCCCATGCTGCTCTCAATCATCATTTTCCTCTTCTTCTGAGTCAGTAAACTTTTCATGCATGTATTGCTCTATTCTTTCTAGCCAACCAACCATGTTAGTCATTTGGCCTTGCATCTATTTCTGACCACTTTCGGCCTGGCCTACCAAAAGTTGGAGGCCTTTGAGTGCTGCTAGCACTAACTCTGCTGTTACTGTTGTTCCCCACTACTACATCGGTGGTGATTCTGGTGCTGCATGATGTGGGTCAGTCTCGCCATCAAGAATCAAGATCCAGTTCCTCCTATTCCAGACCGTGGTCCTTTTGGGATCAGGAAGATCAACAAGTCGACTGCTATTTTTAAAATAGCAGGCAGTATCTTCCTCCTTTCTCAGCTATCATCTTCATTGTTTTGCACATCTTCATATCAATCCTGGTACTCCCTACTGAGAGTCCATAGCTAAAGAAATTTACACCTACAGCTGAAATAATGGGTGTAATCATCCCCCAATAACTATCATGCCCTTAGTGGAATGGGCAACTCTGGATAGTTGTTTGGTTAGATAAAAAAGCAATATTGATTCTATAACCGTACATCATATGCCAAATAAAAAATAACTTAGTTTGTTTTAGCATGTCGTTACTTGCTCCTCTACCAAAGATGGTGTGAGAAAGAAGACAGGTGTAAATACTTAAAACATGGGTTGCTTAATGATGAGGCTCTCGCGTTTTTGGCAGAGAAAATACTCTCTCCAGTAATCTCTTGCCAAAATGCTCTTTCATTGAATTCACTAGGCATGCGCCTAGTACCATCCTTGGGGAAACCAAATGTGCTATTCACCTGAGATAAGTTCATAATATACTTGCGATTTTGTAAGCGAAAGGAAATCTAACCTAGATCAGCGTCGTTATCATTGGAGAACTGGACTTGGACAGACGAGAGAAATTCATTAGTGAGCTAGAGCACCGTGGGTGCTCCCATACCATGGCTCTAGTCATATCAATTTGGTCAAACAACCACTACACATCCTCAGCTAGTCCGGGTGTGCGCAAGGTGTCTAAGTCTACATACCTAGTGTTTACAAACTGCCTTTCAATCAAACTGTGGTATCTAAATCACTCATCAATATTTCTGAATCTTATCCCATCTTCTTCCATTGATTGATGTGCTTTAGGTTTGGGTCTAGGTCCGGATACGCAAATTTTGCATTTTGGGGCCCTATTGCTAGAGTTTGCTACAAAAGAAACTTTTGGTTGATAAAAAACTTGAATTGGACTAAGTGGTGTTGTATACCTTTTAAGATTGGTTGAAATTGATCTGAGGAATCACTAGGAAAAACACAGCCATGATTGTAATCACGGGTGTGATTATGGTGAAATCCGAGTTTCTGTAGGTGAAGCTCTCGCTAGTGAAATCTCCTTGTCATTGGCATTGCTGCTTGATTTTTGGTGTAGGAAAAATTTTTGGAATAGCCAAATAAGTCTCCTATTCTTAGCTGGGGAAGAGATTTCACTAATTCTAGAGAGAAATCCGAGAGCTTTGAGTTTTCGAACAAAATAGGGGAAGCACGCACAGCAAAGGGGCTTCCTAGATTTGCCTTAAATTCGACCTCGCAAGCAGCTTGGAGCTTGCTGGAGTTCGAACGCAAATACCTACGTTGATCGGTAACTGATTTAGGACGAAAAACTTTGCTGGAGGAGGTATTCGAAGCTCGACTCTTTAGTTGGAAGCAGAGAATCAAGAAACTCTCTTCTTCGTATCTAAACGAGGCGGAAGCTTGCTAGAAGGTTTTTGCTAGCTCAGATGGTCGAAGAAGAGGGTTGGGGAGATGAATCAAAGCTTGAAGAGCTCTAAATAGA
This sequence comes from Costus lasius, assembly GCA_027563935.2. NCBI lineage: Eukaryota > Viridiplantae > Streptophyta > Magnoliopsida > Zingiberales > Costaceae > Costus > Costus lasius. The sequence goes on along the minus strand of CM050449.1, from coordinate 29,861,534 downwards.
GCGGCAGAATTCACCAGTTGGTGAAGAAGAAGACCGTTGCAGGCTACGGTTGAAATTACGGCATTGATTATAATCACGAACTTTGATTTTCAAACCTGCACACAAATTATCAGAAATTTTCTTAAAAATAATATAAATTATGAGCAAAAGGATTTTCAAGTTAATCTATTTAATTTCTATGTGCAACAAAAAAAATTAATTAGAGATTAATAAAAAAATAATAATAAATAAAAAAAATACTAAAATAAAATTTTAAGTTGCCTCCCAAAAAGTATTTCCTTTAGGTCATTAGCTTAACCTTTAAAAGATTTTTTATATACGCTCCATATTCTAAGGGTATCTTGCAAAGTTGGATTTTTTACTATCCCAGTATCAAAAATTTCATCATAATCTAAAAATAATATGCCCTCTCTTAAGTTCATTTGTGCCACTGCCATGGCTAAAAAGGGTCTTCAAAAAATAATAGTTGCAATATGATCATTTTTAATGTCCATGATGATAAAATCTGTGGGTATTATAATTTTACCCATAATCACAAGCACATCAAATAATAAACTGGTAGGACTTCTTACAGCTAGGTTTGCATCTGCTGAGTTTTGATAGTGGGCTGCAAATTTTCATGATTTAACCTTAAATATAAAGAATATGACACACAAAGCAGGATTAAAATTTACATAATTAATAGAGCATGATATATAAAAGGGTCTTAGGTCTTCTAATTTATGAAGAATTGTAAAATCCCTAGGATTTTAATAATTTCATATTTCTTATATGTTTTTAAATCAGAAAAGGAAACATCTATTTCATACACTTTCAAAACTTCTAAAAATTTATAAAATCTTTCATCTCTTTTCAGCATAGTCATTTATTTCTCAAAAGATATATCTTTAATAATCAATAAATTAGAATTTTTATTTTCAATATTTTCTTTTTCTTTTTCTTCAATTTTTAAAATTTTCAATTTTGGATCCTCCTCTAATTTTCTTTTCTTCCTATATGTCTAGGGTGTTACAGTGTTCTTTAGGGTTTACTTCTGGTTTACCTAGTAATCTACCTAAAGGTTTGGAAGAAGAGCTAGCATGTTGTGCTAGTTGGGTTTCTAGCATCTTTTCATGAGTAGCTAATGAATTGATTTTAGATGATAGTTGCCTAACTGACTCTAATAGTTCTTGATAATTCTACCTATGTTCTTTGTTTCTCTTGTTTTGTTCATTTATTAAGTTTTCTAACATGGTTTGCCTAGGTTGATTCCTAAACCCTAGGTTTTGGTTATTTAATTACCATTATGATTTCCACCCCAAGAGAGATTTGGATAATTTTTCAATCTAGGATTGTAGGTATTCGAATATGGGTCATTTTGCCTGTAGTTACCTACTTCATTCACATGTTCTTGTTGACTATCTTTTAAAATTATTCCTAACTGATATTCATTGGTTTGATGGTTATTGTTTCCACATATTTCACAAGGTGAAGAATTTACCATAACAGTATGTTTATTCAGAGAATTAATTTACTTGCTAAGAGATCTACCTTTTGTTCAAGAGAGGGGCAATGATCATCACTCTTACCTAGTTTCCTGTATAACACACCTTTCTCAACAGTCCACCAATGGTGTTTGAGTATCATATCTTCTATCAATGTGAGAGCATTGTCTATATTTTTGTTCATTAATGCTCTTCCAACAGCTGCATCAATGGTTAGTCTAGTACTATAATTTAAACCATTATAGAAAGTGTATACTAGTACCCATTTTTCTAAACCATGATGTGGATACATCCTTTGAAGCTCTTTAAATTGATCCCAAGCTTCGTACAATGATTCTCCATCTTTTTTACATTAGCTGATCATCTAATTTCTTAGTTAGATTGTCCTATAGGGAGGGAAGTATATCTAAAAGAAAGCCTAAGAAAGTTCCTCCTATGTTGTAATAGATTCCCTAGCTAGAGAGTGACGCTAAGCTCTATCTTTGTTTTTGAGTGAGAAGGGAAATAACTTAAATTTTAAAGTTAGAAACTCCATTAATTTTAATAGTGTCGCAATATTCTAAATAATTTGTAAATATATATTGGATCTTCTAGAGGAGATCCACCAAAAGAGTGTTAGTTGAATCATAGATAATAGTAATGACTTTATTTTGAAATTAGTTGCTTCTACATTAGGTCAAGTTATACTAGAGTGTAAACCATTAAGATTAGGAGCCGCAAAATATCTAAGAGACTAATAATCCATGTTTTCAATAATGGTTTCCTACAAAGTTTCTAAGAATTTAATCTTTCTATGAGCTTTACAAATACTTTCAATCTATAAATCTAGGTCAAGGAGTGGTCCAGACCTAAACCTTCTTGACATGCACAAGGAGAAACTTTATTATTGACACTTACATATGATAAGTGACATACTTTGATATAACCTAACATTTCTATATAACTAGAGAGTCATAACGGTTGTCATTGGGTATATTATAAGTCATATGTGTAATGCAAATGGTCAATAGAGGATTTGCCCCTTCCTTCTAAAGGGAGTTTAATAATCTAGGGATCCCCTCCATTGGTATTTGACTAAAAGTGTATGGTCATATCCAAGAGATTATATTTCCTACTCAAGTCACCCTAGATGATTGGAATAGTAAGTGTGGTGCACTTATCCTATCTAGAATTATCAGAGGGTAAAGAGATTGTATTGCATATATAGAAACTTTATTATTGGCTAAGGATTTTTAGCTGACAATATATCCTTATGGCTTAGGTAGCAATGATGTATTGCTAGATGTCAGTCATACTTATGATGATTTGTCTGGTTCATCACTGCCAACGTCATATAAGGCCTAAAGGGTCGCACACACAAACACTTAGAGATCACTATAGATCTAAGAGCCTTAGATTGAATTATGAATTAATTTGTGTTCATTTTGAATATTGGAGATGCCAGATTAGAACAAGATCGAACGAATGGTTCATAGGATTCCATTGATAAGGAGAAGCTAATTGGGTTCTAGGTCTAATAAAGGGGCAAGCTATAGGGCCTAGAGCGCCTATGAGACTTGTATAGGAAGCCAAAAGCATGAGAAAGCTTTGGATGAAGCTAGCTCATTAGCCTAATGAGGGTTGAAGCAAGAGAAACCATAGGCGCATGTCTTTAGTGAATAGGGGAGCATGAAAAGGATGGATCACCTTATTGGGCTGAGAGCCCAATATACCTTGTATAGGCAGCTACACTCTATAAGAGAAGAAGCAAAAGGCCAAGTGCCGAGCCTCGAGCCCAGGCTCAGGCATCAACCCTAGGTGCCTAACCTAGGTGGCAAAAGGGAGGCGCTATTGCAATAATGGGTGCACCTAGGTGGCCGACTACGCAAGACAAGAAAGTCTTGAGGTGTGAGGTGATCGAGGAAGAGATTTACCTTGTAATAGAAAGTATTTCATCCTCTACCAATACAAGCCTTCCCTAGGCACATAAATCAAGGGCATGGATGGTCGTCCATGCTATGTGGGGGACGGCCTCTCTCTCTCTTTGGTCGATGTCTTCTCTACTCTCCTCCTTGTGCCGGTGCTCTCCTCCCTTGCCATGAGCACCAAGGCAAGATCTTTGCTTCCGAGGCTAGCACCAAGTGTGAGATGGGGTGATCTTGAAGAGGTCATTGTGTGGATATCAGTAGAGGGCAAATACTTGAGCACATATAACTTATCAGCCGACAATGTCAAGCATGTTTCAAAGGTAAAATTACTATCATGCCTCTTACATGGGTAAATTAGTTTCAAGCAATTTTTCATTCCACATGTTTTTATGCAAACATTTCTATTCACTTGCGATTTTCCCCAACATAAACAATGGAAAAGGATTAGGTGTGAGTTGCAGCAGGAGAGCTATCAACGCTAGGGTTGTGGATCAATGCAGTAGAAGGAGATTCGTGTGGGCACTCAGTAAAGGATCTGGTTGGGCCTGTTTTAGTGACAACTATCAACGGATTGGTTTAGGTGATGTGAACTCTATAACAATTGAGATGGTGCAGTGGCTTGGTGAAGACTAATAAGTGATTGGTAGGGTTTAGAAATCTCCTTGATAGGATGCAAGGAGAAGGGGCGAGAAAACACTATAGAGGCACTAGGCTAAGGATAGAAGCGGTGACGATGTGTATGAGGATAGACTTGGCAAAATAGGTCAGCGGGTCGTGTTCGGGTTGACCCGTTTATGACCCGTGACCAGATTAGCTTAACCCGAACACGACCCGTTTAATTAATTGGGTCAGATGATCTAACTCAAACACGACCCATATATATTCGGGTCAACCCGACACGACCCGATTAACCCGTTTAATATTAAATAATTTAAATAAATATTTATAAATATATATATATAATTATATAAATGTAAAAATATTAACCTGATTAACTCGACACGACACGACTCGACCCGAAAGGATATATATATATATATATATATATATATATATATATAAATAATATAATATATAATTATATAATATAATCGGGTTAAGCGGGTCAACCCGATTATAACCCGACACGACCCATTTAATTTCGGGTCATAAACAGGTTGACCCGTTTATGACCCGAACACGATTAGACCCAACCCGAACCCGCCTAACTTCGTGTCGAGTCGGGTCAAGTCGGCAGATCGGGTCAGTTTTTGCCAGGTCTATATGAGGATATGTGGAATTAGGATTTCATTGAATTGAGGTGGATGCCTCATTAATAATAGAACTAGAAGGAAAACCCTAAGTAACCTGCTTTGATGCCATGTTAAGAATAAAGAAAAAGTGATAAGAGGAGAGAAGATAGGTAACCCTGAAGGCTATATTATATTAATCAACTTGTCAAATATTGAAGATACCTCTATATATTTAGAGAGTTAAAAGTAGACCTAGCAAAACAGGTCGGCGGGTCGTGTTTGGGTTGACCTGTTTATGACCCGTAACCCGATTAGCTTAACCCAAACACGACCCGTTTAATTAATTGGGTCAGATGATCTAACCCAAACACGACCTATATATATTCGGATCAACCTGACACGACCCGATTAACCCGTTTAATATTAAATAATTTAAATAAATATTTATAAATATATATATATATAACTATATAAATATAAAAATATTAATCCAATTAACTCGACACGACATGACTCGACCCGAAATGATATATAAATATATGTATATGTATATATTTATATATAAATTATATATATAATATATAATTATATAATATAATCGGGTTAAGCGGGTCAACCTGATTATAACCCGACATGACTCGTTTAATTTCGGGTCATAAACGCGAACACGACAACCCGTTTATGACCCGAACACGATTAGACCCAACCCGAACCCGCCTAACTTCGTGTCGAGTCGGGTCGGGTCGGTGGGTCGGGTCAATTTTTGCCGGGTCTAGTTAAAAGCATGATACTTACTATATTTAAATTATTAGTAAGTATAATATCTAATTATAATTTTTATCAAATCTAATATGAGTAACATAAACCCTTTTTCTTACATTGGATTTAATGCCTTGGGGGTATGCTTTTGGCAGACACTAGAAAATAAAATAAGCATCTTCGATATCTGAGTAACCAAACCCCATGAAATGGGCAAGCTTTCGCTCTGGTCCTGCGTTAACACCCAAATTTGGCAAAAATGAGGATTTGAAATTTGTCTATGCACACAGCTCATTCCTTCAAAACTTGGGAAAGTGGCACTCCAGACATGGTGAAGTAAGAAGCAAGATCCACGTTCAGATCATTGTACATGCTCAAGAAGGGATGCTTCTGATTCCACAAACGCACAAGATAAAAGAATTTACAATTCATTCAGAAGTACTAAAAGACTATGCTTAAATAAATAAAATTAGTCACTTACCAAAAGAGCCCTAGCAGACTTTCTATCCTTTGGATTTTTCTTTAAACTGGAAAACAATAATGAAATTTCTTAGTAGAGAAAGATTGAAACAGATCGTGTATGATAAATTACAAGGCTGATGATAATAAGAAACGGAACCAATTTTTTTTGCAATGATGTAAATAACCTGTATGCAAATATAAGAGAAGTCTTTGATATTAGTTAGGAGTAACCAACCAATAGATAAATAAATTATGGTTACCATGGTTCAAAATAACTCCAATAGTTACTCCGTTTCGATAATATAATAATAAAAAAAAGATTTTGAAAGATATTAGATCTTCACCAAGAGCAATTTTCTGGCAATTCCTAGTTTTAGGTCTGTTTTCACTTATTGACTATTTACTGCACTCCACTCTGTTGCATTTTACTACAACAAATATAGTAAGCTTTAAGAAGTCCTGTAAGGCTGTAACATAGAATATATTAACACTAAATAATTTGTCCATATTGTTAAACCACGTTTGTTTCACATTTCTAGAACTATCTGCCACTTCATTACTAGCATAAGGGTCACTCTCCTGGAAGATACAATAGGAAGGGAAGTAAAGGGAAAAAGAGTTGAAAATAGATAAAATTTTGTTTAGTTTTTAAAATATAATTAAAAAATAAGAAAAAAAACAGAAGAATTTAGATCATAAATATTTCTTATATGTTTTAAATTTTAACTCTATTTTTGAAAAATATATATTTTTTGAACATTTTATTTCGTTCCTTTGATATTTTCTGTTATAGGAAACTGAAGCTGAAGGATACATCAAGCTAAGTTGCATAATGGTGTACTGAAAAGAACTTCTATTTTTGAGGAACACGTAGCTATGCCAAGGTTCATTGCCTTACCATTCTGAAATAAATGAGCAGAACTCCTCTGAAAATAGTTCGGAAGATGCACAAGGTGGCGGTTGTACAACTATTGTATCCAAAAGCTCATAGAAACTGCTACATGGTGGATAAGGAAACTGGCCTGTAGCACACTCCAGCACAACTAAACCGAAGCTCCAAATGTCACTCATATATCCATATTTTTGTGAAGATATTCGCTCTGGCTATCAAAGACAATAAAAATGGAAAATATAAGCCTGAATTTAGAGCTTACAAGATGTCACATGTAGAATTAATTTTATATGAAAGAGAAACAAATTGAGGCACAAAGACTCACAGACATGTAATTGTGGGTGCCAATAAAGGTATCTCTTAGGCCTGATGAGCTAGCAATGATGGCACTAACACCAAAATCAGATATCTTTACTTTGCCCATGTGGTTGATTAGAATGTTTGAAGGCTTCAAATCTCGATGAATGATGCACTTTTCATGGTGCAAGTAAACCAATCCTTGAAGAACCTGAAATAATCCATAAAGTAATTACATTATACTTTGGCAAACTCTTTACCAGTAACCAAATGGCTAATATATCCTGCAGTAGGTGATCCACAAAACACTGGCCTGCTGACAGATTGCTGCAAGATATGGTTCTGGAACAGTTTTTACTTGCTTTAAGAGATGAGCCAGAGATCCTCCATCCATGTACTCCAAGACAATGGAGATGGCGCCATTGTAGTAAAAGCACTGGTAAAACGCTACTACAAAATGGCATTGAGTTGAGAGACTTATCCTGAGTTCCTGAGCAATCTGCCTGCGTATGCTATCTTGAATGTTCAATTCTATAACCTATACACAAAATTTACATTAGCAACATCCAAAAAGGTGTACTTATTTTAAAATATATTCATATAAAAGGATCAAGAAGCCTCTCAGTAGAGAAAGAAATGGTTGAGTTCCCTGTATTTTTCAATTAATCAGCAAATACCTACATGTAAAAATATAGCGAGGGCCTTCTGGCTGAAAAAAAAATGAAGAGCATCAAACAATACAATCATGTTTTATGATAAATAATAAAAATTACGACGGGAATATTTTCTGAGCTGCATATTGCCAGTGATGTTCAACAGGTTCATAGTGAACTTTCCTAAACCATTTCTAAATGATAACAAAATATTAAAATGTTTTATAACTTGTTCAGTTCACAAAATATATTTGGTGCACTCAAAAGAAGTAAATATAATTTAAATGTTTACTTCTACACGGTTACCATGTAAGATTAATAATGATGCAAACTAGAAATCTGAAAACATGAATAAACGCCTTCCCTTCTGCTATACCTTGAGAGCAAAGAACTGGCCTGTCCATTTATGGCGGACTAGTTGCACGATTCCACTGTTACCTTTCCCAAGCACTTTAACTATTTCCATATCATCCAAATTCAACTGATGGTCTATTGACTTTCCAAGAGATTGCTGCAAAGGATTCACAATAAACATTGTAATAAAAAAAAATTGACAACAGGAACCAAATTTTCAATATGAAGTCCTACTTACAGTGGACTGCCAATATTGGTGATCAAATAAAATTGCAATATAAAGAAACGTCATTTCTCAGTTTTTTAAGTCAAGTCTGATAAATATCTCCACCAAAGAAGATAATATCACCAGAACACATTCAAAAATAGGCCCATGTTATAATTTACAAGTGAACCAGTTCACTCAGCAAATACACGTTAATGCAGAATATTATTCATCATGTTCTGATTTCAAGTCAAATGCATCTCGAAGAGTTCCATGTAAATCTATAAACCGTGATTCAATGCTGTCTCCACTAGGTGATGTCATTTTGTATTATGGTTAATTAACTCAGACTTCAATGGTTGTGTACAGAAGAAAATATTAGCATATACTAAGTTAATCCTACTATATGACATACTTTTCTTTATTCACCAGCAGTATATAAACTCCACCAAAATACTGCTCATCTTTGACATCCAAAGAAATTGACACGATCTAGAGAACTGGCATTGCTTGTCACCGCTTCTAAGGCATAGCAATACAAAAAGCTTAAGCACAACCAGTACATTGGTCAAGTATTTTCACTTGTTCTAACAGATCAAATATTCATCAATATGTAGTAATAACCCTAATTAATTCCTTGATACAATGATCCCTGCACGTTTGGATGCATAGCAGCATAAGAATTCAACTGAAAGAAAAAAAATCCAAAAATTTGCATCTGTCACAGTATGGCTTTCAAATTAGCGACACACGACTTTGACAAAGGTTGTGCAGGAAAAGAAAAGCGCCACTTGTACAGTCTAGATTAATTTAAGTTATACATAAAAAGAATGGTGGAGGAAAAGAAGAAACCACTTGTCCATCTATGCTAATTACCGTCGTCAGTAACTTTGTACTAATCCATTCTTATCACAGAGAAAGAATTTAAATACTAATAATCTAATACAACTTCATTGGCTAATCATTTTACCCCTATAGATTTTTCTTTTCATTTTTATCTTTTACAGTTAGAAAACATCATTTTGGCCTCTACAAAAAAAAGAATTTGGAAATAGTGGGGAAACTGAAACTAGCCATTTTCCTTGTGTAGAAAGAGGATAATCCTCATTCGGCTAGATTTTTTTCAGAATAATAAATGATTTTTTAAAAATATGTTTCTTTTTTTAGAAAAGCACCGTATTCAAAAGAACCAAGTGTTTTTTTTCTTTTCAAGCAAATCCAAACTTTACCCCGCATTCTTCGCCGTCAGAGACGATCCTGAGGCCATCCTTGTTCACGAGCAGATCACCATCCTTAAATGTTCCGCTCTGAGTCCTGCAACGACCAAAGCAAAGATTTTGAAGCTTGCTCCAAAGTTTTTTTGCAACAGAGAAAGGTTAGAGGAAGAAGGATCAATGATGGGAAGGGAGATGAAGAAACAAACAGACGGAGATGGAGTGAGATCGAGAACATAATCATTACAAAAACTGGCTAATAGAGGCCTCGTGGCTGGGCAGGGAGAGCCTAAGGTGGGGATTGAGGTCGCCCTTCCTCATCCGGGTCGAAAGCACAGCGCCACTGCATTCGATGCCCTCCCTTCTTCATCCTCTAATTTATATGTCTAATTCCCTTTTCCTTGTTCGAACAAAGTCTCCGAAGAAGACTAGATCACCACGAAATTTCCTCGTGGTGGACTGGGGAGAAAAAGCTCGAGCAAACGCGACGGCCGATGGCGACGGAAGTACGGAACTCGCGCGGTTGGCAGACTTGGCGGGTGGGGTAGGAATTGCACAGCCCGTAGATAATGTGTAAATGGACGGCACATATTCTAATTGATAAATGGACCAACTAATCAACTGTGATTTAATTTATCAGGACGAATAGTTGAATTTGTATTGACTTTTAATTCTTCCATATTTACTTTGATCTTATTATATGCAAACAAAAATAAATTAGAGGCAAATACATCGTCATGCCAACTAGTTGAAAGCTTGAACAATGGTCAATTTGGCTCTGCAATCCACGAGTTCAATACTATTTGTAGATAGTATTAGTGGTGAGCCAAATTGCTAACCACTGTAGCAATTAAATTAATCAAAATATTATTGTTAAAGCTGATGATGTTTTCATGAATTATGCCTGCTTCACAATGCTACTACCACTAGTTTCACTATATAACTCTAATGCTATGTTCTGTTGAATGGAATCTACGGTAGAAAGGATTAAAAATACAGTGAATCTAAATGGAAAGTCATCTAGATTCATTGTACTTTTCATCCTTTTCACTGTAAAATTCATTCAATAGAACATAATGGATGCAAGACATTGGTGTCCCAAGGTGGAGCATATTTAAGGTGTATTTGGCACAGTTTCTGGGCTGCTTTTGCTGGCTGCAAAAGTTATTTTTGAGAAGTTGACCTGTTTGGTTATCAACTTCTACACTAATTTAACACACCATTTAGCTTTTCCAGCCAGCTATTTTTCAATCAGCACTTTCTCAACCACTATTACTATGAGAATACTTATGACAATTATTTAACAGTCCATGTAGTATTCTCACGGTGGGTCAATTTAGTATAGTGCTTTCTAATATATACTTATATGTTTGACTTAATATCTCATATCATAACAACTTCTTATCATCAGTCACAATATATGCTAGTCTCAATATTTTATTATTGTCCCTATCCATAATAATACTTTGACTAAGGATATTTAAGATTAATCAAATTATTATAGAAATATTATTACAAATACTCATGTCATGTTAATATTAAGTAAATATCATAATGATAATGTCTTGCAAGATCATCAAGAGATGGTTAGTCTTTAGGGTATAGTCCAATACCTACCACTTGTACTAAGACCAACCTCTCATGTATCTAATGCATATAGAATTAGTGTGACAATTATGTGTCTACTACACTAGAGGCTTTGTCTATGAGTGGCCTAAATTATCATTAGTTGGTATTTTTTTACATCATCATATTGAATCAAATTAGACAGAAGCGTAAAATATATGTTTGGATCATTGGTGAGATCTAGTTTCCATAGCTTATCGTTCAGATTTATAGACTTCTTAGTAACGCATATACAACTCAAAGAGGCAAAAAACACCATTAGTTCTAAATTGAATATTTGATCCAAAATGCCTCATTAGCTGCTACACTAGTAATATAGTTGACCAGTGTTTAGCAAACCTCATTTGAGGTCATATGCCAATTCATAATGAACTAGATTCATTTGAATAATTCATTTGACTATGATTCTTTTGGCAACTCTTGACACAAAGAATGCCATCACCATGGTTAGAACCAAGGACCTCATTATTACTTTGAGTTCTCATTATCACTAACCCATTAGATTCTTCAAGTGACTTCTATACCATTTTAAATTGTGATATGTAACTATTTTAATTGGTTATAAGGTTGTCATTGGGGATGGTAGTCGGGTTCACTTTCAGCAGGTACCCAACCTATCCGAATATGATTGTAAGTAATTGAGCACCTATTAATCGGGTTCGAGTAGAGTATGAGTAGCTATATACTACCTGAGTCGGGTTTGGGTAATATATATAGGATATTCACTACCTGACCCGATTATATATAATAAAAATAAAATAAAAAATTTCCACTCATAACCCTAAATCTCTCTTAACTCTAAAATCACTCCCCAGCCGCCAGCCCAATTAGCTAGTCCACCATCTTGTTGACTCTGCTTACACTACCTCAAGGCTCCCCCATGCCACTAGCCTCTTGACTCAGGGGAAAGGGCAGTGTTGAGGCTGTGAAGTAGCGAGGGAAGTCAGTGGGAAGTGGTCGACATCAGAGTAGCAGCGAAGGGAGCTAAGATGGGGGGGGGGGACTATTAGAGGTGGAGCAGGGCAGGAGGGCATGTGCATTGTTGGAGTCAAAGCGGGGTAGGAGGCTGTGGGGTGGGGGAGCATTATTGGAGGAGGAGAGGGGGGGGGGGTGTCGGCATTGTTGGAGGCTGAGTGGGGTTGGAGGGCGGTTGGTCACAAGCGCTGTTAGAGGCCGAGCGGGGTTGGAGGGCATGTGGGGCAGGTTCTGTCATTGTTGGAGGCCGAACAAGGCAGGAGGGCATAGGGTGGCCGTTGGAGGTGGAGAGGGCAACAGAAGGGGTAGTGGGGTAGGAGGCCATGGTAGCTATTATTGGAGGTGGAGGTGGAGGTGGAGGGAGCGTCGGGCAGCGAAGGGGATTTTGGAGTGGAGCACTTAGGGTTAGGAAGGGGTAGGGTAGTTGTCGGGTTTGGGTTTTTATGGGATAGAAAGAATTTTAGTTAGGATTGGATTCGAGTAGATGTTTGAAAAAAAATTCTAGGTAAGTAATCGGGTATGGGCAGTGTAGTGATTAATGGGGTTCGAGTATAGGTAGTGCAAAAGAAGTGGGTATACCTCATTACCATGTATTAAGAATAGTTCTATAGTTCTTCTTAAGAAATTAATGATATTCTTAATTATTATCTAGTGACTTTTACTTGGATAATTTTTAATATCTATTTATCGTTTCTAAATAGAATGTCATCTACATACCACACTTAAGGAAACAACTGTGCTCTCACTAGCCTTCTTCATAGATTTAACTCACATTAAGATCTAAATTCTTCACCCAGGACTGAGAAGCCCTACAGACATAAATATTGCATATTTGTTAAATAGTTTTTATATAGAGATTTATATGCTATTTCTTTTGTTATGTCTTTATTTTTCTAGCATTTACACCTTATTTGCATGGAATTATTGCTTTATCTTTAGAATCTACACTCTTTGGTGTTTTTGCATCATTTCAGGGAAAAAGCGAGGGAATGTGACCATTTTCAGCGAAATCTGTCTTCTCAGCAAAAAGCACGGTCCACCCGGTGACCAGAATCACACCCCGTGGCTTTGGTGTCGCCTTATACCGATTTTCTAGATTTTGGCCCTTGACTTATCCACGTCAGATAGAAGGTTCCAAAGGGGCAGAAGAGGAATTCGACCAAGGGAGGGGGGACAAAAGGCAAAAGCCCTATTCACGTAAGGGGGAATCACGATTATTGAGAGGGGATTACGCACGCACGAAGGAAGACAGGCGGCGGCTGAGCAGCAAAAGAAAAGAGGAAAACCTTCAACACGAGAGCGTGAAGGAGGCGGATGGACGATTAGAGGAAGAAGAGGGCTCCTCCAGGCGGCTTCTTCTCTCTTTAGGGAGTTTTATTTGCCATTTCTCATCTATTCCGCCGTCTTCGTTGTCCATGGATGCTATGCTAGGAATTGTTTATGCTTTGCTTTGGAACATGAGTATGACAGCTTAAATCTTGTTTCAGGGCTAGGGAAAGCCCCTTGAATGTTTTATGCATGTATTGTGATTACATTTTGTAAACCCTAGATTGTCTTACCTTGCCTAGTTGCACCTCTTGAATCTTTCTTCATATTTTAGATATCCGGTATGGCCGAGAGGCACATCTAGATGTTTGATAACCTAGGTGAGGGTACCTCAATTATCTCACGAGAGTGGTTGATTAGGTACGGGTAGTGCATATCATTTTGTGCTCATTGGGTTTGTTCGGGTAGGCGTACTACGAGGGTAGGCGTTGAACCGTATAAACACCTTGTTGCATCGCCCGAGAGGGGACAATATGTACAAATGATGAGATGTTATGCACAATCCGGCACTCAATGAGTTTTCTCGGTTATGCATCCTACGACGGTAGATGTCAAATCGGGTGAACTCCTAGTCGCAAGTTGCATCGCTCGAGAGAGGACGACTTGCGCACCCGTGGATTACCCTAGGATTCAATAGAGGAGACTTTTACATTGTTATTTCATCCATGCATAACACATCAAGGTGGTGAACCCTAGCCCTGATCTCTTGCATCCTTGGATCCTTAGCTGTACTATTACATTATTTTCCTCTTTAATTACCTTGCTTTGTTGTTTAGCTCTAATTTAGCAACCATTTCACAACCATTAAAGAATTTTCTAGCTTATGATAATACAACCAGTCGGTACTTGGTATTTGGTCCCTGTGGGATCGTGTCACGCCCCAAGACTCTCCCAGCCTTAGGATGCGGCAAACAATGGACCTGCAAAGTCATACAGATCCAGAATACAATACAACATGGCAAATAATATAACCGATGAAATCCACATAGATAAGATACCCATCAGACCGACGCAGCGGTCAAAGTCAACAATACTCACAGGGCCGAACAGTCCTGGCCCACAAATCCACGCTGGTCCATGACCAGATAAATACAATCCTCGAAATACAACGATACTAAAATGCATGTAACACATGAGTAAAATACAAGGCATGATAGGAAAGGTAAATCTACCTATCTATCTACTGCGCACCAGAGGGAGCCGAGCCTGAACCTGGAGGCAAGGCAAGTGGAGTTAGCCGGGGAGGCTAAGTAGGGTTTAACAAGTAAATGGTGCATATAAGAGTAAGGAGGATCCAACAATAATTAATAAACGGAAGTGCACTGTAAGTAAATATAACTCGACTAAGTAAATACAGAAAGTACAGCATGCAGGTGGAAACCAAGCTGTGCCAATGTCCCGTAGGACGCGCACTCAAAGAGTGGTTCCTACCGCCAGCTAACGGTAGAAACGGCTGTCCGTCGACAGTCCGCCGGTGTAGCGTCCTACACCCAGATCACCCCGGAATGCCGAGTCTCACGACACCCAACTGTGATCCATCCGGAGGCCTGTAGTCCATGGGCTCACACAAACTACATCCATACATCCATGACTACTACCAATGGCCAAAATCACAGGGTTCTCGGAAGGTGGACCATCTCAGTCAGACCTATCCATCCATCCCCAATATAAACACAAGCAGCAAAAAAATATATATGTACTGCATATAAATAAACTGCCAACAGTATCATGCACGGAACATAAAACCAGATAGCATGCAAGCATTCATGTGTCTCAATGGCAAGAAACGGATCTCATGGGTATACGAAAGTAACAATCGGGTATAATCAACAAGAAGGTAGTGCCACTATCTACGCATGCGGTTTGGCACCGAACAAGGGTAGGGAGGTAAGAATCCTACCTGGAGACTGTAGGTCTGAGCTAGATCCAACCAATATATGTCCAATGTAACCTCGTACGCGCCGCTCGGAGTTGTAGTCGCGGTCGCGGAGTTCGCCGGAACAGTAGCGCCGCCGCCGGAACAGTAACTCCGGTGGCCGGTCGGAAATCTGGAAATGTCACGAGATAGCCGCCGGTGAGGGGAGCCCAGTCGTACCGCCGGTTTCGTGAGAGGAGTTCGGGATCGCCGGGATCGAACGAAAACGCACCGACGGCGTCGTTCGCGGATGTCGCCGGAGCTGAGGAAGGCGACGCCGGAAAACGCGCCGGAACCGAGAGGAAACATCCGCCGAGGGTCAGGAAGCTCGCCGGTGCTGCCGGAGACGAAGGAAGGGCGCCGGATCTAGGTTATTTCCGGTCGTCTCGTCGCCGCTCGTTCGCATGGGAGAAAGGGAGAAAGCTTCGTCGGATCAGGCCGCCGGAGCAGCGGCCGGAGGCGGAAGAGGAAGATTGAGGGGAGAAGATGCATGAGGAGGAGGAAGACGCGAGGAGGAGGAGGAGATGTGTTCGACGGTGAGGAAGCAGCGGGAGAGGGGAAAGAAATAGGGAGAAAAAGAGAGGGTCACGGGTGAGTAGGGGAGAAAATGAGGGAAGAAGAAAAAGGTTCACGGGAAAGCAGATGGGACAGCCGTCCCATCAACTTTAAAATTTCGAACGTTACAAATACTCACAACTTATAAGAATTTGGTTCCCAAATTCAAAAGATAGAGACAAGTTATCATTAACAAGATAACGATTACATTAAAAATAGCCGCTCAATACATGCCGTACATGAATTCATAACACTCAGGTTGCTCAGGAAACAGGTGCGGCCATCGACGCAAGGCTTCGTCCTCGCGTTCCCACGTGGCTTCACTTTCAGAATGATTGTTCCAACGGACTTTAACGAGTCGTATTACTTTATTGCGACGCTGATGCTCCTTGCGGTCTAAGATCTCGACAGGAGTCTCTTGATACGTCGCGTCAGGCGTAACTATTGGATATTGACCCGGTAGGACATGCGATGGATCCCGCATGTACTTTCGCAGCATAGACACATGGAATACGTTATGCACCTGCGACAAGTTCGGAGGTAGGGCTAGCCGATATGCAACGGCTCCAATGCGTTCCAAGATTTCGAAGGGACCCATAAACCGTGGAGCCAATTTGCCCGAGTAACCAAACCGAGCTCTTCCTTTTACTGGCGTAACCTTGAGAAATACATGGTCGCCAACTTCAAACTCGAGTTTACGTCGCCTCCTATCGGTGTAACTCTTCTGCCGACTCTGGGCCGTCAAGAGTCTCTTCCGGATCAGCTGAACCCTTTCGGCCTCAAACTCTAACATATCTAGTCCAAACACACGGCTTTCACCAACTTGGTCCCATAGGACTGGCGATCTGCACCGTCTACCGTACAATGCTTCGAATGGTGCCATCTGGATCGCCGAGTGATAGCTGTTATTATAGGCGAATTCAGCTAAAGGCAAGTGAACTTCCCAGTTAATCCCGAAATCTAGGGCACAAGCCCGAAGCATATCTTCTAGGGTCTGGATGGTCCTTTCAGACTGACCATCCGTCTGGGGATGAAAGGCAGTGCTAAAATGTAATTGAGTGCCAAGCGACTTCTGCAGACTTCCCCAAAACCGAGAGGTAAATTTTGAATCCCTGTCAGAGATAATGCTAGAAGGGACCCCATGCAACCGTATAATTTCTCGGCAATACAGAACAGCCAATTTATCCACAGAAAATGCTTTCTTCACAGGCAAGAAGTGTGCAGACTTCGTCAATCGGTCAACGATCACCCAAATGGAGTCGTGACCCCTTTGTGACCTAGGAAGACCCGTCACAAAATCCATCGTGATATGTTCCCACTTCCACTCGGGAAGGGGAATATTCTGCAACATCCCTGGTGGCTTACGGTGTTCTGCTTTTACTTGCTGGCAAGTTAAACAGCGCGAGACATATTCGGCGATGTCCCGTTTCATATTCTCCCACCAGTAAGTCTTCTTCAAATCTTGGTACATCTTGGTACCGCCAGGATGCATAGCAAATCTTGATTTATGTGCTTCATCCATCACCTCCTGCTTCACAGATTCAGGCACACAAATGCGATGCTCGTACCGTATCACACCCTCGGAATCCTGTGTGAACTCAGACCTCTTCCCTCTAGCAAGAATCGCCTGAAGGTACTCATCATCTGCTTGATTTTCAATTACCTTATGTATAAGCTGGGATCCAGCCACCATCACTGCTAAGCATCCACGCTCTGTGGGACATATAATATCTAGGTCTAACTCGAGCGCAGATCTGGCCAATTCTGTAGGCGTCACCCTCAAGTTTGCTATCATCCCTGTGGACTTCCTGCTAAGAGCGTCGGCAACTACATTAGCCTTTCCTGGATGATAGTTTATTGTGCAGTCATAATCCTTCAGAAATTCCATCCACCGACGTTGTCTCATATTAAGATCCTTTTGAGAGAATAGGTACTTCAGACTCTTATGGTCGGTGAAGATTTCAAATGTGACACCGTAGAGGTAGTGTCGCCATATCTTCAAAGCAAATATGACTGCGGCCAATTCCAGATCATGTACAGGGTAATTCTTCTCGTGCTCCTTAAGCTGCCGAGAAGCATACGCGATAACCTTACCCTCTTGCATAAGCACAGCACCCAGACCTTGGTGTGAAGCATCAGTGTATACCACGAAATCACTATCACCGTCTGGAAGCACTAGGATTGGCGCACTAATCAACCTTCGTTTTAGCTCCTGAAAGCTGTTCTCACTATTATCATCCCATTCAAATGTTATGCCTTTCTTCGTCAAACGAGTCAACGGGGCTGATATTCTAGAGAAATTTTCCACAAACCTTCGGTAGTAACCAGCCAACCCAAGGAAACTTCTAACCTCCTGGACCGTGGTTGGAGTTTCCCATTCAGCAATAGCACGAATCTTTTCAGGGTCAACAGAAATACCACTGTCCGAGATAACGTGACCGAGGTATGCTACTTCGCCAAGCCAAAATGCACACTTACTGTATTTGGCATATAATTTCTCTTCCCGTAAGGTACGCAGCACCATATGCAAATGATTCTTGTGCTCACCATTATTTCGGGAATAGATCAAGATATCATCAATGAATACTACCACAAATTTATCTAAGTATTCCCTGAACACCCGGTTCATAAGATCCATGAAAGCGGCAGGTGCATTGGTTAGTCCGAACGGCATCACCATGAATTCGTAGTGTCCATACCTCGTTCGGAATGCTGACTTTGGAATGTCTTCATCTCGAATCCTCAGTTGATAATAACCTGACCTCAGATCAATCTTAGAGAATACAGTGGGACCTCTAAGCTGGTCAAATAGGTCATCGATGCGGGGTAGAGGATACTTATTCTTGATAGTGACGGCGTTGAGCTGCCGATAGTCAATGCACAACCTGAAGGATCCGTCTTTCTTCTTAACAAAGAGTACAGGGGCACCCCAGGGAGAAGTGCTAGGTCTGATGAACCCTTTTCCAACAGATCCTGGAGTTGTCCTTTTAATTCCTCCAATTCCCTCGGTGCCATTCTGTATGGTGCTTTGGAAATTGGTCCCGTGCCGGGCTGAAGCTCAATAGCAAACTCGACTTGTCGTTGTGGAGGCAAGCCGGGTAATTCGTCAGGGAAAACGTCCGTATATCTCCTGACTACGGGCACACATTCGATCGGAGGCAAGGACTGTTCCTTGATTTCTGTGATGGACATCAAGTATGCTTCGCATCCATCCCGTAGCATCCTCTTGGCTTGCATAGCGTTAATAACAGGAGCAACTTGTCCAGAAACCCCTGTGAATGTATATGTAGTAGACTCTGACACACGGAAGGTCACCTTGCTTTCATAACAGTCTACTATGGCTCGATTAGCTTTGAGCCAGCTCCAGCCGAGGATGACGTCGAAATCAGATAAGTCCAACAACATTAGATCAGTGTGAACAACGATGTCCCCAAAATCCAGTGGGCACCGTTTTAGCTCCAGGTGTGATCGCAGCACACCACCGCCAGGTACGTGCACAGTCATATCATACCGTGCCAATACAGGTTTTTGATCAATTTTCTTAACAAATTCGTAAGAGACAAAGGAATATGAACTACCCGTATCAATAAGTAAACAAGCAGGAACGCCATAAATGGAAATGATACCTCGCATCACGGAGTCTGATGCACGCTGGGCGTCCTCCTCAGATATATTATACACGCGTCCCGATGCCTGGGCCTGTCCACGCCCACCACGTGGGGGATACTGCCGTCGATAAGGTCGTCCGGGATTCTGCCGGGGCGCTGGTGCTGATCCCTGGGAGCTCTGGACCTGTTTACCCTTCTGGGGGCAATGGTTTGCAAAATGTCCCATCTCATTGCAGTGAAAACATCGGACTGAATTGAGCGGACACGACCTTGCTATGTGACCTGTTTCCCCACACTGAAAACAGGCTCTGGAGGGAGTAGCTGGGGGCGAGCCAAAACCAGGAGATGATGTCGGTGCTGGACCCCGATACCTGCTGCCCGGAGCCCAAGATTTACGCCCTGGCTCGATATCATGGCGTCTAGATCCGGAAACGGAGGCTGACGGACTCCCTGGGCCGAGACTCCCAAGTCCCCAAAAGTCAGTCTGCGCAGGGGCCTTGCCACGTCTCTGAGCGTCACGCTCCTGGGCTTCGCGAACGACATCCTGCCCACATTGACTCATCCGTCGCGCAGTATCTATCACTTCCGCAAAATTATCAGGTGGAATGATACTCACCAGAATGCGGAGCTGTGCATCAAGGCCTTCTATAAAGTGCTCCGAACGCTCTCGCTCTATGGCCACCAGTCCGGGAAACATCTCAGACAGTCTCTGGAACTCAGCGATATATTCCTCGATGTGACGTCCATTTTGTTTAATATGAACAAAATCTCGTCTCGCCACGGACCTTTGTGCCTGGGGGAAATACTATTGCTTGAACACGCTTTGAAAAACTTCCCAAGACGTACTTGCTGTTCCCAAAATAGCTACGGTAGATTGCCACCACTTCCGTGCCTGGCCACCGAGATAGAAGACCACCAACTTCACTCTTTTCTTCTCTGGACATTCCATTGCGTCCAGGATACATGTGACGCTGGCTAGCCACTCCCGAGCTTGCCATGGGTCGCCGTTTCCCTCGAACACATCCAAACGGCCTCGTGCTAACTCTGTGAAGCGGGACAGCCAGTCGCCTCGGGTCGGGGGCGGAGTGACTTCCCGGTCGGGCTCCATAGCCACTGGTACTGTATATGATGCTGGTGGTGTATACTGATATTCAGGGGGTTGCTGCTCCACCACTGGAGGCACTTCAACAGGCACTTCTCTTTGCCTTCGCCGTCGACCAAGCCAATTCATAGGGATGTTCATCGCATCCCGTGCAATATCTGCGATTCCCCTAGCTCTACCACCACGAGCTCTTGGAGGCATCCTGCAATCACAAGCATAGTTAACCCACAAGTACAAATTACATTAGTCATATTTAAACATCGTACTTATTTATCACGTGTCTCAAATCCCTAGGTTACCCTAAATCCTAAGTCCTTAAGGTCTCATTCAAGATCTAATACCATACCTCTGATACCAAAATTTGTCACGCCCCAAGACTCTCCCAGCCTTAGGACGCGGCAAACAATGGACCTGCAAAGTCATACAGATCCAGAATACAATACAACATGGCAAATAATATAACCGATGAAATCCACATAGATAAGATACCCATCAGACCGACGCAGCGGTCAAAGTCAACAATACTCACAGGGCCGAACAGTCCTGGCCCACAAATCCACGCTGGTCCATGACCAGATAAATACAATCCTCGAAATACAACGATACTAAAATGCATGTAACACATGAGTAAAATACAAGGCATGATAGGAAAGGTAAATCTACCTATCTATCTACTGCGCACCAGAGGGAGCCGAGCCTGAACCTGGAGGCAAGGCAAGTGGAGTTAGCCGGGGAGGCTAAGTAGGATTTAACAAGTAAATGGTGCATATAAGAGTAAGGAGGATCCAACAATAATTAATAAACGGAAGTGCACTGTAAGTAAATATAACTCGACTAAGTAAATACAGAAAGTACAGCATGCAGGTGGAAACCAAGCTGTGCCAATGTCCCGTAGGACGCGCACTCAAAGAGTGGTTCCTACCGCCCGCTAACAGTAGAAACGGCTGTCCGTCGACAGTCCGCCGGTGTAGCGTCCTACACCCAGATCACCCCGGAATGCCGAGTCTCACGACACCCAACTGTGATCCATCCGGAGGCCTGTAGTCCATGGGCTCACACAAACTACACAAACTACATCCATACATCCATGACTACTACCAATGGCCAAAATCACAGGGTTCTCGGAAGGTGGACCATCTCAGTCAGACCTATCCGTCCATCCCCAATATCAACACAAGCAGCAAAAAAATATATATGTACTGCATATAAATAAACTGCCAACAGTATCATGCACGGAACATAAAACCAGATAGCATGCAAGCATTCATGTGTCTCAATGGCAAGAAACGGATCTCATGGGTATACGAAAGTAACAATCGGGTATAATCAACAAGAAGGTAGTGCCACTATCTACGCATGCGGTTTGGCACCGAACAAGGGTAGGGAGGTAAGAATCCTACCTGGAGACTGTAGGTCTGAGCTAGATCCAACCAATATATGTCCAATGTAACCTCGTACGCGCCGCTCGGAGTTTTAGTCGCGGTCGTGGAGTTCGCCGGAACAGTAGCGCCGCCGCCGGAACAGTAACTCCGGTGGCCGGTCGGAAATTTGGAAATGTCACGAGATAGCCGCCGGCGAGGGGAGCCCAGTCGTACCGCCGGTTTCGTGAGAGGAGTTCGGGATCGCCGGGATCGAACGAAAACGCACCGACGGCGTCGTTCGCGGATGTCGCCGGAGCTGAGGAAGGCGACGCCGGAAAACACGCCGGAACGGAGAGGAAACATCCGCCGAGGGTCAGGAAGCTCGCCGGTGCCGCCGGAGACGAAGGAAGGGCGCCGGATCTAGGTTATTTCCGGTCGTCTTGTCGCCGCTCGTTCGCGTGGGAGAAAGGGAGAAAGCTTCGTCGGATCAGGCCGCCGGAGCAGCGGCCGGAGGCGGAAGAGGAAGATTGAGGGGAGAAGATGCGTGAGGAGGAGGAAGACGCGAGGAGGAGGAGGAGATGCGTTCGACGGTGAGGAAGCAGCGGGAGAGGGGAAAGAAATAGGGAGAAAAAGAGAGGGTCACGGGTGAGTAGGGGAGAAAATGAGGGAAGAAGAAAAAGGTTCACGGGAAAGCAGATGGGACAGCCGTCCCATCAACTTTAAAATTTCGAACATTACAGATCGATACATTTATATTACTTCGATAGTCCGTATACTTGCGGAACGGCTATCAATATTTCACCAAGCAACTATGAAGCCAAACAAATCAAGTAAATTCCAATAATCCAAGTCCATTTTCCAACAAGCACTCCATCCATACTACCATCCATACTACCTTTCGGAAGATATATAGGAAAACCCAGCAAGGAGTGAGCACATATAAGCATTTTGAAATTCAGGAGTACCAAACTGAAACGATTCTCAACAGAATTTAAAGCTATCCATCCTTCTCTTGATACAGAAATCAAATCTTTTCCACCAAATAACTTGTGTATTGATATCAAGCATTTATATAGCCAAGATGAGATTTTTCATTGATTCATTTGGAATGGATGAATGCAGAATACTGAATTCCACATAACGATTCTCAACAAAATTAAGCTATCCATCCTTCTATTAATGGGATCAGTTCTTCCAAGAAAATGGAGAACATCTATCACATTAATCCAATGTGTAATTAGTTTAGAGAGATAGTACAGATTCCCAGGAATAAAAAAAACTCCTGATCACTCTGTTCAATTCTTGATGAAAAAGTGAAGAACGCAATTCTAGAACAGACATCAAAGAAAGATACCAAGTTAATCTCACTTTGTTCCAACTTGCGTTATGAGAAACCTTGTAATTTTGAGCCATCCATGTAAGTAACAATTTGTTTTCCATGCATGGCATGGCAAGCAATTCTCAGAATGTCAGCCCAAGTATCTTCAGCACAGTGAATACCATATATAGATTTTATCATCTCAAAGACTCAAAAGTAACTGAACATTGGAAAAATAAATGAAGCATCGTTTCATTATGGGAATTACTCAAGCGACAAACAAGGTTAGATTTAATTCCCCACTTCTGCAGTCGATCAAGAGTGCACAGACGTTGTAGGCAAAGTAGTCATGTTGTAAAAGAAAATCGTGGTATCCGTCCAGGGAACCAAACTAGTCCCTTCCAAGCAACAGAAGTCAATTGAAATTCATTCTCGTGTGCTGATTTAATAGAGAAATACCTCCAAGGTAATGGTTTCCAAAACATTTGATCCTCATCAAGTGAATGATAAATAGGAATAGAGGGAATAGATTCATATACCACAGCTAGTCTAGGCCAGCGTGGAATTGAAATAACCCACTCACTATAAACAATTATCAAGCTCAACAACACATCCTTCTGAGGGGTTCTCAAATCTAATATCATCAATTAAGCTATGTAACACTTGAGAATTATACCAGGGGTCCAACCAGAGTTTTGTTGAGTTGCCATTGGCGATATGATATCCAATCATTTGCAGACATGATATGATATCCAATCATTTGGAGACATGCTTCTCTCCTGTTTAAGATACTTTGTAGACACCATGAACATTGCTTGGGGGTGCGTACAGTTCAAATAGAGTTATATTTTAAATAATTCCCATAGACCCACTTAACAAAAGTGATGCATAACAAAAGCTGAGTCAAGAAACATGATAGCACTAAGTGCTCTAGTGTCACGCCCCGGTCGGAACGGTCTAAAAACAGTGCTTATCTGCTTCCGAGAGCCGTCCGGCGGAACACCAGAATGTGATCGCGCTAGGGTTTCCGGACCGAAGTTCGTCCCCAAATTCAAAACCCTAGTTCCCGCTCAATTTTTCTTCCAAATTACAAGTCTCTCAAAAGAAACCCTAACCCTAATTTGAGAAATCCGGAAGATCAAAATACCTTTGACCCGAGAGTCAAAATCCCAAAATAATTCGACTTTACTGTTCAAACTCGGCCGCTCGAATCGTTCGTGCTGACGTCACGCTGACGTCAGCCGACGATTAATTCTTCGCCGCGAAATCGTTCTCCGGGTGACGTCTTGCTGGCGTCAGCGACAAATTCGCGATTTCGAATTTGCGCCGCCAATTTTGACTCGGCTCTGCTGACGTCTGCTTGCGTCAGCCGTCTGCGTCGTCTTCTTCCTCGCGTCGACGCCGTCGTTCTGCTTCGTCCGCCGAGCACCGAGGTGCTCGAGAGCTCTCCGGAGGAGCGTAACAGCAGGGGAAGACGCCCTCGTCTTCGCCCCCAGCCCCTCGTCGCCGACCGGCAACCGCCTGTTGCCAAACCCGTTACCGCCGTAGAAGAACCGCCGCCAAACACGAAGAACAGGGGAAGGGAAGTTGGAAATGAAGCTTCTTATTCCTCGAATCAAGCTTACAAGCCCATCCTCTCAACGCCGACGACCACCGTCGCCGGTGCCCGCTTCCCCTCCCTCGCCGGCACTGCCGGTTACAATCTCTTGTTCGCCGTTCTCTCGCCTCGACGCTCGTCGTCGCCGGCTCGCTCGAACTCATAGACTATCCTTGTTCCGTCTGTGGGCTTGGAATGGGTGGCGGGCGACGGCGCTTCTCGCCGTCGCCGGTGGCGGCGCACCCGCCGGGTGCCGCGCCTGGAGGTCGCCCTTCGTTGCGCACCTCTCCCCCCCTCTTGATGTCGCCCTCTGCCTCCTTTTAAAGCAGCAAGGCGCCGCTCTTCATCTCGTCCGTCTTCTTCGCGCCCAGCATCCGCCTCCCGATGGTTCGCGCGTCCCGGGTCTCGCGCTTCGTCGACGCTGCGTGCGTCCGTGTCTAAGCCGTCAGCTGCCACAATCCTTCCCGATCTCTCCGCTCCACGTCCGAAGTTTGCGGAGGAGTCGACTCCGTTGCGTCGCCGTGCCTGGTCGCCGCGTCGTCCGCTTCAATCGCGAAGGCGCTGCTCGATTTCCGCCGGATCCGGACGTTGCCGCGTCTGCCACCTCCGCGCCGATTGGAGCTGCTTGTTGAAGACGAAGCTGCTTCGCTTCGCTTTTCTCGGCGAGCGCACGTCCGAGTCACGGGGTGAAGACGAAGCCGTGCGTCGCGTCTGCGTGATGCCACGCTGATGTCTTTTGCTCCGGGTCAACATCCCAATTCGATTTCGGCGTTGACCGGCCGAAATCGGGATGTTATCTGTTTCGATGGTGTGGGCCTAGTGGGGTTGGGCTGGTGTCTGTTCCAGCGGGCCTTGGGCCGAACTGGCCAGACCCAGGCCTGACAATACTCCCCCATCTGATTTGAACGTCGTCCTCGATGTTCGTAGAACGTCCTCCTGACGTCATCATCGAAGCTCCCTGCTCCGGGAAGAGGTCTCGCTGATCCCTCTTCATCACGTGTCATAGTGCTTCGCCCAACTCAGTACTTATCAGGGTCACGTCCCTAACGCATCATCCACATAGATGCTCCGCTCAACCTGCAAGAACTGAGCTCACGTACTAGCGCACTGAATCTTTAGCACTCCGCCTGACTTGGCACGACTGGGCTCACATCCTAACGTATTGTCCAACCCCTCGTGCCCCAGTCTACGTCGTAGCGCGCTGGAATTGCTCCTGCTGAGCACCTGCGTCTGCTCCATCTCGGATCTCTTTGATCCACCATGCTGTTGGATCAGTTTAAGCTCTGATACCTGTTGTCACGCCCCGGTCGGAACGGTCTAAAAACAGTGCTTATCTGCTTCCTAGAGCCGTCCGGCGGAATACCAGAACGTGATCGCGCTAGGGTTTCCGGACCGAAGTTCGTCCCCAAATTCAAAACCCTAGTTCCCGCTCAATTTTTCTTCCCAAATTACAAGTCTCTCAAAAGAAACCATAACCCTAATTTGAGAAATCCGGAAGATCAAAATACCTTTGACCCGAGAGTCAAAATCCCAAAATAATTCGACTTTACTGTTCAAACTCGGCCGCTCGAATCGTTCGTGCTGACGTCACGCTGACATCAGCCGACGATTAATTCTTCGCCGCGAAATCGTTCTCCGGGTGACGTCTTGCTGGCGTCAGCGACAAATTCGCGATTTCGAATTTGCGCCGCCAATTTTGACTCGGCTCTGCTGACGTCTGCTTGCGTCAGCCGTCTGCGTCGTCTTCTTCCTCGCGTCGACGCCGTCGTTCTGCTTCGTCCGCCGAGCACCGAGGTGCTCGAGAGCTCTCCGGAGGAGCGTAACAGCAGGGGAAGACGCCCTCGTCTTCGCCCCCAGCCCCTCGTCGCCGACCGGCAACCGCCTGTTGCCAAACCCGTTACCGCCGTAGAAGAACCGCCGCCAAACACGAAGAACAGGGGAAGGGAAGTTGGAAATGAAGCTTCTTATTCCTCGAATCAAGCTTACAAGCCCATCCTCTCAACGCCGACGACCACCGTCGCCGGTGCCCGCTTCCCCTCCCTCGCCGGCACTGCTGGTTACAAGTTCTCTCGCCTCGACGCTCGTCGTCGCCGGCTCGCTCGAACTCATAGACTATCCTTGTTCCGTCTGTGGGCTTGGAATGGGTGGCGGGCGACGGCGCTTCTCGCCGTCGCCGGTGGCGGCGCACCCGCCGGGTGCCGCGCCTGGAGGTCGCCCTTCGTTGCGCACCTCTCCCCCCCTCTTGATGTCGCCCTCTGCCTCCTTTTAAAGCAGCAAGGCGCCGCTCTTCATCTCGTCCGTCTTCTTCGCGCCCAGCATCCGCCTCCCGATGGTTCGCGCGTCCCGGGTCTCGCGCTTCGTCGACGCTGCGTGCGTCCGTGTCTAAGCCGTCAGCTGCCACAATCCTTCCCGATCTCTCCGCTCCGCGTCCGAAGTTTGCGGAGGAGTCGACTCCGTTGCGTCGCCGTGCCTGGTCGCCGCGTCGTCCGCTTCAATCGCGAAGGCGCTGCTCGATTTCCGCCGGATCCGGACGTTGCCGCGTCTGCCACCTCCGCACCGATTGGAGCTGCTCGTTGAAGACGAAGCTGCTTCGCTTCACTTTTCTCGGCGAGCGCACGTCCGAGTCGCGGGGTGAAGACGAAGCCGTGCGCCGCGTCTGCGTGATGCCACGCTGATGTCTTTTGCTCCGGGTCAACATCCCAATTCGATTTCGGCGTTGACCGGCCGAAATCGGGATGTTATCTGTTTCGATGGTGTGGGCCTAGTGGGGTTGGGCTGGTGTCTGTTCCAGCGGGCCTTGGGCCGAACCGGCCAGACCCAGGCCTGACATCTAGTGACCTAGGCCATGAGACCTTTGATATTCCTTTGCGGGGGCCTATAGCTTACAAAAGTTTGATAGCACTGAATTGAGTTTTGAAATATACTTGCCGGAGTTGGAACGTAGTGCACTAGAAATGATGATATTGCATACCGATTTAATTAGTTCAACCCGACCAACATAGGATAGATTTTACTTTTCAACTCTTAAAGTGATCTTGAAATCTTTTCAATTAATGGCATACAATTTCAAAAAGAAGGTCTGTTAATAGTTACCAGCACACCTAAATATAGAAAATGGCAAGGAGCCAATAGACATACCAAGAAGGTGAATGATTTTGGTTTGAATATCAGTATCACAAGAGGAGAAAAAAAAAAGAGATTTCTCCGTGTTGATGGCGCATCCCGTTGCTCAAATTATGGAGAGAAGAACAAGGATTTATAGAAATTGGTTGCCTCTTTAAGTACGTCTCACCCCATAACAAAGTTATCGTACTTACATAAAAGTATGTAGCATTAGAGTCCTCCAAAGAAATCCGTTGATCTCTAGACTTTTGTTTGCAGTTTTCTCTTCTTCCCAATACCTTTTTTTCTTTTTAAAGATCAACTTCTATTCAGCAATAGCGTCAAGAGTCAGAGACCAAACTACAGTGCAGGCAGCTGCCAGTCCAAAATGTACAAGTATAAGAAGGGCCAACCAATCCGCAGCCTGATTAGCCTCTCTAAGTATAAAAGGAAGTTGATTTCCTACAACAAAATATTATAAGCTTGATTTTCCGGGACTCGCTACCCTTTTAATGAGATTTAAAGCCTTTTGCAGTCAGTTTCCAGGATGATTTGAGTCTCTTTCTATTGTGGATTGATATATAAGTAATTCAAGGCAATTTTAATTGCTGTAAGTTCCATCCATTGTGACAGCTAATAAATAGCATCCATGCTCATGCCACAGTAGGTATCCCAGCCCTCTGGTGGATGACGAGGAGTCATCAATGTTGACTTTAAAGGAGCCTTTGACATAGCCTTCTATCAAAGATAACATCCTTTTCCTCACAGATAAAGATTCCAAGCATATTGTACTCTACCTGCTATCTAATGATGTTATGTAAAACCGGTTTTTTATTCTAAAAAAACAGGAGCTACGAGCTTTCCATAGGAACCAACAAATCGTCTAACACAAGGGTTGAAATATGTTTTAATTCGAAAACCTAAGCACTTGAAAACCAAGAATTTTGTGATTAAAAATTTAAACTAAAATTTTCACTTAAATAATTTCCGATAAATTCAGTTGAAAAGCAACCAGAAAGAAAATTATTAGCGTCATCCAGAGTAGATATACAAAAATAACACTATCTAGTCTTAACGAATCCAATTTTAGCAAGAAGTGAAGAAGTTGGGAGTCTATTGAGTTGCAGCTTCAGCCCAAAGATTAGATCTTTGGGGTAAGATGCAAGCCCCATAAGAGCTTCCAACACTCTCCAATCGTCATTGAAACCCAAATAGCTGTCAAGAAGGTTCCAATAAGCAGAGTTCATTAGAAAGCAGCCAATTGAGGTTTTTTCCAAACCCAAAAATCATCACAGGGAGCTGGTGGTACCTTAATATTAAGGCTTATATAAGTGAGATGAGATCCTCCCACAGAACTTAATAGACTCTTATTCCAATTTTGTCCCTGCAATAAATCAGAAACCATAAAATTATTAGATGCAATGAAAGTAGGTTTGAAAGCGAGTGGAATGTCTAAGCACAAAGCGTGAGTCATCACACTAGTGCCTTAACCATTTCCAATACATTTGTGAAAACCAACCTTCATTACATCTAGATCACTTGATGCCAGGGGTTAGGATATCTATATTTAGCTTGAATAGTTTTAGCCCATATGGGCTCTCACTTGTTGAGGAGATGAAGTAGCCTTTTGCATTGGAGGGCAGTGCAAAGAAGGGTAAAATCTTTGATTCTCATACCCCTGAGCATGTAGGCTAGATCACTTGATGCCAACCAACTAAATGAAGTCTCTTAGCATTCGACTGACCAGCCCAAAGAAAATTCCAAGTATCCTCGTTAAGTTTGTGAGTGTACCTCTTTGGCATCCAAGAATCAGTGAGAGAATAGATTGGGGTTGAAACAATTGTGGAAATAGAAAGGGCAAGCCTACCAGCTTGAGGAAGAAGACTTCCTTTCCAAGAACTTAGATGTGACTGGAGAGCATTAAGATAGTGTTGATAGGTAGTATTGTAAGAGGGACAAGTAGATATGAAAATGCCAAGATATTCAAAGGGAATTGGCCGTCCTGAACTTGGAAAGAGTAGAGAAGCTTAGTTTGATTAGAGCAGTCCGGGAAAAGAAAATTTTTAATTTTTACAAATTAATATTAAGACCAGGAGGGTAAAGAAATCATTGAGACATTGCTTGATGTGGTGGTAGGATTTAGGATCGGAAGGCTAGCATTACTGCATGTTGTTTGCATAGTAATCATTTATGGGGTTTATTTGAAGTATGGCTTGAAGATTTTCAAGGTCTTACAATAGGACCGAAACTTAGCATCTTTCTCAGATCTATCTATGCTGCCCAACGTTTAAGAGCAAGCTTTACATGCATTAATTACTGAATTAATACAAACATGGGAGTACCGTGAAAAATACTTGACTTACAAGAATTTTCCACCACCTTAATCATACTTGCGTAAGATCTCTAGTAATTGAAGAAACGAAACCTAGGCCCTTTCGGCCGAACTCCATAACCAAAATAGAGAATGGCAAGAGTGTGATCAGCTATATTAGGTGAAGAGAAAAGAACCTCTGATGTCAATCCATGCCTTGTAGTCATAACTCTTTCCAACTTGCACCATCTATGATCTAGTCCTAGTTTAGAATTTGACCAAAGTAATAAACTCCGCACCATTTAACATCAAAAATTTCGAGAGGATATCTCCAAGTTACTCTGTATCTCTAGTAATTGGGGCCAAACCACCAAATTTCTTATCGTGGTGGAATGCCGATGTTAAAATCACCCAGAATTAGTACGGCCTGTAGAAACCATAACTTTGAATACACTTAGACTATGTTTTCTTGCACGGAATTCATAGCGGAAAGAAGAAAAACACATTGAATTTAATAGCATTCCCTTCTTTCCACTATGATTCCGTGGAAACATATTCTTTAAGTCCCATAACCATCAAATTTGACTTCCTGGAAGTGAACTATAATTACATAAATAGTCCTAGCCTGGGAAAACTGTATGAATAAAATTTTGATACCTAGATCCTTTAACCCGAGTCTCCAACAAGCAAATCATTTTAATTGAGTATTGTTTGAGTAAAACTAATAAAACATGTTGTTTACCAGTAGAATTTACACCCCTTATATTCCAGCACAATATTGAGTCAATTCTATACATCATGCCAATTGCAATGAAGAAGGATCGCTGCTCTTAGGATCCGTAACAGGCTGCGGTAACTGTGGTTCTACATCATCAGGGTCATTAGCAACAATAGCTTTTCCCTTTCTACCTTTTTTTCTTTTTTGGGACAGTAGTTATGGGTTGTTCAGCAGTCGGCTGAGATTCCTGGACATCCATAGGCTGAACTGCTGTAGTCTTCAAACACATATCAAACTCTAGACTATCAGGAAGACACTGTGGAACACTCACTGCTGGCTCCAATCGTAGAGCTTGTGCGATTTGATGGAGACACAACCATCAAACGCCAAGGCCAGACAATGGTCGGGCCCCAAGATAGACGTCCGAGGGCTGACGGAAATCGTCGCGATACCCTAGCAGCGCCGGAAATCGCCCTAGCTGCTCCCGTCTTGGCATATTGTAATAAGAACAAGACTTTGAGATAAATTTGACCTGGAAAAAAAAAGGTTTCATATGAATGATATCGAAGCATTCTTAATTAACCCTTTAAGAAATTATTTGTTGTCTTTTTATGTTTGAGTAGATATGAATTGTAGTTGGTTTATATTATTGTTTGAAATTTATGTTTAGTAGTTTCTGTTCTTCTATGTTTGAAGTTTATTCTTTGTAATTGATTTATCTTTATTTTTGAGCTCTCCTGTATTTATGTTGAAGCAAGATGACAGAAGGTGAAGAAACTAGTATATCTATGTGGCTAAAATAAGTGAGTTTGAAACAAAAGCATTATATATATATATATTTATATATATATATATATATATATTTTTTTTTTTAATATATAATATTATGGTTTGTGTCTGTTTTACCAATTTTACTCTTAATTTATTAAAACACTTAAGCCTAAGTTAATAGTAATAAGTTTACTAAACCTTATATATTATATAATCTTTTATCACACTTTTAATATGAGACTAAACTAAGGTATTATAATAACTGAAGTGGGAGGAGTGAGAGCCTCCCAAGGGAGCAGCTATAATTGTGCATAGTGCTGGCTAAGGAGGCTCCTAGGACAACTATGTGGCTTCTATAAATGGTGGAGGAGGGGCTATACATAGATTTTGTTTCCTTTAGTTTTTTTCCATCCAAACGGGGTAGAACCTTGAATAAATATTCTATGCGGGGCCATCGCACGATGCGGTGGTCCCATCCACAGTTAGTTGAATTTTTTTAAGTATGAAAATAAGTATTATACTTATCCCAATACATCATTCACGGTGGATGGGGGCACCGTAGTACGATGTCCCCGCATTCAAGTTTTTTCCTAGAACCTTCTACCCAATTGGAAGTAACTAACCTACTTTTCTTTCCCTCCAAGAAGCAAGGGAAAAATGCATTTTCCTTTCCTCTCATCTCTTCCCCTAAGGAAACAAATTGCAAATATTTAAGAAAATGAATGATATTTTTACTTGATCGTGCAACTAAAAGAAGCAATATGTATTTTGAATCAGTTGATGTGATGTTCATTAATAGGTCTTATTAGCCGCATAAGTACTTTGTTAAATTTTATGATGGAATTGATTGAAATATTCGCATAAAAGTTAATATTAGTTTATATGGTTTATATAATAGACAAAATGGAAATAAAACTTTATACAATATGTGATTTTTCATGTTTTATTTACACTATTATGAAGGTTAACAAATACTACTAATTCTCTTCTATCATGTGTTAGCATTAAATTATATTATATTTTACCACATATTTAGAACATAATGCACAATATACAAGTTTGACAAAATAAAATGAGTATTATGAAAATATAGGGACTAAAATTTAAATGTGATAATTTAATAGATATACTTTGAATAAGAATATGTCTTTATCTAATGGAAAATGAAAAAGAAAAAAAACATGTAGATGAAGCTATTAGAAAAAAAACATGAGGTATCTGTACCGTATATATTTGAATATAATTAAGACATCAAATGGATAGCATCATTTAACATATATTTTCTAAAATATTAGGTTTACCTTTTCCTTGTAACTTTTCATAAACAGATTGGTTTTGAATAATATTTATTTTAAATAAAAGAATACTCAAATATCTTTCAAACAAATTGTATATTGCATATATTTGAGATTAACTACAACCTTAAATAAGTAGTGTCTTTCATCTTAATATGTTTAAATCTAGATCTTGACAATCTAACCCTTTATCACTTCAAATGTTATAACTTACTAAAAACTTTATCAAATTATTTCAAACTAGATTTATTGGAAAGTAGATTTAATTATGTTTTTAATGACTCATATTATTCACTTGAAAGAAGTTAACTAATCATGTTTGACATATTCTGTCCTTAGCATTAGAAGTATTATAATATAATTTGTTATAATCCTTGTGCAATATTCTATGCATGGTAATATTTGATTTATTTGTATTACAATAATATTTGTCATTAGATCAATTGTTCTTATAAACTTTAGACACTTTGCACCCATAATTAGATCTAGGTTGTAAGGGTAAATGTTTGAATGCAACAATATCAATATGTTTGATAACTTTGATCATATTATGATGCAATTGTCTTTTAGCCCATACAACTTCTAATGTGAAAAAAATGCTTTGACCCCATTTATGGGAATTATGTTTATAGATTTGTGCTATATGGAGCAAAGGATTTTATTAGGAATAATAGAGACCATCTCTTAAATCCATAGAAGCCACCGCTTGAATCCTTCTATATTATGGTTATGGTTGTGAAACTAAGTGCTACATAAAGAAAAATATCACATTAGAAATAATAGAAGCAACCTTTAAAATCCACCATACATATATGGTGGGGCTATGATGAGCCCTTTGCTGGTGTGTTAGCTTACTTAGTTATGGTTGAGTTGTGCTTCTAGATATAGAAGACTTTGTTATAATATGTTCCTACTAGTTCCTTGATGGGCTCGCTACAAGTGCACAACCTATCAAAGTAGAAAAATTATTAATCCCTATAGACCATTGACCAAGGACCAACAAATCTTTGGATCACTAAATAAATAAATTAAAAATGGGATGGTTTTTTTTTGAAATCTAATTAAATTAAGTTGACAAGTTAACAAGCAAAGAATAATAAACTGATATAATCAATTAGATGAGAAATCAAGACTTAGGGCTCATCACATTGGCTTTCTACAAAACAAAATAGGATTTCCTCTAAAATACTATTATAATTTAATTTTAAAACTAACTTTCTATTTTATTTTGCAGGACCTAGTTGTAATTAGTAAAAACTTATGGGTTTTTGTGTAAAATTTCTTTCTTGCCAAGGGTTTTCTTTTTTCTCTCCGTTTATTTTTTATCCTTTCGTGAGTGGCAGCGAGTCCTTCTTGTTGGGCAGCAGCTTCTTCTTCTTCGATGGGGCAACGATGGAGGAATTTCTCTTTTGGCGCCTGGTGAAGGTTATCCCCTAAGCGTGGATGCCATATTTTCTTCTTCCATCTTATTTCCTTCTCTTCACTTCATTAAGGTAAATTTTCCATCCCTATCTCTAGGCTGATTTTCTCCTCCTTTCTTGAATTTGGATCTAGGTAGATTCCCTTATGTGTGCTATTTTAAAATCGATTGTAGAACCGTGGCAAAGATTTTCCCTCTCTATTCTTGTGATATCTAATCCAAAGGAGTTCTCAGAATTTTCTGTGGTCTTGGAGACTTCTTTTTCTAAAAACCATTCACTATTACTTAACTTCCTAAGTAGCATACGCATATTCCTTGATGCACATGTCATTTGAAATAATTTTATTCTTTCGAACTAGTTGTGTGAGTGGAATGATTTTAGTGGATTTGTTATTTTATTATTTGGTTACACTTGCATTTGACAATGGGGAAATTGATTTGGATAAGTGAAGTTACCAATTGGAGATTATGTTATTGACATTTGTGAGATTCATTCCCTGGAAATAAGACGCAAGTATAAACATTAGAGGTAAATTTATCTACTATTTGGATTTCTATTCTTGAATGGATCTGATTGTGGTGCCATGGAAAATTGGTAGAGGAGAATAAATTTCCTGTTAGCTTTTGACATTTTTTTATAAAGCATAGACATTGAATACTAAAAATAATTAGTTTAATCATTAAGATTTTATTGTTTCACTTGGCTACAAATTAGTTTTGTTTGGATGTGACTCCTATACTCTTATCTCTTGAATTAGTAAAGTAATTGAAAACATAAACCAATTCCATTTTCTATGAGTTTAATTAGTTTCGTTCTTTTAAATCTTTTCATCATCCATAGTCAATAAATGTTATTTAGATGGACTGGATAGTGGTCAATTAAATCCTGCAACATTTAAGAGCATTCATGAGCTTTAGAAATTAATTTAAGTATTGCTAGACTACACTATTAACAAATGCTATATATATATATATATATATATATATATATATATATATATATATATATATATATAAAATTAGAGTGTAAACTAATTTTTTGATAGAATGAAATTTTTAATATCTTTATACACTGATGGTATTTGGTTAGTAAAAGAATTTTGCTAAGTTCAAATTAACAAATTTATTCCAATTCCTCAATTTTACTTTTGCATATGTGCATAGTGAGTTAGAGTTATAGGAAAGAATTTGGATTCATTTATTAATTATAAAAAAAAATATCAAATGCATAGTTATGTAGCCAAATGGATTAGTGATTGGAAACAAATAGGATTGTTGTGGTTAGAGCTGGACCACAATTAATATACTAATATAACTAAAGCATGTCCAGAATGAACCTTGTGAAAGAACATTAAGATATATATCATTCAGGAATAATTGAATGCATGCATAACTTTGTCTTGGAAGCATTAATAAAATAATTTTAATTTGAAATGATTAGAAAAAGAGAATATCTAAGATTTGATAAGTTAGAAAGTCAAGACGAGAAGCTAAAGTGATTCAAAGACTGTGAGAATTGGTAAACATTTGGCAAAGAAAATAAACCATCGAGGTAGGAATCTAATCCTTTCTCCTTTCATCACAACATTTTGAGCTTTATTTAAAATCCGTGATATCTTATTGTTCGTTTCCTATGATTATTATTTCTTTACCGTTACACTCAGTAACATTCATTTAATGATCATTGTGATGAGTATGACATGGTTTGACAACTACATTAGTTACTTTGTTAAAACACTTGTGATGATTGTTTTAGTACTTTTGGTGATTGCTTGATGTCGTGGCATTAACTGATCTTATGCTGGGTTATATTATACCAGCTATACCATTATGGACTCTATAGTGCCGAGTATGGATCTGCTATAGAGGTGCTAGCTAGAGATCACCTGACGGGAAGTTATTAGACTAACTGGGGTCCTGGATGTTGGACGCAACATCCTCTGAGCTGTCTGAGGGCAGTTGTTCCATCGGTTGAGCAATGATGGAAATACTCTAACAAAGAGTATGGACTCGAGAGTGAGGTTATTTTGTGGTTATGCTCTTGATTTACACGACTGTATGAATATGATGATTACCATGTAGAATAATAAAAATTGCTTTAATAATCTTTCCTTGTTGCATGCATTTTGTGATTCCTACTTGGCTCTTTTAGCTAACTCTCTTTGTTTTGCCTTCAGGTCCAGGTTTGGCCCAACCCCAAAATGAATAACTAGATAGAAATTGCAGTCTTGGGGTAAATAAATAGCTAAAGCTTTTTTCCTTGAGTTGTGGTATTTATATTTTGGTATTGTTGCCAAACTTTGAATTTTGTTTGAAAAGTGTTGAAAGATGTTGTAATACTCACACTTTGGTTTGTTTTGGCATGGATTGTAAGTTTTGAAGTTTATTCAAACTTTTTTTATTAAAAGCTTTGTTGTGGTTTAGGGTGTGATATGTTATTGTGTTAGCTTGTATATTTTAAACTCTTACGTTCATGGCGAAGCCTTTTGCTAGGGCATAACAGTTTATTTGGTATCAGAGCTATAAGTTATAGGAACCTAGGGCTGATGGGTTAAGCTTTAAGGTTAAGGATTTAAGGTTAATAAAAATAATAATAATAACAATAAATGGTAATAACAAATAAATAATAATAAACAAATAATTAAGCAAAATCTTAAAGTGTGTTTTTGTTTGATATATGATGTGTAAATTTCAGGATGCCACCTAGACTTTGCAATGGCCCTACTGCTAGAGCTAGGCATGGAAGATGCAATGTGCGTGCTAGTCGCACTCAAAATCCAGCATAATCTATTGTTCAAATGTCTCCTCAATTGACCAAAGGTCAGAATGAGAACCCTGCTAGGCACATGGATCAGAATGCTCCTCTAGCTGGCTCTGCTGGTCCTAGTAGGTTGGTTGCAATGCCAACACCTGCACCTGCTATTATAAATGATACAGTTCAGGGTGGTGTTCAGGCCCCAGTCCTACCTTTCTATTCTTCTAGTTTTATGACTATGCTTCACATTTTGCTATGTCTGGAAAGGAGAAATTTGGCAACTTTAAGAGAGATTCAGATCCTTGGGCTACAAGGAACGGGATAAGAGGACTAGAGGATACATTCAAAGTGATGAAATGCCTAGAGGAAGATAAAGTTGGCCTAGCTGAGTACTTTTTAATTGATGGAGCTAAGGAGTGGTGGACAACTAGACAAATTGCTCTTCGATCTAGGGCGTTCTCTTGGACGATATTTAAGAAAGTTTTCTTTGAGAAATATTTTTCAAAGAACTTTCTTGATAGTCAAAAGCAAGAATTTATGGCATTGCAGCAGTATGGGACGATTGTTTCTCAGTATCCCGTGGAGTTTGATAGATTGGCTGATTTATTTCCAAAGATAGTGATTGAATTTTGCCCTTAAGCACTGCATGTCTGCTACACCACTTGATGAGTTCCAGGTTGTGATAGATGCGGCACTTAGAGTGGAGTCAATTTATGCTGAGATAGTTCAAGAAAAAGGGAGATAGTGGCAAATTTATAGTCATAAAGGTCTAGGCCATCTTTTAGTCAGGGTCAGGATAGTACTCATTTGATAGATTTTTCTGGAAGGCAACCCAAGAGGGATGGTGCTAGATCTTAGTTGCCTCCTAGACCAGCTCAGAGTGCGAGTTCTACTGGTTCAGTAGTTGATAGGAGTTGTTACACGTCTAGACAGATTGGACATTTGGTTCGATCATATCCCATGAGCAGGGTACAGTGCCACCATTGCAGACAAATGGGTCACTACCATAGTAATTGCCTTCAGAGAGATATCTGGCCCCAGTTTCACCCAGCTCAGAGTGTTCAATCTGTGGCTCAGCCCTCTAGGTCGGCACAGCCAGGTCGTCCACCAGCTCAGCATCAGAGTACCCAACAGCGAGTTCTAGCCCCAGCACATGTATTTGCACTTTCTCAGTAGGATGCATAGCAGGCATTAGGCTCTGTCCTTAGAGGTCTCATTTCTTTATATGATGTCCCTGCATGTTTGTTGTTTGATACTAGTAGCACACATTCATTCATAGCATTTGATTTTGTTAAAAAGTTAGGAAAAAAACTATCTGCATCTATGTTTGATTTGACTGTACATATACCTTATGGTGGAGTGTTACTGTCATGCCCCGGCGGAAGCCGGCTATTTCTAGCTCAGGGTTCCCCAGGGAGTAACAATATTGATAGGAACCAGAGAACTACAATAAACCAGTATCATTTATTTAATAAACAATCCAATCTTAACATCTACAGTTTTATAACACAATATCTGAATACAACTATCCAAATTATCAACTGAATAAAAATACAAAGACAACTATCTCAACTCGGGTTGGTATCTGCTATCTACTCTATCCCTCCCAGAAGTTAACTCTGTACCTGGAAGAGAAACAAAGGGAGTTAGCAGAAATGCTAAGTAGGAATCAACAAACATGGTGAGGGAATCAAATCACAGGATAATACAATAATTGAAACAACGATATACAAATAATATAAGAATGTCATGCAAATCATCAAGCTGGCCAACAGATCTCACTTAAGAGCCGCACTCATTTGCAGAGTGTTTCCACTGTTGCTCATGCAATGGAACGACTGTCTCAAACAGTCCGGTGAATGTTGCGTCCAACATCTGACATCCGTAGTATTGTCCCGAGGACAACTGGTGGTGCCCTAACCGGCAGCTCAGATAGTCTGATATAATCAGAACTATAACTCAGATAAACAGGCCACTGGAGAATAAATCATCCAGGTCAGCGGTCAAAATATATCACGACTTTATCATCTCAGGTTTACACATACTTATGTGTCAATATCACAGATACACAATTTTTCAACCAGGCTCATAAGCCAATAAATCAGATATCTCAACACAGTTTCTTTTATCGTGCACACAGAAATAGAATATGACCAATGAACAAGATAAATGAGGTCAACTGAATTACAGAAACAATACAAGCAGACGAAGCAATTAGATATCAGTGTCAATCAATTCTATTATATGCATCATATATCAAACCAAAGGATTAAGCAGCAAATTCTTTGACACTGAAGGAAAGGAGTAGGGTAAGATTCCTACCTCAATCGCTGTTATTCTGAATCCTTTTGAAAAGCCAGTTTGTTGTATATCAAACAATGCAAGCCGATTATTGGATCAACCACGCTGTAACATGAATTTGTACATGAACTCTATCATTAAACATTCTAATTTGAAAACCAAAACTACCAACATGTAGAACATAGCCCTAAACCTAGAGAACCAGCCTCATATCATATGAACCGAACCTAAAACCCACTGAACCGGACGGAATTGCACTGAACCGATCAAATTCACCCCGAACCAAGTTAAACCGAGACTTCTAACTTCAATTACACAAAATATAAACCTCATCTAAAGTTATACAGACTACCATTAGATAGGAAATTTAATTACCTTTCCAACGACTACCTGAACCGGCCAGGATTCGACCGAATCGGGGTCGAACCGGTCTAAATTCAATTACTGACCCAAACTGGAATTGAACCACTCGGTCCGGTTCAAATCAATTTCAAAACAGCCGATGGTTTATTTCAAAATAAACCGAACCCAAAACTTAATTAAAAACTCGAACCGGCTGCCGCTACGCCGCCCGACCTCCGCCGTGCAAGGCTGCCGGACTTTCGTCTACAGCTTACTCCGGCGAGCTCCCGAGGGCGCGTCGAAGGGCCGTTCGCTGCCAAACTTCGCCAGAACACTTCTGACGACGAGGCGAGGATCCACGAACAGCTGCGTCAAGGTTTCGACGCATGGTCGAACCACCCGAAATGACAGCAGGTATCGACGGTGGCGCCGCCGCCGTCGATACACAAAACATACCCAAACCCAAACGGAACTTCACTAAAACTTCACAGAAGCCTACATACCTTGCTACGACGATGTATCGTAGCCCAAAAGACAGAGATCGCTGTCGATGGAGGCGCTGGATGGTTGGAACACGAGGCGGCGCCGTTCGAACTCCGGCGACGAGTTTGAGCGCGATTTCTCCTTCCTGGCGGCGCTTCGAGGGGTGAAGATGTTCAAGGGTTCGAATCGAATCCACGAGAGCAGAAGCCCTATTATATAGAGGCAAAACGCGTTCCCTACGGCGAGAACGCGGCGGCGACCAAATCGCCGAAAAAATCGGGGAAGACAACGGGTTGACTCGGTCCCCAAAATCAAAATTTAAATCTAATACAAAAATATCAAATCCGATATTATATTAAAAACACAAATCGGCGCGTTGGTTAGACGGCGTCGATCGCGCGCGCGCGACGCTGGTTCGAGCCCCCGCGAGCGCAAAATCCAAATTTTTTTTTATTAAAACTTAATTTTGTTTAATCCTTTTTAAAATTCCAAAAAAATTTCTAAAAATCATAAAAATTCAAAAAATAAATTTCTGAATTTCAAAAAGGTTATAACAGTTACGGTCTTGCTAGGAACTTAAGCAGTGCCCCTTAAAATTTGGTGACATAATCATGCACACGGATTTGATGATTTTAGACTTTTTAGATTTTGACATCATCTTGGGGATGGACTGGATGTCTACCAATCATGCATTGGTATATTGTTTTGAGCACACAGTAACTTTTAGTCCTCTTGGTTCGGCCACTTGGACTTTTACCGGAGTATCTGGGCAGGTTGCTCATGTGATCTCTGCTTTGCAAGCTAGGTGTTTGTTATCTAGCGGATGCCAAGGATACTTGTTGTCTATTATTGGGGCAGATTTGCAGTCTTCTGTACCTATTGAGCAGATCCCAATAGTGAGAAAATTCACAGATGTTTTTCCAAAGGAATTGTCAAGTTTACCACCTATGAGGTAGATTGAGTTTGGCATTGAGTTACAACCTCGGACAGCTCCAATTTCCAAGGCACCATACAGAATGGCCTCAAGGGTATTGGAAGAGTTGAAGGACCAGTTACAAGAGTTGTTGGATAAACGATTTATCCGCCCTAGTGTTTCACTATGGGGAGCTCCTGTTCTGTTTGTTAAGAAGAAAGACGGTATCTTTAGGTTGTGTATTGATTATAGGCAGTTGAATGCAGCAACAATCAAGAACAAGTATCCATTGCCTCGGATAGATGATTTATTTGATCAACTTAAAGGTACCAGTGTGTATTCAAAGATTGACTTAAGGTCAGGATATCATCAGCTCAGAAGCAAAATAGAGGATGTTTCAAAAACTACATTTTGGATCCGCTATGGACACTATGAGTTCCTAGTGATGTCATTCGGATTGACGAATGCATTAGTTGCATTCATGGATTTGATGAATTGAGTATTTATTGATTACCTTAATAAATTTGTTTTAGTGTTTATTGATGACATTTTAGTGTTTTCACGTGATACTGTTGATCATGAGAGACACTTGAGGATTATTTTGGAAATATTGAGAAAGGAGAAATTGTATGCCAAATTCAGTAAGTGTGCATTTTGGTTGAGTGAGGTCTCATTCTTGGGACATGTGATCTCAGGTGCTGGAATTGCCATGGATCCCGAGAAAGTTAAGGCAATACTTGATTGGGAGAGCCAAAGACAGTTCAGGAAATCAGGAGTTTTCTAGGACTAGCAGTTATTACCGATGCTTTGTGGAGGGATTTTCTAAGCTAACTACTCCTTTGACTCGGTTGACGAGGAACAATGTGAAATTCTTTTGGGATAAATCTTGTAAAATTAGCTTTCAAGAACTTAAGAGCAGGTTGGTCAGTGCCCCAGTTTTAGTACTCCCTATTGGTGATGATGGATATATAGTTTATATATATCCCTCGATTCAGGGATTGGGTGGTGTTCTCATGCAGCATGATAGAGTTATTACTTATGCTTCTAGGCAACTTAAAGAATATGAAAAGAATTACCCTATTCATGACTTAGAATTGGCAACAGTTATCTTTGCTTTGAAAATTTTGAGGCATTACATGTATGGAGTCACATTTGAGATTTTCACTTATCATAAGAGTCTCAAATTTCTATTCAGTCAAAAGGAATTAAACATAAGGCAACGTCGATGGATAGAGCTTTTGAAAGATTATGATTGTAGAATCAATTACCATCTGGGTAAAGCAAATATGGTTGTAGATGCATTGAGTAGGAAGTCTATGGGAGTTCTAGCATACTTAGGGTGGCTCAAACTGAATTTGTAAAGCAAATAGCAGAATTGGGTGTGGAGATTGTGAGTGATACAGAAAAAGAGTACTTAGTAGTCATGATGGCAGAGTCTCAAGTAGTGGAGAAAATTAAAGAAAATTA
Source organism: Costus lasius (assembly GCA_027563935.2). Taxonomy (NCBI): domain Eukaryota; kingdom Viridiplantae; phylum Streptophyta; class Magnoliopsida; order Zingiberales; family Costaceae; genus Costus; species Costus lasius. The sequence continues at coordinate 29,818,814 of CM050449.1, read as the reverse complement.
ATTTATGGACAAAGATATTTGTGACTTGGTAAGTAAGATGGATCAAGGTAAAAGGCTAGATTTTTCTAAAGACTCAGAGGGTGTTATTTAATTCAGAGGCAGACTATGTGTACCTCAAAATAATCCTGTGAAAGAAGAACTTATGAGTGAGGCACATAGGTCTAAATTTGTAATTCACCTTGGTACCTCTAAGATGTATAAAGACCTCAAGAAATTTTATTGGTGGCCTGGAATGGAAGTTGATATAGCTGACTTTGTTTCATGTTGCTTGGTGTGTAATTATTTCATAAATTAAGAGGATTACTCCCCCCCCCCAATCCCAAGAAAGATTTTTACGCTATCATGGTAAGAGTTTTACAATAATATGTCATTTCAGAAAAAAAAATCAGAATTCAAAGAAGGAGAAAAATAGAGTTACAAATGTTTAAAGGGGGGGGGGGGTGAAATAAATCACAACCAGTAATTTTTGTGATGAAGCTCTGTGAACAGTAGTCGCGCCCACATTTTTGTTGATTCCTCCTCCGATCGAACTCCTTTCGATCTGAAACTCTCTATAGATCTTCTCCTTCCTCAAGCGCAACTTACCTAGAAATTTTTCCGTCTAAGACTCTCTGTACGTCTCTTAGTGAAGAACCCAAAGGCGGTAGCGATCTCTCTGATTTCTCCTTCTATCGTCGATTAAAATTCAAGATCCTTGTCTTGAAATCTGCTCCTCCTTATATAGATCACTTCCTTTCTTTCTGATTTGAAATCATGTTTTCAAACTCCCGAAATCAGCTTCGAAAATCATGGTAAACAGTAATAGCGGAAGACTCGGGCAAACATGGCTAATCGGGTTAGAATTACGGCCGTGGAATAAATTATGGCAGTGCCGTAATTTCTTCTGTGCAAAATCCTTGAACAATTACGGGCCATAATAATATCCACGGTAGTGCCGTGATTTGCTCTATGTAATTCTCTTGGATAATCATGGTCGATGAAAATTATCATGTCGGTGCCGTGATTTCTCTTTCATACTTCAAATTCATCTTGATAAAATTATGTTAGTGTCGTAATCTTTTCTGTGCAAAAATCTCCAGAAACCACGGTCGAGCAAATGAATCACGGTAGTACCGTGATTCATTCTGTAGGTTCCAATAAAACTACGGCCGTAATAATAATTACAGCTCTGCTGTAATTTTGCCTTGAGCTCGAGGTTGCTTGAAAATTGGCCGGTAACTCCTTCTTGATGATTGGATTTCGTCCAAGTACTCAGATTATGCAAAATTCATCGAAATTAACTCCTTTTTGCCTAAAATTGATAAAAAAAATTAGAAAAGGTATAGATTCTGAAATGTTTGACAAATAAGGCTTAAAAGCAAGCAAAAGAGCATAATTATGACTCAAAAAGACTAAAAAAATAATATAAAATATACTATGAATTTCTGAGTCATCAAAATACATAAGGCTCAAACCTTGCTTGTCCCCAAGCAAATAAAAAAAACAATGCTGAATGTGGAGAATACACTTTTCTTATGAAAAATAAATTTCTAAAATATAGTCACTCATGAAAAACTCCACCAAATGCTACACAAAATTTCAAATAAATATATTGTCCTCCGAATTTAATCCTTAGGATTCACAACTTAGTCAAATAAAATTTCACAACTCGTATAATAAACAGAATCTCAGTCTCATGAATTCACCAAAGTTTCAGTTTAAATCCATAATACTTTTGTTTACAAAAATAGGATCTCCAAAATCTTTTTCCACTCAAAATTCTCTTTTTTCTTTCTTTTTCATCTTTGACATTCTCCAAATTGATTACCACCTTTTTTTATTTAGAGTACATCGACCACATAGCCGATGTAGTAGAACTCATATCTCCTTGGTAGGAAGAATCTTACCAAAGACAGTGGAGTTAATGTCAAACGATTTTTCCATGGTATGTACAGACATTGATACACACTTTTTATCCGGGACTTCAACTCATAACTTCGGTACCACTGCTAATTTTTCATAGTGCCAAGTAGAGGAGTCATTCTTCTTTCTCTTTTCTTTTTTTATCTTGACTTCAACTCATGGCTTTGGTACCACTGCTAATTTTTTGCAGTGCCAAGTAGAGGAGTCATTTTCTCTTTTTGGACCTTGGATTCTTTCTTCCCAACAAATAGTAAAATAGATTAAACATTAACTAGGTTAATCAATCGACATCAACTCAAAAATTACACTCATATGCTCATTTTATTTAAGAAAGATGTTTCACTCTTAGATTGCATTCATTGAACAACATACCTACCCAAAACCCCATGCATCAATCAATGGAAAATTTCAACAAGTAGATATATATTGAAGAAATAAATTCAACATAATAGGTATATCTCCATTCACAAACATTGTCATGCATAGACATTTATCATCAAAATCAATATATCATCACAGCAATAGATATCATCATGATTCCGCAAGAAGCAAAACTACACATCATCATAAGAAATTAGGGCATACATGCAAAAAGAAACAAACTATCCAGTTACGAGTATTACAACCTAGAAATCAGAATGCACCTACAAATGATGCTGAATAACACCATCATCAAATATCCTAATATCTGAGTACAACCAAATCGAATCAAAATCCACAATTCATAAGAACACAAATATCAAAACAAGGAGCACCAGATGCAAGAAGCATGACTGTGTCATCCTTCCCTATAAAAATATGCATCATCAATGACGTGTAAGGATAAATAAAGTGCAGGTAGGGAAAAGAAATACTCACAAAGCTCTACTCATCGGCATCGGTATCTGTCCCCTCGTCATCTTCTTCAGCTGGAGTGGCCTCTTCCATAGGGTCATCCTATCCATCTCCTTGACCCTCATCCTCATCCTTACCGCCAAACTAGTTGTAAAGAAACTCCCCCATCTCTTCAATGTCCTCATGTAAGTGCTCAATTGCGTTAAGCACCTTCTCCATGAGGCGACCTTGATGGTATCCCTCAGCGGATAAGGCTTGAAAACCAAGATCCTGGGCACTTGACCATCCTCTCTGATCGGAGGCAGCTCTGCACGATGAAGATTCGGCGGCTCTGTGTGGTGGGGAGTCCATGCTCATACCAAAAGGGTCATCACTACCACCCCAGGTGGGTGGTGGTGGCACTGAATCCAATGGTGCAAGAGTGGCGTCGGTGACTACACTTGGAGAAAGTTTCCAATTTGCTTGATTTTGGACTGTGGTTTTCTCCTTGTTAGGTAATGGCAAAGTAGGAGCTCCCGGTCCAAGAATCAAATAATAAATATCCCCTTCCTTGACAATCATTTTCATTGCCACACATGATTCTATATCAATTCTGGCATTCCCCTTAGCAATCTCAATCCCATAGGGTTCTACACCCAAAGAGAGTGCAATAGGAGTAAGGAAACCTCATATAAAAATTGCACCCCTTTTTGCTCGTGTGACTTTATCAAAGTGCTTAATCAAGAAAAAGGCTAAATCTACAGGATAACCGTGGAGCATGTACCAAAGAAAATAAAGCTCAAATTGACGAAACATACCGTCACAATCTCCATGTCCGAAGATGGTGTGTGCCAAAACTCGATGCGCGTATCGTATGTAGGGATTTGAGATGCTGGTCGCCCTAGCTGATGAAGGTGAAAAACTTGATTCCGAGATGATCTGATTCCAGAATGCATGTTCAATGAATTCTACTAGTACATGTGTGTGTCCTCCTCTGGGTAAGTGGAAGATGGCTCTGATGTCTCAGAGCGTGAGGCTCCTCTCAACATTAGCTAGGCGGAAGGTAATCTAACCATCTGCCTGATATCCATGATATTCATGAAGCTCCATATCCAAGCTACTAAGGAATTACAAAACTAGGGGGAGGTATGTTTGTGGTGAAATCTGGAAGAACTTCTTGACCATGATATGATCAAACATCCGTAACACATCATCATATAGGCCTAAGATCTCTAAGGTGCGCTTATCAGCAAACTTCGTGTTGACAACACGCCTGGTGAGTAGCTGATTGTATCTTGCTTCTTGTATCTCATCCCTGAATACAATCCCATAGGGATTTGGAGGTGAAGGTGGCGTGGATGATTCAGCTGGAGCCTTGCCTTTCCCTTTGCTCACTACTCATTTCGTCCTCGGTGCCATTTCAAGTAAAAGGGATGAAAACATAACTTCAAAAACTGGAAACAGAGCTGTTACTAGATTCTGTGAACCGGGTGCTAAAAAACTTAGAATGCCACGCTTCAATCTGTTTCTTCTGGTTCAAATCAGTCCTCCAAACTCCTTAGGAAAGTTCTTCTCCCTCTGGCAAAAATTTTGGAAGCAAACAATGGCTCGATCAAAGCTCTGATGACAGAAAACGAAGCTCTGTGGAAAAATGCAAAACTCCTCTTCCTGGGTTAAATCGAGACTCCGACTTGCCAAAATGTGGGTCAGAGATAGTCGGAAAGAGTCGCCGGAAGGTTTGGGAAACAAGAGTGGGCTGAAATTGAAGAGGCGGCACCGAATTGAGAGAAACCACGGGTGAAAAACCCTAAACCACGGCAGCACATCCTAAAAATATGGTAGAAAACTTGTGTAGGGTCGACAGACTTACAGACTTAATTTATATTACAGCATTGTCATAAAACATTGTTGTGTCCGCAAGTGCACGGATACTTGAAGTAATAAAAAAAGATATCAAACCACAGAGACCTCGTTTGTCAAGTACCGAATAATCGATTTCTTACTATCTAGGCAATCGAAACTATGCAAGTGAACTAATGAAGGCTAATGAAAATATCAGAGAGAGAATTTGGGACTAGGGTTTCATCCGTTTTAATTTCTATGACTAGATATGAATAGTAATTCGTCAGTTTAATTTTATCATGATAAAAGGATTATCTCACTTTCGTGCAAACAATCATGTAGGGCCCGATCTTCGCTTTCGTGCAAGATCTATCCCAAGCTGAAAATAAGTAAATCATCAATCAAAGAACTCAAGGATCACTTTCATGCATCTGAATTCTAAGTTTATTATCTCAAGTGGAATCTCAAGGATCACATTCGTGCATCCGAGTCTCAACACAAGTTCTACTTATGGTTCTCCAACGTTCCGATCCTCACTTTCGCACAAGATCTCCACGTTTGATAAATTAACTCAATCTTAGATTCATATTATTATCATGGCAATTATTCTTCTAAAATCAAGAAACAAGAACTAACCTAATTTCTTACAGTAAGTTCCTAACATTCAATTCTAGGGTTCCAAGTTCTCAAGCAAGTCACCTTTCGGTCCTTATTGCAAAAACTCTAAAACATGATTAATAACATGAATCTATGGAGAATTAAAGAGCAATTATCACATAAGTAGAATTATCATGCTAAAATTATACGTGACGAAGTAATGAAAAATTTATCTAGTCATTAAGAAATCAAAGGAAATTACTCCCCCATGACCCATAAAAGGTTTAAGCTAACATGGTAGAAAGATTACAATATTCCATAGTATCGAAGTGTAAGAAATCAAAGAAAGAGGGGAAAAACAAATAACCACAAGGCTGTAATGGAAATTACAGCTGTAATTTTCGCGTGTGAATCGTGCTGGCGGCGTGCTTTTGTTGATTTCTCCTCCGATCGATCTCCTTTCACTCCAAAACTTCTAGGGTATGTTCTCCTCTTCCAGACGAAGCTTCCCCTCAAATTTCATGACCGGAGATGCGCTGTACGTTTCCCTGCAGCGAAACCTAAGGCGGCGTCGTGAAACTCGATTTCTCTCCCGACAGTGGATGAAAATTATGGCTTCTTCGTTATGTATCTTGTCCTTGCGAAAAACTCATTTTTTGCTTCTTACAGATCTTCAAATTATCACCTGGATTGTCCGCAATCGATCGCGCAAAAATCGGGCTTCAAAAAGTCCGTGAAAATCGCGTGTTTAGAACAGAATTACGGTCGTGGTTTCTATTACGGCACTGCCGTATTTTCTTTAAGTTCTTCTGTATAAGATTCGACCAGAATTACGGTACCGTGAAATTACTTACAGCAGTACCGTATTTTCTCCAAATCTCTCGGGTCAGAAATCGCCTCAAAATACGGCACTGTGGAAATGATTACAGCCCTGCTGTAAAATCTAGAAATCTCTCGGGTGAAAAATAGACTGAAATTACGGCCCGTGAAATTCCTTACGGTAGTGCCGTAATTTCCGAAAAACTTTTTGGATGAAAACTCCCCAAATTACGGCAGTGCTATGATATTACGGTAGCCGGTGAAAATATGGTACCGTAATATATATTACGACACTACTGTATTTTGGTCTGAAGCTCCAATATTCATGAAATTTGACATGTAATCTTTTCTTGATGGTGGGAATTCATTCATGCATTTGGAATTGCTTGAAAACACCTGAAAATCATGCCTTTTTACCTGAAAATCATCAAAAACCAAAAAGAGTGTAGATTCCGCACTATTTGATAAAAATGGCATAAAAATAAGCGGAGGATGTAAATATGACACAAAAATATCTATCAAATGGCACAAAATTTACTATAAATTTTGGTGTCATCAAACACTCGGTAACAGAATCGCTTAAAATCACTGCCATAATAAAAATTACGGCACCCCTGTATATGTTAGGGAATGCCGGGTGTAATTTAAAATTTTGCAGTCTCAGGACGCAGCGGAAGAAGCATTACACCCGAAACACATTCCTTTCCCAAGGATCCATGCGAGAGAGAAAACACAAGGATGTGTTAGAGATGTACCTCTTATGCTTGTTTAGATGTCGAAGCCATGTTGAAGGCGCCCAAGTGTTCGCCCTCTACAAGTATCCACGCGTCGACTCCTTGATCGTTGCTCCCTTCCACGCTCGGTGCTAGCCTCGGGAAGAGAATCGAGCCTTAGGGTTCCTTCACTCTTCTTGCGCCACCTCCAAGGTTCATGTGCCAAGTGCAAGGAAGATGCCGCCAACTCCTTATCCTCTTCACTCCAAGAGAAGAGGGAGAAGATGAGTTTCGGCCTTGAGGAAGATTAGGGGAAAATTGCGCCACCAAGTCCTTCTCCAAGTCACGCCAAGAGGAGAGGAAGGAGAAGACTTGCGGTCACTTGTTGGAAGAAGGGTTGCGCCACTTTGATGTTGTCACCCTTTGCCCTTGCTTTCGCCCCTCTACTTGTGTTCACGACTCCAAGCTTTTTTTTTTTTCAAGAGAGGGCGACAATGGGTCCTATAAATAGGACTAGAGGCGGTTTGAGCAAGGGCTAGGATCATGCCAAGTGTATGACTAGGATGAGGTGTCTTGAAGTAAGGAAAGTCTCCTCATTCAAACTATCCATAAAAGTCTAAGCACTATATCAGCCCAAGACATGCCTCAAATGCATTCTTACCATCAAAGGCTAAGTGGCTAGGCGCAACATGCATGAGGAGTTTCGGCTATGGTAAGGGTTTTGGGAGAAACTAGGGTTTGAGGTAAGGTAAGTCTCCAAGACATTACCATATACCTCTTCCCTATGTCCATATGCGCCTAGGAACTTCCCATAAAAGTTCTCAAGCCATATCAGCCCCAAGACTTACCTTAGAGGCAAGTATTCCTTCCAAGGAAGAAGGGCTAGGCGCCCTTTACTTCCATAATGAAGCAAAGGCGCCTCCCTCACCCCATTATGCCCCTAGGCGCCAATGGGGTGAGATTTCTCCCCATTATACCCTTTTAAGCCAATTCCTCTTCATGACAACTAATTATTGGGCCTCATTGGATAATGAGCTAGCCCAAACTTCATGGCATGGGTTGATTAAGCCATTGGATCCTATCCAATGCAACCCTAATCCAAATGTGACCAATCTAGGTCAATTTCGGGTCAATCTGCCAAAAATAAAGTTTGGCTCCAATAACTTTCTTCCAACTCATCAGGCCCATTGGCGCTGATGAAATCTTCCAAATTGATCCAAGTTATCCAATAACTTGATCCTAAGGCTTCTGATTAAAGCAACGTCAAGAGTCTATTGCGTGTGACCCCGTAGGATCCATATGACGATGGCAATGATGTAAACATCATAAGTAGTGAGGGGTATCTAGCAACACATCACTACTACCCATGTCATAGGACTTAAGTCATTATGGCAACAACTCCTAACAAGCAACGAGGATTCCCATTGCATTACAGATCCCTTTGCCTAAGCTGATATCCTGCCATTGGATTAGTCTCAAGTTTATTATCCAATGCATTGGTCATGACTCAACAAGTGTGGCCACACTTTCCTGTCATGCACCAATAAGGTGGGGCGCCCCAAGGTGGATATCATGCTTCCTCGGAAGGAAGGGGCAAATCCTACTATTGGTCATACATGTCTCTACGTGACTTATGACATGCCCAATGACAGTCGTTTTGGTCTCCCAATTACGGAGAGACGTACGACTGTATTAAAGCATACCCTTCATCAAGTCTAGACATGAATACCTCAAGTCTAAGGATCAATGCAAACCTCTTGCATGTGAGATTGACTTGTTGACTAGACAAGTCAATCCTCACGGTGGATCACTCCAGTGCATCCAATGCACCTGTATGTCTGCGTTACTGTGCCCCGCACCTAACCAGCCCATACACCAGTCTCACATGTACCGAAGCTGTCCCATATCTGCTAAGGTACCTTGTCTGGGGATAGCTTATGAGAATGGATCCAATCCAAACTCCTGGGACATTATTTATGCAACTCAATACATCAACGCAGGTAGATAAGTCTGCATAATAACGACCATGCCTATATAAAGAGTAATAGTTCTATCAAAGTACATTCAAACAATGCCTGACCATGTCCATACATTGGTCTTTAGGGCATATACACCAACAGTATAAATTTCCAGGAAAATCATCAAGATAAAATTACGCCCGTAAACATAATTACGGCTCTGTCGTATTATGTTCTGTAAGAAAAATGCTCCAAAATACAGGCACGGAAAAAATTATGGCACCACCATAAAACAAAAAAAAAATTTTCAAAGAAAATAAAAAATACAGACGGTAAAATATTTTACGCCCCTACCGTAAAACACTATGGAAAGAATGAACTACAAATTATGGATGGTAAAAATAATTACAGTGGTGCCGTAAAATCCTTTGGTCGAAAATAATGCATAATTACAGCCCTACCGTAATATGTGCAAAAATTTTAAAAATTACCGTTTCATCATAAAAATTAACCTAGACTCACTACAAAAATGAAAAAGAAAAATTAGTATGCAAAAATAAAAATAAAATAAAACAAACTAAAGTAAGGTTCTTGGGTTGCCTCCCAAGAAGCGCTAGGTTTTAGGTACCCTTCTGCACTTAAATCTGATCGAGGCTCCTTGAGTTGCAATAATGTTTTAACCTCTGACCATTAACCTTCAATTCCCCTGTTTTGTCACTCTATATGTCCACAGCTCCATAGGGATAAGCTTTCCGAACCTGAAAAGGTCCGGACCATCGAGATTTAATGTCACGATCCAAAATAGACTTCTACCCATAAATGGTTGAATACCAGTCCATGGGGAGTGATGTTATAAATAATGAAGTTCCACAAGTTCATATTCATCTATTCAATTGAATAAAACATAAAGATTAACCTGAATATCACATATACTTCACAAATTATATCATCTCACTTAAAATTATAACACAACAACATCAACTACATCGTCGATACAAGTCAATAGCATCATAAATCCACTTTACAATTTACCAACATTTATCTATCAAAGATAAACCAAAAATACGTCTACTCAATATTTCAAAGAAAACCGACCATATTCCAGTTTACCAACATAGATATCAATACACCTGATCCATTTAGAATGTCAAGTTCAAACACAACTTAATAATATCACAATTTAACATAAATCTATATATCTGATTACATCATCATAACACAAGTCTATCTATTTGTCTATCTAAAACAAATCATAAGGACATTCATTTAAGTTGGTAGCCACTACATCTAGCTACCTCTCTCATCATCACAAACTATCTCTTTTCTAGGAGGCAAAAACAAAGGAAGTTAGCTCAAATAGCTAAGTAGGAATAATAAGAAACGAAATGCATGTATCAAGTGAACTGAACCATAACCAAAACCAAAGCCAAATATAAAATCCACATATCTGTACATGTAGATATCTAGAACAGACAATTAATATCATGTCATGCAATCAAGAGCAATGACCATAAACAACTCCATTACGAGTCCGCACTCTTATTAAGAGTGTTTTCATCGTCGCTCACACGATGAAACAACTGCTCTCAACCAGTAGCTCGGCAGTGTTGTGTCCAACACCTAGGAAACCCTGGAAAATCCCACAGGACTCCAAACAGGTAACCAATACGGCCGGTCCTATAGCCAAAACATGGCCTCTGGTATAAACACATAGTCCGCTGGCTTATAAAGCTCAGCCCCTGGCTAACATCAGCCAGTCACAGATCACAAACAATACCACGACATATATCATACATAACAAATGTATCACGGAACCACATAGAAGATATATATTATAGGCTTACAAGCCTACACCAATAATCATTACTGTATCAACATCAACCACATAACTGGTAACTCAACTAACTCTATATTAAGAATGAAATATGATAGTATCACAATTGTACTTTCATGCATGTATCAATGGCTAAGGAACTGAGATCAATGACAAGGAAGCAAAATCAATAAAATAGAACAACAAGATATCATGGCATTTAATAGTAACTCATCATATATACTTGATAACTCTATGCCATGATTGCAACAAACAGGTAATGATTCCTACCTTTATCATTGAAACTCCTAGCACAATTATGGCTTTTAGTTCGGGGACCACCTTGACCAACCTCAAAATGAGTGGCACCTACAATGTCACATAATTATTTAACCCCTCTACCAATCACATATAACATTAAAATATGAATTAATCCACATGCCTACAATCTCCTCCATCGGTATGTGTGTATACATACATAAACCCATATATATGTACGCATAAACATACCCTAATCAATAATAGCCATATAAAAATCTACTAAATAAAATTAGGGTTAAATAATTATTACCTGGGGAAAAGGTGGAGAAGACAACAGTAGGCTCGGACAATTACTCTCTCCCAAGAAGATCAACAACAGGCTCGGCGGCGGCAGATTAAGTGGCGACAAGTTCTAAAGGCGAGGTGAGAGAGAAAAAAAATAAAACCTTGCGAGAGAGCTAGAGAGAAAACGCCGAAACATCAAAATCAAAATTTGATTTCGATTTGAAGTCTTCCCAATTACACATTTGCACTTCAATTTATAATAATTCACAAAATTGGGATTAATTATAACAATTAAGTTTACCCGGAAAAAGTTTTAATCTTGAATTAAATAAAAGAACAAAGTCACATGGTTGAAACTCTTTCCTGAGAATGTGTCGATGATGCCATCTTTTTGTCCTTTCTTTATAAATTCTTGCGTTTTCATAAGCGGATAGTGTAATTTTATCCAGCTCATTCAGTTGTAACCTTCGTTTTTCCCCCATGTTCCTCAAGTCGAAATTCAATGCTTTGATCGCCCAGAACGCCTTATGATCGAGCTTTACAGCTAAATGACATGATTTACCATAGACCAACTGAAAAGAAGACATACCTATCGGTGTTTTAAAAGCAGTCCTGTATGCCTAAAGTGCATCATCAAGTTTAAAAGCCCAATCTATTCTTGTCCGTGACACAATTTTCTCTAAAATCCCTTTAATCTCTCTGTTTCATATTTCAACTTGCCCACTTGTTTTGGGATGAAAAGGTGTTGCAACTCTATGATTAACGCCATATTTTCTAAGTAAGGCTGAAAATTTATGTTCTATAAAGTGTGAGCTTCCATCACTAATCACAACTCTTCGCGTTCCAAACCGTGGAAAAAATGACATTCTTGAACAATTTTACAACTACTCTAGAATCATTAGTAGGAGAAGCAAGAGCCTCCACCCATTTAGAAACATAATCTACTGCCACAAGAATATATTTTTTACCTCTAGATGATGGGAACGGTCCCATGAAATCTATTCCCCAAATATAAAATATCTCAACCTCAAGTATAGTGGACAGTGGCATCTCATTCCTTCTGTTAATATTTCCTGTCTTTTGACATCTATCACAAGATAATACAAAATTTCTAGCATTCTTAAAAATTAAGGGCCAATAAAATCCAGATTGTAAAACTTTAAAAACAGTCTTCTGAGTACTAGCATGCCCTCTATAAGATGATCCATGACACTGAAAAAGGATATCCGTGATTTCTTCCTCAGGTACACATCTCCTAAAAATCCCATCTGCACATCTTCTAAATACATAAGACTCATCCCAAAAATAGTATTTTACCTCAGCTAAGAATTTCTTCTTTCCTTGATAACTCAAATCAAGAGGAAAAACATTAGCAACTAGATAATTCACTATATCAGCATACCATGGAGCCTTGATCTATTCATTGGCTTAGAGTTGATCATCAGGAAAGGAATCATTAATTATGTCACCTTTATCTGCTTCTATCATTATCCTAGAAAGGTGATGTACGACAAAATTTTATGCTCCCTTCTTATCTTTGATTTCCATATCAAACTCTTGCAAAAGTAAAATCCATCTAAGAAGACACAATTTACTATCTTTTTTCTGTATCAAGTACTTTACCACCGATCTGTATACACTACAATCTTAGAATTACAAGTATGAGCTGAATTTATCAAAAGAAAAAACAATGGCTAAGAGTTCCTTATCAGTAGTGGTGTAATTTCTCTGTATTTCATCCAAGGTTCGGCTGGCATAGTAAATAACATAGGGCTTCTTCTCTTTTCTCTGACCAAGTACTGCTCCTACTGCATAGTCACTATCATCACACATAAGCTCGAAAGACATACTCTAGTCTGGTGGCTGCATGATAGGCGCTGATATCAGAGCCTTATTCAAATCCTAAAAATCGGACAAACATTTTTCATCAAAAGAAAATTTGATATCTTTACAAAGCAAATTAGTAAGTGGTATAGCGAGTTTAGAGAAATCCTTAATGAAATGCCGGTAGAATCCTGCATGTCCCAAAAAACTTCTGATCTCCTTGACTTTGGTATCAACTTCTCAATCACTTCAATCTTGGTTTTGTCAACCTCTATCCCTCTCTCTGAAACTAAGTGTCCCAAAACTATTCTCTGCCTAACCATGAAATGACATTTTTCCTAGTTAAGCACAATATTAGTTTCTTTACACCTCTGCAAAACTCGAGATAAGTTAGCTAAACAATCATCAAAAGAAAAATCATAAATAGAGAAGTCATCCATAAAAACATCTATGAAATCCTCAATAAAATCTGAAAATATAGCCAACATACATCTCTAAAAAGTAGTAGGTGCATTACACAAACCGAAAGACATTCTCCTATAGGCAAAGGTACCATATGGGCAAGTAAAAGTGGTCTTATCTTGGTCATTAGGATGGATGGGAATTTGAAAAAATCCAGAATACCCATCTAAAAAACAGAAATAAGAATGATTAGCAAGCCTTTCAACCATTTGGTCAATAAAAGGTAAGGGGAAATGATCTTTCCTAGTGGCTACATTCAATTTTCTATAATCAATACACATGCGCCAACTAGTCATAGTCATAATAGGAATTAATCCATCATCTTTACTTTTCATCACAGTCACACCCCCATTCTTAGGAACACAATGAACAGGATTTACCTATTTACTATCAGAGATAGGATAGATGATACCTGCATCTAGTAATTTCAAAATCTCTTTCTTCACAACTTCTTTCATAGAGGAGTTAAGCCTTCTTTGAAAATCCACATGTGGTCTGTGTTCCTCCTCCATAAGTATCCTGTGCATACAAAAAGAGGGGTTAATTCCCTTCAAATTATCAATAGAATATCCAATTACCTTCCTATGAATTCTTAACTCCCTTAGAAGCAAATATGTCTCCCTTTCATTAAACTGTGCATCAACAATAACAGGGTAAGTAGAATTTGGCCCAAGAAAGTTATAACGAAGATTATTTGGCAAAGATTTCAATGCAACTTTTGGAGATTTTTTCTCCTGATTTTCTTGATCATCACATGAAATGCAATCTAATAAACCATGAGTTTCATAATCAGAAGGTTCATCAAACAAAGCATTGAGATCATAAACTATGTCATCTATAGCATAAATACTACAATAAGATCCAGCATATGATGGTTTCTTCATAGATTCATTTAAATCAAACTCAATTATGTATTCACCAATATTAAGAGTAAGTTTACCATTCTTTACATCAATGATTGTGATGAAGGAAGGAAATCCTAATGCCCTAGATCACCTTAGGTATGTGGCTCCTAACGACAATGATAAGTGCAAATATTAATGAGTGAAGGAAAGATTGCACCTAGGCCCCCTTTATGGGAAGGGGGCCGAGCTCCTCCTGTATCTTCCAAGGCAGGAAACTTCAGCAACGGGTCCTCACAAATCGATGATGATGATCCAATGTAATCTAGCTTCAGTCCGAATGATGATCTGTTGAAGGTCTAACAGCCGGCAATGGAGCAGTACTCGTGAGATTGGTGGCTTATGGATGATCGACTGAGGGGATGATGGGAACGATGGAAAGGATGAAGTGGATTGGTAACCGGAGGGGAGCAAGCTCAACCCGAAGAGGAGCAAGCTCAACTCAAGAACAAACACAAAGTTTCAGATTTCAAAAGATTTCAGACTAAATGCCAAAGTGATACAAAGCAAGCTTAAAACCTAAGTTCCCAACGTTACACCCTTGTGACCTTTGGCATTCTCCTGTTGAGTTATCATTGGTGGTAACTAGTGTTTACTGAGCTGCTGTGATGATTCTTGCGCATGTAACATGAAGATTAGTAGCCGTTGCTTGATTTGGTGTTGGCTGGGTTGTTGCCAGTTGTACTCATCCTTTGCGTATGCTGTTTATTTGTAGCCGTTGCCTTTTGTTGATTTACTGCTGCGTTTGCTCAGCCGAACCGTGGTTGGATTTGCTAAGTTTGACATGGAGCTGGCTAGCTTGAATTTGATGATGGGCTGTTGTTGACTGTCTTTGAGTGATTCATGCCAAGGTCACAATATCGTTGGTAGCCTAGGTGCTTGACTGTGCAATACATGTGTGTATAGGACCTAGGCTAAAACAACCTACTACATTCCACTACAAAATAAAAACAAGGGCTTTAAAATAAACCTAGGCTAATCCTAGCTACAACATAATAATAAGTGCTGGAAATAAATAGAGTTTGTAACGCATTACACCATGCAACAAAAGCAACAAAACAATAAGTCTTGACAAGTTCCAAAATGATAAGGAAATTCAAGCATTCATCCTATAGTGAATTGGGGCCTTCTTGAGTCTTGTTGATCTTCTTGGAGGAGTCCCTACATCAGCTTTCTCGGGGTTAGGAGAACTCTCCTCTGGAGAGTTAAATGAGAAGCTCTCAAGTTCTTTGGGTAGGAGTAGGCATGCCTCCTCTTCGGGTAACCATTCTTTGGTTTGATCTGTCCATTGAACAAGGTAATGATTCTGAATCCTCCCATTGGTGACATGTTGGTGTGCTTCAAGTATGTTGCCGGCCTTCTTGGTTGAATTTGGTTCTTCAATGTTGAGAGGTGTCTTGTACAGTGTCAAGTCTTCCACGTTGATGGTGTGATGTATCCCAAGGGCCTGCGGTAAGTCATGTACATAAGCGTTATCATTTACCTTCTTTAGTATCCGAAAAGGTCCCATGGCCCTCGGCTGTAGCTTAATGTTAGCACCATGTTGCCTCTCTTTCCTATTACGGAGCATCACTAAGTCACCTTCCTGCAAGCTTATAGAACGGCGATGTGGGTTAGCAGCCAATTCATATTTAAGTGTGTTTTTTGCAATGTGGTCCTTCACTTCATTATGGATTTTGACAATTTGTTGAGCAAATGATAAAGCCGAGTGGCTTTGCTTGAAGGGTGATGGTAGAGGGGCTAAGTCAATGGGTTTTCGTGGTTGGAAGCCAAAGTTGAGTTGAAAAGGGCTGGCACCCGTAGTGCGGTTTACCGCACTATTAAATGCAAATTATGCAGTGGGCTCCCACTAGACATCTCAAAATATTGCCAAGGGACCGGTTTACCACCTTGGTCTGACCGTCAGATTGAGGATGGTAGGCTGTAGAAAAATTCAATTTGGTTCCCATTAGCTTCCACAAGGTGACCCAAAAGTGACCAACAAACTTAACATCCCTATCGGACACAATGGTCCGGGGTACTCCATGTAAATGTACCACATCCTTAAAGAAAAGTCTTGCTACATTAGAGGCCTCGGTTGTCTTGGTGCATGGAATGAAATGGGCCATTTTGGTGAATCGATCCACCACCACAAAGATGGAGTCATAATGGGCACTAGTACGGGGGAGCCCAAGTACAAAGTCCATACTCAAGTCTTGCCAAGGTCCCTCTGGTATGGGTAAAGGCATGTACAAACCAGTATTGTGTTTTCTAGTTTTGGAGACTTGGCATATTTGACAATGCCCCACAATTTTGGCCACGTCTTTAAGCATAGTGGGCCAATAGAACCTCTCCTCCACCAAAGCTAGGGTCTTATCTCTCCCATGGTGTCCGGCTGTGCCACCCCCATGCAATTCCCAAGCTAGAAAATCTCTCAAGAAAGAGCGTGGAATACAAAGTTTTCCCCTCCTAAATAGATACCCCTCCCGAATTTCAAAGTCGTGGTTACATGGGTCTTCAGTGGTAATATCATTGAAAACCTTCTTAAAATTAGGACATTCTTTGTACTCACCCTTGATCCTTTCAAACCCGATGACCGACACTTGAAGAGTATTTAATAAGAGCAATTTTCGGCTCAAGGCATCAACTACCTTATTTTGGATTCCAGCTTTGTGTTTTAGAACAAATGTGTATTGTTGTAATAACTCAACTCACTTAGCATGCCTAGGGTTTAGTTTTACTTGACTGTTTAGGTAAATGAGGGCTTGATGGTCACTATTAAGAATAAATTCCTTGTGTATGAGGTAATGTCTCCAATGTTTAAGAGCCTGCACAATGGCATAAAATTCTTTGTCATAAGTGGAATACCGTTGTCTAGCCTCATTCAACTTCTCACTATAAAATGCAATGGGATGTCCCTCCTGGCTAAGTGTACCACCAATACCCACCCCCGAGGCATCACAATCCACAAGGAACACTCTGTTAAAATCAGGTAATCTCAAAACCGGTGTAGTAGTAATCTTTAATTTCAGCTCTTGAAAGGCCCTTTCCACCGAGGTGGTCCACTCAAAAGTGCCTCGGCGCAGGCAACCAGTGATTGGCGCCACCAATGTGCTAAAGCCATGTATGAACCTCCTATAAAATGTAGCTAGGCCATGAAAACTCCTAGCTTCGGTGGTAGACGTAGTCCTTGATCGTTTATAATGAAGCCCAAGAATTAAACCTCTTGAGTTAAGAACACATACTTCTTTACATTAAGCAATAGGTGTTCTTTTTCCAATAAATCAAGAGTGGTTCTTAAATGTGCTAAATGCTCTTGTTCGGTTTTGCTAAAGATCAATATATCATCAAAATACACCACTAAGAATTTGCCTATGTATGGTTTTAACACTTGATTCATTAATCTCATGAAAGTGGAAGGGGCATTGGTTAGCCCAAAAGGCATAACCATCCATTCATAAAGACCGTCTTGTGTTTTAAAGGCCGTCTTCCATTCATCCCCCTCCCTAATCCTTACTTGGTGATACCCACTTCGAAGATCCACCTTGGAAAACCAGGCGGATCCAACAACCATGTCAAGGAGATCATCCAACCTGGGAATTGGGAAGCGGTATTTAATAGTTATCTTGTTAATAGCCTGGCAGTCAATGCACATCCTCCATGTGCCATCTTTTTTTGGTGTAAGTAGGGCAGGTACCACACATGGGCTAAGGCTTTCCCTAATGAGCCCTTTGCTGAGCAACTCATCCACTTGTCTCCTCAACTCAGCATGTTCCAGGGGTCTCATGCGGTAGTGGGGTAAATGGGGCAGGGTGGCACCTGGTATAAGATTAATGGCATGTTGAGCCTCCCTTTCAGGTGGCAATACATTCAGTAATTCTGCTTAAGTAATGGTAGGAAAGTCTTTTAGCATTTCAGCTATGAGGTGTGGATGTGTAGGCACGGTTTCAAGTTTGGTTTGCTGCACTAATAGGGTATAGAGGAGACCGGTCTCTTTGATATCCTGTATAAAAGCTTGAGGCCTTAATAGAATAATAGACTTCTTGGGTTCCACGGCCTTACCTTTCTTATGGGATGTCCTAAGCTCTCTAGGTAGACTAGGTATGAGAACAATCTTTTTATTATCCACTGTGAACTCATAGGTATTTTCCCTACCATCATGAAACACCCTCATATCATATAACCATGGATGCCCTAGAAGCACATCAGCAACATCCATGTCCGTGACATCACACCAAACATTTCCTTGATGGGAGGCTAGTTTGAGAGGTACTAGGCACCTAAATGCTACTGGTATACTGGTTTGATCCACCCATGAGATGTTGTAAGGCCTCGGGTGTTTCTCTTGAGTCAACCCGAGTCTACCCACAGCTTGTTTAGATATCACATTTAGGCAGCTACCGCTATCCACCACAATCTTGCACACCTTACCATTGCACTGGGTGTAGGTATAGAACAAACTAGTTCTTTTCCAATCTTCAGCTGGTAAATCCTTAATGTAATTGCACCTAACTACCATGGTAAATTGGGTTGGTTCTTCTTCACTGTTATACCCGGGATGGTGTTGTTCAGTTTCATACTCGGCTAGTGTCTCCTCCCCCACCTCTTCTACTTCCTCTATCAACAAAGCTTTCTTAGGGCAATTCCTAGAAAGGTGTCCGAGCTGGGAGCAGCTATAACAAGTGACCTTAGGGGGTTGGGTAGGGCTCCTATTGTCCCGTTGGCTTGTTTTAGGATTTGGCACTTTAGTGAGAGGAGTAGAGGTACCTGGCTTGCTAGCAGGAACTAAAGTATTATGTTTAGGCACAGGATATCTAGGCTGTTGTTGCAAATCATATTCTAGCTCCATGGCAAGTTGGTAGGCCTCGGCTAAAGTCTCACATCTATGATGAATAAAAGCTCTCTTGTTATCAACTCTCAACCCTCCTTTATACCGATTTAGGGATAGCCAAGTCTCCTCATTTAGATCACACCTAAGTAGGAGGTCTTCAAACTTCCTATTATACTCGGCTATGGAATCATTTCCTTGGATGAGCCGAGTGAGTTGGTCGTACAACTTTTGTCTATAATTTGGAGAGACATATTTTTCCCTAAGTTTCCATTTCATTTCTTCCAACTTGGTGATGGGAGGGATACCACTCCTAGCTAGCTTAAGCTCGATATTATTCCAATACATTTGAGCTGAACCCCTTAGCAGAAATTTGACACACTAAACTTTCCCATGTTCAGGTATCTTACTCCATATAAAGTAATTTTCAACCTGCGTTTGCCATTCTAGAAATGTTTGGGTATCGAGGCTACCCTCAAAGATGGGGGTGTTGAGCCTTAGGTTTCGGTAAATATCCTCCTCGTCACGGTGGTGGGTATATGACTTAGAAGTAGTGGCTCCTAGAGGATATCCAGTTGGCATATTTCCCTTAGGCACATATGGCTGATCACTCTGGTGACCACTCATAGTTGCCGGAATAGTTTCTAACTCAGGCCTTGGGCTACCATTGGGTTCATACTGGGTTCGGCTAGTACCTTCCCCCCAGGCAGGTTCATGCTGTTTCTCAGTGTGGTGTAGGTGGGATGGTAGTGGGACTCCAGGGTTTGGTTCATACGGCTGTTCAAGTGACTCATTAACTGGATCCTTACCCCTTTCCACTTTATCCATCCGCTGGGTCAAGCCTGTCATGGAGGCTTGTAGGTCTCTAAGCATGGCCATCATAGCATTCATCTGGCCCTGCATAGACTCAGCCTCATCGGTCTGCTGGTTGTTCCACGTGCGAACAACCATGGTGAAGGTGTGTGTAGGATTTGCGCAAACAAAGAACTAAATACCAGCAAGCAATAATATTAGGGACTAACAAGCAGTACACCAGTTATCAAATGATTGTTGAGTACAACAGTAAATTATGAGCATGTATTCTCAGTAGGTATTGATAGCAACTAGCAGACACGAAAGACTAGTAAGTAGTAAATCAGTATGCAGGAAACTGGTAAGCTACAGTAACCGGCAAGCTACAGTAAAGTTCAGAAATCCTGATGACAGCAACAAGCACTAGATTGCAGGATCAAAAACTTTCAGACAACAGAGGACAATACAAACTCAAGAAACCAGTGCATAACTTCAACAACAAGCAGGATTCAGCAGCAGAAAAACCAGAGTTAGAAAACAAACGTTCAGAAATCAGAATCCCACAATTCCAGAAATCTGGCAGAGGAATATCAGTGAACAGTGATCATGCAAAATCAGAAAACCCTAAAGACCAACAAGTGAGCACCTAAGGTATGCTCTGATACCACTGATGAAGGAAGGAAATCCTAACGCCCTAGATCACCTTAGGTATGTGGCTCCTAACGACAATGATAAGTGCAAATATTAATGAGTGAAGGAAAGATTGCACCTAGGCCCCCTTTATGGGAAGGGGGCCGAGCTCCTCCTGTATCTTCCAAGGCAGGAAACTTCAGCAACGGGTCCTCACAAATCGATGACGATGATCCAATGTAATCCAGCTTCAGTCCGAATGATGATTTGTTGAAGGTCTAACAGCCGGCAATGGAATAGTACTCGTGAGATTGGTGGCTTATGGATGATTGGCTAAGGGGATGATGGGAACGATGGAAAGGATGGAGTGGATTGGTAACCGGAGGGGAGCAAGCTCAACCCGAAGAGGAGCAAGCTCAACTCAAGAACAAACACAAAGTTTTAGATTTCAAAAGATTTCAGACTAAATGCCAAAGTGATACAAAGCAAGCTTAAAACCTAAGTTCCCAGCGTTATACCCTTGTGACCTTTGGCATTCTCCTGTTGAGTTATCATTGGTGGTAACTAGTGTTTGCTGAGCTGCTGTGATGATTCTTGCACATGTAACAAGAAGATTAGTAGCCGTTGCTTGATTTGGTGTTGGCTGGGTTGTTGCCAGCTATCCTCATCCTTTGCGTATGTTGTTTATTTGTAGTCGTTGCCTTTTGTTGATTTACTGCTGCGTTTGCTCAGCCGAACCGGGGTTGGATTTGCTAAGTTTGACATGGAGCTGGCTAGCTTGAATTTAATGATGGGCTGCTGTTGACTATCTTTGACTAATTCATGCCAAGGTCACAATATCGTTGGTAGCTTAGGTGCTTGACTGTGCAATACATGTGTGTATAGGACCTAGGTTAAAACAACCTACTACATTCCACTACAAAATAAAAACAAGAGCTTTAAAATAAACCTAGGCTAATCCTAGCTACCACATAATAATAAGTGCTGGAAATAAATAGAGTTTGTAACACATTACACCATGCAACAAAAGCAACAAAACAACAAGTCTTGACAAGTTCCAAAATGATAAGGAAATTCAAGCATTCATCCCATAGCGAATTGGGGCCTTCTTGAGTCTAGTTGATCTTCTTGGAGGAGTCCCTACATCAGATTGCCCCTGCTGTAGCTAAGAACAGTCTACCAAGAATGATGGGAATTTTAGCATCCTCCTTTCTATAACTACAAAGTCTGCTGGAACAAAATACTTACCAACCTAAATTGGAATATCCTCAAGAATTCCAATGGGATACTTAAACGAATGGTCATCGAGCTACAGAGAAATAGAAGTCGGTTTCAGCTCTCCCATGTCCAGTTTCCTGCAAACAGATAAGGCTCGGTCAAAAGCCATATCTCAAATCAAACAAGGTATAGAGAAACTACCTAGATCATTTAATTTCGGTGGCAATTTATTTTGAATGATAGCACTACACTCCTCAGTTAATTCCATAGTGTCGTAGTCCTCTATTTTTCTTTTGTTAGACAGAATTCTTTCAAAAATTTAGCATAAGTGGGCATTTGAGATAAAGCATCAGTAAATGGAATATTAATGTAAAGCTTTTTTAAAACATCTAAAAACTTCCCAAATTGCTTATCTAATTTAGCTTGAACAAGTCTTTGGGGAAAGGGTATAAGAGGCTTATATGGAGCAAGTGAGCTAGGTCTAGGAACATCATGCTGACATGGCTCATCACCCTTAGATTCATTACCCTTATGAGGTGGCGAACTACGGTGGGGCTGCACATGTGCAGGTGGTGTGTCTAAGTCTGGCTCACTACTAGGTTCAATGTCAGGCTTTTCCTTATCATCATTCTCAGATCTACCCTTTGGTTCATCTAACTATATCCCACTTCTAGTAGTTATAGCATTACAATATTCCCTAGGGTTCGGTTCAGGTTTAGCAGGCAATTTCCCTGGGGGTCTATAAGATATACTAGCTTGTTGTGCTATTTGGGTCACTCGAATCCTACTATGTGCAAAAGAGATTCTACCTTAGAATTAAGCTGATTAATAATATCCCCTTGCTGTCTAATGGCATCCCTCTGCTGTTTCATCTCCCTTCTAAGTTCTTCAAATTCCTTACATTGATTTGACATGAATTTTTCTCGCATGGATTCTAAACTAGATTTTTGGGGCTAATTCTGATTCTAATTTAATTGCCTCTATTGATATCCTCTATTTTCTACCTGTCTCCCTGTATTATTATTATTATTCCAAGATAAATTTGGATGATTTCTTCATCCAAGGTTATATGTACTAGAGTAAGGGTCATTGTTTCTACCTTGATTGTAACCCCCTACAACATTCATTTGTTCAATACCCTGTTCAGCAATAACTTACACTCGTCAGAATATTGCCCTTGGTTTCCACATATATCACAAGTAATAGACGATGAAACCATAGCAGTTTGAATATGAAAAAAAATCAAATCTATTAACCAAAGAGTCTATCTTTTCAGCAAAGGTATGCCATCCATCATTTTCATTCTTACCATGCGGAGGATGATATAGCAATACTCTTTCAGTGGTACACTAGTTATGGTTCAGAGACATCTCCTCAATCAAAGTAAAAGCATCATCAATGGTCTTGTTCATAAGAGCTCTACCTGCAGCATCATCAACAGTGAGGCGAGTACTATAAAGTATACCATTATAGAAAGTATAAATCAAAACCCATTTTTCCAAGCCATGGTGAGGACACTTCCTTTGTAATTCACTGAAATGCTCCCATGCCTCACTCAGCGACTCGCCAGCCCTCTGTGCAAAACTGGTGATCTGATTTCTCAACTGGATCGTTTTACTTGGTGAAAAGTACTTCATCAAGAAAGCATTTGAAACTTGATCCCATGTAGTGAAAGTTCCAGTTGGCTGGGATTGTAGCCAGGCGCGTGCTCTATCCTGAGGGAAAAAGGAAACAATCTCAGTTTTAAAGCATCACTAGATACACCATTAATCTTAATAGTGTCACAATATTCAAGAAAAAGAGTGAGATGTTGATTAGGATCCTCAAGTGGTGATCCTCCAAACTGATTCTGCTGTATCATTGATATAAAGGCCAGTTTAATTTTAAAATTATTGGCCTCAATCGCCGGCCTAGCTATGCTAGAGTGTATCCCTTGTGGATTCGGTGCTACATAATCCCTAAGTGATCTTCTTTCTTCCATGGTTGATTCCTTCTCCTTTTTCTCTTCAAATTTGTGTTTCCTGCGCAATCTAAGAGTTTTATTAATTTCAGGATATAATGGAACTAGTGGTCCTGACCTAAGGGTCCTACGCATAAACAAGTAGAAGAATCAAATAAACTTAGAATTTCAGAAAATAGCAGAAAATAGAATAATGTTCTAATAAATCACAGCTTATGAAAATTCAAAATTTCGAAAAACAGAAAACAAAACTAAAAACAAAGCTTAGTCTAGCAATACTATCAACTATTTTGATATTAACAAAACTAAGGTCCCCGGCAACGGCGCCAAAAACTTGATGTGTCTGCAAGTGCATGGATACTCGAAGTAATGAAAGATATTGAACCCACAGGGACCTACGTGTTAAGTACCAAGTAATTGTGTTCTCACTAGCTAAGCGAATCAATTTGTAATAAGTCATAAGCGAACGATCGGAATCTGTTACAGATTATCAAAGAGAGAAATTTGGGACTTAGGGCTTCATCCTTCTTAATTTGTATGATTAGACATAAGCTTGTGTTTGTCAGCTTTTCTTCTTATGATAAAGATGAAATTTACTAATAAAGAAATTGCCTCCTCTTGGATGAATAATTTACTTAACAACCTTCACTCTCGTGACATGCTATTTAGTATTTAAAATAAGTAAAATAGACAAAGAAAGTTAAAATCACTCTCATGGCTTAACTCTTAGTGTCAACATCTGAAGCAAAATTAAATATTCTCATATCTTAATTTCACAGGTTTTACTTAAGGGTTTCTAACAATCCAAATCACCTCTCGGTACATATTTTCATGTCTATTCTAATAAAAATTTCTAAATCAGATTATCAACAAGAATTTATGCATAAAAAATCAAGAATTAAGAACAAACCTATTCTCATAGCGTAAGTTCCTAAAACATAATTTGAGGGTTTCGAGTTTTTTAAGTCACCTCTTAGTACATGTTACAAACTCTAAAACATGATGATATTCTAAATCTAGAAAAGATTAAAGATAATTATCTCTTAAGTAAAATTATCATATCGAAGAACATCTGACAAAATAGAGATTATCTAATCTTTTCAGAAATTAAGAGAATTACTCCTCCCTGTCTCAAGAAAGGTTTTTACACTATCATGGTAAGAGTTTTACAATAATATGTCATTTTAGAAAAAAAAAAAAAATCAGAATTCAAAGAAGGAGAAAAATAGAGTTACTAATGTTACAAGGGTGTGAAATAAATCATAACCTATAATTTTTGTGACGAAGCTTTGTGAACAGTAGCCGCACCCACGTTTTGTTATTTCCTCCTCCGATCGAACACCTTTACATCTAAAACTCCCTGTACGTCTTCTCCTTCCTCAAGCGTAGCTTCCCTGAAAATTTGGCCATCTAAGACTCTCTGTACGTCTCTTAGTGAAGAACCCTAAGGTGGCAACGATCTCTCTGATTTCTTCTTCTATCGTCAATTAAAATTGGGATCCTTGTCATGAAATCTTCTCCTCCTTATATTGATCACTTCTTTTCTTTCTGATTTTGAAATCATGTCTTCAATCTCCCAAAATTGGCTTCAAAAATCACAGTAAAAAGTAAAAGTGGAAGACTTGGGCAAACACGGCTAATAGGGTTAGAATTACGGCTGTGGAATAAATTACGATAGTGCCATAATTTCTTCTGTGCAAAATCCTGAAACAATTACGGGCCGTAATAATAACCATGGCAGTGCCGTGATTTGCTCTATGTAATTCTTTAGGATAATCACGGTCGGTGAAAATTATCACGGCGCTGTGATTTCTCTTTCAAGCTTTAAATTCATCTTGATAAAATTACGGCCATAATAAAAATTACGGCAGTACCGTAATCTTTTCTGTGCAAAAATCTCCAGAAACCTTGGTCGAGCAAATGAATCACAATAGTGCCGTGATTCATTCTGTAGGTTCCAGTAAAACCACAGCCGTAATAATAATGACGGCCCTGCTGTAATTTTGCCTTAAGCTCGGGATTGCTTGAAAATTGGCCGGTAACTCCTTCTTGATGATTGGATTTCGTCCATGCACTCAGATTATGCAAAATTCATCAAAATTAACTCCTTTTTGCCTGAAATTGATCAAAAACCATAAAAGGTGTAGATTCTAAAACGTTTGACAAATAAGGTTTAAAAACAAGCAAAAGAGCATAATTATGACTCAAAAAGACTAAACAATCAATATAAAATATACTACAAATTTTTGAGTCATCAGTGTGTCAGCAAGTTAAGGTAGAACACCAGAAACCAGCAGGGTTATTGCAGACATCCATATTCCGGAGTAGAAATGGGAACACATCACTATGTATTTTGTATCCGGACTTCCGAGATCACAAAGAGGGCATGACTCAATCTGTGTGATTGTTGATAGATT
Source organism: Costus lasius (assembly GCA_027563935.2). NCBI lineage: Eukaryota > Viridiplantae > Streptophyta > Magnoliopsida > Zingiberales > Costaceae > Costus > Costus lasius. Next base: position 29,792,799 of record CM050449.1, on the reverse strand, counting down.
GACCAAATCCGTCCATTTCATTGCAATTAAAATGACGGATCCTCTTGATAGACTAGCTGACATCTATTGTAGGGAGATTGTGCAATTACATGGAGTTCTAGTGAGTATCATATCTGATCGAGACCCGAGGTACACGTCTAGATTTTATGGCAGTCTACAGAGAGCATTAGGTACTCAGCTCTGCTTTAGTGCAGCCTTTCACCCCCAGACTGATGGTCAGTTCGAGCGGACCATTCAGATATTTTATATACATATAATAATAGCTACCATTCAACAATTCAGATGGCACCCTTTGAAGCACTATATGGAAGACAATGTTGATCACTTGTGCTTTGGGAGCAAACAGGCGAGAAATAATTATTGGGTCCTTAGATATTACAAGGCAATGTAGAGGCAATTCAATAGATCCGGTAAAGGTTAAAGACTATACAAAGTAGGCAGAAGAGCTATGCAGATAGGAGGAGATGAGACCTTGAGTTTGCGGTTGGAGATCATGTGTTTTTGAAAATTTCTCCGGTCAAAGGAGTAATGAGATTTGAAAAGCAAGGGAAGCTAGCCCCTCATTATATTGGACCTTTTGAGATACTAGAGAGAGTTGGTGCTGTAGCTTATAGATTAGCATTGCCTCCATCACTTGGTCATGTGCATAATGTCTTTCATGTCTCCATGTTGAGGAAATATATTCTAGATTCGGCTCATGTCTTTAGCAGGAGTTATGCACCGATTGCATCAGATGTGTCTTTTATTGAGTTGGCGCACAGGGACGTTGTCACTCCCTGACACGGCTCCAAAAACTTGTTGTGTCACCAGGCTTGTCGTTATCTCCATAAGTGCACGGATACACGAAGTAATGAAATAGATATCGAACCCACAGAGACCTATGTTGTTGAGTACCGAACAGTTGATTTCTTACTATCTAGGCGATCGAAATAGCAAAAACGAGTAATCGAAAACTAGAACGAAAATATCAGAGAGAGAAGCTGGGTCTAGGGTTTCATTCACTTTAATTTCTATGACTAGACATGAATAGAGATATCCAGTTTAATTTTATCATGATAAAGATATAATTTACTTAATAAAAGGATTATCTCACTTTTGTGTAGACAATCATGCAGGGACTAATCTTCGCTTTCGCGCAAGATTCGTCCCAATGCTGTAGGTAAATAAATCATCAATCAAAGAATTCAATGATCACTTTCGTGCATCCGAATTCTAGGTTGATAATCTCTAGTGGAGTTTCAAGGATCACTTTCGTGCATTCGAGTCTCAACACTAGTTTTACTCATGGTTCCCCAACGTTCCGATCTTTGCTTTCGCACAAGATCTCCACGTTTGATAACTTAGACTTGATCTTTATATTCATATCATTATCATGGCAATTAATCTACTAGAATCAAACAAGTAAGAATTAATCTAAGAAAGTTCCTAACATGCAATTCTATGGTTCCAAGTTCTCAAGCAAATTACTTTTCAGTCTATTGCGAAAACTCTAAAACATGCATAGTAATATGGATCTAAAGAGAGTCAAAGATTAATTATCACATGAGTAAAATCATCATGCTAAGATTAAACGTGACGAAATAATGAAAAATCGTGACGAAATAATGAAAAAAAATCGTCTAGTCATTAAAAATTCAAGTGAGTTACTCCCCCATGTCCCAAAATAAGTTTAAGCTATCATAGAGGGAAGATTACAATAATCCATGTTGAAGAAAATCGAAAGGAAGAAGAAAACAGAAATTACGGTACGGCCGTAAAGACGTTTACGGCCGTAATCTGGGCGCAACAACGGCGGCACTCGGTTTTGTGTTGATTTCTCCTCCGTCTGATCTCCTTTCATGCTGAAACTTCTGGGGCACCTTCTCCTCCTATATGCGTAGCTTCCACCCAAATTTCAAGACCGGTGATAGCCTGTACACTTCCCAACGGTGAATCCTAGGGCGGACATGTGAAACTCAATTTCTCTCTGTGTGGTGGACGAAAATTAGGGCTTTTTGTCTGCTCCTCCTCCTCTCCTTGAAAAGCTTTCTTTTGCCTCTTACAACATCCTATTCAATGGCCTGGATCGATCGCAATCATCTACGCAAAAATTGGGCTTCGGAGTTGACCGGGAAAATCGTGAACTGGGTTGTAATTACGGCCGTGCCGTAATTGACACCATGCATTTTAGTAGTGATTTTTACTATTAATCCATGATGAATTTAAGCCTATTTGAATGTTTTTATACTCCTTTAAGGCTTATTTAGTTAAAAACTTTAGAATCTTCACTTTTCGTCTGTCTTATTGAATTTCAGGTAAAATCACCCAATTTTGAGGTCTTTTTAAAGAATCTAAGAGCATGGGGTGATTCCTTATGAGAAGACGAAGCTGCCCGTAAAATTTGGGCTCAATTGGAGCCTTTTCTGGACTTCACGGCGAGGTGAACCCTGGGGGGTTCACCCGTGATCTCACCGAAGGATGAATTCTTCGCACGCATTACGGCCTGGTGAACCCGGCGGGGTTCACCAATGAAGTGAAGATGTCTGAGAATTGCCGCACACATCACGGCCAGGTGAACCCCGTGGGGTTCACCCGTAATTCTACCTGGAGATTTATGTGTAGGAAATCGCCAAGGACTTCACTAGCTGGTGAACCCCCCTGGGTTCACCCGTGACTATTTCACAGCAAATATGTGCCGAAGACTTCACCACCTGGTGAACCCTGTGGGGTTCACCCGTGAAGCGGACGGATCAACTCGACACCCTCTCGGTTTTCCCTCGATTTTGAACCCGATTCAAGTCCAAATTTAGCAAGTGAGGACTTTTTGGAAAGCTAACTCGAAGACGAACGAAAAGGATATAAAAGCCCCAAATTTCGTGACCTAATGAGAGGCAATCGGGCAATGAAGCTGCTAGGGGCGGAAGAACACGGCGATTCGGCGACTTCGAGCAGATTTTTCAAGATTTGATCATCGGAACCTTGCAATCCTGGGTTATTTCGTTCGGTTTATCTTCTCCTCCCTCCTAGAAACCTTTTCCTGTAATTTTCCTATGTTTAAAGAGAAGATTTTTAGTGATTCAACGATGGTTGTAGCGTAAACTTTGTATCGGGGCTAGGTTGAAGCCCTCTGACGATTTCTGTTTGCAACTCTTGTTTTAATCTTGTTATTTGGATCATATTCTGAGCATATTTCACTAGATGTATTTATTTCTTGATCTTTACTTTGGCCAAGTATCGTCATGTCATAGTTGTTACGGTCCATAACGAAAGTTCGACCGTAACAACCGAACCTCTATGTGAATCTTGTGAAGACGCGACACGAAAGTGCGTGTTCTTTGCTCGAGGGTTCATAATCTACCACAGAACCCAGTGGGTTTGTCTAGAACGGTCCACCATGAAAGTAGGAGACGTTGTAGGTAAATACCGGGGTGTACACTCGAAAGAGGGCACCTTGTACCATAGGGTAGATTCCTTATGCATATCTGTAAATCCAAGTAATTAACATTTATTTCTAGCGCAAGTAAAATCGTCAGAGTGGTGGAAACCTTTGCCCTGATATTCTCTCTCATATATTTTTCTTGTCGTAGTTGTTTGATTTCTTGTTTACTGTCCTGCTTAATTTTAGTTTTCAAGCTCCAAAAACCACGATTTGATTAGCTTAGATTCCAAGAATTAGATTTTCTAGTACTCACCTTGTTCCCTGTGGGAGATGATATCTTTTATATTACTGCGACATTTCCGTGCACTTGCGGACAGTGTCAAGTTTTTGGCGCCGTTGCCGGGGAACAACAGTTGATATTAGTATACTTCTAAGGATTGGGAGACTAAGCTTTAGTTAGTTTTTTTTTTTTCTTTCTTTATTCTGCTTCATATTGCTTTTTGCTTGTTTCGACTGCTTTGAACTTCTTAATTGGATCTGACAAATTTTTATGCAAAGAAGTTCCAGGGCAGGACCACTATTCGAAATCGATCTTAAGATAGAACGGACCTTCATACAAAGAAGGAAGCTTAATCTAATTCGGCAAAAGGAAGGTCTAGAACGGATGGAACATCTTCACATCGACATGGAAAACGAACCAGCGCCCCAACCCGTGAACAACAACCATGCCAGAACACTGCGCGACTACGCAGCACCTTTTACACATGGGTTTCAATCAGGAATAATTAGGCCTAGTGTCGAGGCCAACAATTTTGAAATTAAACCTGCATTACTTTCCATGATTCAACAGAATCAATTCGGTGGTTCTCCTCTTGAGGACCCCAATATGCACTTGTCTATATTTTTGGAATATTGCGATATGCTTAAGATTAACGGAGCTACTTCTGATGCTATTAGGTTACGCTTGTTCCCATTCTCTTTGCGGGATAGAGCAAGGGCATGGCTCCACACGATCCCCCCAGCTTCAATACGGACATGGGATGAACTGTCTCAAGCTTTCCTCTCAAAGTATTTCCCTCCTTCGAAGACGATCCACCTCAGAAACCAGCTAACGAGCTTCATGCAGAAGGATGTAGAGTCTTTGTATGAAGCCTGGGAAAGATTTAAAGAGCTTCAAAGACTGTGTCCCCATCATGGGATCAAGACTTGGGTCCTAGTACACACATTCTACATGGGATTGCAATACAATACTAGACTCACAGTCGATGCAGCTGCTGGAGGATCGGGATTAATGAGCAAAGTACCTGAAGATGCGATAAGCCTCCTGGAAGACATGGCACTGAACTACCATCAATGGAATCTAGAGCGAGGTACACTTTCAAGAAAAACAGGTAAATTCGATCTTGATTCATTAACTGCTTTGACAGCAAAGGTGGATAATCTAACTCAGAAATTTGATTCATGGTCTGTTAATTCTTTGAGCACTAATTCAGTATCTTGTGAGCTTTGTGGCGTTGCAGGTCATACAAATACTGAATGCCAAGTGGGAGATGGGCAAGCAGCCCAAGGTCAGCCTGAACAGCTAAATGCAGTTGGCAATGCAAACCTCATGAACAACCTTATTCCAATTACTACAACCCTGGCTGGCGTAACCACCCGAACTTTTCCTACCGTACCACGCAGCCACTTCAACCAGGGCAAGCGCCACTACAAGCACAACCTCAACAAGGGAACTTCAGGCCGCCACTACAAGAGAATTTTAGGCAGCCACCTGGGTTCCAACAGAGAAATTACAACCCTCCCCCTCAACAAGCGAATTACAATCCTCCTCAAAGACCAGCCCAAGACTCTCAGCTGAGTAAGCAAGTAGAAGGGCTCACTGACATGATGAAATTGATGATGACCAGGATGGATTCCTTAGAGACGCACAACAAAATGCTGGAGAGCCAGCTTGCGCAATAGGCTAGCTCATCCTCTAGAGCGCCAGGGAAGCTTCCATCAAAGCCAGAAGTTAATCCGAGGGAGCAGTGCAATGCAATCTCCACTCGGAGTGGCAAGCAACTCGAGGACCCACCAATGCCAACCAATGAAACAAGGGATGATGAGACACTGAACTCTGAGGAGCCACACGCGAATTCAACACCGGCGGAGCCTGAACGAACAGAGGAAGAGCAACCCTATGTTGGGCCGCCGGCCTACAAGCCGCCGATACCTTTCCCTCAGAGGCTTGTCAAAGCCAAGCTAGACAAGCAATTCAGTAAGTTTCTGGAAATTTTGAAAAAATTATATATTAACATTCCCTTTGTTGATGCCCTTTCGCAGATGCCGACCTATGCGAAGTTCCTGAAGGATATTCTCTCAAATAAGAGGAAGCTAGAAGACCAAGGCACTGTGGCTCTTACTGAAGAGTGCAGTGCGATTTTGTAGAACAAGCTTCCACAAAAACTCAAAGACCCTGGTAGCTTTTCCATACCATGCCAGATAGGAGAGATGACCTTTCAAAGAACACTGTGCGATTTAGGGGCGAGTGTCAGCATCATGCCGTTATCTTTGTGTAGAAAGCTGGATCTGGGTGAATTGAAGTCAACGAATATTTCTCTGTAGTTGGCTGACAGATCAGTTAGGAGTCCCGTTGGCATTTTAGAGGATGTACCCATTAAAGTGTGGGATTATTTTGTTCCTGCAGACTTTGTTATATTAGACATCGATGAGGATGATAGGCTTCCTATTATTTTAGGAAGGCCTTTTCTTGCTACAGCTGGTGTCGTCATCGATGTTAAAATCGGGAAACTGGCTTTAAACATCGGTGACAATATTATTCAATTTGATCTGTCTAATTCTCTTAAAAAACTTTCTTTTGCAGGCGCATGTCACAGTGTGGATTTGATTGAGCAAATTGTTCAGCAATCCGAACCGCCTGAGAAAAAGAGTGATCCATTGGAGCTCGCCCTTATCAGCGCTGTTGGTGACACCAGTGAGGGTGAGGTTGAGGAATATATTGCCCTGCTTGATGCCGATCCAGGTTTGAGAACCGAACCAGACGAGAATCAAGCAGATGAAGGACAAAAGAAGATCGAGCTCAAAAGTTTGCCCGAAAATTTGAGATATGAATTCCTGGGTGAAAACTTCACTTACCCTGTAATAGTTAGTGCTGAGTTGGATAAGGAACAGACTGAATTACTTTTGCAAGAACTCCGTCTACACATGAAGGTAATTGGGTACTCTCTTGATGATATAAAAGGTATTAACCCATCTATTTGCATGCACAGGATCCTGTTGGAAGAAAATAGCACGCCCTCAGTGGAATTCCAACGCCGACTCAACCCACACTTGAAAGAGGTAGTGAAGAAGGAGGTGCTTAAATTATTGGATGCTGGCATGATCTACCCAATTTCAGATAGCTCTTGGGTGAGTCTGGTCCATGTGGTTCCGAAAAAGGGAGGCGTCACGGTTGTAAAGACTGACACAGACGAGTTGATAACAACCCGCACGATCACAGGACACCGAATGTGCATTGATTACAGGAAGTTGAACTCTGCAACAAGAAAAGACCATTTTCCTCTTCCTTTCATTGACCAGATGCTTGATAGATTAGCCCATAATTCTTACTTTTGCTTCTTGGATGGGTTCTCAGGTTTCTTTCAAATCCCCATCCATCCAGACGATCAGGAGCGAACCATCTTCACATGCCCCTACGGCACATACACATATAGGAGGATGCCGTTTGGTCTCTGCAATGCCCCCGCAACTTTCCAAAGAGCAATGATGGCTATATTCTCTGACTTTAACGAAGATTTTATGTATATATTTATGGACGATTTTTTTATGTATGGTTCTTCCTTCTATCATTGCTTATCTAACTTATCTAAGGTTTTGCAGAGATGCGAAGAGGTGAAGTTGGTACTAAATTGGGAGAAGTGCCACTTCATGGTGAAAGAAGGCATTGTGCTTGGTCATCTAGTCTCAGAGCGAGAGATAGAGGTGGACAGAGCGAAAATTGAAATCATTGAAAATCTCAAGCCGCCAACTTCTATAAAAGGGATTAGAAGCTTCTTGGGACATGCTGGCTTCTACTGATGCTTTATTAAAGATTTCTCTAAAATATCTTGCCCCCTGACCAATTTACTTGCTAAAGACTCCATCTTTTGCTTTGACAGGGATTGCGAGGACGCTTTCGCGAGGCTCAAGGAAGCGTTGACTACCGCTCCAATAATTCAACCTCCAGACTGGTCCCTCCCCTTTGAATTGATGTGCGACGCTAGTGACCAGGCAGTGGGGGCGGTATTAGGGCAAAGAAAAGACAAGAAGCTTCACGCCATTTACTATGCCAGTCGCATGCTCGATGATGCCCAGATAAATTATGCCACCACAGAGAAAGAGCTGCTAGCAATAGTTTTTGCTTTTGATAAATTTCGTTCATATTTAGTTAATTCAAAAGTAATTGTTTTCACTGACCATGCAGCCATTAAATATTTGATCAACAAAAAGGACGCCAAACCAAGGCTTATTCGATGGATCCTCCTCTTATAAGAATTTGATGTGGAAATTAGAGATAAGAAGGGGAGTGAAAATCTTGTAGCCGACCACCTCTCTAGGCTGGAATGAAATGTTGACGCAAGGACTGACCACAAGCTGGAAATTAATGACACGTTCCCTAAAGAACACTTATTTGCCTTACTTGAACAACAAGCGCCGTGGTATGCAGATTTTGTCAATTTTATAGTTTCTGACATATTTCCTCCTGATCTTTCCTTTCAGAAAAAGAAAAGGTTCTTGCATGATGTGAAGTCATATTATTGGGACGAGCCATTCTTATACCGGAGGTGCGCCGATGGGATGTACAGACGGTGTGTACCGGAAGTGGAGATACAAGATGTGTTAGCTCAATGCCACGTCTCACCTTATGGAGGGCATGCTGCGGCCTCTAAAACTGCCTTCAAAGTCCTACAATCTGGTTTGTATTGACCGTCTATTTTTCATGATGCTAAACAATTCGTTTCAATTTGTGACAGTTGTCAACGAACTGGAAATATTTCAAGAAGGTACGAGTTGCCTTTGAATGACATGATAGAAGTGGAGATTTTTGATGTATGGGGGATAGACTTCATGGGTCCCTTCCCTTCTTCATGTGGGAAATGGTACATCCTTGTTGCCGTCGACTATGTGTTGAAGTGGGTTGAGGCTTCAGCCGAAGCCACCAACGACTCTAGGGTAGTTATGAAGTTCATGAAACGAGTGATTTTCCCCCGATTTGGAATCCCACGCATATTCATAAGTGACGGAGGATCCCACTTCATTGAGCAAAAATTTGGAGCACTCTTGAAAAAGTATGGGGTCAAGCACAGAATCGCCATGCCTTACCATCCTCAGACTAGTGGTCAGGTAGAAGTATCCAATAGAGAAATCAAGCAAATATTGGAAAAGACTGTATCTCGATCATGGAAGGATTGGGCATTGAAGTTACCCGACGCTTTATGGGCCTATAGGACTGCATTCAAGACCCCCCTAGGTATGTCTCCTTTCCAACTTATTTATGGAAAATTCTGTCACTTACCCATTGAACTTGACTACAGGGCGCACTAGGCAATCAAGCAAATAAATTATGACTTTAAGAGCACCAGTGAAAGGAGAAAACTACAGTTAGACGAGCTGGATGAGATGCGCCTCTACGCCTACGAAAATGCAAAGATTTACAAAGCTCGTACCAAGCATTGGCATGACAAACGCATACTCAAGAAGGAATTGCACGAAGGGGACAAAGTGCTTCTGTTCAACTCGAGACTTCGTCTCTTTCCAGGGAAGCTTCGCACGAGGTGGTCTGGACCATTCATAGTTCAACACGTCCAACCTTACGGTGCAATCACCATATGGGCTGAACACACTGGGAGTTTTGTGGTTAATGGGCATCGCCTCAAGCATTATTTTGAAGATGAACGGGTCAAACAAGGGGAAGTTCTCGCCCTTTTCGACCCCACTGATGCCACTACATAACACTTCTATGGTCGAGCTGTTGACCTAAAACAAGCGCTCTTGGGAGGCAACCCAAGTTTTCTCGTTATTTCCATTTGCTCTATGTTACATTAGTTATCGTTCGATTTTTAGTTTACCATCGTTGAATAGATCACTCTCTTGTTTATCTAGTTTATTTTTGGAGATTTTGATCTTGGTATACACTGATAGAGCTCTATTTTTTGCGGCGCAGGAGGCGCTAGCTCCATCCAGACTCGACACCGCCACCTTCTCCTCTCGCATATACGACATTGCATAGAGGACTATGCAATATTCTAGAGCGGGAGGCGCTAGCTCCATCCAGACTCGACACCGCCACCTTCTCCTCTCGCATATACGACATTGCATAGAGGACTATGCAATATTCTAGAGCGGGTGAGCTGTCTTGACTCCAGCTTCTTCTTGGTTGTTTGGTTGTAGTTGTTGTGACTTTCTGTTTTTCTTTATGGCTTTGTTCTGCTACTCTATGATGGATATTTTGATATTGGCATTGTATCATATATGCCACTATTCGTGGGCCTGGTCCACATCTTCAGGCCCCACACTTTTTGCAGTGTATAACAGATATTCGGACCACCTGTTTTCCATTCTAGTGCTATGCTATAACTCTCTTTGCATGATGAATGACGTGTGGATCTATGCGCTTTCATGATGATCATTTTTAAGGCTTATATTGCATATCTTGTGATGAAAACTTTTATTGACTTTTCATGCTAGTCTTGTCCAATGATAGCTTTACAAAATTCTTAAAGTCAAATGCATGATTGGTCAGAATTTATCGAGACATGTTGAATGTAATACTTGTTAGAAATTTACTCAATAGTCATGTCCATATGTTCTTTGAATTAGAAATTTTCTAAACGGATTGATTTTATGATGTTCATATAGTGGGTCAAACATTTTCATGATTCTTCAATTGATTTTGGTTTGCAATTTACATTCGATTCATATTATGATGCATAATCTCTTTTCAAACTTTGAATTCTTTTCTATTATTGGGGAAACACTTCATTTGTTAAAAGAAAGGATATGTTAACTTCTGTTATATATATATAAAAAAATCATCACACTTAGATTCCTCTACTTGGCACTGCGAAAAATGGGCAGTGGTACCAAAGGACATGAGTTGAAATCTAAGAAATGTGAATTGAAATAAAAAGACTCCTCTACTTGGCATTGCGAAAAATTGGCAATGGTACCTAAGGATATGAGTTGAAGTCTAATGCAAAGATCAGAGTTTTGTATCCTAAATAAAACATTTGAGTTAACCCCAACATTATGAATTGGATGGATAAGAATGAAATGAGTGTTGTGTTTGCTTGATTGAATCTCATGTTTACTGCTTTCTGAATCGTTTGATATCTAGAAACTGTGGGACCAAACTGGTGAATGCTTAAGACACTCCTTTTAGTTGATTTCTTTTGATTAGATCTTGGATTGCTAAAAAGTATTTTTCCAAACTCGGGTGTGAACTTCAACACAAAAGATTATTTGTATACCAAGCATATATTTCAACCTATTTTATTGCTTGAGGACAAACAAAGATTTAAGTCGAGGAGTATTTGACACCATACATTTTAGTAGTGATTTTTACTATTATTCCATGATGAATTTAAGCCTATTTGAATGTTTTTATACTCCTTTAAGGCTTATTTAGTTAAAAACTTCAGAATCTTCACTTTTCGTCTGTCTTATTGAATTTCAGGTAAAATCACCCAATTTTGAGGTCTTTTTGAAGAATCTAAGAGCATGGGGTGATTCCTTATGAGAAGACGAAGCTGCCCATAAAATTTGGGCTCAATCGGAGCCTTTTTTAGACTTCACGGCCAGGTGAACCCCCGTGATCTCACCGAAGGATGAATTCTGCGCACGCATTATGGCCTGGTGAACCCGGCGAGGTTCACCGATGAAGTGAAGATGTCTGAGAATTGCCGCACACATCACGGCCAGGTGAACCCCGTGGGGTTCACCCGTAATTCTACCTGGAGATTTATGCGCAGGAAATCGCCGAGGACTTCACTAGCTAGTGAACCCCGCTGGGTTCACCCATTACTATTTCACAGCAAATATGTGTCAAAGACTTCACCACCTGGTGAACCCCGTGGGGTTCACCCGTGAAGCGGACGGATCAACTCGACACCCTCTCGGTTTTCCCTCGATTTTGAACCCGATTCAAGTCCAAATTTAGCAAGTGAGGACTTTTTGGAAAGTTAACTCGAAGATGAACGAAAAAGATATAAAAGCCCTAAATTTCGTGACCTAATGAGAGGCAATCGGGTGACGAAGCGGCTAGGGGTGGAAGAACACGGCGATTCGGCGACTTCGAGCGGATTTTTGAAGATTTGATCATCGGAACCTTGCAATCTTGGGTTATTTCGTTCGGTTTATCTTCTCCTCCCTCCTAGAAACCTTTTCCTGTAATTTTCATATGTTTAAAGAGAGGATTTTTAGCGATTCAACGATGGTTGTAGCGTAAACTTTGTACCGGGGCTAGGTTGAAGCCCTCTGACGATTTCTGTTTGCAACTCTTGTTTTAATCTTGTTATTTGGATCATGTTCTGAGCATATTTCACTAGATGTATTTATTTCTTGATCTTTACTTTGGCCAAGTATCATCATGTCATAGTTGTTACGGTCCATAACGAAAGTTCGACCGTAACGACCGAACCTCTATGTGAATCTTGTGAAGACGCGACGCGAAAGTGCGTATTCTTTGCTCGAGGGTTCATAATCTACCACGGAACCCAGTGGGTTTGTCTAGAACGGTCCACCGTGAAAGTAGGAGACGTTCTAGGCAAATACCGGGGTGTACACTCGAAAGAGGGCATCTTGTACCATAGGGTAGATTCCTTATGCATATCTGTAAATCCAAGTAATTAACATTTATTTCTAGCGCAAGTAAAATCGTCAGAGTGGGGGAAACCTTTGCCCTGTTATTCTCTCTCATATATTTTCCCTGTCGTAGTCGTTTGATTTCTTGTTTACTGTCCTGCTTAATTTTAGTTTTCAAGCTCCAAAAATCACGATTTGATTAGCTTAGATTACAAGAATTAGATTTTCTAGTACTCACCTTGTTCCCTATGGGAGACGATATCTTTTATATTACTGCGACATTTTCGTGCACTTGCAGACAGTGTCAGTAATCTAGACAGCGAACTCGCAGGTTGAAATCTTCTGGAATTACAGTATCGTGAGGTCGTTTACGGCGGTGCCGTAATGTCAGCAATCCTTCGGGTGGAAAATTGACCCGAATTACGGTACCGTAAATTCCTTTACAGCGGTACCGTAAACATCATCCAGCCTCTGTCCAAAAATGCTCTAAAATACGGCACCGCAAAGATGTTTACGGCTGTGCCGTAATCTCGCAAAATTTCTCTATCTGGGAAAACTTTAAATTACGGCACCTCACGAGAATTATGATAGTACCGTAATTTTGTTCTACGTGTGCAGTCAAATTACGGTACCGTAAACTCCATACTAGGGGTGCCGTAATTTTCTCTGAAACTCCAATTCTTCTAAAATTTTACGTGTGATCTCCTCTTGATGTTGTGAATTCAATTATGCATCCGGATTGCTCGAAATTGACTGAAAAACATGCCTTTTTACCTGAAAATCATCAAAAACAGAAAAGAGAGTAGATTCCGCAAATATTGATAATAAAGGTATAAAAATAAGCAAAGTCTATGAATATGACACAAAAATACCAATAAAATGGCATAAAATTTACTGTAAATTTCGGTGTCATCAAATACATAAGGCTCGAACCTTGCTTGTCCTCAAGCAAAAACCAAGAAATCTTCAAAAATTGGTCATAGACATAGACTTTCTCATGGAAAATAAACTTCTAACACACAATCACTAATGAAAAATTCTCATCAATAAAATCATAAAATTTTAAACAGATATATCATCTTCTAAAACCAATTCTTAAGATCCACAACTTAGTCAAATAAAATTTCGCAACTTGCATAAAAGAAAGAATTTCAATCTCAAGACTTCATCCAATTTTTAGTTTAAATTTATCATACTTTTGTTTACAGGAATAGGATATCCAAAATCTTTTTCCACTCAATTCTTTTTCTCTCCCCTAAATTATTATCATTATTATTATTATTATTATTATTGCATCATTCACATTCTCTAACTCGATTACCACCTTTTTTCTGGTGACGAGGTTAGAGTACACTGACCACATAGTCAATGTAATAGAACTCATGTATTTTCAGTAGAAAGGATTTTACTAAAGACAGCGGAGTCAATGTGAATAGATTTTTCTCTATTATCTTTTTCTTTTTCAGACTTCAACCCATGTCCTTTGGTACCACTGTCAATTTTACATAGTGCTAAGTAGGGGAGTCTCTCACTATTTTTATGAATTTTGGATTCTTTCTTCCCAACAAATAGTAAAATAAACAAAACCTCAATTAGATTAATCAATTGACATCAATTCAAAAATTCATACTCGTATGCTAATTTTATTCAAAAAGTAGCTTCACTCTTAAACCAAATTTTTCAAACAACATATCTCCCTAAAATCTCACTTATCAATCATTGAAAAACTTCAAAAGTAGATATGTATAAAAGAAATAAATTTGACATGATAGGTCTAATTCTAATTTCAATTTTGAATTTACTCATCAACATCAATCATGAACAAGTCATATACAATAATCTCAAAAGTTGATCAAAGCCATAAATCATTCATATCAAGAATATATTCATCATCATCAAAATATTAAAGATCAATATCCTCATGTCTATAAAAGTGAAGTAGCGGTGGTGGACACAAAAACATGAATCAATGATGAGATACAAAAAGTGAAATGAAGGGGATACTTACAAAATTATACCAATCCTAGCCGTTGGGTCCTCTTTCTCTCTCTCTTTCTCGCTCCTTTTTACCTTCAAAAAGAAAAATAAAAATTAGTTCTAAGACAAAACTAAGATAAAAGTAAATAAGAGGAAGTGAACTAAAGTTAGAAAGCTTGGGTTGCCTCCCAAGAAGCGCTAATTTAAAGGTTATTAGCTTGACCCTTTTGCCCTCGGATTTGATTGTGGTTCATCTAAGTAAAAACTCTTATTTTCTTCAATTCGCTGTTCTTGATAATAGTGCTTCAGCCTCTGACCGTTAACCTTGAATTCTCCTGTTTCCTCACTCCATATATCCACGGCTCCGTAAGGATAAGCCTTTTTTACCTGAAAGGGCCCACACCATCGAGACTTAAGTTTTCTAGGGAAAAGTCTCAATCTAGAATTGAATAAAAGAACAAAGTCACCTGATTGGAAATCTCTCCTAAAAATATGTCGATCATGCCATCTTTTAGTCCTCTCCTTGTAAATTTTTGCATTTTCAAATGCAGAGAGTCTAATCTCATCTAGTTCATTCAATTGTAATCTCTGTTTTTCACCCGCATTCTTCAAATTGAAATTCAGCATCTTGATTGCCCAATACGCCTTATGTTCTAGTTCTACAGGTAGGTGACATGACTTTCCATAAATCAATTGGAATGGAGACTTATCTATTGGTGTTTTGAAAGCAGTCTGGTAAGCCCTCAAAGCATCATCAAGTTTGAATGCCCAATCTTTCCTAGTATGCGATACAGTCTTTTCTAAAATTCCCATGATCTCTCTATTCGATATCTCAACTTGTCCACTTGTTTGAGGGTGATATGGTGTTGCAACTCTATGATTTACCCCATATTTTCTAAGGCTGAAAATTTCTGTTCTATGAAATGCGAGCCTCCATCATTGATTACTACCCGTGGGGTCCCATACCTTGGAAATATAATCTTTTTGAACAATTTAACAACAACTCTTGAATCATTTGTAGGTGGAGCAAGAGCTTCACCCCATTTTGAAACATAGTCAACTGCTACCAGAATGTACTTATTACCTCCTGAAGATGGGAAAGGTCCCATGAAGTCAATTTCCCAAACATCAAATATCTCAACCTCAAGAATATTGGACAGTGGCATCTCATGTCTTCTGTCAATGTTCCTTGTTTTTTGACATCTATAACAAGATAACACAAAGTTTCTAGCATCTTTGAAAATTGTGGGCCAATAAAATCCTAATTGTAGCACTTTATAAGCAATCTTTTCTGTACCGGCATGACCACCATAAGAAGATCCATGACATTGATACAATATATTTGTGATCTCCTCTTCAGGCACACATCTTCTAAAAACACCATCTGCACATCTTCTAAACACATAAGGCTCATCCCAAAAATAGTGTTTTATCTCAGCCAAGAATCTCTTCCTTTTTTGGTATCTCAAATCAGGAGGAAAAACATTGGCAACAAGGTAATTTACTATGTTAGCGTACCAGGGGGTTCTGATTTGATCAATGGTTAAGAGTTGTTCTTCAGGGAAGGAACCAATGATCTCATCATTCCTTTCAGTATCTACCATTATCCTTGAAAGATGATCTGCAACAAAGTTTTCTAATCCCTTCTTATCTTTAATTTCCAAATCAAATTCTTGCAAGAGTAAAATCCATCTGAGTAATCGTGGTTTGCTATCCTTTTTCTGCATTAAGTATTTCACAGCTGCATGGTCAGTGTATACTACCACTTTGGAGTTAATCAAGTATGATCTAAATTTATCAAAAGCAAATACAATAGCTAAAAGTTCCTTTTCAGTGGTAGTGTAATTCCTATGTGTTTCATCCAAGGTCCTACTAGCATAATGGAAAACATAAGGCTTTTTATCTTTTCTCTGCCCTAAAACTGCTCCAATTGCATAATCACTGGCATCACACATGAGCTCAAAGGGTAAATCCCAATCTGGGGGCTGAATGATAGGTGCTGAAACTAAAGCCTTCTTTAATTCCTGAAAAGCAGATAAACAATTCTCATCAAAAGAAAATTTTACATCTTTACAAAGTAAATTTGTAAGAGGTCTAGCAAGTTCAGAGAAATCCTTAATGAATCGCCGGTAGAATCCTGCATGTCCTAGGAAGCTTCGGATCTCCTTCACTGTGGTGGGTGGCTCCAATCTCTCTATCACCTCAATTTTGGCTCTGTCAACTTCAATTCCTCTTTCAGAAATCAAATGCCCCAAAAATATACCTTGCTTAACCATGAAATGACATTTTTCCCAATTAAGCACAAGGTTAGTTTCTTCACACCTCTACAAAACCCGAGATAAATTAGCCAAACAGACATCAAAAGGAGAGCCATATACAGAGAAATCATCTATAAATACATCCATAAAGTCTTCAATAAAAATCAGAAAAGATAGCCATCATGCATCTTTGAAATGTAGCAGAAGCATTACATAAACCAAAAGACATTCTCCTATATGCAAAAGCTCCATACGGGCATGTGAAAGTGGTTTTATCTTGATCATCAGGATGTATAGGAATTTAAAAAAAACCAGAGTATCCATCTAAAAAGCAAAAGTGGGAATGGTTTGCCAATCTTTCAACCATTTGATCAATGAAAGGAAAAGGGAAGTGGTCTTTCCTAGTGGCAGCATTCAGTTTTCTATAATCTATTGACATGCGCCAACTAGTGACAGTTCTAACAGGAATCAATTCATTATCTTTGTTTTTCATGACAGTTACCCCTCCTTTCTTTGGAACACAATGTATAGAACTTACCCATTTGCTATCAGAGATAGGATAGATAATACCTGCATCAAGTAATTTTAGAACCTCTTTCTTTACAACTTCTTTCATGGAAGGGTTTAGTCTTCTTTGGAAATCTACATGTGGTTTGTGTTCTTCTTCCATCAAGATCCTGTGTATACAAAAAGAGAGGTTAATTCCTTTCAAGTCATCAATTGAGTACCCAATTACCTTTCTATGAATTCTTAATTCCTTGAGAAGCAAATCTGTCTCCCTTTTTCCTAACTGCGCATCGACAATAACAGGGTAAGTAGAATCAGGACCAAGAAACTCATAGCGAAGGTTATTAGGTAAAGCCCTAAGTTTGATTTTTGGAGTCTTTTCTTCTTTATCACAAGCATTGCAATCTAAAAATTTATCAGTTTCAGAATTGGTTCCTTCATCAAGTACAGAGTCAGAATCATATTCAGAGAGTTCAACAAACAAATTATTAAGATCATAAATATTATCATCTACATCATGTATACTACAACAAGATTCAGAATTTGGGGGGTTTTTCATGGCTTCATGCAAGTCAAACTCAATTCCATCATCCCCAATGTTAAATGTAAGCTTACTGTTTTTTACATCAATAAATGCTCCTGCTGTGGCTAAAAATGGTCTACCAAGTATAATAGTATTTTTTGCATCTTCCTCCACCTCTAGAACTATGAAATCTGCTGGAATGAAATATTTACCTACTTGAATGGGCACATCTTCAAGAATCCCTATAGGATATTTAACTGAATGATCGGCGAGCTATAAGGATATTGAAGTGGGTTTTAGCTCTCCTATGTCCAGTTTCCTGCAAATAGGCAAAGGCATTAGACTTACACTGGCACCCAAATCACATAAGGCTCGGTCAAAAGCCATACTACCAATAAAACAAGGTATGGAAAAACTACCTGGATCCTTCAATTTGGGTGGCACTTTGTTTTGGATAACAGCACTACATTCCTCAGTTAAAGCCACAGTGCCATAGTCCTCTATTTTTCTCTTATTAGATAATATTTCTTTTAAAAATTTAGCATATGTGGGCATTTGAGATAAAGCTTCAGTAAATGGAATGTTAATGTAAAGCTTTTTTAGGATTTCAAGGAATTTGTCAAACTGTTTGTCTAGTTTATTTTGAACTAACCTTTGAGGAAAGGGTATAAGTGGCTTGTAAGGAGGAGGCAAATTAGGTTTAGGATTATCATTCTCACCCGGTTCATCACCTTTTTGAGGTGGCAAACAAGTTTGGGACTCCTCATGTGAAGAAGACTTTCTTAACTCTAATACATCTTCATGATCATCATCAAGCTCTTGTTCTTTATCCACAACTTTCCCTTTAGGTTCTCCTAGTTGCTTCCCACTTCTAGTCATGATAGCATTACAGTGCTCACTAGGCATGTGATCTTCTAATGTTTTATTGTGAATGGCTAAGAGTTCTACTTGAGAGGCAAGTTGACTAACCATTCCCTTAAGTTCTTCAATTTATTTGTTTTGATTTTGGTTAGCCATGAATTTGTCAAGAAAAGATTCTATACTGAAAGAATTTACCTCTTCAGTTAGGGGTTGGCATTCTTCCGTTTCATCCTTACCATGATGACAATGTAGCAGTTCTTCTTCAGGATCCCATTGGTTATGGTTCAAGGACATTTCTTCAAATAGGGTAAAAGCTTCATCAATGGTCTTGCTCATAAGGGCTCCTCCTGCAGCAACATCGACGATTAGATGGGTATTATAAAGTAGACCATTGTAAAATGTATGAATTAAAACCCAATTTTCAAGGCTATGGTGCGGGCACTTCCGTAGTAAATCATTGAACCGCTCCCATGCTTTGATGAATAATTCTCCATCTTTTTTGTGAAAAACTCGTGATTTGATTTCTCAATTGGATGGTTTTACTTGGTGGAAAGTACTTTATCAGGAAAGCATTTGATAGTTGCTCCCATGTAGTAAATGCACTAGTAGGCCTAGAATGTAGCCAAAATCGTGCTCGGTCCCTGAGAGAAAAAGGAAATAGTCTTAGTTTTAGTGCATCATCAGAAACTCCATAAATTTTAATGGTATCACAATATTCAATAAAAAGATGTAAATGTTCATAGGGATCTTCAATCGGATATCCTCCAAATTGGTTCTGCTGCATCATGGTCAAGAAAGCAGGATTAATCTCAAAATTTTCTACTTCAATAGTTGGTCTGACGATGCTAAAGTGTATTTCTCATGGCTTAGGGGCTGCATAGTCCCTTAGTGATCTCTGATCTGCCATTAGAACTGAATTTTCTGTGCACACTAGAGTAGATGGATCAAATAACTCAAATAGACATAAAAGAATAGAAAGATAGAACATAAATAAAATTTAGTCTAGCAATACTCTCAATGTCTTCAATATCAACAAAAACTAAGGTCCCCGGCAACGGTGCCAAAAACTTATTGTATCCTGATAGCGCCCACAGATATAGTAGGCGTTTCCCGCAAGTGCACGAGTCTATCGAAGTAATAAAATATCGATCCCACAGGGACTAATGGGCAAGTACCGATAGATCTCGAAATTGCTAGCTAGACAATGTCGAAATTGGTGAAGTTTAAGATAACGAAATAATTAAAAGTGCAGGAATGTAAACAGTGGAAATCACACGAGAGGATTCTAATGAGGAGATGTATCAGGATATGGGTTCACCACATTAACTCCTTACAATTGAATAGCCAAAATCTATTACCAATGTCCTATCAAGTTCAAGGGACTCAGCTTCCTTGTCACGTAGGTAGCTCCCCTTCAATAATCTTGTCCGCTTCCACGAACTAGATTACTAGTCTAATCCCTAGGGTTCTAACGTGCGGTCGGACGAGTGTCTTTCCACAACGTCTAAGATTCTTATAATCCTCCCAAATATGTACGGACCCGCAAGTGAGGTTTTACCCTCCTAGAGATGCTGAACCGTACTTGAGGTGATTAAAGACTCAAATGCCCCTTTCGGGTAGCGTAGGGATAGCGTACATACGGAATGGACAAACTCTCAACCAAGTGGGTCTGACGCGCGGTCGGACAAGAGGCTCTCCGCAGCATCTGAATCTCCCTAAAATCTCGCGAGCGAGTACAGATCTGCGAGCGAGTTTTTCTCCCTAAGATCTGATTTACAAACCTCACCTTGGTGTTTTCTTAAGTGAGTACAGACCTGCAGGCAAGTTTTCTCCTCTAGATCCGATTAACAAACCTCACCCTTGCGACTCAAGGCTCAAGTTTACCTTTCCGGATGATGCTTTCCTTTAATCCTACGGGTAAGTACAGCTATGCAAGCGAGTAAACTCCTAGAAAAGCTGATTTACAAACCTCATCCGAGGGATTAGAGGTGCGAGCATATCCCTTCGGGTAATACAGGCATTGCGCATACACAAGGTCGAGCAAGGATTTTGGTAAATAGACTTAACTATTACAACTAATAAATTGTCAAAGGCTACCCCACATCCTGATTTGGATCTTAGCCTATCATTATCATGATGAAAGCACAAACAATATCCTTTAACAACATATGCTTATGCAAATTTGTGCAGGAGTTGTAATAGAAAGGTAAGATCATGCTATGTCTTGCAAAGATTATACAATAGATGTAGCAAATTGAATGCAGCGTTAAGACCTCCCCTTACAAATTTCTCCTTGAGCTGCTGGCACAAAAAGGTCTTCAATAGATGCAGATGCGCAGCCCTCTTCTTTATCTCCTTCTTCTCCCAAGCTTGCAGCCCTCTCTCATATGCGATTCTCTCTTTCTGCTTGCTGAACTCCCCCTTCTTAAATAGGCTGAGGCTTCTCTCCTTTTCTCCTGGTTCTCTTCTCTTCCCCATGCTAGTGGGCTGCTGCTCCTTTCCAAGGTTCTGTAAAGCTTCCATCAACAGCTACTGTTTTCCAGCTAAAGAAGACTTTGCCGCATCTTCCCATACCCGCCCAACTTGCAGCCGCCCAACCTGCAGCCGCCCAACCTGCAGACTTCTAAAATCTGCTCCTTGCTTCCTTTGTCAACAGGGGAGAAAGGTCCTTAACGCCCCTGAGCTTCCCTTAGGGTTAGGTCAAAGAAATTTGGGTAAAAATCGTGAATTCATAACAGGCGGGTCCGCGATCTCGGGCGAGAATTTGGTCGTGACCCAGTCGTGATTTGTCAGTTTTAGCTTCATAACGACGATCACGGGCGTGATTTCCAACAAAGGCTTCAATGAATCCGAAAACTCCTAGTTAGGATCATCTTGAGTTAGGATGAGCTCCTCTGCTACCAAAGTGTCAGAATCTACCCTCTATGTGGTCAATTTGACCTGAAAATGTGAAAATACCGAAACAGGTGTAGATTCCATAGATATATCCAAATAAACGCAATTGTAAGGCTTAAAATCGTGAAATAGGCATGATTTCATATGTAAATTGACATGTAAAACTCTATATAAATCTATGTCAACATATCCCAACAAGTAGGTAAACATAACTTATTTTTGATGTCGCGGCCAAAACCTTGTTTGGCGCATAGGGACGTTGTCACTCCCTGACACGACTCCAAAAACTTGTTGTGTCACTAGGCTTGTTGTTATCTCTGTAAGTGCACGGATACATGAAGTAATGAAATAGATATCGAACCCACAGAGACCTATGTTGTTGAGTACCGAATAGTTGATTTCTTACAATCTAGGCAATCGAAATAGCAAAAATGGGCAATCGAAAACTAGAACGAAAATATCAGAGAGCAAAGCTGGGACTAGGGTTTCATTCACTTTAATTTCTATGACTAGACATGAATAGAGATATCGTCAATTTAATTTTATCATGATAAAGATATAATTTACTTAATAAAAGGATTATCTCACTTTTGTGCAGACAATCATGCAGGGACTAATCTTCGCTTTCGTGCAAGATTCGTCCCAACACTGTAGGTAAATAAATCATCAATCAAAGAATTCAATGATCACTTTCGTGCATCCGAATTCTAGGTTGATAATCTCTAGTGGAGTTTCAAGGATCACTTTCGTGCATCCAAGTCTTAACACTAGTTTTACTCATGGTTCCCCAATGTTCCGATCTTTGCTTTCGCACAAGATCTCCACATTTGATAACTTAGACTTGATCTTTATATTCATATCATTATCATGGCAATTAATCTTCTAGAATCAAACAAGTAAGAATTAATCTAAGAAAGTTCCTAACATGCAATTCTATGGTTCCAAGTTCTCAAGCAAATTACTTTTCAGTCTATTGCGAAAACTCTAAAACATGCATAGTAATATGGATCTAAAGAGAGTCAAAGATTAATTATCACATGAGTAAAATCATCATGCTAAGATTAGACGTGACGAAATAATGAAAAATCGTGATAAAAAAATGAAAAATAATTGTCTAGTCATTAAAAATTCAAGTGAATTACTCCCCCATGTCCCAAAATAAGTTTAAGCTATCATAGAGGGAAGATTACAATAATCCATGTTGAAGAAAATCGAAAGGAAGAAGAAAAGATGTTTACGGCTGTGCCGTAATCTCGCAAAATTTCTCTATTTGGGAAAACTCCAAATTACGGCACCTCACGGGAATTACGGTAGTACCGTAATTTTGTTCTGCATGTGCAGTCAAATTACGGTACCGTAAACTCCATATTGGGGGTGCCGTAATTTTCTCTAAAGCTCTAATTCTTCTGAACTTTTACGTGTGATCTCCTCTTGATGTTGTGAATTCAATTATACATCTGGATTGCTCGAAATCGACTGAAAAACATGCCTTTTTACCTGAAAATCCTGAAAAATAGAAAAGAGTGTAGATTCCGCAAATATTGATAATAAAGGCATAAAAATAAGTAAAGTCTATGAATATGACACAAAAATACCAATAAAATGGGACAAAATTTACTATAAATTTCGGTGTCATCAAAGATCAAATGGCAAAACCATCTAGGCAACTTAGGATCGCGAAGAAGACATTAAAGTTTAGTACCCCGATTTGTTCGAGGAGGGTAAGCTAATTTGGAGGACCAAATTTTTTTTAGAGGGGGAGAATGTTATAATTTAATTTTAAAACTAAGTTTCTATTTTATTTTGCAGGACCTAGTTGTAATTAGTAAAAACTTATGGGTTTTTGTGTAAAATTATTTTTTTTTTTTAAAAAAAACCCTACTTTCTTTCTTGCCGAGGGTTTTCTTTTTCTCTCCATTTATTTCTTTCCCCTTTCGTGAGCGGCAGCGAGTCCTTCTTCTTGGGCAACAGCTTCTTCTTCTTCGATGGGGCAACGATGGAGGAATTTCTCTTTTGGCGCTAGGTGAAGGTTATCCCCTAAGCGTGGATGCCATATTTTCTTCTTTCCTTCTCTTTACTTCATTAAGGTAAATTTTCCATCCCTATCTCTCGGCTGATTTTTTTCTCCTCCTTTCTTGAATTTGGATCTAGGTAGATTCCCTTATGTATACTATTTTAAAATCGATTGTAGAACTGTGGCAAAGATTTTCCCTCTCTATTCTTGTGATTTCTAATCCAAAGGAGTTCTCAGAATTTTTTGTGGTCTTGGAGATTTCTTTTTCTAAAAACCATTCACTATTACTTAACTTCCTAAGCAACATACGTATATTCCTTGACGCACATGTCATGTGAAATAATTTTATTCTTTCGGACTAGTTTTGCTGTGACGAGTGGAATGATTTTAGTGGATTTGTTATTTTATTATTTGGTTACTCTTGCATTTGACAATGGCAAAATTGATTTGGATAAGTGAAGTTACCAATTGGAGATTATGTTGTTGACATTTGTGAGATTCATTCCCTCGAAATAAGATGCATGTATAAACATTAGAGGTAAATTTATCTACTATTTGGATTTCTGTTCTTGAATGGATCTGACTGTGGTGCCATGGAAAATTGGTAGAGGAGAATAAATTTCCTGTTAGATTTTGACACTTTTCTATAAAGCATAGACATTGAATACTCAAAATAATTAGTTTAATCATTAAGATTTTATTGTTTCACTTGGCTACAAATTAGTTTTGTTTGGATGTGACTCCTATACTCTTATCTCTTGAATTAGTAAAGTAATTGAAAACATAAACCAATTCCATATTCTGTGAGCTTAATTAGTTTCGTTCTTTCAAATCTTTTCATCATCCATAGTCCATAAATGTTATTTAGATGGACTGGGTAGTGGTCAATTAAATTCCTGCAACACTTAAGAGCATTCATAAGCTTTAGAAATTGATTTAGGTATTTAGGTATTTCTAGACTGCACTATTAACAAATGCTATATATATATATCAAGATTAGAGTGTAAACTGATTTTTTGATAGGAATGAAATTTCTAATATCTTTATACACTGATGGTATTTGGTTAGTAAAAGAATTCTGATAAGTTCAAATTAACAAATTTATTCCAGTTCCTCAATTTTAATTCTCTTTATTCTTTTGCATATGTGTGCACTGAGTTAGAGTTATAGGGAAAGAATTTGGATTCATTTATTAATTATATAAAAAAAATATCAAATGCATAGTTATGTATCCAAATGGATTAGTGATTGGAAACAAATAGGATTGTTGTGGTTAGAGCTGGACCACAATTAATATGCCAATATAACTAAAGCATGTCTAGAATGAACCTTGTGAAAGAACATTAAGATATATATCATTAAGGAATAATTAAATGCATGCATAACTTTGTCTTGGAAACATTAATAGAACAATTTTAATTATGTGCACACAATAATCCTATCTCTTTGAAATGATTAAAAGAAGAGGATAGCTAAAATTTGATAAGTTAGAAAGTCAAGACTAGAAGCTAAAGCGATTCAAAGACTGTGAGAATTGGTAAACATTTGGCAAAGAAAATCAACTATCGAGGTAGGAATCTAATCCTTCTCCTTTCATCACAGCATTTTGAGCTTTATTTAAAATTGGTGATATCTTATTGTTCGTTTCCTATCATTATTGCTTCTAACCGTTGCACTCAATAGCATTCATTTAATGATCATTGTGATGAGTATGGCATGGTTTGACAAATACATTAGTTACTTTGTTAAAACACCTGTGATGATGGGTTTAGTACTTTTGATGATTGCATGATGTCGTGGCATTAACTGATTTTATTATGGATCAGCTATAGAGGTGCTAGCTAGAGGTCACCTGACGGGAAGTCATTAGACTAACCGGGGTCCTAGATGTTAGACGCAACATCCTCGGAGCTGTCTGAGGGCAGTTGTTCCATCGGTTGAGCAACGATGGAAACACTCTAACAAAGAGTGCGGACTCGAGAGTGAGGTTATTTTGTGGTTATGCTCTTGATTCACATGACAGTATGGATATGATGATTACCATGTAGAATAGTAAAAATTGCTTTAATTATCTTTCCTTGTTGCGTGCATTTTGTGATTCATACTTGGCTCTTTTAGCTAACTCCCTTTGTTTTGCCTCCAGGTCCAGGTTTGACCCAACCCCAAAATGAATAGCTAGATAGAAATTGCAGTCTTGGGGTAAATAAATAGCTAAAGCTTGTTTCCTTGAGTTGTGGCATTTGTATTTTGGCATTGTTGCCAAACTTTGAATTTTGTTTGAAAAGTGTTGAAAGATGTTGTAATACTCATACTTTGGTTTGTTTTGGCATGGATTGTAAGTTTTGAAGATTATTCAAACTTTCGTTATTAAAAGCTATGTTGTGGTTTAGGGTGTGATATGTTATTGTGTTGGCTTGTATCTTTTAAACTCTTACATTCATGGCGAAGTCTTTCACCGGGGCATAACAAATACACTTTATTGTGATAAAAGGAATTTTTGTGAATGTATGGATTGCCTTCTTTTAGTAGCACAACTCGATATCCATCTAAGTCAACTTCCTATTTTGATGGCTTTTGACTCAAGGTGGATCCTTTAAGCTCCTGATAAATTGATTAACCCTTTAGGTAAATCAAATCTACTTTCGTTATTCAATCCACGTGTTCAACTATTGTAGACCTGTCATTGCGGTTCATCTTGTAGTTCATCTCACGGTATGTAATAACATGCAAAACTTGGACAGAGCATTACATGAAAATAAACATGTCAATAGTTAAATCAACAGAATATAAAGTGGTATTAAAGAGAAAAATATAGTTTTAATTCATAAAAATATCCAACGGGCTAAGTCCTAGTCCTGAAGTACGATATATGCTTTCACATACATTGTTTGAATATTCAAATCCCTCCAAAATTGATTACAAGTAGGAAAATAAATGGGAAAATATTTTAAAAAAAATATAGATCTAGCACTCCCTCAATAGAATTGACAAAGAAGACATAGATCCTAGACTCTAGATGACGGAAATCAATGAAGTAACCCTTATCATCGCTTCCTTGACCACTTGGCCAAAATCCCCCTCCCCCCCCCCCCCCCTCCCCCACCAAAAAAAAAACTTGCCAAAAAGTCCTTGAAAACCTTTCAAAATTTTCCTACATATGTTAAGGACCTTACATATAAGCTTTCCCCAAAATCTGATTCGAAAACATGCCAAATTGGGCAAGAAAATGTAGAGATGTTATGGTTAGCAAATGATTCACAGCGATGGCAAATTTCACGTGTAGGCTATAATTATTTTTGTGGATTTCTGTGAAGTTGTATTGACAAAATCATGGTTGTGACAAATTTTGTAGGTGGGTGTGATTTTGAGAAGAATCTGAGAGGATTATATCCATGATCAAATTTGTGCGTGGGCCGTGATTTCTATTGTGGAGATTCTTCAATTTTTGAGCTAAGGACTTTATGGACATAACAACTGTCATGACCCACCATGATTTCTTGTGTGCTCTTCTAAAGATTATGACCATAATGGATTTCACGGGTGGGCTATAATTTCCATGAAGCTCCGATTTGCAAGAAAATTTATGGACGATTTCACATTGATATATGGAATCCTTCTATATTATCAAATCTTCTAAATTTTATAAAAAAAGTTGATAGTTTTTTTTCCTAAAATGTTACAAAAGCTAACATAAGTGAAGATTTCAACAATTGCAAGTATTGAAGTCTAAATAGATACCAAATGATAAATAAGGGAGATAATTTTTAGTAAAAATATACTAAAAATGTTATATAAATGCAAGACATCATTCCTTGATGTTCCTTTTGATACACATGATTTATTAGTATCAACCTTTGTTTTCTATCCATATGATAGTTAAAAGTCACTTGTCAATATGTTTATGATTTGAGATACCTCTTTTGCAAATTCAGTTATGATGTTTCCATTTTAGACCACATAGCTTGTTTAAAGTTAATAACTTATATACATTTTTCATCAAATGGGCAACATAGATCTTGTTAAGTTCTATAGTTCACTCTTTTATTTTATATGTAATATTGGTTGTTTTCCTTGGGGCAATAAATGAGGTGCTAAAAGAATGAATTGTTTATAAGCTCATGACTAGTTTGATGTATCAGTGTGTTGCTAGAATGATATGCTCATGTACTTAACTTTTATCTTGGATATAACAAGTTGGAGCAATTTTGATAGGGCATCACATTGTGAACTTGTGAGCTATTTGAATGGATGAAGTATGATGCTTAATATATATTTTGTTAGTTGGTTGACATTTCTTGAATTTATTGAGTAGTATCATTGCTCCCATAGATGTACATGAAAATTGTGCTAAGGATGTTCTCAAGTTAATTTGATTTAATATTGGATATTGGGTAATTAGTTCATGATAAAACAAGAAAAAAAAATTTACCATGATTATTTCTAAGGGTTAGTTATTATCCTTAAAATTGTGAGTCACTCACTCTTCTAACATATAATATTAAGCTTTACAATGAAGGTGAGGTTTTTTTTACAAAACCTAATAAAACATAAAACAAGTTGAGTTATAGTGAATCGAGTGTGGATTAGTGTATATGTCATGAAGATAAATTAAGTGATGATCTTAATCAAATATTGTTACCATATTCACACTCATAATAAAGGCATTGTTGTTATTATGCATTGCTATGTGATGACACCAAAATATATAGTATATTTTGTATCATTTTATACATCTTTTCATGCTCAATTAAAGATCTTTTGCTTATTTTTATGCCAAAATTATCAAATATTGCAAAATCTACTTCTATTTTGGTTTTTCATGATTTTCAGGTAAAAAGGCACTATTTTTAGGCGTTTTCAAGCAAAATCGAAGACATAGAAGAGTTACCATCATCAAGAGGAGATCACCCGACAAATTTCATGCAAATCGGAGCAACTGACCAAAATACGGTAGTGTCGTATTTTATATTACGGTACCGTATTTCCGTACGATACCGTAATATCGGAGCACTGCCGTAATTTGGTGGATTTTCATACTAGAAGATTTTTTCAATTTTACGGCAGTGCCGTGAAGCATTTTACGGTGCCGTATTTCCAAGATAACTTGAGACCAGAGAATTTTCCCGATTTTACGGCACTAACGTGAAATATTACACTGTCATAGTTTGGAGCGCATTCAGAACAGAATAAATTGCTAAAATTATGGAACGGCCATAAAATATTTTATGGTACCGTATTTTGGGCAATTTTTGACTAGAAAACTGCAAAGAAAATACGGCACTACCGTATTTTAAAATACGGTACCGTATTTTATACGTGGACGCGCGAGTTTTTCGGGCTGAAACTTGCGCGGACCATAACTTTTGATCTAGACTCCAAATTGAAATCTGAAAGTTGCTGCCGATTCATCTTTAAGAGGAGAACACACACGAATTAAAAGGAGGAATTTTTATCCAGAATTGAGAGAGCAATCGAGAGAGAGGCGGTTAGGGTTTGTCCTTGTGCTGAGAGGCATAGAGGACACATCAGGCCATGATTTTCACTCAGAAGCTTTGCCTGGAGGATAAGACAACACCCCAGAAGTTTCAGAGGGAAAGGAGATCGATCAGAATAGAAATCGACGAAATCGGTGGTGACAGCACTATTCATCGAGTTCATTACAGCACCGATTTTGTAACTTTTCTTCTTCCCTTCTTCGATTTTTGACACTTTGAAAATATGATTTATTTTAATTCTTCTTCCATGAAAGCTTAACAACTTTGGGACATGGGGTGTAATCCCCTTTGATTTCTTAATGATTAGATGACTTTCTTTTCGTCAGAATAGTTTTATTATGATGATTCTGCTTATGTGATTGTTTGTCTTTGATTCTCCATAGATTTATGTTATTATTCATGTTTTAGAGTTCTCATAATAAGGACGGAAAGGTGACTTGCTTGAGAACTTGGAACCCTAGAATTGCATGTTAGGAACTCTCTTAGATTAGTTCTTAATTATTTGATTTTAGTGATCTTATTGTCATGATGATAATTTGAATCTAGGGTAGAGTCGAGTTGTCAAACGTGGAGATCTTGCACGAAAGTGAGGATCAGAACGTTGGAGAACCATAAGTAGAACTTGTGTTGAGTCTCGGATGCACGAAAGTGATCCTTGAGATTCCACGTGAGACAATCAACTTAGAATTCGGATGTACGAAAGTGATCTCGAGTTCTTTGATTGATGATTTACTTATCTTTAGCGTTGGGATAGATCTTGCACGAAAGCGGGGATTAGTCCCTGCATGATTGTCTGCACGAAAGTGAGATGATCCTTTTATGAAGTAAATTAAGTCTTTATCATGATAAGATTAGTCTGATGACCTTTTATTTAAATCTAGTCGTTAGAATTAAGGAGGATGAAACCCTAGTCCCAATGCATATCTATCTTTTGAAATTTGACATTGGTTGATGCATGAAATTTTGGGTAGATGTGTTATTTGAGGAATAAGATCTAAAGGTGAAACTACTCCTTCGAATAAAATGAGTATATGAGTATGATTTGAGAATTGAGATCAATTGATCAACCTAGTAGATGTTTAGTCTATTTTTGCTATTTGTTGGGAAATAAGAATCCAAGATCCATATAGTGAGAGACTCCCCTACTTGGCACTATGTAAAATTGATAGTGGTACCTAAGACATGGGTTGAAGTCTATGCATGAAAAATAATGAGAGATAAAAAGAATAAGACTCCTCTACTTGGCACTATGCAAAATTGATAGTGGTACCGAAGATATGAGTTGAAGTCAAAAATAAAAAGAGTGTATCTAAGTGGGTACATGCCATCTTTACAAAAACAAACAAAATACATAAAAAAGGAAAAAAATTATGTGTGGAAAAAGATCTTGGAAACCTAATTCCTGTAAACAAAAGCATGATAGATTTGAACTGAAAACTGGGTGAAATCATGAGATTGAAAATTCTATTTATTATACAAGTTGCAAAGTTTTATTTAATTGAGTTGTGGATCTAGAGGATTGAATTCTAAGAATGATATGTTTATTTGAAGTTTTGTGAAACAATTGATAGAATTTTTCATTGATGATTGTATTTTAGAAATTTATTGAGCATGAAAAGGTCATTCTTTTAATCAATTTTTGATTTTTGCTTGAGGACAAGCAAAGTTTGAGCCTTATGTTTTTGATGACATCAAAATATATAGTATATTTTGTATCATTTTATATATCTTTTCATGCTCAATTAAATATCTTTTGCTTATTTTTATGCCAAAATTATCAAATATTGCAAAATCTACTTCTATTTTGGTTTTTCATGATTTTCAAGTAAAAAGGCACTATTTTGATGCGTTTTCAAGCAAAATCGAAGTCATTGAAGAGTTACCATCATCAAGAGGAGATCACCCGATAAATTTCACGCAAATCGGAGCAACTGACCAAAATACGGTAGTGCCGTATTTTATATTACGGTACCGTAATATCGGAGCACTATCGTAATTTTGTGTATTTTCAGACCAGAAGATTTTTCCAATTTTACGGTAGTGCCGTGAAGCATTTTACAGTGCCATATTTCCAAGACAACTTGAGACCAGAGAATTTTCCCGATTTTACGTGCGCACTACCGTGAAATATTACACTGTCGTAGTTTGGAGCGCATTCAGAACATAATAAATTGCTAAAATTACGGCATGGCCATAAAATATTTTATGGTACCGTATTTTGAGAATATTTGACTAGAAAACTGCAAAGAAAATACAACACTACCATATTTTAAAATACGGTACCGTATTTTATACGTGGACGCGCGAGTTTTTCGGGCTGAAACTTGCGCGGACCATAACTTTTGATCCAAACCTCTAAATTGAAATCCGAAAGTTGCTACCAATTTGTCTTTAAGAGGAGAACACACAAGAAGTAAAAGGAAGAATTTTTATCCAGAATTGAGAGAGCAATCGAGAGAGAGGCGGTTAGGGTTTGTCCTCACGCTGAGAGGTGGTTAGGGTTTGTCCTCATGCTGAGAGGCGTAGAGGACACCTCAGGCCATGATTTTCACTCAGAAGCTTCGCCTAGAGGAGAAGACAACACCCTAGAAGTTTCAAAGGAAAAGGAGATCGATCTGAAGAGAAATCAACAAAATCGGTGGTGACAACACTGTTCATCGAGTTCTGCTGCAAATTACGGTGCTGTAATTTCATTACAGCACCTGTTTTGTAACTTTTCTTCTTCCCTTCTTCGATTTTTGACACTTTGAAAACATGCTTTATTGTAATTCTTCTTCCATGCAAGCTTAACATCTTTAGGACATGGGGTGTAATCCCCTTTGATTTCTTAATGATTAGATGACTTTATTTTCGTTATAATAGTTTTATTATGATGATTCTGCTTATGTGATTGTTTGTCTTTGATTTTCCATAGATTGATGTTATTATTCATGTTTTAGAGTTCTCGCAATAAGGACCGAAAGGTGACTTGCTTGAGAACTTGGAACCCTAGAATTGCATGTTAGGAACTCTCTTAGGTTAGTTCTTAATTATTTGATTTTAGTGATCTTATTGCCATGATGATAATTTGAATCTAGGGTAGAGTCGAGTTGTCAAACGTCGAGATCTTGCACGAAAGTGAGGATCGGAACGTTGGAGAACTATAAGTAGAACTTGTGTTGAGTCTCGGATGAATGAAAGTGATCCTTGAGATTCCACTTGAGACAATCAAATTAGAATTCGGATGCACGAAAGTGATCTTGAGTTCTTTGATTGATGATTTACTTATCTTTAGCGTTGGGATAGATCTTGCGCGAAAGCGAGGATTTGTGCCTGCATGATTGTTTGCACGAAAGTGAGATGATCCCTTTATGAAGTAAATTAAGTCTTTATCATGATAAGATTAGTCTGACGGCCTTTTATTTAAATCTAGTCATTAGAATTAAGGAGGATGAAACCTTAGTCCCAATGAGCTAGTTGAGTGTGTGACACCAATGTAGATACATAGGTATACTAGTAGTGGGTGTATGAGATTGACCCACCATAAATATTTGACTTGCGTATGTAATGGGGTGCCGCAAGTGCATAGCCCATCGAATATTGTCCCACAGAGACCAATGACCAAGTATTGACTTATCTTAGAGTAGTTAGCTAAATGATTCAAAAAAAGTTTTAATTTTGTTTAAGAGAGAATAAAAACACAAATAGGTTGTAATCAAATAATGGAAATTCAGGACTTCGGGTTCACCACACTATGTCTTATGACTTTACTAACTAAATATATCTTAAGAAGGGATTTACTATGTTGAAGGAGATTTATCCGAGTATACATAATGCCCATTTCAGCGGTACAACCCGGTGTTTATCTAAGTTTATCCATTACTTTCCTGGATACTAACTCAAAATAAACCCATTGAGTTCTTGACAAATCATGCAAAAATCCCTCAAGTCAATTCAAACTACTTCATGATCGAATCAACTTATCCAAAAATTATAGATCTGACATCGCAATTCACCTTTTAGTACTTTTTACAATGTCTTAAACATGCAAATTGTGGCCAGTAATCAACATGTAAATAAACACAATAATAATTCAATTGAACACAATTAAATTGCTTCAAAAGATGAAA
Organism: Costus lasius; assembly: GCA_027563935.2. Lineage (NCBI taxonomy): Eukaryota > Viridiplantae > Streptophyta > Magnoliopsida > Zingiberales > Costaceae > Costus > Costus lasius. Next base: position 29,759,961 of record CM050449.1, on the reverse strand, counting down.
TTTAATAATCAAGTCATAATAACAAAGAGGGTTACACCCTTAGTCATGAAGAAGAAGTTTACACTGACATAGTGATCATGTCAATGTTGTAAAAATCCATGTTTCAATTATAAAATTGGCAAAATAAAAATAGAATCGACTAGGAAGATGAAGTTTAAGGCTTCCTAAAGAAGATCGATGCTAATCGTCCGAAAAAATGAAGCTTTTCTGATGATGAAACGTCGTTCGCCACCTATCGCCCTAGATTTCGCCTCTTCATCTTGAAAATTAGCCAAAAAGTTCTAATAATCATTCCTTTGCTTACTTATATAGTTCCCCACCTTCCAATTAGGTTTCTTCCCAAAAGTTGGCTTAAAAATGAGCCAAATCGGGCAAGAAACGGGTCAAACTCGAGTTTGGTGGAAAGAATTACGGCCATGACAGATATCACAGGCAAGCCATATTTTTTTCTATGAATGCTGTCAAAAGAATCTAGGAGAATTACGACCGTGATGAAAATCACGGGTGAGAATTATGGGCATGATGAAAATCATGGGAAAGCCATAATTTTTTCTATGAAAAACATTGAAAAGTGTCGAAGAAATTATGGTCATGATGAAAATTATGGGTGGGGTGTAATTTACAAACTGGCTCCATTCATATGAAATTTGGTGGATGATGTTGTATTGACATCTGAAATCCATATGTGCACTCGGATCTTTCAAAATCCACGAAAAATTGGTCATTTTCCCTTGAAATATAAAAAAAAGAAAAGAGGGGTAAAGATTCTAAACAATGATAAGAATTTAAGTCAAAATAAGTAAAAACATAATAGAAAAGAGAGATATTTTACGGTAAAAGCATACTAAAAATACTATATAAATGCATGATATCAAATATCCCTAGACTTAAACTTTTGATTATCCTCAAGCAAATAAATAGACCAAAGAATAATGCTGAGCATGGAAAAGATAATTCACTAATGAAAAATAAATTTCTAAAATATAATCACCCATAAAAAACCTCTAACTCATATCACAAAAGATTATAAAGAAATAAACTATTCTTAAAATTTAATCCTTAAGATTCACAGTCCAAAACAAATAAAGTTTGCAACTTGCATAATAATTCGAATCTTAATCTTATGAATTCACCTTGTATTCAGTTCAATATCATAATATTTTTGTTTATAGGAATAGGACCTCCAAAATCTTTTTTTGCATTTATTTTTGACATTCTCTAAATTGATTACCACCTTTTTTTCTGGTGACGAATTTAGAGTACGCTGACCACATAGCCGATGTAATAGAACTCATACTTTGAGCTAGTGGAGTTGCGATTGTCTTTGAATCATCTACCATCCTTTCTGTATGAAAGAAAAATCCATGTTTCAATTATAAAATTGGCAAAATAAAAATAGAATCGACTAGGAAGATGAAGTTTAAGGCTTCCTAAAGAAGATCGATGTTAATCGTCCGAAAAAATGAAGCTTTTCCGATAATGAAGGTTCCAATAATCATTCCTTTGCTTACTTATATAGTTCCCCACCTTCCAATTACGTTTTTCCCCAAAAGTTGGCTCGAAAATGAGCCAAATCGGGCAAGAAACGGGGTCAAACTTGAGTTTGGTAGAAAGAATTATGACCGTAACAAATATCACAGGCAAGCCATAATTTTTTCTATGAATATTGTCGAAAGAATCTACTGTCGAAAGAATCTGGGAGAATTACCACCGTGATGAAAATCATGGGTGAGAATTATAGGCATGATGAAAATCATGGGAAAGCCGTAATTTTTTCTGTGAAAAACATTGAAAAGTGCCCAAGAAATTATGGCCATGATGAAAATCATGGGTGGGGTGTAATTTACAAACTGGCTCCAATTCATATTATAATTTGGTGGATGATGTTGTCTTGACATCTGGAATCCATATGTGCACTCGGATCTTTCAAAATCCATGAAAAATTGGTCGTTTTCCCCTGAAATATAAAAAAAAGCAAAGAGGGGTAAAGATTATGAACAATGATAAAAATTTAAGTCAAAATGAGTAAAAACATAATAGAAAAGAGAGATATTTTACGGTAAAAGCATACTAAAAATACTATATAAATGCATGATATCAAATATCCCTAGACTTAAACTTTTGCTTGTCCTCAAGCAAATAAATAGACCAAAGAATAATGCTGAGCATGGAATAGATAACTCACTAATGAAAAATAAATTTCTAAAGTATAATCACCCATAAAAAACCTCCAACTCTTATCACAAAAGATTCTAAAGAAATAAATTGTTCTTAAAATTTAATCCTTAAGATTCATAGTCCAAAACAAATAAAGTTTGCAACTTGCATAATAATTTGAATCTTAATCTTAAAATTCACCTTATATTCAGTTCAATATCATAATGTTTTTGTTTATAGAATAGGACCTCCAAAATCTTTTTTTGCATTTATTTTTGACATTCCCTAAATTGATTACCACTTTTTTTTCTGGTGATGAATTTAGAGTACACCGACCACATTGCCGATATAATCATACTTTGAGCTAGTGGAGTTGTGACTATCTTTGAATCATCTACCAACCTTTCTGTATGAAGGAAAAACACTTGTGATAAATTTAAAGTGTGCCTGTATGCACAATAGAACTCATAGCTGAAGATAGTAGAGTTAATATCAAATTTTTTTGGCATATACCCACATAGATATATGTTTTTTCATCACTTTTTTTTCTTTGGCATGTACAAACATAGATACAAACTTTTTTATTATTTTTTCTTTGGCATGTACCCATATAAATACATACTTTTTTATTACTTTTTTTTCTTTTTTGGATTTTGGAGTATTTCTTCTCAACAAATAACACAATAGACCAAACCTATACAAGGTTAATCAATCAACATCAATTCAAGAAAATTATACTCATCTACTTACCTTATTTGACAAGAAAGTTTCACTCTTGAATTGCATTCCTCAAAGATTCTATTTACTAGAAACTAATGAACAATAAATAGAAGATCAAAATGAGGATATATATCAAGGAAATAAATTGAACACATGAAGCAATTAATCCGTTCACAAACATTAGTATATGATCATCCACAGCACACATCATAAACAATATAGAACCACACATCAATATAAAACCACATGTGTCAGAAGATAGAAATAATTTGCGTACAATAACTAGAGTGATATGAGTGTAGCGTCCACATATGATGCCAATCAAAATACATCAATCTGCGCCTAACACATGGTGCTGAACCACAAGTCAAAGAGTCAAGTAAAATTTATACAATAACCATAAAACAAATAAAACATATCCTCCCCTACATAAAGAATGCATCGTCCTCGATGCAGTAAGCAAGTAATAAGAGAGTAGGAGAAATGATACTCACAAAGTACTACTTGTCCGCGTCGCTGTCCGAACCACTCTCCTCGCTAGAGGCATCCTCCTCTTGGTAAATGTGTCACAAAGCTCCCACATAGAATATAGACAATGACAAAAGGGAAAACCATTTTAAAAACATCATATAAGATTTATAGCATAACTCCCAAAAGCAAATAACTAACCTATACTACCAAAAAGTAAAATAACATAAAATAAAAACTGAGAATGGAAAAGAGAGATAGTGCTTAGGTTGCCTCCCAAGAAACGCTAATTTAAAGTCATTAGCTTGACCAGAATCAGACGTCATGGTGTCGACAGTGAATCAGTGGCAAAGTATAGAGCATATAATTTCTTGCATTTTCATCGTTTTAAAAGTGCACCCACCAAAGTAAATATCCAAAGTATTAGGTGGGTCATTGTCATATTGATCAATCTGTGTAAGCAAAAAGAAAAATTAATACCCACAATATCATTAAAAGAATACTCTATAGCCTTTCTAAACTTATCTATTATTGAACTTATTTGTTTTTTATATTCCTCTGTATCTTCAATTATAGAAAGAGTAGAGTTAAGGCCCAGAAATTCATACGTCGCATTATTTGGAAGAGTTATGAGTTTAATTTTTGGATTTTCACTTACCTCAAGATCAGTATGATATAAATTTTCTAGTTCCACCTTTTGCATGTTAATGGCAGGAATTGAATCAAGTGGTGGAGGGTAGGCTTTGACATTAGCTTCAGTCACCTTATCATCATCATCATCCATTATACAAATTTCCAATGGGCTTTCACTAGTTTGGGTGACATTGGTTTCCTTAACCATTTTCTCTAAGATATCTACACTACTACATGACCCAAATTACTTATCAAGTGTTACCTTCACCAACCTTTGGGGAAAAGGAATCGGTGGTTTATATGGTGGAGGTGGAATGCACATCGGTTCCTATTCCCTACTTTGTGGAGTTGACTCCTCTTCATTACTTGGTTGCTCAATGGGTTCTGAATTTTGAACCTCTTCACCTGGAGTGATGTCACTTGCATAAGGCTCCTCTAATTATTGAGCCTGCTGGGCTATCTGGTTCTCTAGCATCCTATGGTGGATTTGAGCAGATTCCATCCTAAATGCCAGATTCTTGACAGCTTCACCGATTTGCCTAAACTCCTCATTTTTCTTAGTCTGGGCAACTATGAAGTTCTCAAGTAGCATCTCTATGTTAGACTTTTGAGGGGTATGGGATTGTCTATATTCTATCTCTGGGATACCAGGGGGCTGTGTAAAGTTGCATTGAGGTGTGGGGTATTGGTTATCCTCAAAAAAAAAATTTTATTGATACCTCGAATCTGGCTCATTGGTACTATAGTATAGATCATTATGGGGCCATGAGTTGAAGTTACCATCTGTGTAGACTTGCCTTAAGGATGGATTTAAGCAAGGAGGGATCTTTGATTAATAATTAGTAGAATAATGATTGTAATATCCATAATCCTCATAAAAAATTGAATCCATCCTTGCATGATTGAATCGAGCTTCTATAGAATCCTGCATAAAAACCACATGAGATTAAAGTAGAGATAACACAAAATGTTTAATTAACACCAAAGAAATAAAAATCTAGAAAAAAGAAATAAAGTGTTTACAAAAAATTAAAATTATAGAAAAAGAAATCGCAAATAAAATTAAAGAAAACAGAAATATAGTAAAATATCTAGTCTATTAATCCTTAGAATGGGTCGATATTGGTGAAATTGATCCCCGGCAACAGTGCCAAAAACTTGATGGTGTGCTGCAAGTGTACAGCCAATCGAAGTAATAAAATAAATATCATCCACAGAGACCAATGACCAAATACCGACTTATCTTAGGGTCATTAGCTAAATGATTCAAAAAAGAGTTTAATTTCATTTAAGAGAGAATAAAAAAACAAATAGGTTGTAATCAAATGATGGAAATTCAGGACTTTGGTTTCACCACACTATGTCTTATAACTTTACTAACAAAATATATCTTAAGAAGGGATTTACTGTGCTGAAGGAGATTTATCCGAGTGTGCAGATTGCCCCCTTTTAGCGGTACAACCCAGTGTTTATTTGAGTTAATCCCCTACTTTCGTGGTTACTAACTCAAAATAAACCCATTGAGTTCTTGACAAATCATGCAAAAATTTCTCAAGTCGATTCGAACTACTTTCGTGATCGAATCAACTTGTCCAAAAATTGTAGATCTGACATCACAATTCACCTTTCAATACTTCTTGCGACATCTTAAACAAGCAAATTGTGGCCAGTAATCAACATGTAAATAAACATAACAATAATTGAATCGAACAAACGTAAATTAGTTCAAAAGATAAAATTTAATAATCAAGTCATAATAACAAAGAGGGTTACACCCTTAGTCGTGAAGAAAAAGTTTATGTTGACATAGTTATCATGTCAACGTTGTAAAAAATCTATGTTTTAATTATAAAATTGGCAAAATAAAAATAGAATTGACTAGGAAGATGAAGTTTAAGGATATTAAGATAAGTACAAAGTATCTAAATCCATAAGAACAATTGATCAAATGACAAATATCATTGTACTGTTAATAAATTAGATATTAATAAAAAAAGTATAGGTGATTAAAATGCATACAATGTTTCTCAAGAATCATGATAAATTATAAGATAACAATCCGAATGCTAAGGACATAACATGTTAAACATGACTAGTTAAATTCTTACAAGTGAATCAAAGGAGAATATTGCATATATCTTACAAAGTAGGAGTCATTGAAACTGTAATTGAATCTATTTTCCAATAAATTTGGTTTGATGCAATTTGACAAATTACACTATAAGTTATAAAATTTGGGGTGACAAAGAGTTAGATTGCCCAATTCTACATTTATTGAAACATTGAGTTGAATGATACTATTATTTTAAGGCAATTTTTAATCTCAAATATATGTAATAAAAAGGTTTGAGTCTTCCTTTATTCAAAAGAAATATCATTCACAAATAATTTGTGTATCTAAAGTTACAAGAAAAATACTACTTGAAGATTAGCCTAGTATTTTAGAAAATATGTACTTGATGATGCTTGATGATGCTATCTAGTTGATACCCTAATTATGGTTAACTATATATAATATAGGATTCATTGAAAAGCTACTCAAGTTCTCTTTTACTCAAAATAATTTTTATTTCAAAATAATCTCTACTTACAAAGTTATAAGATAAAAACTTTCAAGAGGTTACATTGTAGAAATTTCAGCACCCTAAACTAACTTTTAAAATTTTCTACAATAATATGATTAAAACACTAAATAGAATATTATCTAGGTATTAAAATCATAAACATAGATTTTATTAGAAAATTTCAACCCTCAAAGGGCTTCTTATGTAATTCACCACCTTATTTCCACTCTCTCCCAAATTGAATGTCACTTTCTGGTTAAAATGAGCATCTTTCTCCTTTTTTTATTCATTTTACATCAATGGTGAATATTTAGCATGAGGTGTCTTACCAAGTATTCTTAAGAAACATGAGGTGTTATATAAAGTTACTAGTAGGTGTCCATTTCTAATGAATCAGATTTCATATAATTTGGATCCTTCAATCAAAAGTTATAATCACTTGAGTATGGAAAGATCAAGTTTCAAGCAAATAAATATTCATTGTGTATTATCATAGCATAAGTCATTCTTTCAAAGTTCAACTCCATCTAATTTGAAACAATCAGAAGCAAATTGATATAACAATGCCATGGAGTAAAATTCCTCATGAAATTAGAACAATAAGCCAAAGATGGCAAAAAAGATAGGATTATATCCCTAAGAAACCATAATCACTCTCAACTTAAGTTTTCTCCTTTTCTTTCTCTTTCCCTTAGGTTTTCTTTCCTTCAAGTCATGCACGAGCAAGCATGCCAATTTTTATCCTTTTTTCTTTATATTTATCTCTTGTAAATAAAGTAGCATGAGGTGGGGTTAAGGTGAGTTAAAGTAACATGAGGTGGCATGGTTAGCAATAATATGCTTGAATTTTTATCCTTCATTTTCATGTCTCTTGTTAATTTTTTTTTGTCATTTTTACTTGATTTAATAAATAAAATCTACACATTATCTCTTATTTTTTCATCATATATTATTCAAAATCCTAAACATTCAAAATACTACTATAGTGATATCATATTTTGTAAAGATTTTGCATGTTAATGTGAATTTAATACCTTTACATGATTATTATCAAAGTATAATAAAACTATATTTTAAGGGTATTATAGTTATAAAAAGTCCACATAAAATTATGAGAAGATATTACGAGTGTGACAGTAGCCATGACTTGATTGTGATTTGGTTTAATCATGCATAATCGTCATGGGTGTGACTATCTTCACGGCCTTGCCCATGATATCTATTTGACACACAGTTTTGTTTATTTTATCCTCGGTTTATTTGGAAACCTTTCTTACACATAAATATTAGCCCCAATCATGTTCAAATCATCACAATGTATTTACACAACTCAAAAACTATACAACTAAGCTAACAATCAAAACCAAAAATAACTTCAAAGGAAAATTAAAAACCTAAGATATAAAAAGATACTTTGGTTGTCTAATGAGAAGTATTTATTTTAGGTTATTAGCTTGATCGTTCTTCATCCATCACACCCATGATTTTCCAAAAATATATTATGCATACAATTAAAATCATTATAGTCCTTATTATCATGCAAAGAGTACCCAAAAGATCTTCTAAATTTGTCCATCATCGAGTTTGTATGTTTTTAATGCAATTCTAGGGTAGGGTAGATTCGTATAAATTTATGTTTTGAATTATTCAGAAAAGTTTAAGTTTAACGTTAAGGCTCCCATTCATCTCGAAAATAGTACGTTCAAGATGTCCTAGTTTTCCCTTCTTTGTTTCTACAATTAGATTTGAATCTAGCAACTTAGAATGAGCTTTCACCTTTGGTTTACCGGAATATCTATTATTGTTTATCATGAAAAAATCAAGTGGATATCCTTATCAATCTATGTTATGTTGGTTTCTATGACTACTTTATCAATTGTATCAATGTTGCAACTAGTTTTAGAGAAAGAAGGTTTTCTCATGTTTTCTGAAATATCAAACTCAACAATGTTATCCCCTATATTTAAAGAAAACTTGCAAGGTTTAACATGAATTATTGCATAGGTCGTATCCAAGAAAGGCCTTCTTAAAATAATAGAAATCTTGTAATCCTCCTTCACCTCTAAAATAATAAAATTAGTAGGTATAAAGAATTTATCCACCTGGATAGGTACATCCTCCAAATACCTATAGGATACATCATTGAACGATCAGTGAGGTGCAGAGAGATAATTCTTGGCTTTCTCCTATGTCCAAATTCATGAATACAGATAATGGCATTAAGCTTATACCTGTACATAGATCATATAAAGCATGATCAAAATTCATTTTACCAATCATGCAAGGGATAAAAAAAATTCCTAGATCTTTTAATTTAAGAGGCAATTTATTTTAAATGATAGTGTTGTAGTCCTCAGTTAAAGCCAAAGTGCCATGTCCTTCTAATTTACTTTTATTTAATAAATTTTTTTAAAAAAAACTTTTCATAAGCAGACATATGTGATAAGACATCAATGAAAGGATATTGATATATAATTTCTTAAACATCTCCAGGGATTTCCCAACTTGTTTATCAATTTTTTGTTTGGCTATTCTTTGTGAAAAAGTGATTAGTGGTTTGTATGATTGAGGTGAAACATAAACTGATTACTCTTCCTCAACTTATGTGAGATTATCGTGGGCATGAGTACTATCATGGATAGGTCATGAAGTTCCTACTTCTTGTTGAGTTAGTTTTTACGTAGGTTTTTCTGTGGTGCTAGTTTCTAACTCTCTCACTTTAACTCATCCCCTTTCATCTAGGTTCCTCTAATTATTTGCTACTATGGGTGATAAAGACATTATGGTGCTCCTCTATAGGATTTGTTTTAGGCTATCTAGTAATACTAGTTAAAGGTCTGGAAGATAAAATGGATTAGGCAATTTGAGTTTCTAACATCTTATTGTGGGTTTCTAACACCTTAGATGTAATTTGTCTAATTTCCTCACTAATCATATTCCCTTTTTGCTTAAATTCTTCATCTACTCATCCTGCTAGGTGTGATGCCCCCAGGATTTAGCACGAATCCCGAAGAAAATTGAGCACGGCGGATGAAGTTGATCCCGGGTCATCTGGCGTAGTGGACAGACATTGAGATTGTCTGAGCTCGAGTCTACCAAGGGTCAACCCGAGTGGTCACCCTAAATTGAGGGTTTATGCGAAGGACGCGTAATAGTGATGCGGACGCTTGCCCTAACATGTGCGAAGGGTGTGCACGTAATATGGGTCTGGACCCAACGTTCATATTGAACCGTTGGCAAGCCTATGGTCTGACTTATGTCGGGCCTTGGTGGCGCACACGTGGCGACATGTGGTGTGTGTGTGGGTGGTGCCCTAGGTTATAAATAAACCTCAAGAGCCGCGGGGTGGCGTCAACTATTGACGAGTCAAGGTTTTCCCAGAGCGAACTGAGCTTACGGCCGGAGACCTAGACGAGGGAGAGGGAAGCGCGGTGCGTTTCTCAGGTTCCACACACACACGTGCCATCGGGGTGTCATACGCGGCGAGAAGAGGCATTCGTTTACGTTCACGCATGCGGACGTGACGAAGTAGAGGAAGGCAGCAGCAGTGGCGCATCCCCTAGCGGCGTCGCTCGTTTCTGGTGACAGCAGGAGTGGCTGGGATCTTCAGGCGGCTCCCCGGACGACATTTGGGTGGCAGGCGGCGAGGTCAGGTGGTATACAACGTCCGAGCATGTCCATGTGACCCGGCGACACCAACGAGCAGGCGGCTCGTCCTTGGCGTCGGCGACCTCGTCCTCACTAGCGGAGGCTCCCAATCAGCTTGTCGTTGGTGTCCGGTGGCCTTGCGTCCCCTTCCAGGCGTCGCCCGTTCTTCCCGACGCGAGGCGACACCAGGCGGCAGCGTTCGAAGCGGCGGCTCAGCGACCCGATTAGGGTTCCGATCGAGGCGGCAGTGCGGCGCTAGGGTTCGGGAAAACCCGTCGGCGGTCGGCTGGGCGACCAGCAGCGGCCTGCGGCGAACCCTTGGCGGCGAGAGTGGGTAGAGGCGGATGCGTGAAGGAGAAGGGAAGAGGTCGCTCGCGTGCGTGCGTGCGGTGTCACGCGTGGGAAAAAGCAGCGCACGTGGTTCTCACGTGCTGGGCTGCTGTTTGTGGATTTTGGCTCTTACGACACGTCTTCTTCGACCGTCTGAGGTACAAGGAGCGAGGCACGCTACAAGGGTAATATCTAACCTCCTCAGACTTAGAAATTAACTGTCGTACCTACATCGTCGGTCGAGCTCTTTCTGGGCTTTCTGCTCGACCGGCCTCTTCTGATTATTGTGTGAGCGCATATAGGGCTAGCTGCTTAATAACTGCTATTATTCGGCCTGGCCCCTCGAAGGGTCGGCCTTGCTTGCTCTTGCGCACAGGTCCAATTAATTATCCGTCGGCCCGATTTGGGTATTACGACTAGTGAAGAGTGCGGACTGAGAGATTTTAGTGGTGTGACCTTTGTGAGCGTACTTGTAGGGGCGGTGAGTCACCGAACCCCTCTTGGACGTAGGTGATTGAGTGTCCTTGTGCTTCTGCTTAAGTGTCCATAACCGGACACTTCACTCTAGATTAGGGCTTGGGGGCTTCGAAAGAAGTTCTGCCGGTCTCGGTGCAAGTTTTCTAGTTAAAAGAAAAATTGCCCGTGACACTAGGCTCAATTCAAGCATCACACATGAGAGTTATATCGAAGTGCTACTATTTCCCCTTTTATGATTTTGTATCCTAGTGTGATATTTTTTCCCCTTCTTCATCAAGATATGATCCAATAATCTCATATAACTTTAGAATTTGAATTATTAAACCTAAATTGTGGATCTTACAAACCATAGCTCATAATAAATGTCACTTACAACATTAGGAATAGAGTTAAAATAAAATCATTTTGATATAGCTCAACCAATGTTATGCTTCTTTGACTTCATGGAAGCATCATCTATTCAAACCTAATTGTGAAAGAAATACCCTTGGGTCAATAATAGAGGTTCTAGGTCCACCAATTCATTGACCCAATTCAAAGAAGCTATGGATGCTTAATATAAAGACTCATCCAAACTCATAAAATGTACCCTAGGTAGATCAAATTAGCGTCCATATTACCTATAGATATTTAGTCCATTCCACTAAGCCACCTACTATGGATAGATATGGTGTAATGTCATTTCCATAGATATATACCCTTGACTCTATGACTTAAGTGAAACAAGCTATGATAATCTAATATCTATACTTTTTAGCACAACAGATGATAAAACAAAAAAACAAAAATCCATCCTAAGTCCTTCCTTTCAAGAGAACTTACAACATCTACTTATAAAGGTAAAGTTAGAGGAGAGAAAGCCTATTCACATCCTAATGATACTTTTTAGCACAATAGTCAAAGAACAAGATATATATATTCTTGTTCTTTATCTAGATGACTCTTTAGACCTATTAGTTGGTTTAAAATGGTCTATGTAGATATACTTTGTAGTGGTTATTACTGGACTAGATCCAAAATAGGTGATGAATGGAATATTGGCTTAAGACAAAAGAATGATTACATGAATGACTAGTTATACCATTTGACCTTATCAATCCATCCACCCTTGACCTTCATGTGAGTCATGATGCAAGCTTTATGATTATACATTGAAAAAAAAACTGAGTTATTTCCTTTTATTATAATTTTATCTACAACCAAATTAAAAATAAACATCAAGAACATATGCACTTTAGAAGTCCCCAAAAAATTGAAATTATATGTCAACATCAAGAATATATTCTTATCCACAACCAAACTAAAAAACAAACATCAATAATGCACTTTACAAGTCCCCAATATTTTAAATTATATGTCTACATCAAGATATGCTCATTGTTGATAAATTAAGTAATCTTCCTAGCGTTTCATTTATATAAAAAGAGGGCTCTAGGAAAGTACAAGCCATCCAAAAGTACCTGAACTTAGTGCTCTGAATAAACTATGACCCTTTCATGATCTTGCTACTTGCTATAAATTATGCATCAGGAATTTAGTTCCATAGTGGTAATCATAACAAATTTCATCTACAAAAGAGAAATCATTTCGACTAAAGTCACTAGTCGAGCATTTTAGGAAAGTAAAGCTAGAATGACCTCTGCACTAGTCTTAGAAGTACTTAATTTCACCTATATTCCTGAAGTAGCTTCTGACATGTCTAGTTTAGGGATCGAAGGATCCTCAAGTCAAGAAAGATAAACAATCAATTTCTTTAGAGCGAAGTTAAATGAAGCCGAATGGTGATATTCAACTTACGAGAAATTTTATATGGCAGTCTAATGACCTCAACAATGGAGACACTATTGAATTCCATAGCAAATCTATTTTATATATTGACTGCCAAGCATTTTAATTGCCGAAAAGAAACATAGTCCACTTCATATAGAATGCAAAGTGTGCCCAAATTGTCCACTTTGTTATTGAACAAAAAGCTTGTATTGAGAACAAAGTAGCTAATGTCGTGAGTCTGATTTGTATTTTGGTTCATATACTAAAGGGGGAAGTAGTAAGAATTGAAAAGCTCAAACATCAATACCACATCTTCCTAACTTTTCAAACAACTATCTAATCTAAGAAAAGATCACTAATCCAACCGATGCCCATAAAAAAAATATCTTTTTTCTTGACCTAGGCTCTGTCTTCTTTAAACATCCATTCACAATTTTCCTATCTAGGCATTACAGATTGGAGGCAAACACTGATGAGAACAAAAATCTTCATCATATCCACAACTGCCATTGTGCTTTCTATGATCAAGCCTTTAGTGAGTAAAGTACCTCTCCATGGTCAATCTTCAGTTGATTCCCTTTTTATTTATTATGCTTAATGTATAAAGGGCAATACCGACGAGCAATCTATATCCTCCATTCCTTTCACAATACTTAGTGAGCATTTTGTAAGAACAAATTTGTTATTTGTTTTTTGTATACTAGCTTATGGTTATTATGCAAGTAGAACTACATTTTTATGCTTTGTTTTTTAGCATAGATTCATGCATGCACCATAATTTACTCACCACTTGATTCATTCAAATTTTGTTCAAAACCTATCTTATATCCACCAAAAAGGATAACTGAGGTGAACTGACATCCTACGGAAAAGTAAGAGCCTAGAAATAACTCGGGTAGAATGTGCTAGCAATGGCTTCGCGTTATATATAGCACAAATGAAATAAATGCATGAATGATGCAAGCGAGTCGCCGATGCTATATACTTTGTTTACAGTATTGAACGGGACATGAAAAATACCATAGATGGAGTTGCTAGCAGTCACACAATCCATTTCAGCTGGCCACCAGCATGTTCCAACCAAAACATCTACACAATAATGCGATCTGACATCACACTTTTCTCATGTAACCCACACATTTCTTGCTCTTTATCTTTATGAAAGTGCTGCAACAAGTGTGAGTTTAATTTTCTCCCTTTACCTGTTACATTCTTCACACGCCTGTATTTCACAAAGACGATACATATATGCCATCACAGTCTGCTTTTCCTCCAAACTAATTCTCTAAAAGTTTCAACCGTTCATAGGTCAGCATCATTTTCCTGAGCCGATCAAACTGATTTGTTATTGCAAAAGAGTATCCCTTCTTGCTCTTTTGCGCCGCCGAATATCTTTTCTGTGTAAACTAATTAACAAATTTCAAGATCGATTCAAAAATCAATTCATAGCATAATTAAGAGTGTTTGTGGACGTCTGTTATCATCCCCGAGAGAAGTCCAAGAATACAGCTAGAAAAAGTAAAGAAGAGTTTAGTCATGCGCAGGAACATATGCACCATTATGTTATTATGCATGTACACACGTATTGAGAAGCCATTGGTGGGAGGGAGAGGTGGACAGTTGTTGAGTTTTTCGAATCATACAGTGCATCGTTTTGTGCAGAGATAGGATAGGAACGGATGAGGAATTAAATCATTTTTTTATTAGGGCGTCTCTTGATTCCATTCAATTTGCAAAAGAAGAGCCCCACTTCCTCCCCTCTTCCCTCTATATAAGCCCTTCCAGTCTCCCCCTTTCTTCTTCGTACCACACACAAAAACTCCAAGAAAAGTATGCTTTTGATCCTACGAATAGTATGTAACATATAGTGGTAGATTGGAGAAAGGGCAGGCAGGCAGGATTCACGGAGGCTGACAGAAGAGAGTGAGCACCCATGGTGTTTTCTTGCATGAGTGGGGGAAGTCATGCTTGAAGCTATGTGTGCTCACTTCTCTATCTGTCAGCCACCACCAAACCCTAGTTGCTTTTCATATGGAGCTGGGAATGGTGTAATAATCAATCCTCTTTCCTGCCCATTTTTGTAAAATTTTAGATGAGAAAGTGCAGAAACTGTTTTATTGGATTAAAAGAATTTGTATATATTTGATTTTGTGCATGGCAAACAAGCAACAGTTTCATGCACATGAATTGTCTCTACTGCCGCATGTAATTGGTTGGATTCTATATGATTTTTTTTCTTTTTTTTTCTCCTACATTTGACAGTCCGTTGTTGTTTTATTTCTTCATCTTCGTCTATTTGAAACTATATCCCAATTTCCAGCTTCTATTTTTCAGTCTGAAACTAGCACATCACAATTAGGATCAGTTTATGCAGTCGATTTCTTAATTGAATGATTTTCGTTATCTAACTAACTGAAAGCTTAGTAGATTATAAGTCATTTCCTTTTCTTGCAGAGTGCAACTAGAGCGATTACAGGAAACCTATCAGCGTCTTCAATGTTCGCAGCAGAAAGCATTAGTGCAGGAAGAACAAACAGAATCAGATGAAGGAGATGACAAACTAGGGGACGATATTGCTTGACTTGATTTACAATACTATAGTACATGTAGGCTTTTAAAACTTTCGCCATGCTTCTGACTTCCATCAAACCCTAATTTTTTTTGCTCAAACTGCTGGAATAATTCTTCTCCGTTTTCTACCAATAATGCTACTTTGAAATCTGGAAAGTGTTCATGTCTTATATTTGATTGTGTTTTTGCAAACCAAAAATAAAATACAGAATTTTTTTAATAAAGTAATAAAACAAAAATTTCTCAATGAAAATGGCATTTCTATATAACCCCTATTTAATAATATTAAATAAAATAACAAAGCCAATCAGGTTATGTAATTTGCCTAAACAATGTATATTTACCACATAATTAGTTAGCGAAGGCGTTAAGCACAACATGATTTAAAAAGAAGCTAGCAAATTGTCAAGCAACAAAAAACTAGTGAAATGATCACAATTACTAATTTGATCATAGGCATCCATTGATTTATTATTACATAAATGATTTAATATAGTTATTTATTAAAATAAATAGGGATATTTAAGTAAATCAAATAATTAACTTGAGTTTATCAAATAAATTAAGATAATCATCCACATGTGGATCACAAATCTTAAATTGAGTAATCAATGAAAAATATACACATTAATTAATGAAAAAAATAATTAAGTTGTATTTTTATTCTTTTGATAATTGAATCACACACATCAATGAACATTTTGTGCATATGATCACATTTTTGGCATGACAATGACTTGACATTGGTATTGGAGGAGCTCAATCATGCAAAAGGTCATCATCAAAGCATGCTATCACAATTTTAGAAGGTTGAATGATGAGTGAAAGATAAAGGATGTTTAGGCTAGTCAAAGGAAAAGCCAATGATGAGAGAGTGAGGAGTGGAATTAGAGGGAAGTTTGATTATAAGAACAAGTGTTAGAAATAAGAAGGAAACCATATTAGTCATTAGATAGGAAAGAAAAATGTGAAAGCTAGCATGAGGATGATGCTGAGAAGTGGGGTAGTGAGAGGTAGGGGACATAAGTGGAGAAGGATGGAGGCACACAAGTAATAGATGATCATTGACCACAGGGCAAGAATAGAATAAAAGATGTTTTAGTATGTAAAATATTTCCTACCATAGATGCTTTTTTGAAGAGTTATTTTTTCTATTATATTTCCTAGTTTAATCAAAATTTCTATAGGTTTTCTAAAAGTTTCTTTATTAGATTACGTACGTTGTGATTTTCCACTTCCTTGAACATTTTGTTTGCATCATTGATTAAGAGCTTGAAATTTTAATGCTCCACATAACCAATAAAAGATAATAAGTTATTAAATAGATAATAGTATAAGATCATTTTTAAATTAGATTATATTTTAGTGTAAATAAAAGAATTTTGGTTTTGTATATGTTTGACATCAATAAATTGACATAGTTCCTTACACATTAATATAAGTGCAAATTTGTGCTAAATATATTATGTTTGCATTATTAATGTAATGTGATACAGCATAGTATACATTGATATATAATAGATAAAAGCTTCTAATACTTTTGTATTCATAAATTCAAAATCAAGAAATTTCATATATATATATATATATATGCTCTTTAATATAATTTTTTAAAATTCTACCAAATATGTAATCCACATTTTTATGAAATGATTTTAATTTTAAAATGTGAATATTAACAAAAAGGAAAATTTGGTAAAATTTTATTAAGGAAATATCCCCACTATGACAATGATGCATTACCGAATCTCTTGGTGGAATCCTATTCTAATATTTTGATAAAAAAAAAAGTTGTTTTCGTATGCAATCATGATTTTTCAAGCATTTGATGCAAAAGTGTATATTCAAACGCATTAATTATATTTTATTCTCTTGTAGTTTAAAATACTATTTCTAAATTTATAATTATAAACAAATCAATATCATTAAGAGTCATAATAATTTATTATTATTATTTAACTGGATTGTGTATAAAAACAAAAAAGGATGGTCAACGTGCGCACAGCTGCGGCGCACACTACTAAAAAGGGAAAGTTCAGTGCAGAGATGCTGGCTGCCAGATGTGGTGGGCAGTGGGCACATCAACCAGCAACACGTGTCGGAACCCCGCAGCGCTGCACTAAAATCTCCCGCTCTCCGCTCCGCTTTATGCTTGCCGTATCGCGCATGCTTCCGCGGAGAGAATCCGATGACAGATCTAGCCATAAATCTCTCTCACAACGTGTGAGCTTCTCGTTTCTATCTTTCAAGTAGGCTTATGGGGACAAATTTTACAGGGTATTCATTTCATATAACAAAAAAAAATTTATTATATAATATTATATAAAATTTTTCTATATTATATAAATTTGTTTTATTATGTAAAATTAGAATTCATATAACATTAATTTTTTTTATATTATATAAAAATATATATTTTATATAATATTAATATATTTTATTATATCTTTATATAAAATGTAATCATATAAAAAAGCTAGTGTTATATAAAATCTGATTTCGTATGTTTTTATATAATATTATATGATAAGTTTTTTATATTATACAAAATGGGTACCTTACTAAAAAAATTTATAGTGAGATACCTGCTACAAAAATGCGGCCGGCTTATGTCATTCATGAATTCTTCTTCTCTAAGCAGAAAAGTCAGTCAACGAATATATCAGCATGATATCTTTCTATGTGCGTGCCTTTCAAACCTAATTGACGTCGCCAAGCAGTGTGGAGCATTAAATTAATGATCTAACTCTCAGGAGTTGTCGTATTGAATATAAAGATTCCTAAAGCATGCTTGAGACAAGCACAAAGCAATTCAACTTACTGAAGCTCCATCCCTTAATGTGCATATTCTATAGGAAAATCTTTATATATATGTTTTGTAATTTTCTAATCTCATATAGAACAATTGCGTGTCTTGTATCCAATAATAGATGAAGAGTCTTTAATTTAAAAAACTTATATGAAGACTAGATTTTTCATCTTAGGATAACTACCTCGAATTCTTCTTTTTAACTTTTCTCATAATTTTAAACTTTTTTAATATTTTTAAATTATATTATATTATTTATGCATAGTTACTCATAATTTTCTTGGGTGGAATCTCAATTTAATGTGAAACTAAAACAAAATTCGAAATTAGTTTTGAGTATTCTTCCATGTATATTTCACATACTTCTATACTAGTTATAATCCAAATTATTTAATTATTATGTGATTTTTTATTCATAGAATTTTGAATTATCTTTCAGAAAATAATTATATCATGTAATTATTTTCAATACTTAAATAATTATCAATTTTACCATTTTAGTTAAATAATCCAAGTATTTTTTTTAATTAGTCAAATTAAATGATTTATATATTGCTTTGCTTGATTATTTTTTTTAATTTTTTTTTTTGTAAACTCAAAATTTTATGATATTCAATTCCACAAATTTAGTTTCTAGAAACTAACGTTCTGCCTAATTAAACTTTATAGTTTGCAATTATGATATTTTATTTTATTTTATTTTTGTTTACAAACTAGTATTCTATGTAATTAAGTTTTATAAATTATAATTATCTTTGTTATAAAGTATGTTGAGAATAACTTCATCCATTTATGCTTATATATGAATGATATTCTCAGTGTAGTTGCAAACTTTTTTTTTTAATTTTTGAGATTAAATCTACCTTATGCCTTAATTTTTACATGAAAGATTTTAGAGATGCCAATCTACTTTTAAGAAAAAAAATTATCTTCAATTCATCCAACACAATAACCCTGCATCATCTAATTGAAAACTCCTAGAAAATTTTTTGCTTTTCATATTTCCTTATTTATCTCCACCTTATCCTAGAATACCATCAAGAATGAAGAAAGAGAGATGAGGAAAATATTCAAAGTTTGACGATTCTTCTCTGGCTTTCCAATAGGATTAAAACTAATAGTCCTTACTATTTCTTACAAAGTGAAATTATTAGAATGCTCTAAATAGTGTCATTACTTAGTTATTCATGGTGGTATTATGTACCACTTGTATTTAAATTGAATTACTGAGTTACTTTAATATCATTTCCATTACCTCTAATATCTATTTATTATAATTCTAACGCAGCACTAGATTACAATAAAAATTAAACTGATAAATACCAAGATAAATAGAAATATTATAAATATATAAAATTACATAAGATTATTTGACTCATATATTTTAATATACTTTTATATTATGTTATGGCTAAGTAAAAAAAATCTAAGCTAATGTTCTTGTCAAAAACATGAATAAAACTATATCATGATATATCTGAGGGATAATGTCACACCCTTAGTTAATGAAAATTGATAATAAAAATTCATATATTGTAAAAAAAATTGTTATATATACCCAAATCAATACTCGATAACCTGCTCAACATGAATTAGGTATTTTACTTTACATCATCATTTAGGAGCCAACAACAACTCAAATATCCATTGTAAATTTTATCCTAATAATCAAAGTCCTTTTATATTATAAAACTCATACACAATAATACAAACTCATAGTTTCTTCCATATCATCACATATAAGTCATTATTATGCTCAATCTTATCTTAAAAGTACAAAATAACTTTATATATTAGTCTTTAAAGTTTTACATGATCAAAACTCAAAACTTTTAACTCATTAAATCCACAAAACTTGTAGCCCAAAACTAACCTATATAAAAATTAGAATACAATGATTAAGCATAAAAGCTCGATAAATAATTTAAATACCAAATAGTACCAAATCATGAGATAAGTCATACCAATTTATTAGAATTTATGTCATATTTTTCATGCAAATAAATCATAATATATCTTTTGAAGCATCAAATCTCTAACATGGTTTCATATGTAAGATCAAATAACAACATGATAATTAAACAAAAAGCATGAGGAACGTATATAAGAATCAATCCATAAAGATATATCATTCAAATTGCATAGTGGGATATAACACATAAAATGAATCTTCCACGTCTGGAAGTATAATCCCCCCTCGTTAGGATGAAATCAAGCATATGTTGGTTAGAGCTATCATTACTCCTTAAATGAGATAATGGGATTCAAGAGCTGACTCTCATAGATTCACAAGATGTCTCTCATTATTTTTAATGTGGCACTTTGTTCCATAAAGTACTTTGCTCCACAACTATCCCCCCTTTTCCATATTGGACTTATAGTCTTTTCTCTTCCGGATACCTAAAGTTATTTCCACTCATTTCTATTATATTAATAAATGAAACATACTTTAATTCATGATGAAATGAGTTTATTGAGACATGCATCAAACCGTTAAGGAGATTAATCATAAAATTCATACTTAAGATAATTGCTGATATGTTCACTTCCAAATGTAAGGGATATATGTATCAATAGAATTCAAATAGAAGACCATTTACACAAGGTATACATATGTATGATGAAGGAACCCAAAATTTAGAAATTTAGAGCTTGATTAACATGGGCTTCAATTTCTTCATATGATATCATTTTGTATAATATTTACGTCAAAACAAAGGATTTTGAATATAGTTTTCAGGACAAAAATTTTTATATAAAATGGAGCTCAAAACAAAAAAAAGTTATGATCTATAAAGTAACAATAGGTCAATATTATGAAAGTGAGATTTTTCATATTTATAGGGTTAAGTGCAAATATGATTATAAATTCATTTCTTATCTAAATTATAAAAATAAGGACTCTGATTGTAGGTTATTAAGTCTACTTGATATGAAAATAATAGTTTTATATATTTAGGTTCATATAATTTAGATATGAATCAATAACTAGATAAAGGTCAAAATAGTGAAAACAGATTTACAAGGTTAAATTTAACTGAATCAATAAATTAGATAATCATCTTAAAAATATGCAATATCACACAAATGAAAGTTATTTCGGTCCTCTATTTGATGAATCAGATTTCATATGATTTGGATTAGGGAATCAAAATTTATGATGACTTAGGTATAGAAAGGTCAGGTTTTCATCAAATAAACATTCATACTATGTTAACATAACATAAACCATTCTTCTAAGGATCAAATCCATCAAAATTGTGATAATTAAGAGTAAATTGATATCACAATGGCATTGAGTAAAATTATTGGGAATCCCCATGCCAATTTAAAATTAACGAACAACATAAGCATGGGCCCGAAACCAGAGAGCACTAGCATCCCTTACGAGTCAGAAAACCGTTAGATGTGAAGAGTGTACCTGTTATGCAATTTCTGGAGCAAGCTAATGATGAAGACACACAAGGGTTTGTCCTCTGCAATCGTGGATGCATGGGCTCCTCGAGTCCTCTACAACCTTCGCGCTTGGTGCTAGCCTTGGAAGGTGAGATCCACGCCTAAGGAAGAGTATTGCTTGCTTGCGCCAAACACCAAGTAGGCGCCTCCAACAAGCTGTCCTCTATGGCAGCAAGGAGTGGGCAGCACTCCCACTCGCGCCAAGGGGTGATGAGGAAGATAGAGGTATGCGCCAAGGAGAGTGGAAGTCTCTACAAATTGTGCAACTCTATCTTCAACCTTGCTGTCCACCTCTTGCAATATGCGCCACCACCAAGAGAGGAGAAGGGCTGCTGCACTATGAAGAGTGGCAAATAGGTCTTGGAGAAGGGGGCTAGGTGGCTAGGGCTTGAGACAATGAAGTATGCACCTATACCCTTTCTTATATAAAGAATTCGAACAGGTCCCGCTGATGACATGCATTTATATAGTATTTTTAGTATACTTTTACCATTAATTATCTCTCTTTTCTATAATGATTTTACTCATTTTGGCTTAAATTCCTTTATTTGTTCGGAATATTCACTTCTTTTTGTTTTTATCATATTTCAGGGAAAAATGATCAAATTTTGATGAATTTTGAAAGATCTGAGTGCACAGATGGATTCCAGACATTGAAACAAAGTTGGCCATCAATTTTCTAGCAAAACAGAGTGCAGTTGGAAATTACGCCCACCCGTAATTTATATTAGGCCGTAATTTATTGATGATTTTCTATAGAGAAGATTATGGTTGTGCAGACATACTCGCAATTCTTTTCACGGCCATAAATTTTGGACGATTCTATACAGAGGGAAATACAGCTGAGTAGATTTGGCCGGCCGTAATTTCTTGGAAAGTACATACAAAACAAAATACGGGCGGGCCATAATAAATAATATGGTCATAATTTGTTCCCCCAATTACGATATTGACTCGATTTTTAACCTGATTTGATTCCTTTTCACACCGATTTTTGGGGAAATGCTAATTAGATGATGGGGAACTATATAAGCTACCAAATGAGTGATTATGGAGGACTTTTTGGCCAATTTTAGAGGGAATTCGATCAAGAGGCGGAAGAGAAGGCAAGAGGGTGGCGATCTTCATCTTCTAACCAGAAAAACTTCGTTTCTCTAGCAAGTTGTTGGCGATCTCCATCAAGGAGCCTTTAATTCTTGTCTTCCTTTGTCGATTCTATATTTATTTGCCACATTTGTAATAAAAAATATGGATTCTATTCACGTTGTCATCTCTATAATATCAGCGTAAACCTTATTTTAGGATTAAGGCCGTAGCCCTCTTTATTTTCTTGACTTAAAGTGTTTATCATCCTCTTATGAAGCAATTTATTTGAGTTAGATTCAATTATTGTTGTGTCAATTTCATGTCAATTACTGGTCATGATTTACATGCTTTTAGATGTCACAAGAAGTACTGAGAGGTGAATTGTGAGGTCGGATATGCAATAGTTGGACGAGTTGATTTGAATACGAGAGTAGTTCGAATCGGCTTGACGGATTTTATTGATTTGTCAAGAACTCATTGGGTTTATCTCGAGTTGATAACCACGAGAGTAGGTGATTAATTCGAATAAACACCGGATTGTACTGCTGAGAGGGGGCAATATATACATGCGAATAAATTCCCTTCAACACGGTAAATCCATCTTAAGATTTCTCTAATTTTAAATAGGTCATGAAATATAGAGTGGTGAAACGTAAATCCTGAATTTCCATAAATTTGATTATAACCCTGTTGTGTTTTTATTATTTTTTTTGTCTCTTGGAAATTGCATAATTTTGACTTTATTGTTAGACTTGTGGTTTGACGCCATGTGTTAGGCGCGTTATGAAGTTTTGATGTATTTTGATTAGCTAAATTTCCACAATAACTGTAAAACCTTTTTGCTCTGATCATTGTATTGGTATTATTTCTATTTTTTTTAGATGCATGAGGTTCTTTTGATGATGATGTGTGGTTCTATATTGTTGATGATTTATGCTGTAGATGATGTTATACCAATGCGTGTCAATGGATTAATTGCTCTATGTGTTGAATTTATTTCCTTGATATATATCCTCATATTTGATCTTCTACTTATTGTTCATAAGATTTTGGTAAATAGAATGTCTAAGGAATGAGATTCAAGAAGTGAAGCATCCTTTTCAAATAAAGTGAGTAGATGAGTATAATTTTCTTGAATTGACATTGAATGATTAGCCTTGTATATGTTTGGTCTATTGTGTTATTTGTTGGGAAGAAAGAATCCAAAATATAGAAATAAATAAAAAAAAAAGAGAAAAGACTTCTCTTCTTGGCATTGCAAAAAATTGGCGGCGGTACCGAAGACATGAATTGAAGTCTTAAAAAAAATAAAAAAGAAGTAAAAAAAATAAAAGTATGTATTTATGTGGGTACATGCCAAGAAAATATTTTGACATTAACTCCACTATCTTTGGCTATGAGTCGCAACTCTGCTGGCTTAAAGATATGAGTCTATTATATTGGCTATGTGGTCGGTGTACTCTAAATTCGTCAAAAAAAAGGTGGTAATCGATTTAGAGAATATCCAAAAATAAATACAGAAAAAGATTTTGGAGGTCATATTCCTGTAAACAAAAACATTATAGTGTTGAACTGAATACAAGGTGAATTTATGAGATTGAGATTGAGATTCAGATTATTATGCAAGTTGCAAATTTTATTTATTTTGGATTGTGAATCTTAAGGATTAATTTCTAAGAACAGTTTATTTATCTAAAATCTTTTATGATATGAGCTAGAAATCTTTAATGAGTGATTATATTTTAGAAGTTTATTTTTTATTAGTGAGTTATATTTTCCATACTCAGCATTATCCTTTGGTCTATTGATTTGCTTGAGGAAAAGCAAAAGTTTAAGTCTAGGGAAATTTGATGACACACATTTATATAGTATTTTTAGTATACTTTTAACATCAATTATCTCTCTTTTCTATCATGATTTTACTCATTTTGGCTTAAAGTTCTTTGTTTGTTCGGAATCTTCACCTATTTTTGTTTTTATCATATTTCAAGGGAAAATGATCAAATTTTGGCCGATTTTGAAAGATCTGAGTGCACATATGGATTCCAGACATCGAAACAAAGTTGCTCATCAATTTTCAAGCAAAATAGAGCACATTTGGAAATTACGGCGCACCCGTAATTTATATTATGGCTGTAATTTATTGATGATTTTCTACAGAGAAGATTACGGTTGTGCAGACATACTCAAAATTCTTTTCACGGCCGTAAATTTTGGACGATTCTATACAGAGGGAAATACGACAGAGTAGATATAACCGTAATTATGTTTACGGCCATAATTTCTTGGAACGTACATACAGAACAAAATACGGGCGGACCATAATAAATATTATGGCCATAATTTGTTCTGCCAGTTACAATATTGACTCGATTTTTCACCCAATTTGATTCCTTTTCACGCTGATTTTTGGGGAAACCCTAATTAGATGATGGAGAACTATATAAGTTACCAAAGGAGTGATTATGGAGGACTTTTTGGCCAATTGTAGAGGGAATTCGATCAAGAGGCAGAAGAGAAGGGAAGAGGGCGGCGATCTTCATCTGCTAACCAGAAAAACTTCGTTTCTTCGGTGAGTTGTCGATGATCTCCATCAGAGAGCCTTTAATTCTTCTCTTCCTTTGTCGATTCTATATTTACTTGCCTCTTTTGTAATCAAAAACATGGATGCTATTCACGTTGTCATCTCTATAACGTCAGCGTAAACCTTGTTTTAGCATTAAGGGCGTAGCCCTCTTTATTTTCTTGACTTAAATTGTTTATCATCCTCTTATGAAGGAATTTATTTGAGTTAGATTCAATTATTGTTGTGTCAATTTCATGTCAATTACTGGTCATGATTTACATGCTTTTAGACGTCACAAGAAATACTGAGAGGTGAATTGTGACGTCAGATCTGCAATAGTTGGACGAGTTGATTTGAACACGAGAGTAGTTCGAATCAGCTTAAGGGATTTTATTGATTTGTCAAGAACTCATTGGGTTTATCTCGAGTTGATAACCACGAGAGTAGGATATTAATTTGGATAAACACCGGATTGTACTGCTGAGAGGGGGCAATCTGTACATGCGGATAAATCCCCTTCAACACAGTAAATCCTTCTTAAGATTTATCTAATTTTAAATAGGTCATGAAATATAGAGTGGTGAACCGTAAATCCTGAATTTCCATAAATTTGATTATAACCCTGTTTTGTTTTTATATATTTTTTTTGTCTCTTGGAAATTGCATAATTTTGACTTTATTGTTAGACTTGTGGTTTGACGCCATGTGTTAGGCGCGTTATGAAGTTTTGATGTATTTTGATTAGCTAAATTTCCACAATAACTGCAAAAACCTTTTTGCTCTGATCATTGTATTGGGATTATTTCTATTTTTTTTAGGTGCATGAGGTTCTTTTGATGATGATGTGTGGTTCTATATTGTTGATGATTTATGCTGTAGATGATCTTATACCAATGCGTGTCAATGGATTAATTGCTCTATGTGTTGAATTTATTTCCTTGATATATATCTTCATATTTGATCTTCTGCTTATTGTTCATAAGATTTTGGTAAATAGAATGTCTAAGGAATGAGATTCAAGAAGTGAAGCATCCTTTTCAAATAAGGTGAGTAGATGAGTATAATTTTCTTGAATTGACATTGAATGATTAGCCTTGTATATGTTTGGTCTATTGTGTTATTTGTTGGAAAGAAAGAATCCAAAATCTAGAAAATAAATAAAAAAAAAAAAGGAAAATACTTCTCTACTTGGCATTGCAAAAAATTGGCAGTGGTACCGAAGACATGAATTAAAGTCTTAAAAAAAATAAAAAAGAAGTAAAAAAAATAAAAGTATGTATTTATGTGGGTACATGCCAAGAAAAGATTTTGACATTAACTCCGCTATCTTTGGCTATGAGTTGCAACTCTATGGCTTAAAGATATGAGTTCTATTATATTGGCTATGTGGTCGGTGTGCTCTAAATTCGTCAAAAAAAAATGTGGTAATCGATTTAGAGAATGTCCAAAAATAAATACAGAAAAAGATTTTGGAGGTCCTATTTCTGTAAACAAAAACATTATAGTGTTGAACTGAATACAAGGTGAACTTATGAGATTGAGATTCAGATTATTATGCAAGTTGCAAATTTTATTTGTTTTGGATTGTGAATCTTAAGGATTAATTTCTAAGAACAGTTTATTTATCTAGAATCTTTTATGATATGAGCTAGAAATCTTTAATGAGTGATTATATTTTGGAAGTTTATTTTTTATTAGTGAGTTATCTTTTCCATACTCAGCATTATCCTTTGGTCTATTGATTTGCTTGAGGAAAAGCAAAAGTTTAAGTATAGGAAAATTTGATGACACGCATTTATATAGTATTTTTAGTATATTTTTACCATCAATTATCTCTCTTTTCTATCATGATTTTACTCATTTTGGCTTAAATTCCTTTCTTTGTTCAAAATCTTCACCTCTTTTTGTTTTTATCATATTTCAGGGGAAAATGATCAAATTTTGACCAATTTTGGAAGATCTGCGTGCACAGATGGATTTCAGACATCGAAACAAAGCTGCCCATCAATTTTCAAGCAAAACATAGCGCATTTGGAAATTACGGTGCACCTGTAATTTATATTATGGCTGCAATTTATTGATGATTTTCTATAGAGAAGATTACGGTTGTGCAGACATACTCAAAATTCTTTTCACAGCCATAAATTTTGGACGATTCTGTACAGAGGGAAATACAGCAGAGTAGATATAACCGTAATTATGTTTACGGCCATAATTTCTTGGAACATACATACAGAACAAAATACGGGCGGGCCATAATAAATATTACGGCCGTAATTTGTTCTGCCAGTTACGATATTGACTCGATTTTTCACCCAATTTTATTCCTTTTCACGCTGATTTTTGGGGAAACCCTAATTAGATGATGAAGAACTATATAAGCTACCAAAGGAGTGATTATGGAGGACTTTTTAGCCAATTTTAGAGGGAATTCGATCAAGAGGCAGAAGAGAAGGGAAGAGGGTGGCGATCTTCATCTGCTAACCAGAAAAACTTCGTTTCTCCGGCCTTTGTCGATTCTATATTTACTTGCCACTTTTGTAATCAAAAACATGGATTCTATTCACGTTGTCATCTCTATAATGTCAGCGTAAACCTTGTTTTAGCATTAAGGGCATAACCCTCTTTATTTTCTTGACTTAAATTGTTTATCATCCTCTTATGAAGGAATTTATTTGAGTTAGATTAAATTATTGTTGTGTCAATTTCATGTCAATTACTGGCCATGATTTACATGTTTTTAGACATCACAAGAAGTACTAAGAGGTGAATTGTGACGTCGGATCTACAATAGTTGGATGAGTTGATTTGAACACGAGAGTAGTCCGAATCGGCCTGAGGGATTTTATTGATTTGTCAAGAACTCATTGGGTTTATCCCGAGTTGATAACCACGAGAGTAGGAAATTAATTCTCATAATCACCGAATTGTACTGCTGAGAGAGGGCAATCTGTACATGCGGATAAATCCCCTTCAACACAGTAATTCCTTCTTAAGATTTCTCTAACTTTAAATAGGTCATGAAATTTAGAGTGGTGAACCCTAAATCCTGAATTTCCATAAATTTGATTATAACCTAGTTGTGTTTTTATTTTTTATTTTTGCAACTTAGTTAAAATTAAATTCATCCTTTCCTGATTCGTCTAGCTAACAATCTTAAGTAGAGTCAATACTTAGCAATTGGTCCCTGTGGGATCGATATTTTTATTACTTCGATTTGTCCGTGCACTTGCAGAACACATCAAGTTTTTGGCGCCATTGCTGGGGACCAATTTCGCCAATATTGACTCAATCAAAGGATTGCTAGATTAGATATTTTACTGCAATTTTATTTTCTTTTCTTTGTAATTTTTTTATATATAATTTTAATTTTTGTAAATACTTTATTTCTTTTTCTAGATTTTTATTTCTTTAGTGTTAATTGAAAATTTTGTGTTATCTCTGCTTTAATCTCACTTGGTTTTTGTGCAGAATTTTATAGAATCTCGATTCAATTATGCAAGAATGAATTCAGTTTATTATGAGGATTATGGATGTTACAATAACTATTCTACTGATTATCAATCTGAGATCTCTCCTTACTTCAAGCCATCCTCAGGGCATACATGCACAAATGATAATTTCAACTCATGGCCCCAAAGTGATCTATGCTATAATACTTATGAGCCGGATTGGAGAAATCAATCGAACTACTTTTATGAGAATTAGTAGAATCATATCTTTTAACCGAACTTTGGACCACCTCTAGAATTTGAAGAAAGGCAATTCAATCAACTCGAGAAATTCAACCTTGAGATTCTACTTGAAAACTTCATAGACCAAGAAAAGAAGTTCAGGCAAAAATTTAGGCAATTCGATCAACCTGAGAAATCAAACCTGGAAATTATGATGGAGAATTTTATTGCCGCGCAGACAAAGCAGAACAAAAATTTCATACAAGAATTTGAAAAACAATACGATAATTTCAGGCAAGAATTTAGACATGTTAATGAGTCCATCAAGAATCTGACATCTGAGATGGAATCTGTTAAAACTCGCCAGCTGATGCTAGCGAACCAGATAGCTCAGCAGGCTAAAAAACCAGAGGAACCATGGGCAAGCGATGCAATGCTAGACCAAGAAGTGCAAAATTCAGAACCCATTGAGCAACAATGTAATGAGGAGTCAGATCAACAAAGTAGGGAACAACAACCGGTGTATATTCCACCTCCACCATATAAGCCACCGATTCCTTTTCCCCAAAGGTTGGTAAGGATAATAGTTGATAAGCAATTTGGGTCATGTAGTAATGTAGACATCTTAGATAAAATGGTTGTGGAAACTAATGTCATTCAAAGTGAAAGCCATTTGAAAATTTGTATAATAGATGATGATGATGATGATGATGATGATGATAAGGTGACAGAAGATAGTGTCAACGCTTACTCTCAACCACTTGATTCAATTCCTACCATTAACGTGCATAAGGTAAATCCAGAGAATTCATACCATGCTGCTCTTGAGGTAAGTAAAAGTCCAAAAATTGAAATCAGAACTCTTCCAAATAATGCAAGGTATGAATTTCCAGGCCTAGACTTTACTTTTTCTATAATTGATGAGGTAGAGGAGCATGAAAAACAAATAAGTTCCATGATAGATAAGTTTAGAAAGGCTATAGGGTATTCTTTTGATGATATTGTAGGTTTTAACTTTTATTTTTGCATACACAGATTGCTTAAGATGACAATGAACCACCTACTACATTAGATAATTACATTGGTGGACACAATTTTTAAACGGTGGAAACGCAAGAAATTACATGCTCTATACTTTGGCACTAATTCACCATCGACACCATGATGATAGTTTTGGGTCGCGCTAGTGACCTTAAAATTAGCTTTTCTTGGGAGGCAACCCAAGCACTATCTCTTTTTTCCATTCCTAGTTTTTATTTTGTGTTATTTTACTTCTTGGTAGTATAGGTTAGTTATTTGCTTTTGGGAGTTACGCTATGATTCTTATATGATGCTTTTAGAATTGTTCCCCCTTTTGATCATTATCTATATATTGTGTAGGAGCTTTTTGATACATTTACAAAGAGGATGACAGCTCTAGCGAGGAGGATGGTTCCGGCGATAGTATGGATGAGTAACTAAACATGAGTTAAAGTCTTAAAAAAAATAAAAGAGAAGTAAAAAAAAATAAAAGTATGTATTTATGTGGGTACATGCCAAGAAAAGATTTTGACATTAACTCCACTATCTTTGGCTATGAGTCGCAACTCCACTGGCTTAAAGATATGAGTTCTATTACATCGGCTATGTGGTCGATGTACTCTAAATTCATCACCAGAAAAAAAAGGTGGTAATCAATTTAGAGAATGTCTAAAAATAAATATAGAAAAAGATTTAGGAGGTCCTATTCCTGTAAACAAAAACATTATAGTGTTGAACTGAATACAAGGTAAACTTATGAGATTAAGATTCAGATTATTATGCAAGTTGCAAATTTTATTTGTTTTGGATTGTGAATCTTAAGGATTAATTTCTAAGAACAGTTTATTTATCTAGAATCTTTTGTGATATGAGCTGGAAATCTTTGATGAGTGATTATATTTTTGGAAGTTTATTTTTCTTTAGTGAGTTATCTTTTCGATACTCAGCATTATCCTTTGGTCTATTGATCTGCTTGAGGATAAGCAAAAGTTTAAGTCTAGGGAAATTTGATGACACGCATTTATATAGTATTTTTAGTATACTTTTACCATCAATTATCTCTCTTTTCTATCATGATTTTACTCATTTTGGCTTAAATTCCTTTGTTTGTTTGGAATCTTCACCTCTTTTTGTTTTTATCGCATTTCAGGGGAAAATGATCGAATTTTGATGGATTTTGAAAGATCTGAGTGCACAGATGGATTCTAGACATAGAAACAAAGCTACCCATCAATTTTCAAGTAAAACGGAGCGCAGTTGGAAATTACGGCCCACCCGTAATTTATATTACGGCCGTAATTTATTGATTATTTTCTACATAGAAGATTATGGTTGTGTAGACGTACCCGTAATTCTTTTCACGGTCATAAATTTTGGACGATTCTGTACAGAGGGAAATACGGCTGAGTAGATCTGACCGTAATTATGTTTACGGCCATAATTACTAGCAAAGTACATATAGAACAAAATACGAGCGGGCCATAATAAATATTACGGCCATAATTTGTTCCGCCAGTTACGATATTGACTCAATTTTTCGCCCGATTTGACTCCTTTTCATGCCGATTTATGGAAAAACCCTAATTAGATGATGGGAACTATATAGGCTACCAAATGAATGATTATGGAGGACTTTTTGACCAATTTTAGAGGGAATTCGATCAAGAGGGGAAGAGAAGGCAAGAGGGCAGCGATCTTCATCTTCTAACCAGAAAAACTTCGTTTCTCCGGCGAATTGTCAATAATCTCCATCAGGGAGCCTTTAATTCTTGTCTTCCTTTGTCGATTCTATATTTACTTGCCACTTTTGTAATAAAAAACATGGATTCTATTCACGTTGTCATCTCTATAATGTCAGCGTAAACCTTGTTTCAGGATTAAGGGAATAGCCCTCTTAATTTTCTTGACTTAAATTGTTTATCATTCTCTTATGAAGGAATTTATTTGAGTTAGATTCAATTATTGTTGTGCCAATTTCATGTCAATTACTAGCCATGATTTACAAGCTTTTAGACGTCATAAGAAGTACTGAGAGGTGTATTGTGACATTGAATCTACAATAGTTGGATGAGTTGATTTGAACACGAGAGTAGTTCGAATCGGCCTGAGGGATTTTATTGATTTGTCAAGAACTCATTGGGTTTATCTCGAGTTGATAACCACGAGAGTAGGAGATTAATTCATATAAACAATGGATAATACTGCTGAGAGGGGGCAATCTGTACATGCGGATAAATCCCCTTTAACACAGTAAATCCTTCTTAAGATTTCTCTAATTTTAAATAGGTTATGAAATTTAGAGTGGTGAACCTTAAATCCTGAATTTTCATAAATTTGATTATAACCTAGTTGTGTTTTTATTTTTTTTGCAACTTAGTTAATATTAAATTCAACCTTTCCTGATTCGTCTAGCTAATAATCTTAAGTAGAGTTAGTACTTAGCAATTGGTCTCTATGGGATCGATATTTTTATTACTTTGATTTATTCGTGCACTTGCGGAACACATCACCCGCAACTTAAGTTATGAATATATTTAATATAAATATTTATTTAAGTTGTGCATGACCCCCACGACTTAAGCTGTGAATAAAATGAATATAAATATTTAATTTAGTGCTACAGTTGCGGGCCCCTCATGTTTCGTTTATTAAGTCGTAAAAGTCTCCGAATAATTTCAGAGCTAAAATATCTCGAGGTAACCTGAAGGTCAACTAAGGTCAAAATACAACTAATCATTATATGATCATCTCAGTCTCATCAAACGCATCTGAGATACATTAGACTCCCAAATAGATCTGAATCAACCAAATGACTTGATCTAGGCTATCCGATCAGTATGAGAACTCGAGTGTCTAGGTGTGCAACCCTGTAGGTTCTTCAGACGTTGGCAGTGATAATCTCAAATTATCACAAGCAATAAGTGGCACCTAGCAGTACATCATTGCTACCCAAATCATCAGAATGGAGACATCATTGACATCCCCTAAAACTACATCAAAGTACATGTATGCATTTGGTCCTTTTGCCAGGCTAATGTTCAGATTGGACAAATATGTCACACTTGTTTATCCCAATCAAATGGTCATGACTAAATCAGGTTTACACCTGGATATGGCCATACACTTTCAGTCATGCAACCATATAAGGACGCCATAGACATCAAGCTTTCCCGTAAGGAAGGGGGAAATTCTCTATTGGCTCATTCAATCTCTCCTATGTCTTATGATACACCTAATAACAACCATTATGATTCCCCTGCTATGGCGAAGCGTTAGGTTATATCAAAGTACATCAATCACTATATAGAGATATCAATGCCCTCAAGTCAAGGACAAGCGTACCTCTGTCACTGTGATATTCATCTTGTGACACCAAGATGAATCTTTATGGTGGGTCGGTCCTGTATATCTCCCTTGATATACCCATATGCCTGCATTAGCAACCCATGCTCAACTAGCGCATATACCAGTCTCAAATGTATCATAGCTGTCTCATATCCACTATGACACTCGACCAGGGATAAAAACAGAGACTAGATAAAATATATCTCTACGGACATTGTTTATGCAATTATACATATACAGCAGATGTAAAAAATGTGCAACAACAATCATGCCACGATATGTTATTTATCAAACATAGATGTGACACACATCACCCTGGACCAAACATAGGTCTTAGGGAATCAACACTAACAATCTCTCACTTGTACTAGGACTATACTATTGAGCAACCTCAATGTCAGATCCTAAGCATGATCTGCCATGCTCTTGCTGCGCTAGAGCATCAGTCAGTGGGCCTATCACGACTGTATTAGTGTCAATATTTGCTATGTCTTTAACACCTTTGTCCCCAAGACAAGGTGTAAGTATATGAGTATGTTGTTTGAATTTTTGGTTCTCAATCATGTATTCGTCGCTCCAATGTACTCACAATAGAGGCTGACAATCACATGGAACCATGTGAAGTTCAGTGAAGAAATCCCACTTATTCAAACTTCTTCCCAGAAGCATCAACATACTCTGCATTTTAGTAGTTTGCTTTGAAGCTCCCTTAGCTTCTAGCACTACCACAACAGCCGAACTATGACTATGGTCTGACTGGAACAAGCTGCCAAGTGTAAACACTAAGCTTTTCCTGCCATTTCTGACCAAGAACCACTCCTTTTTTCCTTTCAGAACCTAAGGATGTTCTTCTCTCCTTATCCAGTGCAATGCACCTGGATTAGACCTAGTACCGTTTAATTATGTCCATGACATAATCTAAGTTTTCAAGCTCCCACTGAACTTAGGTATTATTGGGTGAAGATTCTTTGCTTCAGTTAGGAGTTACCCAAAACTCAAACACTCATGAATCCATTCAACCTATTTAACCTAACTATTCTAAACCCGGGTTACCCACACCTGTATCCATGGCTCAGATTCCATCTTTGACCATTTGTGTCAAGTGGTTGACCTTGGACTAAATCCAAGTTAGAACTTTCTCCCACTAGCCCTTTTTCAAGGAAAGACATTTCTATGAAAAATATCATTACAAGCAACAATCAACTTGTTCTCCAATGGGATTATGGAAATTGTATCCATAAGTCACCATAGGATACACCAATTACACTTATCAGATTTTGGAATACAGTTCAATGTTAAGAAAAGCTATCCTTTTTGCATCAACTCTAAAGAGGTATATGACTCATCATTTATTAAATCTTGCCTAGCATGATTCAATTCCTCCCACTAGACTCACTCTCATACTGAGGTGTTCTTGGAAGCATGAGCTATGAGTAAATCTCACACTCATTATGATAGTCATTTATGGCTCAAGTACTCTTCTTCTAGACTGAAGAGTTCTTATGAATTCAATAAATTGGTTCCATATATATCAGTAATTTGAGTAATGAATTCCTTTCCTTTTAACCTTTTAGTCCACTTCACCTTACTTGGTGAATGACATTTATTTTCATCATTGAAACAAGTTTTGCCTATTTCCCAACATCTCAAAAGAGGTTAGAAATAGCCAATCTACTCTAAGGAGTTTGAGTCTATGAGTCCATATGCATAGAGTCAATGGATGCTATCCTTATTTTATGATAAAATATTAAAGTCAAAAGAAAGGTATTTTTTATGAACCACTTATTTAATCCATTTAGTTATTTTTTTACCCATATTACTTTGCATATTGTAAAGACAAGAGATTTGCAAATGAAAAGAATATCAAAATTCCTTTCATTCTAAAAATTATATTCCCAAGAAATAGATATAATGTCTATTACATAGTCTGCAAAGAATGAAACAATCCTATTATCAGCTACAAAGAGAGTGACAGGGTAGCATCTTGTGTTCCATAATCAACGGTTAGTCCTTGGATGTTAACCATATCCTATTTCTACTGAGCACCTACATATTTTGGCAAATATTAGTCTCATCATGTAGTATTAAATACTTATGGTTATAAATAGACATTATAGGATTTGGTAACAAAATTACCTGAGCCTGAAGACGAAGAGTCACTTCTCTTCATCTCTTTTGAGGATGCTTACAGTCTTCTTGCCAATGGCCCTCCTGGCCACAGTGGAAGCACTTATTCTCCCTCACCTTGCCCTTCTTCAGTGCTTTGGCCTTGGACATGCCCTTACCCCTCTTCCTCTTCCGCTTCTTATTGGTCTTGGGGACCAGAAGAATAGACTTGGTTTTGAACTTATCCATTTCCTTTTCGATCATTTCCAGCAGTTTCAGCAACTCCTCATGAGTACAGACAATTTTATTCATATTGAAATTAATGATGAATAAATTGTAAATCGGAGGCAGCGACTATAGAAATAGATCGATGGCCAATTTCTGATCCATCAGGTGTCCCAATCTAGAGAGATGCGAAATGTACCTAAGCAACTTGAGCACATGTAGTCCCACTAGAGCACCTTCAGGCATCTTGCACTGTTAGGCAGCTTTAGATATTTCAAACCTTTCTATTCTAGCCTGCAACTCAAACAGTTGCTTCAGATGCGTAATAATCTGAAAAACGTTTTGATTCTCATGTTGCATCTGCAACTCAGAGGACATCGTGGCTAACATAAGGCATGAGACATCCAAGGCGTCATCCTAATGCTTGCGATAAGCATCTTGTTCAGCCACACGGGCTGAGGATGCTCGTGGAGGACGAAGAGCTTGCTCTAAGACATAAAGCTTCTTCTCATGCTTGAGGACTATCCTCAAGGCTCGGTACCAGTCCATGAATTTAACTCTAGTCAACTTCTCTCTCTCAAGAAAAGATCGAGTGACAGTCCGCTATTGTTGTTTGTAGTCATCTACAACAAAGACATAAGCAGATTAGTATCACATTTTAATTATATATTCTGGACTTTTATAAATGATTGTTTCTCACTATTTTGTTCGAATCGATAATCCTCAAAAATCGATCGAGAAGTTGCCCGACTTCCTTAGTGAGATGAGATCCTCATTTTGTACACGGTCTTGCATCCCACGGGGGTGCGATGTACTACACAAGGTGATGCATGCTTCCTGAGGTAGGCATGCCGACCAATTGTAACTGGGTAATTCCCCTTCTCAAGATAGTTCAGGCACTTTGTGTCCAACGGAGGCTGGATACAACACAAAGCCCTAACTTCTTGAGGCTGCCTCTAGAAATTTCATCATGTGAACCAACACATATGAAAAATCTAGTCAAGTCCAACTTGACCGTTATGCCCAGGGCCAACGAATTTCTTATGGAAGGCGCGTCTAGAGTTTTAATCGAACTGGGGAAAATATTATCACCTCACGCCTCCTAAAGATAGATGGGTGTGTCCCACGGGAGTGAAAAATAGTGCACAACACCATCGATCGATAGTTTGATAAGGGCTACGTGTCAGAAGGCAAAATTGAAACTTGATATAATTTAGTGAGGATTTTTGTGGTCTCAACACCACGTAGTTTTATTTTATTTCTACCATTATAGGCATGCAATCCTATGGTGGAATAAAATAAAGCAGGAAAGGCATGCTTAATAAGAGCAGAAAATATGATATGATCAAAACCCAAACTCGGGTAACAAGCCCCTAGTCCTAGTCCCACACACCTAACACTACCAAGGGCCTTGAGCAATGGGCCCATGCCAATAAGTCCTTAGCTCATCCCTGGGATCTGCTCCAAAACCCTAGGTGTGCCGCCTAGGTCTTCAGCTCAAAGGGTCAGCTCACAAACCCTAGAGGCAGAATCTAGAAAGCCCTAGATGCCCATTAGGTTTGGCCAACCTTAGTCTCCTCCTGGATGCTAGCTCGCAAAACCTAGACTCCTTCTAGGGTTCGGCCAATCATCCATGCGCCATCCTCTCTAGGTATGTCACCTTCCTTGCATGATGCACCACTTCCCTTGCAAGGTGTGCCACAAAGAGGTGCGCCCCTTGCTTGGATGTGCCATCAAGCAAGTGTAGGTGTTGTTCTTTCCCTCATCTCAGCCCTTGAACTCAAGAAGTGCCCCTTGGGGTCTTGAAGCTCTCGGTCAAGAAGAGAACAGTCCCCTTCTAAGTTTAGGTGTGCTAATCCTCTTGATCAGCCCTTAAACCATAAGATGCTCCACTAGGAAGCCCTAGTAAGTATCATAGTTCAGCCAAAGAAGATGATCAGCCCCCTTAGGATGCTCTACCTTCACCATCAGCCCTTGAACCTTTAGGTGCACTACTAGGAAGCCCTAGAAGGCATCAAGGTTCGGCCATTGATGTAGGTCAGCCCCCTAACTTAGTTCGATTGCACCATCTCCTTGATCAGCCTTCTTCCCTCAAGTGCACCATCTAGGTCACCTTATAAGGCACTCAAGGTCAAGCCAAGGAAGGGGATGTGCCATCATGGGAGGTGAGGTGTGCCAACCCTAACCCTAGCCGCCAACCCCTTGGATGCGTCTCTAGGTACACCCTAGAAGCCACCTAGGTTTCGGCTAGGTCATGAGTTGCGCCACCTTGAGGAGATGCACAAGGGAGAGAGAGAGGAGGAAATTTGTCGCGAGATGTCTTCAATTCGATTACATGATTATATAACATAATTTAAATACTGAATTGAAAGTCAACACGTTGGTCTCACAATAATACATCACAAGCATGGCAATTTAGGGCTTGTCTTTGATCATATCATAATGCATAAAAACAACCTACTCATGCTTTTCTACATGCTATGCAAAAACTAACAAGTAATCACTTTTAGTTTTTCATAAAACCCTTCCACTAATTTTTAGCAACTCTACATAATCTTTCTTTATGTTTCGCCCCTCTCAGGAGTCTACAAAGGATAGCCGCCCCTTGCAATCCTTACCCCATAAAGATTAGGGCAATCACCTACTCCATGCCCCGTATAAACTCCTATAGGTCTTGCGCTGTAGGTATATCCCACAAGTGCAAGGAGGTAAAATTCTTCCACATAGGGTCTATCCCACATGTGAAGAATACAAAACTAGAAAGACATGAAGAGGCAAAAATCAAGGAAATTATTTTTCAATAGAAAATTCATGGCATAAATTTTTCGAAAACAATTTTATGACATGTGGGCTGCGCATGTTGAAAATACACCAATGGGCTGTAGGTCTATCCCACAAGTGCAAGGAGGAAAAATTCTTCCACATAGAGTCTATCCCACATAGGGTCTATCCCACATGTGGTCTTGCGCTGTAGGTCTATCCCACAAGTGCAAGGAGGTAAAATTCTTCCACATAGGGTCTATCTCACATGTGAAGAATACAAAACTAGAAAGACATGAAGAGGCAAAAATCAAGGAAATTACTTTTCAATAGACATAAATTTTTCAAAAACAATTTTATGACATGTGGGCTGTGCATGTTGAAAATACACGAATGGGCCTCGTAAGATCCCTCTGATGCCACAGTTAGAAATCTCTGGGCCAATTTAAAATTAACAAACAGAAAAAGCATGGGCCCAAAATAGAATTCCCAGAGAGCACCAGGATCCCTTACGAGTGAGAAAATCGTCGGATTGAAGAGTGTACCATTTATGGAATTTTCAGAGCAAGCTGATGATGAAGACATAGAGGGTATGTTCTCTGTAATCGCACACACAGGCTCCTCAAGTCCTCTCCATCCTTCGAGCTTGGTGCTATCCTCGGAAGGTGAGATCCACGCTTAAGGAAGAGTCTTTCTTACTTGCGCCAAACACCAAGTAGGAGCCTCCAACAAGCTCTCCTCTATGGCCACAAGGAGTGGGCAACACTCCCACTTGCACCAAGGGGTGATGAGGAAGATGGAGGTATGCACCAAGGAGAGGGGATGATGACACCGAAATTTATAGTAAATTATGTGCCATTTCATTGGTATTTTTGTGTCATATTCATAGACTTTGCTTATTTTTATTCCTTTTTATCAATATTTGCGGAATCCACACTCTTTTCTATTTTTGATGATTTTGAGGTAAAAAGACATGTTTTCAGTTGATTTCGAGCAAACCAGATGCATAATTGAATTCACAACATCAAGAGGAGATCACACGTCAAATTTCAAAAGAATTAGAGCTTCAGAGCAAATTACGGCACCCCCGTAATGGATTTTACGGTACCGTAATTAAACCACAGAATTACGGTACAGCCGTAATCCCTGAGAGGTGTCATAATTTGGGAAGATTTCGACTAGAGAATTTCATGAGATTACGGCACCACCGTAACAATCTTTACGGTGTCGTATTTTAGTCCAGAAACATACAGAAGCAAATATGGCACGGCCGTAAACATTTTTACGGGCCGTAATCTTGACAAATACTTCATAGAGCCTAAATTATGGCACTGCCGTAATATTCATTACGGTACCATAATTTCATTCAAAAATGTAATTTTTACGGGTCCGAATCTTGCGCGGATCATAACTTTTGATCCAAACCTCCAAACTAAAATCCGAAAGATGTTGCGGACTCGTCTTTAAGAGGACAAGATACACGAGGTAAAAGAAAGAATTTTTATCTAGTATCGTGGGAGCAATCAACAGAGAGGCAGTTGGCCTTGCGCCAAGAGGCGTAGAGGGCACCTTAGGCCATGATTTTCACGCAGAAGCTTCGCCTAGAAGAGAAGACAACACACCAGAAGTTTCAGAGCAAAAGGAGTTCAATCGGAGGAGGAATCAACGAAAGAGCAGTGCCGGCACTATTCACTCGCTTAATTATGGCTGTAATTTCTATTACATCCGTGTTGTAACGTTATTTCTCCTTTCTTTTCGTTTTCTGATCGTTCTAAATAATGGCTTGTTGTATTTCTTCTTCCATGCAAGCTTAAACATATTTGGGACATGGGGTGTAATCCCTTTGATTTCTTAATGATTAGATAACCTTTTACCTTCGTCAAAATTATTTTATGATGATAATTTTACTTATGCAAATAATTATACTTTGATTCTCTGTAGATTGATGTTATTATTCATGTTTTAGAGTTCTCGTAATAAGAACCGAAAGGTGACTTGCTTGAGAATTTGGAACCCTAGAATTGCATGTTATGAACTCTCTTATGTTAGTTCTTAATTATTTGATTTTAGTGATTTTATTGCCATGATGATAAATTGAATCTAGGGTTGAGTTATTGTTTTAGACTTGATTTGATCTTGCACGAAAGTGAGGATTGAGTCGTCGGAAAGCCATAAGTAGAACTTGTGTTGAGACTCGGATGCACGAAAGTGATCCTTGATATTCCACTCGAGACAATCAACTTAGAATTCGGATGCATGAAAGTGATCTTTGAATTCTTTGATTGATGATTTACTTATCTTTAGCATTGGGATAGATCTTGCGCGAATGCGAAGATTGGTCCCTGGATGATTGTCTGCACGAAATTGAGATGATCCCTTTATGAAGTAAATTAAGTCTTTATCATAATAAAATTAGTCTGACGACCTTTTCTTCATATCTAGTCATTGAAATTAAAGTGGATGAAACCCTAGTCCCAATGTTTCTCTCTGATTATCTCTTTAGCATATTCTCTGCATAGTTACTTCTATCAAATTCGGTTTGCTTAGCTAGCAAGAAAACAATTATTTGGTACTTAACAATAAGGTCTCTGTGGGATCGATATTTTTTTTTATTACTTCAAGTATCCGTTCACTTGCAGACACTACAAGTTTAGGGACAACAAGTTTTTGAAGCCGTGTCAGGGAGTGACAATAGCCCTGTGCGCCAACACTTAGGTTTTGGCCGCGACACCTTAAATAAGTCTACCTACTTGTATTTATAAGTGTGTCCTTTCGGATCACAATAGGGGAAGTCTCTACAACTTGTATAACTCTATCTTCAACCTTGCTGTCCACCTATTGAAATATGCGCCACCACCAAGGGAGGAGAAGGGCGGCTGCACTATGAAGAGTGGCGGCTAGGTCTTGGAGAAGGGGGCTAGGTGGCTAGGGCTTGAGACAATGAAGTATGCACCTATGCCCATTCTTATATAGAGAATTTAAGCGGGTCCCGCAACTTAAGTTATGAATATATTTAATAGAAATATTCTCTTAAGTTGCGCATGGCCCCCACGAATTAATTTATGAATATGGTTAATACAAAAATTCTCTTAAGTTGTGCATGGCCTCCACAACTTAAGCTACGAATAATTCCGGAGCTAAAATATGACTTTGACCCATCAACTAGACCCAGCCTATCGAGGTCACCCGAAGGTCAACTAGCGTCCAAACACAACTAATCTGCATATGATCATCTCAGCCTCATCAGACACATCTGAGATGCATCAAACTCCCAAATAGATCTGACTCAAGCAAATGACTCGATCTAGGCTATCCGATCAGTATGAGAACTCGAATGTCTAGGTGTGCGAGCCTGTAAGTTCTTCAAACGTTGGTAATGATAATCTTAAATCATCACAAGCAATAAGTGGCATCTAGCAGTACATCATTGCTACCTAAGTCATCAGAATGGGGTCATCATCGACATCCCTGATGAGTTGCATTTACAACATATTTTTGCTTATATTTTATATGATATTTAGGCTTAATTGTATGATTTTATACTAATTTCTAGTGTTTTTACTTCCTTTGCTATGAAATCTTTACTTTTCTTAGTTTTTATGAAAATATAGGCAAAATAGCATAAAAAAGATGGATTTTTCTAGTTCTGAAGCCATAGCAGGGTTCCTAAGGAAATTATAAAGTCACATGTCAAATTTAGAGTAAAACCGAAGTCAGACACAAGATTCATGGTCACAACTGTGAGTTTTTCACAGGCCGTGAGTTTCGTGTTCAAAGGGGAGTTTTGCGACTAAGTATAGAAGTTCACATAAAGTTTCACGGTCGAGGCCGTGAATCCTTCATGGACCATGAGTTTTTCTGTGCACATGGACAAAATAACACAGAAACTTTCACGACCGCAATCGTGAGCAGTTTACGGATCGTGAGTTTTTCCGTCTCTTTAGGTTTTTCACTTGATTCGGCCTCGAATCGAGTCAGAATTGAACAAAACTTTTCAAAATTCTTCCTTGACGGGTTCTAAATCGATTGAACTATAAAAGGAAGGATTTTGGAGGGTTTAATAGACTTTTGTGGGCGAGAACAGTTAGAGGTGGTGACTAGGGCGAAAATCAACTTCTGGGCAAAATTCGAGTAGGAAGATCACGTAAAGGAATAATTGGACGCTCCATCTTCATCTCCAAATCCAAGGGAAGCATCTCTAATTACTTGTCTAATGATTTCTTGTATTTTTATTAGGAATTCATGCTAAGTTCATCAATA
This sequence comes from Costus lasius, assembly GCA_027563935.2. Lineage (NCBI taxonomy): Eukaryota > Viridiplantae > Streptophyta > Magnoliopsida > Zingiberales > Costaceae > Costus > Costus lasius. Next base: position 29,717,316 of record CM050449.1, on the reverse strand, counting down.
AACATGCTATTTTCTATGAACATGAGCGAGTAAACTTATTTTTGGGATTAAGGATGTAGCTCACTGACGATTTATGAATTAAATTTTGTATTTTTTTTATCTTTGTTAAGATATTTTATAGAGTTGATTTGATTAGAAGTGTGTTTATTTATGTAATTTACTCTGGCCAAGTACGTTTACGTCTTAAACGTCGCGAGAAGGACCGAGAGGTAAATCGCGACATCGAAACTTTTCTTTTCAAACCTACGAATCTAATCACGAGAATAGTTTGGGTTCATTTGAAGGATTTCACAGTTTTTCATAGAACTTAAAGGTCCTAGTTGCGTTAATTATCACGAGAGTAGGGAATTAACGTAATTAGGTACCGAATTACGCTTCAGGAGGAGACAATCTGTACCTTAGGAAAAATCTCTTTCAACACTATAATTTTCTATTCAATGATTTATTTTTATTAAAATTCATAGTCGTTAGTGTGGTGAAACCCTGAGTCCCGACCTTTTCAAAACTGACTTTTGCCTAAAAACGCTATTTTTGCTGCTTTTTGTACTTAGAGTTCTGCACGAAACTACAAATTGATCCATCTAGATATAAACAAATCGTGTAATCAGTACTTGACCACCAGATCCTCGTTGGAAATGATCTTATTTTTATTACTTCGATAAAGCCGTGCACTTGCGGCAGTATCAATCCCCTAAAACTGCGATAAAGTACATGTATGCGCTTTGTCCTTTTGCCAGGCTAATTTTCAGATTGAACAAGTGTGTCACACTTGTTTATCCCAATCAAACGATCATGACTAAATCAGGTTCTCACCTAGGTATGGTCATACACTTTCAGTCATGCAATCATATAAGGGCGTCATGGACATCAAGCTTCCCCACAAGGAAGGGGCACAACCTCTATTGGCTCATTGAATCTCTCCTATATCTTATAATACACCCAATGACAACTGTTATGACTCCCTTGCGACGGCGAAGTGTTAGGTTGTATCAAAGTGCATCAGTCACCATATAAAAATATCAATGCCCTTAAGTAAAGGACAAGTGTACCTTTGTCACTGTGATATTCATCTTGTGACACCAAGATAAATCCTCACAGCATGTCGGTTCAGTATATCTCCCTTGATATACCCATATGCCTACATTAGCAACCCGTGCTCAACTAGCACATATAGTAGTCTCAACTGTATCATAGTTATCCCATATCCACTATAACACTCGACTAGGGATAAAAACAAAGACTAAATAAAATCTATCTCTAGGGACATTGTTTATATAATTCTACATATGCGGCAGATGTACAAAATGCATCACAACGATTATGCCAGGTATATCATCTATTGAACATAAATGTGACACACATCACCCTAAACTAAATATCAGTCCTAGGGCATCAACACTAACAAAAATTTCTCAAGAATTTAGAGTAATAAGCAAAATATCACAAAGAAAGATAGACGTATTGGCTTAAGAAGCCAAAATCACTCTCAACTTTTGTTTTCCCCTCTTCTTCCTCTTCCCCTTCCTTAGGTTTTCTTTCCCTTAGGTTAGGCATGAGCAAGCATGTCAAAATTTACCTTTTTTCATATTTATCTCAAGTAAATCATGAAGCATGAGGTGTAAGATTGTGGTGAATCAAGTACCATAAGTTGACATGATCAACAATAGTAGGCTTAACTTTTCAACCCCCATTTTTATGTCTCTTATTATTATTATTATTATTATTATTATTATTATTTCCACCTAATTTAGTAAATATATTTTCACAATTCTTCTTATATTTTCACCTAATATTATTCAAGTTCCTCGTATATTTAAAGTACTACAATAATGATACACATTTCATAAAGATATGACATACTAATTTTTTTTGAATTTTATTCTCATACATGATTATTTCTCAAATTATAATAAAAATTATATTTCAATGGTATTATAGATGATATTTAATTTTTTTTAAAAAAAATAGATCTTAATATGTTGGAAACCTAATTTTGTGATAGGAAATCCAAAGTCCAATATAGTAATAATGAATTAATTGATTGGTGAAGAAGCATTTAATATCTAAAATTTATAAAATACTATAGCATATTTATGTGGATGCATTTGTGCTTTGATTATAAAGTAGAAAATGTGTTAAAGTAGTAAATTTTGTGAGATGAGCCTATGTAGTCGTCTCTCATGAAAAAATTTCTTGTATGATAATATCAAAATATGGTTGTGATTTAAAATCTTATCAATAAAACACATCTACGTGATAAAAAAAAACATTTAGAATTAGATCATTCTGTATATTGTGATTGGTAAGTTTTATTTGTAAGAACCCTAACTTGATGAAGATAGTTCACTTGTTAAATTTTTATGTCAAAAAACATTAAGAAAAAAGATTAAAGCAAAAGCATGCCTTACCAATATTCTTGAGAAATTGAGCATTTCGCGTATCAAAAATAGATTTAGTGATGATATTATAAAACTTGTAACCCCTTGATCTTTTAAAATAACCAACAAAATATCAACTAATAGTTATGTAGTCTGATTTCTTTTCATCTGTCCTATAAAGTCTTGCTTTAGTTGGACAATCCCAAATGTGCAAGTATTTTAAACTAGGCTTCTTGCATGTCCAAGTGTTTTATAAGTTGCTTTAGTTGGAACTTTATTAAGAATATAAGATGCAGTCTTTAATGCATCTTCCCAAAGAGATTCTAGCAAGGTAGAATGACTAATCAAACTTTTTTACTATGTTTTTAAATATTTTGTTTTGCATCTTAGCAACACGATTTACACTAGGGGTGTCTAGCATGGTGTATTGAGGGATGATACCATATTCCTTTAAGAATTTAGCAAAAGGTCCTAGATGTTGTTCTCTTGATCAGTCATATCTACCATAGTATTCAGCATCATGATCAAATCTAACGCTTTTGATTCAGTTGTGGAGTTGATTCTCAACTTCATCTTTATAATTCTTAAACATATCTAGTGCTTGAGACTTTTCATGAATAAGTTAAAGGTAGCTAAATATTTTTAAAAAAATTCATCTTTGAGTGTAATAAAATTTCGGTGACCATTCTAAAAAGCCTTAGGAAATGACCAATAAATATTTGTATGAATTTGTTCTACAATAACAAAAGTCCTTTTGGTGCCTAATCTCTTTATATTTGTTTATTTTTCATTTATATAATTAATATAGATTTCAAAATCTATAAAATTAAGGGGATTAAGAATTTCATCACGCACAAGTTTTTCAATTCCCGGTTTGGAGATGTGACCTAACCTTTTGTGTCATAAAAATAAGGATTATCATTTGTCAATTGTTTATTTACCATGTATATGCAAACTTTCATTAAATAGGGCAACTAATAAAGGTTATAAAGAAAAGTTTAAAAAACCTTGTACCAACGAGATTTGAATCTTTACGTAGAGTAAATTCACTATTCCCAAATGAACATCAATAACTTAATTTGTCCATAATAGAAACAAACTAAATTTCACTTGAAATACGATACAAATCTCATTCAAATCTAAATAATAACTAATCTTATAATAACCTAAAAGTGCATATTGCCTAAACTTTAACTATTTTATCATCATTTACATAGATGAATCTTTTAACATGATTTGGCTTTTGAAAATTCAGGCAATACTATATAAAAACTTATGTGAGTAGTGGTAGTCGAATCTATCTACTAAACATGATACTTGGCACATTCCTTCATAGTGTATCTATCACCTTTACAAAAGAAACTTGTAAATTCCATAGTCTGTTCCTTCCATTGTAACATTACCTACAACTTCCTTATCCATTTTTCCTTTTTATTACTGTGCATAGAGGCTATGGTCAAGTGAGCACTTTTTATATTTTCTTGCTTTAATCTTCCTTCTTGCACATAATGAGAAATAAGCTTAGCAAGAAACCATTTCTCCTGTGCATAGAGGCTATGGTCAAGTGAGCACTTTTTATATTTTCTTGCTTTAATCTTCCTTCTTGCACATAATGAGAAATAAGCTTAGCAAGAAACCATTTCTCCTTTTCATAGTTGTGGCTGACCTTAAATTAATTGAATTGTGTAGAAAGAGATATCATGACCAAATGCACGAGCAAGTCTTCAAACAACTTTGACTTAACTGTCTTTAATTTTGAAGTAGGATGACACATTTCCATAATGTATTATCTGATGTTCCTTTTTTCCTTTATACCGTGGTATGCCAATAATATACTGATTTTCTCAATTTCTTCAATTAAACCTTTGGTCATACTAACCTCATTAGACATAATGCCTTTGAAAGCTTCTATAATGGCATGTTTCATGATCATGAGACTCATACAATTTTAACATCCCTACTTTTCCATTTCCTACTTATCATTAGAGGAAATCGCATTCAAAAGATTAGTAGGTTGTTCAATATGTAATGAAAGGTTCATGACTTTGAGAACAATCCTAACATTTTCTTGTCATATCGTAAGGTTGATGTTATTAAGCATAGGAATTGAATTGATGATGATAGAAATGTAAGAAGCAAAATCTACAACTAAAATAGAGAAATAAAACAATAAACTCGCATAAGTTTCAAGTGATAGCATTTAAGTATTAAATCAAAATAATATTTAAAGAATGGTAGGGCCCATCACAAACTACCTAGCATAATGTTAATATTTAGTCTTTAGATAGAAATATTTATTTGTAAGTGGTACTCTCAGTATGTTAATCAAACTTTGACAATAAGTCCTATCAAATAATAAGCCTTTCCTTATACTAACTTATTATTGATATGGAAAACTTGATAATCATTGCATGTTTATTACCACAAACCTTCCTTTGGGCTGATTAATATTCAAATAAATTAAATAAATAATCATCTTAATAATATAAAATGGGCTGATTAATATTCAAATAAATTAAATAAATAATCATCTTAATAATATAAAATAAATTTACCTGCATAAGATATGCTACTTTGACAACATATTGCTCTATCTATCTAACAATATTAGACATAAAAAAATTAATTATACTATTATTTAAATTTATTCTAAAGTTAATTCTTTTTTAATTAAAAAATAAAACTGTTGCTTGGCTGCTTCAAAACATAGATCATAGTTGCCCATAAGGAAGCACCCACTCACACATCCCTGGCTCACCATCACCCACTCGCTTGGCCATGAATTTATGCCCTAAGTTCCCACGATGCTGGTGTTAGTACATATGCCCTAAAGTCCAATCGGTTGATGGTCTTAATCGTACATTGTTCCATATTCTCTTTTATAATAAAAGGATTGTTAATATTTTGTATATTACTACTCCTACGTTGATGTGTAGAATAGCATAATAATGTCCTTGGAGATTGAATTTATTTAATCTCACCCATTAGTCTCTAATTAAAATATTTTAGTGGATAAGAGACAATTTTAATGCATGTGAGACTAATGTATAGGCTAGTTTGGTGATTGGCATGAATGTAGACACATAGGTGCACTAATAGTAGGTATACTGGACCAACATACTATGAATCTATGGCTTAGGTGTCACAAGTTCAGATCAAATGATAGAGATGCATTAGTCTTTTAACTTCATTGACACTACCATGTGGTGAGTGATATATTTTTATATAGTCTAATGGCTCAACATAGCTTGGAGGTTATAGTAGTTATCATCGGGTAAGTTATAGGCCATATGTGTAGTGTGAGACCAATAGAGGATTTAATTCTTTCTTAAGAAAGTCTAACATCAAAGGGTTTTTTGTGTGGATGCAAAATTGAGAGTGTATGGTCATACCTAGGGGATTATGCTCTTCTATTTGGGTCATGCCCACATAATTGGAATAGCAAGTGTGACACACTTATCCAATCTAGATATCAAATGGGAAAAGAATTATATTGCATGGAGACTTTGTTATTAGCTAGGAGATATCAACTGAAGATACACTTCTTGTGACCTGGATAGTAGCGATGTATTACTATACACCCCTCACTACTTATGCTGACCTGTCAAATGATCATCATTGCTAATGACATTAGGAACCTATAAAATCACACACACAAATACTTGAGGTCACAAGTTGATCTAGTGATCATCATTGCCAAGGACATTTGGAACCTTGGATTGAATTATATAATAATTCAAGTCCATTTGGGAGATGGGTGGGTCCAGATTAAGTACAATCAAGATCAATTGAACCTATAGTTCATATTGATTTATCTATAAAGGGATCAGGGCTAGGTGCCTAATCAAGATTATTTGGATAGGATTAATGGGCTTTGAGACCAAATTGGAGTAGAGAGAGTCGCCACAGATAGGTGCCTGGATTAAAGCACCAAGCTAACCCTTAGTAGCTGGTTGGCACACCAATTAGGGATTGGGAATTTCCTAATTGACTCTAGCCTTGGTTGACAAATTAATAACTTACAAAATTGTAGAGGGTCTTGAGACGAATGAGATAAAAGTGCATTTGATCAAAAATCCATGAGAAAACATGCACAAATCCACAAATGGGAATCGTAATTAAGCAACCAAGAAATGAGCAGGAACCACGACACAAATATCAACAATTAGCACTTATCCTAAACTATTAACCTAGTGGAAGAGCCAATTTCAAGCTTATACACATTAATAGATCATTACATTCGGTGGCTACTCGAATGGAGCGGTTGCGATCCTAAAATGTGCAAAGTTAGACAACAACTCAAAGTGAGCCGACAAGCTAGTTTTCTAACAGTTTTGTGAGGAAGATGCCAAACAAATGGTGTATAACACCTTGTGGCTAAGAAAGAGCGTGAATGCCATAGCTCTAAAAGAGAGAAGAGACAAGTATACCCAAAAAATGACAATCTAGTTTTTTATTTCATCATAAGTTGCTTACAAACTATAGTAGTCCCCTTTTATAGAGTTTAAGGGGTGGGAAATCACACAAACACAAGGAAAATCACATACAATATATGACTAGTGGTTATAACTAAAAGCTGAAATATTCTAACAACTTTGACTAAGGACCGTAACAAACCAAAAGCAAGCTGAGACAAGTTTCTTCTTTGACTTGGCTAGCTACCTTTCTAGGCTGAGCCTTCACTCTTGGCCAAGTAGTGCTATCTATGATGTGGCCGCAAGTGCATAGTTATATCAAAGTAATAAAATATATTATCATCTTACGAGGATTTAGATGTGGAGTACCAATAAATTCAAATTTTATTAGCTAAGCGAATCAAATTGGGTGGATTAAGAGAAGCAAACTTAAAAATAAGAATAAAGATTCAAATGAGATATCAAATACTGAAGAGCTCAAAATTAGGGTTTCATCACATATATATCAAATACATAACCAAGTAAAATTTATCTATTAGGTTAATTCAACAAGTTGAATGAAATTATCCTAAGATACATATCATCCCCTCTTGGATGCTACCAACCTGATGTTATTAATCTAATAGACACTCTCGTAGTCTCTCATGAACTAATCTTTATAAGTTTAATTATTGATTTTCTAACACTGTAAAATCATCTCTTAGTGCGTCTTACTATATCTAAGACATGAGTTTATTTTGCTCTCATAAAGGCATGGAATAAATCTTCTACAACTAAATTAATAAGAATTGAACAATAAAATAGAAGAAATTATACTAGTTTATAATATAAGAATATCTATGGATTCCTCCCCATATTCTAAAAATAAGTTGTAAGCTACAAAGTTCATGATTTCAATTAAAAAAAACTCTTTGTAATTTGTAAACAACAAAAAAGATAAGGATTTGATAACTCTTCCTTTTAGGATTGCTGCTAAAATCACTTGAAGCTATTATGTGCACATTGTTATTCATGGATTGTGATCGCAATAATGAATCGTGATTGCAAATTGCTCACAGACACTACTCGTGATCGATCTGTGTGTCGCTGACATTAAGGATTAGGGTTTGTTCAATTCTCTTCCAATCTTTCTCAAAAATTGGGAAAAAATAAACTGAACTCTTCTCTTCTTTTTCTTTTGATTATGTGGGCTATTGCTTGATTTCCTCTTAAAATCGAACCTTGCTCATACCATGGACATGCCCTCACAATATATACATTAGTACTAGGGCATAACGGTCAAGTCAGACTTTACTAGACATTTTATGTGTTTTTATTTAATGAAAATTCTAGAGGCATTAGTTAAGAGGTTTGGGTCATGTGCCATATGCAACCCTCGCTAGACATAGAACACCTAAATTATATTAATTATGAGGAGTTGCACTATGGGCAATTGGTTAGTATGCCTACCTGAGAAAGCATGGGTAATTCTATACAACTTGTACCGCCCTCATGAGATGTATAGCCTTATGTGAAATTAGGATCTTGTGCTCACTAGAAAATCAAATGATTGTTTGAATTGACTTTCAAGGGTTATCAATTTGAATAAAATAGTGGAACTACAATCATTTAATTGAAGTCCTTGTTAAATTATTTTGGAACATGGTAATTTACTTTGCACTTTTGTTGTTTTAGATCAATGGCAATTAATATGTATGCATTTTCACTACAATCAGTCTTGTTAGAGGACAAGTTGGATGGTACCAACTTTGACATTTGGTATAAAAATTTGCAAAATAATTTAAGATAAGAGGAAAAACTATATAGCCTCAAGCAACCTCGTCTTGAGCCTTGCTCAAACTCGGCCAATTGGTTGGAGTGGGATTGTTTTAGAAAGTATTGTGAGTATAACTTAGATATTACTTGTCTGATGTTGGTAGCAATGTCCCCTAAGCTACAAAGGCAATACAAGGAATTGGGGCAAATGAGATAATCATATGCCTAAAACAACTCTTCAAAGGGTAGACATTTCTATTAAAGAGTCTTAACATATTTGGAGCATCCTATAAGTGTCTGATGTATCCGCAAGTGCATGGATTTATCGAAGTAATAAAATAAAGATTGTTCTCAATGAGGATGCGGTGGTCAAGTACCGATAATACGACTTGTTTAAATCTAGGATAATCAAATCGTGATTTATGTGTGAACTCCTAAGTACAAAAAGCAATAGAGGTAACATTTTTTGGTTAAAATTCAGTTTTAAAGGATCAGGACTTGGGGTTTCACCACACTGACAATTATGAATTCAATAAAGATAATTCTTTGAATAGAAAACTATAGTCATTTAAGGGGTTTTTCCTAAAGTACAAATTACCTCCTCCCGAAGCGTAATCCGGTATCTAACTACGCTAACTCCCTGCTCTCGTGACAGTTAACGTAACTAGACTCATTAAGTTCTATAAAAAATCTTGGAAATCCTTCAAATGAATTCAAACTACTCCCGAAATTGGATTCGTAGGTATGAATAAAATAGTTCCAACGTTGTGATTCACCTTCCAGTCCTTCTCGCAACGTCTAAGACGCAACTATACTTGGCCAGAGTAAATTATGAAATAACTCAATTCTAATCAAATCAATGCTATAATTATCATAACAAAGAATAAAGATGCAATTTTTAATCCATAACATCAATGGGCTACATCCCAAATCCTAAAAATAAGTTTACATGCTCATGTTCAAAGCAAACAGCATGTTTATCGATGAAAATTGCATGAAAACTCAATAAGATTATAAGAAAACACTAGAAGGGTAATTGAAAATCCTTATCCTCGATCTGGAGATGAAGATGGAATGTCCAATTCCTCCTGTGCATGATCTTCCTACTCGAATTTTGCCTAGAAAGTTAATTTTGCCCCTAGCCGCCGCCTCTGTTCGTGTTCATGTATAGAAGCCTCCCTTGCCCTCCAAAAATCCCACCTTTATAGTTTAATCGGTCCAGAACCTATCAAGGAAGAATTCTGGAGAGTTTGGTTCAATTCTGGTTCGATTTGGTGTTAAATCGAGTAAAAAACTCGAAGGGTGGAAAAACTCACGGCCCATAAACAGTTTACGGCTGTGGCCGTAAATGTCTATGTGAATAAAGTCCTATGTACACAAAAAGATTCACGGCCCGTGAAGGATTCACGGCCCGTGAAGGATTCACGGCCTCACCCGTGAAAGTTTCTGTGAACTTTTTTACTTAGCCGCATTTTCACCCTTCGAATGCGAAACTCACGGCCGGTCGAAAAACTCACGGCCAAGGTCGTGAAAGTGACGTTTGGCACTATTTTTGCCCCAAATTTGACGTATGACTTCATAATTTCCTCAGGAATCGTGCTATGGCTTCAAAACATGTGAAATTCATAAATTTTATATCATTTTACTTGCATTTTTAATAAAATCAAGAAAAATGAAGATTCCATACAAATTAAAGTAAAAATACTAAAAATTAGTATAAAATCATAAAATTAAGCCTAAATATCATATAAAACACAGGCAAAAACATGATGTAAATGCAACGCATGAGTGCCAAAGATTGGTAGAGACCAAATCTAACTCTACCCTTATGATCTATTTAGTTTGTAAGATGGGTAAGCCAAGGGAGTATCTCAAAGCATTAAAGAAAAGGTTTAAGATGATAAAGGACAACAGGTGCTTACACTATGGCATAATAGGCCACTTGAGAAGGGACTACATGATCCTCTAGAATGACATAAAGGGAAGTAAGACTTTGGCTTTTGGCTTAGGTATTTATGTTACCAAAGTCATTTTGTCTACCACTAGTTTATGGGTACTTGATACCATATGCGGAGCTCACATTTGTATGAATATGTAATGGCTCCAGAGAAGTAGGATAATGAGACCTAGGGAGATTGACCTGGAAGTCACAACACAAGTAGCTGTCATGGCTGTTGGAGCTTATACCTTGTAGAACATAATCCTTGCTATGTTATACCTAGTTTGATTAAAAACATTATATTCACCTCTACTTTGTCTAGGATGGTGTTTGCCATTGAAATAAAGAATAATTCTTGTTCCTTTTCATTGGATGGCATGTTTTAGGGTTATGATACTATAAGCAATGGATTGTATATTGATAACATGAATTTATGTAGTGTTTTTGGTGCTATTTAATCAATAAATTAAGCCATAATTCATCACTTTTTTTTTATCATATTTGTCTTAAAATCCTCCATATATTTAAAATCTATAGTTTTCTATTTTTCTATAAAATTTCAAGTAAAAAGTCCACAGAGTTGATGGATTTCGAGAAATTTATCATAGAATGATTCCACATAATGAAACAAAGTTACATATTAAATTTCAATCAAATCAAAGTCTTTGTGAAATTCGTAACTTGTTGAGATTTTGTAAGCAATATAAAAAGGTTGTATAGACGATCACAATCACCAGTTGTGATATGCGTCACTGGCTATTAAAGTTTCCTCCCAACATAATTTTTGTGTTATTTTAACATGGGTTTTTGACATTTTCAAGCATGTGGTGCCACAAACTATAAATAAACATGTTCTAGACCTAATTAGAGCATCTAAACACATCCACGAGCACCCACGAGTAGATTGAAGTCCAACAATCTTCAATTGGTGAACATCCATGAGCATCCACATGCATCTGAAACGCTAAGAAGTGAGCAGGAGGTGGTAGTAAGTTATTATGGAATAGTGAGTGAATTTTAAAATTTTATACAATTTCATAGCAGAGGACTTCTCCCAAAACCTATTCCATCCTAGAAGATCCATGGAAGATAAAGATAACAAACATATGTCATTAGAAGTTACCCTTGTAGTTGCTATGGAGGTGGTGATAGAGAGGGCACACATTTGTCAACCCTCTATGGGTATTCACTCCACGACCACTTGGATGTTGCTTTTTCCATGCTTGGTGCCATCCTCGAGAGATGAGATTAAGCTTCAAGAGCAAGCTTTTCTTCCTTGAAGGTTGTGCCAACAAGAAGAAAGAGTAGGTGGGTGGTGATAACAACAAGAGGAGAGGAAGAGGATCAGGCAGCTAGGGTTATGCACATGCACTATGTGTGTTGGCCTGGGCCCTCTACCTACTTATTTATTAGCAGGAGTGTAGGCACATAGGTAGGTGATGACACAAAAATTCATAGTATATTTTGTGTCATTTCATTGGTCTTTCTGTGTCATATTCATGTTCTTTTGCTTGTTTTTAAGCCTTATTTGTCAAATATTATGGAATCTACACCTTTTGTCATTTTTGATGATTTTTAGGTAAAAAGTGCCATATTTTGATGGATTTTGGAAGATCTGAGCATACCAATGAATTCCAGACGTCGAGATGAAGCCGCCCGTCAATTTTCATGAAAATCAGAGCAAGTTTGAAAAATACACCCTGAGTGTAATTTTTATTATGGCCTATAATTTTCTGCTTAGATTACACCCCTGCCGTAATGATTTTTACAGGCCATAATTTCTGCCCCAAAATGTACAGAAGCAAATTACGGTAGTGCTGTAATAAAAATTACACTACCGTAATTTCTGCACAGAATTCACAGAACAAATTACGGCACTACCGTAATTATTTTTATAGGCCATAATTTTAGCCCAGAAACACACAAAGGCAAATTACGGCACTGCCGTAATGAAAATTACGGCCGTAATTATATTTTTGGTCGAGTCTTCTGCAGCCGCTAAAAAAATCCAATTTTTGTGATGCAATATCTGAAGATCCAGGGCACCAATTGAAAACCGTAAAAAGGGGAGTGTTCTATAAATCGAGAAGAAGATTTGAGGACAAGAATCATCCAATTTCAACACGAGTCCAAGGAGAAATCACAAAGGGCGTTTCTAGGGCATGGCCTCTCGCCGAGAGGCGTAGAGGCCACCTCAGACCATGAAATTTACAAGGAAGCTTTGCCTAGAGGAGGAGAGGATACCCCAAAAGTTTCAGAGTGAAAGGAGATCGATCGGAGGAGAAATCAAGGGAAGAAGGAGTGCCTGCACTATTCACAGTGAGTTTTCGAGCCAAATTACGGCTGTAATTTTTATTACAGCCGTGCTGTTAGTAGATTTTCCTCTTCTCTTCGATTTCTGATCCTTTGAAACTATGGTTTATTGTAATTCTTTTACCATGCTAGCTTAGACATCTTTTTGGGACATGGGGTATAATCCCCTTAATTTCATAATGACTAGATAAACCTTATTTCGTCTGGGAACTTTTGTTATGATAATCCTGCTTATTTGACGATTGCCTTTAATTCTTCCTAGTTTCATATTATCTGCATGTTTCAGAGTTTTTGCGATATGAACCGAAAGGTGACTTGCGAGAACTTAGAACCCTAGAATCGTGATTTAGGAACTCATCGTAAGAAATTAAGTTTGTTCTTATTTTTAGGTTTTAGAAGTTTATTGCCATGTTGATAATTTGATCTAGGATTGAGTTATTGAAATAAACATGAAGATACTGCAAGAAATTAAGTATCGGATCATTGGAGAACCTTAAGTAGAACCTGTGAAAATTAAAGTATGAAAGTATTTAGTTTTCACTTGAGATGATTGACTTAGAGATTGGATGCATGAAAGTGATCTTTGAGTTCTTTGTCAAAGATTTACTTATATTTAACATTGAATTAATCTTGTGCGAAAGTGGGGATTGATTCTTTGTAAATTGTCTGCGTGAAAGCGAGATGATTTCTTTATAAAGTAAATTACATCTTTATTGTAATAAGAGTGGACTGACGATGCGCTTATTTCCTTCTAGTCATTGAAATTAAGGTAGATGAAACCCTAGTCCCAGTTTTCCTCTCTGATTATCTGCACGTTATCTGATCATTTGCTTTTATCATATTCGATTTGCTTAGCTAGTGAGAAAACAATTATTTGGTACTTAACACGTAGGTCTCTGTGGTTCGATATCTTTTTATTACTTCGAAGTATCCGTGCACTTGCGGACACAACAAGTTTTTGGCGCCATTGCCGGGGACCTTAGTTTTGTTAATATCAAAATAGTTGTTAGCATTGCTAGACTAAGTTTTATTTGTTTTAGATTTAAGTTTGTTTTCTATTTTTGTAGGTTTTGGATTTTCACAAGTTGTGACAGAACTGTGATTTCTGAAATTTTTGAATTCACTTGTGTTTTGTGTTTTTTATTTTTTTTATATATTTTGGCAATTTTTTTTTTAAAAAATTGATTGATTAGTCTTGGATAATCTTTCTGTTTCTATTCTGAAAATTTTGTGTTTACACGATTCTTCTATTTGTTTATACACATGACTCTTAGATCTTGATAGATTTTATTTCCCGTGAACTTTGATATCACAAATTTTTTTTAGTTGTGTAGAAAAGCTTTGATTTGATGATTCATTGTGCACTCTTGCAGATAAATTCAAATTAGACTCTTATATGCACCCTGTTAGGACATCTTATTCTTCTATTAGATGTGATATTTATGGATATTTTGATCATTATACTTCTGATTGCCAATTTTTAATTCCTCATAATCCCAATTCACCATGGTATCAAGATGATCAATATTATTCTAGATGGGAAAATCAAACTTCTTTTTATGAGGATTGCTCAAACAATATTTCAAAACCATACTTTGAAGATACTGAAGAATCTAGGCTAAAATCCATGCTTGAAAATTTTATGACAAATCAAAGCCAGATCATGACAAATCAAAGTAAGAAAATTGAGGATCTTAAGGGAATAGTTAGTCAACTTACTTCTCAAGTAGGATCTTTAACAGCTCACAATAAAATTTTAGAAACCCAGATTGCACAACAAGGTTGTTTATTTGAGTTTGATTTGGAAATTGAGGAAATTGATTTAGAAAAGTCCCCCTCCGATTTTGTTGATTTTGAAATTAATTCTTTTGTGAACATTAATGAATCTCACTCTGATTTTGATAATTGTAAAATTGATTCATTTGATAAATTATTTGTGAAAAAGTTTGAGGAAATTGATTTTGAAAAATCCCCGTTTGATTCTAGTGATAGTTATGAAATTGATTCTTTTGATGATATATTATTTATGGTTAAATCTGATTCTTGTAATTCTGAGATTGATTCTTTTGATTCTTCTGATGATGAATTATTTGTGGAAAGACATGAGGAAACTGATTTTGGAAAGTCTCACTTTGATTTTGATGATAATTTTGAAATTGATAAATTATTTGATGTTGGACATAAAGAACTTGAAAAGGATTTGAATATTACAAATATTGATGAATCTCACCCTGATGTTTTGCCCATATCTACTGTTGAACCTTCTGATTTATTTGAGAAATTATGCTATATTGAGGAACCTAATTTGAGACAGAAAAATTATTTTGATGATCCAATACTTGAATCTTTTGATCGAAGTCCTATTGCAATTGAAGATATAATTTTGAAGAAAGGACAAATGATTTTACTTTCTGTTAAATTTAGGAAGATTATTGAATACCCTTTGTGTGGAATTGAAAATTTTGATTTTGATTTTTGCATATTTGAGAAAGCCACGTCGATTGTGATTGATATGAAATTTTGGATATTTGGATTAGTGGTTAAACTTTTAGAACAACGGAAATGCAGGAAATTGTATGCTATTTACTATGGTACTGATCCACCTGCTTTGCCATGATATTTGAGTTTTGGTCAAGCTATAGATCTAAAAAATTAGCACTTCTTGGGAGGCAATCCAAGCACTCTTACTTAAGTTTAGTTTCTTTTATTTTAGTTTATTTTTAGAACTAATTTTTCTTTTCTTTTTTAGGAAAAATCAAATTTTGTGCAAAAAACGGCAGTGCCGTAATGGAAATTACGGGCCGTAATTTAGGGTGTTTTTCATCCTGAAACTTTTGAGCGTTTTACGGCACTACCATAAGAAATTTTATGTGCCGTAATTTGGGGTAATTTTTGTACAGAAAGTTTTTTTGGCTTTTATGGCAAGGTCATAATAATTTTCACATGCCATATTTTTGAGTGATTTTTGATCCGACAGTTTTGAATTTTTGTGAAAAATACGGCAGTGTCGTAACCATTTTTACGGTGCCATAATTCCAGTATATTTTTTAATAGAAAATTTTGTGTATATTACGGCACTGCCATGAGGATTTTTACACCCGTAATTTAAAAAAATCTACATTCTGCTTATTTGATTAGGTATGTTTTCGCAGTGATTTTAAGAAACCGGTGTGGCAAAATTTTTAATCTTTGGCACAATTTGGAACAGCTCATCTTTTACTATTATTTGGATATTTTTGTTAAATTTTAAAGTCCATGGATCATCCTATAACACATAGCATCTTTTGGTAACTGGTTAACTTATGCAGCAGTTTTTTTTGACTAATCTGATTAGCGTTCTTGCTTCATATATTTAAGATGCTTTAATTAGTTGTAACCCTGATCTTCCACACGAAATAGGGAGAACATGTTTCGTTCTATCTCGTGGATTAGTTGTTTTCATTAAAATATTTTCCAATCATTCTAGGAAGCATGACAACTTTTGAAATCTTATTAATTTCTATGCAATCTTAATTTAGTAATCTGATTAGCCCTCTTTCTGATAATACCCTAAATTTCTAACAGATTTTGATCCTTTAATTTTCATACACCCGGAAAGAACAAGTTTTATTCTACTACATGGTTATGTCTATTTTCTTTATTGACCATTAAATCTTATTCTTGGGTATAGCTACTTTTCGTAACTAAATCAGTAGGCTGCTCTGCTATCCTTGGACACCTGCAGCTTCTTCTGTAGATTCGCAGCGCCTCTGATTACCAGCCACTGCCGCTTCTTCAGCGCTCATCATCTTCAGATCTCCCAGCCGGCAATCTACTACATCACTGTCCACTAGAAAAATTTGCCGGAGCACCACCAGCAACCTCTTACTTCTTCTGCTACCTCTATTTCCATTGATTTTATTTTTGCAGTAGAATCTTCAATTAGTGACTCTGATTTTTTTTATCTATGCAGCATCATCTCTCACCGCCCACCAGCTGACGACTTTGCCTCTAGGACTGTAGTCTCCTACAGGCCACTGGAGACTACTCATCATCATTCTACTGTCAGCACCATCATCTTCATTACTAGCAGTTCTTCAGCTAGCATCTGTTCCACCTCTATTTCTCGCCTGCATCAGCTCTTTCCACCGGCACCCTCTTTGGACCTTCAGCGATATCTCTGATTCCCCTTTGAGAAAAATTTATTTTTGTTAAAGTAAGATACTATTTTTGAACTGAGCCTTATGTATTTAAAATTGCACAGGTAATTTTTCAGAAGGCATACCTTTGGACCCAGCTACACCTGCCCCGATGCTACACCCCGGACAACGATTGAGTTTGCTATATAGTTTTGTGGGCATCGTTTGCACTTTCTAGTGATCTTATTCGGTATGATTGTATAGTGTTGCTACTTGATTTGTTTTGCTATTTGCTATGATTGTATCACTTGCTGAGATTTCTATTCGATGTGGTTGCTTGAATCTATCGTTTTACACTTTTGACTATGATTCTATGAGTTTCATGCTTCACACCTTTTGCATTGATTTTGACATTTTTGATGTTTAAAAATTTTTATGACTTGAATCCATGTGATGAGATGTGTGTAGATTTTTCTATGATGATAAATGTTTATGCATATCAATGTCTATGAATGGAGATATACCTATTATGCTAAATTTATTTCTTCAATATATATCTATTTGTTGAAATGCTTCATTGATTGATGCATATGGTTTTGGGTAGGTATGTTGTTTGACGAATGCAATCTAAGAGTGAAACATCTTTCTTAAATAAAATGAGCATATGAGTGTAATGTTTGAATTGATGTCAATTGATTAACCTAGTTGATGTTTAGTTTATTTTACTATTTGTTGGGAAGAAAGAATCTAATATCCAAAAAGAGATAGAGACTCCCCTACTTGGCACTGCGTAAAATTGGCAGTGGTACCGTAGATATGGGTTGAAGTCTGTAAAAAAAATAGAGAAAAAAAAGAAAATGACTCCTCTACTTGGCACTGCATAAAATTGGTAGTGGTACTAAAGAAAAGAGTTGAAGTCCAAGAAAAAGTATGTATCTATGTGGGTACATGCCATAAAAAAATAAAAAATAAATAAATAAATAATAAAAAAAGAGAGAAAGATTTTGAGTGGAAAAAGATTTTGGATATCCTATTTCTGTAAACAAGGGTATGATAGATTTAAACTGAAACTTGGGTGAATTCATGAGACTGAAATTCTTTTTATTATGTGAGTTGTGAAATTTTATTTGATCAAAGTCGTGAATCTTAAAGATTAAATTTGGAGGATAGTGTATTTATCTGAAATTTTGTGTAATAGTTGGTGGAATATTTTATGAGTGATTATATTTTAGAAATTTATTTTTCATAAAAGAGTATATTTTCCATACTTAGCATTGTTCTTTATTTACTTGAGGACAAGCAAAGTTTGAGCCTTATGTATTTGATGACACAAAAATTTATAGTATATTTTGTGTCATTTCATTAGTCTTTTTGTGTCATATTCATGCTCTTTCGCTTGTTTTTAAGCCTTATTTATCAAATATTGCAGAATGTACACCTTTTCTCATTTTTGATGATTTTCAGGTAAAAAGTGCCATATTTTAATGAATTTTGGAAGATCTGAGCACACCAATGAATTCCAGACGTTGAGACGAAGCCGCCCGTCAATTTTCATGCAACTCAGAGCAAGTTTGAAAAATACACCCCGGGTATAATTTTTATTATGGCCTGTAATTTTCTATCCAGATTACACCCCTGCCGTAGTGATTTTTACGTGCCGTAATTTCTGCCCCAAAATGTATAGAAGCAAATTACGGCAGTGCTGTAATAAAAATTACACTACCGTAATTTCTGCCCAGAATTCATAGAACAAATTACGGCATTGCCGTAATTATTTTTACAGGCCATAATTTCAGCCCAGAAACACACAGAAGCAAATTACGGCACTGTCGTAATGAAAATTACGACTGTAATTATATTTTTGGCCGAGTTTCCACAGTCGCTAAAAAATCCCAATTTTTGCGACTCAATATCTGAAGATCCAGGGTACCAATTGAAAAACCGTAAAAGGGGAGTGTTCTATAAATCGAGGAGAAGATTTGAGGACAAGAATCATCCAATTTCATCATGAGTCAAGGGAGAAATCAGAAAGGGCGTTTCTAGGGCACGGCCTCTCGCCGAGAGGCGTAGAGGCCACCTCAGGCCGCAAAATTTACAAGGAACCTTTGCCTGGAGGAGCAAAGGATACCTGACGCAGGGCGGAAGTTTGAGTTGCTGGAGAAGAGAAGAGAGCTAAGGGGGAAGAGAAGAGGCTACATGCGTAACCCTAACCTCACAAGGAGGAAAACAACACACCAACCAACAGGTTTCCAAAAATAATATTCTGAACTTACTCCCAAAGGTGAAGATTACATTCGTTTTTAAAGCCCTTTCACCCTCAACGTAACAAAATTCCCTCAATAGATCTAAGGCTACAATTCCTCAGTTCAAATTTGGAAGGTGGAGATGAAATTTCCTTTCAGCCCATTCATTGGTTGGAATGGTCGGCTGTGTAATTGCTGCCTGGACGAGTATATCTTGGGGAGGCTTTGGTTGAGAATCGTGAAGGCTTGCTTGGTCGCGTGCACGTGAAGTAAAGATGTGTCCTTGGCGCATGCAGGTGGAATTAATGGTGCTTTGGGCATGCTTGTTTGTCATTGGTTGTTGGGGGAGGTGCCATTGATGAAGAGATGTAAGTGATGGCCGATTTTACTGGACAAGGAGGATTCGACTGTGATTTGTATAGGTTGACTTCATGTTGACTGGGAATTGGCATGATTTGGCTGAGTCTTGAGGAATAATATGTTGACTTGCTGTTGACTTAGAGTTTGCATGATTCGGCTGTGACTTGAGGGATAGTTGTTGACTTGCTCCTTGAGACATGGACTTGATTTGACCATTGAAGCATGATGTTGACTTTGATGTTGGCATGGCTGATAATCTTTGACTTTGGCTAATCCTAATTAAACAAGAGAAATTTAAAACCTAAACTAATTGCAACCTAATACATTAACTAGGAAAATAAAAACAGATTTAAGAAAATAATCCTAAGCTAGTCCTAACAAAATAAGAGGAAAATAAACATAATTAAGTTCTTAAAGATGTTCCTACATCAATACCCCAAAAGTTTCAGAGTGAAAGCAGATCGATCGGAGGAGAAATCAAGGAAAGAAGGAGCACCTGCACTGTTCACAGTGAGTTTTCGAGCCAAATTACGGCTGCAATTTTTATTATAGCCGTGCTATTAGTAGATTTTCCTCTTCTCTTCGATTTCTGATCCTTTGAAACTATGGTTTATTGTAATTCTTCTACCATGCTAGCTTCGACATCTTTTGGGACATCGGGGTATAATCCCCTTAATTTCATAATGACTAGATAAACCTTATTTCGTTTGGGAACTTTTGTTATAATAATCCTACTTATATGATGATTACCTTTAATTCTTCCTAGTTTCATATTATCTGCATGTTTTAGAGTTTTTGCGATATGGACTGAAAGGTGACTTGCGAGAACTTGGAACCCTAGAATCGTGATTTAGGAACTCATCGTAAGAAATTAGGTTTGTTCTTATTTCTAGGTTTTAGAAGTTTATTGCCATGTTGATAATTTAATCTAGGATTGAGTTATTGAAATAAACATGAAGATACTGCAAGAAATTAAGTATTGGATCGTTGGAGAACCTTAAGTAGAACCTATGAAAATTAAAGTATGAAAGTATTTAGTTTTCACTTGAGATGATTGACTTAGAGATTGGATGCACGAAAGTGATCTTTGAGTTCTTTGTCAATGATTTACTTATATTTAACATTGAATTAATCTTATGCGAAAGTGAGGATTGATTCTTTATAAATTGTCTATGCGAAAGCAAGATGATTTCTTTATAAAATAAATTATATCTTTATCGTAATAAGAGTGGACTGACGATGCGCTTATTTTCTTCTAGTCATTGAAATTAAGGTAGATGAAACCCTAGTCCCAGTTTTCCTCTCTGATTATTTGCACGTTACCTGATCATTTGCTTTTATCATATTCGATTTGCTTAGCTAGTGAGAAAACAATTATTTGGTACTTAACACGTAGGTCTCTATGGTTCGATATCTTTTTATTATTTCGAAGTATCCGTGCACTTGCAGACACAACAGTAGGCAACTATTGCATCACAGGATCAAAGCCTAGTGACAACATTATTTTCAGGCATATACAATAGGCACAAAGCAAGCACCTAATAGGTATTGAGGTTGAGGCCTAATGATAACATTTATTTATAAATTGTTTCTAGGCAACTGGAAATCCCTTTTCTTAACTCTGCTAGTCCTAAAGCCCAATAATATGATCCAAAAAATTATGATCATGCATCTAGCAATAATCATGCCCTAAATCAAGCGATCTAGACAATTGGTTCAATCAACCATGATCAAGGTCAGATCTACATTTGTCCAGCTCCCAAGTGAAATCAAATTATAATATAATTCAATTCAAAGCTATTTGATCAAACTACAACATCAAGTGTCTACAGGTGAGACCCTGTAAGTTCTATATGATGTTGGTCATCTACCAAGATCATCATAAGTAGTGAGGGGTATCTAGCAATACATTGCTATTAACTAGGTCATAGAAAATAAGTCATATGTTAACAACTCCCTATTAAGCAACAAAATAACCACACAATATAATCCATTTGCTTTCTAATATTTTGATTGAACAAGTGTGTTAAAGTTGTTTACCTAATCTAATGGACATGACATATTCAGGTTATTCACTTGGGTATAATCGTACACTTTCACTCATGTTGTATCAAGTGGGGTCCATGAATATTATGCTTCTCTAAGGGACAAATTCTACTATTGGTATATCATACTTCTTATATTGCCTATGACATACCTAATGACAGACCGTTATGACCTCCCTATTATGACGAGGTGTTAGGTAGTATCAAAATACATTATTTATCATATAGGAGTACTAATGACCTCAAATCAAAGGATCATTGCAAACCTTTCACTTATGATACTGACTTGTTGACACTCAAGTCAATACTTATTGTGGGTTGATCTAGTGCATCTAATATTGATACAACTATGTGCCTATGTTAGTATATAGCACCTAACTAACCCATACACTAGTCTCACATGCACCAAACATATCCTTTATCTACTAAGACATTTGACTAGGGATGCTTTGAGAAAGGATAAGGCCAATCTCTAGGATCATCATCATTTAATCCTATACATCATGTAGGTATAGCAAAAACACAATAATGATAATGTCTTTATTAAAAAATGGATCATAGTACAATATATATTAGACCAATACAATTGGTGTTTAGGGCATATACACCAACACAAACTTCAATGCTCACTAGGATTTAGTTTTGAGAAGAATTTGGATCTGAATATGTTGAAGCAAGAAGGGAGATAACGCAACCAGAGAAGGAGAAGGCGTGCAATCAATTCCACCTAGACTTTGAGAGGAATTTCAGAGAGAATCACATCAAACCACCTTTGATGATAACAGAGAAATAGCAATCACAAGTGATGATTGCAATTTCTAGTCTACCATAGAATCTTGTGACTAGAGATATGATCATAGGTTGTGACATCAATCATAGACATATTATCTAGAGAGATTTAAGCATCAATTCTTCAAGGGGAAGCTATTGAACTATTTATTTTATATAATCTATTTGTTTGCTTCCATTGCATGAATAATTTTTTCTCTGTAAAGATGATTCTTGTAGCATAAGCTTATTTTCGAAACATGATGCATAACCTATGATATTTCATATGAGTTAAACACATTGACAGTTTTCTAACATACTAATTGAACTATGTTAATTTAATTATAGTTGAACTTGATTACATGATTTTATTCTAGTCAGACAATTAATGATTTAGATGTTACAAGATACACTAAGAGGTGAATTCCAATATTATAACACTTGTAATTAAATGTGTATTTAGTTTACGAAAGAGATTCTAGAAACAATTGAGGGATTAAATAAATTTTCATAGGACTTATTTGGTTTAAATTGATAAGCCATGAGAGTGGATATTAGTTTAATATCAAGTTGGGCTACTGAGAGAGTACAACCTTTAAAATAGAACAAATTCCCTTTACCTTGTTTAAATTGATTGATAAAAAGATTTATGTTGTTTATCATTTGAAATCAATGTGGAGAAACCTTATGTTCTAAATTTTATTAATATTTCCTCATCCCTAGTATTTGATTGTTGCCTTCTTTGATTAAACTATTTTAGCACTTGTTTTATGATAGTTTAAATCATTCAATTTGGTATGTCTAGCTAGTGAAATTGCAATTTGTTGGTATTGAGTGTATAGGTCTTTGTGGGAACAATATTTATTTATTACTTTGACTAGTTGAGCACTTGTAGTAACATTGTGTATCTTGGATATAGATAGTCTAGTGTGTAACTGATGTATCCGCAAATACACAGATACGTCAAAGTAATAAAAGATATTAATTCCATCGGTGCCTATGTGTTAAGTACCAATAAATTATAATTATACTATCTAAGCAAATCAAATTAAGCTTAGAAAAAAATCTAAAACAAGTAAAGATTGAGGAAAAAATTTTATTGATAATATATGAGACAAGGTTTCACCACTCTGAAATAAGAAAGAAAACTATAATAAATTTTCTATCAAATGCTTAAACATGACTAAGGAGAAATTACCCTAAAATTTGAGTTGTCTACTCTCAAACGCCTAATTCAATGATAAACCAACCTTCACTCTCGTGACTTGCTATTTTAGATTTTAAGTGTTGTGGTAATTTTATTTTAATCCCTAATGAATTAAGAATCACTCTTGTGACTTAACTCATTGTTTTTTCTCTCAGATGATTTTAAGATATGCTCGTAGTCTTAAATCACAAGTTCAATTAATGAATTCTAATAGTCTAATTTATGTCTTAGCGCAACTATAATATCTAAAACAATATAATTATAGGAATTAAACTTACCACATATAAAATTTATATCAATAGTTAAGTTGTTATGATTTAGTTACTTTGGTAGTCTAACTCTATAGGCTTAATTACAGGGTTCTAGGGTTATAAGTCACATCTTAGTGCGTGTTACAACCCCTAAGACATGCAATAGTTTAGATTCAAATAGTTGTAAATATATAAAATTCTTTATAATTAAATTAGCATAATCCATGCAATATGACAAAATAAATTTAAGTAACTAATTCATCAAGAAATCAGAGGACTTCTCCCTGACTCCCAAGAAAAAACTTACGCTACAAAAGTCATGATTAATTACTAAAAGTTCATGGAATTAAGTATTTACATATCAGGTTTACTAGGGAAAAAGAAATAAAAATTAATTTTATGTCCCCTATGGTCACGGGGGTGTGACGATGATCATAGTCCCATGACTATGAGATTGCTTTCTTCTCCAGGTACTTTCACTCTTCTCAGATTCTTTTTTCCACCTTCCGAGATTTCTTCTTGTCCTGAAATTCTTTTTCTCTAGAACTTTGCATGAACCTTCTCCTCTCCTTAGCATACCTTCCTCTATTTGGTGGTTAGAAAAGGCTTGGGAACTTCTCAGCAATCCCAAACCCTAACTTAATCACAATTCTAGATTTTACCCTTGAAATCGCTCCCTAGAGTTTCTCCTCTTGATCTTGCCTCTTCTCATCCCTTGTTGATCTTCCTCTACACTCAATTTGTTCCATTTTTCCAAGAATCATGTTGATTGGAGCCCTAAATCATGATTTGGATAAATCCGGCAAAAGAGAGGCCGAAGACTCGTGCGTTTGTCAATTTGGCCCTTTTTCACTGTCACAGGGATGTGACGATGGTCACAGCCCTCTGATGGTGGCCTTGTTGCGAATTTGATTTTTGTTGAGAATAAAATCTCCAAAACAACTTTGAGACTTCCTCAACTACGTATTTGGGTTTGGTTGGCTTAGAAATCAATTAAAATTATACATATTTTATCTAAAAAATAAAAAAAAATAAAGAACCACTAGACTCCAAACTAAATAACCAATTTAAACCAAATAACAAGTAAAAAAGGGGTAAAAATGACTCAAATGAATGATATAAGTATATAAACTTAACTATAACTTTTTGAGTCACCATTAACATAAGTGCAAAGAGGATAAGACCTAGTAGTTCTAACAATTTATACCTTTGGCATTCTTGGGATCATCCTCCCTTGAGGAGTTTGGCACATGTGAGTCTTGTTTATTAGGCAAGATAACAAAAGTTTCCTTTACCAAAGTAGGCAAGAGGATAGGAGGCTTATTAGATCTCATATAAAGTAATGCATGTTGACCTATGAATAAGCAAGCTAGAGGAGGGTGTATCAATACTTTATGAGACATGAATCTGAATCCTTTGAGAAATTTAAGAAATTTATGAATAAAGTACATAACCAACTTATTTGATCTATTAAAGCTCTTTAATCTAATCGAGGTGGAAAATACATGAGCCTAGGGTTCAATTACCATCTTAAAGAGTGTAGAATCATCTCATAGCTCACCCCTCTAGGGATGTCTTAATGGAGTGGCATATCAGAAAGGAGGAATTGAACTCTAGTAGACATAGTTCGATTTATGATGAGTCATGCGACTCTACCTTTGTCATTCTAGGGATATGCACTTAAGGTAGCTTCACTTTGAACAAAGTCCTATCTAAAAGTTTCTCTAGGAGCCATATGAGTTATAGATAGGGAGACACCCCTACCTATCCTTTATCAGAGTTTGGGACTCTGAGACATATGTGAAATCCCAAGACTCGGTTAGTCCACCTAAGGCTGAAATAACATAGGATTTGTGTAGGTCTAGTAGAATTCATCATGAACCTAGGATTTATGGATCACTAGTATCTCAGCACAATAGAATCTTCAGTATAGAGGATGAACCCAAGACGTATAAGGTAGTGGTTAGTGGACCAGAATTTGAGAGATGACTTAATACCATAATAACCAAAATGGACTATATGTCTTCTAACTAAGTATGAAATTTAGTTGAACTACCTGAAGGGGTAAAACCCATAGGATATAAATGGGTCTTCAAGAAGAAGACTGATATAGAAGGTAATAAGTTTTCCTATAAAATTGATTTTTAGAAAAAGGCTTCAAGCAAATCTATGGTGTAAACTATGATGAGACTTTCTCACTAGTGACCATGTTTAAGTCCATCCAAATTTTGTTTACTACAGCTACATACTATAACTATGAGACATGATAGATGTATATCAAAACAATGTTCCTTAATGGAAATTTGGCAAATGATGTATATGTTGGTATATATGCCCTAGGACCAAGTTTTGGTCCATCTTTGTACTACTTGACTTTGATATTTTTACATCATTCTGGCATTGTCATTATCGTTGTTTGTCTACATCTGTGATTATGTACTTACATAATAATTTCCCTGGAGACAGATTGGATCTGTGCTCAAATGATTGTCCCCAGTCGATGTACGTGAGTGGATATGGGACAGCACTGGTACTTGTGAGACTGGTATATGGGCTGGTTAGGCACAAGGTGCTAACGCAGACATATGGGTATATCAGTGATGGATATACTGGACAGACCCGTTGTGAGGCAATGACTTGGTGTCAGGAGTTATCCTCACAAGTGAGTGGAGATGCATTGATCCCTTGACTTGAGGTCATTGGCCATTCTATATGGGTAGGGACATGCTTTGATACAACCTAACACCTCACCGTAGTTGGGAGGTCATAACGGTTGTCATTGAGCATGTTACGACCCATATGAGAAGGTCAATGGACAGACAGAGGATTTGCCCCTTCCTGAGGGAAGCTTGATATCCATGGAGCTCCTCTATGGTTCTATGACTGAAAGTGTAAGACCATACCCAGGTGAGAACCTGATTTAGTCATAGTCATGTGATTGGGTAAAAACAAGTGATGACACACTTGTCCAATTGGATATCAGTTCGGCAAAGAGACTGTAATGCATCTGTACCTATTTGCGATGATGGGGATGTCGATGTCGATATCCATTCCAATGACCTGGGTAGCAGTGATGCATTGCTAGGTGCCACTCACTGTTTGTGGTAACCTTTGGTCAGCACTGCCAGCATCAGAGGAAACTAAACGGTCGCACACCTTGATACTCAAGTTTTTGTATTGATCAGGAAGCCTTACGAGCGAGTTATTGGATAACTCGGATCTATTTTGGAGATTTCATCAGTGTCAATGGGCCTAATGAGATGGAAAACAGTTATTGGAGCCAAACTTCATTTTTGGCAGGTTGACCCATATTTGACCATGGTTGGTCACATTTGGGTTAGGGTTGCATTGGATTGGATCCAATTGCTTAATCAACCCATGCAATGAAGTTTGGGCTTGCTCATTATCCAATGAGGTCCAATAACAAGTAGACATGATAAGAGGATTGGGCTTAAAGGGTATAATGGGGATAATATCCCACCCCATTGGCGCCAAGGGCGTAATGGGGTGAGATTGGCGCATGTTGCTTCTTATGGGAGGTTTTGGCACCTAGCCCCTTCATGCTGGATGGAAAGCTTGCCTCTAAGGCAAGGCTTGAGGCATCTAAGGCATAATGGACTTACTAGGTAAGTCTTAGGCGATTAGGGGATGTTTATGGTATAGACTTGGAGTCTTTCCTAAACACAAACCCTAACCCTAGCCGCCCCTTTCATGATGAATTGCGCCCACTCTCTAAGGCTTATGTTGCCGCCCCTCTCTCTCTATATATGTCTCCACATATGCGAGAGTACATGAGGCTCTTATCTTGGCGTGAGCAAGTAACATAGAGGCGA
Source organism: Costus lasius (assembly GCA_027563935.2). NCBI lineage: Eukaryota > Viridiplantae > Streptophyta > Magnoliopsida > Zingiberales > Costaceae > Costus > Costus lasius. Next base: position 29,689,691 of record CM050449.1, on the reverse strand, counting down.
GAGCAAAATTCTTCTTGGCGCTACCTCTTCCATAAACCGAGAGTCATCTTCATCCTTTCTTCTTGGCGCAAGGTGAAGTTGGACTAGGCGGCTTCTCCTCTTCTCTACCTTCTCTTGGCACATCTCATCCTAGGAGGTGGCGCAAGTGAAGTGGCGATCCTCTCCTTCTACTCTCTCGTTGGCGCATCTTCCTTTGAAGGTGGCGCAAGCATAGAAGAAGGAGCACAAGGCTTGGATCTTCTTCCCGAGGCTAGCACCGGGCGTGGAAGAAGAGGACTCGAGGCATCCGTGTGTGTGAGACTGCAGAGGGCGCACGCTTGGGCGCCTACCTCGACATCGGCCTCGTCTTCCTGCTAAGGTATTTTCTATCTCATCGTGCGACTCTCGATTTTTCTTTTGCTAGGCCCATAGTTGCTTGACGATCTTCACTGGGTTTTTGGGACCGGCCTGTTTCGGGGATATTATTCCGCTGTGCAATGTATTTGTTTTGATATGACTCTGAAAAATTATAAAATATCCCCGGGGTTTCCCAATAGTGGTATCAGAGCGACTTGCGAGACTCGAATGATGTACTTTTATGCTTTTCCATGCTCACATGCCATATCTCAATTTTCAAAAATTGCATGTTAGTGGCGCATGATTTTTCTAGTAAGAAAAATTGTAGGTTTTTGCTTTCTATCTTCTATTCAATTTCTTTTGGATTGTTGAAAGATTATTTTCTTGATTGATTTAAGATCAAAGGCGCACGTAATTTTGTCAAGTGGGACGGGCATTGTGTCTTTGGACTGGCCAGGTCTCTTGATATGACAAAAATTGTTAGCTGACTGGATCTATAAAATCATAAGGAAACATAATCTCAAATGATCAAAAGATCTGTGATAAGATGATGAGGAAGAAAGACATGTTTTCTGAAAAAGTAAAATTTTAGATTTTATATTTTTCATGAGCATGTAGAATTGCATGAGTAAATACCTTGGTTGTGCATAATGTTGTGGTCATGAGTCAAGCCCCTTTGCATGCCTGTGATGTACTCTTGTGAGGCCTGCGTGCCTCTTTTCTTTTTGTTTTAACTAAGAGGAAGATTAAGGTGGCACATATCACTTGGAGCATTGGCGCATGCATCTCCCTTGGTGGCGTATGCATGCTAAGTGGCGCAAGTTGGCATGGCCGAACCCTTTGGGTTTGTGTGCTAACTATCTTGGCTCCTTGCATGGTGGCGCATCTTCCTTGGAGGAAGCCCTTGGCATTGGCCGAACCCATGAGGGTGCTTCTAGGGTTTCCCTTAGAACTACCTATAGGGTTTGAGAGCTAAACCATGGTGAGAAGGACCTTGGAGCCAACCTTGAAGACCAAGCTAGAGGTCTGCTAGGCTACGTCTAGTTCTAGGGGCTTGAGTCCTAGGTCAAGAGTTGAACCTCCTTTTGGCATGGGTTGGTTCAATGTCTTGAATAGGCTATGATCACATCATTCTTTTACTGCTTTCAATATCTGCTAAAGCATGCCTGTGATGTTTTATCGTTATGTTATCACTATAGGATTGCATGCCTGTATTGTTAGACATAAGATAAAACTGATGAGACCTTAAAAACCCTCATTCAAAAAATCAAGTCTAGTAGCCTTCTAACACGTAGCCCTCACTAAGCTATCGATCAGTGGAGTTGTGAACTGTTTCCCACCCTCGTGGGACACACCAACTTATCTTTAGAAAGTGCATGGTGGCAATGGTTTCTGATGCATTGCATTTACACCATATTTTTGCCTATGTTTTAGATCATATTTTGGGCTTAATTGAATGATTTTATGCAATTTTTGGTGTTTTTGCTTCACTTTGCATAGAATCTTCACTTTTCTTAGTTTTTATGAAAATGTAGGTAAAATGGCTCAAAAATGATGGATTTTAGGAGTTTTAAAGCCATATCACAATTCCCAAGGAGATTATGAACTTACATGTCAAATTTGGAGCGAAAAGGGTGAAGAATTCGACTTTCACGGCCTTGGCCGTAATTATGCATTCGAGCGAAGGACGAAAATTGGCTAAGTATGGAAGTTCACAGAAACTTTCATGGGTGAGGCCGTAAATCCATTATGGGCCGTGAATATTTCTGTGACTTTAAGTGTTGTACACACAGAGACTTTTTACGGCCTCGGCTGTAAAAGCATCACGAGCCATGAAAACATCTGCCCTTTCGATTTTTCACTCTATTCGACTCCAAATTAAACCGGAATTGAACCAAACCTTGCAGAAACCTTCCTATATGGGTTCTATACTGATTAGACTATAAAAGGAAGGGTTTTGGAGGGTTTTCGGGGGCTTCTAGGCACGAAAACAAGAGGAGGCGGCGGTGACGGTGAGATTCAATTCTAGGGCAGAAATCCGGTGAGAGATCACGCAAAGGAGGAGTTTGATCACTTCATCTTCATCACTAGATCAAGGGGAAGAGTTCTAATTACTTTCCTAGTGTCTCTTTGCTTTATTTTTGAGAGATTACATGTGTAATTCATCGATGAACATGATGTTTGCTTTGAATAAGAACGAGTAAACTCTATTTTTGGGATTTGGGGAATAGCCTGTTGACGATTTATGGATTGAATATATTGTTTTAAATCTTTTACATGAATTTTATAGATTTGATTTGATTAGAATTGTGTTTATTCCGTAATTTACCTTGGTCACGTAATTTTACATCCTAGACGTTGCAAGATGAATCGAGAGGTGAATTGCAACGTCAGATCTATTCTTTTCAAACCTACGAATCCAATCATGAGAGTAGTTTGGATTCGTTTGAAGGATTAACATGGTTTTTCATAGAACTTAATGGGTCTATTTATGTTAATTGTCACAAGAGTAGAGAATTAATGTAAATAGATACCGGATTACGCTTCGAGAGGAAGTAATCTGTACCTTAGGAAAAATCCCTTTCAAAACTATAATTTTCTGATCAAAGATTTACTTTTATAAAATTCATAATCGTTAGCGTGGTGAAACCCCAAGTCCTGATTTTATCTGAATTGATTTTTAGCCAAAACCCTAAAACCACCTTTTTGTTTTCTTGTTTTAGAAGTTTTCAAAAAAAAAATTATACTTTGAATCGTCTAGATATAGATCAATTGTGTAATCAGTACTTGACCACCTGATCCTCGTTGGGAACGATAATCTTTTTATTACTTCGATAAATTCGTGCACTTGCGAATCGCTATCATGTTTTTTTGGCGCCGTTGCCGGGGATCAGGCCAGTCAATATCGATTTAATCGTGAGATTTATAGACTAGACTTTTTATTTATTTATTTTAATTTTTATTTTAATTTTTATTTTATTTTTTATTTTATTTTTTGTTTTTTTTTGTTTTTGTTTTTGTTTTTCTGAATTTTATTTGATTTTTGCATTTTTTATAGTTAGTTTATTTTATTTTATTTTTCTTGTTTTTGATTAACACGTTGTATGAACAAGAGAATTCAAAAATCATTTGACTAGATATTTTATACTTTATTTTGCATCTCCTGTTTTACATTATATATTTCTGAATTTATTTGCATAAATTGAAAAATGATGTTTAACCAATGTCAATGGTCAGATCAGAGCTATGTGCCACCGATGGAGACAAGAGAATATAGTACGGATGTATTTCAATCACTTACAGCAAGGGTAAATTCTTTTTCTCAACACACTGAATATTTAAGAATGCAATATTCTATTATTTGTGATATTTGTGGTTCTCATGGGCATCATTTCAATGAATGTCAAGTAGGGATTCCTCCATGCTTTAACTTGCCTAGTACCTATAATCAAAGTTGGGAGGATAATCAAAACTATTTTTACCAGAATGACCCAGCTTTTATTTCACAATCAGACTTTAGCGAACCTCAAAATTCCAACTTAGAAGCCATGCTTGAAAATCTTTTAGCTGCTGTGAACAAACAAAGTGAGGATATTCATAGTATGATTTATGACACTAATAAAAATGACATAGAGGATGGAATCCAGAATAAATCTGAGAATTTTGTAGAGTTGGAACAATCATTAGTCATGACTCCTAATTATGATTTACCTTCTTCAAATTTTGATGATTTTGAAAATTTTGATGATTGTGATTTACCTTCCTCAACACTTTACCAGCCATCTAGTCCCCTCTCACGTAATGAAGTGTCATGCAACACAAATACTTGGGACACATTTGATGAAAAATTTGAACTTTTTGAGTCTTATGAGAAGCAGGATAATGAATTTATGGATCCTCATATAAGAACTAATGAAATTGATGGGGATGAATTTGAGAGTGTTAGGATGGAATACGTCCCTTCATTTTCGTATTACACCACCACCATTGAAGAGAAAAAAATTGAGGAAAAAGATAAGGAAGAGGATCCTGAGCATATTCCCCCACCACCATCATATGAACCATCAATCCCTTTTCTCCAGGAAAAATCATTAGGGATTTGCATTATAGATGGTGGAGAGGATAATGATGATAAGGTAGATCAACTATTATTTGACTCAAATGCTACCACAGGTACCAAAAAGATGATAACACATGAGATTCTTGATCACATTGGCATTGAGGTAACTAAAAAACTAAAAATAAAATTTGAAAACTTTTTGATCAATCCAAGGTATGAACTCTTTGATTTTAATTCTAATCTTCTTCCAGTTGCTAATGTAAATCTAAAGGAAGAATGCATGATTTTACTCTTAGATAAATATAGGAAAATTATTGATTATTCTTTGCATGATTTTAACTCTTGTTTTTATATGCATGTACTGGACACTGCAACATTGATCCACCTATTTCACCGGATACATACTTTGGTGGGCACACTTTTGAGACGAAGGAAAAGAAGGAGATTACATGCTCTCTACTATGGCACAGATTCACCAACTCCACCATGACATGAAGCTGTGGTCAAGCTAATGACCTTAAACAAGCGCTTTTGGGAGGCAGCCCAAAGTTTTTGAATTTTATTAATTTTTACATTCTTAGTTTTTGTTTTTTGATTTTCTTTAAATTTTTAGGAATTTTTACAGCATGTATTGATGAATTTTTATTGATGGAAAATCTTTTAATAAATTGTTTTACTTGCAGGAAATTTTTGGAGAATTTTTACATGAAAAGCTGATCAACGAGACCATCACGGGTGCAGCCGTGAATCATTCACGGACCGTGATTCTTGATGAAATCTCTTTGTGAGTATATTTAAACATGATGGTATTTAATGTCTAAAACTTGTTTACATTGTAAAATATGATTATCTTTGATGTGACATAGTTTCTAGATTTTTCTAGGTCATGTTTTCATTCTTTTAATATGATTGTATAGGTTTTCGCCAACGTTTTCAAAGGGAATTTTTGCAAAATTTTTTTGAAATCTACCATTCAATGATTTTAATGTTCATGTATATACAACAATTTAAGTCTAAGGTGTCCTTCATGATATGCTTATTCTTCAAAGCTTTATAGAAATGAATTTTGAATGTTTATGATTGTTAAGGAATTATCAAATCTGTTTTATCCTTAATTTTAAACTTAGGAAAAATTTTGAGTAATTGATTTGATGACTTAGGAAATTTTTGAAATTTCATGTAGACTTAAATTATTGAGTAAATTCAATTCTGGTATTGATAAAATGCATATGTGAATTGTTATGAGTTCATATGACATATGCATAGTATCTTGTCACTTGAAGATTAATTTATCTATTTTTGCTTGATGGAAATTTTTATAAATAGGAATTTGGTGATATCTCTTTAAATTGAGATTTGCTCCAACTCCTCTGGTTGAGTGATCTAAAGTCATGAGTTATATTATACCATGATGTGGTATACTTTAAATCTATTGCGATCAAGTATCGATAACGATTTAAGTACCATGCCGCTGACTGACTTTCTCTAGAAAAAGAAAAGAAAAGACTCCTCTACTTGGCAATGTTAAATCTGACAGTGATACCTAAGACATGAGTTGAAGTCTAATAAAAAAAATGGAGAAAAAGAGAAAGTTGTAGGTTAAGTGGACAAGTCCGCTAACTTTCATGATTGAGACTATGAGTTAAATTATACCACTCTATGGTATACTTTGAACAATGTTATGATGCTAACATGAAACAGCATATAACAGTTTAAAGACCAAATTGCTTTAAAAATCTCTTATCTTTAACATCACTGAAATTCTTGAAGTAGAAATCCTATCTGTTAAGTGAAATGGATTTATTAAATTGAGTGTATCTGATATTTAGTGTGTGCTGAATGTATGTTATGACATGAATTGTGAATTTTATCTTTCATGGATTGTAACCTCTTGGGAATTTATTTCTATTATGATTTTTTTTTTGAATTACTTGAGTTAGAAAGATTGATTGCTTAATTTGTGGACTAAGGATGTTATTAGGGGCAAAAACAAATGAGTGTTCCTTATCTTTACATTCTTTATACATATCGAGGTATTACTTAAGAACAAGCAAATTTTAAGTCTAGGGTTTTTGATGCGTTGCATTTACACCATGTTTTTGCCTATGTTTTAGATCATATTTTGGGCTTAATTGAATGATTTTATGCAATTTTTAGTGTTTTTTGCTTCACTTTGCATAGAATCTTCACTTTTCTTGGTTTTTATGAAAATGTAGGTAAAATGGCTCAAAAATGATGGATTTTGGGAGTTTTATAGCCATATCATGATTCCCAAGGAGATTATGAACTTACACGTCAAATTTGGAGCGAAAAGGGTGAAGAATTCAACTTTCACGGCCTTGGTCGTAATTCTAGGTTGGCCGTAATTATGCATTCGAGCGAAGGACGAAAATCGGCTAAGTATGGAAGTTCACAGAAACTTCCATGGGTGAGGCCGTAAATCCATTACGGGCCGTGAATATTTCTGTCACTTAAGTGTTGTACACACAGAGACTTTTACGGCCTCGGCCGTAAAAGCATCACGGGCCGTGAAAACGTCCGCCCTTTCGGTTTTTCACTCGATTCGACTCCAAATTAAACCGGAATTGAACCAAACCTTGCATAAACCTTCCTATATGGGTTCTATACTGATTAGACTATAAAAGGAAGGGTTTTGGAGGGTTTTCGGGGGCTTCTAGGCACAAAAACAAGAGGAGGCGGCAGCGACAGCGAGATTCAATTTTAGGGTAGAAATCCGGCGAGAGATCACGCAAAGGAGGAGTTTGATCACTTCATCTTCATCACCAGATCAAGGGAAAGAGTTCTAATTACTTTCCTAGTGTCTCTTTGCATTATTTTTGAGAGATTACATGTGTAATTCATCGATGAACATGATGTTTGCTTTGAATAAGAACGAGTAAACTCTATTTTTGGGATTTGGGGAATAGCCTGCTGACGATTTATGGATTGAATATATTATTTTAAATCTTTTACATGAATTTTATAGATTAGATTTGATTAGAATTGTGTTTATTCCGTAATTTACCTTGGCCACGTAATTTTACATCCTAGACGTTTTGAGATGAATCGAGAGGTGAATCGCAACATCAGATCTATTCTTTTCAAACCTACGAATCCAATCATGAGAGTTGTTTGGATTCATTTGAAGGATTAACATGGTATTTTATAGAACTTAATGGGTCTATTTATGTTAATTGTCACGAGAGTAGGGAATTAATGTAAATAGATACCGGATTACGCTTCGAGAGGAGGTAATCTGTACCTTAGGAAAAATCTCTTTCAAAACTATAATTTTCTGATCAAAGATTTACTTTTATTAAATTCATAATCGTCAGCATGGTGAAACCCCGTGTCCTAATTTTATCTGAATTGATTTTTAGTCAAAACCCTAAAACCACCTTTTTGTTTTCTTGTATTAGAAGTTTTCAAAAATAAAAATTATACTTTGAATCGTCAAGATATAGATCAATCGTGTAATCGGTACTTGACCACCTGATCCTCATTGGGAACGATAATCTTTTTATTACTTCGATAAATCCGTGCACTTGCGAATCGCTATCAGTTTCCCCAGTCCAGTTTTAACTTGGGCATGCCTTCGCAAGGAAACTTGTTGGCCCTGGGCATAACAGTTAGGAATGGACTTGACTAGATTTTCATATGTGCTGGGGACATGATGAAACTCTAGAGGCAACATTGGGAGGTTAGGGTTTCATGCTGTTTCCAGCCCTCGCTAGACATGAAATGTCTAGACTGTCTCAACAAGGGGAGTTGCTTGGAGCAATCGACCGGCGTGCCCACCTTAAGAAGCATGGGTCACTTTGTGCATCTCATCCCACCCTCGTGGGAGGTGAAGCCTCATGTGGAATAAGGATCTCATCTCACTAGAAAATCTTAAATTTCCCGATTGACTTTGTGGGTTGTCAATTCGATTAAAATAGTGAGAGCCATAATCATTTAAAATAAGTCCAGTTTAAATGATTCGAAGTAGAACTAATCTGCTGTTTCTTGACTGTTGTAGAACAATGGCAACGAACAATAGCGGATTGGCACTGCGATCACTCCTTGATAAGGATAAGTTGGTTGGAACCAACTTAATGGACTGGCATCGGAACTTGAGGATAGCCCTCAAGCTCGAGAAGAAGCTGTATGTCCTTGAGCAGCCTCTTCCTACGGCTCCTGTGCCTAATGCCTGAACGGCAGACAGGGATGCTTTTAGAAAGCATCAGGATGACTCTTTGGAGGTAGCATGTCTCATGCTAGCCACTATGGCACCTGAACTTCAGGTGCAATATGAGGAGCAGAATGCTTTTCAGATGATTACTCATTTGAAACAGATGTTCGAGGCTCAGGCTAGAACTGAGAGATATGACACTACCAAAGCAGTCTTTTGGTGCAAATTATCTGAAGGTGCACCAGTGAGACCCCATGTTCTCAAGATGATTGGGAACGTGGATCATCTCAAAAGACTGGGACACACCATAGATAACGAGCTGGTTGTATATCTTATTCTGCAGTCCCTGCCCCCTAGCTTCAGTCCGTTTATTATAAATTTCAATATGAACCGGATTGATTGCACACGGGAGGAACTATTGAATATACTCCAAACAACTGAACGTGAAATGGGAAAGACCAAACCCAATTCTATTCTTTTGGTCTATGGGCCAAGAAGATGAAGAAGAAGGGTAAGGCACGTGCTAAGGGCAGTGCCAAGGGTCCTACCAAGGCACTGAAGAAAAAGGCAAAGAAGTCAAAGGACCAGAGGTGCTTCCACTGTGGCGAGCAGGGTCACTGGAGGAGGGACTGCAAACAACTTCAGAATGAGGAGAAGAAAGGCTTGGCCTTAGCTTCTAGCTCAGGTATTTATGTTACAGAAGTCAACCTTTCTACTTCTATGTCATGGGTATTGGATACCGCATGTGGAGCTCATATTTGTACAAATATGCAGGGGCTCAAGAAAAGTAGATCGGTGTGGCCTGGAGAGATTGACCTACGAGTTGGAAACGGGGCACAGGTTGCTGCTGTTGCTGTAGAAATTTTGACTCTCTCTGCCTTCTGGACTTCAGTTAGAGCTAGATAATTGCTATTATGTACCTTCACTTACTAAGAATATTGTATCCATTCCTTGCTTGGCAAAGAAGGGATTTAAGTTTGAAATAAATAAGAACTACTATTCTTTTTCATTTGCAAATGTGTTCTATGGGAAGGGTACTTTATGCAATGGTTTATATGTCTTGGACATGGATAGCTCTATTTGTAACATAAATAATAAAAGGATCAAACTGAGTGGTTCAGTTGGTGCTTTCCTATGGCATTGTCGATTAGCCCATATAAACAAGAATCGCATCCTACAACTCCATACAAATGGGTTGTTAGATTCAAGTTCCTTGGAGGAATTTGATACTTGTGAACCTTGTTTATTAGGGAAGATGACAAAGGCGCCCTTCACCAAGATTGGTGAGAGAGTAGGAGGTTTATTGGATCTCATACATAGTGATGTGTGTGGGTCATTCAATAAACAAGCCAGAGGAGGGTACAACTACTCATCACATTTACTGATGACTTCAGTAGATATGGTTATGTCTACTTGATGAGACATAAGTCTGAATCCTTTGAGAAATTTAAGGAATTCAGACATGAAGTAGAGAACCAGCTTTGTAGATCCATTAAGACTCTTCGATCAAATCGTGGTGGAGAGTACCTGAGCGGTGAGTTCTTTGACTATCTGAAAGAGTGTGGGATCTTATCCCAACTCACTCCTCCTGGAACACCTCAATGGAATGAGGTGTTTGAAAGGAGAAATTGAACCTTGTTAGACATGGTTCGGTCTATGATGAGTCATACAACTCTACCTCCCTCATTCTGGGGGCATGCACTTGAGACAGCTTCTCTCATACTGAATAATGTTCCATCTAAGAGTGTCTCAAAGATTCCATATGAGGTATGGAGTGGGAGACGCCCTAATCTGTCTTTTATTAGGATCTGGGGATGTTATGCTTATGTCAAACGTCAGGATTCTAGCAAGCTAGTACCTAGATCTGATAAATGTGTGTTTGTGGGGTACCCTAAGGAAACAAATGGTTACTACTTCTATGTTCCCACCGAGAACAAAATTTTTGTTGCTCGGGGTGCTGTCTTTCTAGAGAAAGAATTTCTCATGAAAGAAGTCAGTGGGAGGAAGTTTGACTTGGACGATGTCTAAGTGCAACCATAAGACACAAAGATGGAACCTGAGTCACCTGCACCGGTTGCTGGGCAACCTGAGGCTCAGACACAGACCCCACGTAGGTTTGGGAGGATTCGTCGTTCGCCTGAGAGGTATGGGTCGTTGCCGACTCAACATGACAGGATCTTCATCATTGAGGATGAACCCAGGACTTATGATGAGGCGGTCAGTGGACCAGACTCCGATAGATGGCTTGAGGCCATGCGATCCGAGATGGATTCCATGTCAGCTAACCAAGTCTGGGATTTGGTTGAGTTTCCTAATGGGGTAAAACCCATAGGGTGTAAATGGGTCTTCAAGAGGAAGACAGACATGGATGGCAACATAGTTACCTATAAAGGTAGACTAGTGGCTAAGGGATTCAAACAAGTCCACGGGGTGGACTATGATAAAACCTTCTCGTCGGTTGCCATGATCAAATCCATTCGGATTCTGCTTGCTATAGCTGTATATCATGACCATAAGATATGGTAGATGGATGTGAAGATAGAATTCCTTAACGAGAAGCTGACTGAGAATGTGTACATGACACAACCTGATGGCTTCATCCATCCTGCAGATCCAGTAAGGTCTGCAGGCTAAAGAAATCAATTTATGGATTAAAGCAAGCATCTCGAAGTTGGAATTTTCGGTTTGATGAAGCTGTGAGAGATTATGGCTTTATCAAAAGCGAAGATGATGCCTATGTATACAGAAAATTCAGTGGGAGCTTGGTGAATTTTCTAGTCTTGTATGTCGATGACATACTGCTCATCAGAAATGGCATCCCTAGTCTTCAAGCTATGAAGACATGGTTAGGGAAGTGTTTTGAGATGAAGGACTTAGGGGAGGCCGCCTATATACTAGGCATGAGGATCTACCGGGATAGATCCAAGAGGCTCCTGGCCCTTAGTCAGAGTACCTACATTGATAAGGTCTTGGAGAGGTTCAACTTGGAGCAATCCAAGAAGGGATACCTTCCAGTGAGACATGGCCTTACTCTCTCAAAGAGGTAGTGTCCCACCACACAGGCTGAGAGGGATAACATGAGTCGAGTGCCCTATGCTTCGGCAGTGGGATCGATTATGTATGCAATATTGTGTACTAGAACAGATGTGGCTTATGCTGTGAGCATAACCAGCCATATCAATCCAATCCAGGTTTGCAGCACTGGGTGGCTGTAAAGAACATCCTTAAGTATCTGAGAAGAACTAAGATTCTGTTATTGGTCTATGGGGGACAGGAAGACCTCCGTATGCAGGGCTACACTGATGCGTCGTTCCAATATGACCCTGACGACTTCATATCGCAGGCCGGCTATATATTCAAGATGAATAGAGGCGCTGTATGCTGGAAGAGCTTCAAGCAATCCACCATAGCTGATTCTACAACCGAGCCTGAGTATGTGGCCGCTTCTGAGGCAGCCAAAGAAGCTATTTGGATAAGGAAGTTCATTTCTGAACTTCAGGTGGTTCCTAGTGTAGTGGATCCCATTGAACTCTACTATGACAACAATGGTGCAATTGCACAAGCAAAGGAACCACGGTCTCATCAAAGATCCAAACATATACTAAGGAGATTTCACCTGATCAGAGAGATCATTGATAGAGGTAATGTCAAGATTAACAGAGTTGACACAGAAAACAATCTGGCAGACCCATTGACCAAGGCTTTGGCGCAGCAGAAGCATGATGGTCACGATAGAGATATAGGGTTGAGATTCCTCAACCTCTAGGTCTTAGTGCAAGTGGGAGATTGTTGGTGTATATGCCCTAGGACCTAATTTTGGTCCATCTTTGTACTATTTGACTTTGATACTTTTATATCATTCTAGCATTGTCGTTATCGTTGTTTGTCTACATCTGCGATTATGTACTTACATGATAATGTCCCTAGAGACAGATTGGATCTGTGCTCAAATGATTGTCCCCAGTCGATGTACCTGAGTGGATATGGGATAGCACTAGTACTTGTGAGACTAGTATATGGGCTGGTTAGGCACGATGTGATAACGCAGACATATGAGTATATCAGTGATGGATATACTGGACAGACCCACTGTGAGGAAATGACTTGGTGTCATGAGTTATCCTCACAAGTGATAGGAGATACATTGATCCCTTGACTTGAGGTCATTGGCCATTCTATATGGGTAGGGACATGCTTTGATACAACCTAATACCTCACCGTAGTTGAGAGGTCATAACGGTTGTCATTGAGCATGTTACAACCCATATGAGTAGGTCAATGGATAGACAAAGGATTTGCCCCTTCCTGAGGGAAGCTTAATATCCATGGAGCTCCTCTATGGTTCTATGACTGAAAGTATATGGTCATACCTAGGTGAGAACCTGATTTAGTCATAGCCATGTGATTGGGTGAAAACAAGTGATGACACACTTGTCCAATTGAATATCAATTGGGCAAAGAGACTGTAATGCATCTGTACCTATTTGCGATGATGGAGATGTCGATGTCGATATCCATTCCAATGACCTGGGTAGCAGTGATGCACTGCTAGGTGCCACTCACTGTTTGTGGTGACCTTTGGTCAGCACTGCTAGCGTCAGAGGAAACTACAGGGTCGCACACCTTGATACTCAAGTTCTCGTATTGATCAGGAAGCCTTATGAGCAAGTTATTGGATAGCTCGGATCTATTTTGGAGATTTCATCAGTGTTAATGGGCCTGATGAGATGGAAGACAGTTATTAGAACCAAACTTTATTTTTGGCAGGTTGACCCGTATTTAACCATGGTTGGTCACATTTGGGTTAGGGTTGCATTGGATTGGATCCAATTGCTTAATCAATCCATGCAATGAAGTTTGGGCTTGCTCATTATCCAATGAGGTCCAATAACAAGTAGACATGATAAGAGGATTGGGCTTAAAGGGTATAATGGGGATAATATCCCACCCCATTGGCGCTAAGGGCATAATGGGGTGAGATTGGCGCATGTTGCTTCTTATGGGAGGTTCTAGCGCCTAGCCCCTTCATGCTGGATGGAAAGCTTGCCTCTAAGGCAAGGCTTGAGGCCTCTAAGTCAAGGCTTGAGGCATCTAAGGCATAATGGACTTACTAGGTAAGTCTTAGGTGATTAGGGGATGTTTATGGTATAGACTTGGAGTCTTTCCTAAACACAAACCCTAACCCTAGCCGCCCCTTTCATGATGAATTGCGCCCACACTCTAAGCCTTATGTTGCCGCCCCTCTCTCTCTATATATGTCTCCACATATTCGAGAGTACATGATGCTCTTATCTTGGCGTGAGCAAGCAACATAGAGGCAAGAGCAAAATTCTTCTTGGCGCAACCTCTTCCATAAACCGAGAGTCATCTTCATCCTTTCTTCTTGGCGCACGGTAAAGTTGGACTAGGCGGCTTCTCCTCTTCTCTACCTTCTCTTGGCGCATCTCATCCTCGGAGGTGGCACAAGTGAAGTGGTGATCCTCTCCTTCTACTCTCTCGTTGGTGCATCTTCCTTTGAAGGTGGCGCAAGCATAGAAGAAGGAGCACAAGGCTTGGATCTTCTTCCCGAGGCTAGCACTGGGTGTGGAAGAAGAGGACTCGAGGCATCCGTGTGTGTGAGACTGCAGAGGGCGCACGCTTGGGCGCCTACTTCGACATCGGCCTCGTCTTGCTCCTAAGATATTTTCTATCTCATCGTGTCAACTCACTCGCTTGACGATCTTCACTGGGTTTTTGGGACCGGCTTGTTTCGGGGATATTATTCCGCTTACAATGTATTTATGTTGATATGAATCTGAAAAATTATAAAATATCCTCGGGGTTTCCCAACAGTGTAGATAATACAATCTGAAGATTTTGTCCATCCAATAGATGTTTGATGTGTCTTTAAGTGCATGTATATGTCAAAGTAATAAAAGATGTTAATTCCATGGGGGTCTATGTGTTAAATACTAGTAAATTGTACTTATACTAACAAAATAAATCAAGTTTTAGAATTTTTAGAGAAATTAGAGGACAAATAACAGATTGAGATAAATCTATGGGAAAAATCTGAAACAAAGTTTCACCACTCTAAAATTTGAAAAAAAAAAACTATAATTAATTTTATGTACATTACTTGAGTATTGCTAAAGAGAGATTAACCTAAGGCTATGCTTACTAGAGAATAAAGGAAATGAGAGGGAAAGGAAAAAAAAGAAAGAGAGGAAAATAGATGGAAGGGAAAATGAATCACATGATTCTCACGTGATTCAGAGAAGGAAAAAAAGCGGCGGCAACGGCAGGCGTCGAGGTGGGAAGGCGGTGAGGCTGGCGGGTGGCAAGACGTAGTGGTGAGGCATGCGGCGAGGCAAGCGGGGCCAGCAGGGAAGACTAGAGGTGAGGCAGGCGGTAGGCAGATGGGTGGGCCAAGCGAGGTAGGCGACGAGGCGGATGAGTAGGGTAGACTACGAGGCAGACAAAGCGAGCGTAGAGGAGAGGAAGGATCACATACATGGATCTTCTTAAAGGTTGCAAATGTTTGTATTTCTATCTAAAAGCTATAAAAGGTGATACAAGAGGGGAGGTTGAGACTATATGGATGCCCTTAAGAGGAAGGGGGTAATCAAAAGTAGAGAGAAGAAGGGAGAGTCTAAGCCACCCTTGATGCTTAGAGAGGTAATAATGCAAACTTACATCAATAGTTCAATTCATTAAATAGGAGGGGAGGGGGGAGGGAGGTCAACCACTTAATAAAATAATAGAAGCAAGTAGATATAAAGGACTTGGGGTAATCCTAGTAGGATTTGGAAAATCCAAGTTTGGAAGTGGCATATGGTTCATTTTAGAAGGGATGTTTCCATCCTTATCTTCTTTCTATTTTTGAGTGATTTGATTTGATTTTGTCTTGATCTTATCTTTTCTTTCTTTCTTATTTTCTACTCACTTATCGTATTTGATTATGGGTGCATGAAAAATTTAGTCGAGGCCTTAATATGTGGAAGTGGCCCCACATCATGGTTTAATACTGAAATGTGAAGCTATTGTGATTTGCACTTGAGATCCTTCCTTTGCTTGATTGGATTTCCATGTAATCTCTTTTTTACTTTAGCAATGATGCAGCAAGTGCACAACATTATTAAAATAATAAAGAGTATTGATTTGATATGTAACTTTGTTTCATTATTATGAATGATCTTGTAGAATTAATTCTCTTGAAAACCATTAATTTTTTGTCTCTTTTCCTGAAATTTTACAAAAATAAGAAAAACTATATATTCTAAACAAAGAAAAATAATTAAGTCAAAAATAATACATAAGTGATGAATTCAAACTTAATTTAGCAAATAAAAAGTGCTAAGAAAAATCTTTATAAATATGAATTTACCAAAATGTTTTTAGATAGCTTGCAAGCATAATTTTGGCTTTTGAGCTGACCGAGATTTGCATCATTCTCCTCTTTCGAGAGAAGTCAAGTCCTAGAGAGTTTCTTTGAACTCTATGATATCTTTTTTCACTCTTCTAATAGACAATATATCTCTATTTGTTCTTTGTGCAATTGAGGCCAAGTTTAGGGTATACCTACCTCTATCTTTTATTTTCGATTTCTTGGTTATACTTCCAGGGGCTCGTGTTTATAGCAAAAGTTTTTAGAACCCTTTTTTTGCCATTTCTTGTACGTATATTAGAAAAGTACATTTTACATTGTTTATTAATAAGCGATACCTCTAAGTATTTCTTCTTAGATAATGTAAAATATATTGTAGCATGAGGTGTTGTATGACAAAAATCAATCTATTTATTTGTAGAGCGTTTCTATCAACAATTTTGTAAGTGAATGATTTGGATTTATGTTCAAGGACCAATGAAGGTTCAAGTTTAGGCTCTAACCCATGTGAAGGCACTAACAACGGTTACTTTGGGGAGAAAAAAAAAGGAGAAAGAAAAGAATATCAATTTTTCACTTGTTTCGTCGGAGGGAAACAATAAGAGAGGATGGAAAATATAGACTGCTTTCGCTCGATTTGATTTCTACCCAAATTGGGTGAAAAGTTAAAAATAGAAAAAAAAATTGATTCCTTGCTCCCTGCCCCATGCCTTGCTGTCGTTGCATACCCCACTACTTGCCTCCCTATGTCTGGTGCCCCTTTGCCACTTGCCCCGCCACCCACCACTATAGCTTGCCTTGCTACTCGCCTGCCCCGCCGCCCACCACTCACTTGTGCAAGGCAATTGTCGATCTCTACCTTTGTCTGCCAAGCTCCCAGTGTATCTTTGTTTGCAAGTGATATTCACATGTTTTTTCTCCATCCCTCTAGTTTTTTTTTTCCTCTTCCTTTCTTTTCTACTCTTTTTTCTATCAATCTTAGGAAATAGGCTGTAAGGGTTTAAGTTTAGGTTCAGGCTCATGTTTAGAATCAAAAAATAGCTTTGGTTTAGATTTTCAATAATATATGTTTAGCTTTAGTTTATTTTAGTGTATTCTAAATATTCTAAAGTTATTGCCTAAAGTCACATAATTTATTGTGAAAATCATCTTTGAGTCTGCAAAAATCGTAAAGGAATGTGATGTTTTTTGAGTTAGGTTTAGAGTTCCTAAAATGATAGTATGTCATGAGGATAAGATTCAAGACTAGATTATAAGTTGTATTATCTCACGTTAATCTTGATATGATATGGCTAGGATCAAAGGTAATTCATATACTCAAATAATATGATCATATATGAGATGAAATGAGTGATCTAAGATTGGTTATTGGAGTAACATGACATATCATAAATATATAAAATAATTCTTTTCTAGATGTTCAGAAACCCAAATAATGTTTTTTTTTTTGAAAACTTAATCACTCAGACCCAAATAAGTTGTATCGTTAGAATATAATGTAGGGACTTACATGCTAATTTATGAGGGATGATGTGGGTTGGCAACATGATAATGCTTGTATTGTAGTATTATGAAAAAGAAATTGATTCTTTCCCACTCAACAACCATATTAAAAGGAGAAAAGAAAAATGATTCTTCTTCTTTCCCGTAAATTGAACATGATGCATGATTGAACGAGAAACTTTTCAAAGAAAAGAATCTCCATGCAAAATTGACAAAGCACTTGAGACATATTCCGCGAGTACTTTGTTCCTTGTAGAGAAAGAAGAATTTGAAAGTAATTCAAAGACATACGTCATGCATATCTTATTAATTAATAATCTTTTACATACGTCATGCATATCGTAAAGAATCATTCTTTTGTCCACTTACATCTTCAGTGATTGCTTTCATTATCTAGAGTGACTAACCTCGATGCTCATCTCATTCTCATTTATCATTGTCCGTAACTCTTCATTCTTATCCATCGTCACTAGCTTTGGACATGTCAACGAATCTATACACAACAACATCGATATGGTTCTGTTAATAGTACCAATACAATCCTTTTTTTTTTTATAGACATTGGTTTCTATTCCTAACTATCAAGATTTGTGATCATGACTTGCTCCCCGTCCTATTATTTTGATTCGATCTAAATCCACCAGGAGAGTCTTGCTATGAACCCATTAATAGCCACACAATTGGTTTTCACAACCATCTTCAATTTGGGCCAAGCTTAATCATCCATTGCCAACACCCCACTCCACTACTCTGGTCCAAAGACAAACCCTAATCTTCTTCTTTCGTCTAATATTTTTGCTATTATGGATCAAATTAATTTTGATGTGAAGAGCATTCAAATACTTTTTTGGATCACTTAATAAATTACACCATATTACTTCCGCTCCATTATCCATGATGATCAAGTTTATCTTAAATGGGAAATACCAACTATAGAGTAGTCAATGGTTTTTCATTAGTATAGAACATATTCAAAGCCTGATTATGTTTCTTTCTACTACAAATAAAATATAGGATCTTCTATAAAGGCCTACTTGTCAAAAAAATAATGTCACAATAGTTGATTGAATCTATGAGGAGCTTTTCAATCTTAAGCAAAAGGATAAATCACTTCAAGAATATTATGCCATATTATAAGGAAAATGAGATAAGTTACAAGTATATCAATCGCCAACAACAAATCTTACAAATTTATTAAAATAACATTAGGATTTTCTTGTTGCAAAGTTCTTATCCGACCTCAATGACTCATATTCTACTACTACTTAGTATAATCTTATGGTATATGCTATAGTACCATACCTTGAAACTGTCTTCAATAGATTTCTATGGCTAATGTATCTAAGAGTAATTCATCCATAATAGTTTAGATGCAACTGCACTAAGTTCAAGAGAAGGGTCTAGTCAAAGAAGTGGAATATCTAGTCATGGAAGAGGATGAGGATGTGGTTTTCCTTCCCATTCTCATTGTCAATGAACAAATCATCCATCTAGTCAGTGTTTCAAAATTTTGGCTATCCATAAAATGAAAAAAATGGCTACTAAACAGCTTGAGCTCACTACCACTATACCAACTATAGAATGAAAAAGACTAATTCAAGTCTCTACTACATCTAGATCTTCTCATATAGCTACTACTTTAGCTAACACTAGTATAGCTTCTCTAGACTCTTCCTCTTCTTCCTAGATTATAGGTTTAGGTTCATCTACTCATTAGGCAAATGATTGTAGCCTGTTTAAAAATCTTCATAGTTTTGAGATTATTTTTGTCAATATACATAATGACAAAAATGTACTAATTCATATTGCAGGAACTGTTATAACTGCATCTCGCATTACATCACATAATGTTTTATATATCCCTAGTTTTCCTATGAATCTACTTTCTATAATAACCTTTTTTCAGTTCTACAAACAAAAAAGACAATTGGTGGGAGGCATGAGAAAGGTGGTATCTATGTCTTAATTGATCACTTGAATTTTGCATATCAAGCTACTTCCATTACAACTACTACATACTAATGGCATTGTCATTGCAGTCATCCTTCTCATGCATTAGTAAAGTCCTTTGTGTATAAAATCTCACACTAAACATTACTTGTGAAAACATCATCTAGTTTCATTCATGAGCATTCTTCTATATGTAAATCTCTATTTAAAGTAATACATTTAGATATTTGTGGACTTGGTCCTATTAATCCTATAGAGGAGTTCATTACTTTGCTATATTTATTAATGATTTCCCTTTGGTGACATGGATATATATTTTGAAAGACATAGTAAGTGTTTATGATACCTTCAGAATATTCTACAATGAAACAAAAAGTTAAGTTTACTTTTTCCTTCATTCCTTCAAGATATTTTAAACTAACAAATGGAAAGGAGTACAAACAATCACCCCTTGTTATATTTTGTTAAATATATCATAATACACCAAACAACTTACCCCTACACATCTCAATGAAATGGTGTTCCATAATGTAAAAAATAGGCATCTCATATATAACACAAATAATGATGTTTCATACAATTGTAATAGAATTCTATTCGGGAGATGTCATTCTTACAACTAAATATCTAATCAACTAAATATCATCTTCAATCTTACATGTTAGTGGCCCATTCTTGATATTATATCCTACTAGCTTGCCCTTTCTAGTAATACTATGTGTTTCTGGCTCTATATGTTATGTTTAATTACTTGGACAAAGCAATGACAAAGTTAACCCTAGAGCTATAGAATATATCATTTTGGAATATTCACTGATGCTACCGAAAGTACTCGGCTTTATGGAAGTAATAAGGGGATTATCGTTCCCAACAAGGATCTAACGGTCAAGTACCGATTACACGATTTGTTTATATCTAGACGATTCAAGTTGTGTTTTTGTGTAGAACTTTAAGTTCGAAAAGTAGCAAAAATAGCATTTTTAGGCAAAAATCAGTTTTGAAAAAATTGGGACTTGCGGTTTCACCATGTTGACGACTATGAATTTTATAAAAATAAATCTTTGAATCAAAAACTATAGTGTTGAAAGGAATTTTTCCTAAGGTACAGATTACCTCCTCCCGAAGCGTAATCTGGTACCTAATTACGCTAATTCCCTACTCTCGTGATAATTAACGCAATTAGGTACTTTAAGCTCTATAAAAAAACCTTTGAAATCCTTCAAACTAACCAAAACTATTCTCATGATTAGATTCATAGGTTTGGAAACAATAATTCTGACGTCGCGATTCACCTCTCAGTCCTTCTCGCAACGTCTAATACGTAAACATGCTTGGACAGAGTAAATCATGTAAATAAATGCACTTCTAATCAAATCAACTCTATAAAATATCTTAACAAAGATAAAAATATGAAATTTAATCCATAAAACATCAGTGGGCTACATCCCTAATCCCGAAAATAATTTTACTCGCTCATGTTCATAGAAAATAGCATGTTTATTAATGAACTTAGCATGAAATCCTAATAAAAAATACAAGAAATCATTAGAGAAATAATTAGAAATGCTTCCTCTCGATCTGGAGATGAAGATGGAGCTTCCAATTCTTTGTTTACGTGATCTTCCTACTTGAATTTCACCCAGAAGTTGATTTTCGCCCTAGCCGCCACCTCTATCTGTTCTCGCCCAGAAAAAAGTATCTTAAACCCTCCAAAAATCCTTACTTTTATAATCTAATCAGTTTAGAACCCATCAAGGAAGCATTCTGGAAAGTTTGGTTCAATTCAAACTCGATTCGAGGCCAAATCAAGTGAAAAATCAGAAGGGGCGGAAAAACTCATGGTCTGTAAACTGTTCACGGCTGCGGCTGTTAAAGTTTCTATGTTGTTTTGTCTATGTGCACAGAAAAACTCACGGTCCGTGCAGGATTCACGGCCTCGACCGTGAAACTTTCTATGAACTTCTATACTTAGCCGCAAAACTCCCCTTTGAACGCGAAACTCACGGCCTATGAAAAACTCACAGTTGTGACTATGAATCTTGCGTCTGACTCCGATTTTGCTCCAAATTTGACATGCAACTTCATAATTTTATCGAGAATCGTGTCATAGCTTCAAAACTTGCGAAATCCATTATTTTCATACCATTTTATTTGCATTTTCATAAAAATCAAAAGAATTGAAGATTCCATACCAAAGAAGTAAAACCACTAAAAATTAGTATAAAATCATATAATTAAGCCTAAATATTATATAAAATACAGGCAAAAATATGATGTAAATACAACTCATCAAAATACCCTATACTTAAAGTTTTGTTTGTCCTCAAGCAATATTATGATATGTATGGAGAATATAAAGATAAGGAGCAGTCATTTATTTTCCTTTAATATGTCTTTAGTCCACAATTTAAGCAATCAATTTTTCAGAACCCAAGTAATTTACAAAAAAAGTATAATAGAAATAAATGCTCAAGAATTTACAATCCAAGAAAGATAAAAGCATAATTCATGTTATATCATTCAATCTTCACTTACTAAGTATCAAATACTCTCACCTTAATAAATCCACTTTACTTAACAGATAGAATTTCTATTTCAAGAATTTTAGTGATGTTAAAGATAAGAGACTTTTAATGCAATTTGGTCTTTAAACGGTTATGTGCCCTTTCCTGTTAGCATCATAATATTATTTAAAGTATACTACAGAGCAATGTAATTTAACTCATAATCTCAATCATAAAGTTTGCAGAGTTGTCCACTTAACCTACAACTTTCTCTCTCTCTCTCTCTCTCTCTCTCCCCCCCCCCCCCACTTTTTTTTAATAACTTGGAGAAAGCCGACCAGTGGCATAATATTTAAGTCATTATCGATCTTTCTGAATGAGAGATAAATATTTTATTTTTAAAATTTTCCTTTGTTACTTGATCGCAACAGACTTAAAGTATACCAATTCATGGTATAATATAACTCATGACCTTAGATCTTTTAATCAAAGGAGTTTGAGAAAGTCTCATTTAAAATAATATCACCAATTTTCTATGCATAAAAATTACTCTATCAAGCAAAAACAGATAAATTAAACTTCAAATAAATTTTACTATGCACGTGTTGTATGAATATGTAACAATTCACATATGTATTTTATCAATACCATAATTGAATTTACTCACTAATTTAAGTCTATATGAAATTTCAAAAATTCCCTAAGTCATCAAATCAAATACTCAAAATGTTTCCTATGTCTAGAATTAAAGATAAAACAAATTCGATTATCCTTAAAAATCATAAACATTCAAAATACATACCTATAAAGCTTGAAGAAAAGCAAAATACATGGAAACACCCTAGACTTAAATTGTTGCATATACATAAACATTATATCAAGTTATGACATATTTCAGAAAAAAATTTGCAAGAGTTCCCTTTAAAATTTGAGCGAAATCCTATGCAATTATATTAAAACATGCAAACGTGACTCAGAAAAATCCAGAGACTATATTACATCTTAGATATCATCATTTTACATTGTCAACAATTCTCAAACATCAAATACCGTCACATTTCATCAACTAAATCACATTTACCGTTTTGAAAAACACTATTCATCCCAATATCAAAACTAATATCAAAATCATTCAAAAACTACCCAAAACATCACCACAGCATCACAAATCATCACAAAACATCACAAATACATGGTAATCAACAAATATATGCAATACCGCATAATATGAACCATGTACCATATCGTAACTACCAATACCGTGATGTATATATACAATGTCAACTCAAAATATCAACTACAAGTAAAAATATCCAGAATCACATCACAGGGTAATAGAATACAATGCACACACACAAATAAAATATAAAAGAACATGTGTGCGTTGTTTCAGCATCAATCTACTCATATCAGCTCCTGCTCAAAAGGAAAATGCATATGAGATATCACTAGAGAATAACAAACGATAGTACTCAATGCATAAAAACAAATAAAATAGCAGAGATACTCACAAAACATATTAATCCATCTATGTGTCCTCGGAGTCCTCCTCCTCGTCGCCTCTAGTAGGCTGTGTTGATGATCCAAGGAGACACCGCGGCAGAAGCTCCTCTATCGCGCGTAGAGACTCAAATGTCCTCATCTGCCCCTGCTCTAAGAGTGATATATCATTGTGCATCCTCCACTATTCAGCCCAAATCTGATGAAGAGAAGGGTTCGTCAGTGCTGAAGTAGATGGGCTAGCTAAAGAAGATGGTCCAATAGTGGTCGATGGCGTGACTGCAGGAATAGGTGCTGAAGTCCTTGGCGGTGACGATGGAGGTGAAACTGCCTCACTAGGACCTCCCCCACCTCGTGTAGGATCCATAATGTTGTAGTCCGCAAGTACACGGATACTCGAAGTAATATAAAAGATATCGAACCACAGAGACCTTATTGTTACGTACCAAATAGTTGTATATTTACTAGCAAAGCAATCGATTATAACGCAAGTAAACGATAGGAAGAGCGTAGAGATAATCAGAGAGAAATTGGGACTAGGGTTTCATCCACCTTAATTTCAATGACCAGATATGAATAAAAGGTTGTCAGACTAATTTTATCATGATAAAGATATAATTTACTTCATAAAAGGATTATCTCACTTTCATGCAGACAATCATGCAGGGACCGATCCTCGCTTTCGCGCAAGATCTATCCCAAGCTGAAAATAAGTAAATCATCAATCAAAGAACTCAAGGATCACTTTCGTGCATCCGAATCCTAAGTTGATCATCTCAAGTGGAATCTCAAGGATCACTTTCGTGCATCCGAGTCTCAATACAGGTTCTATTTATGGTTCTCCAACGTTCCAATCCTCACTTTCGCACAAGATCTTCACATTTAACAAAATAATTCGATCCTAGATTCAAATTATCAAACATGGCAATTATTCTTCTAAAATCAAGAAATAAGAAATAACCTAATTTCTTATAGTGAGTTCCTAATATTCAATTTTAGGGTCCCAAGTTCTCAAGCAAATCACCTTTCAGTCCATATTGCGAAAACTCTAAAATCATGCATAATAATAAGAAAACAATGAAGAATTATAGGCAATCGTCACAAAAGTAGAATTATCATAATAAAACTATTCTGACAAAATAAAATTATCTAGTCATTAGAAATCAAAGGGATTACACCCACATGTCCCAAAAGATGTTTAAGCTCGCATGGAAGAGGAATTACAATAAACCATAATTTCAAAGAATGAAAATCGAATAGGAAAAGAGAAGTTCAACTTTACAGTACAGCCGTAATTTTCCTCCAGAAAATGCTGTGAACAGCGCTGACGCCCACTCTTTCGTTGATTTCTCCTCCGATCGAGATTCTTTCTCTCTGAAACTTCTAGGGTATCGTCTCCTCTTCCAAGCGAAGCTTCCCCTCAAATTTCACGGCCGGAGATGCATTGTACGCTTCCCGGCAATGAAACTTAGGGCGGCGGTGAAAAACTCGATTTCTCCCTCGATAGTGGATGAAAATTAAGGCTTTCGCCCTTGGCGTGTTCTCCTCCTCGGAGGCTCTCCTTTTCCTTCTTACGGCGTTGAGTTTAAAGGCCTGGATTGTCTGCAATCGATGGCGCAAAAATCGGGCATCAATTTGACCGTGGAAGTTGTGAGCCAGGAATAGAATTACGACTGTGGTTTTTGTTACGGCACTGCCGTATTTTCTTTAAGTTCTTCTGTACAGGATTCGACCAGAATTACGGTACCGTGAAAATGATTACGGCAGTGCCGTAATTTCTGGAAATCTCTCAGGTTGGAAGTCGATTCAAAATACTGCACGTGATTTTCATTACGGCGGTGCCGTAATTCTGAAAAACTTTCTGTATGAAAATCACCCTAAAATATGGCAAGGCTCTGAAATTACGGTGGTGCTCCAAATTACGGTACCGTAATATAAATTATGGCCCTGCCATAATTTGGTTTGTGGCTTCGATTTGCGTGAAATTTGTCTATAATCTCTTCTTGATGATGGGAATTCGTCTATGTAACTGATTTTCTTGAAAATGCCTTAAAATCGTGCCTTTTTACTTGAAAATCATCAAAAACCAAAGTAGAAGTAGATTCTGTAATATTTGATAAAAAAAAGGCATAAAAATAAGCAAAGGAGCATAAATATAACACAAAAACACCAATGAAATGACATAAATAAATTTTGGTGTCATCAAACACATAAGGCTCAAACTTTGCTTGTCCTCAAGCAAATAAATAGAATAAAGAACAATGCTATGGAAAATATACCCTCTTATGAAAAATAAATTTCTAAAATATAATCACTCATGAAATATTTCACTAACTTTTTGGACAGAATTTCAGATAAATACGTCGTCCTCTGAAATCAATCTTTAAGATCCACAACTTTGATCAAATAAAATTTTGCAACTCGCATAATAAGCAGAATCTCAGTCTCATGAATTCACCCAAGTTTCAGTTTAAATCTATCATACTTTTGTTTACAGGAATAGGATATCCAAAATCTTTTTCCACCTCAAAATCTTTCTTTTCTAAATTTTCTTTTATTGTATTTTTGATGATATGTAGCCACATAGATACACACTTTTGGACTTCAACCCTTGTCTTTGGTACTACTGTCAATTTTACACAGTGCCAAGTAGGGGAGTTATTTTTATTGTTCTCTTTTTCCTTTTTTACATACTTCAACCCATGTCTTCGGTATTACTGTCAATTTTACACAGTGCCAAGTAGGGGAGTTATTTTTCTTTTTCTCTTTTTGTGGATCTTGGATTCTTTCTTCCCAACAAATAGTAAGATAAACTAAACATCAACTAGGTTAATCAATTGACATCAATTCAAAAATTACACTCATATGCTCATTTTATTCAAGAAAGATGTTTCACTCTTAGATTGCATTCATCAAACATCATACCTACCCAAAACTATATGCATCAATCAATGAAGGATTTCAACAAGTAGATATATATTAAAGAAATAAATTCAGCATAATAGGTATATCTCCATTCATAGGTATGCGTAAACATAGAAAAATTCACACACCTCTCATCACATGGATTTAAGTCATAAAAATTTTTAAACATCAAAATCAATGCAAAAAGTGTGAAGCATGAAACTCATGTAGTCAAAAGATGTAAAGTGATGGATTCAATAATCACATAAGGCTCAAACAATGCAAAGGATGTACAATGATAAAAATTTTAGGAGAAGAAAAGTATAAATAATCATATCAAATCACAAGAAAGTGCAAACAATACTCACAAAACTATGTAGCAAGCTCCAATCATTGTCCGGGGTGTAGCGTTGGGGCAAGTGTTGCTAGGTCCAAAAATGTGTCTTTTGAAATTTTACCTGCACAATTTAAGGTACATAAGGCTCAGATCAAAAATAGTTTCTTGCTTTTAAAAAAAATGATAGAAAATATTTTTCTCAAAGGAAGATCAGAGATGTCATCAGTGATCCAAAGAAGGTGCCGGCGGAAAGAGCTGATGCAGTCAAGAAACAGAGGTGGAACAGATGCTAGCTGAAAAGCTGCTAGCGATGATGGTGATGGTGCCGACAATAGAGTGATGATGAGTAGTCTTCAATGACCTACTAGAGCCTACAGTCGTGGTAGCGAAGTCGTCAGTCCGTGGGTGTGAGAGATAGCACTACATAAATAAAAAAATATCAGAGTCACTAATGAAGATTCTGCTACAAAAATAAATAAAATCAATGGAAATAGAGGTAGTAAAAGAAGTAAGAAGCTGCTGGTGGTAGAATCCAGTGTCAATGGCTGGAAACAGTGGTGTCAGAGGCAGCTAGAGTGGTGGTGGCTGGGCTGCAGTTTCTGGTGGCAATTTGAAGACAAGGAGCTGCTAATGTTGATGGAAAGTAGTGTAGCCTACTGATTCAGTTACGAAAAGTAGCTATATCCAAGAATAAGATTAATGATCCATAAAGAAAATAGACAGAACCATGAAGTAGAATAAAACTTGTTCTTTCCAGGTGTATGAAAATTAAAGGATCAAAATCTACCAGGAATTTAGGGTATTAACAGAAAGAAGGCTAATCAGATTACTAAATCAAAAACCGCATAGAAGTTAATCAGATTCGAAAAGTTGTCATGCTTCCTAGAATTGTCAGAAAATATTTTGATGAAAACAACTAATCCTCAAGATAGAACGAAACATAAACTTCCAATTTCAAGTGAAAGATCAGAGTTTAAACTCATCAAAGAATCTCAAAAATCTGCAGTAAAAACGCTAATCAGATTAGTCAAGAAAAACTGCTGCAGAAATTAATTAAGTACCAAAAGACGCTATGTGTTATAAGTTGATCCATGAACTTTAAAATTCAATAAAAATATCTAAATAATAGAAAAAGATGTGTAGTTCATGATTGTGCCAAAGATCAAAAATTTTTCCAACCCAATTTCTTAAAATCACTGCGAGAAAACACCTAATCAGATAAACAGAAAGTAGGTTCAAAATTACGGGCGTAATATTTATTATGGCAGTGTCGTATTTTACACAAAATCTGTCAGGTCAAAAATATGCAGGAAATACGGCACCATAAAAATGGTTACGGCCCTGCTGTATTTTTCAAAGAATTTTTGGATAAAAAATCACTCAAAAATACAACACGTGAAGTCAAAAACGGACAGAAAATACGGTACCGTAAAAAGTATCGGTAGTACTGTAAAAGATGAAAAACTATCGGGTCAAAAATTAGCCAAAATTACAGCACCGTGAAACGGATTACGGTAGTGCCGTATTTTACGCAAATTTTGATTTTTCCTACAAAAAAGAAAAGAAAAATTAATTCTAAAAATAAACTAAAATAAAAGAAACTAAGCTAAAAAAAAGTGTTTGGGTTACCTCCCAAGAAGCGCTAATTTTAGGTCCATAGCTTGACCAAAATCAAATATCATGGTGAAGCAGGTGGATCAGTACCATACTAAATAGCATACAATTTTCTGCATTTCCTTTGTCCAAAATTTCATGTAAATCAAGATTGACGTGGCTTTCTCAAATATGTAGAAATCAAAATTTTTAATTCCACTCCAAGGATATTCAATAATCTTCCTATATTTATCAAAAAGAAAAATCATTAGTCCTTTCTTCAAAATTATATCTTCAATTGCAATAGGACTTTGATCAAAAGATTCAAGTATTGGATCATGAAAATAGTCTTTCTGTCTCACATTAGATTCTTCAACAAAGCATAAATTTTCAAATAAATCAGAAGATTGAACAATAGACATGGGCAAAGCATCAGAGTGAGATTCATCAATGTTCAAAACATTTGAATCCTTTTCAAGTTCCTCATGTTCATCATCAAATAATTTATTAATTTCAAAGTTATCAACAAAATGAGAGTAAGATTTTTCTAAATCAGTCCCCTCATATGTTTCCTCATATTTAACCCCAAATAATATATCATCAAAAGAATCGATTTCAAAGCTATCACTAGAATCAAAAGGAGATTTAACAAAATGAATTTTCTCAAACTTTTCCACAAATAAATTATCAAATGAATCAATTTTACAATTATCAAAATCAAAGTGAAATTCATTAAATGTTCACATAAGGCTCAATCTCAAAACAATCATAATCAGAGGGGGAATTTTCTAAATCAATTTCTTCAGTTTCCAAATCAAACTCAAATAAACAATCTTGTTGTGCTAACTGGGCTTCTAACATTTCAGTATTAGCAGATATAGATTCTACTTTAGAAGAAAGATGACTGACTATCCCTTTAAGATCTTCAATATTCTTACTTTGATTTGTCATGATTTGGTTTTGATTTGACATGAATTTTTCAAGCATGGATGCTAACCTAGATTTCTTAGTATCCTCAAAGTATGGTTTAGAAACATGATTTGAAGGAGTTAAAATTTGGCAATCAGAAGTATAATGATCAAAACATCCACAAATATCACATCTAATAGAAGAATAAGATGTCCTAGAAGAATGCATGTAAGAGTGTAATTTCAATTTATCTGCAAGAGTGCACAATGAATCTTCATACTTACCTTGTGGCATGTATACCTCACCTCTTTCAGTTGCCCACGAGTTGTGATTAAAAAACATATCTTCAAATCTATCAAGAACAGAAAAATTATCCAACACCAATCAATCAAAATAACTTTTTTTTAGAATATAAAAAAATAGAAAATATAAACACAAGCAAATTCAAAAAAAAATTTCATAAATCACAGTTCTATCACAACTTGTGAAAATCGAATACCTGCAAAAACAGAAAACAAAGTTAAATCTAAAACAAATAAAACTTAGTCTAGCAACACTAATGACTATTTTGATATTAACAAAACTAAGGTCCCCGGCAATGGCGTCAAAAACTTGTTGTAGTCCGCAAGTGCACGAATACTCGAAGTAATAAAGAAAGATATCGAACCACAGAGACCTTATTGTTAAGTACCAAATAGTTGTATTCTTACTAGCTAAGCAATCGATTATAACACAAGTAAATGATAGGAAGAGCGTAGAGATAATCAGAGAGAAATTGGGACTAGGGTTTCATTCACTTTAATTTCAATGACCAGATATGAATAAAAGGTTGTCAGACTAATTTTATCATGATAAAGATATAATTTACTTCATAAAAGGATTATCTCACTTTTTGTGCAAACAATCATGCAGGGACCAATCCTCGCTTTCACGCAAGATCTATCCCAAGCTGAAAATAAGTAAATAATTAATCAAAGAACTCAAGGATCACTTTCGTGCATCCAAATCCTTAGTTGATCATCTCAAGTGGAATTTCAAGGATCACTTTAGTGTATCCGAGTCTCAACACAGGTTCTACTTATGGTTTTCCAACGTTCCAATCCTCACTTTCGCATAAGATCTTCACATTTAACAAAATCTCGATCCTAGATTCAAATTATCAAACATGGCAATTATTCTTCTAAAATCATAAAATAAGAACTAACCTAATTTCTTACGGTGAGTTCCTAATATTCAATGTTAGGGTCCCAAGTTCTCAAGCAAATCACCTTTCAGTCCATATTGCGAAATCTCTAAAATCATGCATGATAATAAGAAAACTATGGAGAATTATAGGTAATCGTCACAAAAGTAGAATTATCATAATAAAACTATCCTGACAAAATAGAATTATCTAGTTATTAGAAATCAAAGGGATTACACCCACATGTCCCAAAAGATGTTTAAGCTAGCATAGAAGAGGAATTACAATAAACCATAATTTCAAAGGATGAAAATCGAATAGGAAAAGGGAAGTTCAACTTTACAGTATGGCTGTAATGAAAATTACAGCCATAATTTTCCTCTAGAAAAAGCTGTGAATAGTGCCGGCGCCCACTCTTTCGTTGATTTCTCCTCCGATCGAGATCCTTTCTCTCTGAAACTTCTGGGGTATCGTCTCCTCTTCCAAGCGAATCTTCCCCTCAAATTTCACGGCCGAAGATGCGTTGTACATGTCCCGGTGGTTAAACTTATGGCGGCGGTGAAAAACTCAATTTCTCCCTCGACAGTGGATGAAAATTAGAGCTTTCGCCCTTGGTGTGTTCTCCTCCTCGGAGGCTCTCCTTTTCCTTCTTATGGCATTGAGTTTAAAGGCCTGGATCATCCGCAATCGATCGCACAAAAATCGGGCTTCAATTTGACCGTAGAAGTCACGAGCCAGGAATAGAATTACGGCCGTGGTTTTTGTTACGCCACTGCCGTATTTTCTTTAAGTTCTTCTATCTAGGATTGCCCTTAGCCTTGTTCAACCCCGAATGATCAATACCGAGGGCAAGGGTAATAGTGATAACTAGACCACCCATAACTAGGACTCCCTTCTGCGCCTTCGCCACCTTCTGAATCTGCTTCACAAGGTGGAATGGGGTGGTGATGCGGAATCCGGTGAGCATGGTCCATAAGAAGAATAGCTCTGAAGCTCTGACCATACCATCGCTCTCTGCATGCCCGAAGATAGTGTGTGTAAGGATCCGGTGGGTGCATCTGAGTGCTGGGCAGGATAGATAAGTAGCTCTAGAGGTCCTGGGATCAAATCTTATCTCTCTAGAAATCTGCTGCCAAAATGTCTGATCAGTATACTCATGTGGACAGTGTCGCGTCATATCCGCGGGGAACCCAAATATATGACCCAGGTGGTCTAAGGTAAGTACGTGATCCTGGTTCCCCAACCGAAAGGAGATACGCCCTAGATATCTGTCATCATAGTTATGCAATGATATCTGGATAGAGCTGAAAAACTCAAGCGTGAGCTGGACATAAGTTGGATGCCTCTGCTAATAAAAGTCCTACCACTCTATGTTCGAGAACATCCACTAGATGTCATCGAACAATCCTAGGGTCTGAAGGGTTTGATCGTCCCAATATTTGGTGCTGAGAACACCCCCAGCGGGCATAGCCCTGTACCTCCTCTCCTGATCCTTGCTCCTGTATCGAATCTGTCGTGGATAGGGAATAAGGGCAGGAGGTGGAGAACACGCTTGTCTCTTCTCGACTATAGCAGGCTCTAGTACAGGAGGAGATGGCTCTGGTGATGATGGCTCTGGTGTAGAAGCTGGAGATGGCTCCGAAAATGGCTCTAGTGACGGTAGCACAATCTCTAGTGAGTAAGCTGATGGTACTGAAGCTGGGATAGTCACCTCCGGTATGTCTAGCATCTGGGGTGCTGGAGGTGCCATCTCTGGAGCCACAGATGGCTCTAGTACAATTGATGGTGGTGGTGGTGAAAACTCTGGTAAATCTATTGTAATCTCTAGTAAGTCTGAAAAAATCTCAGAAGATCCCTCAACCTCTTTTGGTATCTCAGGTATAGTAGTGCTAGAGTCCGGTAAGTCACCCTGGGCTGATGAGGGAGAGGGAATCTTAGGGTTAACAACGTCAGAGTCTGGTAAGTCACCCTGGGCTGATGAGGGTGAGGAAATCTCAGGAGTGTGAATGGAATCATCTGAAGCATCAAACTCCATAGATTGAGTATCAGCAGGAATAGCAGACTCTGAAAAATCGGAAGGAGGCTCAGATGCAATAGCCTCCTCCACCTCCATAGGGGTAGAAGTGGTCTGCTACTTGATACGCTCCTCCTCAACAATAACGGGAGCTAGCTCTAGGGGTGCCACTAGTGTCTTGGTGGTCTCGGGTACAGGTGAGAGAGGTCGAGCTACTCTCCTCCCCAAGCATATGAGGAACGCGTATTGCGTTTCCTCGCGTATCGTCTAGCGATACGCTGATCTCAACTCTCCAATCTATCAACAGCCTGCTCTAAAATAATCTCCAACTCTGGAGAACTAACTGGCTCCTCTACAGTCTGTGAGGTACTAGGTCCTGCATATGTGCTTGGAGCCTTTGATGTCTACATCTGCTTCTCAGGCTCCAAGTCATCGTAAACTATACACTCAATATGATGGGGTAAAACCCCATGTACCATCCGGTATATAAACCATGAGGCATGTCCAATATATCTACTCTTCCTCACTGTCCCATAGGGTATAGTCCTCACTGATTTTCTGGATGTCATGATCTCTAATATAACAGATTTAGTAGAAAACAAATCAGAACAATTTCTGGCTTGAATCGAGTGTTGACGATGAAATTGTGTTCTTGAGGTCTTCCACTGCTTCTTCGCGAAATTCGGCCGTAATCGGCTGAAAGATCGACGAAAAACTCTCACCGGAGGTGGAGGAAGGTCTGAGGAGATGATTTGTCACCTGAGGTGGAAGGAATCAATGAGAGATCAGGTTTAACGAGCGTGGAAGTGAACCCTAGCTTCGTCCGTTAAGTTTAAATTCTAGGTCTTCATGGTTCGTGAGTCGTTCATGGCTGCGGCCGTAAATGTCTCGTGACATAAAACCCTTCATAGAAAGAAACTCACAGATCGTGATGGACTCATGGCCGTGACCGTGAAAGTTTCTGTGAACTTTGGCCTTCTTGCGTTTCCTTCAGATGCAACATTCACGGCCCATGAGTGACTCACGACCGTGACCGTGAATGTCTCATTTGATGCCAATACTTCAAGTAAAAATCTCTAGAAAATTCCTACATATAAAACAAAGTATTATAAGACTTTCCATAACTAAAAATTCATCAAATCATGCTATGAAAAATCTCTAAAAATTTAAAGAAAATCTAAACCAATACTAAAAATAATAAAAGTCAAAATTTTAGGTTGCCTCCCAAAAAGTGCTTGTTTAAGGTCATTAGCTTGGCCATAGCTGCAGTTAAAGACGTTCAGGTGGATCTGAGGCGTAGTGAATGATGTGTAGCTTATTATCTTCATGCCTCCTTGAATCAACATGTGGGCTTAAATCTGTTGCCTGTAACTGTGTCCATGTGTTATCTCTTCTTTCCTTGTCTTTTTTGTACATCAAATATTTTTCCAAGGGATTCTTTTCATCTTCGGTGATATCATTATTATTTGCCTTATTTTCCACAATTTCAATGTTATGGCGAGATTCTGCAAAAGAAAGTTTCTTTAAGTTCTTGGAAAAATCAAACACTAATTTATTCTCCCCAATGTTCAATATTAGTTTCTCGTTCATCATATCAATGATAGCACCTGCACTAGCCAAAAATAGTCTACCAAAGATAATTGGTAACTTAATATCTTCTTCCATGTCCACAATTATAAAATCAATTAAAATAATAAAGTTGCCAACTTTAATCGAAACATCTTCTAGGATTCCAACATAATGTTGGACGGAATGATTAGCAAATTGAAGTAAAACCTTCATC
Organism: Costus lasius; assembly: GCA_027563935.2. NCBI lineage: Eukaryota > Viridiplantae > Streptophyta > Magnoliopsida > Zingiberales > Costaceae > Costus > Costus lasius. The sequence continues at coordinate 29,655,578 of CM050449.1, read as the reverse complement.
GAGTTCATATTTTCGCTATGAATCTTCTTACAGATAGATAAGTGTATCAAACTTACACTTGTGCCCAAATTACATAAAGCATGCTCAAAAGAGATCTTACCAATATGACAGGGAATTGAAAAGCTTCTAGGATCTTTTACTTTTTTATCACTATGGGTTGACTCACCTCACTGTATTCAGCCTCAAGTGTTGCAGTCCCATGCTTTTCAATTTTATGTTCAGGTAATTTATCAAACTGTTTTTCCAATTCTACTTTTACTAACCTCTAAGGGTAGGGAATGGGTGGAACATATGCATGTGGACCTACATAAACCTCCTCCCTCTCCTTCCTCACTGGTACCTCTTCTTCAGGTAAAAATTCTTTAAGCTACTCTTTACTAACTTCAGGTGTAGGTTCTTTGTCAGGCATCCTAGGCTCATCTAAATACTCACCATTCACAATGGTGATAGCGTTACAATGCTCCCTAGGATTCATCTCTGGTTGCCCTAGAAGCTTACCTGTAGGCCTATTGGAAGTGCTTGCCTACTGAGCTATTTGGCTCTCTAACATCTTGTTGAGAGTTGCCAAAGCATCCACATGAGATGTTAGATGCTTAATAGCATCAGAGACATCTTCATTGTGCTTTTTCTGAGCAACAACGAAGTTCTCCGAAAGGGACTCCAAGTTAGATTTCTAAGGCTGATTGAATTGCATGGACTGAAAACCTGGTGGCGGCCTATTATTCTATTGATTGAATTGTTGAGGAACTTTCCCTTGATTATTTTTGTAAGACAGATTCGGGTGGTTCCTCCAACCTAGATTGTAGGTCGACAAATATGGATCGTTCACCTGCCGTTGGTTGTAGTTGCCTAAAGTATTTATTTGTTCCTAACAAGAGTTATCCTATGGTGAGGCTAAAAGTTGACAGTCAGTGGAAGCATGACCTATAATTCCACAAACCTCACAAGAAATAGAGTTAACTGAAGTAGAAGAAAAGCAAAAGAATCTAACTTTTGAGATAGAGAATCGACCTTTGCAGCGAGGGCCATCAATGAATCGCTACTATACTTACCAGTACCTGCTGATGTAGTACCTCGCTCATTGGACCAATGATTATGATTCATGGTCATGTCCAATAAGGTCGTTGCATTTTCAACATTCTTGCTCATGATAGCTCCCCCAGCCGCTGCATCCACCATGAGCTTTGTGCTATAGCCCAATCCACTATAGAAAATATGGATTAAGACCCATTTTCCAAACCCATGATGTGGACACATGTGCTGAAGTTGTTGGTGTATATGCCCTAAGGACCTAATTCTGGTCCGTTACTTGTACTACTTGACATTGATATTTATATCATACTAGCATTGTCGTTATCATTATTTGTTTACATCTGCGAACATGTACTTATATGATAATGTCCCTGGAGACAGATTGGATCTGTGCTCAAACTATTGTCCCTAGTCAATGTACCTTAGTGGATATGGGACAGCTATGGTACTTGTAAGACTGGTATATGGGCTGGTTAGGCACGGGGTGCTAACGCAGGTATATGGGTATATCAGTGGTAGATATACTCGACCGACCCGCTGTGAGGCAATGACTTGGTGTCACGAGTTATCCTCACAAGTGATAGGAGATGCATTGATCCCTTGACTTGAGGTCATTTATCATTCTATGTGGTTAGGGATATGCTTTGATACAACCTAACGCCTTGCTGTAGTTGGGAGGTAATAACGGTTGTCATTGGGCATGTCACGACCCATATGAGAAGGTCAATGCACAGACATAGGATTTGCCCCTTCCTAAGGGAAGCTTGATATCCATGGAGCTCCTCTATGGTTCTATGACTGAAAGTGTATGGCCATACCCAGGTTAGACCTGATTTAGTCATAGCCATGAGATTGGATGGAAACAAGTGGTGACACACTTGACCAATCGGATATCAGTTTGGCAAAGAGACTGTAATGCATCTGTACCTGGTTGCGATGATGGGGATGTCGATGTCGATATCCATTCCGATGACTTGGGTAGCAGTGATGCACTGCTAGGTGCCACTCACTGCTTGTGATGACCATGGGTCAGCACTGCCAACGTCAGAGGAACCTACAGGGTCGCACACCTTAATACTCGAGTTCTCGTATTGATCGGAAAGCCTTATGATCGAGTTATTGGATAACTCGAATCTATTTTGGAGATTTCATCAGCGCCAATGGGCCTGATGAGATGGAAGAGATTTATTGGGGACAACTTCCATTTACGGCATATTAACCATGGTTAGCCCAATTTGACCTAGGGTTAAATTGGATTGGATCCGTGGGCTTGGTTAACATACATAATGGACATTGGGCTGGGCCCATTGATAAGTTGGGCTTAATGGGCTTAAGGAGGAGAAAAGGGATGGCGTGTGCATGGCGTGTGCTTAACCCTAGTTAGACTAGGGTTAGCGCCTATGCATTATGAGGTTTGAAATTAATCTTGGGGCTAATTATTCGAATTAATTAGAGTCCTAATTTTATGGGATTTTATGGGCTGATTTATTTGAATTAATAAGAGTCCTTTCCAAATTAATCCCGCGGGTACATATAATTCAGAAGAATATGTGAGTGATTCATACACAGCATCTCTTTCATTTATCAAGGGTTCTACCAATTGATATCTTTCTACAAATAATTTCAATTCAATTTCTTGATCTGTATCTTCAATTTTTGGAAACTTATGAAATTCTTCCGTCAAGCCCTCATTAATGAACCTACAAAATCCCTCAAATTGGATCTGACTAAATCTAGGTATTGTGGACATTCCCTCATCTCCAACATTCCGGAGCATCTTATAATTAAGTAATACAATTTCTTTCTAATTATCAATTGTTCCTATCCTAAATCCACTACTATTTATATTTATTTTCTTAAAATTTATTTTTATTTTATTTCTGATTTTATTTCATATTATATTTAAGTATGTATTATATTTAAGTTAAGTATCTTCTTTCTATGCTATGATTTCGTGGAACCCGCCCTAGACTGGATCTACATTTTGATTTTTGTTCTCCCAAATTTCATCTTCGATCTACCACATTTGAGGTTGAGGTTCAATAGATTTTTTTCTTTTTCTTTCCTTCCTATATTCAAATTAAAGAACTGAAAAAAGCGGGGCGCAGTGCAATCCGAAATTTGAATCACGTAGAATTGTATCTCTAATTTTCTTCATTTCTTCGCATATCAATAACTAGAATCAAAAAAAGGGGAATGACAGGGCATCCGGGAATAAACGAATTAGATTAGGATTTAATTCGAATAAGTGATTAGAGTCCTAATTGGATTAGGACTTAATCAAAACCGCCCACTTAAAGTCCTAGTTGGATTAGGACTTGAGTTTGATCAAATCCTAATTGGATTAGGAATCAATCTTGATCAAATCGTCCACATGAATCCTAGCCTTGATCAAACCATTCACATCAGTCCTAATTGGATTAGGACATGATCAAGTCGCCCAAATTAAGTCCTACTTGGATTAGGACTTAATTCCCTATTTTCTCTCCTAGCCGCACATTCAATTTGAATGGTGGCCACACATTAAGCCGCCCTTTGCCTTATATATACCCCCTAAGCCGCCCCTCTCAAGATACTAATTCTCTCCTTGGAGGCGTGATCAAGAGAGGAGGCGAGCACTAGAGGGGGAGTTCTTGAGGGCGAAAGCAAGAGGCTAGTGGCGCAACTCTTCTTCCATCCAACCCTAGCCGCAACACACCTTCTTCTTCTCCTCTTGGCGTGAGGAACTTGGTGGTGTTTGGCAACTTCCTTCTCCTCATCTACCTCTTGGCGCATACACCTTGGAGGTGGCGCAAGGCTAGAGGAATAAGCACAAGGCTTGGATCTTCTCCCCGAGGCTAGCACCGGGCGAGGAAGAAGAGAGCTCGAGGCATCCGTGTGTGTGAGACTGCAGAGGGCGCACGCTTGGGCGCCTACTTTGACATCAGCCTCACGTTGCTTTAGGTATTTTCTATCTCATCGTGTCGACTCCTTCGCATGCGATCTTCACTGGGTTTTTGGGACTGACCTGTTTCGGGGATATTCTTCCACTGCGCAATGTATTTGTGTCCATAAACCTCTAAAAAATTGTAAAATATCCCCGGGGTTTCCCAACAGAAGTTCCTTGAAACGATCTCAAGTGTCATAGTGTGATTCTCCCTCTTTCTATCCAAAATAAGTGATCATATTTCTTAGCTGCACTGTCTTGCTTGGTGAAAAATACTTAGTCAGAAATGTGCGTGAAAGCTCATCCCATATAGTAATTGATCCGGAGGGAAGAGAATATAGCCAAGCGTGCGCGCGATCCCTGAGAGAAAATGGAAACAACCTTAGTCTAATTGCATCTGAAAACACACCGTTTACTTTAACGGTGTCACAATATTCTAAGAAAACAACAAGATGAAGATCAGGATCTTGTGTCGGAGAACCCCCAAATTAGTTCTACTAAACCATGGTCATCAATGCTGGCTTTAGCTCAAAGTTGTTTGCCTTCAGATTAGGTTGAGCAATATTGGAATTGAAACCCTAGATGTTAGGTACAACAAAATCCCTTAATGACTGATTGTTCACCATCACGCCTTCCTTTGTAGCTTTCTGAGTTTGAAATTATAGTTTTCTTCGAATGTGGAAGGTGCATACAATCTCTAGATCTTCAAGAAAAAAGGTACCTATCTTTAAGGCTCTAGGCATACAACGTGTTAATAAAATAAAGAAAAATAGCAGAAAATAACTATAAAAACTAAGAAAATGCAAAAAAAAATGCCTAGTCTATAAACTTATTGATCAAATCGATATTGGCTGGCCTGATCCTCAACAACGGCGCCAAAAACTTGATACTGCCGCAAGTGTACGGCTTTATCGAAGTAATAAGAAGATTATCGTTCCCAATGAAGATTTGTTGGCTAAGTACCGATTACACGATTCGTTTATATCTAGACAATTCAAGTTGTGTTTTTGTGTGGAACTCTAAGTTCGAAAAGCAGCAAAAGTAGCATTTTTAGGCAAAAATCAGTTTTGAAAAGATCGAGACTCGGGGTTTCACCACACTGACGACTATAAATTTTATAAAAATAAATCATTAAACAAAAAATTATAGTGTTGAAATAAATTTTTCCTAAGATACAGATTACCTCCTTCCGAAGCGTAATCCGGTGCCTAATTTCGCTAATTCCCTACTCTCATGACAATTAATGCAACTAGGTCCTTTAAGCTCTATGAAAAAAACTTTGAAATCCTTCAAACGAACCCAAACTACTCTCGTGATTGAATTCATAGGTTTGAAAAAGAATAGTTTCATATCACGATTCACCTCTCGGTCTTTCTCACGATGTCTAATATGTAAACATACTTGGCCAGAGTAAATCACATAAATAAATGCACTTCTAATAAAATAAACTCTATAAAATATCTTACCAAAGATAAAAATATAAAATTTAATCTATAAAACGTCAGTGGGCTACATCCTTAATCCCGAAAATAATTTTACTCACACATGTTCATAGAAAATAGCATGTTTATTAATGAACTTAGTATGAAATCCTAATAAAAATACAAGAAATCACTAGACAAGTAATTAGAAATGCTTCCCTCGATCTGGAGATGAAGATGGAGCTTCCAATTCTTCCTTTGCGTGATCTTCCTGCTCAAATTTCGCCCAGAAGTTGATTTTCGCCCTAGCTGCTGCCTCTGTCTATTTTTGCCCAGAAAAAAGTCTCTTAAACTCTCCAAAAATCCTTGCTTTTATAGTTTAATCGTTTTAGAACCCATCAAGGAAGAATTCTATAAAGTTTGGTTCAATTCTGACTTGATTCGAGGTCGAAGGGGTGGAAAAACTTACGGCCCGTAAACTATTCACGGCTGCGGCCATGGAAGTTTTTGTATTGTTTTGTCCATATACACAGAAAAACTCACAGTCCATGAAGGATTCACGGCCTCAACCGTGAAACTTTATGTGAACACGAAACTCACGACCTGTGAAAAACTCACGGCTGTGACCGTGAATCTTGCGTCTAACTCTAGTTTTGCTCCAAATTTAATGTACAACTGCGTAATTTCCTCGGGAACCATGCCATGGCTTCAAACCTCGTGAAATCCATCATTTTCATATCATTTTACCTACATTTTCATAAAAAATCAAGAAAAATAAAGATTCCATACCAAAGGACGTAAAACCACTAAAAATTAGTATAAAATTATATAATTAAGCCTAAATATCGTATAAAATACATGCAAAACTATGATGTAAATACAACTCATCACTCACATACATAGAAGGGCTATCGCTATTCTAATCCTATATCCAAACATCACTGTGTTTCAAGATGTTATCATTTTAGAAGATAAGCCTTGCATCAAAAGGATATCAATACCACAAAAGAAGAATATACTATTACTCAAACCATAAATTTCTATTCCAAAATCACTAGTGCCTAGCACCACAAGTGATTGTACTACATTGTAGAAACCATCTCATGCACCACCCATGTCTACTTCTACTATAGATCTTCCAAAACATCAAACTCTATCATAAAGCTATCTATTGCACTTTGTAAAGGCAAAAGAGCCACCACTTGTCATCCTATATCTAGCTTTATATATCATATAACCATTTTATCCCCTAAAATTTGCCACATATCACTTTCACTTTCTATAATATCCATCCCAAGAATGCTTAAGAAGCCATTTATTACAAACTATCAAAACAAATGTAATATCCCAAATTTTAGATTTAATGGTTAAAAATAATTTTAGATGATCAAAAATATTATGTTGGATTCTTTGTGAATTTTTAGAAATTTTAAAGATTTTTTTGAATTTTCTAAGAATTTTTAGATGTTTAAAAAGTGTTAAATTAACTAAGTTTAAGAAAAAAAGTTTTATTGCGCAATAGCAAGAATTCAAACCTACAACACACTAATGTTTTTCACTTAGCCGAACCACCAAACTAGTAACACAATTTAAGTTTAAACCACGCTTCATTATTTTTTATTTTATTTAAGTTTTAAAGTAGAGAGATGAGCGAACTCATTGCCTTCTCCACTATTCTTGGTGACTGAGTCATCATCGATGACTTGCTAATTTGAGGCACTTTTAGAGTTGATTTAAGAAGGCTTTGCCTCTTCTCACAAAATCATCGAACCCAATGCCTCTTCAAGCTATGATGCACCGTTAGGAGAAGCAATCGGTGCAAGGAATCAATCACCAAAGTTTGAGCAGTGCCACCACAATTCTCAACTTCCAGCACTCCTGGTGATGCAATTCCATCACCTAGGGCTACAATTCGATGTCATAGCAAGGTATTCTTCTTCTACTCTCTCTTTGGTTAAGTTTTTAATAGCATTGGTGAAGTTTTGTGTATCAACGGTGGCGATGCCACAGTCGATACGTGTCAGCTATGACAAAAGCTTCAACCTTGTGTTCAAAGCTCACCGTCGGTGGTCAGGGAGCTACCCTTCATTTTCGGCAATCACTTGGCAAAGTTTGGCGATTAATGAAGTTTCAATGCGCCTTGCAGAGCTCATTGGAGCAAGTGTTGACTTCAGATCTAGCGGCTTAGCACAATGGCGCTTGAGCGGCACGGTAGGTGAGCGACTCAAGTCGATTTAATAGAGTTTGGGGTGTGGCTTATTTGAAATAAACCTTGCTCAATCTCGGGCTAAGTTTGAAATTGATTTGAATCAACTTAACAGATTGAGCAACTCAATTTCAATTTCAAACATAGCGATGGTTTTTGGATCAGTTCAACTTGATTTCGGTTGAATCTCAGCCAGTCTCGGTACTCGTTGGAAAACTTGTAAAATTGTCTATTCAATGGTATCAAAAAAAATTTATAATAATTTATAGATTTTGTATAATTTTAGTTATAAATGTTGGTTTAGGTTTAATTTGACCAGTTTAGTGCAATTATATCTGGTTCAGTGTACTTTAGATCTAGTTCACTTGATTCAAGACCGGTTCCCTAGGTTTTGGGGTATGTTCTATTTGATTTTGGGTTTAATTTGTAAGTTAGACACCAATTTAATAGTGTTTATGTACAAATCTATGATGTAGAGTGATCGATCCATTAGTTTTGACTTGCATTGCTTGAGTATTGGTCTAATCGACCTAGTTAGCATCTAAAAAGGTAAGACCTCAAACTAGACTTTGTGTAGATAAGGTTTGTTAATCTTTATCCCAGTTTATTTAGTTAGCATAATATCTTGTGCATGGTTGAAATTTGCCACTTGTATGAATAATATGTCAGTTTTCAGTCATCATATATCTATTGCATATGATTCTAGCATGTCATAGTTACTAGTATCCTTGTTATGGACAGTATAGAGTTTTGTATACATGCATATTATTATGATTGAGCTTACCCAATTCCCTATAGGGTCGATATCCACTTTGTGGACAAATTGGGGTCTCAGATTAGCATGCGCCAAGATTTGTGACACATGGTAGTATGTATGATCACCACGTAGGGTGTATGATCGACCACCTTATAGTGCATATTCAGGGTGATGACCCCACTATTAGTAGGTATTGCTCACATTTGTGTTCACGCATAGTATCGATTTCTACATTTAGTATCAACTTGCATATTATTATGATTGAGCTTACCCAATTCTCTATGGGGTCAATATCCACTTTGTGGATAGATCGAGGTCCTAGATTAGCATGCGTCAAGATTTGTGACACATGGTAGTGTGTATGTTCACCACGTAGGGTGTGTGATCCCACCACCTTATAATGCATATCCAGAGTGATGACCCCACTACTATTAGGTATTTCTCACATTTGTGTTCATGTATAGTATCAGTTTCTATATTTAGTATCAACTTGCATTTATTATGATTGAGCTAACTCAATTCCCTACGGGTTCAATATCCACTTTGTGGACCAATTGGTGTCCTATATTAGCATGTGTTAGGATTTGTGACATATGGTAGTGTGTATGGTCACCACGTAGGGTATGTGATCCACCACCTTATAGTGTGTATTTAAGGTGATGACTACACTGCTAGTAGGTATTGCTCACATTTGTGTTCATGTATAGTATCATTTTCTACATTTAGTATCAATATGGATTATTCTATAGTATTAGTATATACATATTTCAATTACAATTTTTAATATATATTTTCAGTACAGTTTTATAGTGCAGTCTTGATGCATGTAGTATCATTTATGATTAGCATTCATGTATTCCAGTTTGTTTATCTAAGCATCTTGTTAGTTTTCTCTTTTTTGGATCTAAAAAACTATTCTTTCTTTTGGGGAGAGACTTACTTGGCAATGTTTGCTAACCCATAAGGGATGTTGTTGCAGTTGGAAAGTAGAAGGAGTTAAGACAGTTGGCAAATCCCTACAAGTATAGTTACACTTAAAAGATGATTATTGGAGATCCACTAGCGAGTAGATGATTATTGTGTTATCTAGTTGTCCTTACCAAAGTAATACTAAAGTGACATTTGAGTTTTAACTTCTAGAGTCTTTTACGCACTAATATGCTACGGAATATTATGATAATAATTGATTTTGATGTTAACTATGTTTTTGATAGGTTATATGTTGTATTTGTCTTGAGACAAGATTTTTAGTGACATATTCACCTATTATTCTTTTAAATTCATGCATACATTTGAATTTCTCTTTGAATATCTTGAGTAATAAGGAAGTTGTGGATAACAACATTTCAAAGTGCACCACAATAGAGTAACTATGCAAGTTGTGATCATCTCCACTTTGTTGAATAAAAGTTATATGCGGTGCCACCATCCACCACACACACTTGTGTTGGGATATGTATTCGCACATATCTCTAAGTGTTAGAGATAAAATAGATGGTGGATGGTGCACCGCATATCACTTTTTTCCCACTTTGTTGCCCTTGGGCACAATGAGACATTGAGCTTAAGTGGATTTCTACAAAATGTAGGAGAGTTCGAACTCAAGCTTGATAATGTCCAATGGTAATTATAGTATTTTGAGGCCTATTATGAGTAGGCATAAATATGGGTACAAGGGCTAGAGTAAGAAAAAAAAAATTTATTATTAAAAATAAATCATGAGGTCTATAAAAATTTCCTTAAGGTTAATAGAGTAGTACGATAACCATTGTGATCACATCTAATTTGAGAACATAGTTGCTTGTATTATCCTTTGCTCTCACAGCACTTTGTTTCTTTTCCTCCTCTCTTATGATGCCCTAGCCACTTTACCCTCTTCTCTCTTCTTTACTAAAGGTTTCAGAACAATAGTTCACAATCTTCAAATATTATACAAGTTGTTGCTCCATGACCCACCATCATAGCCAAAACATTGAAAAAAAAATCAATATCAAAATCAACACTCTAATTACAAAGCCAACAAGATCCAAACTAACATAGACTCAAAAAAAAAAAAAAAAAAGACAAGCAAGAAATGATGAACCTTACATGAACAAACATCTAAACCAAGATTCCAACTTTGGGAGCCACATAGAGTTTTCAAATAAGAGGCCAATTTCCTAGTTTAACCAATTTCTAACATAAGAATTATCCTTTTGGTGATCAAAGTATCCAAAATAAATTATGTCCAACCGACTCATGTTAGAAAAAAAAAAGTAGCAATTTATCTAAATCCTAAGAGCCAATATGAATTAGTTCTAGTTCCAAATTAAGACAATAATATCCTAGGGTAAATATATAAATATTATAGTAAAAAAGAAAAAAAAAATCCAAAGGAAGTCCTAACAGTTTTAATAATTTACATCAGTGTTTGAAAAAGGAAGCCACAAAATAAAAGAACAGGAAAAATAGAATTGATATGCAACAGTACATGTAATACAATTTAGTACTTGTTCCCTAATAAGGACCGTACTGAGAAAAGTTGTTAAGATACGGATCAAACTGAAACATACACATTGCTGTTCAATTTGAACCGAAAGGATCACAAGCAAGCCCTCTTTCCGTCTTTCGTTGCTCTGCACTTGCATTCTCTTTCCCTCCCTGCAGTTTAATCCAAGGCGAGAGCGGGATTAGCGACCTCACAAATAAAATTAAATAAAATTCCATTCTGGGGACAGTTTTCTGCCTCGAGCAATCTGTTCGATGAGCCGCTACGATGGCCGCGCCGCCGACCCCGTTTCCTACCGCGACCGTAAAAGGTACCCTCAAACCCTAACCCTAATCCTCAACCTAAGCGAAGTGGGTAGCAAAATCAAGGGATTCATCTTACTCTTGCGTTTCATTTCAGCGACGCCGGATTCGGCAGAGGTTCTCAGAGCTACAGCAAGGGATTCGAAGCCTTGGGCAAGCGAGACTCAGGGGTTGCCGCTGACATTGACGGCCTGTTGACCCCCTTCGAGAAGAACTTCTATGTGGAGTCCTCCTCCGTAGCTGCTATGACTGAGGAGGAGGTTGAAGCTTACCGCCGGAAGCGGGAGATTACAGTTGAGGGCCGCGATGTCCCCAAGCCTGTGAGAGAGTTTCGAGACGTCGGGTTCCCAGGTTATTGTGCAGTCTTACTCTTATCAGTTAATTGTCTTTGCCATTCTATTTCAGTTGCATCATGTATGGATTTAGTTTTCAAGTTTTTTCACATAATGTTTTAGTCAAAGTTCATTATGACTTATCAGCACTTTAGCACTAATACGTATTTATCTAACTGATGAAAAAAAAAAATTATAAATAAGCTTTGATATCCTAATTTCTTTTATCCAAAGATATATTCATCATATTAACTAAACATTTATATGGGGTAATGTACATTTTGGCTCAAGTTTGCGCTTGCTGGAGTCAGTTCTCAGTGAGACAAGTTTCTCAAAATATAAGTGTAAACGTGAATTTGAGCTTCAGTTGAGCTTGACAAGCTTTTTCTGGCAAACAAGCATGGTGAGGTTGGCTCGGGTTGACTTATTTATATGCTACCTGCCTACATTTTGTCCTGCAGATTGTTGCAGCTCATTTGGGTACATTTGACAAGATTCATTCTTTTCAGTAGAAATGTGTGCTCATTTCTCCAAACATGAAATGTTTTTGACATATGTTATTGATTTGAGAAAACTATTGTCTTCTTTCTCTATTACATAACTACTTTGTGTTAATGATCACTTTACAGAATATGTCATGCAAGAAATTGTAAAAGCTGGCTTTGTAGAGCCTACTCCTATTCAAGCACAAGGATGGCCGATGGCTTTAAAGGGACGTGACCTTGTTGGTATTGCTGAAACAGGATCTGGAAAGACTCTAGCTTATCTGTTACCTGCAATCATTCATGTTAATGCACAGCCAGTTTTAGGTATATATATTGAATTGTTGTTTGACTATACACTAATTGTTCTTGTTGTGAGTTTGTTCTAGCTAAATGGTTCTGTATCTGCACTTTGTTTTAGCCCCTGGCGATGGCCCAATCATTTTAGTTTTGGCCCCAACTCGTGAACTTGCTGTTCAGATTCAACAAGAGGCAACAAAGTTTGGAGCATCCTCTAAGATAAAGAACACTTGCATATACGGTGGGGTTCCAAAGGGACCTCAGGTTAGAGACCTTCAAAGAGGTGCACATATGATATCTTCTATTGTTGAAAGAATGCAACTTTGTAGTTTTCTTGAAAAAAGCAGCGAAAATTGTATTGAGGAATTGTAGATTCCAAGCATACATTTTGGAGTTTTGGTACTCCAAAACTTAATTTCAAACATTTTGGGGGAGTTTGATTTATTCATCAAACATGCCATATATGACTTTTTTGTATAAACTAAGTTTCAAAATGCAAATATACATCATTTACTGACTTATATCTTGTTAATCCATGATGGCACATGATTGTTTCTTACTACAATTATATACTGGATTTCTTTACTCAGGTGTCGAAATTGTTATTGCAACACCTGGACGTCTTATTGATATGTTGGAGTCACAGCATACAAATTTAAGACGAGTAACATATCTTGTCTTGGATGAGGCTGATCGAATGCTAGATATGGGCTTCGAACCTCAAATTAGGAAAATTGTCTCCCAGGTATGTTGTTTCTTCTACCATGAAGCATGTACTTCATGACATGAAAATTCGTCCTCCATGTTTGGTTGTCACATTAAATGTCATGATTTGTTATCTGCCAATACGCTTTGTTGCAAAAATAGTCATGATCTTGTGGGTTCCCAGAATCAATGTGCTATAATCCATCAGTAATGGATTTCCAGTGTGTGACTTGCCTCGCACCCGTTGAAGTACTCAATTTCGCACGTGGATATCATGGTGCTTCAATCATGTATCCTCCCACAAATTCATATGTATTGTGGTTCATAGCTGGTTGTTCTAGTAAACTATATTTTTATAAATATATGTTTATTTATGTTTTCTTTCTCTTGGTTATCATTGCTTGATAGCATATATATGATTTCCTCTCTATTTCGCATGTTGCTTCTGGAGGAATTTGTTTGATATTGTTGCCATCATACACATCTTATATGTACCCCAAATTTTTGTTTACTTTGTTTCCTTCTTTTATATTCATGTGTGTCAAAAGGGGTTCTAAGATCAGTTGGTTGGTGTCATTACAACTATATCATTGTGAATTTCTTCACTATTTTAAAGTTGAAATTGCTCCATGAAGTTTGGATCTTTATGTTATATAATAATTTATAGTTAAAATTTTATCAGTTAACTGAAATACAAAAGTAACAGGTTATATTGTAGATTACCAGGCACTAGAATAAATCAACTTATTATAAGCTCATGTTCATATCTAAAAGGTTATATTCAATTTTTTTTTATAGATTCGTCCAGATCGTCAGACTCTTTACTGGAGTGCTACTTGGCCGAAGGAAGTTGAACAACTCGCAAGGCAGTTTCTTTACAACCCATACAAGGTAAGGTGTGGCCAAGCAAGGTAGTGTACCCTGCATTGTTTCTTCTTTACCACTTCTGACGGAATTGGCTATTCTCATGGTTCAGGTGATTATTGGTTCTATAGACTTGAAAGCTAATCATGCAATACACCAGCGAGTAGAGATTGTTTCAGAGAATCAGAAATACAACAAGTAGGATGTCTTGTCAATGTTTCTGCTGTAACGAAGACATTATTGGCTTGTGCATAATCCATTATTTTTTCTCGTCAGATTGGTCAAGCTGCTGGAGGATATTATGGATGGCAGCCGAATTTTGATCTTCATGGACACCAAGAAAGGTTGTGACCAGATCACAAGACAACTTCGTACAGATGGCTGGCCTGCTCTGTCTATTCATGGTGATAAAAGTCAAGCCGAAAGGGACTGGGTTCTTTCAGAATTTAAATCGGGGAAGAGTCCTATAATGACTGCTACTGATGTTGCTGCTCGTGGATTGAGTATATCCTTTTTAGGATTCAATTAATGAGAATATGAGGTACAATTACCTCTTTCTTATGCTTTTTCTGCTTCCTCGTTACAGATGTTAAGGATGTGAAATATGTCATCAACTACGACTTCCCTGGATCATTGGAGGATTATGTGCACCGAATTGGCCGAACAGGAAGAGCAGGAGCTAAAGGGACAGCGTATACATTTTTCACTGCAGCTAATGCGAGATTTGCTAAAGATCTCATTAAAATATTAGAAGAAGCTGGACAGAAAGTTAATCCTGAGTTGGCTAAGATGGGTCGAGCTGCCCCTCCTCCCCCCGCAGGTTAGTTTGGACATGTCCTCAATCTAATTAATCAAGGCTCTAGCATTCTCTTTTATCAACATAACTAATTAGCGCTCTTGGACTCTTTATCTTTCAATTAGCTTGTTGCTCAAATCGACTCTCATCACTGGAAGTGATAAATATTATCTGATGTGATGCATTCGAGTAGGATCTTAGCAGTGTGCAGTTTCTCAAACACACGTATAAAGCTTTATCAAATGAGTCCGCTGATAGGAGATTGTTCATTGCTTTGCTTTGTTGAGTGATAATTGATTTCAATTTTAATGTACAGTCTCTTAAGCTAATTTAGTTTTCATGTAGAAAAATCTGTTGGTTGTTTTTCAACTTTATTTGTCTATCATTTGTTGTTCACATTGATGTATGAAAAATTGAAGATGATCAAGGCAGAGTGACTGATATAGGGTTGTTAACCCCCAACTCATTCTCTTGGGCAGGTCATGGTGGCTTCCGAGATCGTTATGGTGGTAGCCGTCCGTGGAGCTGACGTGTGGGAGAAATAATTATTAAAATGACTTAGATAAGATAATCTATTTTTCCAAGGCCACATCATTTGCTAGCTGTGGTTTCTTAGTTTTGACGCCTAGGTATTGGGTGACCCGCGGCAGATGTAAAGTGCAGCATGGGGCGTCTGTGGAAACTAGTGTTTTTTTTGGGTGACAAACATGAATATTTGATTCATAGAGTCCTAGCATTGCAATGGTATATGTTATTTGTTTCGTTTTACAGTTGATGGTTTTAGTAATTTGACATTAATTTTCTCGTTGACATCGTGATAAGATTGATTTTAACACAAATGAAAAAACTACAGGCAGATGTAATGGTATTAATTTTCTTTTTAATTCGGATTTTTGATTATAATGATCTACCTAGTCCAATTAAGTCAAATGAGTGTAGAGAATAGATTTCTTATTCTTTATAAAGATCAACTCCCCCTACATGAATAACGTTTTCCATTATCAATTATCATGTGGAAGCTTTTCTCTTATCACCTCTTCCGTAATTTTGCATGTACAAAGAGATTCTTACTTATATATTTAGATGTTCAAGTTAGGTTAACTACGTTAGATATTAAACTAAAAACGACGATCACACACTTTTAGGTTTCCTAATCCTTTCTTTTAATTTTGAATAGATTAATGACAGTTATACTTGGACGAAATCCTAATTGAATCCAATTTACAAAATTCATATTTATTTATTTATTAGAATTTATGCAATTTTCTTTTACTTGTTTTGAAAGTATCACGTTTCAAAATTTTACACAACTAATATTTTTCAAAATTTTACACAACTAATATTTTTTAAGGAAAGGCACTTTATTTACTGCCATTAATCATAATTAATTAATTTATGATTATTTCAAAATATAGAAATTAAAGTTTTATATGAATCATAATTAATTATCTAAAATTTGTAAAGTTTGAATTTCACATAATTTATATTTACAATAATGTATAATTTGTAAAGTATAAGTTGTACCTACAAAAGATTTTACATATGTCAAAAAGTTTGTATTAGTTCACAAGGTTTTGAATACCATAAAATATGTTCTAAAGTTTTCTCTAAGTTTATCTCAATTATGGAACCTTGTAGAATAGATATTATGTCATGCTTATAGGGTATTGACTTTCTTCTATTTGATTCACATGTAATTGACTTATGTCATATGTGGCACATATTGCTCATGATATTTATTCTTGATATTCATTGTGAAATAATATGTGATTTTTCACATACATTAATTTTTTAGATGTTATAGCTCAAGTTTTTTTATTAACAAAAACTTCCATGTTTTATTAAAAATTTGGCAAACTGTGGTTTATCATACCAAGTATACAATCATAAGTTGCTTCGCTTGTGTTAGATTCTAACTTCATGTTTAAAAGTTGTCATGAATAATAATTTAGTCTCTATATCATTATCAATCATAATACAAAGATTTTTTTTTTTTTCAAAAGCATATAAAGAAATCTATAACTTTACAATTTGGCAACTCTAGTTCAATATTATGATGTTGTTCACAAGTATTATGAATCTCAACTATGTCAAAATATAGTTTAATAGTGTTTAACAATATTATACAATATTGACTTTTTTAAACAAACTAAACTTTATTGGTTCACTGTCTTAGAGAGTCAGGTTGCCCTGTTACCATTCCTTGTCATTAGAGATTTGTTACATTTTGCATAATTGGCTAGGTAGTCGGTTGGAGAATTGTTGCATCTATTAAATCAACCATTGGCTCTCAAGTGGTTGATATCTATGATGATTCTCATGATCTCAATTGGTGGGTGTTCAAATCCTCCTTTAGTGATTTGTATCACTTCATTACTATCTATTTCTATGATCATCTTACAACCTTGGAACTTTGAGTTAGTGTATGATGCTCACCACACACCTTATGGCCATTAGTTTAGAGAAAAAAGCATAATTGCTTCTATGGTAGGCGGCTACTACCATTAGTGGTTATCTATTGTTGTCCCTTATTATGTAGCCCATGCCTGCTTCTTTTGTCTTCATGTCCCATGCTCAGTCAATATTGATATTCATGTGTCCTATAGAGGGCTTTTACAAATGAGTATTCCGCCTGGTGTTGTGAAGCTTACTCTTTAGGAATTTTGTGTTGCTATAATGATATCATTGAACTCTACTGTGGTTCTCTACTTGTTTTGGCTGGGCTAACAATGTCTCCCTTAGATAGTTTCTCATTCATTGCTTTCAACTCCTACCACAAGGTTATCAATATTAGGGTTTTCTATCAACCCATGCATTAACGTCAGGTAGCTTGTCCTTAAGTAGAGTTTTGTAAACAAATTTAGTAATGGATAGACAATTACTGCTAGGGGTGGCAGTCGGGTAGTGTATTGGCAGGTATTGGTAGGTACCTAACCTACCCAATCCATTTATTAAGTAGTCGGGTACCTCTATATATATTAACCCTATTATCTTAAACTAACTCTAAAACCCTAAACTAACCCTACATAGCTGCCAACGGGGCTAGGTAGAGGTGGAGAGATGCAGAGGCGAGGTGAGGTGGTGAGGGCTTTTGACCTCGGAGGTGATGAGAGAACAGGGTAGGGCTAGGGGCAAGTGACCTCAGAGGCGAGGCGGTGAGGGCTAGGCAGAGGTAGGGTTAGGCAACAAAGATAGGGGCAGTGAGGACTAGGTGGGGTTACTGACAAAGAGAGGGTGGCAAGTTGTAGGATCGCCGACAACATCAGATTGGGTGGGCGATTAGGTTAGGGCAAGGGTGGGTTATTGGGTAGTTATCTAGTTTGGATAATTATTAGGTAGGAAAAAATTTAATAGGAATGAGTTCGGGTAAAGGGTTCAAAAAATATTAGGTAGTTAATTGAATATGGGTAGTAAATAAATTACTAGAGATTATGAATAGGTAGCACATAAAAAAAAGCGAATATCCTCCCTATTGTCATTGCTAATTGTTGCCATGTGTTCAAATCTATTTGTCCGTGCTAGAATTAGGGTCAAAGTGATGTCGCTTATATTTGAAGACGTCTTGGTTGCATTAGTTCTAAATTTGGTTAAAGTTTGGAGCTTACTTTTGGATCATGGTGGAGGCATATTGGTTCGAAATATTCTTACAATCTATCATCGTAGATTTGAGAGAAATAAGAATGTTAGTACACCTAAGGATGCTTTACAATGTTAGCGTCCTTGTCATCCCTAATATACCTAGTTAAGTGATGAAGGATAGATTTCAAGTCATCTAGAAGGACCTCTAGCCGCTAGTGCCTTTTTTTTTCTTTAAGTTCAAGTTCCAACAATCAACCTCACTATATACTTAGCTTGATTGACCAGCACCCATAGGCTCTTTGAATTGTTAAGGATGTCAATGATCCTCTTTTTGTCGATAGTCGGCCTCATAAGTGAATGATCTTTGACATACAACCCTCCCTAATTTTTAAGTATGATGATAGTATGCCAACTTATAAGGTAAGTCCCCCTATTAGGATCTCCTTATCCCAAATAAACTTCTTGAATGAAATATTGAAATTCTCCATGTAGGTTCTCCTTAGATCAATTGTGATCAAGTTGTGCATTGGGTTAGAAGAAAGGACATTGCTTCGGTCAAGAGTCTGCCTTGCTCTAGGTTTAGAGCTTATTGAGAATACAATAAAGGCTATTCTTTGGGGTTTGATGACACACATTTTTATACAGTTTGTTATATATAAAACTTATCATTTAAAATTATGTATCATTGCTTTTTGCATAAGGTTTAGCCTATTTTCTCTTTATTTTGAAATATATATTTTTGTTGTGTTTATGAATTTTCAAGTAAGAATTCTCTAAAAAGTTCGATTGCAAAGGATTTCAAGCTTTGGGCAAATTTACACAAGAAATGATAAGTTTACCCCCGGAATTGAAGTAAATTTAAGGGCCTATTTGGCCCCACTTTTAAGCTAATTTTAAGCAACTTTTAAGCAGAAAGCAGTTAAAAAACTATTTGGTAATGAAAAGCAGAAGCAGAAAAAAGCAGTAAAAAAGCAGAAGTTGGGAAATCTATAATTTGTTGCTTTTGCAGCTTCTGCTTCTCAAAAAAAGTAATTTATATGGTTTCATTTAAAATTTTAAGTATTATTATTTTAAATAATTAAAATTTTAATATTAAAAAAATAAAATATATTTATTATTTTAAATAATTTAAAATAAATATTGATTTATTATTTTAAATTTTGATAGTAATTAAAAAGTTATTAACCTAACATCTTATAAATTTTGATAGTGCAGCACAATACAACACAGCACAGTTTACCACAGTTATAAAAGCTATTAACAATGAGGCAAAACAGGCCCTAAGTTCACCGAGAAAGACACGATCGAACTATGATGCAACACATGAATGTGTCTTTATTGAGAGGAATACATGCTCAACTCATGGGATGAAGTATGGCAATGGCGTGACAAAGCTTGGATGTTTATGAAGTCCCCCAAAACTCATATAAGATAATATGGCTGACCCATGTCTACGGCTGTAGCTTATAGCACTGTCACATTGCCAGAATTGCACTAGACCATGTCTATAACTCTTGCTTACCTGTGTATGTTTTGCAAGGATCTCTGCCCAGGCTATAGCCAAGCACATGACCATGTTTCTTTCCTCTACAATGTGAATAATAAGTCAAACTTACTCTATCTCACACCCTAACCGGCAAGCGTTGTTTATAAAAGAAGACTTCCTAAACATAGAAGAGGTCTGAAAATCAATTCAAGACCATGATAGCTAGGAAGAATAGTGGGCGGCTAGATCCTACTAGAAGGAATAACAATATTTGAAGCAATGACAGTGACTAACCTTAGCAAGGGAACTCTCTTCCTTGCTTTTTTGATGATGTCTTTCCTTCCTAGTTATATCTGACATTTTTTACTCGGCTTATCATGCACTCTATAATGTAAACTCATGTTCAAGACCAAAAGCTTAGCCCGTTGTGATTTTCTATGACGTAAATATTGAATCTTCTTCTATTTTAGAGTTTAATTTATGTTAATTTGATTTAAGATATAGTTAATTATTTATAATTTATTTGACTAATTTATTATACCCATTAGATGATATGAGAAGGATGGTGAGGTGAATTACATTATTAGAATCATGTGTTGAACCATGAAAATAGTTTCTACTTGTTTGAGGGTGTAAAATAATTTATCAGAGAGCTTAAAGGGTCTAGGTGAGTTGATAAGCCACAAGAGTTGATAAGCCACAAGAGTAGGAAATCAACCTAGTTAGATAACAAATCAGACACATGTGAGGGATGATCAATACATTAGAATAAATTCTCTTTAAATAAAATTAAAATCAATTTCGAATAAAAGTGTTGAATGTTGTCATAAGAATCCAACAAGGTGAAACCCAAAGTCCTGAATTTTGCACTCTAATTTCATCTTTGTGTTCATGGTCACTTGCTTGATTCCTACTCAGTGTAGTGTTCTTTTTAAGACTTTCCAACCACAAACATTTGATTTAATATGCTTAGGTTATAAGAGTAACGATTAGTCAGTACTTGATGAGTTATCTTTGTAGGATTAATACTTTTTATTATTTCCATAAAGTCATATGCTTGCAGCCGCATCAAGCTTGAGCCAAATTGTTTTGTAGGTTGATGGTAGCACCAAGGTATTTGAAGGGGAAAATGTTCTACTTGATACCTAAAAAGGATAGAAATTCTTTGTTTGGTATGATTGGGATAATGATCGTGGAAGTAGAGTTCAGATTACTTAATGTTCACCTTTTGGTTAGTGATGTCATAATAATGATCAAGGACCGTTTTGATATTGATATGAGATTTTTTACTAGTATAAAAGCCAAGCAGTATATCATCAACATACATAAGGTAGAGAGATCTTATATTTTTCTTTGATGTTATAAGGGGTAATACTATTAGTTTGGACGCCATTGTTGACAAAAGTACTAAGAATATTGATAGTAATCACATAAAATAGGGAGAGAGGGATATCCCTATCTAATACCGCTACTACCCTTAAAGGTACTAGTAAGTTCACCATTGACACAACAATTAAAAATAGGAGAATTGATGGAAGCTTCAATCCAGTTAATGAATTTATCAGGGAAATCTAGCAATTTCATAGCAAGAATTATGATTTTTTTTTTCTTTTTATCACATCAAAAGAATTTTTCAAAATCAAGTTTGACGATGATCATGGGGTTCATATGTTTGGAATTATATATATTGTATGTGCAATGTCTTGTACAATTAGAATGTTCTCATGAACTTTTCTATCCTTGATGGAGACCAACTGTTCAATGCTAATGAGATTCAAAAGACGGGTTTTAAGTCTTTTGGCTGAGGTTTTAGATAAAATTTTGTAGTTGATGTTGCAAGGGCAACGGGTCTATAGTTTTAGATTAGCCTAGGATTGTTATTTTTAGGTATGAAGATGAGCTGAGTCTTCCCCCAATTGTCCATCCTAACATGAGAGTAGTTTGTAGAATTCAGTTAAGGCCTCGGTGAAATCTTTATTTATGAGCCACCAAAATTATATGTAAAATTGAGAGGTGGAAACATCTACCCTAGGGTTTTTCCCTGTCTCAATTTCCCAGACCACTTTGTTGATTTCCTTAACAAAGAAAGGCTTGCAAAGGAGTAAATGGATATGCTCAACCAAGTAGCTAGCCTCTACTCCTAAGCAGAATTTCTCAATTTTTGGTTAAATCAAGTTTTCATCCCAAGTGTCATGTAGGAATTTCTAAACTGGTTTTTGATCTTTACCTCATTGCTGAGGGTGTGGTCATCTTCCAGTTTGAGATTTTTTTTTTAATTTTTATGTAATTATGTCTTTCACTATAGCTGATCCAACTCTATTTTGCCTTGATGTTTATTTGCTGTGCAAGAGCATTGGCTTTGTTAGTCAAGAGAAGAAAGTCTCATGAATTCCTTGTGGGTCAACATTCTACTGGCTTCTAACTTTTCAAGATCTTGGATGTCGTTCAAGGTGGACTTTAGGTATACCTAAATGGTGTTTATTCCAATGAGAGAGATTTTTCCTACTCATATTATATGTAATAAGTCTAGTTCATTTATGTTAGTCTAGCCTTGTTGAAGAATATACTATGAACTTTCAATATAATTTTTCCAAATGGCTCTATATCCAAAAGGAATCTTTTTGTTATTATTGGAAAGTGTGATTTTAATCAAGAGAAGGCTATGGTTAGAAGAAATTTTGGGAAGGTGGGTGATGGAGGCCTAGGCCACCCTAACTTGAGGGGGTATCCTTGATCCAAAATGATAGGTTGTGCATTTTAACATGCATACATCTACTCAAGCATCATGATAGAACTAGTACATAACATTCATCAAATTACATGCTAGACAAGTTCCTCAATGGGTACTCAAGCTAGCAAGCTCCCCTCACTCCAAGCTAGCTCCACATTTGGAATAAGCAATTTCAACTACTTCAAGTGGAGATCAACACCTTGAAGCATTTCAACTTAACCTTTCAAAATCTACATGCAGCTACCCACCATTCAAGAATGTTTACTCCCTGCCTCATTCGGAAACATTTTAGTGCCAGTGCTTCAATCCAGCAGCAAAGGAAGTGAGCCAATTCACCCAAGGAAACAATCAAAGCAAAGATTACAAAGAAAGTCGCCAAAACATCTTCCCTAGCCGGCTACTCCAAGCATGGAAGAAATTTGAATTCCCAATCGCCTAAGCTTCACAAGGAATTCTTCCACCTTCTCAAAAGGAAGGAATTTGAATCCAGACGTGACAACCTCAAAGATACCAGCAGCGGCAAAAAATCAGGGCAGCCCACATACGCCATCCTTTGGCTAGCTGCCCACCCAAGGAAGGAGCTTCAAACTAAAAAAAAAAAAGCTCTGAAAGGAAAGTCGCTCAACCCTCAAAAGGAAGGAGATGGTGGCCAGATAACAAGAATTCACTGCTCCTTATTTGCAAAATTCATGGAAGGAAATAGACCATCTTGCCTATAAACTCTGTAAAAACACAACTCATGCATCATTGAAGCATATGGAATAAAACAGTTTCTTGCATATACTGTTATGTGAACACTCTCCATCCGTTCTTCTTCTTCTTCTCCGCCCTCGTTCTTTCTCTCTTTATTGCTGCAGAAATCAATTCTGTCAGCTTCAGACTGAAGCAACTAGGACTAGTCTTCAGCCATTCGTCCCTCTATTTCTCAGCCACATTGATGCCTCCTTTCCATCCCTGGTGTCTCGACGCTGGTCTCTTCTCCTCCCTCTCTCCAGCTACTCTCTCTAGCTACTGGTGACGCTCCTTTTTTTCACTCTGTCAACCGTAATTTAAATTTACAGTTATCCAAGAGTAATTTAAATTTCTTACATCTTTTGTATTAGATCTCAGTTTTTTAAATATTATAAAAAAACAAAAGAATATTTTCAACTTCTATGTTAGCTAAGACATTGCTTCCCCTGCATCAATGAGTTGGATTAAATTTATTGTAGATTTTCAACCAATTACTATTAGCTATGGTTATATCAAGTAAATAGAGAATTTTCCTATGCCCCTTTGTTATTGATCCAAGTATAAGAGCTATATAAATCAAGCCATTGCTTATGATGTTCTTAAACATAACGATGGAATTGTTGAGGAAAGGGGTACCTCCTTTTCTTTTCTTTTTTTCTTTTTTTTTTTTACTCTTGCCTTGAAATGCAGTTAAAATCATCACACATCATCCATTGGAAGTCATCCAAGGAGATATTGTTAAAATCATTTAATATTTTTTTTCTAACTTAATATAAATGATTGGCATAAAAAAATAGTTAGAAGCTAGGGAGCGTGGTTGTCGTACTACTGTGCTATTGAATTTGGATGCTATTGATATTACCTCTAGTTCTATCTTATAACTATCCCAGGTCACGCAGATACCTCTAGAGGCATTTTTTGTTGGTGAATGGGTGTGCTTCCATCTCCTCCCTAATTCCTTAGTAATTGTTGCCACTCCATTGTCATCCAAATGCATTCTTGTAAGGCTAACAAGCATGGGTGTAATTCGTCATGCTTCTATACTTTTGGCACTTACTACTTGCGTTCATGTTGCTCCTTTGTAATTCCATGAGATACATATCATTTTTGTTTTTAAGAGATAAAAACATGATCAAATAAAATACACTAATTTTGTGTCCTAGAGCCAAGAGTAGTTTTAGCTTGCTTATGTTTTTTGCTCATGTTCCAAGAGTCAGTGCTGCTTTGGTAAGAGCTATGGGGAATAGGTGATGCTAATGCTGTTGTCATTCTATCATCATATCCTCCTTCCTACCTCCAAAGATTGTGTTGGACTCATATCTCGCATTCTTTAACAGCTTCTCCATTTTGTCTATCTTTACTATTAAACGTAATACTTTCTAATGTAGGTCCTATCCCCCGCTTGTTGGGCTTGGATTGGGAGTATTGCAAGTCTATTGGGCTCCATTGTTTACTAGGGAGTCGGACTATGAGTAACTTGAGCTAGTTTGGGTTTGTTTGCTTCAATTAGCAATGGTTTCATTTTCTTGAACCCGGATATGGTCTTAGGTGTTTGCAACCGGTCTTCCATTTGATTTATAATGTTATTTCAATTTGCCACCTATTGCACTCTTTGTTTCTATCCTTTTCTTCTACTATAGTTATGTTGCTAGATCCCTTTAAGCGCTGCATGCTTGTAGGGAAGGAAACACAGGTAGAAAAAAAAAATAGGAGAGAAAGAAAGTAGAGAAGAAGAAAAAAAAAACCTCAAATCCACGTGATCAGTGATGGCAGGTGGGTTTGTTGGGCTACTTTGAGGCTACTCCGACGGCTGCAAGCAAGGGTGGTGAGGGTGGGTGCAAAGCAGGCAGGCAAAGGGGGGTGAGAAGAGGGGAGGGGGCGACATGGTAGAGAGAGTAGGCGGCACAGGGAATAAGAGGGGAGGGGTGACACTCATCACCTCGGCATCGAGAGGAGGGGCGACGTAATAAAGCGTGGCGTTGTTAGGAGGGGCAACACAAGGAGCTCAGCACTAGCGGGGAGCTTGGCATCGATAGTAGGGGGTGATAGCAACCGGATTTGGCACCGGAGGGAGGAGGAGCTCAGCGCTGTGGGGAGATGAGGGTGAGTAGTACGTGTGTTTTTTTCCTTCTCACTTGAAGTGGGCAGGAACAATTTTTGGGGAAAAATGGCGTAGTTTTTCCGGCAAGGAAAATGAAGGAAAAGATTTCTTTCCTCCTTTCCCTACAAGGAAATAGGCGGTAAGTCTCGGTTCAAGCATTATTGGGCTTACATCTGCCACTATCTCCTCCACCAGGGAGGAGAAAATTTTCTAGGCAGGGATGCCGCCCAGGAATCTTGAGCAAGGCCCCCCTCCAATATTGATATTGCTTTATAACTTGTGTATATATGCACAACATTGGGTCGGTCAAGATTGTACAAATTTGCAAGCAATATCTAGGGCCAGCGGACGCCCTACTGAAGTTTCCTAGGCGGCGTCTCCACCTAGGAAAAATTTTCACTAGGGAGGAAGGGACTTTCTATGTTTGAAGTCTTACTTCAATATGAAATTTAGAAGTAGTATATTAATCATATTCCTAATACCTTAGGCATGAGAGAGAGGAAGGACTTTCTATATTTGAAGTCTTATAAATAGGTCAGGGCCATATTATCAAACAATTTCATAGAAAACCAAGTATATGAAATTTTTGTTGCATTACAGAGGCAAACAAAGTGGTTATATTAACTTTTATCTTCAATTTCTCCTCTACTTGACTTCCTTAATATGTTACGGAAAGGATCATTAAATTATCTAAAAAGTATCTCTCGTGCAAAGGAGTCCTTAACAGTTGGTATGCATCCTCCTATCACCAAGAATAAGTTGCCTAACCAATGTCTCTTGGTAGCATGGTCACTAAGGCTGTGTTTAACCGGGCTGACGGAAAGTAGGAGGGAACGGGCTTGAGGAGCGAATGGAAAAAAGAAGGGAATGGAAAGAGAATGCATGTGACTTGCACGTGCTACTCTCTCTTGCCTCTCTCTCGTCCACGTCGTGCCGTCCGCCACTCACTAGGGAATGTGTCCCTTGCCGCCGAGCCACTGTCCCTTGTCGTTGCCGTCCGCTGCCCATAGCAGCGTCGAGCTGTCACCATCCACTGCTCGCTAGCGCTGGAACTCCTGCTGAGGAACTCCCCGCCCCTTGCCGCTGAGACGCCGTCCACTGCTTGCTAGTGAATGTGTCAAGCCATCGCCGTTCATTGCTCGCAGCAACGTTGAGCCGTCACCGTCCACTGCTCGCTAGCACTGGAACTCCTGCCGAGGAACTCCCCACCCCTTGCTGCCGAGACGCCGTCCACTGCTCGCTAGTGAATGCGTCGAGCCATCGCCGTTCACTGCTCACTAGCGCCGGAACTCCTGCCGAGGAACTCCCAACCCCTTGCTGCCGAGATGCCGTCCGTTGCTCGCTAGTGAATGCGTCAAGCCATCGCCGTTCACTGCTCCCTAGCGCTGGAACTCCTGCTGAGGAACTCCGCGCCCCTTTCCGCTGAGATGTCGTCCGCTGCTCGCTAGCGAATGCGTCGAGCCATCGCCGTCCGCTGCTCGTAGCAACATCATTGATCCCTGCTCGCAACAGCGTTGTCGAGCCATCGTCAGCGTTCGCTAGCGTCGAGTGTCCGCGTTGAGGTCATCGCGAGTAGCAATAGCGTTGTCGAGTCGTCGCCAGCGTTTGCTCGTGTCGAGCGTCCGCATCGAGGTCATCACAAGTAGTAGCAGCGTTGTCGAGCCGTCGCCAGCGTTCGCCAACGTTGAGCGTCTACATTGAGGTCATCGCAAGCAGCAGTAGCATCATCAAGCCATCGCCATCCGCTACTCGCAATAGCGTCATCGAGCCATCGCCAGCATTTGCTAGTGTCGAGTGTTTGCATCAAGGTGATCGCAAGCAGCAGCAATGTTTGCAAGCATCTCGTCCATTAGCTTTTCGCCCGATTTGAGCGGATCGCATACGAGCAGAAAGTGGACACTGTTTAGCTACTCTTTCATCCACCCAACTATCCGTCAGTCCTATTAAACTATACAAAATAATCTTCTTTTCTACTTTCCATCTCTTCCACCTTCCTTTCTTCCCTATTACACAGCCTAAAGATTTGAACTTAACTATATACTCATTCGCTAAAACATTATTAATAATCTATGAGCAAATTGGTTCATTACAGATACGAGAATAGAGACAAGTGGTTTCATAACGGTACCAAAAAGGAGTTGGCTTAAAGTTGTTTCCAAAGCTTTTAAAAATCTTAGGCCTACTATTTGAAACAAAATTGTTAATAATACGCCTAAGTGGCTTTTTGATGTCGAATTGGATTTTAAACCTTTATTTTCTATCCTAAATAATTGAATGCGTCTCAAAATGTTTTGAGTAATTTATAATTGATCTTCAAGCCTTATTAACCTTTTGATAGTTACATCCTTGCTTGGTTGATCATATTGCCCTTTTAGACCTACATGAGCAGCGGCAGTTCCAATGGTTACATAGGCTACGTATAGCATTTGTTCCCTCTACGGTTCTATCATCCGTTCTTCAGTTGCCAATAAATCTTGTTCATATTGTTATGATTCAAATATTAATATAGCCATAATCACTAGAATCTTGTGGATGATCTAGTATTCTTGTAATGTTAGGTGAGATGCCACCTAGTTTTGCAAGGAACTCAGGACTCTACGTTGTCAAAACATTACAAGGATTACACAAAGTTATATATTGAAGAGAAATTCACATTTCACACAATGTTGTCATATCCACACTCAAGAACGTTAATTATTTTACTGTTATGTCGGATGAGTATTACATGACGTGGTTAAACTTGTTAAAGGATTATCTAAAATATTTTAAGCTAGAGCTTTCAAAGATAATATTACCATCATCCTTATAGTTTTTGTTAAACGAATATGGAGAATTGATCTGCCGGGTTTAAAAAACAAAAAAGAGAAGTTCAGGCGTAGACAAAACCAGCCAATATGCAACTACAGAATCTAAAAGACTACATATAGAAACAATAAATATAGTACTAGAATGCATTGGCAACAAGCTTCCCCATGAGCAAAAAGGAGAGAACGAAAACTGTTTAATAGTGGAGTAGGAGATCACACCATATGTAGTCACATTAGCGAGCCAATGAATCTCTTCCATATTTAGTAACAGTATCTTATTTTCCGTAAGGGTGATACCGGCTACCGTAACCTCTGCCACCGCCATAACCACCAAACCACCCGCCATATCCAGCCGGGCCGCCGTATACGTTAGTACCATTAAATCCACCACCTCCAAACATGGGGCCACCGTAGTTGACACCAAAGCCTGCACCATAGCCGGGGACGCCACCATAGCCATAGCCCCTGCCATAACCATAGCCTGCTGCGCCACCATAATACATGTCACTATAGCGATTACCAGCTCCGTAGCCATACGAACCTCCTCGAAATCCACGTGCGCTTCCACTGCTAGCACCATAACCAGCCCTATCATTGATTCTGGGATTACCGCCTGATCTCTTTGGTTCCGCTCTCTTGATTTCAACCTGCAGTGTTTTAAGTGAGAGACATGCCTTTTGATTCGCCAAAACCAAGCCAATATAATAGTATAGACACTCAAGCAGGAATAATAAAGACCTAATTACAAACACCAAGAAAAAGAGCAGTTGCCATTGAATGCACAGTGAAATGATGTGCATGTTACATTATTGTCAGACTTCTACTAAAATCTTCTGTATAGCAACAATCTTAATGCTATAACAAAACTACAACAGTGTTGGAAAATACCCTGTGTAAAATAACTTTCAACATTTAGCACTAGACCTATCACTACTTTATATTAATTTTCCAAAAGATCTCCAGCTTCTAATTACTCAGCAAAACAACAGTGCAGGCAGATTAAATAAAAAAAGACTGAAATTAAGACAACAAATGATAGCAAGAGTAATCTCACCTGCTTTCCTGCAAGATCATGCATCTTGCCCTGTGAAATAATTTTGTCAACAGCTTCATCATCTTTGAAGGTTACAAAACCAAAGCCTCGTGACCGACCCGTGCTATGGTCTAGCATTATTTGATGCTCAACCACTTCCCCATACGAGGAAAAGTGTTCCTTCAAGTCATCTGAAATTTTTTAATGATAAAATCAATGCCAATATGAGCCACATGGTGATGACCAAGAAGCTGGTACCCACCTTCAGTTAGTGATGTGGGTATCCCTCCAACAAAGATCTTCTTCGTCTTGATACCTGCTTTAGGCATCTCTTCTCTAGGGACTGTTCTCTTAACTTCTACCTGACATGTCATTGATTTGCTAAATAGATCAGTGAAAACTAATCACGAGATTGGTTAAGATAAGAAGATGAGGGGATCACAAGAATCTCACTGTTCTTCCATCCAAGACATGCTCTTCTTCCAAAACTTTGTCGATAACAGATGGGTCAGCAAATGTCACGAATCCAAATCCTCTGGGCATATTTGTGCTCTTGTCCTTCATTATGACAGAATCAATTATCTCCCCGTACTTGCTGAAATGCTCATTAAATGTTTCTGCAACAAGCAAATACATTTTTGGTAAATACTCAGAACACAAAGCTGGAAAATTAGACAGGGTAATACGCTAGATGATCAATTCAAAGAGCTCCAAGTAATTCAAGGGATAGTGACAAGCAGAAGTATTTAAGATACTATTATTGAATGCAAGCCATGCAGGTGTAGATATAGGCCAAGAGCTCAAATACTAAAGACTAAACAAACATCAACACTCTAAAACTGTTATAGTTGCATCTGCATTTTCAAATCAAGTCATTCCTTGTCCTCTGTCTACCTAATTAACTCATTGTGGATACTGTCACAAGTTTTCTAACTATAACATAATTTTTACATCGTTAATCTCTTCTCTTGTGGCTCAAACTTATCGAGATTTTCAGCAGCATCAGTCATTGGTCTTGAATCCATTTCTAAGCATACTATCTCTTTGCATTCATTGGTTTCCAATGGTCCAAGAACATATTTGATACTGTTTTATTTTCTAGTTTTCCAACATGTTTGCAGTAACGTAATAGATCATACTCCACTTCATCATGGCTGTTGGGTCAATTAACCATGATCACAATCAGAGGGCTTCTGCCAGGTATGATAACAAATCCACTAGGAGGTTGGAGGAAATGGAGAGACATACACTAGCATAATCTTGGTAGTTATCATTTGAAATGTACCCAGACAGGTTAATTTTATCAAGTAGGCTTTAATTCAGGTAACGATTCAGTGCTGGCTAGTTCACGGTGTATATGTAGTGTCACGAAGAATAAAATATAATTAATTGTGTCAAGAAACAACAATGTTAAGTTTATTGTTATTGTATTCCAAATGAACATAATAAATTCAAATATCTGAATAAGAATACTTTTAATTAAATCCCACTTCAACCTGGTCAAATATCTAACCTGTAACCTCCACCATATCCAATTTAATGGTTGGGTTGAGTTTTGAGCATTGTTATTAACATATCCAATATGCTGACCTATAATATACAATACACATATGAAACTAGTCATTTTTTTCTGTTTACATCAGAAATCAACTCGTGTTGCCTCTTCATGTTAATATTAAGGATGCTAAATTTTTAACCAGTCAGAGATTTTATCAATAAGAAGGCTATTATATCTAATGACTACAATAAACTATCAAGTATTAAATTGTTATCTCAGAGGCCTACAATTAATTAGTGTTACCTCTTCAAGCTAATATTCAGGATGTGAACAATCAGTGCATCAGATATAATCAACAAGAATGCTATATTTATAATACGTTCAATAGTTATCTTATATAAAACTAAACTAACTCAAAGAAGAACTACACATATCCCAATTTATATTTTTATCACAATAACTCCATTATCATTATAAGCATTATAGTATCACCTTTTAAGAGGCTTAAAAGGTGTTCTTCTCTTGGCTGATTTCCCAATTCACAATTAGCAAATTCAAATGTTACTATTCTAATCTTAGATGCATACATTTTATAAGTTGAGGAATATGATACAATTTTCAAGTATATGATACATATATATAAACGATATGGATCATAAGAAACATACACTACACCCCACTACTCTAAAACTGGCATCAAGCTCGAGCAAGCATTTGATACAAAGAAAAAGAAAACAAAGGTAGAAATTTAGTTGATTCTCTCAGGCAATGAATGGAGTGAAAAATCTGTTTTTACATTGCAATATTTCAAATAAAGTGAAACATACCCTGTTCATTTACGGGAAAAAAACAAAACTTGTGATGCATATGATAACATGATGCAGCGATACCAAAAACTTGCAATAGATTATAAAGCCACATTATCTGACAAATGTGTCATAAGTGCAACTAGAACATACCTCAATATTCTGTTTCTTATATTTTTCTAGTGAAAATATTTCCAATAACAAAAATATAAAAGCAAAAAAACATCATCTGGCATCAAAGTTTCTGCATTATACACATCTGAATATTACCCAATTTTCACATGACCGTGTTTCTTACATTGCTATCACAAAACACTAACATTGTGTTTACTAGAAAAGAAAAAAGGTAGAAAGGAAAGAAAAGTTCATTTTCCCTTGTTTACTTGGACGTACAAAAAAGCTCATAAGGAAAAACGAAGGAAAATTTCCCTTGTTTTCCCTCATTTCATAATCTGCCCGATTCGGGCGGAAAACACAATGTTGCACACGCACGTCTGCTCCTAGCTATCGCCTCATCGACTCTCAGCCGCCGGTCGATGCTACTTCCCTTCTCCACAAGGCAATGACGCTCAGCGACGTGGGGAAGCATGCTTCGACGAATGCTGCTGCCTCTCGCGCTCTTCTCATGCACGCTTCGACGAACACCACCACGTCTGCTCACCAGCTACGTTCGTCGTTGGGGAAGAAGGCTACTACCGAACTGGAGGAGGGGAGGGCGTGCGGCAGGTTTGGACTGCTCGTGTCTGCTTCCTTCCCTGTGTTCGCATCCGCCAAAGAACCCGTCAACATAGACGAAGCCTGCTCGCCTCGCCTGTGTTCGCGTTCGCCTCACCTGCCTGCCTTGCCTGCCCGCCAAAGAACCCCTCAACAAAGACGAAACCTTTCCTATATTTGCGTCCGCCTCACCTGCTTGCCTCGTCGGTCGCCTCGTTTGCCGGCCTCACCGCTCACCACCAGCCTGCCTCGCCTGCCTACCTTGTTGTCTCGCCACTAGCCCGCCTCGTTGTCCACCTTGCACGCCGATTGTCGCTTGCCGTCCAAGCCACTGCCGATCCATCGCCTGCCGCCCGCTGCTGCCGCTCGACATCTACGCCCGCACTACACCATTGTTTTTCCTTTCTAAATTATGTGATTCACACGCGATCTGTTTTTTCCTTGCCTCTCATTTTCCTTTCTTTCCCTTTTTTCTTTTCCCTCTCGTCTTCAGTGTTTAGGGTAAACACAGCCTAAGTCATTCGTTCGTATGTACCACTTTGCTCTTGCATAAGTTGACACGGAAACAAATAGAAAACATAGCACATCATCAAACAATCAATGATATCTAGGTGCATCAACCATCTCTAAATTATCATCAGATGACATTTTGTCCTGATAAAAACTGTGCATCAATTGGTTAGCAACCATGCAATTGTGCATTCTCTAGTAAAATCATAGCTTACTTTCTTTGGGATAACAAAATATGAAATTTCAATACCAAAAAATTAATGTGGCCTTCCAAGGCCTGCCACATAAAGAGGCCTCTTGGTCCATCCTTAGTCTATAATATCTCATCAACATACTTTATTAGAATAACAACACTTAGGCATTGCAGTGAATGGATATAAAATGTTCAGTTGTGCTGCACTATCCAACCATTGCAAATAATGTAAATATGTATATAGATTAGTTACATCCCTTCAAATTGATGCAGAGCAATCAACTAATATCAATTTGTCCATTAAAAATTACTAATGATTCTTCGAAAAGGCTTTAGTAAATATGTCAGCTAAAGATTAGTGATAATATGTGGAAGAGAAACGATAGAGAGTACCAAAAGCATCTCAAATGAAAGTCCAAATTGCACTCGTCACTCAAGAATTCTGCTACTTGAAGCCTCCTCGTGACTTGCTACCTGGGGCACCAAAGCCTAGCCGCTCATGCCACTCACGCAAAACAAGGTATGCAGAAGAATTCCTGCCTCCTTATGACCTCCAAATACTTCCAAAAGGCTAAAATTCTATCAACAGAAGAACAATAGTACCATTATTGTTCAAAAACCAAAATGGATGATTGACCCATTCCATACTAGAAAGAATCACAAGAAATCCTTTGATAACATGATTCATATTTCTCAAGGATTGCCCCAAACAGGATAAGTAGTACAATTCTAGTGCCTTTGGCGGTAAGGCAAACAGCTCTCTTGGTGTTGGTGAGTAGCTTTCTCAGCATTGGCTTTCTCTTAGACCTTTAGACTTCTTGAAGTGCTCTTAGCAAGTTCCTTCCTAGTGTTTTTTTACCCTTTACAAGAAGGCTGTTTGGGGGTTGTGTCCATTAATAGTTTCTATCGCAGCATAATTTCTTAGTGTTTTCACCTATTGGTTAAACTTTAGATTTATTTTATTCATAGATGATGTTCAAAGGATGATATTGTTCAACCAGTAGAATTTTATATTTCTCTTGGGCCATTTGGTATGCTCTCTCTGCATTCAATCAGTAGATTCTAGGGGTAGCTTTGTGGTGGTTTTATTTTGGGTGTTCATTGATTTTTGTAATCTTTTTTATTCTGCTTTAGTAATTTCTCATAAAATATTAGAAATTGTTAATGTTACTTATTCCATACAAGAATAAAGGTAAAGGATAGATACAATAATACAGTGGGCAACATAACTCGCAATTGTAATGAAAAATTCTGCAATTACTGTAAACAGAATAGACACATTATTGAGGATTAACCCGCCTAGAAAATCGAAAAGTGAAAGCTCTTAAGGCAGTTCAAGTTGGTCCTTTAGACTCCATCGTTACTAGGACTGCACCAACAAACTAGGTGGTAATGACTTCATAAATAATTCAACAAATCATTCTTATAGTTTTCTTTGCACTTGGACTTGGCAGAGGTAAGACAACTTCTACTTGGTTTAGTTTGTCTGCTTTCTTATACAACTTGAAATAGTATAAAAATAGATAAAATATTTAGATAGCTAATAGTAGTAATTTTTCAATTACTACTATTAGTGACATTAGATATTTTTTTACTAATATTTTTGTTGCTCCAAAGTTGTCTACTAGTTTAATATCCATTGCTCAACTTATGAAAAATAAATGTAATATAATTTTTTTCATGATAAATGTCTTGCATGTGTCTGGGAAAGATGATAGTGAATGGGCTTAAAGTAGGAAGGCTATTTCGATTATAATTTAATATTCCTAGAAATTTAGCATTAGCCTCGGTGAAAATGAGATTGAACTTTGGCATTGACGATTATATTAATTTTGTCTCATTTGATGAAACATGATTGGAATAAAAATCAATGCTTTATTTTTGTCTTAAGACTTAGATTGTTCTACTTGTAAACTTGGCAAAGTACAAAATTACCCTTTTTTTTAATTATGGTAGTCGACCAAATGCATGTTTTTAGATTATTCATAGTGATGTCCTCTAGTTATTTCATATAAACAGTATAATTTTTTTATAACGTTCATTGATAATTATAATAGGTTCACATAATATATTTTTTCACAATAAATCCGAAATATTCAAAGTTTTTCAAACTATTCTAATATATGTTAAGACAATATTCTACCAGCATTAAGATTTTATAGTTTCATAATGGATAACTTTCAAGCCTACTTTTTTCATAGAGATTCTGTCCTCATACGCCGTAGCAAAATGAGATAACTAAAAGGAAGAATCATCATCTCTTAGATATAGTTCCCCCATTACTTCTTCAATCTTTAGTGCCAACTAAATTTTGGGCCGAAGCTTTGTCAAAAGGTGTACATCTGATTAATTGTCCACCTTCTTAATACTTCAAGTTTTGATTCTCCTTTTACCACTTATTTGAAATATATCCTGATTATCATATACTCTAACATTTGGGTGTATTTGCTTTGTTCACTTATCATCTCATGACAAGCAACATAAAGGATTTGTATGCTATGATGCTAATGCTAACCATATTTGTATTTCCAAAAAAGTTATTTTCTTTAAATATAAGTACTATTTTCAGCAACATGTTCCTTCTTATGTTATGTTATTTTCTTTAAATGTGAGTACTATTGATAAAGCTTCTCAATTAATTGAGCATTTTAAAAATAGTATGGTTTATCAATGTCAAAGGAGTTAACCTGCACAAATTCTCGCTTAGTCTAATTATATATTAGACTATCTTGATGCACCCAATCTCTTGGTTCTTCAAAGATCCCCTCAAATGGTTACTCATCTTCATTAGCTAATCCTATTATACCAACTTCTTGCTCAGAGACATCCACATGTGTGGTCAAAACTATGCAAGAACTTCAAGCGATTCAAGAGAATCATACTCGAGATATTGTTTGTTGTCCTAGGAATGTCAAATCTATTAGATGCAAATGGGTATATTCTATCGAGTTACAATCTGATAGTTCTCTTGATGGATATAAAGCAAGAGCAATAACACTTGGAAATAAATAGGAATATGGCATGAATGAGGAGATATTTGCACCTATTACAGATATGACAATGAAATAAATAGAAATATGGCATGAATGAGGAGACATTAGCACCTATTACAAAGATGACAACTATGTGAGGGCTGGGTACTGCGATAGATGGATATTAAAAATCTCTTTTTATATAAAGACCATATCAAGAAAATCTATGATTCCACCCTCATGATTATTCTCTACACCTCATGTTTGTAGATGAAACGATTACTTAATGGTTTAAAACAAGCTTTTCATTTGTTCAAAGTCAATATGACTCCTCTTTGTTTCTTTGTAATTCATATAAGGGAATTGTCATGCTTCAGGTATATGGTGATGATATTGTTACACCGGGTTGGATTCTGAACTATTTTCTCAACTTCAAGGTCACCATCAACAATGTTTTCATATGAAAAATTTAGATTCTTTGTAATATTTCTTAGGCTTAAAGTTTACCCTACATCAACTAGTCTATTCTTGTGTTAACATAAATATATTAAGTACTTGATTGCTTTGGCTAGTCTTTAAGATAGACGATCAACTGATACTCCTTTAGAAGTCAATGTTAAATACTTGAATAAGGGTAACTTTCTCTCTAACCCTTCTTTATATCATCAACCAGTAAGTACTCTATATTATTCAATTATTACTTGGCCTAATATTTCATTTGTTATTAAACAAGTTAGTCAGTTTATACGCACTTGCTCATCTTTACATGACAATTGTTCAATATATTCTTTGATACTTGAAAGGCACTTTTACTAAAAGTCTCTTCTTTTTAACAATTTCTCTTGTTCACTTAGTCTCGTGTAGTGAACTGATTGGCCAAGTTATTGTGATACAAGGTAGCCTGGTATATGTTTCATGGTAATTCTCTTATTTCTTGAAAAAGTAAAAAGTAGGATCACATGTATAAGTCATCTATTGAATTTGAATATCATGCCATGTCCTTTACTTGTTTGGATAATTTGGCACCATGGTTTGTTAGATGAGCTTGATTTTCCTCAAAATGTGCTACTTTACTTCATGCAGATAACACGAATGCATTTCAAATTGCTGCTAATATGATTTTTTTATGAGTATACCAAACATATTGAAGTAAATTGTCACTCCATTTGAGATTTCTCTTCTACATATTTCCACTTCTACATATTACCACTGATCTTTAGATAACTAATATTTGTACTTCAAAAATCGTTATTATGTTCTAATTGACAAATTGATGATGCTAGTTGATTACTCCACATTAATTTAAGGAGGAGGATGTCAGTGGCAAATAATATAAATATGTATATAGATTAGTTAAAATAATATAAGTGGATATATTAGTTTATACAAAACGGATTATACACATTTGAACATTCACTTGGAAGGCGAGTTATAACTGTTTGTAATTCATCTTTGATAAAAATTAGATCTTAGAGTTGATCTAGTTTTGCATTGTAAAATTCTATCAACCATACATTGGAAACTTTAGAAACCAAGATATAGGAGTATAGATAAACTCAAAAACTATCGTTCTCAACTTTGCGGACATTTGATCTCCCACTAAGACACATACCTAAAGGGTACTCCATATAACTTCTTTAGTCAAAACTTGAAACAAGAAGACATTGTTTTATTCAATTTATGTAATTGTTAAGCCAAATTCATAGCTTCATAGCCTGATAGAAAAGAATTTAAACTAACTTCAATCAAGCAATAGGAGAGTTTGTATCAAATAATAAACACTATGTCTAAGTAACTTTATATCGTTGCATAATGCCTTTAGCATGGAATCATGTTGTAGCAATTTGTTAGGTGAAACAAGAACAG
Source organism: Costus lasius (assembly GCA_027563935.2). Taxonomy (NCBI): domain Eukaryota; kingdom Viridiplantae; phylum Streptophyta; class Magnoliopsida; order Zingiberales; family Costaceae; genus Costus; species Costus lasius. Next base: position 29,617,939 of record CM050449.1, on the reverse strand, counting down.
AAGTCCCACATGAAGTAAAAGAAATCATTTCTTCAGCCCAAATGCAAGAGAGATGGTAGTTAGTGGGAGCTAAATGGCAGGCATGCATGTAGGGGACTCTGCTTTAATACCAAAATGAGAAACAAGATGGTTAAATTCAATTGTTAAAGGAAGTAAAATATATACACACCATATAAACCTTAAGAAGCCTAAAGTCTTGAACAACACCATATGGAATTGGACAAAGTAACTAACTACTACTAGCATATTCAATCAATTCTTTGTGCATTTACTTTAATAGTCTTTTATTTCCTTGTTTTATAAGAAAAAAGAGTGAATAGGAAGAGGTAATAGAAGCGCAACCTAGATAATTAAAACAAATGAGCATAAAACAAACACATGAAATTTGTGTATGGTTACCACCTAGCCTATTATGATTTATATTGGCTAAATAAAATCATGCTCATACTTTCATCCTTAAGCGAATAGATTTGGAACATCATTTTTTTTTATATCCTTCAAATATTACAGCCATATCTCATTTTGAATAACTCTAAGGTGTCAGCGGTAATCTTCCAAAAACATGAAGAGACTAATCTTCACAAATATTTCATTTTTCCAACTAGGACAAAAGTTTGTACTACACTATTTTATTAAAAGATCACAGCTCCCTGCCCAATTTTATATACATGCAAAGTGATTAAACAATAAGTTCATCATCCACAAAAAGTTAATTAAAGCATTGAACACAACAAATAAACTAAGTTACAATTTTGTCTAATAGCCTGACTTTCTCTTCAACTTATTTAGGTAATTTGGATACAGGTTTAAGACAAGACAAAGTTTGAACATGCTTAGAGAATAGATTAAACATGTTATTAAGTAATATCTTAAGCTTAAATACTTTCCTGTTTCAACAACTTAAAGCATCTCCCCTATGGGATCAATTAAACAATATATCAAAAAAACCTCATTTTCTTCTGTCTGCTTTGTACCCAATTGGCTTCTTCCAAAAACAAATTAATTTCTGCATTCTAAGAAGAAAGGAAGAATTATTATATCCTATCATTACTGGTTGAATCATTCATCAAGATTCAAATTGAATGACAATATATCGTTTACATGTTTTGAGTTCTGATTAAATGTGCTGGAAGTTTACATCTACGTTGCAACTACTAACACCAATCTAAAGCAAGAAACTCATTCTCAGAGTTTTTGGTATGTTTGGTGATTAATAGCTAAAAATAAGCAAGGTTGAATTATTTAATGTACATCCCAAATACTTCTGGTAGTTTAGAAGCTAAAAACCATGGTAAAAAGTTCTACAACAATCATTTCATTGGCACAAATCTCTATATTGTACAGTTATAGCATATGCATCAGTTATGACATGAGAAAATCGTAACCTAGGGGGCAATAAACAAAAAAGAAGATACAGAAAATAAATATTATTACAAACATCTTCATCAAAAGTACAGATGGGAAAACAGGACTTCCTAGCTTAGTTGCTAAGAATTTTTTTATTGCAAATATTTCAAGAACCAAGTGCACAATTATCAAATGCCAAAATATTTTACATTGTCTAAGACAATCTCAAAATCTAATCAAAATAAGACACAAATAAATAAGCATTCCTTCTGAGGCCTGAATAATTTGTATTTAATGCTGTTGTTATTCTATGTTAAGGGCTCAGGATCTCAACTCTTTGTATAAAGATCCTTTCGAGTCAAACTGATCCATTGACTATCATTTTCTAATTAAGAATATTCATGAAACAATTCTTATTACAAGTTCTAGTTTAACTATAAAGCTAGATCTTAAAATTGGCCAGTGTACAAGGAACAGAAACTTTATTGTTATGTACAACCTGCAATAGTACATAATATACAAAAAGAAAGGTGTGGAAAATAAATAGGCCCAAAGCAACAAGTATTGATTATTATGTCTATGCATAATGTCAAAGCATAATAGACGCATAGAGATTAAATCTTTTCTTCATGTTGCATCATTGTGGTATACCGTTACAGCGTAGACTGTAAAAAAGAATATTGCAAGCAAGAGGAAGTGAATTATAAATGTTAACTGCTAATTTTGGTATTATCTAAAATCACCACAATATTTGAAATATAAAGTGCTAGTTATTTCTATCATTTAGGTGCCGTTTCTTCATAAATAAAATGCCTTATCAAGCAACAAGAAACACACATCAATTAAGGGCAAAGTTGCAGTAAATAGGTGGGGAAAGCACATACCTTCTGTAGTATCCCAAGCAACACCACCGACGAAGATTTTTCTACAACAATGAGAAAGAGGAAGAAAAGCGTTAACATGTATTTCCCAAATCAACTAAAACAAGCACTCAATCGGGAAAAACTATCCCAATCAGCCATTAAGTCTCCAACCATAAGGATCAAAAAGTCCAACACGAGCAAGTGCAGTTTAATCTAAACAAAAGCATACCAAAATCCTAAGGACCACACTACTAACCCTGCTGAAGAGGAACCAGTATCGATTTGTTTCATCTCCTCGCCACCGCTGTCCACATTACCCATCCTCTTTCCTGTAAACTCTCCTCTTCCATCGCCATCCCTATAGCTATTTTCTACCCCCCCACAAACGCCACCTCCTCCACCTCCATTTCCCAATCCAGTTTCCTCTTCCACTTCTTCAATCTCCTCCTCGACCTCTTCTTCGATCTCCTCCACCTCATACTCGTCCTCAATCTCGTTGCCCACGGCGTTAGGATTCCCCTCGGCGGGCTCCATAGGCGAGAGGTTGCTCACTCCACCTAATATACCTGCAAAGGATCAAAACTCAAGGACTATGGCTCTTGGCTATCGACCAAAGCCTTGAGGAAGAAGTAAAACCCTAGTTCGTCCCTAAAATTTTAGGATACGCCACGGAGCGATGGAGAAAGCACGGGTAATATAAACCCTAGCGAATCGGCTGAAACCGCCGCTCGTCGGCTGGAAGGAGCGCAGCGCGGTGACCCTGTGTGGATGTGTTGTAAACAAGGGTAGAACCGATTTATCGGGCCGATTAGATCGCTCAATCGAACCGTACCGGTTCATGGATGCGGTCCGCATTATGCGGAGAGTTCAGAAGCCGCATTTGGCTTGGTAACTATGATTTCTTCTATAATGATCCCAGTTTTATCCGAGGGATCAGACAGTTCAGAAGCGCCTACCTGTGATGCCTCAGGGGTAGGACCCAAAGAAATCGGCCAATAGAAAGAAGAGTTTCGTGTTCTGATCTCGGCGCAGACACGTAGGGGTGCTGCCGCCGCGTTCAGATCCTACGCGTCACGTGGTTCCCGTGTAAACCAAAGGGAGTGATTTACGCAATCGGACGCATCTCTTTGGTTTACTTCGCGGAGGACTAAAAAAGGCAAACAAGGGCACAGCGCGAGAGGCGAAAGCGGGCGATGGCGAGATCTTCTGTGTTGATCTACTTGACCGTGGTGCTCTTCGTCATTGTCCTTCTCTCTTTCGCCCCGAACCGCCCCAACCGCTCCCACCGCCGACTCAAGCTTCGGTCAGCCGCCGACCTCTCCGCCCAGCCCAGCCGCGACCGCCGAAGTATCCCCTTTGACCCCGTTATCGCTGACATCGAGCGCCGCCGTGGGGACCGCGAGTGGGAGCGGACGCACTTCTTTCCTGAGGGCCACGCCCCCGCCATGGAGGCTCAGCCCGAGTGGGAGGACTTCATGAACGCAGAGGATTACATCAACGACGAGGATCGTTTCAATGTCACCGATCGCATTGTGCAGCTCTTTCCAAAGATCGATATCCACCCTGCTGACGGCTTCGTCACTTCCGACGAGCTCACAGAGTGGAACCTCAAGCAGGTGGAGAGTGAGGTGATGCACCGGACGCAGCGGGACATGGAGCTTCATGACAAGAATCACGATGGTTTCATCGAATTGAAGGAGTACGAGCCACCCAGCTGGGCACATCGATTCAATGGTCAGTAAAGAAATCTGTGTTAACATATATGGCATGTGTCACCAATCATGCTTCATCATAACTCTTTATTATGGCATTTTATTTTGTCTATTTAGCGTATAATATCACAAATCATAGTGATGTCTTCATGACTCTCTATTATAGCATTTTGGTATTCCGTAGTTATCTCATCTCACTCGATCATCACCATATTTGTTGTTAGCATATTATCACATATCATCTAAGAATTTTTGTGGTTAATGTAATTATGCATCTATTTAGTGGGACTATGTTTATTCAGTGCATTGTCCAACAAACATCGTTTAGCTATATTATATATTCGATACCATCTTTAACATCGTATTAGAATCAAATCTCTTAAGTTTTCTCCGGTTCATTAACCCAAGCTTTGCGCCCATACTTTGCGAGTTGTGGCAACAAAGTCGATCTTTGATTCTCCCTTAACATTTCTTTAAACACAACTAAAACTTTTAGCTTTTGTTGATTAAAAAAGTGCTAGTTGAAAATTAGCTAATTGGAAAAATTAAAAGGTGTTTGGGTAAATTGTTATGCCAGTCAATTTTTTTAAAAAATAAAAATATTTTATTAAAATTTAAAATAATAGTATTTTAAAATTTAATAATATTAATTTTTATAATTTTTATTAAAATAATAATATTTTTTGCTAAAATTTTCATAAAAAGAAAAATTTTAAATAATAATAGAATAATTTTAAATTTAATAATTTTTATTTAAATAATAATTTTTAAAAATAATTTTGCTATCAAAAGGTGTTAGGAATATAGATGCTGACATGGAATGTAAAAAGAAAAGATTACTATAGCTGAAAAGTAGTCAAAAGTAGTTCTTTCCTAGCTTTTTAAATCTTCTTTTGGAGCTGACAAATAGTTTGTCAAACACCTTAGTTTTTAAAAAATCTACTGAGTTGACTAGCGAAAGCAGCTAATTCACTATGTCAAATAGAGGCCATGTCTCTTGTGTACTATAGCTTACTACACCATCCTCTGCTTGTGTGCCAAGCTAGGCTGACACATTGCACCACCCACACCACTACCGCATATCTTTGTTGTGCTACCTATGCACTGGCAGCCTGTGCTAACTCCTATGCTACCTAGGTGATGCTGTTGTACCACCCCTATGCCACCTACAGGCTTACATAGCGACGCGGATCATAGGCATCAACCATCTTTGTTGTCCTGTTGGCATGTCTATACCTTTAAGTGCCTCATCCTCTCCTACTTAAAGTTGTACTTGTATCTCCTCTTGGAAATCTCTGTTGCCATTTGTAAAATCTTATGACAACATCCTATATTTGACACCAATTTACAATATGCATTGAATTATGTAGCATCTTGTCTCTTTCAGTTGTTTTGCTTTTAATACTTTATGGGGATAAAATCTCGTGTATGTAACTTGTTCTGTGACAGCCATTGCACGGTAGCAACATCTCATCTCCATTTGTTGCAACATTTGCTATAGCATTATTAAACATCAACATCTTGTAACTCCTGTGCGCTCATCACAGATGATGGTGACCACATCATATCTCTCTATTACAGTGTTTTATATTTCCTAATTAGTTCCCTAAGTCACCATCACATTTGTCATTACTGTATTGTTACTTATCAGTTGAGTATTTCCTTCACCTAATGAGTTTGTGTATACGAAAACCTATGTTATTCAATATAAAACCCAATAATTCTTGTTTAATCATATTAGCTCTCTTGTACCCATCTTAACATTTTACACATTCTCCTCTAACTTAAACAACCCCCTTATTATCTGCTTTCCTGTGAGTAAACACAATAATTTAAGACCTTTCCCCTTTTTCCTACTCGATTTGTGGGGAAATTCTCATTTTGTGTTCTTCTCTATTTGAAGATTAAATTTGGTGCGCTAAATTGAAATCTCAGTTAAAGATAAGAAGTTTTAGGATCAAAATTTTGAACTATTTATTCCATGCAAGAATGTTTTTGTTATTTTACTTTATTATTGGTCCACATTTTCTCAAGCACATTCTAACATTTAAGTTTCTTTCTTAATTTTTGAATTTGATGTATAAGAAGCTTGTTTTCAAGTGGAACAATGATATTTTGAAGCTTGCATTCAAGTATGAACCCACAATCCAGATCTAGTTGCATTAACTTCTGTTGGTATTTGGCATTTTCAAACTCCTTGATCCACTTCAAGCTATGACTTCTATTTGTTTTAGACTCGTAGTTTAGTTCATCATGTACATAGAGGAACTCAACATTGAACCAGAATCAAGTTTGTTACTTACCTATTTCTCCGAACACTTACCAGATGATAATTCAACTGATGAGAAAGTGGGCTGGTGGAAAGAGGAGCACTTTAATGCATCAGATGCGGATGGGAATGGTCTTCTTAATTTAACAGAATTCAATGAGTATGATTTGTTTTTCATGGCGTTCTTGTTTTGAACACTACATTTATTTGACTATTCATTATTTTTCTTGTTCACGTGTGTGGCTGCAGCTTCCTTCATCCAGCAGACACTAGCAGTCCAAAACTGATCAATTGGTTGGCTAAAGAAGAAATTAGGTGCAAGCACTGAGTTCTCTATCTATTTTTTTTTTCTTTACTTGATATACATTTTTCCAATGGTGTATCTATCTATGCAGCATTAAGAGGATTAACTATTGTTTTCTATATGACATTATTATGGGAAGATTATAATCCCCTATGAAGTGGTTAATTTTTGCATATTTAAGATAAATTGTATAATTAATTAGTTTTAGAATACTAATTATGGGTGTACAACTTTATTAATATTGGTTGGTTGACTTGTTTGGTTGACCAACTCTAATCTCCAATAGTCGCCTATTTCTGGCATTACTGGAATAGGTAGCATTTCTTTGGATCTAAGAAATCTTTTATATTGATCTTCAAGGTGAATATGGTGATTTATAGGTTAAGTTAGATTTAGCCTATGTAACAGATGCCATTGTGAATCTCAATAGTCTTGTTAATTTTTTTTTGTTACATAAATATTCAACTGATACTGTCCATGATCAGAGTCCGCACATGCAATAGACTAGACTATTCACATATTAATGGTGTCAAATGTGTGGGATAAAGCAGTTTTATACTCATCCTCTCCAACGTAGTGCTAGATAGGTTGGGACAGGGAAAAGGCAAGATAAAGTTTATGATGTGAGGGCAAGGCAACAGAAAATAGGTAGATTTTAATTAAAACTATTGATAATACTATTAGTTTATGATGGATAAGAAATACCTGATCTCAATACTAACTTGTGAGGTAAATCAGTTGCTTCATCTCTGTACCTTGAAGTGGAATGGATCACCTTAGGTGACAGGGCATATTACAATCCCTTTCACAGATTGAAATGACTATATTTTATGATTGACTTCAACTGATCCCTTGCCATCAATTTTAACATAAAACTATAATACTAACTTGTGCCTTGAATATCTATTAATGGGATAAGGCTTGCCAGGTATCTTGATATTTGTACACTTAATCATTATGAATTGTTAATTATTGTAGTCATTTTAGTTTTAGTCTAAAATGTTTGAACTACATTTAATTTTTTTGACTATATATTTATGATATGAACTCTTTTTGGAGTTGATGAAGAATTAGTTTGATTTTCTTATTTAACTTGTACCTTATATCTTCTGCTTATTTGATTTCATATTTAATTATTTACTTGGCAGACATATTTATTGTGAACATCCTTTACTTTTCATTTACAGGGAAAGAGATAAGGACAAAGATGGGAAGCTTAATTTTCAAGAGTTCTTTAATGGCTTATTTGACTTGATAAGGAGAAATGATGATATTTATAATCACACACTTCATACTGATGCTGCTTCTGATGCACCAGCTAAAAAATTATTTTCAGAGCTTGACATTGACAAGGATGAGTATGTGTTTTGTGATTTATTCATGCTACGTAAATAGAGAAGGGGACTTACATGGTTAGTTCCACTTACAGGTACTTGTCAGAAGATGAGCTGAGACCTGTCATTGGTGATTTACATCCATCAGAACGCTACTATGCGAAGCAACAAGCTGATTATGCTATCTTAGAGGTATTGCTGACTAAATTCATAGACCATTTTAATTTACTTCATCCCTGTAAGTAAGTTTGCTCATGAAATATATACTTTATGTGAAAGTTTGGTAATTAAAAACTTAAATGTATCATAGAACTTAGCTAAAGATGTAGGTGAAACTTTCCCTTGTTTGACCGAAAGGAAGACAAAGTACTAAAATTATTTCTAGTCTCAGCTGGGACTTGATGTTATAAACCCATCGACCGTAGATTGTTGTGAGGTGTAGGGCAAGTTATTTGATGGAGAATTTTGAGTTAAAAAATTCTAAAATTCAACACTAGTATATTATTATATCAAATATATAGATGTTCATACGAAGACCGAATATTTGTCAAATATTGTGATAGATAAATATTCACATGTCTTTCATAGGTCGGATATTTATCAAATGATATATAGACGCTCACATATCCTTGATAGGCTGAATATTTGTCAAATATCAAAATCGATAAATATTCATATCCTTTACAGACTGAATATTAGATATTCATATCCTTCATAGGTCGAATATTTATCGAATGACACAAATATTCATATCCTTCGCCAAATATCTGTCAAATATCAAAATGTATAAATATTCACACATCTTTTACAAGTCGAATATTTATCGAATATCATATAGATATTCATATATGATATTCACATGGTCTTTATAGGTAGAATATCTATCATATCAAATATATATATGTTTATGTCCTTCGGAGGCTCTGAATATATGTTATATTAAATACATGGATATCTACATGCCCTTCACAGGCCGAATATCTATTAAATATCAAAATAGATAAATATTTACACATCCTTCATAAGTTAAGTATTTATAGAATGATATATAAATATTTACATGTCCTACAAGACAAATATTTATCAAATTATATGTCCTTCTATAAGTTGAATATTTATCAAACTATATAATTATGACACATGAATATTCACATGTTTTTCATAGGTTGAATATTTATTAAATGTCATCTCAAAGTCGGATAAATATTTATATGTCCTTCAGAATATTTATTAAATCATGGGATAGTTATTAATACACTACTTACGAGCCAATAATTATTCGTGAATGCTACATCAATCTAGATAATTGTCCACATGTCCTTTATAGGTTGAGTACTTATGAAAACATAATTATTAAGCCACTTTTAGGCTAATAGTCATTGTGACAAAAGGCGGTTGTCTCATGTTTTGTAATATTCATGAGCAATATTCTGATCATTTGTCTTCATTTTGTTACATTTATATATATCTTTTAATCAAATATACCCTAAACTATTTAAGGTAATTAACGATAAGTGTGTGCATTCATTGGAAGCCAGAACTAACTAAACAAATAGCCTTATGATTATAAGGTGAATTTGGTATGGTCGCACTATATTTTAAACTTAACCAATTTACCTTCTTGGTAGAAATGATGATTTTTCATCCTTTAAACTCCATTCTATAACAATTGACAAATCTTCGGATGAGCTTCAAAAAATCATTACCTAGCTCGTCACAAACGACTAACTATAAAGGCATATCAAGTCTATATATGGCTGAGTTTGCCAAAAACTAAGGCATTCTGTTTAGCTCCATCTCTGAGGTGGTAAACTTAGGCTACACTCCACTAAAAGAGTCTAAGATCATCAAGAAAAGCGCGAGTAGTATGAACAAAAGCACGTGGAGATAGGGTTCATTGGTGTATGTAGAGGTTTGGTGGAGCCAACCCTAGGAGTAGTGCGAAGAGCACACAGGTGGTGTATCGAAGCATGGGTGTGCGAAGTGTGGCATTGGTGTATGTAGAGGTTTGGTGGAGCCAACCCTAGGGGTGGTGCGAAGAGCACATGGGTGGTGTATCGAAGCATGGGTGTGCAAAGTGTGGTGCACGGGCATGTGCATTGAAGCATGGGCGTATTGAGCCTAGATAAACTAGTGTGCGCATGGGAGCAGGAGCATGCAGAGCATTAAAAAAAGGGGCATATTGAACACTAAAAAATGGGTGTGCTAAATACTGAGCACTAAAAACAGATGTGCGGAGCCTAGAGGAACCACTATACACACTGGAGCACAAGGCATGCAGAGCACTAAAAAAGCGCTTGCTAAGCACTAAAAAATGGATATGCTAAGTGTCACGCCCACATTAAATCGGCCCATCCACGTCACCCAGAATTGCATGGAACTGTGTGCAAACCGGAAACGAAATCGAAATCAATTCTTGTTTACACATTTCAGCCGCGCTCTCGAATGGCGTTGACACGGTCAACCCTCGAAACGAATGCCAAACTGAGCTCTTGCCTTCGTCTTCCGCGTTCGAACGACGCCGCCTGCGTCGTTCGTTCGTTGGGGATTTGTCGCCGGCAGAGGTGGACGGGGGAGGTGTACGGCAGGCCGGAACTTGCGTTCGGTCTCAGCCCTCTCGTTACGGAAGCTATCGTTACCGGAGATGGTGAAGGGGACGACGACGTGTTTCACCGCCTGAAAACACAGAGACGTCGGAGCCGGGGAAGATGATGAGATATAAGGGAAATTTTCGTTGATTAATCAACCTACCTAAACCCTTACAGAGAGCTCTCCTTGTTTCGCTCCCTCACGTCGACGAAACACTCGCCGCCGACTTACAACTCACTCATCACCGATGCCATCGTCGGGGGAGGCGGAGGAGCACGCCGCCGGCTCCGGTCCCACCTCCCCCTTTCCCCTCGTGGACGAAGCTGGAAGTGAAATTGCGCTCGTCTACTTCGGCGTCGAGGTCTCGCCAGGGAGAGCCGCCTGCTCCTCTCCTCTGTTTCGCAAACGAAGCTCCCTTTTGCTTCCCAGACCCCGCTGCCCCACCTCCTCCGCTCGCCTCCCTTCTTAAGGTCGAGGAGACACCAATCTTTGGAAGGTGAGCGTCCGCCAGCTATCTTCCCAAATCGGGCTTCGTGCGCACGTATCCGCCAGCCGTCATCCTTGCTGGCCACAACTCGTGTGGATCTCATCATCGATTCCACCCCGATCCCTGACAGTGTCGATGCCTAGAATGGAGCCATCGTCGGCGCCGGAGATGGCGCCGCGAATGACGCCGTTGATCTCGCAGTAACTGTCGCCGGAGAAGCCGATGCCGCCTGCATCGACTTTGTTCGTGTTGAGGGAGAAGAAGTTGTCGCATGCATGAGCGCGACTTCTGGGTCGGGCCCGGTTTCGGCATTGGGAACTGGGTAGAGCTTCCCCCAGCCTGGCCCATTTAATTTTTGCACCTCACATTCTCCCCCGCCAAATCTAGACGTCGCCCTCGATGACCCTTACAGGGTCCCGTCTGATGATGAATGCTGTTGAACCACACCGCATGGAACTAGCACTTTGTTCAACTTAACACAACTAGGCTCACGTACTAACGCACCACTCTTGGTACTCTGCCCAACCTCTTGTGTCCCAGCTGACGTCATAACATGCCATAATGCTCCGCCCAACTCAATGTTATCAGGGTTACGTCCATAACGCATCATCCATAGATGCTCCGCTCAACCTGTAGTGATTAAGTTCACGTCCTATCGCACTAGATCTCCATATCGTCAGCAACTTTGCATCACCACAAACTTTACATCACCATCTTGCCAGAAACCTGCCTCTGATACCTATTGTCACGCCCACATTAAACCGGCCCAACCACGTCACCCAGAATTGCATGGAACTGTGTGCAAACCGGAAACGAAATTGAAATCAATTCTTGTTTACACATTTCAGCCGCGCGCTCGAATGGCGTTGACACGGTCAACCCTCAAAACGAATGACAAACTGAGCTCTCGCCTGCGTCGTTCGCTCGCCGGGGATTCGTCGCAGGTAGAGGTGGACGGGGGAGGCGTGCCGCAGGCCGGAACTTGCGTCCGACCTCAACCCTCTCGTTGCGGAAGCTATTGTTACCGGAGATGGTGAAGGGGATGACAACGCGTTTCGCCACCGGAAAACACAGAGACGTCGGAGTCGGGGAAGATGACGAGATATAAGGAAAATTTTCGTTGATTAATCAACCTACCTAAACCCTTATAGAGAGCTCTCCTTGTTTCGCTCCCTCACGTCGACGGCACACTCGCCGCCGACTTACAACTCACTCATCACCGATGCCATCGTCGGGGGAGGCGGACGAGCACGCCGCCGGCTCCGGTCCCACCTCCCCCTTCCTTTCCCCTCGTGGACGAAACTGGAAGTGAAGTTGCGCTCGTCTGCTTTGGCTTCGAGGTTTCGCCAAGGAGAGCCGCCTGCTACTCTCCTCTGTTTCGCAGACGAAGCTCCCTTTTGCTTCTTAGACCCTGCTGCCCCACCTCCTCCGCTTGCCTCCCTTCTTAAGGTCGAGGAGACGCCGATCTTGGGAAGGTGAGCGTCCGCCAGCTATCTTCCCAAATCGGGCTTCGCCCGAGCGTTTCCGCCGGCCGTCGTCCTTGCTGGCCACAGTTGGTGTGGATCTCATCGTCGATTCCACCCCGCTCCCTACCGGTGTCGACGCTTGGAATGGAGCCGTCGTCGGCGCCGGAGATGGCGCCACGAATGACGCCGTTGATCCTGCAGCAACTGTCGCCGGAGAAGCCAATGCCGCCTGCATCGACTTCGTTCGTGTTGAGGGAGAAGACGCTGCCGCGTGCGTGAGCGTGACTTCTAGGTCGGGCCCGATTTCGGCATTGGGAACTAGGCAGAGCTTCCCCCAGCCTAGCCCGTTTAATTTTTGCACCTCACACTAAGCACTAAGGAAAACCATGTGCACTGGAGCATACATGTGCTAAGCCTAGAGGAACGGCCATGCGCGCTAAAACACTAGCATGCAAAGCAAAAAAAAAAGGTGTGCTGAGCAATGAAAAATGGGTGTGTGCAAGAAGACAGTTGTGCTGAGCCTACAGGAATAGGCATGCGAAGGTTACAGAAACAACCATGTCTGCTGTAGCACAGGCATGTGGAGCACTAAAAAATGGACATGCTGAGCTCTGAAAAATAAGCATGCTAAGCCCAGAGAAACGATCGTACACGTTGGAGCACAAGCATGTGGAGCACCGAGAAATGGGTGAGTTGAGCTCATAGGAATGGGCGTGCGCACTAGAGCATAGGCGTGCTGAGCACTAAAAGGACATGCTAAGCACTGAAGAATAGGTGTGCTGAGCCAAGACTAATGATTGTGCGTGCTGGAGCACAAGCATGCGAAGCACTAAAAGAGGGGTATGTTGAGCACTAAAAAATAAGAGTGCTAAGCCTAGAGGAAAGACTGTGCACACTAGACCATAGGCATGTGGAGTACTGAGAAATGGGATTGCTAATCCTGGTGGAACGGCCATGTGCGCTAGAGCATTAGCGAATGAAGTAAAAAAAGAGGCCATGCTGAGCATTGAAAAACGGGCGTGCTAAGCCTAGAGGAGCCGGCATGCTGAGCTCTGAGGAATGGCCATGCATGCTGGAGCACAGGTGTGCAGTGCACTAAAAAACGAGCTTGTTGAGCACTAACGTGCTGAGCCCCGAGGAATAGCTGTGTGTGCTAGAGCACAGGCATGCAAAGCATTAAAAAAATGGGCGTGTTGAGCCCCAAAGAATGATCATGCGTGCTGGAGCACTAAAAAACAAGCTTGTTAAATACTAAAAAATGGGTGTGCTAAGCCTAGAGGAATGGTCATGCTCACTTGAGGGTTTAGGGTTTACTTGAGCATGGACATGCGAAGCGGCTCAACCTAACTACTCAGCTTCGCACAAAGGTGCAACGAGCTGAACTGGTCAAGGATTGATTCAAAATTTAATCTTAAATTCATTTTGATCATAATTTCTCTCACTTGCTTCACCAATTTCAACTTTCACTTCCCGCCATAAGTTCAAATTATACTCCCTTATTTACATGAGTCTCCAATTCATAGCACAGTCATGCGCTGATAATTAGCAGATTTTTCTCACTATACCAAGGAAGCGAGGAGCCACCGCTTCAAGTTACCACATCATCTTATAGAGCTATAATGAATATATTGAATTATTTCGGAGTTCACTCTCCATTATAGTAGATGTTTATTGTTGAAATTGTCTCTCTATCATAATTAGTGGTTATTATCAAGAGTTGTCTCTCCATCATAGTATGATTTATTGTTAAAGTTTACTCTCCATTAAAGTATTATTTATTATTGGAGTTTACTCTCCATCATAGTAGAGTGAAAGGGGAAGAAGAGAAAAAGATAAGAAATTTACTGTCTCCTAAAGCAAGTGAAGTATTCTAGTTGATGTTGTAGAGTTCTTCTTGTCGTCAGTGTTTGGACATCGTAATTGCATGTCTTCTTTTTTTCTTAGGGTCATCTCTCCCCTTTTATACAATGCTTTTTTGCTATTTACATCCACTCCACATCAAAAGAAATTATTTATTTATCACCATGTTTGCACATTCTCCTCTGGCCTCGTTTCTATCTTGTGATTAATCTCTTTTTTTATTTTGGCTAAGTGTCTCCTTCCTCTTTGCTATAATTTGATTATTTTATTATTTCACTAAGTCATGGTTACCTGTTGTGTTCGCCTTGCTATTTTTAGCTTTCTGTATCTCTATTCTGTATTGACATGGCAATTGTTTGTTGTCAATATTCAGATTTTATTTCAGTACAAATTATTGTCTTGGTCAAAATCATAATGCTTGGGTCAAAATTGCCATCCAACAAGTTTATGCATCTTCCATTATTATTATTTTGTGTGCTTCATTTAGCAAAGTATTGTAATGTTATTATTAAAGCTGTAACTTTGGTCAAATTTTGCATTTCTTTTGATTGATTTGCGATTGTTATTATAGTGCAATGGTTAAGCGTACGTTATAGCAATGTTTTCGAATTGCAATTTATAAATTCAAGTCTCATCTTGTGGCTACACAGGATATACCATAAAGGAAAATAAAAACGCCTTCAACCAATGCCCCCTAATAGATTTGTTATAAGCAACAAAGGCCAGTGTAGTTTCTATAAAGAATTGGATATTACATTTTGCTGAGTCTAGTTTTCCTTTAGAAACTGGTTTCCCTTCACCATACAATCCTTTTAGAGTTGGCTTAGAAGATATTTCAGTACAGGACTTTCACCCTTCTTTTACAATCCGAGCTTGCTGTGAATAATATTGATCAAAGAATTTTTCTCCCTGCATTCTTGTTATGTTGGCTATATTACTTTATCATTCTCAATAAGTATCCCAATCACATTGGGCTGGAAGTATTGTTATGGCTGATTAATTAGCTAGAGAGATTTGAGTCTCGTTAGCATTAGTGGCCTTATCGGGCTTATTCAGGTATCTCAAAGAAGCTTGCACTATTATTCCTCTAAGAGGAAAAGATGTTTTGATTCCACTTTATTATTTTTTCAGTTAGTTTAATTTATAATTTTGTGGGTTGTATAGTACTGTTGTTTTTGATAGGACAAAATGAAAATTACCTTATCTAATTTATATAGGAAGGGCTTTTCCCATTTATTTTAAAAATTATAATGCCTGCTTATTTTTTTGTAAATATGAGGTTCTTGATCATCGTAGAATTATTTTTTCAAATAGAAAAGAGTTTCTCTTAGTTTAGACAAAAGTATTTAGATACTGATTTTGATATTCCGGCATAAGACAAGCTTTTAGTATTGGAGTTTCTCATAAGCATTCGAGTTAATTGGTTGCATTTTAGAAGTGGTAATTTAGCTTCTCTTGATATCTACAATCCACACAAGTTTGCTTGCCAATTTGGTCATGATTGGATCGTCTTGAAACTGCTCGTAAATTCAAAGATTTCTAAAAATTGGCATGTATTTGTCACAAAACTGATCCTGCCTTCAATATTCCTGAGCATAATCATATTCCACAATATAATTTTGAATACTTGATATGACATTCTATACATCTAAAAATATATTTTAACTACAAGATTAGTAATGTTTATAATCTTATTGATAAGTCTCTTGTTAAGAAATTTCTTAAAGGAGCAGCAAAACGACTTCTATTTAGATTTGTGTTCGATCTTTCGTGTTCATTGCCTTTAAAGCAAGAAAAGAGATCTAATCAAAAAGGATATGACAATCTTACTGAAGTAATAAAGTTTTAAATTCACAAAGAACCTTTTTTTTTTATTTGTCTGCAAATTTTAGTTTAGTATGTTGAAGGCTAGTATGATGATTTTCACAATTACCTTATAGAATATATTATAGATTCTTCTCTAAACAATAATCTTGATTATGGAGAGACATTAGAGTCTTTACAAAAACAAGACATTAATTCAGTTGAACCAGGCTTTTATATAATCTCACCCTCATACTTTTAGTAGTCTCTCTTGATGTTTAGCTTTATTATTTTATTAGGATAAGAGTCTCTTATTATTAAGAAAGATGTCTTGTAGATAGAAGTTCAGATTCTTAATGATGATCTTCTTGATATGGATGATTTATTGTAAATTTATGTTCAAGCAGAGTCAGACTCATCTCATGATCAAAGCTCTAAAAGGAAGTGAGTATCTTTTTATTCTTGTCCTCATTCAATCTTGCATTTATTGTAGTTGTCCTAGCTTCTTTGAGGCCTCCAAAGAAAAATTTATTAGACATAGTTGTAGTTTAGGTTAATGACAATCATCCTTAAGAAGTGAACCCTCCTTTTATAGTTAATTCTCATGAGCCTCTCCCTATAGTCTCATCTAGGTAGATGGATACGGCTCTTTTTGAATGAATGTTACTTTCCTATTCATGTTATTTGAATTTGCATTAGGTCTCCAAACCACTTTTAAAAATGTCAAGAATAGTTTTTCAAGGAATGATGGTGTTACATCAGCAAGCAATGATTTATATTTTGTACATGAAATAGGCGATCCAAAGCAGGTGTCTCAACAAAAAGGTCTTTATGATTTATTAGAGTGTGCAGCTCAAGGCTTGGTCATAAGTTATCTAGAAATGTTTTGTGTAAAAGATGAATTCCCCTTAGTAGAGAGTTGTTTGGCGCTTCAAATGTTATCTTAGATGTCATAATACTTGACTTTGGAGTTTGATTAATTACCTATGGAGACAGCTCCAAGAGATTTGGTCTATTTTATTGCAAATGGAGACTGAGAAAGCAATGATATATGATTGAAGTATTTTAGAATATAACTTACAGATAGATCATGCTAAAAAGTTATAAGATGACGTTACTTTAGAGAATGAGGAACGTGTTCTCCTTTAGTCTTGTTAACATTTAAAGACTAGAGTAGGTCAAATAGACAAAGAAATAATGAAGCACAGGGAGGAGATTAAAAGCCTCGTTAAGGCAAAAAAGGACAACTATGAGTTAATTCAAAGATCTCAAGGTAGATGGCTTCTCTGAAGGAGTTGCATACTAACCATCTTATAGCCATTTCCAAGATTAAGGGACAAAGGTCCATTTATGTGCAGACTATGAAAGGGTTCTTGTAACATTGTATGTCTTGAGCACTACAGAAAATTTTTATATATGTATATCTTCATTTGTATTTATGGACTTTTCATTCCAAATGAGATGTTAAAGTAAAATAATTTTATGATATAGCTTATTTTGTTTGCCTAGTTCCATGGCTCATTTATTAGACTGGCTCATATTTTAAGTGTGATATTTTTTAAGAAATGACTATTAATCGGTGGCATTGGATGTTCTCTATTTTGATCTATTAGTTGATAAATTCCTCTTTCATAAACTTTCTCAACCACATAAGGTCCTTCCTAGTTATGATTAAACTTTTCTTTCACCATTTTATTAGATATTATAGGTCATTGAAGTACTAAAATGAGATCTCCTTTCTTGAACACACATTTCCTACTTATGATCTATTAGTTGATAAATTTCTCTTTCATAAATTTTCTAAACCACATGAGGTCCTTCCCAGTTATGATTGAACTTTTCTTTCGTCATTTTGTTAGATATTATAGGTCGTTGAAGTAGTAGAACGAGATCTCCTTTCTTGAACACACATTTCCTACTTAAATTGTTATAAGCACTAGACATTTGTGCTTGATATAATTTGAGGTTCTATTGCATTGCATGATTAATCTTTATTTAGCTAAAGTATCCAATTCATTAAGACGGACTTGTATGTTTTCTTTGATAGTTATGTTTTTTTGAATGACTCTTAATGATGGTATTTCTAGCAACTCTTAATGAGGGTATTTCTACCTAAGGGGAAGCATAGTCTGGACTCCAAAAAGCAAGGAATATGGTGTAGATTGAGTTGGCGTTCAATATGCCCATAATACTTTGACTAACTTTTGACGCTAGTCTCTATTTTTTCACACATTCTTCTTGAATAATTTAAATAAAGTTTTGTTAAATGTTTTTGTTAGATCATTTGACCTTGGATTTTATATTGAAGTATCAATCTTATGGTGACTTATAAACTTATAGATGATAGCATTTTTGAATGCAAGTCAATTATCAGAAATGATCCTTTTAGGAGTTCTAAATCAAGTGAATATATTCTCATGAAAGAAATTGAAAACATTGTTAGCCTTGACTTCTTTTAAGGGAATAGTCTTTGCCCATTTAGAAAAATAATTTGTCATTGCTAATGAAAAGCGATACCTTAGAGAAGATGAGGGCTCAATTCGCCCAATTATTTCAGTCCTCATATTTTAAATGATCAAGATGAGACTATTGGATGGAGGAGATTAGGATGTTTGTGAATTAAATCTATATACTTGGCATAAATGATATTTTTGCATATTTAATATAATCTTGTACAATGCTAGTCTAGTAGTATCTAACCTATTAATCTTAAAGTATATTTTAGGTCCAGATTGATGAGTCCCACAAAGGCAATTTCATATAGCATATATATGATTTCATCTCTAGCAATACATCGAAGCCATAGTTGTTCATATAATCAGTGATATAGAGTATTATTCATATATACATATCATAAAGCTCTCTTCTTCAATTACATTCTTTTAAGTTTTATCTTCTAGTAGCACCCCTTAAAATAAATTTTAAAGGGCACCCTTTAATCATCTTTTTGTTTCAGCATTGCAGTCATGGTTTTCAGTGTGTTATATACATCTATGTTATCATCCTCAGTAGTATTTCTAAATATAATCAATCTTTTATTCTTGATAGTGATGTTAATTTGTTCATTAACAAGATCAATCATCTCCTTAGTAAGTTTTGCTAATGTATCTACTCTACCATTAACAGCTCTAGTTACACGAGTCAAAGTAGCATCTAGTATTTTCTCTATAAGCTCTCTAGTTTTAGTGTAATATTTATATAATTCCGTCTTTTTAATCTTATATGCACTATCTGATGATGAGTTATGATTCCTCGTATACATGTAGTGATAAAGTCCATTTCAATTGAACAATCCAGCGATAAGAGCCTCATACTCTGCTTCGATGTTTAGTATATGGTTCGATGAGTGTTATAGAATAATGCAAATTCAATATTCCTTTTTAGGAGTGACAAACACCAAGTTGATTCCTGATTTTACTTTTGGCATATTGGAGCTAATAGCTAGTTGGATTGACGATACGTTGTCAAAATAGAGTTCCAAATATTTTTTTAATAATATTTGTGCTTGATACTTTTTCATCAAGGAGGTCATATATTAAAGATGAATTATTCGGAACAGGGTGAGCTATTAAGAAATATCTTAATGCTTGTCGTTTTGTTCTTTTTTATGGCATGTATGTTATATCAAATTCTTAAAATAGTAGTGCCTATTTGTTAGTCATCCTATTAATGTTGGTCTTATCATAAGTTATCATAAAGGGTCAACTTTTGATAACAAATGCCTCAATTTTCAAGAACATAATATCTCAATCTTAATAGCAAATATTAAGGCTAAGTATTGATTCTGAATAGGTGAATATGAATTTTGTGCCCCTACAAATATTTGACTTAGATAATATAAAGTGACTTTCTTCCCCCTTGTCATTATGTTGAGCTAATAATGCCCCTAGTGATGTTTCTAATATTGTGCTGTATAATATTAAAGATTTTTCAGTGATGGATGTTCTGAGAATTAGAGGTTGCAATAAATATTCTTTAATACTTTTAAAAGCTTTTTAACAAGTTTTATCCCAAATAAACGGGCATCTTTTTTAGTTAATTTTGAGAAAGAATGAATTTTCCCTAAAATATTGGAAATAAATCTTTTAATGTAAGTCAAACGTCTTTAAAATGATCTAACTTCTTTAAGACTTTTTATGAGGTGATATATTGATGATTACATTTATTTTTAATGGATTTATCTCAATTCTTGTGTTTCAAAAATCCTAAAAATTTTCCTAATGAGACTCTAAATGATTGAGATAGACCTATCAAAAATAAAGGCAATCATTAATATGTCACCTTTTAAAAATTCTCAAAAAGCTTTTGATCATTTTAGGGTGTTTGGCATACATCAGCATATTTATCTCTAATTTATATGAAGAATTATCATTTCTCAAAATTAACTAAGAAAGATGCCCTATTTTTTTGGGTACTTGTCAAAAAAAATTTTAAAAGCATTAAAGAAAATTTAATATAACCTATAGTCCTTAAAGTACCCATTGTTGGAAAACCTTTAATACTATACACTATAGAATTAAAAACATCCCTATAAATATTATTAGCTCAAAATAATGATGAGGGAAACGAAATTGTTTTATATTACCATAGTCAAATAATTGTAGGGATAGAAAATTCATATGCATCTATTAAGAAATAATGCTTAGCTTTAATATTTGCTATCAAAAAATTGAGACACTATCTTCTTGACATAAAATTCATTTCATAGTAAAAGTTTTCCCTTTATGATATCTTAGGACAAGACCAATACTAACTAGCCAGATGGGCAATACTACTTTAGGAGTTTGATATAATATGCATGTCAAAAAAGCAATAAAAGGATAAGTGTTAGCATATTTCTTGGCAACTCATTTGTTTTGGATAATTTATCTTTAGCATATAACCTCCCTCATGAAGAAGTATTACATGAGAAGTATTAAGCACAAATACCGTTGAAAAATTATGGGAATGCTGTGTTCACGAGGCATCATCAATCCAACCAGCCATTACACCCAATATGCTAAAAGTAAAATCAAAAATTAGCTCAGTGTTTATTACTCCTGGAAAAAAAAGGGAATACTACATTATTCTGTAGTACTAACAACGAAGTCGGTAGGAGGCTCTCATCGTTGGATTGAAACTTTCAATCGAAATGAGCATTAACAAATTACATGTATACAGGGACTCAACTTATCAACAGCAAGTGACCGGTGAATATAAAATTAAGAAGGCGTAATTAAGTAACTATTATAGTAAGGATAAAGAGCTTTTGGAGAAAATACTAACAGCTTTTGGAGAAAATACTATATGTTAGTTTGACTCATATAACCAAAAATAGTATAGTAGATGTATTAGCAAAGATTACTAAGATGATGACTATTAGTGAACAAATTAACATCATTATCAAGAATAGAAGATTGATTACATCCAAAAATATAACGGTTGAGGGATGTAGGTAACACTGAGGGATGTAGGTAACACTGAAAACTAGGACAGGACTAGCAATACTGGAAGAAGAAGATGATTGGGTACCCTTTAGAAATTATTTTATAAGGGGAGGATTACTAGAAATAAAAGCTCAAAGATTACAATTGAAGAAGAGAGCTTTACAAAATATATATATATATATATATATATATATATATATATGAATAATACTCTATATGGTCACTCATATGAATAAATATGGCTTCGATGTATTGTTGTTTGATTTCACACATGCTACATGAAATTCATTATAACCTTTGTGGGGCTCATCACTTTGGATCCAAAATGTACTGGAAGATTAAAAGGTTAGTAGGCCATGGTACAAAATTATATCAAATATGCAAAAGCTTGTCATTTATGTTAATTATGTGGAGATTTAATTCACAAACATCCTAATCCCCTCCACCAAACAATCTCATCTTGGTCATTCAAAATGTGGGGGACTGATATAATTGAGCCCCTATTTCTCTAAGCCATCGCTTTATATTGGCAACGATAGATTATTTTTCTAAATAGGTGGAGACAATTCCCTTAAAACAAAGTTAAGGCTAGTAATGTTCTTAATTTTTTTATTGAGAATATATTTAGTCAATTTGAAACCCCTAGAACTAGAAGTATCATTTCCGATAATGGTCTCACTTTCAAGAATGCTATAATCTACAAGTTTGCAAGTCATCATATGATTGATTAGGATATGTTTTAATATATAACCGGCAAATGGTTTGGCAAAAGCATTCAATAAAAATTTGTTCAAATTACTTAAAAAGAATGTATTAAAAAAATAAAAGAGTGGCATTAAAAGTCAGTTGTAGTATTCCTTAGTTTTTAGAGTCGGAGGTTGTGCTTCCCCTTGAAGTAGAAATACCCTTATTAAGAGTCGCTATTCAAAACTTGACAATTGAAGAAAACATGCGACTACGTTTTGATGAATTAGATACTTTGGATAAATAAATATTAATTTTGCAAGAGAATCTGGAGTTATATCAAGCATAAATGTCTATAGCATATGGCAATTTAACTATGAAGCGTGAGTTTAAAGAAAGGAGAATTCGTTCTAGTACTTTAACTATGAATCTGGAGTTATATCAAGCATAAATGTCTATAGCAACAAACTATAATATTTAATAAAATGGCAAAAGAAAATTTTAATCTTTATTGGGAAGGACCTTTAAGTGGTTGAAAAAGTTTATGAAGGAGAAATTTATCAACTAATAGATCAAGATGGAGAGCGCCATCGAGTAATGGTCGTCTCATAAAAAGATATCACACTTAAAATATAAAGCATACAACCTAATGTAACTTGGCAAACAAAATAAAGCTGTCATAAAATTCTTCTACTAATGTCTCATTGGAAATGAAAGGTTTATAAATACAAATAAAGATATACATATATAAAAATCTTGTGCAACACTAAAGACTTGTAATGTTGTAAAAACTTTTTGAAAGTCTTCCAGAGCACGGACCTTTGTCCCTCAATCTTGGCAATGGCTATAAGATGGTTAGCCTGCAACTCCTTCAAAGAAGCCATCTCACCTTGAGATTTTTTAATTAACTCATAGTTGTCCTTTTTAGTCTTAATAATTGATAGGCCATATTGCTCTTTTTCCAACTTTAAGAAAATGAGGTTCCTCTCTTTTGAGGCTTTAAATCTCCTCTTTGTGTTTCATTATTTCTTTGTCTATATATTTTCCTTTAGTTCCTAAGACAAAAGGAGAACATGTTCCTCATTCATTAAAGTATCTTTTATCACATTTAGGTCACATAATAACTACTTAGTAATATTCTGAAGTACTTTCATCATGTATTATTGCACGCTTAGTCTTCTTTTGCTGTAAATTAGACTAGATCTCTTGCACTGTCTCTTTAGGTATCTAATCGAACTCCAAAGCTAAGTATGACATATGAGATAGCTTTTGAAGAAGCCAAAGAACTCTTTATTGAAAGGAATTTATCGTTGCATAAAGCACTTCTAGACAACTAATGACCAAGTCTTAAGTTGAATGCTCTAATGAATCACTGGGACCGCTAGACATTTGAGTAGCATGGGTAACATGGCTTGGTTCATATACCTACTTTGGATCGCCTATTTTACATACAATAAGAATCATTTCAACATCAAATTCAACAACTTACTAAAAAAAAATTACTATTGCTTGTTGGCATAGTGCTATCATTCCTTAATAAAGTATTCTCGATATTTTTAGATTTGGTTTGGAGCAAGGTTTGTAATACCAGTCTATACTGATAAGTCGGTTCTTTATCGGACCTGGTACATACCGGTACCATACCGGTGTACCGACATACGGTGCCATATATATATATATATATATATATATGTATATATATATATATGTATACATACATGTATATGTATACATACATGTATATGTATACATACATGTATATGTATACATACATGTATATGTATACATACATGTATACATACATGTATACATACATGTATACATACATGTATACATACATGTATACATATACATACATGTATACATACATGTATACATACATGTATATGTATACATACATGTATATGTATATATACTTATATAGCTAGTACCAACCATATACTCAACCATGGTCAAACTAGTATGTACTGTCTATACTGCCTGGTATTGAAGTACTTTAAACCTTGGTTTGGAGACTTGATACAACTTCAAAAAGAGCAGCATCCATTTACCTTGATGTGACTTTACAAGGAGAGGCTTATGAGAATCAAGTACCAAAGGAGGGTTCAATTATAGAGGATGATTGTCATTAACATGAACTACAATCATGTTCGATAAATTTTTCTCCAAAAGCCTTAGTGAAGTTGGGATAACTATAATAAATCCAAGATTGAATGAAAAAGCGAATAAAAGAATATTAACATAAATAGATACTCACTTCCTTTTAGAGCTTTAATCATATCATTGATGAATCATCTAAAGATAAGCCTAACTTTGCTTGAACAGACATTTTTGGTAAATTATCCATATCAAGATCATCATCAAGAAGTTGTACTTTTGTCTACACGGCATCTTCCTTAATAGTAAGAGCCTCTTCTCCTGATAAAATAACGATGCTAAACATCAAGAAAGGGTGTTAAAAGTATGAGGGTGAGATATATAGAAACTTGGTTCAACTAGCTTAATAGCTTTTTCTTGTAAAGACTTCAATGCCTCTCTATAATCAGGATCATTATTTAGAAAAGAACTCGTAATATGTTGTACAAGGTAGCTGTGAAAATCATCATTCTAGCCTTCAATATGCTAAACCAAAACAACTATTAGACTGTGTTTCCTTGAAAGGAATGTAGATTCCTTCCAAGGAAAGACAGCCTTAGTATAGTTGGAAAATTAAAAAAAAAATAGTTCTTTGTAAATTTGGAACTTTATTAACTCAGATTGTGGGGTCCTTCTTGATCGGATCTTTTTTGTTGCTTTGAATGTGATGGACACGAAAGATCAAACTCAAACCAAGTGGAGGTCACTTTGCTGCCCTTTTAAGGAATTTCTTGGCATGAAACTTATTACAGTATTATAAACATCACTAATTTTATAGTTAAATATGCCTTCCTATGCATACAATGTTAAATCAAGTATTTAAAACTATACCATGAAGTATACTTGATACTAAAGATGGAATCGGTTTTGTGATGAAGTAATATATGCCAATTTTTAGCAAGCGCAGATAAGTCGTCAGGTAAATCTTTGAATTTAAGAATAATTTCATGAATGATCTAACGATAACCAAATTGACAGGTAGTGTGGATTGTGGATTGTACATCTCAAACGAAGATAAATTATTATTCCTAAAAGGCAGCCAACCGACTCGAATGCTTATGAGAAACTCTGGTGTAAAAGCTTGTCTTATGCTAGAATATCAAAATCAAGATCACAACACTGTCTAAAAACTAAGAGAAGCTCTTTTTTATCTAAAAAAATAATTTTATGATAATCAAGAACCTCATATTTATAAAAAAAATAAGTGAGCATTATAATTTTAAAAATAAACTAGAAAAGCCCTTACTATATATATAGCAAATAAAGCAATTTTAATTTCATACTATCAAAAATAATAGTGCTATATAGCCCATGAAATTGCAAATTAA
Source organism: Costus lasius (assembly GCA_027563935.2). NCBI lineage: Eukaryota > Viridiplantae > Streptophyta > Magnoliopsida > Zingiberales > Costaceae > Costus > Costus lasius. The sequence continues at coordinate 29,592,331 of CM050449.1, read as the reverse complement.
ATCAACCAAACAAATAATAAAGTAGAATCATAACATCTTTTACTCCCAGACGAATAATAGTGCAAGCTTCTCTAAGAGATATGAATAAACCTAATAAGGCCACTAGCACTAAAGAAACTCGAATCCCTATAGTAAATTTATTAGTCACAACAAATAGTTCCGACCTGATGCGATATTTACAAAGAATAACAAATTAACATAGATCTATTAAGACTCTTCGATCAGATCATGGTGGATCTATTAAGACTCTTCGATCAGATCGTGGTTATGTCTATTTGATAAGATATAAATCCGAATCCTTTGAGAAATATAAGGAGTTTATACATAAAGTAGAGAATTAGCTTGGTAGATCTATTAAGACTCTTCGATCAGATCGTGGTGGAGAGTATTTGAGCGGAGAGTTCTTTGACTATATGAAAGTGTGGAATACTGTCTCAACTCACTCCTCCTGGAACACCTTAGTGGAATAGTGTGTTTAAGAGGAGGAATCGAACTTTGTTGGACATAGTTCAATCTATGATGAATAATGCAACTCTATCTCCCTCGTTCTGGGGTCATGCACTTGAGACAGCTTCTCTCATACTGAATAATGTTCCATCTAAGAGTGTCTTCAAGATTCCATACGAAGTATGGAATGGGAGACGACCGAATCTTTCTTTTATCAGTGTATAGGGATATAAGGCTTATGTCAGATGTTAGGATTCCAGCAAGCTAGAACTCAAATCTGATAAATGTGTGTTTGTGGGGTATCCTAAAGAAACTAAAGGATACTACTTATATATTCCCACCGAAAATAAAGTTTTTGTTGCTCATTATGGGGATATAAGGCTTCTCATTTTCATGCAAGCAAGCTTGAGGTGGTTTGAAAAGACAAACATGATGTGTTTTAACTTTATCCATTTAACTTAAGTAATTGTTTTCTTTCTCTTTTTCTTTTTGTTTTTGTTTTTACTTCCCAAACTAATGAGTTATTATGAATATACATTTATTCTATTTTTTTTCATTATACATTCTACATGGTTGAATTTACACTTTTGTTCTTTTTCTTTATACGCTATTCCCCTTGAGTTTTAATAATTTCCATAATCATATTAAATCATGGATATCACATCAAAGGTGTCTTAAGGTACTTATAAATAATTAACAATAAGTGTTTGCAATCATTGTAAGCCAGAACTCACTAAACAAAAAGTGTTTGCAATCATTGTAAATTTGATACAATCGCACTATATTTTAAACTTGACCATTCTTGACTTAACAAATTATAGCATGCCTAATACAAACACACCAGTTATTGGCCAAACCACATGAAGATAGGGTGCACTAGTGTATGGAAAGGTTTGGTAAAATATAGATGAAGTTTAAAATATATGAATGCTACTACTCCGGCTGCTGAGCAACAAACAATGGACGAGAGACAACGATGATGCTTTGTCCATCTTTGTCACAGGTGAAACAGAGTAGATGAATCCCATTTTATCTAATGGCTCAAATTCACCCAAGCAAAATCTGACGGTGATGATTTGATCAGTGAGGATTTGATGGCCTAGATCAATCCAACAACAATGGACCAAATCTAGTTTTAATCCAATGACCTGGATATCCTAATTTTGATATGACGGATCAAATCTCTCAATCTTGAACCAATGACTATGATTCACCAACGTCAATCTAATGCCCTATATCTACCCAATCTCGATTTGATGACCCAAATGATAGCAATTCACCCATGGTCTAGATCTACATGTGAAATCATTGGTCAGGATCTGATCCCTAAGTACCTAGATCTAGATCATTGGTTGACATTTGTTTATATAAATCTAAGTCAATCGGATGACTCCTAATATGATCTAGGTGATGATCCTTGTTAAATCAATCAGATCTTTCCAAATCTAACCTCATATTTTTTATGAGAGGTATGGATTGAAGCATATTTGCAAATTAAATTTATGAGGGCTGATATTAATTTTCATAAATGTGAATGAATCGGACGGCTCTTAATATTATAATAATTTGCTTCACTTAGTGTCCTATGTGATGGATTATGGCTGGCGTAAGAACTTAGAAAATGTCATCTATTTTTCATTTTGCCTTTTTCCCCTTCTCATGGTAGATCCGTTGTTTTTTGGTTTCATTTTTTAAAACTTGTCGTCTCATACTGGGATAGTGGAGATTAAAATTTTAAAACACCACACTGATACAAAATTTTTGAACGATTTTATAATATTTCAAAATTCTAACCATGTAGCAACGTCATACAGAAATGTTTCAAACTGCAAGGTTTTTTTTTCTCTAATTAATGCACGCTAGTAATGGACTGAGGTATATATTGATATCCTGTAGGGAGAAATGCTAGCTTGAAGAATGGGTAAGGTAGACTAACATTTGAAATAATCACATGGTAAAGGTAGAATGTGTTTGTTGAAGTACTGTATGTATATTTCCATTGTAAAAAACCTCATCTCTTGTTTACTTCTACCCATTGTATATATACACCTTACATTTACTCCAATGGGTTACCGGGTACGGGTTATCAGGTAAGACCTTTGGTATACATTGTATTCAACACTCCCCCTCAAGCTGGAGCATGAACATCACACATGCCTAGCTTGGTACATAAAGGAGAAAATTTAGATGGTCCTAATGACTTTGTAAAAATATCAGCCAGCTCCTCTTCAGACTTGATATAGGGGAGATGAATGACTTTGTTGGAGACAGCATCCCGAATAAAATGACAGTCTACTTTAATGTGTTTTGTTCTTTCATGAAAGACCGAATTATTAGCAATAAAAATTGCTGCTTAATTATCACAAAATATAGGCATTGAGTCTCCACATTTAATCCTGAAATCTGTCAAGAGATTCTTTAGCCACATCATTTCACACGTCGTATGAGTCATCGCCATGTATTCCGCTTCACAACTAGATCTTAAAACGACATTTTGTTTTTTACTTTCCCAGGTAACCAGATTCCCCCCAACATAAGTACAATATCCAGTAACAGAGCATCTATCATCCACATTACCAGCATAATCTGCATCAGAGTATCCTTCAATCCTAATATGCCCACATTTCTTATATAGAAGACCTTTCCCAGGAGCTCCTTTGATATATTGGAGTATCCTCATCACCGCTTCCCAATGAGCCTTCTTTGGTTTTTCCATAAACTGACTGACTATTCCAACAGAGTGAGAGATATCTGGTCTGGTAACTGTCAAGTAGATTAGTTTGCCTACAAGACGGCGATAGCTAGTTGGATCCACTGGAGCAGAATCCATATCACGAGAGTACTTCTGATTGGGAACAGAAGGCGTATCAGTAGGTTTGCAATCAACCATTCCTGTTTCCTAGAGCAAGTCAAGGGCATACTTTTGTTGTGAGAGGTATACTTATGTTCCTTTATACGCAATCTCAATCCCTAAGAAATACTTCGGTCTGCCTAAATCTTTGAGGGCAAGTTTAGAATGTAAATAGGATTTTGCCTCTGTTATAGCTTCAGAATCATTACCAGTTAGGAGAATGTCATCCACATAAACTGCAAGGATGACAAGGCCTTTCGCAGTGTGCCGAATGAAAACAGAATGATCTGCCTTGCTGCCTTTAAACCCAATTTGAGACATAATCTGGGAAAATTTGTAAAACCAAGCACGTGGGCTCTGTTTTAGCCCATAGATGGCCTTATGCAATTGACATACCAACTCCCCCTGAGCAACATACCCGGGAGGTTGCTCCATATAGACAGTCTCATGAAGGTCACCGTACAAAAAAGCATTCCGAACGTCCATCTAGTGAAGAGGCCAATCAAGATTAATGGCCAAGGAAAAAAGAACTCGAACGGAGTTAAGACGAGCCACCGGGGAGAAAGTCTCAAAGTAACCAACCCCGAACGTCTGAGTGAAGCCTTTGGCAACAAGGTGGGCTTTGTAACGATCAACAATGCCATCAGGATTATGTTTGATAGTATAGACCCATTTACAGGCCACAGGCCGCACACCTGGAGGAAGTGGAACCAAGGACCAAGTGTTGCGATCGCGGAGAGCAGCCATCTCAGCATCCATAGCCACACGCCATTCAGGTAGTAACCTAGCAGCCTCATAAGACTATGGAGCCAGAGCGGAGGAGATGCCAGTAAGGAACGCATGGTGAACAGGAGAAAACCGATGATAAGAAACATAATGAGCAATGGGATAGGAGGAAGTATGACGCTTACCTTTGCGTAGGGCAATATGGAGATGAAGATCATCTGGAGGAGGCGGACCGTCAAACGAGGAGGAGTGGGGCGAGGAGCAAACAGGAGGACGGGGACGCCGGCTGTAGACCTGCAAGGGTGGAACCGGTGGCGCGCCAGAAGGACCCAAAGGGGATAACAGTGGGCCCATGACAGGAAGAGGAAGGAGAGAAGGGTATGAAGCGACCGACGGGTGGGAGGAAGCAGGGGAGAAATAAGGAGTAGTCTCAAAGGACACATTAGCACTCACAAAGGAGCGACGGGTAAGGGGGTCTTAACATCTATAGCCCTTTTGAGTCCGGCTATAGCCTAGGAACACACAGCGAGTAGCCCAAGGACGTAGTTTGTCACAAGACGAAGCGGGAACATAAACATAACATGTACAACCAAATACCCGAGGAACTACGGGGAAAGCCTGATGGTGAGGAAGGAAGACAGAAAATGGAGATTGTCCTTGAAGAAGACGCATGGGAACACGATTAATAAGGCGGCAGTGAGAACCGCATCTCCCCAGAAGGAAAGAGGAACATGCATGTGAAAGAGGAGGGACCGAGCCACATCAAGAAGGTGGCGATTTTTCCTTTAAGCGACACCATTCTGTCGGGAGGTGTAGGGACATGTAGTTTGGTGGAGAATTCCCTTGTTATGACAGAATTCCTGAAATCGAGTACCAGTGTATTCTAACGCATTATCAGAACGAAGAACCTTCAAAGACTTTCCAAATTGAGTTTTAATTTCTTCGTAGAAAACATGGAATACATTCAGAAGTTCGGAACAACACTTAAGCAAAAACAACCAACACATACGAGAACAGTCATCGATAAAGGAGACAAAATAACGATGACTATCCTTCGTAGATACAGGACTCGGACCCCAGATATCGGAGTGAACTAGGAAAAAAGGGTTAGAACTAATGGTAGACCCAGACGAGGAGAACGACACATAGTGTTGTTTGCCCAACTGACAAGCATCACACTAAAATGTAAGACTCGACGATAGAGACAAAAAACGCCGAACCGTAGCAGGAGAGGGATGACCAAGACGACAGTGTCACTGGTGGGGGAAATGGTAGCTGACAGGCACACAATAGAAGAGGAATTGGAGGAAGCCTGCAGCACATAAACGCCTCTGTCCCTACGCCCCCCACCAATCATCCTTCTCGTCTTCAAGCCCTGAAAAGTACAATGGGAAGGAAAGAAAGTGACAACACAGTTTAAGCTATGGGTAAGCGCACATATGGATAGTAAATTGTTTGGAAATGCAGGAACATATAGAACATTAGTGAGAATGAGGGTGCGGCTAAAATGAACAGAACCGACCCCCGAGACAGGAATGAAAGACCTGTCAGCAATCCAAACAGGAGGATGATGAGGCCTAAAGGTAATAGAGGAGAATAGGGCTTTATTACCTGTCATATGAGATGTGGTCACAAAATCAAGAATCCAGGAAGAATCGTGAGTGGCTAGAGATGCTATACCAGGAGACGGATCGGCGGGAGGAGCCGCAAGGCTAGTAGACGGGGCCATGGTGGGTGCGGTGACGGGCATCTGTCCCGTTGAAGCAGAGTCAACAGCCAAGCGGGCATGAGGAGGACGACCAAAGCGAGCCCAGCAACGATCAGACGGATGATTGGTGCGTCCACAGTGAGTACAAGCAACCGAACGACGCCCGCGTCCTCGGCCGCATCCAAAACCACGAGAAGCCATACTCCTCCCTCTAGCACCAGTCTGAGGGGCTAGAAGGGCACTCCGAGTCTCAAAGGAAGCTAAGGTAGTGGGAACCCGAAGAAGCCAATGGAATGCACCCTGAAATGTGGGTACCGTAGGTTCCACAAGAAGCTGGTTCCGTGCAGCAGGAAGATGGGCATCAAGACCAGATAGAAATTTCGCAACAATAAAGTTTTCTTGTTGCTGTAGAATCACCGAGATATCAGTCATCGGAGGATGATATTATCGCAGTTCATCCCACTTAGCCTTTAACTAAGTGTAGTAATCTTGAAGAGGTCTACCATCCTGGCACATATAAAGAATTTCCTCATACAGCTGATAGATGCGGCTGATGTTATACTATGGTGCATAAGAGCTAGCTAGCGCATCCCATATTTCTTTTGCAGTGTTATGAAACATGACAGTGGAGGCTATTTGTGGTTCCATGCTATGCAGAAGTGAGTTCACCACAGCTTGGTCAGCCATACTCCAAGTCGGATATTATGGATCAGATGGTGCTTGTGGATTATGTTCGATATGTTGCCGCTTGCCATGTGAGCCAAGAAAGAAAAGCATAGCTCTTGCCCATAGTAGGTAGTTAGATTCATCTAACTTCATAGTAGTGCCCAGGTTAGTATTAGATCTAGGCTCAGCTACGGTGAGTTGAGAGTCCATGGTCGTCAAAATGTAAACAGAACCGTGAGAAATGGTTATTAGTAATGCACCCAAAGAGAACTTCCAGTAACAACCACAATAGAGAAAGGAACCGGAGATGGAAAGATCAGTGGTAGACACTGAGGAAAATTATCACACCAGCAATAATCAAGAAATTCGGGCGCCAAGAATCTCTCAGGAGAAGAAAACGCTGGCAACAGCCCTCTCGGTAAGAAACTAGGCGAAACTAGGGCTAAAGTATTGATAAGGTGGGCCGATCGAGAAAGCACCAGTCGAGTATTCCGATCAAAAAAAAGAAGCAGAGGTGAGTATTCCGATCGAAAAAAGGAGCAGAGGCGAACAAAAAAAATACCTGCGTTCGCTTAGGGTCGTCGCTTTCGAAGAGGAACGGCATGAGAACAGCCGCCGATGATGAAGAACAGTTCCGAATAGGAGACGGAGTCAGATGCAGCCGCCAATGGTGGAGATCAAGATCGATGCATTAGAAAGGGGGTTGAAGACGAGGCGGCGATTCCACTGTCTCTGAAGGTGGTGCGATGGCTTCCAGCGTAAGCGGGAAGAAATCAGAGCGCGTCAGCGCAGGTTCAGCAAGAGGATAAGCGGCCGCAGCAATAGCGGAGGCAAAGACATGAATGGCGACGGAGCTTCATTGCCTCCGATACCATGTTGAAGTACTGTTTGTATATTTCCATTGTAAAAAACCTCATCTCTCGTTTACTTCTACCCACTGTATATATACACCTTACATTTACCTTAATGGGTTACCGGGTACGGGTTACCAGGTAAGACCCTTGGTATACATTATATTCAACAGTGTTTATCTAGGAACTTGTTCATAATTGATCTTGGGCAATTTGTTTCTTATATGCCATGGTTCATAATAAAACCTGATCCAATCTTTCGAATTATGTTGAACTTACATTTTTAAGCTTTTTGCCATCAAATTTTATCTCCATTGAGAGGTATTGTCCTGTTTAGTGTTTTCATAATACTTGAATCATGTCTTTTATCGAGCAACACTTGCTCAGGCTGATACGGATAAAGACGGGCGCTTAAATTTGAACGAGATGATCGAAAATCCCTACGTTTTCTATAGTTCTATTTTCACAGATGATGATGATTACGACTTTCATGATGAATTCCGTTAGTTATCCAGGTACTTCATTCGAACGTTAATTTGGTAACTGCTTATTTAATTATTTGTAATATCATATTTTACTACGAACAATTCTTTATTTTACGGATTACTAAAGTAACTTCCAATAATGACTGCTTTTCAGGTTGACACTGTAACATTAGTCAACAGATCAACTTGTTCTCGTGAATATGGTCCTGAATTGAGCTGATATTTAATTGTGAGTCATTTTCGTCTTATCTAGTTATTGATATGACCAATAATTCCGAATCATGCAGTTTCAGTGACAGTATGTCGGTTTGACAGATAATGTTGTGAGAATTCTTGGAAGAGTTGCGGTCGGACTTTGGTGGATTTCTTTTGTTAGCTATTCACTGGAATTTTTTTCCCCTTTTCGTAGTGCACTAGCCTTCTGACTACCTATTTGCATATATGTATAACAAGAAAAGTTAATATAATGTACATTGTACGCATTTCTTTTTCATTAATTACACTGTTAATGAATTAGTCTTACCGGTGCATTGATCCAGCGATCCAAATGATATGCTGTCAGTTCCTCGAGAAGTATCCGTATTACACCATATATCATAACTTGTGAACTCATGAATCTTATTCAACGTCTACTCATCATAATGTCAACATATAAATCACATGTATCAAGATAATCAATGTTTCAACTGGCATAATTTCATATAAATGACACGTGGCTATTAGTAAGTAATGCGAAATCTTATTCAACATATAAAGCACTCGCATCTAGACAATAAATGTATCGTTGACAACATAATGGTCATGCAAATCACACGCTCATTTTTAAGTAACGTGGAATCTTAGAGTACGTGTAAACAAATATAGCCCATAAAGAAAAATGAGAGAAGAAAATCATAATAACTAGAAGTGAAATAGAATGACAAACTGGTAGAAATTATAGAGTTTGCCTTCATGTCGATTATCAATGAAGCCACAAGTTTGGGTCATATAATTGAACGAAAATTGACTTAGGTCATTCCAACAAAATAGAAAATCTAAAGTGTTTTTCTAATGTTTTAATCAATTTTGATATGATTAATCTTAGGATTTGCCTAATCAAATAACCTAAATTGTACTTACATAAGGATCTACAAGAAATTATTCTTTTTAGAATTTATTTCTACCATCAATAGTTAACTATCAATAATTCAACTCAATGTGAATGACACCCTCTATGTGAGAACAAAAATTCTAGGTAAAGGCATTATTTAGGCAATGTTATATGAAGGTATGCCCTTGTATATACACTTCTGCATTGGACAATCTCCAATGTATGATATAGGCGTTAAATAATTAGGGCGTTAAATAATTAGGGTACTTCCCTATATACTTAGTCCCAACTCAGTTTCCCAACTTTGGATTTCTTTTCTCCTCTCGATCTCTAATTGAAACCTATTAATCTAGCTATGTCACTCTTCAAAATTAAGTTAAAACTAAAGCAAATTCTAGACTCAAGTAGGTTAAATCTCCGAATAATTAAACCCAAGATTCATATTTATGGCGGGAGTGCACCATCACTCTAAACATAAAAAACATGTTTGCTAAAAAAAATTATCTACATCACAAAACAAATGAAATTGATAAAAAGTCTCAAGAAATTAACCTCTATACTTATCAATTTGCCCCTACAAACGATAGATGAGATTGAACACATCCTTGTCTACTTAATTAATCTAAAATGAAAACAAATATAACACATCTTTTTAAAAAATTTTGAAATAGTAACAATCTTATTAATTAATAAGAACATTATATTTAGTTTTTATATTAAAAGATCAGTTACTGTTTTTAATATAAACAGCAATATAACAATAAAATTTTATTTTTATTTAAACAGAAATCAAAAAAGTGTTTTAAAACTTTAACACTGTGTTTAGTTGGGCGGACAGAAAGTCAGAAGGATAGAAAAGCAAGAAAAAAAAGAAAAAAAAAGGAAAAAAAATAAGAGGTATTTCTCTCGTTCTGTTTAGTTAGAGGGAAGAAAAAAATTAAAGGATTGATATAAATATCTTTTTTATTTTTATACTCCTATTATATAAAAATACCCTATTGTTGCCGCCGCCTCCTCAATCCCCTCCCTCCATCTCCGAAACCCCAAAGTTAACACCACCCACCTCAGCCCTCACCACCAGCTTGACACCACCAACACTAGCGCCGCTGCAAAGACCGACACCGACGACCACGCCACCGATGCCGACCATTCCATCGCCACCGGCAATGGCGATAACCTCAACCTTGTCGAAGTCGGATCTGGTGGCAGCGACTCCTCGGGCCGCCATCCACTTGGATCCATGAATAAGCCCAAGCCGCTCATCATCATCATGCATGAGAGCCCAACGCTCTCCGCTCGCGCATGCTCAAGATCGTCAGCAGCACCGACATGATGGACATCGTCACCGCCTTTGTGCGCCAATGCCAACGAGAAGTTATCATCCTCAACAGTAGCGACATGGTCACCTGCATCTCGCTCCGCCAGCCTGTTGCATCATCGAGTGTGGGGGTCACGCTCCATGGCTGCTTCGAGATCCTCTCCCTGTTTGATGTGTGAGGGTGAGAATAAGCTCGCCCATTGCACGATCAAATTTCCACCCAAATCAGGCGGATACATTTTGGGAGGAAAGTTAGGCAATTTTCCTCCCATTTTTCCATCTCTCATTTTTATCCACCTATCAGTTTTCCATCCATCCCACTTTCCATCCGCCCCTAACTACTGTGTAAAGTCCACAAATCAAACTCGGCACAGTGGGCCGAGCAATGAGTTTTGGCCGGCGCCCGCAGATAATAACAATAACAATTTAATGAAAATGAATAGTAGGCAACTAAACCTTAAATGGTGGCAACTAAACCTTGAATGCTCTTTTAAATAAAGCCAATGCTCTTAGTAGGATACTAAATCTTAAATGGTGGACTTTAGCCAAGTGCAAATGGCTTAAAGAAGGAGATTGCAATACTAAATTCTTCCATCGTCTTGTCACTATTAGGGCTAGGCGCAATCATATTCTCTCTATCTCCTCTACTCATGGCCCTATTATCTCTGATGATCTCGCCATCTTGCAGCTTTTTAGAGAACATTATTTTAGGCATTGGAATCCAGTCAACTCTCTTTCACACATTGACCCTCGGGCTTATGAGACTTATTGCAAATCTAAATTTTGTCATTCTATTGATCATGCCTCTAGTGTCTCTATTATGACCCCTTTTCATTCTCCTGAGTTGAAACATGTTATTATGGCCCTCCATATTGGCAAGAGCCCAGGGCCAGATGGCTTTACAGGGGAGTTCTATAAACATTTTTGGAATTTGATTGAACTTGATTTTCTAAATGTTATGCAAAATTTTTATGCCTTTAATACCATTCCTGAGTCTTTGGGGTTCCACTCACATTACATTTATTCCTAAGACTAACTTCCCTACTCAAATCAAGGATTATAGACCTATCTCTTTATGCAATGTTTCCTATAGAATCCTTGCCAAAACTTTAGCCAACAGAATCAAGCCTCTCCTTCCTCAAGTCATCAATAAGGAGGAATCAGCTTTTATTCTTAGTAGAAATATTCAGGATAGTATCCTTACTCTTCAAGAGCTTACTCATAGCATGTATAATTCTAAGGGTAAGCATCCTCTTGTTCTCTTGAAGTTGGACCTTGAGAAAGCATTCGATAGCATATCTTGGGATAGTATTTACAAAAGTTTATCTCTTCTGAATTTCCCTGATAAATTCATCAGTTGGATTCGTGCCTGTGTTGAATCTCCCAAGTTTTCCTATATTGTCAATGGTAATCAGTCTGCATTTTTGTCCAAGCCAACGGGGGATTCGTCAAGGTGATCCCCTCTCCTCTTATCTTTTTGTTATTGTCACCAATATCTTAAGCATCCTTCTTAAGGAGAAAGTTGACCTGAATCTTATTACTCCATTCAAAATTAGCGGAGGGGTCACGATTTCGCATTTAATGTATGCTAATGATCTTATTTTGTCTTTTCGTGCTAATCCCAATTCGTGTCGCAATATCAAACAGTGTCTTTCTGATTTTTTTCTCTTTTTCTGGACTGAATATCAACTAGGCTAAGTCTAGGATTTACTTGCCTAAATCTTGTTCTATGCACAACAGGAGTAATCTTCTCCATACTTTCCACGTTCAAGAGGGGACATTACCTTTTAGATATCTTGGAGCTTTCATTGCTCCTAAGTCTACTCATAATATCACTTTCCAGCACTGCATGAGTGCTTTACATTCTCATATGAATGCCTGGAAAGGAAGGTATCTCTCTCAAGCTGGTAGAGCTACTCTTATAAACTCCACAATCACTTCTACTCCTGTTTATGCTCTGACGTCCACTTGGCTTCCTAAGAAATATACGGAAAAGCTTAACCAGTTCACTCGCTCTTTCCTTTGGGCTGGTAATAGCAATTCGCGTAAAATGCATCTTGTTGGGTGGCATCAGGTCATCCAACCTAAAAACTTTGGGGGCCTTAGTGTTAAAGATTTCTCTCTTCTGTGTCCTGCGACCCAATGCAAAAGAATCCTCAACCTCCTTAATCATAAAGACTCTATTTGGGCCAACCTTGTCCTTGCTAAATATGGTACCCCAAATCCCTGGACTATTAATTGGACTGCTAAGATGAGCTGGGCCTAGAAAGGCCTTTTATGTGATTTGGACTCTATGAAAAATGGGTTTATCAAGCGTATTGGGGATGGCCAAAGTATGAGTGTTGTGATGCATAACTGGTGCCTCGACACTCCCATTGTTTACAAGCCTACTTTTATTTCTAATGATATGCCTAACGATTTAGTGGTCTCTAATCTTGTTCAAGATCATTCTTGGAACTCTACTATGATAAAGTCCTTGGGTGGTACTAGTCTTGCTACTACTATTCTTAATATTCAATTACCTTATGTTCCTTGTGGGGATTGTTGGACTTTGAGAGAGGTCTCTATTGGCTATTCCTTGACCAAGGTGGCTTATCGATTCTTGTTAAGTAGTCACATTGATCTTAAGGATCCCTGGAAAGGTTGGAAGATACTTTGGAACCTACATGTAGCCCCTAAGATTAAGTTCTTTGGTTGGAAGTTGCTTCTTGGTAGACTTCCAACCTCTTCCTTTCTTGCTAAAATTGGGCTAGGCTCGACTAAAACTTGTTGTTTCTGTTTTTGTGGACTTGATGAAGTTAAACATTTTCTTTTTGGTTGCACTGCTATTGAATTTGTTTGGGATTACTTATCTACTCGTTTAAAACTAAATTATAACTTTCGTGAGACTTGGGATTTAGGTGATTGGATATTTGAATTACTTCACATCTCTTCATTGATTTTAACTGTGTGTTGGTTTTTATGGAAAGCTCATAACGATTATTTTTTTACTGGTAAAAAGCTTTGCTTAAAAGGAATTATCAGGGAGGCTTTGATGGATTTCAATTATATGCTTGAGACAGTTTTTGCGCGGGGAAAAATGGATGATTTAGTTGATCGCAGGATTTGTCATTGGACTAAACCACCTAAGGATTGTTTTAAGGTGAATGTAGATGGCTCTTGGCACAAGCACTCCTCCAAAGGTGGTATAGGATACCTTATTCGTGATGAAAATGGTCAATGTTCTTTAGCGATCACTGCCCCCCTTCAAGCCTGTTCTGCTCAAGCGACTGGGTTGCTTGCCATCCATTCCGCTTTGGGTTTTCTTCACAGCAATCCTATCTTTACTGTCCCTCAAATCCTCATTGAATTTAACTGCAAAGGTGCCATTCGGCTTATTGAAGGACAGCAGGCCTCTACAGATCAAGATATTAATAGTATTGTAATTGAAATATGTTTTCTGTTGAATAGGTTGTCCAACTGTACTCTTTATTTTGCTCCCCGTGAGGCTAACAGGGCAGCCAACTGGCTTGCCAAGCATGCTTTTTATACTACTTCATGTAATTCCTAGACCACTAGTTGGCCAACGGAACACCTGGATATTTTGACCTCCGATTTGGGAGGGGCTTCCATGGAATATATTATTTTTTTTTTCCAAAAAAATGAATAGTAATAATTTTTATTAATTTATTTCTGTTTATTACATAATGTTTTTTAATTAAACAAAAATAGTTTAATCTATTCTTTCCTTAATCTAGCCCGGATTGATGATGCTTCCCATGGGTTCAGCAATATTTTTTTCTCAATTTAAAAATTTTGTTAGTGAAAGTAATTTTTAAATGATAATCAAATTAATTAAAAAGCATAGTTTTCACCAAAAGATTGTTAATACCTATTTGGCCTCGCTTTTAAGCTGATTTTAATTAGTTTTTAAGTAGAAAGTAGTAAAAAATATTTTTATAATAAAAAACAAAAGTAAAAAAAAATAAAAAAAATCAAAAGTTGAAAATGTTATAATTTAATGTTTTTGTTGTTTCTACTTCATTAAAAAATAATTTGATTGATTTTGGTTAAAATTTTAAGTATTATTATTTTAAATAATTTAAAATTTTCATAATAAATAAAAAATATATTATTATTTTAAATAATTTAAAATAATATATTATTTATTATTTTAAAATTTGATATTATTTAAAAAATTATTTACCAAATATCTTATAAATTTTAACAGTATAACAATATTACAATTTAGCACAATTAGGAATTAATTTTAAAAAAGAAATAAAATTTTACCTAAATTTATTGTGGTGAATTTATAATTTGATGGAATTATCAAATATTTAAACCAATAAAATAGAAAATGAAATACTATTAAATAAACAAGAAGGGCTAGAAAAAGATGAAACATGGAGACACAATAAAACTTGTCATTAGGTAAATCCAGATTAAATATCCAAGGATAAAATTGGCGTTCCCCTCCCACAAGACACAATTATAGAAAACCTAATTCGGCATCCTTTCTTGAGTAGTGAAAACTAACTCAAAGACGAAGAAGAAGAGAAAAAAAAAAAGAGCTCAAGAAGTAGTCGATGTCTCAACAAATGAAAATTAATTTTGACAGCTCAAAATTATATCTCATAGCTTATAACAATTGAAACTATCACACATCAATATGCAACCACTCGTAACTACTTATAAGTTGCTAATGCATAATAGCTCATAATAGTTGTGCATCAATACATGACAATTATAATACACATGATGGCTAGAATAATGGGATGTCATTTAATAAAAATTTTAAAATTTCTCTAACAATTTTTGCACTAAAATAGCTATAAAAATCCTAGTTCATCTCTTTCACTCTACCATTGGCCTTCATCGTTTTTAAGCATATTAAGTTAATCTTCATAAGTAGTCTTCCTAAGAAAACAATGATGATAGAAAAGTATTAATTCTTTTTATATAATAAGGGAAAAAAATAAAGGATATATTTTATTTAGATAATTTTACTCCATCTATATATTTTACAGATTTATATATTTTATTTGATATTGTAGGTGTGGCGGCATCAAGTTACAATAGCATCAAGTTACAATAGCAAAGAATCAAAGTTTAAAAACTTATCCAATTATTTTTTTTAATTTGGTGATAACACATTCATTGCAATATGTTAATGCACTAGCCGTTATAACTATCATATATGAGTTGTTGCACATTAATATATTGTTGAAAGTTACAAGTCATCATACATTAACACATTAATATATTGTTGAAAGTTATAAATTATCGTACATTAACGCACAATGAATTTGATTGTTATGAACTATCAATAATAATTTCAAAGTGTTGAAATTAATTTTTGATAATTGGGCTCCTCCACCCCTTACTAGAATACACTATTTTTAAGAAAAGTTTTTATAAAAGAGCTCCACCCGTTACTATAATACACTATTTTTTTAGGTTCTTCTTTCTTTCCTTTGACTTTATCTTCGCTGCTTCCTGCTAAAAGGACATTGATCAGCCACTCATGATCATGTCCCATAGGAGGGGAATACCACTTCTATCCTAAAGCCAAATTTCTTTATTTTTTTTACTTTCTAACTGTTCTCTTCTTTTTTATTCATTCGTATTCTAATTACTATTTTTTTACTCATATGAATTTTGCAAAATCTGAAAAATCTTTTTTTAAAAAAAAAAAAAAAAAAAAGCAAACCTCACGACAATGAACCAAGTCATACATCCATTTAAGTTAAGCTAAATGTGACAAAAAAAAACCTCATTAAACAAAAAGCACAAAAGTAGTAAAAAAAAAATTCCAAGGAAATCCTCCATTAATATAAAATTAATATACTAAATTTACAAATCAATTCCTGTATGTTACAGCCGGATCCCTATGCATTCTTAGTGTCACTGCAAATAGAGTGTTGTTCATGGTTTAGTTACCCAAATCAAACTATCAGTCCGGATAAATTTTATTGCATTCTTGAACCAAAAAATGAGTTAACTAGTGTATTAGTTAATCGAATTTTTAATTGTATTAATAATTATTTTTTGATCAACTTATACATTTTAATTTATATAATTATCTATATATTTGTTAAAAACATACGTACATGATAATTAGTCTAATAACATCTATCTCCCGGATTGATCTTTTCTCTCTTCTTTTTTCCTTCTTAATAAATAATCTTTTCAATAGCACACAAGTAAAACTGGTAAAAGAATTCATCTAGAAATCTAACTTAAGAGTTCGGCAGTTCGCTAATTACATACAGATAAATAGAGTAAATGGATCTTGAAGTAAAATATGAAAATTCAGGCTCAAGGCCTTAATATGAAACTTCGATGCTTGGACCGAAGCCCTGCAGCAGCCAGCCAAAGGCATTGCAGCATGAAAGGTGTTAAGCTAATAGGCTTAGGCACCGACAAGGATTTCCATCCCAGAACAACTGCTAGTACTTAACAAAGAGTAATGCTTTCACTGAAAACCAGAACTGAAACAAAATTTCAAATATATGTTTCTCTACATATATGGGTATAGACAATGAAACTCAAGCTAACCTGTTGACCATTCCCTTAATGAACAGCGCCAGATGACAAGTATTAAAAAAAAAAATCAAGAACCAAAAAGTTGCTAAACAGAATATCTAGCAATTAGACCTTAGAAAATGTTAAGATCAAGTTTGGATGCTCAATAATGATACCTTTCTGTGCAACTTCTCTCGTAGCTGCCTCATCTTGGCATCTACCCGTGCAGTAAAACCAATTTTTGTCTTCTGCCTCGCTTTGGACGTCTCCCTCTTCCACATATGCTGGTCCTCCACATCTTTCCTGTAGTACTTGATTTCCTGGATCACATGGTGATCAAGTGGATTTATGGCTCTCTGGAAGGAGATGTGAGCCAGGTAGGGAATATTGCAGGAAAGAGTGGTTACGAGTGTCGCAGCCCAATATATGGGTGCGGGACCAAGGACTTCCAAGAGTATCTGGTAGGAGGCATTTCCAGAGATCAATGGCAAGGACATTCCATATGCCACAAGAAAAATATACCACGTGGCAACGCTACCCCAAACAAACAAGTGTTGAATCCAAGTGAAGTGGCTCATTGTGAGGGCAATTTGCAAGTTCACGGTCCAAATGATACAGGTGAACATAGTCGTTCCAACGGCAGCCATGTCGGCTGTCTGACCCTCAGTGCGAAACGCTTGATCATTGAAAATGTGGATGTTGAGAAAGTATATGACAAGGGATGAGTATACGCCATTGGCCATCCAACCAAAAATCCTGGGCCAATCAAAGAAAAGGTTCTTCGGCCCTTGCTGATACAATGCTGGAAACTACAAAAGGAAACAATCTATGTGATAATAATGATCCTGAAATGATGTAAGAGCATAAAAAGAACTAACAGTCCATGTGGCAAAAGAGAACGTATGGACAAATGACGATATATGTTTGAGAGAAAACAATAATTCTGTTCACGGTACATTAGAACCTTGTGATTCAGATTAAATTTTACAAAGAGTACACTGCAGCATTATAAAGACAATATTCAAAGCATACCTGTAAGCATATTTCAGATGAAACGTCTTGTTCAAACACTCCTAGTGATATCACTGGCAATGAGGTCAGGATTACATTAAATAGTAGCATGTATAAGTCATCATAAACCGACTGCCCAGAGAAGCCAGTATATGCCTCAAAATAGAAAAGTGTAAGGCCAAAGGCTATGTTCTTGTAGAAGAAGTAACAGATCTGAATACAAATAGCACTAAAGTTATTTACAGATTAACATATGACCACAGAACAAAATGGGCATCCTACCAATACCCACCATCTGAGCTATTCTCTTATAGCACCAATGACCATGGACAACAAGAAGACGTTCAAGGAATCGAAACTGGGAAATGGAGAAATCACTAGCCATCACAGCCTGCACAAAGTCAGTCATTATAAGCTAATTAGCAGGTAGTCAACTCTAGCCCGTGTTAAATGAGCGTTAAATGAGTTCGACAGAGTACAATTGGAATCTTTTATCCCAATACAACACAACGTACCTGCATTCCTTCTACCCCACTAATCCCAACTCCAATATCAGCTTCTTGAATCATGCCCACATCATTTGCACCATCACCGATTGCAAGAGTGGTTTTACCTGTACCTTCTTTCACCAACCGAGTTACCTAAAATAAGAGAGAAGAATCACTGAACTAACAATTTCAATTACCAATAATTGATTAACATAAAATAACCTCTCTCTTAAGGATTAAACTCTACCAGTGCTTTCTGTTTTGGTGAGACCCGGCAACATATGACAGAAGCACACTCCACAGCCAGACTCAAAAATTGATGCTTAAGATTGTCCTCCAGAGCATATGTTAAAGTTTTACCATCTATTATTAAAGCAAATGCTGCATTAGGATCCCTTTCTAGCTTGATCAGTTGAGATGCATTAGTTATTTGCATCAAAACATTCTCCTTCGCAGCCTATGCATTTATCAAACATAAATAACAAATTTGTCCAAAATCAGTCTGTAAAGAATAAGACTCGGGATAGTAATTGAATAAATAATAGATGAAAAGTATACCATGTTGGTATCTTGTGGAAAAAATTCATGGCTCTCCAGTGTCAAACAGATCTGTTTCATGCCTTGCCTTAATAAACTACATGCATATCTGCAAAAGATATCTGACTTTAATGAAGGCTTGGAAATAGATTGATTCTCATGATATTTTATACATATGAATCACAACACGTGTACCCTATATTGATTGCAGTCTCCATCTTATCACCAGTAAGAACCCAAATCTTGAGGCCAGCTAGTGCCAATTTATCTATGCATTGAGGAACCTTCGCAATAGAGATACAATCAAGGCACGTGAAGATGCTAAAATTGGTAGTAACACAAGTAAAAAAACTAAAGCTTACTCCTTCCTGTAATTTGTCTTCTACAGCTGTTGCGCCAATCAGAATCAGATCCCTCTCAATCATGTCAGAAACTCTCTCAAGTTCAGCTTCCCTGTCAGGTCCAACAGTAGTTTTTGCTCTAAGAAATTCAGTGTTCCAGGTAGAGTACTCAGAGTCATCAAGTACCCGAAAAGCCACTGCTAAAGTTCTCAAGCCTGCTTCCCCATATTCATGTAGATGTTTAATCGTCTCTGTCTCATACATTCTTCCGTTCTTTGACAGTTTATCCAAAATGATGCTGTTCCATATACGAAATGTAAGGGTCTGTTTGATAGGAGTTCCTTTTGTAGTTTTTTTTAGTCTGAAAACTATTTTCAGTTTAGGACATCTATATAAAAATAGTTATCACATGAGAGAAAGAATGTTCACAGGTGAAATATTTAGCATGATTACAAATATGCCACTGTGTTTTCAAGTTCTAGGTTGTTATTGGAAGTTTGTCGATGCATTTTTTAGTTTTTCACCCAAGCCTATATCTTTTTGTTTCTAAGTATATACACAGTAATTGATTACAAA
This sequence comes from Costus lasius, assembly GCA_027563935.2. NCBI lineage: Eukaryota > Viridiplantae > Streptophyta > Magnoliopsida > Zingiberales > Costaceae > Costus > Costus lasius. The sequence goes on along the minus strand of CM050449.1, from coordinate 29,572,729 downwards.
ATTTTCAGTTTTCAGTTTTAAATTTGGTCGATAGCTGTCTATCAAATAAGTTTTCAACCCAAATTTATTTTCACCTAAAATGAAAACTAAAAAAAGTTGCCTATTAAACATGGCATAATAAGACGTGAAGGTACTAAAACAACAAATTTGACCCAAAAAAAAATCTTGTACACACTGTACCATCCATGTGATGGATTTAGAACAAAAGCGGAGAACTAAACTTAAAGCAATATTTTTGACACAGAGAAACTAAGACTGATGTTAGTTCAATAAGATATTTATCTAATTGTACCTATCAGCACCTTTGCACAGAAGCAAAATCTGCCCAGTATCATCAAGCACAATCACTGACATTCTCTTCCTTTTGCTGTTGAACTCTAAGAGATTCAAAATTTTGAACTCCCTAAATGAAAGAAAGAGGAGGGAGTAAATTTTCACCATTTGAGATTGCAAAAATAACAAGGATATGAACATCACATAAATTCAGCTATGACCTTTCAACATAATCATCACAAGGGGAATATCTCTCCTTTACGAAGACACTTGACTGAGTCCTCTTACAGAATTCAAAGCCAAATTCTCTGGCTGCTAGAAGGAAAGCTGCTTCATCAGGTGATTCTGCTTCATATGTAAAACCACCAAACTTTTCATTTGGCTCGGGTATTGCGGTGTGACAAAGAGCTAGTGTCCTGAAGAATAGAAGAATGGTACCAGCATTAGGTTCCTTCACCCAATTTCCATGCATTAGGCGGTCATCATTGAAGCTGAAACCTTTTATTGCAGAGTTCCGTGGCTTCTTACTGATGCAAGTACTCACATCTTCCAATTCAATTTCTGATGAGCCAAAGCCACCCCAACTGTCCTCCCAAGTACACTGGGTGCCAGTATGCCGCTCAGATGTACCTGATGTTTCCTTTGCAAATTGCTTCACGGCAGCAATTTCCACTTCACTGGAACCAACACCATATGAAACTCCTGCAATGGAACACTTCAAAAAATCCATCTGGTTGCAGGTTAAAGTGCCAGTTTTATCTGATAAAATCGTATCTACTTGCCCAAGCTCCTCATTTAAATTTGATGTTCGTGCTAGTGCCAGATTTCCCTTCTCATCACACATGTGAATATCATGGTTGATGAATTTTGCCTGCAATACCTTGACAACCTCGATTGACACATAGAGGGAAATAGGTATTAGATATCCATAAAGAATAAGAGCAGTGACAAGATGGTAGAAACCAGATAAACCAGGCTTTGAAGCATTGTAGCTATACGAAGTCATATTAGGTTGCATATACCACCAGTGTGGCATCCCAAATTTTGTCATCGCAGAATAGCCTATTGAACTGATCAATGAAATCAACACAAGAAAGGTAAATAGAATGTAAATAATCTTATCCATCTTCTTCTCAATTCTACTTCTCTTAGATGGTGATTGGGTTGCATTCTGCATGGCTTTGCTATCATGACCAGTAAAGATAACCACTCCATAGACATATGCTGTATTTCTAAGCTTTGAATCCCTGAGAAGAATCTGAGTTGGGTCAAGCGCATAAACCTGCTGCTCATACTCAAAATTACCGACGAAAGTGTATAAATTGGGATTGGGATCTTCACATCGAATTGTGGCTCTGAAGTCCTTGAAAACAATATCATCATCTAATGGTAAAGTGACTTCTAAAGATCTTTTGACCTTCAAATTCGTTTCTCCATCCAAATTCATAGTCTCTACATAGCATATTCCATCCTCATAGCTTGAGGACAATAAAAGTAAGTCAGAAGGGAAGAAATGGTCCTTCTCAACCTTGACAATGTCCCCCACACGAATCTTCTGCCAATGTTTGTAAACGAAGTGTCCCTCTCCCTTGTGAACGCTGACCTTACTGCTATTAACTTTCATATCCTGCATAAACCTGCGCCAATCTTCCAATGCCTCCTTGGCCATACTGAGGCCAACAACAAATGCCAGGGGGGCGATCATACTTACAGCAGAGAACGGGGCCACAGGTGTGAGAGAGAGGATAGCGGCAAGGAGAAAGTATAGATTGGCAACACGCCGAAACTGCTCAAAGATGGCTTTTGGAAGGAAAGTGATGATGTTGTACTTGGTGGTGCTGATGTGGTTGGTGGGATACTTGAAGGGCTTCTTTCGGTGTAATCTGGGTTGATTGCAATGAACAACACGGGAGAATCCAGGGCCCCCGAGGGAATGAGATTGCTCAACATCTAGCAGGACGGCGGGACGAATACAACCAAAAGAATAGAGCTTGCTCCATCGAAGCGGCTCTCGTCTCACCCGTCCCCTTGCCATCTATTTCTGGCTAGGGTTTCCACAATTCAAATTAAACACAATAATTCCCCCCGTCTTCAGAAAATGGTGGTCTTTTTTTCCTTTTCTTGAGCTCCAACGAGGTTTCTCGACGTTTCCTTTGCTAATTGATTCAGGAAATAAAATCCGAAACAACGAGATTCTTCTGAAATTTCCGGTAACAAAAAAGAAAAAAAAAACAAAGAGCTTGAGAGAACGATTAACTCACAACTATGCAAAGTTATGAAAAGAGCGATAACTGCTTCAAACATACTACTCGAACGCTATGTTGAACTCCGATCACACTCTAAAAGCGAAAAGATGCGGCGCACAAGAGCAGAAGAGCTCGATGTGAAAATTAAATATAAAGACAAAGGCTTTCAGCGAAGTACAGTAGAAGTAGCATTTCTTGCTCCGCCATAGATTAGGTCAGAGACCATTCAGCCACAGAGGAAAAGGCGATAAGATCTCAGAAAAAGAAAAGAAAAAAAGAAAGAAACGAAGTTAAACCTCGCGTTCTGCATCGCCACTTTCCCATTAAACCAACTCCTAAAAGCAAGCAGAAAAGCTCAAATCTCCAAGACCCAAATCAAGAACGAAACGAAAAGAAACCGACTAAAAGCAAAAGGATTGAGCTCGTCTAAAGCACCTGAACTGGAGTCAACAATTTTTCTTTAAAAGACAAAAAGCAGCAACTTTAGTAGGAAAAGATCTCATACTGTGGATGGAAGCTCCTCCAAGGGGGCAACAATGGCGAGAGACGAGCATCAGAGGCAGTAAAGATCGTGGGAGCGAGGTCTTCCCCGCGTTCCCAAAGCGCTCCGCACCGAAGGCGACGGCGAACGTGGGGCAGAATTCACGGTCTTTGTATTCGTCGGTTAAAGGTTTCGGTTTTCTCTACCTTTAATTACAAAATAAATCAAAATTAGGGTTAAATTCAATGTATCCCTTGTAGTTTCTCTAATTACATTTTGACTATATTTTGTCAAATTCCAATTTATCCCCAATTTTGTAAGTAATTTTGAGTTAATGTAGGCTTTGGGTCAAATTGATAAGGCGTTATTTTTGAAATTTTGGCACGGCTAAAATTAATTTTACATAAGAATGTGAAATTTTATTTAGGAAAGAAAATAGAATTAGATAAGTTTGACTAAAGTGAGTGATTTGGAAGTAAACGAAGACACTATTTACATCTAGATTTTAGAGCACCCATGTAAGTTGAGCTAAGTTTGACTTTTCAAGCAATGACTTGAGGTCTAGACATGTTGACTAAACAAACATGTTTGGAATGGCAACTAGCGTCTATGGTTGCTTTAAATCTAGGGGTAGAAATCAATATATGCAAATAAGAGTTGCTCCATGTTGACTCTACTAGCACAAAAATAATCAAAGGGCCATAGTGCAAATAAAATCCCAAAAGACTTTGATAAATTGATTAATATTCAACAATACTCATTGCAGTAACGCATATGTATGTGTTACTTCTGAATTTTTAACTCTGTTGTGAGGATAAATAAGTGAGTTATTACTTGATCAAATTAATTATTGTAATTTTAGAAACAATAAGTGGCATAATGTAAAAATAAAAAAACAAATAAAAAAAATATTAATTGTCTCAATATTTTTTGTTCGGTTGATTCATTGCACTTAAACCCCCCAACCCCCCCCCAATTAATTCTCATCAAATATTTTTTTATTGCATTGAGGATATTGTTTTTTTTCTCACTTGCCATATATTTATAAATTTTCGGTCATATTGTTCATTGCATTTGCAAATCATCACTAATCAATGTACACCCATCGCAAATCTTACATTTTCATGTAGCACCCTTTCCATTTTGATATTCTTAATTTTGCCCCGTATTTGTTTTTGCTTGGGCATCTCATACACCCCATTACATTTGCATATGGGATATCATGCTAGAAGTAATGAGTATGACAACTGACTTAGACTTCTGTATCATCAAATATGCTCTTAGCTTAGTTTACTTGCTCTTAGCCTTTCATCTTTAAGGTCATGACCTAGGGTATCTTCTCCTAGCAAGTTTTAAATTGAGTTTTCAATTTCAAACTTAGTCATCTTAGCTCTCAATCTTTGGCTTAGTCATCTTAGGTGTAGAGTTGAGTATCAAACCAAGATGAGAAGGCACTAAGCTTTTGAAGTTAGGATGTTGTCATGCATGTATGGTTGATCAAGGTAGCTTTCGTAGTAGATGGCTAGTTAACATGGGTAGAACCTATCAAGCATTCGTTCTAATATTAGGGATGAAGCTATGGACAATGTTACTCTTATATGTATCTCTAATAAGTGTATATAGTGTATATGCATTTGCATATTCTTTTCGTTTTTAAGAATGAAGCGTCATAAGAAACTAGTCTAATGGGTAAATTCTAGAGCCTAGGAGGAAGAAATTGAAGTGCACAATATGCATAAACTGTTGCATGAAAGTGTGGGGTAAAATTGGATCTTGGGAGTGGTTTAAAATTAAAGCTTCCCTACTCTATCTTTAGGCTTGGGTGAGTATCCTATTTATTGTAATTTATAGATTTGTGTATGATGTAGCTCTTTGTTCGCTAAGTGAGAGATATACTCAAACATCTAGGATTTAGGGTTCTAGAATCATATATCTACAATATGGCACATGATGAAAAGGAGTCTAAGAACTTTTTTTCATCTATAATAGTAATTTAGATTAAACTAGAATAATTAGAAGAGTTAATGTGTCAATAACCACTTCGTTCTTTGCCCAACTTTGATGGTGATGATGTATTAAGGATCTTTGACAATTACTATATGATGGAGTGGAAGAAGTCGTAAGAGAATAGTTTTTGTTAGAAATGTTAGATACATTATTTGAAAGAAATTGAGATAGTTTCAACATACATCTTCTATTATGGAAGATGTTAATAAGTTCCTTGTTCTAAAAAAATAAATAAATTCTTTGCCCTAATAATGGATATCTAAGACCAAAAAGAGTTTGATAAACTCTTTCTATATGGTTTTAAACACGAATACAAAAAGAATAGAGTTTTTCATTACACTCTTTCCTAAAAAACTATAAATGAAAGAGATTGATAGAGAATAATATAATGAATTCACAAAGTTGTCTATCAAGAAAAAAAAAATGAGTTCTTTATGCATAGAGGACACATTAGGTAAAAAAGAGACTATTCCTATAAGGTCCTCTATGCCTTAGTGCTAAAGACTATAACTATGCCTTTCAAGAAGAAGAGAAAGAAAGAGTAATCTTTGTCTTAGGATTGACTCCCAAAATTCTCAAAAATATTTATCTACCTAGAATAAAAAAAAGACAAAAAAATTATTTATTGTCTAAACTTTGCAATTTAACTAATAAAACTCAACTGCCAATCTTACATAGAAATTTTGACTTGGGGCAAGTCAAAAGAAAAAAAAAGTCTTGTTTGCCTACTTAATTGAGGTTGATATTGAGCCAAGCAACCAACAATCACAACCTCTTGAAATAAATTTCTGAATGTTGAAATATGTGTTTAATTGAATGTACGTAGCAAGGACTTTAAATGACCTTGAGTGGTTGATGAGGCATCACAATCATCAACAGTGTAGTCACTAGTGTAAAAAGCTTCCACTACATACCAATCACTTGATTGAAATCTTAAGCAGAGGAAATAATTGAAGAAACCGCCAGGAACACATGGACAAAATGCTTGCTAGGCCCTGTGTGGGGGCACTTCAAATTATTTGTGGGGTTTGAAACTTGTAGATTGCTTCAAACTTGGAAAGTGAATGGTCCTCCAATTGAGGGGCAGCAGCATCATTACTGCAAGCAAGTCTGCAGGTTACTATGCTTCTATAAAACGCATTCAGTCCTTTTGCTGTACTTCTTTTCTGGAGTGAGATGAGAAATTTGCAGTTCCCTAATCCCTAGAAATCAAAGAAAAAGATTGGGCCAATGTTAAACCTTTTGTGAAGACGTCAAAGCATGTGCTCTTGATCCACTGTCATGGATAATGAGATACACATGATCAACCATTGTAGGCTTGCCTAATTAAGATATCATATAACAAATGTAAGTATTTCTTTTGTTTTTTGAAAAAGGAAATACCAAATTGCATCATTGTCAACTGATCAAAACATATTTCTAGATGTTAATATCAATTGGAATGTTTAATCGATCACTTGTAGTCCAAGAAATTGGATAACCTTACGTCTTGAGTAGGAATGAGCCTATCGGACACAACAAAATGGAGTCAAGTACTTTGCAAATATGTTAGATGCGAAAATGAAAGTTTGATCACCTTTAACCAACTATTAAATAGAAAATGTAAGTGTGACATATACTGATTCAAGTGAGGCTTGACATTTCTTAAATTTTAGGATTGAAACTTTTTTTTAAGTGAGATCTGGTCGTAGTTTAAAGGCATCATTTAACACATTTTACAGTAGAGGTATAAAAAAAAAACCCAAACTTGATCCTACTTGACTTGATTTTGACAAAGAAAATCCGAGTTGATCGGACGTTGCGTTGGGTTTGAGGAAAATAAAATTCCTGTCAAGCGAGGTGAGGAGTGAGGACTGAGGATAAGTTTGGGTATTCCAAAATCTGCCCATATTCACTCGTGTCTTTTTGCAAACATGTCTTCAGCTAGCTCATTGCTATTTTGGAAAGGGTGGAGATTTAAGGAGGAAAAATTCTCGCCTTGTCTCTTCTCAAGCCCTAGCATTATCTACGAGCCGCCAAACAAGTAAAGTGTCCCCAAGCTAAGTTTGAGTCCACCAGAGAAGAGGAAGAAATCAACGACTCTTTGCTTTCCAAAAGCTGACAAAGTTCAATCCTTCACCCACAACATTTGCCCAACATCAGCATGCAGATAACATCTTATTCCTAGTACCTTTATGGACTTTTCAAGCATCATATCATGATTTTTGATTGATAGTGGCGGTGCCATCGTCAGGGATACGTTCGCTCACGGTGAACATCTCGACCTAGTGCCCGAAACTCACCACGACGAGTCAAGCTTCTTGGATTCCATGAAGTAGTTTGTCATGTGATTGAGAATTGAAACTAATTGAAAAAAGGTACTTAATATTTGGTTGAAAGTTGCCTTTCTAAGCTACGTGGAATTGATGTTTGATTGAAGAAAAATTCAGTGGTTGTTGATATTGTATTGAATAATCAAAAGAATTTTAACCTCATAGGCTTTGACCCTAATTGGCATAGCTGGTCAACTGCTTTTGCTGGTCAAAATAGCTAATTTTGAAAAGATGGAGTGTTTGACAAGCTGCTTCTAGGTTCCAACCTAGGTTCCAACCTAGAAGCAGCATGAGTTTGGAAAAGTTAGGGAGCTGTTTTTAGCTACTTTCTAATTATTTTTCTTCTTGCATCTCATATCCGCACCTACATTCGTATATCTTTATGATAACAAAATTATTATTTTAATAAAAAATATTAAATTTAAAATTATTTTTAAATATTTTTTTAAAAAAATTTGACCAGCATAACAGTTTAGCCAAACACCTTTTAACTTTTCCAACCAGCATTTTTTCAACCAGCAAAAGCTAAAAGTTTCAGCTATGCCAAATATTTTTTTTATTGGTTATCCTACTTTTGAGTATGAATTGACCCTTGGTAGTCATATAAAAGGAATACAAGAATTGATTAGGTTAGTGATACTCAGCTAGTATAAATTGAGGATAATATAGTTCAACCAGTTTAGGACATAGTTTAGGACATTGTGATCTTATGATAACACCTAGTTTATACTTGGGATTTGATGAGCACTTCTGACGGGTTTGTGATCTTACAATTACCCTAATACATATTAGTGATTTATGATCATATTTGTTATTAATTTTGATCATGTTGACTCTTGACACCTTGATAGCATTTGTTTGGATCATAATCCTATTGTCATATCTATCTTTATTAGGATATAGTGATTGTACTTGATCTGGATCATATGATTATTAGTGACTCTAATAGTGGTCTTATTATCACACAGTTATATTAGTGGTATGGATCAATCTAGTTATAACAGTGATTTAGTGATCACTCCAATTTATCTTGGTGAGTGTTGCTCACACCAGTTAGAATCATATGATCTGTCTATTTTTAATATTATGATCATGTTTTGTTCAGATGTTGGTAACATCTCTAGTTTAGTCTTATGATTATATTAGTTTATGATCTCATAGTTAGATTTATTGATGCTTATGATCTTATGGTCAAACTAGACTAATAATTGATATCATGATCTTGTTGGGAATCCTCGGACCTATCTAAAATTTAAACGCAGTGGAACAAAGGCCCGAAATAGGATCCCAGAGAGCCAGGATCGTCTTATAAGTGAACACCAGAGGATGTGTAGAGTTATACCCTGTCTTAGTAATTTTTGGAGCATTGCCGATGACGAAGACACGCAAGGTACGTCCTATGCAATCGCGCATACACGGACTCCTTAATCCTCTCGAAACTTCGCGCTTGGTGCTAGCCTCGGGAGATGAGATCCACGCCTAGTTAGGGGTGCTTGTTGCTTGCGCCAATCACCAAGGAAGATGTGCCAACAAGCTGTCTACTTGCGCCAATCACAAAGGAAGATGCGCCAACAAGCTGTCCACTTGTGCCAATCACCAAGGAATTGCACCAAGTGATGGTGAGGAAGAAGAAGCTATGTGCCAAGGAGAGGAAGAGGCTCTCAAACTTGCGATCCTTCCTTCTTCTTCAACCTTGCTGTCCACTAGCTTCAAGGGGCGCCACCACCAAGAGGAGAAGAAGAGGTGACAACTTGAAGGGGACGGCTAGGGTTTGGAGATGAAGGGTGACTAGGGTTCAATTGCATTGATGAATATGCGCCTATGCTCTCTTATTTATAGAGTTTTTACACTGGCCTCGTAACTTAAGTTACGAATATAAATATTCATTATATTTGTTTAAGTTACACATGGCCCCCGCAACTTAAGTTATGAATATAAATATTCGTATTTAATCACTTAAGTTGCAAGCGGCCCCCGCAACTTATCTTGCTATTAAATATGAATATAAATATTCATATTTGTGCACAAGTTGAAGGCCCTTTTTAAGTTACATTTTAATTAAGTCGTAAAAGCCTCCAAACCTCTCCGGAGCTAAAATACAACTTTGACCCTTCGACTAGACCCAAGTCTATCAAGGTCACCTAGAAGTCTACCAAGGTCACCCAAAGGTCAACCGAGGTCACCTGTAGGTCAAAACGCAACTAACCTCTATAAAACCATCTCAAACTCATTGGATGCGTCCAAGATGCATCAGACTCCCAAACAGATCTGAATCACCAAAATGACTCAATCTAGGCTATCCGATTACTATGAGAACTTCGAGTGTATAGGTGTGCGACCCTGTAGGTTCTTCTAGCAGTGATGACCCTAAATTATCACAAACAATGAGTGACACCTAGCAGTACATCATTGCTTCCCAGGTTATTAGAATAGAGTCGTCATCGATATCCCCTAAAATTGTGACAAAGTATAAGTACACTTGTTAATCCAATCTCATGGTCATGACTAAATCATGTACTTACCTAGGTATGGCCATACACTTTTAGTCATGCAACCATCTAGGGCGCCATGGACATTAATTTTCCTCGCAAGGAAGGGGAAATCCTTTATTGGCATATTGAATCTCTTATATAGTTTATAACACACCCAATGACAACTGTTATGACATCTCTTTTACTGTGAAGCGTTAGGTAATATCAAAGAGCATTACTCACCATATAGAGGTGTCAATGCCCTCAAGTCAAGGACAAGCGTATCTCTGTAACTGTGATAATTATCTCGTGACACCGAGATGAATCCTCACGGCAGGTCGATCCACTATATCTCCATTGATATACTTATATGCCTGTGTTAGCAACCCGTGTTCAACTAACGCATATATCAGTATCAGGTGAATCATAACTGTCTCATATCCACTATGATTCTCGACTGAGGACAAACATAGAGATTAAATAAAATCTATCTCTTAAGGACATTGTACATCCATGTACATGTGCATAGATGTATAAATTTGCATAACAACGACCATGCCAGGATAACTCATCTATCAAATAGATGTGATACACATATCTCATTGGACCATCCATAGGTCCTAGGGCATAAACACTAACAATCTCCCACTTGCATTAGGACCATGCTTGTTGAGCCACCTCAACGCCATGTCCTAAGCTCAACCTGCCACTCTCCTGCTGTGTCAGAGCACCGGTCAATGGGCCCACAATGTCAGTGTCAATATCTACTATGTCTTTACGACCTCTGTCCCCAAGACAAGGTATTAGCACTTGAGTATGTTGTTTGAATCTTATGAAATTTAATAAAGAACTCCCACTATTCAAACTACTTCCCAAAAGCATCTGCATACTCTGCTTTCAAGTAGTCTACTCTAAAGCTCCCTCAGCTTCTAGCACTACTACCTTAACAGCTAGACTGTCACAATGGTCTAACTGGAACAAGCTGCCAAGTGTACACACTAAGCTTTTCCTATCATCACTAACCAAGAACCACCCTTTAGTTCTATACAGAACCTAAGTGTGTTCTTCACTCCTTATCCAATGCCTAGCACCTAGACTGAACCAAGTAACAACAAGTCTTCAAGCTCCCACTAAACTTGGGTACTATAAGGTGAAGATTCTTTGTCCAAGTTAGGAGTTACCCATAACTCAGGCACATATAAATCGATTCAACCCTTATTCCCTCACTATTTGAACCCTAGATTGCCCACAACTTGTATACATGTTTCAGATTCTATCCTTGACCATTAGCCTTAAGGGGCCGACCTTGGATTGAATCCAAGTCACAACTTCCTCCCACTGGCCTTTTTCAAGGAAAGATATTTTCAAAAAAAAAACAGTGATGCATTGCATTTACACCATATTTTTATCTACGTTTCAGATCATATTTTGGACTTATTTGCATGATTTTGTGTTACTTTTGATGTTTTTACCTTACTTTGCACAAAATCTTCACTTTTCTTAGTTTTTATGAAAATATAGGTAAAATGGCACAAAAAAGATGGATTTCGAGAGTTTTGAAGCCAAAGCATGATTCCCGAAAAGATCATGAGCTTACACGTTAAATTTGGAGCGAAAACGGTGAAGAAATCAACATTCATGGCCTTGGCCGTAATTATGTGGCCGGCCGTAATTCTGGCGTTCGAACGGGTGTAAAACGGCTAAGTAAAGAAGTCCACAGAAACTTTCACGGGTGAAGCCGTGAATCCATCGCGGGCCGTGAATATTTCTGTGACTTAAGTGTTGTACACACAGAAGGATTTACGGCCTCGGCTGTAAACTCATCACGGACCATGAAAACGTCCGCCCTTTCAGTTTTTCACTCAATTTAACTCCAAATTAAACCGGAATTGAACCAAACTCTCTAGAAACCTTCCCACATGGGTTCTACACTGATTAGACTATAAAAGGAAGAGTTTTGGGGGCTTATGGGCACGAAAACAAATGGCTATAGCGGCGACGGCGGAAATCAGTTCCAGGGCAGAATTCGATCAGGAAAGCCACGCAAAGGAAGAATTAGAGGGTTCATCTTCATCTCCACGTCGAGGGGAAGCTTTTTTAATTACTTGTCTAGCGATTTCCTGTAATCTTCTTAGGTTTTCATAAGATTTTCATTGATGAACATGTTATTTGCTTTGAACATGAATGTGTAAACCCTATTTTTAGGATTTGGGGAATAGCCCGTTGACGATTTATGGATTGAATATATTGTTTTAAATCTTTTACATGAATTTTATAGATTTGATTTGATTAGAATTGTGTTTATTCCGTAATTTACCTTGGCCACGTAATTTTACGTCTTAGACGTTGCGAGAAGGACCGAGAGGTGAATCGCAACGTCGGAACTATTCTTTTCAAACCTACGAATCCGATCATGAGAGTAGTTCGGATTCGTTTGAAGGATTCACATGGTTCTTCACAGAACTTAATGGGTCTAATTATGTTAACTATCACGAGAGTAGGGAGTTAGCGTAGTTAGATACCAGATTATGCTTCGAGAGGAGGTAGTCTGTACCCTAGGAAAAATCCCTTTCAAAACTATAATTTTCTGTTTAAAAATTTATTTTTATTAAATTCATAATCGTCAGCATGGTCAAACCCTAAATCCTGATTTTATCCAAATTGATTTTTACCCGAACGCTCGCTTTTGCTTCTTTTCATAATTTGAAGTGTCCAAACAAAACAAAAATCATATTTTGAATCATCTAGATATAGATCGATCGTGTAATCGGTATTTGACCGCCTGATCCTCGTTGGGAACAATATCTTTTTATTACTTTGATAAATCCGTGCACTTGCGGATCGCTATCAAGTTTTTGGCGCCGTTGCCGGGGACTACGGATAGTTAATTTTGACTAATTGATAAGTTTGGAGATTATGCATTTTTCTTTTCTTTTGCTTTATATTAGTCTTTGTTGTTTTCTTTTTATTGGCGACTTACACATTGTATGCCCAGAAATTCTCGTGCAGGTGTTTTGTTTCTAGAAGACCCAGAAATTGAGTGCACTTTCCGCCTTCGAAGGAGATTGCAATTCGAGAACAGAAAGAATTCTGAAAAAGGAGAGATGGCGGAAAACAACCACAATCAATCTTTGAGGGACTTCGCGGCACCAAATGTACAAGGGTTCAATTCGAGCATCGTTCGACCCAACGTAGAGGCGAACAACTTCAAGTTAAAGCCAATGCAGATGACTATGGTCCAGCAAAACCAATTTGGGGGTTCCCCAAATCAGGACCCAAATCTTCATTTAGCCATTTTTCTTGAATACTGCGATACAGTCAAAATAAACGGAGTTTCATCTGATGCTATAAGATTAAGACTATTTCCGTTTTCTCTCAGGGACCGTGCCAGAGCTTGGTTATATTCTATGCAAGTAGAATCATTTACCACTTGGGAACAGCTATCCAGAGCATTCTTGAACAAATATTTTCCACCGAGCAAAACTGTTCAACTGCGCAATAGAATCATGTGCTTTTCACAGCAAGAGGGAGAATCGCTTTATGACGCTTGGGAACGCTTCAAGGAGCTCCAGCGCATGTGCCCACACCATGGACTCCAGGACTGGGTTCTAATCCAAATCTTTTACAATGGATTGGATTATAACACCAAGTTGATGGTGGACACTACAACAGGAGGAATAATTATGAGCAAGAACGCGGAAGAAGCAACTGCTCTTCTGGAGGATATGGCCATAAACCATAACCACTGGTCAGGTGAGCGGAACGCAGCCTCCACGGGATTTGGTAAGTATCACAACGATTCCTTGACATCACTGGCGGCTAAGGTAGATTCTTTAGTTCAGAAGATTGATTCTTTATCTTTTTTATCAAGTTCAGTTAATGCGGTTTCTTGTGAGGTATGTGGTGTAACATGGCACAATGCATCTGAATGTCAAATCATAACTTCTTCACAAGAATAATCAAATCAAGAGCAAGCAAATGCTGTGGGGAATTATAATCAGAGACCTGCAAATGACCCCTTTTCTGCAACTTATAACCTAGGATGGAGGACCACCTCAACTTGTCCTACAAACAAAATTTAGGGCAAATTTCTCCTCAATATTCTCAGCAGAATAACAGGCCACCATCAGGTTTCCAACCAAGACAATATGGGCAACCCCAAAAGTCGGATTATGAGACCATGCTGGAGGTTGTTATGACACAACAGAAGAGAACTGATGACCTTTTTGACCAGATCAAGTAACTAACATCTAGTGTGCAAGCCCTGACTACCCACAACAAGATGTTGGAGAACCAGATTGCACAGCAAGCTAGTACTGCTAGCAGACCCACAGGGAGATTACCAGGACAACCTGAGATGAATCCTAGAGAGCACATCAACGCGGTCACAGTAATGAATGTCGAGTATAACGAGACACCTAAAGAACCTATTGAGGAGTCTATAGATCAGTCTGTAAGCATTGTCTTTGATGTGAAGTACTGCAAGGAGATAAGGGAAGAAGAGAAATATGTAGGCCTGTCTGCATATGTCCCTCCAATTCCTTTTCCCCAGAGGTTGTTTAGAATAGAACAGAGAAAACATGATGTTGGAGAATCAGAGACAAAGGACCAGGTAAGTCAGAATATTGAAATAACTAAGGTAAAAGATCCTGGGGACATTTCAATTCCATGCAAGATTGGTAAATTTTCTGTTGAAAATGCGTTGTGCGACATAGGAGCTAGTATTAGCTTGTTACCATCACATTTGACTGAGAAAATAGATAGTGAAAAACTGAAACCCACCGACACCTACGTTCAATTCGCTAATGGTTTTGATCAACAACGGATTGGTATATTAGAAAATGTAACAGTTCAAATTGATAAATTTTCTACTGTTACTGATTTTATGGTTATTAGCATGAAAGAAAATGTTAAGTTTCCTGTCATTTTGGGAAGAGCATTCTTAGCAAGCATAAGAGCTATAATTGACATGTTGCATGAGAAGCTTACATTGAATTTGAATGACAGTAAGTTAATCTTCAATTTTTCACCAGAAGTTAAAAGGATTAATTTTGCAGGTTCCGATCAATTGCTCGAAGTAAAGGAGAACAAATCTATTGAAGCAAATATTTTTGAAGCGGATAGACATTTCTCAGCAAATCGGGAAAGGCATAAAAGGGATGAGTTTAAGGAGACTGAGACATGGACACTACCTAGAGCATTAGGGTTAAATCTGTATAATGAATTGGAGAGGCGTGAGGAGCAATAATTGCCAATTATTCATTCCACCTCGTACCCACCAGAAGAGTCATCAACATTGCTTCGATCGAGCTAAAGACCATAAACAAGCGCTTCCTGGGAGGCAACCCAGAGGCTTTCAATTTTCATTTATTCGAGCATGTTTTTGTTATTTTGTCTTAGTTCCTTCTTATTAAACCCTAGTAGTAGTTCTTGAATTTTATTTCAAGCTTTGTCGGTGTTATTTGATGAACTTCTATATATATAAATTCTTCTAAAATTGATTTTTGTGTGCAGGAATTTTTCAAAAATTTTTGGAGATTTTTCTGCAGAGAAGCTAAGTCAAAACGCGACTTTTACAGGTGAAGCCATAATTATAGTGTAGCCGTGATCACGAATATAACTGATTTTGACAAGGTACTGTACGCTAAAGAAGGTTTACGGCCGAAGCCATGACGCATTTACGGACCATAAGTTTTTTCGTTTTAAACCTCACGGGCGGTTTAGGGTTTACGTTTGTGCTCGTAATTTGCCGATTTTCGACGATTCCTCCTATGAGCTGTGACGAAAACTTTCCACCGGTGTTCCTCCACTTCTAGAGAGTGTTTTCTGACGATCTTCCATTAGATTTCTGTCGGATTTCGTGAGGAATAGCCGTACGTCCGCCTGAGCACCAGAGTCCGTTCTTCAACCGATTCGAGCCCGATTTGTGTGTGGATCCATGAGTTTTCTTTGCTCAGACATGTGATTCATCATCTGCACTTAGATTACATACACATAGCACCGATTTGGGGCCGTTTAGATCAGACTTTTGAGGCGATTTCTCACCTAGTCCTCACGGGCGATTTTTGAAAATACTGTAACACTTCAATTTTTAGATTAAAATTGCATATTTGGATTATTTCGATTGTTTGTTTAATATTATGTCACCGAGGAGATCTATGAGGTCTAGGCCATACGGAGCGGTGTTGAAGAGTAGATATCCTGGACCAGAACCACGTTATATGTATAGGATGGTGTCTGGAGTGCTACCAGATACTTTTGAGAGGATAGTCTACCCATACTCACCACCTGAGACCCATGCACAGACATCAGAGGTTCCGAGGACATCTTCAGTGGCCAGCACATCACAGATAGCAGTGCCAGAGCCTGTTAGTTCTCCAGAGCTAGAGATTATTTCAGAGAGGCCTGCCGATAGGCCAGAGAGCCGCGATCAGAGGATTGCTAGACAGTACGCTAGGAAGCGTACCGGTCGAGCCACTGGTATTCTGATGTCTTGCATTTTAGTAGTGATTTTTATTATCTTTCCATGATGAATTTAGGCCTATTTTAATGTTTTTACACTCCTTTAAGGCTTATTTAGTTAAAAACTTCAGAATCTTCACTTTTCGTCTGTCTTATTGAATTACAGGTAAAATCACCCAAATTTGAAGACTTTTTGAAGAATCTAAAAGATGGGGTGATTCCTTATGAGAAGACGAAGCTGCCCATAAAATTTGGGCTCAATCGGAGCCCTTTCTGGACTTCACGGCTAGGTGAACCCCACGGGGTTCACCCATGATTTGCCGAAGGACGTAATTCAGCGCACGTGTCACTGCCTGGTGAACCCGGCAGGGTTCACCGATGATGTCAAATGTTTCTGAAATCTGCGGCACACTTCACTGGCAGGTGAACCCCATGGGGTTATCCCGTGATCCTGTCTGAAGATGCCTGCACAGAAATATGCCAAGGATTTCACTGGTAGGTGAACCCCACGTGATATTTCGCAATAGATCTGCGCCGAGCACTTCACCACCTGGTGAACCCGGCGGGGTTCACCTGTGAAACTATCAGAGCAGCCCGACCTTCACTCGGTTTTTCATCGATTCCGGGCCCGATTCAAGTCCAAATTTGGCAAGTGAGGATTCTTTGGAAAGCCGATTCGAATGAGAGGGCAAGGAACATAAAATACCTAATTGTCGTGCCATATTTGGGGATCAATCGAGGAAAAGGCGAGTTAGGGCGAGTTGACCGATACCCATTCAATATTTTGGCGATTTCGGGCACGATTCAAATCCAAATTTAGCAAGTGAGGACTCTATGGAAAGTTGATTCGAATGAGAACAAATAGAGTATAAAAACCCCAATTTTTGTGAACTAATTATCGAGCAATCAGGCGATGAAGTGGCTAGGGCGGAAGAACACGGCGATTCGGTGACTTTGGGGTGATTTTTGAAGATCTGATCATTGGAACTGAGTGATTCTTGCTTATTTCCTTCGGTTCATCGTCTCTTCCCTCTTAGAAACCTTTTCTTGTGATTTTCTTATGTTTAAAGAGAGGATTTTGAGCGTCTCGACGATGGTTGTAGCGTAAACTTAATTTCAGGGCTAGGTTGAAGCCCTCTGACGATTTTTGTTTGCAACTCAATGATTAACTTTGCTATTTGGATCATATCTTAAGGATATTTCACTTGATGTATTTATCTCTTGATTTGTACTTTGGCCAAGTATTATCATGTCATAGTTGTTACGGTTCATAACGAGAGTAGGACCGTAACGATCGAACCTCTCTGTGAATCTTGCAAAGACTCAACACGAAAGTGCTTGTTCTTCGCTCGAGGGTTCATAATCTACCATGAAACCCATTGGGTTTGTCTAGAATGATCCACAGCGAAAGTAGGAGACGTTCCGGGGAAATACCGGGGTGTACACTCGAAAGAGGGCACCTTGTACCATAGGGTAGATTCATTATGCATATCTGTAAATCCAAGTAGCTGTTATTTATTTCTTAGTGCAAATAAAATCGTCAGAGTGGTGGAAACCTTTGCCCTGATTTTCTCTCTCATATATTTACCCTGCCGTAGTTGTTTGATTTCTTGTTTACTATTCTGCTTAGTTTTAGTTTTCTTTAGTTCCAAAAACCACAACTTGATCAGCTTAGATTCCAAAAATTAGATTTTCTAGTACTCACCTTGTTCCCTGTGGGAGACGATATCTTTTATATTACTTCAACATTTCCGTGCACTTGCGGAGTGTGTCAAGTTTTTGGCGCCGTTGCCGGGGAACAACGGTTGATATTAGTATACTTCTAAGGACTGGTAGACTAAGCTCTAGTTAGTTTTTTTTTCTTTCTTTATTCTGTTTCATGCTACTTTCTACTTGTGTTAATCGCTTTGAACTTCTTAATTGAATCTGACAAATTTTTATGCAAAGAAGTTCCAGGGCAAGAGCACTCTTGGAAATCGATCTCGAAATAAAACGAATCTTCAGACAAAGAAGGAAGCTTAAGCAAGATCTGAAAAAAGAGAATCAAGAACAGATGGAACACCTTCACATTGACATGGAGAACGAACTAGCGCCTCGACCTGCGAACAACAACAATGCCAGAACACTGCGAGAATACGCAGCGCCTTATACACATGGATTTCAATCTAGAATTGTCAGGCCGACTATCAAGGCCAATAATTTCGAAATTAAACCTGCTCTACTTTCCATGATACAACAAAATCAATTTGGTGGTTCTCCTCTTGAGGACCCCAATATGCATTTGTCTATATTTTTGGAATATTGCAATATGTTAAAGATTAATGGAGCTACTTCTGATGCTATCAGGTGGCGTTTGTTTCCCTTCTCCTTAAGGGACAGAGCAAGGGCATGGCTCCACACGATCCCCTCAACTTCAATACGGACATGGGATGAACTGTCTCAAGCTTTCCTCTCGAAGTATTTCCCTCCTTCGAAGACAATCCAACTCAGAAACCAGATAACGAGCTTCATGCAAAAGGATGGAGAGTCTTTGTACGAAGCCTGGGAAAGATTCAAGGAGCTTCAAAGATTATGTCTGCACCACGGGATTGAGACTTGGGTTCTAGTACATACGTTCTACATGAGATTGGAATATAATACTAGACTCACAGTCGATGCAGCTGCTGGAGGATCAGGCTTAATGAGAAAAGTACCTGAAGAAGCGATCAACCTCCTGGAGGACATGACACTGAACTATCATCAATGGAATCCAGAGCGAGGTACACCTTCAAGGAAAGCAGGTAAATTCGATCTTGATTCATTAACTGCTCTGACTGCGAAGGTAGACAATCTGACTAAGAAATTTCATTCATGGTCTGTTAATTCTTTAGACACTAATTCATTATCTTGTGAGCTGTGTGGCGTTGCAGGACATGCAGGTGCTGAGTGCCGAGTGGGAGATGGACAAGTGGTCCCAAGTCAGCCTGAACATCTTAATGCAGTTGGAAATACAAACCCCATGAATAACCCTTATTCCAACTATTACAACCCTGGGTGATGCAACCACCTGAACTTCTCCTACCGGACCACGCAGCCTATACAACCAGGGCAAGCGCCACCACAAGTTCAACCTCAGCAAGGGAACTTCAGGCCGCCACAACAAGAAAATTACATGCAGCCACCTAGGTTCCAACAGAGAAACTACAATCCTCCCCCTCAACAAGCGAATTACAATCCTCCACCGAGACCGGCCCAAGATTCTCAACTGAGTAAGCAGATAGAAGGGCTGACTGATATGATGAAACCGATGATGACGAGGATGGACTCCTTGGAGACACATAACAAAATGTTAGAGAGTCAGCTTGCGCAGCAGACTAGCTCATCCTCTAGAGCGCCAGGGAAGCTTCCATCACAACCATAAGTTAACCTGAGGGGGCATTGCAATGCAATCTCCACTCGGAGCAGCAAACAACTTGAGGAGCCTAGGATGCTTGCACATGACACTGAGATTAAATCTCTTGAGACACTTCAACTTGAACAATCAAAAGAGGAGATAGAACATGAGAAACCACTTGAGGATATACCTTCTTTTGTAGGGTCTTGTCACAATGTTGATGTTGTTGAGGAAGTAGTTAACCAAGATATGATTGACAAATTATTTGTGGATCCTATAGATATCTGTTTTGCAGCTGAAGAGAAGGTGAAGGACAATGAAAAAGCTCAACCTTTTGCTATACTCCTAGATTCAATTGAACCAGTTAACTTGAAGAAAGTACAATTTGAAAATTTGCATAAGGAAACAACCAAGGTAACTGATGAAGGTAAAACAAGCTTGAAATCATTTTCTGACCCTTCAAGGTATGAACCACTTGGTAATTTCATCTTCATTTTGATTTATGAATAACAGTTCTATGGTCGAGCTATTGACCTAAAACTAGCGCTCTTGTGAGGCAACCCAAGTTTTCTCGTTGTTTTCATTTTCTTTTAGTTGCTTTGTTTGTCATTCAGTTTTTAGTTTACCATCGTTGAATAGTTCACTCTCTTGCTTATTCTAGGAAATTTTTGATCTTGATATACGCTGATTAGAAGTTTATTCTTGTAATGCAGATGTGCTATGCAAATAGGGAATTTTTCCTGGATTTGTACTGCAGCTCAGTGCACTTCACGACTAGGTGAACCCGACGGGGTTCACCCGTGAAGTACACTTTGCATCTTGTCGAGTAATTTTCACAGAATATTTTTGTTAAATAATGATGGAGACGGCAGTATCTGGATGTGCATATTATTTCTGGGATTTCAGCAACTTACCGAACACTTCACAGCTAGGTGAACCCCTTAGGGTTCACCCGTGAAGACTGCTAATTCTGACTGGGCGCATCTCCACCATGTACTTCATGGTTAGGTGAACCCGCCCGGGTTCACCAGTGATTGTATCCGCTCATCGCCCGTATTTGCCTTAAACCACAAGTCCGCGGGTAGGGTTCCACGATTTCCACCGCCGCCACTCTCTCCGCTCCGGATCTCTACTCACCCGAGGATATCCTTCCTTCAGATCTTCAGAGAATCTTCTTACCTCACGATCTGCATCTCTGGTGAGATCCGCACAGATTCGATCCGCTCTCCACTACTAGTATTCCGGTTTTCCTTGATCGCTGATTCCTCTGCCTCTGCCTCCTCACTCTGTTGCTGCTTCTATGCTCCGGCGACTTCTCTCTGGTTTTCTGGTTTTCTTCACCGCTTCCGGCATTCTTACCATATGGCACCAAGGCGCAAAGTGCTCGCCTTCTATCGCCGTGACCCACAGCCTGCATCGGAATCATCCACAGATGACGATGACTTCGTCCCACACGGACACCCTCCGCCACCTCGTGCTACTCCTGCAAGCCAGCCGGTGCCGTCTTCCTCTTCTAGAAACCCAACACTCTCGTTTGCTCGGCAGCCCCAAGCTTATACGTCTCCGCTAAACGAATTCGGCATCGTCTTCAGAAATGCAGAGCATCAACAAAAATATGAGCAGCTTCTCCATCGTCAGATAACCAACACCAGATACTTGGACCGAAACACTCTTATTATGCTAGGGCTCTTGGATGATGTTGAATGAATGTATTCAAATGTTGGATGGGAGCAGTTCCTCCGGCTCGCCTCGCCTACGTACATCAGAGCTACATTGGAGTTCCTTAGCTCTTTGGACATGAAAGCTGCCGCAGTAGTCGATGAAGACCCAGGGCGCATCTCCTTCCGGATGGGAAATATTGAGCACAGCCTATCCCTCTCTCAGCTTCGCCAGATATATGGCTTCCCAGAGCCTTGCACGAGCAAAGTCCCGGTGGAATTCAACGAGCAAACTTTATGGGCGTCGATCACGAATGAACACTTTTATTCAGCCAGAGTTGCAAGGGCCTCAAGTATTTGCAATCCAACAATCAGATACGTCCATCGCGTGCTCACTCATACCATCTTCGGTCGTGGGGAGAGCGATGGCATGGTACGCCAGTCTGAGTTATTTTATTTATGGTGCATGCTCCATTCTTTCAGAGTCGATTCTGGATTCTACCTAGCCAAACAATTCAGCCGATCGCGCATTGCCGCAACGGTGCGATAGTCATTGGCAGCCTCATCACCCCACTTGCTGTCTCTCCGGGGATCATCCCCTACGGTACGCCCGAAGCTCATGGGAACAACCGGCTCGAGATTGAGTCGTGCATTTCCATGAAACTCATCGTCCGCCGGGGTGATTCTTATTGTATGACGTTCAAGGACAGCTAATTCTGTTTACCATTACCTAATCCAGAGCGCACCACTGTGTGCGTTCGAGAGAACTAGTGCATCAAGCCAACCGAAGATCCTCAGCCCGACCCTGTAGACACAACACCTCCAGCCCCAGGCGCATTCTTCTTTGGCAGCTCTTCTTCTGATTCTATGATGGGTATTCTTCAGGAGATGAGAGAGGAGCAGCTTCAGTAGCGCGAGCTTATCGATCAGATGGATTCTTCCATCTCTTTTATACGACAGGAACAAGCTTCCCGTTGGGAAGCTAATGAGGCTGGGATGCAGCGACAGCACAAGATGCTAGGTTCAATTTAGGAGAAACTATGTGTTATGGATAACCGGTTCACTCTGCTTAATGAAGAAAACATAAGAAATATACAGGTCTCTTCAGATGAAGAGGAAGCGTCAGGTCACACTTCACGCGGTAAGGGCAAGAGCTCCCGAGCTTCTGGCTCTCATTCACGCAGGAGGCGCTAGCTCCATCCAGACCCGATATTGCCACCTTCTCCTCTCACGTATACGACGTTGCATAGAGGACTATGCAATATTTTAGAGCGGGTGAGCTGTCTTGACTCCAGCTTCTTCTTGGTTGCTTGGTTGTAGTTGTCGTGACTTTCTGCTTTTCTTTATGGCTTTGTTATGCTACTCTATGATGGATATTTTGATATTAGCATTGTATCATATATGCCACTATTCGTGGGCCTGGTCCACATCTTCAGGCCCCACACTCTATGATGTGGGACCAAAGCAGGACCTTCGGAGGTCCACCCGGGTCCGAAAGAAACCCTCTTGGTATGGCTATCCTAGCCATTAGATATGGTTTCCTTAGGACCCCCTTTTTTGTTGCTTATTTGGTCTTAGACTAGGGTGCATCATATGGTAGGTTAGATCCACCCACCAATTACACCATGTAGTTACATCCCTAGGATCCGCCACTTATGTATGGTAGGTTAGTGCATGAAATTGATGTAATAGTATAGGTCAACTCCATTTTTGGGATGCAAGTCAAAATCAAGTCAAGACAACTCCAAGAGATGCCATGGGCCATCAGCCCAACTCATGAGGGAATCAGCCCACCCCAATGGAGCAACACCACAAGCACCTCAAATTCCACCATCCTAGTTGGCAGCCATGTGGAGTTGCCTTCATCTCCAACCAAGTCAAGGAGTAGCCTGCACAATGACCTACTTCAGCCCATCATGCGCCAGCCATCAAAGTCAAGAAGCAGCTTGCACAATGTCCACTTCAGTCCATCATGCGCCAGCCACCAAAGTCAAGGAGCAGCCTGCACAATGTCAGCCTTTGCAACAACTTCAGTCCATTCAAGCGCCCGCCACCCATGCCAATCTGCAGCCTGCACAATGCCAGCCTTTGCAACCTCTTCAGTCCATCATCATCTCAGCTTTCGAACCTGCCATCCTGATGAAAACTCCAAAGCTAAACCTCCAAGCAACCTGCCCATTTGGGGGAAGAAATCAGCCCATTGAGTTGCCCACATCATGCTGTCTTTTCTTGCTTGTGTGACTTGTCTTTGTGCTTAGGGAAGGGAGACAACCGTTGGGAAGTCTCTCCTATATGTTGTAAACTCTTGCAAGACTGAAATCAGAGTTGATAATTTGAAATCCAAATTGAAGTGTGTCTTCTAGTGTGTGTCACTACAACTCTCCCCCACTCTTCCCATCTTGCCGAGAGCTTGCTCCTCCACTTGTTTCAGCCAGCCGCCACCACTGAAGCTTGGACCTCTCGCATCCTCCTCCACCAGTAGAAGATGACCTCTATCTTAAGAGGAGGAGCTGATTCTCGCCTTCATCCAAGATGAGGGACACTTCACCAAACCGAGGGCAAGACTACCCCACTATAGCTAAGTCTTCTCCTCTCTTGGTCGTTGCTCTTTGTTACTTGTTGGACAGATCCCTTGCACTCACGTTTGCTTTTTGCAGGTGGCGCAAGGCCATGGAATGATACTCTAGCCGCCCCTTCTTCTTTCCCCTCTAGTCTAGATAGTCTAAGCTATGTTAACAAGGGAATTTGGAGTCTAGACTCCCCCTTGGGTGTTCTTGTATTATTGGCCTCTTAATATTCTTTCAAACTCACCCACGCATGTGTGGGATGCTGTAATGCTCTGGTTGTAAGCTCATAGGGCCCTACTTCGTGAGTTTCCACCATTGGACCGGTGAAGAACGGGAAGGTCACCCTTTCTATTCTCAAAGGGTGCAAGGTGAGTTCCTCCCTTAGAGTAGTTGCACTTCTTATGGTAGAACCGCATGCTTAAACTTTGTTGAGTTTCATCTTATCTAGAAGCGCATGCTAGGACTTACTTGTTGAGTAGTTTCGGTTTTCACTACTACATACCAAAACTAGCTAATTTCAAACTACGTTAGCAATAAGGGGTTTATTAAGCTATACTTAACTAGCAAAATGTTTTCGAAGCGCGTCGTTTGAATGTTGCATGCTTAGTGTCCCCATCACTCTACCATGTATGAGATATATTCGAACCATTTATTTTTCACTTTAGTGTTATGTTATGCATGTTAAATGATGTGTGGATCTATGCTAATTTTTGTGATGGAAAATTTTATTGACTTGTCATGTTAGTCTTGTCTGATGATAGCCTTGCAAAATTCTTAAAGTTAGGTGCATGATTGGTTGGAATTTATCAAGACATGTTGAATGTAGTACTTGTTAGAAATTTACTCAATAGTCATGTCCATATGTTCTTTGAATTAGAAATTTTCTAAATAGATTGATTTTATGATGTTCATTTAGCGGGTCAAACATTTTCATGATTCTTCAATTGATTTTGGTTTGCAATTTACATTCGATTCATATCAGGATACATATTCTCTTTTTAAACTTTGAATTCCTTTCTAGTATTGGGGAGACACTGCATTTGTTAAAAGCCGGGATATGTTGATCTCTGCTACTTAAAAAAAATCACACTTAGATTCCTCTACTTGACACTGCGAAAAATGGGCAGTGGTACCGAAGGATATGAGTTGAAATCTAAGAAATGTGAATTGAAATAAAAAAGACTCCTCTACTTGGCATTGCGAAAAATTGGCAATGGTACCTAAGGATATGAGTTGAAGTCTGATGCAAAGATTAGTGTTTTGTATCTTGAATAAAACATTTGAGTCAACCTCAACATTATGAATTGGAAGGATAGGGATGGAATGAGTATTGTGTATGCTTGATTGAATCTCTTGTTTACTGCTTTCTGAATTGGTTGATATCTAGAAACTGTGGGACCAAACTGGTGAATGCTTAAGACACTCCTTTTAGTTGATTTCTTCTGATTAGATCTTGGATTGCTAAAGAGTATTTTTCTAAACTTGGGTGCGAACTTCAACACAAAAGATTATTCTTATATCAAGCATATATTTCAACTTATTTCATTGCTTGAGGACAAGCAAAGATTTAAGTCGAGGAGTATTTGATGCCTTGCGTTTAAGTAGTGATTTTTATTATCTTTCTATGATGAATTTAGGCCTATTTTAATGTTTTTACACTCCTTTAAGGCTTATTTAGTTAAAAACTTAAGAATCTTTACTTTTCGTCTGTCTTATTGAATTTCAGCTAAAATCACCTAAATTTGAAGACTTTTTGAAGAATCTAAAAGATGGGGTGATTCCTTATGAGAAGACGAAGCTGCCCGTAAAATTTGGGCTCAATCGGAGCCCTTTCTGGACTTCATGGCCACCCGTGATCTTGCCTAAGGATGTAATTCAACGCGCGCGTCACTGCCTGGTGAACGCGGCGGGGTTCACCGATGATGTCAAATGTTTCTGAAATCTGCCGCACACTTCACTAGCAGGTGAACCCCATGTGATCCTATCTGAAGATGCCTGCACAGAAATATGCCAAGGATTTCACTAGTAGGTGAACCCCACGGGGTTCACCTATGATTATTTCGCAACAGATTTGCGCCGAGCACTTCACCACCTGGTGAACCCAACGGGGTTCACCCGTGAAGCTATCGGAGCAGCCCGACCCTCACTCGGTTTTTCATCAATTCCGAGCCCGATTCAAGTCCAAATTTGGCAAGTGAGGATTCTTTGGAAATCCGATTCGAAGGAGAGGGCAAGGAACATAAAAGTCCTAATTCTCGTGCCATATTTGGGGAGCAATCGAGGAAAAGGCGAGTTGACCGACACCCATTCAATATTTTGGCGATTTCGGGCCCGATTCAAATCCAAATTTAGCAAGTGAGGACTCTATGGAAAGCTGATTCGAAGGAGAACAAATAGAGTATAAAAGCCCTAATTTTTGTGACCTAATTATCGAGCAATCAGGCAACGAAGCGGCTAGGGTGGAAGAACGTGGTGATTCGGCGACTTTGGGGTGATTTTTGAAGATCTGATCGTTGGAACTCAGTGATTCTTGCTTATTTCCTTCGGTTCATCATCTTTTCCCTCTTAGAAACATTTTCCTATGATTTTCTTATGTTTAAAGAGAGGATTTTGAGCTTCTCGATGATGGTTGTAGCGTAAACTTAATTTCAAGGCTAGGTTGAAGCCCTCTGACGATTTTTGTTTGCAACTCAATGATTAACTTTGCTATTTGGATCATATCTTAAGCATATTTCACTTGATGTATTTATCTCTTGATTTGTACTTTGGCCAAGTATTATCATGTCATAGTTGTTACGGTTCATAACGAGAGTAGGACCGTAACGATCGAACCTCTCTGTGAATCTTGCAAAGACTCAACACGAAAGTGCTTGTTCTTCGCTCGAGGGTTCATAATCTACCATGAAACCCATTGGGTTTGTCTAGAATGATCCACAGCGAAAGTAGGAGACGTTCCGGGGAAATACCGGGGTGTACACTCGAAAGAGGGCACCTTGTACCATAGGGTAGATTCATTATGCATATCTGTAAATCCAAGTAGCTGTTATTTATTTCTTAGTGCAAATAAAATCGTCAGAGTGGTGGAAACCTTTGCCCTGATTTTCTCTCTCATATATTTACCCTGTCATAGTTGCTTGATTTCTTGTTTACTATTCTGCTTAGTTTTAGTTTTCTTTAGTTCCAAAAACCACAACTTGATCAGCTTAGATTCCAAAAATTAGATTTTCTAGTACTCACCTTGTTCCCTGTGGGAGACGATATCTTTTATGTTACTTCGACATTTCTGTGCTCTTGCGGAGTGTGTCATATTCGGGGTAGGAGGACCAACAGACCCTTATCACCAGTTGTGGAGACTGTAGAGACTCCAGTGACACCCCCAGTATCTGCACCTGTAGATCCAGAGATAGTGCATTTGATGGAGATGCAAACCGATGCTGTACCGATGGATGTAGAGGGTTCAACTACACTAGCACCTTCTATTGATTTACCAGAGTCTGCTGCTCCTACTGATACTCAGGGTATGGAGGTGGACACTCCGCATGATACTGCCCACACACCAGAGATTGCATCACCATCCTCAGCCCAGGGAGATCTGCCTATCCCTGAGGCTAGTACGCCAGTATTGTCAGATCCAGAGGAGGGATCGCCTGAGATATTCGCTGACTTACCGAAGATATCAGTGGACATACTCGAGCTTCAGTCTTCTTCACCATTTGTTGCACGTGAGTCTTTTACGACACCCGAGATAGTTCCACCACTAGTTTCTGAGATACCATCGATGACACAGCTAGCACCCATACCAGTAGCATCAGTACCATCACCAGAGATCCACATACCTTCACCAGAGCCACCCACGGAGCACTCACCAGCCGTATCCCCTGAGCTCTCATCACCCGAGCCGTCACTTGTTATACCAGAGCCTATCATTCCAGAGAGGAGACAGGCGTGATCACCGCCTCCAGTCCTTACTCCTTAACCACGTCAGATCTGTCATAGGAGTAGAGAGATCAAGAGGAGATATCGTGCTCTATCCACTAGAGGGGTGATTAGCACGCGGTATGGGATGATCAGACACTCCAGTCCCTAGGATTGTTCGACGACATCCAGTGGATGTTCGCGAACATAGGGTGGCAGGATTTTATCACTAGAGACATCCCACTTACACTCAGCTGACCCTAGAGTTCTTCAGCACGGTCCAGGTTACATTGAAGAACTATGATGTCAGTGATCCTGGCAGCATGACGTTCCGGTTGGGGACCCGGGACCATGTACCGACTCTTCACCAGTTGGGTCATATATTTAGATTCCCTTCGGACGGGACTAGATATCGCCCACACGAGTTCACAGAGAGGACCTTTTGGTGGGAGATCACTGGTGAGCAGGGGTTTGACCCTAGGACCGCTAGAGCCTCGCATTTGTCTAGCCCGATTTTCAGATACATACACAAAGTACTGGCGCACACCATATTTGGGCGAGCAGAGAGCGACGGCATGGTCAGATCTTCCGAGTTATTCTTTTTATGGGCTATGTTGACAGGATCAGCCTCAGCACCCCGTTCTACCTCATGAAGCAGATCCAGAAAGCTGCTAGAGCTCAGAGAGGAGTCCTTGTGATGGGGGGTATGATCACTACGATTGCCCTTGCCCTCGGTGTTGACCCCTCGGGGTTAAACGAGGCAAAGGGTAATCCCAGATTAGACATGGATGCATGTGTTGCTATTAAGATAATTATGAGGCTTGGGAGCTCGTATCATCTGATGTTTAGAGGCATAGATATTACCATGAGGTTGCCGAACATGGACTGCACTACGGTTCGTGTTCAGTAAAATTGGATCATGGATCCCACACGTGGGGGAGGTCCTAGAGAGGCAGCTTCACCTCCATCACCTCCAAGATCTACAGAGCAGATTCCTCCAGTCGTACCATCAACCGCTGATCAGCCATCTACATCTGCCAGACCGTCCACCTCAGTGCGATCAGACCCTTCGTTGGAGCAGATGCGAGCTGAGCAGAGGAGGATGCACGACAACATATCGCGACTTGAGTAGGGACAGTTGAGAGTGCTCGACTTTTTACGTGCGATAGAGGAGTTATTACGGAGCCGTCTCCCATCATCATCATCGACTCGACATACCAGAGACGAGGAGGAGGATTTCGAGCACACAAAGATTGACTGATTGATTCTGTGAGTATTATACTTCATTTTTACGCGCTTTGCAGCTATGATTTGATTTTATGCATGTGATCTCACAATTATCTCATCTATGCACAGGATCTAGTAGACTCGTTGCCGATGCGACCACACACAGCTCTTTTATGATTTATTTGTGTGTGTGCGTTGTATTGGGATAGTAGGTGATTCATTTTGGTATTTGTAGATGATATTTGATATTTGACTCGATATTGTATATATTAGGCGGTATTAGACTATAGGATGCTGAACATGATTTGGTAGTGATAGTTTTGTATATGTTTGATGTTCATTGAGTGTTTGGAATAGTTTGTGATGGTCTTGGATGTCTAGTTGATGACTTTTGCATGTTGGAGTGATTCTGCTGCATATTTTGATATTTGGATTGAAATAGGAACTGAGTATTGGTAAACTGTGTTTCTACTGATAAAACTAGATGGTATTTGAACTCTGAAAGTTGATTACCATGTAAAACTTGACCATCTTCGATTTGGTATATTTTTTGGATTTTTCTGAGCTATATTTGATGCTTTTGATATAACTGTACAGGGTTGTGCCAACAAATACAAAGGGAACTCTTGCAAAAAATTTTCTGAAATTCTTCATTGGTTGAATATCTATGTATATGCAACAATTTAAGTCTAGGGTGTCTTCATGTATTTTGATTGTATTCAAGCTTTACAAATATGTATTTTGAATGTTTATGATTTTTAAGGGTGATCGTATTTGTTTTACCCTTGATTTTGAACTTATGAAGCATTTTAGGCATTTAATTTTATGTAGACTAAAATTGTTGAGTAAATTCAATTCTGGTATTGATAAAATGCATATGTGAATTGTTATATGCTCATAGGACACGTGCATAGTATCTTTATACTTGAAGTTTAATTTATCTATTCTTGCTTGATGGAAATTTTTATGAATAGAATTTGGTGATATTTATTTAACTGAGATTTGCTCCAACTCCTCTAGTTGAGAAATCTTAAGTCATGAGTAATATTATACCATTATTTGGTATACTTTAAATCTGTTGTGATCAAGTGATAGAGGGAGAATTTTGAAATCAAATATTTAACCCTCTTGCAGAAAGATCAACAATGATTTATCTCTATTTTGATATTTAGTGGGTGAAGAATGAATATTTAAATCTGTTGTTTGCTGAGTAAGATAGATTTATTAAATTTAAAGTATTTGATATTTAGTGGGTGAAGAATGAATATTATGACATGAATTATGAATTTTATCTTTCTTGGATTGTAACCTCTTGAGAATTTATCTCTATTTTGATTTTTCTTGAATTACTTGAGTTAAAAAGATTGATTGCTTAATTTGTGGACTAAGGATGTTATTAGGGGCAAAAACAAATGAGTGTTTCTTATCTTTACATTCTTTATACATATCGAGGTATTGCTTGAGGACAAGCAAAATTTTAAGTCTAGGGTTTTTGATGCGTTGCATTTACACCATATTTTTGCCTATGTTTTAGATTATATTTTGGACTTATTTGCATGATTTTGTGTTACTTTTGATGTTTTTACCTTACTTTGCACAGAATCTTCACTTTTCTTGATTTTTATGAAAATGTAGGTAAAATGGCATAAAAATGATGGATTTCGATAGTTTTGAAGCCAAAGCATGATTCCCGAGGAGATCACGAGCTTGCACGTCAAATTTGGAGCGAAAACGGTGAAGAAATCAACATTCACGACCTTGGCCGTAATTATGTGGCTGGCCATAATTCTAGTGTTCGAACGGGCGTAAAATGGCTAAGTAAAGAAGTCCACAGAAACTTTCACGGGTGAAGTCGTGAATCCATCGCGGGCCGTGAATATTTCTGTGACTTAAGTGTTGTACACATAGAAGGATTTACGGCCTCGGCCGTAAACTCATCACGGACTGTGAAAACGTCCGCCCAGAAGCCCCCGAAACCCTTCCAAAACCCTCGTCTCCACGTCGAGGAGAAGCTTTTTTAATTACTTGTCTAGCGATTTCCTGTAATCTTCTTAGGTTTTCATGCGATTTTCATTGATGAATATGTCGTTTGCTTTGAACATGAACGTGTAAACCCTATTTGGGATTTGGGGAATAGCCCGTTGATGATTTATGGATTGAATATATTGTTTTAAATCTTTTACATGAATTTTATAGATTTGATTTGATTAGAATTGTGTTTATTCTGTAATTTACCTTGGCCACGTAATTTTACGTCTTAGACATTACGAGAAGGACCGAGAGGTGAATCGCAACGTCGGAACTATTCTTTTCAAACCTACGAATCCGATCACGAGAGTAGTTCGGATTCGTTTGAAGGATTCATATGGTTTTTCACAGAACTTAATGGGTCTAATTACGTTAACTGTCACGAGAGTAGGGAGTTAGCGTAGTTAGATACTGAATTATGCTTCGAGAGGAGGTAGTCTGTACCCTAGGAAAAATCCCTTTCAAAACTATAATTTTCTGTTTAAAGATTTATTTTTATTAAATTCATAATCGTTAGCATGGTGAAACCCTAAATCCTGATTTTGTCCAAATTGATTTTTACCCGAACGCTCGCTTTTGCTTCTTTTCGTACTTTGAAGTGTCCAAACAAAACAAAAATCATATTTTGAATCGTCTAGATATAGATCGATCGTGTAATCGGTACTTGACCGTCTGATCCTCGTTGGGAACGATATCTTTTTTTTACTTTGATAAATCTGTATACTTGCGGATCGCTATCAAACAGCACTAAGAGCAATAATCACTTGTTCTCCTATGGGCCTATGGAAATTTGTATCCCTAAGTGAACTTAGGATACACCACTCACACTTATCAAATCTTATTTCTATGTCACTAGAACCTCAGATATATGACCCAAAGTTTCATATCTCTAGATCCTAATACTGTGTCATGTCATCTCCTAACTTGGAGATACATATAAGACGGAATATAGTTCAATGTTGAAAAAGCAATTAGTATAACCTTAAAAGAGATACATGTGACTTTCAATTCCTCCCACTAGAACCACCTAGCAGGTATTCTTTAGGAGGTATGAGCTATGAGCCGACCTTATACTCACTATGATAGTCACTTGTGGCTCAAGTATTCTTCATTTATCCTGGACTGAATATTACCTATGAATTTCTATAAGTTGGTTCTATATATTTTTCAATAAATTATGAATTCCTTTCTTTTGACTCTTTAGTCCACTTTACCTCTCTTGGTGAGGGACATTTATTTTCATCAATCAAACAAGTTTTTGCCTATCTTTGACATCTCAAAAGAGGTTTAGATAGCTAATCTCCTAGAAGGAGTTTGAATCCAAGAATTCATTCGCATGAAGTCATTGGATGCATCTCTTGTTTATAATAAAATATTAGAGTCAGAAGATTAGTATT
Source organism: Costus lasius (assembly GCA_027563935.2). Classification (NCBI taxonomy): domain Eukaryota; kingdom Viridiplantae; phylum Streptophyta; class Magnoliopsida; order Zingiberales; family Costaceae; genus Costus; species Costus lasius. The sequence goes on along the minus strand of CM050449.1, from coordinate 29,540,312 downwards.
CAATATGAACCACTAATTAAACTCACTTAGTTATTTTGTTACCTCATTATTTTGTACAATGTAATGACATGAGATTTGCAAATGAAAAGAATGCCAAATTCCTTTTATTCCAAAAATTCTATTCCCAAGGAATAGATATAATGTCAATTACATAATTGCAAAGAATGAAACAATCCTATTATTGGTTACAGAGAGAGTGACAAGGCAGCATCTTGTGCTCCATAACCAATTGTCATGCCCCGGCAGAAAGCCGGCTATTTCTAGCTCAGGGTTCCCCAGGGAGTAACAATATTGATAGGAACCAGAGAACTACAATAATCACCATTCATTTATTTAATAAATAATCCAAATTTGACATCAATAGTTTTATAACACAATTTCTAAAAACATGCTATCCAAACTAACAACTGAAATAAAATACAAAAGGCAAACTATCTCAACTTGGGCTGGTACATAGCTATCTATCAACTCTATCCCTCCCAGAAGCTAACTCTGTACCTGGAAGAGAAACAAAGGGGGGTTAGCAAAAATGCTAAGTAGGAATCAACAAATAGGGTGAAAGAGTCAAATAACATGATAATACAATGACTAAAACAATGATATACAAATAATATAAGAATGTCATGCAAATCATCAAGCTTGGGCAACAGATCTCAATCATGAGCCGCACTCATTTTCAGAGTGTTTCCACCATCAGCTCACACAGTGGAACGACTGTCATAAACAGCCCGGTAAATGTTGCGTCCAACATCTGACATCCGTAGTATTGTCCCGAGGACAACTGGCGGTGCCATAACAGGCAAACAGATTGTCCGATACGCATCGGAACTATAACACACAGAAACAGGCCACTGGAGAATAAATCATCCAGTTTAGAGGTCAATATATCACGACAGATATCACAGATTTTCAACGGTTTCCACATACTCATGTGTCAACATCACAGATACATAACTGTTCAACCATGCTCATAAGCCAATAAATCAGATATCTCAAAACAGGTTTGTTAACCATTCATATAGAAGCAGAATATGACCAAATAAACAAGATAATTGAGGTCAATAGGAATTCAGAAACAAATCAAGCAAATGAAATAATCAGATATCAATGTCATTCAATTCTAATATATGCATTATATATCAAACCAAAGGATTAAGCAGCAAATCTTATAATTCTTGACACTGTAACAAAGGAGTAGGGTAAGATTCCTACCTGAAGTGCTGATTTCCTGAATACTCTCTGAAAGCTCGATTACCTCCTTTTCTCAACTGAATCATTTAAATAAACCCTTGTTATTAACTATCAAGCATCAATCCATAATATTACCCTCAACTCTACTTTCCTATTTAGATTAATTTATCTTAAAATAATTATCACCTAAATTTCCTCCAAAATAACAATTTAGATATTTCTATCATTAATCTATTCTCAAAATCGAATTTAAAATAATTAATAAAAATAAAAACCAAAACTTACCTTACTGCGGAAGACTCGATGCGGAAACGAACGCAGAACGAGCGAACGCGTTTGTTCGTTCGATGGGGAAGACAACCGGCGTTAGAGGAGAAAGGAGCCACCGGCAGAAGAGAAGGAGGAAGCCGTCGGCGCTGGAAGAGGAAAGAGCTGCCGGTGCTGGACCCGCTGGAAGGAGCAGTCGCTGAGAGAGGATGAGCCGTCGACGCCTGAAGAGGAAAGAGAAGTCGCCGGGAAGAGGAAGATGAAAGGTCGCAGGCGCCGCCGGACCTGCTGCTTAGCGCCGGAAGGATAGGAATACGACGCCAATGCAGAAAACCCATCGCCGAAAGGAGAAGAAGGAATCGAAGCCTGACTCCCGATTCATAAACTCGTCGCTGTTGATGGTCCTCTGCACGCAACCGAAACACTACAGACGGGCGACGCTGCTCCAAAGGATGACAAGGAAGACTCAGACGTCCCTTCCCGTCGCCACCGGAAGCATGAAATCGACGCCAACGAGGTGGAGACGGCGCCCGACTCAAAACTTCCGTTGCCGCAGAGAACTCACCGCTAATTCAGCCGCAAGCGTCTGAAAACTCGTTGGACGACGGCGCTGTACCAAGGGGAGGCAGGGTGGTCGCCCGCGCCTCTTCCCGTCGCCGCCTGAGGTGAAGACGACTGCCACAAACGATCGTTGTTGGAGATGAAGACGCGAAGCAAAGTGGCTTCGCTGGTAGGGAAGAAAACAGAGGCGAGCTTGCGGCGCGTGAAAGAAGTGAGGGGTAATTAGGGATTAGGGATTTAATTGGATAGATTAAGGGAGGTTTAGGGGCTTATTTAAAGGATTTGGAGAGTAAGAATAGCGGAGAGATTTTAGGGCAAATTAGGATTCTAATTATAGCAACTTTCAAAATATCAAATTTCAAAATATTAAATTTTAAAATTTAAACAAATTTAATTAAAAAATCAAGTTATAACACCAATGGTCAGTCCCTTGATGTTAGCCTTGTTCTATTTCTACTGAGCACCAGCATATTTTTTGCAAATATTAGTCCCAATATGCGGTATAAAATATCCATGGTTAGAAATAGACAACATAGGATTTGGTAACAAAAATTACCTGAGCCTAAAGATGAAGGGTCATTTCTCTTCATCTCATTCTGAAGTCGTATGCATCCTTTTCTTAAACGCTAACTCTACCAATCTTTTTCATCTTTCTCTTTCCGAATGCTTTTGTCAAGCCCATAGGCTTACACATGCATTGAGGGGTCTCTCTAAAAGTGCTACCATTCTCAATGCTAGTATGTCCTTCGAGTAGCTGCTTCAAATTACTTATAATTTTGAAAACACTCAACCCTTCGAATAGCTCTAGCCATTCAGGTGACATTTTGGCTAGCATGAGACCAACAATATCTAGATAATCCTCCCGATGCTTATTATAAGCATTCTTTTCAGTCACTGAGGCTGTAGATGAAATAGATTCAGGGAGTGGCATCTCAAGAACATACAACTTCTTCTCGCTTCTGAGAACAATTCTCAAAGCTTGGTACCAATCCTCAAAGTTGGTTCCAACCAACTTCTCCTTCTTCAAGAAGGAATGGAATGACAGTCTCTTGTCGTTATTGTTCGTAGAAGCCATCTACAACAAAAGACAAGAGCAGATCAATATCATAATATCAATCACTTATTCTAGTCTTTTATAAATGATTGTTTCTCACTATTTTATTCGAATCGATAATCCTCAAAAATCGATCGAGAAGTCGCCTGACTTCCTTAGTGAGATGGGATCCTCATTTCGTACACGGTCTTGCATCCTATCAGGGTGGGATGTACTGCACAAGGTGACGCATGCTTCCTGAGGTAGGCACGCCGGCCAATTGCAACTTGGCAATTCCCCTTCTCAAGACCGTTCAGGCACTTTGTGTCTAGCGAGGGATAGATACAACATAAAGCCCTAACCTCTTAAGGGTGCCTCCAGAAATTTCATCATGCGAACCAACACATATGAAAAATCTGGTCAAGTCTGACCTGACTATTATACATAGGGCTAATAATTTCTTGCGAAAGGCGCATCCAGAGTTTTAACCAGACTGGAGAAATTATTGTCAACACATGCCTCCTGAACAGTGATGGGTGTGTCCCACGAGGGTGGAAAATAGTGCACATCACCATCGATCGACAGTTTGACAAGAGTTACATGTTAGAAGGCAAAAACGAGACTTGAAATAATTTAGCGAGGATTGTTGTGGTCTCAGCACTACAAACTTTTATCTTATTTCTACCAATACAGGCATGCAATCCTATGGTGGAATAAAACAAAAGCAGTAAAGGCATGCTAGAGCAGAAACTATAAATATGATGTGATCAAAGCCTAAAATGCGGGTAATAAGCCCCTAGTACTAGTCCTAGCCACCTAGCACTACAAAGGGCTTTGAGCCATGGGCTCATGCTAACAAGTCCTTAGCTCATCCCTAAGTGCCTTAAGGGCTCTGCTCCAAGGCCCTGAGGTGTGCTACCTAAGTCTTCAGCTCCATGGGTTAACTCATGAAACTTAAAGGCACCATCCAGGAAACCCTAAATACCCTTTAGGTTCGGCCAGCCCGAGTCTTCTCTAGAAGCTAGCTCGCAAACCCTAAGCTCCTTCTAGGGTTTGGCCAACTCATATCTCCACCTGGAAGCTAGCTCGCAAACCCCAGACTCCTTCCAGGGTTCGGCCAATCATCCGTGTCCCACCTTCTCAAGGAGTCCCACCATGCTTGTTAGATGCGCCACTTCTCTTGTAGGGTGTGCCACCACAAGGTGCACCCCCTTCGCTTGGAGGTGTCATCAAGCAAGTATAGGTGCTGCTGTTCCTTTGCTCAGCCCTTGAAAACAAGAAGCGCCCCTAAGGACTTTCTTATTCTCGGCTAAGAGAGAAATCAGCCCCTTACCAAGGTTAGGTGTGCGAACTAACATGATCAGCCCATGAACCATTAGATGCACCACTAGGCAGCCCCAGTTAGCATCATGGTTTGGCCAAACAAGTTGATTAGCCCCTTTTGGATGCTTAACCATCACCATCATCCCTTGAACCATTAGATGCGCCACTAGGAGACCCTAGAAGCCATCATGGTTCAGCTATTGATGTAGGTCAGCCCCTTAGGGTGAGCCACCTTCATCATCAGCCCTTGAACCCTTGATGCACAACTAGGAAACCCTAGTGGTTCGGCTAGAGATGAAGATCAACCCCCTAATTTGGTTTGGCTGCACCATCTCCTTTGCTCTACCCTCTTCCCTCAAGTGCACCATCTAGGTTACCTTAGAAGCCACTTTAGGTCAAGCCAATTAAGGGGATGCGCCACCTTAGGGGTGAGATGCGCCAACCCTAACCCTGGCCACCAACCCCCTTAGATCTGCCTCTAGGTAACCCTGGAAGCCACCTTAGGGTTTGGCTAGGTATAGGTTGCGCCACCTTGAGAGATGTGCAAGGGAGAGAAATGCCATGATGTCTTTAGAGTCTTCAATTTAAATTTACAACACACAATTGAAATACAAAATTGAAAATCGACACTCAGGCCTCACAATGATACATCACAGGCATGACAATTAAGGGCTTGACTTTGATCACAACGTAATGCACAAACAAAGTTACTCATGCAATTCTACATGCTATGAAAAATCAACAAGTAATCACTTTTAATTCTTCATAAAACCCTTTCCATTAATTTTCAGTGACTCTATATCACCTTCTTATGTGTTTTGCCCCTCTAGGGATTCTACAAAAGGGTAGCCGCCCTTTTGCAATCCTATGGGTCTTGCACCATGGGTCTATCCCATGAGCATAACGAGGGGTAAATTCTTCAACATAGGGTCTATCCCTCATATGAAGAAAACAAAACTTAGAAAGTAACTAAAAGGCAAAAATCATGAAAATTATTTTTTGAACAGAAAAATCATGGCATAAATAATTTTTCAAAAATTATTTCATGACATGGGGTAAGCGCATATAGAAAAGTACACCTACGGGCCTCGTAAGATCGCTTTGATACCACTGTTGGGAATCTCTAGACCTATTTAAAATTTAAACGCAGCGAAATGAAGGTCCGAAATAGAATCCTAGAGAGCTAGGATCGTCTTACGAGTGAACACAGGAGGATGTGTAGAGTTATACCTTGTCTTAGCAATTTCTGGAGCATTGCCAATGACAAAGATGCGCAACGGTATGTCCTCTGCAATCGCGCACACATGGACTCCTCGAATCCTCTTGAACCTCCGCGCTTGGTGCTAGCCTCGGGAGATGAGATCCATGCTTAGTTAGGGGTGCTTGTTGCTTGCGCCAATCACCAAGGAAGATGTGCTAACAAGCTGTCCACTTGCGCTAATCACCAAGGAAGATGCGCTAACAAGCTGTCCACTTGTGCCAATCACCAAGGAATTACGCCAAATGATGATGAGGAAGAAGAAGCTATGTGCCAAGGAGAGGAAGAGGCTCTCAGACTTGCGATCCTTCTTCTTCAACCTTACTTTCCACTAGCTTCAAGGGGCGCCACCACCAAGAGGAGAAGGAGGAGGCGACAACTTGAAGTGGGTAGCTAGGGTTTGGAGATGAAGGGCGACTAGGGTTCAATTGCATGCATGAATATGTGTCTATGCCCTCTTATTTATAGAGTTTTTACCCGGGCCCCATAACTTAAGTTACGAATATAAATATTCATTATACTCGTTTAAGATACGTGTGGCCCCTACAACTTAAGTTATGAATATAAATATTTGTATTTAATCACTTAAGTTGCAAGCGGCCCGCGCAACTTATCTTGCAATTAAATATAAATATAAATATTCATATTTGTGCACAAGTTGCAGGCCCCTTTTAAGTTACGTTTTAATTAAGTCGTAAAAGCCTCCAAACCACTCGGAGCTAACATACGACTTTGACCCTTCGACTAGATCCAAGTTTATCGAGGTCACCCAGAAGTCTGCCAAGGTCACCTGTAGGTCAAAATGCAACTAACCTCTATACAACTATCTCAGTCTCATCGGATGCGTCCAAGACGCATCGAACTCCCAAACAGATCTAAATCACCAAAATGACTCGATCTAGGCTATCCGATCAGTATTAGAACTTTGAGTGTCTAGGTGTGTGACCATGTAGGTTCTTCAGATGCTAGCAGTGATGACCCTAAATCATCACAAGCAATGAGTGACACCTAGCAGTACATCATTGCTACCCACGTCATCAGAATGGAATCGTCATCAACATTCCCTAAAACTGCGACAAAGTATAAATACAACTGTGTCCCTTTGCTAGACTGATGTCCTGATTGGATAAGTGTGTCACACTTGTTAACCCAATCTCATGGTCATGATTAAATCAGTTTCTCACCTGGGTATCGTCATACACTTTCAGTCATGCAACCATCTAGGGCACCATAGACATCAAGCTTTCACACAAGGAAGGGGCAAATCCTCTATTGGCATATTGAATCTCTCATATATTTTATAACACACCCAATGACAGCCGTTATGACTTTCCTTTTATAGCAAAGTGTTAGGCTATATCAAAGAGCATTACTCACCATATAGAGATGTCAATGAAGTCAAGGACAAGTGTATCTCTGTCACTGTGATATTTATCTCGTGACACCGAAATGAATTCTCACGGCGGGACAATCTAGTATATCTCCCTTGATATACCCATATGCCTGCGTTAGCAACCCATGCTCAACTAGTGGATATACCAATCTCAGGTGAATCATAGCTGTCTCATATCCATTATGATTCCTGGCCGGGGATAAACATAGGGACTAGATAAAATCTCTCTTATGGATATTGTACATGCAAATGTACATATGCGTAGATGTACAAATTTGCATAACAACGACCATGCCAGGATAACTCAGCTATCAAATAGATGTAATACACATATCTCATTGGACTATTCATAGGTTCTAGGGCATAAACATTAAGAGATCTCACATTCCTTATGATTATTTTTGACAATAGATCAAACTTGCTAAGATTATAATCATGCTACTCCTAGCAAGATATGATATCTATTATGGATATTCAATTTTCTTACATGTAAAAGAAATGGTTATTTGGGAATTTTACTTGATGATTATCTCAAGAAGATGATGTCATGATGAATTCCATACTTATCCGACTGATATATGTTTATGCTATGGGAACATACTTGTTTATGTTGTCATGATTTAGCTTGCTCATCTTATGTTTATGCTCCTACGTATGATCTTATCATGCTAGTTTTTTGTTAGTGATCTGAGGATCAACCTGTGATTTTAATGATTTTTCTTCACTCCAGTTTATGCAAGTGAGTGATGGTCACATGAGTTGTCATCACATGACCATTCTAGTATTGATTATGTTATCATATCTTCTTCAGTTATGACAGAAGACCTGTGCGTGTTCATAAACTTCTTATCGACATTTTTCTAATCCTTGTTATGATGGTATTAGACAATGATCTCCAATTTGGAGCTAGTAAAGCATATGATATTTTGATTAAAACCAAATGAGATTAATACAATGATCATATCAGTAATGATACCAGCTTTAGGTTAGTTTATGGCTAGAATCTCCTAAGCATACATGAGTGTGACCTATAGTCACATTGGATTCTGTTTATGATCCCATGATTTTATCTATTTGTGAATTTAATTATCACATATGATTTTGATTAGGACCATATGTTGTGTATATGTTTTCATGATTAGATTTGTTTTTGATATTGTGATCACGTATATATTGAGATTTTATGATTGCATATGATATTGTAATCTTGTGACCAGACACTCTATATATCAAGAAGGATTCAAGGTAAGCCCCATATGGTGGTTAATATGATTTAAAATTAAAGGGCTGATGCTTAGAATACATTATTTGAATGATTAGTCTTCAAGTTTATGATGACTATTTTTTCATGGAAGATAGACTTACAGCCTATGTCTACATGAATTTATCTTAGAGAGTTGATTTTGCAATCTACTATTGAAACTCGCATGTTGACTTATTTTGCTAAAACTTGAGACGTTAAAAGAGCAATTACAAGGATTGTTGGGACTCATCCTATTCACGTACATGATTCTTCTATTAAGCTTTTGTAATGCTTTGTGACTATATGTTATTGATTTTGTTTTGGTGTGAAGAATTGAGCATGGTTTCAGCTGAGATCTAAGTTGAGGAATCAAGAAAACTGATCTTTGTAAATTAATTTGTCAATATTGGCAAGAATATTATGACTTTATCATAAATTCTTGAGTAAATTGTGAAACAGCCAACGAATATTTCTAAGACATTTGTGTAATTTTATAACCCGTGGATGAAATGTTATGGTTGGCATCTTGATATATTCAAGCGTCAAAGAAAGTATTTGATTATGGTACACGTTTCTGGAGTGATCCAACTTATTTAGGAATCTCCAGTCACAATCATGCAGAATTGAACCCGCGATGTGTCAACTCGTTGCGAGTTTAGTGGACGCAGCTAGCTAGTGAGTTAAGTGCACATTCACATTAGAAAACCTGGTCAAACCTTGTTAAACCCAGGTTATGTTGCAGCAGCGATGAGTGACTCGCCAATGTTCACACGCGTCTTTTGGCGAATATGTCTATCAGTCTATGGCTGGCTCGATGCTATTTTGGGAAAGGCTAGAGTTTTTCTCGCCTCATCTCTCCTCGGGCCCTTGTGCCATCTACAAGCCACGAACCACCGATCCGATCCGAGTTCTTGTCTGCCAAAAAGAGGAAGAAGGAAGTGACTCTTCATGCTTTATAAGTCAATCATGTGTGGGGGTCATTTTTAGTCATATGATTAATATGTTTCATCTTTTTTAAATTTATCTTAAATTAATAAGGTTTTTATTTAAATGGGTCTTGGTTTTCAATGAATGCAAGTATTCATTGTTAATTACCCTTGAAAATCAGGGCACTTTGATTGAGATATCTATGTTATGAAATAAATTTAAAAAAAAATAGTTGAATGACATGATTCATTAAATATTAAAAAAATACATGATAAAAATAAAAAAAATGACAAAAGAGAAGTCTTCGTCAACGTGGGTGATCAGTATCTAAGAAGATATCCAGCCCCAATGGCTTGTTAGATATTCAGTTTGACATGTGCTCGGTCTTGATGACTTGTGAGCATTTGAATTCGAGATGTGCTCGGTCTTGATGATTTGTGAGTATTTGAATTCGATATGTGGTCGGTCTTGACGACTTGTGAGCATTTGAATTTGATATATGCTCGGTCTTGACGACTCGTGAGCATTTGAATTTGATATGTGTTCGGTCTTGACGACTTGTGAGCATTTAAATTCAACAAATATCTGGTCTTGCGGTGTATTGGATATTTGATTTGAGAAATTACCCGGCCTTGTGGCTTGTTGGGTAAAGATATCTGGCCTGGCGGCATGTTGGATATTTTAGTCTTAATAAACACAACATCATATTGAGGAGTTATGCCCTGACAATAAATGTCGACGTACGCACCTCCTAAACAATATTTTATTATGAAAATTAATTCTTTATCCGGCCTTGATGGCTTATTGGATATTTCAATTTTTGATTTTCTCGTGCCTGTGGATTTAAATTCATTGATATGACTCAATCCAATCAAAAATCTAATATCATAATCTGAAAGATCAGCTTCGATATAGTGGGGATTGACACCTTGATCATGTCAAACGTCATCCGATCGATTCAGATATGCTCAAATCATCTTCAGCCATTGATTTCATATTTAGATCATGACTGTTCATTTAACTTTGCAGATCTGTATCAATTCAAGTCTCAGATCGAAGATTTGATATCATATTTGGATAGATCATATTTGATTTGATAGGGATCAACTCCTGGATTATGTCAAACGTCAACCGATTGACTTAGATATGCTCTGATCAATTTCGGCTGTTGATTTAGATTTAAATCAGATTTATCATAACTGTTCAAATAAATTCGCCGATCTGTGTCAATCCGAGTCTCGGATCGAAAATCCGATATTATATTTGGAAAGATCAGGTTCGATATAGCAGGGATCGACATCTTGATCATGTATAAAGTCAACTGATTGACCTAGATATGTTCTGATTATTCTCAGCCGTTCACTTGTTGCATATTCAGATCTGAACCGTCGATTTGATTTGAATGGATCTGGACCATTGGATGAAATCAGAGGTATCTGAGCCATTTGATGCAACTCGAAGCAATCTGAAGCGTTGATTTGAATTCAGATCTAGGTCGTTGATTTAATGTGAATAGATCTGGACCATTAGATTCAATCTTTAAACCCAGATTGATCTCGACTATCCGATTTTGCATGAAGTGATCTGGACCATCGAATTGAATTAAATCTGGACCGTTGATTCGAGAGGGCAAATCATAGCCATTGGAGTTAATTAATTTGATCAGAGCTATCTTGACTATCCGTTTTCACATGAAGTAATCTGGGCCGTTAGATATCATAATGATTGAGACCATTGGATTTGAATAGAATGAATCTCGATCGTTGGATTCAATTTTAAATTCGGATTGATCTAGGTCGTTAGATATTATTCAACGTGATCTAGGCTGTTGATTTTGTTTGGATCCTGACCGTCCGATTAATCAGACGAATCTCAGCCATCCGTCCTTTTCAGCCGTCTCTCTCGTCAACGGCGGCGGACAAAACTAGGGTTTGTCACCGCCAGCGACTCGCTGCTTCTCCGGCCAATCGGCTTTAGGAGAATGTTCTCTATGTCGAGAAGAACGTATTTCCGGAGTTTGACGCCGTCCGGTGAAGTATTGGCAGCGAATCGACGATTTTAGCGAAAACACAATCACCGATACAAAAATCTTCTGATTCCGGCGATCTGATTGCCATATCGTTGGATCTTTTGGTCTGTCGGCGCGCACACTCAAGGAGAGGGTATGACAGAAATTTGAACTTGATCAGCTGGCTGAATTCGATGGAAGAATCATCTGAACATTTTGAGTCGTGTGGCGGCCGACGATAAACAGTATTTTTTTTTTTTGCTGAATTGATATGTTTTTAGCTAGAGTATCATTCTCTAGGATTTAGTCTGGAGTTTATTCTTTGTAAAAGTGATTTTTGTAGGAGTGTCCTCTTCGATTTGATATGGAGTTCACTCTCCGTAAAGGTGATTTTTGTAGGAGTATACTCTCTGATTTAATATGGAGTTCACTCTCGATGAGAATAGAGTGGAGAAGAGGAAGAGGGGAAGAGGGATAGAAACGTATACCCTTTTCCCTTTGCTCTTAATTTTTCTTTGGCTACCCTTGCCGTGTGCTCCCTCTCCTTCTTCTCTATTTTTTTTCTCTCTCCTCCTTCTCCTCTAGTTGCCGAGTGATGTCTTTCTAATTCCTCTCTCAATTTCTCCCCTATCTATGCCTTCGGCTACTCTCCAAAGCCAATCCTCTCTCCTCTTTTTTGTATTGCCGAGATCCCCTTTTCATACAAATCATCTTGATATATTTTTTGTACCGGGTTCCCACAATCAGCATTTTAAATCTAGCATTTGCTATTTTTGATCCCATGTTGTGTTCACGCCACTTTCTCAAATATATTTTTATTATATTTTTTACTTCGAAGGCTCCCACATTGTAGCTTTCTCCTCCCTAATTTTAGTGCATGTCATCATCTATTTTCCTTTGCTACGTCTCCCTTATGCCCAATTTTAGTGCATGTCATCATCTATGAAATGTCAGAATGAGAGCATGGCTTTCGGATAGTTGCCATCTCATGTGTCAGACCCTAACCATGGTTGGAGAGAGGGTGCCTCTTCCTCGATGCAGATTCAAGAGTTACCACACCAGAGTGCTTCCGGATTCTCATCGCTGCCACTTATTCCTAATTCTCAACCCCCCGGCGAGTCTATAATGGAAGATAGTAATAATATGGGAGCACTGGTACAATACGCAGGTCCGAGGCTAGCGATGGCGTTTAATGGACGTGCTGTATCAGACTCTAACCTTCCATCTACCTCGGTGATTGAGTTCGAGGATGAAGTCTCCCATATGAACCTCGCGACAGTCGCTGCTAAAGCCAACTCCCTTCTGGTCCAAAAGGAAACCAAATACAAAAGGGCCTGACAAGGGACGAATGTGTCTGCGCACAAGCGCGCTATCCTTAACTCTTCCTTTTTATCATGAATTTATTATCATGGAATTATAGAGGTGTGGGAAGGAAAATCTCCTGTGACCATATTAAAATGCTATTAAAGAAGTTTAATTTCTATATTCTTGATTGACAGGAAACACTTCTCTCAGAGGATGGAGCTAGGAAGTTCGTCCGTGTATTGGGTCGTGGTTGGGATTATGCTCACTTCCCCTCAGTAGGTGCATCTAGAGGTATTCTTCTTGCTTGGTCAACTAAACACATAGAGACCCAGGTAATTGCTTCTGGCCATCAGGCCATTCACGCGGCTATTAACTCTAAGCATAGTAAGCCGTGGCTGTTATCTATTTTTTATGCAAGCATAAATAGTTTAGCTCGGAACACCATGTGGAAGGACTTAGCTTCCGTTCTTCTCCATGATACCCCTTGGGCTATCTGTGGAGACTTTAACTGTATCCTCAATCCTGAGGGAGGTATTGATTCTTCAAATACTTATTCTTCTAATTGCCTTCGTAATTTTATTAATGCTAATGGGCTGCTTGATTTGGGCTTTGAGGGCCCCCCTTACACTTGGTGCAATAATAGGAAAGGAAATTAGAAAATTATATCTCGGCTGGATAGGGTCTTTGCTACCTCCCCTTGGCTGAATATGTTTGGTAATTCCACTGTTCATCATCTCACCCATGGTATTTCTGACCATGCTCCTATCTTACTTACCATCTCCAGCTCTGCTAAGAGGAAAACCAAGTTTTTTAGATTTCAACCATACTGGTCTGAATACTCTGAGGTGCACAATATTGTGAAGTCCAATTGGAATCGCTATGGGTTGCATGATGGTAATGATTGGGATTTCTCGAAACATCTTTCTAATATCAAGAGTGATCTTACTAGATGGAGTAAGGGATGCTTGGGTAACCTTGAGAAAGCTCTAGAGCTGACTTTGCACCAAATCTCATCCATCCAATCCATTGAGGCTACTCGTAATCTTTCTCCTAGTGAGGAAGACCTTCTTCGGATTAGTATTAGCAAGTCAAAAGCTCTGTCTAGACAGATCAACCTTAAGTGGTGGACCTTAGACAAGATCAAATGTCTTAAGGCGGGAGACTGTAATACACAATTTTTCCACCGTATGGTTTCCTTTAGAGCTCGTACTAATCATATTCACAGTATTACTTTGGACAATGGGGAGACTGTCTTTGACCCTCCTTCTATATCCCATGGATTTACTCAATTTTATCTTAACTTGTGGAATTTGCCTGCCCATCGTGACACACATAGCTTTGATGTTTCTCAACTTAAATTTTTGCCTCACTGTACCCAACTTTCAGATGTTGCTGCTAGAGATATGTGCATTTCTTTTTGCTCTTCTGAACTTCGATCTATCATCTCTCATCTCCCTAATGGTAAAAGCCCGGGTCTGGATGGCTTTACTAATGAGTTCTTTAAAACCTTTTGGAATCAAATTGAAACTGACTTCCTTAGCATACTCGGAAAGTTTTTTTCAAAACCACACTATTCCTGCTAGCTGGGGGCTGACCCAACTCATTTTCATCCCCAAGATTAACTCGCCCAAGCTTATTAGAGATTACAGACCTATCTCTCTATGTAACATTTCTTACCATATTCTTGCCAAACTTTTAGCCAATAGACTCAAGAACATCATGCCTGCGTTGATTAACATTGAGCAATCTGCTTTTCTTAAAGGCCGCAGTATCCACAATAATATTTCCACTGTGCAGGAGCTCACTCATTCCATGAACACCTCTAATGGTAAATACCCTTTAGTTCTATTCAAAATTGACCTTGAAAAGGCCTTTGACAATATCAGATGGGAGGCGATTTACAAAGCTCTTGAAATACACAAATTCCCTGAAAAATTCATTTCCTGGATTAAAACTTGCATCCAATCACCAAAATTTACCTGCTACATCAATGGTAACCCTTCCCATTACTTCTCTAGTTTTAAGGGAGTCAGGCAGGGTGATCCCCTGTCCCGTATCTCTTTGTTTTGGTGATGAATATGCTTAGTATCATGCTTAATGATAGGATGAGAGCTGGTCTCTTCACTCCTTTCAAATTAAAAGCTTCGATCAAGATTTCACACCTCATTTATGTCGATGACCTGATCCTTTGTTTCAGAGCTAACCCCAGATCTTGCAAGAACATTAGTAAAACTCTTATGCAATTTGCTGACATTTCTGGGCTTAAGTTAAACCATTCTAAATCTAGGATCTACTTTCCTAATTCCTGCTCTTCTTGTTTGAAGCAATCCATTCTTAATACCTTTAATGTGAGAGAAGGGTGCTTCCCCTTCAAATACCTGGGGGCTTTTATAGCCCCTAAGTCATCTTCTCAGATCACCTTCCAATCTTGTCAAAATGGTGTACTGAATCATTTAAGTTCCTGGTGTTGTAGTATGCCCTTAAGGCTAATGTTTGAGGCCTTGGGATTGTAACAGTATCATGTATAAACACTTTTGTTTATAAAGGCAATGGTTGTTATTCAGTTTTGTTACCTTGTCTGCTGTAATAAGTGTACTTCTGAATAATGTCTCAAAGCTGTTCAGCTAGGCTGACATGCTATATGTCCTTAGTCGAAATATCTTGGTGAACATGAGACAGCCTTGATATGGTTAAGACTAATATGTGTTCTAATCTTATAGGATGCTTCGAGCATGGAATAAGATGTAGACTCATGGGTACATTGGATGTACTGGACAGACCCTACTAGGATATTCAATTGCTTGTCACAATGTGAATAATCCTTGTTTGCACTAAGTGGCACATGTCCTCTGACTTGAGATCACTTGTGTTTCTAAATGATGATTGTCATTGTTTTGAGGTAGTTCAATATCATTTGAAAGATAATGGTTATAGACTATCTTGGATAATGATCATGAGTCAGGTTGGGACGCTAGTGATAGATATAGGATTGCCGTCTCCTTGTTCAAGGAGTGTGATGTTCTATAGGGGCCCCCTAGATGAGATGATTGAGAAAGTGTATGGCCATACCCAGGTGACTATATTCATCTGATCTAATCATGCTCATCATATTGGAGTTACAAGCTTGACCCGCTTGTCCAATAAGAACATCCAGTGGCAAAGGATACATGCATGCCTTGTGAAGTTGATTCACACTTGTGCTGTGGTTTGGGTGTAGTCTTGGAAGACTCTTTCCTTTATATCGGGAGACAGTGATGTGTTGCTAGATACCTCTCACTGATCGTGATAATGTAAGTTATCGTTACCGACATTTAAAGGAAACCCTCAGGGTCGCACAATTTGATGAAATGGCTTACTTAAGTCAGATCGTGTGGACTGAATTGTTTTGGTTCAGTTGAAAGGGATTTAACCTCTGATTGTAAGTGAGATCTGGTCTGATCATGTTTGATTGATTAGGGCTTGAGATCGGTAAGCTTCGATCGAGAGTGTGGATGCTAGATCGGTGAGATTAAGAGCATCAAGAGATGATCGGTTAGATCTTGAACCATTTGGTTCAAGGGAGATCTAGACCATAGCTTGGCTTGGTTCGATTTGGTCTTTGGACCAATTGAAATTGGACCAACTTCAATTGAACCGGTTCACATATGTGAACGCATGGTTCAATTAAGTTTGCGTTTTGGATTAGTTCAAAGCCATGAACGCATGGCTTCATGACCTTCCTTTTATGGAAGTCTTGTAACGCCAAAACGCATATGCTTGCCTCAACGGCTCTAATCTTTGGAGCTCTCTCGTATGTGGCTAAGAGCTTAGACGAAGAGGAAGAAGAGAGCTTTCGGCCAAGGGAGATATCATCTCATCTTTCTTTTCCAACGATCAAGGACCCTTTGAAGAGCTTTGCTAGCACAAAGGATTCAAAGGAGCAAGCCATCTTCATTGTTGTGTGCGTCACCTTTGGAGAAGAAGCATTCGACTCTTTGCTTCCAAGGCTCCATCCACCCATGGCTATGGTGAGATCTTCTCATGATCTTTCAATTAAAACAAAGTTGATTATATAGAACATGCGATCCTATAGAAACCCTAATTCCGCCCATGCAAGTACTTTGATTTGCGCATGCTTAGGGTTTCGCTCCCCCTTGAAGGGGACCCAACAACTGGTATCAGAGCAGGGTTTTCAGTAGATCTATATGATTGCTTTGTTAAGATTGTGATCCACTCATGATTCCATGTTGCGCTCTCTTGATGCTTTGTTTACTTGCGCTTACATGATACTATGTTCTTGCGCTTACATGATACTATGTTCTTGCGCTTACATGATACTATGTGCTACCATATTTGTTTGCGCTTGTATCATTGCTTGGAGAAGTTTACGCTCATGTCTAGATCTATGGGTTATCAACATGCAAAGATTAACATGCTAGATATTAGATGTATCTTGTTTATCTTGTTTGGCGCATGTTGTTTGTTTGCGCTTGTTGTAGTTGTTTTTCCAAACTTACATCTTGCGCGCCTATCACCATTAGATCTAAGTGGCGCCTACTATAAACCCTTAGACGGGTTAGTAGGGTTGAAATCATCCTCTAAGTAAGATCTAACTAGTCTGATCAGACCATCTGACAGCCTAGATGGGTCGACCAGATGGCACCTGTGCGCAAGCACGAGGTGGCTATAGGTCGACTGCATCACAGGCGTGTAGCGAGGTCTGGTCGAGACAACCAGTGAACACACATGAGTTAGGCCCGGGGTCACACCCGCTTGCCAGAACTCATGTTGGTTGTTCAGCCCTTAGGGCATGCATGGTTGACCATTAGGTCAACGCAAGTCAGTTAAGACTTGGTGCATGCAAGGGCATGGATCAAACTAGACATGATGAGTGGATCCCTATTAATGGACCGTTGTAAGGTTGTAGGAGCACATAAGTAAAGTAAAATTGATGCCAATGGGTTTTCAAAATTTTATTTTCTTATGTGATGGATCACATGTTGATTGAATGATGCCATGATGCTTGTTTATTTAATCTTATGTGGGATGCCCTTTATTGTGTGCTGTGCTGGGGCCTGCGAGCCTGGTAAATTATTATTTTTGTGATCTGCGAATCACATTTTTAATTAATTGTATAATTGACCTGCGTGTCAAGCTTGTCTAGATAGATTAAAATGTATTTTAATTAGACAAGAACACAAAAGCACACATCGCAGAGGCGCATTCAGCTGGTGGGCGCACCTGAGCTGCATTGAGCGCTAGGGCCCTGGGTTGGACCAGATGAGATGCAAAAGACCCAAGAAGCAAGTGAAGACTTAAGATAACTTAAGGTCTTACTTAGGGTTCATGGGCTTTTACCACATAAGATCAGCATGCTTTCTATTTATTGCTTTTATAATTAGAATTGCATGAGTTTATCTTCTGCTATAGCCATAGGATTTGCCTGATAGTAAGAAGATAAAAGACCGTTAAAATCCAACGCTAAAATATCAAGCTCGTTAGCCTTCTGACGCGAAACCTCACTATTCTGACTATCGTTGGAGCCGTGTTGTACCCACTCAGTGGGCACGTCCATCTATCTTCAGACGGTGCGGGATTTCACCTGCGTGTTACAGAGAAGGGATTTATCGCTTCTCGTTGCTCAGCATAGCACGTGGTGGTCCAGGGAGTAGGTCAGGTCAGCTTGACCATATAGGCTACACATGGGGCATATGATAGCTATATGGAGGCAGCCATCTGTGGGATCAGAGACTGTGTTGTACCAACTCAGTTGGCACAGTCTGCTGGATTGCCCAGATGAAGGGGAATCGCACGGGTTGGCGATTGGCAGGGACTGCCTACCAGAAATTAGTACTTGTATTCTCTGTGCATCTTATCTCGCCTGAGCGGGACGCGGAGACCAAGTATGAAATCTGGATCCCATCTCACTAAAAGAGTGTTACTCTTTCGGACTGTTTAATGGATTTTTCAGTCAGATAAAATAGTGAGAAAAGAATCTTTCTTAAGTCCTGGATTGATTCTAAACATTGATACTGACCTTGCTGTTCTTGCATTGTTGTAGATTCCTGCAGCAACGAACACCATGAGCTTCAATGTGCGATCCCTACTGGAAAGGGAGAAGTTTGCTGGGCCAAACTTCTCAGACTGGTTCGGACACCTTAAGATCGTTCTTAAGGCTGAGAGGAAACTGTATGTCCTCGAGACGGCTATACCGCCTCAACCCGCTGCGAACGCCGCAAGGGCGGTTCGCGATGCCTATGAAAAGCACGTCAATGATAGCATTGATGTCGCTTGCCTGATGCTAGCGTCTATGACGCCACCGCTGCAGCGTCAGCATGAGGATATGTCAGCTATAGAGATTATAGCGAACCTCAAGATGCTGTATGCTGCACAGGCGAGGACAGAACGCTATAATCTGACAAAGCTTTTCTTTCAGAGCAAACTGGCTGAAGGAAGCCCAGTGGGAGCTCACGTGCTCAAGATGATTGGGCACAAGGAGGCTCTGGAGAAACTGGGGCATACCATCAACCAGGAGCTTGCTGTAGACATTATTCTGCAGTCTCTCCCGCCCTCTTTCGATGCGTTCATTATTAACTTTAATATGAACAAAATCGATTGTACTCCGGCAGAGCTGCTGAATATGCTCTTGACTACTGAGGAGACTCTGAAGGGAAAGCCTTCAACCTCTGTCTTAATGGTTCCTTCTAGGAACAAGAAGAAGGGGAAGAAGGGCAAGGCCCCTGTCAAGAGCTACAGCAAGGCTCTGAAGCAAAAGGTCAAGCGGTCAAAGGAATACAGATGTTTCCACTGTGGCCAGCTGGGTCACTGGAAAAAGGACTGTAAAGCGCTCCAAGGAGATAAGAGGGGAAGCCTTGCTTCTGGCTCAGGTATATTCGTGACGGAAGTCATGTTTTCATCTTCTTCCATTTCATGGGTGTTGGACACTGCATGTGGAGTTCACATTTGTTCAAATGTACAGGAACTCAAGAGAAGAAGACAGGTGGGACAGCATGAGGTGGACCTACGCGTTGGAAACGGGGCACGGGTTGCTGCTGTTGCTGTAGGGGATTATTACATCTCATTACCATCTGGCATTGTATTAGAATTAAACAATTGTTACTTTGTACCCAGTATTACCAAAAATATTATCTCGATTCCTGCTCTTGTCAGGAAAGGATTTGCCTTTGAATGCAATATTTCAAAGTGTGTACTTTCTCTTGATAATATTGTTTATGCTACTGGTTCAATTAACAATGGGTTATTCATGTTGGACATGGAAAATTCTATACAAAACATTGATAATAAAAAAGCGAAGTATGCTGATGACAGCACCTTGTTATGGCATAGTCGTTTAGGCCATATTAACAAGAGGCGCATTAAGCGGTTGCATGATCATGGACTGCTGGGATCATTCTCCTATGAGGAGATTGATACATGCAAAGCTTGTTTAATGGGTAAAATGACGAAGTCTCCTTTTCCCAACAAAGGTCAAAGGGCTTCAGGTTTACTTGACCTTATACACAGTGATGTGTGTGGGCCATTTAGTAAACATGCCAGAGGTGGCTATCAGTACTTCATTACCTTTACTGATGATTTCAGTAGATATGGGTATGTCTATCTTATGAGACACAAGAGTGAATCTTTTGACAAGTTCAAAGAGTTCAAAAATGAAGTACAGAATCAGCTAGGCCGAAATATCAAGGCACTTCGTTCTGATCGAGGTGGAGAATACTTGAGTCATGCGTTTACTGACTATCTAAAAGAGTGTGGGATTATCTCACAGCTCACTCCGCCAGGAACACCGCAATGGAATGGTGTGTCCGAGAGGAGAAATAGAACGTTACTTGATATGGTTCGTTCTATGATGAGTCAGGCTACTCTACCTTACTCCTTTTGGGGATTTGCACTGGAAACAGCTGCAAAGGTACTAAACCGAGTGCCATCCAAGGCAGTTTCAAAGACGCCATATGAGTTATGGTATGGGAAACAGCCTAGCTTGACATTTATTAGGATCTGGGGTTGCGAGGCTTATGTCAAAAAGCTCGCCTCTGGGAAACTGGAGAGCAGATCTGAGAAATGCATCTTTGTCGGTTACCCTAAGGAAACTAAGGGTTATTATTATTTCTACGATCCCAAAGAGAACAAAGTATTTGTTGCTCGGACGGCAATATTTCTTGAGAAGGAATTTCTTCTGCAAGAAGCTAGTGGGAGAGAAATAAAGCTGGATGAGAATCCAGAGGAAGGACAAAGTAGTCAAGCACAGTTGGATGAGCCAGAGCCAGTGGATCAGGTTATTGAACAACCTGAGGCTCAGATATCACGGGAACCGCGAAGATCGGGAAGGATCCGTCGACAGCCTGAGCGCTATGACGGAGTCTACATCATTGATAATGATGAACCCCTTACTTATGCGGATGCGGTCAGTGGACCGGAGTCAGCTAGATGGCTTGAAGCTATGCGAGCCGAGATGGACTCCATGTCAGATAACCAAGTCTGGGATTTGGTTGATCCGCCTCCGGGAGTAATCCCTATAGGCTGTAAATGGATCTTCAAGAAGAAGATTGACATGGATGGTAACGTAGTTACCTATAAAGGCAGGCTAGTTGCGAAAGGTTTCAAACAAATCTACGGGATAGATTATGATGAAACTTTCTCACCTGTAGCCATGTTTAAGTCTATTCGGATTCTTTTCGCGATAGCTGCATATTACGATTATGAGATCTGGCAGATGGATGTGAAGACGGCTTTCCTTAATGGAAATCTGGATGAGGATGTGTATATGACACAACCAGAAGGTTTCACTAATCCATCAGATCGTCATAAAATATGCAAGTTAAAGAAGTCCATTTATGGACTGAAACAAGCATCTAGAAGCTGGAATATTCGTTTTGATGAATCAATCTCTGAGTTTGGTTTCATCAAGAACGAAGATGACCCGTGTGTATATAAGAGGTTTAGTGGGAGCGTGGTTACTTTCCTAGTCCTCTACGTCGATGATATCTTAATCATTGGAAACGATATTCCTGAACTGCATGCTGTTAAAGCATGGTTAGGAAAATGTTTTCAGATGAAAGATTTAGGAGAAGCAGCCTATGTATTAGGTGTGAAGATCTACAGAGATAGATCTAAGAGGCTTCTCAGGCTGTGCCAGAGTACTTACATCGATAAAGTCCTGGAAAGATTTCACTTAGAGAATTCTAAAAGAGGATATCTTCCAGTCAGACATGGTCTGAATCTTTCAAAGAGTCAGTGTCCACAAACACAGACTGAGAAAGATGAAATGGATAATACGCCTTATGCTTCGGCTATTGGGTCCATTATGTATGCGATGTTGTGTACTCGCCCAGACGTCGCTTACGGGTTAAGCGTGACCAGTCGATTCCAAAGTAATCCAGGTCAGGCACACTGGATTGCAGTCAAGAACATTTTAAAATATCTTCGGAGGACCAAAGATATGTTCTTGATATATGGAGGTCAGGAAGAACTCAGTATAGAAGGGTATACTGACGCTTCGTTCCAATCTGACCAGGATGATTTCCGATCGCAATCAGGCTATGTTTTTAGCTTGAATGGAGGAGCAGTGGTGTGGAAGAGTTTCAAACAGTCTACTGTTGCTGATTCCACAACAGAAGCCGAGTATGTTGCAGCCTCGGAAGCATCCAAGGAGGCAGTGTGGATTCGTAAGTTCGTTCAGGAACTTGGTGTTGTTCCTTCGAGTGCAGATCCTTTGGTTATCTTCTGTGATAACACTGGAGCCATTGCACAAGCAAAGGAACCACGGTCGCACCAGAAGTCCAAGCACATACAGAGACGGTTTCACTTGATCCGGGAGATCATTGATCGTGGCGAGATCAAAATTTGCAAGGTTCATACAGATGACAATCTGGCTGACCCACTTACCAAGCCTCTGGCGCAGCAGAAGCATGAGAAGCACTGTAATAATATGGGTTTGAGATTTCTCAACCATTAGATTAAGTGCAAGTGGGAGATTGTTGTAGTATGCCCTTAAGGCTAATGTTTGAGGCCTTGGGATTGTAACAGTATCATGTATAAACACTTTTGTTTATAAAAGCAATGGTTGTTATTCAGTTTTGTTACCTTGTCTGCTGTAATAAGTGTACTTCTGAATAATGTCTCAAAGCTGTTCAGCTAGGCTGACATGCTATATGTCCTTAGTCGAAATATCTTGGTGAACATGAGACAGCCTTGATATGGTTAAGACTAATATGTGTTCTAATCTTATAGGATGCTTCGAGCATGGAATAAGATGTAGACTCATGGGTACATTGGATGTACTGGACAGACCCTACTAGGATATTCAATTGCTTGTCACAATGTGAATAATCCTTGTTTGCACTAAGTGGCACATGTCCTCTGACTTGAGATCACTTGTGTTTCTAAATGATGATTGTCATTGTTTTGAGGTAGTTCAATATCATTTGAAAGATAATGGTTATAGACTATCTTGGATAATGATCATGAGTCAGGTTGGGACACTAGTGATAGATATAGGATTGCCGTCTCCTTGTTCAAGGAGTGTGATGTTCTATAGGGGCCCCCTAGATGAGATGATTGAGAAAGTGTATGGCCATACCCAGGTGACTATATTCATCTGATCTAATCATGCTCATCATATTGGAGTTACAAGCTTGACCCGCTTGTCCAATAAGAACATCCAGTGGCAAAGGATACATGCATGCCTTGTGAAGTTGATTCACACTTGTGCTGTGGTTTGAGTGTAGTCTTGGAAGACTCTTTCCTTTATATCGGGAGACAGTGATGTGTTGCTAGATACCTCTCACTGATCGTGATAACATAAGTTATCGTTACCGACATTTAAAGGAAACCCTCAAGGTCGCACAATTTGATGAAATGGCTTACTTAAGTCAGATCGTGTGGACTGAATTGTTTTGGTTCAGTTGAAAGGGATTTAACCTCTGATTGTAAGTGAGATCTGGTCTGATCATGTTTGATTGATTAGGGCTTGAGATCGGTAAGCTTCGATCGAGAGTGTGGATGCTAGATCGGTGAGATCAAGAGCATCAAGAGATGATCGGTTAGATCTTGAACCATTTGGTTCAAGGGAGATCTAGACCATAGCTTGGCTTGGTTCGATTTGGTCTTTGGACCAATTGAAATTGGACTAACTTCAATTGAACCGGTTCACATATGTGAACGCATGGTTCAATTAAGTTTGCATTTTGGATTAGTTCAAAGCCATGAACGCATGGCTTCATGACCTTCCTTTTATGGAAGTCTTGTAACGCCAAAACGCATATGCTTGCCTCAACGGCTCTAATCTTTGGAGCTCTCTCGTATGTGGCTAAGAGCTTAGACGAAGAGGAAGAAGAGAGCTTTCGGCCAAGGGAGATATCATCTCATCTTTCTTTTCCAACGATCAAGGACCCTTTGAAGAGCTTTGCTAGCACAAAGGATTCAAAGGAGCAAGCCATCTTCATTGTTGTGTGCGTCACCTTTGGAGAAGAAGCATTCGACTCTTTGCTTCCAAGGCTCCATCCACCCATGGCTATGGTGAGATCTTCTCATGATCTTTCAATTAAAACAAAGTTGATTATATAGAACATGCGATCCTATAGAAACCCTAATTCCGCCCATGCAAGTACTTTGATTTGCGCATGCTTAGGGTTTCGCTCCCCCTTGAAGGGGACCCAACACCTGGAAAGGATCCCTTATATCTCAAGCTAGTCGAGTGTCCCTGATCAATTCCACCATCGTTGCCACTCTTAGTCACACCATGACCTCTATTTGGCTTCCTAAATCTCATACTGATAAGCTCAATGGTATCTCTAGGAAATTCTTATGGCAGAATAGTACTAGCTCTAGAGGAATCCATCTCCTAAACTGGGAGAGTATCATCTAGCCGAGGAAGAATGGAGGACTTGGTGTGAAGGATCTTACTTATTTTAGGTTGGCTCTGCAAGTGAAAAAAGCTTTGCAGGTTTTGAATAATGAGGAAACCATCTAGGTTCGTGTTGTGAAGGCTAAGTATGGTAACATTGATTTGTGGCATCTCAAGCCCCCTAACAGAGCCAGTTGGTATTGGAAAGGTTTCCTAAGAGATCTCAACGTCCTTAAGTTGGGCTTTCACACTCAGATTGGGAGAGGAGACTGTACTCCCTTCTTGGGTTACCCTTGATGCACTGATATTCCTATCAAGTTTAAACCTACCTTTACAATTAATCTTGAAACTGATATAATGGTGAATTCTTTAAGGTAGGGCAATGCTTGGAACCAGGAACAGATCCTCTACTGGTGAGGAAAGACCTAGCTAATAACATATTTCAAATTCCTGTTAACTCTGATCCCATTGAGGATGTGTGGATATGGAGAGAGGATCCAAATAGATGTGCAACAACCAAGTCTGCCTATTCCTGGTTGCTGAGCTCTCATTTAAACCTCGAGGACCCCTGGGGTGGTTGGCGACGGCTATGGTCGTTGCATGTTTCCTCGAAGATTAAACTCTTCGGCTAGAAGCTGCTACACCGGCGCCTCCCCACTTCTTCCCATCTTGCCTCATGTGGAATTGGTAGGGCAAACCCTTGTGTTTTTTGTGGTAATGAATTGGATTCGATCTCTCATATCTTCCTGCGATGTGGATATATTGCTGATGTTTGGAATTTGTTAACTCATATTTTGAAAATTAATCTTACGCCTCAAGAGAACTGGATTGAGGATGAATGGCTTTTCGAAACGCATCTTATTTCTGAATTGATTCTTCTATTTTTTTTGGCACATTTGGAAAGCTCGTAATACAGTATTCTTTACTGGAACTAAGCTTGCTGTTTCTGAGATTACTCGGCTTACCTTAATTGATTTCAACATGACAGGGAAAGGCTGATCGTCTAAGATGTAATTTTCACAAGTCCAAGTAGCCCCCCCCCCCCCCCCCCCCCCCCCGCGCGGATGGCTAAAAATCCACACTGATGGTTATGCTTAATTGCGATTTCTTCTTATGCGCAGGTGGTGGATCCCCTACACGCGGAACTACTGGCACTCAAGAATGCAATCCACTTTGTGTATTCTCGTCAACACCAACTTGGAGAGAAGGTTGTATTCGAAACTGACTGCAACAATGTAATTGCGGTGATGGAGAATAAGTGCAAGATTACTCAACAACACTTGCATACATTGGTCATGGAAATCAGATATATGCTATCTATTTGGAACTCGGCTTCCATTAGTTTTGTAAAACGCGTAGCTAATCAGGCCGCCAACTGGTTAGCAAATGTGGCATCTAACTATAAAGCATGTAATTCCTAGACCTCTGCGTGGCCCCAGGAACTGAATTGTTTCCTTGCCTCTGATAGAGGCTTTTGATCTAATATATTTACTATTAAAAAAAAAAACCATGTTCGATCCTTCGCCCATGACATCTGCCCAATGTCGCATCTAGGTAACAGCCAATTTTTAGTACCTTTTCAAAGATTTTGATCATCGTATCTTGATTTGGATGCTCATGGTGAACATCTAAATGCATACTAAAAAGAGACAAGCTTTGCTTGCAGCTCTTTATCAACAATGATTCACAAATGGCAAATGGAACTCCACACATGCTAGAAAGCTCATTGGAGCATATGCAGACTTCAGTTTGGTGGCCAAGCAGGGCAGCTTTCAGGCATCACGGTAGCGGATGGTTGAATTAGAGTTAAGGTCAATTTGAGCATGGTTTAATTCCAGGCTTAGTCAAATTTGGACTAAACTAGCTCAATAGATTGAGATGTTTAATTCCAAATTCGACCCAATATTAATTGAACTGGTTATGACACGGTTTATTACAAATAAACCAAATTTGATTTTGGGCCTGAGCCAAAATATGATTGAACCAGCACAATACATTGGGCGATCCAATTTTAGGTTTGATCCTGTAGTAGTTCTTGGACCGGTTTGACTTGATTTTGGTTGAATCTCAATTGTTCCGGTGCTCATTAGAAAGTTTAGGAAATTTCTTATCTAATAGTGTTAAATTTATCTTTTGGTGAACCCTAGTTTAAGAGTAATTTTATGTTTAATACATGGTTTAGGTAAAATCAAGTTTGGTTTAGTGAGTAATCTAGGTGGGTTTAGGTATTTTTGGTCTGGATCAATAAAATCAAGACCAGTTCCTTGATGGTCAAATTGAGTTCTATTTAGATTTGGGCTCGAATCACAAGTTAGGCCTCAAATTGATCATGTTTCTATTTAATCAATATGTCTACTTGTTTTGCCCAATTGCTAATTAATTACTTAAAATCATAGTAAAGAGAATCTTATGAGGTAACACCTCAAACCAATTTCTCTATTTTTACCATTGGTTTGGTAAATTGTTTCACTAGTTTCTCGATAATCATGTTTTAGTTTTGTTTTGATTAAACATATTGCTTGTACACTTTTGTATATATACAGTTTGTCGATTCGGCATCCTTAGATGTGTTTACAATTTATCAGTTTAGCATCCTTTAATATGCATACAATTTGCCGCTTTAGCATCCTTAGATGTGTTTACAGTTTATCAATTTGGCATCTTTAGATATATGTATACAATTTATCGGTTTTGGCATCCATTGATGGGTTTACAGTTTATAACAGTATATTATGCATATGTTACCTTATTGTTCACCACATGGAAGAAGCCCCTTTGACACCTATAAGTAAATTAATCAATTACTATTTACATTAACTTGTAAATGATTTTGCATTGTATCTCACCTTGGCATCCTTTGCACAAGGCCTTGCCCAAAGTGGTTGTCAGCTATGGTGGCCTACATCTCGGTTGAAATCATTAGCAGTAAACAATTTCATCTGAATTCATCCATCAACAAAGTTCAATACTTGAATACAAAATAACAATGCTTGATTGTGTTCTAATTGAATATTATAGTTAAGTTAGCTTAATATTCCTCCTCTAGCCATAGAGAGCTAGAGGTAATAAGAATGTTGGTGTTGAATAGAGAGGGTAGAGGACAATTATATAATGTGTTGCTATGGGTGTTAAAATTGTTTGTTGGAAAGGTAAAAACTATGAGAAAAAAAGAACACCACAGATATAGAATGCTTGAGTTAGTGGTTACACTGATTCATTCATGTTGTAGTATAGATATTTGAAGAGAAAGATTGAAGTTCTAGTTATAGTGTAGTGGTATAACATATCTTGGATTAGAAATAATAACCCTATGTTTCCTAAAATACTATTAATAATACTATTTTTTAAATATGTATTTTCTAATTTTGGTTAATATGAGGTATTAATAATAATGATACTATGTTTTACAAAATTATAAAGGTTAATTTAATATAATGTGTATATGAAAAATACAAAAGAACATTAGAAATTATTACTCAAATGGAGAACGTTTGAGTTGACTAATTTTATAATAAATTACTAGAATTTTATCCCCTATCTTAAAAACCACTAATATTACATAATTAAGTAATTATAATATTCTGTAGAACAAAACATGACATAGATGGTTCATATCATAGTAAAGAGACAACATATGCCCACACAATAACTTTCATTTAAATGACAAAACATGTCATAAAAAAATTTACTATGATTTGCATCTAGGTATCACTTGTAACTTGACACCATGCTTGAAGTTAAGAACAATTCCATATTGAAACTCCAAAGGTGATTCCATCCTTGGGGAGTGCTTGAACACATAATTCCTATATAGGTATATGATTGTCAATTTAATCTCTTGCAATGAAAATTTTTGCCCTATGCAAGCTCTCGGTCCCAGTCCAAAGGGAATGTGAGCATACGGATGCCTAATTTTCTCTTCATCACAATTGGGATCAAATCTCTCTGGTTTAAATAAGTGAGGCTCAGGAAAATTCTTTGGATCCTTAGCAAGGACTCCTGGTGCCAACCAAACCCATGTACCCTGAAATAATAACATAGTATTTATTTTAATAATTTAAGCTATTGCATGATAATGATATATAATATTCACAATTAGATGATCAAATTATACATACCTTAGGAAGAAGATAGCCTCCAATTTCAACATCTTGAGATGTCTCTCTTGCTATGAGTGGTGACACAGTGTAAAATCTCATTGCCTCTTTTATGATCTGCCAAAAAAAAATAAAAATTATAAAATAATTATTTTAAAAATATATTTATAATTTAGATAATTATTTTTATCATGTATTAAAGTTTTAAATATTACTATTATCTTAACAAAGAATTGACTAAGGCTAATTGATTTACGCATTACTTGGTCAAGGTAGGGAAACTTATTCTGAAGGTCCTCTGCAGTAGGTTCCAAATCGGGAGGTCCGAACCGATCGATCTCCTCCACCAGCTTCTTCTCCACCTCCGGATGCTTCGCGACAAGGTAAACCACCGACGACAGCGTGAAGGAAGTCGTCGCCGACCCTGCAAGCAGGTGCTCGTAGGTCAGGGCGCTGACGTAATCTGACGTAAATAGCTTCCTCGCCTCCCCATCCCTCTCCCTCGCATTCAGGATCGCTGACAAGAAATCCTTAGATCCCCTTTCCTTCTCCTTCTCTCTCTTCGCCACGATCTCGTCCACTCTCCGGCTCAGCTTCGAATTGGTCCGCTCGATCTTCCAATCGCCGGTCCGTGGAACCCTCTTCAGGATTTGCCTGAACGGTTCCTGGAGAAATGGGGCGATGAGGCCGAGGATGATGGAGAAGGAGCCGGAGAGGTCCATTTTGAGGGACGTGGTGGAGTAGATGTGCTCCTTGATGAAGGAGGAAACTTCGCTGGGGGTGGCGGCGCCGCTGCCTTGGGAGAGGAGGCCGAAGTTGACCCCGAAGGCGGCATCGCCGATGACGTTGGTGGCGAGCTTGAGGGAGAGGTCGGAGAAGGTGATGTCTTTTTCCTCTGTTTTCAGGTGTTGCGCGGCGGAGAGAATGTAGGATTGCATGGTGGGGATGAGGCTGGCCAGGTGGCTGGGTTGGTAGATGGAGATGATGGTGTTCCTCATAGTAGACCATCTTGAATCCCTGCAATCAATTGGAGTTATTCAGCAAGGTAGAGGAGTTGTTAGCCCCGTGCTCATGAAATCTGCTTCCCCTGAAAACTTGCTGGTGAGACTTAGTATAATTTATGTCTAAATATGTCTTTGGGTATTTTTGGTATTAAGTACAACGTAGACCTTTCTGTTTTTTTTTTAATCTTGATTCCTTGGTAACAATAGATATGATTACTTTGTGAAGAAGAGGCCCTTTTGGTGGAGAGGAGATCCAGAGATGGGAGACGGCAGGCTTCTATTGGTGATAGACTTGAACTTTTTAATTCCGACTTCCTTGCACAGCTCTGGATCAGCAACAATTACCATTGGTTGTCTCCCCATGTGGAACCTGAAACACAAAAGCAAGAGAGAAAATAATGAAGGTGTTTGCTTAGTATCTCTTCAAAATTAGCCTTCAATGCAACTAAAAAAGCAGAATCTCTTCTTCCTTATATGATGCCTAAGTGTCTTTTTGTAATCATTGCAAAAGCACCAAAACTCGCACAAGGATCAGAAGAGGGGAGAATAATCCACAAACCTGAAGATTGGACCATAGTTCTTGGCAAGAACACTGAACACGTCTGGTCCATGCTTTGCGAGCAAAGGGAGGTGACCAACAAGAGGGAGTGCCGGAGGTCCAGGCACCTTCCTCACACCCCAATATGGTGCATAGAAGTACGCCAAGAACCCTACCAACAACGCCGCCAAAGTGAAGAGGTATTCTTCCCCTACCGCCATTTTCCAATACATGCTAATAATAACCCAGTCGAAGACAATCTTAAAAAGGATTCCTCTGTGCCCTATCCTCCTTATTGCGATTCTCTGCTGAAAGTCACTTGCAATTATGGAGAAAAGCTTGTCTGCTCTGCTACAAATATATGATGGTGTTGTCGACTCGGTTGCATGGTTTTGATAGCAAATTTGACTTTGGAAGCAATAATGAAATGGTATCTTCAGTGATTAGATGCCATGGTATGGAAACTTTGTCATCGCCCACCTAAGATTCCCTTTAGAACTGTTAAATGTTGTGTGGGTTGACTTGTGTCGCTTAGTGGAATTGGCATATTGCTAAGTTCCATCATTTCTTCTTGTTTATGCAAATGATCATCATAATCGTTGGACTTATGGCGTCGAGCGATAATAACAGCATCCATTGCAGATCATTCTTGCACAAAATGTATGAGAGGGTTCTCTAGTGTCAAGCCCGGGTTCATCCGGTTCAGCCCAAAGCCTTTGGGCCTGATCCAAATCCAAGCCCATGAGGAGAAGCCCGGTCAACTAAGAGGGTTGACCAAGCAAATCACGCAGCAACGCAGACGCGTGCGAGGCTTTCGGAAGACGTGCGCGTGCGAACGCGTCTTCACGCGCGAGCCACGCGAGCTCGCCACCGCGTGCGACGGAAGCGGACGCGAGCGGCACGGGCGGCGTCGAGCAGAGGAGTTGGAGGCGGCATTCTCGGTCGCGGACGACCGCGTCGACGCATCCGGATGGCAAAGGAAGCGTGCGGCGCGACGGAAGGGCCGGACGTACGCGAGGGACACGGAGCTGGAGACGAAGTCGCCGAACGAAGCGGACGCGCGAGGAAAAATCGGACGCGGCTTCCTTCACGATAAAGCCTCGACGAGGCGGACGAAGCAGGGTGCGCGAGGGCGTCACCACACAGAGAGCGCCGGGGGCGACTCCACCGGCGACGGCGAGGCGCCGTCGCCCTTCCAGAGCTGGGCTCTGATGCCGCCAAGGGGCGAAGGTCGGCGCGGCGGCGTCGACGAGAGAAGGAAGGAAAAACAGAGCTTGTAACCGGCGATGACCGGCGAGGGAGGGATGGGGGCACCGGCGACGGTGGTCGTCGGCGTTTAGAGGAGTTTTGTAACGTTTTAATGGGAATAAAACGAAGCTTTCCCTCTTCCATCTTCCTTCCCCCGTTTCGGCGTTTCCGGCGATAGTTCCAGCAGCAGGCGGCTGCTAGGTCGTCGGCGACGAGGCGAGACGCAGGCGGCGTCCTCCCCTTGTCGTCGGTCTTCTCCGGCGTCGGCTCGAACGCAGGCGGCGTTCGAGCGTTGCGAACGGTCGCGGCGTCGCGAGGTTGAAGACGACTCGCGCTTCGAGGCGAGTCAACGCAGCGGCGAGAGTCAACGATCGATTTCGCGTTCGAAATCGATTTCGACGGCTGACGTCAGGCGGACGTCAGCGTGCAAATTCGGCGCGGCGGAAACGATTTCGGACGGCTGACGCGAGCTTACGTCAGCGACGGTAATTTACGCGCGGCGGCGAAAAATCGAGGGCTGACGTCACGCTGACGCCAGCAAGGACATGATTTTGACTTTGGTCAAAATCAGAAGAGGTAAATTAAATTGGGGTTAGGGTTTTCTCCGTGCGAATTGTATTTTAGGGAGAAAAATTATTCGGGGAGATTAGGGTTTCTAATTTCGGGTCGGAAACCCTAGGGTGAGTTGCGTTCTGGTATTCCGCCGGATTGCTCTGAGACAGCGGATAAGTGCTGTTTTCAGGCCGATCCGACCGGGGCGTGACAACAGGTATCAGAGCTTAAAATGATCCAGCAAGGTGAATCAGAAGGATCCGAGAGGCAACACCATTACCACCGGCGACAAGGAGTGTCGTTCTTCCAGGGCAGGGGTCCTGATGCCAACACCAGGGAGTGTTGATGCCAATGTCTAAGGGCATTGATGCCGATGTCAGGGACGTCGATGCCGATATCAGGGGATATCGAAGGAGACTCTATAAGAGCTCAGTGATTGCAAGATCACTTCCCGGAGCAGGGGCTCTGATGCCAATGCATAGCATTGATGCCAACACTAAGGCGTGTTGATGCCAACCCCAGGGGGCGTTGATGCCAACACCAGGGCGTGTTGATGCCAACCCCAGGGGGGCGTTGATGCCAACACCAGGGCGTGTTGATGCCAATGCATAGCATTGATGCCAACACCAGGGGGCGTTGATGCCGGCGCCAGGGGCGTCGATGCCGGTGTCAGGGACATCGAGGTTCAACTGAGTTCAACAAATATGGTGAAGCAAGATTATCCTTGACAAATTTGTTGATGCAGGTTGCTATAAGCATGGTGCAGCAAACACTCATCATCAGAGGAGGAAGGACTTTGAACATTGGAGGGCCAGTGTTCAACTTGCATGGAACATCGAGGGCGATGTTCAAATCAGGTGGGGGAGAATTGTCAGGCCCGGGTTCATCCGGTTCAGCCCAAAGCCTTTGGGCCTGATCCAAATCCAAGCCCATGAGGAGAAGCCCGGTCAACTAAGAGGGTTGACCAAGCAAATCACGCAGCAACGCAGACGCGTGCGAGGCTTTCGGAAGACGTGCGCGTGCGAACGCGTCTTCACGCGCGAGCCACACGAGCTCGCCACCGCGTGCGACGGAAGCGGACGCGAGCGGCGCGGGCGGCGTCGAGCAGAGGAGTTGGAGGCGGCATTCTCGGTCGCGGACGACCGCGTCGACGCATCCGGATGGCAAAGGAAGCGTGCGGCGCGACGGAAGGGCCGGACGTACGCGAGGGACGCGGAGCTGGAGACGAAGTCGCCGAACGAAGCGGACGCGCGAGGAAAAATCGGACGCGGCTTCCTTCACGATAAAGCCTCGACGAGGCGGACGAAGCAGGGTGCGCGAGGGCGTCACCACACAGAGAGCGCCGGGGGCGACTCCACCGGCGACGGCGAGGCGCCGTCGCCCTTCCAGAGCTGGGCTCTGATGCCGCCAAGGGGCGAAGGTCGGCGCGGCGGCGTCGACGAGAGAAGGAAGGAAAAACAGAGCTTGTAACCGGCGATGACCGGCGAGGGAGGGATGGGGGCACCGGCGACGGTGGTCGTCGGCGTTTAGAGGAGTTTTGTAACGTTTTAATGGGAATAAAACGAAGCTTTCCCTCTTCCATCTTCCTTCCCCCGTTTCGGCGTTTCCGGCGATAGTTCCAGCAGCAGGCGGCTGCTAGGTCGTCGGCGACGAGGCGAGACGCAGGCGGCGTCCTCCCCTTGTCGTCGGTCTTCTCCGGCGTCGGCTCGAACGCAGGCGGCGTTCGAGCGTTGCGAACGGTCGCGGCGTCGCGAGGTTGAAGACGACTCGCGCTTCGAGGCGAGTCAACGCAGCGGCGAGAGTCAACGATCGATTTCGCGTTCGAAATCGATTTCGACGGCTGACGTCAGGCGGACGTCAGCGTGCAAATTCGGCGCGGCGGAAACGA
The DNA here is from genome assembly GCA_027563935.2 of Costus lasius. Classification (NCBI taxonomy): domain Eukaryota; kingdom Viridiplantae; phylum Streptophyta; class Magnoliopsida; order Zingiberales; family Costaceae; genus Costus; species Costus lasius. Next base: position 29,506,637 of record CM050449.1, on the reverse strand, counting down.
TTTCGGACGGCTGACGCGAGCTTACGTCAGCGACGGTAATTTACGCGCGGCGGCGAAAAATCGAGGGCTGACGTCACGCTGACGCCAGCAAGGACATGATTTTGACTTTGGTCAAAATCAGAAGAGGTAAATTAAATTGGGGTTAGGGTTTTCTCCGTGCGAATTGTATTTTAGGGAGAAAAATTATTCGGGGAGATTAGGGTTTCTAATTTCGGGTCGGAAACCCTAGGGTGAGTTGCGTTCTGGTATTCCGCCGGATTGCTATGAGACAGCGGATAAGTGCTGTTTTCAGGCCAATCCGACCGGGGCGTGACATCTAGTATGGATTAGATTTAATGGTTACATACAAAGGCTCATTGATAATAAACTGTAGTTGCTGGTCCAAATAGACAATTCATGAGGTAGAGTTAAACACAAAATATTAGCGCATTAATTTTCGATCACAATCTACATAAGAAGACATTGGGCGTCGTTCAAATGTCATGTTAAAACCTCCACGCCGAAAAAGTATCAAGCTTGTGAGAGAGAAATGTAGGATTAGAAAATTACATGTAGTGGCACAAGTCTGAGATGCGTACCAGCTTCAATTGCAGTAAGACATTTATCAGTTCTCATTCATTCACACAAAAACAGACAAGAAGGGAAAAAAAACTTAATCTATAACACAATTCAAACTAGAATTTTGACAAAAAAAAAATTCTCTATTAACTAAATTCGGATTTCAGATTGTGCTTAGGAGTATAGGCACTCACATATCAGATACATAACCTAAAGCATCAAGACATACTGGAGCATTGCACTTCCAAGGGCGCGACAGAGAGGTTCACAAGTCCCGGACGACTTTGTATTGATCAGTAACAGAGTGTTGGTTTTGAATCAGCAGCTCAGGTCTCCAAGCTAGAGGAAAACTTCCGTATTCAGGTCTCCAAGCTAGAGGAAAACTTCCTTGAATACGGTATAATATAGTAGAAGAATGGGTAATGATTTGATACAGTAGGATTTGTATTTACACTTATGGAGGCAGATTGTAGCAATTGAATAACAATGCTAATGTCCAACCCTTCCACCACTGTCAAGATTTAGTCCATTAAGTTGTCTTAGTGTGGACACATAGTCGATGGCTTGATGCCGACCAGAGGATGAACGTTTGGGTTCTGTTGACATTATCTGAGAACTCCTCTGCACTGCTATTATGCCGACAATTCCAGTGCTTGTTTCCGGTTCATTTCCTGGGATTACATCGCACTTGCTAGAAACAACAGTTCTCCTTGAGGATACTCCAGATCGCCCCACAAATAGTGAACTGGATTGCGACACGGGGTAAGACATTTACCATGAGGATAGATCAATTGAATAAAATGTTTTACATTTTTAATTCCATCTTTCCTTGTTATACAAATAGTGAAAACCCATAAGTGAATCCAGAGCGAGTCAGTCAAATAGAAGATAATCGAATATGTAAAACATCATTCAGAAGCATCTGATATTAAATAAGAGATGCAATCAAAGTGTCTTGGTGAGAACGTTTTGATGAATACGGTTCAATAGTTCATATTCAGCCTAGAGATGCATCAATTGTTTTGTTATTTATTAGTCCATACGGGTTGTGCATGACTTATTCTCGTGTCACTCTATATAAGACCACTTATAGCACTCTTTTAAACACAACTTCATTTATTCCACTCAATTTGGAAGCAGAGCAGGATGCCTGCAGGAGAAACTCTCCAGCGATTGTATGGCCCTCTTGGCTCTGCAAACCTAAAGCGCTGTAGGGAGATCTCCAATGGCGGCTCTTGTTCTCTAACTGCATATCTCATGCTATTATGGAGCATCTCTCACCTGCCACTAACGTAAGCACTCTGCCCCTCACAGAGGATGCAGTTTCAAGCTGTTGTTTCCTCTCTCATGCGCAAGCATCTAACCATTTGTGCCTGCATACCCATTAGGCATCTCTACGTGTGCATCTCAAGTCGCTAGCTCCATTTCCTTCCACAAATTGTAGGTTGAATCGGAGAAGGTACCTACTTGCATCTGGTCATTTTCATTGGGCATACCACGAGGTCTTCCTCCGCCATTAGTCGTTGCATTGTGACCAAGTCTCGCTCCTAATCACTGACTCCTCCATGGATCTTCCTAATCCCTCCAGGGGTTAGGACTAAAAAAAGACATCATCTCACATTTATAGATAAAATCTCCGCTCTGTTAAGGATAAATCTATCCCAACCCTATCTCCAATATCAAAATCCTTCTTTCTGAGGAAACTATTATTAAATTTAATGGTATTTTTTTTATGTTATGGGCAAGAATCCACAAATCCCTCATGGACATTCAAGAGTAGTTTCAACTTTCATTGATGAGATATCATATAGAAATCTTTAGATTATAGTGTTCCTACTTGGCTTAACATTATGGAAATCATATATTCAGAGGATAGTCATTCTTCTCACAACTACTAAAGAGAGATTGGAAGATATAGGAACATTATGAAGGTTTATAGTTTGTTTAAGAAACCTTTTAGTTTCAAATAAGAAGACAAATCTCTCCACGAGATGGAAGATAGAGGAACATTATGAAGATGTATATTCTCTTGGCCTCGGTCATGACAAACTTTGCCTTATGGGCATCATTCTTGGATAATATCCTAAAAAGAGGAGTCTCATTGTTATGGTCATATTGGTCATAGACATTATGTTTATATAGATTTTCCTTCTTTATGACGACTCTCTACTATAGCCTCATTCAGTCAAACCTTATTATGCCCACCTATTTCCCTTCTCGTTCTTTTGTCATTGATTGTTGTGTCCTTCACTCTTGTTGACTTAAGTTCCTTATGCTGACTGTTGAACTATAAATTTTCACACAAATAATAAAGTCAAAATCAATTTTGACTACGGAGAAAATTGTAGATGTAAAAAAAATTAATAAAAAAAAATCTAAAATCAAATCCGTAAAAATAAAAAGAAAATTGCAAAAGAGGAAAGGAGAAAAGATGGTGTGGAGTAAGGTCACATAAAAAAAAAAGGAAAATAAAAAATTAATAAGCGCATGGGGTAACAACCAAATAAATTCAAATCATCTAAATCAAATCAATTAAACCAAATTAATTTGAGCTAAATAAGGAAATAGGTAAAAAAATTATCCTAAGGCTTTAATAAAGGGAAGCGTCACTTAAAAAAAAAGAAGGTGAAGCAAAATTAACAAGAAGAGCAATCGTCAGCTAATCAAAGGAAATTAAATCTAATCAATAATACTTAATAAGGAAATACAAAGGAAAAATAGCTAAAAGCTTTTATAAAAGGGAGAAAAACCAAAAAAAATCTCGAGGGGAAGGAGAAATTAAGAGGGAGCGGCGGCAACAAAAGAAAAGGAGTGGAGGGGATCTCGGCGGCAACAAGAGGAGAGCAATAAAAGAGGGATGGCTCTCGGCTAAAAAAAATAAGGGCTAAAAAAAAAAGAAAAGGAGATTGGATAGGAGAAGGAGAGAAGGAGAAATTGAAAGGGGGCTACGGCTGGAGAATACTCAACAAAGAAGAAAAGAGAATTGAAAAGAAGAAGAGAGATAAAAATAAGGGAAGAGATGGGATGGTCTCGGCAAGGAGAAATAAAGAGGGAATAAAAGCTTAATAAAAAAAAGGGAGTTATTATTTCTAGGATTTTATATCTTAGTCTATTACTGAGATTTTTTATATCTCCTATTTTATTCCTAGGATTTCATATTCTAAACTTCTGGGATTTTTATATCCCCTATTTTATTCTTGGGATTTTATATCCTAGACTATTCCTGGGATCTTTATATCCCTTATTTTATTCCTAGGATTTTATATCCTAGATTATTTCTGGGATCTCTATATTCCTTAAAAATTTTGAGATTTTATATTCCTTTATCACATTGTCGTTGTTCTGATTTTAAGGGCCATGCAAGATTGCACGTGTTGTTTCTTTTTATCTAGATGAGAAGAAAAATTTATTATCGTCTCTCGAAGCCCCAATGACAAACGCTAGTGGACGAAACAACATCGTCTAACGACGAACGCAACCACTCATAAACAAAACCTCAACCTAGAAGTTTTCATTGTCTGCCAACGCTCTACTGCAAGAACTCGAGATCCGACTGTTGGATTTCGATAAAATCACGCCTATTGAACCTACAGCCTAAAGGATCCGGCCATCTGATGGCCAGATCGCCGGAATCGGGCAAAAACACGCCAGTGACCCAATTTCCGCCTATATCGTCGATTCGCCGCCGATACTCCACCGGAAGGCTCCAAACTCCGGCCACAAGTCCCCCTCGACATATAGAAGCTACACCCAGAGCCGATTGGCCGGAGGTGTGGTGAGCAGGCGGCGCCGACGAACCCTAGCTTTCGATCCGATTCAACTTTCATTGACGAGATAACATATAGAAATCTTTAGATTATGGTGTTCCTACTTGGCTTAACATTATGGAAATCATATATTCAGAGGATAGTCATTCTTCTCACAACTACTAAAGAGAGATGGAAGATAGAGGAACATTATGAAGGTTTATAGTTTGTTTAAGAAACCTTTTAGTTTCAAATAAGAAGACAAATCTCTCCACGAGATTGGAAGATAGAGGAACATTATGAAGGTGTATATTCTCTTGGCCTCGGTCATGACAAACTTTGCCTTATGGGCATCATTCTTGGATAATATCCTACAAAAGAGGATTCTCATTGTTATGGTCATATTGGTCATAGACATTATGTTTATATAGATTTTCCTTCCTTATGATGACTCCTCATTCAGTCAAACCTTATTATGCCCACCTATTTCCCTTCTCGTTCTTATGTCATTGCTTGTTGTGTCCATTACGCTTGTTGACTTAAGTTCCTTATACTGCCACCTCTATCTCATTTTGTACTGTCTCCTCCTTTGCAGCTATATAATGGACAGCAACCTTGTTAGACACAATTCTCCCTACCTGTATGTGATTACTGTCAATATCCTTAGCAATCTCATACACCGGGACATTGAGAAAAAAAATTCTCACCTTTTAAAATTAAAAATATGCACTATCTCTCATGTAATGTACGTTGATGATATTATTCTTTGCTTCAAAGCCAACAAGAAATCTTCCATTTCAGCTAGACAAATTCTGGACCAATATTATAATATCACTACTGGCCAACAAGTTAATTCTTGCAAGTCACGGGTATATTTTCCCAAGAACTGCTGCTCCTCCACCAGGAGTAGAATTTCTAGTATGCTTGGTATATGCCAGGGTTTTTTTCCTTTCAAATACTTGGGCACCTGCATCTATCTCAATTCCAATTCTTCACAGGTGTTCAAAGCGAGTCGTGATTGCTTGCTTTTCAAAGCGAGTCGTGATTGCTTGCTTAGTAGAATTCAAGCGTGGCAAGGCCGGTTGCTCACGCAGGCTGGCAGGATCACTCTTGTTAAATCTGTTATCTCTTCTACTCCTATTCACTGTTTGATGACGAATGGACTTTCTAAAGTTCAACTGGAACGTTTAAATTCTCCTGTTAGGAATTTTGTCTGGTCTAAGGAGGGTTCAAAAAAAGCTTTGCACCTGATCAATTGGAATATTGTCTTAAGACCTAGGATAGGATGCAGGGAGGATTATGCATTAAAGACCTCTCTCTTATGAGGCCTGCTATAAACTGAAAGAGAATTTTGAATCTTCTCAACAATTCTAATCACCTTTGGGTTAAAATGTGCTTGGCAAAATATGGCAATTTGGATCCTTGGCTTGATGGGTCTAAGAGGAACATGAGCAGGGGGTGGAAGGAGATCTTATTTCCATTCGCAATCATATTACAAAAAAATATTGGTAATGGTCATGGTACTAGAATTTTGAACCATCCTTCGTGTACAATATTCCTATTGCGCGTAAGCCCACATTTGTTGACTTGTCAGTTCCTCCTCAACCGTAAAGTTTCTGAACTTATCAGAGATCAGGACTGGGACAGTTCCAAGATTATTAATTGGTCCAGCCCGGAGATTTTCCAGAGTGTTCGTAATATTACTCTTAATTCGAATGATACTTTAGATAAATGAATTTGGAGGCATGCTGCTAATGGATTGTCAATCACTAAGATTGTTTACAAAACTCTGCTTGATACAAAATCCCTGAATTAAAAGCTGGTCTAAATTGGAAAGCTTTATAGCATTTACAAGTCCTAGAAAAAGTTAAAACTATTTGGATGGAAGCTATTGCATCAAAAACTGTCTACATCTGATAGGCTTCTTAGATTTGGTATCAACTGCATATGCACCTTATGTGACAAAGAAGAGGAAACAATATCTCTTCTCTTCTATAATTGCGAGTTCATCATAGAAGTTTGGAACTTTCTTAATTCAAATGCTTACTGTGATTTTAAAAATTCTAACACCTGGCAGGATGGTGTATGGCTTCAAGCTTCAAAATGCAGATAGTTAGAAATGCAATATCTTATTCTTACTATTTGCTGGCGGGTTTGGAAAGCTAAATATGATAAAATTTTCAAAGAAGAGAGAACTTACCCGGCAAGTGTGGCCAGATGGTTTTTGGTAGAATTTAATGATTACAAGCTTGCCTTAGCTCAATAAGAGAGAATAGAAGGAACAAGAAGGACAAAGATGCATCGTTGGATTCCCCCAATGCAAAACCACCTAAAGGTGAACTCTGATGGATCCTGGGATAAAGCTTCAAAGAATGCAGGTATAGGATATATTATTAGAGATAGTCATGCTAAAGGGTTGATGGTGGTTGCTGCTCACTTGGACTGCTATTCGGTTGTATTCTCAGAACTTGTAGCAATTAAGTGTGCTATGGCATATGTTATGGCAATCAAAATATTCAAAGCTACAAAATTACTATTGAAACTGATTATAAGGAGATATGCAATTTAATCTTTAATGAAAAGGATGTGCTGCCACAAGAAACTTAGATGATTATTCATGAAATTAGATATTTTCTACTCAACAAGAACTTCACACTTAGTTATATAAGTAAAGATTGTAATCTTGTTGCTGATTGGCTGGCAAAGTTTGCTAGGCATCCTCCAAACCTCTAATGTATGGGAAGAAAATTGGCCGGCTAAACTTTTGTCACTGGACACATGATGGCGTTTCTTTGTTTTGAATAAAGCTCTTATTTGCAAAAACACAAATACCTTGTTAGACACTATCTCAGTCTTCACCACTCTTGCCTTCTTATGCGCTTCTACCACCATCCCTTGCCTTTTTATGCACTTCTACCACCAACCTCTCTCTTAAATCTCGAGATACTTATTGTCATAGCAAATGCACTTGGTCTACTACTACATCCCTTTTTATTATCACATAGCTTATGATCAATCATCTAATTTCGTTCTTTTACTTCATCCTTCTCTAATATATTTATTCATATGAATATGCAAGAATATGCTTTATCCGTAATATAAGTAAGCAATGGATAATGAGACAAGAGGGACTGATTTCTCAAGGTATCTTGGAGCTTATTCCTCAAACTTAATATATTAGTCATTTGGCTTGCATCTGTCTACATTATCAAACACCTTCTTAACTGTTCAATTCAGAAGTACAAGGCGTGGCTTGTCGCTAAGTTGTTGCTTGTTCAATTCAGAAGTACAAGGGTTGCAATCAATCTACGACATGGATAACTTTAAGACATTCTCCACTGTTTAGCCATTTAGCTCAAGAAAGAAGGCTCATTTTATAAAGACATTGATAGCTAAATATTTAAAATAAGTTGTTGCTTGTTCAGTCTCATTTTATAAAGACATTGATAGCTAAATATTTAAAATAAGTTGTTGCTTGTTCAGTCTTGTTCTAGTTTTCCTCCGGTACAAAACTGAAAAAAAAATAATGTAGCCCTAGGGCATTGGACATCAAGAATGTTTTCTGTTTCTCCCATTCTATGTCTATTCTACTGCAATAAGTAATGTTAGAGTTAAGTCCTCTCTTCTCCTCCCTCGAGTTTGAGATAATAAACAATTGTGCTTCTATGTTTACATAAAAGTTTCCTTTCTATCATCACTTGCCAAGAACAACCATTGGCATCACAACTATCAAGATTCACATAGACCATGAAAAGTACTGCAAAAGATAATAGATCTTATGGAAACAGAAAAGAAAAGAAATCTCCAATCAAAGCATATCGATCTATCAACAGGATTAAAAAATATATCAGATAAATCTGCTACAAACAATTATGCTTAGTTACAATGGTTCAAGTAAAGTTAACAATGGACAATCCACATCAATATATTAATATCAGACCAAATTAGTTACCATAAAAGATTGTTCAGAAACAACTATGCATCTGTCTTAAGTTTATCTGTATGACGTTAATTTTGAGCATTAGAGCAGTATCATGCGAATCAACAAACCTCAGAAAATCGTAGTCTAATCAAGAGAGGAAAATAAACACTATAATAATAATAAAAAAAAAGAGATAAACATCTTACCAAATTGTACTCTCTTGGTGCAGCTGAATCATCTTTTGTTGGAATTTGTTGTTTTGATATACCAGCATTTGGAGCTGATGCAGAAATTCGCCAATCAGAGTGATCAGCTGACCCACTAATTGCCGTTCCTTCTTCGACACCAGCATGATCATTGTTGCATGGATGGAAGTAGATATCTGTCAGAAAAGTCCAATAAGCATACATTAGTGAAAAAGAAAGGACAAATGAATGTCAAAGCGGGGGAAAGACTTAAGGTAACATTTGGTTGATTACTAGAATTAGTGGTATCACTGAAAGAAATAATGGATCATAAACGAAATAATGGATCATAAACTAAAATAGTTTTTAATTAATAATGTAAACTATTCAAATACTAAGCAATGCACTACATTCTCCCACATGCATATTTAGATTATGGCCTATGTAATTTTAGCTTTTTCAGGCGAGCCGCTATAGTTTGGATGTTTTTATCAATTTGATCTAAATCCACCCAACTGACTTCAGATTGTTGATCAAAGTGATGGCAATAACATACAGTAATAGTAACAAGAATTTTCAAATTTTAAGGTAAGCTGTTCAATCTGAATCAAACTGATTGGACTAAAAACCGATTAAAATTTTGTAAAATTTTTTAAACTGAACCGAACCGATATAAATGAAAAACCGATTTGAATCGAGCCGAACAAGTCTGGTTCGGTTCAGTTCAAACTGATTAAAACTGAACGCCCAGATAACTCATCATTTCGGATTCGAAATCCCACCGCCGCTCTCAATTTCCTCACCTCGAATCGAACGCCTGAAGCATTGGCCCATCGAAGCCAGACGCGGCTTCTGTTTCTGCACGCTCGAACGTCAAGCCGCCCATGCTGCTGCCGTGGCTTCGCCGGAGGGAAAGAAGGGCCACCAAGGGGGGAAGGATCGCACCTCGCCTTCGTCGCAGCCGCGGAAGCCGATGCTGCTCGGACCACACGAAGGCATTTGTTTGAGTTGAAGGTGATGAAGCAGCCAGGAGCAGAGGCGCTCACCGCTCAGGCTCAGCCGCTCAGCCAAGATTGTGGGTGGCGATGATTAGGGTTCGGCGGTGATGAAAAAGGAGATGACAAATGGGGAAGAGGAGTTCGCCTTGCTCACCTAGTGCTCACCACCGATGCAGAGCAAAGAGCTGAGAGGGGAGACGGAGTCACGGTCTCACAGAGCAGCGGCGGGTAGTCGGGCAGAGGAGAGGAGTCACCGTCACACGGGAGCAGCGGAGGTCCGGAGGAGGGGCTGCGGTAGGCGATTGGCATCTGGCGAGGGCGTATGCCGTCCGGGCGTGAGGCGATGACCGATGGCGATGAGGCAATCGCGATTCGAAGGGACGAGTCGAGCAGTCGGCGATGGCGACGAGAGTTAACTTTAGCTTAGCTTTAGGAAATTAGGAAAATTACGCAATTTGCCGTATAGGTAATTTTTTTAATTATATATATGTTATTCGGTTTAGTTCGGATTACACAATTTTTTTTTTCTTTTAATCCGAAAATGAACTATTAAGTTTTTTAACTTTTCAATTTGAACTGAACCAAACTGATTAGCTAAAAAATCAAATCGAATCGACTAATGGATAGGCCTATTTTAAAGGGCTAAATACAAGAAAAACCATTACAAGGATTGATTAGAAGTAAACCTCTTTGGTAGTAAGAAATTGCTTGTTGTATTTGACGTTATTCTTTTTATTATTTTATAAATAATATCCGATATAGGCTAAAATATTTGAATAGATAATTAAGACTCATGACTGCTAAATTGTTTTCAAATAATATAAGACAAGACAAGTTAAGAGCAAAATAAATTACCTGACTTTCTATCAGCTGAATCAATAGCAGGGGCCATCCCTGAACTAGGTTCATCTACAGAAGGCTGAACAAAACAAACGTCATTAACCAACTAACCATCAAAGGTAACAGGACACATTTTTCTCGAACAAACTTACAGGAGCTCGTGGGGGAGTGACTGTAATATGTGACTGCTGATACTTCAAAATGGTCCAATCAAACGCATAATCAAATTGAAAACCTGATATAGCAGAGGCACGAAGAACTCATTGAATAAATCATCCATCCCTAAATCTTCTAAGTGGGAAAAGAAGCCTGTCGAATTGAACAAAGTGTATGGCCAAACAAGCATGCACAGAAATAATTTAAACACTTCCAACAATACACAAAATAGTTAATATACATAGAAGCACTACCTTCGCGGACGAAGAGTTCACGGAATATTGTCCTCAGATAAGTGTAATCAGGTTTGTCACCAAAACGAAGTGAACGGCAATAGTGAAAGTATAAGACAAACTCTGATGGAAAGCCACGGCATAAGGCCTGAGAAGTCACAACTTATAATGCTACAGATTAATGAAATGGGAAAGTTTCAGAAAGTAAATACTCACGTCTACTATATGCAAGTTTACCTCGATTGATGTGGAAATTTTTCTTTCGCTAATTTGTTCATACTTCTGTTTCTTAGTTCCTGCTTTTAAATCCTGCCATGGGAGGCTACCAAAACAAAGATCGGACTGGTGAGGAAAAGAAATTGCAGAGGACGTGTTCCTACTGCTACTAGTATGTGTCGATGAACCAACCTTCCTCTTAAGAAATACATAAAAACATATCCAAGAGATTCCAAATCATCCCTCCTGCTTTGCTCTTAGCAGCCACAAAATTTGAAACAGTCAGAACTCAGGAATCAGAGGTATGGCAGAAAAGCAGGTAAATGCACATGCAACAGTGCTATCAAGTCCAGAGAAAAATTACCAACGCCTAGGTGAGTGTTTATGCTAGCATATCTTGCTGTACCTGTTAAGTTCTTGTTATCCCTACAGTGTGAATGAGAGCATCAGGTAGAATATGAAAGGTGCTTTAGTATATGCTGCCAAAGTTACAATTGGATTTAGGAAATGCATATCAGACTTCACATGAAGTATTATCAGATAGAAGATGGCCAGTGGAAAAGGTAAATTATGAGCTACTTTTCTTGAGTTGGAGTTGATATTACAACCACATATTTAAAAACTAATTTATACCATCTTGTACAAGTGAAGTGGTACATATCAGTCTAATCTTGTATCAATACCTACCAGCTACCTTCGATACTATGTGATGGTACAGATAGGTATCGAATGGTACATATTGATCAGATAGTGGACTAGTACATCGATGAGGATTAGTACTTAAAACTCGGATTACAAGTAAAAACATATGCTTGACATGAATGTAAACTAGCATCTAGCAGGTCTAAACTTGGACTGAATGAATCATCTTAAGTGGAATTGTGCATTTTTGCTAGAGACTCATTGATGTTTATAAGAGAGACGCAACTTAAACATTACAACTATCTAAATGCAGGTGGGAAAAATATATGATTTGCAAATTAACTAAATCCAGATATCACTGAAGGTTCTTTGCAATGAGGCCAAGAGAGTAAATTAATCTTTGTTTACTAAGGTATATGATGTTAAGGTTGGATGATGATGGTTTGGGAATCACATATAATTCCTTCAAGCTAGAATTAAAATTTTAAGCATGTTGAACATTTCACAATGGGAAATTTAAGAATAATAAATTCTCTTTGAAAATGATAGGGTTCTTGATTAAACTGCAAAAATATTCAAACACCTAATTCATCATAAAGCTTTAAATTCATTCACTGTAGTCCTATCATGAATGTGAAGATAAATTATTATAGGATAGATGATATGATGAGAAGAACATGTGCAATTTCATGTTTCATGTTATGACGTAGAGTTGCGGCCTGTGGAAAATAAAACTTTACAACTTCCTAGCAATCACCCCAGATGATTCTCAAAATAAAGCACAATTAGAGTGAAAGTTCCTTATTATTTTTGTGTTGTACAAAAAAGAAAGAACATAGGCTTATACAGAAAAGTTATGAGAGGAGCAACTCATAATTGTCCCATGTGATACTAATACATCATATAGAATTCTTTAAGTTGCATGCATAATTTGCATCAGTATAGGATTCTATTCTAACATGTCTATGTTTTTGATAGAATAAACCCTTTCCTTATACCCCTCATGTAACAAAGGATACTTAAAGCAGCTTCCTAATGTCTTTGTTTTGGTAATTGCATAACTAGCTTCCAATTACGACTATATTAGATATGATAGTTATCAATAAATAGGCTTTTCTACTGACCAACAATACTTGCTATGATTAAAGTCACTAGTGTAGCATCACTATCACTGTAAAACTTATCACCCAGAAGAGTTTGTAAGTTTATAGCTAAGATATTCATTTTCTTCCCAAAGATCAAGAGAAAGAAGCAAAGTCCTTCAACCATGTGAGCAATTTCAATAGCAAGGAAATACCTAGGTTTCCCAATAACTTCTATAACAAACTGATTTTTTTTATATAATTTTTAACTTCTTGAATACCTTAGTTGTCACTCATGATAAGGAGAATATCATCCATATAAATTGTAAGAATAACAATAGCATAAGAGTTTTGTCTAATAAGAATAAAAAGATCTATCTTGTTGCATTTGGGACCAATTTGAGCAACCATATAGGAGAACTTATTAAACCACACTTGTGAGCATTGTATAAGTCCAAAGTTTAAAATCTCAGTCCTTACCAATGAACCGGTATGTGTCAGACATGCTGATCTTATATAGTGCTAGTACTAGACGAACTGGCATTACATGTATTAGTACCAGACTAATCTTGAACACCGCCCATACTAGGTGGTATAACATTGTTTAAGTCTATAGATAGATTTCTTGAACTTAAAATATTTGTTTCTCCCAAGCAACAACTCAAAAAGTTGCTCCACATCAACATCCTCACTAAGATCACATATAAAAAAGTGTTTTTTCATATCCATCGGAGGGACTAGTGGCAATAGCAGCAACAAGCTTATGATTGCACGATGTGGGGGAATTGAAGAAGAATGCTACTTTAGACAGAGGGAGCAGCTCTGTAGCAGCACCCAAATGCTGCAACCTCAACAAGTACCTTGGGAGGGCAAGGGCTACCGTTAGAATTTAGAACTTGGCTATGATACTAAGTTAAAGTAACATCGGCTACCGTTATTATTGTTTTGTTTTATAAAAGAGAGTACATCTGCTTATATAGAAAAGATATGAAAGCCATAGTTATGCGGTGTAAGACTAATACACCATGTAAAATTCTCCAACAAGCACAAAAGGTTATGAGCTAATTTTCTATGCTAAAATTTGGTTGTTGAGAGTTTAGGCATAAATCCTCTTCATTTAGATCTATTAATTATGATATCATCAACTCAAGTATCCCAACAAAATGTATTAAGGTCTGTAGAGAATTTACTTAACATTACTTGTGAATCGGTCCTGGTTTACAATTCACAAACAAGGAAAGCCACTAAAATTCATGAAAATCTAGCCATACAAAGATAAAAACTTTATCCACAATCACTAAGTTGTGTTAAATGCTTTCTCACTCAAGTGCAAAAAAATCTTCCTCAGCCATGAATTTGAAAATTTTACCTATAAAGAATGTGTTGGTGAGTAGTGGAGTCCCTATACTTCTTAGCCAATCCAAAGTCGATAACATAGACCTATAAGAACAAATTAGATTAAACGAACAGTAAGTTAGAAACATACAACATACATTTGGTAAAAACCTGATTTGCTCGCCTGCCCAAACCCATTAAAAAATTATCTGGTTTGATATCTCGGTGTAGAAAAGACTTGGAGTGAACATATTCTACCCGATTGATCTGAATTTTTTTCAACAAATGTTACAAAAGAGTAAAATATAAAATAATGAATTTTTAATTAAAAAGTGAGAGCACCATCTGATCAGCTAGCATCAGGACAGACTTCAAAGAGAGTTTTCTACCGCAAAAGTTGAACAGGTCTTCAAGGCTTGGGCCCAACAAATCCATAACAAGAACAGTATAATCTCCTTCTACACTAAACCATCGTATATTTGGGATGCCAGCTACCAAATACAGAAGAAATTAATTATGGTCAAAAGAAATTAAAAATTTAGGGACAGTTTGTAAGAAATGAGGAGAGAAAGGAAAGAAGAAAGTAAGAAAAAACTCTATTTTCTCTAGGGAAAGAACTAAACAATAAAAAAGTTAGAGGAATATTTCTAGAAAAAGCAACTATTTTTTTATAAAAAAAATATTTTTCTTTCCTCCCTCTCCTCTCTATTTTTTCTAAGAAACTAAGTCTTATTTCCATGAAACAAAACATTGGCTTCTTTTTACTTCCTCCTTGCAAGATCCAGTAAATCCTTGATTCATATTGCAACAGGGGGTACTTTGTCTTCACATTTTCCTGATCAAAATAAAAAATTTCATTATAACCTTCATAATACACAAAAAGGATCTTGAGAGTCAAGTACTGTATATTTTACTTCCAAGTATAATAGCAAGTATAATATTTAAAACCTAACTAGCAAGTATAATATCCTTTTGTGGGAGAGAAGTCAATGATCAAAATATCCAGCTTTGAACTAGCAAACAAGCACATGATATCCTTTTGCGGGTGAGAACACTTGAATAGTTATGAGTTTGGACAGATCTCACCAAAACCATGTGACCTTACTTAAAGTTACAAATGCAAAATGATTAACATATATTGTACCAATAGTCCACCGATGAAACAAATCAACCATTCAAGTGTTTAATACACTAGTTGTATCTCACACTAAAGAGCCGTGGACAAATCATACATATAGTTGAGGAGAAGGATCTCAAAGACTACAAGCAATCATATATACAATAAAAATTTTAAAAGAAAAAGCTAAAGATGGATTTAATTGTAATACCCTGAGTTTAGTTTCACATTGCAAATGGGAGAAACCATTATATGGTATATAAGGCTTAGTGGGCTTGCTATTGTTAAATTGGGCTTAAGCATTTTAATAGATTGAATCGGCTCACCAAGTTATTAAATACTTTGCTTATTAAGCGGGTTGTATCATTAATCATTCAAAATCTTTAAAGAATTTTAGGTTTAGTTCACAACTTCACATTATAAATATATATATATATATAGGTCAAATGTATGTTGCCCCGGATTTTCATTCATTGTTCTACAATACACGGAAACACAACAAAATTCATCAGAGCCATAGAATTAGATGCTCCTCGTCCATCCACTATTTCATAAGTCATATGCAATTATCACTTGATAAACTATCCTAAGGTGAAGGGAAAGGAAGAAGTCAACATTTGGTTGGGTTTACTTATCCTTACAAACACAAACTTGAAAGAAGGTACAACTCTGGTACACAATTTGAAACTGTATCACCAAAAAATGCAATGTTAAAAGTCCAAATTCTTTTGGCACTACAGCAACTTAGCTACGCAGTTTAGATACAAGCATCGACAGTTTATAGCTTCAGAATCCACAATCATGCCCAAATGACTTGACATATCCTGATAAGGTATGTAACAGGAACTCAGCGAATAAATAAATATATATGTTATACACTAGGATTCAGAATCTCGTTTGATTGCTTACAAATGTTACGCATTAAATGAATAGATGAAATCAACGTAGAATGCAAAGGAAGCAACGGCAAAATAGATTATGTAGAATCTATGATTTTGCAGGTAAATAGATAGCTTTGTGAATCATTCAGTTCCTTATCTTCCCAGTTTCTCTTCATGATCGTACATCTTCTAACCCGTAATCAAATCACACAAACAGTATAAACCAAATTCTGTATGAAGACTGAATAGTTCTTGTACGGTGCATGCAATCTTAGCGTGATAACAGTAAAAAGAAAATGCCAGAAACAGTCGCATACCAGCTTAACTGCAACTTCTTCATTCGTTTGAACATTAGTACCTAAAACCAACTAATGAGAACTTCATGAGAATCAAAATTAGCACTTAAATAAAAGCACAAGAATTAGATTATAGAAAGAATCAGCCTTCGATAAACCTAAATAAATCTCGCCAAAGGAGCCGTTCCCAATCTTACGACCAAGGCGGAACTTGCTGCCAACTCGCGGCTCCATCACTAGTACCAAAAACAGAGCCTTTTACACCAAATACAAATCCAAACCCCAACCAAAGATTAAAGAAGCGAAGAGGAGACGTGGGCAAAAGGAATTAACGAGCTCTCATAAAGGAAGAAAGAATTAGGATTGACTCCTATTTCTTACGGGCGAAGATTGATCCGAATTCTCCATGCAGCAGGGCAAAGACAATATGGTTCCGATAAAAAAAAAAGAAGCTAGATTTCCTTTCTCCGCTGGGAGTAGGTGCTGCTATTCCATTAGCTGACAAGAGGAGAAAACAGAGGAAATTATAATTGATTTTGATGTTTATGGGTGGATAATTATAATTGATTTTTTTTATTTCACCCTCTTTTGATTGTATTCTTCCACACGCACTCCATCGTGTTCCTCGCGGTCTTTGTTTATTCTTTGCTTTTGCTTTTGGGTGAAATTTCGTTGGCAGCGAAGCAGAATTTTAGTAGATTTTGCGTTTGCGTGAGCGCGCGATTCGTCTCCCAATGAACGAACGAACCCCTTTTGAACTGTTCCGTTCCCATTGATCGTCCTGTCATTCCAAGAATCAGCAGAGCGTCAGCTTTGATCTCTTGGGTGGGAATCTTGGCATTTTCGTTGACCACAATAATATCTTTGTTGATTATTTCCACGCAGGTGCTAAGTTGAACCATAGCACATTTTATTATCTTTTATATTTTTGCTTTCTTGTCGCTATCAAACAGAAATGGCGTTCTAAGGACTGGTTTAGGTGGAGATTGTTTTTGTGATATGCACCTAATCCGAGATGTTATTTTTTTGAGAAAAAAAAACAAACGAGGAAAAGAAAAGTTTAACTAGCTTAACCAATCTGTTTCGAAGTATAAATTACAAAAATTCAATGTTTTACATGATTATTAAATATCTTTAGGGAGAATCTAATAAACTACCTAGAACAAAGTGCCAATGTAGCTCAACGCCCAGCCTCAACATGTCTTCGGGGAATAAGGAAGCAACGGCAAGTGTATATATATATATAAATCTTTGGAATAGTAAGTTATGCCGTATGAACCAGCTTCAATTTGCCCCACCTTGGAACATAAAGGTCATGTATTTAGAACATTCAGTCTTGTACTTTCCTGTTCATCACATCATGGTAGTACAAGAGGACAGACATTGGTTGGCCAAGAATGCAGAAGAAAAACCAAAAGATCATGTTTCCAACCTGAGGAATTTCGAGAAAGCTAAAAGAATCAGATGCGCTATTTTATGTGTTATACTAATACTTGGAATCAAGAAATTGAGATCTTAGACTTAGATAATATGCACAGTAACATACCATGATATTTCTGAATTTGTTCTGGAGGTATTTTGTCAGGAAAAAAAGCGGAACCTGCAAAAGAAAAGAAAGAATAGGAATCATCCAGGTAACTTAGTGGCTCTCCAAGGATAAAAGAAATATAATTGACTGCGCACATATTATAACAAGCACTTTCCATGCTTTCTACAGTGACAAGTTCTCTTCTAAAATGTGAGGCAGTCGGATATGAGTTCTTGCATGAACAAAAGGCATCACGATTGTCAAGATTAAGTTACTGGAACATAACTAGTTAATAATCCAATATGTGTGACCCTCCTTCATTAAATAAATTTGATCCAATTATTAGCAAGGATTTTAATCTTATCTATATCGGGTGGTAAATTTGGTTAAAATTGATCCATCCTTGAACCGATATGCAGATCTCCTATCAAAGAACTTGGTTGACTAGTTACTATATATCGGTATACTCTTTATATATTAGTCCAAGATATTGATACAAATCAAGATTAAAAATTATAATAATTAATTTCTTTACTTTCTCCTCCCAAAAGTGGAAAAAGAAATAGGATGACGAAAGATGCACAAAACTAGAAGTGGCAAGGTACTAACAGACTTTACCCTGTAGTCTAGTTTATTTCTCCAATTGAGGTCAAATAGTCACTCAATATATAGTACAACAAATAATGAAAAAAAACCTACAAAAATTAATGTGGTAATAAAAGAAAAAGAATGACAGGCATGTAAATGTGTATGCTATCTACTGTCCTCATTCGTCCACTTGGCACAAGGAATGACAGAATGGTAAGTTTGATAGAGAAAGTTTTGTGTGTGTTCTGTGAAGCATTTAAGAATTAATGTGCTAATGTATTGTCAATTGTAATATATACTATTTATCAAATTTAGATCAATATACAATTTAATTTTATCTAAATTTTAGCTATTTATAAGTTCATAAAAAACAAATATATATTAATTAAGTATAATATAGGACGGCTAACATGATATGTTATAGATTATAGTATTGTGATAAAATACATTTTAACTGGATGAAGAAACTAACTTATGTACCTGATAGGTATAATAAAACATGACATGTTGAAAATTCTTAAACTCAAACTAGTAGTAATGAACTCTCTAAGTCTGATGTATTATTATAATTCTACTAATGTAATACTAAACTAAGGTGTTATTGTCTTTGCCATTTTAAATTTGATGTCGCCATAAAGCGCAAGGCTGAACTCATAGTATCAAACTATTTTTTGATTGACAACATATACCACTAGTTCAACCAAAGTTGTAAAATCCTCGATAACTTGTTTATGTTAACTTTCATTAGAAAATTTTAAATTTAATATAATTTGTTATAACATAGTGAAAAACATCATTCTATTTGCTTGATAAATAAAACAATGTAACCTAATTAAGAATGTTTAAGTATAAGTTAACAGTAGTAAACTCTTAGAACTCATATACAATCACAACTCTTACTATATGTAATTAAATTGAGGTATCATAAACTCACATACGTAAGACAACATTTGCATTAAGCCTTAAAGTCTAACTTATAACTCAAAGTCATCCCTAGTCAATAGTATAAATTAGTCCAATTTCATCATTTACAAAATCTCTTTTCTATTGGATCAGCACCAGCCTAGAATTAGGTCAACTCCAATACCATTTTTGTAACCTAAACATGAGATATCAAATTCATTTACTTAATACTTCTAAGTAACATCGCCAATTGAAAATATTTAAACACAAGTTAATAATATTAAAGTCCTATGCCTTAGAGATCATTGTAATTTTCCTTGCATTCTCATGTGAAAATAAATTGATGTATCACACTATCACATAGTACAATGTTCAACATTATAAATTTTATAAAATTATTTTACTAATAGCTATTTAATCTCTCTTAAACTCTCTTTTTCATCTTTCTAATACTCTCTCCATCATCATTTTATGGCGCATTTATTACACTAAATTATGTATGGTACCTATTTCAACCCTATACATAGGCTTGAAAGACAAATCATAACTCCCCCCCCCCCCCCCCCCCCCCCAACAACAACAACAACAAAAAAAATCTAGTCATAATAATTAAGTGGTTAAGTGGACCAAATAGTCAACTTTCATGCTTTCTAACACTCCTTGATACAAAAGACATGGAATCAGTGGCAAAGTGGTAATATTGCCTAGGAGCTAATTGTAGAGAGAATAACCTTTACAAAGATACACTCTTCATCCTTAGAAGAGGGAGAAGTAGATGACTGTTGAGCATGGAATATGAAGTACAAAGAGGGGAGGCATTATAAGACTATAAAAAAACTTTGAAAAGATATACTCCTCCCCTTAGAGAGAAAACAAAAGAGAAAATTGACATGTAGGAGGTGCAAAATACCAAATAAGAGAGTTGCAAAAACTTCAAATAGAAAAATTGTTGCAAAGTCAAACTCCTCGTCTTGGAAAGAGGGCGAAGGAGATGGCTAACATGAAAAGGGCCAAAGAACTAATGTCGCAAATGCACACTACTCATCTTAATGAGACAAAGGAAATGGTTGAGGTGCCAAAGAAGCAAAGTATCGGAGCAAAGAGACCCTACAAAAGGATCATCACAAAGTGTCTCTAAGTGAGCATAATATCAATCAAGCACAACTTGATATAAAGACAACAAGTATAGTTGATAGCTTAAGGTTTATACTAAAGGTCATACTACAAAGTGGATCACTACAAATGATGGTAGGGGTAAGCAAAAAATGATATTTACCAATTGATAATTCAGTATTGGTGATCAATTAGGTAATTTTTTTTATTATTCAATTTTTGGTAATCAGTTCGGTATTTTTTTGTTTGGTAATTTATCAATGTAGGGATAAATATATTTTAAACTACTAGGCCCAAGCATTAGCCTAGTGATTTTAGCCCCCACCCATGCCAACCCGGTTATATATATATTGGTAAATCGGTAAAAATTAATAATCTTCCATGATCAGCAAATTTCTTATTTAGTATTGATATCAGTAATGAAATTTTTAATTTGGTAAATCGTATCGAATGCGAACCCCTAAATAATAGTGATGAATGTGAGTTCTTCTTTTTCTTTTTCTTGGTATGTGCATGGTCTCGCTCATGACCACTTTTCATTGATCTATTTCAATGAGATATGGAATGGAAGCAAGAAGGGCTACGAGAGCAAAGGTGGGAACTATATATCATTGAACTACAAGAACGAGTAGTGAAGGTGGTACTCAATAAAATAGTGGGAAAAGGGGCAAGTTTGTCAACAAAACATAAGAGTTCAATGTGCTCAAAGACGTGGAACTCTCCAACAGCAAGGAGCATGGAATGAGAACCTGACTACGAAATGTAGAGACTTTGTGATCAAGGGAGATAAAGAAGAAGAAAAAAATGGGAAAAATCTGCTCTTTCAAGGGCAGAGGAGAAGTGGAAGCAGTGAAGTAATTTTAGTTTGTACTAGCCTGAGCTTGGACCATGGAGTAGGTAAGTTCGGAGAGGGTTACACCTTCTAGAGGTTGTGTTCTTCAAAAGCTCAATATGCCTTTGAGAACAATGATGAACCATGGCTCAATATATATTAAATGACTCAACTATATGGAGGACAAAAGAAATGATAGAGACAGGAGATGTTTGGTGAGAAAATTCAATTAACATGTCCTGGGTAGAAGTCTCGTGCTTAGGAGGCCTAACAAGCCTACCATAAGATAAAGAAGCATATTGTTCAAGCAATTTCCTAAGGATTTTACTTCAGTTGCACTTCTCCATGTGTGGCCAATGACAGATACTACAACACTATAATAATCACTAAGAGAATAGATCCTGGATCCATATCTAACTCCTTTCAAGATTGTAGGCCGTTACCTCAATAGGCAGATGGAGGAATATCAAATGTGGATCTGAGTCTAAAAGAGCAAAATATTTTTGTGTCACTTTAATGTACAGTGCATAGATCCTAACAATCCAAATGAGCATCATGAACTTTGTCATCTACTATATCTGTAAGATACCTTATACTAGAGAATTATGATAGTTAGAAAGGAGAGGAAAACCCAAAAACACTACATCTATTTCTTTAGGGTTCCAAATAAATAAGATACACAGTAAACGGGTTTGGTACATAAACCCTCACCCGATGACCTAAACCCCCTAAGCTTATAAGTTTCTCAACACTTTCTCTCAAACTGGAGCAAATATGTCTATTATGCCAAGCTTGGTACATAACTTATGGACTTTGGATGAGAGCTAAGAGCCTTTGTAAAAATATCCACCACTTGATCTTTAGATTTGATTCTAAAATATTGATCTGGTGGCTAATGATAGCATCTCTGATAACGTGACACTCTATCTCCATGTGTTTTGTTTGTTCATGAAAGGCAGGATTATTGGTAATGAATATTGCAGAGTGATTATCACAATGCATGATCATAAGAGTATCAATGACTAGACCAAACTCGATTAAGAAACATTTTATCCACATCAGTTCACAGGTAGTATGTGTTTTGGCTCGGTATTCTGCTTCACAACTTGACCCGAAGACAACACTTTGTTTTTTACTTTTCTAAGTAACTAGATTTCAACCAACATATATTCAAAACCCGAAAATGGATTTCTGATCATCTATGTTTCATGCATAGTTGCATCAAAGTAAGCCTCAATAGCGAAGTGTCTTCTAATATATGAGACCTTTATCGAGAGATTTCTTAAGATATTGCAAAATCTGCAGTATGACCTTTCAGTGATAGTTTTTCGTGCATTGCATGAATTGACTAACAATCTCAACCGCAAAGATATATCTAGACGGGTAATAGTGAGATAGATGAATTTGGTAGGATCAATTTGTTCAAATTTTTTTCACTTGCTATATCGTTCATTTGGAACCATAGGTACATCGGTAGGTTTGCATTCGAGCATATCAGTTTCAAATAAGAGGAGATCCAACACATACTTCTGTTGAGATAGATGAATATTTAAGCCTTTATAGGCAATTTCAATTCCAATAAAGTATCTATGTTTGTCAAGGTCTCTAAGAGAAAATGGAAACTGTAGTCTGCAAATACCTCTTGGTCTCATGTATACCTTCTAGATCACTTCCCAAAAGGAGAATATCATCAACATAAATGGCCAAGATAATTATTCCAATGGTTGACTTGTGAACATATATTGAGTGAACAGGTGTGCAATGATGAAATCCCATGTTTGATATAATTTCAAAAAAATATATAAAACCATGCCTTGGACTCTGTTTTAGACCATAAATAGCCTTATGCAATTTGAATACTAGCTCCCCCTGCTTGGCATAACCTAGAAATTATTTCATGTAGCCTTATGCAATTTGCATTATATTATATTTATTCAAATCAACTCCTGAGATAGTGTGAGATTATTTCGTGCATATCTTGTGCCAATATCATATGATACTAATCTAATGAATGACCAATATGAGTATAGAAATGAGACTTTATACTTTGGGGTGCACTTTCTTCGGGCAAAATCTCAGTGAAGACTCTATTATGATGAATTATTGGCATTAATCATGGGGTTTCGTGTATTGATTATCAACTTTTCACCAACACTGAGTATCCCATATATGGTGTATTGGAGTACATGCGCATCATGGAAAGAATCCCAATTTTTCACCCTATTAACATTTAGGATTTAGTTTTAGGTATTAAAATCCATGTCCCAGCGTAGTCATCTTTTCATTCACAATATGGTATTAATGATTTGCCACATATAAAAGCATACAAAACAGTAGGTGATACAATTGTGGAAATTTGACAAAGTTCAAGCAGAATCAATTCATTCAATGAAAATATACCTGAAACAATATTCCTAGAAATGCCCAAAATTTGAATATATGGCATGGAACAGCAACACAAAGCTGTAATCATCAATATGTCATCAGATAATTAGAAAAAGTAGATAAGAAAATAACCCCATTTAAAATGCTCAAAACTTGAATATGGAAATGGAAAAAGCTACAATAGACAGTTCGCAATGTTGAAAACTTGAAAATGTGCCAAAGAAGAGCATGAGCGTCAATATAGACTTGTTATGGCTGATAATTAAGAATAAGGTACAAGAGATAACTGATCTTATTATAATCATCCTGAGTCTCCTGACAGCATAATGATACAGAAAAGTAAGAACTTCTAAACACAAGAAAAAGATAAAAAAGAAACAAAAATATGCATCTTAGTAGTTATAGACAACTACTAGAGGTAGCGCATTTAATCGTCACCTAAATTTGTTACAGAGAAACAAGATGAAACATGATAGGATTACAAAATTCTACATTCACTATGCTTTAGCACAGTCATAGAGATGAAGAACCTATCTGTTAAAATCCAGAATCCGCTAACCCGTTAGGGTTATAAGTCTATAAAGGATACACTGTACACGAGTCTTATAACAGATGGTAATTACTCGATTTCTATTAACATGGTAATTACTCGAAGTTCACGCCCCGGTTATTGGTAGAGCCTACTGTGCCTACTTTCCAGAATGCCTTCTACAGCCTGCTTAGAGTTCCAGCGGTCTCCACCACTTCCTTCGAGCCTAGGAGTGCTCTTCTTGCACCTCAGTCCAGTGTTCTTCCTGCCCCACAGTCGGGCGGCCGGTCCCGGGGCATGCGCACTGGTTCTCTTCATGGTCGGGGCCGTGGCCGTCATATGCTTCCTTGTATTCATTGTGGCTGCACCAATCACCTGCTGATCGGTGCTGGGCCAAGTTTGGACGCCCTCCTCATGCCAGTCTCGTGGTTGATCACTCGGACACTGCCGCTCTGCCTCCTTCTGTGCCATCCGATGTGCCTTCCACTAGCCTAGCTGCCACCCCCTCTGGTATGGCTTCCTTCGCTGCTCATAATACCTCTTGGATCCTTGACTCAGCGCCACATCTCATATGTCAGGTAATAAGGCTTTATTTTCTTCTCTTACACTTGGCACCCATCATCCACCTGTTCGGGTTGCAAATGGCTCTTTTGCCTCTGTTTCTGGTGTTGGCATAGTTCATATTAGTGCCACCCTGGTTCTTGTTGATGTACTTTTTATTCCTGAGTTCCCTAATAACCTTTTGTCTATTTATGCCCTTACTCGTACCTTAAACTGTGTTGTGACATTTTTTCCTTTCCATTGCATTTTTCAGGACCTCCAGACGAGGCAGATGATTGGTGGGGGGCGTAGGGATCAGGGCGTGTATGTACTGTCTTCCACATCACCTTCGGCCTACTTTTCCGCTACGGTATCACCTTATCAGTGGCATTGCCGCCTCGGTCACCTATCTCCAGTCAAAGTTCAGCAGTTTATGTCATTATCGTCATGTCCTATCTTTCAGTGTGATGCTTGCCAGTTGGGCAAGCATCGTCGTGTGTCTTTTCCCCTTAGTTCTTATGTTCCTAGTAGTGACCCCTTTAATGTTGTTCGTTCGGATATTTGGGGTCCGAGTCCAGTTCCTACACGTGAGGGTCATCGTTATTTTGTTATGTTTATTGATGACCACTCCCGTATGTGTTGGTTATTTTTGTTAAAGCAGCGTTCTGAACTTTTCAATGTATTTCACATTTTCTACGAAGAAGTTCGTACTCAATTTGGTTATTCCTTGAAAATTCTTCGGTCGGATAATGCTTTAGAGTATTCTACTACGCAATTTAAATCTTTTTGTCATGACAGGGGTATTCTCCATCAAACCATGTGTCCCTACACATCTCAACAAAATGGCCTTGCCGAGCGCAAAAATCGTCACCTCCTCGACGTGACTCGATCCCTTCTTCTTCACATGAATGTTCCTCGTTCTTTTTGGGGGGATGTTGTTCTCACTGCTGCTTATCTCATCAATCGGGTTCCCATACCTCTGCTATACAACAAGTCTCCTTTTTCGGTTATGTTTCCTCATCAGGATGCCTTCCCGGTCATTCCTCGGGTTTTTGGATGCCTATGCTACGCTCACATTCATTTTGCCCTTAGGGATAAACTACAGCCTCGCGCAACTCGGTGCGTCTTTTTGGGTTATAGTCGTACTCAGAAGGGCTACCGGTGTTATGATCCCCTCTCTCGTCGGTCTATTGTGAGTGCTGACGTTTCCTTTGTAGAATCCTCACCCTACTTCCATGCCTCCTCTCCCTCGGGCCCTATGCCTCTTGTGCCTCTTCCCACTCTTAGCTCCTTACCTCCTCCTATTCCTCCACCTACCCCGTCTCCTTCTTTGCCCTTGCAGGTTTACAGTCGACGTCCGAGGCTCTCCCCTGCTCTCCCTCCTGCCGGATCATCACCCTCACCTGCTGGTCCTCCTGATGACTTACATCTTCCCATTGCCTTGCGCAAAGGTAAGCGCCATACCTCTGCCTACCCTCTCAGCAATTATGTGTCCTATCATCGTTTTTCTCCATTCCATCGTGCCTTTTTGGTTGCTCTTTCTTCCCCTGTGATCCCTAGGTCTTATGAGGAGGCACAGTTGGTTCCTGAATGGTGTGCTGCTATGGAGGCTGAGATAGATGCTCTCCATCCCCGTCAGACGTGGTCCTTGGTTTCTCCTCCTCCGGGCACTCGTCTCGTGGCTTGTAAATGGGTCTACACCGTCAAATATGTGACCGATGGTTCCATTGTACAAGGCCCGTCTAGTTGCTAAGGGGTTCACTCAGACCTTCGGTCTTGACTTCTTTGAGATGTTTTCTCCGGTTGCTCGTCTCAATTCTGTACGGGTTCTCATCTCCCTGGCTCTTAATCTCGGTTGGTCCACTTTCCAGCTGGATGTGCGTAATGTTTTTCTTTATGGCTATCTTACTGAGGATGTCTACATGGAGCAACCTCCTGGTTATGTTGCTCAGGGGGAGTTGGTGTGTAAGCTGCACAAGGCCATTTATGGTCTGAAACAAAGTCCACGTGCATGGTTTCATAAATTCTCTCAGATTATCTTAGGTATTGGTTTTCGTGGGTGCAAGGTTGATCATTCCGTCTTTGTTAGGCACACTGATACAAGTCTTGTGATCCTCGCCGTATATGTTGATGACATTCTCTTAACTGGAAGTGACTCCAAAGCTATTATAGAATCGAAAGCCTATTTGCATTCTCAATTGGCTCTTAAAGATATAGGCAGATCTAAATATTTTCTCGGCATTGAATTCGCCTATAGTGGACTAGGTGTCTATCTCTCACAGAGGAAGTATGCTGTTGACCTTCCTGAAGAAACTGGAATGAGTGAGTGCAAGCCTGCTGAAACTCCCTCAATACAGAACCAAAGGCACTCTAGTACAATGGACTCTGAATATGTAGATGCTACGAGTTACCGTCGCCTTGTCGGCAAGCTAATCTATTTAACTGTCACTAGACCTAACATCTCTCATAGTGTTGGTATAGTTAGTCAGTTCATGGAAAGACCAAGAAAGGTGCATTGGGAGGCTGCAATGAGAATACTCCAATACATTAAACGTGCGCCAGGGAAAGGTCTTCTATATAAGAAAAATAGACACACAAGAGTTGAAGCTTATGCAGATGCTGACTATGTGGGCAATACAGATGATAGATGCTCAACCACTGGGTTTTGTACCTTTGTCGGGGGCAACCTAGTCACATGGAAAAGCAAGAAACAAAACGTGGTGTCTAGGTCAAGTTGTGAGACAGAATACAGAGCCATGGCACAAACCGCCTGCGAGCTATTATGGCTAAAGAACTTGTTACATGACCTTGGAATAAAGAGTGAAGAACCGATGCCTATGTTTTGTGATAATCAAGCTGCAATCTTCATTGCTAATAATCGGGTGTTTCATGAAAGAATAAAGCATATAGAGGTTGACTGTCACTTCATTCGTGATGCAGTCACCAACAACCTTATCAACCTTCCACATGTTAAGTCTGAAGATGAACTAGCTGATGTCTTTACAAAGTCTTTGGGTTTGGGAAAATTTTCTCTTTTATGTAACAAGCTGGGCATGACAGATATTCATGCTTCAGCTTGAGGGGAGTGTTAGAATCCAGAATCTGCTAACCCGTTAGGGTTATAAGTCTATAAAGGATACACTGTACACGAGTCTTGTAACAGACGGTAATTACTCGATTTCTATTAACACTATCAAATATCAGCATGCAGCTCAAACATATTCAGAACAGTACTTATTGGTATAAATATGATGACGATAACAGCTATAGTATCTTAATATGAGAAGTTTCTTGTGTGTCATGCAAGAATTCACGTCATTAATACATGATGACTCCTGCAGTATGCCAAATTCTGCTAATTAGCCGTAGGCTTGAAGCATGTGGAAGCCAATTTGTTATTTGGGGCAAGGTTTGAAGATCTGGTCCGATGAAGGTCTGGACAAATTTTACAAACCTTGATCTAAGGCAATCAATAATAAACTAGTGATAATAGGTCCATAAAATCAGATGGCAATCTTGGACATCATGAAAATCTACATGCCAACTTAGGTCCAACTAAAGACCATTTTCCAAAGCTAAAATCTTTTTTTACTAGGGCATTCTATCATAAAACCAATGGTAGTAATTTTTGAAGGCAGAAATTCTTAATTTAGACACCACTCCGTAGTTCAGAGAGCAAATACAACCTCATGGAATACAGCAGAAACGAAGAAGGAAACCAAGATAGCAAATCCCTGCAATAAAATGTTGAAATAGAAGATGAGAAACCAAAATTTATAAATGGATAAGGTCATTAACAAATCAATTACCAATTAAAATGCATCATAATTGGAGAACAGGACTGGAAAGAATTTGTTCTATGTATCTCGCATTCTTGGTACAAACTCCTCAAAAAGTGTGCATTAATGATATCTGATGCAGAATCAACATTTCTATCATTTGCTCTTTTAGAAAACTTAATGTTCACATTTACTGTAGGGATACATGCCATACAATTTATTATATCATCTCATAATATGCAGTAAAATAAAGAACTTGAAGGGTAAGTTTCATGTGGCATGATTATACCAGTGTTGTCATCTATTCAAAATAATTTCTAAAGGATGAATTTCATGTGAATTTAGATCTCATCTTGTGTGGTACGGGTAAAAATCCGCAAATAGAACACCTATAAGAAGTGTCCATACTAAAATCAAAATTAATATATGTTTGTCAAAAATGATTTAAGTATTTACAATAATTTAAGCAACTTGATTCATGGGTGTTAATCAAGAGAAATAGAACTAACTAAAACAGGAGTATGTATCTTTAAAACATAACAGAAACCATTACCTTTGAAATACCATTGTTCAAGCAGGGAATGTATATATGGCGTACCATCCATTTATGGACAGGCTGTGGATATAGACATTATTTAGAGAAAAACTGCTTTCACAAAGTCCATTAGTTATGATATTTAATGTAAAAACTAAGAAGAGAAAGATTAGAATTTTTGAAGAACAATGAAAGTAAGAATATGCTGGTGGAAGAGAAGATCACTTTATGAGTCGATTCTTTGTTTTGTCTAATCAATCTATCTAAATTCAAAAATCACTTCCATGAAAATTTCCAAGATGAATAAAGAGTATATCATATCTAAAATAACTTCCAGAAGTTTTTCAAACATAATAGGTTAGGCAACAACATAGATTTATTACATTGTTGTCCCAAATAAGGTTTGAGGATGCTCTCCCATTTTGGATCAAGATTTAAATGCAGATCAATAGTGATTAGAGCTAGCAAAAACTGACCTGACAACTCATCCCAGCTTGATTCACCCCAGAGGTAGGTGGGTTTATGTCGGTAGTAACTGAATTTGGATCAACCCGTTTATGACTCAAAGTTAGTCGGATCAAGTTAGGTACAAATGGAGTATGTGGTCTAGTTAGATTTGGGTTAAATTAACCCAATTAATAAAAGGGTCATGTTTAATTTGAACTTGAAAAGCAAGTCACATTGATGTGACCCCGTTGAAGACCCATTAACCCAAATTGCTACCTCTATCAAAGTTCAGAACACTGGTCATGTTCCCGTCCATGCTCAGACTGGTCCATGCTCAGACTGGTACATACTGGTCCGTACCGGATAGAACCGTAGCGTGAAAAATATGGAAGCATGATGAGAAAGAAAAGGAAGCAAAAAGGAGAGGCTCGCATGCTGCAAGCAAGCAGGATTGACAGAAACTCCTGTGCTGTGAGCAAGCAACTTCCTCTTCCTCAACGAAAGCTCGTGCCCGAACTGACCTTTCTCTATATATCAGTCCAAGTTCAAACTAATACAAACCCAAAATACTAGGTAGTCATCCCATGTATTATACCAAGAATTTTAATATGAGTCTAATCCAAGGTTTGAAAAACTGGTTTATACTAGGTGAAAGAAAAAAAGGACGAAGAAAAACATTACTCGCTCCATCTCGGCTGTACATAGACTAGAGAAGAAGAAGAAAGAGGAGGTACATATTAGTACACCACTCGTCACGCCACCTCTAGTTGCTTCTTTCTCTTCCCTTCTCTCCTTCTTCCCTTATTCTTTTTGTTCTTCTTTTTCTTTTTCTTCTTCTTCTTCTCCATTGTGATGCATCTGGTTATGTCTAATACAAACCGGTCCAAGGATGGACCAATACCATATCATAGACCAAGTTTTCAAGCCTTGATCTGACCTTGTACCGATGTATATCATATTAATAAATGGGATGGGTTTAAACTAAGATTTAAAAAACTGATTTATAAAGGGTGGTATAATCAATTGATACCAATCTGAGCAGGGATCTGTATACGAATTGAAGGTTATCCAAGTGGAGCGAAAGAAAAAGGAGGAGAAAATATGCTTCATTCGAGTTGCTCACAACATAGTGGGAAGGAGGAGCCACGCGCAAGCTTCTGCCATCGATACCCCCCTTCCCTTCTTCTTTTCTTCTTCTATTTCACATGGTTTTAAAAGCCAGTCCGGCGACTCGGTCCGACCAGTCGCCAAATTGGTATGAACAGTGCGTACCGATATTGTGCTATAGTGATTTCGCCCGTACCAACACTATGCTACAGTGATTTCGTCTCGTACCAGATCGGTACAAACTAGAAATTTTGATCCGGTTCAGACCAAAATTTCAAAAACTACTATTTCATCTCCTGTATTATACCAAGGATTTTAACACGAGTCTAACCCAAAGTTTGAAAAACTAATCCATACCGAGTGGTATGGTCAGGACCACTGTGCTAAAGCAGAGCGGAGAAGAAAGAAAAAGAGGAGAGGAAAACCACTAAACCACTTCTTGCTCCATCTCCACTGTACACAGATTGGTAGAGGAGTGGAGTAGAATAGAAGAAGGAAAAAAAAAAGTAGAGGAAGAAGGAGGAGGTATGATCGGTTTGTATTGGTCTAAGTAGGGATCGGTACATGAACTAAAGGTTATCCAAGCAGAGCAAAAGAAAAGGAGGAGAAAAGCTGCGGTTCGTTTGAGCTGCTCACAGCACAGTGGGAAGAAGAAGAAGCACAAGCTTCTGCCATTGATACCTCTTCCAAGCCACAATCATGTTGATACGACCTATTAAAGGCCTGTTAACCCACATTCCTACCTCTAATACCAGCACATTAGTCCATTGTTAGATTAATACATACTTGTGTGTACTGATCTATGCCAACATAGGGTACTGGTCAATATCGACCTTGTAGTGGTATCAATCTATGGTCGCACATATTGGTACATGTTGATCCATACCAACATATATTACTAATTGGTACTAATAAAATATTAATTATAACAAGGTTTAGAAAATTGATTTGGATTGGTGTACGAGTCCATAGTCAAACTAGTATGTATCAGTTATTATCAATGGTACTAGTTTGTTTTATGTATTTATATATAGTATATATGCTTAAATGTCCAAATTGAAGTACAAACGGAAAATACCTAACCAGTCTAACATTCTACTGATACCAATACAACCTTGTACCAATACTAGTACAAGGTACGATCCTATTTTTTATTTCATGCTTAATGTCAAGGTTTAACATAACTTATCAGAACTGATTTACAGTCTTGGCTTGAACTAGTGTGATATCATATCGATGTATACCAATACATGGTACAATGTATTAGTCTTTATGTTATTGACATCTAATTTAGATAAGATTTAAAATTTTGTTGTACTAGTATACAATGCATACTTACTTGGCTAGACCAATCTATACACCAGTTGGTCTAAATCAGGATTACAAACCTTTCCTAGGATGTCCAAAGGTCCCTAGGTGTAGATTGTAGATTTGCATTCTAAGATCCTATAAATATAACATATGTTTTGAACTTTTGATAAATAGATAATGCCTAATTATCTAATGTAAGAGCTAACTTCTTTTAACAGGTTAACAAACTTCAGAAGTTGATTATTGATATCGAATAACAGTCACATTTGCAATTCTCTCCCAAAATCCAAGTCCTAGTAGAGGATTAAGGCCCAGTTTGGTTCTGCTGCGCTACTATAGCTGCACTATTAGCACCTGCTGTTAAGGGTGTTTGGTTGATCCAAATGTGCTATTATTGTAGCAATTATTATTAAAGTTATTTGGTAAATTTTTTGTATGTTATTGGTGTTGTTAATAAATAAATAAATATTAATTTAATAAAACATATTAAAATTAAAATTATATATTTTTATAATAAAATAATTTTTTTTTTTTAAATTTAAAATAATTATTTTAATAAAATTATTAAAATTTATAAGATCAAATAATTAATTTTAATATAAAATTCAATTATTAATTTTATTTATATATTATATTACTAAATATATATTGATATATTAAATTTCAAAATAAATATAATATTATATATTATACATGTTTATGTAAAAAGATAATTAATTATTGTATAGAATTATAAAATATAAATATAAAATACCTTTTAATAACAAGAAAGGGGAAAGAGAGGTAACTGTTGGTTAGCTGTAAAAGAATAAAACAAATAATGTAATGGCTGGGAATCGAATTTGGACACTTAGCTATCACTTGCACGCGCGTCGAGGTAATATGGTAGCTACAGTACTTGGCAGCTAGGAAAGCTAGATTTGCCAGCTTGTGTAACAATAGAAAAATTTTACTAGTACGCAGCTAAAGTTAACAACCAAACAAAAAATAAAAGAACAAAGTTGTTGCCCGTCACCACACTGGAATCGACGTAGCGCCAAACGGGCACTAAGATTCTTAGTAGTAGAACTATTGTGTATTAATGCAACTCTTTAAATCAAAATTAGTAAAAAGAAACATTCATGTTTACTCTTGATATATCAAAATAGCAAAATGATAGTGTAAGATGGCATGAATGGGACAATAACTTACTATGGCTGCATTTAGCGTAGCTGAAACTTTTAGCTTTGAAAAAATGCTAGTTGAAAAATAGCTGGTTGGAAAAGTTATAAGGTGTTTGGCTAAACTGTTATGCTGGTCAAAATTTTTTAAAAATAATTTTAAATTTAATATTTTTTACTAAAATAATAATTTTATTATTGTAAAGACATACGAATATAGGTGCAGACATTGATGCAAGAAGAAAAATAATAAGAAAGTAGCCAAAAATAGTTCCCTCCCAGCTTTTCCAAACTCATACTGCTTCTAGGTTCCAAACTTAGAAGCAGCTTGCCAAACACTTTAGTTTTTCAAAATCAGCTATTTTGACCAACAAAAACAGTTGACCAGCTATGCCAAACAGGGCCTATATTCATATGACACAAATATTTCATCTAACTAATACATGTCAATTTTAAGGATCCAACCCAAAAGACATAAGCATCCCTATGCTCCCTTCACACGATGGTATGTTAGGTCATAATGTAGTAGTAGTATCATAAGATCATAGCCATCCACGGCTCCAAGTACAAATTTGTTTAATCTTTTATTTTTGATGGCCATATCATCCGTATCCACACACCATCTCTTTATTGCAATCTCCCTAACAACTGCCACCTTCTCTAATCGCTGATAGATGATCCCATCAAGGTTTTAAATCTTAGCCCATGTATCGGGCTAGTCTCTCACTGGTATGTACCAGTGGTATCAAAACTATAGTGTTCTAGGACCGATCTTACCAACACATGGTATACCAATACCATTTTTATCTTGGACCAATATGCACTGCCCATACAGGACAGACCAGTTTTTGAAAGCTATCAAGGATTGGAAACAAAGACCTACAAACCATAGGGCCAACTTGAGCAATCCTTGATCTATACCTTGGGATCATAACCCCCACACTTTGGACTACAAACATTGTAAATTATAAATCCTAAATTTTAGATGCATTGAGACTTCTAATGCAAATAGCATAGAAAACATTGCTGAAATAAAAAATAACTTAAAAGGTAAATTTCATGTTTCCTGTCATATACAAGAACTCAGAATTTTATGAACCATCAAACTCTATTTATAAACTATGATAAATCAAATATGTAAGTGACATAAGTCTCAAATCATCTTCAAGAAAAACAAAGAAGAAGAGGAATTTTGCTGTCAATTGTGAATCTACTATGAAGTACCAAAAGAAAAGATGGTATTCTCAAACAAAGCAATTAATTTTACTCATCTGTAACAAAAATCTATCAATGCATTGTTGTATAACTAGGAAAAGATAAGAGACGAACCATATTCCACATTCTCCAATACTGGTGTAATCCCAATGAGTGATATATACAAAAAAAAGAAAGAGGTCAAAATCTCAAATACTAGTTTATTCCAGTTCTTTCATCTATGAAGGGAAACTAATTTGCATTATCAGCTACCTCTTCCACTGTTTTTGCATTCCACCAATCTTTGTAGAATTCTCTATCACCAAAACGTAGGAGCTCAGCAAGAATATTCAACCTGCAATGAAGAAAAAACTTTCTACTTAAAGATTTAAACAAGTAATTTGTACCTATTGTTGCAGCAAGGAAAAAAAAAGGCTTCTGCACATTCTACACAGAATAGTTAGGGTTGCATATGTACATCTATCAATGGTAAACTCAACTCATTAATACAATTAATCTAACACTCCCCTCAAACAGGAGCAAAGATGCCAATCATTCCCAGCTTGCCCAAAGGAAATGAAATCTAGTTGGGTTGAGAGCTTTGGTAGAAATGTCTATTAGTTGATCTTTGGATCTCGTTCAAGGAGTAGAGACATGTTTATTAGAGATAGCTTCCCTCATAAAGTGACCATCCACCTCTATATCTTTAGTTCATTCATGTTAGACCAGATTCTTAGCTATGGGGATAGCTAAATAGTTGTCACAAAACATATTCATGGGAGTTGGCATGTAATGTTGAACTCTATATCTTTAGTTCATTCATGTTAGACTGGGTTGAAGATAGTTAACAAGTTGTCACGAAACATATTCATGGGAGTCAAGCATGTAATGTTGAACTCATGTGGGAGTCCAAGTCATAGCAGCTCGCATGTAGTTTGACCCAAGGTTCTAAAAACCGATCCATACTATGGCCGATTTGTATTGGTATACGTAGGGACTAGTACATGGAACATTTTGTTCTGAACAAAGAAGTGGAGCATAGCGGCGGAAGGAGGAAGAAGGAAGGAGGCATTCTCCATAGCATGCAGCAAGCAGAAGAAGGAAGAGTAGGAGAATGGGGTTGATTTACAAAAGGAGACATCAGCACTAACAAATGAATGACAATGAACCGGATCAAGGCATCTATAAACTTCTTGTGTTCATGAATCCCCAATGAAAATGCATTTGATAGAACTTTGACTCAATTTGTCAATGTTGGGATCAAAGGCATGAACATAACATAAATATCCAAACATACAAGGTGTAATTGGAAATGCAGTGTGAGATGGAAACAACACGTTGTGTGAGGCTTTGTTATGCAAAACTAGAGCAGGCATCTGAATAACGAGAAAGGATACCATAAGGAAAATTTTTTGGGTACATTCGTGAAATAGCAAAGCACAAGCAACATTAAGGTGTTGATTTTTGCACTTGGCAATACCATTTTATGGTGAGGCATGCAACAAGAGGTTTGATGTAAGATTCCTTGTGATGCAAAAAAATGTTTAAAATTAGAAATCAAGCACTTCAAAGCAGTGTTTTAAAATAAATTATTTCTAAATCAAGTGTCTAATGTAAAGTTTTAAAATTATAACCACTTGAATGGTGTTACAATTTGGTGCGAAGGCACTAAATTTATGAAAGGTAGCAATTTGCACTTTGTCATAATGTGTCTCTTCTAGTGGATACGAACGTAATTGGTCAATATTCTCCTTCATACATACAAAGATCTGCAATCATTTATTATAAAGTTGCCTTGAAAACATGGTATATTTCCATTATAATATGTGACTTAAGTTATGAATTTTACGAGAAAAAAATGAAAGAGTCAGACGTAGCTGACCCTTTTGATGAATCATTTATTCCAGATGACAATGATGCCATGATGGAATAGTGGTCCACTTAAGATGATCAAGATGTGGCCCTTGATGAACCTAGTGATCTACCTTGCTCTTCTCAATATATTTCTGAGTTAGCTGCAAGCAAAGTAGACAATCAACCTGCACAGACAAGCCGAATTAATTTAAAAGATAAAGTGATGATTGGTGTATGGAGGAGATGGGTTTACGTCTACGTAGATCGCAGCCATAATGACAGTCTTCTCAATCACAGTTTGGTGCATCTAGAAGGATGCAACACTTCAAAGAGACCTCTGAAAAGGTAAAGGCACAATAGACTCATTATATGTTATTAATGAACAAGAAGATAACGAGTCAGAAGAGAGTCAAAGGACGGTAGATAGCAATGCAAGTATAGATAATGGTGGTAGTGGGTCAAGTTATGTGTCAGCTACACAACAAGAAGCAGAAATATGAATGGTTGAGACAGGGTACACTCATTCAACTCAAGATGATGATCATAGCCATCCTAAGACTCAACCGTTACAATATCAAAGACGAGATAAAGGCTCAACTCTAAGTAAACAATGAAGTCAAACCTTAGAAATTATGACGAGATGGGGTCTACATTACCTTCAAAGACAGAGAGTGGATTTTTATAGTCAGAACCAAGCTATGGATACAGATCTGAACAATCTAATATGTATCCATCATCTATATCAAGTGTCAATTCCTATTCTAGTTCCTATTCCAGTTCCAGCTCCAGTGGCAGTGGTTCATTCAAGCATAACTCGATCAATCAAATTTGCTAAATATGTGAAACTCAACATATTAGTACGACATGTCATGGGAAGAATTCCAAATATGGGTATTACAAAATTATGAGGTGGATCTAAGTCGTGTGTAAGTTAGTTAGCTCGTCACTCATTTTTTATGGAAGCTTATAGTAGTATGTTTCTATGTTGTATACAATTTCATATTTGTAATTTGTATGTTTGTGATTTGTACCAATTGTTTAATATTAAATCTTAATTAAAATATATTTTATATTTAAATATTATTTTTTTAATAAAAAATTGATATATAACTAGTTTTCAGTTGGTACCGATATGGTACTGCCAGCGCCGCTACGTACTGGTTCGGTTGGCCCACTGGACCAGCATCTTAAACCACTAGTATTGGATCAGTCCGGTAGCCGACAACAAACCGGTACATCTGGCCAGACCGATAATTCGAACTTTGCTTCAAAGCATTATTAATATGCAAGTTTTTCAAAGAGGCAATATTTTTATTTCGAAGTGAAATGCTTGAAATATAACATCGTACTAATTGTTCAAAAAACAAACCCAAGAATCAAGCACCCATGTATTTCAAAATAGGGCAATAGAGGTTATATTAGATATTGTTGATATAGATGCCGTAAGGGTAGATGACAAAGTCACCTAGATGAATTCAATTTTAAAGAGCCTTTCATACTTAGAGACAGTGATTACAAGTGTGGGCTGGTGGTGCTGAAGCTTAAGTGTTGGTACTATTGGTAATGTACTCATATTTTGAGGGGTTTCAATTGTCTTAACGCAGGGAGGTTTCCCAAACTTCTTCCTATGTATGGTGCAATCACAATGTGTACATGGAGGCATGCCTTGCCCATGCCCTCAGGCAGTGACCCCTTTATGTCCTCCAAGCTGTGGTGTTATGTGAGCATAATCAGAATCAATCGACGAAGGGGATGCAAATATCCTCAATAATCTAGAGAAGGCATTCTAAATGTTGGGAATGGGAGGATCAACTAACGGTTGTGCATCCGTTAGGGAGTATGGTTAAATGAAAAATTACTGAAAAGGGCAGACTTTTAGTATACAATTTCATGACATAGTATCAAAGCTTGTGTGGTTCTCTTGGTGATTTTTTGCTTTCGTGCTTGTTTGACATATGCAATTTTGGCGTGCGGGTTCTTCGAATAGGATTTTCGCACCTTCTCCTGCATGGATTTCCACGATGCCAGCTTCTTTAAAACTTTGGTGTGTCTTCTCTGAATGGGATTTTGATGATGTGAAACTCGGCGACGCTAGCTTCTGGGATTTCGGTGACGTCAGCCTCTTCGATATTTCAGTGTGAGTCTTCTATAAATTGAAATTTTGGAGTCATCAACTGAGATTTCGGCGACGCCTTTGACTAGTATTTTGGTGTCGTCTTCGATTGGGTTTTCGGCGATGCCAGCTATCCTCTTCTGCTGCGATTGCTCCTATGCTGATTGCTGAAGACATTGTTGCTGCTGCTACAGATCTCAGCTTTGGGATTTTGGGGGTTCTGGCAACCGGATTTCTTTTAGAGTGTAAGTTCTTCTCAGCCTCCCTTGAGACCTTGTTTTCTGGTTGCTTCGTTATCTTGGTGGATTATTTCTTGATTCCTAGTTAGTATCCTTTATTGTTTATTGGGAAATTGTCTTTATCTCCATGGAGCATCCTTTTGGTGAATTGTCAGTAGAAACTCTGTCTATGAGATTTACGGGCAAAAACTATGCTGCATTGGAATTTCATTTTAGGATGTTTTTAAAGGGAAAAGAGCTATGAGGTCACATAGATGGGTCATCCTCTGTCCCGAAAACTGATATAGAAACTCTTACATGGGAAGTGAATGATACTAGGATTATTTCTTAGATTCTAACATTTATCTAACCTCATATGATGAATAATCTACGTTCTTTTAGTCCTGCCAAGGAGATGTAGGAGTGTTTGAAAAGCATATATTATCAGGACAACACAACAAGACGATTTCAGTTGGAACTCGAAATTAGTAATTTCAATCATGGCAACCTTTCTATTCAGGAATTTTATTATGGCTTTATGAATCTATGGAGTGAATACACTAGTATTATTTACTTTGGTGTTCCTAAATAAGCCTTGGCAAGCCTGCAACAAGTTCATAAAGTCAGCAAACGCAGTCAATTTCTAATGAAATTGAGACCTGAATTTGAAATTGCTCGAGGAGAATTACTTAACAGATTTCCTATCCAGTCTTTAGATATTTGTCTTGGTGAGCTTCTACGTGAGCCGCGTCTGGCCACTCAATCAGTCATTGGTGTGACTCATGGGACATCAGAGGTTGTCAATGTGACTTATGCAGCACAAGGTAAAAATAAGGATAAAAGACAAATGCAATACTCCAGCTGCAAGGAATTTGGTCAGATGGTTAGGAATTGTAAGGAGAAATTCTGTAACTACTGTAAACAAAATGGCCATATTATTAAGGATTGTCCTACAAGCCCAGAAAATCGGAGGGCAAAAGCTTACAAAGTTGTGCACACTGCTTGGCCAGATTCCACCATTTCTGTGACTATTTCTAGCACCTCATCTATCGCTACAGGTCACAATCAAGTGATTATGCCTCCAGACATAGTCCAGCAGATGATTCTTTCTGCTTTCTTAACTCTTGGTCTTCATGGTCGCGGTAAGCAAGTCTCATCTACTTGGTTTGTTGATTCTGGTGCATCTTATCATATGACTAGCTTTCTTAATTTCTTATAAAATTTGCATCCTTATACTGATCGACAACATATTTAAATAGCCAATAGTAGTAGTCTTCCGATTAATGTTGTGGGTGATATTAGACACATCTTTAGTTATGTCTTTGTTGCTCCAAATTTGTCAACTAATTTGATATTTGTTGGTCAGCTCGTGGAGAATCACTATGATATATATTTTTCTCGTGTTGGCAATGTTGTACAGGATTTGGCTTGGGGAAAGGTGATCACGAAGGGACCTAGGGTGGGCAGATTATTTCTGTTGCACTTTTCCATTCCCAGACCTTTAGCCTTAGCTTATGTTTTTGTTAACAATCAGGTTGAACTTTGGCATAAACGCTTAGGCCATCCGAACCATGTAATTTTGGCTAACTAAATACAACGTGGTTTTGTTGGCAACAATTTCAATTCTGTATTTACATTTAATTGCTCTACATGTAAGCTACGAAAGAGTAAAACTTTGTCTTTTCCTAATTTTGGTAGTCATGCAAAAGTGTGCTTTGATGTTGTTCATAGTGATGTTTGGGGTAGTACTCCTATTATCTCTCATAGTCACTACCATTACTTTGTAACGTTTATTGATGATTATAGTCGATTCACTTGGATATACTTCCTACACACTAAATCTGAGATATTCCAGGTATTTCAGAACTTTGTAGCTCTTATTGAGATTCAATTCTCTATGTGCATTAAGATTTTGTGCACTGATAATGATGGTAAATATATGTCGTGTGACTTTCGGGCTTATTTGTAAGAAAAATATATTATCTCTCAGAGGTCATAGCCTTATACTCCTCAACAAAATGGGGTATCCGAACGCAAGAATCGTCACTTGTTGGACATGGTTCGTACTCTTCTCTTATAGTCCTATGTGCCACCTAAGTTTTGGGTTGAAGCATTGGCTACTGCTGTGTACTTAATTAATCATTTGCCATTTTCCTGCCATCATCTCCACATTGCTAACTAGCATTGGACCAGATATTGCATCCACTTTAATGTTCTTTGACACTGCCATGGAAATCTAGGACAGTCTTGCATCTACATATACCTCAAAAGAAAAAATATGTCATGTTTACCGGCTCTATAAAGAGATATTTGCCACGAAATAAAGAGATCATTCAATCCAAGAGTACTATAATTTATTGAAAGAAAAATGGGATCAGTTGCAAGCAATGTTGCTCGATGGGCCCAAAACCTTGTCAAGTTCTTGTTGCTATTTTCCTGTGAGACTGAGGCCTTTGCCGAGAGCTGGCAAAGACGTCGGCTCTCATATAGGGTTTTCTAATATTTCCTTCACAACCCTTCGTAGCTGTCCCAGCAATCTTCCCAGCCCTATTACTGGAAAAAAAAAAATTTCTTCTCAGTCTTAATTGCTGAAAATTTTCCAGGAAATATCTCAGCCTTTTGCATCTATCCCTCCATCATCTCCGTTGAAGGATCCAACTTCATTCAAAAAAAATCAAAGAGTTACATAGCATTCGCCGTCCTACAGGCTTAATGCGAAAAACTATCTTTAAGTGGTCTCAATTTATTCAGACATCCCTCAAAAGGAAGATTAATACATCCTATTAGAAATGGGCCAGCAAAGAGAGACCTATTCTTTGAAGCACAGGATGCGGATTCAAATTCTCAACAATGAGGACGCAAAAGAAAGCTGAATGAATATTATGCTTGAACCAAAAAAATATGGATGGAGTAGCACTAGCAACAAAACTAATGGCAAAACAAGAAAAAGGAAAAAAAGAATCTTTCTAAATACTCAAATAGAGAAAATCAGTGGAAAGAAAGCAAGGATAATCTCTAGTGTACCTATTGCAAAAAACCAAGACATGAAAGAGAAATATTGGAAGGTGAATGGTAAACCACAAAGTCAAGAATGGGAAAATCACAAGGGACAACAAAAAACACAAGCTTACAGTACAACAATCTAAATGTGAGGAAAATCTTGGATTCAATGATGAAGAAATTGAGAAACTAAGAAACTTGTTAGGATCTCTAGAGAAACTTGTTAGAACGTGCTCTCTATCTCTTCCTAATAATTCTTCAACCTCTTTTTGCTTAAATGCCTCATGAAAGTTTTTTAATATCATAATTAGATAATAGATTCAGGTACCACTGAACATATTAACTATCATCAATATCGATATTGTCACTATTGTTGTTGCTAATAGATCCTTAATTACTATTGTTGGATATGAATATATTATATTACACCTACTCCTGTCTTAAAAAATGTTCTTCATGTGCTTAAGTTATCCACTAGCCTTATTTTTTGCCAAAGCTTACACATAACCTTCAATGTTATGCTGTCTTCTCCTCTTTTTATTGTATTTCTTCATGATCACATGGAGAAAGGTTGGACTTGCTAAGGAAATAAATGACCTTTCTCATCTTCAAGTATGCCAGGAAAATATAAGTCTTCTATCTTCAACTTTTGTTAGTTCCTCAAATAATGATATCATTTGGTTGTATCATCTTCATTTTGGTCATCTATTCTTTCAAGTCTTAGAAGTCATGTTTCCTAAGTTGTTTAAAGTATAGATATTTTTAAGTTTCAGTGTGAACTTTGAGAGTTTGCAAAATATATTCATGTATCTTTTCCTATTAACAATGAAAGAAAGAAGTTCTCAACTCTTTAGCACTTCTAGCTTATTCATAGTGATATATAGGTTCCTTCTACTAAACATAACATTTCCAGGGTATAGTGGTTTGCCTCTCTAATTGATGATTGCACTCGAGTTACTTAGATCTTCCTTTTTTTTAAAAAAAATATGATGTTAGCACAATTAAAGTTTGAGAAAGAAAAAATTAGGGTTTAATTAGCAAGAGGAAAGAAAGGGTTTACATAGGGGTTCCTTCTATTAAACATAACATTTTTTGGGCACGGTGGTTTGCCTCTTTAATTAATGATTGTAAACAAAGTTAGCAGTGAAGAGTTGAAAACCTCTATTCGAAAATTCTCTTAGGGTACAACCAATAACATAGAAATAGAGAAGGGTTCAGGTAATAATCCAAAACCCGATAAGCTAGAACCCGATAAGGAAAGAGCCGTTAACACTCCCCCTCAAGCTGGAGCAAATATGTCTATCATGCCCAGCTTATTACAAAATTCATAAAATTTTATTGAGTTAAGAGTCTTGGTAAAGATGTTGGCAACTTGGTCTTCAGATTTGATATATGGAGTTTAGATCTTATAACTCAAAATAGCATCTCTGACGAAATGACAATCAATCTCCACATGTTTAGTTCGTTCATGAAAGGAGGGATTGTTTGCTGTGAATATGGCTGATTGATTATCACAATGCATGATCATAGGAGTATCAATGGTTATGTTGAATTCATGCAATAGGTTCTAGATCCATAGGAGCTCACACGTAGTGTGAGCCATTACCCGATATTCAGCCTCACAACTGGATCGAGATATAACATTTTGTTTCTTGCTTCTCCGGGCAGATTTCCCTAACATAGTACAAAACCCACAGGTGGATTTTCTATCATCAATGTTTCCTGCATAATCCGCATCAGAATAGGATTCAATAGTGAGTGGTTTTCCTTTTTGATAGAGAAATCTTTTGCCTCGAGACTGCTCGAGATATTGTAAAATCTTGAGTACGGCCTGCCAGTGGTCTTTCTTGGGAAACTGCATAAATTGACTAACTACGCCCACTGTGAATGATATGTCCGGACGTGTGACAGTGAGATATGAGTCTGCCCACACTCTATCGATACATGGTGGGATCAGTGTCTTCAGAATCCTTCCACTTACTATACCGTTCATTAGGTACCATAGGTACATCAGTGGGCTTGCAATCAAGCATTCCTATGTCAGATAGAAGATCAAGACTATACTTCCTTTGAGATAGATGAACATTAGAGCCCTTATAAGCAATTTCAATTTCTAGAAAGTATCTAGGTTTACCCAAATCTCAAAAAGAAAAGTGAGTGTTCAGAAACCATTTAGTCTCATATGTGCCATCAGAGTCACTTCCTGTGAGAATAATGTCATCGACATAAATGGTGAGGATAACAATTCCATTGGTTGACTTGCGAATAAATATTGAATGGTCAGATTTTGAGTGAAGAAAACCAAATTTGGATATGATTGTAGAAAACTTCTGAACTACACTCGTGGGCTCTGTTTAAGTCCATATATAGCCTTGTGTAACCAGCAAACTAGCTCCCCTTGCTGCATATAGCCTAGAGGCTAGTGCATATAAACATCCTCATTAAGATCACCATACAAGAATGCATTTTTAACATCTAACTGATGAAGAGACCACTCAAGTATGATGGCGAGCGACAAGATGATGCGGACAGAGTTCAGCTGTGCGACGAGTGAGAAGGGTCCAAATAGTCAACCCCATACACCTGAGTAAATCCTTTGGCTACAAGACAAGTCTTGTATCGGTCAACAGATCCATCGGGAGTGTGTTTGATGGTATAAACTCATTTACAAGGTACATGATGATCCCCTGAAGGTAATGAAACAAGAGTCCATGTGTGCCAAGAAGTAAGAGCATCCATTTCTGCATCCATAGCAGTCTTCCAGTGGGGCTGAGAAAGAGCATCAGATATATTTCGTGGCAAAGCATCAAAGGATATAGCAGTAATAAAGGTACGATGGTAAGAAGAAATGCGAGAATAAGAGACAAAATCAGAAATAGGATACTTAGCGATTGCCTGACGTCCTTTGCGAAGGGCAATAGAAAGGTCATCGGTCGAAGGTGGTAGACACCCAGGTGAAGGCTCAACTGGTGTAGGGGCATAAGTGGTGACAACCCTGTTCCGTCACTGATATACCTACAGAGGTACGGTGGAATTCTCATGTGCCATAGAGTGAGGAACTAGAGAAGAAGCCAAGGGAGCATCCAGAGAGTGTGGGACAG
This sequence comes from Costus lasius, assembly GCA_027563935.2. NCBI lineage: Eukaryota > Viridiplantae > Streptophyta > Magnoliopsida > Zingiberales > Costaceae > Costus > Costus lasius. The sequence continues at coordinate 29,462,193 of CM050449.1, read as the reverse complement.
GAAGAGGAACAACAGTGGTTGAGGGCTCCGGACACAGTGCCGGTTTAGCAAAGTATGGTATAGACTCAAAAAAGGTGACATCCATACTAGTAAAGTACCTGCTGTGTGTAGGATAAAAACCCCTGTACCCCTTCTGCATCCTAGAGTAACCAAGGAAAACACACTTTATAGAACGTGGACTTACCTTATCCACCCCAAGAGAAAGATTATGGACATAACAGAGGTACCCCAAAGGTCCTGGTGAGGACAAGAAAGACAGGTTGGTTGGGTGAGAGCATAGAAAGAGGAGATTTACCTTACAGGGATGAAGTGGGAACACAATTAATTAGAAACGTTGCAGTGAAGATAGCATCACCCTAAAAATGTCGGGGTACATGTATATGAAACATTAATGACCGAGAAACATCAAGTAGATGGCAATTCTTGCGTTCAGCAACTCCATTTTGAGGAGATGTATAAGGACATATTATTTGGTGGATAATGCCATGTAACCCACAAAATTCTTGAAAGACTGAACTGGTCGATTTTTAGTGGCAAGCTGAATTGGTTCTTGATCTTAGCATAAAAAAATTTGAATGCAATGAAAACATCATATCGATTTTTCAATAGAAAAATCTAACACATGCGAGAACAGTCATCGATAAAGGTAACAAAATATTTAAAACCATCTCTAGTGGTTACAGGACTAGGACCCCAAACGTCTGAATGAACAACTTGAAACGGAATAGTAGTTGGTGGATTAGTACTGCTAGGAAAAGAAGTCCTGTGATGTTTTCCAAACTGACAAGCTTCGCACTCAAAATGAGTACAGAACTTCAGAGACAAAATTTATTGCACTTTGCTAGAAGAGATATGACCCAACCGATAGTGCCATATAAATGGGGATAATGTAGACAAAAGAGCCTTGGCAGTATCCAGCACAGGATCGGTGAGGACATAGACACCGCCAACTTTAAGCCCCCCACCAATCTTCGCCCTCATCCTGAGGTCCTGAAAGATGCAACAAGAAGAAAGGAACGTTACAGAGCAACATAGGCTTTTTGTGAGGGCATAAACAGAAATAAGATTAACCGGACACTGAGGAACATAAAGGACATCAGAAAGTATAAGCTTAGGACTCAAGTAGACAGTTCGCTTTCCTTGAACAAGAATAAGAGACCCATCCATAATGGACACTGGGCTATAGTTGGTGCCAAGATGTAAGGATGCAAATAGTGAACGGTTACCTGAAACATGAGAGGTGTCGCCAGAATCTAAAACCCAAGTATTAGCAGAGGCAATAAGAGATGCAGTACCAGAGACACCAGGTGTCGTAGCCATTAAGGAGGGAAGTGGAAGCTTCAGCTTGAGCCGCCAATCTGACTAGGCGGTTGTACTAGGCAGAAGAGACCGTGATGGTCGGATCAGTGAGAGATGGGGAGGCTGAGTGGACTGCCTGTCCTGGTGGATGTGATACAATGTCAACCGTCATCTTGGCATAGGATGGTCTTCCAAACTTCTTCCAACATCGATCGAAAGGATGATTACTACGCCCACAATGTTCACAAGGAGTAGAGATACGACCACGTCCTCTGCCCCTACTAGAAGAGCCATGTTTGCCTCCTTGGGGAGCAAGGAAGGCACTACTGCATCAGTGGAAGGAGTGGCCATGGAGACACGCAAGAGGTGCGAGTAGACTCTCTGAATTGTGGGAATAGTTGGATCAACAAGCAGCTGAGCTTTAACAACAGAATACGAGTCATTCAAGGCATTGAGAAATATGGTGAGAAAAAATTCCTGTCGTTATTGTATTGTCACTGAGATATTGCAGTAGGTGTCCGGAGCATTTGCAATTGTTCCCACTTTCCTTTAAGTGTCTAGTAAAGATCTAGTAAAGGCATGTCTCTTTGTTACAAATTGAAGAGTTCCTCATAAAGTCGATGGACTTGGCAAATGTTTTCTTGAGGAGCGTAGGTTAATGCTAGGACGTCCCAAATTGCAAAAAAATTTCTTTTGCAGTGTCTAAGCACATCACTGTAGAGGCTATATTACCCTCAATACTACTAAGTAGAGCCATGACAATGGCCATATTTGATCTCCTCCAAGTTTGATAGGCCGGATCCAAGGAGTCTGGTCCGGTGCTAGTGAGGTGCATGTCCTTCCCGTGGTTGGGTAAAAATGCATAGACCAGGCCCAAATAAGGTAGTTGTTGCCGTCGAGCTTCACGGTAGTGGCAACACTAGAGGCAGACTTTAATTCAGTAACGGTGATATCCATATTATAGTGAGGAAGTGATTAGAGAATTAGCAGGAGGTACTCGGCTGCAGATATTACTGGCTGTGATGAAGGCATGAGGAGGAAATAACTACCGAAGGCCTTGCTGTGGAAAGAAGGTTGAAAATCGCTGCTGGTGGAAGGGAAAGTGACGCCAAGGCAAGCCGAAGAAGCAATGAAGCGAAGGGGCCTGATTGCCTGTCGCCGAATAGAGAAGATAGCAGCAGCAGGAAAGGCGATGCCGGCAGATGAGTCGCCGAACAAAGTTCCCTCGGCGAGAAGGATGCTGAGGCAGCGATAGAAACCGGAAAGACTTCAATCCTCACGCAAGGATGTCACCAGCAGTAGAAGAAGCCGAGTACATCCTACAGCTCTAGTCAGCTTCCGAGCGAGAGGCGAGCACGGTGAAGTGGAGAAGACAGAAGGTTTAGATGGGAACGGAAGCGCCGGAGGAAGATCTAGATGGGAGCGGAAGGTGGATGAGTTTGAACAGGAGGCGCCGGAATGAGAAAACGCCGGAAGCAGAGCGGAAGTATGCGGCGGCGACGCTCTGATACCAAGTTAGAAGTGAAGAGTTGAAAACATCTATTCGAAAATTCTCTTAGGGTACAGTAACTAGTAACATAGAAATAGAGAAGGGTTTGGGTAATAATCCAAAACCCGATAAGCTAGAACCCGATAAGGAAAGAGCCGTTAACAAACAAAAATATGATGTCAGCATAATTAAAGTTTGAGAAAGAAAAATTAGGGTTCAATTAACATGAGGAAAGAAAGGGTTTAAATACATATCTAGTAGAGAATTAATGGATAACACTTATTATCACTAACTCTAACACTCCTCTTAAGCTGAAGTAAGTGAAAATATCAAACTCTAGTTGTTATATAGAGCACTCAATCTTATTAGACATAAGGCCTTAGTAAACATGTCAATTAACTGATATTCGAACTTTGTAAACATGTCATAATGCATGTTCATTGGAATTGAGCATGGGAGACCTAATTCTTCTAGAAATTCCCACATTATTTCATAAGTCAGTTTGTGTCATTAATTTGGTATTTAGCCTCACAATTGGACCGGACTATAACTCTATTTTTTCTCCTCCAAGTCACTAAATTTCCTCCTCGATAGGTACAAAACCCGATATAGATTTTCTACCATTAATATTACTAGTGTAGTCAGTATAAGTATATGCTTCAACTTTATATGACCTGTGAAGACTGGGGAACTTGCTTTGCTCTATTTAAAACCAGCTAACAACATTACTATAGCACTTACGAAACCATACACGTGGACGCTATTTAAATTCATTAATTGATTTATTGAATTTGCATATTAACTCTCCTAGGCAACATAACCTGTGGGTTGCTCCATAAAAATTAGCTTAGATAAATCATCATAAAGGAATGCATTTTTTGCATACATTTGATGTAACCGCCACTTAAAATTTGTTGCAATAGAGAATATAGCACAAACTGAGTTCAATCAAGCAACTGGGGAAAAGGTACCAAAGAAATCAACTCTATAAACCTGAGTGAATTCTTTTACAACTAAGCAAGATTTGTACTTGTCAATGTTCCCTTAAGATTGTGTTTTATAGTATATACCAAGCAGCAAGGAACAAAGTATGCTCTAGTGGAAGGGAGACTAGTGTCAAAGTTTGTCTTGATTGAAGTGCATTCATCTCTTTATCCATTCTTGCTTTCCATTTTAACACTTGCATAACCTCAGTATAATTTCAGGGAATATTGAAAAGATAGGGAAGCAATAGGAAATCTGCAATGCTCTAAGTGATACATAATGATAAAAAACGAAATTAGAAATAGGGTATACTATGGTACATTTACCTTATGCAATGCAATGGGTAAGTCTAAGTTAGGTAGGACACCTTTGTTGAAGGTTTAAAAATAATAGAAAGAGAAAAAAATTATTCTTGAATGCAGTGGCGAGACATGAAATTTATCGAAATTAAATCACCTTGCCATGATTACTAGGTCAAATTGAAATTTTTGACCAAGCAGAAATAAATTACTCGGCTTGTTGGAGAATTTTTATCAACGATGGAACTTTGACTAAATTGGGATTTAATCCCAATTTCATGAATTTTTGGAGAAAGGATCGATAATCCAATTTCTTAGTCAAAATTATATTTTTGACATCGCAATTTGCGGAATGCGAAAAAAAAAATGTTGAAATAAAATAAAATTATGATGAGTGATTTAATAGAAGGTTGAAATTGAAATTATGATTAATTCCAATTTCTATCATGAAATTTGGGTCAAAATTGAGATTTTGACCGAATTAAAAATATTTCTTGTTATGAATGAAATTCATGAATATTGGGTCAAAGAAGGCAATTTTGACCATGAATTTTGACAAGCGATTAATTGGCCAACAATTAAAAATAAATTATTTTTATTTTTAATTGAGAAAAAATCGTCGATGCGGTTTGAAGAGAAGTTTTTGGGGAGTTACGACGGTTCCAAAAACGAAAGACATGGAAGGAATAATAAAAGGAAGAAATAAAAAGGTAGAAGGGGAGATCGGCTTTTGCTAATTTTGGAAGACTCAAAGTTGAAGCGAGGAGTAATCGACGAGAGGAACACCCACGCACAGAAGGTAAGTATTCTTGTTCTCCCTCCTTGGTCTTCTTCTTCTTCCTCCCTCTTCTCTCAACTCCATCAATGGAGAAGGCAAACTCCGATATCAAAACTATTGACGGAGAGACAACTCTGGTAAATAAAATCATCAACGGAGAAGGACAACTCCGGTAAATAAAACTATTGACGGAGAGACAACTACGGTTAACAAAAATCATTCAATGGAGAGAGCAACTCCAGTAAAAAAAAAATCAATATTTTTTATGTTGCCTCCTGCAACTATCACGACCTTATCAATTAAAAATTCCCTCGCCGATGATTTTTTTTTTCGATCATAGAAAATCGATCAGACTGTTGGTGATGTAGTCTTCTGCAAAGGAGATTCTTCTCCATTAACGAAACAAAAAAAGACAAAAAAAAAGTAAAAATGATGAAAGAAGACGAGACGTAAGGAGAGATGTTTTTGCCGAAAATTAGAAGAAGGAAAAAAAATGAAGCGTCGGTAGAAAGCAGAGATGATGCAAGAAGGAGATTACGAGAAGAGAAAACAGATAAATTTCAATAAAATTTGATAAGGGAAAAGAAAGATCAGAAGCCAAAAAAATGCACCTTTTGTTAATGCCGCACGCTTGCCTCACCGACGACTTTCCTCATCGTCTCCGACGCTGCCGCCACAGTCATGGAGCAAGGAAAGAAGGACGCTTTCCTCGGCCTCCTCTGCTGTTGTCGCTTCCTAATCGAGGAGAAGATGTTGCTAGTTGGAAGAATCACTTCCGGCTCTCCAAATGCCGGAAGCAGCCTCTCTTCCCTGCTGTTCATCGACGTGTGACCTCGACACGAGAAAGACGTCGCCTGTTGGGAGGGCCGACGAGCTCTTTGCTCTCCCTGTCTTCATCATCCTCGAGACAAGAAGATGTCGGAGATGACAGAAGGAGACGTGTTCGCCTCCGAATAGGAAAGGAAGGACGGCACCCGCTTCCACGTGATTCCGCCGCTGGGCCTATAGCCACGTTCGTCTCTCCGTCGTCCCCGACACGAGAAGATATCGCCGATTGGGAGGAGGCACGCCTGCCTCTGCTCCATCTGTCCTAATTCATGTTCTTGCTGTTCGGTGAAGAGTCTGAGATGATGGAAGTAATCACATCCGCCTTCGACCAGAAAACAAAAGGAAAGAAACTTTCGTCGTTGTCTTTGTCGTCGCCATCTTTGGCGCGAGAAGGCATCGCCGACAGGAAGGATAATATCCACGCCTCTGGACAAAGAAGGGAAGAAAGAGGTTGTCTTCGGCTCTCTTTGTCGTCGTCACCCTTGACGCGAGAAGAAGTCGCTGGCCGGAGCGAAGCTTCGCACGTCCGCCTCTAAGCAGGGGAGGAAGGAATTGTCATCTCTGACTTGAGAAACAGCCGCTGGCTCGAACGAAGCACGTCCGCGGCTGGAATGAAGCACGTCCTCGTCGTCGTCATCTCCAACATGAGAAAAAGCCGTGGACTGGAAGTAAGCCATCGCCTCTGTGAACGCCGGAACAAGCGACGCGTCCGCTGAAAATCCCGTCGTCCCTGATTTTACCAAAGATATTGAGGCCGACCGCCAGTTCTCGACTCTATTTTTGCCAACGAAGCTTGCCTGTTTCTTCTTCCTTCATCGGCACTGGCAAGGCGTCGACATCATTCGACGCATCCACAGAAGAGGCCACGCCTCTGATTTTGCCATTGACGCCGGCGACATCATCCAATGTGTCCGCCGAAGACGCCCTCTTTTCTGGCTGTACCAAAGATATCGAGGCCAATCACCAGCCCTCAATTTTGTTTCTTGCTAACGAAGCCTCCTGGATCTTCCGCCTCCATCGTCGCCGAAGACACCATCCGACGCGTTCCCTAAATGCCTTCATCTCTGATTCTGCCGAAGACACCGTTCGAAGTAGCCTCTATTGGCATCGACAACACCGTCCGACCTGTCCGCCTGGTCTTTTGCCTCCATCAGCGCCGGCGACACCATCCGACGCGTCCGCCGGGCGCCTTCGTTTCCGATTTTGGCGAAGACATCGGCAAAATCGACATCAGCAGTGCAGGAATTGGATCAGCCTCGCGTGCCCATGTTTGTTTGGGCTGATTCGTTGGATTTGGGCCAGCGACAGACTTTGTTTGCACCGCTTCACGTGCCCATGTTCACTCGGCCCGATCGAATCTTTTTGGGTCTAATTTATCAATTAATATTATACCAGTATTGTTAGTTCCATCTGGTAGCAAAAAAAAAGGATAAGATAAAAAAATGATGACTTCCTTATAAATATTAATTTTGATTTTGGCAAGACAGAAATTCAATCAGAAAATAATTATATGAAATGTTGCTATGATTCAATAGAAAGAATAAACAACTTGACTGTAGAAAGAAGGAGAAATGACATATGTTGGATCTACCCAACTCGGATTTGAATTTGTCTTAATCACATATTGGTCCCGACTCAACCCAACTTTGATTTGATGAAAAAAAAAAGAGAAAGAATATTTTGTTACTGCATTTTGTCCATAATATTGTTTGGGAGGTGCGTACGTCGATACTATATATCGGGGCGTAATACCTCAATATTATTACAATAATGCTTGCAATTTATGAATCTTGAAATAAAATAAATATTCACAGAAAGAATATTTATTTATTATAAAAAATAATAAATATTCACATAAAGAATATTTATTTGTAAAAGATGAAATAAATAAATATTCACAGACAGAATATTTATTTATGAAAGATGAAGTGATAAATAAGATGAAGAAAGAGATATCGAAAGATGAAAGAAAGAATCGTGAAATGAAATCAGATAAATATTCATAGAAAGAGTATTTATCGAAGAAATGAAATCAGATAAATATTCACATAAAGAATATTTATCGAAGAAATGAAATCAGATAAATATTCACAGAAAGAATATTTATCGAAAAAAGATAAATCTAATAAACATTCACAGAAAGAATATTTATTAAGGAAATGAAAGTTAAAAGTATGAAAGATGAAATTAAATAAACATTCACAGAAAGAATATTTATTAAAAGATGAAATCAGATAAATATTCACAGAAAGGAAATTTATTGAAGAAATAAAAGTTGAAAGTATGAAAGATAAAATCAGATAAATATTCACAGAAAGAATATTTATCGAAGGAATGGAAAATTGAAATTAGATAAATATTCACAGAAGGAATATTTATCGAAAGGAAGTCACGACATATTGTTAATAATATTGTTTGGGAGGTGCATACGCCGATACTAGGTATCGGGGCGTAGTTCCTCAATATTATTGCTTATGTCACTTGAAATCAAATAAATATTCATAGAAAGAATATTTATTGATTGTAGGAAGATGAAAGAAAAGAAGATGGAAGAAATATCGAAGAAATTGAAATGAAGGTTGAAATATAAAGAACATTTATCAGAAGCTGATTCCAGATAAATGTTCATTGAAAGAATATTTATGAGAAAATGAAGAGTGAAAGAGACGATGAAAATGAAATTGTGTCGAAATTGTAAGCTTTTTTATGGCAGATGTTATGAATGAATGATATTGTTCTTCCGAATATTATTTTAATTTTATATGTTTAGATCTCTTAATCAAAAATGCCTTCAGCTACTTAGAGGTAATTAACAATGAATGTTTGCATTCATTGGAAGCCATAACCCACTTAAATAAAAAGTCTTATATCTATAAGGTGAATTTGAAATGGTCTCATCATATTAAAATGAAATTGAAATTGAACCATTTTTTTTCCCAACAACCTTCAAACTAGAACACTTCAACTGGTGTTGGAACAAGTAGGCATCAACTATATACCTATAATGGTGGCATAGACTATGATAGAATAAAAGATGATAAGGTAGATGGGCTCTCAAGTGGTGCTAGGGCAGGTAAAGGGGTAGGGAACTTTGATGAGTGGAGTCATTTGTAAATTCCTGAAAAATATAACTTATTCATGGAAGGTAACATTATCACTGACACAGTGGCACTTGAGGATTGAGTCAAAACATCAACATCCTTTTTGTGTTTGCGAGTATCCAAAAAATATGCACCAATGACCAAACACTACAAAGACTCAACTTATTTGACTCGGAACCAAAAACATGAACGTAGCGTACACATCCAAATATTTGTAGTGTTAATAGAAATGAAACTTGAGATGAAAAAGGTATACAGAATGGAGATTGACCATGAAGGAAGACCACATAATGGCATGTGATTTATAAAAAAAAAATAGCAATAAGGATTGTATCAGCCCGTAAGGAACGAGAAATATGTGTATAAAATATAAGGGTATGAGTTACATCAAGAATATATCTATGTTTCTTTTTAGCTACCCTATTTTGTGATCATGTATACGAACATATAGTTTGGTGAATGATACCATAGGACTCACAAAAAATTTGAAAGTTGGGAGTTGGTGTACTCAAGTGCATTATCAATACATAAGATTTTCAAGAAAGGATTAAACTAATTTTTTAATTAACATAAAAACTTTGAATACCTAGAAAACTTTATATTGAATTTTTAATAAGAAATACTAGTACATTTTAAGGAGTCATAGATAAAGGTAACAAAATATCAGTGTCCATCTTTACTAAAAATAGGACTCAAACCCCGAATATCATAATGCATTAACAAAAAAGGGAGATACTAGTGGTGATGTATGGTGATGTTTACCAAGTTGGCAGACATCACAATTAAAACTAGGACTAATAACAAGGATAAATAATGTTGAACGGCCAAGACCGCTGATATGCATTAGAACTGGTGGGTGTATAGGCTTTACGTGGTGATGAATATGATATATATATAAAAAAGATACTTTCACGCATATGCCCCCCACCAATCATTCTGTCCTTAGGTCCTAAAAAAGACAATGAGAGGGAGTAAAAGTAACACTACTATTGAATGCCTTTGTAATTGTATAAACAGATAACAACATGAAACCGAGGGACATAAAGTATATTATGGAGAATGATAGTGGGGATAAGAGAAACAAAACCAATGCCTAATATAAGTTTTAGAGAATTATAAGCTAGTCACATTGGTGGATGATAATGATCCGTTGACAAATGAAAACAAGACTATTACCTATCATGTGTGAAAATTCACCAAAATCAAGTATCCAAGAATTTTTAGAAGTCTATAGAGGCTATAATAGTAAGATAAGTAGCAATATTGGTCTTAAGTCAATCTGCAACAATAGAGGATGAGAACTTCAAATATTTGAAGTGATGGCAGGAGTATCAATCCCAACTTTTGCATGAGGATGTCCAAGTTTTTGCCAACATCTATCTAAAGTTTGATTGGTACGACCACAATTAGTACGTGTGGAAAGACCACGACCACGATGGTCCTCATCCTTTGATCTAAAAACCATCCTTTTTTATCACCAAATTCAACTGATAGGTAAATACATTGAGGAATTATGCCCCGATACAAAGTATCAACATAGGCAAACCCCAAATAGTGCTTTTTGGATTAAAATTTTGGTATTGATCAGGACACTAATACACAAAAAGGCAAGTTACCACTTTAACAAAACAACTAGACATACTAAAGAGAAAAAAGAATAAAAAAGGAAACAAGAGCAGCGACCAATGTCAACCAATTGAGAGAAAACCTAGGTGTGATCTAATTAAAGTTGGCAGGAAGCAAGGTGCTTGGGTGAATCTCGGGTGCCTACTGGCGATGTAGGCATAGCTCAAGGTGATGATGGCATGTGTGACAACAGCCTCTGAGGTCCTTTTTGTGTCCCCGGCTCAAGCAGCTTGCAAAGATTTCCCTTTTTTAGCATCTGCCGCAAAGGCGCATGGCAACAAGGAGGAGACATTTATTGATAAGGCATAGTATTTCATTACATATGTTGGAGAGCACAACCTCGACCATATCGTGGTAGGAGTGGATGGATTTGACCTTCTTGAGGCTACTGTTGTCCACCACTTGAAGGAGCAAATGATCCAGGACAAAGCTTGGCAGGCTCCAATGACATCCAACGGAGGCGGTGAATGGAAGAGGTTGGCACAGTGATATAGAAGGCATATACGACATAGGTGGAAAGCATAACAGGATAGTTGCTTCCAAATAATCTGCCACTCGGCGAACTTGTGTCAATAGTGGATTCTGATCGAGAGCAAAACTAGTGAAGAGACTTTCCTGAGTGTCGGCGAGTTAGAGGAAATTTCCTAGTGTAAGGTGCCTATTTGCAATGAAAAAAAGTTTAATGGCAAAGCATGTAAGGCGTGAGTATTGCTAACTAAGAGGAATTTGCCGGTGTTACTTACATCGGTTAGAGAGGTATTAGATGTCCCGTAAGGTGGGACTCACATGAAGGAGGTAAAAATTCATTGAGACAAGCAGTGAGTAGCAGGTGAAAGAGGATTTGGTGAATAAAGGAAGAGGGGGCGAGGCAGAAGGTTAGGCAGAATAAGATGCTTTGAAGCCAAGTTGAAGTTTGAGAAAGAAAAAAATAGGGTTCAATAAACCAGAGGAAGGAAAGGTTTTAAATACATATCTAGTAGAGGGTTAACAGGTAAAACCTGTCAACTCTTATTATCACTAACTCTAACTAGGCTTTAAAAATTCGTTCCATACTGCCCCATGCAGAATGTACTAATTCATTATATTAGTACCGTCAGGTATAGTACTAATATACCGGTTCAGATTGGTATCTTAAACCTCGACTCTAACATGCACTATTATACCCAATTTTCATTTATTGATTCAAAACCAATTTAGGGCTAAAATAAAGAAGTTTACCGCAAAGAATGCTAGAGATTACTTTAATCAAAATCTATCAACATATTTTCAATCTTAAGGCATTATCCATGAGTCATCATGTGTCTATACCTTGCAACATAATGGGGTAGCTATAAGGAAAATGGGTATTTACTACACACTACCCAAGCCTTATTCCAAGTGTTATTGGGGTGAAGCTATTCTTAATGATGCATATATGATAAACATACTTCTCTCATAAGTGTAAGAAAATAAAAACCCCATAGAGATTCTTAATCATTTCTATCCTTACTTCAAAACCTTTAGTAGTCTCACACCAAGGGTATTTGGGTGTAGTGCTTTTATTCACATCCATAGACAACTAAGAGGCAAACTAGATCCTCTAGCCCTCTAATGCATTTTTCTTGGGCACTCTTCCACTCAAAAAGGCTACAAATGTTACAGCCCATCATATGAAAAAAAATCATCTAGAAAATTGTATGTTTTTGCAAACATCACATTTGCTAAAAATAGTCCTTTTTCTCAAAATCTTATCTTTAGGGGAGACTTCAATAATTGAAAACAATGCTTGTAAGCCATTTGAACCATTTAAAAACCTTGATCTCTATCATGTTCCAAGGACTGAACCCAATTTTGAGTCAAATTCTCACCATATTACCACCTCTAAAAATGATCCAAGGTTCTCCCAAGTATACTCAAGAAGAAAGGCTATTTCATAATAGACTCAAGTCCAAGAATTCAACTTAGAATTTGGGAATGAATCAATGAAATCACAGAAAAATCTGTTTCACTTTTCATGGTTTAAGGTTTCGGTCTGGCAACTTGGTCCAGTCAGTTGCCGGACCGGTACGTACCGATCGATACCAGTCAAAACCAGACAAAACTGTCTGGTCTCCCCTTCTGCCTCCCGCTTCTGCCTCTGCCTCCCTCTCCCGCTTCTGCTTTTGCATCTGCCTTCGCTTTCGGCTTTTGCCTCCGCCTCCCACTCCCGCTCCTGCTTCCACTTCCACCTCCACCTCTCACTCTCGCTTCCGCCTGAACTTCTACTTCCACCATGGCTTCCGCCTATGATCTAGACTACTCCCCGCTTCCACCATGAGCGGGAGCTCCACAAGGAGTGGCGGAAGCTCCCGCCTACACTTCTACTTTGAGCGCGAGCATGGTACCGTGCTCCGACATAGGGTCCGAGCTCAGTGGCTCATCGGGTACGCAAGGAATGGAGAGATGCTATGAAAGAAGAAATGAGTGTATTGGAAAAAAATAAAATAAAACATGGGAGATTGTTGAAAGACCAAAGGGGAAAAACATTGTTTGTTGTAAATGGATTTTCACACTGAAATACAAGGTTGATGGTGGCCAATGGGTACTAAGACTTATGGGTTGATTGTTAGGAAGCATTTGCTAAGTTACAAAAATGAATACTGTGAGAATTATGCTATCACTAGTTGCTCACTTCAATTGGCCACTTCTATAATATGATGTTAAGAATGCATTCCTTGTGATTTGAATGAATAACTATTCATGAATATTCCACTAGGATTTAAGAGGAGATGGGAAATAAGGTGTGCAAGCTGAAAAAGACTTTATATGGATTAAAACAATCTCGATGGTTTGGAAGATGGCTTGGAAGATCTGTAAAGGTTATTAAAATTCTGGATATATACAATCTCAAGGTGACCACACTCTCTTTATTAAACATTCACCTACAGGGTAACTTCTTGGGTATGTAGATGACATCATACTAGCTATTGATAAGGGAATGTTCCTGAGGTTGATTGGCCTAAAATACTTTGTTCACACTCAACCTATTAAATGTTTTTAGCCCATTTATGCATAATCCTAGAGAATCCCAACTTCAGGCAGCATATAGGGTGCTATATTACTTAAGGGCAACCCAAAAAAGATAGTTTTATTCAAGAAGAATGAAAAGCTTGTTATAGAAGCCTATCGTTCCTCCAGCTTCCGCCGTGTCGCCCTGTCCTCCGGTGCTGGTCTTTCATCGCACCGATACAAACCAGAGGAACAAGTCGATACCGAACCGGTTCTTTAATCCATGGTATAGACTACGCATGCTCCCTTGTAGATAAGAGACTTCTACAAGAGACCAACTGCTGGATATTATTCTTTTCTTAGAGGGAATTTAGTGACATGGAGAAGTATATATATATATATATATATATATATAGTGGCAAGGTCATTTGCAGAATCAGAATTTAGAGCAATAGTCTAATGACTATGTGAATTACTTTGGCTAAAATTTATCCTAAATAATTTATGAATCAAATGGGAGTTTCCAATGAAGCTTTATTGTGACAACAAGTTAGCCAACAACATTGCTCACAGTCCAATAGGATAAAACATATTGAAATTGACAGGCATTTTACTAAAGAAAAATTAAAAAAATGATTAGTGTATATGTCATATGTTCCATCAAAAAAACAACTTGCTGATGTTCTTACTAAATGGATGAATACTATAGATTTCCAAAATCTCATAGACAAGCTAGGAATGAAAGACATTCCTGTGCTTGAACGGGAGTGATGAGATATATAATCAATGTACAGGTGCATGCATGCTCCTAGGAAGTTGTAATTTCATTAAATAGTGCTTATCTCTAGCAAATTACTTTCTCAGTTGTTGTATTTTAGAAAATTAATTGTCTTGTAAACATAAGATGTATTTATTTCTAAGTATAAATATTAAAGGGCTGTTGACTCAAGAAATTCATCAATATCTATTCTCTACTACACATGACTCTAGCGCATATAAGGTAATTGGGACCATTTTACTTCATAATCATCCCAAAGGTGGCTATAGGCTTCAGGTTTGGATTATATAGACCAAGGTTGACCAAGGTTGAAAATGCCTATCCGACAAATCGAATAGAAGAAGAGGAAAGAGCTATGGAATCGGATGAACTGAGCAAGTAGTAGAAAAAGAAGAAGAGAAGAGGAGGAAGGACTGTATCGCTTGTGGCAGGCAATCCTCCTCTTCTTCTTCTTTTCTTCCACTCTGTCCGAGAAACCTTTAGTTCATGTGCCGGTCCCGATTCAAACCAAGGAAATCAAAATTGTACCTACCGCTCGATTTCTGCAGTACAATACTGGTCCGACGGGCGGGCAGACCTAGAACAAGCCTCGGAGCACAGCTCCAGGCGGAAAGGCGGCCGACAGCAGCGGCAGCGGCGGAGGGAGGTCCGGCAGTGGCTAGAAGCTTCGACGGCACCAAATGAAGCTTCCGTTGTCACCGTTGTCACTGGAAGCTTCAATCGAAGCTTCCGAAGCTTCGATTGCTTCAATTTGGGTCGCCCGCTGCTCGCCTATGCCGTTGCTACTGTCCTGTATGAATGGTACTGGTACCGTACTGGTCCGGTGAGCCACCGGACTGAGTCATTGGACCGATTTTTTGGACCTTGGTTCAAACTAGTACAAACCAATTGTCTTGCCAATATGAACCATTTTCTTAAACATTAGTATAAACTAGGGCCCATTACTACTGTACTCGCCTGTGCTAAGTTCCAATAATGACAAGGGTCTAGGAGATTGTTAAAATAATTTTCACTTTTTTAGTGTGTCACCGAAGCAGAGGAGAATGACAACAGGTTTCTCGTCAGCTTCAAGAATTGTCAATTCTGATAGAGGAGTGCAAGCATGAACAAAGGAGCAGAGATTGACTTCAATTGTGGGCACTGATTTCTAAGAGGGCCGAAATCTATTGAGGCCTCTAGACCAACAAGTGATGTTGCGAAGAAAAGACTAGTGACAAAGAAGTTATAGGAGAGATGTGGTCAACGACAAAGGAAGCAGTGAGATTGACAGCTAAGGATTGTGCATATGTACAATGAATAGTTAGAGTTACATATGTACATCTATTAACAGTAAACCCAACCCATTAATACAATTATTCTAACAGCTATATTTGCTTCTAAATTTGCAAAAGTTCTAGAATATTTTTATTTTTAAAGACAACCAAAGTCATGAGTAAAAAATACTATGTCCAAACTAGACATCCTATATTGTTGCTCAATCACTTATAAAAATGCAAGATTTTTTGACAAATATATCTAAACAACTTTAATTAGGTCTACAAGTTCCACTATATGAATATGAGGTTGTTTCTAAGGCACTTTCATTTGTAAAAGATCTTAATTTTAAAACCCATGAGCATTTTTTAACACCCATTTATGTTGACAACTTACCATAAATGAAAGAAGCCGTAGAACATGCAAAGCCACACATACAAAGTAGGTATTGACAATTTTAAGACTCTTTCAATAGCATACAAAAAATTCCCTTTCAAGGGGTGTTGAGAATTCTTCACGATTGGGTTAATGTACTGCCAAAAAAAACAAAAAAAAAAAGAACAAATCAATATGGCCGTATATAGAGAATAGGCAATCAGAATACCATAGAATAAAATAGGCACTTACTTGCTCAATGATAAAACCCGTCAAACCAGTACAAATAACCCACTTAATAAGTTGACGGATCACCCAACTCTTTCGAATGCACATAGTACGAGGATAATTTTGCTACACAATATCATAATCAATAAAATGTATTAAGATCAACTGATAATTAAAACCTTGTACTCGATGGTAGTTATAGTTAGACAAAATGTATTAACAAGAAAAATTCACATACATAGAAAATCCTATTCCTTGTACTCATTGAAGCATCAACATAGGGAATCTATACTGAATTAGATTCCAGGAGTAACCTATTATGCAGGTATTCACATCATTAAGAGGTTGGAAAAAAAAGTAAGGTTAATACTCATGACATGATATTGACATGTACAATGGGGTTATTATCAAAATAAGATTTATGCTTAGTTCCTGTAATTCACGTTCGTTGTTTGTGCCTTCATACTTGCATATAAAACTTAATTAGCGTCGCTGCTTAATTGAGAATTCCAGTTGTTGAAAATTTCCTACCATCTCACTAAATCAGTATAAATAGTTGGAAATACAAAACTAGGTCCGAAATTCATTAAAAAAAAAAAGCATATTTAATCTAAGTGAAAATGTTCTCCCAATATCTTGGGTACTCAATAATAAGTAACAAGAAATGATTTGCTTTTGATTTCCTTCAAGGAATCCTACATCAGAATAAGGGTTCCTGAATCGTTGTGTGGTAGGAAGCCTATTGTGCATTTGTTTAGTTTCAGGCTTCCAGCAAATGCAGCATTGATTTGCTTTGTCACAGAAAGAAAGTACCTGATAGCAAAGTGTGGGAGCCACCATAAAATACATTAACTGGTTTAGGTTAACACCTTCCTGAACATGGAGGCCTGAAGCGTTGGAAGATACTTCTTCCTAGAGATAAAAAAGATTAATTGTAAAACTCCTAACTACAATAAACCATCAGTTCATCCTACATAGGATTTAGAAGATCAAGGATGAAGCTATGTAAGTACCAGCAATGAAAGAGAAAATCAATGACTCTTCTCAACCCCAAAAAGGAAAAAGAAGAAAACAATATCTCTAAATCAACGAAACAAACTTTAAGACTCACAACATATCCTTAATAAAGAAGCATTCACATTCTAATTGTTCAGGTAAAAACACAACAAAATTTGTTGCAACTCAAACAAAAATGCACCATGAAAGACCTCAGAAGTTATAGGAAGCACCAAGGAACTACTTATTACCTGAAACTTAATCAGGGAAGTAACTCAGTTTTATATCAACTTATTTTACTCTACTCAGCTATCTTTCTTAACTTGGAAACAAATTTCATAACGCAGGTGACATTAACCAAGGAACACGTCAAAACTTCTCTCTCTCTTAGGGAATCAAGAACAACCAATATTCTAGAACAAATAGCAGAAATGATCTGTAAATGTTGTTTTATATTTTATTCAATAACAGAAAAAATATATATATTCTAGAACAAATAGCAGAAATGATGGGAGAATAAGTGCACGATGGAACCTGATATTAGAGACTCTTCACAATATGACAGGAATTTTATGTTATCCAAGCTCTTTAGGTTTTTTCCTGGATGCAATCAAAATATCTTGGCACCAATATGTACAAACAACTATGAAATTAAGTAAGCTTATGTAGAGATCATTACTTACGTCATCTTGGTATGATCCAGTTTTACCTATGGGTAACTTTGTTTAATATTAGTGGGTAGTTGCTTAGTTTAGTATTAGTGTTTAACATAGATTGAAATACCGGTCTCAACCAAGGTTTCGAAAACCGGCGGAGCGGCTCGCCGGACCGGTACGGTACCGGCGTACCATCCGGTACACGACTGCAATAGCGCGGCGAAGACGAGGGCACAGGCGAGGCGGGCGGACGGTACTGGCGTGGGAAGCTTCGATCGAAGCTTCCGCCGATCGAAGCTTCCGCCCGCCATCCGACCGCTGTCCGCCGCCGACCGTGCTCTGAGCATCCGTCCGCGACCGGTGTTCCACCAGACCGGTACATACCGGGCGGTACGTACAGTATCGGACCGGTTTTAGCATCACTGGTCTCAACAATCTAGTACAGCAGATTTGTACAGACCGGTACATGGAATAGAATCATATCAACTTCAATATTTTTTAATGTTAGTACCATTTGGTATCAACTAATACTTACATGTACTGTTGGAACGATAATGCACCAACATAGTGTTCCAAAGGTTCTAGTCAGATTTCAACTAAGGCTTAAAAAACTAGTCCATATAAGTAGGTATGAGCATGAGCAGACCTTGTATTGGCACACTAGTACAAGGGCACTACCTTGTATGTTACTATATATATATACATATATAATATACTGGCATAGACTAGTATACCAAGACTAATCAGTATTTAGAACCTTGGTTCCAATGTTAAAAAAAAGGCCAAATGGCTAAAACTTTTAGTTGTTTGAAGAGGGAGGGGGCTGATGTTGTTCTGTATAAAGCTCTCATTTTCTCACATTTCACTCATAATTCACTTGTCTCTTTACAACTTTCTCAAGATTTCAAAACTCTCTTTCTCTATTAATTAATCTTGATTAGCATTCCATGGCACCTAAAATCTATAATGTTAATCCTGCACGGTATCATGCTAGGAAAATGCTAGACACGCACCACCATTAGCAATGCATTCATTGCAACTACATTTTCTAGTTGCAATTTCAAAGATGGAGGTGTCATTCAAGTTCAGCAACATCTTCTCGGCAATTATCCCAAAATGCCCAAAAGTTTCATAGGAGTAATCCACAAAGCAATCCATGAAAATCTAAAATCCTTTTGGAGTTTTGACTAGCTAGGAGCAAGCCTGACATCCTATGATACATATTAGTGTTTTGGAGATGATGCTTCCAAGGATATTGAGATAGAGACTACTATTAAGCTTCGACATCCAATCAGCTCTTATACGGTTTATAAAATGCCCTCAAATTGAGGTTGGTAGTGGGAGTAGCAATGATAGTGTAAGTGCAACAAAATCAACATCAACTGCACATCAAATGAGTTGAAGCACGAGTATGTATAGAGGCATTGACAATCGTACAACCCCCACAAGTGGATGATATGGCATCAACAACTACTTTATGTTAGGTCAACACACTGGTACACCCAATGCAACTAATATTACACAAGATCATTCCTATCACAAGCAAGTAAGTAGACTCGGATAAATAATACCTACATGAAGATGATTAAACTTGACATTGGTCGAGCAATTTCACAGTAGTTTCACTTCAATTATTTTACTTATCATGTTACAAGCAACACATGTTATCATGCTATGGTGCCTAAGATCCTCAAGAAATTCAACTACTTAAACTATACAAAATATTTGGGTTATATCTTAATGAAGAAATAGAAGAATATCGCACTTGAAGACTATTAGCAAAAAGATTAGAGTAATCTATATTTGTCAGCTTTTGAAGACTACCATTAAAGAGATTGAAGCAAATTACATTGTCTAACTTATGGCAACCATAGGGGCAGAGTAAAGAGAATCAGCGAGATGATCAAAGATGATCACATATAATATGGACTCCTTACGCTACACATTACATCAACAAGATAAAGGACATTAATGAGATGAAAAAAGGTGAAAAATATATTAAAGGTTGAACAAATAATCACCTGATTTATATACATCCACCATTAGGTCCATGCTAAGATGTAGTAGTTTATGAAGGGTGAGATATTATAGGCTAGGCCAATGAGGTTTGCCACATTCTATTGCATTTAAATATATGCTTGTGAAGAACGATGACTTAAAACAATATTCAAGAGTGAAGTTTAGTGTGGCTCTCCTTATCCATCTTCACAAGAGGGCAAGGAAGTGCAACATTCTAAATGTGCACTTCCACGACAACATTAATAATATATTCATGGTATTTGAACTAGTCCTCCATAAAGTTGATATAGATAAGAAGCTAATTATGAGAGAAATGTAACACATAATCTAACAATAACAAAACTATATTAATGGTTCAATTAAAAATAGGCTTGCTCTCTATATAGGAAATTATTCGATGGAGATAGGAGAACCAAATAGGCCAAAAAAATTCATCTACTTGGTTAGTATTTTATATTTCATATAATTAATTCTGTTATTTTATTTTTATTACATGTACCGATGTTAATAAATTCAACTACTTCTCTTTTAGCTTACTACCTAAATCCGAGCTACTAGTGCCAATATAACTTGGGAACTAATGCAAGTCCTATTAGTTGCATTACGAAGTGTGTGATTTCATATGGAACCAGATTAAGGTTTAAGATATCGGTCCAAACCGTTATACTAGTCCCACCAGTACTATATCGATGGTATGGTACTGACAGTACTAGTTAGCACCATGGTTTAAGGAACTAGCCCGGTACCGACCAATTCCTCTGGTTTGTACCGGTCCGGTGAAAGATCGACACCGGAGCGGCTAGCATAAGGCGGAAGGTTGGTGGAAGGCATCCAGTATAGCATCGGTACTAGCCAGTACAAACCGGTTCAGCAGCTGATTGGACCGAGCCACTGGACCAATACTTTAAACACTATTTAATATTAAGAAAGCTTATATTATATATATATAACCAATACCACCCATGTACAGATACTGGTCCATGGTTGGACCGGTATATACCTCCTACACCAAATATGGAAAGCAGCTGATGTAGAAATAGTTGCTGCAACAATTGGAGAAGGTCTAACTAACAAAGAAGGTGAAAAAACATTTGGATTTTGGAGATTTAGGCCCCGTTTGGCCCAGCTTCTATTTCTAACTTTTGCTGATTGAAGAAGTGCTGGTTGAAAAATGCTGGCTGAAAAAGTTTAAGGGTGTTTGGATGCACAGCTTATGGTTAGATTATTCTATTTATAATAAATAATTTTTTTATTAAAAAAATTACTAAGATAAAAATTATATGATTAAAGTTATAGTTAACTATAATTAAAATATTTATTAAAAATATTATGAGTTATACTATTAAAAAATTATTATTACATATAAGGGTTATTAAGCATAAGCAGGTGGGGGCTAGAGAAGCAGCTTCACCCCTGCTTCTCAGAGAAGCACCTATTTATGGGTTAGAACAGAGAAGATGAAGGGCCAAACGCCTCATCTTCTGGATTTCTGCTGGCTACAAAGTCAAGTAGGCCTAGAAGCTAGGCCAAACGGAACCTTATTAGTTTGGATTTATGCTATAAGAATGATCTAAGTATTTAACATTTTTCTTTATTTCATAGTATTATATTTATAAATACCTTATTCTATTTTTTTTCTAATTTTTAATTGAATGGTGGTTGTAATTTGGGGTTAAGGGCCCAAATTTACAAAAGATTGTTATTGGTATCCTCTCATAATATGAGTCAGAGAGGATGTGAACAATTAATACAAAGGTCCAGAACACATTGTCAAGCCATGCCTAGAGAAAATATTTTTTTTTCACTACAATATACAACTTAGACTTCAAATTCTATGAGAGGGAAACAATCGACAGCCAAAAGTTGTAGTGGACCCTTGATGCTTTCTTTGAGGATGATTCTGACCTAATGATGGATTCATAATTGGGTTTAGAGACTGGTGATCTATTGCCACCCTCTCAATGTATTATTGAACTAATTGAGAAGAAAATTGATGATAAAATTGGCTAGGTGACCCAATCACAAAGGAATGATGACACTAAAAGTAGATTGGAAGAACCATTTCAATCTTCACAACAATTAAGTAAAGGAATGAGAAGAAAGCCTTTAGCAACAAAAAAAGCATCATCGATATCAGGAAGCTCAACAAAGGGGAAAGCTCTTGCAATAGTAAATCCATTATTTGCTATTGATGAGCAAGAACATAGTCTAAGGAAACATCTTCTCTTTCTAATCACATATATGAAGTAAGGTACAAAATGATTTTAAGTGATGTAGATAGCAGTGCTGTTGGTGATGGCAGTGCTGGTGGTGCAGCGCGACATATATGTCGGTAACATAACAACCATACACTTCTAAGCAAGGCTATACCATTAAAGTAAAAGTGTATCTCATCTTGGTTTCAATGAAGTTATAAAGATGCAGTTCATAAAGACTTTATATGTATCTATATCCAATAGTAATACTTGTGCTAGTTCCAATATTAGTTACAATAGTCCAATAGGACATAGTGACTAGTGAGTTTAATGAGCATGTGAATTACTAGTACCGCATTCCTTCGGAGGACTTTCAAATATGTGTGCTATAAACTTACGGGATAGACTTAAACCGCATGTTGCCAATGATGTACGGATATTATAGTCATTCCTTTTGGATATAGTAGGAACTTCTATTGTGTGACCTAGCTCCTCTTAGTAAGATAATGAATCATAATTCAACTTTAGTAGTATTTTTATTTTCAAATATCAAGTTATATAAATATCACAATAATAGTTAGCTTTAAAATTTTTAGGTTCTAAAGACGTATGGGAAGGAACTAGAGAGGTAGTTCAAACTTCAAAATCAAGTCAAAAGGCTTGAAACGCAAGGTATAATATAACATTGTATTATATAAGTACTTTTGTTTTGCTGCTAAACAAATCTACTAAAATAATTATTATTTCTAATTTTTATATTTTTCTACCACATATGGATGAAACCAAAGAGACAGGGTAAATTCAAAAAGCAAAGACAAAGGACCTTCTTACAATGGTAAGATATTATGATCCTATACTTTTATCAAAATTAGAAACTATGCAATTAGTTATCATTTATATCCAATTTTATATTATTTTCAACAATACACACGTTTAAAATATTGAAATTTAATTTTTTATAGATTCAAAGGTAACATGACATAAAACTAGAAAAGAATAAATATTAACTTAATGTACATGTGTCAGTATGATCAATATAATTGTATATATTGGTCCATCTAGTAACCGGTACTGGTACAGATCAATGTCCCAAACCCTCGTGTTTGCTTATTTGTTCTGCTTTGTAAGTGCCCCTACACCGCAATATATTAGTGTATGTAATTCAAGTTGTTTTAGTTGTCAATAGTTATTCAATGGAAAGAACCAAAAACAGTTTAAGAACAATATAAATTACCTTATCCAAAGATTGAAAAAGTGTCCGCAAATCATAATTTGTATGTGCATATGACACAAGCTTCAACCAAACTATGCTTGCAAAAAATATCAACGTGAATCCAGATAAAACTGCAGAACCACACCTGACAATTTTTTGTATCAATATAAAGACAAAAATTAGGATAGAGGGCTTCTGCAAACAAAGGCAAGACATGATTATACCATATGGCTTTATGAAAGTGAAATCTTGCCAACAATCTAACAAACCACCAGAATATAACAAATGATAACAAAATGTTGTCTACATGATAAAAAAGTTCAAATATCAAAAGGAAACAAGTATCGTTTTATACTGACCCAATATGATAAGAAACACCATGACAGTATATGCAAGAAAGATAGTAGTCAATTCAAATCATATATATACCAGAAAATGAGCAAATGTTCATTGGTTCACAAAATTAGAGTTTCCCAATCTATTTAGTGATGACTAAAAAGTAAAAGAAATATTCTTAGTAGTGCTTATTCACAAAGCAGACCAGTAGAGCAGCAAGGAAAGTTCCAAATTTCAACATCGAGACACGTTTCATTAATGAGATTCATCTCATTCCAAACTGGGAACAATATGAACTTGCAAATGGACACTAGTTGTCTCGAAGGCACTAATTGTACTGATTCTAGTGTAGAGTACTTGTACGCTGTAGCCCAGTGATTGGTATGTATCACTTGTACCATCTAATAAGGAACGAGAACTTAAGAATTAGTTTCAAGTAATTTAACTCATGAATGCCCAAGTATTTCTGTCATTTGTTTTAGTTTTTTTTCTTACGCAAAATGAGATACCCCATCAATAATAATGCTTGAAAAGATTTGTGCTACTTGTTATCTCCTATCCGGCCTATTTTCTCCCATAATAAAGAGAAACAAAATAATTTGGTTTTGATCTTGCAAGTAGATAGCTTAAAACTAGTAATGTATGCAAGATCAATCCTCCAAAGTACTCAAATATTTTATGATTTCAAAAGCTTACAACATCTGCACAATGATATAAGCATGAATCCTAAGTGATGTGAATAAACTTTTCAAGTATCTGATGGTGTTCATTCTAAGCTTTTCCTCAGCCAAATGCCCAACGAGAAGCAAACATAGTAACAGAAGCAAAAACACATGATAAACCTTCATCTTTCCTTCCCCAAACCTAATACATGTTATGCCTCTCCCTCTTTATGAACCAGGTTCACATACACCTCTGAACCAAACCTGGTTTGGTGTGAATAAACCCTCCAGATCAGAGGAGGGTTTGTATAAATTATCCCCGTCATGAAAGGAAGCTTTGTCCCCAAGGCTATTTAGGAACTCTGGAAATTTCCTTTGTATAGTTGTGACATCCTCCCAAGTGGCTTCCTCCTCTGTGTTCATAGTCCAACAGATTAGCCGTTGATCCATAATCTCTTCTCCTTGTAAAATGCTCCAAATGCTCCGGGAAGTCAGCACTGACTCTGCAACACATTACATCAGTAGCTCCATCTCAAGGTCAAAAGGAAACTTCGCTACTTTGTGTCTGGCTCTATCTGGGATGAAACACTTGGTGGATCCGAGAGTGTACCAGTAGGTCTAAGCAATTTTCCATCGTACCTACCCATTAGTATATGCAAAAAGGACCATAATAGTAGGCTACAAACTTTTGTTCGACCTTTTGAACCAACAAAGGCCCCCTATGAAGCTATATCCTTCCAATACACATTGGAGAACCTGGTCATTCACCATTGAGCCTCCACAAATTATACTTAAGCTGTCATAATATTTCATCCCTATCAAGTAAGTCTCACTCTAATACATCCACAGCTAACTCCCCAAGTATGTAACGATCATAGTAGGGGGTTGGAAACCATATACTACCTCAAACAATATTTTGTTCCCAGTTGACTGAAAACTAGTGTTATAGCAATATTTTGCCTAATAGCCATAGGGGTGTACTGATGCAAAATAGCAAAGGTATGTTTTGAGAGGTGTTCTATGTAAAACAACAAAGGTATGTTTTGAGGTATTTGTTTAATACCTTGGATTATCCATCTTGAGTACGATGTCCTGTAGTCCGAAAATCTTAGAAACTAGATATCACAATTAATTTTGGAATCCCATGAAGGCTAATCACCCCCTTCACAAACAACTCTACCACTGTTCTAGCTGAAAAGGGGTGCTTGAGTGCAAATAAATGCCCACACTTGATAGTCAATCCACCACCAATAATATAGCGTTCACTCCCTTGGATTGAGGCAGACCTGTTATGAAATCCATGGCTATCTTCCTAAATCATGGTCGAGATTGCAAGGGGTTGCAATAGGCCAGCTAGTGAGGTCACTTGATACTTCTGCTTTTGGCATACTTGTCATTCTACTACCAAGCGGTACACTTCTTTCTTTATCCCAATCTAGTAGACATTATCTGTTAATCTTCTGGATATTCAATAAGCCCTTGACCCCCAATAGGTGTATAATGACATTCTTAAAGCAGCATAGTGACCAACTAGCGTGCGCTTGTAGCACCATCATCTTTATAGAATAGTCAACCCTTAACTACCTCTAATGTAGTTGGTTTAGCTTGGTATTGAGATAGGTCCTTGAATATTTTCCATAATGTCGGGTCCTCTTGCACCTTCACCTGAATCTTCCGTGAGTCCAACTAAACTGGTTTAGAGATCACCTTGAATTCATTGTGGTCAGTTATCCAATATAGGGCATCAGCTACCTAGTTATCGTGTCCTACAATACCTCCATGTCATACCCCAAAAGCAAGAAAAAATTCCTAGGCACAAACACAGATATGGATCTTGAAGCGAAGTCAATGGCGCAAATCACAAAGCATGGATGGGGATGAGAAAATGAAGGATAATCCCTCCATTAACAACACTTTCTTTGTTACCTAATGTTAAACTGAACTTGGCCAATTTTTCATAGAACCTTACCAAATTTTTTATAAAACTTGTGCAATTTTCATAAAACTTTGACAAAGTATGTTGAACTTTGACAAATTTTCATAAATTTGGACAAAATTTTATATAACTCGACCAAATTTTGCAAAAATTGACCATTTTTTCTTAGAACTTGTGCATTGTTTCATAGAACTTGTGCAATTGGTGAAGTTCTATGAAATTTCGTCAATCCAAATTTCATAGAACTTGTGCAATTTTCATATAACTTTGACTAAATTTCATAAAACTTTGATAAAATTTTATAGAACTTGACCAAAATTTACAAAAGTATACCAATTTTTCATAGAACTTATGCAATTGATCAAGTTCTACAAACCAAATTTCATATAACTTATGCAAGTTTCATATAATTTTAACCAAACTTCGTAGAACTACCAAATTTCCAGTAACTTTAACCAAATTTTATAGAACTTGACAAAATTTGACCAATTTTTTTATAAAACTTGTGCAATTGATCAAATTCTACAAAATTTGGTCATTTTTTTCAAGCACTTTAATCAAATTTCGTATAACATGACTGAACTTAGTAGAACTTGTGCACTTTTCATAGAACTTATATAATTTTCATAAGACTTTGATCAAATTTCATAGAAACTAAATTTTGTAGAACTTGACCATTTTTTTGTAGAACTTGTGCAATTGGTGAAGTTCTACAAAATTGGTTAAAGTCCCTATAAAAATTGCATGACTTCTATGAAAGTTCTATGAAACTTGGTCAAAGTTCTACGAAATTTGGTCAAAGTTATTACGAAATTTGCACAAGTTCTATGAAATATGGTTAAAGTTCTATGAAAAAATTGGTTAAGCTAGGTTTAACATTAAGTAACAAAGAAACGATGCCATTATAGAGGATTATTCACTGTTTTCTCATCCTCATCCATGTGATTTGCACTATCCATAACCAATGAGACCTAAAAATCCTCATACTTTCTTAACTGACTTAGGTGCAGTGTTGACTTATGCTGCTTATCTTTTTGGGATCCATACCAAGTCCCCTAGGTCAAATGATATGGCTGTGGTACTCAACTTACTTATCACTGCCTACATTTTTCTTTATTAATCACTAGCCACTTAATCTTTAGGACCTTCAATGTTTACTTTAAATACTCCAAATGCGCACCCATGTGAGACTATACACAAGTATGGTCAAAGAAACCAAAATGAACTACCATAAATGGGGTCAAAAAGCCTTATTCATAACTACTTGAAAGGTTATAAGAGAATTCTTGAGACCAAAAGGCATATCTCCTAGTTCCCATAATGTGTCCTAAGAGCTATTCTATATACATCTTCTGCTCTCCCCTAAGGATTCGAGCAATGACCAGTACATGAAAGTGCTCTAACTCAAGCAAAGCAAAGCAAAAGCCGAAGGGAAAATAAGAAAAAAGAAAAAAAGACAGTTAGACAATCTGTAAGACATGGTAGCACAGATACGACTCATGAGATATCCCGCACCCACTGCCCTCACTATCCCTCTCTTTGTGTTGTCTACCCTCTCGCTCTCCCTCTCTTTGCTTGCCTTCTCCCTCTCTTTGCGCTCCCAATGCCGGCACTCTACCTCTCTTCTCCCTTGTTCCTCCTCTCCCCCTTAAGCACTACTTACTACAAACTCTTGCCTATTGCTACTTCTCTCTCCCTCACCCCTCTCATGAGATATCCCTCACCCACTGCCCTCTCACTATCCCTCTCTTTGTGTTGTCTACCCTCTCGCTCTCCCTCTCTTTGCTTGCCTTCTCCCTCTCTTTGCCTGCTCCCGATGCCGGCACTCTACCTCTCTTCTCCCTTGTTCCTCCTCTCCCCCTTAAGCACTACTTACTATAAACTCTTGCCTATTGTTGCTTCTCTCTCCCTCACCCCTCTCACGTCCAGAACTATCACAATGAACTCTAGTGATATCTCTAGCCGCCACTACATCTTTTTCCGTTGCCCTTCTCCTTGGGTGGCATCAACGACAAGCTTTGGCAAGGCATGGACCAATACTACCACCAACAATGAGCTCCTTTATTTCTCTTCATTCGACTGCCTCTTTTCATTGTGTTTGTACCGTGTGGACCACTATATATGCTTAGACTAGGCTTTAAAACCTTGCTCTCACCCTAATCTAAGGGTATCTTGAGCATAGGTTAATCTTCAAAAAATATTATGTTGTATATAACTCATCAATCAACTCCTCGATGACTAGAATAGGGTACTTGTCTATATGGTTATACTATTGAGGGTCCGATAATCTACACAAAAATCTTCAACTGTCATATTTCTTCCTCCCCAATATGATTGGGCAAGAATAGAGATTAGAACTAGGTTATACAACTCTTGCTACTAATATTTCTTGGACTAGTCATTTCATTTTATCTTGTTGGTGATGGGTATAACTGTAAGGTCTCATGCTCACCAGTCTCTCATTTGGCTATATGAAAATAGCATGGTTAATCTCTATGGAGGAAAAGCCACTCTCTTGGAGAAAACCAGTTTAAAATCCTACAATAACTCCTATAGTTGTTCAACTTGTGATTCCCCTAAGCTATGCCAGATACCAAATTGACACTGCTAAATTGAACAAATAGCGATCTAACTTTGTAGTGTAGTCGACTCAAATTTCCCCCAAAATCAAGCTATGCCTGATACCAAATTGACTCCACTAAATTAAACAAATAGCAATCCAACCTTGTAGTGTAATCTCCCAATGACATCTCCAAACCCTTATATTTTCCTTGTGCCTCAACTTGTCCTCCATCCCAACTGATCCTATAAGTTGGAGTAGGTAAAATCTGTCATCCCTAATCTCTTTTACCTGTCATCCCTAATCTCTAACTAGCTACTCTTAGACAAAATTATGACAAGCTCCACTGTCTATCAAGATCATAGTAGGGATTCTATTGAGTTGGCCCTTTAACTTCATGCCGAATAGAGTAAGAGTTCCACTGTCTAGCATGAAGGATCCCATCCCATTGTTCAAGCCTGCAGTTGTTCCTTCGTTACCTTCTCATACTACCTCTTCTTTTGCCCCTCCATGTCATCAACCACTACAAGCAGAATCCCAATACTGATGCATCAGGTGGTAAGTTAACCACAAAGTTCTTTTTCTCTCTTATGGATGTAATCTTGATAAGACATGATCCTACCATGGTTTTAAAATCCGGTCCGGCTGCTCGCTGGATCGGACCGATACGGTACCGGTATGGTACCAGTGAATCAATGAAGGCGGCGGCGGCGTAGAAGGCGGTGAAAACTTCGAAGCTTCTGCCTCCGCCTTCTACGTCGGCGGGAGCTTCAGCTGCCTTCTACGCCATCCGCTGATCCGCCTACTGCTCCGCAGCCGGTCCTCCACCGGACTGGTACAAACCGGCTAGTACAGCTGATTTCGGACCGGATTTTGGATCCATGGATCCTACCCCTTGTGTGATAGCTAGAATTCTTCCTGACGAGCATCTGTGAGTAACCCCTTCCTTAGCTCCTGAACAAGGGGGCCACCACTTCTTCCCCTTTCCTAGTGTCATGGTGATAGTGTTTGCCCCTAACATGAAACACTTTAAGCTAAGATCGCCCCTGAAGCTAGACCTATCCCTGCCTGGTAATAGGGAGAGTTTCTATGTTGGTGTATATGCCAAAGGACCAATTATGTAGTCTTATCTTGTATCATGCTAAGATTGCATGATAATGTCTCTGGAGATAGGCTTTAGTCATTCTTGAAGTTTTTCCCCAGTTGAGTGTCTTAATGGATAAGAGATATGGTGCATGAGATATTGATATGGGTTGGTTGTGTGTGGCACTAGTGTAAACACATGGGTACATTCATTGGGTTAATGTGATGGACCGATTTGCTATGATATTTAAATTGAGTGCATAAGTCAAATTCACAAGTGATATGAGGTGTATTGGTCTGTTAACTTAAAGTCACTAGCACTTCTTTGTGGTGAGTAATATACATTGATATAACCTAACATTGCTCTGTAATTAGGTGACCATAACGGCTGTTATTGGGTATATCATAAGTCATATGAGAAGTATATGTGACTAATAATAGGATTTGCCCCTTCCCTAAGAAGTATGATATTTAGGGGCCCACCTATAGGAGCATGATTGAAAGTGTATAGTCATACATAGGTATTTACTTGTATATGCCATGCCCACATGATTAGATTAAATAAAGTGTGCGTTATCCAATTTGGATATCTGTAAATAAAGGGATCATATTACGCATAAGTGTTGCCACATATTAAGAATGTTGTTGAACCCCTCAGTACTTGTAATGATCTCTTTAATGATCATCACTATCAACATTATATAGAATATACAAGATCACACACTTAGACAGTTGAGATTTTGCATTGCTTAAATAACCTTGATAAAATTATATAATAATTCGAGTGTATTTCGGAGTTTCTGGGATCCAAATCGGAGCAAGATCATAATTAATTAAACATAGGGTTTATATCAATTGATTTGTAGCAAGATATAGCTAGGCACCTGTTCTAAGTCATGTGGATTAGATAAATGGACTTTAGGCCCAATTAGAGCAAAGAGAAAAGAAGCAAAGAGGCACCTAAGCCTCTAGGCGCTCCATTATGCCAGAGGCGCTAACCCTAGCACATGCTCTTGGTGATGGGAAATTCACCAGGTGGTGGTGGCTAAGGAGACACCTAACCCTGTCAGGAGCAGGAGGCGCTTGAACCATAATAGAGCCTGATTCTAACAAACAAATAATCAAAGCTCATGCATGAATTAATGAAATAATATCCTAGCGCCTTAGCCTCTTTCTCTCTCCCTATTGCCATTGCCCCTTGCTCTCTTGGCACCCTTCTTCTCTAAGTGGTGTAAGGCTTCAAGCAAGGAGAAACTCCCTCTAAGGCATTGATCTTCTCTCTCATAGTTGGCACTGAGTGTGGAGAAGAGGGCGTCTCAACCTATCAATGTGTGGATACTTGTAGAGGGTGCACACTTGGCATCTACGCCAACATCTCCCTCAAACACGCTTTGAAGGTGTCATGTTTAACCCATCCATTTGACTGGTACACACTTGGCATCTATGCCAACATCTCCCTCAAACATGCTTAGAAGGTGTCATGTTTAACACATCCATTTGACTCTCTCGCATGGATCCTCTAGGGTGGAATTGTGTTTGGGCTTTATTTCTACTACGTTAAAATCTTAAATTATAGCTCGTAATTTCCAACATTATACTCACTGAGTAGGCTCTAGAGCCTAAGAAACTTCTACCTATCACTCCTCCGGCCGTTGTTCACCCCCTCAACTCTGCTTCTCCTATCATCTCACATCATTGAGCGAGTATCAAGGCTCTCATAGTAAAAAAAAAAAGACTTAGCACCCTTTCCTGCTATCTTATTTTAATTCCTTTAAGAAAAATCTCATATATTATTATTCAAGAAGATGTGACCATGCTCTAGGGCCTCCAATCTCTCATTTGTAGTGGTCGCTTGAAATTTCATTTCCTTTTTCAACATTTCCCAAGTAAGATCGGGAATCCTCCACTTTATCTAAAATTGTGACCCGCTTGAACTTCTATATTCACAAACGCTATTGGGCCCTTGTACTCTATCATATCCCATGGATGTTAAAATATTCTTCGCTATCCATCCACGTGAACACCTTCTCCCCGCCTTCCTTCAGCATAGATTCCTAGAATACAAGGACCCAAGCTTGTCTCTTATAGAGAGCTTCACTTTGCAAGTATGGAACCCTAAACACTCTTTGCTTCCTTCAGCAGCTTGCACCAATCCTCCCATAGTAGAACAAACCGTGGGAAATTTCCACATGTCTGCTTCCTCTCCTTTACCAGCTCTGCTAATAAACCTTTCATCTTGTCTAGCACTATGAGATGACAGTCCATCTCCACCTAGCGCAGCCTAATTTTTGCTAACTCCTCCTAATTCTACTGTTATTCCTCCGTAGCTAATAAAACTTCCATCCTCTCCTCCCCCACCAACTAGAATTACTTACACTACCACAACAAGGTTCTATACTTCCCACCATCTTCTCAAGAGCATATATACCATGTCTCTCCCCTCATTGTTGCTATTTTGCACCAGATTGACTCTTGGTTTTCTCTTCATTTCCTTCGACCTAGAATCCACCTCACAACATTTTGATTAAGGAGTTTTGCCTAGAAGCTCCACTAATGCCAATCTCTATTGTATAAATCGCTTCTCTCTATTACCAGTGCTCTACTCAAACTCTCCTCTATGCTGCGCTTCCCCAACGATCAAGAACACTTTGTCAATCTAGTAGGTTGAATCAATTGATAGTGTTTATTCGGAGCTTTTCCTTAGTCAATCAATCACATGGTGAGAAGCAAGCATGGTAATATAAGCAAAAACACACAATAAACCTTTCCCATTGCTCCCCAAACCAAATACATGCTACGCCACTCCCTCCCTGTGAACCTGGGTTCACATTCAACATCTTGTTATGCATGAATAACCCTCCAAATCATAGGAGGGTTGGGTTCCATAGCAGTACCCTTATTGAACTTATTGTTTTTAAAAATGTTATGGTTCACATAAAATATAGAACAAGATATATAATCATTAAGAAGTATAAGATCAACAAATTGCTGAATAATCATTTATATGATATGAACATGCCCAAAAAGGATGTTGTTAGAGTAGAATGAAAGAGAGAGGAGAGGAGAGAAATGAAAATCCTAAAAGTCTATATTGTATTAATCTTCGTATTCATCGTACATAGATAGAACCTCTTTATATAAAGTTATTGTATACTGAAATAATAATATTATAATTATTATTTACTATATATAATACTATTACTAATTCTAACACTCCTCATGCTGAAGCATAATCAAATGGGTTGTGCTAAAATTGAACCAATTTGATTGTTAGAATTGCACTGAGTGATCATTTAATTCAGTGGTTTGTGTTTACAACCGCACCAAGGTAGCCTTCTTCTTGGTCGCGAGCTGTTAGAGCTATCAAAGATATGGTTATTGTCAAGGACAACAACATGTAGGCGGCAATGAACCCTACTTCTACATAAGTGGTGAGTGTCGATGAAGCCTCGATGCCTATGATAGAGGTAGGCTATGACGTTAATAAGATCACGATTAGATGGAGCAGGGTATGCTGAGAGAGGAATTGCCAACCAGGTTCGAATGAAGATTAAAAGGTGGCAAGAAAGCTATAGAGTTGGGAGTGATTTAGGATAGTTGCAGCCGGTGGATTGGACTAGGCGGACAATTGCAGATAAGCAAAGCATTGATGTTGGGGCAGCATGAGGAAAGGGAATGATAGCAGCAGTGAGGCGAAGTGGAGCAAGGAAGCGGCTAGCGCTGAAGTTGGTCTCAGTGCGACTAGAGATGGAAGGAAGTGAAGGTAACTATCTTTACATAGCTAGGACAAGGTGCAGTGGCGTGAAGGAAAAGGTAGTAGCAAAGTAGTAATGTGGGCTAGGGTTTATCAAGTGGATCAACTACCACTTTGGCGCAGTTGCACTGTATTTTTTATAGGTGTTTGATATAGCTACTGTGTTAGAATTATATTATTGTTATTAGTGTTATCTTGAGTTTTAAAAATTATAATTAAATTATAAAAAAAATTATTTTTCTTGAGCTATAAAAATATATATTAATATAATATAATAATATAATTTTTTAATACATAGTTATAATTAATTCTTATGTCAATAATTTATTTGATTTAATCTAAATATATATTTACATAAAGAGCGATAGTAAAGACAACAAAGGCTTATAGTGGTAAGTGAAAGTCCTCCACACATATTTTTTATAATTAAATAAAATTTTTATTTTTATTTTTAAAATAATTACATTTATATACTTATTAATTTATAAGTTAACTAATATATTAATTAAATACATATTAATATATTTGTTGATTTATATAATTATTATTAATTTATAATTATTACTTTATAATTAATATATATTATATAATATATATAATTATATTTATATGTATATAACACTATCCTAGACTAAGGGCCTGTTTGGCCCCGCTTTTAAGTTGCTTTTAATCAGCTTTTAAGCAGAAAGCAGAAAAAAAACTGTTTGGTAATGAAAAGCAAAAGCAGCAAAAAAGCAGAAGTTGAAAAAGCTACAATTTGAAACTTTTACAGCTTCTACTTCTTAAAAAAAATAATTTACATTATTTCGTTTAAAATTTTAAGTATTATTATTTTAAATAATTAAAAATTTTAATACTAAAGAAAAATAAAATATATTATTATTTAAAATAATTTAAAATAATATATATTTATTATTTTAAATTTTGACAGTAGTTAAAAAGCTATTAACCAAACATTTTATAAATTTTGACAGTACAGCACAGTGCAGCACAGCACAGTTATAAAGCTATTAACAGCCGGACCAAATAGGCCCTAATTATTTCCCAATCCATGCACGGCCCCCATGCTTATCCCAGACTCATTATATCCTAGTCCATGCAAGGCCCCACACCCGCAGCTCCTGCAGAAGCAGCACCTGTGAGCTACTTTTGTGAACAGTGGAAAATCTTACTGTCCCGCTAGCAGAAGTGGGAAAAAAATTATGCTTTGTGCTGTTGCATTGCGTTGCTAGCTAGCATTAACAATGCCAGCACAGCTGGTAGTACAATAGCTAGGGCTGAGCATACGGTACTGGTACCGAAGTACCGTACTAAAATTTGTGGTATTCGGTATTTCGGTACCGGTATTTCGGTACTTCGATACTTCGGTACCGGTACCGATTTTTAAATCGGGATTGCGGTACCGGTATCGGGACCATAAAAAAATTTTGGGATTTTTTTATGGTCCCGAAGTACCGAACAAATATATTTATTAATTTGTTTTATAGTAACTTAGAGTGAGGTGAAATTCTACGTGGACTGGGCCACGTTCGAATCTGAATTGGGCGACGGCCCAATTCCACCGCTGAAGGCCAAACGCGGGTCAACATGAAGTAGTTGACCAAATCCCTAATTTCGTCGATGCCAAAGAGATGGAGTTCGGCGTTCATTCGGACGCAGATTGCGGTGATGATGACTTCTTCGCCGGTGAGGTCGGCGGCGTGGTCTTCGGCGCCGACATTGGCCTCGTCTTCGGCGAGGTTAGGGGCGAAATCTTCGGGCTTCAACGACATCTTCTTTAACGAGATCTTCGGCGTCAGTGTCCAGCTTTGTCTCCGCCTCTCCGGCGTGGAGTCAGGCGGGATCGACGGCGTTCGGCGTGATCTGCGGAAGCCTAGATGGAAGGCCGGCTGGCGGCCATTCCCCCTTCCAGAGGTGGCTTCCCCTGTCTCCGCTTCCAGCTCCAGAACCTCCGGCGGTGAGATTCTCCGGCAGCAAAGGCTGTCGCGGTGAAGGCTGAGGCTCGGACGTGGGTACCGAGTCTACCGCACGCCTCTTCCCGTCCATCCCTTCCGGCGACGGCGGCCGACGAACGCTTCGTTCGAAGCAGCGTGAAGACGAAGCAGAGGCGTTCGAAACGAGGGGCGGTCAACGCTAGAAGTCAAAATCAGATACCACGCTGGAAATTAGAATTTGCGTGAGTTGATTTTGACGCGATCAAAATCAAATCGAATTCAATTTTCGATTTTGATTTTCAGATTCTGGAGTTTCCTATGGGCTGGACTTAGGAGTAAATGGGCTGGGCGGAGGCCCAAGCCCATGCGGCTGCATCATATAGGAAGCCCACTCACTACGATGAAGCCCGCAGCCCACTATCTATTTTGATTCGGTATTTCGGGATTTTCCCGAAATTTATTTCGGGAAATCGGTTCCGGTACCGATATAAATTTCGGTATTGCGGTACCAGTACCGGTACCAAAAAAATGAATTCGGTACTTCGGTACCGAAATTTCGGTACCGGTACCGAAGTACCGAATGCACAGCCCTAACAACAGCGCCAAACAAGGCTTAAGCAATTGAGAGGTTCTCATCCAATCTTGATAAGAATTTAGCCATTATAAAATCTCGACATTAGTGGAGAATAACTGACATGACATGTTAGTAGAAGGTGGGTGATACCAATTCAATTTGTCTTCCTAGCCTTTAATCAGCACATAAAACACTAGTAAAGGACAGTCATACTGCTTCATAGAAAATAATTCTTTATACAACTGATATGAAAGATGTTTTGCTGCAAAACATAAGTGGTGGCTAAAGAGTCCCAAAGACCCAAACAACCATTGCAGGGTTAAGAAACATGACTGTGGAGGTGATATTTTTCTCCATACCGTTATGCAAGGTAGTTAAGACAACCACATTAGACTGGCGCCAAGCATATATACATAATTCTAGACACTGCTCCTTCCCATGAGACGCTAAGAGTATCTCATTGAATGTACCCATAGTATATAGTTTATTCCATCTAGCTTCACAGTAGTGCCCAATATAGTGGTTGGCTTGATCTCCAATGACACCATATTGAGTTACATAGTAGTTTCACGAGAAGAAAAAAAAACAAAACCTCATGATAGTAGATTATTCAATCATCACTTAAGGATCCACAACATCATCAAACTACTCAACAGTTAAGGCATAATAGTGTTTGGCTTTGTTACCAAGTT
Source organism: Costus lasius (assembly GCA_027563935.2). Taxonomy (NCBI): domain Eukaryota; kingdom Viridiplantae; phylum Streptophyta; class Magnoliopsida; order Zingiberales; family Costaceae; genus Costus; species Costus lasius. The sequence continues at coordinate 29,425,577 of CM050449.1, read as the reverse complement.
GGAACTAAAGAGAAAACCAGTTCAAATTTTGTATTTCTGTAAAGTAGTATGTATACAACCCTAACACCTAACAATAGGCTATTGGGTCGGACCCAATAAGGTCCAGCCCTTTAGCTCTCATCAACATCCATTAACCCTACAATAAATAGTTGAGATTGAGGCAAAAATCACATCACACCAATCTATCTTTAGCTATTATTAAGGATTTGATTACTTTGAATAGAGATATTGGACATAGGTTAGAACAGGATTTTGAATTTCCATCTTTACCACTGGTATTCGATACCAGGCCACTACCATGCTTGGTCGGTATGTCCGGTACTAAAGCTTTTTTATGTACATACTAGTCTTGGACTGGACCGATACACTATTGAATTGAAATTCAAAACCTTAGGTTAGAACACTCTAGATGATATCGACATATTATACTAGTGGTACTAGCCGATACAACTCTCTCTCTCTACATATATATGTATACCCATACCAATACAAGATAGAATTGGTGTGCACTGCCCATAACGAGTTGTAAGATCAGTATTTAATTCTATGAATAAATATATTTGACCTTAGACAGTACATAGACCTCTTATATCAATACACCCAATATAAAGATGCTATATGTAGAAATGCCCGGTGTGTAGTATGTATTGGTTTGTGACTAATGACCAAGATTAAAAGCCATAATCTCCATTATCAATAGTTATTTCATCTCCTTTTATTGCACATGCTTTGTTGGCATGCATCCACCTATTGCCATGCCTGACCACATCGCTACCGGCGTTGTCTAGCTACGCCAAGTGGAGCATGCTGCAACAAACTACGCCAAGTGGAGCATGCTGCAACAAACTTATTCTGACATTTGGCACTCGCCCAAAGTGGAGGTGAAGGCGGATGAAGCGACGGGATTCTTCTCCTCCTTTTCCTTATTCTCTTTCTTCTTTCTTCTTCTTCCACTATGTATTAGTCCCTACTTCGTCAAAGGTCCATGTACCTCAAACCGGTACAAACCAGCCATACCACTCAGTACAAACCGGTTTTTAGAACCTTGGTTAGAATCATAAGGTATCTCCTCTTTCATGAAAATAGTAAGACAGTATAGGAAGGTCTATCTCTTTTCAATGTAAATAGAATTAAATTGTAAATAAAGACTTTCACCCTCTCCCACCATTAATAACCTCCTATATTTAAGGGTCTGGCAACTGACACTGAAACTATTTATTTGCAGTGGCACGCCCACCATCCAAGATTCAATGATCTTGTTGTATTGCTTTTAGCCTTTTGCCATGATATATTATGGTTAATTTTTCTCACCACCTTGTCAATAACATCATACTAGCAAGTAAACTAGACATTTTACATTTTCGTAATAACAGATAAAAGACAAGTAGAAGAAAAAAAGAGACAGTCAAATTGGTAAGCGCTTACGCTATTGACTGGTAGATCATGTTAAACGAGCAACTTAAGTCAAGATTGTATAGAATATGAAAACCACTAATTTATTACCTTTAGCTCCAAAATAATTTTGAAATTGACATTTTGAAAATTATTGTGTGAATACTGAATACATACCTAAGAATTACATAAACTGGATAGACAATTGAAGCTGTTGTAAGCATCACATGTATACAGATAACGAGCTGCAGAAAAATAAAATGTTACAAATAAGAAGAATGAGATACGCACTGCATTTCACAATGAACAACCTGCAGGATGGTACACCCAACAAATAAATGAACTAATAGAGAAAATACCCAGATCTAGGAAAAGTAATCGAATTGGAGGGCAAAACATCAATAAAAAATATTGCTTATGAATATGATATCCACTAACATGACAATAGTAGGGATGAATGATGAATCTGCTAGCACTAGATCCAGATTACATATATAAAGCCAATACTTAAAAAAAGACATCATCAAGCAGTTGTGAAGCAGGCTTTTAGAAAAGGAGAACCACCAATAGAATTCATCATTTCTATCAAGATTTTAAATACTGATCCGTATTAGTCATTCAAACAGCATAATGCATACGGGTACATAGTGATCCAGAAAGACATACTATACTATCAGTCATACTATTAAACATATTATATCTATGGTATTGACCCTAATTGATACAAGGTTAGACCAGTATGTGATAGGCAGAAGGGTCTGATTTTTTATACCATGATTTACATAACAAAAAGAGAGGAAAAAGCAAAAAACAACATATCTAAAATGGAAATTTCAAGGAATTTCATAATCCTGGTATGTAAATATACAGAGCATTTATTTGTTTTCATGGAATCGTAATTCTGAACATGGCAGAGGCATAACAATTCCACATAACCTTGATCTTGATAAACAATAGAAGAAAATAGCTTCCCTAAAATATTCAACCATCTGAATTTCAAATTCAATTAACTTGAATTCCAAGAAATATGCAATTGCAAAATGGGAGAACTTACTATTGTTTACAAGCCAACATCACATTTAAAATCAATTAAAGGAGAAACAAAGTAGCACATAAAAGAACTATTTTTATATGTCCATAACCTATATAAATATATCAGTATATCACTATAATTAAGTTCAAATCTACAAATAATATGATATGAATAGGAGCTACCCATAGACATGGCTATTATGATTTATGCCTAGTTGTGCAAAGCCTGGCCAAGCCCACATGGGCACAAAAGCCAACTGATCATGCTAGGCACGACAATACCAAAAAAAAAAATCAAACCCAAAACAGCCTACAATGCACCTGAACCCTATCACTTTGCATAGTTCAGACATCAACTAGCCAGATCTAACACAACCCATGTACTCCAACCAACTCATGTCAAGGTTTGTTAATAGGTGCTAAAAGGCTTATAAGCCTCCAGTAGCTCACATAAAAAAAAAAAATTTCAAACCTATAAAAAATCAAAATTAAACTATTATATAACGTGAAAAATAAAAATATAGTTTAAAATAAATAAATATAGCTTACCTCAAACGAAAACAAAATTGAGATCTACATAGACTTCTAAAAATATTATTTCAAATAACATTGATAAGGGCTGCCTGCTTACCTTCCATGACGGTAATGAAAAGATCAAGTCTGTAGCTCATTTCTTTCTTTTACTCAGTTGTTAGCACTCACATTGTGCTCACCCTCATGCTCCTCTCCTAAATCTAATCAAGTTGAGAGATATTATTTGTCTTGTAGGTGATCCTTAGCCTTCTATACATATGCACATTCTAAGCCTCACTTCATTCAATCAGCTTCCCTTGTCATCCAACATTCATGCCTCATGCAGTAAAAATGACTGATGGAACTTTAGATGCAGGAGAGTTAGCAAATCATGTGTTACAGTTAGAGATACTGAAGTATGACTTTTTTTATGATTTTCACAATAACATTGTATCAAATTCTCTAATTAACTTTCAAAAAAAAGTTGAATAATTTGTATTCCCTAAATAAAAATATCTGTTCATTATATATAAAGATCCACCTACAAAAGTACTTTTTTCTATTTAAAATACTATGTTTTTGTTAGTAACATTTCTATTATTAGAAGCAACTAGAGAGTTAATGAAACCGAAGGAAGTTTATTTTACATTTTATTTCATAGTATTAAACATTTCTTTTAACAATAAAGAAATATCATTTATTTTCATCAACTTAATTTAATTCCATATTTACATTATATTATTCTAATAGAACATGTGCTTCATTATTAGACTTGGATCTATAATAGCAAATAAAAATAAGGTGATAAATGTTGCCAATATAATTATAAATTTAGTGTCCAATAGTTTAATAAACTATATACAAATCAGATATATTTTCATTATTTTTATTAGTAGGATATTTTCACTAGCGAAAATATAAAAATCTGAAATTAAGCAACTAGTATAATACAAATACCAAATAATTAAATAGTAGCATTTAAAAAAAATCTAGAATATAATGCAATAATTTAGCTAACTCCAGATCTTTTTTACTAACAATCATATGAAATTCTTTCGCTATAAATATAGTCAAAGGATTTATATGAGATATACAAACACTTAACATGTAATGAGTAATATTTCATCTATTTTTAATTCAATCTTATTTTTTTACATGGTTTGTCATAATTCTTATAATATATATATTTTTAAATTTGTGTTCTCTAATATAAGTAAAAGTAATAAATTTAATTCCATTTCTTGATTTATTAGAAGGCTTATCAATTTTTCTTATAACTCCACTAACACATAAATTAACTACAAGCAAAACTATAATGAAAAGAAATACCAGACATTGTTAGAATTATTAATTGCTTTAAAAGTGAACAAGCACCACCATTACTACTTGTATTATCAAAGCTAATTAAAAATTATTAGTTATGTATAAGTACTTTAAATAAATGTATCTACTAATGACATTTATAGTATGGAAAATTTTCAAATATTTTAACTTTTTCATGTTAAAATTATTACATATCTAATTTGTAGTGACACAATAAGAATTAATAATATAATTATTAATCTAAATTTCAGATGCCAAAGAAGTTATAGTAGTAAGTGTAAAGTTTGAATAAGATTTTCTTTATAAAAATAAAATATTTAAAGCATCCCTACATAATTTATCTACTCACATTTTTATACTTTGATTCTAAAGCTTTATTTTTATTTTCAAATTTGTAGTTCTTAGTAAACTCTAAATACTTTTTCATTATGAACAATAAATATAGCTAAATCTTTTCTGTTTATTCTTTTAAGCAAATAAAGTTTTCTAAAGAATAGTTTGAGTTTGAGCACGAGATATTTAATTGTAGTGACTTCGAAGATGAGGAGATGAGTATCTAGTTGCTTCTTGATTTGCATAACATTATTCTTTTACAATTTTTGTAGTGGGTAACTGGGTATTCGCATAACGTTCAATTGTAACATAGGCATACCCTTTCAAAACATCACTTGTGTGCTTTCAATTTACAAACTTGGTTGAATCAATAGCAATGAAAGGCGTGACTTCTATAGCATGCATACTGAAATCTAATATTAGTTTCATGCTCGACATTCTCAGGATTGTTTTGCTGGTATGATATAATTCGATGTTAGGATTATTCAGTTTTTTGAAAGCATCATCTCGGTTATTTGAGACCATAATTTTATTCTACACTTCTCATGGCAAAAGATCTGATCCATCATTAGATCCTGTCATTAATTCTAGAAACTAAAAATAAAATAAGTTATATAAAATAATAATCATATATATAAGAGATTAATAAAGAACTAAATATTAAATAACTAATATTTAAACTTTATAATAAATATATAGTACTTTGAAATTTTACCTAAATTAGTGCATGAGGTCTTAGTCCATAACTAGTGGTAAACTTTGTGCATACCGATCCCACCACAAACATGTACATGGAATATGGGGATAGTAGGAATTATATAGTTTATAAAAATATTAAGAAAATCAATTCTATCTATCCGAGCATAAGGTGTGTATACTGTTAAGTACCAGTTTGAGTCAAGACCACTTTGTTAACTAGAACTAATATTTTAAAGTTTAAACTATGACCTAAATACGAAGTAGACTTGGCTTTGACCTTTGACTGTGAATAGTTTCTTGACCACTTGTTAATAAAGCCAAGCTCAAGAAGGGAAAGTTAAGAGAGTTGTTTATGCCTTTGAAAGAGAAATTGAGAAATTAAAGGAAGATTATGAAAAAGTATTGAGCAATTAAGAGGAAGAAATTTTTGGACTATGTAGGAATCGAAAAGGGGGAGAATTTATAAGGGAAGGGTAGAGGTAATTTATCAATTTATCCTATTTTAGCCATTATAAAGGGTAAAATGGTAAAATAAGTACAAAATATTGCCATATATTTTAAACTCTGTATAGCATTACATAGGGAAAAAATGATCTTTTTATCTTAAATTCTTGATCATGCAAGTGTGTCAAGTCGACTCTAGACAAGATGGATCGTGCTAGCCCACGTGCTTGCAATGGTCAGCTCCGCATGAGTTACACGTAAGCCATAGGACATATGTAGCCCATTGACTAGTCGGCAACGGTGTTGAGCCAATGCAAGCTGTAATGTAGTTTGGCCACCGATATATACCCATGTGATCAAATATACTACTTTGTAAGATATGATTTTGAGCAACATCAGAGCTCAACATAAATGTCTATCTAATTAAAGGCAGATACAATGATAATTTTCTTAACTTTCAAATTTCTTTAGAATTGAGATATTCTCCATTTTCCATGATCTAAATTCAATTAGTATATCATTATGTCTAAACAAACCATCATAAAAGTTCACTGGTCAAACCGCATGCCTTATGAAGGGCACTCAAAGTTGTGGGCAAGCCTTAGATATAATATCAATTTCAAATTCACAAAATCATATGAGAGCATGAACCAAAGTTAGTAAGGAAATAAGATAAAAATACATGACCTTTGAATTTCACTCAAAAATAGAAGTTTATCCATTATCTTTAAGTCTGAACTGAATTATTACACATAATTTGACACTGCATGGAGATCTTAATACGTTAGTCTTTTTCATGTCAGCTTCAAAAGAAAGCTTCACTCAACTTTTTTCTGAATTTTGGAGATTAAAATATATATAATATGTGTATAATTAGTATTTCCAAGAGCAATTGCTTGATAACTGAATATGCATTCTCTAGGTTTTCTTTACAATTTTACATTATCAAGCAAGATGTCAAAGAAACATTTTTCACTACAATACTATGAACAGGTGATCAAAAAAATTCTGATGATCCAGCTTATGATTTAAACACAAAAGCAATATTACCACTTCTGGTATCCTAACATGATTATCCAGATTCGTCTAGATATAAAAGAACACAATATTAATCAAAACAATCCAAGATCAAGATTTGGAGGGAGGGGAATATAGCAATTCATCTGAGAAAGCAACTTGTTGAGAATAGATGGATGCAAGAACCTACTTACTGGTTCAGAAATAAGCTTGCGCCATGCAAGTTTTTCAATAAAGAATGCACCAAGAGGGAAAAGGGGCAGTGTGAGGCTGGAAAATGAAGATGTCAGATGGAATGTAGTCATGAAGAACTGAGCTAGGAAGTAGACACAGTGGCCTGCTAAAAGTTTACCAGCACATCAAAAGTGGCCAATCTCTCAGCGACTTTGAACTGAACCAAAATCCAGCCCTTATAAGTAGGCCATACTGCAAAGGAAGAGAAATCAGGTCATATTGCTGATCCAGATCCCTGTGTCAACTAATATATGCATATAGTGTCGTACAAACATCAACAAGACACAATATAAAAAGATAGCAGCTGCAACAATCCAATTAATCCTAACATACTATATCTATATATGGAAACCAAAAAGAGAGAAAAAGAGAAACTACAGCTATAAACAAGCTACAAAGAGGAATAAGAAAGAACAAACCTTCATCAAGTTTTCAATGATAAGCCTCCCATTAAGTGCAACTAGAACCACTATGCAAAGGTTAATAAGACCAGCATGGCTCTGTAACAGAAAATATATTAAAATAGCACAGAGATCTAGATTACCAAGACTAAATGAAGGAACAAAGTGTAAAATCTGACAAAATAAAGATAATCATAGTAAATTGAGAACTTTCATAATGAACTAGCTCGTAGGATTATCAACAAAATTGATAAAGTACAATTATGTTGTACAAACCAAGGATTCAAAAACTGTACCGTACCGTACCGATTTTACCGGTACAGTACGCCCGCCGACCGGTCTCGGAACCATGGTCGGAGCACGGTTCCGGCGGCAGACGGTGGAGGGAGGCAGCGGGCGAGTGGCGGCGGCGGGCGAGCAGCGGCAGCGAGCGTTGGAAGCTTCGAACAAAGCTTCCGCCGGCGCTGGAAGCGTCGTTCGAAGCTTCCGGTGGCGTTGGAAGCTTTGTTCGCGCCGCACGCCGCTCGTCTGCTACACGCCGCACGCCTGCACTGGTTCGGCGGTTCCACCGGTAAAACCGCCCGGTACGGGTGATTCGTACCATTCTGTCCGGTAAGCCGTTCCCCGGAATGGTTTTACGAACCTTGGTACAAACTACAAAGTACTTATGTTGTACAAACTACAAAGTACAAACTAATAATGACATCAGCCATTATTCCAAAGCACCTTTATAACATCTCGCTTTATTAAATAGTGATCAGCTGATTACGATTTGGATCAGCTGAATTTGATTTATATCGGATAGCAAGCTGATTTTGCCTGATTTCTCAGTATTACAATGAAAATTTAGGGAAAATAAGTAGAAATTCATAAGGAGGGATAATATATGAAGGATTCAGCAAGATTTAGTCTTGCAAAAAGGATTTAAAAATCTCCATATTTCCAAGTACAAGCAGTGTATAACTACAAGAGGAGGAAGAAGATCGGACAAATCATTGTCGATATTGTTCGAACTTCAAAGCTCCTTTGGGCCTCTTGCCTCCTGCCTCTCACTATTTAAAGTTGCACAATTACTATCTAAGCTATAGGTATATTGACTTCTCTTGCTACTCCTGCTAGAAGCTCACCTCTCTATCACTTGAAGCTAAAAGCTCGTTAATGCTATACTCTAAGACATTTGTCATCCATTGCTTGCAAACAATACTCAGTCAAATGCTTCTCAATATTTCGTTAATGATATACTCTAAGACATTTGTCATCCATTGCTTGCAAATAATACTCAGTCAAATGCTTCTCAATATTGCCTTTGAAGCATCAACACCTTGTCAAGATCACAAGTTCCATGGGATCATCTCAAAGGATCAAAACGAAAGATCACATAATCCTACCAAATAGTTAAAACTGTATTTTATTAAATATATATTTATATATTATAAGCAATTAAAGATAGGTACCAGCCATGTTGTCTATACCATGTGTCAATATCGTCTGGCATGGACCGGTATCTTGAACCTTAGTACCGACCAATATTGCTAATACAAACTAATACACTAATACATACCATTATTTAAAACCTTGATCTAAGCTTATATATTAGATCAAGGTTCGAAGAACTGGTCCAAATTGGTCTGTTTTTCTCGTTTGTACCAGTCCAACCAAGGTCCGGTTCTGAACCATACATGCAGTGGAGCACAGCAATGCAGACCGGAGCAAGCAGAGAAGAAAAGAAGGAGAGGAGAGGAAGAAGAAGGAGAAGAAGAAGAAAAAAAAGGAGGAAACCTAGAGCGAGTGAAGGCAAACGCAGACACAAGCAGGTACCACCTCTTCTTCTTCTTCCCACTTGAAGTGCATGCACGGAATTGGACGGAGACACCAGCGGGCCACCTTGTCCTCTTCTTCTTCTTCTACTTCTTTTTCTTCTTCTTCTTCTTCTATTTCTTCTTCTTCTCTTTCTTCTTCTGCCATTGCTCTACCTGGTTCCGCCAATTTCATCTGGTACAAACCGATCCACTAATCCAGACCAACTTTTCAAACCTTGTATAAGATTGTTAAGTATTTTAATATCCAATGTACATAATGTGGTGTAATGTGTATAGTTTTGTTTAATCATCCTATTATTCTAATGCACCAATATATTGAATCTATATTGTATGTCTACTATTTAATGTTTTGCATTTTCTAATAATAAAATATATTAAATACTAATCTACAGAAGAATCAAATAGAAGCATAATAATTATAACAACCAAGAAGATAATTGTTTGTTTTGGTCTATAGTAAAAATAAAAAAAGATTGTCGGGATTGAGATCCTATATAGAAATGATGGAGGCTTTGTAAGATTGGAAAATAAGATTAGATTGTAAGATTAGATTGTAAGATTGTAAAATCCTACCAAATCACCTAAAATATGTTTTTAAAAAATATATTAATCTAATTAGATTTAAGAGTTAGATACACATTTTAATAAGTAATAAGTAACAAAAAAATGAATAAATATCTATCTGGTATCAACCACCAAAGGTAAATTATATATATATATCTAATGTATTATACTATTATTCAAATGTATTTATAGTTAAATTAAATATTTATGAGCTGATGATGGTGGAGACAAGTTTGCAGAAGATGGATACAACAAAGACACACAATAAAACTAAAAACAACAAAGGTTTTGCAATAAAATAAAAATGACAAGACAAACGCATAGAAGATGACGAAGATAAAGATACACATGATAATGACAATAAAAACAACAAAAATGACAATGGAGGCACTAAACAAAGATAACACAAATTACAAGTTGATACTGATAAATTGCTAAAGTTAACAAATAGTTGAAGATGATAGACTTAAAGTTGATGAATGTTTGAAGATGACGAAGAGCAAATAATGACAAGTAAAGATGAAAATTTGCATAATATAGCGATTTAGGAATTTTGACATAATAGATTATTATCTTTTGGTATAATAGTAGTCAAATCTCAATTAATTCTCCCTTTTAACTTAGGATCGAGTAGGATCATTGGAATTGTAAGATCCTAGCCGATCCTAAGACTTGGATAGGTGCTCCTACTGATTGGTTGTGAATGAAAGAAAATTATTATATCTCTAGTTATTTAAACAACTTAGGAGCTCATGTTAGAAATTAGCAAATTAACAAATTTAAAGTAAGTGGGTTTAATATTCAGTCACCTATTTTGTTAAATCAAGACAAATTGTAGGTCCTATCTTATGGGTAGTATCAGATCTCCTACTAGTTTCCATGATGCTCCAAGATCCAAGATCATTGAATTAATTTTGATTGTAAAATCATAAAGCCTAAGATTCAAAATGAGTTCTTGACAACTCTGGCCAACACCACTTGCCACTCACATTTAACCGAATTAAATTACACCATCAAACTCATAATTGGGTTCAGGCTTCAATAAGGATGAGAAACTGTCCCTAATATTTTGTTGTATTATTGTAAATAGTTTATGCTTGAAGTTAGAAAAATGCATATTATTTTATTACATTAATGTTTACAGTTCATCACTAACTCATTAGTGGTGCAGAAATCTTAGGTTTAAATTATTTATGAAGTAATTTATAGTGTAAAAAAAGAACAATATTGTTTACATATTGGTAAAATTAGTTATTTTATGATAAATGTAAAATTACAATAATTTTTATAATTATAAAATAACAAAATACAATAATTATTGCAAAGCTGATTATTTATTTTATCAACCATTATTATTCATCCTATTTATTAACTCTACAATTCATATTAACAATATCAACAATTTATATATATTAAAATTTTAAATATCTACAAATTTTTTGAAATATATATTGACATATTTATCCTATGTTTGTTTAGTTTTATATGAGAAAATATCACATTTTTGGATTAAGGTATTCTTGTATGATAAAAGAGGAAGGATATTCCTAAAAGAAAAAGTTCAAGATTTGTGATAAAAAGGAATAGTAAGTGCCATATATTGGTGTTAGGTGAAAATGTCTAAACAAATTTAAGTCTTTGATATGTGTAAGAATTTGTTAACATTTGTTTAATGACCGCATATCCGAAGCTCCTTTCGATCAAATCTTATCATTTTATTGTAGTCCAATACTCCAATTTACAATTCCTTCTAAATCAAACCTTTGGTTTGAATTAGGAATAATTTTACTAAAGAACGCAAGCAATCAGCTTTTTGCAAGAATAAGCCATAGGTGACCAAATTGACTTATAGAAAAATAATGAGCTAGGCACGGCCTGAAGATGGAATTGTGTTTGATTCAATGTTATGATTTAATTTAGTGACAACTTATCTCATAAGCATAAGATCCAACATAAGTGGTCATCCAATAAGATCACACATAGTACAACTACATCAGATTAAAAAAGGTACAATATCATGCTTCTAGTTCTCACTTAATGTCACCATGTATAGGTCGAAAATATAGGTCTATTAAAAGACAGGTTCTAGACCATAATGTATGCTAAGTGGCACATTTTATTATTTTTCATTGAATGCTTTGATAAATAAGATCAAAACCATTTTGTTGCCTGTGTTGTGGAACTAAAAAAAATGCTCCTTTTGTGTAAAGGTAACATCGGCAGGCCAGCACAAAAAGCTCTTTCTCAACTTGAGAAGCCCTTACCCTTAATTTAGAAGTAACAAATCCCTGTCAAAGCTAAGTCTCAACCTCCTCGATTCCCTGCTTTTGCATAGAAACTCAGATATATTGATACATATGCCGCCTCATAAAGATACTCATATGTAGATTCCGCACAACTAACATTTCTAAATTGGAAAGTTTCTTTAATATTACATATTATAAACAATGATTGCCCTATATCATTGAAATCCGCCATAACAGAACCTTAACAGATCGCATGGTAAAATAATGTTAGAGAATTGTTTGAATGTAAAAAAGTGAAATTAGACAACGTTAGTCCTCCAGATTATAGATTAGTTAGTCTGTGCGCTGTATAAAAAAGTTAAATCACAGTCCAAAAAGAGAATTAGAAAATATAATTATATATATATATATATATATATATATATATATATGTGTGTGTGTGTGTGTGTGTGTCAGACTTCCTGTGCTAATCTATAAAAAGTTTGAGGAGCATTCATGTTGCAGCGGAAAGCTTTTTTTCAATGTTAAGTAGGATCTGTTGAGGTTTTTTTTATCATTTTTTCCCTCCTGTGATTTATGTCTTGATTTTTTTTTCTTTATTCTCTTCAAGCTTACTCTCCAGCTTTCCTTGTCATTTCACCAACTTTATCAAATGAATTTGGGAATTTTTATCCCTTTTTAAAAAAACGCAAACGTCGTCAATGACATGATCGCTCAGAAATGCAACTGGAAACCAATCGGAATCACGGTCTACCTGATTGAAGATGGCATCCGAGCTCAAAGGACTCTCCTTGATTCTTTGGTGGACTGGAGCCGATGCCCTGTACATGAATTCGTACGGAACGCCGCCACCGTTTCCCTGCCCCTCGCTCCTCCCTGCCCCATCCGCATTCTCTGTTTTATTCAATTCCATTGGCCCGCCATCCACCTCATCCTCTCGATCATCGCCACCGGTCACGCGGTGGCACACGTCCCCATCGAAGCTGCTTTCAAGGCTGGATTCGTCGCCAAAGTCGCCAGCCGAGTTCGTCTTCAAGGAGTAGGCCGTCTCAGCGGTAGGAGAGGAAGCGTTGTTGGCGTGGGAAAAGGAAGAAGGGCGGCGAAGGCGGACGCCGGTGGCAGGCATCAAGGGCTGCATCGATCCGAGTAGGGTTTGGGTTTCTCCGTCCGTGGAAATCGCCATTAATTGTCTTAACAGACGTCTGTGCTGCCGACGGTGCGTGGTGGCGGGTTTACTATATATGGCCTTCGAAGAGAGAGACACGGCTAGATTTCCAAATTCAGCTTTTGAAGACGTTTGGAACAATGCCCCCAAAAGTATAATTAAATTGCATGGGTTTGAGGCACGGCCCATTGATTGATTTGGGCCCATGACGTTAGCATCATTAAATTCTCATTTAAAGTTTATTTTTAAAAAAATATATATGTTTTTAATCTACGTGGCCAAGTTGTGTATATATTTAATTTTTTAAGCGAATAATCAATTTTTATAAATGTCCTTATTTAATTTTGTTTATTGTTTTGATATATTTTGTTTTGGATCTTTCAATCTCCATTAATCTTTTTATATTATGCGTGGTATATAAAATTATCTATTTTTATAAATTTAATAATAAATTCTAACCACCATTTATACCTATAATTTTAAAAATGATTAATTATTTATAACACTCGTGATAACTATAAGATACAGATTAAGGACCTTTTTTCCCGTTTTGTAGTGCTGTGTGCTTCCTGTGTCGGCCGAGTTTGGCAGCGAAACTATATTGCCAAATATTATAATTGTGTAGCATCCAACCACGTGCAGCTATATGCCTATATTATTATTATTATTATTATAAGAAATAATATATATGTATAATTTTTATATCGATATATATAAATATTAAAATTTTAATATATATATATATATATATAATTTATTAGGTGAGCGAATGTCTATGGATTTTTATATATTATTAATATAATATTTTTTTTCTTATACCCTTGTGTTATTCTATGATGTGTCATTGTGTGCTTGGTTATTCTATGATGTGTCATTGTGTGTCATGCCTTGAATTATAGTAATATTTTTTTATAATTTTTTACGTGAGTCAATGTTTGACTCGAGTCCGAATACATCCACACAGGGATCACAACGGTCGAGACCGCTGAATCGGGCGTGACTGGCAGAGACGATTCTTCAAACCAACCCCCAGCCCGACTATGGACTATGTGGAAGATCGCTAGTGTTCCAATACTACTTGGATCAACGCTCGCGATTCACCGAGAACCGGTGTCATCGAGTCAAACCGAGTTCACCCGAACCCAAAGGGGACCCACCCATAATCGACTGCTTCGGACGGGATCCACAACAGTTTCTGAGCATGTTCACGTGCCGAATAGAGAACAGAAGGGAGTAGCCGGACGGCCCACACAGGGGAACCGGACTCACCCACTTGTTCATAGATCAAGCCGGCGTTCGGCGATCACGGACGGTCGTCCACACAGCGTTGCACGCCAGTGACAAAAAGAACTCGAGCGGCTCCTCACTAATACACCGATGAGGAGGCCGGACGATGCTCCGTCGGTAACGTCGCACAAGGATGACGGGCAGTCTCGTCTTACTCGCCCATAGGCAAGAACGGTCGTAGGGGAAGGATCGCCCGAAGGTAGCCAACCAGGCTGGCAACGAAAAACCCGCGCTCGTCCACTGGCGAACTTGACGAGAGCGATAACGGAAGCTGAAGGAGAGGGTGGCGCTGGCCACCCGTTGCACCTCCGTCGGGAGAAGGCATCACTACTAGTGCAAGCGGCCGACGGGGATGGCAGCTGTGGAGCGCGCACGGACGGCGGCTAAGGGAGCTGGTGACGTATGTCTAGTCGCCTCATGCAGTGCGGGTGGTGGAGAAGTTGTACGCTGGTGACTGAAGGCGCCGGGAAGGAAGACAGGCGGCTGGCCGAGAGGAACAGCTGCTTCACGTCGAAGAAGAGGACGCTGACCTGCAGCTGGCTTCGCCGAAAAATAGGGGAGACTGCCAAAGGGCATAGGTAGAGAAGGAAAGGCGGGTGGCCACGGTCGCATGCAGGCGACGCCCGTCACCGAACAGATCAACCCGCACGCAGGCGAGCGTCGGCTCCGAGAGTTCTCGCACGCAAGCGAGCCAACAGCCGGGAGAAGGGAGGAGATGGCTCGCGGGAGGAGAGGGGAAGGGAGACACCGGGAGCAGCGAGCTCGACCGGGTAGTCCGGCCACCAAGCAGGTCGGAAACAAAGCAGAAATGAAGGAGAAGAGAGGAGGGAGTACCTCGGTGAACACTCAAGCCGTCGGCTCCTTCTCTCTGATGAAGTGGTGGTGTCGCCGCCTTCCGAGGCGCTCTGAAGCTCCACCGGCGACGTTGCTTCGACGAACGCCAAGAAGAAGAGGAAGAGGACAGGGTTCTCCGGGGGCCTCTGACCACCAACCTACACCACCGGAAGCCTGGAGAACTAACCGCCGACGGATTCTGACGAGGAATCAGAGTTCGCTGGAGGGGATGAGGGAAAGTCGCGCCGCTAGGCTCGATCCCGAGCCCGTGAGTGTGAACAAGGATGAAGACCATGTTTTTTCTCTCCACACAGCCATCCATGTTGCACACGCTAACCGAGGTCAGCCCGCATCACCTCAGCCCACGCTGAATGCCAGCATGCGTCTGACTCATGCGATGCTTCACCGTTTCGCCTGTTGGGTGAATTTCCGGATCCAGATTCGGGCAGTGCCCGATCCAATCCGATCCGCTAGGTAAATAGGGGTAGGGTTGGGCTAGGCTATTATTTGGGGCCCAAATTCAGCCCGCGGCCTAACACGAGGCAACAACATGAGTTTTGGTCTCTAATTGAGGTTTGTGTATATATGTGGTGTGTGTTCACTTGGTATGTCATTGAGTTAGATAGGTGGCCAAACCGCATGGACATTAAATGATAGTTGTGGATATATGCATTAGAGCTTATGCAAGTATATGATGCATTATGCATGTACATTAAAAGGGCTAAAGGATTTATGGTTGAGATCCTATTGGTCACTGCAGTTTTTTGAAATAAAGAAAAGTTGTGAATAGCAGTAGTTTCTATAGTGGGCTTGGTAGCAATGTTGTAATATTAGAATGAAAGTGGAGAAATAATGGAACTAACAGCCTGTTTCAAAGACGGGAAATAAGGGAAGAAAGAAAAGAAACATAAATCTTTCCTTTGGTTTCTCTTGTTTCAAAGGAGAGAAATGAGGGAGGGAAAGGAAACAATTCCTTTCCTTTCCCTTCAAAACCTTCCCCTCCAAAAGAGATGGAAACGAATTTCCGTCCCTCGCTCCAAAAAAAAAAATTCACCCCGATCTCACCCGAAGCCTCCTCTCGCGCCTCTCCCTCTCATCCAATCTCTCGCCCGAAGCGTCCTCTCGCGCCTCTCCCTCTCGTCCAAGCCGCCCCCTCGCCCTCTCTACTCGTCGGAGATCGCTGCCCCCTCACCTTCTCGCCGACCTCACCATCTCGCCCCCCTCACCTTCTCGCCGCCCTCGCCCTCTCGTTCGATCTCGCCGCCCTCTCGTCCAAGCTTGCAGCCCTCTCATCGAAGTTGCCGCCTGAAGATCTCGTGTCCAAGCTGCTGCCTCGCCTCTCCCTTCTCGCCGCCATCTTCCAGGTATATGAAGATTTCATCCAAGCTTGCCGCTAGGGCAGATTCTGAGTCACGAGCGAGAACGCCTACGGGGTGAAGATCGGAGGAGTGCGAAGGCTCGAGGAATTTGATCTTTGCAGAATCCTTGGTCTCCGCCACGCGCCCTTCTGCCTCCTATTGCTCGCGACTATGCAGGTCGCCGTGCTCCTCTTTCTCTTCGGAGAGCTTCCACAATACGAGGACAATGAAGTTGACAGCGACGAAGAGGTACGGCGGCGATCCCGGCAATAGAGGAGGAAACGGCCCCTGCAGGAACTATTTTGTGAAGAAGAGCTATTGACTGAGTGAATTTGGGTAAGATTAGGTGAATTTGGGTAAGATTTGGGTTAATTTTGACTCAATCAACTGAACTATTGACTGGTCAAAATATTTCTTTCCTTCTATCTAAACACGAGGCGTAAAAGAGAAAGGAGCTATTTCTTTTCCTTCCTATTTCTCTTCTCTTGTTGTTTCTTTTCTTTCCTAATTTCTTTCCCTTCTTCGAAACGCAGCGTAAGACTACCCAATGGTAGTTCTATTGGATGCGTTTCAATTGGGATAAATTTATAAAATTCCTTGAATTGTAAAAAAAGAAAAGTAAGGATGTCCTTAGAAATAAAACAATAAAAAAAATTATTTATTTTGCCAAATATTTGTATGATCATATTTAGATATTGTTGGATTTTGAGTTCTTTCTATATTATTATAAATTATAGTAAATATAAAATAAATATATATAATAATGACACTAATGTCATCTTAATAAATTGACTTGGTTATAGTGCGTAAGAAATGACAGTATTTTTGGTCCAAATGCGTTTCGCCTAAATTGGGCAGAAAATTCACTATAAATGTTTCCTCACCATTGTTCACGCTCGTTGGCGCTCTTGTCGCTATCCCTCATCGCTTGTCACCGTACGTGAGCACAAGATCGTCGTCGCTACTAGAGATCATCACACGTGATAAGCATGTGAGTTTGTTATCCTCTCCCTCTTTTTCTTTTTTTTTTTTTTTTTTACTTTTTTCTTTTTTTTTTTCCTCTCTGTCCTACTATACACAATGTATATTTAATAATTTACTTTTACCATATACGAGTACGTATGATATGGTTTAATCATTTGACAATTGATTTACTTTATTTTATTTTCAAATGCACCAAGTACATGTCTACAATAGTGGCAGTTTTCTACGTTGGCTTCTCAAGTAAGCTAATTTTCACCATTGTAAACATTCGTCAAAATTAAACCTTCATAGTGAATATAGTCGAATAAAATCCAACTCTGATACATTATTGGGATATGATAGCAACAACTCAACATATGCACTTAAAATCTTATATATTCTCATAATTTTGAACAAAATAATAAGAGTCACTAATGATTAAAAAAAACTAATGCTTTTCATGAAAATTATTTCTAGAATAAATATCATAGAAATAAGTCACTATATTTCACCAAAAATAAAATATATAACGTATTTTCAAAGTCTAAAGTTCATCAAACAAAATAATGTTCATGAAAAGTAAATATGTGATACTCTATTCATTTTATTTCTTTCGATATCCAACACTAACCCTACTTGCTTGTTCTCCAAAATGTCAACAATGTCTACACTACACTTTTATTTTTACTAAAAAATCCCTACATTAACAATATTTATAATAAGTTGATGAAACCCACCAAATATTTTGTTTATGCTAGATGCACAAATAAGAGTGTGAATAAAATTTTAAATCATATAAAAAAATTATACAAACATATATGATTAAAATAAAATACATATTGAAGTAAATAAAATTTTAAAATAAATAAATTTAATACCTGTATTTGTTTACATTTATCTAATTTGCATAATTAATCATACGCTTATCTTATCGTATTTATTATTTTCAGACTTTGGATGGATCTGATTATACAGTATTTATTATCTTATCGTATTTATTATTTGTTTACAGTATCTGTATTTGTTTCCCCGGTAGGTCGTCTCTGGGACAGCGAGACGGAGATGCACGATCGTCGCAAGGCCCTCGACTCGTGCGGTGCTTGATCATTACCGCCGTCCTAGGTTTTTAGGAGAGCGCAGACAGACTGAGGCGCTTGCTAATGGAAGGCGGTCGGGCAACTGCTTCTGCGTCTCCTCACTCAGCCGCGGCCGGTCCTTCTCGATACTCCCTGCCGCCGTCCCGGTTCTACAGCGAGGATGTGCTCTTCTGCGTGGACGTCGACGTGGAGTCCAAGGCGGAGATGGCCAAGGGCCGCCCCTTCACCCGCCTCGAGGCCATCAAGCAAGCCATCCTTCTTTTCGTCCACGCCAAGCTCACCATCAACCCCGACCACCGCTTCGCCTTCTCCATCCTCTCCCAGTCCGTTTCCTGGGTTCGTGCCGTCTTCCTTTACATTTCTCTATTGTCGAGCTCCCTTCCTGTTTCGTGTGCGGATACTGCTTCCTTGGAAGTTCTCATAGTTTATGCAGATATTTTTGGTGTTTTTACTCTTAATTTTTGGTTTCTCTAGTCAATTATGTATAAGCTTATGGAATTTGGGGGAAAAGAGTTGCCGGTTAGTCGTTCCTAGTTTGAACCATTCTTTATGTCCCTTTGTTGGGCAAGGGAAGATTGAATTGGGAAAAACAATGATATTCTGGAAATGGAGAATAAATACTCGACATAGTTATCCTGACAAGGCAAATTTAGGCCAGACTGGGATGCTTCGGCAATCAAGCAATGCTTGGATGAACAAGGCGGCTCCCGCTAGATTCATGTGCTTCACTATATTTGGATGAACAAAAAGGAACCCATTAGAGTCATGTACTTCAGTATATTTGGATGAACAGAAAGGAACTCATTAGAGTCATGCACTTCATGATATTTGGATGAACAAAACGGATCCCATTAGAGTCATGTACTCCACTATATTTTAATACTAAAGGATGGGTATTGCACTTCTAGATAATGATAGATTCACAAATAAGATCAATATCTCCATCATAAAAAGTTGCTAAATGTATCTAGAATAAAACATACTGCACAGTAATTTGCACAATATGATTACCTTAAGTAAATATACTATCATCACCTTGGAGGCAACATAATTCACAAATAAAATTTTTTTATCCAAAACAACAAGTTGATGCTCATAGTTAAAAAAATTCATTTATTACATATCAAATACAAAATTTCATGTATTATTACACACAAACCCAGAACTAACCACCTTGCGTATGGGCAAGACAAAAATCTTATATGACATTCCATTACATTATACATATATTTTATCCACTTTATTCTCTTTACATGTTAAACACTACTTATCCATGGCCAAAATATCAACTTTGAAGGCATTACTTTCTTTTGATTACCCACAACATGTAGCCAAAGCTATCTTGTATGTGGTTTAAATTAATGGAATCAACATTAATCACCAACAAGTAATCATGAACCAAGAGATCAAGAATTCATGAATCATAGTTTTATAGTATTAATCACATGAATGAGTCCATGTATAAAGATTAAGCAAGATCAAGATTGTTCTGTGAAGACCATTTGAACCATTAAAGAGATTCAATCTATTTAAACATAATGCTCCAATTAATAGAAGGAAACATTGTTTGTTTCTGGAAGCATAAGCCATCATTGTTAAGATGAGAGCAAACATATGCGGGCTAGAGCTTGTCATGACTCGTCAAACATGACATATATTTGAATTCTAAAGACAGATCTCATGGATTCAAGGGGTAGCTTCCTACTTTTTATGGTGTGACATTTTGTTTTATGTAGCACTTAGTTTCATATTTATCTTTTGCTAGTGAAATACGGTGACTCCCTCGGATTCAAGAAGGGGCTCTCACTTTTGAGGTGTTGTACTTTATTCAAGGTAACACCCAGTTTTACATCCATTCATAATGCTATCAGTTGGAATTATAAAATATTCCCACTAGCACCAATTATATTAACAAGCAAATAACATAAAGTTTTTACATCCATTCATAATACTCTCATTTGGGATTATTAAATATTCCCACTAGCACCAATTATTTTAACAAGTAAATGACATCAAGTTTTACATCCATTCATAATACTCTCATTTGGGATTATTAAATTTTCCCACTAGCACCAATTATATTAACAAGCAAGTAACATAACATTGACTTATGGTACATAAAGTACAAAGGGAAACATGTTTCCAAATGTAAAGAGTGTTAATAATCATAGTTTAAATAACAAGACAAGTGCTAATATATTCATTTTTTATTATAAATGATCTCTATATCATTTGGATTTAGGCAATAGACTATTTATAAAAGTACATATATGTATGATCATAAAACTAATTATTAGAAATATATGATTGATATTGGCACCTAGGTTTGAGAAATAGGTCCGAACCAATGTACCGGTCTATAGACCAGTTGCTATATTAAATGCAAACCTGACATAGTGCTACAGTAAACTGTATAACCCAAAAATTTCAGTCGATTTGGACTGAAATTTCTAACCTTGATACCTATTACATTACGTAGCATTATTTTACATGATATTGGTTTTAAAATGAAGCTATATAAATCTATAATTTAAATTAATTGTAATTGATTTAGATTTGAATATAGGGTTGGCAAAAATACCATTCCCGACTACGATGAAAAAATCCAATTTGACTAGATTTGGGGTTAGGTACTTAGGTTATGGTAAAATCAAAATTCTGTGGGGGGCAAGGATCAGGTTACGAGGATTGTGAAACCTAGCTTGAGCACAAGCTTGAATTTGCCTTGACATAAATTTTATTATTATTTGTTATCTATCATTCTTACTTTTTTTTGTTATCTACAAGACCGGTACCACCACCCTGTGGACCGATAATGCAAACCTTGGATTCAATTGATTATGAATTTGTGGTCATAATAAAATGAAAGAAGAAAATAATCACTTTCCTAATTAGCTGAAATCCACATTTTTTTATGTTTTCTCCCTTTCTACCTCTCTTTACCCTTCTTCCTTAGGTTTTGCACAAGCAAAGAGCTCATTTTCTCATTTTTCTTCATTTTTTTATCTCAAATTAATCAAATAGCTGGAAGTGTAAGCTTGAAGTAAAGACCTTTTTGCCAATAAACATGTGGTGGCGTGGTAAAAAATGTGAGCTAAATTTTTTTCATCAAATTTTATTTTATTATTACTTTTAGTTAAATGTTTTAATATCAGGTATAGAAGAACAAAATTTTCATAAAAACATCTTAATTGTTTCTTCATATATTACTCAAGAGTCAAGACCTTAAAGTTTTAAAGTACTACTATAATGGTATCACATTTGTAAAGGATCAAATGTGCAGGAATGAAACTAATTTATATACATGATTATTACTCATAGTTTAATAAGATCTATATTTTAAGGATATTATAATGGGGATTTGTAATCTCAAATTGTCAACAGTCATGAAAGGCATTTTAAGTTTCTTAGATGAAGCACATATTTCACTTTGAATTATTTTTGAATCATATTAAAATTAAATTTATGAAAAAGATGTAGGACAATCATTTCTTGAATGGATAAAAAATTAACATAACTATGTTTGCCATGTCAAACATCATAGCATTCATAATTGAGAAATGGTTGAAGAAAAAGAATTATTATATTAAAAAAGGAGGAATTGCATTCATTTTAAATAAACCATCAAAAATAATTTCTTTACAAATAAAATATTCTCCTTTAGAGATTATAGTGTTATTGGATTATAAAATAATTTCAAGTCTCAGTATACAAGGAGGGAGATCCATTAATCATATTTTCTTCATATGTTTGTATAATAAATTGTTATTAAGAGTCTTTCTAGAAATAATGTTAAAGTTGATGTGCCCAAGCCTAACGCTAGCGTAAATGACTCGTTTTTCATAATTATGCTTTCTCCAATTGTGTCATAGAAAGAAATTAATTACCCTTTATTAGTGCAAGTATAGATCTTTGGTCAAGAGTCAAGCTACCATACATAGTTAAGGTAGGCAAAATTGACTATGGGAGTAAATGAAAAAGACTTGAAAGAGCCACCAGAAGGTTCACTTTTCATGTCGCTTGAGGTTTATGCTTGAAACCCTTTTGCTTCTTATAGGAGGCTTTCTTGATTTTCTGCAAGGAATAAACTAACACAAGATGATTATCTCTTTTGCAAACAAAATAGAGTTTGGGTTTTCTTTAATTTTATTCTTTTAAGATGTGTTTTGGAGGTTTGATTAGGGGTTATTATTATAATTTTTTAGTTTGAACCAAACTTTAAAATCTGTACTAGTAAGTATACTGGTCCTTTCTTAGACCGGTATGTATTGGATTTACCAATACTAGATGGTACCACTTACCAGCACTAGCATGCTCTCCGACTAGTACATACCTTCCATATTGGGTTATATAAATTGGTTTTCAAAACCTTGGTTTAAGCCCCTTAATCTTTGTTTTAAACTTGAAAAAAAATAAATTTGGTCATAGTTTGAACTTTGAATATGGTTCACCATCTTAAAAGAACTCAATTTAGAGGTAGTAAATCGTGATGCACCTTCAATATCTAGTACATTGGTGTCATCAAGTGCTCGCCATGCCTCATTAGTTGTTTTGTATTTATTGAATGTATCATGCAAATTATCACTTATATGTGTGAGAATGCAATATCTATAGAGACATAGGATCTCTTCAAGTGTCTTAGAAGGGTGAGAAATGGTTTTTTAGGACTAATAGTTTTATGATATATAAATACAAAAGTTTCAAGAGGATCAAACTATAAGATGTGTGAAAATTTTCCTAAAGCAGTAACTAAGTATAGTGAAGTTAACTAGGCTTTTACTTGTCCTTTCCAATGGACAAACTGGATTCTATTAAAAATTTCAGGTTTAAATGAATCCTCTACAGATATTTTTAAATTAAAGGGAAAATTTATTTATGTTCTATAAGAATAAAGTTTTCACTATTCAAATTATTGTGTACAATTTATTTACTGTCTTCATATTTTATTTAATAAAATTTGCAATTTATGCAATATAAAACACTACATCAATATTTAAATTTGCAATAAATAAACTTGCAGAAGTAAAATTTGTCAATTTTCAAATTAGTTAATAAATATAGCATCGTATACAAGTCTTTAAGTTATATTTCAGATTAGTTAATCACTGCTTTGGACTCGGAACCTTCAACAAGCACTTCATCCATCACTACATATAAGTTATATTTCAATTAGTGATTTTCCTCATGTGGGACAAAATATATGGGAACCATAGGAAACAAGGGAAGCTTTAAGTTTTCCGTGACAACTTGAACACCAGCGGTCTATTTTTTGGTTTTAAGGATGCAAGTTCCACTTACACATGCTCAATTCCACTTTTAATATTTGATCTAAAGATCTTGGTTTACAGATTCGTACTTACAATTATTAATCACACAGGCTTAGGAGGCTAGTAAAATGTTTGTTATTCAATATCTGATGTGTCATGATTGATTATGTTTGCCATGTGCTTATGTCTCCTGTGTTTTCCTCTTCAAAATTGTGTTCTCTAAATTTATTTATGGCAATGCAAATATACTGCCTTTTGCAAATCTAATTTTGGGTTCTAAAAAGTATTGGACTTTTAAGACTGAGATGTTCAGTCTTTGTAATACAATAAAATATCTCTAATTGTGATATGAAATAGCAACCAGTCTGCCAGTGGAGTGTTCAACCTTGTACATGTATAAGAAGATGCCGGTGAAGTATGGGACATACTTTCTAAGCTATTATAAACTAGTATTTAAAAGGAAAATAAATTGTAAACCAAGAAACATAATTATGAAATCAATGATTTAAAAACTGGTCCATTCCGAGATTTGAGCATTTGCAGACCTACAATGGAAGAAGAAGAAAAAAGAAGAAGGAGCCACTCAGCCACCTCTACTCGTTGCTCTTCCTTCATTGTTGGTGAGTGGAGAGCTGTGCATAAGTGACATGATCGCTCGCTCACGAGGTGCAGAGAGTTGGACGCTTCTTCTTTTTCTCCACTGCTGGTGATCTGTGACTTGTGTCCGATATGAGTGGACCGGTACAGAGTCTTAGACTGAATTTTCAAACGTTGTGTGAAATTACATGTTTCCTATCCTTGGCACTATAACTATCTCCACATCTGTCAAATGCATATTTGTATATTTGCTCTGCCACTAGAGACTTCAATTTTGGGAATTGAACATACCTCCTATAAGTCACAAATGACAATATTGCAACAGTTTTAGTCAGCATTTGAACTAGTTTGTGCTGCACTGAAATTGACTGTACTTACGCCGTGCTACAAGGACCACTCTTACCACTCTTAGATGGGTACAAATTAAAAATTTTGGCCAATTTAAATCAAAATTTTAAACCTTAGTTCTCGTGAATAATCAATTCAATCATCTCGGCTCAGCATTACAAAAACCTAGAGTGTTTGACAAGATTTCTAGTGGAAGAAATATGTAAAGCTACACTGGGAGCTTCATGCATGTTTTGCTATGTGATTCTTGTTAAGTCAGGAATCTGCTTTTTGTTACTTAATCATCTTGTACAATTATCATATAGCTCTCATAATTAGAAATATCACCCTGAATGATTTATAATTGATGATTGCAAAATGTTTTACTGAGTTAAAAAGTTTCTTCCTAATCTAGAGTTGAAATCTCATCTTTTGGGCTTGCCATGGATACTAAGGCTAATAGTGTGTTCAGAAATGCTTTTGGCTATTTCAAAATGCATGCCTGCCACTTCAAAATGCAAGCAAGAAGTTTATTTCTAAAATTGTCTTGGAAAGCATAATTTTTCCTAAAGCGCATTAGCATGCATTTACCAAACACGTTTTCTCATAATTTAAATACTTTTAGTATTAAAGTACTTTGGGAATGCTGTCCCAAACATGCCATAAGCAAAGCACAACTTTTTCTTAAGCACATTAGAATGCATTTACCAAACATTTATTCTTACCATTCAAATGTTTTTAGCACTAAAAGTACTCGGTGGTATGGCTGGATTGTACCAGGACTATACACGGGTACGGGTACAACCATGTACTAGTATATAACTATATATATATATGGACCGATTGAATGTTGTCTCGAACATGCCATTAAGTTGTATGTAATAGAATTGCTTACTGTGCTCATTTAAATGAGTCTAATTGCTTTTGATATCTGAAGTGGATTAATGACATGGTAAATTCTGACTTTGATTATGTCCTCTTTGAAGCTTAGGAAGGAATTTAGCAGTGAGATTGATTCCACAATGTCAGTAGTAAGGGCACTAAATGCGTCAGATTCATCATATGGGCTCGCAGATATTACACAACTTTTTCGCATAGCAGCTCACGAAGCCAAAAAATCCCGCTCCCAGGGTCGCCTTTTCAGAGTGGTATTCATGAAATTTTAATTTGTTATGCTTCATTAAATTTGTGAATCAATTATTTGTGTAGTACATAAGAAGATTCGTGATCTATGTTCAATGGTATTTGGTTTAACTTTTTTAATGCCCCTCTTTAATCAATCGCTTCCTTTTGTGGTAAGCTGTCAATTTTCTGCCTCAGGGAGCTTTTTTAGGTCGAATCTTCCCGATTTTGTGTCATGTTTCCATGATCTTTCTTGACACTTCTGTGCATTTCTAGTACTTCCAATGTAAATCACTCCACTCCTACTGTTTTCAATACGACAGCAATTTTATATGGTTATCTTCAAATCAAGAGTTGTTTCCTGCTGGAGAATTTGATCAGTAAAGTGATTAAATTTTTATTGTTTTTTCTTCTAGTTACATATTCATCATCCTTTACTCGAACTTCAAGTGAGCCATCTGTATAAAATATGAGCTACTAATCCTATGTGACGTGAGAATTTTGTATGGGTTTGTTAAATTTGGCCTCTGTGGTTTGTCATCATTTTCATTTTGGCCTATTAGCCCATGTAGTTCAACTAAAAGGGCAGTTTAATACCAAACTGCTTACTACATATGGGCCTAATTTTTGAAACTGTAGGAGGGCTAAAATGGAAATTAGGGTAAACTACGACGTTAGATTTAACTTGTGAAGATTTTTTTACTTTTGTTTCGATTTATGTTCAGCTTTAGCACTCCAAACGTTGAGCTTTATGTCTAAGATAATTATTATTTTTTGTTTCAGATACTCATTTACTGTAGATCATCTGTTTGCCCCCAGCATCAATGGCCTGTTAGCCAGAAGCTTTTCACGATGGATGTTCTTTATCTCCACGACAAGCCTAGCCCCGAGAACTGTCCGCAGAAGGTGTACGATACCCTCGTTGATGCCCTTGAACACGTCAGTGAAAATGAAGGGTACATCTTCGAGAGTGGGCACGGCCTGTCGCGGATTCTCTATAAGCAAATGTGCATGCTCCTGTCTCACCCGCAGCAAAGGTGTGTTCAAGATTATATCGACTTTCCCATGCCCCTCGTGAGGAAGTCACCAGGCCAAGCTGATACTGCTGGCAGCGAAGATGGCATGGCCATCTCTATCCAGTAGCGCAATTGTTTGAAATCAAGTGCTTCTCCATGCAACTACAGCCTGTTATTTTGCATAAGCGAAACTTTTTTGTTGGTATTTTGACAGTGCATGCTATAGCCCTTACGCTTGGCATGCTTGGATTGTCAAGTTTATAGTGTGGATCTAAAATTAGATTTCATCTCGTGATTGAAATTTCCACCTTGTGTAAGCATGGAAATGTCTCCTTACTCCTATACTTTGGATGTTCATGCTTTCAATGGATTGATGTAAAAACTCGAAAGTGCTATTTGCCTTTGTTTGTGCAATAACAAACGGGTTGGGTATTTTTTTACTTAATATTTGAACTCGACTCAATTATTAACACCTGATATTCGAATTTGAGTAATCCAAACCTAGGTCAGATACTTAAATGAGTACCTAATTAAATCAATACAAGTAAACCATTATAATATATGAAAATATTAACAATAGAAAGGGTGGAGCCCTGTTACTAGGGCGCCACCACTGATCCATCGTTGCACTAGGAGGCAAGAGCCTTCGAAGCCAAGAGTTGGAGTCGAGATTTGAGAATAGCTGAAGTACTGAAGCAGAGAGCGATGACATCGATGAGCTGTGACGAGCAAGGCTAAGGTAGATGAGTAGTGAGTGGTGAGTAAAGGGCTAGGGTTGGGAGTCGGGACTTAGAATAAAAGGTAAAGACCCAATTCGACTTAGGGCAAAGGGTAAGATGATTTACTAATATTTATTAAATATTTAATAAATTGAGTTTGGATTTTAAGTACTTGCATGCTTAAATCCTAACCCAACTCAGGTTATATATTTTAAACCTAAACCCGCCTGATTTACTCGGTTAATTTGCCCTCTCTATTTCTACTTCTTTAAATAGCAAGTTTAGTAAATGTTGGTGTTTTACGTGGAAATCCTAAAGAGCCTTATTTATTTATTTCATATTTTAAAACTTTAAATTATTATTTATTAGTTTGTCTAATTATTTTATTTATCCATTTAGCTTATAATTAAGGCTAACAAATAACTTTAATGATTAGCTATTATGTCAATTAATACTAGCATTAATTATGGCTAGATTAAGGCCCTGTTTGGCATAACTGGTTAGCTGCTTTTGCTAGTCAAAATAGCTGATTTTGAAAAATTAGACTGTTTGGTAAGCTAACCTAGAAGTAGCATGAGTTTGAAAAAGCTGGGAGGGAGCTGCTTTTGGTTATTTTCTAACAATGTTTTCTTCTTTCATCTCATGTTCGGATTTATATTCGTATATCTTTACGATAATAAAATTATTATTTTAATAAAAAAATATTAAATTTAAAATTATTTTAAATTTTTTTTAAAAAAAAACTTTGACCAACATAACAATTTAGCTAAACACCTTTTAATTTTTCTAACCAGCTACTTTTCAACGAGCACTTTTTCAACTAGCAAAAGCTAAAAGTTTTAGCTACGTCAAACACAGCCTAAGTAGGTACGTGTTCTTTTTCAACTCGTGGGGTGCATCTTCTTAGGAGAATAAGTGCAACTAGTTGGAGGACAAAAAAAAAAAAAAAAAAAAAATTCAAGCCTCTATTTTTTTTTCTCTTAAAACTTCTCCTTTTTACTGTCATATGCTGAAAGAATCTCTCTAACAATCGCTCTACTGATGCGCCGGCAAAAGCGGATTCCTGGTTGAATCTTCGGATGAAAGACCAGATTTCATCCCGTGTACATTTGTCACTTTGTAATTTTATATATTTCTTAACATATTTAGCACACATCTTCCAACCTTACATAATTTCTGTTTTAAATTACTATTTATTAGTTTTGTCTAATTATTTTATTTACCTATTTAGCTTATAATTAAGGCTAGACTAAGGGTCTGTTTGGCCCTGCTGTTAATAGTTTTATAATTGTGATAAACTGTGCTGTACTGTACTATGCTGCACTGTTAAAATTTATAAGATATTTGGTTAATAAAATTTTAAACAAAATTATGTAAATTATTTTTTTGGAGAATAAAATTTTAAACAAAATTATATAAATTATTTTTTTAGAGAAGCAAAAGCTATAAATGCATCAAATTGTAGCTTTCCCAATTTCTGCTTTTCACACACATTTTGCCGAGTTTTACCTTGGCTGCTACTTCCATCATAATGTTATATATACATCTGCATTGAAATTATATTAAGCTTCAACTTCAACTGCTTCTCTTGCACTAATCTACTTATAGTTAAAATCTTATCTTTGTTATGATCTTATCTTTGTTATGATCAAACTTTGATTCAAACTACAGTTTAAAAAACCTAACTATTTCCTTGATTAAAATCATAATATCTAATGAAGAAATTCTTTCACTTAAACCAGAAAAATTCAATGGAATTGGTTTTAACGGATGGAAAATATAATTGGAAGTATGGTTAGTTGCCTTGGCACTTTTTAGTACCATTGGCATAGAACATCCATGTGAAAAAAATAAATAATTAAAAATCTTCTTGTTCCTCATATTCCATAATAGATAAATCTTCTTGTTCCACAGGGATGCAAGAGACGGAGAGAGGGATAGATATTTGTTCGGCTGAGAGAGGGATTAGGGTTAGAAATTTAGTAATTATGTTATAACTTATAAGAGCGTAAATTTATCATTTCAATAATCGGGGTGGGTTTAGGGCTAGTACCTGAATTTCCATACTTGACTCCGGCCCAACTTTACCTAGTCAGGTTTTACCCGAACCCGACCTGAGACCTAGTCAACTCGGGTTTTTCTGTTGACTTCGGCTCTGGTCAGGTTGGGGACGGACTTTTTTGCCATCCCTAATGAAGAATTGCACACTGTAAATTTACTATTCTTTCTTTGATCCGATTGACATTGGGATCAAATACATTTAAAGTGTATGAAATATCTTGACATTGGGATCAAGTATTAAATACGAGTCATACTTATTTAAAACAACGGATAATACATTTCCATGGTCAATCAGTGCATGTCGTGCATAGGTATGAAATATCTTGATAACTCCGGACTTAGCCAATAAGTTCATTTCGAGGACATAGTCTATCTCATCCCTTCAACAAAATATATTGAAAGATTCTCATTATAGACTCGAGAGAAATTTAACACAGTTTTATGCCTACCTTATTCTCATTTAGACAAGAGATTGGCTTGGACGCACACTTGATTTGAACAATTACTATGTTAATAAAAAGTCATGACTAAATATAAGCACAAGTCACGTTACACTCCGCATATCAAAATCAATATATGGCAAGCAGGTGATGTATGAGAACACGAAGGTTGGAGCGAAATATTGTGTAGCACATATGATAGAAGCATAAACAAGCGGACTCTTAAACCCTCCTTTAACAAGAGAAAGCATTACTGGTTGACATGAGCTCATGCTTCTTCTAAGGTTTCCACTATATTTTCTACTATATAGTGGAGATTGGGTAGTGTGGAAAAACTCAAAAGTTTCTTTTAGTTTCAAAGACTAGGAAATGAAGCTTGGGGTTATACTGATTTCTTGCACTTAACTTTTTGTGGCTTTTTAAGGGTATTATGGGCGCGTTTGGGGTTACTGCCCACCTAGCTTTTGCTAGGGCAGGTAGCAAAATCAGATTCAATCCTACAGTTTGGAGTTGCTTCCTAGCCTGGTGGTAGTAGAATTCCGCTTCCTAACACATACCGCAAGTGCACGGTAATATCGCAGTAATATAAAAGATTGTCGATCCCACAGGGAACAAGGTTAATTATCAGAAAATCTAAGTTTCAGAAGTTAAGCAATTCGAAATGTAGTTTTGAAAACAGTAAGTGAGCACAAGAAATCGATCGTAACTAAACAGAAGATGTCTATAGGAGAGGTATCGGGACTTCGGTATCTACCATGCTGATGAATCTATCTGAATTAAAACTTATCTGTTATATGAGTTCGTAATATTGCATATATAATCTTTCCACAAGTATAGGTTGCCCCCTTGCAGTCAGTACAACCTGGTACCTACCTAAAACAATCTCCTACTCTCGTGGTAAATTATTTTAGATAAATCTATTGAGTTCTATGAAAGATTATGTTACCCTCGAGCGAACCATAACTACTCTCGTGTTAGAAGTTTGCAAGTTTTACTTAGGGGATCCGCCAACACGATCCTCCTTGCACAATACTATGTTGCCAAAGCAATATCATGAAATGACAATAACTAAGTAAAATATGCTCATGTGAATCTCAAAATAATAGAACAAGTTCAAATTATACATTAGAAAATATCAACGGGCTTCAACCAAGTCCTGAAAAGGGTTTTACGCTATAGGATCTATGAAAACTAGCACAAATCTCTCTAATAAATCACAAAAATTATTGCATGCATTGGTGCAAAGTTGATTTGGTTCTTTGAGCTCATAGGTTTGTGGGGTCATTAATAAAATATCTTTTTAAGAAAAAAAAGGAATGGAGCTAGAACACTACTAATGAGTAGCGTAGTTAGTGAGTCAATGTGAACCTAGTGGCAGTGTGAGAGGCAAGTTGTTAGATTGACTTAGATTCATGATAGTCAATTACTTTTAGCACCAATTGTTAGTTAATTACAGCAAGCATTATGATGACCAGGAAAAAAAACTCTTAGCTATGAGTAAGATGACCGTTGGGTTAATTTTTAGTGGGTACCGATCTACCGAAACCTGATTATAGGCAATTAGATACTTATTAATTAGGTGCATTTCAAGTTTGGATAATATATATATGCTACTCGAGTCAAGTTGTTCAGGTATTATAGATAGGATACCCCCATTATAATGCACTACCAAATGCTTATAGCAAGATTGTTCTAGTTAAACCTTCTAAGATGCCTACCTAAATATCTATACTCATTTTGGTAGTGCATTATAATGAGACTATGACGCCTACCTGTCTACCTAAATATCTATGCTCATTTTGGTAGTGCATTATAATGAGACTATGCTAATTTTTAGAATTATAGTCAACATTACAACTTTGAGGCATTCAATTTGACAAAACTCATCCATCTCGAAATTAACGGAGATTATCAACAACACATATTTGAATTCAGCCAAGACTAGGATGAAGTCCATGAGATGTTCGGCAAGTCAAATAATAAAGCATTTCTTGATTGGATCATTCATTGATCAACCATTTCTATTCATGAATATGAATTGCCAGTTTGTCAACAACACTTATTTGAATCCAGTCAAGATTAGGATGAAGTCCATAAGGTGGGTGGCAAAAGCAACTTTATTAACAATTCAACAAGAATAATCTTATCCACATACTTACCTGTCAATAAATGAATATTCCAGCTGCTCTCCTCTCCTCTCCGAACATAGTGTAATAACAGGTCCAACATACCTAAATATAAAAAAAATGGTCGTCCAAATTTCTCATCCAGGTCTCGTAGTTTTGAACAAGCAGAATCAGGAAGTAGCGGCTTACACACGAGGAATGATAATGGCAGCAATAACAGTGGGTTCCCAGCAAGCAGTGACACGCTTCCCAGGATTTGAAGGTAGCGCAGCAGGATTCTGGACCTGTATCTTACTGATAGGAAAATAAAATTACATGATCATAGCATTGACCATATGCAACCAACTTCTAGTACAACATCTACCTGCCATCAGAATACTCAAATAGATAAGGAACAGTTGGTATCGTAGATATGATCTGAGCTCCATATTCCTAAAAGAGAAAAATATGACCAACGATGAAAAACACTGTACGGGATAGTCAGTAAGCTAATTGATAAAACTATAATGCAATATTAAACTTCTAATTGTGTGAAGAAACAGAAAATATAATTGAGAAACATAATATTCAAAACATAATATTCAAGATAAAACCAACAAGTAGGAGCTCACCAAGATCATCTAATTGTCAATTTTTATGGTAATTTGAGAATTCGTATTGGAATCCTTACCGGTCAAGTATGCAATTGTGTATCAGATATGCATACAACTACCTAAAGTAAGATTTTATCATCAACAAATTTAGTTTCAAACCAAGGGTAAACTTGGTGCTTGTTAATTAACTTTGCCACAATACTCAAATTCAAAGCATCAACAAGACGATGAGTTACGTAAGTTCAGTAAAAAGCAGTCACTTCTATAAACATAGACCTGTTCAAGCCGTTGATGAAATACATCCATGTGAAGTAAGCCTAAAAAGCCACACCTGCAAAGCCATGCCATAAATTGTAAAACCTGGAAGAGAGGTAACAACACTTGTTGCATGATAAAGTGTGTCACCAACACGTGCCTCCTTTGTGGATCGCATGCCACTAACAATATAACCAACTTGTCCAGTAAAGAGCATTCCAGTTGGGGATCTAAGATTTCATAACTCTGACCAGTTGCTGCAGATGAAATTTTGTCCCCTTTGCGTAGAGTTCCATCAAATACAGCAACATGGCAGATCACACCTTTATACTCATCATAATAAGAATCCAACAACAGCATTCGCAAAGGTGAATCACATTTCCCAGGAGGAGGTGGAATGCGCTCTATAACAGCAGCTAGAATTTTCTCAAGCCCTCGTCCAGTTTTGGCAGAAGTTAGAAGGGCATCTTTTGGATCAAGATCAAACAAAGACTTCAACTGAGCTTTAACTCGCTCTGGATCAGCAGTAGGCTGATCAATTTTGTTTATTACTGGGATAATACTTAAATTAGATTCAAATGCAAGATAAAAGTTAGCAACTGTCTGTGCTTGAACTCCTTGAGCAGCATCAACTACTAAAAGAGGACCCTGTCAAGCTGCAAGTGATCTTGAAACCTCATAACTGAAATCCACGTGACCAGCAGTGTCAATAAGGTTTAACAGGAAACTTGGAGCAATGTCTGTATCAGAAGAAAACTGATGCTCCAAGGAATGCTTATGGAACATAGCTGCTGTTTGTGCTTTGACAGTTATGCCTCTCTCTCTTTCTACCTATTTACAAACACAATAACAGAAAGCCACTAGTATTAAGAAGTACATAATGAAAAAGAATAATAAGTAAAATATGTCTTGTAACTTAAAAAGTTAAAAAATACCAGTTTGCTATTCTCATTAGTACCAGATCCCATCGAAATACGATTTAATCTCAGTATCGGTATTTGCTAGGCTAGGTGCAGTTCGATATTCACCAACACATGGTAGTGGTTATCATTGCCCAAACCAATATTTTTATATATTATATAATATACATATATATGCTAGATTGAGTACGCACTCTGCTCCATATACTGGCGCAGGATAGAATTGGTGCATACCACTTGTACCAGGTGGTAAATTTTTGCCAACAGCAGCTCATTTTCTCAGCATGAGCAAAGCATTTTATACAGCAAGGTTTTAAGACTTGAACTTCCATTCCTTGAATGAAAGAAAAATACGGGACTAAAATTGAAGTGAAGATTATTCACTGTGCAATAAAAAAGAACAATATCAGATTATCAAAGCTAGTTGGATTGATCATAGGAGCAACGTTTTACCTAGAGATAATATTTCAAAATCAGCTTGAATTGGCCTAAAGCTTATCAAATTGGTAGATATCATTCTGAACTGGCAAATATGACCAGCAACAGAACCAATCAGGAAAGCAATGAATTTAGTAAAAAATAAATGGGATCAATCAAGTCAACAAAAACTAGCTATACCCAATCATATCTATAAACAGTAAATTGGGAATAAGTTAGGTTTGGGGAAGTCAGGTACAAGTGGTATGCACCAATTCTATCCTGTGCCAGTATGTATGTGGAGCAGAGTGCCGACTACAGGAAGCCAAGTTGTAAGAGCTGGCCTGCTTTGACTCTTTTCCTAAGGAAACTAACTAAGCATTCAAACTTAGATATTTACAGCTATATGATGACCAAGTCTTAGAGCTTGTAAATTTTACTGCAAAAGAAAGCAAGGTATGGTTTTTATGGAAGATGAGAAGCTGCTTATTCCCTCCAATTTAAAGTGTAGCTTTGTGTGATTGTCATGGTCATGTGGACGGCTCTTTACTGCGCTTTAAAGAAGATGGAATTCTGATTACACAAGAAGCATTGAATTAGTTAGGTTTCAGTGTGATGATATAAAGGCGTGTAATTTCTTTTAGGGAGGAGTTTATTCCACCAATAGATCCGTGCAGCAGTGCTTCTCTTTTTTCCTTTTGTCATGCGA
Organism: Costus lasius; assembly: GCA_027563935.2. Taxonomy (NCBI): domain Eukaryota; kingdom Viridiplantae; phylum Streptophyta; class Magnoliopsida; order Zingiberales; family Costaceae; genus Costus; species Costus lasius. The sequence continues at coordinate 29,390,286 of CM050449.1, read as the reverse complement.
CTCATGTTGCTTATCAATGGATTTGTATCTGAGACAAGCGGAGAATATTACACTTTTCACATGGAAAAGACTTTTGGTTGGATTCTAGATTTGACTTTAAGCTTGCTTGATGACATTGAGATTTTAGGGATCAGTGCTCAATAGAAAGGTAGCGAAAACGCAATTTGACTAGAAAATAATCTTAAATTATAAGGTGGGTCAGATTTTAATCTCTAATTTAATCAAGCTTTATGTAAATGCAGCCTAAGCTCGGTAAACTCATGTTTTGCTGAGAATTTGATTAGTTTAAAAAAAAAAGCCAATTAAGGGTGTTGAACCATTAATTTTCACCTGCATATATATGCTTTGGATAAGGTCAAAATTGATTTTGACCATATTGAGAAAATCGGAAAGGATACCAAAAGAAGATTATGTCTTCGTGCGCAGGAGAGTAAAGCAAAAAAAAGGAGTTAATTCTAATATAAAAAATGCTAAGTTAAGAAGCTAAAAGAAGGAAAACTAAGTTGGAATCTTGCCTTGTAAAGAAGGCTAAAAGAAGGAAAGGAGACTCAGCAATAGGAGGAGAGAAGATTGCATTATATTGGAAGACAAATTGCTACGAATTCCAAAATAACAGTATTAATTTGAGCAAATAAAAATTAGGGAATCAATCAAATGCCACTCAAGAAAGAGGCATGCGCCAACACTTGGCAAGATGAAATTAAATGGGAACGAAGATTTCAATCATAAGAGAATAAAAAAATGAATAAAGCAATACATTTATAGCTGTTAAGAAAATGGATGAAGAAGCGTTGAGCAAAACAAAAAATGAAAGGAAGCTTTAGCAATAATGCTGGATGAGCGTTGACTCGAAATAAAAAGGAAAATTGAATAAAGGAAATGGTGGCTGATAAGGAAAGAAATAAAAGGCAACAAAAATCGAATGAAAAAAAAAAGCGCTAGCAATAAAGGAGTTGCAGCTGATATCCTTTTGAAGCTTATAAAAAAGAGGCTGGGCGACACAAATTGAAAAAGGAGGAAGATAGTACCGATAGGCTGAAAAAAAAAAGAAATAGAAAAAAAAAAAGATCAAAAGGTTGCTATGATGCTGTATCTGATTATACAGCTGAGGGCTTATTATTTACTAGGCAACTAAAGAAAAAGAAAAAATCGTTGCTGTGATACTGTACAGCTGAGGACTTGTTATTTGCTGAGCAACTAAAAAAAAAAAATCCTGCTGTGATATTATACCTGATTGTACAGCTGAGGGTTTGTTACTTGTGATCTTCGATTCTATTCCGCCCAATTCGCTGGTTGGTTGAAGTAAAAAAAAAGAAAAAGAAAAGAGAAGCTGCAAATTTCAGCATTTGAAATCTAATCATCTGATCTGATCGAAAATTTTCCCACACTTTCTCCTCGTGTGTGCGAACTCACACACAGAAAGATCCAGCGATTTGACGGCCGGATCGCCGGCATCGAATGATTGGCGCCGGCGACGCCAATTGCTTGTTCCATCAAATCCAGCCAACGGATCGATTTTAAACTTCGGCCACACCCTCTCCTGGGTCATGCGTATCTATGACCGGAAAAATCCGGCGATCTGACGGCTAGATCGCCGGAATCGAACAATTTTATGCCGGCGACGTTGTTCTCGCCAAAAGCCTCGATTCGTCGGCTATACTTCATAGGAAGCCTCACAATTCCGGCCACAAGTCCCTCTCTACATAGAGAAGCTTCCCCTAAAACCGATTGGCCGGAGAAGCACCCAGCCGCCGGCGGCGACGAACCCTAATTTCGTCCGCCGCCGCCGTTCACGAAAGAGATGAAGAAAATATTGGACGGCTGAGATACGTCCACAAAAATCAACGGTTGAGATCTAAATCAGATCAAGGTTCCAGATCGTTTCGCACGAAATCAAACGGTTAGGATCAATTTCATCAAAAAATAAAATCCAACGGCTAAAATTCGCCAGTTCAAATCGATGATCTAGATTTAATTAAAATCAACGGTTTAGATTCTATTATGCTTGATCTGACGGACGAGATCAATTTGATTTAATAATTTGAATCCAGCGGATGGGATTCGTTCAATAAAACCAACGGTTCAGATCTACATCAGAACGAACGAACAAGATTAATTCAAGTTTAATCCGATGGCTAAGATTAAATTGATCAAGTCCAACGGTTCAGATTCGTTCATATACAATCGAACGGTTCAGATCAATCCGATTCAAATGAATAGAAACCAACGGCTGTGATTTGGCCATCTTAAATCCAACGGTTCAGATTTAGATCTATTCAGCGGTTCAGATCTGATTATGAAACAAGTGAACGGCTGAGAATAATCCATGTATATCTTGGTCAATCGGTTGACGTTTGACATGATCAAGGTATCGATCCCTACTATAGCGAACCTGATATTTCCAAATATGATATTTGATCTTCAATACGACCCCCGGATGGATACAGATATGCTAATTTAAATGAACAGTCATGAGGAGCTTGGTCAAATATGAAATCAACGGCTGAAATTGATTTAAGCATATTTTGGTCAATCGGTCGACGTTCAACATGATCAAGGAGTTGATCCCTATCAAATAGAACTTGATCTTTCCAAATGTGATATCAAATCTTCGATCCAAAACTTGAATTGAAGCAGATCTGCTAATTTGAATAAATAGTTATGAAGAGTTTGATGAAATCAACAGGTAATATTGATTTGCACAAATCTCAGTCAATATGACATCTTCCAAAGAGATATGAATATTGATCCTTACAAATTTGGATCAGATCTTTCCAGATCCACTCTCGAATTTTTGATCAGAGACCCAGATCAAAGTAGATCTATAAATCAAACATTCAGCGGTTGAAATTAATTTTCCCGAATCTCAGCTAATAGGATGACTCTCAAAATAATCCAAACATCAACTAGACTTTTCTGAATTTGATCTCAGATTTTCGATCAGAAACACAGATCTAAGTAGATTTATAAATCAATTATCAAATTTTGAACGCTTGGCCCCTCGGCGCGTTCATCCAAACCTCGAACGTTTAGCCCCATGGCTCGTTCATTGAACCCATGCACTCAAAAAACATAGTCATGGATGATAAATGCCTGACGCATATTATTAATAACGTTGTTTGGGAGGTGCGTACGTCGATACTTCGTATCGGGGCGTAGTTCCTCAATGTTGTTACAACACAGCTCAGATTCTTCTCTATGACTTATGGCAAATGAGGATATTTTCTCAAATTCAAATTATCCAACACGCCACAAGGCCGGATAATTAATCAAATCAAATTATCCAATAAGCTGCAAGGCCGAGTAATTTTCCCAAATTTAATATCCAACAAGTCGCAAGACCAGATATTTTCTCAAATTCAAATTATCCAACAAGCTGCAAGGCCGGGTAATTTTCTCCAAATTTAAATATCCAACAAGTCGCAAGACCGGATATTTCCAAATTCAAATTATCCAACAGTCGCCAGACTGGATATTTCCAAACTCAAATTATCCAATAAGCTGCAAGGCCGGGTAATTTTCTCCAAATTTAAATATCGAACAAGTCGCAAGACCGGATATTTCCAAATTCAAATTATCCAATAAGTCGCAAGACCGGATATTTCCAAACTCAAATTATCCAATAAGCCGCAAGGCCGGATAATTTTCTCCAAATTTAAATATCCAACAAGTCGCAAGACCGGATATTTCTAAATTCAATATCCAACACGCCTTAATGCATTATGATAGAATATTGTTTGGGAGGTGCGTACGTTGATGTTTATCATCGGGGCGTAGCTCCTCAATATGACATTGTGCTGCCAAGGCTGGATATTATCCTAAGTCCAAGCATCCAATAAGTCATCGCAAGACTAAACACTTGACCAAACACGAATTGCCCAAATTGATAATGGCTCATTTTCTTTCATGTATCATGACAAGTCATGTACTTTCATAAATATTCATGAATAAAATTGTTTAGTCTTGTATTTTATTCCATAGTATAGATTTCTTAATCAAAGGTTCCCTAATTTTAGGGGTAATTAACAATGAGTGCTTGTGCTCATTAGAAGCCAGAACCCATTAAACAATAAGCCTTATTAATTTAAGGTGAATTTAATAAAGGTCATATTACATTTTCTCAATGTAACCCTTTTTGACCCTACAAATTCTGGCACGCCCGGTGGGACATGGCTTCTCCTTTTATCTTTGAGATCTATATTATGTAACATTTCTTGCTTTTATATTAGCAATGAAAAATCTCTATTTGGTTAGAGGAACACTTGGGCTTTCATCCCTTAATTTTTCAACTACAATTGGGGCAAAGAACATGTGCCTTGGTTCTATGGTTGGGGCTCTAATTTCATGCCTACAAGACATCGAGCAGAGGTTGGGTCATTGCAACCTGATAACTATAAGCACAATAAGTACTTGGATCAAGGATGGATTTCCTCAAAATGGGGGCACCTCAAATGGAAGAGATGACTTCTATTTTGTGAAGGGCTGTTATACCATAATTGTGAAGATCAACATAAGGTGGAACCTTACTCTTTGTGACAAGAAGCAATCAAGAATAAAGAGTTGACTCAAGCGATGTCATTATCTTGAAGATTGATGTCTATGTCAAAATGTTGATCAATGATGTGATAGAATAAAGGAACCTGATTGTAATCACAATCAAGATGGGGGCAACCATTTAATTGCACTAATTGCTACAAGAATGTTTCTTTCATGTTCAAGTCTGATATGAAAGGATGAAGTTGAGGCATTAGCGAAAGAAGAAACGCAAAGACTGATAAGTACAAAATTGATCCTAATCAAATGGCAGTAGGATCAAAAACTCAAGTCCGCTCATAGCTGGCAGTTTGCTAAAAACTGTACACTCCTTACACGAGCAATCAAATTGATCCTAATCAAACGGCAGTAGGATCGAAAACATCAAGTCCGTTTATAGCTGGCAGTTTGTTAAAAACTGTATGCTCCTCATACGAGCAACCAAATTGATCCTAATCAAACGGCAATAGGATCAAAAATGTCAAGTCCGTTCATAGCTGGCAGTTTGCTAAAAAACTGTATGCTCCTTACACAAGCAATTAAATTGATCATAACCAAATGGCTGTAGGATCAAAAATGTCAAGTCCATCATATCTTTTCAATAACACAGGGGGCATAAAGAAATTCTTACCAAAAGGAAGAAGACCACCTCTTCTTGAAGTTCATGTGAAATCATATACCTAAGATCCGAGTTGAGCATTCTGCTATTTAAAACTCAAATTTTGGAGACCTACTAGTCCTCAAGGGAAACTACTACAAGTACTTGACGATCTCAAAATATAGAGTTTTAGTGCATTATGGTGTAGTATTGTTGGGAGATGCGTACGTCGATACTTGTTATCGGGGCGTAGATCCTTAATACAACACTGTGTGCAAAGAAATGACTACATGCTAAGATCAAAATTCAAATATTCACAAGTCATGAAGATGGAATATTTGCTCAAGTTTCACATGTCCACAAGCCGTGAAGGCCGAGCATATGGAAAACTTCAAACTCTAAATATCCATAGGCCACAAAGGCCCATTCATTCCGAATTCCAAACGTTTGGCCCGACGGCTCGTTCATTCACCTCAAATTCGAACGTTTGGTCCCACGACCCGTTCACCTCAAAATTTTGAACGTTTGGTCCCATGACCCGTTCATTCAAAACTCGAATGCTTGGTCCCACGACCCATTCACCAAACTCTGAACATTTGGCCCTACGACTCCTTCATTAAAATTTTGAACGTTTGGTCTCACGACCCATTCATCCAAATCTGAATGCTTGGCCCAACGGCCATTCACCCATGTTGAATGTCTGACCTAAAGGCCTATTCACCCATTTCGAATGTTTAAGCCTCTACAAGCTTAGTCACCCATCTTAACTCTCTCTACTTCCAAAGACACTTGTATTCAGGCTAGGAATTAGTGCAGAAAAAGTCTTCGCTCCGCTGACAGTGACAACTTATGTTTTACTCTCAAAGCATTTCATATTGCTAAAGGAGATTCAAACAAAACCACATTTGATCCTTCGTGAATGTATACTTACACCAAAGCTTCTCAAAATCCATCATTGAGTAATATTATTCATTAAGAAGCAAGGTTCAAGACTTTGGTTGATATGAAGTCAATGGAAAGATTACAATTACAAACTTCATGAATATTGAAAGAATTGAAGATGGGTCAATATTTGACTATATTGCAAGATGGTGCAACTCAAGTGCTAAACATTAACGACCTCTGCATGCATCACAGGTTATCATCAACATATTGGACAACTTCTTCTTATGGATTACTATGATGTATGAATAAGAGATGTCGAATCTTACAAGTTCATGCCATCTTATTATGGAAGATCTAGAACTCTTGAGAAATAAAGGCTTTTTGAGAAATGATATGCCATGCCCATGTATTCAAGACAAGCGCAAGTGCAAGCTATGGAAATCATGCTATTGAAGATCGGAGATAAACAAGATGAATTACCATAGAAAACAAATATGTCACTATAGATGCAAAATCACACTGGAGCATCATTACTTTGACAAGCTTATTCATACCAAAGTCAAGGATAAAAGATATGAATTGATACAACAACAAAGTCTTTGATGACTTGATAAAATATTAGGCATAATCTGGTGGTCACATTGTTGCCAATCAAATTTATGGGACAGAAGACCCGTCCACCCTCCTCAATTCAAGACCAATCAATAATACCCTCATGAAATCTCAAGAAGTGTAAATTATCTCAAAGGAATTGGACCTATATCAACATGTTCAATGTGTGGGGCATCTATTGCAGATTTTTACACCATGCAATATGTATTAAATGATGCAATATGGCTCATAGCCTATCCAACTCCAGTTTGAAATATGAAAATATGTTATGCACAATGGCTATGTCGATTAATAGATTTTAAGGCAAAGAGAGTAGAATGGTATACATATGGAGCAAATCATACTAGTGGTGAATTTGAGATAGCCATAAAGATCCCTCTTATGGTGTTTGGGATATCCTCCACATAAATGTTGCATTCAATATGCAGACATATGACAAGGGACACACAATGAGTCACAAATTCCAAATAAAGTGAATGAAAAGTCAATAGAAGATGATGGAAATAAAAGGCTTCCCTAATCAAGATGCAAATGGCCCTACTTTCTCAATCTTAGAAAGTCTATTAGCCACCGCTCAAGCATATGTTATTAATGCCAATTAAATTTAAGATTTAAATGTCAGTCCAACAATTTTAAATTTTTAAATGATATTTTTATTATACTTTACATTTTTCCATAAATAATTAATTATACTACAGGGAGGGACAATTTTATGCACACGTCACTCCAATTTATTAATTATTATTTTCCATTGGGGGAAGGAAAAAAGTTGAAGAAACTCGCCCACACCAACTGTCACACCCCGGTCTAAAGGTACTACGACAGACCTCTAGATCGGCGTGAAATCCTAGATTTCTGAGTGTGAACTCATCTCCAAATTGAAAACCCTAATCGTCGTCCAAAATTTATCCCCAAATCAGAATAACTGGAACCCTAATTTCAAAATTACCTTCGAGTCAACAGAATCGTCGCCGCCGAAATCAAAATTGCCTCTGCTGATGTTAGGATTGCGTCAGCCGCCAAAATTCGATCGCCACTTCTCGATTTTGACCGAGTCAAAATCCTTGTGCCTCCTCGAATCGAACGCCGTTCATTTGATTCGTCCTCGCCGCGTCGAGCTCACACAGCTCGTTTATCCTCGTCGCCGCTGATCTTCGTCCACGTCGAACGCAGGCATCGCCCTAGTCGTCGGAGAAGATCATGCAGATAGGGAAGGCCGCCTGCCTTCCTTCGCCCTGTCGTTGCCAGCTGGAAGCTGCTGTCACCGTAAACCGAAGAAGCAGGGGAAGGAGGAGATTAGAGAGGGAAGCTTTTATTCATCAAACCCATGTAGAAAGCCTCTCTTCGTCGTCGGCAACCCCTGTCGCCGACGCCCCCATCCCTCCCTCGCCGGTCGTCTCCCCAGACACCGGCTACAGCTCTCTCAAACTTCTCATGGCTCGCGCTCGCCGCTGGCGTCTCCCTAGGCGCAGAAGTACACTCCAAAGTTCCCCTCGAACTCGCTGTAGATGGTCGTGCCCTGATCCTCTGATCGCTCTCCCTTTTAACGCCCAAAGCCACCGCCTCTCTTCTCCGCAGCGACCGTGTCTTCCCCTAATTCTGGCGTCCGCCGCTCGTCTCTCAAGCGCCGCCTCCAGCGCTGCCGTCGTCCGCATGTTCCTCCGAAAATCCTGCACTAACGTCCGCGTCCAATAGATAAGCCCGGCGTCTGGGTTCCTCGCATGATCTGGCGCTGTCCGTGTTCGAACCCAGGGACGAAGAAGACACAGTTTTGTAGTCAACATCCAATGTTGACCGCAAAATCCGAAATCGTGGCTGGGCTTCGGGTTGAAGCTTGCTGCGTGGGCTTGGGCTTGGCTTGGCCCAATGATCCACGGGCCTCACACCAACAATCCATGTGATACCCATTCCACCGTTGTACGCCCTCTGATTAGGTATACACAAATTTTAAAGCAATATTAACGTTTAATAGAGGCCTAGGAAATTTTCTCTCTGGATCCTTTTCACTCTGCTTGGCGTTCGTTTTCGCCATGGCCACCGAGGAAGCTCCCAGACCTTCGAGCCTCCCTCCTTATCCTAAAGTATGATTTCTGCAATTTTTTTTTTCTAGATTTTTTGTTTCCTTAGGGTAGTGTTGATTTTTTTTGCTTCCGATCAGTGGAACTGCAGATGATTGTCACCGCCATCGCAGCGCTAGGTGAGAAGGGCGGGTCGGGTGAGGAGGCCATCTCCGACTCATGATTATAACATATATTTTTGAAACATTCGACAGGAATCACAACTCAAAATTATAATATATATTTTAAAATAAATATATCTTTATTATGAAAAACAAGAGGCGTTCAAAACAAATCCAAGTACGGGCTGCAGCGAGAGGAGGTCTGGCTGAGGTAAGGGCGATGGGCAGCAGGCTGTGGCGAGATGAGAAGGGTTGCTACGAGAGCAAGAGGAGGGCTGGCTGCGACCTTAGGGTGAGAGTGAGCCAATCTCCGATTTCCTTAAATAAAAGATGAGATTTAGCATTTAGGTAGGCATCACTAGGCTGAACATTAGTCAATAATTACTAAATTTTATCAATTTTCTGACGGTTCAGTAAATTAGTAATCAATAAATCGGTAATCGATATGGTAAAGAAATTCATAATATTTGGTAATCCGTAATCGGTACGATAAAAATATTTCGGTTCGGTGAATTTACCGATTATATATATTAAAATTATTTCTTTTTATTATTTTGAGCCAACGTGTGAGGAGTCATTGATTTCCTCGGCTCGTGACTCCACCAATCGTCCAATGATTTAGAAATTGGAATTGGGGATTCTGGATTTTCCCTAGTCTCGCGAGTCGTGAGCCTAGTGACTAGAGATGTCAACGGGTCAGGTACCCACGAGTTTTGGTCAAACCCGAACCCGACCCAACCCAAACCCGAACCCAACTAAACCCGAGTTGGGTATTTAAACGGATACCCGCGGGTACCCGTTTAAATTAAAATATTTATTTTAAATTATTTTTATAAAATATAACTATAAATTAATAATAATAATAATAAATATATTTATTAAAAATTATTTTATTATATAAATATAAATTTTTATTTTTTATTATATAATAATCGGGTATCGGGTATCCTAATCGGGTACCCGAACCTGTGAGAGTACACCCAAACCCGACCCAATTAGCTAATCGGGTACCCGGACCCGCCATATATGGGTCGGGTCAGGTCAGGTACCTGCGAGTTTGGGTACCCATTGACACCCCTACCAATGACCCTGTCGCCCCCAGTCGCCCTCCTCTCCAAGTTGAACACTCAGGCGGCTCAGCTGTTAGCCCTAATGTTGTGTTAAGTAGAGAAGAAAGAAAGTTAAAAGGAAAAGAAAGTAAGAAAGAAGGGAAAATAAAGAAGAAAGAAAATAATAAGATTTATTATCATTGTGTTTATTTAGAAGGAAAGAAAGTTAGAAAGATTGATAAATATACTCTATTTTTTTATTTGTATATCGATGACGATAATGAGAGGCGATAGTGAAATGGCGGCAACGAGAGATGAGAGGTAACGGTGAAGAGGCGACGACGGCGACGATGATGATGACAACAACAATGGCGATGGTGATGACAACGATAGCAATGACGACGGCGATGACAACGATGATGAAGAAGGTTGCAAGAAAAGCATGAGAGGGAGAGCGGGCATAAAAAATAAAAGGGTGAAAATAGGTTTGAGAAGGCTAAATCCAACTTTCCGTCCGATTTTTCGCCCAATTTGGGCGGAAAGCAAATAGAGCTATTTTCCCTCTCACTTTCCTTTTATTTTTTCGTCCTACAAAACATGATTTTATAGCTCTCCTTCCAACTTTCCATCCATTCCCTCCTCTTTTCCTTCCTACTAAACACGCTATAAGTGTCGCCCTCTCCATTCTCTAAGTCAAACGCTCAGGCCCTCAGCCCTATGGCTATGACCTTGTTGCCCCCCAGTCGCCCTCTCCAAGTCGAAGTCGCTAGCCACTTGCCAGATGCCTCGCCCAGTCGGCAGTCACCCTCGCCCACAGTCGCCAGTCGCCCTTGAGTCTTGACGCCTCGCCCAGTTGCCCTTGCACCTCGCAGCCTCGCCAATCGCTGATGCATTGCATTTTGGTAGTGTTTTTCTGTTGTATTTCATGTAAAATCTAGGCTTATTTTAACACTTTTATACTCATTATAGCCTTATTTCCTTCATATCTTCGGAATCTTCATTCTTTGGCACTTTTATGGAATTTCAGGTAAAAACACTATTTTTTTTCGACATATTTTGAAGATTCTGAGGCCATGGGATGATTTCTTGTGTGAAAATGAAGCCGCCCGTCAAATTTGAGCTTATTCGGAGTTTGCCAGAGAATCACAGCCAAGTGAACCCCATGGGGTTCACCATCCCAGTCGCCAGCCAGCGAAACTCACAGAGAGCATCACGGCCAGGTAAACCCAACGGGGTTCACCAGAATTCCTTCAGGCCGAAAATAGTCCAGAGGACATCACAGCCGGCGGGGTTCACCTGTGCTTCTTTCAGCCGAACTCACAGAATGAATCACGGCCAGGTGAACCCGGCGGGGTTCACCCGTGATTCTGATTCAGGCTCGCGCACGGACCCGACCTATACTCGGTTTTCCTTTGATTTCTCACCCGTTCGGAGTCTAAATTTGGCAAGTAAGGTATCTATGGAAAGCTCTTTCAAAGGCGAACGAATGGGATATAAAAGCCCTAATTTTCTTGCCCTAATTATTGAGGAATCATGCGACGAAGTGCGGCGGGCGGAAGAACAAGGCGACAACACGAGTTCGAGGTGATTTTCGGAGTTTGGATCATCGGAGCATCACGATTCTTGCAGATTTACTTCGGTTTATCCTCTCCTATCCTTTAGAAACTCTTTCTTGTAATCTTCCTATGCTAAAAAAGAGATTTTTGAGCTTAACAATGATGATTGTAGCGTAAACCCTATTTCGGGGCTTGGTTTAAACCCGTTGACGAATTTAATCGCAAACTTTATCTTTATTACGTTGTTTGGATTGCGTTGTGAGCATATTTTACTTTGACGTATTTATTTCTTTATTTTACATTGGTCGAGTATTTTCACCCGTTAGCCGTTACGATTCATATCGAGAGAAGGATCGTAAGGGTAGATTCCCTTAGTAAAACTTGCGAGACCTCGACACGAGAGTGTTTGGTCTTCGCTCGAGGATTTTATATTCTGCCATAGAACTCATTGGGTTCGTCTTAGAACGATCCACCGCGAGAGTAAGAGGTCGTCCTAAGTCGAACACCGGGGTGTACACTCGAGAGAGGGCACCTTGTACATTAGGGTTAGATTCCTTGTGCAAAATCAACAATCCAAATAATCGACATCTGCCTTGTGCGATTAAAGTAGTCATCATGGTGAAAACCAAAGCCATGATTTCTCTCTGGTATTTAGTCCCTACCGTCGTAGCGTTGATTACTTGTTTTCGATTTCTGCTTTCAAAATCCAATTTCGTTTCACCTAGCTATTAGGACTCGGATTTTCTGGTACTCAACCCTGTTCCCTGTGGGATTCGATATCTTTTATATTACTTCGACATAACCGTGCACTTGTGGTACGTGTCAATCGCCAAGTTTCCACTCGACAGTCGACAGATGCCCTCGCCCTCGCCCTTCATGGCTTCACCATCCTCGCCAAGTCACGCCCTAGCCCCCAACCCTTTAGCCTTCTGAGTTCTGAGTCTTTAGACCTTCTCCATTCTCATGGTCTGACCTCTCGAGGCTCTCTTGCCCTCACCAATCACCACTCCCCAGGTAGGCTACAAGCCCCTCTTGCCATCAGCATTCAGCAACATAATGGCAGTCGACCACTCGACCCCCACTCAAGAGTCAAGACTCTGTCTCTTAGAAGTCACGGGCTCATGGCTCCTTCATCTTTTTCATCTAATGTAAGTAAGTTTTTTTTTCAATTTAATACTTTTTGTTTTCATAATTACATGAATACTTATATGTTGTATATAATTTAGATGCCAGAAGAAGAGAACGAAGATAGACAAATGTCTCAAGAAACCTAAGATCCCACTCCTACACAAACTATAGCGGTTGCTTCAAAAATAAAAGTACAATGAAAATCAAGTACAATATTAGAGGTATGAGATCATTTTACAAGAGTTGTCAGTCTGCAATGTACTACTAGTAAATAAAAATACTGTGATAAAGAAATTCGAGCTGATCCTAAAATGAATGGTACATCTGGGTTAAGATATCACATGAAAATATGTAAGGAGCACCCGTATAGCTGACAAACAGAACTTGATTTCAAGGCAGATAATGAAAATGATAAATTATGCAATAGTAGTATTTGGAAGTTTGATTTGGAAGCAACAAGGAATGCATTAGCTCGAATGGTTATTATAGATGAGCTACCATTTAGATTTGTTCATAGTGAAGGTTTTAAACATTTTGTATCAGTTGCATGCCATAGGTTTAAAATTCCATCACGGTGGACATTTTCACGTAATTGTTTGCAATTATATGCAAATGAGAGTTCAAACTTAACATGCAATTTGAGAAATCAATCTCAAAGATTTTTTTAACAATAAATACATGGACATCCTTACAAAGAGTTTACTATATGTGTTTGACAGCTCATTATATTGATGAGGAGTGGAGACTACACAAAAAAATATTAAACTTTTGCCTCATTGATGATCATAGTGGACAGGGTTTAGGATTGGCTATTGAAATGTGCCTTATTGACTGGGGTATTAACAAAGTCTTTTGCATAATGGTTGATAATGCTTCTAATAACAATGTTTTTTTTCTTCTGAAATTCTAATAACAATGTTGCCATTAACTATTTGAGAGAGAAAATTGTCAATTAGGAATCTTCCATTGTAAAAGGAAAATATATTCACATGAGGTGCATTGAACATATAATTAACCTTATTGTTAATGATGGTTTGAAAGAGAGGCCCATAAATTACAAAAATTAGACAAGCTGTTTGTTATATTAGATAGTCACCATCTAGGCTAAATAAATTCAAAGAATGTATTGAAATTAAAAAAAAAAATACAATATAAGAGTTTATTGTGCTTAGATGTTAGCACTAGATGGAATTCCACTTATCTTATGCTTGATGCTGCTCAAAAATTTCAAAGAGCATTTGATAGATTACAAAGTGCTAGATTCAAATTTTTGCTATGATCTAATGATGGATGATGGGACTGATGGATCTCCTAGTGGGAGAGATTGGGATGATGCTAGGAGGGCAATCAAATTTTTGAAGCATTTTTATGACCTCACAGTTAAAGTTTTTGACAATTTATATGTGACTTCTAATATTTTTTTTTTGATGAAATTACCCTTCTTGACAAATTGTTGGCTAAGTTACAAAGAAGTGAAGATTTTAATTTACAAATGATGGCTCATGCAATGCGACAGAAATTTGATAAGTACTGGGGCGATACATTAAAAACAAATAAATTAATTTACATGGCTGCTATACTTGATCCTCGCCTTAGATTTATATATATTGAAATTGAGCTTTGCAACCTCTATGAGCATGATAAAGGTGCAGATGTGGCTAATGAAGTTATAGCTGCAATGTATGAAATGTTTAAAGAGTATAAGAGGTTGTATGGTTCCCAAAAAGAAGTGCAAGCAAGTGAAAATGCTCAAGTTGATGCTTTTAATATAGATGAAGCCAATGATTGTGATGACTATTTCCGTGAAGCAGAAATGAGAAAGAGAAAAGAAAGGTTGAAAAAGCGCAAGTCAGAATTTGGAGGTGGGGATGCCAAAACAGAATTAGATAAGTACCTAGCTGAGGAAGGTGATGATGATTCTGATGATTTTAACATATTATTATGGTGGAAGGTAAACAACCCTCAGTTTCATGTGCTTTCACAAATGGCTAGAGATATACTTGCAGTGCCTATTTTTACTGTTGCTTCAGAATCAACATTTAGTACTAGGGGCTGAGTTTTGGATCCATTTAGGAGTTCTTAATCTCCAAAATTAGTAGAAGCCCTCTTGTGTGCCCAAGATTGGTTAAGAAAATCATCATTGTCAATTAATGCTGAAGAAACCATTGAAGCTGTTGAGAAACTTGAAGGAGGTAAAATGTTATTTTGTTATTATTTGGCAAACTCATATTTTATGACTAATAGATTTTGACAATTTTTTTTGAGTTAAATTTTGTAGAATATTCAACAATAGAAAAGCCGCAAAGGGAGACTTGGTCTTGATTCAGTTATTCTATTGATATCTCATATGAGGTAATTTAATTCTTAATTTCTTATGAATGATTTCCTGTTAACTTGATGTTATTGTTACATTCTTAAATCTTAATGTCACACCCCTAGATGATGGTAATTCAACTACTAAAAATTCATATCATAAAAAAAAATTGGCAATATGTATCTAGGATCCATATTTGCTAACCTGTTCAACCATCATTTAGGAGGTAACAACAACTCAAACCATGTGTTGCATTAGAAATAATGGGAAAAGAGGGATAGTTGTCGAATAAAGTGCTACATGGAACAAAGTGTCATATTAGAAATAATGGGGGCGACCTCTTGAATCCATGAGAGTCACCTCTTAAATCCCACTATCTCATGTGAGGGGCCATGATAGCTCCAGCCGGCATATGTTTGAGTTTCACCTTGACGAGGGTGGAATATGCTTTCAGACGTGGAAGATCTATGTTATTTGTGATTTCTACTATGCTGTGTATGATATATATCTTTGGATTGCTCCTTCTATATGTTTTTTATGCTTACCATGTAACTATATGTCTCTTTGGATTGCTTCTTCTATATGTTCTTTATGCTTACCATGTACTCTATGTCTCTTTGGATTGATTCTTCTTTATGTTTATTATGCTTATTATGTCACTATCATGTTTTTATTTGATGTTACTTATGGTACCATGTAGAGATCCATTCTAAATAATTTGGTATGACCCATCTCTGTGGACACAATCAGTTTTCTATTCTTGATAGTGGCATTGATTTGCTCACAAGAAGGGTCAACTATTTCCTTTGCAAGTTTTGCCAATGCGTCTGCTCTTCCATTGGTAGCTCTACTTATGTGAGTCAAGGTAACATATGGTATCAAATTCTTGAAGAAGCACTGCCCATTTGGCTAGTCGCGCTGTTAATATTGGCCTTTTCATAAGGTATCGTAAGGGGTCAACTTTTGATATGAGATGAATTTTATGCTCGAGCAGTCTTCAATTAAATATGTTATGAAGTCATCACCAAACTTCTTTTTATTCTAACTCTTTGACTCCTAGGTTCAAAAGTTTGATTATAATTTGTTAGTAAAGGAGTAGATGAAGTTGAGGGTTAATTAGAGTTTGCTTGAACACTAGATGAAGATTTACTTTTAAAAGTGAATATATTCTCAAAAAAATATTTAATTTAATTAATGTATTATTTGATATTTTAGGTATTTCAAAATTAATTACTCAAAATCTATAAATGTTACTATTTAAGTAGTAACCAGCTAAGACAACATCTATAGTTTTAGGATCTAATTTTTTTTTTCCTTTTACATTCAGGTAAATTAACTTTTGCAAGACACCCCCACATTCGAAGGAAATTAAGCCTTGACTTATAACTCTTTCATAGTTCATAAGATGCGACCTCTTTATGTTTTAGATATCATGCTCGCTTTTGGTACTCCGAAAAAACAAATCTTCATTGGACCCAAAGGGATTCTATTAAGAATGAAGCACGAAGATAACAATGCTTCTCCCAAAAGACTTTGAGGTACTCTAGAACTTAACATCATGGAGTTAACTATTTCTAGAAGACTTCTATGTATCCTTTTAGCTACATCATTTGATTAAGGTGAATAAGAAGATGTAACTTGATGAATTATACCATGTTCTTGACAAAATAAGGTAAATATATTAGAAATATGTTCACCTCCTCTATATGGACTAATTATTTTGATCTTTTAATCTTGTTGATTTTCAACTTCTACTTTGAAGATTTTAAATTTATTTTAAATTTATCTTTAGTTTTAATTAAATATGTGTAGCAATATCTTGAGAAGTCATCAATAAATGTTACAAAATATTAATGTCCTTCTCTAGTTAGAGTTGATGTTGAATCACAAACATTACTATGAATTAATTCCAGAATTTATGTATTTCTATATTCAAATATTTTAATGGTTTTCTTGGGTGTTTAGCTTTAGCACATATTTTGTATTTTAAATTTAATTTAGAATTTTATTTAGGAATTAATTCTAAATTTATTATTTTATTAATTAATTTAAAATTAATATGACCAACTTTGTCATGCCAAATATCATTTAATTTAAGACAATAGAAGATGAAGAAAGTGGATTTTTAGTTATTTGAAAAGAAATTAAATTGATTTTGAAGAGTCCTTATGAAATGAACCCTTTACAAATGCAATTATCCTTTTTGTGTTAGTGCATATGCCCTAGGACCAGTTGCTGGTCTGATATATGTACTACACTCACACGTGATATTTGATATATCCTAACATCATCGTTGTTGTGCATTTGGTATACTTGTGTTATGTGTATATTTGCATGATAATATCCCTGGAGATAGATTCTATCTAGTCTCAAAGTTTGTCCCCAATCGAGTGCCATAGTAGATAAGGGACCACTATAGTGCATGTGTGACTGGTATATGTGCTGGTTGAGCAAAAGTTGCTAACGTAGGCATATAGGTATATCAGGTAGATATACTGGATCGACCCGCCGTGAGGATTCAACTTGGTGTCACAAGTTAACCCCACAGTGACAAAGGTTCATTTGTCATTTGACTTGAGGTCATTGATATCTCTATATAGTAAATGATATACTTTGATATAACCTAATGCTTCACTGTAGTAGGGGAGTTATAACGGTTGTCATTGGGTGTATAATAAGCCATATAAGAGGTTCAATAAGCCAAGAGAGGATTTTCCTATTCTTTAAGTGAAAGCTTGATATCCATAGGTCCCACATAAGAATGCATGACTGAAAGTGTATAGCCATATGATACGCACCGCAAGCGCACGATGTTATCGAAGTAATATAAAAGATTGTCGATCCCACAAGGAGCTAGGTCAAGTACCAATTATTCTGATATTTAGAAACTAAGCAATCCAATTTTTTGGTATTTTGGGAATAAAGTAAACTAACTCAACTATAAATAAAATAGAAAAAACAACGATAAAAATATGAAGAGTGTCTAATTGAGAGATATCAGGACTATGAAATTCACCACATTGACTGATCTATCTGAACTGAAATTTAGTTGATGCATGAGTTTATCATTTTACATAAGAAATCTTTCCTAAGTTATAGGATGCCCCCTCTCGGTGGTACACCCTGGTGCTTATCCGGAACGGTCTCCTACTCTCGCGGTGGATCATTCCAGATAAACCTAATGAGTTCTATGAAAAATTATGTTGCCCTCGAGTGAAAACCAAGCACTCTCGTGTCATGGATTCATAAGTTTTACCTAGGGGTTCCACCACCACGATCCTCCTCTCGGTATGAATCGCGTCGGCTAATACACAACATTACTTGATCAAGGTAATATTATGAAATAAGTACAACTAAATAAAATATACTCAGATAAGACTCAAAACATCAAGAAAGTTTAGTTCATATAATAGATCAAGACAAAGGGCTTCATCCGAGCCCCAAATAAAGGTTTAAGCTAGAAAAGCCATACAAATCTGCACAAATCTCTCAAATGGACAAAGAAAACTAGAAACAAAGACTAAGGAGAGGTAGGAGAAGATGATGCAAATGTTTCCTCCAAGTTTGGTGAAGATAAGTAGCGAAATCGCCCCAAAATCCTCTCCGGAAAGCCCTTGTTGCCGGTCCACTCGCCCTTTCGTGTTCGTCCGCTGATTGCTATCCAAATATGGCATGAAAAAGAGGGCTTTTATACCCAAAAGATTCGCCTCTCTGTTAGCTTTCCAAAACATTTTTTTCATATTTTTCTGATTTTTATTGGGCCCGAAATTGAAGAAAAACAGAGTGGGGGTCAGTTAGCCCAGTTTTGATCACGTGTAAGTCGGGCTATTGGGTTATGATCACGGGGGGTTCACCTGGTGGTGAAGTCTGCTGTGAAGTTCTGTGGAGTAAAAATCACCGGTGAACCCCATGGGGTTCACCTGCTATTGAAGTTTTCTGTACGTTTCTGACAAAAAGTGTCTTCGATAGAATCACAACTGAACACTAAAATCATGGGTTGGCTGTGAAGCTTGCGAATCACGGGTGAACTCCGCTGGGTTCACCTGGCCGTGATTTTCAGGGAAAGCTCCAATTGATCCCAAATTTGACGTGCAGTCTCGTCTCCTCATAAGGAATCACGCCATGACTTTAGAATTTCCTAAAAGCTCCAAAATTGGGTGATTTTACCTGAAATTTTACAAAGACGAGAAAAAGTGAAGATTCCGAAATAAGCAAGTAAATAAGCCTGAAAATTACATAAAAACACTATAATATGCCTTGTTTTAAGATAAAATGATATTATAAAATACTACCAAAATGCAAGGCATCACCATACTTAGGTGAAAGTCTGATTTAGTCATGACCATTAGATTGGGTTATACAAGTGTGATACACTTGTCCAATCAGGATATAAGTTTGACAAAGGGACTAAGATGCACAGGTACTTTATTGTGGTTTAGGGGGTGTCGATGTTAACTCTATTCTAATGACTTGGGTAGCAGCGATGTATTGCTAGATACCTCTCACTGCTTATGATGACATCGCTGCCAATATTAGAGGAACCTACAGGGTCGTACACCTAGACACTCGAGATCTCATATTAATTGGGTAGCCTTAGATCGAAGCATTGGATAATTCAGATTTGTTTGGGAGTTTGATGCATCATCGAGGTATTTGATGAGATGGAGAATTTCATATAGAGCTAGATTATGTTTTGAATTAGTTAACCTCTGATTGACCTATTGACCTATGGTTGATCACATTTGACCTCGGTTAACTAGGTCCTAGTTGACAGGTCAAGTGGTAGAGACTGCACCGAATTGATTCGGGGGCTTGTTGACTTAATTCAATGTAATCTAGAGTGGTCCATGGGCTAAGTGCTTATTTGAATATATTATATTTAAATAATAAATTAATTAATTAATTTATTTGTGACTTAAGTCATTGGACCCACCTCTATTACTCTATATAAGGGGGCTAGGGCGGTGCATATGTTGATGTCTTGTCTCCTTGCAACCTTAGTCGCCCAAAGTGTTTTCTCCATCAACCCTAGCTGCCACTTCTTTTGCTCTTGGCATTGCCATCGACAAGGCTCAAGCGCTCCATGCTTGAGTTTGGCGAGAAGAGGAGAAGGTGCTCATCACCTTGCTCTAGGCGGCTTCTTGCTTCTTCTTGGTACTTCTTCTTGGAGGATTGGCGCAAGAAGGCTCTTTGGTGCTTCCTTGGAGGTAGCACAAGCAAAGACTCCCAAAGGCATGGATCTCTCCTCCGAAGGCTAGCACCAGGCGTGGAGGTAGAGGGATCTCTAGGTGCTCGTGTATGCATGATTGTAGAGGATGCTCCCTTATGCGTCTAGTCATCACCGCCCGCTCCTAATTTGCATAAAAGGTACCTTATCTTCACACTTGTTTGGATACACCCGTAAGATTTATTCTTCAGCTGGTTTTGGAAACTTATTTTGGGCCAACACTTTCTCTCTTGTTTTATTTTAAATTGGTCTGGGGTTTTCCACTATTTTGGTAATTACAACTTTATTTGTCTCTACTATAATTTTGCAATTGTACAAGAAGTGATTCGGTAATTAAGTTCTTCCTCACATCTGGAACTAGTAGAACATTATTGATAAGTAATGTCTTCCTAGAAGTAAACTTCATGTTGACTTTTTTCATATACTAGCACATTCATAGATGTTCAATCCCATTATTATACTTCCTCCACTTATATCTTGAAAGGAAGTAAAATATTCTTTATTAGTATATTTGTGAACATTAGCTACTAAGTCAAGCCACCATTCTGAATCATGGTGGGCTAAGTTAACAGAAGAAGTAAAAGAAATTAACCTAATGGTACTAATAGAAGATTCACCCTCAATCATATTGATTTGAGGTTTAGGTATGAAATCTTTCTTCTTAATTTGAACCTTCTTAGTTTTGTGAAAGAAGCAATTTGAGGCAATATGGCTATCCTTCCCACATATAAAGCAAACCTGGTCATCCTTTAATTTTATTTCTAAATTTTAGTTTGGAATCTTTGTTTTTATCATTGTTATTGTAATTTTTATTATTCCTAGGTTTAAAATTTTTATTCTTAGGGATAAATCTTTTATTTTTGGTTTCAAGAAATTATTTAGATTAGGCTTAGTGTCACGCCCTGGCTTAAGGTTCTCCAGTAGAACTCCATACCGAGTCGAAACCCTAGGTTCTGGCCCCAAAATCACCCCCAAATTAGAGAAGAGTCGGAAAACCCTAACCCTAATTTAGATTTTGACTTAGTCAACTTGATTTTGAACCGGCCAACCGATTTTCGTCTCTCGCATTGTCGCTAAGTACCGCCTGTACTCGTGAGTTCGCTGGAGCAGGGCATGATGGCAGGGTGGAGACCCCTCTCCGCCCTCAGCCTCTCGTTGCCGCATGACAGCCAACCAGTAGCCGCCTGCTACTGAAGATGATGGTGGTGAAGCTTGATGGGAATACCAAAGAGGAAAGCTTTTATTTATCCTTTGAAGCTACAAAACCTCTTGAGGCTGATGACCCCCATCGCCCGTCCCTCTCCCACTTGGACCTCTCGCCAATGGCACTCTTGCCATTGGTTACAATCACTCAGCCCTTACAAAGCTCTCCCTTGACGTCCCCTGACATCGGCATCGACCCTGGTACAAACATTTACATCACCTCCCATATTTCACCCTACATCAGAGAGCCTGAGAGAGGTGAAGGCTACGAAGAGAGATCCTGGGAGCGAGATCTAGAGTGGGCTTGGGAGCGGCAACGAGCATCGCCAGTTCAAGTGAGAACGACGAGCGAGAGAGAGAGAGAGAGAGCTGAGAGCTTGTGTACCATCGACGACGATTGTAGGCCGTCGCCGAGAGCTAGTGAGGGAGGGGTTTTATAATCTAGTTTGAAAGAGAGTAAAAACAAAGGAATTTCCCCTTTACTGTTCGTCTTCTTCGATCAACCGAGAGCTCCCTCTTATCTGTGCTCTCCAGCGTGGCCATCTGCTCAACATCGTCGACGACGGTCCGACGGCGAGCTTCTGACTGCAACAAGGGCTGAGGGAGGAGGTGACGAGGCCTCTCCCTGCCGCACGCCCTTCCCTGCTCGAGCACCCCTCTACCCCCCCTCTCCGACGACAGCAAACGCCGCAGCGTTTGTTCGTGTGGAGACGATGAACACGTGAGGCGTTCTCCAAGTTAAAATTGGTCAAAATCAACTTAAGGAGAGAAGTCGAATCCACGAGCGGCAGTAAGATTCGGATTTTGGTGCTTAATCTTGGAAAGGTGCTGACGTGGAGCAAGGATTAAAAAGTGCGTGACAATAAGATTGTTAGAATAATATAATAATTATTAAATAATTATAGACAATTATTATTGTGGATTAAAACAGCAATAATATACTTAGAGATTAGTATATAATTACTGATGTCTGATGACAAGGGTTAATGCATGATTATATGTTAGAGAATAATAAACTCAGACATAAATTGTTATATGAGTGTTATAAATTTTATTGCCTAGCCCGAGCGTAACAAATGCGGGAAGAGTAGGGATGACAACAGGTAGGGTACCCGCATTTTTTGTGCTACCCATATCCTAATCCGAATAACTATTCTACTATCCATATCCGAATAACTACCTGTTTATTTTTTAGAACCTCTACCCATACCCTACCCTATTAAAAATTTAACTACCCGTTTAATACCTGAATCCTATAAATACCCGACTTAAATATCTACTATATTAAATTTTACCTATATAAATATTATTACCGGATTAATATTCGGGTACCCGACCCTATAATGCCTTAATAATGATCAAATTTTAGGTAAAATAAAATGGATACCCGCAAACCCAAATAATATATTAACAAAAGTATAGTAAATAAATAAAAAATATATATTTATATACATATATATAATCGGATTTGGGTAGTGGATATCCGCCCTATACTACCCAAACCCTATCTGAACCTGACTCGAGTAGTATATGTACTATCCATACCCTACTCAAACCCGAATAACAACTATCTGTTTACCTTAAATGGATTCGAGTATCCATTAAATTGATACTCAATTGTCATTCCTATGTAAGAGTGAGAGATGTGATCTACAACACTCGTTCTTTGATCAGCACCTACTATTTATTCCATCACTGACCTCGGCGACATTCTGTATTTACATGAACGCACTTCCCCAAAGTCAGGCTTTGCGACGGCGATGAGCCGATGACCGCCAAGTAGAAGTTGGTCATTCCGCTGTAAACTTCTTCAATGGGATTGGACCATCTCCCTGCTACCATCTTGGCGGAGATACTGAGTCGGCTAGCCGATTCCACCGATTTGGCCCGCTGCCGTCTCACTTGCCGGACCCTTCGCTCCGTCTCCTACGATGTCCGATCCATCCGACTTCTCTGCACCCGCGACCGATTCCTCCGCTCCCGCGATCCCTCCACCCACGACCTCCTCCCCGCCTTCAAGTCCCTCGTCGCCAACCTCGCCTCCCTCCTCTCCGCCTCCCCCGGTCCCCTCTCCCTCTCCCTCGCCACCGAGGAATCCGACTCCGCCGCCCCCACCGACGAGGTTGACGATGGCGACGAGCTTCATCTCACGGACGGTCCCTTTCTCGCCATCTGGCTCCCCGTCCTCTCCGCCCGCCTTATCTCACTCTCCATCGAGGATTACTGGCTTCAATCGTGCTGGCGCCCCTCCCAGGCCTTGCATCACATCTCCAATCTCTGTGAGCACCATATTTACCCTCTAATTCTGTTCGCTACTCCTCTTTTTTTCTTTTTTTCTTTTTTTTTTTCACTCCATTGCTTTCTTTTTTCATTTTTAATGAATTATCAAGAACATGACAAGAGAGAGGCAAAAGTTCAAAATTTTTTCCGCATTAAATTCTGGTATAAATATGGTAGGTAAAATCGAATTTATTTTTCAAAAGTCATTTTTGATTGAAGAGGGATTCATGGTTCAGTTGATTGTTCCTTGGGACAGTGGAAGCTCTAGTAATTGATATTTGTTTAGACATATAGCTTCTGCTACTGCAAATTGCATATTCTGTAACCTATGAGCCAAATGAGCGAAATTTGTTTATAGCCAAAATTTCCGGCCTGTTGCACTCTCGCCGCAATGCTCATTCTCTTATTTTGAATGAAAACGATTAATAGAAAATAGCAACTCAATGATCCTTTTTATAAGAATCGTAAGAGAATGAATTTAAAGGACATTAGTTTATAGAGGTGCAAAATGAGATGCATGAACAGTTAGGCTGCAAATTCGTGGAATATTGGAATTTTCCATTGCATAGTGAATGAGTTTGTATTAAATTTTTTTTAAAAAAACTGGTTATTTGACAACACTTTCAAGTTACTTGTTAATATCTACTGTTTCTTTGGGCCTCTTTAGCTACAGTACCATTCGTCTTGCTGGAGCCTTTGAAATTAACTATTACAGTATATGTTTTACTTTTATTTAACTCCTGAGATAAACTTGCAAAAATGGATATCCTGTAACTTAAAAAGATACCAATCCTAGTGATAGGAGATGTGTACTGCTTAAGGAAATCTATAAGGCTTGAACCAATTATGTTGCATTGTAGTTATCATTATTCCAAGATCTAATAAGTGGTGTTTAGACTACAAGGTTAATCATGAGGAAGTACTTCGATCAAGATTTTAGGGAGTGGTTTGTACAAGTGATAAGCTCAATATATACTGGTACGGTAGAGTGGGTCAACAAGGTGCAAAACAAGCTCATCTTACCAAATCCTTATTGCTCAAGCGTGCTGATAGGTATCTGTACCACATATTAGGACCCATATGTTGATACTAAAGTATATTTTTACTTGTATGCCTCCAATGATTATTTTCTAGCCATTTAGAAAAGATTTAATATTTATTGACCATTTTTCAAGTGGTATGGAGGTATGTTTCAAAAGTTTCAATTTTTTCAAACCTCTATGCATTCATTCTAGGCACACAACTTATCATTCTCTAAAATTCTTAAACTCTAATTTTTTTTTTAATCTCATGATCATCATTTTTTTATCTCATAAAGCTCTGAATATTGATTACACATGGTAAAGCACTTGCCAAATGATGGACAATTGTCAACATTGGTAATTTGCTATTGCGATAGTATTTTCAATGCTGGAGGCATCACTTCTGCGAACCAACATCTCGCTAGAATGTGATGTTATGTGTAAAGTTATCTTAAAGTTGCAACATTGGAAATTAGAGGATTCAATTTCTGAGAGGTAGACATGATTTTTAGAGATTCAGTGTTGGTAATTTAAATAAAATGGACGTAAAGAAAGTATTTGATGTTGTTATTACCGGTAATAAGCCTTGTAAAATATATAATTTATAATATTTTAGCTTGTATTTATTTTGAATTTGCAGAGAAGTTGTGGTTACTTGGGATAAGAGCCATGAGTTTGTGGAAAATTGCTATGCACATCCTTGCATATACAACATCAGCATGTGACTAAAAAAACATAATTGGTCCACCTTCTAATTGTTCCACCCATAGGCTCACATTAAGCTTTTTTAATATTACTATAATAAGTTGGTCTACATCCTCTGCCATATGCGATTAAGATTGTGAACTATGCAATGAGTAGGATCTGGATTTGAAAGAAAAAAATATTGATTACTGTGATTCATTATTTCTCCACGACGAGGAAGATCTAGTGGTGCAATGGTGGATTGCAATTGAAGTAGAAGGCTTAACAAGGATGAGTCTTGAGATCTATTGTGTTCATTTTGATGTTAATGCAGGTCCATTTGGCCAACCAACACAAAACAGAAGGAGAAGATGAAGATGATAGGATAGAGCATGAAGTGTTGACCCAACTCTATCCATACCTACATCATCACTAACACCTACAACCTCAACGAACTTTGTAACTTCCTTGTCCGCTACCTTAGGTTGCGCAAAGGGTGTTAAAAACAAGTCAACCACAACAAAGTCAATGGAAAAAGTCCATAGTGAGGAAAAATACTACTTCTACCTGAGAAAAAAGGGGGAAAGCTCTATCTTTTTATCAAGGGTGAAGACTTTATAGATGATAAGATCATCTCTCAATCTACCATACTTCTTTGTCACAAAGTTCATTATACAGTGACATTCATAACAACATGGGCATAGAGGATGGCATTGATTGAGTTGATGGAAATACATGCTTCTCAACTCAACAAATTTAAAGTTCTTCCCCTTTCTTTTTTTTTTTTTTCCTTTTTCTTGCTTTTCATGAGTGAATTTGGTTTATAAGTTCACAAATTGATGTTTTGTTGAGTTGAGAAGAAGGCAACAAGAGGAAAGTTTGGGCAACTCTAAACTTTTGCATTTCATAGCATTATTTATCCGCAACAATTGCTTTAATTGATGTTGAAGTAGATGAAAATCTTTATCTAAAGTACTTATAAAGTTATTTTTCGTATGAATTTAGAATTTAATTATTGGGATATTTATAACAGAAGTTATTGAATTTGGAACCTAGAAAGGTATTGCTAGAATTTAAGATTTTCATTATACTAAGTTTGCTAAAAAAAAAACCTCAATATATCAACGTTTTAAAAATTGTTCCATACTAGAAAGTACGGATGGGTTGTATCAGTGCAGGGAAGAAAGAAGAGGATGAAAGAAGGAGAAGGAGGAGGAGGAGGAGAAGGAGAAAGGGAAGAAGAAGGAAAAGAAGGCGGAAGCAGCATGTGCCACATGCGTTGTGAGCGCAAGCATGGTGTCGGGCATCCGTTGCGAGCACAAGTGGAAGTGGTAGTGAGTGGAAGCAATGGATACCGCCTCCTCTTCCTCTTTCCTCTTCTTCTTCCTCCTCCTAGGGCTTCTTCCTTTTTCTCTCCTCTCCTCTTGTTCTTCTTTTTCCTCTTCCTCTAGTTCCTCTCTTGCTCCTGCCATGGTATGGACCGTGCTCTGAGCTTGGACCAGTATAGGGTATCCTGGACCAAATTTTTAATACTTGCAATATATAACCTATTTTTAATACTTGCAATACATAATCTTCTGAAACATATTAAGTTTATATGTTATGTGATATTTAATAAGTTTTAGATTTTGGCTTGCATAGTCTTTCCTACTTGTCATTGTAACATCTTTAGGCATTATAGCCACCCGTTTTTGTTAGTTGTCAACCACACTAACTTGCTAGGCATGTTACTATCAATGTATCAATACTGCATGCTGTGAGAGGAGTTCTAAATGCGGGAATTGCAAATTACAACATGGACTTCAATCTTTATTCCTTAAAATAATTTTTTGATGAACATCACTTATTTTGGTTGTTGTAGAGACTTCTACTAAGTTAGACTTAGTAGAGAAGCTTCTTCTAATAAAATAAGATATTTTAATTCAATATATTTTGTTATTTTTTCAGTTGAAGTCTAAGCAAGATAATAGCTTGTTGTTATAGGTTAAGAGACCCCGTTATAGGTTGAGAGACCCCGTGAGACAGAATAAGAGGGGTAAGGTTGGTTCAAAACCTATCTAAGATAGACAAGAAAAAGTTTAACCTAGCTCTAACATTTAAAAAGATAATATGGTAGATATCGATACGGACTAGTGTCAACCAATACCATTGGAAACCAACTCGTAGTGGCTCATGCATGTGTTGGTAGTGGTTGAATCCAATGGCTGGTACCAAAAAAAGGTTGTAACTTGTAATTGCTAGAAACAATGTTTCTAGTCATTTGTAAATGGAGGGGGAATTTTGGGTCTATATAAGCCCTCATTCCCACACATTTCGCTCATAACTCCTGTTGGGGAGTTAGGTACTCGTGTGGCAGGTGGAAGTGAGTGACAGTAGTGGCAAAATGGTAGCAGCGGTTATAGTGGTGGTCATAGCAAGTGGCAGTAGTGGGAGCAACACTGTGTGGGCAGATAGGGTTTTTAGGCGGTATTTTAGTAATTTTATTATATGGGTGGGTTTTTGTTCAAGTTTGAGATGGGTTTTGAATATCCCATACCCAACCCGATTTAACTTTTAAAAATCATGTTTTCCCTAAACCTAAATCGACATATGATCAAATTAGGTTTCCCCATGAAAATTGGGTTGGTTCGGCTCAGGTTTGGGTTCTTTTGCCAAGCTTAGTCACAAAAATTTGCATAGCCATCCATGAGAACTTAGAGTTCTTTCTGATGGAGAAGCAACATAGAGTTGAGGAATGTGAAGAGTTCAACTGATGTGCGATTGGGCCTACCTCCTATGATTAGTACTAGAGCCATGGCGATGAAGTTGCATAAAATATTAAGATGGAGGTAGCTATTCGGGTTTTGAGAGCTTAATATACCTTAAGGAGGAAATTTGATTTGATTTATTCGGTTTGCTAAACAACTTTGATTTGAGTAGTGGCAGTGGTAGCGGAAATAGAAGTGCGGTAGGATTGACATTGACAACTTGTTTGGATTGAGTCAACAAACTCGTGGAGCTAGAGATGTCAATATTGAAATGGTGTTCCCATTACAAGTGAGTAGATTCGAATGGAAGATTATTACACAAAGGTGAAGAAGCTTGACATTGGCCAAGGAGTACAAAAATGATTTTAATTTAGTACATAAGTATCTTGATTATAATTTTAATCAAATATATTAATATAATAATTAATTCTTTTTTTTCAAGTTTCCAAGTCATGAGATGGAGCCAGAGGGGTGAGACAGTTCAAAAGTAAGGCTATTAGGGCTATCTTGCTAAAGTAAGATATCACAATTCTAAAATTTCACCTAAAGTTATAAACTTATTATATTTTGTAATGTATACTCAAAGTTTATGTTATTTTCAATACTACGCAACTTATAATTGTTTAAATTTATTTTTTTCACTGGTTCGAGGGATCATGACATCAAATGAGAAGATAAAATAATTAAAAATAGGAAAAAGTCTACCCAAGATGAGCCGAGTTGAAGCGACTTTATTATGTTGGGATATATATATCAATCCAAGGCATGACCGATTTATTGGTATGGATAGGTACTTCAAATCATTCTCAAGATATGTTCTCTTATTAGTATTTTAGATCTTAATATAGATAATTATTTTTTTTACCAGTTGAATTTAAGAAATTTACCTAGTGATCATATTGGACTTTGAAAGAAGCTACTTGGAGATGTGATTGTTCTCTTAGAATTCAATGTATCATGCGATTGAGAAATCGTGATTACAACATATGAGAAATATTAGGATTAGCAATTTTTTTTTTAATGAAAGTTGTTCTATTGTAAATGTTACAATGACCATAATATGCAAAAAGACTCCACTAATGGGAATCACATCTTAAGATTTATGTCCACTAAAACTAGAGGGACGTGTATGGACTTTTAGCAAATTATGCCTTGATAAAACATTATTTGGACACATTAAGGAATGCCTTACTGTGATTGCATCAGCAGAGAGAACAACAAACTTATGTTTGCATGAGTTTTCCAAACTCGCAGCTGGCTTGAGATGTCGAATTCTCGGTTCAATTCATTTCTTTATCTTGTTAAAAAAGACTAGAAAATTGCATGTCTACTTGGAGCAATTAATCCATATGGATCAATTGAGAACTGTAATTAATTACCTTGAACGTGCCAGTAAAGAAGATCAGTTTTTTTAATAAAAGAAAATTCACTTTCTTTTCTTGATTGTACGCTGTTGTGAACTAAAGTGTTATATGCTCAGGCCTTAATCTTCATAGTTTGGAGGTTAGAAATGCTTGGTTGTCAGTCAAGGAGCTCAATCCGATGCCAAAATTGTCTTCACTGAGTCTTGACTTCATAAGACTAGATGATGAAAACCTTGAAAAGGTCAACGAATGTTTCCCATCTCTCCAAGTGCTTAACTTGACCAGGGTTGGTGGGCTTACGGATCCCAAAATTCATCTTCTTCAACTAAGGGTATTTTCTTGGACAGCTTCCAATTTTGTGCAATCTATAACAGTAAATGCACCTAAATTGGTTGAGCTGAACATCAAGTGTGTTGAACCAAAGTCTCTTCATCTGGTGGCTCCTCTACTTTTTAAACTTGACCTTACAATTAAAAAGGCTGGATCAGTCATCAAAGTGGATAAGTTTCATAACTTGAGGTTTCTCAGACTAGAATCCTTGGATCTGTGCAACTTGGCAGATGTGTTTGCAGTGAGCAGGACCATTAAACAGTTGGAGCTGGAAGCATATGGAAATAGCCAGACCCTTAATCTTGAGGAACAGGATGCCTTTGATTTATTGTGTATATTTCCGGAGATAAATGAATTGGTATTGGGTCCTAGGGCTTGGTTTATGCTCCCACAAGATCTCAGGCTAGAAGGTGAATTGAAATGTTTGAAGAAATTGGTGGTGCATGTACCGTCACACGAATTCGATGCTACAATTATATATCGGAAGCTATGCCCTTTCTTGACGCATGCTCATGCTTTCCAAGTTCTGATGCTTATTCCTGCTACTGCCTCCATTGATGCCAGAGCTTGTGTCATTTCCAAGTGCATTAGTGATTTCCCGGACATAAGGTGGATTTGGGGTTCATGGGAATGTTTGTAAAGTTCAGCATGCTACATGACTACGGACTACGCCATCAAATGGTATTTCATATGTTTGATTTGTTTCCTGTATTTCAAACAGTTATTATGGGCAAGCTGTATATAGTCAATAGACGCACTGATGAGCGCCAGGTTCGAAGGCAAGCTAGGGGAGCATTTTTACTGTGAAGGGACTCTTGGATCCCAATTTAGTCATCAAAATGGGTCTAAAAAAATATAAAAAATGCCATGGTGATCTACTCATCAAGATCTATCCAATGGTATCAAAATCGTCGCAATCCAAATCTTGAGAAAAAAATTAGAGAAGATATAGTAGAATTTAAGAAATATAGATTCTACTATATCTTCTCTAATTTTTTTCTCAGCATACAAGATTTGGATTGCGACGATTTTAATACCATTGGATAGATCTCTATAAGTAGATCACCGTAATATTTTTTTTATTTTTTTAGATCAATTTTAATGGCCTGTCAGAAGAATCAGGAGGGCAACTTCAGTCTGCGCTGCTTAGATGAGCACATGACTCAACCACTTGACTCTTGGACGCTCGCTTGAATGTAAAACTATTGTTACTAGATGCTAAACAATTAATAATAGTTGTGCAAGTTGATGATGCAGTCTTTAGTAGATATTAAAGCTCTATTTTTCTATTTTGGCCTTTAAACTTGAAAGATGAAAGATACGCATGAATCTAAATATAGATGTTTTCCCAAAACTAGGTGCAGATAACCAACCGGATTGACCTAGTGGATAAATCAAGAATATGGAAAGCAATTGGAGCAGAGAATGCGATTGCATCATAAGGTGCAAAATTGAACAGATCGAGCAAATTTGAATTGGCGTAATATGAAAACTATTAGTTCAAAAGCACTACAAAGAGCAACAAAAGTCTACGGACTGTCTAATTGATACCAACGAACGAGAAAAATCTACATTGTACTATAGAACCCACGGTAGCAACAAAACAAAGAGTGTATTGAGAGTGGAATGCAACTGCAGCAGTTAAAAAATTGCAACCTTACCAACCCATTGGTATACCCATTAACAAAAGTTGTACATACAGATCTAAATTGTTAAAACTCATTTCAGCATTTGATTCTGTAAGTAGTTTGATGTTTATGTGTAATGGGTGGTGGTGGTATTCTTTTTAATATATTTTTAACTCATGAATTTGTAATTGATTTTTTTCCCAAATTACTATTTATATTTTAAAATTTAAATTACAATATTAAACAGGGTGAGGTTGAGTTTGGGTATTCTAGAATTCGCTCCGAATGTGACCCTGATCTAAAGTATAGTTTTATCAAATTACTCATATATATATATATATATATAAAATAAAAAAAATCATAAATTCCTCGCTCTCTTACATGACTCATTTCTTAGTTTATATTATATATATTAGTATTAGAAGAAAATTATTTTTTTTTTTAATGGAGGGTTGGGTTTTCCTAGGGGCCAAACTTCCTAATGGGATCGAGTATAGAATACAACTGTTAACCCCATTAGTTTAGGGTAAGGTTAAAGATGGATTTAAGAATGACGGGATCGGTTTGGGTAGGAGACACCGACCATTTGCCATCCCTAATAATATACTACTTTTGCACTTTAGATTGCCTATAATTGTATTACTACGGCAATTAGATAGCATTAAAATTGTCAGTGGATTTCTCCGTGAATTATCCAGCAGGATGGGGGTGCGACGAATTCCCGTTTGGTTTTAATTGATCAATGTTACATTCTAATGATAAATTAAAATGAACAAAAATTGAACAAAAAGGTTTTTAAGAAATAAAATTGGCTGCTATACATTTAGATATGATAAATTTTATTTTTTTTAAAAAAATATTTTTTTTCATTACTTGTACTTTTTATAAAAAGTTTCAATCCTTGTGTCCTTTTAGTAATTTTGAGGCAATTTATTTTTTAAATGTCTGCTTTTAAAATTATTTTTAAAATATTTATAAATTTGATTATGTAGTACTACAGAGTTAAAAAGGTAGAGTTAAACGTTTATAAGGTGATTTTTGCCCCTCCGTGAGAAGATTTCAGCAAGAATAAGGTACTTCAGTTTTTAAGATTTGTAGGGTCAAAAAGTGTTACATTTAAAATGTAATATGACATTTATTAAATTTACCTTAAATTAATAAGGCTTATTGTTTAATAGGATCCGGCTTCCAATGAGCGCAAGCACTTATTGTTAATTACCCATAAAATTAGGGAACCTTTGATTAAGAGATCTATACTACGAAATGAAATACAAGATTAAACAATTTTATTCATGAATATTATAAAAGTACATAGACTTGTCATGAAAGCAAAGAATGTTTGTCAAATATTTTGTTTTGCGACGGCTTATTAGGTCTTTGAACTTGGGAATATCCGACCTTGGCAACACGATGTCATATTGAGGAGATACGCCCCGATGATAAACATCGACGTACGTACCTCCCAAACAATATTCCATTGTAATGTGTTAAGGTATTGGATATTTGGATGTAGAAGATCATCCGGCCATGTGGCTTGTTGGATGTTTGATTTGAGGAAAATTATCCGGCCTCGCGGCGTGTTGGATAATTTAACTTTGAAATTTACCTAGCCTTGCAGCGTGTTGGATAATTTAATTTTGAAATATCCGGTCTTGCGATTTGTTGGATATTTTGATTTGGAAAATTACTCGGCCTTTGTGGCATGTTGGATAATTTAAATTCAAAAATATTCGGTCTTGCGACTTGTTGGATATTGAATTTGAGAATATTATCCGGCCTTACAGCGTGTTGGATAATTTGGATTTAAAAAATATCCGGTCTTACGACTTGTTGGATATTTAAATTTGAGGAGATTATCCGGCCTCGCGGTTTGTTGGATAATTTGAATTTTAAAAGAAAATACTTCAGCCTTAACAAGCGCAATGTCATATTGAGGAGTTACGCCCCGACGATAAACGTCGACGTACGCACCTCCCAAACAATACTTCATCACGACGCGCCAAGGCTTTTAGTATTATGAGAATTTGTCTTTCAGAATCAACATTTAGTCAAATGCGACTTCAAATGCTGAATTGTTATTAAATCTTGTTTGATTTTTGGCTTGGATTTATACTTCAGATATGCACTTGGGTTTAAATTCACGCATGATGAGCATATGAAGTTGAATTTTGGACAGAACCTGGGTTCAAAGCTTAGTCAACATGAGTTGAGGCTAGTTTGAAACGTGATTGTGGCAAATCTAGTATTTGAATTGAACTTGGCTGAAACTCAGCAGGGCAATTTGATCAGAGTAAATATTGTGCCCACGTGTTAATTAAATTGGAGATTACTGGGTTGGATCGAATGAATGTGGCTGGGCCCAATTGGCCATTTTAGATTAGATTAATCAGCATCACAAGCTAGACCGAATATCATGTGCTCTAGGTAATATTTGCCATTTGCTGTCGAACCCTCTTTCTTCCCCTTTCCAGGTTACTCCAAGCATTAGTGGCATTTCAATCCTTTTTCAGATTATGCGAGATCTTAATGACATCGAATGAAATGGCGAGGAGATTATGGGGCGATGATTCAGTGGTTCTTCCATGGGCAAGAAATGGTGTCGGAGGTCGTTGATGATGCTAGAGGCGAATGGCGTTCGTCTGTAGCTAGAAGCAACAACAATCATCAACTTGTCGCGGTGCTGTTCTAAGTGGCGATAACCTTCATTAGTAGCGTCCGGATTGAAGAAGACAAGGCGGTATTAGGGCCAGAAAACAGTGACGCACAGGGCGATATTAGGGCTGGCGGAGGTGTTGATTTTGAGTGAAGAGAAGCCTGCTGCGGTTGAGGTATTGCTGGCGGCGACGAAGGCAGGGGGTCATCTGTCCGTGATGGAGAACACGCTAATCTAGCAGTTCGTCCATGGAGGAGATGGCGATGGAAATAAAAGAGGCAACTTGGGATGATTGAGGCGCCGAGCAGGCAGTTCCAGCCACAGCGACTATGCTCCGCTACTCAGAAAAAAATCTTTTCTTAAATATATATATATATATATATATATATATATATTTAGAAGATCTGAGTAGCAGTTTTATTATGATTTTTCTCTTTTATTAAGGACCAATTAGTCGATGATGGATCTGTCTCTTTAGCCTGATTTTGGTAATATTTCCAAGTTTGAACTCTTGCCAAGAAAAGATTCAGGAGACTTAGTAGGGTTCAACTTTCACGTTTGTTCGTACACGGCGACAGCAAATTCTACGCCTTTCTCTAGCGGGCTTTTGCAATTGAGTTTCATTGTGCGCAGATTCTTTACATCCGAGTAATTTCTACTTCTCGTCTGATTTTTCGTGACTTCCTCGCGACGAAGCAAGGTTTTCTTTAAGATTGTAAACGAAACAACGCTTTCTGTAATGATTTTTTTTTTACTGTGATTCCTCTTCTCAATATAGCAGTGACTCTCTTTTTGTTCTTGTTGTTCTATGTGCTTCTTTTTTTTGACAACTATTTACCATGGAATTTTTTTGGTGTTCACAAGATCCTAGCGAAGGACGTTGCCAAACTTTGTGAGGGATAAAACAAGTTTGGATTTTCTCTGTCAGGTAATAAACAGATTTTTGTTTATCTCCCACTGTCCTTCTCTTTTCTGCAACTCTCTTTTGAGATAATCGCACTTATTAATTTCAGCGTCAATTTTCTTGAGACTTCTTTAATCAAGCAGACCTATAGCGACATTATTCCTTTTTCTCCCTTTACGTCAATACAGATTTTGATGGTACTCAGTTTTTTTTTTGACAAGATCCTTTTTGTATATAACTTCTTCTCGAGGCAACAGAACTCTTCCTGTGTCTCCTTTTGATACCTCTTGCTTACGGCAGTATGTTTGTAAATTTTGACAATACTCCTCCTATTTTAGCAGCGTGTTTCCTTTGATGAAAATTGACTGAGATATATTTTTTAGCAGTACAGCGCCGATCAAGTTCTCATTCTCTCTTGCAGTAATACAAAAGTGTATGTTTCTTTCTAACAGATTTTTATTTTTGCCAGACCTCCTTGCTCCTTTCTTGCTGCAGTGTAAACAGCATCCTGTGGAATACACCAGGTATCTATCCTTGAGATTTTCTTCTGATGAACATCGCTTCATATACATTCCTTTTGAAACTTACTGTTTCTTTCCCTTATAGAAATACAAGCAGCAGGGTAATAATCGGTGAAACAAAGCATTAAGCCATAGCAAATCTTTCTGTTCTCCCTCTTCACAATAACACAAGCAAACAGGCGTCTTCTTCTGCAACACCCTAAGCAACAGTGAAGCAAGACTCAGGAGAGATTGCAGGTAACAACATCTTCCTCTTTTTTTACTCCTTCCTTTTTTTAGAATTTCGAGTTTGCATCCTCTCTCGCTCTTCCTCAAGCCTCGTATTTTCTGATTCCCTCCTTCGCCTTTCTCAGTTTTTTTTTGTATATATATTTTTTGACATGGAGCAATCTCGGCAGAGACAATCAAACAAAATACAATCAAAATAACCGTGGAGCCAGGATGCCGGGTGCATCCATGAAGCTTAATAAAATTCATCATATAAAGTAACCGTGGAGCCAGGATGCCGGGTGCATCCATGAAGCTTAATAAAAATAAAACTTATCATATTCCTTTGTTTACCTTTACTTCTCCTCTTTTGTCACAACAGCCTTTCGGTGTCTCCTTCCGTGTCTTTTGGTCGCCTTCCCCTACTTTTATAAGCTCTCAGCCACTCTTTTTTTTTTGAAACCATTTCCCCGCTCCTTTTCCATTTTGAATTTTCGGATCGATTATTGCAGAGGCTTTTTTTTTTTTTTTCCTTTCTAGCCACCATTTGATTTACTGTCGCATCCCCTTTTTTAATTTTTGTTGACAGCAATGAATGTGTTGCCGATTTCATATTTTCTTTTCAATAACTGCTATTGATTCCCCAGTTATCTTTCCAAAAATTTTATTTATTTGCAAATTATTTCTATCGAAGATGATTTCTACTTTTTGTATTCTTTTCTTTCCCTATTTTTGTCCAACACAATGGCGCAGGCCAGAAATTTTTTTTCTTTCTATTATATATATATATATATATACCTTTGATGTGTGGTGTCAGAAATTGATTTTGACCAGAAATCAATTTTGACCATTCCTTTTGTGTCTAATGATTCAGCATACGTGTGCTTTATCTGCATTTCTATGTTGGACGCTTGCACAAATGACTGTGCATTGATCAAAAAAGGAATCAATTTCTTCGCGTTCTTGAAACAATGTAATCCTTCATGTTTAGCTGTTTATTTGACTGATGATATGCGCAACTGCTCCAGTATTTTGCATCTGAATTTCTGAAAATCTTGTAGCCATATTGATACATTGTATTGCTTAACTTCTGATTCCAATCACTAAGACATTGCTGGGATTTAAATTTGAGGTGGCAAGTGAACAGTTCTTGTACATGATAAAACTGCACGAGTTCTGTATTGAAGTGTGAAATTTAATGGTTCAACAAGATTTTTTTTATTCTTAATGTTCTGATACTCTTGTAAAGATATTTTTGTAATGGCAAGGTAGTTCAAATATATGAGTCTTTCTCAACTCTTCCTTTTTGTACTCATTTGCATAGTTATTTTAATGGTGATTATTTATTTTAGTTGCATTGTTAGTGTTAAAAGATAAACACATTTGTGATGATTAATGTAAATGAAAAATAATTTACAATTAGATTTCGTTTGCAATATGTGACATATGCACTCTTGAAAATATTTATCAAAGTGTAAAGGATAAATAATCAATATGTGAACAATAACCCTCAACACAGTGTAAATTAATACAAATATAGCAATATAAAGAATACATATATCTCTAAGGTCCTATAAGTTAGATTTTGTCTGCAATAGGTAAAAGTTTTTCACTGAAATAGCCCATCTTTTCCATGTTGACTCTAAGTAACCCTATATTTTGTGGAACATAGATGAGAATATTAAAAAATATATATCTAATTCATATAACTTACATAGAGAATAAATATTAAAAATAACATATTTTTCCTTGAAAATACTTATCAATATGTTGAACACAGGTTTTCAGCAAATAAGTGTAAAAGTTTAAAAAATAGTATTTTATATACAACTATTAATAAATTTGGAGCATATTTCCTACAAGTATAAGAAAGTTTAATATTATTCTAATAAAATATTATTCTAATAATATATTTTGGCGATTGAAGCGCTAAGAACAACCGCCTATATAATATGAGCAATATTTGTATGTAATTTGATTACATATAATTTAAGTAGCCTAAGATATATTTATCTTTACTTTAATTTTAGATTATATAATAAATTGTGCTTAATTTTTTAATCCAACTTGTGTCATTAATTATATTGCATATGTATTCAAGCATTATCCTCTACCACCCACCTCATACGTTATATTATTGTCAATTTACCTCAAGCAAAAGACCATGCACAGCCATGATAGAAGAAAAAAAAATAAAGACATACTAAAAATGTAAAAAGAACAAAGGGACAAAAATCTAACCACCCAATTTATCCTTTCCAAAATAAGAAAAATCAAGTAAGAGAAAAGCTTTTCTTTCACTCTTTTTATCACAAACACCATGTAAAGAGAAATAATTCTCCTGACCCAGTAAATTTTATTGACCAACATTCATCTTGTGATGGGCCTAGGTGGGTAGTTAAAAGCACAAAAAAAATATCAATGATAGAGGAAGTTCTTCACCCAAGTACTATTTGTAATGAATAAAAAGTCAAACTAAAATGAACAATAGCCCTAATTGCACAACCCACCGTCTATACTTCAAACTAATAGGGCTGTAACACGCTCGTTGGTGAACCTTTCCCTGATATGGTGACCTTCAGAGAATAGGATGAACAATAACAATTCCAGGCATTTTGCCCTAGGATCTGGTATGATTGCCGATAATAAGCTCCCCTCCCTACTTATAATAACATAAATAAGCTTACCACTTATAATAACATAAATATGTTTACTGTATTTAGATACAAAAATCAAATGATAACAAACTTTACTCCAACACAGCAACTGAACCAATCTTGAGTCGGTTTTTGGCACCAGAACCAAAAAGCACGCCCATTTGCCAACCTCATCATGAAATAAGCGTTCAGCAAGCAGCGGATAGAGAACGATACATACACTCAACATAGCTTTCATCCCCTGCGTATATGTATCCCACTAAAAACATATTAATTAGGATGAAAGCCCCAGTTGACAGGCAATTTCTGTATTGCAATGTTGCCTAATATAACAAGATGCCGTCGTTTCATGCAAAATAATAATTGTTGGCACAGGAGATGAACAATAATCATGATAGGAACATTCAGCAGCCCTGAGCCATGCGTTTACATTATAACTGTAGTTAACTGAAGAACCCCACCTATCTGGAGATTAGGCCGCCCATGGAGATGTCCACTGGATCAGTCATATGAGAGCTATAATTAACTGGATTCGTAATGCTCAAACAGGAGCAAAAGAGAAGTTCTTTTCCCGTAATAAAAGAATATTAATAAAGACTACCCATATTTAGCGCCTGACAGAAAATAAAACAACAATTTAGTTGCCCCGTGACTTCAAACAATCTCCTCTAGCCCTGATGTCAAGAACATCTGAAAGTTAATCCACTATCCCTTGTTGGTCTCATGTGAAAGGCCCATATAGCCTTCCAAGAAGCAACTCAAAATAGCATATTGCCATTAAGCTACTTCCTTCCAGCACGTTTTATGCATAGTACATGTACAAGCTGTTAGCAGCAGCACAAGCTATAAGGTTTTCAGTTGGATGCCAAGCTAAATGGAGCAATTTGATTGTGAAATCAAATGAGTTTCCATTGGCATCAATACTCGGGCTTTCTGCTCCTGTGATAGAACAGTGCAAGATGAGGTATTATGACTAGTATCTTTGAAGACTCAAAATAAACAGTTGGATGCCCAGCAATAAAATTAAAAGCTTTGCATCGCTCACCTCGTCTGCTGACTCGCGTCAACCCGACCAAAGGCCTGGAAGATTTTGTAGGATTCAGGCCTTGTTTCCTGTATAATGGAAATGTAAAGTGCATGCCATCAGAAGAAGTGATGGCACATCAAGAGCAAGAGTCAATTACGATAATCATCCATCAGTAAAATCCAACCAGGTTTTTTTTTCCATTACAAAACAAGCAAGAACAAATATCCCTAAAAGGCAGATGGTTCTCGAGGGGGTGGGGTATCAACGAAAGCGGCAAACAACAACTAAGACACTGTAAAGTTGCATGAAATCTTAGCAGTTTCTTTAGGTTTGGAAGCAGAACTATCAATTGGCATATTGATAACCATCAGGATATCTAGTCAATTGAACTTTTCTCCAAAATTAACTCAAAAAGATAACTGAAGACAGAATGTATCAGAAACTCAACCAAGTTTAATAGATACACTTAACAAAGATAAACAGCTGAAATAAGTATATCACTAATCATTTACCTCATCGGATTTTTACTAGCTTCTAAGGTTGTTGCCTCATTATTTCCAGGAATACAGCCAAATACGCGAAAAAGATTGCTGCAGTTTCATAAAGGATGCAACATTGTTTATTTATAAAGATCACAAAGCTGTAAAAAATGAAGCAATAGCAGGTCATATATTAGTTGGTTAGTATACCTGTAAGAACCAGTTGCCACATGCAAGCCATCTCCACTAAGGCAGCATTCAAATTTGTCAAAAATTGAGTCATTCTCATACAAGTCACATAGCTGCATTTCAAGAAATATACTTTCAAGCAAAATTTCATTCTCATTGACCCAGTAGTACAGTGAATTATACCGCAACTAGGTTCATGATATTATTTAACAGATGGGACAAATTACCTTAGGCCTCAAGTATTCATGGACTTGAAAGGTTGCAACTGGAGCTGAATCCATGTTTATGTCCCAGAGCTGAAAAACCACAGAGAAACATATTCAAGGACAGACAGAGAGATTATTAGAGAAAAAAATTAGCATTTGATCTTGGACAGATTAATAAGACATAGAACTACAAGTCGGACAGTAAAGCAACTCATTATGAAAAAAACAGTTAAAAAACAAAATAGCAGACAACATGCGTGGCTTGCAATTAAAAAAGCAAATAAACCCACTAACTTAAATTTAACTCTTTTTCTATGACTTAGGTAATCCAAAAAAAAAAAACATGTGAGCACCAGAATAGATTAACCATCTTCACACACATTTGAATGATAAGAACACACATATATATACTTGATCTGTGGCAGAGGAATAAGTTATATCAATTGGTATGACCTGCTAGGTGGTCAAGTGACGGCCGACAATGGGCATCGCAAGCGGAAGAGGAGTGGCATGATAACATACAGCAGAGGAGGATGTCGTGGGCATAAGAGGCATGGCATGATAGCGTTGAACGAAGAGAGTGGATTTATTCCATAGGTGGCCAAAAGGTGGAATTAGGGTGAGTATTGCATGGGGAAAGGGCAAAGCAGCAAGGAGGATTTGTTTCAGCGACTAGATCTAACCGATAAGAAGGCGAGTAGATCCACTTGACTCTCTTAATGCAAATTGATGAAAAAGGCAGAGAGCTAGAAGCATCATGAAGGAATCAAAGGTGAGTAAAGTGCGGCAACAAGAGAGGGCCCTGTGAGCGGATCCAATTGACGATCACATAGGGAGAGTAGCTTCACTGGTCGATCGAAGTGGGTGTTGCAAGGCAATTAACTGAAGGAGTTTCTCTATCAATAGAAGAAAGGAGGGAGTTTATAGTTGAGGGCTGCTTGGAAAACAAAGGCAAAAGGCAATAGTGTTTGCATCTTCTACAAACCTACTTGTGAAAAGGGAGTCCTAAAGAAAGTTTGGTGTGGTTAACAAAGCGATGACAGTGGGGGAAGTGCAGGACTCTATTGTAGCAATGCAAGCAGAGCTTAAATCAGTAGAAGAGGAGAGGAGGTTGAAAATCTTAGCAACAGTAGAGGAATGTTGACAGAATCAAGAGGAGCCGGCAAAGATTAATCAGTGCAAAGCCAAGATGAATCTTCGTCTCATAGTGTTAGACGAGATGAAGGGATTCAGCCGGTGAAAGAGAGGAGGGTGGAGTTATGGGAGCTTCCAATGGCCACCATCCACCGCAGCATGCAGTGAGCTGCACCAACAACCACCAGAACAAGAGGACCATTGGTTTCCACTAGAGTCAAACCTAGGACCCAATATTACGGAATTTATACTAAAGGCATGCGAGCAAGGGTGTTTGCGCAAGGGGAGACTAAGATAAGGAGATGGCAGTGGGAGAGGGCAAATAATGGATATACAAGCATGTGGAACTGTTAGGATTTGACTGAATTGACCTAGTAGGGTGCATAGGGAAAACAATATTTTAATATTCAATACTTTGATATTCAGGAGACATTTGAGGCGCATGAGATCCCAGTGGTCTTCGTGAGCATAGAAGGTTAGGCGGGCCATTGGTTTAGATGTTTGAGACCGAGAATTCCTAACGTCACAATGGAAATGTTGAAAGAAGAAATGTTGCAATGGTATAGTGAATTTCCAGCTACTATTGTGTATGGTCCCTTGGGCAGGGGCACGTGACAGTTTTAGAGTATATGAAATGATAGTCTTCCAAATACCTATCTTCCTGAACAACAATACGAGAGATTGTAGGACTCTTTTCGAAGGGATTAACTTCTAATATTAAAAAGAGAGTGCGAGCCTTTTCTTTTCACCAATGTCATGCAAACCATGACACTCGCTCAAGAGGGAGATATTAGGGGGAGTTGAGTTAAAGAGGCAAACAAGGGCAAGCTGAAGGAGTGACTGGCAAGAGCCATTCAGGATTTGGAAACTAGAGAAAGCCCTCCCACATACCCAATATTGTCAGGCATATCTTCAGGGTCCATTTTTACCCATAGTTCTCCTCATCTTGTCTAGGTTCCAAGCAAGTGGTGGCTCCACAGGAGTGCCAAGTATTAGCGACCGCATAAGGGGAGACCAATTCATGTTCTACTAAGACTACATCAACAAAAGAAAAAAAGTTATGTTTCATTATGATCAACCATACTATCTGATGCACCAATGTAAAAATAATAGTTTTCATTTAATTTTACTCACAAAAGATGATAATATAGAAGGGGCCAAAGGAGAAGCGAAGTGGGAATTTAGAGCAACTTTGGGGATAAGACTGTAATTCACGAAAGGGTTATATTACAGTCCCAGTTAGCAAACCAAGTTCGAGTTAGCATGTTAGGCCCAATAAGCAAGGTAGGAACAGTAATATGTATTAGGGTTTAGAGCAGCTATCTAGAGTTATTGTTTTCTTATGACGTATGTTTGGATGAACTTGCTGGATCTCTAGCTGAGTAAGTTATATCATAACTAATCAACAATAATGTAGCCTTATAACACGTGACCTCCACCTAGAGGTGGCCAACGGGCCGGCGGGCCGTGCCGCGGGCAGCCCGTGGCCCGGCTCGAGTCACGCTAGGCTGAGGGTTCACGGCCCGGTGGGCCGGGCACGGCACGCGAATTGGGCAGAAACGGGTGGAAATTTCGAATTTGAACATGCGTTTTTACCCAAATTCCCTCACAACGGTTATAAAAATTTTGAAAGTTAGGGATATAATTGTCTTTATGGTATAAAATTACCATTTTAGCCCCTTTTAATAATTAAAAATAGGGGATAAATATGTAAATTTACACCCAATTCATCCCTATAAATTGACCCCCCAACCCTCTCATTTCTTCACACAAGTTTCCAACTACCTTTGGAATAATTTCTCATTCTCTCTTAATACTCTCTTAATCTCTTTTCTAAGTCTTGAGTTTCAATTAGCCATCAAGATTTCAAAGCTCCCTCGGTTTAATCACGTGGAGAAGATCAAGTAAGTATTAAATTAATTTACTTTTATAATATAATTGTACTTCAATTTAAATTATTATAATCTATATTTTTTTCGTAATTATGTTTAAGTTAAGATTATTGAAGGCTGAAACCTCAACTTCTTAGTTCTTACTAAGCGATCTTCATTCACGTGAGAAGGTAATTTTTTAATATATAAATTATTATTAGTAAGTATTTAATCTTGTTTTACAAATTTGTTTAGCTAACTTTTAATAT
This sequence comes from Costus lasius, assembly GCA_027563935.2. NCBI lineage: Eukaryota > Viridiplantae > Streptophyta > Magnoliopsida > Zingiberales > Costaceae > Costus > Costus lasius. The sequence goes on along the minus strand of CM050449.1, from coordinate 29,346,830 downwards.
TATATGTAGAATTAATGGCTGGATTTAACAATACATGGGATTATTTGTCATGGGAGCTTGAGGCATTAGAGAATGAGCTAATAGGAACAACTGACCCCGTTATGCCACCCGATCAAGATGTCAACCCTCCGCCTTACGACCCAAATCAACAACAGCAAGATCATAATGAACCTACAAACACTATACAGGGAGAGGAGGGATGCAGTGCAAACCCACACGAGTCTATTGTGTCAGGCTCAAGAAAACGCTCGAGCGACGTTTGGAAGAGCTTTGATGTGGTAATAATTAATGGCGAAGAAAGAGCAAGATGCAAGAAGTGCCGAAAAGTAATGACTTACAAATTATCGGGTGGAACTGGTCATTTGGCTCGTCATATCAAAAGTCATCAAACTCAAATCGATCGTGCACAGGCTACTCTCTAACCTTTCCTCTAGTTCTTTTGAAGTTTTTAATTATTCTACTGAAGTTCTTAGAAAAGAATTAGCTAAATTTATTATTTGGGATGAACAACCATTTTCTTTAGCAGAAAATTATAAATTTAAAAATTTTATACATAATCACTACAACCTAAATATAAAAAAGTAAATAGACAAACCATGCGTAGGGATGCTATAAAAATTTTTTTCTTAATATAAAACTAATCTTTTACAAATTTTAATTATATTAACTTTATGTATTTCTTTAACATCTGATATTTGGACTAGTAATCATTCTGATCATTCATATATGTGTATTACGGCACATTGGATAGATAGTGATTTTCTTATAAAAAAAGAATTATTGTATTTAAAATTTTTGAATATCCCTATACTGCAAATGCTATAATTAGACAATTTCATAGTATTTTACATTCATATAATATAATTAATAAAAAATTTTCAATTAGTTTTGATAATGCAAGTAATAATGATAATGCAATTGATAAATTAAAAAGAATGTTAAATCCAATATTTAATGATGCTTTTTTTCATATACGATGTGCATATCATATTCTTAACTTATGTGTTCAAAATGAAATAAGAGAAGTAGAAGAACATGTAAATAAATTAAAAAATGTTGTTAGATTTGTTATTTCTTCTACTTCTAGAAATCAAGATTTTAGACAAATATATAAATTTTATGGTTTATCATATAAAAAATTTAAACTTGATATTAAAACACGATGGAATTCTACTTATGATATGCTAACATGTTTTCCATTTAAGGATCCTCTTACATTATTTTATAATGAAAGAATGCCTGATGGAAATATTGAAGAAAATGATTAGGAAAAGGCAAAGTTATTACATAATATTTTAGAAATTTTTTTTTAATGCTAGCACTCATTTATCTGGTGTTTATTATCCTACATCATGTTTAATTTTAGAACATTTAGTTTTAATTAGTGAAATTTTTTCTCAATATAGAAATGATAAAAATGTTTTTCAAGTAATTTTTAAAATGGGAACAAAATTTAAAAAATATTGAAAAAATATATCTCTTTTATATTATTTAGCTTCAATTATGAATCCTAGATTAAAATTAGAATGTGTTCATATTTTATTAGATGAATATTATAAAAATATGGAACTTGAAGGGGTAGATGAGAAAAAAAAATAAAGTTTCTACCTTATTAGATGAAATGTATAATGTTTATAATTTAAAATTTGGAAATGTAATGAATCCAACAGTTTCTCAAACTAATGTATCTACTAGTAAAAATATTACATGAAGAATACGCTCAATTTTAAATAGAAAAGGAACATAAACAAGTAGATCTAGTAATTTTAATGAATTAATATTTTTTTTAGAAAATAATCATATATCTTTACTTACAGAAGAACAAATTGATAATTTTGATATTTTATCATGGTGGCGATCACAAGGAAAATCATATCCTGTGGTTTCTGCTATGGCATGTGATCTACTAACTCCTCCGGTGTCCACGGTAGCATCGGAGTCTTGTTTTAGTGCAAGCGGTAGGGTACTGGACGAAAAGCGAAGCCGAATGAACGAAAAAAGCGTTGAAATGTGTATTTATCTTAAAGATTGGCTAGATGCTGAAGATCGTCTTCAAGATAAAGGTGGCCATTCAACTTCGTCGGATGATGATGAACAAAGTCTTGGAAGTGCAAGCGGAAGTAATAATGGATAAACGTTGTAATAAACAATTATAAAAAGAGTTGTAAAAAGAGAACTACGTAGACCTGATTCCTCCTTTGAGTAGGGTACGTAGGCAGCCTGTAATGGGTCCGGTCTAAAATATATAATATTTTAATATTTTTTCAAAAACTTATGCAATATACATAATTCTCAATTTCTCAATTTTTAAATTTTTTCATATTTTATATATTTTAATTAATTAATAATTTACTTATTTATTTAATTTATTTTAATTAAAATTTATATTTTTTTTAAAATTTGGCTCGCGGGCCAAAGTCGGCCCGTGGGCCACAATCGGGCCGGGTTAAGCACGGCCCGCGTCCGAACCAGTGGGCCGGATCCAAGTCGAGCTAATGGGAGAGTCGGCACGCCTATTCGTGCCGCGGGCCGTGCCGGGCCCAGTGTTTTTTCCGTCGTGCCGGGCCCGGCGCGGCACGATTAGAAATAGGCCGTGCTCGAGGCCCGAGCCCGGGCCGGCCGAAGCACGGCCCATGGCCACTTCTGCCTCCAATTATCTATCATGCAAGAGGAAGCCCATGAATTTAAGACCCATGAAACCCTTAGGCTGTGTTTCCTTTAGCGGATGGGGAACAAGAGGGAAATCAGTAGGGAGAGGATTGAAAATCACTAGGGAAGGAGTATTGAAAATCACTAGGGAAGGAGGAGTCCACGTGAGTCACGTGACTCCATCCTCTGCTCTGCGCACGAATGCGAATGGCTAAGGCAGCGGTGGAGGGCGATGCTGCGAACGCCGTATGAGCGAAAATCGCCGAAGGAAGAGGGGCAGAGGTCTCCGACGTCGGCTCCCGCCGCAGGCGTCTCCGGCGGCGGCTCTGAGCTTCGTTGAGGGTGAGCGAGCGGCAGCAGCTCCGAGCTTTGTCGAGGCGAGTAGCGGCTCCGAGTTTCGTCTTCCCTCTAGATGTGGGGAGGGAAGATGAGAACGACGGCTTCGACGGGGAGGGAAGACGGGAGCGGTGACTCCGACCGGGAGGGAGGGACCAGCCAGAGTCGCACTCACGCAGCGGCTTCGGATGGGAGGGGAGGAAGGGGCGACTCCAGATGGGAGGGGGGAGGGGCAGCTCTGACAAGGAGGGGGACGCCAGGGGGAGGGGGCATCATCGGAGGGGACGTCGCCGGAGGGAGGGGCATCGTCGGAGGGGGACGCTGTTGGGGGGAGGTGCGGGTAAATATTCCGAACGAGCGTGAGACTAGAGCGAGGCTGGAGGCTGGGGCGAGGGGGCGGCGGCATCACCGGCGGCGAGGCTAGGACGAGGCCGGAGGCTGGGGCAAGGCGGCGGCGGCGAGGTTGGGGTGAGGCGGCGGCGGCGGCATGGCTCCAGCGTGAGCGACGCGAGCGATCGCTCGCTCCATCTGGTTTTCTCCTTCTTTTGGAGGGGCAGAAAAATTGCTACTGTATCCATCCCCTTCTTCCCTCCGATTCCGTCCTTTCAATGAAACTATGGAAAAGCTTGTAATCCATCCGCCCCCGCAGGTTTTCCCTACAAGGAAATAGACCCTAAAAGAAGTAGAGATGAGATAATTGATACCTTCGGGTTTAATAGTGGTACAAAAGTAGAAGAGGTCCAGAGATATGGGATGGTACTAGAGAAATTCATGAGTCACCAAAAGGAAGATCTAGGATTAGGAATTGAGAAATTTGATATATCTATAACCTAGTTAGAAAATGAGATAATCATTAAAATAGTTCAGAGAAATAAGCTATGGTAGCCGCAAGGAGAAGAGATGGAGAGCCAATGGTGAATGAAGGCAGAGGAGTATATGCTAAGAATGAGGAGACATAAGCATTGAAGATAAGAGAAAAAGGGGAGAGGGAGAGAATGACAACAATAATATGTGGTAAAGAGATGATGAAGAAAATAATAGTGTGAGAAAGGGGAGGTAACAATAAAAAGAGAGAACCAAAAGATACGAATTTATTATGACCCACTTAATGAGAAAACTAATAGATTAACTTAGTGAGCCGATTGGCAAAAATAGTGTAATTTAAAATGATTAAGCCCAAGTTGATAATAGTATACTTACTAAGTATTATATGTTATATTATCATTTCTACCACTCCAGGGACTAAACCGAGGTATCACAATCTTCTCCACTTTAAGACTTAACGACATCATCAAGCTTTAAGATCAAGCATATATCCCAAAATCATTCCTTAGTCAGTAGCATATGAGGTTAGCCCAATAGTGACTCCATCATCCTCGGTAATCGTTTCCTATTAACCTCTCACTGTACTTAGAACTAAGTTTTGCTCTAATATTATTTATTATGACTCACTTAATGAGCAAACTGACTCGTTAACTTGGTGAACCAATTGGCAATATAACCCAATTTAAAATACGTAAGTGTAAGTTGACGATAGTAAGTTCACTAAGCCATATATATTATATTACCATTTTCTACCACTTCTCATGTGGGACTAAACTGGAATATCACATGACTAGCTTTGTAAATGAGTATTGTTAAAATTAATAATATTAGAAATAATATTATTATATGTAGTAAATAATAATTAAAATATTATTATTACTATACTCAATACCTCTCTATAAAGAGGTTCTATCTGGTGTGTAAGATGAACAAGAAGAATTAATACAATATAGACCTTTTAGGGTTTCTTATCTACTCTCCTCTCTATATCTTTGCCTCTCTACTCTAATATGATATCGGAGAAGGTTTTCTAAACCTTAGCCGCCTCTCAACTTAGTATCAAAGCTAGAAACCCTAATTTTCTCTTCTCCATCACGGCTACTATTCATCCACTGCCCTCTACTGCTAGTGATGTCTTAATTGTCTACTACTCCTGTTGGGGACATTCCACACCACTTTCTAGTTCTATTGGGGACGTTTGACACCACTTTCTACTTCTGCTCAATGACTGATGTCACCTAATCTGATAAATTCAAGTCCTAATGTGACGCTTGATACTTCTTTTTATTGGTACTTTAATTTTTATACAAGCTAGACATATTTGTCATCCAACTTAAGGGGAGTGTTAGAATTAGTAATATTAGAAATAATATTATTATATATAGTAAATAATAATCAAAATACTATTACTCATGTACTCAATACCTTTGTATAATGAGGTTCTATCTATTGTGTAAGATAAACAAGGAGAATTAATAAATGTAGCCCTTTTAGGGTTTCCAGTCTCCTCTCCTCTCTCTACTCTAGCAACTCTAACTCTCCTCTCTCTCTACTCTAGCGACTCTAACAAGTACATTACATTATATACTGAAAGGAGCTAACAAGGAAAACCTACTAACCTACCACCTAAGTTATCCAAGTATCCCCCTATACGCACTCAATCCCAAATTTTTGAATAAATCGCTTGTGTTGTTCTCACTCAAGGATAAGAATAGTTGTCTTCTCTCTTTAATTGTATTTGCTAGATTTTGAGAAGAATCATAGGTATCACTTATCATGCATTTCAATCCTATGTTTTATCTTGTATCTCTAATGATTTCAACAAGTTTTCTGTCACTCATCAATTTAATTTATGTTGAGAAATTAAATAGAATTGGATCAATGGTATCATCACTTGCCTTGTTGCCAAAGAAAAAAAAAAGAAACTCATAACAAATTGGATTTTGTAAGCCTCGTACTCAATTTAGCCAATTGATTTTATAGTTAACTAGTCTAATAATTTTAAAATACAACATATTAGTTATTTTTGACATATTAATATTGGTATAATTTATTTATGCAACATGTACTACAAGCACAAAGTTTATTTCTCATGGAGACAGATCCCACATGTAGCTCTAGCCGATAAGGAAGGACAAATATTTGAAGAAGCAAACATGGGTTTTGGCAAAAATGTTATTCTTAGTTTATATACAGAATTTATTAGCTAAGAATCTTTTAAGCTATAGAGCTGATTTCTAATTTTTTTCTAAATTAGTTTAAGTCATCGACTTCAGTGTAAATGACCACCTTAAGATACCTAAGAAGCAAATACATAACCTTTTATCTCGATGACCCAATAAAACAGAAGCAACAAACAAATACAAAAAATTTCATGTTTGATACTCGAAGGGTAAGCTCCAACTAAATCCTTGGAAGCAATTGATGAGGAACCAAGCCCAAGAAGAAGAGACCACTTCCCCCCTTTAATACAACTTTGCACATGTATGCAATTATTCAAGTTATGATATTAGCACTGACAATACAAAAGCCAGCAAAGATGGAGTTGATATGAGACGTAGAGAGGCTTGAGGATACTTATGTTCTAGTGACACAAGGCCTTATATCATGAACATGTGAAGCACAATTCACAGATGAAATCCAAGATGAAGATCATGGTTATTGCATATGCAAAATTATAATACTACCAAAGAAGAGGCCCAAGAAACCCAACAAGAAAGTGGTCAATCAAAGGCACTTTACAACTACAATGAGATGTAGTCGAACTGAACTATTGTCAATTCATAGATCCTAAACACAATAGAGCTACCAAGACTATGTTCCAGAGGCATATTCTGGTCATGACTCATCTTATTCCTATTTATATTGAGTATTATTGATTGTACCAATTTCAATGCTTATCCAAGGTATAACTGTACAGTGCAAATTGAAACATACCACAAAGGCTTCTTGAATGTGAAGCACACAACATGCTAATACCACATAGCTTGGGACTCGGTGCAAATGTGGGCATTGCAGATATAAAACATTGGCTTAAATCAGATCTTCTATATGCAATGTAATAGTGATGAGCATCATTCCTTTGAATATAGGACTCTTATAAAGCACTGACCAAAATCTTAAAAGAAACCAGTTTTATCCTTACTAGGCCCAATAAAGAAAAATACAAAACTGACTTATTTATTGCTTCCACAAGTAGAATGAACCTTGTGAAATGAACGCCCAAAGTGAGCCCAATTATGGAGTTGGATGAGACATACAGTGTGCCATTACAGTGTTAGCAAGGCAGAGTACTAGTATGATATAGTAGCTGTATGATACCTGTCTTACAGATAACTAGTACAAATATTGATAATGATTTTTTGAACTTTTGGGGTACTCTGTTAATAATGGACAAGTAATAAAATGCTGCATCTAAGGTTTAGAATTTTAAGTGTGTATCTGTTAGAATGACTTGGGAAAGCAAAAATAGACTGAAAAAGTAATAATCATACGGAACAAGAAAATGGGAGAACCTTCAGAGTCATGTAATCACGGCTAAGGATGTGCCTTCCATCCTTTGCAAATTTCACATCTGAAATTGAGGCAATGATCTCAGTGAAAAAAGACCTTGAAACAGGTGTTTCATTATTTTCAAACCTGTATAGAAGAATGTATTAGTACCTATTTAATAAAAACATCTGAAATAAAAACTAATTTAAATTGATGATGAATCTAAATCAGCAACAATAAACATTAATCTTGAAGAAATCTACTTACAGCTTAGAATGGTTATCACATAACGCTGACTGACGCAAATCTATGAGCCGAATTGAGCCCTTTGAGCTACTATATGCCAGCATATTACAATGGCTTGGATGGAACTCAGCAGAAGTTATAACCTCTGGAACGTTACAGAATTTAATCACTTTGGAGTATGAAAATTAGCAATCATTGGAACAAGAAAAATATAAAAGAATAAAGGATAATGATGTATGAAATACTATACAACCATGAAACTATATTCCAAAGGTATATTTGTTATAACTAGCACAACCCATCCCAATGCCCTCAGTAGCTTTTCCAATTGGAAGAAGTCTCTGCTCTTCAACAAGTTTATTGATGCAAAAGGATTCCAATTGTTCACGTAAGGCTATAGGTTAAACGCTGGCAAGATATTGGTTAACCCGAGTGACATACCATTCTTTCAAATAGTATTACAATGATAGTGATTTTTTTAGTATTTTACATGCATGATGTCATTCAGGATAAACATTTTAGGTTTTTAAGTGTTAGAGAATAATGATTATGAAGAATTTAGTAAGAAGAGAACTGAAAGAATTTGCAAATTGAGTGTGTTTGAGAGTGCTTACCCTTGTTTCCTTGGAGAGAAAATAGGATGGAAAGAAAAGAAAATCAAATTTTCCTCCATTTTCTTGTTTCCTTGGAAGGAAAGAGTAAGGAAGGATGAAAAAGGAGCCCATTTTCTATCTATCCAAATCGGGCAGAAAGCTTGAAAGAAACAAAAAACAAAAGATCGCGCTCCCTACTCTCTCCTAGAGTTTGCTCATAGACCGCAGCCCCTACAACAACTTGCTGGCTCCCACCCCCCGCCGCTCGCTAGCACCCACCCCTGCAGCTCGTTGCACTCCTGTCCCCACTGCTCGCCGACACCCACCGCTCCCTTGCCACTCGTCGTCACCACTCTTGCTCCTCCCCAAGCGCCCACCGCCCACTCCTGCCTCCAATGCTGGCGCCTGCCACCTGCTCCTGCCCCCAAAACCAACACTGATCCTATTTTTCCCAATGCCTACCTGCTCACGCACGCAATCATATGAAATCCACATGATTTCTCTTTCTTTCCTCCTCCCTTTCTTTCCCTTCTCCCTTTCTGTTTTTCCTCCCCCATAAGGAAGCAGAGTTAGTTATTGTCAGTGAAAAATAATGACTACGGGAGTTTATATAGAGAGTAAACCCCCCCCCCCCCCCCCCGAAAAAATAAATGAAATCCAAATGGCAAAAATGGAATCAAGCCATTGGAACTAGTCCTAAAGCTCCAATGGCTATATACGGTATCCACGGGTGTCAATATTGGTTCAATTTTTAATGACATTTTTGGGGTTTAGGTCTTGAGTCTTTATATTCTGAGTCAAGATTAAACTTATTATAAAAAGTTGAATTCGCAAGAATTATCATCCCTTTGTATAACCAAGAAAGGGACTATGCTAGAAGAGGCTCAATATCATGCATAATCCAAATACTACATTATATTTTAATATAATAAAATTTGATGTTACACAAGAAAATTTGTGCCCAATAGGAATTATTAAATAAGTAAATATATCCCAAAAAACATTGAAAAAATCAGCGACCTAAATGGTGGATTAATACCAGTCAGATCTTCCATATTTGCAGGCTTCACATCAACAATATTGAAGCTTTGATTGCTAATTTCTAAATTCCACAGATTTATTCGTAGATCATCTGCTGATATAAACGTCTCACCATCACTGTGGAGCAAAAATAATAATGAGGATTGAAAAAAAAAGTCCAAAAAGAAGGTCTAGTTAACACATATATGAGTCAATGAAAAAACGATGTTAAGAAGCATTTGTTTTAGATTGAGAATAAGAATATAAGGTACGATGATGTCCAGATAGGCCAATGTGAAATATGAAATATATAACAGAACAAGGACAAAGTTAACTAAAAAATGTATTGCTACTCACATAGACTAGCATAAAGCAGGAGCATCTCAATGAACCAAAATACTAGAATAATTGGATAAGAAAGAACCTGTTGTTTGAAATAGAGTTTATGTGATAATCATGAGCATGAGCGTATATCCTTCGACACCTAGCGACAAGGCTCTTTTCTTGGCTAACTACCTACACGTTTAATAAACAATTGCAGAGCATAAGTGACTTCTAACAAATAAACAGATAAGACAAATTTTACTGCTTCAAAATTATATTTAATGAAATAAGATGATGAAAAACACGCTTGAAACATGAATTGTCAAAAAAAATACAGAAAGATAAACCTATTTAATGTAGAAACTAGAAACGGGCATATCATGATGGCATCTAATATCTGTATCTCTTTATCTGTATGAATTGGATCGTGGTCAATTTGCATAACTAATAGTTTATAACTACCACTGGCAAACGTAGTGATGGAATTCCTCCTGGTGGGAAAGAAAAATCGTCACTCAAGTAATTGACAGTGCTTCCAGAACATCCATTAGGATGATATGGACTGGGACTCCTTGTACTCAAGCTGCTAGTGCTACCATTTCCTAGAACTTGTGAGGCATCTAAATTCATCTCTGAAATTTTCTTCACCTTCTTTTCCTGTACCTGTTGGAAATCAACAGAAGCAACAAACATGAGGTTCACAGTTAGAAAGCATGGCACAATATGGCAATTGTTGATGGACATAAATGACAAGTTAATATTTCTTTCTAAGAAAGTGGCATCATTAAAGTAAGAAAGCATCGATAACAAGTGAACATAAGCAGCAAGCTATTCAACTCCAAGCTTCTAAATTTATCATTTAAGATTCCTGCATGATGGTCTCAAAGCTTTGGGTGCCCTCTCATTCTCACCTACTGCTTTCTCAGTCCCGTACTCAACAATGACCCAGCCTAATCCAATCATCCAAATAGATAGATGGCTCCACAGCCGTCCCTCAAGCCCACTCTATCAAATGCTCTACTCAGACTGAGACTGCACCTTCTCCCTCCAAAGGTCACAAGGTAAGACTCAACACCTAGCTCTTAAAGCTCACTTTTTCCCCTGCTATTAAATATCCCTATTGTTCAATTGGCACTATAGCATTTTTTTTCATATCAGTTTATGAGCAATCCACTATGAAATGCTATAATGTTGGTATACTAGATGGTATTGTCATTCTTATGTTTTGAAGTTTGAGAAACTAAACTTGTGAGTTGAGTTAATAATATGTTATCTTTCATTATATAGCTTATTTTATTTTTATATTTCTTAATTTTGTAGGTATACAACATGTATTTCAGCCATTATACTTAATTTTTTATGTATATAACATATATTTAAACCTCTATAAGACTTTTACTATTTACTCACAATACTATCCGCTAAATCATATTACAAATTTTTAATTTTTCGCTATTTTTTGCAATCTGTTAATGATAACACTAGGTATCCCCTTACATTCCACTCTTCAATCCTCAACCATCTTGTCATCTATATCTAATAGATGCCAAGATAGAATTATTTTTGAAGAAAATAAGCTGAATGAATGGCGTTACCAGTGGAAGAACTGCCTAGGCATGTTTCTCATGTGTCCTCCACCCCCGCGCTCCATGTCCTCTGTGCTGCCATTGCCCATAAGTGGAGCAACCTTGCCTCCTATTTTAGACCTTGAGAATGATTTTTTCCTCTTCTATTTTGGCTCCAAACAGAAAGCACTACAGACCCTCAGCGTCCTTGCTTGACTTTCTAGAAGCTATACTATAGCTCAAAGGCACTAGGGATCATCCTTAAATAGATATTATCAGCCTTATCAAGGAAATTAATTTTCTTATGCATTGGATCAGGGTGTTGATAAAGCATATTCCAAGGCAATGTATTCATGCTGCTCTGGCTGGCAAATTTTCCTAAATATTCTGTATCATCCAATGTTAGGTTAAACTCTTGACTAGAGGAGTTAGTCAATATTTTGCACCCTAAAGCTTATCTTCCTGTTTAAATAAATAAAGCTCTCTTTTCAAAAAAAAAAGAAAAAAGAAAATAGTCAGAAACAGTATGCTTTAGTTATCCACTCTTGTGTAGATAACACTTATTATGCATAGTGAAAAGAGATATTACTCAATAACTGATGGGTAGAGCCAAAGAGTGTGAATATACAAGTTCACAATATGCTTTGTAGAAGCTTTGAAGAAAGGAATATAGAAATGTAGTTAAAATGCAACTATAAAGGCGTTCAACTATCAAAAATAGAATTTTAAAATATTTTAGATTTTTTTTTTTGACATAAGCAAGTAAGTAATAAAGGCAAGACTTAACTCGAAGACCTTGTTCTCAACAACAGGTCCTACCAATTGAACTAGTTCAACTAACACCTTATTTATTTGTTGATAACAAAGTCTCGGGGTCTAGTCCTGCCTTCATTAGTTACTTGACTATGTCCAAAAAATATATATTTATCTAAATAACTTGGATAATTTTCAATATATAACAAAAAAATACAGGACATATATAAACATCCTAAACCTTGCATTGAGGAAAACAACAAAAAATACAATCCATTTTCAACTCTATTTCAGGTTAAAAAAACAAGCATAATTATTGAGCTAATTTATCCTATCGTGAGGCAAAATATAATATAGTGAGATCGTATATTCCTAAAATAAAAAACTTGCCAATTTGGTTAACAAGATTAAAATGAACAGTAATTTAGTACAACTACATGATGTCCAAAAGTTTTCCACAAACCTTTCAGTAACTGCAATCTTCATTGTTCTCAGAAACTCCATACTCCACAGTAAGAAATTTTTCACTGGCTTTATGAACTACTGGATCAATATCATATGTGCGTTGTAAAAACAGGGTTTACTAAGTTGATCAATAAAATTAAGAACAATCATATTATATTTTAATAGGGAGAATGGCCCATAGTACACAAAAAGCAACCTAAACAGGCATGTACGTCACTAAACCTGTGAGACCACAAAAAGAACCTATATTTTTGACATACAGGTTTAGAAAAGAGTGAATTCCAAAATCCATGGATAATTTAAGAGAAATGACTTACAGTATAAAGAAAGGAAAGAAAGATCAACAAAAATCTGGCCATAAATTGAGATAGTTAAGAGTTCATGACTTAGGAAGAAAATGATATGTTAAAAAGACAAATCAAAGTAATCATAAGGTGCTAATGCATAGCTACAGCTTAAGTAGCAAGCTCTGAAGACATTCAATGAAAACATACACTCAAGACATGAAAGGATCACTCAGAACAGAGTATAACATTACCTTCCAGTATTTAATTGTTTTATCATTAGTTGAGAGAAGGAAGAGGGCATCATTGGCTGTTTGGCACCATTTGATCTTATTGATCTTCTCCTCTATTTCCAAGCTTTTAAGATAGTCGAACTGAAGGAAGAAAATAAAATATTTCACACCATAGAATTGATTAATTTAAGGTAGCTGTAATATGAAGTACCTCTGGTTCATGGCTCTGAAACTCTGTCTTATAGCGAAACTCAGGATGCATACTAGGCGGATGATCTTGCATCTCTAGGTCCCTCTGTGAGTCATGCTAAAGAACATGATAGACAAAATACATGAAGATTGAAGCAAAGATGATTTACTTCCATACTAAAAGGAAAGGGTGATAGTTAACATACACTCCTAGCATCTGTCCTCTCAAACAAAACCACACGCCCTCCTCTATCTCCAGTGGCAAGATGATCACCAGATTTATCAAACTCTATTGCTGAGATAATGTCGACTTCATGGAAGAAAGTTATATGTTAGCAAGCATTTTGTCAAAACATGAGCAATGAAAGCATAGTTTTCAGAAGTTAAAAAACACATATTTATCCAGATGATCAAGAAGATAAGCTTGACATGTTACATGAAGATACGATGAGGCCTTGTATCAAGAACCACAAATCAAACAAACCTAAATTGGTTCAACAGGAAGTACAAGAAAATAGCATTAACCATTAACCAAATGCAGATGCCTTAAAAGGCTAAACTTCTAGCCTCCTAGTAAAGGACCTGGGTGCTTCTCTATACAGGAACTGGTACAATTCTCCCCCAATCAGGATGGTTGATTATGTCCCAGAGTGACTACTTATCTGTAATTGCCTTACTTGCACTAGAAACTAATCCGACCAAGGAAAAAAAAATGAGAAAGGAGTAAGAAAAAAAAATAATGATGTGTAATCATGTCAGAGTGATCGAGTAAGATAAAAAAAAAAAAAAAGGATGCTTCCGGCGAACTAGATTATACCAATGGAAGTGTCAGTACATGAGAAAACTGACTGAAAGTTTGCATGGAAGAAAGACCATCCATGAACCTTATTCCATCCAACCTTTAAACGGGAGATACACGAAGAATAGGGGACAATATTCTCAAAAAGGGAATATGAGTGATGTAACAATTAAAGTACAGGATTTCCATGGATAGATAATCACAAAGTCAACAAATAAGATTTACGCGGTAACATTTCAACCATGAAAGTCGTATTTTTATTGTTCTGGTGAGGCCAAACTGCTCTGCTTATTGAGGAAATGCAGAGATAATGTAAGTATCCATTCTAACTGCACTTTTCAGATGAAACAGAAAGAAAACTTGTTCACAACTCAATAAAACAAATCCACGGACAACTACAATTTTGGCAACTTCCAAAAAAACCCTCCAGCAACTCGAACAAACAAACACAACAATCCTCCAAACAGAAGGGATCTCGCATCTTAATAGTAGCGAACAAAGATCGCACCTTCCTGGACATCCTCCCCGGCCATTCGTTCCCCAAAGACCTGCGAGAACTTCCACTCCAGCGGCAGCGCCATGGACGATGATGCCTGCCCGCCTTCCTGCGTGCCATTCCCGTTCATCTTGGCAGAATAATTCCGGGAAGATCGAGATCTAATTTCAGCAGCATCAAAGAACCTAAGTGAGGCTCAGCGGTCTCGGAAGCTCGATTGGGAGCGGATTTTTGATTCAGCCATGAGGGTTTTGGGGGTAAATGGTTCGGTGAAGACGGAGACCGAGACGATGGAAAAGGAAAAAAAAAAAACAAGAAGTTAGACATCCCCCTCCCCTAATCTAAGAAAAATGTTTATTCTTTTTTTCTTTTCGCATTTTTGGCAGTAATTGTCGATATTAATAAATAAAATTTTTATTAAATATATTATTTTTAATTATTTAAAATAATAATATATTTTTTATTATTAAAATTTAAAATTATTTAAAATAATAATACTTAAATTTTTAATTAAAATCACATGAATTATATAGTTTTTTAAATTTTTATTTTTTTTATTTTTTTTATTTTTATTATTAAATATCTTTTTAATTATTTTTTACTTAAAAGTGAGACCAAATAGACTCAAAGTGTCGTAATGTTAGGTATTTATGTTGCAAAGAAACGAATTGGGCATGCATGTTAAAATAAAAAAAAGTATTGTAAATAAGGATTTTGGTAACCTCTCCAACAATTTGATTATTTAAAAATTGGTATTTATGAGATATCGAGGATTTTAATTATTTAAAAATTAACTTTAACCACTAGGAGCCGCATATAGAAAGGTGTTCATATCTTGGTTAAAATATATGTGACGAATCTTTTTTAACCTTTTTTAATTCTTATTTTTTTGCTCATATTTTAATTTTGTTGCTCATGGTTGAAAAGACACCAAATGAGAGGGGAATATTATTTGTATTTTTCGGTGTTCAATGTAGATTTAACTTACACAAAAGTCTAAATTTTTATGGACAAGCTTTAATGCGTCTAGATTCTATTTGTCCAATTCTTTTATTATTTTTCCTATATGTTATTTTCTATCTCATTAATTTAAATATATGAAAATTCTATCAAGTTATAAATTCTCCTCTAATTTTATATAAAATTAGATAAAATTTTATTTCCTATGTAAATCAAAATTTACACAAAATTTTAAAGTAAATCGTGAGCTAGGCTCTTCAATTCAAATATTGGAGTTCTCTCGTTGAACTCTATGGAAATTTTAACAAGAGGACCATGGACGCTTAAGGGAAGCGCCACAAATTTAATACTGTGGAAGCCTAATTTCGAAGCCTTACAATAATCAAGTAAAATGACACTCATTTCGGTTTGTCTCTCTAGACTTTTGTTTGGATTACTTTTAAACTAGAATGACATTGTCTCTAAAATTGGCGTGCCGCTAATCGTTGAGTGATTATCCAACAAATTCGTTTTCAAAAGGGAAAATTTGTTTTAAATATTTGCTTATGAAAATCTTCCGATCTTATGTTTAGGTTGAGGCATGCATAGCAAAAGTATGCAACCAATATCCCCCTCGCGGTGAATCCTCTACTACCCCAAACCATCTTCTTGAAATTCACCCTAGGTGCGAATCCAAAGTTGTTGTTTATAGAACACTTTAGTTTAGCTAACTAAGTTGTAGGTAGACAATTAAAAGTATGACAAAAATAAAGGGTCTCTCCTCGTGCAAGGCATATTCAATCTAATAACCAAAGAGCCTAACAGGTTACTGTTAGATAAAAACTGGTTTAATTTTAATTTCATATGAAAATATTATGTGATCATTTTAAATTTATCTTATAGATATAAAGCTTTTTATTTAAATGGGTTCTGTCTTTCAATGAATATAAGTATTTATTATTAATTACCCCTAAGTAGCTTAGGGCACCTTTAATTAAGAAATCTACACATATAAAATCAAACAAAGACAAGTGGTTAAAAGAACAATATCATTCATCTGCCATAAAAAGGCTTACAATTTCATTACAAAGTTCATCATCAGTCAACTGATGGTTAGATGACAAATATTGAAATGATTAACATTTTTAAAAAATGGATCAACAAATCAAATGAATATCCAGCATCTCAAGAGCTTACAAATATTTGAACTTGGTAAATACTCGGTCTCAATGACTTGTTAGTATTAATTTGAAGAAAATGAGATTCGTCTCCTTGAGGATGTGAAATAATTGTTTAGCCTTAGTGTACAATTATTCCATAATTAGAAATCCATTCCCTTGAGAAAGTGAGATAACTATTTAGCCTTAGCGTATAATTATCTCTTAATGGATTTTTGTCCCCTTGAGGACATAGAGTAGTTATTTAGCCTTAGCGTATAACTATACCCTAATCGATATTCATCTTCTTGAAGACATAAGAAGATCTTCATTTCAATTGATAAATATTCGGCCAGAAAAAGGATATGTGAATATTTATCTGTTTTGAGTTTGATAGATATTCTTTCTATGAATATCTATTTGATTTCAAGTTCGATAAATTTGATTTAAGCTGCGAATGATATTATAACAATATTGAGAAACTACTACCCGATACCTAGTATTGATGTACGCACTTACCAAACTATATTGTTAGTACTATGCAACAATTTCACAATTCTTTCTTTCAACTTCATTTCTTCGATAAATATTCTTTCCGTGAATATTTATCTGATTTCATCTTTCCTTCATTCGATAAATATTTTTTCTGTGAATACTTATCTATTTGAGTTCGACAGATATTCTTTCTATGAATATCTATTCGATTTCAAGTTTAAGGAATCTGATTTCAGTTGCGAAGGATACTATAACAATATTGAGGAACTATGCCCCGATACATAGTATTGACGTATGCACCTACAAAACAATACTATTAGCATCATGCGACAGCTTAAAGAGTTGGTGTAATCTGGATTAGCATTTGAAGAGCTAAATGTTCAAATGGGTGAATGGGCCTTTCAGCCAAATATTTGAAACAGAAGAACGGGCCATTGAGCCAAACGTTTGGGATAGGAGAATAAGCCATTGGGCTAAACGTTCAAATCAAACGAATGAGCCATTGTGCCAAACATTCAAATTAGAAGAATAGGCCATTAGGCCAAATGTTCGAAATAGAAGAACGGGTCCTTGGGCTAAACATTCAAGATAGGAGAATGAGTCATTAGGCCAAACGTTCAAATCAAGCAAACGAACCATTGGGCCAAACATTCAAAGTAGGTGAATGAGCCATTGGGCCAAACATTCAAAATAGGAGAACAAGTCATTGAGCCAAACGTTCAAATCAAGCAAACGAGTCATTGAGCCAAACGTTCGAAGTAGCCTGTGGAAGGCTAAAATGTCATAGATAGCTCGTAAATGGCTAATATGTCATGAATAACCTTTAGAAGGCAAAAATATCAAAGATAGCCTTTGATAAGCTGAAATATCATAGATAGCCTTTTAAAAGGCTAATATATTAGGAGTAGCATCGAGATGGCAAAAATGTCAAAGTTAGCTCGTAGATGGCTAATATAACAGAAATAACTTTGGAGAACTAGAATGTTAGAATTGGTCTTCATAGGAAAATTTGTGCAATGTCAGAGTTGGAGATCATGCCGAGCCAAGTTTAAATCAATAACTACTTCGGACTTGAAGTAATATTTTGATACATGTCAGAGCTGATTTGGAAGATCTAGACCACAAATTTTAGTCGTTGCTTCTGGATTCAATTTGGACCGTCAGATCCTTGATGATCAAATCATCATAGTTAGAGTCTGCTCAGATAAATCGGAGCAGTTGTTTTGATACTTAATTTGAGCCGTTAAATCATCTCTTGGGTGAGTCCAGATTGTTGATTCAAAGATTTTTTTCTTCCTTCCTGCCGTATATAACAAAAAACCAAATAGAGCTCGCTTTCTATCGTTCGTCGTCCATTGTCTTGGCGCTCATCGTCTCCGGCCAAGAATAGCTAAGCATAAGCATTTAATCTTCAGTAGGCTCCTTGCATAGTGATTTTGAATTTTGGTCAAAATTGATATTGAATTTGGTTCTTCGTAGGATTCAAGTTT
Organism: Costus lasius; assembly: GCA_027563935.2. NCBI lineage: Eukaryota > Viridiplantae > Streptophyta > Magnoliopsida > Zingiberales > Costaceae > Costus > Costus lasius. Next base: position 29,328,480 of record CM050449.1, on the reverse strand, counting down.
CAAACAGAATTGAGGAAAGATTTCATTTTCTTACAATTTTGACTTTTGTCAATGTGCCCAATCAAAAGTTTGATACACGACTAACTTCTTGCTAGATTTGGACCTTAGTCAACAGAGAAGCATTCTAAATAAATTTTGACCAAATCACTTCATAATTTAACTGCATAGTAATTTTATTTTGACCAGATGGCTCACGCCAGATTTTGGGCCAGTTTCGGGTGGCTGGAGTTTTTGACTTTTGGCTGGTCTGACCAAAGCTGGTTTGACCAGAGCTGTTCTGAAAAGCTGAGGCTGTTTGGGTATTTTAGCTGGTCTGATAAGCAATTTGTGAGCTGCCGTGCTGTGCTATTTGGTTCTACTAAGAAAATATTTTTAATTTATAATATAAAAGCATATGTAAAATATAAAATTACCTAACACAACAATAAATATTTTGTAGACTATTACATATATAAATTTAAGCTTAAAATAAATAATTTTTTTAAGAACTGCCTAAGTACAGAACCTTACATACATAATATATAAAATTTAAAAAAATAATCATAATACATAACAAATATAAATTTTACTTAATAATCTCTATAATTTAATTTTTATTATCTATTATTAATTTAGATAGAAATATTTATTCTTTTGTATATATTTATTCTCTTGTTTTTAGGGTTTTTTATTATTTTAATTTTTAAATTCATATTTATTAATACTCGTAAAAAAAGTAAAATAAATAAAAAAAAACCTAAAAATCTCAATCCCGTCGACCCATCCTTCTCGCCACGCAAAGGGATTGAGTTGGGCGGCGTCAGATGGTGCTCCAGATCACGCGATGACGGGCGGCATCGGACGGTGCTCTAGATCGCGCGATGACGGGCAGCGTCGGACGGTGCTCCAGATCGCAGATGGGGGTGATGGGCAGCATCGGACGGAGCTCCAGATTGCAGACGGGGCGACAGACAGTGCAGCGACAGGCGAAGGAGACAGGCAGTGCGGTGAGCGAAGGAGGGGTGGTTCGGCGATGGAGAGGGGCAGTCCCGCGATGGGCGACTGAGACGTAGGAGTCGATGAGCGAAGGAGACGCGGAGTCGATCGCGCGCGAGAGGGGAACGGCTGGCAACGGCTTCTTAGTCTGCAAAAGCTAGGGGAGAGCGGCTGCCTGTGAATAGTGCAGCTTCTCATTTGCGAACTGAGAAGCTGTGCGCCAAATGCGCCAACTTCTTATTTTTGGCTGCCCACAAACGCAAACGCTCGCAGGCAGCTGCTCCAAACAGGGCCTTTATCAAAGTACAGTAATAATAGCAGATTTCTTTGGCAGAGACTTAGTAATCAAATCAAATTTATTTGAATCCAAATTCGTTTCTCTTCTAATCTGAGTTATGTTTTTCGAGGGATGTAGGCCTAAAAGGAAATAGAAAAAGATGAACCATATGCGCTGTTAGATTAATCAAAATAAACTTCGGACTCCTAGAGAGGCAACTGCAGATGTAAAGAATCGGCACATGAGGAAAATTCGGGTAGGGACGTTGACCAATTTTACTTCGTCTCCAGCAACATAGTGACGAAACTTAGGAAAAGGGGCAACTATGAATATCGCACAAGACTCAGAACCACAATGGTGGTAATTGAGAGCAGCTTTATTTTTTTCTTTAAATCATTATTTTACCAAGTCAAGCCGATTGGTTCTGCCATATAAGTATTTCTATTCACCATGTGTTTGAAATCACAATGGAAATTCATTCCACAATAAATCTCACGTTGATTGATGATTTTTTTTTTTTTGTCAAGACTTCAAAGTAGCTCTTTTGATCGTTATAGATTTTACAGAAGCAGATTTCGCAGACTTTGCAGAAGTAGTGCAAAAGCTGATCAAGGTAAAATCATCTACCCTCGGTAGTAAATTTTGATTTTCACTTAGAAATCCCTTTTGTTACCTTCAATCTTAACGATATCGAAGCCTCGTTAACCTTGCTGGGTTTGATAAACTTATCTCAATATGTATAAATTAAATTTATTTGCCAACAATTTTCTTCTCCATCAGCATTATTTATTTAACCGAAGTTGTTTTCTCAATCATCAATTTGTTTACTGGAGTTGTTTCTCCGTTAGATGGTTTGCTTCACCGGAGTTTTTCTTCTCCGTTGCGATTTTGTTTACTGGAATTGTCTCTTCGTTAGATGGTTTACTTCACCGGAGTTTTTTTTCTCCGTCAGCGATTTTATTTATCAGAGTTATCTTTCCGTTAGATGATTTTTTCATGGAAGTTTTTCTTTTCCGTCAGTGATTTTATTTACCGGAGTTGTCTCACTATTAGATGATTTTTGACGATAAAAGAAAAGAAGGAAGAAGGAGAAAAAATTACCTTTGTGAGGTTATCAGCGATTATCTTCTCTTCTTACTCTTGTCGTTTTTATGTCGCCGGACTCAATTAATTTTCAGTCTGCCTTCTTATTTTCACTATCACACTCTCAGCATTTTAATGCTTCTTTTGCTGCCACAAGTAAATTGTACTTCTTCTACTTTCTGCCACAAGTAAATTTTACACACTCCTCTCTTTTGTGCTCGTTGCCGTGCTCACCGGGTGGAGGAGGCCGAAGGCCTCTCTCGCCCTTTTTTTTTCGAATCTCCTCAGGCCCTATTTTCTCCTCTGGTCAGTTATGATTATGGCATCATTTGGCCTAGATTTTAAGTCTACTTATGGTTTTACAGTTAACAAAAATCAAGAAGCTAAGGCGTTTAGCCCTTTAGCTTTTCTTTTCTAATCCACAAATTAGCTGCTTCTCTGAGAAGCAGGGGTGAAATTACTTCTCTAGCCTTCACCTGATTATGCTCAATAACCCTTATATGAAATAATAATTTTTTAATAGTATAACTCATAATATTTTTAATAAATATTTTAATTATAGTAACTATAAATTTAATCATATAATTTTTATCATAGTAATTTTTTTAATAAAAAATTATTTATTATAAATAGAATAACCTAACCATAAGCTGTGCATCCAAACACTCTTAAACTTCTTCCGCTGATATCTTTTCAACCAGAGTTCTTCAACTAGCAAAAGGTAGAAACAGAAGCTAGCCAAACTGAACTTATATTTTTTTTTTTTTTCAAAAGCCTCTTTTGCAGTTATCTTAACCGCATGCTTTAACTATTCTAATTAAATCCTTTTTTGAACTCGAAAATTATCTTTTCTTTTACTCTGTCACTCTATTGTTCAACTAATTATTTTATCATGAATTTGATGGCAATCGGGATTAATAAGGTGGGGGCCACAACTTTTTAATTTGATAGAATAAAGTTCCCCTCTCTTCTTTTAATCTTATTTCACAAGAATCAAAATTGATGATTTGTGTTTGACTCAATTAAGCAATTTTGCTCATTCATCATGGTAAAAATATTTTTTTTTTCACCTTCAACAGTTACATGATAATCTTGAATTGGCCAATCAAGATTCTAGACTAGGCTCAGATGGTCAATTCATGTCCATTACACTAACAAGAGTCCGATCTTCAATCGCCAGCCCCCATCATGACAGACCTTAAGCAAAGTGATGAGTCTAATCAAAATGATGAAACTAACAACATTGTCAAATGTTGTTAACCATCTTTGGCCCTGTTTGGTATAGCTGATTAGCTGCTTTTGATAGTCAAAATAGATGATTTTAAAAAGTTGAAGTGTTTGACAAACTGTTTCTAGGTTTGGAACCTAGAAACAGCATAGGTTTGGAAAAGCTAAGAGGGAGCTACTTTTGGTTATTTTCTAACTATTTTTCTTTTTACATCTCATGTCTACACCTATATTTGTATGTCTTTACGATAACAAAATTATTATTTTAATAAAAAATATTAAATTTAAAATTATTTTTAAATATTTTTTAAAAAAATTTAACCAACATAATAGTTTAGTTAAACACCTTTTAACGTTTTCAACCAGCTACTTTTCCATCAGCACTTTTTAAACTAGCAAAAGCTAAAAATTTCAGCTACGTCAAATGCAGCCTTAGATAGCTTAACTTGGAATGACATTTTCATCTATGTCGTCTTAAATCTTTACCCCTAAGAACATATTTAGATAGGACTACTCAATTGTTGGGAGGGAGCCAAAACCTCATACTCCTCTCGCCCTTGTGGATACTCCTCTCGCCCTTGTGGAAGACTTTGTTGGTTATTTCCTCCTGTATTGCCTTTGCAAAGGGCAACCATCTTCACTTCACGTAAAAAGTCTAACTCTCTTTCATTAATTCCCCAAATTCTTCTCTTTCTAGGACATGATAAATCATCTCCAACAAAAAATTGAGCCAAAACTTCACGAGGCTTTTGGTGAAAAATGTGTGCATCAATTTGTTGCACTTCCATCAAATGCATCACACTTCTAGTTAAGGAACATTCGAGCATAGTATATTTTGGCAAATTCAACATACCTTTTGGCCTAAAAGGGGACCAAATATAAAGATCAAAACGGGTTAAAGCATTAGGAAAGAAAAGCCTTTACTAGCCCGCTCTCTTGATTATGAAATGTTATCATGGAAATGTAGGGGAGTAGGATGACATTACTCCCACGACCACCTCCATTACTTTATTAAAATGTATGCCCCTTTGCTTGTGGCTTTATAGGAAACTCATCTAAATGAAGATAGAGCTTGCAAGCACTCGTGTGAACTCGGTAAGTGGTGGGACTACACTCACTTTCCCTTGGTAGGAGCTTTAAGAGGTATTTTCTTAGCTTGGCTATATCTCTATACCATAGTGAAAGTAGTCCCTAATAATCATCATGTAATTGATGCTCATATTGATACCAACGACTCAAAGCCTTGGGTTTTTATTTGTATGCTAGTACAAATTACTATTCTTGTAAACTCAGTAAATAGTGTGGCTACACTCACTTTCCCTTAGTAGGATCTTCAAGAGGTATTTTCTTAGCTTGGTTATGTCTCTATACCATAGTGAAAGAAATCTTTAAAAATCATCATGTAATCACTCTTATAAATACAAAGGACTTTTGAGTTTTTTTTTTCTTTTATGCTAATACAAAATACTATTCTTGTAATACCATGTTGCATGGTCTAGGTAAAACTCATTTATCCAATATTCCCTTAATAATCTATGGAGAGTTTAGTTGCATTCTTAATCTGAAAGATAAATTGAGTCGGTGCTCCCTTAACTAATAGCCTCTCTACCTATGTTTCATAAGTTTTATTTCTTTCATAGGTTTCATCAACTTAGGCTTCTCTAGCACCCCCTATGCTTAGTGTTAGGCCCGATTTCCATGAGGCCAGGCTAAAATCAACGGGTTGGGCAGTGGCCCAAGCCCATGCAACAAAAGGAATTGCCGAGCCCAAAGACACAGACGACGGTGACGCTGGGCACAACAAGGAAAGCGGACGTCGAGGATGACTTGGGCAAGCTTCCCGATTTGGGAAGGGGACACGGCCGTGAAGCGCGGAGGCGGCGGCTTAAGCGGGGCGGCGAGCGTCTTCCCCCCTGCTATAAGACGACGCGCGCAGAAGGTGACAGAGCAGGGAGTGCTGGGGAGCGACTCCACCGGCAACGGCGAGCGCCGTCGCCCTTCTAGAGCGGGGGCTCTGATGCCGCTAGGGGGCGAGGATTCCGGCACCAGGGGCCATCGATGAGAGAGGGATTGTGGGAGATTCGAGAGGTTGTAACCAACGACAAGTGTGCTACCGGCGAGAGGCTCGAGTGGGAGCAGGGCGGGTGATGGGGGTCGTCAGCTTCAAGAGATTTTGTGATGGAGGCAGGGATCACAGGCCAAGAAGCTACAAGTGGAGTCTACAAGTACCCTAGTCAAAGACCTGGAGGGTCACAAATAAGCTAGCAAGCTCAACCCCTAAAGCTAGCACAATAATGGGAAAAGAACTACCTCAAGCACTCCAAGAGATATTCAACCAAGCTCATTTACCAAATAAGAAGATGTTGCAAATCAGCCAATCGCTTCAAATCAAGCCAATCAAGGGATCTCATCAATCTAACGTTCATATGAAGATGCTGCATATATGCCATTCCAGCCACATCAAGATGCGCCTGCTCCAAATGAACTAATCGAGGCCAAGTCAACGGCAAGCTTCACACAGTAGCCAACCAACAAAGGGAATACCAACGTCCCTTTTTCACAATGTTCATCTTCAACGCTAGAACCTTGCAATGCTCGTAGCCAACAATGGAAACTTCTCCAACGTTTATCTACTGCAATCAAAGAAGGAAGCTACAACGTCTCTTTAACTCTCGCCTACAACGTCTCCAAACCTCTGCTTATATGTATCTCTCGCATAAACCATTGTAACAGACAAGTTGTTGAAATTGAATCTAATGAAGTAGTTTTCTAGTAATCTTCCTCTTTATCGGATGCTCTCCTCCCTCATCTCCTTCTAGGGCCAAGCCCTCCTCTCCTCCTCCCTTCCTCTATTTTCTACCCTCTTCTTCCTCCAGAAATCAATCCAGTCACAATTCCAGTTTCCAGATATTTTTGAAACTTTGTGAGCACGCCGCCGACGATCTGCCGGTCCGATCCTCACGAGATTTCGAACATCACTCATCCTCCCAAGACGAAGCCACAGACGCCGGCATCCGCCCATCCACCCGTCTAATCACCGGAATCGAACTTCCATTCGAATCCTCTGTTCTTGCCAGCCTTCTGTCCCACTTCCGCCTTTCATCGTCGTCCGCCTTCGACTGGCCACCGCACGACCCGAAACTCCGGCCACCTCTTCGCCATCACCATAGAAACCTCCAGTTGTAGCAGGTTTGGCGTTCGTTCATCAACCGACGAACGGCAACGACCCCTGCTCCACTAGCGCCGCTTCCCCTGTTCCTCGTCAAATACCCTATTTTCGGGAAATCCCCTGCTTTCGTTTCGCCGACGACTTCACTCAGCGCTCCAGCACCGCTTACAACCTCTTGGTCGCCTTCCAAACCACTAGCAACACAGTCTGCATCGTCTCCCTTTCTCCAGACAAAGAACAAAATCAAGGAATCCGGATTCCTTGAACCCAGACTCGTCAGCCATTTGCGGCAGCAGCACGATCCTGCCCGTCGCCCCATCATTTCTCGTCTGTGCTCCGACGCCGTCAACACCCTCTCGTCCTTCCCTTGTCTCCAACGCCGTCCCCGAACTTCTCATGCCCTGCCGTCGTTGATCGGCGCATGCTTTCGCCTGCTGCTTCCGGATTCCCTCTTCTTCTTTTCTGTTGCAAGTTTTTGCTGCTCTTAATAATAATCTGATTAAGCTTGTTCTCGCAGGTACTGTAAGCAATCAGTGGAACAAAATACTTGAACTTTGGCACGATTAGAAAGATCAAGTCTTGTTCTATCATATGGACCGGTTGGACTGAATCCAGATTCCACAGATCAACCGAGGATACCATGCAACTTTTGAATAATGATACGATTCTGCACAAATTCTGCAACTATTTGATCGGTTAGCTTTTTTTATTTGCAGGTATTTAAGTCTTCGGCAGAGCACAAATTTCCAAACTCGACATGGTCAAGATGAATGCATCTTTTTCTCCTCTCGAATAGATGGTTTCGTTCCAGATGCAACGAGTGATCCTAGAAGGCATTCCAACAATTGCTATCTGATAATTTTCTGTGCTGTGTTAATTTTTTGATCTGACTAGCTGTTTTGCTGTAGATGCCCTACATTCTAGAAAGTTCTTCATGCTCTAATTGTTACATGATTCAAAGAACTAGTTTTATTCTATAACGTGGTTTAACCGGTTTGAATTTTGGGCATATGGATTTTTCTACTGAGTATAGCAACTTTTCATAAAATATTATATTTATTGCCCTGGAAATCTGCTGTTTTCTGAACTTTGAAGTTTTTTTCTTGAAAATACAAAAATAAATAATTCATTTCAAATTAGTAGAATTGTTACACGCTTCCGTCCTACATCATTTTGTAATCGGGTTTGGAGAGAAATAAAGCGGTGAAGTTTTCACTTATCTCTCCGGCGAGATCTTTGTTCCCGTGGTTTCCTTCTTCATCATCCTCGACCATAGGGGCGATGACGTCTGGCGATGGCGGTTCCGGTCGGCGACGGGAGGCTAAGGGCAGAGAGTGGGTCTTCACCCTGCTGGCACGCCCTATCTCCAGTGATGAACAGCATGGCGGCTCGAATGCAGGCGGCGTTCGAGCTCGGGCGTTGAAGACGAAAGCAAGTGAGCTTTTGTTCGCTTCAAGGCGAGTCCCGCGTGCGAGGCAAGTCAATGGGCGAAGCGAGTCAACAATCTCGAAGGCGAAATCAGAACGGCGAATTCGATTTGGAGACTGACGTCAGCGTGACGTTAGTAAGGGCAGAAATTTGAGCGACGCACGGCGGAATTCGGCTTGCGGCATTGATTTTGGTCAATTAGAGTTTGACCAGGTTAAAATCAGATTAGGGTTTCCGATTTGGAGGTGATTTTGGGGCCAAAATCTAGAGTTTCGGCGTGGTACGAAGGTCCACCGGAGAACCCTAAGTCCGGGATGTGACACTTAGCGTAACAATAGAAGAGGCATAAATAAAACCCTCATTAGAATTGTCTAAGCTTTTGCTACTCATGACAAGCTTGACTTGTTTTTAGGGTTACTCATTTGGTGAAAGGCATCTTTGACCATGCCCCGCTCCTTGTCCATATGCACACTAATCTTAAGACCAAAAAAAAAAAAAAACTAAACTCTTTGACTTCCAACTTTATTAGAGTGATTATCATACATTGCTACAAACAATTGGAAGCACATTGAATATTCTAATAGTCAAGACTTTGGATTTTTAATCTTCATTTGAGTAACCTAGGAGAGAGCTTTCCTCCTAGAATCATCATCAGTCTTTGAAAATCTTGATAATGCTCTTAAAGCCACATTAGAAATTTTTTCTTACTTCCAAGACATTGAATCTTAAAGATCTTTTACCCATGAGGAGGAATGCACTATAATCACTCTTATTAATAAATTCAAAGCCCTTGTGCAAGTTCAATCTAAAATGATGGAGTTTGACTAAATGTAAACGAACTCTAGGTGGTGATTCCAATACAAGATTTTTGCCATCAAATGGTATGTATTCAAACTAGGCATAACCATATCCTTCTTATAACTCTAGACTCTAGTGTTACTCGTAAAGAAGACTAGTCTATCTCCAAGCTCTTCATGGATTTTTACTCTAACCTCTCAAAGCCTAGTGACCCTATGTCACATGCAATAACTCCTTTTCAACTTGTTTGGCTCCGCTTATTGCCTAACCATTCCAAATGGATTTTAGAATATTTTTTGCAACTCCTTCAATATTAGTGAACACAATTTCCTTGCTCTCATGGCTTTGAATTCTGTCAAAAATCTAGTCTCCCCATCCTAGGGAAAGACCCATCTTATCTTCATCCCCAAAAGTAAGTCTGGTGCAATAATCAAAGACTTTACACCTATCTCTTTATGTAATGCATCTTATAGAATCCTAGTTAAAGTTTTTGCTAATCGCCTTAAAAATGCTTTCCATGATGTGATCAATCTTGAGCAATTTATTTTTTTGAGATATATGAACATCCATGGTAACATCCTCACTATTCAAGAACTCACTCATATAATGTATTTGTCTAAGGGTAAAAATTTCATGATTCTTTTTAAATTGACCTTGAAAAGGCTTTTCATAGTGTTAAGTAAGGCTCCATGGAATTTCTTAGCTCCCCTCCCCATGCTCATTAATTGGGTTCAATCCTACATTAAATCCCCATCCTTCTACCTTATCAATGGCTTGCCTTCTCCCTTCTACTATAGTAAGTAAGAGAGGGATTAGACAAGGGGACCTGTCCTTATAACTTTTTTTTATCATCATTAATTTTCTTGGCATTCTTCTTAAGGACAAGGTTAGGCTTAACTGCATCCTTCCTTTCAATATCAAGGGGAGATACTCATCTCTTTTATGTGGATGACTTGATCCTTTGTTTCAAGTGTAACAACAAGTCTTGTAAACATGTCATCATGAGCATACAAACATTCTATGATATTTCTAGTCTTGAAATTAACTTAAGTTTGAGTTATATTTCGCCAAAAGTTGCAAGGGTAAACCAAGAGAAATATTAGTTAGCACTTCTAAGTTAAATAGAGTCTCCTCCTATTCAAGTACTTGGGAGCCCTCATCTCCCTTAAATCTAATGCAACTGCTAACTTTCAAAGATGCCTAACTTCCCTTAATCATCATCTTGGTTCATGCCATGGAAAGTATTATTGGGGAACAAGTATTATATAACATAGTGAAAAATAAAATTTCATTTACCACCAAAGATCTATGTGAAGAGAAAAACCAATTAATAGTTCAAAACATACCTTTTATAGCATCACAAGATTGAATTTTTTGTAGCAAAGAGCACATGAACACCTCCTCTCTATTATATCAACACAAAATTATGGAATTTCTCTGTTTATTTCTAGTGCTAGTGTTGAGAGGTAGAAGCTTTCTTCTACTTATCTTGCATATAGAAGATGGCAGCCACAATGGATGAAGCAACATACAAGATGAAAGAGGTAAAACACAAGGTCAAGGAGGAGGTGCTTCTTTTGTGCTACGATTTAAATGCCCATACATTCACATTGTCTAAGCATGATGGCACCCCCTTTAAATAGAAAGGTGGCATGTAAGCTTAACGTTTAACATGTGATAGTGTCTCCAAAAAAACAAGTAGTGACACCTTCATGTTTGAATTAGTGGTGCCTAAGGTTAGGGTTTTAAGCACTGATTCTTTTTAATTTTAGATGTCTTCTCCGTCTATGCATGCTTATCTCATGTGCCCACATCTTCATGTGTGACATATTCAAAATTTGAATTAAACTCTTTAGTTCAATTAAGAAGAAAAAAGAAAAGAAAACATAGTGTATGTGGCATGAAACCAAGAGGAATAACCACTTAGTGATTATTATAACTATCATGCCACATGACAACTATAGTCAAAATTGAGATTCCAAATTTATCTAATTGTGCAACAACCCATTACATTTCTATGATATTGGTAGTAACATTATAATCTCATTATAATATTTTAAATAGTAAGCAGTGTATAACAACACATCATAACTATCTAAGTCACAAGAATATTAAGATTGGATGTATCCTTTTTATGAAAATATTCTTATGTAGTTGAATCCTTTTATTCATGGTATATAGATTAAATACAAGTCATGGAGCATGCCATAAATGTGTAGTTCAACCATTATGCTTCTTGATTCTTAAGTAGACTAATATAACATTTGTAATTGAAATCTCAATCGATTCATTTTTTAGTCTCACTTAATCAAGAGACCTAAGATATCAACACTCATATTATATAGGAGGGATAAATCTTCTCTTGATCATTCATATTCTGTTTTGTAATTTGTGATATATCTAATTATAGGCTTTATGATCAACCACTTAATACTTATGACACTAATATAACAATTTATGTATCATTTCCATAGTTGGTTTGCTTAGTATTTTATTCTCTAAAATATATTTATGTGTTGACTTAATGCTCATATCATGATAATTTATTGTCATCGGTGGCTATATATACTAGTCTCAATGCATTATTATTATCTCAATCTACAATAATATTTAACTCGAGACTAAAAATATTTAAGAATAATCATATTATTTTGATGACATTATTACAGTTAGTTATATTATATAAATATAAAGTATATATAATAATGACAATGCCTTTATTAAAATATAAATTTAAATATGATAAAATATATAGTAAAATTATCATTTGATGATTGGTCTTTAGAGTATAATATAATAACCTCCCACTTGCACTAAGACTAATTGCTAATGTATCTAATACCAGAAACTAGTGTGATGATCATATCTCTATTGCACCAAATGTTTTGTTAGTGGATTAGAAAGGTTAACATCAGTTGGTTCTTTACATATCTTCATATCTCCTCTATTGCTAATTTCTTAAATTAGATAGAAGTAGTGTCACCATCGCCATCATTCTATTAATAACTCATTGTCTCAAAGAATGGTAGTTGTGTGATATTTGATTATATCAAAGTATATGACTAGTCATGTAGCAGTCTATGATAATCTCAAGTTTAAAGATCACAAATATCATTATAACAATGAGAATGTTTAATGTAGCACGCTCCTATGGGTTTGTCTAATACATTATTCTTTAACATATACATATGTGTTGATTTAATATCTCATTTCATGATAACCATTTGTCATCAACCACTATACATACTAGTCTCAAAATATTATTGTTATACATACCATTTATCATATCTAATGTTGAACTATAAGTCTTAAACTCAAGAGCAGTCCTACTTATATTCATATCAAGAATAAGAACAAAGAGTTAACTTTTTTTTAAAAAAAAATTAGATAAATATGAAGTTATTTTATACGATGATAGTTCATTCCAAAATACCTCCTGAAATAAACCTTAATTTTTTCCCTAAACTATATCAAAATCTTGAATTTGACTTGTCTAGATTTGTAACATTTTAATAGTATTTGACTAATCTTACATTCCGTTACATTTCTTTTAAAAACTAGTTTTTTTTAGCAATTATACTTCCTATGATTTCTTAAAGTTTAAGCATGGTTCTAACTCTAATTGACTTCAAGTGAGCTAAATCCGTAACAAATTGGGCTATATTGAATATTTGATAGATAGTGCTAGTAATGAATATTTGATTAGGCATTAAAATGCTAACCTTACAAGCTAATTAACGTTAGTATGAACTTGCTAACGTTAATTAGATATTGGTTTTAGCCCATAAAAGGCTTCAAAATTGGGATGAAAATATAATAATTTCTCTTTTCATTTTTTCTTTTACGATTTCCATTTTGCTATTTAATATTGAAAAGGGCATCAGGTCAATTTCTCTACATTCGTGTCTTGTAGAAGTCCTTAAAAAAGAACATCCGATTAATTTCTCCAAAGTCATGTTTTGTAGGAGTAGACTCCTCTATTATTCTTCTGAGTGTTTAATTTGAGTTTAACTCACACAAGAATTTGAATTTAACTCAGAGTTTGAATTTTTATCTAAGGCAAATTTTAACATGTCCCTAGATTTTATTTTTCATCTCCCCTTTTATTTAATCACATTATATTTTTTATGTTAGAATAAAATTAAAAAAAATCTCACTAACGTTGGCATTTATTGCTAACGTTACTAGTTGATTAATGTTAGCATTAACTTGCTAACATTTGGCTTAGTATAAAAGCCGATGAAGGCTTTATCTATTGAGTCGAGGGGATGGAATGAGATTCTATTCTCTATTTTTTTTCCTCCTTCCCCATCTTTGTTTTTCAATTTTCTTTTATCTATTCTTAGATCTTTGATTTTGCTGCTCAACGTCAGAAGGACGTTTGATCAACTTCTTCACAGTCGTGCCCGTAGGAGAGGAATATCCGGTTGTATCCTGTGTGTTCAATCCGAATTTAACTCGCACTAGAGCCTGGATTTTCACCTAAGGACAAGCCGCAATGCGCCTCCGGGTTCTATTTTCTAATATTTTCTTTTACTTATTTGCATATTAAAATTTTAATCTTGCATAATCTCTATTTTTTATTTAAATAAAGGTCTAGATGAAATTTTAAACCAACAATTTATTAGTATAAAATTGTTAAAATTTCATGTAACATTCTTAAATAAAATATTTATTTTTTATTTAAATAAATTTAACATGTTAAAATAACATACATCAATATGTTTTTTTATCCTACAAATTTAAGATCCTCGCCGGAACAATATAAAGGTTGAAAATGTTAAAAAAAAATTTTCTTAACTCCTACTTAAAGCTTTCATTAAATATTTTGAAGTCTAGAAGCTTTTTTCGAAGATTCGTATCTTATAAGTTCAAACATTCCAAGGAAATTTTTTTTAACAAGGCTTAATTTCAAATAAGGATTTCGAGGGCAATACTCATGAACTACTGGACTTTTTGTTAAAGGAGAATGATTATACCTGTTCAATAGACCTTGCAATTTGGATTAACGGGTCATAAATAAGTAGTGTCAGCTGTGACCCATGACCCAATTAAGGCAACCCGAACACGATCCGTTTAATTAATTAGGTCAAATTATCTAACCTAAACACGACCCGAATATAATCGGGTCAACCCAACATGACTCGAATCACCCGTTTATCATTCATATTTTAAATATAAATAATAAATTACTAAAAATTATATTAAAATTAATAAAATTTTGGACTAATTAGTGGATCAAAATATGAGTTAAAAGACAGTTAGAAGATATTTGGGCTTATGAGCTAGCAATGAGAGTTAGGTAAGCCAATATTTACATTTTATATATATATATATATATATATATATATATACAATCTGACATGACCTGATTATTTTCGGGTTATAAATGAGTTGACCTGTTTATGACCCGAACACGATTATGGCTGACCCAAACCTGTCTAACTTTGTGTCGAGTTGAGTCGAGTCAGCAGGTTATGTCAGATTTTACCAGGTCTAGTGTTCAACTCTATTTCTTGTCCTTTTCATTTCATTTAGATAGAATCAAGTTCCTTTCTTTTTCAAACTAATTAATTTTTGATGCTTAAAAAATAATTTTATGAATCTTAAAGAGACCTTTTCCCCACCACCTAACCCTAACCGTTGTCCCTGCTTCGCACATGACGCTCTTCGCGGCTGGATGCTTGACACTAGGGGTGTGCACGGTTCGATTAACCGAACCGTGCATCAATTTTTTGCCCCGAACCGAACCAATCGATTCAGGGAAACTAAAAACTGTTCCCGAACCGTTGACTCGGTTAACCGGTCAACGGTTAACCGATTTTTTGGTATGGTTAACCGAAAACCGACGGTTAACCGTATTCTTTATATATATATATATATAATATTTAAAATTATAAAATAATTTAAGATAAATAAATATAAATATTCTCGGTTAACCGTTGGTTTACGGCATTTAACCGTTGGTTTTCGGCGGTTAACTGTTAGTTTTCGGCGGTTAACCGTTGGTTTTGACGGTTAACCGCTTTGATTTTTGTATAAAATATTTATTTATATATATAAATAAATATTATATATATAAATATTATATAAATAGTTCGGTTCGGTTAACCGCGGTTTGGCCAAGCCCTGAACCGTAACCGAACCATGAACCGTTATACCTAAAAAAAATCGACCGATTAAAAAACCGTCGGTTCGGTTAACCGCCAAATCGGTTCGGTTCGATTGGTTAACTGCGGTTCAACGGTTCGACGATTTTTTTGTACACCCCTACTTGACACCTGCATCTTTTGTAAAAACTAATCTTCACTCTTTTGCTCCTCTGTGTGGCGATGCTCTTCGCCACTGATGTTCGCTTTTTGGCTACTTTGTCATTAGTTTTATGAAGGGTGTAGGTGGCATCAACGGAGCAGCTAGAGAGCGAGGATCCGAAGTGTCATCGCATGCTGATGGAGAGGAGATCGCTGGTCGATGTGAACAAAGGAGAAGCTACATGAATGCTTTGTTTCATAAAGTGAGAGAAGAGATTCGTGCAACCAAGAATCAATGGGCTTTATGGTGAGAGGCTCATCGACGCCCAAGGAGACATTGATGAGGAGGTGGAAGTGACCATCTTTGATAATTGGGATGAACTAGACTTCAAAAGTGAGACCTGTGTTGTTTTTGATGAAAAATTAAGAGAAAAGAATGAAAAATATTAATGTGTTTTTTATTCTTTTATCTTAATTTTTTGTAAAAAAACACAATATAAGAGTAACAAGAGAATGGTTAGAGTGGTTACGGTTAGGAATTAGGTTAAATAAAAACATTAGAATTCGTGCTATAGATGTCTTTAAAATTTATAAAACTAATCATACTCAATTTTGTTAATAAGTTTTTACCTTTTTTTTTGGAGAGTTTTTGTCTAGAATTTTTATCACACCTTCAATGCTAGCACTGAAAAAAGGTCCAATTCCAATTTATATGCATTTTTTCTAGAGTTTTAAGGTCAAATTTTATATTTTCAAATAACTCAATCTCAGAATTGCAAATTAAACCCTCAATTATATAAAATTCGACCTCAGATTTATTTATTTATTTTCGCATGGTTTGAAAATAAAACAATAAAAAAAGAGTTCTGATCGGAATTTAAACTGTCCCGAAGCTTGCCGCCCGTGCCTGCACAGCTGTCGACGTAACGGGCGTGTTAAAACGGTGATCAATGAAACAGTTGTCAAATTCTTCGCTGCGGAATGCTGCTGCCACGTGCTTCTGCTGCTTCAGCAAGACCTGGCCTACCACGTGGCAAACTCTAAAGCCGGTGCCCCACACGGAACGTCGACCGATTGGCCGACAGCAGGAAGCAGCGAATGAAAAGACCACCTTGCGGACAGGTCAGACCATGGGGAACAAACGATCGACGGCTGAGACTGCATCAAGTTACCACATGGACGTGCGAGGCGCATATAAACCAAGGATGTTTTGGTCCATCAAATAAGTGAACTGTCGGTACGCTAACCGCAGGTTAAGCCGATCGCCGCGGCGGCGGCGGCTTCCTATCGCTGTGTAACGAAAAGGACTCAAAGAGGCGTCGGTGGGCTTAACCGTGGTTATCTAGTTACACGTGGGGTTAAGCCGACAGGTGGAAGGGTTGTATTTAAGCCGCACGGTTAGAAGGGAGAGAACGCAGCTCCCACGACTGAGGGTAGGGAGGAGAGGAGCGGGAGGCCGGAGGGGGTGATGGGGGAACCAAGCGGTTCAGTGACGGTCGATATCGAGCGGATTTCGGTCGGCGGAAAGGTTCGGAATTTTTCGATTGGCTGATATTTTTAGTGTATTTTGTCTTCTTTGCATGTTGAATTGATTTGTTTTTTTTTTAAAAAAAAATCCGAAGTTTTCTCTTTTGATGAGAAATAGGTTCGACGTTTTTTTTACGGGGTATTCGTGTTGCATTTTCTTCGATTTAGTTGCAAAAATATATTTTGGATACTTGATTTTGGTTCTGTTCTTGGTTGAGAGGAGCTTGGGCTTGTATGATGAAATTATTCATTGAGAGATCGAAGATGGTGTTATTCGTTATCGTGGCATTTAACTGTACTCCTTTATGCCAAATGCAGCAGCATCGTACTTGATTTTTGTAGTGATATTTTGTTTCAGGGATTTCTTCGATGAAGCTTTAGCTTTAATAGATTTTCCAACAGTTGTGACGTTTCTTAAGAAAATTGACTTGACTAACGATAGAATATACGTTTGAGAAAATCGAAGCATGAATTTTAAAGGAAAATATTATAATACTGTTGTAATTATTTAACTTTTATATTTTTCTTCCATATTATATATTTTCATATGTCTTTTCTATTTTCATTGTAGTCAACCTCAATAGGAGACAACATGACTTACAATCAAGGTTTTGAGTTAGTACATACTAGTCTATTAGTCTTGGATTGAACCGGTATAAACGGTTACTTAGTTTACTAACCGCACTTATTGGTTCCAATATATTATATATGTAGTATGTAAAAAATAGTAATAATGATCACCAACATGGTCGACAAACCTATCATGCTAGAATGGTAGATACTTGTCTGTACTAGTATATAGGTCTGGTATCTGTCAATCGGTACTACTCTATATTGACACATAGGACCAATGGTACGAGTGAGCATAACAATATATATATATATATATATATATACAATATCAATCTCGGTCTAGTACATATTGTTCATACTGAACTAGTTTTTAAAACCTATATACCATATAATTATCTTAGTTTAGAGTTTTAATCCTAGCTTGCCCCTATTTAGTAACCATTCAATCTAGTCCTCCACAAGTTGTAATCTGCTTGATTGTGAGAGCAAGTATTGTAAAACTATAAATTGGATCATTTTCTAACAACTTAAACTTTTATAATAAGTGATTGTCCAATCAATATCACTATGATATTAAGTTGATCGTAAACTATTCCTCTTTCCCAGGGGCAACCGCCCTCTTTAGGTGTTACCTTGGCTTGCTACTTCCTCTCAAATGTTGATAGCTTTGGAACTTAACAATGGCTTTTGATGTGCCATCTTGTTATCATCTTTGCACATGAAAACTGTCTAATTTTTCACCTAATCAACGCTTCTTTTTTAATTGTCAAGTGATTTAGTCTTTAACCCTCTATATGAATCTCTATAACAGGAGCATCATGTATTAACGAGACATGGTCCTGTATCTGTTGCAGTCTATGGGGACCTTGAAAAACCTGCACTTGTTACTTATCCTGATGTTGCTTTGAATCGTAAGTTTGAAGAAAAGTAATATAAATATACTGTTAATTATTTCCTTATACATTGTTATTTGCTATTGTGTTAGTTGGACCATGAACAAAAATGTCTATCTATTTGGTGTTTTCACTTTTTTATTTTTTGATATGCCTATTCTTTTAGATAATTTTGCCCTTTACTTGATGATCATATTGGCTGCTATGAGTCTGAAATGCTTATTCAAGTGAGCACTTTGTAACCTCTTGATTGATGTTTTTCGGTTGTCATTTTATTGGCTTTTTTTAATTTACGGGACATACTGACTGCCGATTGTTACCAGCTGTTTAGATTATATTTCCACGATTTACTTGTCTACTATGTGTATGCTACAAAATTCTAGTCAGCAAGTGGTATGCAATTATCGTATTCATCTAATAGAGTTCCAGAGGATATTGTAAAAAGCTAAAAATCAGTAGGTTATTTTTTAATCTTTATATCATGGTCTGATAAAAGAAGAGGTCTAGTCATTAAATTGTTTTGCCATTTTACTGTTTTAGATATGTCCTGCTTTCAAGGAATATTCTTTTGCCCAGAAGCTTCATCTTTGCTTCTTCACAATTTTTGCATATTCCATATCAATCCTCCAGGACATGAGGTCAGTGTTCCTTACCTAATTACAAAAAAATAAATTCTTTTAGTTATTTTATGATGTTGTTAACATGGCGATTCTGATCCTTTCTTTTATGCATCCTGCAGTTAGGTGCAGCACCAATTTGTTCGCATGATGCTGTACTATCTGTTGATCAATTAGCAGATCAAGTGGCAGATGTTCTTGATTTCTTTGAGTAATACCCCTTTTGATGCCTTTTTCACTTCTGTTGTAGAAATTGGAGTATCCTTTAGAATATTGCATTAGTTGAAGAGTGTTTAGGATTTGATTGGTTTTTGGTCTTTAATGTTGGAGATGTTAAACTGGCAGGTTAGGTTCAGTAATGTGTTTGGGGGTTACGGCTGGTGCTTATATACTCTCGCTATTTGCTGTAGGTTCCTCCTACTCACTGATGCTTCATAATTCCTGATTTCTAAATCTTTGCTGAGCCACTTTTGCCATGTTGTTTATAGACAAGATATAGGGAACGTGTGATAGGTTTGATACTTGTCTCACCTTTATGTACAACTCCTACATGGACCGAATGGTTTTATAATAAGGTACTGTCTTTGTATAACATTTAAATTTTTGAGAGTAAACTTGTAGTTCAAAATAGTTTCTAATTTGCACTTTGGAAACCATAGGTGGTTTCAAATTTGGTCTACTTTTATGGGATGCCTAGTTTGGTAAAAGAATTGTTACTTCATCGATATTTTAGTAAGGTATGACATCTCTCTTTCACAAATCACACACACATGCATATGCGTGCATGTTCATGCATAAACTCAGTGCTGAATAGTTTTATAATATTTAAATTCTATTTTCTTATTTGCAGGAAGTGCGAGGAAGTTCACAGGTTCCTGAATCAAACATTGTGCAAGCCTGTAGAAGTGTTAGTATTCTGACTCTTCTTTTGTTCTCGACTGTACCAAGAAAAACCTCATAGCTTTTATTACCCTATGCAGTTGTTGGATCAAAGGCATGGGTTCCATGTGTGGAAGTTTCTTCAGTCAATAAATGAGTGAGTATGCAATAAAACCAATGATATTGTATTATCCTCAAGAAGGGTAACATCAATTCTTTTATGCTCAATCAGGCGATATGACCTGACAGATGCATTGAAGAAGCTTCAATGTAGGACACTAATATTTGTCGGCGAGAATTCTCCCTTCCACACAGAGGCCTTGTACATGACGACTAAGCTTGACAGAAGATACTGTGCTTTGGTTGAGGTATGCCATGAAATCTTTCCATATAATATTTTCTGGCTTCTTTCATTTCCAAATGTTGTCATATGATAGCTCTGGTTCCTTTTGGCGTTGCAGGTACAGTCATGTGGTTCACTTGTGACAGAAGAGCAGCCTCGTGCAATGCTGATACCATTAGAATACTTCCTCATGGGCTATGGATTGTACCGGCCGAGCCAACAGAGCTACAGCCCGCGGAGCCCACTGAGTCCAACAGCCATCTCACCGGAGCTACTCTCACCAGAGAGTATGGGAGTGAAACTGAAGCCTATCAGAACTCGGATATCACTTCAAGTTTGAAATTTTAGAACAGATGCTATATATAGCCGGCGGCTTGTTGGCAGTACTTTTGCTGCAAGCTAAAATCACCATCCAAAATGTAAATTTATCATGTATTTGTGCCATGAAAATAATATTTTTGGTGGTTTAGAATATGTACATATGATAAGTGATAAGGAGAATCATGTGCCTTAGAATTTGGCAATATCCCGTTCAACTTACTCGTACTGGTATGGCTTTGAAATCCTTTTATCTCTTATGATAACCGGAACATAATTAGGCCGATGTTCTGACCTGGAATGAATGTCTATATCTATTTTTGTTCTTAAATCAACTTAATTTGACAAGTAGGTTGCCTTTGACTATTTCAGGTCACATGTTTTCAGGGTGTCTACTGTCGAAAATTTTCAAATGGATGCATGTCCAATAAGATGTATGATAAAAGGTGTGTTCTTTTTTATT
Organism: Costus lasius; assembly: GCA_027563935.2. NCBI lineage: Eukaryota > Viridiplantae > Streptophyta > Magnoliopsida > Zingiberales > Costaceae > Costus > Costus lasius. Next base: position 29,307,659 of record CM050449.1, on the reverse strand, counting down.
CATTAAACTGCTTTTTCTGTTGCATCTTTTTTTGTCTTATTACAATCCAGAAGTTTGTTTGGAATCATTGAAGACAAACTAACAGCTAAGTTGTGCAATTTTATTTTCTCTGGGCAACCTAATTTGCTTGAAGATGAAGGTGGCGCACCCGTATGATTAAATTAAGTAGATTATTTTTTTTATGCAAGTAATTAATGAATGCAAGACTCGAACTTGTTATTAGCAACAAAGGTCGTTAACAGTTACAAATATTTAATTAGATTATTATAGTGATAACAAAACTAAAGAATTAATTCTCAAAATTCAAAGGTAAAGGAAAAAAGTGGATGATGCATCTTAGTCTCCTAATTTATTGATTGTTTTGGAGTCTGCGAGTTAAATAATATTGATTTGATTTCAAGCATGTTTTGAACAAAACATCAACAGAGACAAACAAAGACAGAATCCAAATTATTATCCATATCATAACATCACAATCATTCCTTAAAAGGATTGTTATATCTTCAAAGGTTGGATTGAAGGAAGCGCAAAATGAGAAATTTTAAAATGTCTTCAAGATTCAAGAATAGAGCTGTTGTTGATAGCTAACCAATGCAGTGAAAGTGCTAGAAGAGCATAACTCTTTTTGCAAGAGTTTCTTTTATATTTTAGGTATGAAACCCTTCATACATAATATATAAAATAAAATAATAATAATAATACATCATAAGTAAAAAATATTCATAATACATTACAAGTATTCGGTGTTCGACCCATTTCAGTAATCTAGCTAATTCTTTGGACTAATTGCATCAATATCATTCTTAAATCAAAGTTAAAACCGTTGTATGGTTAAGACTTCTAGAATAACTCATTGTTTGTTGCCCATTTTCACCGTTATCCATGTGCTAATGAGAAACTCCTGATTGTTTGAAATGGAGCTTTGTGTTCCATGATAAAATTGAAATGCTCGTCACTCTGAATCATCTAATGGATAGAACACCCACTCAAGATGTCACATAAAATTATTAGGATTCCAATATTCAAAATGACCATTCAGTTACGATTACAAGAAATCTAATATGTACTACTGAAGCAACCAAGAATAGCTTAATAAAATACATATCATGTATTTATGTTAATGCAAAAAATACATATTGTGCCTGACCAAAACAAAAACAGACCAATGCACTTGTTCTTTAATAAGATTACCCAAACAAAGGCTCGTGGATAAACTACAGGTTGATTGCAGAATGTCATACATGTAGTGAAGTGCGTTCGTTGAAGATCCACGCCCAATGGTTCCAACGCATTAAGAAATCTCTGTCATACAAGTTGATAGCCGGACATCTGAAATTCCAAAACATTAAACAGCGACTAAATTGCACATATGTCGAACTACCACTGCTTGAAAAATTTGTGAGCACAGGACTACATATTCACACTTCACATTGGTCGGAGAGAAGTCGAGGAAGGACGCCGGAAGTGGAGATTGAGCGGCGACGAACGATTATCGTAGGCAAAAACATATGGTAAAATGAGTACTATAGATAGCCAGCCACTGCTCGTTGCCCAAAAGCTCACCGAGGTCTGCTTCTACACTACAGTGTATCTACTCAGTAACGAAGGGAAGCTGCGCCCCAAATGTCTTAGGGCTAGTTTGGGGCTGATTCTGTTTTTAGTTTTTACTGGCCAGAAAATTGCTAATCGGAAGGTAGCTGATTGAGAGAAGCACAAGATATTTGGAAAACTATTAGTGCTGTTGAGCGGAAAAAAATATTATGCTATTGTATGAACTAAGGGAGTAATTTAGATGACACTTTATTCAACAAAAGTCATTTATATTTAGTGGTTTACTTTAAATAATTAATGTGAAATTTATTTATGAATAACCTATTTGTATACTAAGTTACTTGAAATGTAATTGAAATGTAATGTATAAGTTAATGTTCAACACTGAGAAACTCCATCTCATTTACCATATGAAGATATTCTCATTTACTAGTGGAAGGAGAAGATATTCGCATATGAAGTAACACGGACAGCTGAATCCTCCTCCCGTTCGACCTCGGCTCCTTCCCTCCTCCGCCCCCTGAATCCTCTCTAATGCGCCATCACCACCTCTGGGTCACACCTCCTCCTCCTGTCACTGCTCCTCGCACTCCATTGGGCAACTAGACGAGTAGAGGCAGCCGAGCCTGGTTGATGAGATTGGATGGTCGATGCTGATGGCGAATGGTCGTTGGCTGACCAGGAGAGGCAGAGGTGACGGATGATTGGATGGTCGCTGCTGGCGAAGAGGCAAGCCGTCGAGGCGTAGGGGCTGATCTGGAGCCGGAATCGGAACCGGAACCAGAATCGGAATCCGAACCAAAGCTGGCTGAGCTTCAGCGCTGATCTGGAGCTCGAGGCGAGGCACTGGAGGTGAAGCGAGGCGAGGCAGGCAGAGGAGGCACAACTAGAGGAGGTGGAGCAGGCGGAGGAGGCCGGAGCTGGGGCATGCAGGGAGCTAGAGGAGGCTGGAGTTGGAGCAGGGGGCTGGTGGGGGAGAATGAGCAGGTGGGGAGTTGGAGAAGGCGGGGATCAGCTAGAGGAGGCCAGAGCAGGCGGGGAGGTGGAGCAGACGGAGCTGGAGGTGGACGAAGCTTACCTGGAGCTGGAAGGTGGCGGAGAGCTGGCAGAGGCGTGGATCTGTCATGCGGCAGAGTTCGTCCAGAGAGGAGCTGGATGTGGACGCTGAGGCAGAGGAGGAGGTCGGTCGGAGGTGGATCTGGCCGGATCTCTGGTCGGCGGAAAGTGGGAGGCTGTTACGCGGACGAGCGTCACGAGAAGCACTGTGCAGAAGGCTGATTCTCCAAAGAAGCAGGTAAACGGCTGCTTCTCTCGGCATGTGGGCCAGCACGGAGCATGGCACGTGGGTCGAGCACAGTACGGGTTGCTTCTTAACTATTATATATATATATATATTTTATATTATTATTATTATTTTAAAATCTAAATAAAATTTTAATGAATTAATATTTTTTAATTTCCTATTTTTTTCTTATTTCTCTATATATTTTTATTTTTTAATTTATATTTTGTTAAGAAGTTTTTATATTTGTAATAATATTTTTAATATATAAATGAAACTGAATTAAAGTTTTTTGATTAGCTTAACAAAATTAGTGTTAGTAAAGGTTCAAAAATTGAAGGTAATTTTGCAAGTGAAATGACTCGTGTGCCCTTGGCCTAGCCCGGCCTGGCGTGCTTTGCATGGCCCGTGTGCCTCGTGTTGTGTTGAGTCAAGCAATTTTACCTCGTGCGGAGCCTAAATGAATGGGCCCGTGCCCGGGCCGGCCATCTGTAGTAGGGAGGAATGCAGTTTCCTTATTATTGGAGCAATTAGGAAAACGCAAAGCTTCAATCAAAAAAAAGAAATGAAGGATATGCAAGTTGTACATACGTAGCTGAATTTGAGATTTCTCACTTGGCATATTTGCCCCCACATTTGAATTGCAGTATATCAATCTCCAAAACTAATTAGCTATTCTCTTCTTATTAAAGTTGGAATTCGAAGTTCTCCATATCTTTTTCTTCATTTTTCTTGCAGGGATGGCGAGGAAGGATGGACTAGATGAAAAAGTAAGATAATGTATCCTCTTCTTGGGTTTCATCGGACAGAAATTAGAGAGCTAAGTACAAAAATGCACAAAAAGATTTTTTTTTTTTAAAAAAAATCTTTATGTTATATACACAATATTCTTGATATCCTAATTTCTTTGTGCACCTTGAATAAAAAGTATAGTAAAAGGTACGAATGTGTTTAATCACCTCAATATTTTTTTAATGTATAATTGCATTCTGGTTCTTTTTATTTTTCTCTTTACAACACAAAACTACGATGATATTTTTAACAAGGATAATAACGTATTCAATAATTGCTTTCTAGAAAGTAATCTCCATATACTTTGTCAAAATGCCCAGCTCCATCTCCAAAACGCTCTGTGAAATGGGAGGGACTCTAGTAGTACTTCAAAATGGCGAGAACACCATTTTAGTGGATCAATCAAGTTTATTTAGCCCTCACTCGGTTGTATATAATTAGTCAAGTTTTAGCTCCATTTCAGCAAATATTTCTCCACTCAAGTCGCTCACACTTATCACACCTAGCAGTAATCTTTTTAGCTCTGAATATATAGGACTGCTAAAGATTGCCGTCTGAATATATAGGACTACTAAAGATTGCCGGCTGAATATAGTAGGTATCTTGTATTTCAGAAAAGAGTTTCTCAATTCTGAACACTATCAGAGCAAAGACTTCACCAAGCAAATGAACCATCTTAATTTACATCACTTCTGAGACAAAAAAAAAAAAAAAAAAAAACCCCCATTACTTCTCTGGACCCAATTAAACCTCAGAACAAGGGTGCCTAGTTAGGAACAGGAAGAGTCTTGGGCAAAGCCTCATGCGAAGACAGTGGTATGATCTGAAACTTGCAATCATTTGAAATCAGTTGGCTGGTATTGCTTCGGTTTGAAGCGACTGAATGATCATGGATGAGCTGAATCAAGACTCTCTCAAGATCCACTGCGTTGCTCCATTCATGGATCTCCGCTCTGATAGCCTTCGGATTCTCATTTATAAGCTCCCACAGTGGATAGTTCTTCCTTGGCATCACGCAGTCTTCCTCACTGAGCCCTAGTGATGGGCAGTAATCTCCTTTGCCATCTCCCAAATATATGATGTGCTTCCTCCCCTCCAGAAAGATGCTTGAATTCTCTCGACTATTTTGCTCTGCATTTATATAATTACGGTAGTGTGTTAACGCCTTAAATATGACCCATCTCATATAGTGTGCTATGCAGAAAAAGAAGAAACAGGGCAGCTCTCACCTTGCACATATTTGGGGGGCAGAGGCTGCAGCCATGGGGGGAACTCTTGAAGTCATGATAAGGGAAAATTTTTAGCCTCCCCTCCTCGTCTACATAGCTGGGGTTTGTGTTGATCTCTGAGAAGAAGTCCATGAGTCCATAATGCTTGAGGATGGTCTCAATGAAAAATCTGTTGGCGTCACTAACTATCCGTAGCTCACACCTGAGATGTAAATAGCACAGCCACAAAAGTAGGCAACATTGAGACATATAAAGCCAAATAACATGACAAGAAGAAAGAAAGCTATTAAGAAGGCAAAGCTTCATTACCCAAGAGCATAAGCTGATTTGATGGCGGTAATGGTGTTCGCCGGCAAAGGAGCACTCTTCAGGCTTTTAGCGATCTCTTCAATGGTCCTCCCTTGTGCATGGAGCTCGCTCATCGTCCTAGCCTGAGAGCAAACAGAGAAACCGACTCAGAGATCAACAGAAATGCTGCAAACAAAGGAACCAAACAAGGCAAGAAGTTGAGTGCGTAACCATGGCAGAGTTCCAAGGCATGATTTGGAGCAGCTCCTCAAAGCGCTGCGTGCCGCCGAGATCGTCGATGACCCAGTTATCACTGTCGCAGTCGATGATGGTCTTGTCGAAGTCGAACACAACAACCACGTCGGCCATCGGAGGAGCGAGAAGCAACAGAGGACGGCAATGCAGTGCTTGTAGCTAGGGATTGAAGAATGAATTGAGGAATGGGGTCGACGGCTCGAGCAGCCGTGATTTATAGTGCAGAAAAAGGCGGAAAGATGCCGAGGGAATATTATTTGGCGCTAACAAGGTGCGATTTGATGATCCTAGTCTTTAATTCTTTCTGCAAGTAGTGGATGGTGGGATGACCACAACTTCCATGGTGAGTGCATGCGCTGAATGGACAAGAAAGGAGGCTGAGGAACAAATACTCCGAATATTCTGTCCTAGAATTAGGGAAGCCAGCCACACGTTGAACCGTGTGGTGCATTGTTACCGCCTCCGTGCCTTTTCCAAATGCGCTGCCTAATTCATGTTTTAAAAAAATTTATACATCACATGATAAAAGAACTATGAAATCAAACAATAATGGCCGCACAAAAAATTTATTATTATTATTATTATTTTAAAAAAATGTGAGATCATATCTATAAGAATTGCTTGAATAAGCTAATGATAATTTTTTTTATTTTTTTTTCTAGTTGCATTATAAATATTTTATAACCTCTATTTTTATTAAGTAGGATAATAAACACTTGATTTGATAATTAAGTAGTTTTGTTATTAGTTTATCTAAACTTTTATGCCTATTACTAGGTGTTAGGCCTGCGGGCCTGGATTTTGGGCGCGGCCCAAATCCCAGACCACCCACGTTTTTTAAGCCAATCGGGTCGGCAAGCTAATGAAGTGGATCAGGTGTCGACCGGATCTGCTTCCGCTACAACAGACGAAACACGTGCGAATTTGCGTGGTGTGGGTGGCTGACGTAGAAGCGTCGCTTCAATAGGGGTAGGTGCCTACTCAAGTCAGGCACTAGAATCGAAGCGAGGGCGATGAAAAGTCGAGCGGCGATGTCGCCGAGGGTCACGAACGTTAGTTCGAAAAGAAAAAAAAACAACTCTCTCGCTCTTGCCGGTGATCACCTTCCCCGTCCACTCCCCTTCCCCTCCGACAAGCTCCAGCTCCGTCAGACGTCATCTCGAGTTCATACACAACTGTTGGCGACTCGTTCAGCTCCGTCAGACGTCATCTCCAGCTCCGTCAACCGTCTGGGTTAGAATTACGGCCCGTGAAAAGCATTACGGCAGTACTGTAATTTCTTCTATGGAAAAATTTAGAAGAATTATGGGCTGTAATAAAAACCATGGTAGTATCGTGTTTTATCCTTCATGCTTCAAAATCTGGCTCGACTAGTTATGGCCGTAACAATATTACGGTAGTGCCGTAATTCCCTCTGGTTAGAAATCTTCAAAAATTACGGTAGAGGAAATTAATCAGGGTGGTGCTATGGTTTATTCTGTAGGTCTCAGTAAAACCACGGCCGTACTTATAATTATGGCCCTACCGTATTTTGGTTGAAAGCTCTGTTTGTCTTGAAATTTGACATGCAATTTCCTCTGGATGATTGGAATTCGTTTATGCATTCCGTTTGCTTGAAAATCCATCAAAATAAAGCTTTTTTGCTAGAAATTGATGAAAACTAGAAAAAATATAGATTCCGAAATATTTGACAAATAAGACATAAAAATAAGCAAAAGAGCATGAATATAACTCAAAAAAGATTAATCAATCAGTACAAAATATATTATGAATTTTTGATTAATCAAATTACATAAGGCTCAAATGAGTCACTTGTGTCATGTTGTTTTGTCATCCACCCACTACTTTACCTTTTTGCCACCTATTCATGTCTCATGTTATGTCACCTTGTGTGATATGACCTATATATTAAATGAGTCACTTGTGTCATATTGTTTCACTTATTTAATAAATAGGTTGTGTTTGTATTTTATATATTGACACCTCATATATAAATGGGTTGTGTTCAAATCAAATATGTCACTAGTATGACATAACCCTTTATGAACTTGAATATCGATTGAAAAACCTTACTTCAAGTCAAGAATAAAGGAAAGAAAGTTCATCAATCAAGACAAATATGCAATCTAAAATCCTTAAAAATCTTAGTATGCATTGTTAAAACAATTAATGTGGACCAACAATTAATGTGGACCACATGTATGTTAAAATAATTGTATATGACTATCCTATATTTTTAGGCTGTACTAAAGTGGTCGATTAACAAATTAATTATTATGGCTAAATTATCTCAATTATATGGAATATTATTATGTGTAGAGATTTAGGAATTATTTCTATTTTTATAATGAGTTAGAAATAGAAATAAAAATAAATTAAGGGCCAGTTTGGCATAGATTCTGCTTCTAGCTTTCTGCTGGCTGAAGAAGTGCTGGTTAAAAAGATGCTGGCTGAAGAAGTTCTAAAGGTGTTTAGATACACAGCTTATGGTTAGATTATTCTATTTATGCTGTTAAGCATAAATATTATTAAAAATATATTAATAGATAGATAACTAATATGAAAATATTATAATAATAATTTATATAAATAAATATTATGATAAAATTATAATATAAAAATATTATAATAAAAACTCAGGTAACTCACATAAGTAAATATTGTAATAAAAATTATATAAGACTATAAATATTCTAATTTAAACATTGATATTCGAGAAACAAGAAGCTATTCTTTACTTTTTTTTTTTTTTTATTAGATCAAAACGAGACAGAGGACTTGCAAGGCAATGGCTCTTTAACAATGTAAAATAATAAATGTGACACCACAAAAATTCAGACAAGGAGAATCAACTAGCCACGAAATAACCAATGCAAGAAACAAGAAAAAAAATACTCACCATCTTTGAGTAACCATAAATTAATTGAGAATAATCAACACCATCATCGCCACTCTTGTTCTTCGAGCTGTGGTCATCGAATCAGTGTACTTCTTTTCTCTGTTACAGTGGCGGCAACGGCGTTGATGCAGATTGGGAAAAGGGGAACGACAGGGGCAGTGATCCTTCTTTAGCTTGTTCTGGATGGCTTGGAGCTGGGCTTGCTTGCGTTCTTGCTCATCAGGGAGCTTCGCGCTAGGGCTAGAGGCCCGAACGAAGGAGGAGAACAGGGAGGATGCCTTAGACCTGGAAGGGAAGCAATGAGATCTCCCAATCGAACGAGCGACAGAGAACGGCGACTGTGGCTGCTGTGCTCGATCGACGGCCGGCGATGAGAACGGCAACTGTTGGGGCGAGCGAGAACGGTAACTATCGGGGCGGAACGAACGCGTGATTGAAAGCGGGGCGAGCGAGAACGACGACTGTCTTGGGCGGAGCGAACATGTGATTAAAAGGGGAAGAAACAGCTTTAGATTGGATGAGTCTCTTCCAATCTGTCTTCGACTCTCTTTACCATCAGGGAGGATCGGCGCTCGTCGTTGATTCCTAGCGGGTCGCCTAGTGACGGGAACAATGAGCTTTGGCGAGCAGGCCGTTGCATGTAGATCAAGGCGACGCACGGACTTCCGGGGAAAGGGGTGAAGGCAACTCGAGCGTCGCGTGCAGCGAAGAACACAAGAGGCATCCGGCCTTCGAAGGCGACGCGACGCTCGTTTGCTGCTTCTTGCGGACGAGTGACGTGTGACGAGGATCATTGCAGGCGGCGCCGACAATTGCGCGTGTGAGCGACAAGTCATGCGATCGACGCACGTTTAGGGCTCGGGTGCAAATTCGGATCGCGTGTGGTTCGCCAGCATTTGGATCTGGGTGGGATTCGTATTTGACTTGAACGTGAAGTGCGGATCCAGGCTGGGTTTGAATTCCCAGATCCGGATTTGGATCCGATTCTCACGTGCATGAACTGGATCCGGGCAAGCCAAAGTTGGGTCCAAATCCCTTTTTTTAACTGATTTGCTCTTAACAAGTTTCGGCTCTAGCGATTGGGTTGTATGTAGGCCGAATTTGGGCCTGAGTTTGGGTCTAGCACCTGGGCTTGGGCTTGGCTTGCTGGGCTTGGCTTGCTGGGCTTGGGCTCGAGTTGTGCCCTCAGTTGTGATGTTCGCAGAAGTAGGGCAGCTGTGCCTAGAAGCAAGGCTATTGTGCTTCTTCTGCTGTTTGGGCCAGTCATCTAAATTATTTTCTGCTATGGGTAGAAGCAACAAAGTGTTATTTGGCTTATTATGCTATGCAATGGTTGCCTATTGCAAATTTTTATAAAATTTAATAGAATAATTTTCTAATAAATTCAAATGATGGCATAACTATTTTTATTATTGTCTAAATAATAAAAAAAATCTGATATTATGAAATTTATTAATTGAAACAATATGACTACCAAAGTAGTATATTGTGTAGGTTAATTTATTTTATATTGTTAAGATTGTGTGAATGTAATTTATGTGGGTATTAATCGGCTCAAAGGAAGGTTGATTCTTGGCAAAATTATATTCACACATGTGGTAATAACATGTGATGATTATTAGGTTTTCTTATGAACATTAACTCAGTCCAAAAAAAGGCTTAGTGTCAGATGAAACTTATTATCAATGTTTGATTACTATAATGAGAGTACCATTTACAAGTTAATATTTATGTTCAAAGATGAAATATTAACGTTGTGCTAGGTATCTTGTTATGCATCCATCATTGTTTGAATTTATTATTGTTTAATACTTGAATTTAATTTAAGTATGATTTAGAACTAATGTGAGTTTATTCAGTTATTAATTCTGCTTCTAACATTACAGCTAATATTAACTCAATACCTATACTTAATGGCACATGCTTTAAAGCATGGCAAGAGAAGGTTGTCATTGTTCTCAGAGTCATGGATCTAGACCTTGCACTTAGGGTAGAATGTCTTGCTGATCTTACCACTACTAGTTCCTTTAATGATAAAAGGGAGTTGGAAAGATGAGACTGTTCAAATCGCATGAGTCTTATGATCATAAAGTGTGTTATACTAGAAGCATGCAAGGGCACACTACTAACAACCATTATCTCTCTAAGGTATAAGAGTAAAGAAAACATAAGAGAGTACATTATGAATATGTCTCATCTTGCTTTGAAGCTAAAAGCACTTAAGTAAGAGCTGTCTGAAGACTTGTGCATTTGGGTCTCATATCTCTTCATACACAGTTTAATCATTTTAAGGTTGGTTATAACGGTTGAAAGGAGAAATTAACTCTTAATGAGTTAATTTCTCATTTTGTGCAAGAGGAAGAGATATTAAAAGCAAGATAAGTGAGTGCTCATTTGACCTTTGCCTTAAAGTATATCAAATGGAAAAAGGATAAAAAAAAATAGGCTACAATGAGTACACCACAAAAGAAATAAAAAAAAGAAACAGACTCAGATATTCACCTGTTTCTTCTGCAAAGGTGGTGGATATACCAAAAAGGACTACAGTAAGTATTATGCTTGGTGTGCATAAAGAAATGTACACTTCTCACTTTAGTTTGTTATAAAGTTAATTTAGCTGATGTACCTAGACACACAAGGTGGGTGGATTCGATTGCTACTACTCACATAAGTGTCCTTGTAGGGTTACTTGAATTACTGAAAGCCAATTGATGCTGAAAGATTCATCTATATGGGCAATAGCAAAACGGTTGAAGTTCAGGCAATAGACATGTTTAGGTTATTATGTAAAACTGGTCACTATTTAGATTTGAATGAAACATTTGTATTTTCATTTTTTAGACGAAATTTAGTTTGTATTCCAATTTTGGATAAATCAGGATCTTATTGTTCATTTGGGAATAATAAAATTATTTTATCTAAAGATTCAAATGTTATTGATACTGGTCTATTAAGTTCTTTTAATAACTTTTACATATTATATATAATTGCTTCATTTAATAAAACCCTGCATATATGTGGTACAAAGTGCAAATTAACAATGAGAATTCTTCATTCATATGACATAAAAGATTAGGTCATATCTCTATATTGAGAATGAAAGGACTTATGTCTGATGAAATTCTTGAGCCTATTGATTTTACAGATTTTAAAATTTGTATTAATTGTATAAGAGGGAAACAATCAAACATAAAGAAGAAATTAGGAGTTAACAGAACTTCAGATGTCTCAGAATTAATTCATATAGATAACTGTGGTCCATTCCCTTTGACTTCTTAGAATGGTCAATGATATTTCATTACATTCATTGACGATTACTCAATATATGACTACCTTTATCTTATTCATGAGAAGTCACTAGCATTGGACGTGTTCAAAAGTTTTAAGGCTGAAGTTGATTATCAATTTGGCAAGTCTATTAAGAACATCAGATCTGATCGTGATGATTAGTACTACGGTAGATATGACAGATTAGGTGAACAACGTCTAAGTCCTTTTGCGAAATTTTTAGATGAGTGTGGTATCGTCCCTCAGTACATCATGTTTGGCTCACCGAGCATTAATGGAATTGCTGAAAGATGAAATAGAACACTCAAGGATATGGTAAGAAGTATGATTAGTCATTCTTCTTTGCCAGAATCTCTCTGGGGAGAGGCATTAAAGATTATAGTTTATATCCTTAACAGAGTTCTGACTAAAGCAACTAATAAACCCCTTATAAGTTTTGGATAGGTAAGAAACCTAGCCTAAAACATTTGCATACTTGGGGATGTCCAATTAAAACAAGGCCTTACAGGCCAAATAAAATGAAAATTGGACTTTAGAACTGTTAGTTGTTATTTTTTTAGTAATACTGAAAGGTCTAGGGGTTATAAGTTTTATAATCCTACTGATAAATCTATCTTTGAGACGAGGATTGCTGAATTCTTTAAGGATGATGAGTTTGGGAGGGAAAATAATAAAGTTAAAGACTTTGTCTTGAGGAATTCATTACTCTTCTCTTGATCACTAGTGAGAATGATCAGATTTTAGTTCCTGATATTCAGGTTTTAGTTCATGAGATTTCTCAGCTAGTAAATCCAGATGAACCTCTTGATTTAAATCAAGAAGTTACTACAAAAGAACAAACTCATCATACTCAAGAAGAAATGACATTAAAGAGATCAACTAGAGAAAGGAGAAGTGTGATTCTAGATGATTATGTTGCATTTCTCCATGAACATGATACTGGAATGGTGGAGGATGAACCAATCAACTTTCACCAAGCCATAGAAAGTTCTAATTCTCAAAAGTGGACTGATACCATAAATGAGAAGTTAAAGTCTATGCTTGACAATGATGTTTGAGATCTTAAATCACTACCTGAAGGTGTGAAACCCATTGGCTATAAATGGATATTTAAAACTAAGATGGATTCAAAAGGTAGTGTTAAGAGATATACATCTTGTAATAAAAGGCTTTACTCAAAAGGAAGGCATTGACTACAAATAGACTTTCTCTCTAGTATAATCGAAAGACTCTTTTAGGATTATTATGACATTAGTGACTCATTTTGATCTTGAGCTACATCAGATAGATGTAAAGACTGCATTTCTCAATGGAGATATTGAAGAAATGATATATATCTTGCAACTAGAAGGTTTTGTATCGAATGATTCAAAATAACTAGTTTGCAAACTAAAGAAATCTATCTATGGGCTTTAGTAGGCCCCTCGCTAGTGGTATTATAAATTTCATCAAGTGGTCATCTCCTTTGGTTTTGAGATGAATGTGGTAGATGATTGTATATACCACAAGTTTAGTAGGAGTAAATGTATATTTCTGGTTTTATATGTCGATGACATATTGCTTGCTAGTAATGATATAGGCTTATTGCTCGAAACCAAGAGATTTAGATTTCTGTCAAAAAAATTTGAGATGAAAGATTTTGGGGACGCCTCTTTTGTATTAGGTATAAAGATACACTGAGATCATTCTCGAGGTATACTTGGATTATCACAAAAAGAACTATATCAAAAGGGTATTAAAAAGATATGGTATGCATGGTTGTAAACCAGGAGATACTTCTGTTGCTAAAGGAGACATTTAGTTTCAAACAAATGCCCTAAGAATAATTTTGAAAATAAAAAAAACGCAAAAGATTCCATATGCATATGTTGTGGGATGTCTAATGTATGCTCAAGTATGTACGCGTCCGGATATTCCGTATATTATTGGGATGCTTGGTAGATATCTAAGTAACCTAGGAATGGAGCATTGGATAGCAGTAAAAAGGGTTCTACGATATTTGCAGAAAACTAAAGATCATATGCTCACATAAAGAAAATCAAATTAGCTAATCATTGGGTATTCTGATTCTAATTTTACTGGATACCAAGATAGTCGTAGATTTACTTTGAGCTACATCTTCTTGCTGGCTGGGCTATTTCTTGGAAAAGTGCTAAGTAGATACTTATGGCTTTTCCCACCATAACAGCTGAATTTGTAGCATGTTATGAGACATCCAACCATGGGATATGGTTGCGAAATTTTATTATAGGACTGCGTATTGTGAATAATATTGAAAGACCACTAAAGTTATTCTATGACAATAAATTTGTAGTATTATATTCCAACAATAATGAGAGTTCATCAAAGTCTAAGCGCATTGACATTAAGTTCCTAATTATTAAAGAAAGAGTTCAGAGTGGTCAGATATCTACATAACATATTAGTACAAACTCCATGATTGTTGATCCACTTGCTAAAGATTTACCACCCAAGGCCTTCCATGAGCATACCGCTTATGAGTGTTATATCACTTAGTAATATATTAGATTAGTGAGAGTTTGTATTTGGATTATATTGTGTATACATTAAAGAATAAAGTTTTCAGTTTTACTCTGAACATAAGTTTTTTTTTTTTGGTTTGATCTCATAAGGAATAATATTGGACCAGTTGGAAATAGACATGTTATGATCACATTAAATGAAAATTTCATGCTACACATCTATACATGATTTATGCTGTTGATTATATTGACATACATGACCATTGTTCGGGCTAATCATGTTACTTATTGTGATGAAGGCTGTCTTGATCCTATGTTAATATATTCATAGACCAGATTGATAGAGATAATATCAGATAAAAGATAGCATTAAAGAGTTCATTAAAGTATACAATTATATCAGGTAATATATATGTGACCTAAGTGGAAGATTGTTAAAACAATTAATGTGGACCACATGTATATTAAAATAATTGTATATGACTATCTTAAATTTTTAGCTGTAGTAAAGTGATAAAAAATTAATTATTACGGCTAAATTATCTCAATTATATGGAATATTATTATGCATAGAGACTTAGGAATTATTTTTATTTTTGTGATGGGTTAGAAATAAAAGTAATAACAAATTAAGTTGTGGTCCATATAGACGTGTGTTTCTTTTTTTCCTTATATATATAGGTGACCACCATCAGTTAAACTTCGACGATAATTTTACTTGAGTTTGGGAAACACAAAGTTTGTGAAAGAGAACTAAAGTTCTCTCTCAACTCCAGAAATACTATAGATATTTAGGTACGCTTCCACTACAATCTTTTCTCAATAATTTAACATAAATCATCATATTATGATTTAGTCATAACTTTTAGTCAATCCTACATGCGTTTGGTGTTTTATTTTGATGTTTTTAAAATTTTTATGTATAATTTTTATTTTTATTTAATTTAGTTTAATTAATTCATTAATTTTCTTTTGAAGGGGGCGTGTAGGACAAATGACAGGCACTCGTACCAGTCAAAACCAGTTGGGGCCAGCCTCAATCAACTTTGTCCATGACAGATGGCCACGGCCCGATCCATCCGATGACACGGCCTTGAGCCCAGCCGTCAGCAGAAACCCAACAATTGTACTTTTCCTGCAGATTTATTTAAATCCAAGGAGCTAAAGCCACGTTCCAGTGAGCAGAAGCTGGCGTGCTTGGCCTTAGGATGGTACGCAGCAGCAATCCGCCTCATCTGTTCCCCGATCTCGTGCATCACATGCCTAGTTACTGTTTTGATATTCTTACGTTACAGCCCCTCCCTCCGTGGCCTTGCACTAGTAAATAAATAAATAAAAATTAAGCCCTGATTCGCAAATTAGGACAAAGCAGACATGAGTACAAAATGATCATGTGACCCCTCCTCGCTAAGTCAGTCACTAGTCTTTAATCCTAGCTTTCACTTTGAAACGCAGCTGCCTGCTACACAGACACAGTAGAGAGAGAGAGAGTAAAGGGCCTAAACTATGGTTATTTTTATCATTGGGCCGAAGGTTCTACTAGCTTGGGCCACAACTGAGATTGACACTTGTGATCGGATTAGAACGGACCTACCACAACTCTCTAATTACTAATCCGCTCCCCATTGCATTTGCACGTTCATGCTCTCTTTTCCTTTCTCTCTCGCTTTCCGTCCATGTTTCCATGTTCCCACCGTGGTCCGTGGACGAGGGATGGTTCATGGTCCGGATGACCCTGCACCATGCTGCTGGAGCATGACCCATGAGTAGGGGACAATCGCATGCACCACCAACCGTATTGCCATTAATGGGGCAGAAATCGCCGTACGATTCTATTTCCACGGCCCAGATGCAACCCAAATCTCCCCTGAGGCGAGAGATTGATTGTACCTGGTTAAAGGTTCCAGTAATTTGATGAATACTCCTCAGGTTCACGCGAAACCACAATTACAATTATCCATAACATGGGGTTGTTCTCATCAAATTACAATTTTACAATTGCAATTCTGGACATCGCCGTCAATCGCTAACGTCGTGACTAGATATTTGTTAACCGTGGTTAAGTGCATAACTCAACTACACTCACTGCCTTCCTGATTTAAGCGCCACAGGTGGCGAGCGCAACTCAGCGCGAGAGAGACGATGATGATGATTGGTAGAGGCATCAGCCATTACAATACGACGGTTCACGTTCCTCCATGGTCCCCACTCGACGACCCCGCCCCAGGCGGCGACCTCCTCGACGAGGCCGCGCTTGCCGCGCTGCAGCTCTGTTTCAGCGGCGGTGTAGCGGAGGAGCTCGGCGACGATGCGCCGCCTGCGGTGGACGCTTACGCGTCCGATGATTTCCGTATGTACGAGTTCAAAGTGCGGCGGTGCCCGCGCGGCCGCGCCCACGATTGGACGGACTGCCCCTTCGCGCACCCCGGCGAGAAGGCTCGCCGCCGCGACCCGCGCAAGCATCCCTATTCTGGCACTCCGTGCCCGGACTTCCGCAAGGCTGGTGGGTGCCGCCGGGGCGACGCCTGCGAGCTCGCTCACGGAGTGTTCGAGTGTTGGCTCCACCCGGATCGCTACCGCACGCAGCCGTGCAAGGATGGCACCGCCTGCCGCCGTCGCGTCTGCTTCTTCGCCCACACCCCCGACCAACTCCGCTCCCCGCCTGCATCCACAGCTGCCGCCGATTCATACCTTTGCAAAAACCTAATTTCCTTGCCGACCTCACCTACGTCGACAGAGTCGCCGCCCATCTCACCTAGCGGAGCTAAGCTGAGGCGGGGGTCGTGGCAGGCGGGGTCGTCGGCGAACGAGATTGCGGCGTCGCTACGGCAGTTGCAGCTTGGCAGAGCCAAATCGGCGCCAAGCTCGTGGGCGCTGCAGGTGGGGACTGGCGGGTTTTCCTCACAGAGGGGGGCGGTTTCGGGGTTCTGCAGCAATCCGCCAACTCCGACTGCGAGTGTGGCAGTATGTGGCGGCGGTGGGTGGTTGTATGAGGAGGAGCCAGCGGAGAGGGTAGAGTCCGGGAGGGCGCTCCGGGCAAAGATGTTTGAGAGATTGAGCAAAAATAGAAGCTTCCTTGAGAGGGCGGAGACCGTTCCGGACGTGGGGTGGGTGTCGGAGTTGCTGAAATAGTACCATAGTGCTGGAAATTTTAAAAAGATGAACTTCTGGTGTGATATTATTCTTATTTTCTTGGATCAGAGTAACGCTTGAAGTCTCCAAAACAAAAACAAAAAAGAAAAAAAAAGGAAAGAAAGAAAGAAAAGCGAAAGGGGTGTTCTTATTTTGCTGTACATATTATTAAGCACAGGTGATGAACACTGGCGGAGGGGAGGATCTGTTTTGGGGTGGAGAAGATTAATGTGATGCTTCTGTTGTACAGAGAAGAATTAGAAGATTGCAATGGCTACTAGAAGAGGCAGCAATCCGTGCAGACTTGTAATTTGGATTCACTTAAATGTTCGTCATCTCTCATTGTTCTTGTTTATGTTTCATGTCCAATTTGAAACCTTGGATGCATTAGTTATTATTATTATCCTTGCATCTCTATCATCATATGTAGGCATTGTAAATGTCAATTTTCTATCCAATGAATTTCAGGTGAGATTTCATTTCATCAAGTGGTTTTCTTGCTTCGCGAGCATTCCACCGTTTGTGGATGGAGTTGGATTATACTGCACACCTAATGACGGGGACATCTGATGGAACCTTAATTGATTTCCAGTGATGAAGATAATTGTGCCAGTTAATTAGCAGTAGCGGTATATAATATTCGATAAGATGAGATTTAGCATGGTAATTTAGCCTACAAAGTATCCATTTTCGACGACAAGATTATCTGTTTTCCGAGACATGGAAGATGTTTGGCCTTGGCTAGACAGGCTTTTCTTTATTTCATGCAACAAGACTACTGAATTTTTTTTTTTTTTGGTTTTTCAGCAGTTCCAGATGCTTGATTGTACGGTGTTTTGAGTTCTTCATTTACCATTTCACTGTAGTACTCTGGTAGACTGATCTTTGAAGCTTTCCAGCTGTAGACTATTAGTGCAAAGTAATGTCTAGGGATGGCAACGGGGCGGTTGGGATCGGGTTTTGCCATCCCTGACTCAACCCCGACTTCTCCAAACTCGTCCCTGAACTCGACCCTGAATCCGACAGATTTAAAAAACCCTGCCCCACACTCGACCCCGCGGGGAAACCCGACCCCGCCCAACCTGAAAAATAAATATATATTATAAATAATATTTTAAAATTAATTTACATTATTTATTCATAATATATAAATAAAAAAATATTTTACATAAACTATATCATCATTTTTACATAAATTATTAAAACTTAGTAACTAGGTTATAACTTATAAGGGGTAAATTTATTATTTTAATAGTCGGGGCGGGTTCGGGGTCAGGTTCGAGGCGGGTACCTAAATTTCTATACCCGACCTTGACCCGACTATACCCCCGTTGGGTTTTTCCTGAACCCGACCCGACCCCCGGTTAACTCGGATTTTTTCTGTTGACTTCGGTTCGGATCGGATCGGATCGGGTCGGGGATAAGATTTTTTGCCTATCCCTACATCAGCCCATGCAAAAAGCAAACAGTGATGGATATACTACTCAACTCCTGTACCCTTTATTCTTTAAGGGTGAACTCCTGTAGCTGTAATGCTGTATGCACTTGTTTTTAAAGAAAAATAAAAAAAAAAAGGAAAAAAACTGTATCCACTTGCCCTTCAGGACTCCTAATTTCTGATTTCAGATAGCATCAAGTCCAAATTGCTCAATGTTATGCCAGAAAAACAAAATTTGTAGCCATTTTAGAAAAAGGCTGGAGACCTTAAATTGTAACTACAACACATGATTTCAATAGAGCAGCACCATTTGTTTTCATTAGTTCACTCTGAATTAGAAAGGTTTTCGCAGGCTTAAGTCTCTGAAGTGAAGCTGATTGACGTGACTGGTGAGAATTATTACAAGGTGCCAAAGAAAAGCAGAAATTTACTAAACAAAGAGATGGAAGGAAGATGTGGACATGATTTGAGGTCAGGATCACAATCACTTTGCTTGAATTTTCTGCAGATGTACAGGTCCAATTTGATCCAAAGAATGCCTGCGACCTATCAGGCAAGGTGTTAGTGGGGATAATAAGTCGTGGCATCACATCCTTTCCTTTGGTTTCTTTCTCTACTCCGCTGAGTGCTGTCAAGACCCATTCCTTTCTCTTCCATCTCACGCTCAAACGGATTGCAATTTAGGGATCGATCTCAACATTTTATTCAACTTCTCATCACACTTTGAAAGATAGCTTTAACGCCTCCACACAAGGCACCATCAACCCCCTTACACGTTGCAAATACTTGAAAAAGGCCAATTTGGGTATCGTTACATTGTTGTTGCTATGCTATTTATTAAAATATTTTAGATTTTTCTTTGCCCATGACATATTCGTTGAATAAGTGCACACTATACATAATAATTATTTCATAAATAATAAATATTTTTAAAATTAAAATAATTAAAAGGATTTAGTGATAATAGTGATAGCAATAGGGTCCATCTAGAGGAAATCACACACAATAGTTTTATATTATTTTAAAATATAAATATATATAAGTGTAATGTAAAAATAATTTTTTTTTATAAAAAAATTAAAGATAAGCTCCATAATTTGCTCGTGACGCCATGTGACCTCACAAATTCCATCATTCCCCATCATTTATTAAGATCACAATACATTGGTGGATTTCTCGGTGGCATCTTTATCTATAGTAAGATCAAGGAAGAATATATAGATTACGTTTGGTTGATGTAAGACACCATCAAACCTAAAATTTTATATGTAAATTTAAAGAAATATTCTTTTCTAACAAATAGATTAGTTTTGTCTTCGTAGAAGGCTTTCACGCTAACCTTTATAAAATCTAGGCTATTCTAGAGTAGCTCAAGCCTAGAATCCCCGTAGAAATGTGAAGTTTCTGTGGTCTTGACACTTTTACAGGCTTAAGAATTAAATGATCTCAACCCTCATCTTTAGGTTTTCTTGTCATACCCCAGAATTTTGTAATTTTATTTTAGTTTTAATAAAATATTTTTTTTGAACTTTTTTAAAATTTTTTAATAGAATTTTATAAGTATTTTTTAAAAAAGCAAAGTCTGCCGAAAACAATGAGCATGTAGGCTCGAATGCGCGACATGCCATTCAGTGAGCACGGTTAGGTTCGCTAAAGGAAGTAGGTTCATTTTATTTGAACTTGGCATTTTCTCTTTGAGGCCAGAGTAGTTTGCCTTCGTCCCAATTCTTCCTACGAACGAACCTTCAACTTGTTTTATAGATTTTGTCGGGTAAGGTATGGGGTTTTTAAGTGGGGGAAGTTATGCATGCTTCCCATCGTGATCTTTGATCTTCCAGGAGCTATCGTTGCCTCTTTGTGTGCTGTTGACAACAATGTTTAGGTTCGCCGGAAAGGAGACGCAGCCAGCAACAAAAAACTTCAGGCAAAATCGACAAAGCCTCACCTCTTTGCTTGCAGTGTCTGCCCAACGCTGCTCTAGATATTTTTCCTCACCTATCATTCTCGCCGAGTTTTATCGAGTTTTTGTGTTTGGCGATGGCAACGCTGCCATCTAGTTCAGCTATGACTCATTGAAAAACTTTGCAAGATGACCAAAGTTCGCTATGAGTTGCCAGGGATCGCCAATTTTTTGCCAACGTTCGATCTAGAAGGTTGGAAGGTGACCGGATGTCTGGCATATGTTGGAGACCTCGTCGGTGCTATCGCGAGCCTCAGCCCTAGTGGCTACGAGCGGCGTAGGCCGGTTGCGCTATTAGTTGCTTAGGTTGGAGTTGAACCAAGTTCAGCTGGTTCAATTTGTAAATTAAACTGGTTGAATTTAGGGTTGAGTCAGAATTGATTTGAACCGAGTTAATAGTTTGACCGATTCAATTTCTATTTCAACCTAGTAATGGTTTTTAGGCGGTTCATTTCGATTTCAGTCGAATCTCTGCCGGTTCAAGTAGGTGTTAGAAAGATCTTTTAATTATCTATATATTGGTATCTATTTTGTATAAAATTGATTTATATACAGAGAGTAATTTAAAGTCAAAGTCTTTGGTTCAGTTAAATCAGCCTAGTTTAGGAGGATTTATGGTCGGTTCAGTAGGAATCTGACAGGTTTAGCAAGGCTTTGGTTCGGTTCTAGGAACCTAAACTTGATTAGATATCTTAGGAGTTAATTTGGAGTTAAGGGAGTTCTTAATTGGACTAGAACTTGGTACTTACTATGTTTCCTGCATGCTAATAAACAAATTACTTGAACGCTGCATTGAATCTGAATTGGTTTGGCTATTGTCTTTAAAAATCTTCAAGCTAGTAGGTTATCATACTAGGATTTAATATTTTACATATTTCTATTCAGTTGCTTGTGATTGTAGAATCTAGTATGATCATGCATATGTATTTTATACAGTTTATGATACTCATATATACTAGTTCTTGTTACAGTATGCTTTTATGATATGTATACTTTTACAAGTCATTTACATGTTGCATACCAGTTAATCCACGTTATGGTTCAATGTCCAACCAATGCATGCTTTGAACTCCTAGCACATTATGGAGAGTGTGTTCACCGCCTAGGAGTGCAATTTAGGTTGACGACCCACAAGCAAAATCAATTAACTAGTTAACTAGTAACCACTATGTATGTTTCATCATGTTTATGACTTGTCTTTAATTCTATTAGATCAGTTATAATTACCATGTTCAGTTTAATATCTTGCTAGGCAGAACTATTGACTTGTGAACATTGCATAATATTTCGAGCTCAGTTGAATATCTGATTATCCAGTATGCATTGCATCTGATATTATCTTGTTATTTTCTTTGCTCAAGTAAGAGTATTTGCTTAGTAATTGTAAATCAGTTAACCTTATTTTAGTTCATGTCAGATATCTGTCTCTTAAATTAATATTCTATTAATCCTCATATATTAAAGGGATTTCTCCTTTCTCTTGGAGAGAGGCTTACTCAGTATTAATGCTGACCTGTGATGGCTGTAGTTGTAGATTCTTCTCAAGAGAAGTTGAGGTCCTTTGCTAATCCTCATAAGTGCTTCTACGTTTAAAATCTAAGGTGGCTCAACTCTGTACTTTTGCTATTTCTTTGTTTTAGATAGTTTAATTCTAGTATGGATTAGTGTAATAATTCTGAGTGGGTATTTGAGATATTTGGTTTACGTAGTATTTCTTTTAAAAGTCTTGTGTATTATCCTATTGATAGAACAATTTTAATGTTAAATATAATAATTATATTTTATGTCTATTCCGCATTGTTTAATAAAATCAGGGTGTCACATACCCAAACTCTAGTATAGTGTTCAACTTAGTTCCCTCTAAAGGGAAGACTATTGCTTAAATTAAATCATGCAAAATTACACACTTCAAGGACAACTAGGTAAGACTTCTCTTGGAATTGCCCTCAAGAGAGCCCTCCTTATAGCTAATGAAGTTTTTTTTTTTCTTATGAACCCAAACCTAAATTGAAAGATAACTAAGAAAACCCAATAGAATGTACTCCTAATTACTATAGTGAAGATGAGCCTTAACCTCACACATTAGCCATGATTAGGTGTACCATAATTAAGCCAACCTCTATTGAGGACTAATGACACAGTTGTATTATAAAAATACAACTGACATAAATTTAAGGTTGTCATAGATGTTTAACACCCTTAATGCAATATCTAGGATTATAGGAGTCAAATTTAGACTTAGGATGGAGGCTCATCCTAGTTCCTATAAAATCACATGGATTGATCAAACTAATATACATGTCTCTCATAAGTGCACATTTCTTTTATTTTTTTTTTTTATCTTATACAATGGTTAAGTATGGTGTGACATTATCTCATAGGTGCATAGAAGAATGATAAAATGTTTTATAAAATTAGTTTTATAAATGAGTTGATAGAGTTTGAACTATAGATGCATAAGGATGGTTTTACGATAGGATGGCTTCCCGAGCACCTTATGCCACCAAATTTGAGTGGAAGTTGTGCCTAAGGAAGAGAAGGTTCATGTAAAATTTTAAAGTAAGGTGATATTAGGATTGATGGCAATCGGTGTTGATAGCATGGGAAATCTAAAGAGAATCAAGGTTGTTTAAAGCATAATCCTAATTTAGAATCATAGGCTATGACAAATCGTCACACCCCTATAATGATGGTGAATCTAAACTTAATTTTTATTTCTTTACACTCACATCCTTGATCTATAAAACCTTAAACCTATGAATATTTGTTATGTAATTATGTCTCCTTTAGCGTAAACTTTTCTTGGGACTAAGGGAGTAACCCTCTGATTACTTGATTACTTAACTATTATAATTTATCTTGTCCTTTAGTTTGAAGTTATGCTAATTAAATTATAGTGAGTTTATTGCACTTGTAGTTATTTGAATTTAAACTATGACACGTCTTAGTCATTATATTATGTATTGAGAGATGACTTATAAACCCAAAATCTTTTAATTAAACATGTACAATTAGACTATGAGAGTAGCTAAGAAGTGAATTATAATATTTGAAATCCTTTAATTGAACATGTGATTTAAGCTACAAGAGCATCATAAAATCTTAAAATCACTTGAGAGAAGAACTTGTGAGTTAAGATACGAGAATCCCTCTTAATTCATTTGAGACTAAAATAAATTATTATAAAACTTAAAAACTAGAACAATGAGTCACGAGAGTAGAAGTTGATTTTTAGGATAATTTCTCTTTAGCAAAACTCAAACTATTGACATAGAAATTTATTATATTTTTAATATCAAGTATTAGAGTGGTGAAATCATTTTAAAAACTCGGTTTGGTTAACTAGTATAGAAATAATTTATTGATACTTAACACATAGACTTATGTGAGATGGATATTTTTTATGATTTCAATGTATTTGTATACTTGCGGACTAATATGATAATACAAGTGCACTCTCATTTTCCTAAACTTTCTCCCTACTTCCCCTCATCTTCCCGAGTATCCCTCCTTTTGTTCCTCTCAACACCCTCTTCTCTTCACAAGACTCAAGGCTCCTTCTCATCTCAAAGCTTTCACCTCCATAATGTTCTTCAATGACAAGTGAAGATTGAAGGATGGAGCTTCTATCCCCCTTAAGCTATTGACGACATCAGTTGTTATCTTATCTTTATAGTAGTGTTATTGAGTGTTTTAGGATTATCGTAAAGAGAACTTTATATCTAGCATTATAACATAATCATTGTGTAATCATTGTTCATCTTCATCTTTACTCTCATGACACTCAAGACTTTGATTGCATGTCAAAGTTGTATAAACTCATTGTGTACCACATAAATTCCTTGCTCAACCATCTACAATTTGCATTTGATAAATTGTGGAATTTGAACCTACACACACCACATGTTGCATTTGACAGACTCATTGGATATGGGAGAGGACTATTAAAGGAAAGGGAATAAAATGAATACATACATTATAAATGGTAATTGCAAAACATACCCTTCGGATGAGTAGGTCAAAATCGTGGGGTCAACGGGCACAGCAGCTTTAATTAATGAGTGAAAGGGAAAAATAATGAATAAAATAATTAAGGATATGGACGCAGAGAAAAGGAATCCAATGGATAAGGTTATTCGACCCCAGCGCGGGAAGAAAGATACGCGGGAAGACCTAGCAGGCCTAACTTTATCCTTGCTTGTTCGTGGTCATTCTTTTCCTTTTTCCACCCTGTCGTTGTTATCCACTCCGTCTCCGTCCCCTCAAATCTAACGCAGATTTCCCCGCCCACAATCTTGTCGCCAGAGCATCCGGAAAAACAACAGGATATTACTTGTGCCAACGTGAACAGAGAAATCTGTGTACACGTGCGTGATCTGTGGGGCCCTTTTTTTTTTTTTAATTATATCCGTGGTCAACGAATCCAATCTCTGGTGCAATATTTTATACGCAGGAGCAGGAGTTGGTGTTGCCACGTAGATATATGATTGATGGTTTATTGCTTTCATGTAATGCATTAATATTAAATTATGCTAATACAATCAATCCAACTCATTTATGATCCGATTAGACCTGATTAATATTAAATTATAAAATATACTAACCCAATTGTGTAAAGTTAATATTTTATATGGATTTAAGTATGTTGGCTACTCTTCCATCTTTAAAGATTTAGTGATGTGAATGGGATATCATATTCTACAAATGTCAAATCTATTTTTAGATATATCACTCTCCTAAGTGAAAATGTCCAATCCACTTTTAGTGTTACAATTCTTTAGGTATGCGGGAGATAATTTTATCCACTCCAAGGATCCTCTAATTCGTAGAATTCTACACTCCCTATAAAATTTTCAAATTCAAGGCCAAAGTCTACTTACTTGAATCATGTTCTTCATGAAACCATAAACACTCTTTCATAATATATGAAATTAAAAAAAAATTGAATTTATCTTGATTAAAATTTTAAATATTATAAATGAATGCACAATAAAAAAAAATGGGTTTAGAAGAAATTGAAAAACAGTCACAAAAGACACACAAGTGTGAGTGCCAAAATCAAATTTAGTAAATTTTGATATGTCAATGCAATAACTTACAAATGAAGGTTTACTATTAGGGTAACATGCAATATTGATAATACTTTTGGCATTCTTAGTAAAGGGCAAACCATTAGAGCCTATGTGGCATACCCAAGTATCTTCATGAATATTGAATTAGAGAGAAGGGATGCGAGTGAAAGCCTATAGCAAACCATGTTCACAATTAAAAATTAAATAATTTTTAATATTGTTCCAAGCTTTCCAGTCATAAAAATAAATTACTAGTTAGTTCATTACTAATGTTAAACTTAGAGAAACCTTCCCTAATAAATAGCCTTCACATCCTTGAGGGTCCCTTTCTAAGACTAGCTCAAGGAGAGGGAAACCCTAATGTTTGACGGAACATGAATGTTGCATTTTGCAAAGATAGAACTATCCTAAAAATGTCTTCTTGATTAAGAATGCTAAGGATTAAATGCATCAATGATCAGTCCTTAACATTTAGCTCCCAATGGACCCTCATGAGAGTTAGAGTCTCCAAACTAATAAAAAGAAGACCATGGTACTTAAGTATTTTTAGCCTAAATGAAATCTCTAATCATTCACAAAAGGTTCAACTACTTTTGGAGCATTAAAGTACTAAAAATGGTACAAATCAAAGTGGATATGAGCACATAGTTTACAAGACTCACTTAGACTAGCATGATAATAAGTTTCCTGTGAAAGGTGCCGGTTACTTTGATTGGTAAGAACTTTGGTTACTAATAACAAGATCTTAGGGTCCTCTTATGATTTACTACATCATTAATGCATCGAATAATTTAGTAACAATCACACAAAGGTATGGAGAAAGGGGCCATCATCTCGATGAATGCTATTATAATTTTCTAGAGTCTAATGTTGAGCCATTAATGATACAACTAAAACGTGAGGAATAATATAGACATGCATCCATAATTGAAAAAATGACAAAAAAATTAAATAATATAAACATATTGTTGGCATCTCAATGTAAATTATTAAATGCTTTCTCCGAATATTTTTATATTTAGAACCAATAAGTTTTTTTTACCCATAGAGCAGGTTGAGATATGTGCTAGCACTTGTGCAATTAAATGTAATGGTTAATATTTCTATTTGAAATAAAAACACTATATTCACAACTTTTTATATTAAGTAAAAATTCTTTAAGGTGATACCACTTCAGCCAAAATATGGTAAGCGATATTTCATCGATCAAAAGGGCAAAATTTTAATATATTGTGTAGTCTTTCTTAGGCTTGGGCAACATATATGTTGCCACTAGGATAGGGAGAGAGATACAAAGGTAAACAAGGAACTCAATACTATTGGTGCAATTAATCTTAGAGCATGTTATTCTATAAATATAAGCAAATAAATAAAATAATAATGAAATGATTTAATGGCGATGATGATGTTGTCTATCCTTAGACAAAGATTTTGGCTTTTCCACGAGTTTTAGTCCTAATCTCTTATCCCAAGATATAATCGCTATTGTTTCTCCGTTGGTGCATCGATGAGAAGCCTATCACAGCTGCTTTCAACATCGTTTGAGCGAAAAGAGAGAGTAGAATAGTCGAATGCAGTGAGCAATTGAATAGGAGACAATGCACTGCCTCACCTTATATAGAGGAGGTGCCCTATTTAAAAATAAAAAAATCCAGTCTATTAATAAATAATACCTCGGTTGCTCACCTCTAAATAGGAAGGCTAACGACTAATTAAAACTGGGTAAACTAGTTTTAATATTATTTATTAATAGTATTTTTAAAATTATTATTTCGGCAAAAAATAAAGAAGCTTAAATTAGCTGCCTAGAGAAAATAGTATGCGAGTTATTATTCGTCTGCACCTTATTAGGGACTTTTGGGTATTCCCTTATAAAAGCTTCAACAATTCCCCACAAAGCTTAAAAATCTATTAAAATTAATTAAAGAAAAAAAAATGACATACGACATTTGTATCATGTGGTCAGGGATAGGAGTGTTAAAAAAAATTGAAAAATCGAAAAACCGTGGTTAATCGACTGAACCAAAACCGAATGGGCAGTTAACCGAATGGATCGATTTGGTTCACGGTCGGTTTTTTTGCTTATAAATTTATAGTTTGGTTTGGTTACGGTTCGGAGAAAAATTTTTCACCGGTTAATCGAACCAACTAAATATATATAAGTTTATAAAATAATTGTTCAGTTAGTGTAATGGTTAGACATTACTTTATGAAATAATAAGTCACGAGTTCAAAACCTATTGGCTATAATTTAAAAGTTAATTATTTTACATATTTAAATATCAACTAATAATATTTAATATTATATACAGATTATATTTTATATATTTAATATTATTTGAAAAAAATTTTTCTTAATTGGTTAACCAAAAATCGGTGGTTAACCAAACCAAAAAATCGATTAACCGATGTTTTGGTTCAGGAACGGTTTGCAATATAGCTGTACCGTTCCAATCGGTTCAAGACAAGATTTGGAGTCATGGTTCGGTTCGGTTCGGGAACGGTTTGCAATATAGTTGAACCGTTCTAATCGGTTTGAGACAAGATTTGCAGCTAGTTAGGGAAGAGAAATACTCAACACACTTAGTACATGGAACTTCACTAGAAGAGATGTAGTGAACTAGGTATTGAACTACAACCCTTTTGACCCAGCTTAGAATGGTGCACATATGATATAGTTAACTGTGACGTGGGGTTGCACATTTTTGGCCATGTGTGAGTATCTTATGTTCGTGTGAGTTTGCTAGAATTGTCCAATTTTTGGTCCGCGGCCATATACAGAAACTCACATATAGGAAATCCCCTATGAGGAAGTGTGTAGAGTCACTTCTTAGGATATACCTTCGGGAGACTTTATCTCACTCTACACAAGAGTATTAATATACCTTAGGAATGAGGTATTGGAGCCTTTAAATATAACTCTAATGAATACCATAGTGTTTTTATAATATTTATGTTGTACTCCTTGGCTAACCAATTAGTTTGTTATTACCCATTGAAACTCTTTCTAGGGTCTACCTATCACGGAGATTGAGTTGCCACTCCTAGAGGGCCCATTATGGACTAATCCCTATTCCCCTAGATGCAACCATCACTTTAGTTTGGATCAAACCTTTTATGAGGCAATCAGCAAGATTATTATCAATTTTAACATAAGACAAAAAAAACTATATGTTTGAGTAGAAAGCCATCTAATTATTTTCTATCTTATTTTAATATGTTTACTCCATTTATTATTTACAAGTTTCCTTTTACAAAAATCTATTGCAGATTTACTATCACAATTAAATGAAATTGGTGGATTGATAGATACTGCCATTGGTATAGATGAACATAGGTTTTTGATCCACTCAGCTTCTGAGCAAGCTAGATTAAGAGCAACCAATTCTGCCACGATGGTGCTCCTAGCCATGATAGTTTGTTTAGTGGATTGCTAGGAGATGATACCACCAACTTGTTGGGAATCCGTGGGCTAATTTAAAATTTAATTACAACGGAAGCATGGGCCCGAAATAGAATTCCCAGAGAGCGCTAGGATCCCTTACGAG
Source organism: Costus lasius (assembly GCA_027563935.2). Lineage (NCBI taxonomy): Eukaryota > Viridiplantae > Streptophyta > Magnoliopsida > Zingiberales > Costaceae > Costus > Costus lasius. Next base: position 29,278,442 of record CM050449.1, on the reverse strand, counting down.
TGAGAAAACTGACGGATGTGAAGAGTGTACCTTTTATGCAATTTCTGGAGCAAGTCGATGATGAAGACACACAAGTGTGTGCCCTCTGCAATCTTGCACACACGGGCTCCTTGAGTCCTTTCTAACCTCCACGCTTAGTGCTAGCCTTGGGAGGTGAGATCTATGCCTAGGAGGGTTGCTTGTTGCTTACGTCAATCACTAAAGAGGAGGCGCTAACAAGCTATCTTTTATGGCCGCAAGGAGTGGGCAGCACTCCCACTTGTGCCAATTAATGAGAAGGAAGAATGGGGGATGTGCTAGGGAAAGGTGAAGCCTCTACAACTTGCACAAGGTGGTCTTGTTCAACCTTGGTGCTCTCTTCATGCTCTTTGCGCCAACACCAAGGAAGGAAGGGTGGCTGTCACACCCTTAGATGATGATGATTATTTTCCAAATCATAATAACACCTTTTTAAAGGGAATTATAGTGGTGACTCTAGCAAGAGGAGGCGGCTAGGGTTCTAGAGAGGAGGAGGGTGGCTAGGGCTTGTTGTACACACCTAGGGCTTGATTGATTGTGTATTTGATGTATACGCCTATGCCTCTCCTTATATAAAGATTTGAGGTGAGTCCCCTCACTTAAATTACGAATATAAATATTCGATTTATTCACTTAAGTTACGGGTGGCCCCATAACTTAAGTTACGAATATAAATTTTTGTTTTAATCACTTAAGTTGCGGGCAACCCTCATGACTTAAGCTACGAATAAAATGAATATAAATATTTATTTTAGTGCTAAAGTCGCAGGCCCATCATGTTACGTTTAATTAAGTCGTAAAAGCCTTCGAATAATTATGGAGCTAAAATACGACTTTGACCCATCGACTAGACCAAGTTCATCGAGGTCAACCGAGGTCAAAATGTAACCAATCTATATGATCATCTCAGTTTCATCAGATGCATCCACGATGCATCAAATTCCCAAACAGATCCAAATTAACTAAATGACTCGATCTAGGCCATTCGATCAGTATGAGAACTTTAGTGTCTAGGTGTGTGACCCTGTAGGTTCTTCAGAAGTTAGCAATGATAACCTTAAATCATCACAAGCAATGAGTGGCACCTAGTAGTACATTATTGCTACCCAAGACTTCAGAATGGAGTCAGCATCGATATCCTCTAAAACTACAACAAAGTACATGTATGCCTTTTGTCCTTTTGCCAGGCTCATGTCCAAATTGGACAAGTGTGTCACACTTGTTTATCCCAATCAAATGGTCATGACTAAATCAGGTTCTCACCTAGGTATGGTCATACACTTTTAGTCATGCAACCATATAGGGGCACCATAGCCATCATGCTTCCTCGCAAGGAAGGGGCAAATCCTCTATTGGCTCATTGAATCTCTCATATGGCTTAGAGTATACCCAATAACAAGCGTTATGACTCCCGCGCTATGGTGAAGTGTTAGGTTGCATCAAAGTGCATTACTTACCATATAGAGATGTTAATGCTCTCAAGTCAAGAATAACTATACCTCTGTCACTGTGATATTTATCTTATGACACCAAGATGAATCCTCCTTACGGTTTGGTCCAGTATATCTCCCTTGGTATACTCATATGTCTGTGTTAGCAACCTGTGCTTAACTAGCATATATACTAGTCTCAAATATATCATACATGTCTCATATCCACTATGATACTCGACTGAGGACAAAAACAGAGACTAGATAAAATCTATCTCTATGCAAATGTGCAAGATGCATAACAACGACCATGCCAGTATATGTCATCTATCAAACATAGATATGACACACATCCCACTAGATCAAACATAGGTCCTAGGGCATCAACACTAACACACCTAGAGTGAAAACATATCTAGAAGTAGATTTTACATCATTGGAATCAGAGATCCAATTAGCGTCATAAAATCCTCCTAAGACGAAAAAAAAATCCATTATAGGTTAAGGTATAATTAGATGTTCCTTTTTGGTATCTAAAAACTCTTTTAACAGTAGTCCAATGAAGTTTACTAGGGTTACTAGTGTACCTACTGAGCCTGGAGACTGCATAGGCTATATTTGGTCTAGTTCTATTTGCAAGGAATAGAAGGAAGCCTATAGCCTTAGAGTATGATTCTTGTCTAACAACATATTCTTGATTGTTAAATAGGTGATAGTTAGGGTCATAAGGAGTTGATAAAGGAGGAGAAATTAAATTTAAATTTCAGAAGAGAAATTAAATTTAAATTTCTCTAGAATTTTATTTACATAGTGTGATAGAGAGAGAGAGAGAGAGAGAGAGAGAGAGAGAGAGAGAGAGAGAGAGAGAGAGAATTTTGATTTCTTATTATTATCATTCCTAATATTACATCAGCTTCTCCTATATCTTTCATATCAAAGTGGAGAGATAGAAATTCTTTAATATCTTCTATCATACCAAGATTATTTGAGAAGATAAGAATGTCATCTATATAGAGACCTAGAAAAGCAAAATAAGAGTTTACAGTTTTGTAATAGAGACAATTATCAGAGTCATTGATTTGAAATCCATATGATAAAATGACCTTATCAAAATTTTCATGTCATTGTTTAGGAGCTTGCTTAAGTCTATACAAGGATCAGACTAATTTGCAAACCTTCCTTTCACAACCTTGGACTATAAAGTCTTCAGGTTGTGTCATATAGATTTCTTCATTAAGGACTCCATGATGAAAGACTATTTTAACATCCATCTGATGAACTAGCAATCCATGGATAGCAGCAACAGAGAGGAGAAATCTGATAGTCGTGATCCAAGAAATAGACACGTAGGTGTCAAAGTAGTCAATGTCAGCTTTCTGTCGAAAACCTTGAATAACCAAGCGTGCCTTATACAATTCAATGCTACCATTAGTTCTCAACTTTTTCTTAAATATCCATTTACATCCTAGAGGTTTACTTTCGGGAGATAGATCAGTAAGAATCCTGGTGTTGTTACTAATAATGGATTGAAATTCATTATCAATAGCTTCTTTTCAAAAAGGAGCATCCAGAGAACTAAGGGCTTCATGATAGGTTTTTTAGTGCGTCTTTAATCATGTAAATGGCAAAGTCATCACCATAATCTCTCACAACCTTAGTTTTCTTACTTCTTATGGGTTTAGCTATTGGTTCAAGATGTTAAGGTGAATTATTGTGATGTTTTTTTTTAAGTCTTTAGAGTTGATGTTGAATTATTATTATTGGGGGGGGGGGGGGGGGGGGGAAGGGGTTCTTGAGGTTTGAAAGGAAGATATTTTCAAAGAAACAGATGTCTCTTGAAGTACTATTAGAGATTTCTGAAATTTCTGAATTTGTTACTAAGCATCGGTAAGTGTTTGAATCAAGTGAATATTCTATGAAGACATCATCTACTATTTTAGGATAAATTTTCTTTCTTTTAGGTTCTAGTATATTTACTTTAGCCAAGCATCCCCACATTCGGAGGAATTTAAGGTTAGGTTTATACCTTTTCCACATTTCATATGGAGTTTGCATTTTGTTTTTCGAAGGAATCCTATTTTAAATGAAGCAGACTAAAAGAATTACTTCCCTCTAAAAGTTCTGGGGAGTTCTAGAACTAAGTAGCATGACATTGACCATATCCACTAGGATTTTATTCTTCCTTTCAGCTACTCTATTGGATTGAGGAGAATAAGGAGTAGTGACACCCCAAACTCTTATTCTAGGTACATCATCTCTGATGCAGCAACAATAGGAGGATTGGTCCTTAGTGCCGTACTCTACAGTGATTACACGATGCGCAGAAAAACAAGTGAGGGTCTTGAGACGAGGGAAGTTAAAACGCCTAAAAAAGTGCAGCAAGAAAACACGAAGAAACTGGCGACGAACTCGTTTCGAGGCAACACAAATGCAAGAGAAATCAATGGCACTCAGAACTATGAAATTACGCACTAACCTCTCAGCAAATTTTAAGCACAGCACATTTTAGGGGCAGCGATTTTGCGGGGTTCAGCTCGCGCGCCTATGAACCTGGAAACACACCAAAGAGCAGGAAAAATGACTCCACGTCTTTGATGTATGGATGCTTGTGGGGGAAGCGTAAGGGAAGAAGATGAAACCACAGCTGTAAAACACAATAGAATTCTAAAAACATGCGAACCTGACCCACCGGAGGTGGTGGGATTTACTTCTTGCAAAGCTGGAAACAAATATCTGAGTCAAAGCATCAACGACAACTCTTACAAACGCTAAAGTCGAAGCACCAACTATGACTTCTACAAGCTGGAGGCACTCTGCTCACCAGGAGAACTCTACTCCTCTAGAGAACTGAAAACTAATGATAACCCATCCTCCACTTTTATAGAACAAGAGGGGAGGAAACAAGACAAAAGAGAAATCTCAACAACCACCTACTTTTGTAGCCCCAAAAGTGGTCAAGCTGCTACATAAGATAAAAGGAATAAAAATCCTAACAATTACGAACTACGCTGAAGCTTCTGCGCATGTCCTTGATTCTTTGGCAGCGTACGGTTGGTGTGGCGGCTAGACGAGCTCGGAGCACGCCGCGACGAAATAGTAGAATTTTAAAATTGTGGGTTGGTTCATCACGATCGAGGCTTGTTCTTGGGCAGTATTGTTGAGGTGATTATGGTATCCATCTGGGGCTAGGCCTTCAGAGGGTCGGGTTGTAAGGCCCATGGGCTAAAGGACCTCGGTATGGACCGATAGCGGGCTAATGACTCCCATATAGCGATCAGGTGGTTGACTCAAGCGTTGGGATCACCGGATTATCACCTTGTCAGGCTCCTTTGGGTCATCTTGTGATGGAGGAATGTGGTATGGAGGGCGATGTATGTCGAAACGGGGTCTTCAGGGTAGATCTGGAGCTTCAGGGGTGATCATGGCTGATAGCTAACCACAAGTGCACGAATTTATCGAAGTAATAAAAAGATATCGTTCCCAACGAGGACTACGTAGCTAAGTACTGACTTCTTGATACGTTCGAATTTAGGCGAAATCAATACTTGTTTGTTCTAACTTCCAAGCACGCAACAAACTTAGAGACAACTTTTAAGGGACTTGAATTCTAAAGCATTGGGAATTCATGGGTTCACCACATTGATAAACATAAATCGTGTAAAAATAACTCAGTCAATAAATTTATCTATCCTGAAAGGTACTTTCCCTAAGGTACATATCACTTCCTCCCGGAGCATGATATGGTATCTAATTAGATTAACTCCCTACTCTCGTGACAGTTAACGTAATTAGACCCATTAAGTTCTGTGAAAAGTAGGTTAATTCCTTCAAACGAATCTGAACTACTCTCGTGATCGGATTCGTAGGTTTAATTGAAATAGGTCGGATGTTAGCGATTCACCTCCCGGTTCTTCTCGCAACATCTAAGACGTAAAACTACTTGGCCAATGTAATTTACGGGATACATGCAAATTCAATCAAATCAGGAAGATAAAATTATATTGAAAGAGCAAAAGTATAAATTAATCCATGCAAAACTGTGGGCTACGCCCAATCAATCCCGAAAGGGTATCTACTCGCTCATATTATCAAGAGAATACATGTTTTTGATGAACAAGAAAGATCTCATAAGAATCGCAAAGAAATCAGAAAAAGGATGATGTAACCGTCTTCTCCTCAGTCTGAGGATTGATGGATCAATCGTCGAAATCGTGTGAAATCTCGCCGGAATATGCTTCAAAATCAAGTTGTCGCCCTTGTCGTCGCCGCCCGCTCGTGTTCGTCCGACCCAGAAGCTCCTAAACCCTCCAAAAATCCCATCTTTTATAGTGGGACCGGTTTAGAACTCATCAGGGAACGGTTCTGTGAAGTTTGGTTCAATTCCGATTTGAATCGGGTGAGAATCGGGCGGAAGTTATTACTGTCGGTGATGGAATCACGGCTGAGGCCGTAATTGTCTTTGCGCATATCTGCCTTCGGCCACAGAAAGTTTCACGGCCCGTGAAAGTTTCTGTTTATTCCGACACTTAGCCGATTTCAACTTCCGTTCGACATCGTGTTCACAGCTAAATCCATATTTACGGCTAAGGCCGTAAAAGTCTCGTTCTTCACTGTTTTTGTCCCGAATTTGATGTAAAGGCTTGTGATCTCTTTGGAAATCATGCTTTGGCTTCAAAACTCTCGAAATCCTTCATTTTTGCGTCATTTTACCTACATTTTCATAAAAATCAAGAAAAGTGAAGATTCCGTGCAAAGTAACGCGAAAGCACTAAAAATAGCACAAAATCATGCAATTAAGCCCAAAATATGATCTAAAATATAGGTAAAAACATGGTGTAAATGCAACGCATCAAAATACCCTAGACATAGAATTTTGCTTGTCCTCAAGCAATACTGTGATATGTATAAAGAATGTAAAGATAAGGAACACTCACTTGTTTTTGCCCCTAATAACATCCTCAGTTTACAAATTAAGCAATCAATATTTTAAACTCAAGTAATTCAAGAAAAATCATAATAGAGATAAATTCCAAGAGGTTACAATCCAAGAAAGATAAAATTCACAATCATGTCATAACATCCATTCAACACACACTAAATATCAGATACTTTCAATTTAATAAATCCATTTCACTTAACAGATAGGATTTCTACTTCAAGAATTTCAGTGATGTTAAAGATAAGAGATTTTTAAAGCAATTTGGTCTTTAAACTGTCATATGCTCTTTACTGTTAGCATCATAACAAGTTTAAAGTATACCACAAAGTAGTATAATATAACTCATAGTCTCAATCATGAAAGTCAGTGGAGTTGTCCACGTAACCTACAGCTTTCTATTTTTCTCCATTTTTTTTCTCTCTCTCTCTTTTTTTTATTTATTAGACTTCAACTCATGTCTTAGATACCACTGTCAGAGTTAACAGTGCTAAATAGAGGAGTCTTTTCTTTTTTTTTTTTCTCTTTTTTTTTGGAGAAAGTCGGTCAGTGGCATGGTACTTAAATCATTATCGATACTTGATCGCAACAGATTTAAAGTATACCACATCGTGTTATAATATAACTTATGACTTCAGATTTCTCAACTAGAGGAGTTGGAGCAAATCTCAATTTAAAGAGATATCACTAAATTTCTATTCATAAAAATTCTCATCAAGCAAAAATAGATAAATTAAATTTCAAGTAACAAGACACCATGCATGTGTCATATGAACATATAACAATCCACAAATGTATTTTATCAATACCAGAATTAAATTTACTCAACAATTTAAGTCTACATGAAATTTCAAAAATTGCCAAGTCATCAAATTAATCACTCAAAAGGTTTCCCAAGTCTAAAATTAAGGATTAAAACAAACTTGTGTATCCTTAAAAATCATGAATATTCAAAATACATACATATAGAGCTTGAAATAAAGCAAAATACATGAATGCACCCTAGATTTAAATTGTTGCATGCGTGTAAATATTCAATTAATGAAGAATTTGAGAAAATTTTTTGCAAGAGTTCCCTTTGTAATTGTTGGCGAAATCCTATTCAGTTATATCAAAAACATGAAATACAGCTCAGAAAAATCCAGAAACTGTATCACATTAAAGATAATCACATTTCACAATGTAAACAAGTTTCAAACATTAAATACCATCATGTTTCACTATCAAAATCATTTTTACAATGCTCACAAAGAAAATGTCGTTATCACGGTCGATACATGATTCACGGCTGCACCCGTGATGATCTCGTTAATCACTTTTCTCTCATATAAAAATTCTCAAAAAATTCCTACAAATAAAACAACTTATTAGAAGATTTTCCATCAATAAAAATTCATCAATATATGCTACAAAAATTCCTAAAAATTTAAACAAAATCAAAAACCAAAAACCAAGAATGCAAAAATTAATAAAATTCAAAAACTTTGGGCTGCCTCCCAAAAAAGCTTGTTTAAGGTCATTAGCTTGACCACAGCTAGGATTAAGGATGTTCGGACGGGTCAGACAGGATCAAATATACTTCTTCCTCAATTTGTTCGTCTCCAAAATATTGCTTTAGGCGCTGCCCATTCACTTTGAAACTTTCTTATCCTTCCTTTGATATCTCTATCGCGCCATATGGGTATACTCTTTGAACTATAAAGGGCCCTGACTAGCGACTCCTCAATTTTCCTGGAAATAATCTGAGGCGTGAGTTGTATAGTAAAACCTTGTCTCCTTCAAAAAATTCTTTCTTTGAAATCCGCCGATCATGCCACTTTTTGGTTCGCTCCTTATATATCCGGGCATTTTCATAAGCAGAAGTCTTGATCTCATCTAATTCATTCAGTTGAAATCTTCTTCTTTCCTCAGCATTCTTTAGGTCATAATTTAGCTTCTTTACCGCCCAATAAACTCTGTGCTCAATTTCCACTGGTAAATGGCAAGATTTGCCATAAACAACTTGGAATGGAGACATACCTAAAGGGGTCTTGAAGGCTGTCATATAACCCCAAAGAGCATCATCAAGCTTTAGTGCCCAATCCTTCCTTGCTCCTGACACAGTCCTCTCTAAAATCCTCTTTATCTCACGATTTGAAACTTCAGTTTGTCCACTTGTCTGCGGGTGGTACGGTGTAGCAATCTTATGGTGTACTCCATATTTCCTTAATAATGCTTCGAGCTTATTTTTAATAAAATGAGATCCCCCGTCACTAATCAGAACTCTGGGAACACCAAATCTAGGAAAAATTATCTTTTTAAACAACCTGGCCACGGCACGCGAACCGTTAGTGGCTTCAGTAGACGCTTCAATCCATTTGGGCACATAATCCACGCAAAGAAGAATGTATTTCTTCCCACAATATATGGGGAAAGGCCCCATAAAGTCAATCCCCTAGACATCAAAGATTTCTACTTCCAAAATTTCATGTTGAGGAAGTTCATCTTTTCTAGTGATATTACTAGCTCGCTGACACTTATCACAAGATTGGATAAATTTTCTAGCATCACGAAAAATTGTTGGCCAGTAGAATCCTGATTGAAAAATTTTGAATGCTGTCTTTGGCGCACTGGCATGCCCCCCCATAAGGAGAAGAATGACATTGAGAAAGTATGTCGTGAATCTCTTCCTCTGACAGACATCTTCTAAACAAATTATCCGCACATCATCGATATAAATATGGCTCATCCCAGTAAAAATGCTTAACATTTGCCTTGAATTTCTTTCTCCCTTGAAATGTCAGATCAGGTGGCATGATATTGGACACAAGGAAGTTTACAATATCTGCATACCATGGTGCCTCTTGTCTAATGATAGCATATAGGTATTCCTCTTGGAAAGAATCATTAATCTCCAAATTGTCTTCGTTGTTCTCTTCCATGGTCAGTCTAGACAAATGATCCGCCACTAAATTTTCTGCCTCTTTCTCATCTTTTATCTCAAAATCGAATTCCTGTAAGAGCAGTATCCATCTAATTAATCTGGGGTTTGCATCTTTTTTATTTACCAGATATTTGATCGCCGAATGATCTGTAAAAACAACAACCTTAGAATTAATAATATAGGAGCGAAATTTATTAACTATGGCTAGAAGCTCCTTTTCGGTTGTTGCATAGTTTATTTGTCCCCCATCTAAAGTTTTGCTGGCATAATAAATGGCATGGAGTCTGTTGTCCTTTCGCTACGCCTACACCGCTCCCACTACTTAGTCACTTGCGTCGCACATCAACTCATAAGGGAGCGACCAATCTGGTGGTTGCATGATCGGTGCAGAGATAAGAGTCTTCTTCAATTTCTCAAAAGCTTTAGTACAATCCCTGTCAATTTGAAAATCAGTATCCTTAGCCAATAAATTTGTGAGAGGCCTAGAAATTTTAGAAAAATCTTGAATAAATCATCGATAAAACCCGGTGTGTCCCAGAAAACTTCAGATCCCTCTGACTGAAATGGGGGGAGGTAACTTCTCAATGACTTCAACCTTGGTCTTATCCACTTCAATGCCTCTCCGTGAGATACGATGCCCTAGAACAATTCCTTCTTGGACCATAAAATGAAATTTCTCCCAATTAAGAACCAGGTTTATCTCTTCGCACCTCTGTAAAACACGCGACAAATTAGATAAACAATTATCAAAAGAGGATCCATACACCGAAAATTCATCCATAAAAACATCCATAATATTTTCAATAAGATCAAAAAACATGGCCATCATGCAACGTTGAAAGGTGGCTGGCGCATTTCATAATCCAAAAGGCATGCGCCTGTATGCGAATGTCCCATATGGGCACGTGAAGGTAGTCTTCTCTTGATCCTCCGGATGAATGGGTATTTGGAAAAATCCTGAAAAGCCATCAAGGAAACTAAAGTAAGAATTCGTGGCCAATCGTTCGAGCATCTGATCAATGAAAGGAAGAGGGAAGTGATCCTTCCGGGTAGCTTTGTTTAACTTTCAGTAGTCGATACACATACGCCACCCGGTTACCGTTCTCATCGGAATCAACTCGTTGTTTTCATTTTTCACTGCGGTGACTCCCCCTTTCTTTGGAACCACATGAACGGGACTGACCCATTCACTATCAGAGATCGGGTAAATCACCCCCACATCAAGTAATTTGAGAACTTCCTTTTTTACCACCTCCTTCATGACAGGATTCAGTCGATGCTGATACTCAATAGAAGGTTTACAATTTTCTTTAAGATAAATCCTGTGCATACACAAAGATGGGTTAATTCCATGTAAATCAGTTTTAAGCTTATCAAGCAATCTCTAATCACCTTTCTATGCTGTTTAAGCTTATCAAGCAATCTCTTTGTCTGAACTTTATCTAAATCAGCACTCACTATCACCGGATATGTAGAATTTTCCCCCAAGAACTCATATCTCAAATTTGAAGGAAGCGCCTTGAGTTCTAGTTTATCCGTCTTCACCGGTTCCTGTTTCACTAGGATAAGTTTATCGATTTTTGCTTTATGTGGCTCGATCGTTTGGCTTGAATCCAACATCTTTGCATAACCTTGAGTATTATCCTCCATGTTCTCCTCATCTTCCGTTTTGACCAGGCATACTTCTAGTGGATCTACTTCTTTCCTTAAATCCTCCTCTCTTGTTTCCAACCAAGAGGCATCGATACTAAGACAAGAATCTTCAAAGGAGGGTCTTTTAAGGAAGGAAGGAAGATCAAAATCAATGTTATCATCTCCAATATTCAAAGTTAATCTCCCTCTTTTTACATCAATGATAGCGCTCACAGTTTTCTGATTTTTTCGCTCGAATATTGCGCGGACCATATCTTTTGATCCAGAAGTAAAAAGTGAGATCCGAAAGTTGCTGCGAACTCGTCATGAAGAGGAGAAGACACATGAAGTAAAAGGCCTAATTTTTTATCACGTATCGAGGGAGCAATTGACAGAGAGGTGACTAAGGTTCGTTCTCACGCTGAGAGGCGTAGAGACCACCTCAGGCCACGATTTTTACACTGAAGCTTTGCCTAGAGGAGGGAAAGACACACCAGAAGTTTTAGAGCATTTGGAGTCCGATCCAGGGAGAAATCGACAAAACAGTGGGCGCCACCATTGTTCACAGCATCTTCTACAAATTACGGTGCTGTAATTTCAATTACAGCACTGTGTTCTGTAAAATTTTCTTCCCTTTTTCGATTTTGATCATCTAAAATTATGGTTATTGTAATCTTTCCTCCATGCTAGCTTAGACATATTTTGGGACATGGGGAGTAATTTTTCTTGATTTTTAATGACTAGATAACTTTTATTTTGTCAAGTTTAATTTTAGTATGATAATTATACTTTTGTGATTTTTGTCTTTAACTCACCATAGGTTTATATTTTCATGCATGTTTTAGAATTTTGCGAAATAGACTGAGAGGTTGATTGTGAAATTCGGAACCCTAGAAACCATCGAGTTTGGAACTTATCGTAACAGATTAGGTTTGTTCTTTGAATTCTGATTTTTAGTGATTTTATTGCCATGTTGATAATTTGAATCTAGGATGAGTTATTGTGTTAGACTTGATTTGATGCTGCAAGAGATTGAGTATCGAGTCGTCGGAGAACCTTAAGTAGAACCTGTGTTGAGTTTCAGGATGCACGAGAGTGATCCTTGAGATTCCACTTGAGATGTTTGACTTAGAATTCGGATGCACGAGAGTGATCCTTAAGTTCTTTGTTCAATGATTTACTTATTTTCAGCATTGGATAGATCTTGCACGAGAGTGAGGATTTGTCCTTTGTATGATTGTCTGCGCGAGAGCGAGATGATCCTTTTATCAAGTAAATTATATCTTTGTCATATCAGAATTAGACTGACAGCCTTTATTTCCTTCTAGTCATTGGAATTGAGGTAGATGAAACCCTAGTCCCAGTTTTTCTCTCTGATCATCCTTTAGCACACTTTTCTTCATATTTTACTTCATCATATTTGGTATGCTTAGCTAGTGAGAAAACAATTATTTGGTACTTAACACGTAGGACTCTGTGGTTCGATATTTTTATTACTTCGAAGTATCCGTGCACTTGCGGACACAACAAGTTTTTGGCACCGTTGCCGGGGATTAGTCCAGGGTACGCGCCAAACAACTTGGGAGACAATAAGTTTTTGGCGCCGTTGCCGGGGACCTTAGTTTTGTTAATATCAAAATAGTTGTTAGTATTGCTAGACTAAGTTTTATTTGTTTTAGATTTAACTTTGTTTTTTGTTTTTGCAGGTTTTGGATTTTCACAAGTTGTGACAGAACTGTGATTTCTAAAATTTGTGAATTTGTTTGTGTTTTATCTTTTTCTATTTTTTTATATTTTGAAAAAAAAGAGAAAAAAATAATTTGATTGATTGGTCTTAGATAATCTTTCTATTTCTATTCTAATTGCCTATACACAGGACTCTTAGATCTTGATATATTTTATTTCCTGTGAATTTTGAGATAACAATTTTTAGTTGTGTAGAAAAGCTTTGATTTGAAGTTATGTCTTTTAATCACAACTCATGGGCAAGAGGTGAGATATACATGCCACAAGGTAAGTATGAAAATGATTCATTGAGCACACTCCAAGATACGTTTAACTCTTTTATGCACTCTGTTAAGAAATCTTCTTTTATTAGATGTGATATTTGTGGATATTTTGATCATTATACCTCTGATTGCCAATTTTTAAATACCAATTTATTATGGAAAGAATCTTATCAATTGTATTCTAGATGAAAAAATCATCAAACTTCTTTTTATGATGATTGCTCAAACTATACTTCTGAACCATACTTTGAGGATACTGAAAAATCTAGCTTAGAGTTGATATTTGAAAAATTCATGAAACAAAGTGAGGAGGCACATGAGACCCATAAACATAGAATGGATAATATGCATGCTCATTCTGAAATTCTAGAAACCCAGTTAGCACAGCAAGCTTGTTTATTTGAGTTTGAAACTGAAAAACTTGATTTGGAAAAATCTCCCTCTGATTATGATTGTTTTGAGATTGAGCCTTATGTGAACATTAATGCATCTCACTCTGATTTTGATAATTGTGAATTAGATTCTTCTGATAATTTAATTGTGGAAAAGATTGAGGAAATTGAAATTGAAAAACCCTCTTTTGATGATATTGATTCTTTTGATAATATGTTATTTATGGTTAATTCTGATGAAGGATATGAGGGGACTAATTTAGAAAAATCTTATTCTAGTTTTGTTGAAAATTTTGAAATTGATGAATTACCTGATTGTGAGCATGAAGGACTTGAAGAAAATTTGGATATTGCAAATATTGATGAATCTCACCATGATGATGTTTTGCCCATATCTATTATTGACTCTTATGATTTATTTGAAAAATTATGCTTTGTTGAGAAATCTAATTTGAGACAGAAAGTTTATTTTGATGATCTAATGCTTGTATCTTTTGATCAAAGTCCTATTGCAATTGAAGATATAAATTTGAAGAAAGGACTTATGAGTTTGCTTTCTGATAAATATAGAAAAATCATTGAATATCCTTTGATTGGAGTTGAGAATTTTGATTTTGATTCCCGCATATTTGAGAAAGCCATGTCGATCTTGATTTACATGAAATTATGGATACTTGGATAAGTGACTAAAATTTTTGGACAAAGAAAATGCAGAAAATTGTTTGTTCTTTACTTTGGTACTGATTCACTTGTTTCACCATGATTTTTGAGTTTTAGTCAAGCTATGGACCTAAAATTAGCGCTTCTTGGGAGGCAACCCAAGCGTTATCACTTAGCTTAGTTTCTTTTATTTTTATTTATTTTTAGAATTAATTTTTTTATTTCTTTTTGCAAAAAAAAAATTGTGCAAAATACGGCACTGCCGTAATCATCTTCACGGTATCGTATTTCTGCTAATTTCTGACCTGAGACTTTTATGCATATTACGGCACTGCCAAAAGGAAATGCACGGTACCGTATTTGAAATCTGCAAATTGCTTATTTGAGTAGGTGTTGTCTCGCTGTGATTTTAAGAAATTGGGTTGGAAAAACTTTTGATCTTTGGCACCATCACAAAGTACTCATCTTTGTCTATCATCTGGATATTTTTGCTGAATTTTAAAGTCTATGGATCATTCTAAAACACCTAGTAACTTTTCGATTCTGATTAATTTCTGCAGCAGTTTTCTTCTGACTAATCTGATTAGCACTTTTGCTACGTGTTTTTAAGGTGCTTCGGTGACTTGAAACCGTGATTTTTCACTTGAAATTGGAAGAACATGTTACATTCTATCTTGTGGATTAATTTTTTTTATGAAAATATTTTCTAATCATTGTAGGACACATGACAACTTTTTGAATTTGATTAACTTTTGTGCGGTTTTTGCAGTTTTGTAATCTGAGTAGTCTTCTTTCTGTTGATACCCTAAATTCCTGACAAATTTTGATCCTTTAATTTTCATACGTTTGAAAAGAACATATCTTATTCTACTACTTGGTTCTGTCCATTTTCTATTTGGATCATTAAATTTTATTATAGGGTATGGCTACTTTTCATAAAAAATTCAAAACTGCGTGGTTTGCTTTCTACTTGTTATTGCTTCTTTTGACTCTAGATTCAGAAATCTTCAAGAGCAATTGTCCTCCACCTCTTGCGGAGCATCACCAGCGGCTTCTTGCTTCTTTTGCTTCCTCTTATTATATTGATTTTATTTATTTTTGCAGCAGAATCTTCATTAGTGACTGATTTTCTATGCAGCATTATCTCTTGCGCCCACCAGCCGACAATCTCACCTCCAGGACTGTAGTCTCTAGCAGGCCACTAGAGATTACTCACTCTACTGTCGGCATCACCATCATTGCTAGAAGCTCTTCAGCTAGCCTCTGTTCACCCTCTGCTTCTCAACTGCATCAGCTCTTTTCACCAGCACTCTTCTGGACCATCGATGATATCTCTGATTATTCTTTGATAAAATCATTTCTATCATTATTATTTTAGAGACTATTTTTAAAACTGAGCCTTATGTATCTTAAATTGTGCAGGTAAAATTTTCAAAAGGCACACCTTTGGACCTTGCAGCATTTGCCTCGACACTATTTTTGGTCTGAGCCTTATGTGTTTTTGGTCAAAGCTTGCTATATAGTTTTATGAGTATCGTTTGCACTCTCTAGATTATTTCATATGGTTGCATCTTTGATTTGCTTTAGATGTATCATTCACTGAGATTTCTATTCTATGAAGTTGCTTGAGTCTATCATGTCACACTTTTGACTATGATTGTTTGAGTTTCATGCTTCACACCTTTTGCATTGATGATGATATTTTTGAGGTTTAAAAATTTTATGACTTGAATCCATGTGATGAGAGATGAGTAGATTTTTCTATGATGATGAATGTTCATGCATGCATGCCTATGAATGGAGATATACCTATTATGTTGAATTTATTTCTTCAATATATATCTACTTGTTGAAATTATTCATTGATTGATGCATAAGGTTTTGGGTAGGTATGTTGTTTGATGGATGCAATCTAAGAGTGAAGCATCTTTCTTGAATAAAATGAGCATAGAGTGAGAGAAAAAGAAAATGACTCTTCTACTTGGCACTGTGTAAAATTGACAGTGGTACCGAAGACAAGAGTTGAAGTCTAAAATAAAAAATATGTATCTATGTGGGTATATGCTATCTATGCAAAAATTAAAAAAATAAAAAAAAGAGAGGGGGAAGAAACGAAGGATTCTGTGTGGAAAAAGATCTAGGAGACTTTATTCCTATAAACAAAGGTTTGATAGATTTAAACTGAAACTTGGGTGAATTCATGAGACTGAAATTCTTTCATTATGCGAGTTGTGAAGTTTTATTTGATCAAAGTTGTAGATCTTAAAGATTAATTTCAGAGGACGATGTATTTATCTGAAATTTTGTGCAAAAAGTTGGTGGAATATTTCATGAGTGATTATATTTTAGAAATTTATTTTTCATAAAGAGCATATTTTCCATACTTAGCATTGTTCTTATTTATTTGCTTGAGGACAAGCAAAGTTTGAGCTTTATGTGTTTGATGACACCAAAATTCATACTATATTTTGTATTATTTCATGTGTCTTTTTTGTGTCATAATTATGCTCTTTTGCTTATTTTTAAGCCTTAATTATCAAATATTGCAGAATCTATACTATTTCTTGTTTTTGATCATTTTCAGGTTAAAAGTGCCATATTTTGATGGATTTTGGAATATTTGAGCACACCAATGGATTCCAGACGTCGAAACGAAGATACCCATCAATTTTTATAAAATTCAGAGCCAATTTGCAAAAATACGGCACTACCGTATTTTTGGGAACAACTGGCATGGTACCGTATTTTTGGAAGATTCTAAACAGAAGGTTTCGGAATTTTTGGGCAAAATACGGCACTGCCGTATTTAAACTACGGTACTGTATTTTAGACCCAGTTTTCTAATTTTTCCGCTCGAATCTTGCGCGGACCATATCTTTTGATCCAGAAGTAAAAATTGAGATCCGGAAGTTGCTGCGAATTCGTCATTAAGAGGAGAAGACACACGAAGTAAAAGCCCTAATTTTTTATCACGTATCGAGGGAGCAATTGACAGAGAGCTGACTAAGGTTCGTTCTCACGCCGAGAGGCGTAGAGACCACCTCAGGCAACGATTTTTACACTGAAGCTTCGCCTGGAGGAGGGAAAGACACACCAGAAGTTTTAGAGCATTTGGAGTCCGATCCAGGGAGAAATCGACAAAATAGTGGGCGCCACCACTATTCATAGCATCTTCTACAAATTACGGTGTTGTAATTTCGATTACAGCACTGTGTTATGTAAAATTTTCTTCCCTTTTTCGATTCTGATAATCTAAAATTATGATTATTGTAATCTTTCCTCCATGCTAGCTTAGACATATTTTGGGACATGGGGAGTAATTTTCCTTGATTTTTAATAACTAGATAACTTTTATTTTGTCAAGTTTAATTTTAGTATGATAATTCTACTTTTGTGATTTTTGTCTTTAACTCACCATAGGTTTATATTTTCATGCATGTTTTAGAATTTTGCGAAATAGACTGAGAGGTTGATTGTGAAATTCGGAACCCTAGAAATCATCGAGTTTGGAACTTATCGTAAGAGATTAGGTTTGTTCTTTGAATTCTGATTTTTAGTGATTTTATTGCCATGTTGATAATTTGAATCTAGGATGAGTTATTGTGTTAGACTTGATTTGATGTTGCAAGAGATTGAGTATCGAGTCGTCGGAAAACCTTAAGTAGAACCTGTGTTGAGTTTCAGGATGCACGAGAGTGATCCTTGAGATTCCACTTGAGATGTTTGACTTAGAATTCGGATGCACGATAGTGATCCTTGAGTTTTTTGTTCAATGATTTACTTATTTTCAGCATTGGATAAATCTTGCACGAGAGTGAGGATTGGTCCTTTGTATGATTGTCTGCGCGAGAGCGAGATGATCCTTTTATCATGTAAATTATATCTTTGTCATATCAGAATTAGACTGACAGCCTTTATTTCCTTCTAGTCATTGGAATTGAGGTAGATGAAACCTTTGTCCCAGTTTTTCCCTCTGATCATCCTTTAGCACACTTTTCTACATATTTTACTTCATCATATTCGGTTTGCTTAGCTATTGAGAAAATAATTATTTGGTACTTAACACGTAGGTCTCTGTGGTTCAATATTTTTATTAGTTCGAAGTATCCGTGCACTTGCGGACACAACAAGTTTTTGGCGCCGTTGTCGGGGATTAGTCCAAGGTACGCGCCAAACAACTTGGGATACAACACTAGTCTCTAAGGGAATGGAACATGCGGAACATACGCAGGCGGACTCACATATCTCTTCTTCTCTTCTTCTATAGGCTTTTCTTTTTCAGGCTGTGGTTCTTTAGACTGCTCCTTATCAGCCACAAGTGTGATCTCCTCTCTAGGCATCTGGGGCTCATCCAATTATTTGCCACTCCTTGTAGTTATTACGCTGCAATTCTCTCTGTGGTTTATTTCAGGCTGTCCTGGTAGTCTCCTTGTAGGTCTGCTGGCAGTAGTGGCTTGTTGCGCAATCTGGTTCTCCAACATCTTGTTGTGGGTAGTCAGGGCTTCCACACAGGATGTCGGTTGCTTGATCTGGTTAGCAAGGTCCTCAGTTTTCTGCTACTGTTTCATAAGAACCTCTAGCATGGAATCAAAGTTCGACTTAGAGGGCTGCCCGTATTGCCTTTGTTGAAAACCTGGTGATGGCCTGTTATTCTGCTAATAATATTGAGGAGGAACTTGCCCTGGATTGTTCTTGTAGGACAGGTTGGGGTGGTTTCTCCATTCACAGGTCTTTGATTGTAATTCCCCAAGGCATTGACTTGCTCCTGAATCGATTCTTCCTGTGATGAAGCTAGAATTTGACAATCAGATGAATTGTGCCCTGTTACACCACACACTTCATAAGAAATTGCATTAACCGCAACTGAGGGAAAAGAAATAGAATCGAGGTTTTGAACCAAAGAGTCTACCTTAGCCGCCAGTGATGTCAGGGGATCATTGTGATACTTACCAAACCCCGTGGAAGTGGTGTTCCGCTCACTCGACCAGTGGTTATGGTTTATGGCCATATCCTCAAGTAGAGTAGTTGCTTCTTCCACGCTCTTGCTCATGATCATCCCTCCAGCCGCAGCGTCCACCATCAATCTTGTGTTATAATCCAATCCATTGTAGAAGATATGGATTAGAACCCATTCCTGGAGTCCGTGGTGTAGGCACATGCGCTAGAGCTCCTTGAAGCATTCCCAGGCATCATAAAGTGATTCTCCCTCTTATTGTGCGAAAGTTGTGATTCTGTTGCGTAGTTGGACAGTCTTGCTCGGTAGGAAATATTTATTTAGAAATGCCTTGGATAGCTCTTCCCACGTGGTAATGGATTCTGCTGGCATAGAGTACAACCAAGCTCTGGCGCGATCCCTGAGAGAAAAAGGGAATAATCTTAGTCTAATCGCATCAGATGAAACTCCGTTAACCTTTACAGTTTTGCAATATTCAAGAAAAACGGCTAAATGAAGATTTGGGCCTGATTTGGGGAACCCCCAAATTGATTTTGCTGGACCATCGTCATCAGTGCTAGCTTTAACTCAAAGTTGTTCGCCTTTACGTTAGGTCGAACGATGCTAGAATTGAACCCTTGTATGTTTGGTGCCGCGAAGTCTCTCAAAGATTGATTGTTCTGGTTCGCCGCCATCTCTCCTTCTTCAGAGATCTTTTTGGTTGCAAATTGCAATTTCCTCCGAAAGCGAAAGGTACGCTCAATTTCTGGGTCTTCTAGAAGCAAAACACCTGCACGAGAAACTCTGGGCATACAACGTGTAAGTGAACAATAAAAAGAAAAGAATAGTAGAAACTAATGGCAAAAGAAAAGAAAAATGTCTAATCTCCTAACTTATCAATTAGTCAATATTAACTATCCGTAATTCCCCGACAACGGCGCCAAAAACTTGATAGCTATTCGCAAGTGCATAGATTTATCGCAGTAATAAAAAGATATCGTTCCCAACAAGGACTACGTAGCTAAGTACTGACTTCTTGATACGTTCGAATTTAGGCAAAATCAATACTTGTTTGTTCTAACTTCCAAGCACGCAACAAACTTAGAGACAGCTTTTAAGGGACTTGAATTCTAAAGCATCGGGAATTCATGGGTTCACCACACTAATAAACATAAATCGTGTAAAAATAACTCAGTCAATAAATTTATCTATCCATAAAGGTACTTTCCATAAGGTACATATCACTTCCTCCCAGAGCATGATACGGTATCTAATTAGATTAACTCCCTACTCTCGTGACAGTTAACGTAATTAGACCCATTAAGTTCTGTGAAAAGTAGGTTAATTCCTTTAAACAAATCCGAACTACTCTCGTGATCGGATTCGTAGGTTTAATTGAAATAGGTCGGACGTTAGCGATTCACCTCCCGGTTCTTTTCGCAACGTCTAAGACGTAAAACTACTTGGCCAAGGTAATTTACGGGATACATGCAAATTCAATCAAATCAGGAAGATAAAATTATATTGAAAGAACAAAAGTATAAATTAATCCATGCAAATCAGTGGGCTACGCCCAATCAATCCCGAAAGGGTATCTACTCGCTCATATTATCAAGAGAATACATGTTTTTGATGAACAAGAAAGATCTCATAAGAATCACAAAGAAATCAGATAAAGGATGATGTAACCGTCTTCTCTCTGTCTAAGGATTGATGGATCAATCATCGAAATCGTGTAAAATCTCGCCGGAATATGCTTCGAAATCAAGTTGTCGCCCTTGTCGTCGCCGCCGCTCGTATTCTCCAACCAAAAGCTCATAAACCCTCCAAAAAATCCCATCTTTTATAGTTGGACCGGTTCAGAACTCATTAGGGAATGGTTCTGCGAAGTTTGATTCAATTCCGGTTTGAATCGGGTGAAAAACACGTCGGGCGCAAGTTATTTAGGTCGGTGATGGAATCACGGCTGAGGCCGTAATTATCTCTGCGCATATCTGCCTTCGGCCACAAAAAGTTTCATGGCCCGTGATGCAATCACGGGTGAGGCCGTGAAAGTTTATGTTCATTCCGACACTTAGCCGATTTCAACTTCCGTTCGACGTCGCGTTCACGGCTGAATCCATATTTACGGCCAAGGCCGTAAAAGTCTCATTCTTCACTGTTTTTGTCCCAAATTGGATGTAAAGGCTCGTGATCTCTTTGGAAATCATGCTTTGACTTCAAAACTCTCGAAATCCTTCATTTTTGCGTCATTTTACCTACATTTTCATAAAAAACCAAGAAAAGTGAAGATTCCGTGCAAAGTAACGCTAAAGCACTAAAAATAACACAAAATCATGCAATTAAGCCCAAAATATGATCTAAAATATAGGTAAAAACATAGTGTAAATGCAACGCATCAATGGCCTGGCCATGATGTTGTTCACGGCTGTGATCAGGTGTGCCAGAACCTGCCGAGGTGTTCACGGCTGGCTGCCTGTGATGGTCTTCACGGCCGTGATCAGGTGCTTCAGAATCTGCCGAGGTGTTCATAGCCTGGTTGTGATGGTGTTCATGGTCGTGACCACATTCGCGTTTGGATTCACCAGTTTTTCCGTTTTTCACCAAGGTGATCACAGCCTGCCCGTGATCAAGTGAGCAGGATTCTGCTGACCTGTTCATGGCTTGCCCGTGATGGCACGCACGGCTGTGCTTGTGTCTAGCATTCTTCGCCAAGGCCATCACACCTGTCATGGGCTTCATGGACTACCCGTGTTCAGCTCATAGAAAGTTATGGGGGGTGTTTTCTCGTCCCATTCGTCCCCTTCTCCAGTGCTAGCTTCTCTTGCATCAACTCCCCCCCAGTTTGAAGAGTTCTCCTCTGGAGAACTAGGGGGACGAGGCTCATCGGGGTCCGAAGGCTCCTCCAATGGGCCATGGAAGGGAAGGATGTCCGCCACATTGAAGATAGGGGTGGATCCCCATGCTCTCAGGCAAGTCCAACACATAGGTGTTGGAGCCGATCCGCCGCACCACCACATAGGGCCCCATGTAACGTGACTAAAGCTTAAAATGTGCCCTGTTGGATAACAACTCAGGGTGGATATGCACCCTCACCAACTCACAAATAGCGAAATGATGTGGCCTACGGTGTTCATTGGCCCTCATTGCATTACGAGTGTTGCCCAAAAATATACGATGCCGAACCTCATCATGCAAGCTAGCTACATGCTGGGCAAAAGAGTATGCATGCTCGGAGAGGTAGGACTCCATGGGAAGGTTATGCAAGTCGATGGGTTTACGCGGTTGGTGGCCCAAGATGACTTGGAAGGGACTAAGGCCCGTAGACCTATTGGCTGCACTATTGTACGGGAATTCCGCCATAGGGAGGATGGTGTCCCAAGACTTTGGATGGTCGCCAATGAGGCAACGAAGCAAATTGCCCAAACTACGGTTAACCATCTCGGTTTGACCATCGGTTTGAGGGTGGTAGGCAGTGGAAAACTTTAGGGTGGTGCCCAGGAGGGCCCAAAGTGAGTGCCAGAAGTGGCTCATAAAGCATGTGTCACGGTCAGACACAATGGTCAAAGGAAGACCATGGAGATGGACAATCTCCTTAACAAAAAGATGTGCCACGTGGGAAGCATCCGCAGTCCGTGAGCAGGGTATTAAATGGGCCATCTTTGACAACCAATCGACAACCACGTATACGGAGTCAAAGCGGGACGCGGTCCGAGGCAACCCAAGGACAAAGTCCATGCTGAAGTTGCCCCAAGGATCTTCAGGAACCGGCAAAGGGGTGTAGAGGCTGGTGTTTGCGAGTCGGGGTTTTGCCAATTGACCTGTGTCACAATGGCGCACAATGCGCTCAACGTCCTTGCGAAGGGAAGGCCAAAAGAAGTGTTCCTCCGCCATCTCAAGGGTCTTGTCATGGCCGTGATGGCTGGTGACGCCACCCCCCATGCAGCTCAAGCAAAAGATAATCTCGAAGCGATGACCGGGGAATGCACAAGGGGTTCCCCAAGAAGAGGTAGCCCTCGCAGAGTAGATACGGGGACTCGGGGTCAGAAGACTTAATCAAAGCAGCATAAATAGCACTGAAATCAGGGCACGGGGTGTATTCCTCCTTGACGTGGTCAAAGTGTCGACATGGTTGCGCTTCACACACAAGGGGGTCCAGACGCGACTCAAAGCATCCACAATGATGTTTTTCTTACCCGCTTTGTGATTAATCACAAAGGAGTACTGTTGCAAGTACTCAACCCAATTGACATGGCGGGTGCCTAATTTCTTTTGGGCACTAAGGAAGGACAAGGCTTGATGGTCGCTCTACAAAACGAACTCGCGGTAGAGGAGATAGTGCCTACACTGCCGCAGGGACTGAACGATAGCGTAAAACTCCTTGTTATAAGTTGTATAATGCTATTGGATAGCGTTCAATTTCTCACTGAAGAAGGCAACGGGGTGACCTTCTTAACTCAAGGAACCTCCGATCCCAGTACCGGAGGCATCGCATGCAACCTCGAAAACTTTTGAGAATTCCGGAAGCCGCGGGACAAGGGCAGTCGTAATGGCATCCTTATGGGCGTCGAAGGTGCATTGAGTGGCGGGTGTCCTTTCAAAGTCATCCATAGATAGACGCTGGGTCAGTAGGGTCGCAATCATGCTGAAACCCCGAATGAAACAGCGTTAAAAGCCCGCGAGGCCCAAAAAGCTATGGACCTCAAACACGGTGCGAGGTTTGGGCCAATGCCAGATGGCCTCTACCTTGGTAGGGTTAACAGAAAGACCCTTGTCGGACACAATGTACCCGAGGAAGTGAACTCGGGTGGTCATGAAGGCACACTTCTTCGTGTTAAGGAAGAGGCGCTCCTTATGCAGAAGGTCGAATGTAGAGCGAAGATGCTCTAAGTGCTCATCTCGGGTCCGACCAAAAATCAGAATGTCATCAAAGTGGACGACCAGAAGCTATCTCATAAAGGGCTTGAGGACCTGACTCATCAACCTCATGAATGTGGACGGGGCATTGGACAACCTGAATTGCATGACAAGCCATTCATAAAGACCGTCCTTGCTCTTGAATGCAATTTTTCACTCATCGCCCTCACGAATGCGGACTTGGTGGTATCTGCTACGAAGTCAAGCTTGGAGAACCAAGAGGCCCCAGAAACTAAGTCCAACATGTCATCAAGCCTAGGTATGAGGAACCTATACTTGATGGTGATTCGGTTAATGGCGTGGCTGCCAATGCACATGTGCCACGACCCATCCTTCTTGGGCGTGAGCAAGGTGAGGATAGCACAGGAACTTAGACCCTCACGGATGTAACCCTTGGTGAAGAGTTCATCCATTTGGCACTACAGTTCAGCATGCTCGGTGGGGTTAAGTCGATGATGGGGGCAAGTTAGGGAGGGGGTGCTCCCGGAACATGGTCAATCGCATGCTGGATCTCCCTATCCGGAGGGAGTCCATGGGGTAAGTCCTCAGGGCTAATATCATTATACTCTGTCAAGAGGGCGAAGACCTTCGGGGGAGGTGCCGCATCCATGGAAGGGGAAGTAGCCTGCGCCTCGTGCACCATCAAGGCGTAGACAAATCCTGGACTCGGTGGCTTCGCGCATAAGCGCGGGGGTGCACATGAGGGACACAACGGCTGGTGCTGGTGGGGCAAACTAAGGAAGGACAATCAAGCCCTTAGAGGTGGACGCATACAGTCCTTGGGTAGAGCCGGAATCAAGCGGATCTTTTGGTTGTTATGGTCAAACACATAAGTGTTCGACCCCCAAAGTGGACCACATCTCTATCGTATAACCAAGGGCGTCCTAACAAGATGTGGGCGACATCCATAGCCGCCACGTTGCACCATACTTTCTCACAGTAGTCCCTAAACGCAATGGGAACTTGGCACCGGTGGGTGACCAGAAGACTTGACGTGTCAACCCACGCAATCGAATAAGGCTTCGGGTGGGGCTCAAGGGGGAGACCACAATGCGTGATCACGGTCCGAGAAACCACATTTAAACTACTTCCCCCGTCAATGACAATCTTCCATGAGTGCCCGTTGCACTTGATGTAAGTTGTGAAAATACTCGTGCGCCTTCAATCTTCGGAGGGTGGGGTTTGGACAAGGGTGCACCACACAACCATGAGGGTGGGGTGACCCGACTTGTCGCCACTTGTGTAACACTCGGCCTCAACATCGTGTTCTGTGTGGTCACGGGTGTGACTCTTATCCGTAGAGGAGAACTTCTTTGGACAATCTCTAGAGTAGTGACCTGGTTGAAGGCAATTGTAATAGTGTACTTGATCGGACAACCCAATGACGGGGGCCTTGCCCTTCTCCTCCCACGTGGGCCTAGAGGTGGAGGCCTCCGGGGTTGGACGTCGAGGGGAGCTATAGGCTTTGGGCGTGGGGCACGAGTTGGAGCGTGACTCGAGACAGTCAACATGAGGGTGGACATGTGGGGGTCCACTAGTGTGCGGACGCTGCGGAGGGACGAACTCGCTGCATCGTGCCGCAGCACGGAGGTCTTGCTCGATGTCTCGAGCACGCTGAAAGTCTTGGTCTAACGATTCCGAGCCATACGCGGGTAAGGCTCGCCGGATATCTGTGCGGAGCCCATTCTTAAACTTGGATAATACCAACTTAGGGTCCTCTTGCAAGTTGCAATGTGTCAAAAGTTAGGCGATACTCTTCTACGGTACCTGACCATTGGTGTATGCTACTATACTGGTTAAGAAGGCGCTGCCTATACGAGGGGGGTACGTATCGCTCACGGAAGCAATACTTCATCTCCTCCCAACGGGTGATGGGAGGAAGGGCGTGTTGTTCATTTTAGCGCTCCACGTTTTGCCAATGTAAACGTGTAGGGCCATTAAGCAGGGTTCGGACAAATCAGACTTGCATTTGCGGGGGACACTCGCTCAAGTCGAAGTAGGTGTCTACGAACGCAACCCAATCCAAGAATAATGTGGGGTTGAGACCACCCGCGAAGTGTGCAGGGGGTGTTTCAAATGAAGCGACGAAAATCATTGTCTGCCCGGGTATGCTGATAGCGGGGTTGGGCTGGGGGCTTTTGTGCTGCCCAAACATCATCCACATCAAAGGGCTCGTCCCCATAAGCCGGACCTCCATGGGCCGCATAAGGCCTACGACGGCCAGACTCATCCTCAAAGGGCTGGCGCCGAGTGGGCGTGGCTACCGGGGGTAACTCTCTAGTGGGAGCGGGGTATGCAGACGGAGGGGGTTGACTCAGGTTAGGGCGCCTTCGCTCCGACGCATTAACGACGTCAGCGAGGTCCCAGAAACTAGCCAAAAGTTGCTGGACTGCGGTATCCATCGACAGCTTAAGTTGCTGGACTACGGTGTCTGTCGACTACTTATAGGTTGCATGCTGCGTGGTTAGCGCATCCACTAGCGCCGTAAGTGCAGCTATAGACTCTAAGTGGGTGCTAGCCCCTTCCGAGGGCTAGACCGACTCTTGAGTTTCAGGAATGGTGTCAGGGAATTGGCATGACATGACTTGTGACCTTGTTGTCACTATGCACAAACACGAGGAAAATATTCTAAGTGCAGAATGCAGAAACGCAGAAAACTGTGCTGAATTCCAATTCAATGGAGTTGGATCGTGCGAACAATAAGAGTTGAACGTGCAACTCCTCTAATACCAGAAATGATGTAGCTAAAATAGGAGAGTTGGTCCTTAGTGTTGTACTCTACGGTGATTACACGATGTGTAGAAAATGAGAGAGGGTCTTGAGACGAGGGAAGTTAAAACGCCCGGAAAAGTGCAGCAAGAAAGCACGAAGAAACCGGCGACAAACTCGTTTCGGGGCATCACAAACGCAAGAGAAATCAATGGCACTTAGAACTATGAAATTACGCACTAACCTGTCAGCAAATTTTAAGCATAGCATGTTCTAGGGGCAGCAATTTTGTGGGGTTTAGCTCGCGCACCTATGAACCTGAAAACACACCAAAGAGCAGGAAAAACGACACCATGCCTCCGATGTACGGATGCTCGTGGGGAAGGGTAAGGGAAGGAGATGAAACCACATCGGTAAAACACAATAGAATTCTGAAAACAGGTGAACCTAACCCACCAGAGGTGGTGGGATTTACTTCTTGCAAAGCTGGAAACAAACTTCTGAGTCAAGGCACCGACTACGACTCTTACAAATGCTGAAGTCGAAGCACCGACTATGACTTCTATAAGCTGGAGGCACTCTGCTCACTAGAAGAACTCTACTCCTCTAGAGAACTGAAAACTAATGCTAACCCATCCTCCTCTTTTATAGAACAAGAGGGGAGGGAACAAGACAAAAGAGAAATCTCAACAACTACTTACTTTTGCAGCCCAAAAGTAGTCAAGCTGCTACATAAGACAAGGAATAAAATCCTAACAACTACCAACTACGCTAAAGCTTTTGCGCATGTCCTTGATTCTTTAGCGGTGTACGATTGGTGTGGCGACTAGATGAGCTCGGAGCACGCCGTGACGAAACATCAGAATTTTAAAATTGTGGGTTGGTTCATCACGGTCAAGGCTTGTTCTTGGGCCGTGTTGTTGAGGTGATTGTGGTATCCGTCTGAGGCTAGGCCTTCGGAGGGTCTAGTTGTAAGGCTCATGGGCTGAAGGACCTCGGTATGTACCGATAGCGGGCTAATGACTCCCATATAGCGATCCGGTGGTTGACTTGAGCATTGGCATCGCCAGATTATCACCTTGTGGGGCTCCTTTGGGTCGTCTTGTGATGGAGGAATGTGGTATGGACTATGGAGGGCGATGTACGTCGAAATGGGGTCTTCGGAGCATATCTGCAGCTTTAGGGGTGATCATGGCCTGGCCGTGATACTATTCACGATTATGATCAGGTGTGCTGGAACCTACCAAGGTGTTCACGGCCTGGCTGTGATGGTCTTCACGACCGTGATCATGTGCTCCAGAATCTGCCGAGCTGTTCACGGCCTGGCCGTGATTGTGTTCACGGTCGTGACCACGTTTGCGTCTGGAATCACTGGTTTTTTTATTTTTCGCCGAGGTGATCACGGTTTACTCGTGATCATGTTCACGGCCGTGATTAGGTGCGCAGGATTCCGCCGAGCTGTTCATGGCCTGCCCGTGATGGCATGCACGACTGTGCTTGTGTCCTGCATTCTTCACAAAGGCCTGCCCGTGTTTAGCTCGCAAAAAAGTTGTGATGGGGGATTAAGAGTTACAGTTGTGATAACATAACCAACTTAGGCATCAATCCTCCAAACACCGAAGATACCTTTGCAGTGAAACAAGTTCACTCGTAGGATAGCATTACATTTGTCAATTAAGAACAAGTAAATACTATACACCATACCATCAAGCAAGGATGCAGAATTTAAGAGGAGGCTGATCGAGTAATCACTTGAAGAAAGATTTTCTTTTCAAAGACTACCAACCCATGAAGATTATATAGAGTGGGACTTCAACTCAGCAATTGAATCTACGTTGGCTTGGTCACATCCTCCGCGAGGAACCAAAGACTGATCTGGTTACTAGCAAACCATGAATTATGGCGATAATGAACTATTTGTAGGCTGGTATAAGAATTAAATTTAGATATATATGTTTAATTGTAGTTTAGCTAATTAACATGAGGTAAGAAATGTAAAATAGAAGGGAAAAACCATTGTTCAAAAAAACAAAAGGGAAAACCAGATCACTCGTTTGAATTTCCTGTACAAGCATACACCACAAGATTTTTATTCCCTATAGACAGTTCTCCTATCTCAACTCATGAAAGCCTTATTTGCTGGATTTCTATCTCAATTCGTACTGGCCTCTGAGAACAAGGTTCATTGCTCTAAAAATAGCTAAAGAAATAATCATAATAAAGGACTTATAATGATCATTACATCCAAACTGTAAAAGTGTCATTACATTCAAACTCGAGTATGGCTGAACATTAGCATATATATAATGATGTAACGCTAACATGATGCCAATATATTCAACAGGTTAGGAAACAAAAAGAAGTCGTGGCAATAATCCAAATAACAGATCTCATTAAGATGAAAATACATGTAAAAAACACCTTTATAAGGAACTCTTAAATCGGCGATGAGAGGCAGTGGCAACGCTGACGGTGACTAGAGGCGACGAGAGGCGAAAAGAGGTGAGCGGTGATAGTAGTGTGAAGAGGCGAGCGGCGATCAAGAAGGCTGAGATGAGAGGCAAGCAGCGACAAGAGAAACTCTGTGAAGAGGCGACAACTGAGAGGCACGAGAACATGGGCATAGGTGAAGCGAGGAGTAGGGTGAGATTAGGGCGAAATTACAATTGACGCTGGCTTTCCGTCCGATTTGGGCGGATCCATTTTGAAAGGAAAGTTGATTAACTTTCCTTCTTATCTTTCGTCCCTAATTCATTCTTTCCTTCCTTTCCCTCCCTCTTTCTGTCTTACTAAACACAACATTACTCCCAAATCCAGTATCACCTAAATAGTATTTTTTGACAATAAAAGGTAATTTAATAATAAATTTTTGAACTAGTAAGGGTAGTTCTTATTGAATAAAGACCACAAAATTTACCTTCCGAAATTTTTAAACTATTGGATCTACTAAGTTTATTCTTCAATATTCATAAGTCAAATGATGTCCCTTCCCAACCAGGAATGATATATATAAATTTCATGTCAAATGTACATTCAGCCAAAACATTTGTTGTTGGCTCGTCCTTTCTCCCTCTATATCTAGGTGCATCCTTAGATGACACTCTTACATGAATATGTGTCCCATTAATTGCTCCAAAACATTCATGCAATTTTATATAAATCACTTAACTATTGAAATAATAATGTTTATAATAATGTATTTATAATAACATACCTTGAAATAAGGATTATTTGTCTCCCATAGTTGAGAACTCTCCATTATACCATCGGGTTGCTTGATAAACTAATTATATAAGTTAATAATAGCTCTCAACATCTCATAAAAGTGATAACTAGTACTTCCAGGTGTACGATGAAAGAACAAACAAATTGCTTGATTCTTGACATTGTGGGCAAACAAATATAGGAACCTTGCAACTTTTTCTTTAATATTACAATTTTTGGTGTCTTTGACTAGATTTTGGCCTCGTAGAATCTCACATAGACTTAAAAAAGACATCCTTATGCATTCTTAGAATGTTATAATATATTTGATCTGAACTAGTTAATGTTCTTATAAGTTTAAATTGCAGACTATCCTTATCATCATTATTCTCTGCTAGTGGCTTATTCACATACGATGAGTTTGATAAAAATGCAACATTGGTGCAATAGTGCAACACAAACTCCAGCCAACCTAATTGGAATATCTCTCCTATCTCCCTAATTTGTAGGAGCCGTTACAATTTAAACCTATAAGTGAAAGTGTTGTAGCCAATCAAATCTTGGTGTGTATAGAGTATTAGTTAATGGAGTATATCTATAATAAATTAAACCTTCGTATGAGTGATTATAATAAATGAAGTGCAACTAACCACATTCCATTGTGCTCTTAGTCATAATTGCAATGCTAAATCTTTTATACGCATATGAAAGTATTAGTTAATGGATTGTATCAACAATAAATAAAACCTTTTAAACATATTTTAACTGAGATCTGAAAACAACTTATTGTTTATCTAAGTTCTCTACTACATATTATTGTTTGTCTAAGTTCTTTACTGAGCTCTAAAAAACATATTTTGATTGCGTTATTTATTGTTGATACAATCCATTAACTAATACTTTCATATGTGTATAGAAGATTTAGCATTGCAATTATGACTAAGAGCACAATGGAACGTGGTTAGTTGCACTTCATTTATTATATTTTGTGAAACCACCTAGCAAGTGTTGGTAAATCCTAGCAATTTAGGTTCTGCATACAAGTTGGAGCTTTGAAATATGCATATATATATAGTGTTATAAAACAGAGACATAAACACCCAAGAGATTCATTTCAACAAAAAAGTTAAAGCAAAACACATAATGTAAATGGGTCAAAGCATGTTTTACATTAAACACATTTTTTTTTCTTTTTACAGAGGAATTTTTGTTGTTAGCATATATAATCAGATATTAATTGTATATTTATATATATTATAGAAATTCTTTGAAGATTAAACATCACAATAGTTAGTAGTGCAGAAGGATTTTATGATTTTATTTCTATATAACAGTTTGGTCCTATAATAACATAGACAACAAATCATGAGTTAAACGAGCAACAAAAGCATCTTACCCTTGCAAACTAAGGAGGATTTAGATAATCAATTAAAAATACAAAGTCAAAAGTTTCAATCGTTTGGCTTGTATCAATTCCAAAAGCAAATTTGCTATCCAAAACACACATATGCTAGGAACATGTGTAGATGGAGCACATATCAACAGATGGATATGCTAAGGCAACATGCGTAGCGCTTGACCTTAATCGACAAGAAGCTGGAGCAACATTACATATTCTATTAGTTGTTGCCGTCAACGATGACTAAAGGGGAAGGCAATAGCGAGCAAAGGGGAAGGCGACGCATAAGGTGACAATGAATGCGATGAAGAGAAGTGAAGGCATGAATAGAATGTGACGGCAAAACTCCTAACCTTATCACTGGCAACAGATGCAAGTGAGGAAAGGGAAGAAGGCAGCAACAACAACTTCTCTCAAGCAGCGATCGCGGGGTGTGAAGCAGGCATGGACAGCATAGGCATGTGAGCGGGATGAGATAAGGGTGGATGTGCAAGCAAAGTTACTTTTCACCCTATTAAACATGCAAAAACGTCACTCCTTTCTTTCCTTCCTTTCCCTCCCCCCTTCCTTCCTATTAAACACACCCTAAAATATAATCTAGCTATAGGATGCTTAAATAGGAACAAATTTCTAGCATAAAAGCTTAATAAGGTGAATACTTGGTCATTTGCATGCTTGCCCCTTCACAACAATATTAGATCTTCTAGACTTGTAGTTTGACCATGGTGATGTGGCACTTTTATCCTTGTAGTGAGCTTGATGCGGCCTCAAGTGGTGCCATGACATAATAGCATAGCATAAAGTACATGTTGCATGATAATAATTGGATTAGAATCACATCATAATAACTAGACAATTATATGATTTATGTTATGTGTCATCTAATGAGAAGTCATAATTGATCAAAATGTGACACTAATGAGAAGTCATAATTGTTCAAAATGGAACCGATTTATCAATTGAGTGCACACAACTTCAATTTAAATAGAAAGCTTACTTCACAAAGTATGACATAAATCGACTACATAAATATTCAATTTAGGTTAAATTATGATGCAAAATTTGACTAAGTCAAAATCAAATCAAACATCATCTATCAACATCAATACGTCTAACATCTTCTCACCTTGTCATAATAAACCTTTCTCAACCTATCTAAATTACTAGAGGGAAATTTAGGAGAAAACCAATAGCTATTGGAGTGTGAATATATATGTTCTGAGTGTTTTTAGTAAGAACATTTATTAGTAGAGCATACAATTCTTGATATGATAATATCAAAAGCATCCTTTTCCAGCAAGTAGTACTCATGCCTCAAATTTAATTCCTTTTTTACAAAAAAAAAAAAAACAGCATGCAGTACTTTCCTGTTCTAAACAAATTATTCTTGCTTTAAGATTATCAATAAATTTTACAGTCACAATTTTTGGTGAACATAATGTTTCTTACCCTTCTAGATGTCATTTAATGCTTGCATTGCATTTGTCCAATCTTGTTTGAAGCTTTTATCATATTATCTTCCCTACTTTCTTGTTATCTCGACAACTTTCTTGCAAGCACACATGTTTGCTTGAAATTTATAAATTCATACTCTACTGCATATTCGTGATATTGATATATTTATCTTTCTTTTTTCAGGTTTGTTTAACCTCTCTGTCGGGACAACTGCTTATGTGCACATGATTTTCAAACAAAGCAATTGTGTTCAAGCCTTGGTAAATTAAATTCTCATCTAAGATGATGAATAATGTTAGAGTACATGGAAAGTGATAGAGAGGAGAAAAGATAGAGACCGTAAAGTGCTCTGTACTAACTTCCTTGTTCAATTACAAATAGATGTAATCTCTACATAAAGAGGTATTGAGTATATAATATTTTAATTATTATTTACTATATATATGTATACTATTTCTAATATTAATAATTCTAATCTTAACAATTATTAATTCTAATACTCTCCCTCAAGCTAGAGTATATATGACAACTATGTTCACCTTATACAAAAATAAAGTTGCAACAAATAAAGCAATGATCTAGTTTAAAAGAGAAGTAGAAGGTAGCATTAAGCATCATGAGAAATAGTAGATGGCGTCAAGCATTGCCAAGCGACGTAAGACATCACTAGTAATAGAGGGCGGCATAAGGCATTGCCAGCAGTAAAGGGTGGCATAAGACATTGTCAATAATAAGAGTGTCATAAGGCATTACCAGCAGGAATAAAGGGCAACGTAAGGCATCATAGAGGGCAATGAAAGGCATTCTTGGCAAGATAGGGTAGCGATGAAAGATGAATAGTGTTGCATGAACAATGCTACGACATGGATGAACAATACCTGCAATGGGTGAAGAGTGCTAATGAATAGTACCATGATAGAGAAAGAGAAATAGAGGAAGAAGATTAAGATTTTGTACTCTAATATCAAGTTGTGAGTCAACTAAGATTTAGAAAACCTACTTGAGAAGAAAAAAGATAGAAAATTCTAAAGAGCTACATTATATTAATATCATTCAATTACAAAATAGATGAGAAGTATTAAGTACATAAAATAATAATATTTTAATTATTATAATATTATTTTAATATTACTAATTCTTACCCTAACTATTACCGACTCTAACAAATAAGACCTGTTTAGTTTATTGTTTAAGTGCTTGTTTTTAGTATTTCACAAACACATTTTCAAAGAACTTTTGTTTTTGCACAATCTTGTGTAGATGTTTTGTAATTTTAGGTTCATATTAACTTTATTTCCCATAAAGGTCTGATCCACAATTCTTTAACAAAATTCTATCTAGTGATATTAAATATTTATAAACTCCACTCCCATCAATGTGATTGTTCTAATTTGTTAGGATTCGGTCAATTTGTTGCTCAAGTGACGTTCAGGGTTTCTTTTGTTTTTCCAGCTATAATCTGCATTTACCAAGCAATTCCCTCCCTTAACCTTCCACATTACATGTGTATACCAATATAAAATATATGGATTCATATTTAGTTCATAGATTAGAATCTCTGTAGATTTCCCAAGCTTACATGTAATTGATGGGCTTAGATTTTAGGCCATCACTTTCCCTTGCAACAGCCCTAAGCTATCCAATTTGCGCGATGGCCTGAGCAATGCCTTGAACTAGGCCGTTAATCTCTCCGACTTGGGGTTTCTGTGCACTCTTTTCTTGCTGCATGAGTCTTTTTTTTTTCTTCTCTCTCTCTCTTTTTGAGTCCTTGTCATTGCAAACTATGAATACATTATTTTGGCCATGAGCATAGTTTGTGAGTTGCTCCTTGCATTATTCCCACTCGAGTGTACAGCAGCCTCTACCAGTATTTCTACAACTCGAATAAAAATCCAGTCTAGTGTGCCGACCGATGTGCATGTGCAATCCCTACATAAAAACTTGCAAGGGCCAGCAGAGAAATTCACTCTATGACTTTCTACCAACTGAACTACTTTTGGAGAAGCTACTACATAGTTCATGGGCAAAGTGGCAAAGAGGGAGTGTGCATTGAAACGAGGTTACAATATAGTTGAGTTTATCAAGTTCAGATAAAAAGGTATATATCTATTTAATTAGTTTAACAAAGAGTGAAGCCATTATAGTTAACACTAAGCCTTCTACTGGGAGCAATTGAAGTACCCCAAGTATTTGAAGGGAAAGAATCCACATTGTATACGTCGGGTAACCAGGAAAGATCCTATATTTAACCAAGTTAATGCGTTCATTTATGAGAATCTTACGTCATCTAAAAAATCTTTTTAAGATTGATAAATGATTTACATTATCCCAATAACATAAAATGAGAGATAGAATCACAAGCTCCATTAAGATCAGCAACAATGTATAATGATAGGGAATTCCGAGCACTCTAACAATGAGACGCTAACATTCATAAGACAACAACAAGAACTAGAAAAAATTACAGCAAATGTCCTGTACCTTGTTGATTGAGATCAGCCAAACTCAAGGAAAGAGAGCCTCAACTCAAGGAAAAGACAGCAAAAGATTTAACGATATACATCTAGTTGTAATAGATAAGGGAGATACTCAACTCATAGAAATATTGTTAACTAGAAGTTCACCATAATCATAACTCATAAGCATCTGCTATCTAGGTAGGCAACAACACTACAGAATCATTAATTAAAAAAGAGAGAGATGGTGCATCAGTTGAACAAAAAGTAGCCAAATATGCAAATGCTACTCAAGAGAAAGTTATCAGAAGCTATAAAGGGCAGCATTGAATAAAATAGTTCAAGATTAAAGCAACCTATAATTACATAAAACCATACAAGTTCTACAGATAGTAAAGAACCATACGAGCAGACAAAGTGCAGATTTGCATAAATGACCATATCTTAATGCGAGTTCCCAGGTGACTCCGCATTGGAAGCACATAAACACAAAAGACAGTATATATGATCAAAAAGCAAAATTGCCCAGTTGGACCCAAAAAATGTTACAAGAACTTCTTAGGCATAATTGCATTCAAAACTTTACAGATATGAACTTAATGATAAAGGAAAAGTCAGCAGGATCCCATAATAGCATCATAAATCAGCTTCAGTGTCTGCTTATCTAGATCAGCCCTTCGCCCGTGCTGCTTAATCTGAGTTATTCTCAATTTCTTCAGCTTCTCCTCCATCTGATTTGCCTTAACATCATCCAACATCTCCAGGGCCCTCTTGATGGCAAACCCACACAGTTCCCCATCGGCCATTTTGGTCAGTGTCTCCCACAGCAAAGGGTAGTGAGACTTGCCCGTTTCAGTGCCCTTGAACTTTTTGTTAATAGCATAAGAAAGATCAGAAACATCAACAGGATTCAAATTTCCCTCCTTTCGTTTACGGTTGACCTTTGTCTCCGTCTCACGTAACTCATCATCCTCATTGACAGGACTAGCACCAACATCCTCCGTAAGGACCTTATCCATACTCCACAATTTCCTAGAGAGTTCAAATGCAACCTGCTCCTGGCGTTTGGTGAAGGTTGGGCCGGTGCCATTCTTCTGACGGGCAACATTTGTCTGAAACTTTTTCTTCAGGCCTCTCAACTTATTAACAAGTTGAGAGCTAGTCACCTCCATTTGAAGAGAACCTTTAATGCAATCGTGAATAGCATCCATGCCGGCTCTAGAAGGAAGACAGTCATTGTTGATGCGGTACTCCACCAAGCCATTGAGTAAAGTTATTTCATCATCCAAGCTCCACAATCTCTGGAAGAATTGGCGCCCGCCATTATTATCTTTCTGAGAACTATCCACTGAATCGCCCTTCCTTCTGAGAGAGTCTTGACCTGGCGTCGGAGCAGAAGAAACAGCAGACTTGCCTGATCGGGTACGAACATCCATGGGCTTGGTATTAACGGGCTTAATAGAGGGGTCAGCAGTGCGAGATGGGAGAGGGGCAGCGGCAGGTGTGGCGTCCTCTTCGGATGAATCAGAGCCGGAGTCGGAGCCCTCGGAGGACCCAGAATCAGAAGGAGGCTCAGGCGGAGTCGGTTTGGGGAGCGGTGATTGGGGCTGCGGCTTCTTCGGAGGATGAACAGGCGGCGGCGCTTGTTTATTGGTCCTTGCGTCGTCGGTGTCGGATTCTTCAGTGCCGGAGCCATCTTGTCCGCTGCTTTCCTCCTGATCAGTATCGTCCTCGTCGTCTCCTTGTTCGTCGCTGGAGGCAGCGACAGCTGGGGGGCGATTTTGGGAGGGCTTGACAATGGGCTGAGAGGTGGGGGCGAGGGGAGTGGTAGAGGACTTTTGTATGGGTTTTTGCTTGGGAGGTGATGAGGGACGCCTTGTCTCCACTTCTTCATCCCCTTCTTCATCCAAGGAATAGGAAGAGGAGGCGGAACGCTCAGGTAATGTAGCGGCGCGCTTAGGGGCCATGGTCGGACAGTCAGAAGGTCTGGGTCCTCTGGGATTTCCGCTAGGGTTTGGGAAGCTGCAAGAAGAAAGGGTTCTAGATCTCAGCGGTACATCAAAGTCCAGGGGTAGGGATGGCAAAAAATCCCATCCTCGACCCAACCCCACCCGATCCGACCCGAAGTCAACGGGGAAAACCCGAGTTGACTGGGGGTCGGGTCGGGTTCGGGGAAAACCCGACAGAGGTATAGTCGGGTCGGGGTCGGGTATGGGAATTTAGGTACCCGCCTCGAACCCGACCCCGAACCCTCCCCGACTATTAAAATAATAAATTTACCCCTTATAAGTTATAACCTAGTTACTAAATTTTAATAATTTATGTAGAAATGATGATATAGTTTATGTAAAATATTTTTTTATTTATATATTATGAATAAAGAATGCAAATTAATTTTAAAATATTATTTATAATATATATTTATTTTTTAGGTCGGGCAGGGTCGAGTTTCCCCGCGGGTTCGGGTTTCCCCGCGGGGTCGGGTGTGGGGCAGGGTTTTCTAAACCCGTCGGGTTCGGGGACGGGTTTGGGGAAGTCGGGGTCGGGTCGGAGATGACAAAACCCGACCCCGACCCGCCCCGTTGCCATCCCTATCCAGGGGAAACCTCGGCCTCCCTCCCAACAGTATAAATATTTATACTGTTTAATAAAGTAGCTAAAAGTTCTGCACTAATTTAGATGAAGTATCTAATTAAATTTAATATATTGATTAATATAATATATAATAATCTTATTTTTTTAAATAAAATTATTCATTATTAATTTTATATAAATTAATAATATAAAAATAATTATGTAAAAATTAAAAAATAAATTTTATTAATTATACTAATTTAGATGAAGTATCTAATTAAATTTAATATATTATTCATTTCAATCAATATCTTTAAAGTTAATAAATTTCTTCAAGACTTACTATAATATTATCAATATGTAATTTAGTTCCTCCATATAATAATGTATTAACTCTTTTAGAGCCTTCAATTATTTTTCTATTACTAGATATAGTATTAACATTGAGAATTATTTTTTATTCTTAAGAGATGTGAGTTATTGCACTATTAACGAGACAAAATATTCATTATTAATGTTGCTACAACTAAAGGAATATTAATTCTTTTTTTTGAAAAATAAAAGTCCACATGTTAGAAAAAGGCTA
Organism: Costus lasius; assembly: GCA_027563935.2. NCBI lineage: Eukaryota > Viridiplantae > Streptophyta > Magnoliopsida > Zingiberales > Costaceae > Costus > Costus lasius. The sequence continues at coordinate 29,240,209 of CM050449.1, read as the reverse complement.
AAAAAAAGTGTTTTACAAGATAACAAAATTTATTATTTTATTAAAAGAAAAAATATATTAAAATTAGACATATATATATATATATTGAACACTACAATTTCCAATTAAGTGATCAGTTTTTTTTCACCTAGACTAGTAAAGAAATTAACAACATCTAGACAAGTAACATCCATATAGTCATAATCAGAATTACCATTTTCACAAGCAAATTTGTCTCTATTTTGTCTCTTTATTTTTTAATGATTGTTGGTAAATATCGACAAGATGCTTTGGTGTATAGCAGAAATGTGACTAATGGCCTTTGCCACCACAACCAGAGCATATATTTTCAACATATTTGCTATTCTATCCTACCTTTTCTTTAGCATTATTATTATTTTTTTAGACTTGTAGTGAGAAACAATGTTTTTGGAGTTTCTATCATAACCATAACCATGAGTTTGCCTAAAAGAATGTTGAATGTGAGTTGCTACATTCACTTATAGTAATGGAGGAAGACAAGACTCATGATTTTTCATCAAAAACTCATTATTTTATTCATCCACAAGAAAACAAGAAATTAACTAAAAAAAATTTTAAAATATTTTTTCTCAATATTAATTCTGGTGGAGGAGCACATTAGATGCATAGAAAGCCAAGAATGTTTTTCTACCATATCATCAATAGTTACTTTTTCACTATATAATTTCAATTAAGAAGTAATCCTAAATATTGTAGAATTATACACTTATAGTTTTAAAATTTTGTAAACGTAAATGCATCCAATCATAATGAGCTTTTGAAAGAATTACAATTTTCTAGTGGTCATATATTTCTTTTAAATTATTCCAAAGAATAAGTGGATCTTTTATCGTGAGGTACCCAGCTTTTAATCCTTCATGAAGATGGTGATGAAAGAAAATCATAGCTTTGGCTTTATCTTGATTAGATATTTTATTTCCTTCTTTAACAAGACTATTTCCATCTAAATGAATTATCATGTCTTATTCAAGATAAATAATTCTTCCCCCTAATGATAAGAGCCACAAACTTGTTTTGTAAGATTTAACATATTTAGGACTATTATAAAAGTATAAGAACAAGTTAGATAATATTCAATATTATGAATGTGAAAAGCTAATGATTAAGAAATAAATAAAAATAATTGCTTCATGTCATGTGTTAAACACAAAATCAAAAAAAAAAAAAAACTGTTATACCTATATGACCTTCTTAGTTAGAGCTTAATATTGATAATGCATTATAAAGGGAAACAAAAATAATAGAGGGATGAAAGAATTGAGATAATAAGAGAATTTTCATTTCATAACATTTACATTGTTCATATGTTATTAAGGATATGCATGATCAAAATAGTGTCATTGACTACGTATGTTTCAGGAAAAGTAGGCAATCTCCACTAGTTATAACCAAGTGACAAGGACACATAAGCACCACATATCCGTAGGCCAGACATGTGGAATCCGTTTTCTTCTAAGCGGCCGCGGCCGCCTATAATTTCAGGCATCCCTGCACAGCACCGTTGATCGGTGATGATCGTGAATCTCAAAGTCTCAAAATTTGTGTCTTAATTTTCTCCACAACACCGTTCAGACTCCTGCACAACACATTTACACATGAACAGTGAAGATGGATGGCCACCTAATTTTTTAGGAGGCCGTGGCCGCCTAAAACATTTGTCCAGACATATGTGTGTATGTGACAGGGACTCAATAAGGCCATACTAAGTGAAACCTAAAACTTCGGCTACATTTGGCACAATCGTGCCACTATAATTGCACTGGGATTGCAGTAGCTTCTATTACTATTTTTTAAGGTGTCTGGCAGAGTTGCTTTGTTATTACTATTATTAGTGTATTTTGAGTTTTAAATATAAAAATAAATTATAAAAAATTTATTTATATTAAATTATAGAAATTATATATTAATATAATATAAAATTTTAATAATATATTTTTCAAAAACAAAGTCATAATTAATTTTTTAAATGTTTTCAAATAAGTTTATAAAATTGTTAATTTATATATCAACTAGTATATTAATTAATTGAATATAATATATTTTATATTAATTAGCAATCTATGTTAAAGTTAAAATTATATATATGCTACAAATATCTCTTATAATTAAATAAAATTAATTTTTTAAGTTTTTATAATATTAATAATTTATATAAGATTAATAATGAATAATTTTATTTGAAAAGTAAGATGATTATATATTATATTAATCAATGTATATTAATATCATATTGAAATAACAACTGAAGAAAATATTAAATTTCTTTATATCACAAGACTTATATTAGGTAAAAAATATTTAAAAAATTTTCTATTCTCTGGATTGTACTACACATATATTAAAACAATTAAAATACATAATATCCTAAACTTTTACATACCATAACAAATTCAGTATTTGGCATGACTAGTTGGGTCATCCTCAATCAATTATAATGCAAAAAATAATTAAAAATTCATATGAACATCCATTTAAGAGCTAGCAGATTCTTCAATCTAATAATTTTTCATGTGCTTTTTGTTCCAAAGAAAGTTGATAATTCAACCGTCACTAGTAAAAATTAGAACTAAATCTTTTGCATTTTTAGAACATATACAAAGTGATATTTATGGACCAATACACCCACCATGTGAACCATTTAGATATTTTATGATTTTTTTTGATGTTTCAACTAGATAGTTACATGTTTGTTTATTATCAACCCACAACTAACAGCCTGTTTCAGAGAAGGGATAGAAAATAACAAGGAATAGAAAATAGGATAGAAGGGAAAATGGAAAGAAAGGAAATCAGATTTCATTTTCCTTTCCCTTGTTTCACTGGGATCAAGGGAAGGAATAGAAAATAGTTTCCTCAACGCCACTCGCCTCCTAGAAAATCCTACACTCAACATACTCGACCCCGGCGACGATGTCGTCCTCTGCTGGCGTCGGAGATGGGAGACGTGAGGTGGAGACGCGGATGATGAGGGCCAGTCGCTGCGCAGCCTCCTTGCTTCTCCTTCGCATCCCTTCTGTCAGCTTCCCCAAGATGGCGCAATCTTTGTCGCATGCTTCTCCTGATTCCATGCCATCAGGGAGGGAAACCAGGTTGATTCAACAGGGAGCCGGCGTGCCCCGGCTACGAACACAGCAATGATTTGCGCGTTGGTGAAGTCGGTGTTGACAAAGGTGATCTTGAAGCCGTGGTCTAGAGGCGAGATGGAGGCGACTGGAGAAGGTGTTGGCGAGAGGCAAGGTGAAGGCGACTGGAGAAGGCGTCGGCGAGGTGGAGGCGAATGGCGATTGGAGAAGGCATCGGCGAGAGGCGAATGGCAAGGTGGAGACGCGGAAAGGCGTCGGCGAGAGACGAGGTGGGAAGGCGTCGGCGACTAGAGATGCGAGGTGCAAACACCAGGGTTTCGGGAGAGGTGAAGGGCAACTGGAGAAGGCGTCGGCTAGGTTTAGAAAGGGGTTTCAGGAGATAGATGCGTGAGGGAGCGAGAGGCATGAGAGAGCGAGAGGCGTGCGTGAGGGAGAGAAAATTGTTTTCCGTTTGAATCGGAGGGATTGGTTTGAGAGGAAAATTGCCCCAAATTTCTTCTTTATTTTCTTTACTTTCTTCCCTTTTTTTCACTGAAACAAGGGAAAATGTATAAATCTTTCCTTTCCCTCCAGATATCCCTCATCTAAAACAGACTTTAAGCATTTTCAAGATTGCTTGCACAAAAAATTCAATTAAAAGATTATTTTCCTCATTATTCAATTAAGAAAATATGTCATAACAATGCTAGCAAATTTACATCTCAAGCTTTTAATGAATATTGTATGTCTATAGGAATTGACGTTAAACATCATATAGCACATGTTCATTCATAAACATGGACTTACAAAATCATTCATTAAGTGCAAGATCATTGCTTATAATATCAAAGGCTCCAAATTCTATATGGGGACATGCAATCTTGCATGCTACAATATTGATTTGCATAAGGCCAACAAGCTATCATAAATTCTCCTTTTTATAATTGGTTTGTAACTAAGAACCTAACATTTGTCATCAAAGAATTTTTGAATATGTTGTACATGTTCTAGTTGCTCTACTACAACACACTAAGATGGGTCCTCAAAAAGAAAAATGAAATATATATTGGATATGAATTGCCATCAATAGTAAAATATCTTGAACCATCAATAGGAGATTTATTCACGACTCAATTTGCTAATTGTCATTTTGATGAATCAATTTTCCCTACATTAGGGGGGAGAAAAGAAGCAATTGGAAAAAGAGATTAATTGAAATAAATTATTATTATCTCATCTTGTTCCTCATGCAAAACAATGTGAACTAGAAGTTTAAAAGATAATTAATTTAGAAAGCTTAGCCAACCAATTGCCAGATGTATTCACTAACCTAAGAAGGAGTAACTAAATCATATATATTGGCTGTCAATGCTCCAACAGAAATTGATATTCCTGTTGGATAATCTACTATCGCAAATGAGTCTCAAGCACACATGAAGCATGGCAAACCTGTCGGTTCCAAAGATAAAAAATCCTCGAATAAGAAAATGAGCTAAAAATCAAGATGATTGATGGAATCAACACGAAGTCAATGTTGATAATGTTTTTGCATATAATATAATGCTTGATGTAATAAATGATAATGATAATAAGGATAAGGAACCAAAGTTTATTATAGGCTGGAAACAAAGAGATGATTAGCCAAAATAGAAAAATGTAATTGGAGAAGACTTAAATTCCCTTGCTAAGCAAAAAGTTTGTGGACCTATAGTTTGTACACCAAAAGGTGTAAAGCTTATTGGATATAAATGTGTTTTTCTATGAAAATAAAATGAGAATGGAAAAAATTGTGAGATATAAAGCATGACTTGTTGCTCAAGGTTTTTCACAAAGGCTTGACATTGATTTTGAAGAAACATATTCACTTGTGGTGAATGTAAGTACTTTTTGGTACATAATTAGTTCGGTAGCACATGAACGGCTAGATTTATATCTAATGTATGTTATTACAATCCTATTTATATGGATCTCTAGATAATGATATTTTTATAAAGCTACCTTAAGGCTTTAATCTTTCTAAAGCATATAATTTATGTTTTGATGGGCTCGCCGCAAGTGCACAGGTTATCAAAGTAATAAAATAAATATCATCCCACAAGAACCAATGAACAAATACTAACTAATTCAAAGATTATTAGCTAGATGGATAAAAATGAGTAGATTTAGAATCTGAGTAAATTAAACTACTTGTAGAAGGTAACAAGTATTGTAATCAAGTTATGAAAGATTAGAATTTAGGGTTCACCACTGATTTTCTATGAGTTAAAAAAGAGTTTTCTCTAAAATAAACTTCGATGTGATAAAAGGAATTTATCCGAATGGAATTGCCTACTTCAGCAGCACAACCCGACATCCCCCCGAGTTAACCTTCTACTTTCGTGGCTATTAACTCAAGATAGACCCTGTGAACTCTTGACAAATTAATTAACCCTTCAGATAAATTAGATCTACTTTCGTAATCTAATCGACCTATTCAACTATTGTAGATTCAATGTCATGATTCACCTTTTAGTTATTCTCGTGGCACCTAATAACATACAAAGCGTGGATAGAGCATCATATGAGAATAAGCATGCCAATAGCTAAATCAATCAACAAATAAAGTCGTCTTAAAGAGAAAAGCATAATTTGACTTCATAAAATTAAACAACGGGCCACACCCTAATCCTGAAACAAGTTTACGCTACCATATTCAACATTTAAGCTTCAAATTCCTTTAGTTCTTGATTACAATTGACAAATAAAGATGAAATCAATAAGGAAAGACAAAACTAGGGCTCCCTCATGAGAATCGGTGCAAAAAAAAAAACGAAGAACAAAGCTCTCTGGATGAAGGAATCACCTTCGTCACCGCCCAATCGCCAAAAATAAATCAATTTGAAAAGTTGCCAAAAAGTCCTTCAATCCTTCCAAAAACTTGCTAAATACCTTTAGGACCTTCCATAAGAATTTTCCCAAAAACTAGCTCGAAAATTGGCCAAATTGGTACGAAAATGTCTTGAAATCATGGCCGGTGGAAGAAATTACGACCGTGATTAATTTCACGGTCAGGTTATAATCTTGTCAGTGATATTCAATGGAGTATATCCTACAAAATCATGGGTGTGATAATTTTCACAGCTCAGCTGTGATTCTTTCGAAAGTTTTCAGTAAAATTGGTCTGATAGAATCATAGCCATGAAAATTTTCACAGGCAAACCGTGATCTTTCAATGTGAATTTGTCAATGAGCACCAAAAGAATTATGGTCATGATAATTTTCATAAGCATACTGTAATTTATATGAAGCTCCGATTTACACAAATTTTTAACGGCAGTATCATCTCGATGTCCAGAATACATCAATGGCCTCGAATCTTTTAAATTCGGTCAAAAATTGGTCATTTACCCCTAAAATATGAAAAAATAAAAAAGCAAATAGAGGTGAAGATTCCAAACAATTACAACTGTTTAAGTTAAAATAAGTATAAAAATGATTAATAAGGGAGATATTTAGCAGTAAAAAGATACTAAAAATACTATATAAATTCAAGATATCATGTTCATGAGAAGATTATTCAATTAAATTGAATAAAACTCTTTAGGGGCTAAATTAATCTGGACGTATGTGGTATAATTCCCTAAGTTAATATTTGTTAAAAAAGGATATACAAATAACCTTATTGTCCATGTATTTTTATTAAAAGATTTGAAAATGAATTTGCCATAATTGTTATTTATGTCAATGACTTAAACTAAGCAAAGATTATATTTGTTAATCTCTTTTTAAATCAACATTGTACTATGTTCTATTTTTTTTTGTCAATAGTGTATCATATTTTTCTAATATATGTATGACTGTTGAATGCTACAAATATGACCTGTGCACTCAGGCATGCACTATGGGAATCTTGCCCTTGGGATTAGCCCTTGAGACTATGTGATCAAGCACCATAGAGACCTTGGCCTAAAGACAATACAATGAAGCATGTGCTTTGGAGGCTTTGCTCTTAGGAATATGTGATAGAAGTCCTATGTACTTGGGCATGTACCATGAAGCAGGCCTGTCCTTAAGACTATATGAGAAAAACCTGACAGTTACACCTCCTTAGGGCCATGTGTCAAAGCCCCAAGCACTTGGGTATGGACAATAGGGGCTTTTGCCATTAATATTACTCATCAAAGCCTCAAGCCCCCGAGTACACACCATGGGGTCTTTTTTTTTCCAAACAGAGCAGTAGATTGGATAAAAATGCCTTTGTCCAAGGCAAGGAAGTACAACAACTCCTGGGGCCAATTCACGTCCTAGACGTTACACTCTTTAGATTTAGCAGCATAGTTAGCTAACCAATTTGCAGCCTGGTTTGCCTCGCGTTTCACAAAATACAAAGCATTCATATTCCAATTCATTAACATGAATTGAATCTCCCTAATAAGTTGTTGGATAGGTAGCGAAATCATTGTGCTTCCTTCCTTGATTAAAGTAATGGCATTTTGGCAATCAGATTCTATGACAATTTTCTTCCCTTAGTAATCTTGCCTTGTATAAATGTAGCTAATTGCATTCCTAATTGCAAGCAGCTCAGCTTCAAGTGGATCAGAAACCTGCACATAGACAGCAACTACAAGTAAGCATTTTCCTTTACAATCTCTTACAAGATAATCAATTCCTCCATCATTGGATTTCTGTCTACAAGAACCATCCACATTAATTTTTAGCCACCCAAGAGGAGGGTTAGACCAAATAATTCTATTGGAGGTTTTGCATTCACATACTCTTTCTCAACTAGACCAGCAAATTGCGAATCATTAAAATCAATCAAGATATGTCGAATAATTTTAGAAAAGACTAGTATAGTTCCAAAGAAGACAAAAGCATTATGTGATTTTCATACATTCCAAAAAACCAGTAGGATCAATTATATTTTAGGGTTTCATTCAAATATCCAAAAACTATTTTTCCAATTATCAGCTAGATTGGGAGATAGATGTAATCGAGTTTGGAAATCAGACCAAATGGAAGCAATAAATTCACATTGGAAGAACATATGAGTAAGTGAATCCTAACAATTTTGGCAAAACACACACTTGCTAGCTCTAGCAAAACCAAAAGATTCAAATAAAGATGAGGTTGGTAAACGTTGATGGATTAGTTTCCAACTGAAGACTTTGACTCTCGGGGAACTTGCATTGACCAAAGCCGGTTCCAACCGGCCCATGGATCCTTGAGGTCTAAGCGAATATTCAATAACCATGAGTATGTAGATTTAGCTAGTGAACATCCTTGAGGATCCTCTCTCCAAACCCAAGTATCATCCGTGGAATTAATTTTAACAATAACTTCCATGATGTTATCCAATAAGTCAGCTCCAACCAAGTTGCTCAATCTATTTAAATGCCATTCGCCATTTTGCATCATAGAACTCACAAGAAAATCATCAATAGAACTCATAATAAAAGTAGGTTTATAACAGATAGGAATATCAGTACACCAAGGATTATTAGGGAAAGAAGTTTTTTTGTCAAGACCAACTTGCTTGATAAGCCCAACTCTGATAACAGCGAGGTTAGCAAGGAAACCATGCTAATTCCAACCGGAGCGTTTGGGCCATTTGAGATTCTAGGGATCAGGAATACCATATTTTGCGCTAACCACCCGAGTCCAAATAGAATGATTTTGATTAAGCAAGTTAAGAGCCTGTTTACATTGCAAAGCCATCCAGAATAAGGTGAAGTCTTTCACACCAAGGCCCCCATTTTTCTTAGGCATAATCACTATGTCCCAGTCGATCAAGTGTAAAGCTTTAGAGTTGGAATTATTCTGCCAGATGAAGTGATGAGGGATTTGATTAAGTCTAGTAGTGAGAGTACAAGAAAGCCAAGTGGAAGTCCACGTGTGTATAGGAGTAGTAGTGATAGTAGAATTAACCAAGGAGATCCTACTAGCTTGGGAGATGAGACTCTCTTGCCAGGACCCCAGGTGGTTAAGGAGAGCTGTTCAACACTCCTGGAAGACAAGATGAGAGGCCGATTTAGGTTAGATAATGGATCCAAGATATTTAAAAGAAAAAAGTCCTTCATTAACATTAAAATCTTTCAGAATAGATCTCTTCATGGCGGAAAGGCAGACCTTAGAAAAATAGATTTTGGATTTGTTATGATTCAAGTTTAAACCAGTAATAGAAAAAAAAATCTTTGAAGAGTGTTCCTAATGGTACTACAAGATTTGGGATTGGCCCTAAAACAGAGGATCAAGTCATCAACATAGACTAGATGACAAATTTGAGAGGACCCTTTGAACTTGAAGGGAGTGATTCTCTTAGCTTCCATTTGATTATTAAGAAGGATGCTCAAAAGGTTCATGACAAGCACAAAGAGGTAAGGAGAAAGGGGATCTCCTTGTCGCACACCTCTGAAGTTAGAAAAGTAAGCTAAAGGAGTGCCATTTATAACACAGGAAAATTTCGAAGCTTCAATGCAAGATTGGATCCAATGGATATATTTGTAAGGGAAGTCAGAATTTGCATGGCTTTGTAAATAACATCTCATTTAACACTATCAAAAGCTTTAGCAAGATCAAGCTTAAACAAAATGAGAGGGTACTTGCCTTTAGAGGGGTACATTGTATGTGTGAATTCCTAAACAGTAGCAATATTATCATGGATGCTATGCCCTTTAATGAAGGTGGATTGCTCAACATTGATAATAGTAGGTGTGAGGATCAATTCTTTCTTGGACCAGACCTGTGGGCAAATGGACCCCGGCAGCGGCCCAAAATCCTCACTCGGCCCATCTAGTCTGCTCAGAGGCGGACAACGCAGGCGCGAATGAAATCGACGCTGGTGGCATCGACGGCATTGGTTGCGGCGGGATCTCCGACGACGACTATTGCGCCCGTTCCAGCGAGGATGGCGGGAGGATGGGATCGCGAGCGAGGAAGGAAAGTGGGCTGGCAGCGACTAGCTTCCCAAAGAAGGCATCTTCCATCCTTAAAGCTTCAGGCGGTCGATTGAAGAGGAGGGAGGCAACAGCGGGAAGAAGAAGAGGGCTCCTCTTCCCCTCTTCCGAGAATCGGAGAGCGTAGGTAGCTTCCAGCTTCGTCCAAGAGGAAGAGAAAGGGGAGGCGGGCCGGAACCACAGGCAGTGGTTTCCACCGCCTCCCCCATGAAAGCTGGCAGTTTTAGATTGGCGACGGGCATCTCTACCCCTGTTCCAGAATTACGGCTCTGATGCCGTCGCCAAGTGGGTGACGACGAGGTTCCTCTGGTGAGGGTGAGGGATCTGTAGTCGACGGCGAGGTGCTGTCAACACGAGAGAGAGAGAGAAGATCCGGTGGACGGATCTCTGAGCGAGCTTGTAATAGGGTTTAGGTAGGTTGATTCGGCCAAATCAACAGAAATTTCCCTATCACTCGTGTCTTCTCTGGTTCCAATGTATCTTGGGTTTTCTGGCGGCGGAAACGAGTTCCGTCTCCTTCACCATTTTCGGCAACGTCGGCTTCCGGTCGGCTTCCGGCGAGAGGCTGAGGCTCGAACGAGGTCCGAGCCTACCGCACGCCCCTCCCCGTCCATCTTCTCCAACGTCGGCGGTCAGCGTTGATGCAGGCGGCGTTCGTGCGTGGTTGAATACTCGAAGACGAACGCCTCGTTCGGTGTTCGAAACGAGGCGAGCTTACGCGAGTCAATGACATGGTCAAAGTCGGGACGCGTAGCGGTGAATTCAAATTCGGCTTCGAATTTTGGGAATCGGCTGCGAATTGGGAATTTGGGCGCATAATCCCACGCAGGAATGCTGACGTGGGTGGGCGATTTGGGCTGGGTGTGACAATAGGCATGATGTCCTTGAGTTTGTTGGCAAAGATTTTAGCTAGAATGGGATAAGAAACATTGTAAACAGAGATAGGTCTAAAATCTTTAATGAACTTAGGGAATTTCTCTTTAGGAATGAAGATAAGATGCATTTGCCCCTAGGTTGGGGGGAGATTAGGATTATGATAAAAGCGTTCAAGAAAGACATTGAAATCAGGTTTAATAATATACCAGAAAAATTTATAGAACTCAATGGTGAAACCATCAGAGTCAGGGATCTTCCCATTAGGGAGATGATAAATCACATGACGACTTTCATTAGGATGGAAAGGTGAACAAAGGTTAACTAAAAGGTCATCAGCAATGGGACGGCAGAAGGTAGAGCTTCTAAGTTGAGTAATATCATTGCAAGGCATGCAAGGGTTAGAACACAACCAAAGGTTAGAATATAATTGAAGAAAACTATTAGAAATGGAGTGTTGATCAAAGATAGTTTCTCCATATTCAAGGGTAATGCTGTTAATAAAATTAATTCTAGCCCTATAAGAAACATAGCGATGGAAGAGTTTAGAATTGCAATCTCCAGCTTTAAGCCATCGGCTTCTGGCAAGGGTCCACCATTTCAAATTAATCTGGCGAGCCAAAGCTTTAGATTTGTTAATGTTGGATAAGAGAGAATTTTCCTCGGTCAAAGAAAGCGTACGCTTTGCCTCAATGGATTGAAGCTTAGATATTTGAAGCAAAGTTTGTTGGAGATTTTGCCCTAGATTACCAAGACGGTTGTGGTTCCACAAGGAGAGATCATGCCGGATTTTCTTGAAATAACTTGTGAAGTCCCAGTCAAGAGAATTTTGGTTAGAGCTTTGGGCCCAGACAGAGTTGACGATTTTGTACACATCAGAGTAATCAGTCCAAAAAGGCTGAAATTTGAAAAGTTTAGAGCAGGTTCTAATAGAGTTATGAATATTGATCAAAATGGGAGCATGGTCAGAAATTCCTTTAGCCAAATGAAAAACAATAGATTTTCCAAACATATCTAGCCAGGGAGAGATAGCAAAACCTCTATCTAGCCTAGACATAATTATATGGTGCCCCTTTCTATTGCTCGACCAAGTATAAGGAGGCCCATTGAAACCCAAGTCCACAAAACCGTTAGCATAGATGAAGTTATGAAAGCAATTAACGGAGTAAGAGGTAGAGTTGTCTCTGCCCCTAAACTTATCCTCCGGATTAAGGATACAATTAAAATCCCCAACAATTAGCCAAGGGAAATCATTGAAATGCATAGAGGCAAGATCATGCCACAGTGTTTCTAGCTAAGCTATTAGTACTCTCGTAGAAAACAAAAAGAATCCAAGGTTGATTATTACGCGAGGAAATGGCAATATGAATAGCTTGATGTCTAGTAGCGATTATCTGAGCTTCCAAAAGGAGATTGGACCAGGCGACAAATATACATCTAGAGGCATCGATCGAAGGAAAATGGACATATGACCAAGTTCTTCCCAAACTTTTAGCAAATTTATTTGCACCTATGTCCGACAAGTGAGTCTCCTGCAATGAAAGGATACAAATGTTATGAATTTTAACAACATCATAATATGATCGTGAGAGTGTTTTCTTCCAGCTCCTCGACAATTCCAAGATAATAAATTCATGGACATAATGAAGAGGTAAGAAGATCCCCTTTTTTTACTAGCCATCAATGGCTACTTTGTTCTTTTGTATTTAGACTCCTGTTTAGCCAAGAGTGTCGAAGCCATCGAGGACACAATAGCAAGTTGGAGATGCGACTCTTGATCCTCCAAAGCCACTTCCTTAGACGCATCCAACACAGGATTAGAGGACATCCGGCCATTGAAGGTAGAAGCAAGCTTTAGGTTAACTTTTTCGACCAACACAGCCAGTTGTGTTTGTTCTTGAGCTTTGTTTAAATTCTGCGGATCAATGTCAAAGGGACGTTGCAAATGAGAAGCGCATTGTCCCTGACCAGGTTTGTCAGGATCTGAATAATCAGGGTTTGTTGGATGTCCCTGCAAGCTCAGACCTTCCCGACAGTCTTTGAATGCTGAAGATACATTGTCAGAGTACGATTCTATGTTCAATCCATCTGGAGGACATCCTAGAATATCAGCAAGCTTCGATATAAGAACCGGAGTAGGAATAATGACGGCCCTTTCTTCTGTCACTTCAGCCGAAGGTGGGAGTTGTTGGGGAAGAGCATCTCTATTCATCTGTCCCCCCTTGAGGCACCTGGGCCTACCGTTGGAGGGCTGGCCCACAAGCATTCACCCTAGTTGATTGGGATTGATTAGGTAGAGGGGGGGGGGGGGTAGTTGGGCTTTAGGCCCATGAATGCATGGGAAGGTCCATGAGCATCGTCACTTTCCTTTCGATGGTGTGTAAGAGCTCTGGCAACTAGATATCCAAGTTGTTTCTTGGGTTTGCGTCTTTGGACTCTAATCCAATGACCAAAAGCTGGGGTTTCAACATCAACAGAGTATGGCTGGCTTGAGCTTTGAGCATAGTTTGCCGGTGAGGTGGGCACAGGCGCAGGTTGAGCGCCAAAAGGATGAGCAGAGTCTTCTTGACTCTAGTTCTTCATACAATTGTTGGCATTGTGCCCCAAGCATCCACAAGTTCTACAAAGAGAGGGGAGATTTTCATAAGAAACAATTTGGAAGAAGTCCTCCTCTGGTGAGCTGATCTAGATGCCCTCTTGAAGAGGTTGTTCTAGGTCAAGCTCCACACAAACACGAACAAATTTCCCCCTCATGAACAAGGTAGGTCTATCATCCATGCAAAGAGGCCTTCCAACAACAAAAGCAATAGAGGCTATAGAATCCAAATAGGAGCCGTTTTTATCATTTGGTGAAGGGTATGAAAATTCAGCTTCCAAGGGATAAGGTTTAACACCCCACCTTGAACCATCCATGGGCTGTCAGAAAGGGTGTCCATGGCCGCTTGTTCAGATTCAAAACAAAAAAGATAAAAGCCATTCTCAAGGTCTTGGGGATGCCTCCAAAGGCTGGCAGTAGCCGATTGCAAGGCATGAAAGGGTGGGGTTCTAGGTAGAAATTTGCCTATAGGACATTTTGTCCATGGCAAACACCATTTCTCAAGTTTGTCTTTCTTAAACACCACCCTATGAGTTTAATTATAGGAGATGTTAGAGAATATGGTCAAAGAATGAAGAGAGGAGCGAGATGGAGTCCCAACCGTTGGCCTGAACAAATTAGCCTAGTCTGAGATTTACCTTTAGGGCAACTAGGGGATGAAGGGTTAGGCATTTTACCTGGACCCGGAGGAACTACTGTGTGGGGTCATTTTTGGTCATTTGAAAATATGATTGACCTTTTTCAAATTCACCTTAAATTAATAAGGTTTTTATTTAATTGGGTTCTGGCTTCCAATGAATGCAAGCATTCATTATTAATTACCCCTAAAATCATGGCACCTTTGATTGAGAGATCTATGTTATGAAATAAAATAAAATGGCTGAATAAAATGATTCATTAAACATTATAATGAAAATATATAATTGAATTCAAAAAAAATGACAAAATAGAAAAGTCTTCGTCAACTTGGGTGGTTGGTGTCTGAGGGGATATCCGACTTAAACAGCTTGTTGGATATTCAATTTGACATGTGTTCAGTCTTAACGACTTGTGAGTATTTGAATTCGACATATGCTCGGTCCTGACGATTTGTGAGCATTTGAATTTGACATGTGCTTGGTCTTGACAACTTGTGAGCAATTGAATTCGACATGTGCTCAGTCTTGACGACTTGTGAGCATTTGAAATCGAGATATCCGGCCTTGTGACGTGTTGGATATTTGATTTGAGAAAATATCCGGCCTTGCGGCGTGTTGGATATTTGATTTGAGAAATTACTCGGCCTCAATGGCTTGTTGGGTAAAGATATCCTGCCTTGCGGCGTATTGGATATTCAATTTGAGAAATATCCAACCTTGTGGCGTGTTGGATAATTTAAAAAATATCTGGCCTTGCGGCGTCTTGGATATTTGATTTGAGAAAAATTACCCGGTCTTGCGGCGTGTTGGATAATTTAGAAAATATCCAGCCTAATGACATGTTGGATATTTCAGTTTTAATAAACATAACATCATATTGAGGAGTTACGCCCCGACGATAAACATCGATGTACACACCTCCCAAACAATATTTTATTATGAAAATTAATTCTTTATCCGGCCTTAATGGCTTGTTGGATATTTACATTGAAAGATGTCCGGCTGTGATGGCCTATTGGATATTTCAATTGACTTGGATCCTGCTCATAGCTTTGCTTCAATCCAGCATTCAAATCAAAAATCCGATATCATATTCAGAAAGATCAGGTTCGATATAGTAGGGATCGACACCTTGATCATCTCAAACGTCATCCGATTGATGGAATATGCTCCGATTAATTTCAGCCATTGATTTTATATTTAAATCAATTTATCATGACTGTCCATTTAGATTTGCAGATCCGCTTCACTTCCTGTCTCGGATCAAAGATCTGACATCATATTTGGAAAGATCAAGTTCGGTTTAATAGGGATCAACTCTTTGATCATATCGAACATCACCTGATTGACATAGATATACTCAAATCAATTTCGGCCGTTGATTTTAAATCTAATTTATCACAGCCGTTCATATAGATTCACATATTTGTATTAATGCAAGTCTCAGATCAAATATCCAATGCCATATTTGAAAAGATCAGGTTCGATTTGATAAGGATCGACATCTTGATCATGTTAAACGTCAACCGATGGACCGAGATATGCTCCAATCATTCACAGCCGTTGATTTAGATTTAAATCTGATTTATCATGACCGTTCATTTAAATTCATCAATTTTCTTCAATCTGTGTCTCGGATTGAAAATCCAATATCATATTTGGAACGATCAGGTCCGATATAGTAGGGATCGACACTTTGATCATGTCGAGAGTCAACCGATTGACTTAGATATGATCAAATCGTTCTCAGCCATTCGTTTTTATATTCAAATCTGAACCGTTGTTTTGATTTAAAAGGATCCGGACCGTTGGATATATCTTGTTTGATCTGATCTGTCTGATCAAGTTTGAAATGATCTGGAGCGTCGTCTTGATTTCAGATCTGAAGCGTTGATTTGAAGTGGATGAATCGCAATTGTCCGATTCATTTTATTTGATCAAAGTGATTTGAGCCGTCTGATCAAGGTTGAAATAATCTGGAGCGTTGATCTATTTCGGATCTGGACCATTGGTTTAATTTAGACGAATCTCAACTGTTGGATTCAGGTTTTTGATCTCAACCATTGGATATTAGTTAGAGTAATCTGGACCGTTAGACTTGGGAAGATCATGACCGTTGATCTGTTTCGATGAATCCCAGCTGTTCATTCAATCCCACGTTTCTTGTCGACGGTGGCGGCGAACGAAACTAGGGTTCGTCGCCACCGGCGACTTGCTGCTCCTCTTGCCAATCAACTCTGAGAGTACCTTCTCGATGTAGAGGGTGACTTGTGGCCGAAGTTTTGCGTCGTCCAGTGGAGTATCAGCAACGAATCGAAGCTTTTGGCGAGAACAGCGTCGCCGGCGCCAATTTGTTCGATTCCGGCGATCTGGCCGTCAAATCTCCGGTTCTTTCTATCTGTAGATGCGCACACTCGAAGAGAATGTGTGCCTGAAGTTTGATCTTGATCGGCTGGCTGAATTCGGCGAAAGATTCGTCTGAACATCTTGAGCCGTGGCGGTGACGATAAATAGTAGTTTTTTTTTGTTTTTTTTTTAATCGATATTTTTTTTGACTAGAGTATCGTTCTCTAGGATTTAGTCCGGAGTTTACTCTCCGCAAAAGTGATTTTCGTAGGAGTATCCTCTCCGATTTGATATAGAATTCACTTTCCGTAAATAGTGATTTTCGTAGGAGTATCCTCTCCGTGTAAAAAAAAATCTCTCAGCAGTGTTCTTTATGATGTCAGTGTTTGGATGTTGTAAAATTATCTCTTCTCCGTGTCGTCTGCCTGGACGTTGTGAAATTTTCTTATGTTCTTTTTTTTTTAAACTAAGCACCCTTTTTATATTATCTCCCTTGCTTCATCGCAATAAACAAATATATATTTATTTGCTTGCTGTCGGCATCCCACGACACCTTCTATTTTATTACTTGCGATTGCTTTTTACTCCAAATTTAGCCTCCAATACTCATTCTTCAAGAATCAATCGTTATTATTTTTTATATATAATTAATTGTTGAAGGCTTCGCACGATTAACATTGCCACATTTAGCTCCCCACTTTTTGTTTTTCTACGTTGCCATTCATCCACATGGCTTCATGGTCAAAATTTGACCAAACCCAATTAGGTTTTGTCTTGATTTTGCTCTCACGGTTTTGGCTTGTGAATTTTCTGACTGTACTCAAATTAAATTTTCTGGGTCAAAATCCAAGTAGCGATCAAAATTCCAACTCGCTTTAAAATTTTGCATGATTGACATAATCATATTTTAATTAACTAATTAGTCAATTAATTAATTAATCTCTTTTTTTTTTCTTTCAACAAGCTACTGGGTTACCTTTATTTGCGCCATGGGGCTCACCTGGAATAGCTGAAGAAAGATTTGCTTCAATGGAAGAAGCAGATGGGAGATCTGTACATTAAAAGACCTAAGCACTTGCTTGAGCACATATCATGATGGCTTTGCCCTCTAGAATATTTCATCAAAGCCCTAAACTAAGTATGCGCCATAGGTGCTTTGCCCTTTGCAACATTTGTTAAAGCCTAAGCACTTAGTGTCATAAAGCCTCACCTTAGGGTTTAGGGTGTCAAAGCCATCAAGTACTCATCTAGGTGGAGGCAAGACTAATAATATCATTCAAGTGGACAAATATCTTGAATCTATCTCAAGAAATAAAGAGTGTTCATAATATCCAATATAACAAGACGAGATAAATCAAAGTATACATATGAAAATAAACAAGCCTAATATAGTAAAAAAAACCATGTATGCTAAAAAAATTTCAAAAAATGAAGGGTATGATAAAATTATACTAGGTTAGTTCAAATATGTAGAAAGAAAAAAGAGAAAAAAAAAAGAAGAAAAATTATGATGTTGAAATTACAAAAGTAGAGCAACTCCAAACCTGACTTCATTCTCCTATCTCCCTTTAGGAGTCGCTGCAGAATGTTAGGTTAACGATGCAAGCCATATAAACAACCAAATGCATATTCATAAAAGAGGATACCGACTTGTTGACCTTTGTAGGTTTACTAAAAGGTTCATTTAACAACATAAAGCCAATTGACCTTCAAGTTGCCCAAACACAACAAAGTTGGTAACCAAACTGGAAGGTCATGTGGGAGTACACTTGTTAGCCCCGTTCTCAAAGTCTAGTCTACCCTAATAAAATCAAATTGCTCAAGCGTAGAGGGTTAGCATGCTCAGTAACTACTTTAGATGGGCTACTAAGTATTTTAGTATGCTCCTTATTGCATTCTACTCCTTATCATCATTCTTCTTAAGGCTTTTATAACTCGTTGGATATCTCCTACATACGAGAATCTTTGTTGGCACAGATAATTTTTGTGCCTTTTTCTAGTATCTCTTGCAACATGTGAAAAAGATCCCTCATAATTCATAAAGGCTTCTCTTGCAACATGTGAAAAAGATCCCTCATAAAGGCTTCATTACATATGAATTTTGTGGGGGGTTTAAGCATATTTATCCTAACTTTTCCCTATTGAAGGCGAGGCGAGGCGAGGCGAAGGCGAGGAGGCTGGAGGCGAGGGCGAGGGCTGGGGGCTAGAGGCTGGAGGGCTGGAGGTTGGAGGCGATGAAAGTCCCCTAACTAAGGGGGCGAAACCCTATAGGAGGCGCATATGAAAAACTTTGATGCAGCGGAAGGGGTTTCAAGGATCTATGCATATAATATGTTCAACTTTAAATTCCAAAACGATTCTCACCATTGCCATCGCTTAGATGGTGTCTTGGAAGGAAAGGCGCAAGTGCTCCTTCTCCAAAGGTGACGCACACAATTGGTGTCGCCTACTCTTCCTTGGTGCTCCTTGTGCTAGCAAGGTTCCAAGAAGTCGTTGTCGAATGGAAGGGGAGAGATCTCCTTTGCTTGGCGATTGCTTCCTTCTCCTTTCGTCAAACTCTTCACCACACGAGAGTGCCCAACCGAATAACTCAAGTTGGCGACAAGAGAGGAGGAGAGGCGAGAGAGTAGAGCGCCTTAGGCGTGAACGTGAGTCATGGTCACGTATGTGATCATGCTTTCTAAAAATAGAAAGCCACTCACTCACATGCGATCATGGGTTTACCCCAATCGCAAACTCCTCTCAATTTGAACCATGTGCTCAACCAATGAGCTGGTTCAATTTGGTTTGGTTTAATAACCAAATAAACCAAGCAATCAGTCCAGACCACAATAAACCCTAAGGCTCTTGATCTGACCGTCGATCTCTTGATGCTCCTGATCTCACTGATCTAGCATCCAATCTCTCGATCGAAGCTTACCGATCTCAAGCCCTAATCAATCAAACATGATCAGACCAGATCTCACTTACAATCAGAGATTAAATCCCTTTAAACTGAACCTGAACAATTCAGTCCACACGATCTGACTTAAGTAAGCCATATCATCAAATTGTGCGACCCTGAGGGTTTCCTTTAAATGTCGGTAACGATAACTCACGTTATCACGATCAGTGAGGGGTATCTAGCAACACATCACTGTCTCCCGATATAAAGAAAAGAGTCTTCCAAGACTACACCCAAACCACAGCACAAGTGTGAATCAAACTCACAAGGCATGCATGTTTCCTTTGCCACTGGATGTTCTTATTGGACAAGCGTGTCAAGCTTGTAGCTCCAATATGATAAGTATGATTAGATCAGATGAACATAGTCATCTGGGTATGGCCATACACTTTCTCAATCATCTCATCCAGGGGGCCCCTTTAGAACATCACACTCCTTAAACAAGGAGACGGCAATCCTTTGTCTATCACTAGTGCCCTAACCTGACTCAAGCTCACCATCCAAGATAGTCTATAATCATTATGTTTCAAATGATATTGAACTAACTCAAAACAATGACAATCATCATTTAGAAACACAAGTGATCTCAAGTCAGAGGAAATGTGCCACTTGTCGCAATCAAGGATTATTCACATTGTGACAAACAATTGAATATCCTAGTAGGGTCTGTCCAGTACATCCAATGTACCCATGAGTCTACATCTTATTCCATGCTCGAAGCATCCTATAAGATTAGAACACATATTAGTCTTAACCATATCAAGGCTGTCTCATGTTCACCAAGATATATCGACTAAGGACTTTATAGCATGTTAGCCCAGCTAAACAGCTTTGAGACATTATTCAGAAGTACAATTATTGCAGCAGATAATATAACAACCTGAATAACAACCATGCCTTTATAAACATAAGAGTTTATTACATGATACTGATACAATCCCAAGGCCTCAAACATTAGCCTTAAGGGCATACCCCAACAATCTCCCACTTGCACTTAATCTAATGGTTGAGAAATCTCAAACCCATATTATTACAGTGCTTCTCATGCTTCTGCTGCGCCAGAGGCTTAGTAAGTGGGTCTGCCAGATTGTCATCTGTATGAACCTTGCAGACTTTGATCTCGCCACGATCAATGATCTCCCGGATCAAATGAAACCGTCTCTGTATGTGCTTGGACTTCTGGTGCGACTGTGGTTCCTTTGCTTGTGCGATTGCTCCAGTGTTATCACAGAAGATAACCAAAGGATCTGCACTCGAAGGAACAACACCAAGTTCTCTCACGAACTTACGAATCCACACTGCCTCCTTGGATGCTTCCGAGGCTGCAACATACTCGGCTTCTGTTGTGGAATCAGCAACAGTTGACTGTTTGAAACTCTTCCACACCACTGCTCCACCATTCAAGCTAAATACATAGCCTGATTGCGATCGGAAATCATCCTGGTCAGACTGGAACGAAGCGTCAGTATATCCTTCAATACTGAGTTCTTCCTGACCACCATATATCAAGAACATATCTTTGGTCCTCCGCAGATATTTTAAAATGTTCTTGACTGCAATCCAGTGCGCCAAACCTGGATTACTTTGGAACCGACTGGTCACGCTTAACCCGTAAGCAACGTCTGGGCGAGTACACAACATCGCATACATAATGGACCCAATAGCCGAAGCATAAGGCGTATTGTCCATTTCATCTTTCTCAGTCTGTGTTTGTGGA
Source organism: Costus lasius (assembly GCA_027563935.2). NCBI lineage: Eukaryota > Viridiplantae > Streptophyta > Magnoliopsida > Zingiberales > Costaceae > Costus > Costus lasius. The sequence continues at coordinate 29,219,077 of CM050449.1, read as the reverse complement.
CACTGACTCTTCGAAAGATTCAGACCATGTCTGACTGGAAGATATCCTCTTTTAGAATTTTCTAAATGAAATCTCTCCAGGACTTTATCGATGTAAGTACTCTGGCACAGCCCGAGAAGCCTCTTAGATCTATCCCTGTAGATCTTCACACCTAATACATAGGCTGCTTCTCCTAGATCTTTCATCTGGAAACATTTCCTTAACCATGCCTTAACCGCATGAATTTCAGGAATGTCATTTCCAATGATCAAGATATCATCGACGTAGAGGACTAGGAAAGTAATCACGCTCCCACTAAACCTCTTATATACACACGGGTCATCCTCGTTCTTGATGAAACCAAATTCAGAGATTGATTCATCAAAACGAATATTCCAGCTTCTCGATGCTTTTTTAAGTCCATAAATAGACTTCTTTAATTTGCATATCTTATGACGATCTGATGGATTAGTGAAACCTTCTGGTTGTGTCATATACACATCCTCATCCAGATTTCCATTCAGGAAAGCGGTCTTCACATCCATCTGCCAAATCTCATAATCATAATATGCAGCTATCGCGAAAAGAATCCGAATAGACTTAAACATAGCTACAGGTGAGAAAGTTTCATCATAATCTATCCCGTAGATTTGTTTGAAACCTTTCGCAACTAGCCTGCCTTTATAGGTAACCACGTTACCATCCATGTCAATCTTCTTCTTGAAGATCCATTTACAGCCTATAGGGATAACTCCCGGAGGCGGATCAACCAAATCCCAGACTTGGTTATCTGACATGGAGTCCATCTCGGCGCGCATAGCTTCAAGCCATCTCGCTGACTCCGGTCCACTGACCGCATCCGCATAAGTGAGGGGTTCATCATTATCAATGATGTAGACTCCGTCATAGCGCTCAGGCTGTCGACGGATCCTTCCCGATCTTCGCGGTTCCCGTGATATCTGAGCCTCAGGTTGTTCAATAACCTGTTCCACCGGCTCAGGCTCATCCAACTGTGCTTGACTACTTTGTCCTTCCTCTGGATTCTCATCCAGCATTATTTCTCTCCCACTGGCCTCTTGCAGAAGAAACTCCTTCTCAAGAAATATGGCCGTCCGAGCAACAAATACCTTGTTCTCTTTGGGATCGTAGAAATAATAACCCTTAGTTTCCTTAGAGTAACCGACAAAGATACATTTTTCAGATCTGCTCTCTAGTTTCCCAGAGGCGAGCTTTTTGACATAAGCCTCGCAGCCCCAGATCCTGATAAATGTCAAGCTCGGCTGTTTCCCATACCATAACTCATATGGCGTCTTTGAAACTGCCTTGGATGGCACTCGGTTTAGTACCTTTGCAGCTGTTTCCAGTGCAAAACCCCAAAAGGAATATGGAAGAGTAGCCTGACTCATCATAGAACGAACCATATCAAGTAGGGTTCTATTTCTCCTTTCGGACACACCATTCCATTGCGGTGTTCCTGGCGGAGTGAGCTGTGAGATAATCCCACACTCCTTTAGATAGTCAGTAAATTCTCGACTTAGGTATTCACCACCTCGATCAGAACGAAGTGCCTTGATACTTCGGCCTAGCTGATTCTGTACTTCATTCTTGAACTCTTTGAACTTGTCAAAAGATTCACTTTTATGTCTCATTAAATAGGCATACCCATACCTACTGAAATCATCAGTAAAGGTAATGAAGTACTGATAGCCACCTCTGGCATGTTTACTAAATGGCCCACACACATCACTGTGTATAAGGTCAAGCAAACCTGAAGCCCTTTGACCTTTGTTAGAAAAAGGTGACTTCGTCATTTTACCCATTAAACAAGCTTTGCATGTATCAATCTCCTCATAGGAGAATGATCCCAGCAGTCCATGATCATGCAACCGCTTAATGCGTTTCTTGTTAATATGGCCTAAACGACTATGCCATAGCAAGGTGCTGTCATCAGCATACTTGGCTTTTTTAATATCAATAGCGTGTATAGAACATTCCATGTCCAACATGAATAACCCATTATTAATTGAACCAGTAGCATAAACTATATTATCAAGAGATAAAACACACTTTGAAATATTGCATTCAAAGGAAAATCCCTTCCTGACAAGAGCAGGAATGGAGATAATATTCTTAGTAATGCTGGGAACAAAGTAACAACTGTTTAGTTCTAATACAAGCCCAGATGGCAAAGAGATGAAATAGTCTCCTACAGCAACAGCAGCAACCCGTGCCCCGTTTCCAACTCGTAGGTCCACCTCATGCTGTGCCACCTGTCTTCTTCTCTTGAGTTCCTGTACATTTGAACAAATGTGAACTCCACATGCAGTGTCCAACACCCATGATATAGAAGAAGATGAAACCATGACTTCCGTCACGTAAATACCTGAGCCAGAAGCGATGCTTCCCCTCTTATCTCCTTGGAGCGCTTTACAGTCCTTTTTCCAGTGACCCAGCTGGCCACAGTGGAAACATCTGTATTCCTTTGACCGCTTAACTTTTTGCTTCAGAGCCTTACTGTAACTCTTGACAGGGGCCTTGCCCTTCTTCCCCTTCTTCTTGTTGTTCCTAGAAGGAACCATTAAGACAGAGGTCGAAGGCTTTCCCTTCAGAGTCTCCTCAGTAGTCAAGAGCATATTCAGCAGCTCTACCGGAGTACAATCGATTTTGTTCATATTAAAGTTAATGATGAACGCATCGAAAGAGGGCGGAAGAGACTGCAGAATAATGTCTACAGCAAGCTCCTGGTTGATGGTATGCCCCAGTTTTTCTAGAGCCTCCTTGTGCCCAATCATCTTGAGCACGTGAGCTCCCACTGGGCTCCCTTCAGCCAGTTTGCTCTGAAAGAACAGCTTTGTCAGATTATAGCGTTCTGTCCTCGCCTGTGCAGCATACACCATCTTGAGGTTTGCTATCATGTCTATAGCAGACATATCCTCATGCTGACGCTGCAGCGGTGGCGTCATAGACGCTAACATCAGGCAAGCGACATCAATGCTATCATTGACATGCTTTTCATAAGCTTCCCGAACCGCCCTTGCGGCGTTCGGAGCGGGCTGAGGCGGTATAGCCGTCTCGAGGACATACAGTTTCCTCTCTGCCTTAAGAACAATCTTAAGGTGTCCGAACCAGTCTGAGAAGTTCGGCCCAGCAAACTTCTCCCTTTCCAGTAGGGATCGCACATTGAAGCTCATGGTGTTCGTTGCTGCAGGAATCTACAACAATGCAAGAACAGCAAGGTCAGTATCAATGTAAAGAATCAATTCAGGACTTAAGAATGATTCTTTTTCTCACTATTTTATCTGGCTGAAAAATCCAGCAAAACAGCCCGAAAGAGTAGAACTCTTTTAGTGAGATGGGATCCAGATTTCATACTTGGTCTCCGCGTCCCGCTCAGGCGAGATAAGATGCACAGAGAGTACAAGCACTAATCTCTGGTAGGCTGTCCCAGCCAATCGCCAACCCGTGCGATTCCCCTTCATCTGGGCAATCCAGCAGACTGTGCCAACTGAGTTGGTACAACACAGTCTCTGACCCCACAGATGGCTGCCTCCATGCGCTACCATATGCGCCACATATGTAGCCTACATGGTCAAGCTGACCCGACCTACTCCCTGGACCACCACGTGCTATGCTGAGCAACGAGAAGCGATAAATCCCTTCTCTGTAACACGCAGGTGTAATCCCGCACCGTCTAAAGATAGATGGACGTGCCCACTGAGTGGGTACAACACGGCTCCAACGATAATCAGAACAGTGAGGTTTCGCGTCAGAAGGCTTACGAGCTTGATATTTAAGCGTTGGATTTTAACGGTCTTTTATCTTCTTCACTATCATGCATTTCCTATGGTGATAGCAGAAGATAAATAAATCATGCTGTTCTACTTATTTAAACAATAAAAGAAAGCATGAATCTTATGTGGTAAAAGCCCATAGCCTAAGTAAGACCTTAAGATACTTAAGTCTTCACTTGCTTTTCTTCATGGGACTTTAGCTGCTCATCTAGCCCAAACCAGGGCCCAAGCACCATCTGCAGCTCAGGTGCGCCCACCAGGGAAAATGCGCCTGGTCCCAGAGTCGAACCCTGGACCTCCCACCTGGTCAAGCCTCTGCTGCATGCGCCTCTGCCAAGTGTGCTCTGTGCTCTTGTCTGATTAATTTACAAATTAATCTATCTAGACAAGATTGACACGCAGGTCAATTACATTTTATAAATTAAATACAATGTGATACGCAGATCACAATAATTAATTTACAACTTTAAAGTCCAGGCACGCAGGCCCCAGCACAGCACACATTTAATATGGGCAGCCCACATAAGAATAAATAAACAAACATAGGCATCATCCAAGATGTGATCCAGTCAAGAAAATTAAATTTTTTTGAAAAACCCCATAGGCATCAATTTTAATTTCCTTATTTGCCTTACAACCTTACAACGGTCCATTACTAGGGATCCACTCATCCAACCTAGTCAGATCCACTGCCCTTGCATGCACCAAGTCCTAACTGACTTGAGTCGACCAAAGGTCAACCATGCATGCGCCAGGGCCGAACAACCCTCATGAGTTCTGGCAAGCGGGTGTGACCCCGGGCCTAACTCATGTGTGTTCGCTAGTCGTCTCAATCAGATATCGCTACACGCCTGTCTGCAGTCGACCTATAGCCATCTGGTGCTTGCGCACAGATGCTATCTGGTCAACCCATCAAGGCTGTCAGATGGTCTGATCAGACTGTCTGGATCTAACCTAGGGGATGACTTCAACCCTAATAACCCGTCTAAGGGTTTAATGCAGGGCCTTAGATCTATAATTAGTCGCGCATGTCATAAGAAGTTTGAGAAAACAAACATATGCGCCTACATGAACAAATGCGCCTACATGAAAACATGCGGCTAAGAGAAATAAAAATATCTCTAACATCATGTAACAGATAGATCAATGCATAGGATCACAAAGAAAGCAAACATATTAGCATGCAATAACTGGCTCTGATACCAATTGAAAGTCCCCTAACTAAGGGGGCGAAACCCTATAGGAGGCGCATATGAAAAACTTTGATGCAGCGGAAGGGGTTTCAAGGATCTATGCATATAATATGTTCAACTTTAAATTCCAAAACGATTCTCACCATTGCCATCGCTTAGATGGTGTCTTGGAAGGAAAGGCGCAAGTGCTCCTTCTCCAAAGGTGACGCACACAATTGGTGTCGCCTACTCTTCCTTGGTGCTCCTTGTGCTAGCAAGGTTCCAAGAAGTCGTTGTCGAATGGAAGGGGAGAGATCTCCTTTGCTTGGCGATTGCTTCCTTCTCCTTTCGTCAAACTCTTCACCACACGAGAGTGCCCAACCGAATAACTCAAGTTGGCGACAAGAGAGGAGGAGAGGCGAGAGAGTAGAGCGCCTTAGGCGTGAACGTGAGTCATGGTCATGTATGTGATCATGCTTTCTAAAAATAGAAAGCCACTCACTCACATGCGATCATGGGTTTACCCCAATCGCAAACTCCTCTCAATTTGAACCATGCGCTCAACCAATGAGCTGGTTCAATTTGGTTTGGTTTAATAACCAAATAAACCAAGCAATCAGTCCAGACCACAATAAACCCTAAGGCTCTTGATCTGACCGTCGATCTCTTGATGCTCCTGATCTCACTGATCTAGCATCCAATCTCTCGATCGAAGCTTACCGATCTCAAGCCCAAATCAATCAAACATGATCAGACCAGATCTCACTTACAATCAGAGATTAAATCCCTTTAAACTGAACCTGAACAATTCAGTCCACACGATCTGACTTAAGTAAGCCATATCATCAAATTGTGCGACCCTGAGGGTTTCCTTTAAATGTCGGTAACGATAACTCACGTTATCACGATCAGTGAGGGGTATCTAGCAACACATCACTGTCTCCCGATATAAAGAAAAGAGTCTTCCAAGACTACACCCAAACCACAGCACAAGTGTGAATCAAACTCACAAGGCATGCATGTTTCCTTTGCCACTGGATGTTCTTATTGGACAAGCGTGTCAAGCTTGTAGCTCCAATATGATAAGTATGATTAGATCAGATGAACATAGTCATCTGGGTATGGCCATACACTTTCTCAATCATCTCATCCAGGGGGCCCCTTTAGAACATCACACTCCTTAAACAAGGAGACGGCAATCCTTTGTCTATCACTAGTGCCCTAACCTGACTCAAGCTCACCATCCAAGATAGTCTATAATCATTATGTTTCAAATGATATTGAACTAACTCAAAACAATGACAATCATCATTTAGAAACACAAGTGATCTCAAGTCAGAGGAAATGTGCCACTTGTCGCAATCAAGGATTATTCACATTGTGACAAACAATTGAATATCCTAGTAGGGTCTGTCCAGTACATCCAATGTACCCATGAGTCTACATCTTATTCCATGCTCGAAGCATCCTATAAGATTAGAACACATATTAGTCTTAACCATATCAAGGCTGTCTCATGTTCACCAAGATATATCGACTAAGGACTTTATAGCATGTTAGCCCAGCTAAACAGCTTTGAGACATTATTCAGAAGTACAATTATTGCAGCAGACAATATAATAACCTGAATAACAACCATGCCTTTATAAACATAAGAGTTTATTACATGATACTGATACAATCCCAAGGCCTCAAACATTATCCTTAAGGGCATACCCCAACAGGCGAAGGCGAGGGCTGGAGGCTGGAGGCGACGGCGAGGGCTGGAGGTTGGAGGCGAGGGCAAGGGCTGGAGGCTGGAGGCGACGGCGAGGGCTGGAGGCGACGGCGACAACGATGGCTGGAGCTAGCGAGAGCCATCCGCGACGGCGACGGCGAGGGCGTCGAGCTTGGAAGGCATCAATGGCGAGGGCAAGGGCGAGCTAGGGAGCGGGAGGCGGGTGAGCTCGGGAGAGGGAGGCGAGTTCGGGCAGGGAGGCGGGGAGACGGTGAGATGGGCGAGCTCGACTAGAACTAGGCCAGATCGGAAGGAGACGGCAGACGGGAGTACGGGAGGAGACGGAGCGAGAGTTGAGGGAGAGAGAGACGGGCGCGAGAGTCGAGGGTGAGAGGGCGTGCGAGCGAGCGATTGTGGTTTTCTCTCCGATTCGGAGAGAAAAAGTTTGGAAGGAAAACCCTCCAGTTTTCCCTCAAGTTGTCTTTCCTTCTTCTCTTTTTTTGTCCAAGGAAACAAAAGAAAACAATTTTCTCTTCTATTCCCTCCCTTTTACCTCGCAAGGAAACAGGCCCTAAATCTTTTTAGAGTGATGTTGTAGCTAAATATTTTAGTTAAACATATGGAGTTTATTATTTTGAGACATTCTCACATGAGGTCCAACTCAATTTTGTCATACTCTCTATTCCTTGGGTGTTAACTAGAGTAACAAATGTTCTATATGGATGAGAAATTCTTCTTGTATGGCCGTCTTTGTGAGAATTTTTAATTGAGCAATCTCCGGGACATGTTGCTTAAAGGGTGAATAAAGTTATGTGAACTCAAGAGGGCTATTTATGGATTGAAATTAATCTTAGAGATCACTCTGGTAAATTTTCACAAGTGGCTATTAGTTTCTGGTTTTCAGTGATACAAAGTTGATCGCTCTATATTTGTCACAGTAATACTTATGGCATTATGGTGTTGGTGGTATTCATTGATGATATGAGTGATTCAAAAGGTATTATTGCTATAAAAGGCATCTTGAGAAGTTTGTTATCAAAGATCATGAGTAAAGGGTTTTTATTATCTCAAAGAAAAATGTTTTGGATCTTCTTGAGGAGATTGGACTTCTTGTATATAAACTTTTTGACACTCCTATTTAACCTAATCATAAGTTATCCTCTTGCAATAATTTTCTAAATGTTAATGTTATTCAATATTTTTGTCTTATGGATAAATTGATTTACCTCACTCTCACCAAACCCAATATTTACTTTGCAGGTGGAGTTGTTAGACGACTAGAATCCTAAGCTAAGTCATTAGGAAGTCATTCGTAAAATATACACTAAAGCTAGCATTTTTCCAAGAGATATTAACATCTCAAGATTGAGTTTTATATTAATGATGATTATGTATGATGTTGTGAAGATAGGTTTATGTCATGTTATTGCACCTATGGAGGAGGTAGTTTTATCACTTGGAATAGCAAAAGGTAAAGTGTGGTCACTTTGTCTTATAATGCAAAGGCAGCTGTAATATATACTACTTGTGAGATGATTTGACTTTAAATATTTCTAAAAGATCTAAATTTTAGTTATATAGAATATAGGACTATGCATTGTGATAATTAGGTTGTTATTATATCACCAACTATCATGTATTTGATGAGAGAATTAAACATAAAGAAGTTGGTTGCCACCTTAGCAATGATGAGCTAATGATAAACAAATTCTGAATAATGTTCACCACCTTAAAAAATTATCATTCAAATATTTTCACTACACTTGATTCTAGTCATTTTCTTAATCTTTACACCAAGGTGGGTATGCTCCAACTCAAGGGGGAGCCTTAGAGTGTTAAATTGTTAATCTAAGAGGTTTAGTCTCACATTTCGTATAGTAATAGCTACAGTAATCTGTTTTTATAAATACACATACAATCGTCTTTTTTAAAATTGTGCAAAATGTATTTCTTCCTCTCAATTTCAATTTTCTACAGTTGTGTTATAAATTTGTAGTGTCTGACTTTTAGTATCTCTATCACAGTGCAAATCAGATGGTGTTAAAATTGGCACCGCCACCGGGTTTGCAACCTCTAGTATTGCCGAAAGGTCTTCTGGAGGTTTCTTAAGCTGGCTAACTGGTGGAACTTCTAGTCAGCTACCACCTCTAAATTTTCCACTTCCAGGTGTTACATTTCCTTCCTCTCTACCTGATTATGTGGAGGCAAGCAAGACAAAGATCTCAACTCTTCCAAACGGTGTAAAAATTGCATCCGAGACATCTGCAGTATGTTTTTGTTTAAATATTCTGAGAATTGCTAATTGAATTTTCTTTTATCACAGCATTTTTTTGTATTCTTACTTGGATTATTTTATTCAGCATCCAGTCGCCTCGATAGGATTGCACGAGGGCTCTGGCTCTGTGTATGAGACACCATCTTCGTTTGGAGCCACTCATTTACTGGAGAGAATGGCATTCAGGACCACTAAAAATAGAAGCCATTTGCGCATTGTACGTGAAATAGAAGCCATTGGGGGAAATGTTACAGCATCAAGTTCCCGTGAACAGATGGGATATAGTTATGATGCCCTTAAAACCCACATACCCGAAATGGTTGAGGTGCTTATTGATAGTGTCAGGAATGCTGTTTTCCTTGATTGGGAGGTTAGCGAGCAGGTAATCTCAGATGCTTTTTCTTTATTCTTCGAAGTTATATAGTAAACTGACATACTCGCATGTAGATAAAGAAAGTGAAGGCAGAACCTGGAGAACTCTCTAGCAATCCTCAGAGTTTGCTTTTGGAGGCTATTCATACTGCAGGATTCTCTGGTGCTTTGGCAAATCCTTTGATCGCTCCAGAGTCTGCAATAAACCAATTAAATAGAAGCATATAAGCATATTGGAGGATTTTGTTACTGTAAATCTGATGAAATCTCCTCGTTTTACTTAATTTTTTGATGAACGTGGATGGTTGATTTTACTGCAAGTGCAAATTTGCAGGAGAACTTCACTGCTTCTCAGATGGTACTCGCAGCGTCAGGAGTAGAACATGAGGAGCTGATATCAATTGCAGAACCACTTCTATCTGATCTTCCTAAAGTTCCTCGGCCAGAAATTCCTAAATCTGTCTATGTTGGAGGAGAATATAAATGCCAATCAGATTCATCAGTGGGTATTAAATTTAATTTGAGTTTTTTAAAACCCCCCTCAGTCCCTCACATTTCAATAATTTCTTCTTTTCCTTCCCAAACTTTTTGTCAAAATCAGAAAACACATATTGCACTTGCATTTGAGGTTCCTGGAGGTTGGCATAAAGAAAAAGAAGCCATGGCACTTACAGTACTTCAGTGTAAGAAATTAGCTCCATATTTTTATGCGTCATTCAATTCTTTTGCTTCTTTCTTACAACAATATTATTGTATTTTGCAGATGCTTATGGGAGGTGGTGGTTCATTCTCTGCTGGTGGACCTGGAAAAGGAATGCATTCACGTTTATGTAGGTGAACCATTCTGGATTTGTTGCAGTATTATTATTCTATGAATTATGGGATTAAGTTTTCATGATTATGCATATGCAACTTTGTTTCTGATCTTTATTTGCAGATCTACATGTCCTAAGTCAGTTCCAACAGATTGAGTCTTTCATGGCTTTCAGCTGCATCTATAATCATACTGGACTTTTCGGAATTCATGCAAGCACGGTATGATATTCTATCCTCGACATGGATGTGCGGATGGTTTTTTTATCCATTTTTTTTTCTTTTGATCACCTAGTCTTCAAGTTTGCCAAGTTGCCATTGGCTTATACATTTGCATGAATGTGCGAAAATTTTGTATCTATATGATGGCCGATTATTGGAATAACTTACTTTTGATCAGGGGCCAGAATTTGTATCGAAGGCTATTGATTGGGCAGCCAAAGAGCTGCTTGCAGTTGCAACTCCTGGTCAAGGTTCGTTGTCTTGAAGCTCACTGAATATTTTTTCTACTTAATATGGACACATTTAAACTATTTAATTTTCTTTTTAACAGTTGATAAAGTACAGCTTGATCGTGCCAAAGAATCTACCAAGTCTACAATTCTAATGAAACTGGAATCAAGAGTATGCATCCTCTTTACATTCTTTCTTTTTATTATTTTCACTTTTTTCCAACTTTAATACCAATCTGCGAATCTCACAGGCGGTAGCATCTGAAGATATTGGAAGACAGGTTTTGACATATGGTGAAAGGTACGTTATTATAGTGTCTTGCAGATCCTGAATCAATAATTGCAAGAGGAGAAAGATAATTTAAAGATATGGAATTGTATTATTTATGACTTAGAAAGAATTGAAATTTCCTTGCTGACTAGGTATGCATCATAAACCTGTTTGGATGCTGAGTAATTAGGAACTTTGATCTTGAAGGAAAGAAGCTAATCAAAATGTGGTAGTGGTTTTGCAAGTTGGTCAAGTAGTTGAAGTAATTTGCCAAACTGCTTTTGTTTAATTTGATGTTGGAGCAAGTTCGGCATTGCAATATGATGTAAATTAGTGTTATTGGATTTCTATCAATTATTCATTCTTCTACATGTCCTACGCTTTACACTTTCCGCTTTTACGGTATACAAGTTCGTGGTATCCCTTATTACATTATTATTCTCCTTTTTGAATTAATGTGTACTTTGGCTTTTGTGATTTATATGCTTCGGCTGTTGTGATGCCGCAGGAAACCTGTTGACCATTTTCTAAAAGCCGTAAATGAAGTTACCCTGAAAGATATAACTTCTCTTGCTGCAAAGATCATCTCATCACCAGTTACAATGGCATCATGGGGGGATGGTAAATTGCACGTTACGCTATGGAGTGGTCTATAGATAGTTGTAAGTACAGTGTTCGTGCTAACATTTTGGTTATTCTCTCTGCAGTTATCCAAGTCCCCAGCTATGAATCTGTCAGCCGGAAGTTCCACGCGAAGTGAAGCTTTTGGTTTTCAAATTGTACAATCTTTCTCAACAATATTTAACATTTTTTGATACTGTTCTTTTGATCATATCCAGAAGTAATGAAAATACAGAAACGAGTTTTCGGAAAATTTTACCAAATAACATGGCAAACAACTCTGGCAAAATGCTGCTTGTATTTCCTGTTAATTATGGGAAATAACTACAGTTTTGGTGATCTCATTTTTATTGTTATATTGCTCTTGCATTTAACTTATTGAAGAGGAAGCATGTCATGATTGAAGCTCAAGGAAGGAAATCCTTGTAGTTAATATTATCATATGATTGTCCAGTATTCCGAATAAATGTCTCTTAGGAGGTTGTAAACTTGTGAAATATAACAACTTCATTCGAGAGCCTACCTGGAAAATCCATCTTGAAATATGAGCAGTAAGACAAAAGCAAGTAGTTAGTGACTTGCCTTTCCCTTGAAGCAGAAATATATTTTATTTGGTTCAGATAAATGGTTCAAAGAGCGTGGATTCGAATCAAATTAGAGTATTGAAGTAAATTCAAGGGCATTTGGAAGTTTAGATTTGCCCTGAACCAAGGAAAGCCGTGCATGAATCATTAGCAATTGTTGAATTCTATAGACGTCCAAATGACCTTACCTTGTAACTGCATCAATCAGCACGTTAAAAAGAATCCATACATTCGCCAACTGAGAAATGTCATAATAAAACTAAATATATTATTTCACCCACTGATTAACTCATAATAAAACAAATATATTATTTTGTTACAATGGGATAAAATATTTTTGTATGAAAATAATAATAATACACTCACGAAGAAAACTGGCCAAGAAGAGATCAGCGGCGGAGAATAAGAAAACCTGAGGCAACAACGTTCGATCATCGTCGACTGCCGTCCGCAATTCACGAGAGACGAGCCTGCTTTTATTATGGTCGGTGTTTTGAAGCGTCGATCAGAACTGCTCCGTGAAGCATTGCATTGCTTGATGAGAATCCTCGTCCTGCATCTCTCACACATTGTGTATCGTATTTTTGTTCTTAACTTCAATGCCAGGCGATCATATTTTACTTGTTTGCTTTTCCCTCAAGGCAGGCTCATTTGGCTACGCTGTTTTCTCGCTATAGCACCTACCGGCACAAGTGTTTGGTAGATCCATTGACCTATTATTATTATATTATTATTAGTTAATTTTATTTTAATTTTTAAAACTTATAATTAAGTTATCTTACTAAAAAAATAACACAAAAATAAATAAATAAATAATAATAATAATAATAATAATAACAATAACATACTTTACTACAAATAAAAAGTGTAAAGTGTTAGGTAAGTAACACATAGTCATCCAAATTAATTTCGTGAGCAATTTGATTTCGAAGCCGATAATTTTATATTGAACTTCTTGTACTCTTCTTAACTGGTTCACTACTTTATAATTTTAATATATATCTTCTAGTATTGAATCTAGATTAATATAAAAGTTCATCTAATATATTTCTATATCATCATTGCGATAACTATTTTGACTTGTATTTTGAATAGTTATGATGACATATCACACAAGATATTTTATCTTTTTTTTTCAAATTCCAAAATATCTTTTAATATAATTTCTTAATAGTGAGTGGGCCTTATTGAAAATTTTTTTTATTCTTGTGGTTGTTGTCTTCATTGATAATCAAGGAAATAATATCTCACTCCCCTGTGCTCTAAATTATCTAGGCATTTATGAATAACCAGAATTGATCAAGTAATATCTACAAGTACTAAGACATAAATAAAATTATATACTATAATATGAATACATACCAAGAGAGTTTTGAAAAGTTTAGCTTTGGAGTCATTTTGCATGCATGAGACCACGATAGTTATGTCACATGCCCTCAAAACTAGTTAAGACATATATAAATTGCATATCAATGATGCACACAGTCATAATATTTTGTGTCTGTCATCCTTTTAATCATGTGTACTATTTGCTTATGAACAAGTACAATACATGAGTTCTATCAATTGCACCAACACAAACCTATAAAACATAATTAATTAATTAGAATAAAATAATATTTAAACTTACTTGACAAAAAGTTAATATAAATTTACCTAGTAATGAGGTATATAATGTTGCTCATTTAAAAATTTGTGTTGGAATATTCTTGAACTCATAATTAGCGAGATTGATCAATTCTCTTACTAGTATGCATATAGATTTCAATACTTCATGAAAAAAATCTACTAATTGTCTTGCCTAAATGTTAAAAATATTCATGCACCATTCTATTTAATATAAATTGTGCTTTTTGTAGCATATATATATATATATATGAGTAGATGTCCATAGTCCATGTGAGTTCTCCAAAATATTGTATAAATTTGTAAAATCATGTGCTTCCATTCTCATCATTCTCCTAAAACGTTTTGGATAACCTCGTAATATGTGTCTTAGTGCATGTAAGAACTTTCGAGCAATGATTGCTATTATCATCTTCTTCCTCTTTGTCATTGTTATTTTCATTGTAAGATCATCAAAAGTTTTATTTGGCTCATCATTTATACCTAAAAAAGTATTAAAAATTTAAAATACATTAACTCCATATACACACAAAAGTATAACCATAATTTATATAGAGTTCTATACAAATTGGTAGCAAATAGGGGAAGTTCCTGAATTACACAATAAACATAGAAAATAGTTCCTAAACCATATAACAAACGTAGAAAAAAAAAACCATAATTCATATAAAATTCAATACAAATTAGTAGTCGTTACGTGTTATTTCAACGCACCACAAGTGCACGGCTTATCGATGTAGTACAAGATATCGTTCCCATGGGGACAAGTGGCAATTACTGAAAAATTGCATAATCGATAGCTAGACAAACTAAATATGGTTTTAAATGTGAGCAATTCAAAGTGAGCTAAGCTAATGCATCAGATTGGTTGTCAAACAAGAGCTATAAGTTAAATGCAATTTCGAGGTAATTCAGGACATTGAGGTTCATTATAATGATAAATCTAAATTTGAACAAAATAATAACAAAGAAATTAATCTAAAATTATTTGAGGACATTATCCAAAGGTACAGATTACTCTCTTCCAGTAGTATAACCCAGTATCAATTTAGATCGGTCACCTTTTGTAGCTTATTGAACTAAATAGATCCAATAACCTTACGGATAATATACAACGTCCTCACACAAATTCTAACTACGTTCATGATAGAATAACACAAGTCCGATCTAAGCAGTTCCAACATCACGATTCACCTTTTAATCCTTCTCGCAATGTTTTAAACTTGTAAAGACTTGGCCAAAGTAGATATAAACAAATAACTAAGCGAAGATCGAATAAATAGAATTAGATAAAAAAGAACACTGACATTGTAAGTCAAAATAAGATCTAAACAGAGGATTACACCTCAAGCCTTGAATAGGAAGGCTTAAGCAGCCATGACAAAACTATTCAGCATAAACTTCTCTCGAATCAAAGTTCTAAGGATCAAAATATAAAAGGAAGACAATATGGTAAGAAACAACAAACTATCCTCTCAAGATCGATGAGAAAAATCTTCAAGTTTCTCTAGCAAAAATCTCCTTTTATGTTTCATCGCCATTCCTTATCGTCGACTGTTCTTCCCCCTATTGACCCCTTGAAAATAGTCCTAAATCAGCTCTTTTGTTCATAGGAAGATGTCCCTTCGGCTTCCTCATGAATTCCCCTTGAAAGTTATCCGAATTCCAGGTGAAATTGGCTATTTTCGTGTCTGACGGGCTCTGCCACAACTGTGCATCTGCTCACAAGCAAGCTGTGAAGTGTTCTATAAGTTATTGGGAAGTCCATCATAGCCGTGAATCTGGTGAAAGGCTGACCATAAAATGTTCTGTGAAAAACTAGCATTTGTATCATGATTGTGAAGCTAGTCACGACTCGGTTGTAAACCTTTCTATGGATTTTTGATATATTGATCATGACCATAAAGTTAGTCACATTTAGGCCATGATACTCTCCATAGAAAACTTATCAAATTTTGGTTCAAGCTTGTTATGGTTGTGATGCTCATCATGGTTCAGGCTAGCCATGACATATAAAGAAAGTTTCGTTTGTCTTCAGATTTGCTATGTTAACTTATCTTTTCATCTTGAATTACTCGATGACCTCAAAATCATCAATAGGCTCCAGAATGAGTGATTTTATCTGAAATTACAAAAAAAATGAAGATTCCAAACTAAGCAAGTAAATAAGTCCAATTTAGGTATAAAAATAACAGAATATGCATTGTTTTGAGATAAAATCATGTCAGAAAAAACTATGAAAATACAAGGCATCAAAATCTCTCAAACTTAAATCATTACTTGTCCTCAAGCAACAAAAACAAGATGAAATACGAACTAGGTATGAAAGCGATAATTCATAGCTCAAAATACATCACCAAGTCAAATCCTTTCATGAACGAGGCATGATCAAGTTTCAAAATTCAAAGCAAGAGGTCTATTATCAAGAATTGAATCAAAGAGGTTCCACTATCCTTGGTTGATGAGACTTTCAACTTGTAAGATATAATGATTTCTACTTCATAAACAAACTTCATTCACAATCCAATCCATCCAAAATCAAGTGTTGGGGTCAAATTCAATTGCATTATTTTTATGTCAAAACTTTAGAATATTATTTTTTTCTTCTCTCTTTTTATTTTTATTTTTATTCACAAAGCAAGACTAGCTCTCTAAATTGTTAGTGATATTTTGATGCAAAGCACAAACATGAGTGGAATGCCACCTCGGTTACTCAACTATGATCAATTTAGTAAGCAAAAATAACTCATAACTGTTAATACACATTTTGCGCAAAACACAAACATGGGTCAAATGCCGCCCCGGCTACTTTGTGCACCTCAATAGAGAGAGAACTTTTATTATGTTTATTTTTGCATTCAATATTCACCCAACAAATGAAAAGGAGTATCAAATAGATGAATGAAACTATTCAATCAATAGAGGATCAAAAATATAACACTAGCACATAGGTCTCAAACAATGTTAGGCCCTGTTTCCTTGGATGGAATCCACAAGGAAAAGAATAAAAAACACATTGAATCTAGGCACAAAGAGTTGTGTCATATATCATCATAAAATTTTTCAAATATCCCACTCACAAGAATTCATAGACTTCAAATCACAAGATTGCATCATGACAAGGTCTTGACAAGGTAGTAAATTTCAGCAATCTCATTATCAAATTCATACCATGAAGTGCAGTCATCGGAGTTTATTCAAAGCTGTTGATTCAAATTCAATTAAAGAATGTATTATCAAATATGGTCATCAAAATGTCTTTCTAAAGCATCAACAAAAAAATATGTCTCATTTGTATTAGAATTAACAAGAACATCGACATATTACATCATAAGAACAAAACGAAGTAACCTTCACGTCAAAGCATTAGCGTAAAAAATCACAAAGCAATCTAGATCAAAATAAATCATAGATATGATCAAGATAAATCAGTAGAGTGAAATCATTAAGATTACCAACCAATCACTAAATCAATATCAATCACAACATCACTTAATATATATATCAATAGTAGAAAAAGTAATCATTAGATTGCCACTAGATTTACCCAACATCCATATGGTCGCAGAATCACAACATACATGAATGAAATCATGAAAGAGTATCATCATAGCAGTATTAGTGTCATGATGTCACAACAACATTATCATCACAGAGAAAGAGTCAAATGAAACTATCACCATCACCACATCATCGTCAGAGTGTCACCATGATAGAATGAGTTATATTTACAATGCCAAATAAAATGTTTGAAGACTAAGTCTTAAAAGAATAAAGCATCAAGATTATCCCCTCCCCACATAAGAATTTTCATAGTCCTCTATATAATCTATGTGTTAAGAGCGAGAAGGGGGGGGGGGGGGGAATAAGAAAAAGCAATACTCACTTCTTTCTCTTTAGCTTAAAGTCCTCATCGTCATCATCCTCATCGGTGCTCATCTCAGCACCTTCCTCCTGAGGGTCATCTTCATCATCATCATTATCACACTCCAACAGAGTGTCGTCCGAAAAATCTTAGTTAACGAATGCACCCTTGAGGTGTAATAATTTCTTATTAATTATAAATTCATAATCCAATAACATTTTTACAACCAACAATAGGATATCTACAACATATTTCAAAACATTAACCTATATACCAACTTTTAATAAAATACTTATATTTTCTAGAATTTCACATCAATCACAAGTACCAAAATCAAAACCAAAATTTATCGATTCGATATCAAAAACTACAGGTCTAACCAATCCATAACCCAAAACATGGATTTAATGTCCAAAATCACAAGGTAGTCCTAAGTCCATATAACAAATGCATATCAAAAGTCAAATTACAATACTATCTAATTACCCCATCATAAAACAAAATAAACAAAGCTTTGGGTAGTCTCTATTGCTTTCTATTGGTCTCTAGCTAGAGCTGCATCTGAACCTGGAGGCAAAACAAAGGGAGTTAGCAGAAGGCTAAGTAGGAATCATAACAAGATGTTGTCATGCATCTAATACAAGATAAGCAAAACAATTAATCTTCTACCATGACATGCCACATATCATAATATTGAAAATACGATATCATTAAAAAAAAACTTTCAACACACAAGTCATGAAATCATCAAGTTACAGACACAAACCCTCATCACGAGCTGCACTCGTGGGTAGAGTGTTTCCATTGCTAGCTCACATAGCGAAACAACTGTCTGGAGATAGTGGTGTTGTGTCCAACACCTGGCGACCCAGCATTGTCCAAAGACAATCTAATGGTAAGCCCAAGGCGACACCGCTATAGTTTGAAGGCCAATCGGCAACTATAGCCAAATCATGGTCGACTGGTCCTCAACCTAACCAGCTAATAAGATCATCATAGTCATGACATTTCCATGCAATCATCTATTGGTGTTTATGCCCTTGGACCCATTGTTGGTCTATCTTGTACTACTTGACATTGATATTTTATATATCATTCTAGCATTGTCGTTATTATGCTATGTTTGCATCTGCGACTATGAACTTACATATTCTTGTAGGGAAGGATGACTTTGTCATTGCTTCCTTTGTGTCCGTCGGCTACAGATCTTCGGTTTTTGAGATATTACTGTTAAAAATTCATTCGATTTGGTTGCATAAGATGATATGATGTTAGTTCGATCTGGTTGTATGTGATGTTCTGATATTTGAGATTGACACTTTGTGATTGGTATTATGTATGACTTGGTTAACGTAATGATGATTTTAGTTCTGATTTGGTAATGATGTGATAAATGCCTGTGTAGTTTGTTCTAATCATGAAAATACTGTTGTATCATGCCAAAATTTTTCTTGATGATAAATTACTGTACATGACAATACTTGAGAATTGGAAATAGATCTAATATGCTAAATTTATTTCTTTGATATAATTTATCTATTGAAATTCTCCATTGATTAATACATGAAGTTTTAGGTAAATATATTGTTTAATAAATGAAATTTGAAAGAGAAGTAACTCCTTTGAATAAAATGAGCATATGTTGTATGATTTTTGGATTGATATTAATTGATTAAACCTAGTAAATCATTAAAGTCCATCTTGTTATTTGTTGGGAAAAAAGAATCCGAAATCCAAAAAGAAAAGTGACTCCCCTATTTGGCACTGCATAAAATTGGCAGTGGGACCTAAAGACATAGGTTGAGGTCTGAAAAGAATAACTCCTCTTTTTGGCATTGTATTTGCAATGGTACCGAAGATAAAAGTTGAAGTTCGATTAAAAAGTATGTATTTATGTGGGTACATGCCATGAGAGAGATTCTTTGACATTAACTCCGCTATCTCAAGAAGATTTTTTTTCCTACTTAAAGAGATATGAGTTCTATTATGTTGGTTATTTGACCAATATATTCTGTCACCAGAAAAAAGGTGGTAGTCATTTTAGAAAATGTCAAAGATACATAAAAAAAAAAGAGAGAAAATTTGAGTGGAAAAATATTTTGAGGTTCCTATTCCTGTAAACAAAGACATCATGGACTCAAAACTAAAACTACGTGAACTCATGAGATTGAAGTTCTATTTATGCACATTGCAAAATTTTATTTGATTGAGTCATGGATCTTAAGGATTGAATTCGGAGGACGATATATTTATTTAAAATTTTAAGTTGTTATTTGATGTGAATTTTTCATAAGTAATTGTATCTTAGAAATTTATTCATCATCTGAAGGTTTGTTTTTCATAATCAGTATTGATTTCTTTATTTGCTTGAGGACAAGCAAAGTTTGAGCCTTATGTATTTTGATGACTCTAAATTTCATAGTAATTTTTATACTTATTAACTAGTCTTTTGGGGGTCATGATCATGCTCTTTTGCTTATTTTTATGCCTTATTTGTCAAATACTTCGGAATCTACACCTTTCTTGGTTTTTGATTAATTTCAGGTAAAAAGGCATTATTCTGATGGGTTTTTAAGCAATTTCAATACGTACAAGGATTCTAATCATCAAGAGGAGTTTACACATCAAATTTCAAATAAAACTGAATTTTCTAGCCAAATTACGGCTGTGCCGTAATGGATTTTATGGCCGTAATATGCAAATATGGCACTACCGTAATGATTTTCACGGCCGCTTCCCGCAGAAACTTTTTGGAAAATTATGGTACTACCATAATATTTTTACGGTGTCGTAATTCAAGTCCAAATTCATACCGAGACTTCAGAAGACATTACGGCACCGCCGTAATAAATTTCACGATACCGTAATTACGGTCTAGTTGCCTGATTATTCCGCTGGAAACTTAAAAAGACGATTTCTCGAGCTTTAGGGCACCAATTGAAGATCTGTAAAAAAGAAAACGATCAGGATAAAGAGGAGGACGAGCTAAAGGTAAAAGGATGAATTTTTATTAGGGATACAAGGAGAATTGGAGGAAATCGCCATCGCCCTAGGGTTCATCGATTCTCAGCGTACAGACCACCTCTGGCCACAAAATTTGAAAGGAAGCTTCGCCTGGAGGAGAAGAACATACCACAGAAGTTTCAGAGTGAAAGAAGATCGATCGAGAGAGAAATCAATAAAAACAAGAGCGCCGCCACTGTTCATCGCGTCCAGGAGCAAATTACGGGCTGTAATGAAAATTACAGCCCTGTTTTGTAACTTTTACTCCTCTCTTTCAATTTCTAATCACTCTAAATAATGTTTTATTGTAATTCTTCGATCATGCTAGCTTAAACTTCTTTGGGACATCGGGTGTAGTCCTCTTGATTTCTTAATGACTGAATGATTTCTATTTCATCAGAATATTTTTGATATGATAATTTTACTTAAGTGATTAATGCTTTTAATGCTTTCTAGTTTCATATTGTCAGCGAGAAGCTGAATGATATTCGTCAGCAATACCCCACCTATGATAAAGAGTTTTACGCAATTGTCCAATCTTAGGCAATGGCGTCATTACCTCCTGCATAGGGAGTTTATCCTTTATAGCGACCACCGGGCTCTATCCTTTCTAAATGTCGAGAAGAAACTTGCCCCTCGACATGTTAAGTGGGTTGAATTTCTCGAGCAATACACATTTGTCATCACCCACAAAGCTAGTAGAGACAATGTCGTGGCCGATGCCCTTAGTCAAGTCCGCAACCTCTTGTGTGTCCTCTCAACAACAGTCACTACATTTGAACATGTCCGCGATGAATATGCAGATTGCCCTAATTTCGGCCCCTGTTACACTAAACTCTTAGCTTCCGACCCACCCGAGTTATCATACCGCTTCATGATGAGTATTTGGTGTATGGAAATAATTGTGCATCCTAAGGTCCTCCTTGCATGATCACCTTCTACTTGAGCTGCAATCCAGTAGTGCCACTGGGCACCATGGCCGCTACAAGACCCATGAGCCAACGATCGATTCTTTTGGCCCACTCTTCATAGGGATGTAAAACGGGTCATTCGTGTTTGTGGCACATGTTAAAGTGCTAAGCCCCAACCATTGAACACGGGGTTGTATACCCTGTTGCCTGTCCCTCATGGTCCATGGCTGGATATTAGCATGGACTTTGTCTTAGGCCTAGCCAAAAAGGCTTCACATCATGACTCCATCTTCATTGTCGTAGATCGCTTCTCCAAAATGGCCCACTTTCTGTCCTGTTTGAGGACGTCCGATGCATCTCACATTGTGAGCCTCTTTGTGAAAGAGATTTTTTGACTTCATGGTCTTCCGTTGACTATTGTCTCTGACTACAACACTGAATTCATTTGTCACTACTAGAAATCCCTATGGTCTCTCTTAGGCACCACCCTCAAGTTCTCATTCGCTTACCATCATTATACTGATGGTCAAACGGAGGTGGTGAATCATAGTTTAGGGAACCTACATCGCTATTTGGCTAGTGATTTTCCACATAGTTGTGCAGACCATCTTCCCATCACAGAGTTTTGCGTATAACAATGCCTTTAATCAGACCATCGATTTGAGCCTTTTCAAATTCTGCTTGGGCATCAACCCTGCAAGCCTATAGACATGCATGGCATTCCCAACCACCCTTCCATACATGAGTCTGCACATTCATTTGCATCCCATATCTCGTGTTTACATGATGAAATTTGCCGATGAATCTACTTGAGCAATACCCGGTATGAGGTAAAGGTTAATGAGCACTGTAGGCCACATAACTTTGAGGAGTGAGAGCAAGTTATGGTGCAAATCCACCTTGAGCGATTGAGATCTAGAGCCAATTGGAAGCAGCAAGCACGTTGCAAGCGATCCTACACAGTACTACGAAGGGTTGTCGCCAACGCTTATGTCCTCGACCTACCAGAGCACTCTATGATCAGTCCCATCTTCGACATCGTTGATCTTCTACCTTACTATGCACCGCTCACCACCGGTGCCCCATCTGCTGACACGAAGGATGCTTGTTCTCCGAAGTAGAATTCCTCCCACCTGGGGGGATTGACGAAGCCAAAGAAATCAAAAAATCCCATGGAGATACCCTAAAATTTTCAGGCCAGAATGCAAAAGAAAGCATAGCCGCACATGTGTTCACACCCCCGGCCGTGGATGTCCTTGAAGCCTAGAAAACATCCATTCAACCCATGGTTCGCTCCCAACGGACTACACATACCCCTGATCATTTTATGGGGGTTATCATCCCCTCATCAACTTCAATAGAGGTCCTCCACCCGATGAATGTGGTAGCAAGACCTTCGGAAGGACATACCAGCGATCGCTACAACAACCAGCTAATCAATACTGGAGTCGGCCATCACTCTCTAGAATCAGCCCACCATCAACAAGTTTTGTTGCTTCATAGCTGCTTGCTAGGAGATGGTGAGAAGGCTAGCTTTAGCCCAGCTCATGGGTCATCTTCAATCCAACCCATGCACCAGCTTCAGCCCAGCTCATGCGCTGGCGTCAGCCTAGCCCATTCGCTAGCTTCATCCCTTCCTTGCTGCCTTAGTTGGTGGTTGTTATGCTTTAGTTGGTAGGATTCTTATTCGAACATCTTTTGACTACTTTTAGGTTGTTATGGGGCGGTGTGCTTATCCAACTACCCTTGTCATGTGTTTTGTTTGAGCTCCCTCTCTTATCCTATAAAAGAGAGTTGGAGACTAGTTACTTATTCACCTTACTTGTAGTGGTAGCCTCCATAGTGTGTGAGACTACGAGGTCATGGTAGCTCTGAGAGAGTGGAGAGTGTGTGGTGACCAAGACTCGAATGTGGCAATACCTCTTGTAAGCTCTTCTCGTTTTAGCATATTCAATTAATGCAGGGGCAATCACTATTATTTCCGCAAATGTACGGATACTCGAAGTAATAAAGAAAGTATCGAATCCACAGGGACCTATGTTGCTGAGTACCGAATAATTGATTTTTCACTATCTAGGCAATCGAAAGAGTGCAAACTAGCAAACGAAGACCAAAGCACTGAAACGGAATTATCAGAGAGAGAAGCTGGGACTAGGGTTTCGTTCACTTTAATTTTTATGACTAAACATGAATAGAGATTTCATCGGTTTAATTTCATCATGACAAAGATGCAATTTACTTGAATAAAAGGATTATCTCACTTTCGTGTAGACAACCATGCAGGGATAAATCTTCGCTCTCGCGCAAGAGTCGTCCCAACGCTAATGATAAGTAAATCATCAAGCTGAGAACTCAAGGATCACTTTCGTGCATCCGAGTTCTAAGTCGATAATCTCTAGTGGAATTTCAAGGATCACTTTCGTGCATCCGAATCTCGACACTAGTTTTACTCAAGGTTCTCTAACGTTCCGATCTTTGCTTTCGCACAAGATCTCCAAGTTTGAAAGCTTAGACTCAATTCTAGATTTATATTATTATCATGGCAGTTAGCTTACTAGAATCAAACAAACAAGAACTAACCTAAAAAGGGTTCCTATCATGCAATTCTAGGGTTCCAAATTCTCAAGCAATTACTTTTCAGTCAATAGCGAAAATTTTAAAACATAAATAATAATATAGATCTAAGGTGAGTCTAAGAACAAAACATCACATGAGTAAAATCATCATGCTAAGATTAAACAAGATGAAATAATAGAAAAGATAGTCATCTAGTCATTAAAGCTCAAGTGAATTACTCCCCCATGTCCCAAAAGAGGTTTAAGCTATCATAGAAGGAAGATTACAATGATTCCTGATGAAGAAAATCGAAACATAGGAAGAGTGAAAATTACGGTATGGCCGTAAAGAAGTTTACGGCCGTAATCTGGGCGAACAGCGGCGGTGCTCGGTTTTCTAGTGATTTCTCCTCCGTCTGATCTCCGATCACGTTGAAACTCTAGGTGCTCCTTCTCTCCCTCTATGCGTAGCTTCCACTCAAATTTCATGGCCGGAGATGCACTGTACGCTTCCCGGCGGCGAAACCTAGGGCGGCGGCGTGTGAGGCAATTTCTCTCTCTGTGGTGAACAAAAATTAGGGCTTTTGGTGTGCTTGGCTTCGTCTCGTCAATGGCTTCCCTTCTCCTTCTTACTGCTTTGAATATAAGGGCCTGGATCATCCACAATCAACCGCGCAAAAATTGGGCTTCGGAGTTGACCGGGAAAGTCGCGAGCAGCGATGTAATTACGACCGTAATGGTCTTTACGGCAGTGCCGTAATCTGGACAGTGAGGTCTTGGCTTGAAATCTTCTGAAATTACGGTACCGTAACGTTCTTTACGATAGAGCCGTAATGTCAAAATCTTTCGGGTTGAAAATTGACCCGAAATACGATACCGTAAGGTTCCTTACGGTAGTACCGTAATCTCCATCAATCCTCTGATCAAAAACGCTCCAAAATACGGCACCGTAAAGATGTTTACGGTAGTGCCATAATCATATGAGATTCTCTGCCCGGAAAACCTCCAAATTACGGTACCGTAAAGAATATATTGGAGGTGCCGTAATTTCCTCTGAAACTCCAAATCTTCTGAAATTTGACGTGTGATCTCCTTTTGATGTTGTGAATTCAATTATGCACTTGGATTGCTCGAAATCGACTGAAAAACATGCCTTTTTACCTAAAAATCATTAAAAATAGAAAAGAGTGTAGATTCCGCAAATATTGATAAAAATGGCATAAAAATAAGCAAAGTCTATGAATATGAGACAAAACAATCAACAAAATGGTATAGAAATTACGATAAATTTCGGTGTCATCAAACACATAAGGCTCAAACTTTGCATGTCCTCAAGCAAAAACCAAGAAAATTCAAAATTTGATCATAGGCATAGACTTTCTCATGGAAAATAAATTTCTAACATACAATCACCAATGAAAAATCTTCATTAATTGCATTATAAAATTTTAAAATAGATATATCATTTTCTAAATCTAATTCTCAAGATCCACAACTTAGTCAAATAAAACTTCGCAACTTGCATAAAAGAAAGAATTTCAATCTCAAGACTTTATCCAATTTTCAGTTTAGGTTTATCATACTTTTGCTTACAGGAATGGGATATCTAAAATCTTTTTCCACTCATATTTTTCTCTCTTTTTTTTGGATGGCATGTACCCACATAGATACATCAATCACATTCTCTAATTCGATTACCACCTTTTTTCTGGTGACGAAATCGGAGTACACTGACCACATAGTCAGTGTAATAGAACTCATGTCTTTTTAGTATTGGGAATTTTCACCAAAGACAGCGGAGTTAATGTGAATAGATTCCTCTCATTTATTTATTTTTTTCTTTTCAGACTTCAACCCATGTCGTTCGGTACCACTGTCAATTTTACACAGTGCCAAGTAGGGGAGTCTCTCACTATTTTTGTGGATTTTGGATTCTTTTTCCCAACAAATAGTAAAATAAACAAAACCTCAATTAGACTAATCAATCAATATCAATTCAAATATTTATACTCATATGCTGATTTTATTCAAGAAGTAGTTTCACTTTTAAATCAAAATTTTCAAACAACATATCTCCCTAAAATCCTACTCCTCAACCAATGAAGAATTTCAAAAGTAGATATGTATAAGAGAAATAAATTTGACATGATAGGCCTTATTCTAGTCTCAATTTTGGATTCATTCAACAACATCAATCATCAATAATTTCAAAAGTGATTCAAAGCCACAAATCATCTCATCATCATCAAACATTAACATGTCATGTCATCAAAATATTATCAAGTGAATACAACCATATTGAAAAGAATATCATCATCAAAATATCATTGAGTATTATACAACCATATTGAAGATGAATCATCAATATCATTATACAACCCCATCGAAGATCAAAAAGATAAGTATGAAAAATAGAGTATTAGTGACGGTGGACACAGATATGCAGAAGAAGCATCCTTCCCTTCAACACATGAAATATCAATAAGATGTAGAAAATGAAAGACAAAAGATAAAAGGGGAAAGAGATACTTACAAGACTCTACCAATTTTCACCGTCAGATCCTATCTCTTCAGTGCTTTGCGCTGCAGCATCCATAGGATCAATAGGTGGCGTTCTCTGGGGTCCTGCATACTCTCCACTCCTCCTGGGATCCTGAAAATCGAAACGTTCATACAAGAAGTTTCCCATCTCCTCCATATAGGTACTCAGATTTTCAATGTCTTTATGCATGTGATGCATAGAATCAGTCATCTGGCTCACGGAACCTCTCATGTCACTCATTGTGTTCATCACTCTCTCCATCCTTTGCTCCTATCGGTACAGCTGAGTGGAGAGATATCTAAATCTGAGATCGAAGGCACTGGAGAATCTGCTGCCTGAGTCTGGTTGTGTGGAAGAATCTGCAGCTCCAGATGGCTGCTCCATGCCCATCCCAAAAGGGTCATCACTACTACCCCAGGGTGGTGGTGGTATGGTACTAAGTGGGGGTGGCATAGCAATGTCAGCATCTTCTGGAACCAACCTCAAGTTCTCCTGGTTTCTAACTGTGGTTTTCTCAGTGCATGGAAGTGGTAACTTATGTCCTCTAGGTCCAAGAATCAGTGAAAAACCATCTCCTTCTCTTATCACCATTTTCATTGCAATACAAGACTCTAAGTCAAGTCTTGGACTCCCTCTTGCAATCTATATCCCATAGGGTTCAACTCTCAAGTACAGGGCTATAGGTGTAATGAAACCACCTATCACAATAGCTCCTTTCTTTGCCCTAGAAACTTTTTCCAAGTGTTTCATAAAGAAGAAGGCAACATCCAAGGGATATTCAAATACCATACTCCATAAAAAGAACAACTCAGTTTGCCTTACCATCCCATCACTGTCACCTCTACCAAAGACAGTGTGGGCCAAAACTCTGTGAACATACTTGATGCAAGGATTGGAAATCTTTGAAGCTCTAGCAGTAAGTGCTGAAAAGTGGGTCTCTTCAGTGATTTGGTTCCAAAATACATCCTCAGCATACCCCACTAAAACTGATGTGCGGCCTCCTGTACCAAACTGGAAGATGGTTCTCAAGTCTTGCATGGACAGCTGCCTCTCTACATTAGCTATGCGGAAGGTGATTGATAGGGTCCGCAAGTGCACGGTCTGTCGAAGTAGTAAATAATATCGTTCCCATAGGGAGCAGGTGTCAAGTACCGACCTTTAGTGTCATTGAAAGCTAGATGATTCAAACTCGGAATTAAAGAATTACACTAAAACTAAATTATCTAAATTATCGAATCAAGAAGTCAACGACCTTAAGGGAAAATTACAGTTTAGGAAGTGTTCGGAACTTTAGGTTTCACCTCGTTGAATTAATTAAATGCAAAACAACGAATCAAATTAAATTAGAAAATGAATCTCCTTCTCTCGAAGCTCAATCCGACAGTAAACAACTTAAGGCGATCATCCTATGGTACAAATTACCTTCTCTCGAAGCGCAATCTGGTGCCTACTTAAGCTAATTTCCTACTCTCGTAGCAAAACTAACTTAAGAAAGACACAATGGGCTATATGATGATCGTGAATCCTCGAGTGACGTTAAACGGCTCTCGCAATTCAAGTCACAAGTTTAAATGAGAGCGATCAAGTGTTACGATTCACCTCTCAGTACTTCTCGTAACACTTAACACATACGAATGTTTGATTAGAACAATCATACGCAATAAGCACAACTCATTCAAATAAGTAAATTTACTTAAAATCATACTGAGATTCATAGAAGATGTTTTACATGTGTAGATATGTTCAACGGGCTACACCCGAGTCCCGAACTAGGGTTTTACTCTATAAAATACATCGTTTAACAATAAAAACCCAAGCAAATGAATTCAAAAAGAAGGGAAATCACAAATCTGGGGTAGGAGATGATAGATCTTTGGTCTTCTCTCGATAGACCCAAAGAAATCCTTTGAATCAAGCCCAAGAATGTAGAAATCGCCCCCTTTTCGCCCTAGTCGCGTTCTTCCCGGAATCAACCCCTGTAATCGCCTAATAATCTTGATTATATGCCTCCATCGAAGCCTTTGGCGGTTAGGAATGTTAATTGGGAATTTTCCCCAATTTTCTGGCATTTGGAGCGTCCAATTTGGTGGAAAACGGACGAACGGTCGCGAACAGCGTACGCGAACACGGCCGTGATGATGAACACGGGCAAGCCGTGCTCGGTTCGGTGAGTTTCTGATAAATGAACACGGCCATGTTTCTGGACATGGGCAAGCCGTGTTTGTCTCAAAAAATTCTGGAGCACCCGAACACGGGCGTGCGCACTGCGGTGACGAGTTCGGTGAATTTTTGATTCCTGTCGAACACGGCCGTGACCATACGCATGGGCAGGCCATGTTCTTCTCGTCAAGTGTTGATTCTGAAGCGGCGTTGAACACGGTCGTGATCACAAGCACGGGCAGGCCGTGTTCAGCATAGGTAGCTCCAAAATTCCTCAAAATTTTCCCATGTGATGCTTGAAATGTGCTGAACTTTCTCATAACTTCATATCTTCAAAATATGATTGAAAATCTAAGGAAATAACCTGCATTTCATAGAAAATCAAAAAAGAGTGAAGATTCTGAACTTTACAAGAAAAAATGTCAAATTAAGTGATAAAACAAGATTAAAAGCCTAAAAAGATTATATAAATGATACTCTAAATCATATAGAAATAACACTCATCAGTGATATAACCATCTGCATGTCTTTCACTATACTCATACAGCTGCGCATCAAAACTACTTAGAAATTCAAGCACCAATGGTAGATATGTTTGTGGTGTCATTTGGAAGAATCTTTGGGCTTTGATTTGCTCAAACATCCACATGACATCTTCATGCAAACCCAATGTCTCCAAGGTCCTCTTATCAGCATATTTGGTGGCAATTACTCTTCTCTCAACTAGTTGATTATATCTTGCAGCTTGAATTTCATTTCTGAACAAAATTCCATGTGGGTTGGGTGGAAAGGAAGGTTCAGCTGGTGCCTTCCCTTTTCTCTTGGCAACAAGTCCGTTGGTTCTTGGTGGCATTGTTACAATCACAAGCTGCAACTAAGATTCAACATAAATATAGCAAAATAAATAGGGATAACACTTCCAATCATCATCAACAACATTAATCAAGTAAGATGTCAACTTAAAATCATGCTTGGACTCAGAAATCAATGAAAAATTGAAAAGGGCGACGGTGAACAGTAAAACCTAAACTCATTCATCACGTTTCAACACAGATCTCCCTAGAAATTGGTCTGAATTTCCTGAAACAAGAGAGAATCGAAAGTCTATCCTGTCACGAGCGGATAGAAACAAAAAGCCCCAAAATTGGTTGAGAAACGGAAGCACATGAGAAAAGGGGGCGGAAACTAGGTCAAAACTCGCTAAAACAGTGAAATTGGACGAGAGAGTACTAGATCGGCGGCGATAATCGGATGGGAACGGTCGCCTGAGTCTTCCGAAGGTCGGAGCTTCAAGATCGGTGCACGAGCGAGCGAGAAAACCTCAAAATGGTAGCGGAAGAAATTAGGTTACGACACCTTTATCGCGTTTTTCAGATACATTTACGGTCGTAAAGGAGTTTACGGCGGTGCCATAATGGTAAAACTCTCGGGTCAAAAAGTAGCAGCGGTTACGGCACCGTAAAGACGTTTACGGTCGTGCCGTAATATCGATCAGAAATGATTTTTTTTAAAAAAAATTCAAAATTCAAAAAATTTGAAAATTCAAAAATTACGGCACCGTAAACAAGTTTACGGTACTGCCGTAAAATGAAAAATTCTCGAGAAGATTTTGTCACAAAATACGGTACCATAAAGGAATTTACGGCGGTACTATAATGGGTTAAAACTCTCTGGTTAAAAATAACTGGGATTACGGTACCGTAAAGAATATTACGGTAGTGCCGTAATTTCGCGCCAAATCTCAATTCCTACAGAAAAAAAATTGTAAAAATTAGTCCTAAAAGAAAAATAAATAAATAAAATAAAGCAAAACTAAAGTTAGAAAGCTTGGGTTGCCTCCGAAGAAGCGCTAATTTAAAGGTCATTAGCTTGACCCTTTTACACTCGGATTTGATCGTGAACTCCTAGATTGTCCTTCTGATTTTCTTTTGATTTGGGCCTCTCTTTGAATAACATAAGGCTCGGTCTTGAAATAATCTCTAAATTTGCTCCAAATTTTCTTTCCTCTCTCCATCAATTTTGATCTTCTTCTCTTCTTTCTTGTCTTTTTGTTCTGCAATTTCTTATCAATACCCTCAGAAAGATTGTTAGATTCATAATTCGAGGTTTCATCAAATAAGCTTGAAACATCATAAATATCATCATTAAATATTTCAACACTACAACAAGATTCTGAGTATGAAAGTTTGTTCAATGAATCATTAAGATTAAATTCAATCTTGTTGTCACATATATCAAAAGTAATCTTTCCCTCTTTCACATCTATGTTTGCCTTAGCAGTGGCCAATAGTGGTCTACCAAGAATTATAGGATTTCTAGAATTTTCCTCCATGTCTAACACTACAAAATCTGCAGGAATGAAAAACTCACCTATTTTTATTGGGATATTTTCTAATATACCGCGAGCTGTAAGGATATGGATGTATGCTTTAGCTCTCCAATATTCAGTTTCCTATAAATAGAAAGAGGCATTAGAGTTATGCTAGCACCTAGGTCACATAAGGCTCGGTCAAAAGCCATAGTGCCTATAGAATATGGTATAGAAAAACTACCTGGATCCTTCAGTTTTGGTGGCAGTTTGTTCTGTATGATAGCACTACAATCTTCAGTCAAAGTAACAGTACAAGTGCCATAATCATCTAGCTTTCTTTTGTTAGAAAAAATCTCTTTTAAAAATTTGGCATAAGATGGCATTTTAGAAATAGCTTTAGTAAATGGAATGTTAATATAAAGCTTTTTTAGGATTTCAAGGAACTTGCCAAACTTTTTGTCTAATTTATTCTGAGCTAACCTTTGGGGAAAGGGTATGGGTGGTTTGTAAGGTGCAGACAAATTAGGTTTAGGATTGTCTTTCTCACATGATTCATCTCCTTTTGGTTCATCACCCTTTTGAGGTGGTAAACAAGTTTGGGATTCCTCATGTGAAGAAGATTCTCCTAACTCTAGTTCCTCTTCATTATCATCAAGCCCTTTTTCAGTGTTTTCAAACCTCCCTCAAGGTTCTCCTAGTTGTTTTCCACTTCTAGTCATGATGGCATTATAGTGCTCCCTAGGGTTTATCTCAGGTTTAGCAGGCAATTTCCCAGGGGGCCTGTAAGGTACACTAGCTTGTTGTGCTATTTGATTTTCAAGAATTTTGGTGTGAGCTTCCATGGATCCCATTTGTGAAGCTAATTGACTAACTGTTCCCTTAAGGTTTTCAATTTCTTTATTTGTGGTTTGCATGAATTGATTTTGGTTGGCCAATATTTTCTCAAGCATGGATTCTATGTTTGAATTCTGATCTTGATTTTGATTTTGATTAAAATTCTGATTTGATCTTTGGTATCCTTTATTCTCATTGTTTCCCCCTACATTGTTATTGTTTCTCCATGAAAGGTTGGGGTGATTTCTCCATCCAGGGTTATAAGTACTAGAATAGGGATCATTATATCTACTTTGATTATAATTCCCTATGGCATTCACATGCTCATTACCCTGATCAACAACTATTCTACAATTTTCGGAAGTATGACCATCATTGCCACAAATTTCACAAGTGATAGAAGAAATAGAAGCAGTCTGCATAGAATTAAACTTACTGCACAAAAAGTCTACCTTCTCTGCTACGGATCGCCATCCATCACTTTCACCCTTACTTTGAGAAGGCTTGTAAAGTACTCATCTCTCAGTAGTCCATTGATTGTGATTCAATGTCATCTCCTCTAGCAATCTGAAAGCAGCATCAATCGTTTTGCTCATCAGGGCTCCACTTGCAGCAGCATCCACAGTTAATTTGGTATTATACAATAATCCATCATAAAAAGTATGCAATAAAATCCAATCTTCAATGCCATGGTGAGGACACTTCTGTTGTAATTCATTAAATCTCTCTCATGCCTCACTGAATGACTCCCCATCTTTTTGTTGAAAGCTTGTAATTTGATTTCTTAGTTGAATTGTCTTACTTGGAGGGAAGTATTTCGTCAAGAAGGAATTTGAAAGTTGATTCCAAGTTGTGAAGGTTCCAGTAGGTTGTGATTGTAGCCATGATTTCGCCCGGTCCCTAAGAGAAAAAGGAAAAAGTCTTAATTTCAAAGCATCGTTAGAAACACCATTAATTTTGATAGTATCGCATAATTCTAAGAATAAAGACAAGTGTTGGTTTGGATCTTCCAGTGGAGATTCTCCAAACTGATTTTGTTGAATCATGGAAATAAAAGCAGGCTTAATTTCAAAGTTGTTAGCCTCTATCGCTGGTCTAGCAAAGCTAGAGTGAATCTCTTGAGGATTAGGGGCTGCATAATCCCTAAGGGTTCTCTTATTATCTCCCATCTCTAAGATTTCTACTTGTATCTCCTGTTGCGATGTCTCTTGTAAATCTTCTTCCAGTCTCAGTTTCCTGCGCACTCTAAGTGTTTTGTTGATTTCAGGATCCAATGGAACAAGTGGTCATGACCTAAGACTCCTGCGCATGCAAAATAGATAGATCAAGTGATAATAAAATAAAAACAGTAACTAAAAACCTAGTCTAGCAATAATCTCAATGTCTTCGATATCAACAAAAACTAAGGTCCCCGGCAACGGCGCCAAAAACTTGTTGTTTCCGCAAGTGTACGGATACTCGAAGTAATAAAGAAAGTATCGAATCCACAGGGACCTATGTTGCTGAGTACTGAATAATTGATTTTTCACTATCTAGGCAATCGAAAGAGTGCAAACTAGCAAACGAAGACCAAAGCACTGAAACGGAATTATCAGAGAGAGAAGCTGGGACTAGGGTTTCGTTCACTTTAATTTTTATGACTAGACATGAATAGAGATCTCATCAGTTTAATTTCATCATGACAAAGATGCAATTTACTTGAATAAAAGGATT
This sequence comes from Costus lasius, assembly GCA_027563935.2. Classification (NCBI taxonomy): domain Eukaryota; kingdom Viridiplantae; phylum Streptophyta; class Magnoliopsida; order Zingiberales; family Costaceae; genus Costus; species Costus lasius. The sequence continues at coordinate 29,185,510 of CM050449.1, read as the reverse complement.
ATCTCATTTTCGTGCAGACAACCATGCAGGGATAAATCTTCGCTCTCGCGCAAGAGTCGTCCCAATGCTAATGATAAGTAAATCATCAAGCTGAGAACTCAAGGATCACTTTCGTGCATCCGAGTTCTAAGTCGATAATCTCTAGTGGAATTTCAAGGATCACTTTCGTGCATCCGAATCTCGACACTAGTTTTACTCAAGGTTCTCTAACGTTCCGATCTTTGCTTTCGCACAAGATCTCCACGTTTGAAATCTTAGACTCAATCTTAGATTTATATTATTATCATGGCAGTTAGCTTACTAGAATCAAACAAATAAGAACTAACCTAAAAAGGGTTCCTATCATGCAATTCTAGGGTTCCAAATTCTCAAGCAATTACTTTTTAGTCAATAGCGAAAATTCTAAAACATAAATAATAATATAGATCTAAGGTGAGTCTAAGAACAAAACATCACATGAGTAAAATCATCATGCTAAGATTAAACAAGATGAAATAATAGAAAAGATAGTCATCTAGTCATTAAAACTCAAGTGAATTACTCCCCCATGTCCCAAAAGAGGTTTAAGCTATCATAGAAGGAAGATTACAATGATTCATGATGAAGAAAATCGAAACAGAAGAAGAGTGAAAATTACGGTACAACCGTAAAGAAGTTTACGGCCGTAATCTGGGCGAACAGTGGCGGCGCTCGGTTTTCTGGTGATTTCTCCTCCGTCTGATCTCCGATCACGTTGAAACTTTATGTGCTCCTTCTCCCCCTCTATGTGTAGCTTCCACTCAAATTTCACGTCCGGAGATGCACTGTACACTTCTCGGCGGCGAAACCTAGGGCGGCAGCGTGTGAGGCAATTTCTCTCTCTGTGGTGAACGAAAATTAGGGCTTTTGGTGTGCTTGGCTTCGTCTCGTCAATGGCTTCCCTTCTCCTTCTTACTGCTTCAAATATAAGGGCCTGGATCAACCGCACAAAAATCAGGCTTCGGAGTTGACCGGGAAAGTCGCGAGCAGCGATGTAATTACGACCGTAATAGTCTTTACGGCAGTGCCGTAATCTAGACAGTGAGGTCTTGGCTTGAAATCTTCTGGAATTACGGTACCGAAACGTTCTTTACGGTAGAGCCGTAATGTCAAAATCTTTCGGGTTGAAAATCGACCAGAAATACGGTACCGTAAGGTTCCTTACGGTAGTACCGTAATCTCCATCAATCCTCTGACCAAAAATGCTCTAAAATATGGCACCGTAAAGATTTTTACGGTAGTGTCGTAATCATATGAGATTCTCATGCCATCAACAAAATGGCATAGAAATTATGATAAATTTTGGTGTCATCAATCACACCCTTTTGTTTTCCTTTCACTTACTGTTTGAATGTGTTCTTCTTATGCCTCTGCCATCTAATCTCTAAGAGAGTCAGAATAACTTGTTTCCTTGAGCTGAGAGTGCATCCAGGATGAGCTGAAGCCCGAGTCTTCGTTGCACCATAAGGGGATTGCTTGCTGTGCTTACATGCTGGAAATCGGCTCTCCATAGGTGCGTATTTTTGTTTGAGTGTAGTTGGTTGTTGTGGATTCTCGAAACATCTGGTATTGCTCAAGCACGAATTTGTTTGACTATTTTCGCTGGGTATTCTCGAGATTTTCCTCCGATCACATTTTAGCTTCCCTTGTCTCAAGACCCTCTCACATTTTTTACATCTTGGTCTTCGCTACCCTAGAGTGCTAAATTTAAGAACCACCCCACCTATAACATGCTCCATCAGATAGTCTTCTTAAACATCCTAGCTATAACATGAGAATCATTACCGGCTTCAGCAGATGCCTCTACCCATTTTGAAACATAATCAATATACAAAGGTATATATCTTTTGCCACAAGAAGTCAGAAAAGGACCCATAAAATGTATTCCCCAAACATCGAATACTTCAACCTCTAATATGCTATTCATAGGTAATTCAACCCTCCTAGAGATATTACCATACCTCTGGCACTTATCATAAGTCATGATAAATTTTCTAGCATCCTTGAATATTGTCGGCCAGTAAAAACCTGATTGAAGAACCTTAAACACTATCTTTGACACACTAGTATGTCCTCCATACGGAGATCAGTGACAATGAGAGAGTATATCAGGTACTTCTTCCTCTAATAGGCATCGCACGAACAAACCATCGGTATAGGAACGGTTCATCCCAAAAGAAATGCTTAACGTCCAACAAGAATTTTTTTTTTCTTCCCTTGAGATGTAAGATTAGGGGGAAAAATTTTGGAAACAAGGAAATTAGCAAACCAGGGCGTTTCTTGACTTGCGACTACAAGAAGATGTTCCTCTAGGAAGGAATCATTAATATCTAAGTCATCCTTCACATCTCCCTCTTTATCTTTTACCAAGCGATATAGGTGATCTGCTAAAAGGTTCTCTGCTCCTTTCTTATCCCTATTCTCCATGTCAAATTCTTAGAGGAGTAAGATCCTTTCTAGGCTTGGTATCCTTTTTGTTCACCAAATATTTGATCGCCGCATGGTTTATGAAAATAACAACTTTAGAGTTAATAATGTAAGTGTGAAATTTGTTAAAAACAAACACAATAGCCAAAAAACCCTTTTTTTCATAGTCGCATAATTAATTGGGCATCGTCCAAAGTCTTGCTGGCATAGTAAATAACATGTAGTTTTTTTATCCATGTGCTACCCCAAGATTGCACAACTCTTTGGTTGCTTGCATCACACATCAACTCATAAAGGAGCGTCCAGTTTGGTGGTTGTATGATAGGTGCTAAGATCAAAGCTTTCTTTAATTTCTCAAAAGCACCCATGCATTCCTTATCAAAAAGAAAAATCGCATCCTCATCAAGTAAACTTGTAAGTGGCCCAGCAATTTTAGAAAAGTCTTCAATAAATCAACGATAAAACTTAGCGTGTCATAAAAAACTATGGATTATTTTGACGAAAGAGGGTGGAAGCATTTTCTCAATTATCTTTATTTTGGCCATGTCAACTTTGATCCCTTTATGTGATACAAGGTGTCCGAGGACGATCTCTTCCCGAATCATGAAGTGACACTTTTCCCAGTTCAGGACTAGATTAACTTCCTCCCATCTCTGCAAAACTCGAGAAAGATTAAACAAACAAGAATCAAAAAAAGATCCATACATGGAAAACTCATCCATAAAAATATCCATAATGTCCTTGATGAAATATGAGAAGATGGCCATCATGCATCTCTGGAATGTGGCTGGTGCATTGCATAATCCGAAAAGCATGCGCCTATATGCAAAAGTGTCATACGACATGTAAAAGTGATCTTCTCTTAATCATTTAGGTGAATCGGTATCTGAAGGAATCCTAAAAAAACCCTCAAGAAAACTAAAATAAGAATTGGTAGCCAATCGTTTATGCATCTGATCTATAAAAGGAAGAGGCAAATGATCCTTCAGGGTGGCCTTATTCAATTTTCGGTAATCGATACACATCCGCCACCTAGTTACCATTCTCATGGGTATCAGCACATTATTCTCGTTTTTCACAGCTGTGATCCTTCCTTTTTTTGGAACAACATGAACTGGGCTGACCCATTCACTATCTAAAATTGGGTAAATAACTCCCACGTCAAGTAACTTCAGGATCTCTTTTTTAACTGCCTCCTTCATTATGGGGTTTAACCAACGTTGATATTTGATGGAGGGTTTGCAATTTTCCTTAACAAAAATCCTGTGTATACATATAGAAGGTTTAATATCGCGAATGTCATCAAGTGAGTAACTAACTATCTTCTTATGTAGTCGGAGCTCATCAAGCAATTTCTCCGTCTGAACCTTATTCAAGTCTGTGCTCACAATAAATGGATAAGTGGAATCATCCCCCCAAAAACTCATATCTCATATTATTTAGAAGGGCCTTGAGTTCCGACTTCTTTATCTCTATTGGTTCAGATTTAATAAGTATAAGTTTATCAACTTTTGCTTTAGAGGGCTCAATCATTGGGGTGCGAGTCAAGAATCTGAGAGTAGACTCGAGCTTCATCATCCAAGCTTTCTTTTTTTATCATCTTTCTCAACAAGACATAGCTCCAATGGATCAACATTACATCTTGTGGCATCTTTGCTTTGGATCTCCTCATCTAATGTATCTATGCTACAATAGGAGTCTGCAAAAAAGGCCTTTTTAGAGGAGATGAAAGATCAAAGTTAATAGTATTCTCACCGATATTTAAAGTCAATCTTCTATTCTTCACATCAATAATAACGCCCGCAGTAGCTAGAAATGGTTGATGTCTCGTATTTAAGTAGTCTTTTTGACTAATGTTTCCTAGTGAATTGAGACATATTTTCATAATTTTACATCTCTTTCCAGCTTAATTCACTGAATTTCTTCAGAAGCTTCACTACTTGTCATATTTGCTAAATACAGGAAAATTCACTCATTTCTAGAGCTATACAGATGCACGATCACATACCCGAGTGAATTCGAATTCATGACAAGAAATTTAGCTTAAGACGAGAGCTAGAGTTTACCCGCATCCAACATTTATTGCTAGCTCTCAAGACACACGCCATCAAGAGAAGACACATGCCATGAGGGAACATTCATGAACAAGCATTAATGAGGGAACATTCATGAACAAGCATTAATGAGGAGACATTCATGAATGAGCATTGATTAAACACATTCATTTAATGAAAGAGATTCATGAATGGCGCCACCTTAAAGAGATTCATGAATGGTGCCACCTTGAAGAGCCACCATGAAGAGGCACCTTGAAGAGGCACCTCGAAGAGGCACTTTGAAGTCTATAAAAGAAAGGAGTTCTCTCTTGGAAAGGGGGGAGTCGAAGGCAAGAGGAGGTCCGAATGCGCCCAAGAGGCCCGGGGGCAGAGCGCCCAGTCGGGGCTCCAGGGAAAGAGAGGAGGATTACGCTCGAGAACCCAAGGCTTGGTCGTAAGAACGCAAGAAATTCCAAGGAGAAGAAGGATTCTTTGAGGAGGAGAGAAAGGAGTTTGTCTGGATTCTTTTCCCATCTTTACCTTGTTCTATTTCCTTGCTTTTTAATTGGAAAGCTTGTTGTTGTTGTATCCATGTATGTATTAGCGTAAAAACCTCTATCGGGATTCGGGCGTAGCCCGTCTTTATGGTTTACAAGTATTAATGTTAAGAATTTCTTTTCGATATATCTTTTGAGACCATTTGATCTAGATTTATTTCATTCGTGTTTATCGATTTTCGGCCAGATCGATTTTCGCACTTTAGTTGATTGTGGTAACAACTGAGAGGTGAATCGCAATCAACACATTCTTCTTGATCAATCTTGTGTGCTCTATTATGAGAGTCGTAGAGTCTACTTGGGGAATCTTGGTGTCCTGTTTCACACGATCTACCTCTACTTAGTCCACCGCGAGAGTAGGAGACTAACTAAGTAGATTGTGAAGTTGTCCACCGCGAGAGTAGGAGACTAACTCAGTTGTTGAGTCGCGCACCCAAGAGGGGCACGACTCAAGAGGACACATCCTTGGTTTTCTAAAGATTATCAAAGTAGTACTTTTCATTATGCTTATAAGTTCAATGACGTGGTGAAACCCGATATCCCGATCTCTCTCATCGTACGACTTTCATTTTATTTCATTTTTAGTTTGAATTGTTGCATAAACTGACACCTTTAATCGCTTAGCTATCAAGGATCAGAAGATTCGGTACTTGACAATCCGTCCCTGTGGAAACGATATCTTACGTACTACATCGGTAAGCCGTGCGCTTGCGGATTGTGCAACAATGGTCTACCCAAGATGATGGGTAGCCTTGTGTCTTTCTCCATCACCAAAACTACAAAATTAGTAGGAATAAAGAAGTTGCTAACTTTGATTATACTCTAAAATTCCCACGAGACATCGAATAGAATGGTCGGCAAGCTAATGCGAGATCATCGTCGGTTTCATTTCCCCGATGTCAATCTTTTTGCAGATAGATAAGGGCACACTTGCACCCAAATTACACAAGGCATGCTTGAAAGATATCTTCCCAATCTAGCAAGGGACAGAGAAAGTTATGTGAACTTCCATCTTTTGAGTTATTTTATTCTGTATTATCACGCTACATTCCTCGGTCAATGTTCCAGTGCCATGTTCTTCAATTTTGCGCTTGTTGGATAGAATGTTTTTCAAGAACTTTACATAGGTTGGCATCTGCAACAAAGCATTAGTAAAAGGAATATTAATATATAACTTTTTCAATACCTCAAGAAATTTATCGAGCTGCTTGTCAAGCTTCGCCTTTGCTAATCTTTAAGGAAATGGAATGGGTGGTTTGTATAGGGGGCCTACATATACCTATATTTTTCAGCTTCGCCTTTGCTAATCTTTAAGGAAATGGAATGGGTGGTTTGTATAGGGGCCTACATATACCTATATTTTTCTCTCACCATAGGTGTCTCCTTCTCAAGTTGGCTTTTCTCAGGTGGTTCTTCACTAGCTACAGGTTCTTCATCTAGTATCCTAGGCTCATCTAACTGTTTACCACTCCTAGTGGTAATAGCATTACAATGCTCTCTAGGTTCAGGTTTTCTCAGAAATTTACCTGTATGCCCTAGTGAAAGTGCTTGCTTGCTGAGCTATTTGGCTCCCTAACATCTTGCTATGGGTCACCAAGGCGTCTATTCAAAATGTTAGATACTTGGTGGCATAAAAGACATCTTTATTTTGCTTTTTCTGAGTAACAATAAAGTTTTCCAAAAGGGTCTCTAGGTTGGATTTATGGGCAGATTGGGTTGTCTAGGTTGAAACTCTAGAGGTTGCCTGATATTACGCTAAGGAACTGATGACTCAAAAAGTTACAGTAATTTTAAATAGTTAATTTGTCTTTTTAAGTCATCTTTTTTGCACTTTTGTTTGTTTTTGAATTAAATTTAGTCAATTGCTTTGAAATCTACACCTTCTCCTCTTTTTTAATTTTTCAAGCAAAATATGCTTATTTTCATGGATTTCTGAAGATAAAACTACCAAAGATAGAATTAGAAAGAAATTTGGAGCTCAAAGGGCAAATTTGGAAAGAAAACTTGTTGTCACACCCCTGTGATAAAATGAACTACAGGCGTCATAGGGGTGTGATTATGATATTAGGGGAAAAATCACAAGCGGCAGCCGAGTCTTCCGCCACCCCAATATCTAATTTTTTTTTATGCCAAAGTAGAAGAATCGATGGCGCAATCACAAATTCTAGAAGTGTAGGACTAATTAAAAGGGGAAGGAGAGGATCGGATTATTGTGCATTCACAAGAACAAACAAGGGAGAAATCGACAAGGGCGGTGCTAGGGTTCCTTCTATTGTCGAGAGACATATAGGGCATCTTCAGTGATGAAATTTTTCAAGGAAGATGCACATCAAGGAGGAGAATATGCACGTAAATTTTCAGAAGGAAAGAAGATTAGATCTGGAAGGAAGGGTTAGGCTATAGTAATCATGCGAGTCGAACCAAATTCAATTCGTAATCACAGGGCTGTGACAAATTGTACTACGATTGTCACACCCCTGTGACGACAGGAAATATTTTATTTCATTTTGTTTTTTTCCTAAAATTTGAATGCTTTCCTCATGAATGTTTATTGTATTCTCATGACCATGATATAGTGAAACTTCTTCTTTTTGGGACGATGGGAGTAATCCCTTTTAATTTTTACAATGACTAGATAAACTCTTATTTGTCAGTTATTCAATGATTATTAATTCTACATTTGTGATTTATTTACTTTCTAATTGCCAAATTCTAAATAATTGCATATTTTAGGGTTTATAACGTGAACCGAGAGGTGACTTATAAACATGGACCTCTTTAATTAGACCTAGTAACCTAGACTATGAAAGTAGCTAAGTTCTAGAAATCTAATTATTGATGCCTATTTTACATATAGTTATTTAAATTACACAATTGTATTATGTCAAACAAGATAATTGCACTGAGAAGTGAAGTAAAACCTGTAAAATTAAACTACAAGAGTATTTAGTTTTTGCTTGAGGAATAGACTTAAGAATTTAGCCATGAGAGTGTTCTTTAGTTTTTGATGTCTACAATTACTATTGTCTAATCACTAAAATAGCAAGTCACAATAGTGAATGTTGAATTAGTGTAAGTTGGACATCTGAGAGGAGACAACTTTTATTATTTTGGTAATTCTTTATTTAATACGATTTGAGTAATTGACATGAAATTTTATTCTGTTTAGTTGTAAAAATTAAAGTGGTGAAACCTCGTCCCAGCATTCTCTTTATGAATTTCAATGTTAGTGTCTGCTTATTTTATTTTCATTGTACATTTTTGGCTTAGTTGGTGAAAATATAATTATTTGGTACTTAGCACATAGGTCTCTGTGGGTTCGATATCTATTTTATTACTTCAACGTATCCGTGCACTTGCGGACACATTAAGTTTTTGGACCCGTTACTGGGGACCTAAGTTTTGTTAATATCAAAATAATTATTACTACTACTAGTCTAAGCATTTTTTTTAATTTTTATGTGACTTTATTTTCTTTTTCACAATTTTTCATATTTCCACAGGGTTGTGATTTCACAATTTCTAGAATTCTGCACTATTTTTGCTTTCTTTTCATTTTTTTTTTCTATTTGAAGATCCAAAATATTCTAAAAAAAATCTGCTTATTTTAGGAGCTAGGAAAATCTAAAAAAAAATTTTGTCATCACACCCCTAATTCGTCACAGGCTTGTGAACCCGGAGGCTGAATTTATTTTAGGGTTTTCTTAGCTTTCTGATGCTCGAAAAGATTCTGAAAAATCACCAAAACCTTTTTAAAATTATTTTAGACCGCCGAGAATTGAAAAATCTACATTTTGAGCTTTTCTATTTTTTCTTCTTAGCCATCACATCCCTGTGACATTCTATTAGAGATCTGTGATCATGAGGTTAAGAATTTTTCTATTTCTTTATGAAAAATTCTGAGTTCAACCAATTATTTTCTCTTTGTTTATACGCAGGACTCTTAAGTTTGGACAGTTATTTCCTCTATACCCTAAAATCAAAAAAACTTTTAGATTGCATAAGAAACTCAGGTTTGAAGAAAGAAAAGAAGAAAAACTAGCCATGGAAGGAAGGAGATCACTTAGAGATTATGCAGCACCTGACCCACAGGAGGTACACTCTAGTATAGCCAGGCCGACGATTGAGGCCAATAATTTTGAAATTAAGCCGACTTTGCTATCTATGATACAACAAAATTAGTTTGGAGGATCCCTATTCGAACATCCTAACCAGCATCTTTCTCTTTTTCTTGAGTATTGTGATACCATTAAGATAAATGGTGTCTCTGGTGATGCTTTAAAATTTAGATTGTTTTCTTTTTTTCTCTTCGAGACAAGGTACGTGCTTGGCTACAATCCCAACCATTAGGAACATTTACCACATGGGATCAGATCTCACACGTAGGCCTGTCCAATCGGTTCAAACCAAACCGAACCGAACCGATTAAACCTAAAACAGATTAAGATTTTCTAAATTTTTAGAAACCAAACTGAACCGATTTGATGTAAAAACCGATTTGAACCGAACCGAATAAGGTCGGTTCGGTTCGGTTCAAACCGATTAAAACCGATTAAGACTGTGCCTTCCGCTCTCCGCCGTTGGCATTCATCTGCTACTAATTGTTTTCTACCAATGAAGGATTTAGCAGATAACAAATCGAGATAAATAAAAGGCAAAAGATCATGTTTTGTGGATTAGTTCTCCTTCACAGTGAAACAGACATGAAAATGAAAAATTCAAGATGAACAAACCAAATTTTATGATGGGAAATTTCTTCAAGAATCCGGTACATCCACCCCCAAGACTATCGCTATGATTAAAGAAAGATTTCCTCTTCTCAGCCGAGAGGTTGTCGACAAAGCTCTCGCCTTTCCGACGCAAATATTCGAGAACAGGGGAGGTCGATGCGGCGGCAGGAGAATTACGGCAGAGATATCGGATCTCCTCAAGAACCTTGCCGTATTCTGCTTCGAGGACCAAGAGAGATGTATGAAAAACAAATCTGAGTCTTGCATAGAGAAATTCAAGGATCAAGAAAAGACTCGTCTGAGAATGAAACAGGGGAGGAGCAGCCGAAGCGGGTTGTGGGAAGGGAGTACTTGTGCTCGCCGTAGGAGGGAGGGAACGAAAAGAGGCGCATCTTGGTGAGGAGCGATAGAGAGCGGAAGGCACAGCCGGACTGGGAGAAAGAGACATAAAGAGCAGAGAGCGGAAGGCACAGCGGCGAAGAGGCTATCACGATTCGAACGAAAGCCAGTCGGCGACAGCGACGAGAGTTAGGGAAAGCCGAACGAAAGGGGAAACCCAGAAATCGGGTAAAACTTTACGCCGTTTAGGATTTTAAGGTTTAGCTATGATTTGTGATTTGTGAATAATTTTTTTAATTACATATATCTTATTCAGTTCGATTCGGTTTATACGATTTTTCTTTCTTCCAACCCGAAACCAAACCGATTAAATTTTTTAACTCCTCAACCCGAACCGAACCGAACCGATATTTGGTTTGGTTCGGTTCGGTTTGTCGGGTCAAACCGAATAATGGATAGGCCTACTCACACGCCTTCCTATCTAAATATTTTCTGTCGAGCAAAATAATCTAGCTGAGAAACCAGATCACCAGTTTTGCATAGAGAGGTGGCGAGTCACTGAGGAAGGCATGAGACTGTTTCAACAAATTAAAACAGAAGTGTCTTCACCATAACCTAGAAAAATGGGTTTTCATACATACTTTTTATATTGGTCTTCTTTATAGTACTCGTCTCACTGTTGATGCTATAGGAGTTGTTGATGCTATAGGTGGAGCTCTTAAGAGCATAGATGACACTTACATTTTGATTGAGAAAATGTCCTTGAACCACAACCAGTGGACCACCGAGCAAGGTGTGATGTACCGACCGCAAAGTAAGAATAAAAATGACGCTTGGCATGCCCTTGTTGAAAAGGTAGACTCTCTGACAAATAAACTGGATTCTTTTAACATGCAAATTATTATGGCTTCCTCATCTATTGTTTGCTATATTTGTGGCAATCATGGGCATTGTTTTGAGAATTGTAAGGTAATTACTAAATAGGATTTTAAACATGGTAATGTTGTAGGTGGGTATAATCAGAGCAAAACCAATGACCCATACTCTAGCACAGATAACTCTAGATGGAGGAATCATCCCAATTTATCATGGAAAAATAGTACAGGGGGACAGGTAGAAAACAGAGGGTATCAGTAAAGGCAATTTAACCAAAAGCAATCCCAAAACCCTAGATTAGAATCTATGCTAGAAAGATTCATGGCAAATCAAAGCAAGGAATTATTTGAAGATCTTAAGGGGGAGATTAGGCAGCATGGGGACACCATTAGCTAGCAAGGGGATACCATCAATCAACTCTCTTCTAAGGTAGAAACTTTGTCTACACATAATAGGATGTTGGAAAATCAAATAGGACAACAAGCTGACACATCTTATAGGGCCCTAGGAAAATTGCCTACCAAACCTGAGCTGAACCCTAGAGAATACTACAATGTTATAACTACTCGAAGTGGAAAACAGTTAGATGAACCAAGGGGTAGATAAGAAGATAGTTATGAGGAAGAGCCTAACAATGAACATAGCAGTGAACCAGCCTTAGAGACACCGCTGATCATGAATTCATAGCATTGTTCATAACAGCTGTTGCGTCAGTCACTCAGGCAAGCTCGTGAAAATGAAATTTTTTTGACATTTTAAAATGTGCAATTATACGATATCGTAAGTGTTATATGATATCGAATATTATACGATAACTCATTAACATTATATAATATAAAAATTTATAATAATTAAATTATCATATAATACCCAATATCGTAGAACACTTACGATATCGTATAATAGCATGCTTTAAGATGCCATGCTCAGTAATTACAAATACTCTGCTGTGATCATTGGGACAAAGTATCTTGTCTCAAAAAAATTTTCAGTAAAAATTTAAAGTATTAAAGTTTTCATAAATAAATAATTTATTTTTTTATTTATTATATCTTTATAAGTAAGTAATTAAGCCAAGTGTCAAATCTTCAGACATTGAGTTCATGTCTCGCACCAAGTTCAACCCACCCGATCTACTCACCAAATTTTAGTACTCAAATATTTTTAATTAAAAAAATCTTTGTTCTCTAATATATGTAAAATAAAGTGAACAAAAATGAAAAAGAAAATCCTTTCTTACTCAATTACTTGCTTTATTTTGACATTACAATGAATCATAAAAATCAGAAAGGGAAGCAAGTAAATAAAATATTTATTCCTAATTTCATAATCTTTCAAAGAGGGTTGTTTGTGTAATTGCAATTCACTCGTATTTCTCGTGAAAAAAATTACTAGACACCTGGATCTTAGGCATGGACATACTAATACTCTCGTTTACTAGGGCGGACGGATCGCCCAAATCGGACCGAAACAGACTTAGGCTGGGTTTGAAATTGCTGGCCGCCCACTTTTGCGGGTGCGGCCAGCTGATTTAAGATCAATACTGGTGTTTGGAGCTGATTCTGCTGGGCGCACCAGCTATTTTCCGCTGCCCCGCAGAATCAGCGAAAATACAGCTTCTCGCCCCCCGCACTCTCGCTCTCGCGTCTTCTCTCTCCATCGCCCACACGCGAAGCAATCTGCGTGTCTTCTCCCTCGCCGCGTCGTCTCACCGTTCTTGCTCTTCGCCGACAACCAGCAGCCGACAGCTGACCTCCGCTACCTCGCCGATCTCCACCGCCGCCCCGACGAACACTGCCTGCGTCCAGCGACTCGCCGACCGTCCTCCACCTCTCCGACAAGAGATCCAGCTCCGCCGACCTTCCTACTCCAGGTCTGAGTCCAGATCCAACTCCGCCGACCTCCTCCTCCGCCTCTGAGTCCAGATCCAACTCCGCCGCTCGTCCAGATCTAGCTGACAGCTCCCCGCTCCGCCGCCTTCTCACTCCCAGCTCCTTGCTCCAGATCCGCCGCCTCCCAGGTTCAGCTCCCACACCCAGCTCCCTGCTCCAGATCCGCCGCCTTCCTTCTCCAGCCGACGCAGCTCCTGCTCCCAACCTGCTGCCTGCTCCAGCTCCCAACTCCCCTATAGCTCCTCTGCCTCAAGCTCCGTCGAGCCGCGTCCCCTGCTCCTCTGCCTCAAGTTCTGTCGAGCTGCGTCCCCTGCTCCTCTGCCTCAAGCTCCGTCGAGCCCCCGGTTGCTCCACCTCGTTTCCTCCTCCAGCTCCCCGGTTGCTCCTCTGCCTCAAGCTCCTTCAGCTCCCCGGTTGCTCCACCTCGCTGCCTCCTCCAGCTCCCCGGTTGCTCCATCTCGCTGCCTCCTCCAGCTCCACCTCGATGCCTCCTCCAGCAAAGGTGTGTGATGCAACAAGTTAACGAACACAGCTTTCCTGCTCAGCTTCATTTTGTTGTAGTTTATTGGGATTAATTCAATTTAAGTAGAAAACATTAAAAGTATAATAGGAAAAAAAATTGCTGAACTCATTGATGAGTTCATATAGTAAATGTTGGTTTGTTATTCATGTTTTATTTGATTCTGATCCTTGTGCTATTTTACCTAAAAAATTACTAGTCAATTGTATGTTTAGCTGCACTTGATGGACCAAAGTATCAAATGACTATTGAGAACCATATGAGTTGGATGGTGTAAGCATGTTCATAGGAGACATTTCAGTATTGATAAAACTAAATGCATGAGACTGAATGTATATGCAAAAACAAACTTAAGTGGTAGGAATCAAAACCCATATCTGCCAAGACAACTTGTTAAAACTGAGGTAGTTTAGTTTTTTTCTTCTTAAAACTTAAGTTGCTCGGACTTCTTGTTGAATGATGCCTATATTATTGGATCGAGATTGCATTGTTTCTTGTTACAATTAAATTTTTATATACATTGATCATTTTAGGGTAACTAAAAGTTTTATTTTTATTATGGTATTAGACTTAAACACTATTTTGTATGTGAAAAATACAATTTGTGTTGTATGAGATAATTATTGTTTAAATTTTTAATTATGTCAAAAATTTCTGCTTAATTTAAAAAATATAGCATTTTTATTCTGTTGACCCGCAATTATAATTTCCCAAACAGCTTCTGCTTCTCTCAGCCAGCTAGCTACTTTTCAACCAGCAATTCTCTAGCCAGCAGCCAGCAAAAGCAGAATCAATCTCAAACTGGGCCTTATTTGCTAACCCCTACCTCCTCGCTCCCAGCTTCTCATTCGTTCTCCGGCCGCTAAGCCTCTTCCTTCGCCGCCCTTCTACTCCAAACCTACTCCTTGGCTGTCGCTCTCGTTCATTCGCTCACAACTTCTCGTTCTTCACCTGTTACACCCCGAAAATCCACCCGAACCCCACGCCGGGAATCCCGGACCTCGGGATGCACAACACTGTACCTGTCAAATCATACTGACAACCGAAAGGTACAGACTGAATAAAATAGTCTAACCATAGGCCAGCCCGGCCATAAAAATATCCATAATACAATACTGACAGATACGAAATATAGACCGGCGCAGCGGTCAACAGAAATGACAGTAACAGGACCGGCGCAGCGGTCGACAAACCAACAGATAACAAGACCGGCGCAGCGGTCAACAGAGTCCAACAATATAACATAAACATAACAACAGACCAGAATGCAATACAGCCCACCCAGACTGGCGGTCAACTACTATCTATCTACTCTGCTCCAGATGGAGCCGCGCCTGGACCTGGAGGCAAACCGAAGGGGGTTAGCCGGAGGCTAAGTAGGGATATTACAATAAGATGGTGCATGATCAGATACAGGGAATTTCCAAAACACTACCAGACTCTATATGACCCTATAGAGTATAATCAAATCTCAATATACATATCAATATACATGTAACCTCATACACAGATAAAACCTGGGAGCTGGTACAGCAGTGGTCCACGACCCGCAACTCTATAAAATAGAGTGGTCCCTACTGATGGCTCCCCGAACAGTAGAGACGACTGTCCGTCGACAGCCCGCTAGTGTAGCGTCCTACACTCAGTACAACCCCTCAGTGGGTTGATAACAGACCTCAAGCCCATAACATCGGACTCTCTCGGTCAGAGACGATCATACAGTCTCGACAGAAATCTCACAGACAGTATCTGAGGTATACTGACTTGTCTATCGCTAGACAGTCAATCCTCAATGTACATATACCGGACTCATACCACCTACCAACTACAATAAACATGCAAGGACCGAAAATACTCATACCGTGTTTCATGCAAGTGTTATGTCAACAGGAATGTACGCAGAGTAGAACGGAATTAGAACAGTAATCAACAGTAGTAATAAGCAATAAGAGAGGTGCCGCTAACTACACATGCGGTTGGCACCGTAACAAAGGACGGAGGTAGAATCCCTACCTCAACAGTAGATGAATAGTACAGATCCAATCCAATAAGCACGAGCTCAGGTGACAGGTCCTAACAAGTTAAAGCATTGTATAAGCTACAGTGTTCCACTTAATCCATTTTAATCATAATTATCATTAATCATGCTAAACCGGGTTCATTAGGTTACACAGATCAGATTATGTTCTTAACCAAGTTCGATAGATGTACAATCCAGGTTTGATCACAGGCGTTTGTATACGTACGGAGAGGGTTCGGGTACTAACCTAGTTCGCAGCCACGTGCGAACGCAATAATCACCACGGAAGTCGAGATACGCGAGAACCAACCACGCGCGCGTAATACGAGTCATCGGCACGCACTTCGAGGTTCACCAGAAAGTTCCTCGGAGTTACTGTTCACCGCTGGAACAGTGTCGCCGGAGCACAAATCTCGCCGGAAACAGAGGGGAAAGAAAGCTGATGGCGAGGGGATTCCGGTCGTACAGTCGGCGTTGCGAACGGAGGTCGGGATCGCCGGAGATCTGAGAAAAACCGGTCGGCGGCGGCGTTCGCAATCCCGCCGGCGCCGGAGACGAAGACGGCCAGGGAGGCGTCGGCTGGTGGCGGAAACGTCCGCCGAGGCCAGAGGAAGGTCGCTGGAGTCCCCGGAGACGCGTCGGACGTCGGATCTGGAGTTTTTCCGTCGATCTGGCGCCGCTCGCGAAGGAGGCTGTTCGTTCGTCGTTCTCAGCCACCGGAGCTGCGAGAAGGGCGGCGGAGGCTCGCCGGAGGAGTCGCCGGATGAGGTGGAGGTGAGGCAAGCGTCGATCGAAGGAGGAGGACGCGTGGTGATGGCCGCACGCGATTTCGTTCGTGTGAGGTAGAAAACGGAGAGGAAGGGGATTTTCGTGCGTGAGTCAACGACAGAACGTGGGAGAAGGATGGGCACGACCACCAACGCCAGGTGACGTCCCATCATAAAAACTAAATAAATATTATTTTAATCTCGTTTTCGTCCATTTCGAGTCATGGACGTAACATTATATCCACCTTCAAAAGAATTTGGTCCCCAAATTCAAAACAATCTCATTACGGTACTTTAACAGAATTACAAAAGTAGTAATACGACAGTCACTCGTACAGAGATCACTCGTCTAATTCCGTCTAGGAAAACAGAGTCAGATGTTTCTTCATCGATTTGTCCTCACGTTCCCAAGTAGCCTCACACTCAAGGTGATGTTTCCATTTGACTTTAATTAGGCTGATTACTTTATTCCTCAGCTTGTGCTCTTTGCGCTCTAAGATTTCTACAGGCATCTCGGCATACGTGGCATCTTCTTGGACATGGACCGTACCATGGCTCAACATATGAGATGGATCCGCGATGTATTTACGCAACATGGACACGTGGAATACCGGGTGAATGTGTGAGTACATTGGTGGTAGCGTCAATTGATAGGCAACGGGTCTAACTCTCTCTAGTATCTCGAATGGGCCAACATACCACGGAGCCAATTTACCAGAATACCCGAATATAGTCATACCTTTCGTCAGAGAGGTCCGAAGGAACACGTGGTCACTGAAGGGTCCCCTTCAAGGGGGAGCGCAAGCATGAAAAAACCCCTTTCAAGAGGGGGGCAAACCCTAGAACATGCGGAAATGTATTCTTCTAGAGTTTCAATAAAATCGTTTGCATGAACTCATGTAAATGATCAACTTTATAATTAACCAAAGATCAAGTTTGAGATCTTTTACCATAGCCATGTAAGGGTGGCGGCTTGGAAGCTAGAGGCCGAAGAGGGCTCTCCTCCAAAGAAGACACACACAAAGGATGAAGGCTTACTTCTTGCGCAACTTGATGTGCTAGCAACAATTGCCAAGGTGCCCTTTGGTGTTGAGGAGATGAGATGTTCTTCCTTGTCGCCGAGAGCTCTTCTCCAAGATCGTCCACACACCACCCACGAGAGAGAGCTTCGAAAGACACAAGGAACATTAAGCTTTTGCGTTATTTGGCGTTAGGCGTTTTCAAGACTTCCCATTAAGGAAAGTCATCAAGACATGCGTTCATGTCTTGTGAACTTATCCCCAACGCCAATTCAATTGAACCAATCGAACACAAATGTGAACCGGATCAATTGAATTCGGTTCAATTCCAATTGGTCCAAAGACCAAAAGAACCAACCCAAGCCATGGTCTAAATCTCTATGAACCATGAAGATTCAAGATCTAACCGTACATCTCATGATGCTCTTGATCTCACCGATCTAGCATCCACACTCTCGATCGAAGCTTACCGATCTCAAGCCCTAATCAATCAAACATGATCAGACTGGATCTCACTTACAATCAGAGTTTAAACTCCTTTAAACTGAATCAAAACAATCCAGTCCACACGATCTGACTCAAGTAAGCCATATCACCAAATTGTGCGACCCTAAGGGTTTCCTTTAAATGTCGGTAACGATAACTCTCGTTATCACAATCAGTGAGGGGTATCTAGCAACACATCACTGTCTCCCGATATAAAGGAAAGAGTCTTCCAAGACTACACCCAAATCACAGCACAAGGTGAATCAACATCACAAGGCATACAAGCATCCTTTGCCACTGGATGTTCTTATTGGACAAGCGAGTCAAGCTTGTTACTCCAATACAATGAGCATGATTAGATCAGATCAACATAGTCATCTGGGTATGGCCATACACTTTCTCAATCATCTCATATAAGGGGGGCCCTTTAGAACATCACACTCCTTAAACAAGGAGACGGCAATCCTATGTCTATCACTAGTGCCCTAACATGATTCAAGCTCACCATCCAAGATAGTCTATA
Source organism: Costus lasius (assembly GCA_027563935.2). Lineage (NCBI taxonomy): Eukaryota > Viridiplantae > Streptophyta > Magnoliopsida > Zingiberales > Costaceae > Costus > Costus lasius. The sequence goes on along the minus strand of CM050449.1, from coordinate 29,167,300 downwards.
ATCATTATGTTTCAAATGATATTGAACTACCTCAAGACAATGACAATCATCATTTAGAAACACAAATGATCTCAAGTCAGAGGACATGTGCCACTTAGTGCTTACAAGGAATATTCACATTGTGACAAGCAATGGAATATCCTAGTAGGGTCTGTCCAGTACATCCAATGTACCCATGAGTCTACATCTTATTCCATGCTCGAAGCATCCTATAAGATTAGCACTCATATTAGTCTCAATCATATCAAGGCTGTCTCATGTTCACCAAGATATCTCGACTAAGGACATAGAGCATGTCAGCCAAGCTGAACAGCTTTGAGACATTATTCAGTAGTACACTTATTACAGCAGACAAGGTAACAACCTGAATAATAACCATGCCTTTATAAACACAAAAGTTTATTACATGATACTTATACAATCCCAAAGGCCTCAAACATTAGCCTTAAGGGCATACCCCAACAGTCACCGACATCAAATTCAAGTGGCCGCCGTCTCTTGTCTGCGTAACTCTTTTGTCGACTTTGGACAGCTAATAATCTCCGTCTAATAATTTGAACTCTCTCGGCATCAAGTGCTAACATAGCCGGTCCCAACACACGGCTTTCACCTGCTTTGTCCCATAGCACCGGAGATCTACACTTTCTACCGTACAAAGCCTCGAAGATGCCATCTGGATCGTCGAATGATAACTAATATTATAAGCGAATTCCACTAAGTGCAGGTGGCACTTCCAACCATCCGTGAAGTCCAAAGTGATGGCTCGAAGCACGTCCTCTAAAGTCTGAATGGTCCTCTCAGACTGTCCATCAGTCTGCGGGTGATAAGCCGTACTGAACCGCAGTTCAGTTCCCAAGGCCTTCTGTAAACTAACCCAGAATCGAGATGTAAATCGTGGATCTCTGTCAGAAATAATACTGGCAGGAACCCCATGTAACCGTACGATCTCCTGACAATAAAGCCTTGCCAGCTTGTCCATGGAGTAAGTCTTTCTGATAGGGAGGAAATGGGCAGACTTGGTCAAGCGGTCAACGATCACCCAAACCGAGTCATGGCTTGTACGTGACCTGGGAAGGTCCGTCACGAAGTCCATAGTAATGTGTTCCCACTTCCACTCCGGAATGGGAATACTCTGTAGGATCCCAGAAGGTTTCTTATGCTCGATTTTCACTTGCTGGCATACCAGACATCGTCCGACATACTCTGCCACATCTCTCTTCATGCCTTCCCACTAATAAGACTTTCGAAGGTCATTACACATTTTCGTGGCACCAGGGTGTACCGCGAATCTCGACTTGTGTGCTTCCGCTAGTAATTCTTCCTTAACTACCTCGGGTACACATAACCTATCCCAGCACCTTATTACTCCTTGATCATCCTGGGTAAATTCTTCTCTCTTGCCCTTTGCGATGATAGATTGCAGGTATCAATCGTTTGGTTGTGCCTCAATAATTTTCAGCACCATAGGGGACTGAGTGCCGCCATGGGCAAGCAATTTAACCGTTAATCCTATTTAAACTTATCTCCATAAATACTTGAATCGCCGGGCTCCAGGCAGGCCAAATCTATGGCAAATAAAACGCACCAATACGTCTCGGTGGCATGTGATTCCAATACAATAATCTCTTCCAATGCGGCATACCATCTATATGAATTCTCCAAATTACTACCAGGGTACAGATTACTAGGATAACAGCTAATTTCCAATATGTATGAGCTACACATGTTCCTAACTCCTCAAATCAAGCGTTGAAAACTTGTGCAACATTCGCAATTTGGAATAAAGTAATAAGCATGCCGACCAAGGCTCAATGCAACGTTTATCTATTTGACTTTATGACTCCAAAATATAAGCAGACACATAGGAAACATTCTGCATGTATGAACTATAATTCCTACAGCTCGAGACATCAATTTGGAATTACATACTAAGACCCCCTAACCAATCCAATAATACTAAAATTAAACAGGTTAACAGAAAATTTAGTGTGATAGTCCAAAGGCATTTTGGAGTCTTCTCCGTTTATTTATTTATTTTTTTTTTACCAAATCCTTGAATTATTGGAATTTCTGCCATAGCACTTGCCAATAATGTACTTCAACCTTCTCACAAAGGTCTTAACTCCAGAATTCATGACAAACGGGAGTATCCGGGGAACTTCAACTTTAGCTTGTTGAAATGACACTACTAAAAACGTTACTACTAAAACTTCTCCGTCCAATAATGCTTAACAGTAGACGAAAGAAACGTTCTTCATACCTACCACACGATAGATTTCTTCATGTTTTTGATCTAGACTTGGCCTATTAAATTTCCATACATGATTAACAACAGCGAAAGGTTCAGCTTTTTAAACGTCCTGAACCACAGACCATACATCCAGCCGCTTGGCAACTCAGATTCATGAACTCTCTCAAATAACAAGCTAAGCTTGCTTGGTGCCAAGCCTTCTTCCCAAGCATGTAGGCATCATATTTAACTACCAATAAGATAGTCCTATGAAAAAAAATAAATAATAAAAAGCCAACTAAATCCTGGTCAGTGCCCCCACATTATATCCCTCTACTTGGCACAAGATATCATGGCAATTTTCTATTCATTCCTCTCCAAGAATCACCAAAATCTACATCTCTTTGTATCCAGTCCAAGGCAATAAATCTTAATCAGGTTTTTTTAAACGAAAGACAATTTTAATCAATCTTCACTTTCAAGTTATCTTTCTAATCTTTTCTTCATTATCAAGTTCCAAAGCCCTTAGCAACAAAAGTGTGTTACAACTTTCATAGTAAGGAAAACTGATGGCTGTCGTGTTCACATACAAGAAAACCCCTTAGAAACTTGCGCATATTCTAGGAATATCACAACCAAATACCATGTGAAGCAATGTTGTTTGTGGTTTTAACACCTTAAGAAGCAACAGGAAGCTGTCTGTATCACTATGATGCATGACACTTGGAGTGAATCAACTTAATTGAGCTCATCAATTTCCTCGTCTAGCATAATTATTAAATCACTATCCACAAATTAATTGACGTTATAGTGGACTTTAAGAAGGATCCTTACTTGTTGCTTGGCCCACAAATGGTTCTATTGCGGTAATTCATGTAGACGGAGACAATTTTGATTTAAAATGTTGAGGAATTGTGCAAGCCAAAATACATAATTTACAATGATTTTACAACCACTGCATACTACCGTAAACCCTCAGGTTGAACAGCCAAACAATTAAGCCTCTTATGTATCATTAAATTTCCAAACCAAACCAAATGAGACGGTAACTATTGACAACGATACCATCTTCCAATTCCAGAAATTAATCAAAATGCAATCTTTATGTACATAAAACAGAATTATAGGACCTCGCACAGTTCAAGCAACAAAACAAAAGGATTCTCACTCAAATCAAACAGACTAACTTAACCAAATGTCAGTCTCCGAGGGTTAGAATGTTGCGGACATGACTTAAATCAATTACAGGCAGTAGCGGCACCATCCCGAAAACACTATGCAACTAATGTGTAGCCTCTCACGGGTCTTATTGTCCAGAAAACACCCCAAATCTTCGCTCCTCCACGATATCCATAACTAATGTTGTCGATATCAAAGGCGATTGTTTCTCATCTAAGGGGTCCAACCTATTACACCTTTCCTTAATGATAATCATTGTTCTTATAAAACTTTCATTCGATAGGAATTGATGCGTTCGCACGTCCAACACGTAGATCGTCACGACCTAGAGAGGACACTCAGGCGGGCCAGGCCTAGAGAATCCACCCTCGAGATGCGACAAATCAAACTTACTGGACACGCCAGCCTTAAAACCACATGACAGCAAAGCAGGACGCTAGCTCCAACGCTGCAGTCGAGGGAGTTTCACGTGCTCTACGCCATGAAGGTTCTTGGACCGGAGGTTCTGGTGCATGGTGTCTACTCCCGCTTCGTTAACATCGTCATCATAAGGAACACGCGGAGCGATTACCGATGGTTCTTTCCTTTGTTCATTTCCAGAACTAGAATCCTTCCGCATCAACTGAGTGGTGCACTCAATGCTCCACAGGCTAATTCAGTCATCCAACCGAAACGAGAGCTTTCCTTGGGTGCCATTTTCTATAACGCACCAACAGCAAGGGTCACGTTTTAATTAAAATCACATATTAGTATGATCAAATACGATCAACATTAACGCGGATCTTAAATCCTAAGGCTTGATCCTAAGTCCTTATGTCCCATATAAGATTCTGAACCTAAGCTCTGATACCATAATTGTTACACCCCGAAAATCCACCCGAACCCCACGCCGGGAATCCCGGACCTCGGGATGCACAACACTGTACCTGTCAAATCATACTGACAACCGAAAGGTACAGACTGAATAAAATAGTCTAACCATAGGCCAGCCCGGCCATAAAAATATCCATAATACAATACTGACAGATACGAAATATAGACCGGCGCAGCGGTCAACAGAAATGACAGTAACAGGACCGGCGCAGCGGTCGACAAACCAACAGATAACAAGACCGGCGCAGCGGTCAACAGAGTCCAACAATATAACATAAACATAACAACAGACCAGAATGCAATACAGCCCACCCAGACTGGCGGTCAACTACTATCTATCTACTCTGCTCCAGATGGAGCCGCGCCTGGACCTAGAGGCAAACCGAAGGGGGTTAGCCGGAGGCTAAGTAGGGATATTACAATAAGATGGTGCATGATCAGATACAGGGAATTTCCAAAACACTACCAGACTCTATATGACCCTATAGAGTATAATCAAATCTCAATATACATATCAATATACATGTAACCTCATACACAGATAAAACCTGGGAGCTGGTACAGCAGTGGTCCACGACCCGCAACTCTATAAAATAGAGTGGTCCCTACTGATGGCTCCCCGAACAGTAGAGACGACTGTCCGTCGACAGCCCGCTAGTGTAGCGTCCTACACTCAGTACAACCCCTCAGTGGGTTGATAACAGACCTCAAGCCCATAACATCGGACTCTCTCGGTCAGAGACGATCATACAGTCTCGACAGAAATCTCACAGACAGTATCTGAGGTATACTGACTTGTCTATCGCTAGACAGTCAATCCTCAATGTACATATACCGGACTCATACCACCTACCAACTACAATAAACATGCAAGGACCGAAAATACTCATACCGTGTTTCATGCAAGTGTTATGTCAACAGGAATGTACGCAGAGTAGAACGGAATTAGAACAGTAATCAACAGTAGTAATAAGCAATAAGAGAGGTGCCGCTAACTACACATGTGGTTGGCACCGTAACAAAGGACAGAGGTAGAATCCCTACCTCAACAGTAGATGAATAGTACGAATCCAATAAGCACGAGCTCAGGTGACAGGTCCTAACAAGTTAAAGCATCGTATAAGCTACAGTGTTCCACTTAATCCATTTTAATCATAATTATCATTAATCATGCTAAACCGGGTTCATTAGGTTACACAGATCAGATTATGTTCTTAACCAAGTTCGATAGATGTACAATCCAGGTTTGATCACAGGCGTTTGTATACGTACGGAGAGGGTTCGGGTACTAACCTAGTTCGCAGCCACGTGCGAACGCAATAATCACCACGGAAGTCGGGATACGCGAGAACCAACCACGCGCGTGTAATACGAGTCATCGGCACGCACTTCGAGGTTCACCGGAAAGTTCCTCGGAGTTACTGTTCACCGCTGGAACAGTGTCGCCGGAGCACAAATCTCGCCGGAAACAGAGGGGAAAGAAAGCTGATGGCGAGGGGATTCCGGTCGTACAGTCGGCGTTGCGAACGGAGGTCGGGATCGCCGGAGATCTGAGAAAAACCGGTCGGCGGCGGCGTTCGCAATCCCGCCGGCGCCGGAGACGAAGACGGCCAGGGAGGCGTCGGCTGGTGGCGGAAACGTCCGCCGAGGCCAGAGGAAGGTCGCTGGAGTCCCCGGAGACGCGTCGGACGTCGGATCTGGAGTTTTTCCGTCGATCTGGCGCCGCTCGCGAAGGAGGCTGTTCGTTCGTCGTTCTCAGCCACCGGAGCTGCGAGAAGGGCGGCGGAGGCTCGCCGGAGGAGTCGCCGGATGAGGTGGAGGTGAGGCAAGCGTCGATCGAAGGAGGAGGACGCGTGGTGGTGGCCGCACGCGATTTCGTTCGCGTGAGGTAGAAAACGGAGAGGAAGGGGATTTTCGTGCGTGAGTCAACGACAGAACGTGGGAGAAGGATGGGCACGACCACCAACGCCAGGTGACGTCCCATCACAAAAACTAAATAAATATTATTTTAATCTCGTTTTCGTCCATTTCGAGTCACGGACGTATCATCACCAGCCGCCAAACCTCTGCGCTCGCCTGCCGCCAAGCCTCTTCCTTCACCGCCCTTCTCCTCCGAACATCTACTCTTTTGCTTGCTCGCCCGTACTTTGCCTTTCGTTCGTTGCCCGTTGGCTGCTCGCCGTTGTCACAGCTCGCCTTTGCCGTCGCGAGAGCCTGCCTCGCCGTTGCTACAGCCTGTCTCTTCCATGGGTAAAAATCAATTTTTTGTTGTGATTCTGTTCCTCTTTCTGTTGCTAGATCAAGTTTAATACCATATCGAACATCAACTGTTTCCACGGCAGAACTCTCCCTCTGAGAGTTAATCACCATGCTTCCTGTCCTGTTTCGATGATGTCTCCGATCCTGCAAACGCATAAGTTGGTTTTGCTGAAACGGTTCAATCATTCAATGGTCTTGATGCAAAACGTCATGAGAAGTTTGGAAATAAAGGGGTTTTGCAACAGAATATGATGTGGACCATTGAATGATTGAACAAGTTTGGAAATAAAGACGTTTCAGCTAAATCAAATGCATCTCACACTAGGGATGGTTTTAACTACATAGAGTGGCATACACATATCAAGAAAATACACAATATATTCTATGGCATCTACAATGTGGAGCGATTATTCTTGTGAATGCATGAGATGAACCAACTTTTATTGTTTGTTGACTTTAATGCAAACTTGCTGTAGTATATTTTCTATGTAGTTAAACATTTATGTTTTTAGTATGCACTTTGACTCTAATGCATATGTTCACTTACTATGTTTTTCTATCCTTTTTAGTATGCTTGAGAATGTTTTGATATTTTGCCATTGGATGTTTAAGTGTTTCTAATGTTTTGGGGATAGACCATTGCTACACTTGTTAATGTTTTTACTATCATGGTGTTATCTAAACTATGGAAGTGTTGAATGTTGTTTTGACGTTTCACCATTGAGAATGTTATTGTTGTTTTGATAATCTTGTGGTGCTATCTAAACTATGCATGTGTTGATAATGTTGTTGAGAATGTTATGCTTGTTTTGATGTTTTTAATCTTGTGGTGTTGTTATATTTTTTAAAAAAATTAATAAAATAAACAATCAATTAATTAATAATAAGTATAAATAGATATTAATTTAAAAAAACCCTATTCTTTTACTATTCCTCTTCTCCCTGCGTGCGCCGCTCGCCCGACTCCTCTCCCTCTCGCTCTCGTTCTCCCCTTCGGCATCAATCGAAGGTAGCGGTGGCGACCAAAAGACCTGCGCCAGCCTTCCTGTCCTCCTTCCGGCGACATTCGGTGATTGGCGGCGGCGTTCAACGGATTTCGTTGCGGGCAGTAGGCGGCGGCGGATTTTGGCGAGGCAGCGACGAACGTTGGCAGCGGCTCATTCTTTCCTTCCTCCCTTCTTCCTTAGCGACCCAGCTTCCTTCCTGTGTCGGCGGCGGCATTTTTTGGCGAGCAGCAAGGTTCCGGCAACGTGGGCAGCGCCGGCGACCCTCTCCTCTTCTTTTGCGTTAATTTTGTTATCTAGGGCAGGTAAGATTTTAACCCTAGATTTTTACCTTACTTAGGGGTGTAATGATAGATGCATATATGGAAGATCTATAGAGATTATACAATTGTTTTCCCTCAATTTTACTATGCATGAATATACAGATAAATACCATGTTGTCATAAGCATGCTAGTTATGATGACATGATCAAGATGATAAATTGGGGATAAGGTTATATACGTATTATAATTTGTGAAATCAGGATTAGAGATATTCATGGTAAATATATATTATTTTATAGATGTGTTAATGACTAGACTTAGACGGTAATTGATATTATTTTCTTGGCATGTTTATTGTAAGGTAACTTAGGACTAGGCGTGCCTGAGGTGTGAGTACCGTGGTATATTCTTGTGATAGAAGATTTTACTTTTAGGTAAGGATCCTACTTTTACTTTCTTGTACGGTGCTAAGTCTTGTGCTTAGGTACCAATCTTTTTTGCTCCTATCTGTTTGATTTGTATCTTATATCTTTTGTCCTCGTTTTAATTCTATTGGTGCATTTAGATGCGTGATTGATTTTATTTGCTATTATGAAAAGAGGATAACTGCATATGTTATTTGGCTGTTGAGCATACATTTTTGATATGTTTATTTGTTGTTATATGCACATAGCTGAGATATGATATTGTTGTTATTGCACATGGTTGAGATATGATATTGGTGTGTTGAGATTTGTTGTTGTACGCTTCGAGCGTGTGCACCATACGTGGAGTTGGAGATCCGTCGGCGAGGCCACCTATTAGACCATAGCGCCGACTGTGTGTGGGCTATTAGTGGTTGTCGGTTAGGGTTATTGCCAGATTATCCTTTGGACAATACTGGGGTTTCCAAGTGTTGGACGCAACACTATCGGGCTGCTTAATGGCAGTCGTTCCACTTTTGGAGCTTGGGGTGGAACCACTCTTATTAGAGTGCGAGGCGTAATGCAATTTTTGTGACCATGAACAGCTCCATATTTTGATGAGATAGGATTTTTATGTTTCATGTTATTTCATATTTGCACATATATATATATGGTACTCATGTAAATCATAAAGTTGATTTCATTGTTGAACATACATTCATCTTCTTGAAAATCCCTATTTAGCTTCTTAGCTAACCCACTTTGTTCTTGCTTCCAGGTATTGATCAGGTGCAGTCTAGAGATGGGTAGATAGACTAGAGGCTTCCTTGGAGAGTGTCTAGTAATTTTGGATATTCACTATTTTTGTTTTCATCTTGTCCTACGTTGATGTAACTCTCTTATGTTATTTTTATAGTTGGACGGTCGGATTATATGTTATGACTCTGATAGTTTTTGTTTAAATATCTTAAATTGGTTTTTTTGAGACTTGTCATGAGTATTCTGTGATTTAATAATATTGGATTTCTGCTAATGGTTTTTGTGAGTTATAGTTTGGAACATTGTAGTGCATGTTGGACATGCCAAATTGCTATGTCTCGATAAATAGAGTTATTTAATGGGGGATGACAGGTGTTGTCTAAACTATGCATGTGTTGATAATGTTGTCTAGAATGTTATTGTTATTTTGATGTTTTTAATCTTGTGGTGTTGTCTAAACTATGCATGTGTTGCTACACTTGTTAATGTTTTAAGTATTTCTAATGTTTTGGTATTATGTGATACATATGAAAATGTTATCCTTATAAGGATGTGGTTTTTTTTTTTTTTTGAGAAATTAATAGTATGTAAAAATAATAACATTTTTATATGTATTTTTCTATTTTTGAGTATTTAATAGTATTTATTAATATTTAATAATTTTTAAAATTTTATATTATTTTGTAGTTTTTAATAGTGCTAAATAATATTAGTAATTATATGGTATTTGATAGTATTTATAATATGAGTGTAAAAATAAAAAGATTGTGGGTGTACATATTAAATAAATTACATCCTTTAAACTTTCTTTTCCCGTAAAGTAAATACAAGGAAACAGGTTGTAAAGTCATCCTTAATTTCCTTTCCTCTTTAATTTGATAGTAATTAACATTTTCTATCCACCTATCTTTCATTTCCTCGTTAATTTTCTTTCCTTCCCACTTTCTTTCCTTCATAGTAAATAGGGTGTATAGTTATCGATTTCATTGGGAATCTTAAAGTGATGTTAACGTAACTCTAGCTCTATCACTATGTTTACTAGGAGGAAAAAAAAGTGGAAGAAGATGAAAATGTCTTCTTCCTTGTTTACTTGGATGGATGAAAATTTTAAGAAGGAAAATACGAAGGAAACGTGTGGAAAAAAAGGTCGGATGTTGTCTCTTGTTGCTGTTACCCTAATTTTTTGCCTCCTCGCCACTACTAATGGTTCAACAAGGTATGTTGTGTTGTGTTCTCCTTTCGCTGCCAGTTCCTCTACCCTCATTTGCCTCACCTTTGCCTCCCCTTATGCTGCCTTTATCCACCCTCCTCCATTCTCCTACGTCCTCTTTTGCCTCTTCCACTTTGCCTTTACCTCCCCTTTTGCCACCCTCCTTTGCCCTCCTTCATCCTCCTCCGCCCTCTTCCGCCTCGCCTTTGCCTCCCTTTCTACTACCCTCCTTCGCCCTTCTCTACACTCCTTCACCCTCCTCCATCCTTCTCCACCCTCTTTCGTCGAGCCTTTGCCTCTCCTTATGTTGCCCTCCGTAAAATGTATATCAATTTCACAAGCCATCAAGCACATTCTATTAAACGTTTTCTTCTTGCATATTCACATGAAAAATGTAGAGTCAAAGTTTTTTAATTGTTGTTTGTTGAATTGCCGGTGGCATCCGCCTTCGCCAAAGTATATTTGTTAAACATTTTCTTTTTGCTTTGTTGAACATCTCCATATTTGATCTTTGATGCAAGTTAAATTAAAACTAATCAATTGATTTTAAATATTGTTTTAGATTCAAAGCATATTTGTTTGAGTGAATGAAAATTACTGATTAAAATATATCGTGTAGTCATATACCATGTGTGTATTGCTTAATTTATTACCATGGAAATTAGTTTGCAAAAACAGTCATTAAACAACATACTTTCTATAGTCATGTATTATGTATTAAGGTAGATGAACACTGATTTATAACTTTATAAAATTATTATTTTATAAATATTATTATAATGGCTCTAACGAGAAATGAAGACAATAAACATAATATAATGTGCAACCACAACCTTAGGAAGTGTATTGCAACTATAGCTAAATACTATATGTAACACATTCATCATATGTTAAACTTTTTATGCCTTCAAATTTATTGGACAATTACTGTATGTAGAGATGTTCAACAAAAAGAGCAAATATTATAATTTTACTTTTACTTTGTGTTCTTCCTACAACTAATCTATCTAATAAAATATGAGCTATTTGAAATAAATGATGGGCTAAAGAGTAAGAATTCTTTTTCTTCTCCTCATCTAGCTCTTATTTACTTGGACTAAAAATTAAAAGGGACAGATGGAAAAATATATATTTTTTAATTTATTTGAAGGGTTGAAAAGTAATGAAAAGAAAAGATGATAGAAAAATTTATTAGTCTTCCAACGTTTAACCATCCGCCCGGATAAACTAAATCGACGCGTGAACTGATATCCTTACCCTAACACGCTGCTGCCGCTCGCAACATTACGCAGCCGCTCAAAGTGTTTTTTCGCCGCTGACGCTCGCCGTGGAAGGTGCTGCTCGACGCCCTTCCTCGTCGCTCCGGACTGCTCGCCGCCCTTCTTCATCGCTCTGGAAAGCTTCGTCGTCGTTCCGGAAAGCTTCGTCGTCGTTCCGGAAGGCTTCGTCGTCGCTCCGGAAAGCTTCCTCATCGCCCTTCCTCGTCGCGCCGGACTGCTCGCCACCCTTGCTCGCTGCTGGTCGTCGACGCCCTTCCTCACCATCGACATCCTTCCTCACCGCTAGACGCCCTTCCTCGCCTCGCGACCCGCTTCCTCACCATCCAAGGTTAGGGTTCACTGTATTGATTTAGCACAATCTTCAGATTATATTTCTACATCAACTCGGACATCCTTTCTACTGGCACCATGTTTGAACAAGGAAGAAATTTCTTTTCTTTGCAGAGCTTTCCTTATTCCTCTACTTAGAAGTGGAGCCTTTGGATCCCATATTCCATATAAATTGCTTTTCGCATAAAGGATACTGATAAAAAGATTGTCATTTTGATGCCATCCAAATCTGCTTTATCCAGTCCATATAGGCTTCTATTTCTTGTATGCTGGATGCATGTTAGATTGAATTTAGTTAGACTATTTCTTTGTATTTTGATCAACTCAAAACTTTGTATTTCTTTGCATTTAGTTAGACTATTACTGGACATGAAATGAATGAAACAAATTCATTACATTACTAGCATCAGCTTGTTCCTCGCCGTTAATAATTGCAGCTTGACAAAATGCAACATTACATATGTTTCCAGCAATTTATAGGACCAAATTGCAGCACGTTGTAGATTCGATGCAAAATACTATTTCCAGCAAGTTCACTTGTGCCTATACTATTTATGCTTTGTGCCTATGACTAATCTTTATGTCTTTGTTAATTCAAGTTCTACCTCTAATTGTGTCTATCTTGTTTTCATTTATTGGTTTTATTAGAATGACTCATACAAATAACAAAGACAAGATTTATTATACTTCTCAACTTCCTCATTAGACAATCTCATCATGCAGCTCTAGCGGGTTCTTATGTGACACAATTAGACTCAATTCTAGATGTGCTATCACATTTATCATATGTTAATAAGCCATTGCTAGACTATAATGAATCTAGAGAATACAAGCGAAGAGATCCTTTAAGAAAGTTAACTAGCTCTGATCAAATATGTCATAGCATATTGAGAATGCTGCTTTTATTAATTTGTGTGAGCTACTATGTGACTCAAATCTAGTCAAAGATACCAGAAACTCTAGCACAGAAGAAACAATTGTAAAGTTCTTATATTTGATTTCACATAATGTGAAGAACAGAGAACTTTATTTTTTCTTTCATTGTTCCCGTAGGAGTATTAGTCATCATTTTCATGAGGTGTTGAGAGCTGTTATTAACTTGCATGATTGCTTTATCAAACAACTTGATAGGACAGAAGATGCTTCTGAGATATACAATACGACTAGATTCTATTCTTATTTTAAGGTATGTTATTCAATAGCACATTGTCATGTAGAATTACATTCAAAATGCTAAATCATATATATAATATTGCAGGACTATTTAGGAGCTATAGATGGGACACATATTCGTGTAAGAGTCCTGGGTAAGGATGCAGCTAGATATAGGGGGAGAAAAGATTGGCCAACAACAAATGTGTTGGCATCACATTCATTCGACATGAAATTTACATATGTCCTGGATGGGGGGGAACAGCTTCTGACTCACGGATATTAAAAGATGCTCTCAATAGATCTGATAACTTAAACATTCTAGGAGGTAAATATTTGTTAGGTGAATTTTTATGTGTTATATGATATGTGAATAATGTGTGTTGATAAGTGTATAATAATACAGGCTCACACGTAAAAAAATAAGAGAAATTATGGCAAAAATTTTAAGAAAGTTATGTTTTTTTATGTTTTAATTTTATGATTTTTAATAGTACTAAATAATATTTAATAATTTTATAGTATTTAGTAATTTTTAGTAATTTTTATAATTTTTAATAGTATTAAGTAATATTTTTTGGTAATTTTTATATTATTTAATAGTATTGATAATAATTTTATAATATTAATAGTATTTATGTAATATGAGTGAAAAAATAAAAATTGGGGCTGTATATATAAATCCTTTAAGTAAACAAGAGGAAAGAAAATTTATAACATATTCCATCCATCTATTTTTCTTTTCCTTCATTTTTTCCTTTGCATAATCCATCCGTCCAAGTAAACATAGTGTAAAACTTCCCACTGCCACCCACCCTCAAACCCAACACGTTGTCATCCTCCCGATTTAGCAAATCCCTACTGCCTCACTTCTGCTTCACTCGCTGCCTTGCTCCCTCCTCGCCACCGGTCACTGCCTTTCCTGCAGCGCGCATTCACCGGCTCTGCCCCATGAGCAGCAACTCTTTGATGCTCTTATAGGATATGCTCCCTCATGGTAACCCTAATTTTAACTTGTTGCCGAGAAATCTTCTCTACTACGGAATTATAGTCCAAAGCAGAAACCTACAACTGGTGTTCACTTGCACTTCACCGTAGTCAATCGCCTTTGATTTCTTGAGCTGAATATGTTGCGTATAGGTCTATATTTTCACATTTATGAAACACTTTAGATTTATGTTTCACGTGGACAGGAGAAAAGAAAGATTGGGGGAAAATCACTGCTCTCAAATAACTAATTTTACTTTCTCGAGAGGTGACCCTGCTTTTTTTTTACTTCTCATCATGACTTATTAGCTCTACTGCTATGCCTATAAGCCAGTGATTTGGAGCGATAACAAACAATTTAATATGAGAACTTAACTCTTTTTTTTGAAAAAAGTTAATTAATCTATCAAATATTCCATATTTTTTTAGTTCTAATTTCTCGTACAACAATCCTTGTACAATTATAATTTTATTTTGATTTTTTTATCTTCGGTAATATTTGCAATTTATACATAAAAAAATCGGGTACACAAATATCCTCCCAATTCAATGACACAGTTAAATATATCCAATGATCATTATAATTTATGTTCAGTCTATTTTTTACTTGGTTTTTGGCTTTGAGTATTAATCATATTAGGTAGAATATCTGTACACCAGCGTCTCTTAAGAACCTAGTGAAATGCCTTTTCATGAGCTCTTCAATAGGTTGTCATTTATAGCATTCAAACTAACTTTAGGATTGTGCTTGATACAGCTCCTCTATTGAAGCGTAGGCTTCTTGTTGGGCCTTCTTGAGTTCACATGGTAAAAACTTTTACTTTTGATCTTTGATCGAGCTCATCTTGCCATGATTTTCTGTCTCAGTTTGTAGCATTTGTTGAATTGAAGTATGATATTCAGCATACTCTGCAGCTTTTAGTACTGTCGATTGCAGCATACATCTTCAGATAAGGACACACAATGTGGTTAAATAAGTTCAAAAGAAGATTGCAGCATACATCTTGAGATAAGCACACACTGCGTTTAAGTAAGTTCAAAGAACTGATCAAGTTGGATAGGAAAAATTCAACCAACAAGGCAACAACTAAAGTCAAAATATTTAGTATCAATCACCAATTATTGCAGAAAAAGTAACTAAAAGTCAAGAAAGTATTAAAAATAAGTTGAAGCATAAAGATGCAAGTCTAGTGGGATCTTATAGTAAACCATATCATCCGTTACTGGTCTGATGTTTGTTGTGGTCTTATAGTAGATTCTATCAATCCTGGTTGTAGGATAGATGATTCTACCGCCCAAAGTGGGGTTTTGGTGACCTTGCTAAGCTGAATAAATAGATGAATGAGGTGTAAAGCACTAATTGCCTACGTTGATCCTCTTATTGCTTTCTTATTTCTCCCCCTTCTTCGGTCACTATTCAATTTCAGTGGTATCCTTTGTCTTTGTAGTGGCATTCACTACTTTGATGGGGTAAGCACCTTTTCATGCTCGACTTTGTTAACAATTCCTACATGTTACATGATTTATTTGTTGAGAACAAGATTCTAGGGGCAAATCACGCCTTCACTAACTACGGCATGCCTTCTTCCAAAAAGAATAAAACATCCTACAGTCAAGTTGACCGTCAATTTGGATGTTTTCTAGATTGTGAATCATCTTCTTTTTTTTTTCTTAACGTTTTCATAGTTACTCTCATTTCTCTTCCTATAGTAGCTAACTATAGTTTGGTTGAATACTTGGCTGGAAGAATATCTTGTGATAGGGCATTCTCCTATCCTTTTTTTTAATCTTGCATCTCAGCTGCAATTAGCTACATTACTGATTTGGCAAACCCAGTTGCTTATGTGGCGATTGCATCTTTACTCTACATGAGCAGTAGAGTATATCTTGCATTGTTTACTGTGGATGTGAACTACTGGTTGTAATTTAAGATTGACTAATTATCTTTAGCAGTTTTTTTTACTATGTTTTTCTTCCTTCTATGCTACTGCTTGGATTTTTTATTTTTTTGCTCTTAGTATAATAGTATGCTTCAGCTCTGATTATATGGCACTTGATCCATTCATTAAACAAATTTCACTACTAAAAAAAAAATTGACTAAGTTGAACTCGAAGATAAGCTAAAAAATGCAATTTGTCGTTCTGGTTTGGTACTAAGATTTTTAGGTGTTTCTTTGGCACAAGTCTTGCATGGCTAATGTTCCTTTTGGAAAATGATGAAACACTACAATTAAAAAATTTCAAGGACTGTTTTTATATTTTTCCTTTTCAACTTATGAATGCCACATATGAGAAGCTCACATTCTGATCGACAAAATCTTTCAGGGGAATCTAACCCATTATGAAATTTGCATTCGCACTACTCAGTGATGTAATCGTGATTGATGGGTTTTTGATCTTCATATCTGAAAAAAAAATCTGTTTTTTTGTTGTCTGTTTTTTTATTGATATAGTATCAACTTTTTCATTACGGTATTTTCTACTCTCACGTGATGGCTGGATAATCCTAGTATATGATTGTTTATCCAATGCTTGAATCTTTTTTGTTGGCTAGGTATGTTGCTTTTGTATTTATAAAACAATGTCTTTGAAACTATAATTGACTTCGGTTTACCAATATAATTTCAGATTGTTTGCAGTTTGCAAGTCATTTTTTTATGAATTTCACTTGGTGACTCTGATGGCTGATCATCAAAATGGTGGTGTAAAACCACCAGCTGGTGCCTATACAATAAATCTTGAGAACTTCAGCAGTCGCCTTAAGGCGTTTTACACTACTTTTAAAGAGCATAAGCATGATTTTTGGGGCTCTGCAGATGCCATTGCAGTTGCAACACCGCCTACTTCTGAAGATCTTCTGTATCTTAAATCTTCAGCTCTAAATATCTGGCTGCTTGGATATGAGTTTCCGGAGACTATTATGATTTTCATGAACAAGCAGATTCACTTCTTGTGTAGTCAGAAAAAGGCCAGTCTGCTTAAGACCATAGAAAAAACAGCTCGTAATGTGGTTGGAGCTGAGCTTGTGATACATGTTAAGGCAAAGAATGATGATGGGGCAGGCCTCATGGACAACATTATCGCTGCTATTCGTGTGCAGTCTAAATCAGAGTCTCCGATTGTTGGACACATTTCAAAGGAAGCACCTGAAGGGAAGCTTGTTGAGACTTGGTTTGAGAAGCTAGGTAGTTCATCCTTGCAGCTAGTTGACGTAACAAATGGATTCTCTGAACTGTTTGCTGTTAAAGATGTTACGGAGCTTACCTGCATCAGGAAAGCTGCGTATCTAACTTCATCGGTGATGAAAATATTTGTTGTTCCAAAGCTTGAGCAGATCATTGATGTGGAAAAGAAAGTTTCTCATTCTTCATTGATGGATGATGTAGAGAAGGCAATACTTGAACCAGCAAGGATCAAGGTTAAATTAAAAGCAGAGAATGTTGATATATGTTATCCTCCCATATTCCAAAGTGGAGGTGAGTTTGATCTGAGACCCAGTGCGTCCAGCAATGATGAGTATCTATACTATGATTCCACAAGTGTGATCCTTTGTGCAATTGGCTCACGCTATAATAGCTATTGCTCAAATGTTGCTAGATCATTCTTAATTGATGCGACTCCATCACAGAGCAAGGCATATGAAGTGCTTCTTAAAGCTCATGAGGCAGTAATAGGTGTTCTAAAGCCTGGGAATACTGCTAGTGCTGTATACCAAGCAGCTGTTGCGGTGGTTAAGAAAGAAGCACCAGAGCTCCTCGGCAACCTCACTAAGTCAGCTGGAACTGGGATGGGCCTCGAGTTCCGGGAGTCTGGATTGAATCTAAATTCAAAAAATGACTACTTGCTAAAGCCTGGTATGGTTTTCAATGTATCACTTGGCTTCCAGAATCTGCAGTCCCAATCTAAGAATCCGAAGACGGAGAAGTTTTCTTTATTGCTGGCTGATACTGTTATAGTTAGTAAGGAACAGCCTGATGTTCTGACTAGAGGCTGCTCCAAGGCATTAAAGGATGTTGCTTACTCATTTAACGAGGAAGTGGAGGTTGAGCCTATTAAAGTTAAAGCTAAACCTGATCTGTTGCATGCATACAATGCTGTTCCGGTCCCATGTAAAGCATCCCTCAGATCGGACAACCAGGAGATGTCCAAGGAAGAGTTGCGGAGACAGCATCAAGCTGAGCTTGCCCGACAAAAGAACGAGGAGACTGCCAGGAGACTTGCTGTTGGTCGGGCTGGAGCTGCAGAATTGCGTGACTCTGTGAGAAGTCCAGGTGACCTAATAGCTTATAAGAATGTGAATGATATACCCTACTCTAAAGAACTAGCTATACAAGTAGATCAAAAGAATGAAGCTATACTGTTACCAATTTCTGGAAACATGGCGGCCTTCCATGTTTCTACTGTGAAGAGTGTGACATCCCATCAGGACAATAGGACCTGCACCATTCGCATAATATTTAATGTGCCTGGCACACCATTTAGTCCCCATGATGCCAGCACTCTCAAGCATCAAGGTTCAATCTATGTGAAAGAGATTACTTTCCGGTCCAAAGATCCCAGGCACAGCAGTGAAGTGGTACAACTAATCAGGACCCTCAGGCGGCATGTCACATCAAGGGAGTCAGAGAGAGCTGAAAGGGCTACTTTGGTTACCCAGGAGAAACTGCAGCTTGCTGGAAATCGGATGAAACCGATTAAGTTATTGGACTTGTGGATACGGCCTTTATTTGGCGGTCGTGGGAGAAAGCTGACAGGCAGTTTGGAGGCTCATGTTAATGGATTTAGGTATGCTACGTCAAGACCTGATGAGCGAGTTGATATCATGTTTGCAAACATCAAGCATGCCTTCTTCCAGCCTGCCGAAAGAGAAATGATTACCCTTCTACATTTCCACCTCCACAATCACATCATGGTGGGAAACAAGAAGACAAAAGATGTGCAGTTCTATGTAGAAGTTATGGATGTGGTGCAGACTTTAGGCGGCGGTAGAAGATCAGCTCTTGATCCTGATGAGATTGAGGAAGAACAGCGTGAGAGGGATCGAAAAAATAAGATAAACATGGAATTTCAGAACTTTGTCAACAAGGTACATGACCTCTGGGCTCAACCACAGTTGAAAGATCTCGATTTGGAGTTTGATATGCCTATGAGAGAGCTTGGGTTCCATGGTGTTCCTCACAAGTCTTCAGCATTCATTGTTCCGACTTCAACTTGCTTGGTTGAACTTATTGAGAATCCATTCTTAGTGGTTACCTTGAGTGAGATCGAAATAGTTAATCTGGAGAGGGTGGGCTTTGGGCAGAAGAATTTCGATATGACCATTGTGTTCAAGGACTTCAAACGGGATGTACTTCGAATAGACTCAATCCCGTCCTCATCCGTTGACGCAATCAAGGAATGGCTGGATACCACAGATCTCAAGTACTACGAGAGTAGACTGAATCTGAATTGGCGCCCAATTCTGAAAACTATAATTGAGGACCCCCAGAAGTTCATTGAAGATGGTGGATGGGAGTTTTTGAACATGGAGGCTAGTGACTCAGACACTGACAATACCGAGGAGTCGGATCAAGGGTATGAACCTTCGGATGTTGAGCCAGAGTCTGCTTCCGAAGATGATAACAGTGGCAGTGCATCTTTGGTGGAATCCGACGAGGATGAAGAGGAATCTGAAGATGACTCCGAGGAGGAGAAGGGGAAGACTTGGGAGGAGCTAGAGCGGGAGGCAAGCAATGCTGATAGGGAAAAGGGTGATGAATCTGATAGTGAAGACGAGAAGCGGAGGAGGAAGGCTAAAGCCTTTGGGAAGTCTCGTATCCCAGATAGGAGGGACCCAAAGGACGCACCCAGTAAGAAACCTAAATTCAAGTGAAGCTGGCGAATTTTCTTAGCTGTTCTGCATTACTTTCAGGAGAAACCCAAAGGGGTGTCTGGTCCGGGACCAAACATCCAGTGAATGCAGTTTGGCTTGCTTAGCAGTTTCTGTCCTACGCTATTCAACTTAGAAAATTTGTACTGCTAGTTTTGTTAATTGGTTTTGAAGTTGGTGAAGCTGTAGCATCGAGGTCTTTGAACTGTGTCTTCTACTTTTGGATTCTGGATTTTTTTTCTCTGACGAAAGGGCCATCGATATCCATCGAATTTATATAGTCCTGTTTCATATTAGAACTGCGAATCTTCTTATGTATTGAACTATATATTATTATGTTGCTGCTGCTTGCTCTGAGGGGAGGCTTCCTTCAAACTCAAGGATATTGGAATCGTCATTTTTTTTCCAAAAATAGTATTATTTAGCTAAAGACCAACCAAATAGCCGCATGACCTGAAGTATGATATTATTATTATTATTATTTTGTTAGCTATATAATAAATTAATAATATTAGAGAAGCTTTATATTTTTAGAGGTAATGATGTGCATCATAATGTGCCCATTGAAAAAAAAAAAGGTAATGATGTGCAAATAACGAAGGCTTCTAGTTCGCTCGGAGAATTAGGGAGCTGGCGGTTAAAATATGCATATCCGGTCTCCGATGTCACTTGGCTCGATGGCTGACGCGAACGGTCCGACCCGTTTAGATCGACGCGCATGCGTCCGATCCCATAGCGGTTTCTCGAACCAACAAGTCGATCTTGATCGGAGGGTCCAAATTAGTTGCTGCGGCGCTACTGTCCGGGTTCGGGGTTTGTGTTCCACGCGATTTCCCTCGATTAACCATCGCGTTTTCTTCTCTAACAAAAAAAAAAAAAAAACCATCGTGTTTTCTTTGGTAATGGAAAAAAAGAAAAGGAACTGGCTTCCATGTTGCCTGCAAAAGTGAAGAAATGGCCAACTTAATCTGGTCCTTAATTTTGATCTTAAAATTAATTTTTTTTTTAAATTTTTTTTTAAAAATATTGTATGTCTTGTAAATTTTACAATGGTACCAATATTGAGGTATTTTAGATCCCCTATACGTATAAAATACCCTATATACCCTATACAAAATGCATATAAGATAAAACTATTTTATAATATTAAAAAATTAATTTTTTATAGGATTTATATAGGATATTTTATACGTATAGGGGATTTAAAATACCCCAATATTAATATCATTGCAAAATTTACAAGACATATAATATTTCTAAAAAAAAGTTTTAAAAAAATTAATTTTAGGATCGAAATTAAGTACCCAGGTTAAGTTTAAGCTGGGTACCCAGCCAGCTTAGGCCATTTCTTCTGCAAAAGTGCCCTAGTTCCTCGTCCGAAGCGATCCACGGGGAACCAACCAACCCTAGCCGAGATCTTTACGCATTGATTAGGGGAGGGCGCTACCGAGATCGGCTCTAAGCTGGTTCGGCTTTCGGCTCTCGCCTCTTCTCCGGTTAGAGATCCATCTCATTTGTTCGCTCCTCAATTCACCGTTCCTTGAATTTGGTCCTATATTACGTGACAAATTGAGTTGAATTGTTGCTTTAGGAAGGGATTCTGCTTGGTGCTACGAAATCTCTCTCTCTCTCTCTCTCTCTCACACACACACACACACACACACACACTCTCTCTCTCTCTCTCTCTCTCTCTCTCTCTCTCTCTCTCTCTCTCGTTGGATTATTGGCGATAGCTTCTTTTCTGCAAAGCTGATACTGAATTCTTTTTCGATTCTCCTATTCATTACAAATTCTGCTTCTAGAGTTCCATCACTATTCTTCTTTGTTTATGCACTTGATAAGCTAAGGGGACTTATATGAGGGATAAAACTGAAATCTTACTGAGGATAGGAAGAATGGAGGTGATACACCATAGATCTGGATAGAACAGTTGCAGAGCAAAGTTTGAATCGTGGAATTTTGATATCATCGTCATGAGAGTAAACGATGTCACCTACTCTCCATTTTTTGCAACTACCAGCTGAATGAAGGGATCTAGGGAAGACATCTCTTGATATAGTTTGTGATATTAACTACTCTATAACGTCTAGATTACACATAAATGCTCACAATTTGCACAATTCAAATGGCGATAGTGTTTACTAATCTCTTTTTTCCTGATTTACATTTCAAAAGGACCTAAAATTCATCCTTTTTTACATGAGTTTAATTATTTCTCTTTATTATGTAGAGTTTGAAATTTAATCTCTGTTAACTCATCATCATCGTTGCTCTTGTTTGGCTTTTTCCCTCTTGATGTTGGCTATTTCTTACGTGATAATTCTCCATGAGTCATGACCAATATAACAAAGAAGACAAGTGATTAGAACAGGAAAAGAATAAGTTGCTTAGAAATAATGAAAACAGAATTAGAATTTTCTATCTACCTTTTTATTTTTCACACCTAAAATAATAGGTTAGCTTTTAACTGGTTATCACCTAATTTATTTTTCAGTTTTTGCACATCCTAAAATTAATGATCTCAGTTGTTACTGTTAAGCTACTTGAATTGTTTATTTTTGGGTTTTGTCTTGACATTGTTGACTTATTTCAGTAATCATGGTTTCAGGAACAGAATGTCAAAGCAATGAAATGAGTAGACCGGGGGTAGATGATTCAAAGTTCTCATCTTCTACCTCAGAATCTAATCCACATAGTGTATTTTCACAAACTCCATTTTATCCCAGCTTAATTAGCAGGTCAAAGAATATTTTATTATCAATTATTAATGTTGTTATATAGGTTGAAGAGATACTTTTCCTATTGTTCTGCATCCGATTTTATATAATGGTTATATGTTCTCCAACTTCATAAGTCTTTTCCAGTAAAATTAATTATTCAATTTTCTATAATTGTCGGATAACACTTGTAGGTTTACAGTTCTACAATATTTTTATTTCTTTGCAGCTTGGATCGCCTTGTATTAGTTGCTATTAGCAAGCTACTGAAGGTGGCATCTTAAAAACTATAGCAATGGACCACCTTGAATGGCATTTGATCATCACCATTTACAATGAACTAATGATGAATCCTTTCCATGTCATGCCAAGTTAAATAAAAGTTCATGTGTGAAGTTGGGATCATTGATTAGAGAATTTGTGTCCAAGCTGTAAATAAATTTGCCGATTAGACATGTGGTTAGTGATAGGATTCAAAGATGAATCCTCTCTCAAGCCGTCACCGGCGAGAATATCATGCGAAGCACGCCCTAACAATAAGATACTAGACACTCAATGACCTAACCCTAAACCCAAGATCCTTATTTATAATACTATTCTACTTAGCGGGCCGGGTATAACATAGTAACCCGGATCCGCTTTATTATATATCCACTATTATTATTGGGTCCGTAACAGATCCTCCTTCCCTAAAGAAGCCTTGTCCTCAAGGCTGTTCAAAATTTATTTAAGAAAACTATAGCATGTGCCTCCTCTAGGGTCCCAATTTGCTCGAGCTTCTCCTTCTAGTTCCTCCTCAGCAGGGTCTTTCTCCTCATCTTCTACTAGGATCATGTGCCGCAAGCCTTTGTTCGCGCAGCGATGTATTGCATAGTAAGGCTGATCGCATCCAAAACATAATCCTATTTCTTGTTTGGATTTCAAATCTTGGTATGAAAGATATCCACCTCCTCGGTTCTCATTGGATGCTTGACTTCCCTTTGAAGCTTTACGAATGATCTCCTCGCTAATGGGTGGCTGAGGTTGGTTGTCCACAATAATATTGGGCTTGAGCAAAGCCGTGCCTCCTAATTCATCCACCACATTGGTTTTAGCTCCTCCTGGATTATGCATGCCTCTTAACTTATCTTCCACATTGGTTCTAGCTTCTCCTGGAGTATGCCACTCTGTTCTTGATGTTGTTGGTTGTAAAAATATATCTGATGTATGCACGGAAACACCAGTCTTCTCTCATGCTGTTACTGTGGTGGGCCAATTGTTACTTTCTTTGCCCGTTGGAACTTGGATGGGAGTAGACCTCCTGTGCTCTCGTAGAGATAAAGGGAAAGGGTCAACGTTCCTCTCAACCATTTTTCCTTTCATGAAGGTGGCAAACATCTCCTTCAAGTCCTTCATATCTGTCTCACGGCGTGGTTCATGACATCCTGGAGCTTCCCCCACCAAGGGATTTCTCAGCCAATTATCTCCACTAGTTACTGTTGGATAAGCCCTCCTTGGTCGCCATAAGTCATCCTCGACCACATGAATTTGTTCATCCTGCCAATCCCTCGCGCTATTACCAGCCTCCTGTGGAATATCTCGTGCTCGTTCCCTAGAGTGTTGTGCAGGAACGCCCGTGCCTTCAGCAATTTTCCTTTTTATAAAGGTTGAGAACATCTCCTTCAGGTCAGCGATATCTTCTCTTAACCTCCTTGTATCTTTCTCTGCTGCCCGATATCTCTCTTCACTTGCTGCATGCTCCTCTTTGCGCTTCTTCAGAATTGCTGCTACACTTTTCTCTAATGCTTCTAATCTTGTCTCAGATCGTGTGGACGCCATGGTGAAACAAAATCGAAACCTGCAGAAGAATTAATCCTAACACCTCACAAGATTTTTTTTTTTTCCTTTTTTTGCTACAGTACTCATAAACAGTACCGTGTGGAGTTTTTTTTTTCCGGCTACGCTACAGTAGCCCTAACCAGCGCCCGCACGCCGGCGTGCTGGCTTCACCTTCAGCCTCTCTCGCCGCCGGCGGCTAGGGTTACGGCAGGGGAAGCTGGCACCGACACCTGGTTCTGCACCCGACGCCGCCGAACCTCAGCACCTTCCTCCTCCGAGTCCGCCCCGCACGCCAGACTCACCACGCCCGCCTGTGATATCTGCCGCGTCCGTTGGTCGCCGCCTAACACCGCGCCGCCGCTGCTCGTCCACTGCCCCCGAAGATACAGACGTTCCGTCGAGCAAAAGCCTGGCGTTCAGCCGTCGCCCTGTCAACGAAGCAGCGTCCCAAGGACGCTCGTCTCGTCTACCGCTTGTCGCTGGGAGGAGACGGTAGGGCAGCGTCGCGATTCCGTTTGTCGTGATTCCGCCGCTAGCTGCAACCTTCGCCCCTTCTGATCAGTCGCCGAGATCGCACGCGGTCGCTCGCATGACTGCTGTTCCGCGTGCAAGTCCTCCGCCAAAGCCTTCCGCCTGACCTCTAACGCCCGGATCTGCACAAGCTCGTCGCCGACCCGCCTTGGAGGAGAAAACGTTGTCGTCGGAGAGGGCCTGTCCTACGGATCTGACGCCTCTAGAAGATCACTCATAGCCTTCGTATTCCCACTCCTCCCTTTTCAACCGAAGCAGCTCCTTCCCCGAGATCTAGCCGAGAACTTGCGCCCGCCTCGTCTCCAGAAATTTTTTTTTTTTTTTTTTGGGATTTGCGATTGGATGAAGCCTCTTCTTGCTCAAAGAAAGCTCCGGCCGTCGCCCCAGTGGAATCCGGCAGGTCGGACCACTGATAGGATTCAAAGATGAATCCTCCCTCAAGCCGTCACCGGCGAGAATATCGTGCGAAACACGCCCTAACAATAAGATACTAGACACTCAATGACCTAACCCTAAACTCAGGACCCTTATTTATAATACTATTCTACTTAGCGGACTGGGTATAACATAGTAACCCGGATCTGCTTTATTATATATCCACTACTATTATTGGGTCCGTAACAGTTAGCCATACCTAGTGATGAATTATCTGAATAATGAAGTATGGTTGATCATGTTTCTGAAGCTTTTCCACAGTATATGAGGATATTTTGGTCAATTCGTCAACCCCAGATCAAGATGTGTCTGCCTGCATTTTTTCTACCAGCACATTGGTTTAGCAAATCTTAACTTTTGACGATTCTTTTTGCTTAGAAAAGAAATCAGGATGCACTGCTAATAATTTCATTTGTGATTCCTAGTGCTTTGCTTTGTTCATTAAATCTTTAGTTTTGCTATTACCTTTTCTCTTCCATTTTTTCTTACGATGCCTCCACCACAAATTGATGTACAATTTAATTGTTCCCAGCCACAGAAATGTTTCTCAGTTGTTAGCATGGAGGAAGATATCTCCTCGAACAAAGAACAGTAGGAAGAAGCTTTGGGGGAGAAGGTTTGGGATGTAAAACTGATTTTGTTGGGGCAAGATGTGCTACAGATGCCAAACATGATGTCTTGGTAAAGACTTTTCTGAAGTCGTGTCAGGAAATGAACACAGAAATAGTTCTATATTTATCTAATGTGAGTTGTAGCTATGAAACATTTAGCCCTCGTTATGTTGTTAATTGTGTTCTTTCCGGGTAGAAACAGAGTCACTACTGTCTTTCTCTACAAATTATTGTCCTCTTGTGCCACCTCTATCGTCTATAATTTATCTTTTGGATAAAATATGAGCTATTTGGCTAATCAGTAAAATGAGATATAAATGATGGGTTAAAGGGTAAAAATTTCTTTCCTTCTACACTCTAAAACTTTCGACCACCACCCACCCCCAAACTGTTGTTGTCCTCTTGATTTAGCAAATCCTTACCGCCTCATTTTTGCTTCGCGTCCCTTGTCGCCACCGGTCGTCACTTTTCTTACGGAGTTCGTACACAGGCTCCGCCCCCATGAGCAGCAACTCTCTTATGCTCTCACTAGATACTGTCCCTCAAGCTAACCCTAACTTTAACCTGTTTCCGAGAAATCTTCTCTGCTATGGAATTATAGTCAGGAGCATAAACCTACAACTGGTGTTCACTTGCACTTCACCAATCCCTACAACTGGTGTTCACTTGTACTTCACCAATCGTCTTTGATTTCTCGAGTTGAATATGTTGCATATAGGTAAATATTTTCGCATTTATGAAATGTTTTTTATTTATGTTTTGTGTTTATGGGAGAAAAGAAAGATTGGGGAAAATCACTACTCTCAAATAGGTAGTTTTACCTTGCCGAGAGGTGACACTGTTTCTTTTACTTCTCATCATGAATTATTAGCTCTATTGCAACCTATAAGCCAGTGATTTGGAGCGATAAGAAACAATTCAATATGAGAACTTGATTCTTTTTTTTTCAAAAAAGTTAACCGTTCCACCAAATATTCCATATATTTTAATTCTAATTTCCCGTACAACAATCCATGTACAATTAAAATTTTATTTTGATTTTTTATCTTCAATAATATTTGCAATTCATACATAAAAAAAATCGGGTACACAGATATCCTCCCAATTCAATGACATAGTTAAATATATCCAATGATCATTATAATTTGTGTTCAATCTCTTTTTTTACTTAGTTTTTGGCTTTGAGTATTAATCATATTAGCTAGAATATCTGTATACGAGTCTCTTAAGAACCTAGTGGAATGCCTTTTCATGAGCTCTTCAATAGGTTGTCATTTGTAGCATTCAAATTAAGTTTAGGATTGTGTTTGATATAGCTCTTCTATTGAAGCGTAGGCTTCTTGTTGGACCTTCTTGAGTTCATATGGTAAAGACTTTTACTTTTGTAGTCTGTTTCCTTGAGAGGATAGAAAATAGGAAAGAATGGATAAATGAGAGGAAATGATATATGAAAGGACAGAAAGTATTAAAAAGTTTTCTATCCTCTGTTTCCTAAAGGATGAAAAATACAAAAAGATCATTTTATTCATTTTAATTTTTACATCAATTTCATCAAATTTTATTTTAATTTTAATTATAACTTTTCTTGACAAATTTTTATTTTAATAGATATAGTCATAAATTATTTTTTTACTTGTTTTTAAAATTTTCTTTTACTATATTCTTTAATTTACTATAAAATTATATTTTTATATTTTACATATAAATTTTTATAAATTATAGATGAACACTTTTACTACTAACCACTAGTCCTTTAAAAAGGAAGTCATCATGTATCAAATAAATAATTTAGAAGCTAAGTATATCATAGTTATTTATTTTGAGCAAGAACATTGATAGATAACAAAACACAAACTAGTATAATCATGAAAAGCATGCATAATGTCAAAATAACAAAACACAAGCTAGTATAAACACTTTTACTCCTACGTTTTTAAGCCTTGTTTGATACTAGCTGTGAAAAGAGCCCTTCGGGGATCTCATCTCCGAACCCAGTTCTTCTTTCTCTGCCTCTCAAGGAGGGCAGGAGGATTCCCGCACCTTCCTGCGTCGTATGTAAAGGAGGAATTGTGCACCCCCTCTTGGCGAGTGAGAGCTTGCGCGACTCGTCATGACTTTTAACCTCTCCTCTTCGCTTCTCCAAACCACTCTCATCTCATCCCATTGACAGCAGTGGCAGACTGCCATGGCTTGCAAAAATGCCACTTTCTCTCATCGCCTCTTCCATCCTAACCTCCCTTCGTGGCCTCGCAGACTCCTAGTTTGCTCGTCCTCCAGCGCTAGCGGCGGGGGCGAAGATGAGGCCGTGAAGGAAGTGGAGCGGCTGCTGAAGAAGAGGTAGAAGGCGGAGCTCGCTGCCCACATCGCCTATCGGTGATTTTTTAGGAAGAATGATGTTGGATGACAGGCAATTTCGTCATGCGATTTTGGTGAGAGTGACCCATCAAGTTTTTTGCCCGCTTTTTGGGATCAGTTTTTAGGTGTCCATCCTTTTATTTTTCTATCTATCCTAACTAATCTGTCCAAGGAAACGAGGGATTTTAGTGAAATCCTTTCCTCCCCTCTAGTTTTCCTTCTAAGGAAACACTATGTTGATCTTTGATCGAACTCATCTTGTCATGATTTTTTGTCTCAGTTTTTCAGCATTTGTTAAATTAAAATATGATATCCAGCATACTCTACAGTTTTTAGCGCACACAATAATTTTAAATAAGTTCAAAAGAGCATATCAAGTTGGATAAGAAAAATTCAACCAACAACTAAAGTCAAAATATCCAGTATCAATCACCGATTATTGCACAAAAGTAACTAAAAGTCAAGAAAGTATTAAAAATAAGTTGAAGCATAAAGAAGCAAGTCTAGTGAGATCTTATAGTAAATCCTATACTTCCACCTACCATATCAACTGTAACAGTGATCCTACTGGTCAGATGTTTGTTGTGGTCTTATATAGTAGATTCTATCAATCCTGATTGTAGGATAGATGGTTCTACGGCCCAAAGTGTGGTTTTGGCGACCTGGCTAAGCTGAATAGATAGATGAATGAGGTGCAAAGCACTAATTGCCTCTGTTGATCCTCTTATTGCCTTCTTATTTCTCCCCTTTCTCTGGTCACTATTCAATTTCAGTGGTATTCTTTGTCTTTAGAGTGGCATTCATCACTTTGATGAGGTAAGCACCTTGTCATGCTCGACTTTGTTAGCAATTCCTACATGTTACATGATTTATTTATTGAGAACAAGATTCTAGGTGCAAATCACGCCTTCACTAACTACGGCATGCCTTCTTCCAAAAAGAATAAAACATCCTACAGTCAAGTTGACCGTCAATTTGGATGTTTTCTAGATTGTGAATCCTCTTCTTTTTTTTTTTTCTTAACGTTTTCATAGCTGCTCTCTTTTCTCTTCCTATAGTAGCTAACTATAGCTTTGTTGAATACTTGGCAGGAAGAATATCTTGTGATAGGGCATTCTCCTATCCTTTTTTTTAATCTTGCATCCCAGCTGCAATTAGCTACATTACTGATTTGGCAAACCCAGTTGCTTATGTGGCAATTACATCTTTACTCTATATGAGCAGTAGAGTATATCTTGCGTTGTTTACTGTGGATGTGAACTACTGGTTGTAATTTAAGACTGAATAATTATATTTAGCAGTTTTTTTACTATGCTTTTCTTCCTTCTATGCTACTGCTTGGATTTTTTATTTTTTTGCTCTTAGTATAATAGTTTGATTCAGCTCTGATTATATGGCAGTTGATCCATTCATTAAACAAATTTGACTAAGTTGAACTCAAAGATGAGCAGCATAAAAAAAATGCAATTTGACATTCTGGTGTGGTACTAAGATTTTTAGGTGTTTCTTTGGCACATTTCTTGCATGGCTAATGTTCCTTTTTGGAAATGATGAACCAGTATAATTAAAAAATTTCAAGGACTGTTTTTATATTTTTCCTTTTCAA
Source organism: Costus lasius (assembly GCA_027563935.2). NCBI lineage: Eukaryota > Viridiplantae > Streptophyta > Magnoliopsida > Zingiberales > Costaceae > Costus > Costus lasius. The sequence continues at coordinate 29,137,427 of CM050449.1, read as the reverse complement.
CTTTTGAATGCTACATATTAGAAGCTCACATTCTGATCGACAAAATCTTTCAGGGCAATCGAACCTGTTATGAAATTTACATTCTCACTATTCAGTGATGTAATCGTGATTGATTGGTTTTTGATCTTCATAGCTGAAAAAAAATTCTGTTTTTTTGTCGTCTGTTTTTTTTATTGATATAGTATCAATTTTTTCATTACAGTGTTTTCTACTCTCACATGATAGCTGGATAATTCTAGTATATGATTGTTTATCCAATGCTAGAATCTTTTTTGTTGGCTAGGTATGTTGCTTTTGTATTTATATAAGTCTTTGAAATTATAATCGACTTCGGCTTACCAAAATAATTTCAGATTGTTTGCAGTTTGCAAGTCCTTTTTTTATGAATTTCACTTTGTGACTCTGATGGCTGATCATCAAAATGGTGGTGCAAAACCACCAGCTGGTGCTTATACAATAAATCTTGATAACTTCAGCGGTCGCCTTAAGGCGTTTTACACAAATTTTAAAGAGCATAAGCATGATTTTTGGGGCTCCGCAGACGCCATTGCAGTTGCAACACCACCTACGTCTGAAGATCTTCGGTATCTTAAATCTTCAGCTCTAAATATCTGGCTGCTTGGATATGAGTTTCCAGAGACCATTATGGTTTTCATGAACAAGCAGATTCACTTCTTGTGTAGTCAGAAAAAGGCCAGTCTGCTTGAGACCATAGAAAAAACAGCTCGTAGTGTGGTTGGAGCTGAGCTTGTGATACATGTTAAGGCAAAGAATGATGATGGGGCAGGCCTCATGGACAACATTATCGCTGCTATTCGTGCGCAGTCTAAATCAGAGTCTCCGATTGTTGGACACATTTCAAAGGAAGCACCTGAAGGGAAGCTTGTTGAGACTTGGTTTGAGAAGCTAGGTAGTTCATCCTTGCAGCTAGTTGACGTAACAAATGGATTCTCTGAACTGTTTGCTGTTAAAGATGTTACGGAGCTTACCTGCATCAGGAAAGCTGCATATCTAACTTCATCGGTGATGAAAATATTTGTTGTTCCAAAGCTTGAGCAGATCATTGACGAGGAAAAGAAAGTTTCTCATTCTTCATTGATGGATGATGTTGAGAAGGCAATACTTGAACCAGCAAGGATCAAGGTTAAACTAAAAGCAGAGAATGTTGATATATGTTATCCTCCCATATTCCAAAGTGGAGGTGAGTTTGATCTGAGACCCAGTGCGTCCAGCAATGATGAGTATCTATACTATGATTCCACAAGTGTGATCCTTTGTGCAATTGGCTCCCGCTATAATAGCTATTGCTCAAATGTTGCTAGATCATTCTTGATTGACGCGACTCCATCACAGAGCAAGGGATATGAAGTGCTTCTTAAAGCTCATGAGGCAGTAATAGGTGTTCTAAAGCCTGGGAATACTGCTAGTGCTGCATACCAAGCAGCTGTTGCGGTGGTTAAGAAAGAAGCACCAGAGCTCCTCGGCAACCTCACTAAGTCAGCTGGAACTGGGATGGGCCTCGAGTTCCGTGAGTCTGGATTGAATCTAAATTCAAAAAATGACTACTTGCTAAAGCCTGGTATGGTTTTCAATGTATCACTAGGCTTCCAGAATCTGCAGTCCCAATCTAAGAATCCGAAGACGGAGAAGTTTTCATTATTGCTGGCTGATACTGTTATAGTTAGTAAGGAACAGCCTGATGTTCTGACTAGAGGCTGCTCCAAGGCATTAAAGGATGTTGCTTACTCATTTAACGAGGAAGTGGAGGTTGAGCCTATTAAAGTTGTTAAAGCTAAACCTGATCTGTTGCATGGATACAATGCTGTTCCGGTCCCATGTAAAACATCCCTCAGATCGGACAACCAGGAGATGTCCAAGGAAGAGTTGCGGAGACAGCATCAAGCTGAGCTTGCCCGACAAAAGAACGAGGAGACTGCCAGGAGACTTGCTGTTGGTCGGGCTGGAGCTGCAGAATTGCGTGACTCTGTGAGAAGTCCAGGTGACCTAATAGCTTATAAGAATGTGAATGATATACCCTACTCTAAAGAACTAGCTATACAAGTAGATCAGAAGAATGAAGCTATACTGATACCAATTTCTGGAAACATGGTGCCCTTCCATGTTTCTACTGTGAAGAGTGTGACATCCCATCAGGACAATAGGACCTGCACCATTCGCATAATATTTAATGTGCCTGGCACCCCATTTAGTCCCCATGATGCCAGCACTCTCAAGTATCAAGGTTCAATCTATGTGAAAGAGATTACTTTCCGGTCCAAAGATCCTAGGCATAGCAGTGAAGTGGTACAACTAATCAAGACCCTCAGGCGGCATGTCACATCAAGGGAGTCAGAGAGAGCAGAAAGGGCTACTTTGGTTACCCAGGAGAAACTGCAGCTTGCTGGAAATCGGATGAAACCGATTAAGTTATTGGACTTGTGGATACGGCCTTTATTTGGCGGTCGTGGGAGAAAGCTGACAGGCAGTTTGGAGGCTCATGTTAATGGATTTAGGTATGCTACGTCAAGACCTGATGAGCGAGTTGATATCATGTTTGCAAACATCAAGCATGCCTTCTTCCAGCCTGCCGAAAGAGAAATGATTACCCTTCTACATTTCCACCTCCACAATCACATCATGGTGGGAAACAAGAAGACAAAAGATGTGCAGTTCTATGTAGAAGTTATGGATGTGGTGCAGACTTTAGGCGGCGGTAGAAGATCAGCTCTTGATCCTGATGAGATTGAGGAAGAACAGCGCGAGAGGGATCGAAAGAATAAGATAAATATGGAATTTCAGAACTTTGTCAACAAGGTACATGACCTCTGGGCTCAACCACAGTTGAAAGATCTCGATTTGGAGTTTGATATGCCTATGAGAGAGCTTGGGTTCCATGGTGTTCCTCACAAGTCTTCAGCATTCATTGTTCCAACTTCAACTTGCATGGTTGAACTTATTGAGAATCCATTCTTAGTGGTTACCTTGAGTGAGATCGAAATAGTTAATCTGGAGAGGGTGGGCTTTGGGCAGAAGAATTTCGATATGACCATTGTGTTCAAGGACTTCAAACGGGATGTACTTCGCATAGACTCAATCCCGTCCTCATCCGTTGACGCAATCAAGGAATGGCTGGATACCACAGATCTCAAGTACTACGAGAGTAGACTGAATCTGAATTGGCGCCCAATTCTGAAAACTATAATTGAGGACCCCCAGAAATTCATTGAAGATGGTGGATGGGAGTTTTTGAACATGGAGGCTAGTGACTCAGACACTGACAATACTGAGGAGTCGGATCGAGGGTATGAACCTTCGGATGTTGAGCCAGAGTCTGCTTCCGAAGATGATAACAGTGGCGGTGAATCTTTGGTGGAATCCGACGAGGACGAAGAGGAATCTGAAGATGACTCCGAGGAGGAGAAGGGGAAGACTTGGGAGGAGTTGGAGCGGGAGGCAAGCAATGCTGATAGGGAAAAAGGTGATGAATCTGATAGTGAAGACGAGAAGCGGAGGAGGAAGGTTAAAGCCTTTGGGAAGTCTCGTATCCCAGATAGGAGGGACCCAAAGGACGTACCCAGTAAGAAACCTAAATTCAAGTGAAGCGGGCGAATTTTCTTGGATGTTCTGCATTACTTTCTGGAGAAACCCAAAGGCGTGTCTGGTCCGGGACCAAACATCCAGTGAATGCAGTTGGCTTGCTTAGCCGTTTCTGTCCTACGCTATTCAACTTACAAAATTTGTACTGCTAGTTTTGTTAATTGGTTTTGAAGTTGGTGAAGCTGTAGCATCGAGGTCTTTGAACTGTGTCTTCTAATTTTGGATTCTGAATTTTTTTTTTCTCTGACGAAAGAGGGCCATCGATATCCATCGAATTTATATAGTCCAGTTTTATATTAGTTCTGCGAATCTTCTTATGTATTGAACTATATATCTTATTATGTTGCTGCTGTTGCAGATTGGAGGCTTCCTTCAAACTCAAGGATATTGGAATAGTAATTTTTTTTTTCCAAAAAATAGTATCTTTTTGCTAAAGACCAACCAAATAGCTGCTTGACTTGAAATATGAAATTATTATTATTATTATTATTATTATTATTATTATTTTGTTAGCTATATAATAAATTAATAATCTTAGAGAAGCTTTATATTTGGAGAGGTAATGATGTGCATCATAATGTGCCCTTTGAAAAAAAAAAAGAAGCAATTCTGTTATTTATCGTACTGGCGTCATAAAAGAATTGCTGCTGATTGGTACAGGCGTACATATTTTGAACTTCCAATATGTTCTTAATGGTCTTGCTCTTCTTAGCAGCGCACGAAAATAAAATTTGAAGGGCGTACCGAAGACCAAAGTAGTATTTTTTATGTGCAAAAGTAGTTGTTTTATTGAATGTATTGTTTATATCTATTGTAGGTCAGAGGTCGTATTGTTTATAGTACAATTCTCAACAACTTATATTTGATCTGAAAAATGAAACTGAAGTTCTTGGACAGCTGTTTCTTTGGAGGCAGAGAAAACAAAAGTGAAAATTTTAACAACTTATAATTTGATCTGAAAAATGAAACCAGTTTTTACCTGAAGTGTATCGCTAGTTCTTAGTGTAGCGTATTTCATTGAAATTCTTGTAAGCTATTAGGTCACCTGAATTCTGCAGCTTCATAACAACCAACTCAGCCGGATGCTTCTTGGTGTTTTATTTAGAAAAACCCAAAAAGCACTATTTGTACTGGTCACGGTCGCGGTTGTAGTATGCGGACGGGGATTCAGTTTCAATTTCTTATTTCGCGCATTTGATTACTATTTTTTAGTTTTGTCCATATAATTTTTTACTCATTTAATTTTTTACAAACGATTGTGAGACATCTTTCAACTAGTTATGTTGAGAATGTGTCAGAAATGTTTGCAAAAATTGCAAGAATATTGGCATTTCTTAACCATGCAAACCAAGAGGAAAGCTAGGAGAGATAACATGTTACAACCAGAAATCAGAAACAGTTTCTAACGGTAAACTGTACTCGCAAAAACTAGCATTCATTCATCAATCATCATCATAACACATACAAAAAAGGTACATGTCAAATTTACATCAAGCTTTCAGATGAGCACACTGAGAAAAGTTGACCGTTGCATGACAAGATAGAGAAAGGAGTGTAGTAACTTAAACACCATGCCAACAACAGACCAAGACCAACATGACTTCCAGTACATTTCCAACATGACTTGAAGGTTATTTTTGAACTCAATGCAACATCAAGTAGATAGATTGCAAGACCATTAAACAAATTATGGAAAATACGGAAATATGAAGCTTAGAGGCATCAATACCAAATTCAAAAACCCTGCTCAATGAGATAATCACCAAGCCTCTCAACAACCATATTGCACTGACCACCAGTCATCGGTTCATCATATATTCCGAAGATCACAGCCATATTAGTTTTCTTGATGGTGATACCACCAGTACCCTGAAAGTAATTGTCTTTTAATAGTAAAAAAAATGCATGCATTTTAGAGCAATTCATTAATACCCTAACACATTCGTAGGTCCATGAACTGCTAAAAAGTCAAGGGGCTAATTTCAAAAACATTGGATCTTTTAACTCAATCACGCGTGAGTTAAACTAGTCTAAGATTGGTGTGTTCTTCAATCCAGCATTTCTAACCCTTTTTCCATCTCTATAATGTAAAAAAGAAAATAAAATCTTTGTAAGCTTCGATCAGGCTCGCTCAGCAACTCAATATTAAGAATTCCTTAATCATATACTATCAATTATAATTTTCCGTACCATTAACCCATAAGAAAGTCAAGATTATAAATTTGTCATTCTAGTGATAATTGTTCATTCCTTTGTAGTATCTGAACTGATATCATTGTATCCTGACATAAGAAGTCCAATAGGATAGTCAAAATATGCAATGTCACCCACATCATATTAGCATAAACAATATTAAAAAAATTTATAATTATGTAGAAAAAACAAATTTTGGACAAACATAAAAATAAAACATAGTATCTTACATTTCATGATAAATTTTAATTATTTCATATGAACTTAGAACAATACATATGACTGTTTAATTATATGTTAAGTTAATGAAAAAAATAAAAGTATATACTATCAACAATATATGTTGTTGAAGATACTTATACACTTTAATATTAAGGTAAAATTAATCAAATAATATATAATTAATCTTATACAATTAAATATGGTTTTAATTAATAATTTTCTAATGATTAATGAATAATTAGTAAAAGTATATTTATAATAAAATTAACTATTTTCACGTATACCAAGCAAAGAAGCTTGAATCTAAGATAATTTCACCAATTAATAATTATAATTGCACTACAATTTAATAATTGATTTTTAGTTATTAATGATATAAAAGAATTTCAACCCCCCCTCTTTTGATTACTTAGTACCTTATATCCTCCATCTTGAAGAAATCAGCTAAAGATCAGTTGTCGCATATTCCAACCAAACTTAGCTAATCAATGTCAGGATTGGTTAACCCTACAACTTGCTTTTCAAGATTGCATAATCCAAGAATGCAAAGGAAATTTCTGTACATTTCTATCTATACATCTAAATAAAGAACTTTTTAAAAAGTTCTTTATTATACATCACATGTTGATTCTGCCAATTGAACACAATCAAGTCTAATCCGATAAAACAAAAGAAAGAGAATGGGTAGACAAGTTATATGAACTAATGACTCCCGCTGTATACAAACAATACTCTAACCACTTAAGTAGGTTATTTATCACCACAAAACAGAACCCATCACTTCCGCAATTATAGATGGAATATTATTCCTAAGCAATACTAATTTGTTCTCTTAAGCGTAAAGTGAAAAGTCAATAAAATAAATAGATCAGAGTGTACATGTATATGTGTATATATGTGTACATTATGTTATTTGCAAATGTACAAGTTCCAACCAATATGCAAGTTGTTCCCTCCCTTGCAACATTTAGCTATGAATCTCTTCCCACTATCAAAGTAGCCAAACTTAGTCAACCATTTCCAATACCTAACCCTTTCCTGTTTCCGAATTCTATGTTTCTTTTATACCCTTGCACATGCACTACAAAAGCTAATTTTTCACGAGTAAGATTAGATCAAATCAGGTTTTCTTGAACTCATATGAGTAAGTATTGAGAAAATGTCTTTTTTTTTCCTTAATGGAGTTATCCATTTTGTGCACAAATAATGTTCATTAATCCGGTCAAAGGAATAGGCATCATATTTTAATTTGCAAGAGAGAGAGAGTTTTTCTCTTCCTCGTTGATTTAAATTTCTAGCTGAATAAAAAGATATTCTACAAGTTGTGGTTGTAACTTTTCGATTTCTATTGATAATATAGTTCATTTCACCGACATAGACAAAATTATAGCATTGTTTGTTTCCATAAACTTTTTTATTTTTTGAAATAAATGATTGGTCATAATTATTAATAGGCAAGCATGAATCATCCCAAAACTTAGCATGTTTTGGATGCCCTAAAACTAGTCTCTCTAAGGGCTTGTTTACTCGGAGGGAAAGTTAGAAGGAAAATGAGAGAAAGTAGGAAGGAAAGGAATATAGGCTTGTTTACATGGGCGGATGGATAATTTATGCGGGAAAATAAGAGGGAAACTTATACATTAAACCCTCCATTTGCTTTCTGCCCGAATCGGGCGAAAAATTAAAACTATGTCTTAACTTCACCAACTTCAACCCCCCCCCTCACCGCGCTGTTGTTCGTCCTCGCTCACTATGAAATTTCCTCAACTACTCATTCTCGCCGTCACTACATCACTGCTCGAGCTCGGCACCACTACTCATTCTCGCCGCCGCTTGTCCTCGTCGCTACTGCTCATATTTAATATTTAATAATTCTATAATATTAATAATATTTATGTAATATGAGTGAAAAAAATAAGAATTGGGATGTATATATCAATCCTTCAAACTTTCTTTCCTTCCAAGTAAATAAAAGGAAGGAAAACCTATAATATATTTTATCCATCTATTTTTCTTTTCTTTCCTTCTTTCCTTTCCTTTGTACTTTCCATCCATCCAAGTAAATATAGTGTATGCGAGTAGAACTACAATTTGTTGTCCGCTAAAGTTCTTTGCAGGAACACATGAAATTGAGGATTTACTAATTCTCTGTAATTGTATTCAACAAGATTAATTAATTACGAATATGTGATCAAAACAATTCCAAGCTACAATGTAATTGAGTCTTTAATAAATGATATCATCAATTTATTAATATAGGAGTCCATGCTAAAATAAACATAACAATTGATGTTTTGAAAGTATTGGGAAGTAGTTCTCCTATCAAGGTAGAAAAAACTACTGATTTTTTATATAGCAAAGTGGTAACGATTTGAGTATAATTTAGTTGCCTTGTCGACATCATCTGTCACAATTTTGTTTTGATGTGTTTTGATCTGTATCTTGTTAGTGTTAGAATTGGATAGTTAAGTGTTCACAGTTCCGCTCACACTATATCCATTTAATTTTCTATATATGTGCATCTACATTAGTGTTTTTAATGAACCCTAATAAAAATTGGTTTTATTCCTTTAACTTGGTGTCAGAAAAGTCACCGCCACTACTCCTCTTAACTTTGGCCGCTTCTCTTGTTCCACGCCACCATTGTTCCTCTCGCACTCTCGACGCGCACTAATGTACAGAGTCCTATTTGAAGGGACAATTTTTTTTGTAGCAAGAGCCTAACACTATTGGGTCAGTCCAAGCGACCTTCGGCTTCATCCTCTTTGCTTGGCAACACTTTTCATCTTCATAGCTCCAATCATACTACTTCCAATGACCTCATGTGCTTCTCATCCCACCATTATTATACCTACGTATGCCGCCACCACCATCTACATTTGTTGCCTCTATCACCCAAGGTTCCTAAAACTGGTACCGGAACCCGTTCCGCTGCATCACCGGAATGGTACGGTACCGTACTGTGGTACCGGAGGAAAAACCGCATCTGCCTTCCACTCTTCCAGCTGCATCCGCCTTCCGCTCTTCCAGCCGCGTCCGCCTTCCAGACTTCCAGCTGCATCCGCGTCCACCTTCCAGGCTCTAGCCATGTCCGCCAGCTTCTATCGAAGCTTCCGCCGGCGGCGGAAGCCTCGTTTGAAGCTTCCTCTGGCGGCCGGAAGCTTCATTCGAGGTTTTCTCCGACAACAGAAGCTTCGTTTGAGGCTTCCGCCACTGTTTGGCGGTCGTTCGTCCGCCTCCGGCTAGCGGTCCGCTTGCCGAAGACCCATCGTCCGCCCGCCAGAGGAAAACCTTCAGTTTTCCTCAAATCTCATGCCGCTCCATCGACGGAACGGTTCTGTACCGGAAAATCGCCCAATACGGAACGGTTTTATAAACACTGCTATCACCTACTTCCCACTGTTGTTTATACATGCATCCGCTGCCATTGTTACGTACGTCACTGCCCCTCCTAGTCCCCTCCCTAGTACGGTGCTACTTATTGAAACTATTTTTTTATAAAGCTATTTTTTTCTGCCCTACAATGAGTCCATTTTTTTACATAATTTTTTTTGTCCCGACGGTTATTACCTGATAGAAACTCTTTAATTAACTTTGTTACCTTGTAGTAAATTAAATATTCTGATAAAAATTATGCATTAACACTAGGGAAGACTCTGTTTGGGGATTGTGCATCGATACCATGTATTGTGATGTAATTCTTTAGTATATTTCTTAGTAATTATATTTTAGCCTCCTTTTTGACAATACACTATTAAAATTAGAGGAAGGCAAAACTCAAGTTTAAGATGAACCATAATTTTGGAGAAACTAAAACCACTATCAATTTTTATAAAACTACTGTTAAATTAAATGGTGACAATAACTTCGCACTATGAGCACTGGAATGAAAATTTTCCTAGGATCTTCTACATCACTTAACCACATATCTACTTTTACCTAGCGATACATCCTATGATGCATGGCAGTGTTTTGATTTGACTGTTATAACTATAATTATTATCAATAGTATGGCACGTAACATTACAATAACAATCATGTATCAGTCAACTGCAAAGGCTATTTTGGAAGCCAACAGTAATGTCTATGCTCCACAAGAAAATATTTGTCAGATACTTAGACTTTATGAAGATTTTTACTCCTTAAAATAAGAAGATTGCTCTCTCTAAGATGATTATAGTCTTGTACAAGCCTAGTGGGATGAATTTATGCAATATAACTCAACAATTACAACTATGGCAATTATTCTCGAACAAGTCTTAGTAGCAAAATTCTTAGGGGTTTAGATGATAAGTATACTACAGCCAAATCGAGTTATTAGTTGATAAAACAATTCTCAAAATAAAAAATGCAAACAAATCTCAAAATCAAAAATGCATTTTCAAAACTATCTAGGATTTCTACATCCACCGCACATGAAGTCAAAGCACTCTTATTACTTCTCAAAGTGGGGGATGTGTTAGAGGCTCAAGATTTAGTAGAGAAGGTCGTGGTCGTGTATTTCCTGCATGTATTCACTTCACTGTGGGTATATTAATCATAGCAACATTTTGGGTGCCCCCCTATACAAAAGCTGCTATGGATAATATTGCTACCAACTCTAGACATATAGTTACAACTTTTGCAAGCAAATATGACAAGTATTTAAAGCTTTCATCCACCACTGATAAAATATCTCTAAAACTATTGTTGCTACTACTATTACTAGTATAGAATCTTTAGCCTCTTCAAATAATTCTTAAATACTTGATTTTAGTGCATCCCCACATATGATAGGTAACAAACGTCTATTTTTTTATCATTATCAATTGATTCTATCTATCTCACACCTATGTTAGCCATTGGTTCTATCTATCTCACACCCATTATTACTCTCTATAACATACTCTATATTCTACCATTTCCCATAAATTTACTATCTAAATATGCATTTACCAAGGAATTTAATAGTTTTATAACCTTTACCTCTTCTCATTGTTTATTCTAGAACCTCAAGACGAAGGCAATGATTAGTAGGGCAGCATAGACGTGAAAATATCTATTTTTTTGACATACCTCAAGAGGCTCATACATCTACCAGATCTGATGTGTATCAATTGCATTATCGTTTAGGTCATCTTTTAACTAGCTTCATTTAATATTTTTTACCTTTAATCATTGAATCTTTATTTCAATTGTGATACTTGGTAACTTGGTAAACATCACTGTGCCTCTTTTCAATTGATTCAAAATATTAAAAGTTTTGAGTCTTTCCCAGTTAGTGCATGTTCTCATATTTGGGGTCGATGTCTTGTAGCTAGGATGATTATTGATATTTTATCACCTTTATAAATGATCCATTCCAAGATGTGTTTTTTTGTTAAAAACCAAATCTAAAGTTTTCTATACATTTAAAGATTTTTTTACCGAAACAAAATTAGTTCAATGTCACCTTAAAGGTTCTACCATAATGCTCTTAAGTACACTAACTCAAATTTTCAAAAATTTTATCTATCTTAATGGTTATTCATCAACTACTTGTCTATATACTTCATCACAAAATGTAGTTGAAAGGAAACACAGACATATTCTTAATATAACACACACCCTTATTATACACATGTTCCTCATTCCTTTTGGATTGATCCTATTCTCACTACTATTTTTCGATTAATCGAATAACACTATCCGGTCTAGATGGTCTATCTCCATTCTCTATACTTTTTTCATCTCAAACTCCATTCCTACTGACATCACGAATATTTGAGTGTGTTATGTTCATGCCTTTGGCCTTGAGATAGATAAAGCCAAGTCCTCGTGGCATTAGATGTATGTTTCTTAAGTACTCATGAACTCAAAGGGTATCCTTGTTTTGACCCTATTCAACGGCACACTTATGTCAGTGCTAATGTCACTTTCTACAAGTCAATTCCATTTTTTCATAGTTCCACTGATGAGTCGAACCGACAACTTATCTCACTTCCTACCTAATAGAGAGTCAATCTACCACTTCTCTACCACCTTGCACTATCTTTACAGGTATAAAGAAGGTATAAAGGCACTTACATGCCTCACCACTAGTCAAAATACCTACATCTACAGGTCTGCCACCTATCTTAGAACCAACACCTAATCTAGATAATTTACCCATTACACTACGAAAAGGTAAACGTAATATAACCTCATACCTTATTTCTAACTTTGTTTCATATCATCATATATCACCAGAGCATTGCACATTTATCGATGCTCTCTCACCCTTTAATATTCCCCCAAATCATATTGAGGCTATGCAAATACCAAAATGAAATACAACAATGGATGAAGAGATAGAAACATTTCAATCTAGAGGAACTTGGACATTAGTCTCTCTTCCACCAAAAGCACAACTTGTTTCTTATCGTTGGGTATATACTATGAAACATAATCCTAATGGAACATAGGTACAAAGCTAGATTAGTTGCAAAGGAATTCACTCAAGTCTATAAAGTATATTTCTTTGACACTTTTTCTCCCTTCACTTGGTTAAACTCTGTACATGCTCTTTTTTCTATTGCGGCAAATTTTCAATGGCAATTATATCAAATGGCTATTAAGAATGTCTTTCTTTATAGTGATTTATCTGAGTTAGTTTTTATAGAGCAACCTTCAAATTATGTTGCTCAAGGGGAGTAAGTACGTAATCTCAATAGATCAATATATAGACTTAAGTAAAGTCCACATACCTGGTTTCAAACATTCTCTCCAATAATGTCCTTAGTACGATATAAATAGAGCCAAATGAACGCTACAATCTTTGTACATCACATTGGAAAAGGAGTAATGATTCAAGCAATATATGTGGATCACATATTACTCACAAAAAATGATACTATTAGCATAACTGAAATAAAAAATTTCTTGAAATCCCAATTCACCCTTAAAGACCTTAGAAAATCAAAGTATTTTTAGGGATTAAAATAGCTTACAAAGTACACTTTTGACTAGTGATACTGTTCACATAACTATATTTCATTATCGCATCATATATATGCTTTGAACTTGTTAAACGATACAAGAATAGAGGACTGCACACCTAATGATACACCAATAGTTCCAAATTAGAAATAAGACCTTAAAGACCTTAAAAAAAATTTTGAAATCCCCGTTCACCCATAAAGACCTTAGAAAATCAAAGTATTTTTAGGGATTAAAATAGCTTACAAAGTACACTTTTGACTAGTGATACTGTTCACATAACTATATTTCATTATTGCAATAGAAATATGCTTTGAACTTATTAAACGATACAGGAATGGAGGATTGCAAACCTAATGATGCACCAATAGTTTCAAATTAGAAATACAAAATCAATATAAAATCTCTATATGTGGATGCCACCATCCACAAAATATAGACAACTAGCGGGAAAGTTGATATATCTCACTATTACTAGACCTGATTTATCTTATATTGTGGGTATAGTCAGCCAATTTATACAAAAACCCAAACTATGTCATTTGGATACCCCAACAAAAATTCTCTAGTAACTCGAAGGATCTTCAAGAAAGGGCCTTGTATACAAAAATAATAAACATATTAAAGTTGAAGTCTACACATATGTTGATTATGCTTATGTTGTAAATGTCAACGATAGGAAATCCATAACTAGGTTTCCTACCTACCTAGTAGGAAACAAATTCTAGTTGTGAAGCTGAATATAGAGCTATAACACAAACTACTTGTGAAATAATATGGCTTAGAGAATTTATGCAAGAATTAGGTCTCATATGTTCAACTCCAATGGACATGTATTGTGAAAATCAATTTATTGCAAACAATCAAACCTTCATGAGAGAATAAAGCGCTTTGAAGTTAATTGTTACTTTAGTATGGAAGCAATCTCAAAAAAACTCATTTGTACACCCTCCACAAAGTATGAAGATTAGTTGGATGGCATGTTCACTAAGGCCTTGAACTCAACAAGATTAAGTGTTCTATACAACAAACCCAACAAACTAGGTTTAATTGATATTTTTTCTTCAGCTTCACAGGAAGCTAAAATTGGATAGTTAAGTGTTAAACATTGTGCCCATTTATATTTCTATATATTTGTATCTACATTAGTGTTTTTAATTACCCCTAAAAAAATTTGTTTTATTCCTTAACCTGTTAGTACTAAAAGGTCATTTAAATATGTTATCATTACGAGGAACTGAAATTTTTAAACATGAAATTAAACAAAAATTGAAATATTATTTTTTTGTTTGGTTCAATTTAATAAATCAAAGTCAAGATTAAGATTACTATGCTATAATTCAAACAGAGTTTAATCAACTATTTTAAGGAAAAATTCAAACCTAACAAAAAGATTCTTTTAGTTATCTGTTGATGACCCTACTCGAACAAGCTCTCAAACATTAGGTTAACCTAATCCAATGACCGGTCATTCCACATTTCTAGTTTGTGTGAAGATCCAAGCATTGAGATCCAGGGGTAAGCTATGAACCCCGTGGTGAAACAAGATAGCTCTTCACTCTTGCATACATAACCAGAACTATAGAACATATTATACATATTAAGCATTGCCTATTAGAGGAGACAATTGAGGTTCATTGACATATTCAATCTTTATATTTAAGAGTTGCTCATTGATTGAGTTCATTAGGCTCCCTGTCTTGAAGTTAAGATTGATATTGGTAGTGTCTGACATACAACTTGGCACTCTAGTATTCAGTGATGTCTTAAATTTTAAAATTTCTCTAATAACATGATTAATTCAATCTTAATATATACAATAATTCCCTTTGCCACCCAAATTTGGTGTGATCTCCAAGGGTTCAATGTGATAATAGGCATAGTGGTCAATTGTCGCCTTATCTTTATATTTAAGAATTGCTCATTGATTGAGAGTTTTGCCTTATCCACGTCATGGTTGCATATGGCATTTATCATGTTCTAATGCTAACAAGAGAGTCTTGTAAAAAACTTCTCATTTTCACATGATCCTGCTATCTAGTGGATCAATATATCTAAATCTCAAAATGCCAATACTAGGAATCGTATTGAAAGTTTTGGCTCAAGGTGCCTATATCAGGCAATACGGACCACAGTTTGAACAATGATACCCAAGTACCTCCTATTGGATGATAATGAGAATGTGAAACTCAAGAGGATCTCCACTTTCAATTCAATATACAGTGATTAGAAAAATCTGTCAAAAGGTCTTCCAATCAAGATTGATACCTTCTCTGTACCTTTTAACTTCCACAGTGCTTAGCTTGCTCCTATTAGATGGCATTGAAAATGTGAAGCTAAAAACAACAAAGAGAGGATTTCCACTATCAATCTAATTAACAGTTGCTCAGAAAAAATTGTCATAAACGTCTCCCTATAAAGATTTGGTACCTTGGTTGGATTGCTCCAAAACTTCCATGATGCTTCAGTTTGTTATCTGATTTCTCATCCTCAATCAGAAAGGTGGCACTGATTAATTTGTTGCTCTATATTCTCTGTTAATTCTGGATGTCTTCAATAAATTAACCAAGAATTTGGTGCCCGTTTGTAGTAATGTTGGTATTTCTTGTGTACATCTCACTTCATGCATGTTGTCACTCTTCCTAAAGCTATTGGCGCTCCTTTTCATCTAAATAGGGTATAGATACTCAACAGTAATTATAACACTCTGCATCAGTAATGTTAGGACAATCTATAGGAACATCAACCGGTGGCTGAGCAGCTGTCATGTTAAGATTAGTTGGAATTGAAGGTTATCAATTAATGCCATGACTAGACTTAGAGAGGCTTTTGTAGAATTATTGCCATTGGTAATCTGTCTAACCTAAGTTTGACTATTAGAGCTAACGGATTATTTGATACTCCATTGATATTCAAACTAATTATTTAATGTTGGTCCTTGTGGTTATCCATAATTCTTGGCATACCTCCTTAGCTGAGGCCATTTCTAAGATAAGTACATTAGGAATTAAGTCACCATCATCATTGTTTACAGCTTTTTTTCTTCTGTCTTCACCAGCCTTCATCATGAATTAGGTACTAAAATAAATACAAAAACTTTTCCTATGAACCATTGGATTTTTTTTTTTGATCTTTGGCTCCTAACTGCCACCACCTCTATGAACATAGGAGCCAGTATTCAAGATATGGAAATGCGAATAAATGAAAGTTTCGAATTTCACATGCAAGAAACATGGCCAGGATCTTAATGATTAGTTTATAATGCTCCATCTAGCATGATTAAAAAAATGATGTGTAAATACTATTGTTTTATGCAGCAACGAATATCAAGCAAATAACCAGAGGTCATACTAAAAACACAAACATAATTCAGAGGTCCAACAAACTGTTACATTTTAGCTTAGATATATGCTGACCTTCTTTCCTCGGATAACAAGACAAGGCTCTCCTTGAACAACCATGTACTTTACCCCACCAAGATATAATCCAGTTGGTGCAAGAGATCCAGGCTCTTGAAAGTCATTCATGATAGCAGCAAACTCCTCAGGTTTGAACTGTAGTTGTTGAAAAGACAAAACTCAATAATAGATGAACGGATGATAAAAACATAGAAAGAGAAAGCCTTACAGCCTCCCTACCCCATTCCATCAGAAAAGAAAGTTCTTACATCTGCGTAGAATAATCATTGTATTGATCTACAGATATCTACAAATCAATTACAATCTAAAGTGTGGCAAACCAGTTTATGGAAGCTGCATAAAATTCTAAATTTAGGCACCATACCATCCATCTTTCCAAGAAAATTCTCCCCAACTATTGAGACACGGGAGAACAAACATGCAGAAGCTAAGCAAAGCCAAAACTTTACTTGGCTCTGGCTATAATTGTGATCAAGCACAAACTCAAGTTTGATCATCATTCAACAAAAAAATCAAGCGGAACCTCAAGCTCTTACTATGATTAAACTATGGCAACAGAATCTACAATTATAATCAGTTCAACATTTAAATATAGGATAGTCATATATTATTTCAAATTTTAAACGAAATTAGATTCAAAATCCATTATCTGGGTCAAAGAAGAAATATAAATTAGAATATTTCAAATAATTGAAGATATATTATATTGAATCTTCACCTTAAAAAATTAAATGCCTATGCCTTAATATATACTACGATGCTCGATACAAAAAGATTATGAATAAAACAGTCAATAAATAAGTTTATTACAGATGAGGCCATTCATAAGAATATAAAGAAACCCACATTTGTCCAATCATAGCTATAGAAATTTGCTGATAAGGCATAAATTCAAACGTTAGAATTAAATATCTCAATTTTGCAAATTGTTGGTGACAAGATGCAATCATATTTAATTATATAGATACGTATAACTTATTTGATATCATTTACCTTGCAAGAGAACTGACAATATGATGACAGAGACAGAAGGTAATCATACTGAGCTAGCGGTCATAAACATTAAGAAAAATCATTCAGAGAAAAGTAATGGCATATGTAAAATGACAAGAAAAAGGTGATATGAAAAAAAAGGACAAGAGTCCGAATATGGGCCTATGCATCAGTTGATGAAACGAAATCATCCCAAGGTTATCAGAAAATTTTATATAGTTAATAAGAACAACTGTTAATCAAGCATCCAGCAGGCACTTCTGAAGTATTCAATAGAAGACTGATTAGTATTTCCTAGATACCAAAATTCTAATGAGAAAATATTTGATTACTTTCAAGTATCCACATACAAAAATAAATTCAGTACAGATATTTAGAAAAGTGTGCTTAAGATAGCTATAGGCATTTTAATTCATCATAAAAAGGCAAATAATAAAAATGAATAATATATTTAATAAAAGTTATTACACGAGATACATACACCAGTGGCAACTAAATGTTGCTTACTGCACACATTATGAAGGAGAATAATAATGTGACAACTCGAGGCCAGAGAAAGAATTAATATTAACAAGAACATAATGTTCGTATATACATCACACTGGGATAAATTAATAACAACCGAAAATTTATTAACAAGATTACAAAAACATTATGTTCATATTTCATCACTCTATTATCACAAAATGAAGTTTCGTGGAAGTTGAAGAAATAAAGACAAGTAGATGAAATTCAAGGCACAGTTGGTGGAGCTATAGCTTTTTTTTTTTTTTTAGTGGAGCTATAGCTTTATAACTCTATATGTTACTAAGCGAGGGCAAGCATTCATTTCATCACATCCCCGAAGAGCAGAGTCCTTAAATCTGTCCATTCTTGGACACGTCATATGATCCGAACACTGACGACTGAAAAAAAAACAGAGAGCCATTGCGAACAAATATCAAGAACGAAAGTGTGCTCGCAGCCCACAAGATGCGAGCTATTTCATGTTTGTGATCCCCCATCACAGGTAGAAAAGAAAGATTCTTTATAGAACCGACTTTGATCCTAATGGTAGATCCTCACACATTCATGATTCATCTATAAAGGAGAGAACAGCCAGCTACAAAAAAATCCAAGTAAAAAGTCCATAGATCTAGTCATATCCCAGTTGGGGTGGTCAAACATCAGACGTCTCGGAATCGACAAAAGCACGTATACAACAAAGACCATATCCGATCCAAGTCAAACAATCACAGGCAACAGAAAGTGGGGAAATCGGATCCTTCGCCTGCAAAACCGATCACTAAATCAAGAATACAAAAGAGAGGAAAGCGATCGGCAGACCTGAGGGAAGGTGGCGCTCTGGGCCCAGACGCTGCCATCGTGGCCGACGATGGCGGCGGCGGTGAGGTACTGGCCGTCGATCTCGCACATCAGATGATCGTCGACGTAAGCTTGCCACGACATCGTCGCTCTCTGTGACTGCCCTCGCCTCTTCCTCTTCGGTTGCTGCTGCTGCTGCTGACGGTCCTCTCGGCTAGGGAAAAGCACAGGATGGGGATATGTTTATAGTTGCGTAAGACGGATTTTGTTGACTAATAAGTCGGATTTACCTACTAACTTTTTCATTAGTAAAACCACTATCCATCCCAAATAATAATAATTAATAAAGTGCAATTATTTTAAATATATATTACAATGATTTTTAATATATATTGTATATTATTTTTTCGAACCTCACTATAGAAAAACAATAAAGAAAATTTTAATATACTAAAATAGTAAAAGAAATTTGGTAAATATAGTATGGATTTTAATGCTTGGAAAATATTTTTTTTTTACTTTTTACAATTTATAGTCATCAACCTTTTTATATCGAAACAAAACAAGGCATAGTCAAACAATAACGCATAACATGATAAAAAAAATATTATCAAAACAAATCAATTATAACATCTATTACCTTGACATCGTGTTTAGTAGGAAGGAAAAGATGAGAGAATAGATGAAAAGTTGAAAAAAGGGCTATAAAATCATGTTTAGTAGGACTGATGAAACATAGAAAGGAAAAATAGAAGGAAAGTAAAAAGGAAAATAGCCTCATTTGCTTTCTGCTCAAATCGGGCGAAAAATTTGACAGAGAACTGGATTTGCCCTTCTAATGTCTATTTTCACCCTTTTTATGTTCGCTCTTCCTCTCGTGCTTTTCTTGCAACCTATTTCATCATCATTGTCATCGCCATTTGTCATTGCTGTTGTTGCCATTGTTGTCATCATCATCGCCGTCACTGTCGCCGCCTCTTCACCATTGCCTCTAACCTCTCGTCGCTGTCTTTTCACTATCGCCTCTCATCGTCTTCATTAACGTAAAAATAAAAAAATAGAGTGAGTTTATCAATCTTTTTAATTTTCTTTCCCTCTAAATAAAGACAAAGAGAAAAAAATCTAATTATTTCCTTTCTTCTTTATTTTTGCTTCTTTCTAACTTTTTTTTCCTTTCAACTTTCTTTCTTTCCTACTAAACACAACATGAAAAAAAGATGTGCTTGGCCAATGGAGACTACAAACAATTAACTAGGTATCTAATAATCAGAATGAGAGCATAGAGAGTCAGCGCCTTTAGAAATTGGTATACCTTGTTGGAGTCTATTTTGACTTTTATTCCTACAAATATCAGTGTCTATTCTAACTCTAACTTAACTTTAATATTCCATATTCTAACTTAGTAATATAGCTTGAGTCTATGTCATGAGTAAAGCTTGCTTGCCAAATTTTCATCATAATTTCTCATGATATCCCACAAATGATATTATTATTGTTGGGTCATTCACTAGCTATTTTTATCTCAAGCTTTTAAAGAATAACAAATCTAATATAATTATTAATTATCACCAAGATACAATAGAAATATCAATAAATTTATTGGTAAAATTAAAAATGACAAATGTTTCTTTGATTGATAAAAAAAAAAAATTCACAAAATTACAAGCTATGCCAATTTCAAATTACTTAGTAAAAGAATTTACAATTTTAACGGGGCAGCCAAAGTTGTGAGGAAATTGTGTTTGTAATATACTTAAGTCAATTTGTTAAAGAAACAAAAAAAAAAACAAGAAAGATATTCTTGATGTAGCCTTTCACAATGTGTAGTAAATTAAGGTATTAGCTTACTATCACAGAGTAATTTTTATTTTATTTAGAAATTTTACACCGTGATCGATAGGATCTCTTTCGAAGCCCTCAGCCTACAATAAAAAGACTCACAACTGAGTAGGGTTGTGTTGTGAAAGCACTAGAATACTCACAAGCTCCTCACACCAATGCGTATAGGAGGTTCGATGACTTATCGCCCTCGTGTTACGCTCATAAGTATCACACACTTGCACACACGTGTCTTATAAGTAGGTGACTCACTGAGCTCCTAGCACTCACAAGTGTAAACTCCCAAGAACCCATGCCTCTTGCAAGTAAAGGTCGAACCTTCAAGGGCACCCACGTGCAAGCAATTGGGATGAGGCTCAGACACCTTCAAGGGTGTTGGTGCCTTTGTCCAAGCACAAGCACAAGCAATAGCAAGAGTGCCACTCAAGGACGCACACAAAAACCCACACTAGCTGAGAGGGAGAAGGGCAAGGATAGGTTTCAGTTGGTAATAGAACAACTACATGTGAGAACTTCCTACACGACAAAACTCAAGAAGCTAGAGATTATCCTTGATGTGTATCTCGCTCATGATAACTCCATGCTATTAGACGTGTCGCTTCTTTGCTGCCGCCATCACCTTGGGATTGCTCAACCAACACCTCCAAGCTAATGGAGGTTGGGTGTGTGTGGAAGTGGGGTTAAACCTAAGCCGACCCGCTCCCTTGTCTAGGCCACCGATGCCGATAGAAGACCAATGCCTTTATCTGTACCACAGGACACCATCGATGGAGAGTGCTCTCAGTGGATGCCCTTGCCATCACCAAGGAAGAGAATGCCTAGACTTGTCAATACTTGACACCACCCCCACAAATGCACCCTAGGCTTTATTTAAAGTTAGGGTTGCCCCCATGCACATGTCCATGTGGCCGCCACATCAGCATCACATGACCTCTACTAGGGCTCGGACCTCATTAGAGCCATTAGCTCACCTAGGGTTCAAATTTGATGCATAGGTCCATGCCACACGATCGATGACCATGTCTCCGCGTGCACTGGAGTTAGGTCTAGTTCGGGACCAAGCCTCGGTGACCAGGTCATGTCCCCCGTGTGACCCTGTTTGAATCCTAGTTGACACATCAACGACTCTATGTGGATACGCACACCCACACACTTATGTGCCCCATCTGTTCACTTGAGGTTCGTTGAGCCAAACCTCACATCTGCACGCTCTGCACCCATGTGCACCGATCATGCCCCAAGGTCAAGGGCCATGCCTCGCATGTCCCTCACATGTGCACCACCTCTTGAGCTCCCACACTCACACACATGCGCACCCCTCCCTCAAGTGTCTCTATTGTGCCTCACATAGCCCCATGCACTCATAGGTTGGGGGTGGCTCGCCTAGCCATCCCTAATGGACTCCATCATGTCATCCTCTATGGCACATGCACCCAGAACCTTAAGTGCCACATGTACTTATCCACCTTGCTGGATGTCAAGGGATTATCTTCACCCATTGTACTTGGTGTTCATCGAGACTATACTAAGTCCCAGGAGTACCATATTCTCCCCCACCAAAGTTCGCCATCACCCTCGATGATAAGCCATCAACATAAAACCTTGATCTCCTCTTCAAACAACTATAGGAGAGAAGCCTTTTCCCAATGTGCTTCTTCCTCGAGTGTGCCTTCCCAATGAATAAGAAGCTTCATCCTCTTGCTCTTTCTGTTGTGGCTGAGTGTCTAATGATTTAAAATTTTTTATATTTTCTTTCAAATTCCACTCGGACACTCGATGGAGCACGATGTCCCTATAATCTACTAGGCTTTGCTTTATCTATATGAAACTTATTTAAGAAACTCATATGGAACATCGAATGAAACTTTAGACAATTTGAGAGTTTCAATCTATAAGCCACTATGTCAATCTACTATACGACCTCAAAAGGCCCATCATACCTCTATATCAAGCTACAGTGCCCCGAGCTAGTTGATATCTTCTTCTATATTTGAGGTGTTAGTTTGAGTATAACTAGATCTCCCACCTCAAATTGCTCATTGGGTCAGCTCTGGGTGGCATAGCATTGCATTCTCCTTGCAGTGTGCTCTAAGTTATCATGAGCCTCCTAGATCACCTCAACATGCTCCTTGGCCACTCAGTGCATTGTGATGGGATACCACAAGTGCACAACTTATCGAAGTAATAAAAATATTAATACCAAAAGGATTGAGTCATCAAACACTGACTAATCATAGTATCAGTAGCTAGACATATCGAAATGTGTTTGAGTGCAATATTTAACTAAGATTAAACTAATGTAGATTCTAAATAGCAAAATGACAAAAGAGGGTAAATTTTCATATTGAGATATTAGGACTCCGAGCTCATCACATTGGCATTTTATAATTTAATAAATAATTTTCACTAAAATAAAATTCATTACATCAAAAGGAATTTATCTAAGTGTACATATTGTCTCCTTTCAGCAGCATAACCTGGTATCTATCTAAGTTAATCTCCTACTTTTGTGACTCACTAATTCAAGATAGATCAATTAAGTTCTTCATAAATTAAGTAGTCCCTCAGGTAAATCAGATTTACTTTTGTAATCCGATCGAATAGTGATGACATGTAAAAATATGATATTTCATGACTCAATTTCATTCTTATTTTAGAGCATAATGCATGTTTCATCTCATTTATTTACTCAAATGCTTCATATTCTACAGAACCTTTACTTTTCCTCTGTTTTAATGAAATGCAGGTATTTGGCCTCAAAATCGATGGAATTTGGAGAATCTGAAGGTATGTGACGATTTCCCATGATGAGATGGAGCTATACGCCAATTTTCAGCTCAATCGGAGTCCTCTACATCATACACGGCCATGGGTGTGCACCCATGCACGGCCGTGCATCATAAGTCGCCAGAATTCACTTAACCGAGCCGTACACGGGCATGGCCGTGCACCCATGCACGGCCGTGTATCGTTACACACAGCACGACATGCGTCCGGTATTTTACCTGTAACATTCTATTCTGGGCTCGGAATTGAACGAAATTTGGGGAGCACCTTCCCAACTTAGCCACGAATGTTTTGGGACCAAAATCATCAGATTTGGTCAAGCAACGAAGGAGAACGAGGTGAAAGGGCGACAACTTAGGGTTTTGGGGTGATTTTCTGATCGGCGACACTGTTCCGGTGGGTTTCTCTCTTTGTTCCGACGTGGAGGATCACGCTGAGCCATCTTCAATCAAGGATCCACCATTCCCTTTGGTTTGATTCAATTTTCATGAGAGATTCTATGTATTTAACGATGTATACCATAGCGTAAACCTTATTTTCGGGGTTTGGGCGTAGCCCACTGTAAGAATGCTTGATAATATGACTTGATCTATATATTCCTCTATTTATCTTTGTTCTTATTCATGTTTAGGATGTTTTAATTCTTGTTTACATACTGGCCATATGTATGCATCCTTTAGATGTCGAGGGAAGGACTGAGAGGTGAACCTTGACCATCGGAACCCCTAGACTGGACTAGTGATTTCGTGGTGTGAGAGCACTCGAAATCACTCGAGGAACCCTAATCTTTCACAGATCCCATTGGATCCGTCTTAACTCTAGTAAGCCACGAGAGTAGGAGACTTGGGTTAAGACAGATACCGGACCATGTCCTGAGAGGGAGCGCGTCTGTACCCTAGGAAAGGTTACCTTGAGAACTTAGATAAAACTTTATTTAAATTGTCAAGCCCTAATATTTATGCATGCTTCAGTGTGGTGAAACCTAAAACCCTGAATCTCTCTCATAATCTCAAAACCCCGTTTGCTTTGCTCTCTGCGCTGCTTGTTCTTAATCTGCCTTAGTTTAACTACTTGCTCTAGGACATTAGCCATTTTCCCATTAATCATTAACCTAGCTTTCGATTGACTGATTTGTTAGTACTTGACCCTAGTCCCTGTGGGTTCGATCTTTTTATTACGCGATAGACTGTGCACTTGCGGTAGCAGCCGTCTAGGCCCTATCAAGTTTTTGGCGCCGTTGCCGGGGACTAGGTAGCCAATATTAACACAATCAGAAGATTGATAGACTAGGTTTAGTTAGATTTCATTTTGTTTTTAATTCTGTTTCATTGCTTTTATTTTTAGTTGTAATTTTTATTTGGTGCGGTGCTACTAATCTTTTCTGTCTAGGTACTTGTTTATGCCCAGGAACACTGCTAGAACAGGAAAACTTGTACCTGAAGACCCGGAGATAGAGCACACTTTCCGTCAAGTCAGAAGAAATTTGAAAAGACTTAAACTTGAAGGCAACTTTTCTGACAGTTAGACGATGGAAGTCACTCGCTCCTTGAAAGATTATGCAGCGCCCACCATTTCTGGCGTGCACTCGAGCATATCGCGACCGGCTATCGAAGCCAACAACTTCGAGATCAAGCCGTCACTTGTACAGATGGTGCAACAGAATCAATTCAGTGGAGCAGCAACTAATGATCCTAACCATCATTTATCTATCTTTTTAGAATGCTGCGACACTTTAAAAATTAATGGTGCTCATCCTAATGCTATCAAACTGAGACTTTTCCCTTTCTCTCTCAGGGATCGAGCTAGGGCGTGGTTGCAGTCTTTACTGCAGGCAGCAATCACAACATGGGAACAGCTATCACAAGCTTTTCTGTCAAAATACTTCCCACCGAGCAAGACCACCCAGCTCAGGAATCAGATAACCAACTTTGCCCAAAGAGAAGGAGAGTCCCTGTATGAAGCATGGGATAGGTTCAAGGAATTATTGAGGATGTGCCCGCACCATGGTCTACAGAAATGGGTGATCGTACACACCTTCTACAGTGGATTGCTATACCAGACCAGACTTTCTGTAGATGCTGCTGCTAGTGGGGCATTAATGAACAAGGACTATGATGATGCGATGGAGCTGATAGAGGACATGACCCTCAATCATTATCAGTGGTCAGGAGAGAGGACCCAGCACACTCGAAACTCAGGGAAGTTTGATGCTAACTCAATCGATTCTTTAATGGCAAAAGTAGACTCTCTTTCATCAAAGATAGATTCTATTAATGTCTCTGCTGCTAATTCTTTGACTTGTGATGTTTGTGGAGTGACAGGACATTCTGCTGATAACTGCCACATCTTGAGCACCCCTTCTGAACAAGTCAATGCCATTGGGAATTTCAGGAATCAGAACGACCCCTACTCAAACACCTACAATCTAGGATGGAGAAATCATCCAAATTTCTCCTACAGGTTAAATCAAGGGCAAGTTCCTCCTGCTAATTTTCCTAATCAAAATTTCTCTTCTAATTTCAGGCCTCCTGAGATACAGCATCCATCAGCCAACCAGAGACAACAAGATCCTCCACAGAAGCCCAGACTGGAACTAATGATAGAGAACCTCATGGCGAGTCAGACAAAGCACAACGAGACCATGAATACCATGAGTGAACAGATTCGCCAGCGAAACATGAAAGTAGACTCTATTGCAACCCACCAGAAAATGATGGAGAACCGAATCACAGAACTAGACCAATGAACCAGCGCACTGTCTAGACATCCAGGATTGCTTCCAGCTCAGCCTGAAGCGAATCCAAGAGATCAGTGCAATGCCGTCATGACAAGTGGCGTTAAGCAATTGGAGGAATCTGAAGCTAAACACGTGGGAAATGAAGAGAAAGCATCTGCAAGCCAGGATGAGGGACCTCGTCATGAGACTCTCAACACACCTCATGCTGAAAATGTAAAGGTGGTTGCTGATAATCCTAAAGATGCCATATACAAGCAGCTGCCTCTCAAAGTTGAGGACCCTGGTAGTTTTGATATACCATGCAAGATTGGGAACACTACATTCGATATAGCACTTTTGGATCTAGGCTCCGGAGTCAGCATCATGCCGGTAATTACTTTTGAGAAGCTAAACTTGGGAACTCTTATTTCAACATCTCAAGTTCTGCAGTTTGGAAACGGCTCTAGGCTTCAACCACTTGGGATCGCTAAGAATGTACCGCTGCAGTTTAAAGGAATATTTATCCTGGTAGATTTTGTGATCCTAGACATAGCTGAGAACCCACTCTTCCCTCTTATATTGGGCAGACCATTCCTTACCACGATCAGAGCTATAATCAATGTCCCACATAGAACGATGACCTTTGGCGTTGAAGGAAACAATATGTCGTTTGATTTTGCTGCTACTGATAACCAATTCTGTTTTTCAGGTTCCAGGGAGGACGGAGAGGTGGTGAAGGAGAGTACTGCTCAGTCGAGGAGCAAGATGGAGCTCTTCCCACAAGCCTTTCCCGAACACTTTGGAGATAGACCCAATGACTCAACTGGTCTAGAAGGAGACAAGATGGTGCGAATGATGACGCCTACTGAAGATGCCATAGGGGCCGATCTGCAGAAGAAGACGTTGGGATCGCTTAAGGATAAAATTTTAATTGACTTTGGCACTTCTTATGTCTTGTGTCACTTTGTTGTTCCATGTTCTATCAAGATAGTTAGAAAGAAACTTTTATATTTCATGCTCATTTCAATAGGTACACTTCATGAGCAGCGACGGAAGCAGAGGCTTCATGCCACATACTTAGCCTCTCCACCTCCAGACCCACCATGAGCACCATTCCGGTCAAGCTAGTGACCCTAAAGAAGCGCTTGTTGGGAGGCAACCCAACCTCTTTTGCATTCTTACACTTTCTTTTGCATTCTTATACTTTCTTATTTATTTTCACTATTTAGACATTCTTATTTTTCAGTTTTTCTTTCATATTCATGCTCTCTAGGCTGTACCATGCTGATAGAAATTTTTCTGGATTTTTCAGGTATCACCGAGCCATGCACGGTCGCACCCGTGCATCCATGCACAGCCGTGCACGGCTCGGTTAACTCATCCCAGCGCGAGGCAGAGATGCACAGGCGTGTTCGTGCACCGATGCACGGCCGTGCATCGTAAGTGAACTCTGTTGGGTCGATCTGACTGAGAGGTGCACAAGCCGGGCCATGTATCCATACATGGCCGTGCACGATAAGTGATAAAAAGGGGAGCATACACAGCCGCGTGCACACCCGTGCACGAAACCCTAGCCGCCGATGCCACCCCGATCCGCCACCTCCGGTGCCCGATCGACCGCCGGCGACCCTCCATCGTCTTCCCCACCTTCCGGCGACTGTTTCCCCCAACCTTCCGGCACCGATCCGTGCCTCACGACACCACTCGGGGCCGCCCTAGTTTCGGTCGCCGCCCGAGATTCCGCCACCGCCGACTGTCTTTCCTCATCGCCGACGCCTCCAAAGCTTCCTACTCGGCACCAGCTACCTTCCCATCGCCTCCCCGCACCTCTAAGATGTCCAGACTCAAGCAACCCATCTCCAAGCACGGGGCGTCCTTTTCTCACGCCACCGGCGAGCCTCATCCGCCACCTGCTTTGCCGCCTACACCTTATGGGATCATCTGCCGTGATCCAGAGCAACTTACCAAGCTTACTACCCTCGCACGCCGCCCAGTGATCACCACCAGATTCCTCGATCATGGTACTCTCAACACTCTTGGCTTCTATGAAGATGTACAATGGTTGTTTCAACGCATCGGTTGAGAACAATTCTTCACCATCTGCTATCCTACCTATATTCCCATTGTACTGGATTCCCATTGTACTGGAGTTCTTATCATCCATGGAGTTCCATGCTAGCATTCACACTGATGAAGACGATGGCAGTCTATCCTTCCGGCTGAACAACACCGAATATATGTTTACATTGACAGAGCTGAACTCTATTTATGGCTTTCCTACTTATGGGATGCGCCACACACCTATTGAGTTCAAATCAAGTGACTTCTGGGCCGACCTGACTGGTTTTCGACCCTTTGACACCAGGACAGCTAGAGCTACCTCCCTCAGGAACCCCGTTTTGAAGTATGTGCATCGTGTTATGGCACATACCATCTTTGGACGAGGAGAATCTGATGGCCTGGTCCGAGCATCTGAGCTTCAGTTTTTATGGGCGATGTTGTATGGGGTCCGCCTCAACACTGCTTTTCACTTTGCCCGATAACTCCAGAAAGTATCAAGGGCATAGAAAGGTGCAATAGCTCTCGGGGGACTTCTCACCCCTATCGCTCGAGCAGTAGGGATTCATCCCTACCAAATGGAGCAAGCCCGGGGCAACTGCCGACTTGATCTCGATTCCTGCATTTCGATGCGGATGATAGTGAAGGAAGGTGAATTTTACAGCTTGATCTTCCCCGGGAGCGATGTGAAGTTGCCACTGCCAAACCCTGCACGCACCACTATTCGTGAGCGGCGGAATTGGAAAGTCGAAGCAGTTGAAGATGTGGATGTACCTCTTGCCACTGAACCACCACAACCTGCTCAGCAACACCCTTCTACCCAGCTCGACCGCATTGAGGCCTATGTCCGCTTTATCCGGGACACACAGGAAGAGACTCATCTGTCTGTCTCTGAAGGCAATTACCGGATCCAACAACTTGAGACAGAAGTGGAGCCAAGGATGAACATAGTCCTCTATTTTAGAGTCTGTGCATGAGCTTCAAGCGAGACTCCGTCGACGCTGGGGATGAGCTTCTTTGGTTTCACCCGTCACTTGGTCAGCTTTCTGTTTTTCCAGTAGTTTATTTTAGTTATTAGTTTGCATCTATCTGCTTTTAGTTTATTACATTCTTAGTTGCATGTTTTAGTTTTCTTAGTCGTATCAATATCTATAGTGTCTTACCCAACCCCACTCTTTTCATTCATTATATTTGCTTTGTCCTTTAGTATTGCATTGTTCTATGCCTACTTGATTGCTTGGGATAGGAATCTTGACTTTTATCTGCCAATGGTCTATAATGGTTATGGTTTGCACATATGATTCTTTGGTTTACTGTAGTTTATTGATGTAATTAACCCGATTCATTATTGGTAGAATCTTGAAGAGTATGCTTGTTACTCCACCTTAGCCTTGATATGCATCTTATGTGTAGAAAGCGATTGTATCTAGTTTCTATCTCTACTTTATTTGTGCACTTTGTCATGGGGGTTAGAAATAATAATGGTGGTACCGAAGTGTTCTTGTACATTGCACTTTGTACTTCCACTTGGCACTATTTATAGCATCTCAATAGCAAAAGGGTTAGTGGTACCTAAGTTCCTTGTTCATCATACTTGGCACTACCCCATAGTTTTCAATAATGATAGTGGTACCGAAGTGGTACTGAAGCACAACTTGGCACTTGGCACTGTTGTTAAGAAAAAAAAAAGAAAAAGAAAAAAGGCACCACATAGGGACTATGTGGTACTGATGCTATTCTCCCATGACTTAGTACATAGTGTTATGCTTTTTGAAAGCTTGATCAATCATATCATGTGCGTGAGATGCATTGTAGAGGTTTTTGGTTATGTAACTTTGCTTGTTCTATAGATTGTATTCATGATAATTGGTTTAATTTGCTTTCCATACTGCATTATAACCTGAAGAGTTGTTTTGTTTAACCATTAACCTCATTAGACCTACTTAAGCTACTTTGAGATTCCTTATTCTATGTCATCATTGTATTCTAGACAATTCAATTGCTTGAGGACAAGCAAAACTTTAAGTCCGATGTATTTTGATGACATGTAAAAATATGATATTTCGTGACTCAATTTCATTATTATTTTAGAGCATAATGTATGTTTCATCTCATTTATTTACTCAAATGCTTCATATTCTTCAGAACCTTCACTTTTCCTCTGTTTTAATGAAATGCAGGTATTTGGCCTCAAAATCGATGGAATTTGGAGAATCTGAAGGTATGTGACGATTTCCCATGATGAGATGGAGCTATACGCCAATTTTTATCTCAATCGGAGTCCTCTACATCATACACGGCCATGGGTGTGCACCCATGCACGGCCGTGCATCATAAGTCGCCAGAATTCACTTAACCGAGCCGTACACGGGCATGGCCGTGCACCCATGCACGGCCATGTATCGTTACGCACAGCACGATAGGCGTCCGGTATTTTGCCTTTAACTTTCTATTCTGGGCTCAGAATTGAACGAAATTTGGGGAGCACCTTCCCAACTTAGCCACGAACGTTTTGGGACCAAAATCATCGTATTTGGTCAAGAAACGAAGGAGAACGAGGTGAAAGGGCGATAACTTAGGGTTTTGGGGCGATTTTCTGATCGGCGACACTGTTCCGGCGGGTTTCTCTCTTTGTTCCGATGTGGAGGATCACGTTGAGCCGTCTTCAATCAAGGATCCACCATTCCCTTTGGTTTGATTCAATTTTCATGAGAGATTCTATGTATTTAACGATGTATACCATAGCGTAAACCTTATTTTCGGGGTTTTGACATAGCCCACTGTAAGAATGCTTGATAATATGGCTTGATCTATATATTCCTCTATTTATCTTTGTTCTTATTCATGTTTAGGATGTTTTAATTCTTATTTACATACTGGTCATATGTATGCATGCTTTAAATGTCGAGGGAAGGACTGAGAGGTGAACCTTGACCATCGGAACCCCTAGACTGGACTGGTGATTTCGTGTTGCGAGAGCACTGAAAATCACTCGAGGAACCCTAATATTTCACAGATCCCATTGGATACGCCTTAACTCTAGTAAGCCACGAGAGTAGGAGACTTGGGTTAAGACGGATACCGGACCGTGTCCTGAGAGGGAGCGCGTCTGTACCCTAGGAAAGGTTACCTTGAGAACTTAGATAAAACTTTATTTAAATTGTCAAGCCCTAATATTTATGCATGCTTCAGTGTGGTGAAACCTAAAACCCTGAATCTCTCTCATAATCTCAAAACCTCGTTTGCTTTGCTCTTTGCGCTGCTTGTTCTTAATCTGCCTTAGTTTAACTACTTGCTCTAGGACATTAGCCATTTTCCCATTAATCATTAACCTAGCTTTCGATTGACTGATTTGTTAGTACTTGACCCTAGTCCCTGTGGGTTCGATCTTTTTATTACGCGATAGACCGTGCACTTGCGGTAGCAGCCGTCTAGGCCATATCAAATAGTTTGACTAAAATAGTTTCTACATAACAATTCACCTTTCAGTCCATCTCGTGACATCCAAAAATATACCAAACTTGGCCATAGAATCACACATAATTAAGCTTGACAAAAATTAAATTAATAATAGTTTTGAAATATGAAAATCAAATATCAAATTATTAAATCAATAATGGGCTATGCCTAGTCCTAAAGAAAGGTTTATATGCATATAGTTCGCACACTAAAATCACTCAAAAATTGTGTACCAGCAAATAGACTTTTAAAGGAGAAAGATCTATCACTCCCTCTTTAAAATCGAAGAAGAAATCAAAAACTAAAGCCTCTGAACAAAGCCCTTTGTTGCAATCGCCGCACAAGTCGCCCTAGTTGTCACCTACTCCTAGTTCTACCACCAAAAAAGTGCCCAAAGATCCTCAATAATCCTAGGAAACTTCATTTTAATTTTTTCTAAATTTTTCCTTCAAAATTGAGCCAAATCGGGCAAAAAAATGGGCACACTTGCATTTGGCAAAAGAGAATTATGGTTGTGTTATCTTCGATGTGAAAATTTGGCCCGAGAGTGTCACAATAGTGAAAAATATCATGAGTAGGCCATGATCTATTTGGTGGAGTTCTCACACTTCCAAGTGTGTGGGTTACATGACTATGATGAATTGGCTACGATTCTCTTAGGTTGCATCTAATGGTTACGATCATGATGGAGATCACAAGCGAACTGTGATTCTTCCTAGAAGCTTTGATTTGCATGAAAATTGTTGGGTTACTTCGCCTTACCATCAGAAATCTATCTATAACATTAGATCTTTCAAAATCCATATGATTTTGTAGGTTCTGAATGAGTATAATAAATA
Source organism: Costus lasius (assembly GCA_027563935.2). NCBI lineage: Eukaryota > Viridiplantae > Streptophyta > Magnoliopsida > Zingiberales > Costaceae > Costus > Costus lasius. Next base: position 29,105,064 of record CM050449.1, on the reverse strand, counting down.
TAAGCCTAAGAAGATGCAAAAGTATTGGGGGTGAGATATGATAGTAAAATTATGCTAAAAATTCTATATAAGTGCAAAATATCAAATCCCCTTAGATTTAAATTCTTACTTATCCTCTAATCAATCATTCAAATAAAGTGAGCATGTCATGAAAAAGATAATTCAAGAGCATAAGACAAATCTCCAATAATATCATGTATAGTCTATGTTTCAGTCATTAAACTCAAAGTGGATAGATTACCTTTAGAAATCAAGTTTCAAAGTTTCACAATAATAATTGAATTTCAATTTCAAGAACTCACCTCATATATGATTCAATTCATCCATGCTTTTGTTATAGGGAAAGGAGCTCCAAAATATTTCTCTTTTTTTTATTACTTTATTTGTTTTACTCAAGGCTATGTTTTTAAACCATTTATCAATCTTTTGACGCGAGAGTCAAACATTTATGATGAATGCCCTTAGTTACTTAGTTAACAACAAATTTAAAGTGTACTAATCACACTTTAGTCTTTTTACGTGAGGGTCAAATATTTATGATAAATGCCCCTGATTACTCAACTAAAGGCAAATTAGTACAATATAACTTGTAACTATGAGACAATGGAGTTTGTTTGTCAAGATCAAAAGGTAATTTTTATTGCATTCAAATATAATTGGAGTCTTTTCCCATATATAACTCAGATAATCAAATACACACGCGCGCGCGCGCACACACACACACACATATATATATATATATATATAATATCAATTCGAAAAAATACTCGTGCATGTACCCGATTCAAGTTTAGATGTGTCACCTCTCAAATCTTATTCTTCAAATACTCCATTCACAAGAATTTATAAACTTATAACATGCAACTAATCATGAAGAGATATACTTAAAGGAGATAAACTTCGCTCTACACATTATCAAACTCATAAAGATGCATAAATAAGTCAAGTTTTATTACAACTGAATTGCAAATTGTCATAAGTTTTTAATAAGCACATACCAATAAATAAAAGTCAAGCACACAACAATAGAATAAAATTCAAGCACACAACAATAGATAAGAATTCAAAGTTACTCACTCCCTAAAAAAAAACTCTACATAGTCTTCTATGCAGCACAACAATGCATAACCAAATGAAGCAAGAAGGGAGAGGGGATACTCACAATTCCCTAACAAGATGGGAACCACTATACTCGTTGCCATCACTATTAAAGGGAGATTCATTGAAGTGCTAATGCAAGAAGTCCTCAATGTCTTGCATGATGTCCACTGATTGATCCAACACCCTTGCCTGACATAGTTGTTGAATCTACATGGCGCAAAGGATGGCATCATTTGACTGGCTTTAAGAGTGCATAACTGTCATGATCATTATGAATAGAAAAATGTAAAGTATGTTTCTCAAAAGCAGATAACTAAGCTATGCTACCAAAAAGTAAAATAACATGAAAGAAAAAAATAAAAATTAAAAAAAGAGGAAGTGTTTGGGTTGCCTCCTAAGAAGCACTAATTTAAGGTAATTAGCTTGACTAATCCTTAATGTCATAGTGTTGCTCGTGGATTAGCAGCATAGTAAATGACATTTAGTCTCCTACCTTTTCGCTATTAGAAAAGTGCACCTACCAAAGTAAATATCTAGTATTGTAGGTGGATCATTGTTATGAAAAATTGTCTGTCCATACAAAGAGAAAAGTTAATGCTCTTAATGTCATCAAAAGAATACTCTATAGCTTTTCTGAACTTTTCTATCATTGAATGTATTTATTTTTTATATTCATCTGCATAAAAAATTATAGGAAAAGCAGAGTTAGGGCTTAAAAATTTATACCTCATATTACTTGGAAGAGTTTTGAGTTTAATTTTTAGATTTTTACTTACCTTAGGATCAGCATGGTACAATTTTTATGGTTCTACTTTTATGTATGCTAATGGTAGGAATTGAATCAATTGGTTGAGAGTATGTCTTGACATTAGGTTTGATCATCTCATCATTATCCAGTATACAAATTTTTAATAGGCCTCTACAAGTTCGGGGGACATTAGTTTCCTCAACCATTTTGTCCAAAATCTCTATACTACTACATGATCTAAATTGCTTATCAAAATTTTCTTTCACCAATCTCTAGGAAAAGGAGTTGGTGGTGGGATGTAGACTACTTCCCCTTTCTCATCTTTTTTCCTCACTTCCTTCAATGGGTTTCTTAGCCTTATCGCTCTATGATTCACACCCACCTAACTCATCACTGTCCAACTGAGGCTCTCTAAATTTTCGATGGGTCTAGCTGAGACTTTGGCTTGCTAAGCTATTTAGGCTTCCAAGATCAATGTGGATAGCTATAACATCCACAATTATGTGAGTTTTTATAACTTCACTTGTTATTTGCCTTTGTTGCTTAAATTCTTTATTTTGCTTGGTTTGAGCAATTATGAAGTTTTCAAGTGGGACCTCAAGATTGGATTTTTAGGATGGGTTGAACTTTCGTTGCTAGAATTCTAAAGGTTATCTAAAGTACGATTGTGGGATAGGGTTTGTGTTATTTTTGTGAAAGAAGTTTGAATAGTTCCCTAAATCTGGGTTGTGTTGGTGTATATGCCCTAGGACCTAGTTTTGGTCCACTTATGTACTACTTGACTTTGATATTTATATATATCATTCTGGCATTGTCATTATCAATGTTTGTTTACATCTGCGCACATGTACTGACATGATAATGTCCCTGGAGATAGATTGGATCTATGCTCAAACTATTGTCCCCAGTCGATGTACCTTAGTGGATATGGGACAGCTATGGTACTTGTGAGACTGGTATGTGAGCTGGTTAGGTACGTGGTGCTAACGCAGACACATGGGTATATCATTGGAGGATATACTGGAAAGACCCGCTGTGAGGCTATGACTTGGTGTCATAAGTTATCCTCACAAGTGACAGGAAATGCATTGATCCCTTGACTTGAGGTCATTGATCATTCTATATGGTTAGGGACTTGCTTTGATACAACCTAACACCTCGCCGTAGTTGGGAGGTCATAACGGTTGTCATTGAGCATGTCACGACCCATATGAGAAGGTCAATGGACAGACATAGGATTTGCCCCTTCCTTAGGGAAGTATGATATCCATGGAGCTCCTCTATGGTTCTATGACTGAGAGTGTATGGCCATACCCAGGTAAGAACCTGTTTTAGTCATAGCCATGTGATTGGGTGAAAACAAGTGGTGACACACTTGTCCAATCGGATATCAGTCCGGCAAAGAGACTGTAATGCATCTGTACCTAGTTGCGATGATGGGGATGTCGATGTCGATATCCATTCCAATGACCTGGGTAGCAGCGATGCACTGCTAGGTGCCACTCACTGCTTGTGGTGACCTTTGGTCAGCACTGCCAGCGTCAGAAGAACCTACAGGGTCGCACACCTTGATACTTGAGTTCTCGTATTGATCGAGAAGCCTTATGATCAAGTTATTGGATAACTCGGATCTAATTGGGAGATTTCATCAGCACCAATGGGCCTGATGAGATGGAAGAATGTTATTGGAGCCAAACTTCATTTTTGGCAGGTTGACCCGTATTTGACCATGGTTGGTCACACTTGGATTAGGGTTGCATTGGATTGGATCCAAATGCTTAATCAACCCATAGGATGAAGTTTGGGCTAGCTCATTATCCAATGAAGCCCAATAACAAGTTCTCATGAAGAGAAGAGAGGCTAAAAGGGTATAATGGGGAGAAACCCAACCCCATTGGCGCCTAAGGGGCATAATGGGGTTAGGGTGGCAAAATTGCTTCACTAAGGAAGCAATTTGCGCCTAGCCCTTCTCCCTTGATGGTATGAATGCCTTTAAGGCATGTCTTGGGCTGATATGGTACTTGGGCAATTATGGAAAGGTTGAATGAAGTTTATGGTAAAGTCTTGGAGACTTTCCTTGCATTAAACCTCCTCATCCTAGCCCTACACTTGTCATGATCCTAGCCCTTGCCCTAATCGCCTCTTGCCCTATATATAGTGACCCTACCCGCCCCCTCTTATATGATTCATCCTTGGAGGCGTGAACTTAAAAAAGGGAGCGAGAGCAAGGAGCATTGGCGCAACATCTTCCTCTTCCATCAAGTGGCTGCAAGCTTCTCCTTCCTTACCACTTGGCGCATCTTTCTCTCTTGGTGGCGCAAGGTGGTTGGAGCATCTCCCTAAGGCTTGGATCTTCTTCCCGAGGCTAGCACCGGGGGTGGAAGAAGAGGACTCGAGGCATCCGTGTGTGTGAGACTGCAGAGGGCGCACGCTTGGGCGCTTGTCACGACATCGACCTCATCTTGCTCTGAGGTATTTTCTAACTCATCGTGTCAACCCCCTTGCATGTGATCTTCACTGGGTTTTTGGGACGGACCTGTTTCGGGGACATTCTTCCGCTGTGCAATGTATGTATGTGTCTCTGAAAAATTGTAAAATGTCCCCGGGGTTTCCCAACAGTGGTATCAGAGCGACTTGCAAGACTCGAACGATGTTTTATGCTTTTCTTTCATGCTCACATGCCATATCTCTATTTTCGAAAATAGCATGATGCATGGCAAACGATTTTTTCTAAGTAGGAAAAAATTAGGGTTTCTTGTTTCTATCATCCTCTCAATCTCTTTTGGATTTTTGGACTATTTTTCTTGTCTGATTTAAAGATCAAAGGCGCACGTAGTTTTGTCAAGTAGGACGGGCATTGTGTCTTCGGACTGGCCAAGTCTCTTGATCTGACAAAATTGCCAGCCGAAAGGATCTCTGAAATCACCTTGAAAAATAAATCGCAATTAACCAAAAGATTTGTGAGAAGAAGAGGAGAAAAAGAGACTAGTTTTAATGAAAAAGTAAAATTTCAGATTTTATGTTTTTCATGAGCATGTAGAATTGCATGAGTAAATACCTTGATTGTGCATAATGTTGTGATCATTAGTCAAGCCCCCCTTTGCATGCCTGTGATGTTTCCTCGTGAGGCCTGCGTGCCGCTTTTCTTTTTGCTTTTAAGAAGACTAGGGTAGCGCATGTACTTGGAGCTTGGCGCATGCATGGAGTTGGCGCACCTTGGATGGTGGCGCAACAAGCATCAAGGAAAAGGCGCAACCTTGCTTGATGACACAAGTTAGGCATGGCCGAACCCTTGGGTTTGAGAGCTAGCTAACTTGGCATCTTTCATTGTGGCACATTCTCCTTGGAGGAAGACCATGGCATTGGCCGAACCTTTGAGGTCTACCCTTAAGGTTTGAGAGCTAAGCCATGAAGAAAGGACCTTGGAGCCCACCTTGAAGACCAAGATAGAGGGCGGCTAGGATAGGTCTTTCTTAGGGGCTTGAGTCCTATGTCAAGAGATGAACCTCCTTTGGCATGGGTTGGTTCAATATCTTGAAAGGGCTTTGATCACATCATCTTTTACTGCTTTCCTTATCTGCTAAAAGCATGCCTGTGATGTTTTATCATTATGTTATCACTATAGGATTGCATGCCTGTATTGTTAGACATAAGATAAAACTGATGAGACCTTAAAAACCCTCATAAAATATCAAGTCTAGAAGCCTTCTAACGCGTAGCCCTCACTAAGCTATCGATCAGTGGAGTTGTGAACTGGTTCCCACTCTCGTGGGACACACCCACTTATCTTTAGAAAGTGTGTGGTGACAATGGTTTCCCCAGTCCAGTTTTAACCTGGGCGTGCCTTCGCAAGGAAACTCATTGGCCCTGGGCATAAACGGTTAGGAATGGACTTGACTAGAAATTCACATGTACTGGGCACATAGTGAAAGTCTAGAGGCATCGTTGAGAGGTTAGGGTTTCATGTTATATCCAGCCCTCGCTGGACATGAAATGCCCAAGACTGTCTCAACAAGGGGAGTTGCTTGGAGCAACCGGCCGGCGCGCCCACCTTAGGAAACATGAGTTACTTTGTGCATCTCATCCCACCCTCGTGGGACGCGAAGCTTCATGTGAAATAAGGATCCCATCTCACTAGGAAGTCTTAAACTTCCCGATTGACTTTGTGGGTTGTCAATTCGAATTTAAAATAGTGGGAGCAGTAATCATTTAAAACAAGTCCAGTTTAAATAATTCAAAGTAGTACTAATATGTTTTTCTTGGGTGTTGTAGAACAATGGCTACGAACACTGGCGGATTATCACTGCGATCACTCCTTGATAAGGATAAGTTAGTTGGAACTAACTTTATGGACTGGCATCGGAACTTGAGGATAGTCCTCAAGCTCGAGAAGAAGCTGTATGTCCTTGAACAGGCTCTTCCTGCGGCTCCTGCGCCTAATGCCCGAACGGCAGATAGAGATGCTTATAGAAAGCATCAGGATGACTCTTTGGAGGTTGCATGTCTTATGCTAGCCAGCATGGCACCTGAACTGCAGGTGCAATATGAGGAGCAGAACGCTTTTCAGATGATCACTCATCTGAAACAGATGTTCGAGGCTCAGGCTAGAACTGAAAGATTTGACACCGCCAAAGCAGTCTTTCGGTGTAAGTTGTCTGAGGGTGCACCAGTGAGACCCCATGTTCTCAAGCTCATTGGGAATGTGGATCATCTCAGGAGACTGGGTCATGCCATAGACAACGAGCTGGTTGTGGATCTTATTCTGCATTCCCTGCCCCCTAGCTTCAGTCCGTTTATTATTAACTTCAACATGAACCGGATTGAGTGCACACGGGAGGAATTGATGAATATGCTCCAAACAGCCGAGCGTGAAATGGGTAAGACCAAACCAAATTCTGTTCTTTTGGTCCCTGCGACCAAGAAGATAAAGAAGAAGGGTAAGGCACGTGCTAAGGGCAGTGCCAAAGGTCCTACCAAGGCACTGAAGAAAAAGGCAAAGAAGTCAAAGGACCAGAGGTGTTTTCACTGTGGCGAGCAGGGTCACTAGAGAAGGGACTGCAAGCAGCTTCAGAATGAGGAGAAGAAGGGCTTGGCCTTAACTTCTAGCTCAGGTATTTATGTTACAGAAGTCAATCTTTCTACTTCTATGTCATGGGTATTGGATACCGCATGTGGAGCTCATATTTGTACAAATATGCAGGGGCTCAAGAAAAGTAGATCGGTGCGACCTGGAGAGATTGACCTACGCGTTGGAAATGGGGCACAGGTTGCTGCTGTTGCTGTAGGCGTCTTGACTCTCTCCTTGCCTTCTGGACTTCTATTAGAACTAGATAATTGCTTTTGTGTACCTTCACTTACTAAGAACATTGTATCCATTCCTTGCTTAGCAAAGAAGGGATTTAAGTTTGAAATAAATAAGAACTCTTGTTCTTTTTCATTTGCAAATATGTTCTATGGGAAGGGTACTTTGTGCAATGGTCTGTATATCTTGGATATGGAAAGTTCTATCTGTAACATAAGTAATAAAAGGACCAAACTGAGTGGTTCAGTTGGTGCTTTCCTATGGCACTGTCGATTAGCCCATATAAACAAAAATCGCATCCAACAACTCCATGCAAATGAATTGTTAGATTCAAGTTCCTTGGAGGAATTTGATACCTGTGAACCTTGTTTATTAGGGAAAATGACAAAGGCACCCTTCACCAAGATTGGTGAGAGGGCAGGAGGTTTATTGGATCTCATACATACTGATGTGTGTGGGCCTTTCAATAAACAAGCCAGAGGAGGGTACAACTACTTCATTACCTTCACTAATGACTTCAGTAGGTATGGATATGTCTACCTAATGAGACATAAATCTGAGTCCTTTGAGAAATTCAAAGAGTTCAAGAATGAAGTAGAGAACCAGCTTGGAAGATCCATTAAAGCTCTTCGATCTGATTGAGGTGGAGAATACCTGAGTGGAGAGTTCTTTGACTATCTGAGAGAGTCTGGGATCATATCCCAACTCACTCCTCCTGGAACACCTCAATGGAATGGTGTGTTTGAAAGGAGAAATCGAACTTTATTGGATATGGTTCGATCTATGATGAGTCATGCAACTCTACCTCCCTCATTCTGGGGGCATGCACTTGAGACAGCTTCTCTGATACTGAATAATGTTCCATCTAAGAGTGTCTCCAAAATACCATACGAGGTATGGAGTGGGAGACGCCCTAATCTCACGTTTATCAGGATCTGGGGATGTGAGGCTTATGTCAAACGTCAGGATTCTAGCAAGCTAGAACCTAGATCTGATAAGTGTGTATTTGTGGGGTATCCTAAGGAAACTAAAGGATACTACTTCTATGTCCCAACCGAGAACAAAGTTTTTGTTGCTCGGGGTGCTGTCTTTCTAGAGAAAGAATTTCTTATGAAAGAAGTAAGTGGGAGGGAGTTTGATTTGGATGAGGTCCAAGTGCAACCACAAGACAAAGAGAAGGAATCTAAGCCATCTGCACCGGTTGTTATACAACCTGAGGCTCAGACACAGGTCCCACGTAGGTCTGGGAGGATTCGTCGTGCACCTGAGAGGTACGGGTCGCTGCCGACTCAACACGATGGAATTTTCATCATTGAGGATGAACCCAGAACCTATGATGAGGCGGTCAGTGGACCGGACTCCGAGAGATGGCTTGACGCCATGCGATCCGAGATGGATTCCATGTCGGCTAACCAAGTCTGGGATTTGGTTAAGCTGCCTGATGGGGTAAAATCCATAGGGTGTAAATGGGTCTTCAAGAAGAAGACAGACATGGATGGCAATATAGTTACCTATAAGGGTAGACTAGTGGCTAAAGGTTTTAAACAAGTCCACGGGGTGGACTATGATGAAACCTTCTCGCCAGTTGCCATGATCAAGTCCATTCGGATTCTGCTTGCTATAGCTGCATATCATGACTATGAGATATGGCAGATGGATGTGAAGACAGCGTTCCTTAACGGGAAGCTGACTGAGGATGTGTACATGACACAACCTGATGGCTTCATCCATCCTGCAGAGGCTAGTAAGGTCTGCAGGCTAAAGAGATCCATTTATGGATTAAAGCAAGCATCTCGAAGTTGGAATCTTCGATTTGATGAAGCTGTGAGAGATTATGGCTTTATCAAAAGCGAAGATGACGCCTGTGTATATAGAAAATTCAGTGGGAGCTTGGTGATTTTTCTGGTCTTGTATGTCGATGACATACTGCTCATCGGAAATGACATCCCTAGTCTTTAAGCTGTGAAGACATGGTTGGGGAAGTGTTTTGAGATGAAAGACTTAGGGGAGGCCGCCTATATTCTAGGCGTGAGGATCTACCGAGAAAGATCCAAGAGGCTCCTGGCCCTTAGTCAGAATACCTACATTGATAAGGTCCTTGAGAGGTTTAACTTGGAGCAATCCAAGAAAGGATACCTTCCAGTAAGACATGGCCTTACTCTCTCAAAGAGCTAGTGTCCTACAACACAGGCTGAGAGGGATAACATGAGTCGAATTCCTTATACTTCGGCAGTAGGATCGATCATGTATGCAATGTTGTGTACTAGACCAGACGTGGCATATGCTGTAAGCATAACCAGCCGATACCAATCCAATCCAGGTCTGCAGCACTGGGTGGCTGTAAAGAACATCCTAAAGTATCTGAGGAGAACTAAGGATTTGTTCTTGGTCTATGGGGGACAGGAAGAGCTCAGTGTGCAGGGCTATACTGATGCATCATTCCAGTCTGACCCTGACGACTTTAGATCGCAGGCCGGGTATGTGTTCAAGATAAATGGAGGCGCTGTATGCTGGAAGAGCTTCAAGCAATCCACCATAGCAGATTCTACAACCGAAGCAGAGTATGTGGCCGCTTCTGAGGCAGCCAAGGAAGCCGTTTGGATAAGGAAGTTCATATCTGATCTTCAGGTGGTTCCTAGTGCAGTGGATCCCATCGAACTCTATTGTGACAACAATGGAGCAATTGCACAAGCCAAGGAACCACGGTCTCATCAAAGATCCAAACACATACTCAGAAGATTTCACCTGATCAGAGAGATCATTGAAAGAGGTGATGCCAAGATTAGCAGAGTTGACACAGAAAACAATCTGGCAGACCCATTGACCAAGGCTTTGGCGCAGCAGAAGCATGATGGTCACGCTAGAGATATGGGGTTAAGATTTCTCAACCTCTAGGTCTTAGTGCAAGTGGGAGATTGTTGGTGTATATGCCCTAGGACCTAGTTTTGGTCCACTTATGTACTACTTGACTTTGATATTTATATATATCATTCTGGCATTGTCATTATCAATGTTTGTTTACATCTGCGCACATGTACTGACATGATAATGTCCCTGGAGATAGATTGGATCTATGCTCAAACTATTGTCCCCAGTCGATGTACCTTAGTGGATATGGGACAGCTATGGTACTTGTGAGACTGGTATGTGAGCTGGTTAGGTACGTGGTGCTAACGCAGACACATGGGTATATCATTGGAGGATATACTGGAAAGACCCGCTGTGAGGCTATGACTTGGTGTCATAAGTTATCCTCACAAGTGACAGGAAATGCATTGATCCCTTGACTTGAGGTCATTGATCATTCTATATGGTTAGGGACTTGCTTTGATACAACCTAACACCTCGCCGTAGTTGGGAGGTCATAACGGTTGTCATTGAGCATGTCACGACCCATATGAGAAGGTCAATGGACAGACATAGGATTTGCCCCTTCCTTAGGGAAGTATGATATCCATGGAGCTCCTCTATGGTTCTATGACTGAGAGTGTATGGCCATACCCAGGTAAGAACCTGTTTTAGTCATAGCCATGTGATTGGGTGAAAACAAGTGGTGACACACTTGTCCAATCGGATATTAGTCCGGCAAAGAGACTGTAATGCATCTGTACCTAGTTGCGATGATGGGGATGTCGATGTCGATATCCATTCCAATGACCTGGGTAGCAGCGATGCACTGCTAGGTGCCACTCACTGCTTGTGGTGACCTTTGGTCAGCACTGCCAGCGTCAGAAGAACCTACAGGGTCGCACACCTTGATACTTGAGTTCTCGTATTGATCGAGAAGCCTTATGATCAAGTTATTGGATAACTCGGATCTAATTGGGAGATTTCATCAGCACCAATGGGCCTGATGAGATGGAAGAATGTTATTGGAGCCAAACTTCATTTTTGGCAGGTTGACCCGTATTTGACCATGGTTGGTCACACTTGGATTAGGGTTGCATTGGATTGGATCCAAATGCTTAATCAACCCATAGGATGAAGTTTGGGCTAGCTCATTATCCAATGAAGCCCAATAACAAGTTCTCATGAAGAGAAGAGAGGCTAAAAGGGTATAATGGGGAGAAACCCAACCCCATTGGCGCCTAAGGGGCATAATGGGGTTAGGGTGGCAAAATTGCTTCACTAAGGAAGCAATTTGCGCCTAGCCCTTCTCCCTTGATGGTATGAATGCCTTTAAGGTATGTCTTGGGCTGATATGGTACTTGGGCAATTATGGAAAGGTTGAATGAAGTTTATGGTAAAGTCTTGGAGACTTTCCTTGCATTAAACCTCCTCATCCTAGCCCTACACTTGTCATGATCCTAGCCCTTGCCCTAATCGCCTCTTGCCCTATATATATGTGACCCTAGCCGCCCCCTCTTATATGATTCATCCTTGGAGGCGTGAACTTAAAAAAGGGAGCGAGAGCAAGGAGCATTGGCGCAACATCTTCCTCTTCCATCAAGTGGCCGCAAGCTTCTCCTTCCTTACCACTTGGCGCATCTTTCTCTCTTGGTGGCGCAAGGTGGTTGGAGCATCTCCCTAAGGCTTGGATCTTCTTCCCGAGGCTAGCACCGGGCATGGAAGAAGAGGACTCGAGGCATCCGTGTGTGTGAGACTGCAGAGGGCGCACGCTTGGGCGCCTATCACGACATCGACCTCATCTTGCTCTGAGGTATTTTCTAACTCATCGTGTCGACCCCCTTGCATGCGATCTTCACTGGGTTTTTGGGACGGACCTGTTTCGGGGACATTCTTCCGCTGTGCAATGTATGTATGTGTCTCTGAAAAATTGTAAAATGTCCCCAGGGTTTCCCAACAGGTTGTAGGTACTATAATATAGATCATTCAAGGTCTTGGGTTAAAGTTACCAATTATGTGTGCATATCCTAAGAATGAGTTTAAGGATGAAGGAATCCTTAATTGGTATTCAGTGAAATAGTGACTCAAACATCTAGAATTCTCACCAAAGATCAAATTCATCTTTGCATTAATGAATTAAGCTCTTATAGAATCCTACCGAGAACCAAGTGAGATTTAGCAAAAAATTTTAAATAATTTAGAACAATGAATTTCTACAACTGCAAGCATTAAATATTAAAAAAAATCAACACTATAGAATATCAAGACAAATTTCAGATGAGTTTTAGATAAACTTTGATTTCAAGTTTCAAAACACAGTGAATTGCAAATGTTCATAGTAAAATATCATATTCTTAAAAAAAAAATTCAAAAATAAAAGTTTCATAAATCAAATCTATTTCATATTTCAGAGAGCTTGCAAATTTAAGATTTTAGAAAAACTGCAAAAAAAAATTACAATAAAAGTAGAAAAACTAAGATAGTATAAAATATATGAAAGAAAAAAATATCTAATCTAGTGATCTTTCATTCTGTTAGTATTTGTGAATAGGGTCCCCGACAAAAGCGCTAAAAACTTGATGGAATGCCACAAGTGCATAAGTAATAAAAATATAATTCCCATAGGAACTGAGTCGTCAAATACCAATTAATCATGTATCACTAGCTAGATAGGATGGAAAAGGGTTTCAGTGCAAAATTTAACTAAGATTAAACTAACATAGATTCTAAGTAGCAAAATGACAAAAGAGGGTAAATTTTGATATTGAAAGATTAGGACTTCGAGCTTCACTGGGTTAGTGTTTTGTAATTTAATAAATAATTTTCACTAAAATAAAATTCACTGCATTGATGGGAATTTATCTTAGTGTACAGATTGAACTCTTTCAGTAGAACAATTTGGTATCTATTTGAGCTAATCTCCTATGTTCATAGCTTATTAACTCAAGATAGATCCATTAAGTTTTTGATAAATTAAATAGTTCGTCGAGTAAATCGGATCTACTTTCATGATCTGATTGACTAGTTTGACTAAAGTAGTTCCAATATCTCGATTCGTCTTTGAGTTCATCTCATAACGTCCAAAGACATGTAAAGCTTGGCCAAAGAATCACACATAATTAAGCTAAAAAAAATCAAATCAACAATAGTAAAGGTAGTTCAACATATGAAAATCAAAATATCAAATTATTAAATCAACCAATGGAAAAATAGGAGATTAAGTCAAAAATTGGAAGAGAGGTTTATGCTATTGTATACATAGTTCACACAATAAAATCACTCAAAAATTGTGTATAATGGAAAAATAATTGGAAGAGAGTTCTAAAGGACAAAGATATATCACTCCCTCCTAAGAATTAAAGAGAAAATCAAAGATCAAAGCGTTCGGCTGAAGCCCTTTACTACAATCACCACCAAAGTTGCCCTAGTTGTTGGCTACCCAAAACTTGCCCAAAAATCCTCAATAATCATTCCCCAAGTTTTCTTAATCATCTAGGAAACTTCCTTTTAAGTTTTCCAAAATTTCTCCTTCAAAAATAAGCCAAAATCTGGCAACAAAAACACAAGACTCACACCTAGCAAAAGAGAATCATGGTTGTGATATATTTGTTGTACTTTTGTGAATTTGACTTGGGAGTGTCATGGCTGTGACAAATATCATGGGCAGATTGTGATCTATTCGGTGGAGTTTCGTTGCTTCCGAGTGTGTGGGCTTTGTAGCCTAGTTGTGATTCTCTTCGATCATGTTTGAAGATCATGGCCATGATGGAGATAACATGTGGGCTATGATTCTTTCTAGAAGCTCCAATTTGCATGAAAATATTAGGTAGCTTCGTCTTACCATCAGAAATCCATAACATCAAATCTTTCAAAATCTATCAGCTTTTTTTTTTTCTAAAATATCATTAAAAGGGAGAAATATGTATGATTCAAATGAGTACAAGAAATATAGTCTAATAAGATGCAAAAGTGATACATTAGGGTGAGATTTGATAATAAAAATATACTAAAAAACTCTATATAAATACATGGCATAACACTGTTGGGCAATCGCTATCCGTGTGTTGCACCACATCAATAGGGGTCAAGGGTTGTTGTCCTATCACTAACTCAAAGGGGGAAGACGACTACAATCAGTTATAGATTAATTGCACTATGTCGAAGAGAGACACTCAATTGTGCTAACTTGCTATTATAAAGTGTCATAGGTACTCCCCTGCATGACCCCATTTGGATCCTGGTTGATGCCCTGACAACTCTGCATAGATGCATGCCCACATCATCCCTCAATCTTGGGAGTCAAGTGCTCTAACATCCCTTGCATATGCTTTGTCCATGTTTGTGCATTGCATCGTGCACTGGAGGTTCGCTGGGTCAAACCTTTGCTCTGCCACTTGTGTGACTGGGCTTTGCATGCCCATGCACCGCGTGCCCGACTTCACTTGCTTGTGCACTATGTACCTTGCGTGCCCACGTGCAACTACACACCCATTTATTCACTTGAGATTGATTGAGCCAATCCACATGTTTACGTGCTCCATGCCCTCATGCGCCTACCTTGCTTTGGGGTTGGGGGTTGGGGGACTGTGCCTTGCACATCCCTCACATTTGCATTGCCTCTCGCTCTCCTATGTGAAGGCACCCCTAAACCTAAGGGGGGGGGGGCGAAACCCTAATAGGAGGCGCAACAAAAATTCTAGCGGAATCTAGGGTTTCTAAAAGATCGCATAGCATGTAATATATTCAACTTTCAACGTGAAACGATTCTCACCATTGCCATCACTTAGATGATGTCTTGGAAGGAAAGGCGCAAGCGAACCTTCTCCTTAGTTTCGCACACAAGGTGATCAATGCGCCTACTCCCTTGATGCTCCTTGTGCTAGCAAGGCTTCAAGGTTGTCTTGTCGAAATGGAAAGGAAAAGAGAGATCGCCTTGCTTAGTCGAATGGTCCCTCTTGTCGTCCACAATGCTCCACACGAGAATGCCTTTCGAACGAAAAACCAAAGGGCGACAAAGGCATGAAGAGGCAAGTGAGATGCAACGTGAGATCATGGCCACGTTTGAGGACATGCTATCTAAAAATAGCCAAGTCCAAACGTTCATGCGACCATGTATTAACCCACTCGCAAATGCCTTATCAATTGAACCATGCGCTCAACCAATGAGCCGGTTCAAATCAATTTGGTTTAATAACCAAATAAACCAAGCAATCAGTCCAGACCATAATAAACCCTAAGGCTCTTGATCTGACCGTCGATCTCTTAATGCTTCTGATCTGACCGATCTAGCATCTATTCTCTCGATCGAAGCTTACCGATCTCAAGCCCTAATCAATCAAACATGATCAGACCAGATCTTACTCACAATCAGAGATTAAATCCCTTTATACTGAACCCGAACAATTCAGTCCATACGATCTGACTTAAGTAAGCCATATCATCAAATTGTGCGACCCTGAGGGTTTCCTTTAAATGTCGGTAACGATAACTCACATTATCACGATCAGTGAGGGGTATCTAGCAACACATCACTGTCTCCCGATATAAAGGAAAGAGTCTTCCAAGACTATACCCAAATTACAGCACAAGTGTGAATCAACTCACAATGCATGCATATTTCCTTTGCCACTGGATGTTCTTATTGGACAAGCGTGTCAAGCTTGTAGCTCCAATATGATGAGCATGATTAGATCAGATGAACACTGTCACCTGGGTATGGCCATACTCTTTTCTCAATCATCTCATCCAGGGGGCCCCTTTAGAACATCACACTCCTTAAACAAGGAGACGGCAATCCTATGTCTATCACTAGTGCCCTAACCTGATTCAAGTTCACCATCCAAGATAGTCTATAATCATTGTGTTTCAAATGATATTGAACTACCTCAAAACAATGACAATCATCATTTAGAAAACACAAGTGATCTCAAGTCAGAGGAAATGTGTCACTTGTCTCATTCAAGGAATATTCACATTGTGACAAACAATTGAACATCCTAGTAGGGTCTGTCCAGTACATCCAATGTACCCATGAGTCTACATCTTATTCCATGCTCGAAGCATCCTATAAGATTAGAACACATATTAGTCTTAATCATATCAAGGCTGTCTCATGTTCACCAAGATATCTCGACTAAGGACTTAACTGCATGTCAGCCCAGCTGAGCAGCATTGAGACATTATTCAGAAGAACATATATTGCAGCAGACAATGTAGCTAACTGAATAATAACCATGCCTTTATAAACATAAACGTTTATTACACGATACTGTTACAATCCCAAGGCCTCAAACATTAGGCTTAAGGGCATACCCCAACAATCTCCCACTTGCACTTAATCTAATGGTTGAGAAATCTCAAACCCATATTATTACAGTGCTTCTCATGCTTCTGCTGCGCCAGAGCTTAGTAAGCGGGTCTGCCAGATTGTCATCTGTATGAACCTTGCAGATTTTGATCTCGCCACGATCTATGATCTCCCTGATCAAATGAAACCGTCTCTGTATGTGCTTGGACTTCTGGTGCGACCGTGGTTCCTTTGCTTGTGCGATTGCTCCAGTGTTATCACAGAAGATAACCAAAGGATCTGCACTCGAAGGAACAACACCAAGTTCTCCCACGAACTTACGAATCCACACTGCCTCCTTGGATGCTTCCGAGGCTGCAACATACTCGGCTTCTGTTGTGGAATCAGCAACAGTTGACTGTTTGAAACTCTTCCACACCACTGCTCCTCCATTCAAGCTAAAAACATAGCCTGATTGCGATCGGAAATCATCCTGGTCAGACTGGAACGAAGCGTCAGTATATCCTTCAATACTGAGTTCTTCCTGACCACCATATATCAAGAACATATCTTTGGTCCTCCGCAGATATTTTAAGATGTTCTTGACTGCAATCCAGTGCGCCATACTTGGATTACTTTGGAAACGACTGGTCACACTTAACCCGTAAGCGACGTCAGGGCGAGTACACAACATCGCATACATAATGGAACCAATAGCCGAAGCATAAGGCGTATTGTCCATTTCATCTTTCTCAGTCTGTGTTTGTGGACACTGACTCTTCGAAAGACTCAGACCATGTTTGACTGGAAGATATCCTCGTTTAGAATTCTCTAAATGAAATCTTTCCAGGACTTTATCGATGTAAGTACTCTGGCACAGCCCGAGAAGCCTCTTAGATCTATCCCTGTAGATCTTCACACCTAATACATAGGCTGCTTCTCCTAAATCTTTCATCTGGAAACATTTCCTTAACCATGCCTTCACAGCATGCATTTCAGGAATGTCATTTCCAATGATCAAGATATCATCGACGTAGAGGACTAGGAAAGTAATCACGCTCCCACTAAACCTCTTATATACACACGGGTCATCCTCGTTCTTGACGAAACCAAATTGAGTGACTGATTCATCAAAACGAATATTCCAGCTTCTTGATGCTTGCTTGAGTCCATAAATGGACTTCTTTAACTTGCATATCTTATGACGATCTGATGGATTAGTGAAACCCTCAGGTTGTGTCATGTACACATCCTCATCCAGATTTCCATTAAGGAAAGCTGTTTTCACATCCATTTGCCAAATCTCATAATCATAATATGCAGCTATCGCAAAAAGAATCCGAATAGACTTAAACATAGCTACAGGTGAGAAAGTTTCATCATAATCTATCCCGTAGATTTGTTTGAAACCTTTCGCAACTAGCCTGCCTTTATAGGTAACCACGTTACCATCCATGTCAATCTTCTTCTTGAAGATCCATTTACAGCCTATAGGGATAACTCCCGGAGGCGGATCAACCAAATCCCAAACTTGGTTATCTGACATGGAGTCCATCTCGGCGCGCATAGCTTCAAGCCATCTCGCTGACTCCGGTCCACTGACCGCATCCGCATAAGTGAGGGGTTCATCATTATCAATGATGTAGATTCCGTCATAGCGCTCAGGCTGTCGACGAATCCTTCCCGATCTTCGCGGTTCCCGTGATATCTGAGCCTCAGGTTGTTCAATAACCTGATCTACCGGCTCAGGCTCATCCAACTCTGCTTGAGCACTTTGTCCTTCCTCTGGATTCTCATCCAGCTTTATTTCTCTCCCACTGGCCTCTTGCAGAAGAAACTCCTTCTCAAGAAATATGGCCGTCCGAGCAACAAAAACCTTGTTCTCTTTGGGATCGTAGAAATAATAACCCTTAGTTTCCTTAGGGTAACCGACAAAGATACATTTGTCAGATCTGCTCTCTAGTTTCCCAGAGGCGAGCTTTTTGACATAAGCCTCGCAGCCCCAGATCCTGATAAATGTCAAGCTCGGCTGTTTCCCATACCATAACTCATATGGAGTTTTTGAAACGGCCTTGGATGGCACTCGGTTTAGTACCTTTGCAGCTGTCTCCAGTGCAAATCCCCAAAAGGAGTATGGAAGAGTAGCCTGACTCATCATAGAACGAACCATATCGAGTAACGTTCTATTTCTCCTTTCGGACACACCATTCCATTGCGGTGTTCCTGGCGGAGTGAGCTGTGAGATAATCCCACACTCCTTCAGATAGTCAGTAAACGTATGACTCAAGTATTCACCACCTCGATCTGAGCGAAGTGCCTTGATATTTCGGCCTAGCTGATTCTGTACTTCATTCTTGAACTCTTTGAACTTGTCAAAAGATTCACTCTTATGTCTCATCAGATAGACATAGCCATACCTACTGAAATCATCAGTAAAGGTAATGAAGTACTGATAGCCACCTCTGGCATGTTTACTAAATGGCCCACACACATCACTGTGTATAAGGTCAAGTAAACCTGAAGCCCTTTGACCTTTGTGAGGAAAAGGTGACTTCGTCATTTTACCCATCAAACAAGCTGTGCATATATCAATCTCCTTGTAGGAGAATGATCCCAGCAGTCCATGATCATGCAACCGCTTAATGCGTTTCTCGTTAATATGGCCTAAACGACTATGCCATAGCAAGGTGCTGTCATCAGCATACTTGGCTTTCTTAATATCAATATTTTGTATAGAACGCTCCATGTCCAACATGAATAATCCATTGCTAATTGAACCAGTTGCATAAACAATATTATCATAAGATAAAACACACTTTGAAATATTGCATTCAAAGGAAAATCCCTTCCTGACAAGAGCAGGAATGGAGATAATATTTTTAGTAATACTGGGAACAAAATAACAATTGTCAAGTTCCAATACAATTCCAGATGGTAAAGAAATGAAATAGTCTCCTACAGCAACAGCAGCAACCCGTGCCCCGTTTCCAACGCGTAGGTCCACCTCATGCTGTCCCACCTGTCTTCTTCTCTTGAGTTCCTGCACATTTGAACAAATGTGAACTCCACATGCAGTGTCCAACACCCATGATATAGAAGAAGAAAACATGACCTCAGTCACGAATATACCTGAGCCAGAAGCGATGCTTCCCCTCTTATCTCCTTGGAGCGCTTTACAGTCCTTTTTCCAGTGACCCAACTGGCCACAATGGAAACACCTGTATTCCTTAGACCGCTTCACCTTCTGCTTCAGAGCCTTGCTGTAGCTCTTGACAGGGGTCTTGCCCTTCTTCCCCTTCTTCTTGTTCCTTGAAGAAACCATTAAGACAGAGGTCGAAGGCTTTCCCTTCAGAGTCTCCTCAGTAGTGAGGAGCATATTCAGCAGCTCTGCCGGAGTACAATCGATTTTGTTCATATTAAAGTTAATAATGAACGCGTCGAATGAAGGCGGGAGAGACTGCAGAATAATATCCACAGCAAGCTCCTGGTTGATGGTATGCCCCAGTTTCTCTAGAGCCTCCTTGTGCCCAATCATCTTGAGCACGTGAGCTCCCACTGGGCTCCCTTCAGCCAGTTTGCTCTGAAAGAAGAGCTTCGTCAAATTATAGCATTCAGTCCTCGCCTGTGCAGCATACAGCATCTTGAGGTTTGCTATCATGTCTATAGCAGACATATCCTCATGCTGACGCTGCAGCGGTGGCGTCATAGACGCTAACATCAGGCAAGCGACATCAATGCTATCATTGACGTGCTTTTCATAGGCTTCCCGAACCGCCCTTACGGCGTTCGGAGCGGGCTGAGGCGGTATCGCCGTCTCGAGGACATACAGTTTCCTCTCTGCCTTAAGAACAATCTTAAGGTGTCCAAACCAGTCAGAGAAGTTCGGCCCAGCAAACTTCTCCCTTTCCAGTAGGGATCGCACATTGAAGTTCATGGTGTTCGTTGCTGCAGGTATCTACAACAATGCAAGAACAGCAAGGTCAGTATCAATGTTAAGAATCAATCAGGACTTAAGAAAGATTCTTTTTCTCACTATTTTATCTGGCTGAAAAATCCAGCAAAACAGCCCGAAAGAGTAGACACTCTTTTAGTGAGATGGGATCCGGATTTCATACTTGGTCTCCGCGTCCCGCTCAGGCGAGATAAGATGCACAGAGAGTACAAGCACTAATCTCCGGTAGGCAGTCCCTGCCGATCGCCAGCCCGTGCGATTCCCCTTCATCTGGGCAATCCAGCAGACTGTGCCAACTGAGTTGGTACAACACAGTCTCTGATCCCACAGATGGCTGCCTCCATGTGCTACCATATGCGCCACATATGTAGCCTACATGGTCAAGCTGACCCGACCTACTCCCTGGACCACCATGTGCTATGCTGAGCAACGAGAAGGGATAAATCCCTACTCTGTAACACACAGGTGTAATCCCACACCGTCTGAAGATAGATGGACGTGCCCACTGAGTGGGTACAACACGGCTCCAACGATAATCAGAACAGTGAGGTTTCGCGTCAGAAGGCTTACGAGCTTGATATTTTAGCGTTGGATTTTAACGGTCTTTTATCTTCTTCACTATCATACAATTCCTATGGTGATAGCAGAAGATAAACTAATCATGCAATTCTAATATTTTAAACAATAATAAAAGAAAGCATGAATCTTATGTGGTAAAAGCCCAAAGCCTAAGTAAGACCTTAACCTAACTCAAGTCTTCACTTGCTTTTCTTCATAGGGCTTTTGCTGCTCATCTGGCCCAAACCTGGGCCCAAGCGCCATCTGCAGCTCTGGTGCGCCCACCAGGAATATGCGCCAGGTCCTAGGGTCGAACCCTAGACCTCCCACTTGGTCCAGCCACTTCTGCAAGCGCCTCTGCCAAGTGTGCACTGTGCTCTTGTCTAATTAAATTACAAATTTAACTATCTAGACAAGATTGACACGCAGGTCAATTACACATTATAAATTAATTAAACTGTGATTCGCAGATCACAAAAATAAAAATTAATTTACAATTAATTCCCAGGCACGCAGGCCCCAGCACAGCACTCATTAAACACGGGCAGCCCACATAAGATTAAATAGACAAACATATGCATCAACTAACATGTGATCCTTTCAAGAAAATTAAATTTCGAAAACCCCTTGGGATCAATTTTAATTTTCCTTATTTGCCCTACTACCTTACAATGGTCCATTACTAGGGATCCACTCATCAGACCTAGTCAGATCCACTGCCCTTGCATGCACCAAGTCCTAACTGACTTGAGTCGACCAAAAGGCCAACCATGCATGCGCCAAGGGCTGAACGACCACACTGAGGTCTGGCAAGCGGGAGTGACCCCGGGCCTAACTCATGTGCGTTCATAGGTTGTCTCAATCAGACACCGCTACACGCCTGTCTGCAGTCGACCTATAGCCACCTCTGGCTTGCGCCAAGGTGCTATCTGGTCGACCCATCTAGGCTGTCAGATGGTCTGATCAGACTAATTGGATCTAGACTAGATTGAGATTTCAACCCTAATAACCCATCTAAGGATTTAAAGTAGGCGCCTTAGATCTAAGGTGAATCGCGCATATAATACAGGTTTTGAAAAACATACATATGCGCCAAGAACAAGCGCCAACATAAAATGTAACATGAAACATTTCGCATGAAACATCTAAGATGCGCAAGATATAGATCTAAGCATGTAATGAGTAACAAGGATCACAAAGAAAGCAAACATATTATCATGCATGAAAAACTTCGCTCTGATACCAATTGAAGGCACCCCTAAACCTAAGGGGGGGGGGCGAAACCCTAATAGGAGGCGCAACAAAAATTCTAGCGGAATCTAGGGTTTCTAAAAGATCGCATAGCATGTAATAAATTCAACTTTCAACGTGAAACGATTCTCACCATTGCCATCACTTAGATGATGTCTTGGAAGGAAAGGCGCAAGCGAACCTTCTCCTTAGTTTCGCACACAAGGTGATCAATGCGCCTACTCCCTTGATGCTCCTTGTGCTAGCAAGGCTTCAAGGTTGTCTTGTCGAAATGGAAAGGAAAAGAGAGATCGCCTTGCTTAGTCGAATGGTCCCTCTTGTCGTCCACAATGCTCCACACGAGAATGCCTTTCGAACGAAAAACCAAAGGGCGACAAAGGCGTGAAGAGGCAAGTGAGATGCAACGTGAGATCATGGCCACGTTTGAGGACATGCTATCTAAAAATAGCCAAGTCCAAACGTTCATGCGACCATGTATTAACCCACTCGCAAATGCCTTATCAATTGAACCATGCGCTCAACCAATGAGCCGGTTCAAATCAATTTGGTTTAATAACCAAATAAACCAAGCAATCAGTCCAGACCATAATAAACCCTAAGGCTCTTGATCTGACCGTCGATCTCTTAATGCTTCTGATCTGACCGATCTAGCATCTATTCTCTCGATCGAAGCTTACCGATCTCAAGCCCTAATCAATCAAACATGATCAGACCAGATCTTACTCACAATCAGAGATTAAATCCCTTTATACTGAACCCGAACAATTCAGTCCATACGATCTGACTTAAGTAAGCCATATCATCAAATTGTGCGACCCTGAGGGTTTCCTTTAAATGTCGGTAACGATAACTCACATTATCACGATCAGTGAGGGGTATCTAGCAACACATCACTGTCTCCCGATATAAAGGAAAGAGTCTTCCAAGACTATACCCAAATTACAGCATAAGTGTGAATCAACTCACAATGCATGCATATTTCCTTTGCCACTGGATGTTCTTATTGGACAAGCGTGTCAAGCTTGTAGCTCCAATATGATGAGCATGATTAGATCAGATGAACACTGTCACCTGGGTATGGCCATACTCTTTTCTCAATCATCTCATCCAGGGGGCCCCTTTAGAACATCACACTCCTTAAACAAGGAGACGGCAATCCTATGTCTATCACTAGTGCCCTAACCTGATTCAAGTTCACCATCCAAGATAGTCTATAATCATTGTGTTTCAAATGATATTGAACTACCTCAAAACAATGACAATCATCATTTAGAAAACACAAGTGATCTCAAGTCAGAGGAAATGTGTCACTTGTCTCATTCAAGGAATATTCACATTGTGACAAACAATTGAACATCCTAGTAGGGTCTGTCCAGTACATCCAATGTACCCATGAGTCTACATCTTATTCCATGCTCGAAGCATCCTATAAGATTAGAACACATATTAGTCTTAATCATATCAAGGCTGTCTCATGTTCACCAAGATATCTCGACTAAGGACTTAACTGCATGTCAGCCCAGCTGAGCAGCATTGAGACATTATTCAGAAGAACATATATTGCAGCAGACAATGTAGCTAACTGAATAATAACCATGCCTTTATAAACATAAACGTTTATTACACGATACTGTTACAATCCCAAGGCCTCAAACATTAGGCTTAAGGGCATACCCCAACACTATGCTCACGCATATGCTTGCCCTTGACTTCAAGCCTTTGGCCCTGAGTCTCTAGTGTGCCCCCATATACTTGTGGTTTGAACTGGTCCGTTTAGCGATCCCAAGTGGACTTAGTCATGCCATCCTTTGTGGCACATGCATCCCCGAGCTTTAGGTTCCACTTGTATCCATCTATACCTTAAGATGTCAATGGATTATCATCATTCATCATGCTCAATGTGTATCAGGATTGTTATCATATTAATATTTTGAGAGAATATGTATCATATGGAAATAGATTGTCCAAATGACTTTCCAAAATTTATTTAAAGGAGAATACAATGTGTATGAGAAGTTCGTAAGGCAAAATTTAACTATGAAAGGTTTAGACTTAGACGATAAGAGAAATGAATGAGAGGTGATATCACATTTAATTGAGTGATGAGAGGACTAAGAGTCTGTTTGGCTCCACTGTTAATAGCTTTATAACTGTGCTAAACTGTGTTGTACTGTATTGTGCTGCACTATTAAAATTTATAAGATTTTTGATTAATAACTTTTTAACTACTGTCAAAATTTAAAATAATAAATAAATATATTATTTTAAATTATTTAAAATAATAATGCATTTTATTTTTCTTTAGTGTTAAAACTTTAAATTATTTAAAATAATAATACCTAAAATTTTAAACAAAATTATGTTAATTACTTTTTTAGAGAAGCAGAAGCTATAAAAGTATCAAATTGTAGCTTTCCCAACTTTTGCTTTTTTACTGTTTTTTTCTGCTTCTGATTTTCATTACCAAACAGTTTTTTTTATCTATTTTCTGCTTAAAGCTACTTAAAATCAGCTTTAAAGCAAGGCCAAACAGGCCCTAAATGAATTTTGATACACGCTTGATAATTATTTTGATGTAGCATTTTATAAAATAAATCCTACTTCTAATTTTCACTATAAATAACATTCTCTTAGAATTTTTTATACCCAGTTGTAAAAAAATTGAAATAACATCCAACAAATGAATGTTTCATCTATGTGGTGCTAAAAGATTTTCAAATCTATGAGCTGGAGCGGAATAAAAGTTGTATGCGGGGTGCGGTGGCCCCATCCACCGTCAATGTCTTTTTATAACACTTAGAGATTTGTAAAATCACACATCCCAAGTAAGCATTGATGGTGGATGGGGCGGCCCTGCATACAACTTTTTTCCCTAGAGCGAGGGTTTCTCATAGGTTTTACTCCTTTCCATAACTCCATATCTATGATGCAAAGCTTTAAATTCATAGTTTGCTAATTTTTATAAAAGACCAACAAAGTTTTCAAACTAGGGTTTTAGTATGTCCTCATTCTTCTTTACCCAATCCTCTATGCTACCTAGGTAAAGTAATGTTATCTTACTTCAATATATTATGGTTTCGGTTGGTGTTCTCATGGATAAAGCTCTAATAGGTTCTCTATGCCACTACAAATTAACAAATTTTATGGTTTCGGTTGGTGTTATAGTAATTCTATTTAGTATTAAATTATATCGAATTTTATTTAGAATTTAACATCATAAATGATGATAAATTTTATGGATTATAAGGAATTTATTTTACTAAACACTAGTTCCAAAATGATTTGAGCTTTTTATGTAATTGTCATAATTCAAAATGTATATTTGCAAGAACTATAAGTATTTTGCTTAATTGAATGCCTCTAAGATTACAATAGCTCAAAAGCAAATATCCCAACCCATGTGTAATATACAAAGATGAAAGGATATTATAAAAATTATATTACAAGAATCTATTAATCCTTAAAAATTTG
Source organism: Costus lasius (assembly GCA_027563935.2). NCBI lineage: Eukaryota > Viridiplantae > Streptophyta > Magnoliopsida > Zingiberales > Costaceae > Costus > Costus lasius. The sequence goes on along the minus strand of CM050449.1, from coordinate 29,079,548 downwards.
ATCTACAACAATATACTACTTGTAATTTGGATCTAGTTTTATGAATTTTTTTTTTATTATTGTGTGTCTCTCTCAGCGAGTACAGGGCTTAAATTCATTAAGTAGTTTAAAGAGTTAAACTCATCTATTTATAGGGGAGAGACACCCTTTTTATTATTCCTTTTAAAATTAATTAAATTTGATTTAAAATAAGTAAAATAGAGTTTGAATTTAAAACGCATGAATATGTCAATTAAAAATGAGATTTAAAATAAATAAAATTAGAAATTTAGAATAAAAATTAAAATAGAGTTAATATGAAAAATAAGGCCTAATCTACTGTCACACTCAAACTTGAACCCATAGCGTGTGTATTATGTTTGTGAATTAGATGAATTAGTCTGTATTTAGCCCAATTGAATACCCTTAAACCACCTATGGGGCATAGGGGTTACAATAACTTATATGCTAACATCTCATTCTCAATTCTTCCCATGTGAGGGAATGCTTGTATTTCCATAATACATAACATTTTTTTTTTTGCAAGTAATAAGGAATATGAAGAGGTAACTCATCAAATTTTAGAAGATTAGTTCTCATTTTTTTCCCTTTACTTCAAATAAAATATAATAAAGAAAATTTTAATACTTTTGTATTCATTCCATCTACTTTTCTTTCCACTTTAGAATGCGCAATACAAAAGAAGGGAGGAGGAATTGGGTAGCATTGCAAAGTGAGAGCGTACTTGCTATAAGCTTGAGTGAAGATTATAGAATGAGAGTTTGTCATAATGAAAACTAAGAGAGAGAGAGAGAGAGAGAGAGAGAGAGAGAGAGAGAGAGAGAGAGAGAGAGAGAGAGAGAGAGCATATGAGCAATATTATACTTAGCCTTGGATATAGAATGATGGTGTTACGAAGAGTAGCATTAGTTTACTATCTCTATGAGCTTAAAGAGAGGAGCAAAGAGAGATTTTGGGGTGGGAAACAGGAGAGAAATGTAAAGTCACTTATATTATGAGCTAAAATATGGTAAGAGAATGGAAGCTTGTTAGTGATATTAGTATATGCCATAATGACCAATAATTAAATGATGATTTTAGTATATTTTTTTTATTATATTTATGTTTATATTTTAATAAATACATTATCATTATTAACTTATTTGATATTTGTATAACCTAACTATGATAATATCCCTAGAATAATAGGATTATTCTTAAATATCCCTAGTCAAGTAATATTGTGAATTAAAACAACAATGATACATTGAGACTAGTATGTGTTGTAACTTATGACATACCTAACCAACATATGGTGCATGTTAGAGAATAATATATTGGGTAGATCTTCTATGAGAATAATGCATAGATTGTTATATAAGTATCATAAGCATTCTCATTATGAAGATGGTGTATATGATCCTCATATTTGAGGTCATAATAGATTCTTCATGAATAGCCATATAGTTTAATACAATGATATGTCAATCATAGTTTGATGATCATAAAAATTATAATTGAGTATGTAATGAATCGTAGAGGCATGTAAGTAATCAAGAGAGGATTTGTCTCTCCTATATAGTTGGAGTGTCAATATCTTGGGCCCTTGATCAAATGAGGCTAAAAATATATCACCATGTTCAAATGAATTGATATGAGGTATCAATTGCATTTATTATATTTGTTTATTTAAAAACCAAGAAACATAATAATTAATCTATACAAGCATGATATATTTCATGAGTTATTCAATCTGAATATTATAAGAACAACAGGATTAAACTATATAAAAATATAAAATATCATCAAAGAAAGATTTTGTCAAATCTTGATACTTTTGTCTTAGGTTGCTAATATATTGCTTGAAACCTTAACTCTCCCACTCATTCCAACATATGGAGGCGCTACTCTATAATTTTTTTAAAGACATTGTTATATGTAAAATTCTAAGTATACATGTCGCTTTTATATAAAATGAGGTATTGCCATGCTTACTACATATGGATGATAAAATTATCAAGAAATATAGCCTCATTCTTGTGTCACCTTCTCCTTCTTTTTCCTTCCATCCATGTCATATCTTCTATATGTGAGATGAGTAAAAAGAAACTTCAAGGGAGTAGCTAGAAGAGGTTCCATCTAATTGTATATGGACACCATAGAAGCTAGGTGCTCATATGCTCTTGCTATAAAAAATCAAACTTGTGACACTCTTAAGGGCGTGTTCTTTTGGGGAGGAAGAATACTATAGAGAAAAAAAATGAGAAGGAGGAAAGAAAAAAGGGAGAGAAAAAATAAAAATCACGTGCAATGCACATGATCACATAGATGGCATGGAGAGGGCAGCGATTTGGCTAGTTGCAACTGTACAGCTGGCACATTCTGGCAGCGAGAACACAGCCACAGGGATCCCAATTGCTACTAGGCCCCACCTTGGCTCCTGCGGCACCAACGGCGCCAGGGGTGCAAGGGCCAAAAGGCGGTTGAGGTCTTGGCCGAGGAGCCGGATAGCCACATGCATGATCTCGTGCCCTCAGTCGCTGTGGCAGGGGCTCCGGAGGACGTAGCTAAGGCGACGTGGGGTTGTAGGCAGTCCAAGCCGTCGATGATGTCGGAGGGTGGGATCCAGCACCACCCGAGTCTGGCCGAGCTGCCGAGAAGCTAATTCGAGAGGACACAGATGTAGATGTCGGCCTCATCCACATCGCCCAGGCTGGCACCGCCACAGAGGAAGAAGGAGGAGTCGAGCGAGAGGCAGATGGTGTCGCCCTAGGTAGGGTTTTGCTCACTGCAGTCATCGATGCATGTGTGATGGACGGGTGTGGGGAGGCCATCGGAGTGTTGGAGCGCAGAAGCAGTTGCAAAGAGGGTGATGAAGGGGTGGAGGCAGCGGTTGCCATAGATCTCTCACAACAGTAAAAATCATGTGCAGCAGCGGTGGGCTCAGAAGGGGTGGGTGGTAAGCTCGCAGGCAGCGGACGACAGTTTCATAGGCAGCGTGTGGGTCAGGGGCAAAGACGCAAGCGCCTGATTCTCCTTTTCTCTCCAATTTGGAGAGAAACAAAAAAAGAGAGAAAAGTACCTCTATTTTTCTTTCTCTCTAAATCAATCTTCCCAATAAAACAGAGAAAAAAAAATTAGTTTTCTTTCCTTTCTCCCTACTTGTCTCTCCAAAAAAAAACACAACCTAATAGATATGATTTTAAACTACTAATCATTTCTCCCTTTACTTAAATTTGTTATGGTGAATAAAATTATAATTTTTTATTACATTGTATAACACTCATTACCCAACATGAAGGAAGTCATTATAACGATAGATATGAAGGAAAAAAAAATATATAAGGGCAATATAGAAAAATAAAGTAGAATTTAAAGAAACTTGGTTATATAGTATATTTTGTCAGCATAAGTTAATATATATCCCCCGTTAAATCACCTTTTATAAATATGTGCAATAAATGAGCAATTTATACTTCTATCATAGTAATATTATACAATTTACATTGAGTGAATAGCATATGTGTTTACCATAATAATCTAGAATTAAAGTACCGAAGAAGAATTGTAGATATCATTATTAGTATATATATATGTTGGGGAATCAACGTTATACAGTATAGTAAAAAATAATAATAATAAAATTTTGATTCCACCAAGTCATATCTTTCTTGTGCATTGAGATTGTTTAAGACTACATAATATGTTTTATACTTAGTGGTAGATCTAGAACTCAAAGGTATATGAGGGTAATAGGTATACGAAGATAATATTAGTAAAATTATAAATTATTTAGTAGGAGCAAATCAAAATTTATATATATCTAATATTAAAGATATGTATATAAACTTATGTAATTTGAAGAATTAAGTGAAGGCATTTGCCCACACTCAACTCCATGTGGCTCCTTCGCCACTGCTTATACTGCATTGACATTGTTTAAGACATGTCACATAGTCCAAGTATTTATGTCATAAACTTGATAATAATAATAATAATAATAATAATAATAATAATAATAATAATAATAATAATAATAATAATAATAATAGAGAATTCTTTTTATCCTTCATGTAGGAGTTCGATAATCACCAAGTAAATTTTTTTAAAAAAAGTTGAATATTTAACAATTTCATTAACGCCCTGTTTACTTGGGGAGACAGAAGCAAAAGGGGGAAGGGAAACAAAGGAGGAAGGGAAAGCAGAAGGGAAGAGAAATAGGAGGACACATGATTTTCATGTGTCCGTGTCCAGAATAGGGAGAAGAGAGGGAGGCGGCGGGCGACGGTGGCGCGGTGAGGTCGACGAGCGATAGCAGCGCGACGAGGTTGGTGGGCGAGTGGCGATGCGGTGAGGCGAGGTGAGAGCGTGGGAGAGGGCAAGGCGAGTAGGCGAGGCAATGACCTGAAGGGGCGGCGGGCAAGCAGGGAAGAGGCAGCGGTGGTGACGGGAGAGGAGAGGCGGTGATGACGACAAGCGGGAGAGGAGAGACGATGAGGCAGCAACGCAAGGCATGAGGAGGGCGAGGTAGTGGCAAGGTGCATCGGGAGGGCGAGGTAGGGGCCAGAGTTATCGGAAGAGGTGAGGTATTACTGTAGCCAAAAGCGTGAAGTTCAGTAATCTTGTGAATTGAAGGAAAAGCAGCATTTTTTGCTTTATACTTTCCTTAGTTCACTTTTTGTTCAGCCTAGTAAATGATGGAAAAAAGATAAAATTCATTCTCTTCCCTCTTCTGCCCACTCTAGTAAATACAGTGTAACTTATTCTTACCCTTTGAATATCTTTTCAAGGATGATTATGGATTTTCATTGCTATTGATGAATCATTTGGAATGAATATCTTTTCAAGGATGATTATGGATTTTCATTGCTATTGATGAATCATGTGGAAAGCAAAGGATGTCATGAGTTGTGCTGAGAGATGAACAACTAATGTGGAGCAAATGGTCATGCTCCGAGGACAGATAGATGGTAAAGAAAGAAACCACTTGCTGATTTGAGAGGGCCAATTTTCTTCCTTGTTTCCCTTTTTCTTTTGTCCCACATTTTTAAGAGTAAGAGTCCACAGCGTGAGAGAGTGGAGGACCAGTTGCTTGCTCCAAACAAACCACGTGATGTCTTCACGTGTGCATCTCACACCCACACACAATAGAAAAAAAAAAAATAAAGCTTGACGGAATCTAATGGGGGCAAGCACAGCTTGGATTGCACAAGATTTATTAAAATAAAGTTTGAATAGCAATCATGATGTTGTTTCATTTACAGGGTTTTAATTCCTCAATTCTTGAATAACTATCCATAATAAATTCATATTATTCCATCCTATATGAACAGTAAAAGTTGCTAAAAAAAATAAAAAATAAAATAAAATTTATCTAGTATTTCAAATTCCGGAGAAACACTATATGAACAGTAAAAGTTGGCTGAACAGCTATAAGAAAAAAAAAATGATCCTACTCAAGTAATTGTAAAGAAAGATTATTTATATAAATAGTGATTTTTACCAATAAAATTAGTCTTATACTACAAAAATGAACCAAATGTTGGCTTCTTCTTCGTAGTAGCAAAATACAATTTCCGTTCCCGTTTAAACAATCCAAATGTTCACCCTCGATTCTATTAGCCAATGTTTGCGGGGTCCAGGAATATTGCAATCACAAGGATTCGTATCCTTTCAGCGATGCGTAGAAAAGTATCGTTTTCTTCTTTGTTTTCAGACTAGATAAGTTTATTAGAATTGGGCGAGGGGAGAGGGAGATAGGCATTGCATCTGCAACGGGCAATAATTGTGCGAGAGGAATGAAGCCTCCTTGTGTGATCGCTTCACCCAACGAAGAGAAGATAACGGATTCCCAGAGTACCGTTCGAGGTACAGATTTCCCGGAATGGTTATGCCTGGTTTTAGTTTATCAGCGATCTAGGTTTTGCTTTTTATTCAGACTCGACTCTTCCATGTTTATTATACTCCCATCATGTTCAGCATAATTTGCTACTTTGTTACGTTTTATAACGTGAAAGAAAATTTGTCGATAGTGCTGAAATATGCTTCATTTCATTCGTATAATTAATATGTTGATTCTACAAGTTATTACCCAGTTATCTCCATCTGTATGCCCGTAGATTCCAGACCCTCCCAATTTTCTAATCTGAGCAGGGTTCTCTATGATCCAAACACGGTTTTGATATCAGATAGATCTAGGCACAGACGCAAGGGAAGTAAAAACAAAGTTGTTAGAGATAGCAGGTAAGGAGGAGAGAAGATAAAATCTGCGGGGAAACAGATGTTGGCGAATAAGCTCAAAGTTATATTAATTCCAAACTTAGTGCATTCCTAAGTAGTTATGATCCGAAAGATATAAAGATAATATTTGTTGAACAAATTGTTGCTAGATGTATCTCCTCCAAAATTTGGTATTTGCTACTTATGTCAATAGGTTCATTATTTTAATCCCTTTCCAAATTTGGACCACTAGTACATTGGCTAAAAAATTATGCAAAAATAGAGTTCAACAGTATACAAACTAATTCTTTGTTCAATATTCCAGTAAAAAAACTAAAAACACATGAAAATATCAACATATTGCACAATGACTCTAACTCATATTTGAACAACTGGAGCAACTATCAACTCAACTATATAAGAAAAAAAAAAAAATGCAAGAGAGGTTATTCTTGAGTCAATCTAATTCTACTCGAAAGCTTAGGCTCAAGTCAACATTTACCACTTTAAAATTCGAGATTTTGTGTTAAAAAATTGACATTTTTATGGGCCTATTTGGTCCTACTGTTAATAGCTTTATAACTGTACTAAACTGTGTTGTACTATACCGTGCTACACTATTAAAATTTGTAAGATGTTTGATTAATAACTTTTTAATTACTGTCAAAATTTAAAATAATAAATAAATATATTGTTTTAAATTATTTAAAATAATAATATATTTTATTTTCCTTTAATGTGAAAATTTTAAATTATTTAAAATAATAATACTTAAAATTTTAAATAAAATTATGTACATTACCTTTTTAGAGAAGCAGAAGTTGTAAAATCATTAAATTGTAGTTTTCATAACTTCTACTTTTTTCTGCTTCTACTTTTCATTACCAAACAGTTTTTCTAATTGCTTTTTTGCTTAAAAGCTGATTAAAATCGACTTCAAAGCGGGGCCAAACAGGCCCTATGTCCTACACGACTAAAATTATGTTTCCTATTATACTAATAGAGTTACATGAAAAATAGCGGTTTATAATGATGTCTTTACTTGCAAAGAATCAAAATAGAGCATGAATCTTACGATTGCTGCTATTTTTTTTTGTACAATACTTTTTAAGATCGAACTCTGTTGGTTTAGTATGAATTTTTGCTGCTAATCTACACCTATTCTAGTTCTTAAATAGTCGAAGGAGATGTGTGGTAGCAATACTATAAATATCTTTCTCTTTTCTTTGTAGAAAAAAAATGAAATGACATGAAAACCTTGTTCATAGCCTGTTTCATTGAGATCTGAAAGTGGTGAATCTAGTTTTTACTATTTTTTGGGTCTTTTTCTGCGTGCTTTTAATCAGATGTGTGATGTTTGTGTTACAACATCATTGAATATACTATATTTCTCACTTCTCGTCGTGAAAGTTGTAGTTGATGCCTTCTGAAATATCATTTCCCTAATAGTTTCAGATTTTTTAATATTTATTAATGTACATTTTGTTCTTTGGTGCAGAATCCCGTTTCCCTATTGGCCTTTTTGTACTCTTATGTCTCATTTATGTTACATGTTGTGTCATATTTGTGATCCTGCTAAAAACCCATTGTGTTATTACTTCTTAGTGTTGAAGCCATGTGGAATGATTTTTAATATTTAGTTTCAATTTTTCCCTATATCTGTGAAATACTGTTTATACTTGTGGCAGAACCCATTTCCCTAATTGGTTTATGCACTCTTATGTCTGAATAATTGATTGTCATCCTTATTATATACTTTGCCTCTTCCAGTTGTTCATGCTTCTAACCTTGACTATTCTTAATTTCAGATGTTATGCTTATTTGTGGTTATATATTTTATATCGTTTCTTCTCCCTTTTATGTATCATTGATTTTTGTTTCCATTTCATGTTCTCTATATTTTACAGAAGCAGTTCATTCTGCATTTAAAACAGCTGCAATGACAGGTGCTATTGCTGCCGTGCCCACGGTTTGTTTCTCTTTCAATCATTCTAGATTTAGGACAGCTACAATATCAATATGATCTCAATATTTGCATTTGTGGTAGTGCAAAAACCTTTTTATTTATCTAGTTTCTTAGTATTTTTTTCTTTTGGACATTACTAGTAACACGAGATAGACAACGAGAGATGGTTATGAGTTAAAATAACTATTAAATCTGTTGAAGTTGCTATTCAATTTCCCATGTATCTTTTAGCCATATTCTAAATCGCTATTTGGGTCATTCTCTCTCCATCTTGATTGTCACTAGTGTACCCCTATCTTTCAGTTAGTTGGTTGCCGTGTTATTCCTTGGGCCAAAGCTAACCTCAACTACACTGCACAAGCATTGATCATATCTGCAGGTAGGTACTGTTTTATTAAGGGTATTGTTTTTTTTGTTAAATATCTTAAACTTAGTTTTCATTATTGAAATGCAATCTTTTTGTTTTGTTTTTTTAAGTTATCTATTGAGAAGATTTGCTACCTTGGTTGTCAAGTTATCACAGCAGATATCTAAAATATTATTTTGACTAAGAAAATAAATCTAGAACCAGATAATAGCCAATGAAGAAAAACTTCTTATTATATTCCCGGGCCTATGAAATATGTCCTTGGATGTAACTTTGCTGCAAGGAATGGTGTATATATATGTGTATGTTCTATAATATAGTATATTCAATTTGTTAGTCATCACTGTGGATTGCCAGAACAAATGCATATTGCAGCCGTGTAGCTTTAGAGGATGAATTAAGAGCACCCTAGATGACACAATTGTGATGAATAGTAAGTCATCTTTTATTTAGAAGACAAAAGGGGGAACCCTATATGTATGATTCAACTTTTTTTTTCATTCTACGTGGATTTTTAAATAGCTGCCCACATATTTCTCTGAAAATACCTTTATTGGCTGTTGGTTTTACTATTGACCTAGAATTAGTATTTTTTTGTGCTATTTGTTACTGATGCATTTAGCATGTCCTTTTCCGTGTGTAGAATCAACAAATTCCATCAGGGTAAAATGCATCATCATATATGATTAACTGCTGATATTATGTTTCAATTGTTCAAAATCGTGCTACTTTAAGAAAAGTATTATACAGCTAAGTTCGGCTTTTCAAAACTGAAAATTGCACTATAAAGACTAACAAAAATTAATACAATTTCAATTCACCTCTTGGACATTTGTTAATTCATTAGTTATTCTATATACAAATTGAATAAACATAAAGAAATTAGTTAAAAAAATGTTGAAATGTTTAATTGTTAGTGTGTGCTTTTTTAATGTTAAGACATTAATAACTTATCTATCCATGGTATACAAAATAGATACATTAACATATATGACTAAAATGTCTGACATATATGATTGAAGAAAAACAAATGATGTTTTAATGTTATATTTTAATGCCTTGTAATAATATTATCATTAGAAATTTAGAATACCTATAATAAAAAGGATAGAAGATGTTTTCTGAGAAGGAAGGTTGTCAAGTTGAATAAATCTCATGAGTAGTTTTTGATGTTTAGGGAGGGAATAGTGCCTGCCATACGCCCATACACGTGATATGTTCAATATAATTTGCTATTGAGAAGAACTGTAGATAGACGAGAGGTGGTTACTATCCTTGAATAATTGAGTTGAAGCCTGAGCTGCTGTAGTGAGAGGAATAACACGAGCAGGTCGCAGAAAAGAGACTGGCCAAGGTTAGATATTTAAACTGTTCTATACGCTTCTTACTAAAAGACCAAAGAAACCCTACAATGGTATACTCATTATTACTACAAGTTAGATAATAAATAAGGCTATGGTCAATAAAGATTGAAGCAGGTCTTCATTTATTCCTAATAAAATATTGTAACGTTTAATTATTACCAGAATTATCCCAAGAGTATGAACGGTAATTGATTTACTTAACAAACTGTTGAAATCCTGAATTTTCTCCAAAAATGTTTTCTGATTTACAATGGTAGAGCTTGAACACCACATAACTTGTCTTTAATTTCTCCCCTTAACACTGGATAACATACTTGGCTCGTCTGTTGATCTAATTGAACATCTATCAGCTACCTACTCTTTCTTATTTTATGGAATTTAACGATCAATTATTGTTACATGATGATTCTTCAAATTAGTCCTTCCAATTTCAGACTGACCTTTTACTATCTGGATTGTCCCTTCATGTGATACTGGCGTGCCCATTGAAGTCTCCTTGCTCTTTACAGTTACTGCCTTACCTTTCTATGGCTTGTTCTCTTGGCTTCTTTGCACCATTTGGTTCCTCTCAAAACATTGCCGCTTGTATGTTTCTATTTGTGTTCCATTTGTTGTATTAATGATATGACATGTATTAAGGTCTCTCTGAACTGTAGTGTGTTTCTAATTTATGGCATGCAATTTGCTCTTTTTCCTTAAGAACCCGCAGACAGTACCTTGCTACAACATGAAGAAATGCGATTTTTAACAAATGCCTGGTAGAATCATCCTAAAATCAATATTAACGATGATGCTAGAATACCACGTGAATTTTCTTCCTTATAATTTTCTTTGAAAAAATTATGTCTGCACCGATTCATTCAATTTGTCAAATTTCATAGGTTACCTTTCTCAAATTTGATAAGTTAATATATTTCCTAGTTTCCATGGCTAGACTTTTTTTTGTTATCCTGCAAGTTATGTTATCACATTTCCTAGATAAATCTTCTATTTTCTGGTTGTACGCCTATGAACTCAGTATGGTGCTTCTGAATCATATGGAATTATTTATATTCATTTTTCTCAGGACACACTTTATAGTTTTGAACCAAATAAGATAATTCAATAATTTTCCTCTGGCCAGATATGAATGTTTTGATTCACAAGTATAATGCATTCTAACATAATCATGAATAGAAAAAGGAGGAGATTGGTGAAAGCCATGTTATTGATCTCAGAACAATATCATTAAACCTGTTGCATTTTTACAGCATCTATTGCTGGTTTCTTCATTACTGCTGACCGAACCATTTTACAAAATGCGAGAGGTAATTCTATTGGAAAGTATGATAAAACAACTTGAGAATAACCACTCCCCTACAGATCGGATTGATACCCATGTTCAAATTAAATGAATGGAATTTGACTGGTGCATATTTGTTGAAGTGGCTCAAGAGAAGAATGAATCTCTATTTGGTTACTATAATGTATCGGTAGCAGTGTTGTAAACGTCTATACCATATATTCCTTCCATTCTGTACTATGATCCGTATGATGTGAAACATGTTGCTTCATTGGAGTATGTAGATTGGAAACTGAAGTTTGAGTTTGTAATTGATGATTGTAGAATAAATCGAGATTGTAGCAGAAAGCTCAAGTTCAAATCAGTTGAGCCAAATTGTTTTTTTTTTTCGTGTTATTCAAGTTCAAATCATTTATTGATGGATGAACTCTTGAGTAATCAATTAAAAGTAGAAATTTATATGCAATATGATGTCTGTACAAGTTTCTCCTTATGCCAGAGCTACAATCTGATATCTGTACAAGTTTCGAAATTGGCGACTTTTGTAGTTAAATCAGGTTGTGTTATCTCGTAAACCAAACAGACCGTAGGATGCCCCATGTTTGATAACTATGATCACTGGTTAATAAATGATGTTATAATTTGGAACAGCTTTATTTATTAGCTGACGATTTGGTAAATATGCGTGAACAAGAAACAAACATGCTCCACGTTCAACGAGACATGGTTTGAAACTGGAGTAAGGACTAGCGTTTCTTTCCTGAACAAAGAAAAACAAATCCTGTGGGTTTAACCTCTTGTTGGGCTCAATGCACGCACTTAACAATGAGTTTTTATTACGTTCCCGTAAGGCTAACAAAATTTGAGACAACATAGTATGATAACTAAGAAACTAAAATTAATCCACAAATTTATAAAATCTGTTCATTTTCAAAAAGTAATTAATTGGCATGTCATTTGAGCCATCATTTAAATATTTTCGACACAAATATTTGAACTATTATTCCTTTTCACTTTATGTGATTTTTATCTAATGGAATAGCCCAACTCAGTTTAAGCACAACAACTAATTCTTCTTGCTAGATCCCCACATATGCATAATTGTTGCGATTTTGTAATATCATAGGATTTGGCCCTCTTTTCTTGGAGGGAATCCACGGGAGAAAAAAAAACACATTAAATCTAGTAGAAAAGAAGGATAGATTCAATATATTTTTTTTTTCTTTTCCCTCTGGATTCTCTCCAAAGAAACAGAGCCTTAAGGTTTTGTCCGAATCACCAATCCTTGCTGCATGCATCTTATTATATGACTTAAAATTGACCTGTGTAGTGAGTATGCAAATGTGCAGTTGCATGTATCTTAATGCAAGGCCTTGGATATGGCGCGGCCCAGATCCAGGCCCATCTTGATCCCAGCCCATCTGATCCAAGTGGATTGGGCTAACGGGTCGGGCGGCAATAACGGATCGAGCGATTCGTTTGGGTGAGTTAGGGCTACAATGCCCTCTCTCACGCGTACGTGCAACACGTTCGTCGAATGCGAACGGCGGCCGCCTCCCTCTCCCTCTCCCCAATTTCTCTCCCTCCACCGTTGAGCGGCTCCGGCGATGGCATCTCCGGTGGTGGCGACGGCCTCCTGCGGCTTCCCGGTGGGTTGGGTGCGGCGGTACGGGATGCAGCGGAGCATTGGGGCGGCGTTCCCCTTTCCTTCCTCCTCCTTCTTCTTCGGCGTCACCGGTGGTGGAGCCGGAGACGTCCGCCGAGGTACGATCTCTTCCTTTTTCCTCCCTGGTGACGCCGGGGCTGTTCGGTGTGGTTGGGTTTCGCCCGATGGACGCGGTTCTGTTGGCAAGAGTCCACCGCCCTTTTTCCCTTCGCTGTTTCTCCTCCCTCGCCCTTTCCCCGGCAAGGCGGCGGTTGTTCGATGAGGGCGGGCTCGTCCGGCGATGAGATTGCTGGCTACCTCTTCTTGGGTTTTGTTCGACGAACGGAAAAGGAGTTTGTCGGCGTCCCCTTTTTCTCCGGCGTGTCCGGGCTCGCCCGACGAAGCTGAGTTCGTCAGCGAGGCCATGTTCGTTCGGCCTCCGCTCCCGGGTTCCAGCGAGCTCGTGGCTTTTCCTGTGCGAGCGCCCCTCTAGCGGGTTCCGGAGTCTTCCTCTGTCTGGCTCCTTGCGCTTTGCGCTCCCAGCCGAGTCGTCATTCTCGGTCGGCGACTCCTCGCCCCTCTCCGCGCTCCGGTCAAGTGCACCGGCCTTGTGTGATGTTGCCCGGCGTTTGCCGGATTGTTTGTGCTGGACGTTTGTGAGTCGTCCCTTTTGGGCGAGTGGTGAGTTCGACCGCTTGCGTGCGGTCTGGTCAGAGTTAGGGCGTGTGCCAGTCATCCTGCATAACGTCATCTTCTGCGCATGTGTACGCAACCACTTGTGTGCAGTTTTGTTACTTTCTGATGTACCGGTCTTGTACGCGCGCTGCGCCGGCGTCGAGTCTCGGGTGATGTACTTAAGTGGACCTTGGAGCTGGTTCGTGTAGCGGTCCTTGGCAAACGCGTGGCGGTCTCCAACTCATCGAGACGGGCAGACAGGTGGTCGTTAGAGATAGGCTGAGGAGCACATCAGGGACGTACTCTTGCCGGTCGCGTCCAGATAAATGGTTCGACCATTTAGCTCTTGCGTGGCGTGCTTGGGTGTGAGTCAAGCGTTGACTCACGTGTAATTTATTAAAATTTTATTAGCTTAATTCTGGCATGACAGTCTTAATATGATCAAATTAAAGTTTTAGTTGATTTTTATTTTCAATTACTCTATAAAATATAAATTTATGACTAAAATAATATAATTTTTAATAGGGTAATATTTTTTCTATTAGTTGATTAAAAACTTAGAATACAACTATTAATTTATTTTTATTTTTAAGTAAGTATTGGACATCCATACTCTCAAATTTAAACTAACCCGACTCTGACATATATATATATTTCAAACTTATCCCTTATTTTTATTATTGAGTGTTTGAAATTAAATACCTAGACAAAAATAGCTATTATTTATTAGTCACTTGGTGCTAGCAAAGTCATCATAGCTGCTTGGTAGATGGATTAGTTGTTAGTTACTTGGTGCTTGACATGATGCTAGGTCAATATGTCACTTGACCATCCAATAAAATAAAGTTCAATATCTAAGTGCTAAACTTGTAATTAAGTGAGACTCAATTTAACTCTTTCTTTTATTGATTTTATAATGATTTTCATGTTATTTGATTATTAAATTAAACCCTAATTTATTATTATTTATTATTTTTAGTATTAATATCTTTATTTATCCGAAATATAATGAAACAAAGTTACCTCTAAATATTAAGCAAATTAAAACTTGTGATTTTCACTAGTGAAAATTTACATAAACAGTGAATCTGTTTATCACTGAACAACTCACGCTCATGACATGGTTTTCACAAGCAACGGTAGTGTTCGCCATGGTGATTTCCACCGCATTCCATCCTATTTTTGAGGATTTTTGAAAGGGGAAAGAACCACTCGAAAGTGAGAATATTTTTGAGGTCGCCGTCCGTGTGAGGTTGCCATACTGCTCGCCAGTAGCAATCGGCATCTGCGAGCAGTCGGTGTCTATGTAAGGTCACCATTTGAGAGTAGTCGGAGTCGGCGTGAGCAGTCGGTGTCTGCGAGCAGTTAGTGTCGCACGTGGTCATCGTCTGCGAGCAGTCGCCATCTAGCGGCAGAGGTCGCCATCCATGTGCAGTCACTATCCAGTGGCAGAGGTCAACTTCAGCAGCGGTGGGCAGCAGCAGCAATGAAGACGAAGATAAGGAGTAGCGTCTGCTCTCTCGCTTGCCTTCACGCGTTTCGTAAAAATCTGACTGATTTGGATGGATAAAAAATGAGGGTTTTTGTCTTCATTCGTCCGTTCAAATTTCCTTCCCTTTGATCTGTCCATTCTAGTAAACGACAGATTTTTTTAATCTTCATCCCTTCCTTCCTAAAACCCTTCCTTGTAAATAAGGTGTCAATGATTTTGGCAACGGTTCTTCAAGTGGGTGTTATCAAATTACTTATTTATTTGTTGTTTATATTTTATAAATAGTTTATGCATAAATAAAATGTGCATTGTAGTTTAAACATCTCTTCATAAGGTCGAGAGTTTCCCATTGATTTTCTTGTATTACAAACTTGCATGGTTGTCTCAATTTGCAATTCAACTTAAATTAATTTAATTATGGATGAATTATTTCATATGTTTTTATTTTGGCTAAGTAAATACATGTATTATATTAATCTTAGGGCAGGCTACTAAGAGAGAATGATCTATAATTTAAGACAAACCCCTTTAACTTGCTCGAATAACTTAATAAAGGAGTTTGCTTATTTTGGCATTTGAATTCAATATAGTGAACCCCTAGTTCCTAGCTTTTCATCATTTTGAAATTTTGTTTGAATTTCACAACCTTATTTTGTATTATCTAGATTTGTATTATCTAAATCCTCATAAGAATAATATCTATTTATTATTTTTATTAATCGTGCAATTATACTCACATCAAAATTCAAGTCAAATCTCTACTCATAGCTACAAATTATATAGGCTTCATTTGGTAGACCTTGTCCATTAGAGTATGTTCTTACTATTAATATTGTTTTGAGTTTAAACTTGTAACTAAGTTAAAATTTATATTTTCTTAAACTATTAAGAGTGACACGGAGAAACAAGCTGCACACAATGGAGAGGAGGCAATACGCAAATTTGATTTTTTTTTTTCTTCTCTTCTTACTTTCTTTCTCACCACGTAAGAGGGGCATGTTATTCTTAGGGTTTTATTTGCATATGACAATGACTCCAAAAATCAAGAATATGTGTTCCACATGTTATGAAATGAGTAGTGTAGGTTATGGTTACGAGCACTACTATTCAAAATTTTGATGTTATCTCCACGTATGACTTATTTCAAAAATTAAATTAAATATTTTAATTTAATTATACTAAGAGAAAACTCTACGTCTCTAGTTGAAAACTAAAACCTATTGCTATTAGTGATCATTATTACTATCATATCATTTGACAACTATTATTATAATTAATATTTTAATTCAATCTAATTATGTGACCCATTAGGCCAATGTGATATTAGTAGTAACATCATAAGCTTGTTACAAGGTCACATATAATAACTAGTGTCCAACAACATATTGCTGCTATTTAAATCACAAGAATATCAAGATTTGACATGAACATAAGTTATATGTTAAACTTGTATAGCAATCATTATATTTCTTAATTTCAAGTAGACTAATATAACAAATACAATTGATATCTCTTATCGATTTATTTGAATATAAGTATGCAATTTAGTCTCACTTGATCAAGGGATACAAGATGCTAATACTTCCATTATATAGAAGAAATAAATCCTATCTTAATCATTTAAATTTTTCTCCATAATTCATGGCATACCCAATTATACTATTTGTAGTCAACAAGTTATTAGTGATATTTGACTATATCAAAGTATACAACTAATCATATAAGATTCTAAAGTGACCTCAAGTCTAAGTACTATGTACACTATTATCACAATGACAATGATTATACACTTACATAATAATTGCTGAACCATTCTCATAACGGGTTTGTCTAATTTATTTTTTTATCATTAGTCACTATACATACTAGTCTCGGTGCATTATTATTATTATTATTTCAATTCATAGTAATCTTTGACTAGAGATAATCATATTATTATATGAATATTTATTATAATTATTTATATTACATAGATATTATGTAAATATAATAATAACAATACCTTTTTAAATACAAATGTGAAAAATAATAAAATATATGTTTTAACCATCATCTAATGATTAGTTTTTAAAGCATACACCAACAGGATTAACTCTCTTATATCAAATGGAAACCATGATTGGAGTCCTTTAAAGATAATAAGAGAACCAAACATCATCTATTCCCATTGACTGGAGTTCACATAGTGTTGTAGGTATAGTTCTAAGAAAGCATTCACTATCTTAGTTTGCCCATTAGTTTAAGGTGAAAACTTGGAGAAAATAAGAGATTAGTACCAATAGGGATGAATGTGCATAATTTGAGAAGCGTTTAACCAATACAAAGATCCAATTGCATCATTCAAAAGTTAGCAAGCTCATGATCAAGTTAATAGACACTCTTCCAAGGTCTTGTAAGGATGGAAAGTGGCTCAAGCAAATCTATGGATGCTTGTTGCTCTAACTTATCTTGTTGGCAAACAAGGCACATGTTTATATAGGTCTCAATGTCATATTTCATTTAGGGACAGTAGTATCTTCAGCAAGCACTAAAGTTTATTGAATACCTATGTGTTTGAACATTTGCTGTTATAAAATCCCTTCATGACTTCCCTTTGAAGATTGTCATGGAGTAAAATATAAATTTCCCTTCCCTTGGTAAATAAAAGTCCATTGTCTACCCAAAATCATCTTGTTTTACTCTCATTTTGAGGCTTGATCATTTTGTCCATGGCGTTATGCTCCAATTCTATCTTTATATGATCCTTTAAGTTGCATTTAGTTTTGCTAGTTCCTCGTTTTGACTTAAAGCACTAGTAACAAGGTCACCCTTGCTAGGCATATGAGTATTTAAAATAATATCTTTAGCATAATATGATTATTCTTAAATATCCCTAGTCAAAATTATTATAAATAGTGATAACAATAATATGTTAGGACTAATATGTCTTATGATATATGAAAAGGAGTTGACATGATATGATATATCAAGTCAAACACATAGGAACATATTAGAGAATAAATAGTATACTAGATTCACTTTCCATGAGAATACTACATGAGTTGTTATATAATTGTCATAAGCATTCTCATAGCGATAGTGATGCATGTAATTCTTTGACTTGAGGTTACCATGAACTAGTACATAATTACTCTAACACTTTGATATAGTCGAGTGTTCTTTATAATTAGTGATCATAAAGGCTATATAGTTGGGTATTTCATTAATCATAGGAAGGAATATGAGTAATCAAGATAAAATTTGTCTCTTTTACATAAGGAGAGTTTTAATATTCTAGGCCCCTTGATTAAGTGTGATTAAAATGCATGGTCATGTTCAAATGAATCAATATGAGATATTGATTGCATTTGTTATATAAGTTTACATGGGAATCAAGAAATAAAATAATTAGACTAAACAAGTGTTATATAAGTTTACATGGGAATCAAGAAATAAAATAATTAGACTAAACAAGTGTAACATGTTTCATGGCTTATGTTCAATCTAGATATCAAATACTAATGGATTAAACTACATAGAAATATTATCATATAAAGGTTATGTTTATGACTTAGGTATTAGTAATGCGTTATCAAACATTACTTACTATTTGCAACATTATAATAAGATAATAATATTACTACTAATGTTATAAGAACCTTACACTAAGATCGAATTGAAATCTCATTTTGACAAAAGTTGTCAAATAGTATAATTAAGATATTGATCACTAATGCAATAAATAAATAATCATGAAATTAGATCATAGATGTGACAATTTTATTTTGTCAATAAGTCACGTATGAGATGTGGACTAAGAACATGTGAAGACACCCTAATTCTAGGAGGCGCCATCACATTTGGTGAAAAACCTTGTGAAGCTTGCTTGCTCTAAAAGCCCTAGCGGGTGCCAAACCTTGTACATGTGAGATGAGTAAAATAAAGCCTTCGCCTCTCTACACCAACACTAGAGAATATATGGTGAGATGCAACTATGGATTCCATATCCATAAGTTACTTACATGATCTTACTTGAGAGATTCAATTTTCTAAAGATATGTTTCTCAATCAACTAATTAGCTTCTCCTTCACATCAATCCTCAATTAGGAACCAAAATTTTTGTTTTCTGTTGTTCTATTATATACTTGTTCCCCAATACCTTCTATCACTACACTCAAGGCACATTAGATTCCATCACACAGTCGTGCTCCTCTCCTGGCTTCAAGCATCAAAATGTGTTGGTCCATATATTCAACGTATCCAATAGATATCATCATAACTTGTCTTTTCATAGGTAGATATAATGTCCTTGGACTTCTTCTATCTTTGTAGGACTTTGTAGGTTGGTGTTGGTCGGTTTTACCTCATTTGACATTCTCTCGTGTAAGCAACTCTCTTAAATTTGGCTCTGGTTCCAACTATCAAGAGTTTCTTTTCTTTTTTTTTTAGCACATCTCATGCAATACTAATACACTTTCTCACCTTGTTGACTATATGCTAGTTACTATTCTTTGCTTGAACTAAGAAAGCATAAATACATAAGAAGAAAGCTTAAAAGGCACCAGAGTGGAGATTAAAGTGTTTCAATATTTGATGATTGATACTCACAATGTGAGACTAACCCCTTTATATACCTCTCCACTTCCTCAACTAAGGTGAGGATTGATTTGACTTGAGGTTAGAGATTAAGGTTCTACCAGCTGCCTTGTAAATTACATAAATTATCTTAAGGAATAATTTATTTCTAGAGTTCTCTGCACCACCCTATAAAAACGTACAAAAATTGAACATTCTAATGAGGAAGCCCATGACAAGTTATAGCTAACCACTATTAACTATCATTGTGTTTCCTTCAACGGAAAGAGGAACGAAAAGGAAAGAAAGGGAAACTTTCCCTTGTTTCTCACAGTGGATGGATTTTTGAGGAGAGAAATAATGCCACTTTCCCTCATTTAGCATTCCGCCTAAATTCGGCGATAAAGGGCACGAACACATGAAAAACCTAAACTCACTTTGCCATAACCTTTGCTCCCTCTCGCAACTACCGCTCGCTGATGCCAGGCGCTACTGCTAGCCAATACATTCGTCGTTG
Organism: Costus lasius; assembly: GCA_027563935.2. NCBI lineage: Eukaryota > Viridiplantae > Streptophyta > Magnoliopsida > Zingiberales > Costaceae > Costus > Costus lasius. Next base: position 29,059,487 of record CM050449.1, on the reverse strand, counting down.
AAGTAGTGTTTGCCTCAACGTCGAAGCAAGCTCCCCCCCACCCCCATCAGAGTAGGGAGGATCGGGCAAAGGCTCCTCCGTCTATTTTGCTACTGTCAGAGAAGGGGGAATCGGGCGAAGGCTCCTCCACCTACTTCACCCGCATCAGTGTAGGGAGAATCATGCAATTTTGCCTACTTCACTCAGGACTGCTCCTCCCATGCGCCATTGGAGTAGCCTCAGTCTCCATGTCATATCTAGCTTTTCTGCCTACTTCACCCACATCATATCTAGCTCCTCTGCCTACTTTTCCATCCTCGGAGCTGGCTCTACCTTCTTCGCTCAAGTTGGAGCAGGCTCTGCCTTGTTTGCCTATATCGAAGCAAGCTCTGTCTACTTCGCCAGCATGAGCTAGAGAGCATAACATGGATTTCCCTTCGCCGCCTCCCCCCACGCCAAACTTCCCTTCACCACTACCTCCCCTAGCACCGAACTTGAGCTTCCCTTCGGCACCGCCTCCAGTAGCACTCATCGTGTATGCTTACCCATCCGTCACTGATAAGTTGCATTTACATCATATTTTTTTCCTGTATTTTACATGATATGTTGGGCTTAATTATATGATTTTATATTAATTTTTAGTATTTTTTTATCTCCTATGGAATAAAATCTTCATTTTTTTAGTTTTTATAAAAATACTGGTAAAATCACCCAAAATCGATGGATTTCATGAGTTTTGAGGCCATGACATGATTTTTGAAGAAAAGACGAGGTCACTTATTAAATTTAGAGTGAAACAAAGGTCAGATGCAACATTCATGGTCGCACCCATGAGTCCTTCATGGGTCGTTAATATCGTGTGCTTCATGGAATATTTTTGCGCCTAAGTCACATTATTCATAGAAACTTTCACGGTCATGACCATAAATCACTCATGGGCCGTGAATACCTCGACGTAAAGCTAGTTTCTTCACAAAAACTTTCATCGCTGTAGCCATGAACGACTCATGGGCCGTGAGTATTTTCGCCCAACTCAGTTTTTCGCTCGATTTTGCCTCGAATCGAGTCAAAACTCAACTAAACTTTGCAGAAATCTTCCCAGATGGGTTATAAACCGATTAAACTATAAAATGAAAGATTTTTGACTACAGAGGAGAGCCTCTTTTGGACAAAAATAATAGAGGCAGTGCTAGGGCAAAAAATAGGCAGCTGGGCAAAATTCCAATGAGAAGATCACACAAAGGGAGGATTTTGATTCTCTATGTTCGTCTCCAGATCGAGGATAAGGGTTTTTATTACTTTCCTAGTGTCTTCTTATAATTTGATTAAGTTTTCATGTCAATTACATCAATCTACATGCTGTTTATCTGAACATGAATGTATAACCCTTTTTCAGGATTCCGCTAACGATTTATGGATTAAACTTGTTATTTTAATCTTTATCATGAACTTTATAGAGTTGATTTGATTAGAATTGTATTTATTTAATAATTTTACTCTGGCCAAGTGATTTTATGTCTTAGGCGTCGCGAGAAGGACCGGGAGGTGAATCGCGAGTTCAGATCTATTCTTTTCAACCTGTGAATCTAATCACGAGAGTAGTTTAGATTTGTTTGAAGGATTTTCATGATTTTTCATAGAGCTTAAGAGGTTTAATTACGATAATTGTCATGAGAGTAGGGAATTATTATAGTTAGGTATTGGATTATGCTTTGGGAGAAGGTAATCTGTACCTAAGAAACAAATCCCTTTTAATACTTCAATTTTCTAGATGAAGATTTATTTTTATTAATCCTAAAAAGTCAGTGTGTTGAAACCCCTATCCCGATTCTCTCTGCATTGATTTTTACCCTAAACGCTTGCTTTTACTTTCTCATACTTACAAGTTTTCAAAGAAAACCACCGTTTGATTCATCTAGCTTTAGATAGATCGTGTAATCGGTACTTGACCGCTAGATCCTCGTTGGGAACAATCTTTTATTTATTACTTCGATAAAGCTATGCACTTGCGGTTGTATCAAGTTTTTGGTGCCGTTGCTAGGATCAGCCCAGCCAATATTGATTTAGTCGATAAATTTATAGACTAGACGTTTTTAGTTTTCTGCATTGTTTAGTTTTTCTTATAGTTAGTTTTTGCTATTTTTCTTTTTGATTAATACGTTGTATGCCTAGAGCTCTTAAGATAGGTACTGTTCTTCCTGAAGATCCAGAGATTGAATGCACTTTTCGCCTCTGGAGAAAGCTAAGAAAGAAGGAGCAATGGTGAATAATCAATCACTTAGGGATTTTGCCGTACCTAATGTTTAGGGGTTCAATTCCAGCATTGTTCGCCCAGCTGTTGAGGTGAACAACTTTGAGTTAAAACCAGGTTTGATGAATATGGTTCAGCAGAACCAATTTGGGGGTTCTCCCACATAGGATCTTAACTTGTATCTCGCCATTTTCCTTGAATATTGTGATACTGTAAAAATTAACGGTGTATTTGCTGACGCCATTAGACTAAGATTATTCTCCTTTTCTCTCTGGGATCGAGCGCATGCGTGGCTCTTGTCTCTTCCTCCAGGATCAATCATAACTTGGGAGGAACTCTCACGTGCGTGTCTATCAAAGTATTTCCCTCTTAGCAAGACAGTGCAGTTAAGGAATATGATTACTTGTTTTTGTCAAAAGGATGGGGAGTCGTTGTATGATGCTTGGGATCACTTTAAGAAACTCCAACACATGTGTCCTCACCACGGGCTTGAGCGATGGGTCCTAGTCCACACTTTCTATAATGGGCTGGACTATAGCACAAAGCTTATGGTGGATGTAGTGGCTGGAGGTGCGCGCATGAATAAGAGAGTTGACGAGGCCATGACTTTGCTTGAAGACATGACGATGAATCACAACCATTGGTCCAACGAATGAGGTATGCCATCTGCGGGCGCAGTTATGTATAGCAATGATTCGTTGACATCACTAGCTACAAAGGTTGATTCACTTTCACAGAAACTCGATTCTTTTGCTTTCCCTATTGCTGTTATTAATGCTGTTACTTGTGAAGTTTGTGGCACTACTGGTGATGCTTCTGCCGATTGCTAAGTTTTAAGCCTCAGCACAAGAAGATTCTTGTCAAGAACAAGTGAATGCCTTAGGTAGTTATTGTTGGTGTTTATGCCCTAAGACCTAGTTTTGGTCTATCTTTTGTACTACTTGATATTGATATTTCTTATGTATCATTCTGGCATTGTCATTATTATGCTTTGTTTACATTTGCGTTTGTGTACTAGCAAAATAATGTCCCTAGAGACAGATTTGATATGTGCTCCAACTCTTGTCCCTAGTCAATGTACCTTAGTGGATATGGAACAGCTTTGGTACTTGTGAGACTAGTATATAGGTGGGTTAGGCACGAGGTGCTAACGCAAACATATGGGGTATATCAGTGGTAGATATACTGGACCGACCCACTATGAGGCAATGACTTGGTGTCATGAGTTATCCTCATAAGTGACAGGCTTGGTGTCATGAGTTATCCTCATAAGTGACAGGAGATACATTGATCCCTTGACTTGAGGTCATTGACCATTCTATATGGTTAGGGACATGCTTTGATATAACCTAACACCTCACCGTAGTTGGGAGGTCATAACGGTTGTCATTGAGTATGTTACGACCCATATGAGAAGGTTAATGTACAGATAGAGGATTTGCTCTTCCTGAGGGAAGCTTGATTCCATGGGGCCCCACATGGTTCTATGACTAAAAGTGTATAGCCATACCCAGGTGAAAACCTGATTTAGTCATGACCATGAGATTGGGTGAAAACAAGTGGTGACACACTTGTCCAATCGGATATCAGTTTGGCAAAGAGTGTAATGCATCTGCACCTAGCTGCGGTGATGGGGATGTCAATGTCGATATCCATTCCGATGACTTGGGTAGTAGCGATGCACTGCTAGGTGCCACTCACTGCTTGTGGTGATCTTAGGTCAACATTGCTAACGTCAGAGGAACCTACAGGGTCACACACCTTGATACTCGAGTTCTCGTATTGATTGGGAAGCATTATGATTGAGTTATTGGATAACTCGGATCTATTTGGGAGATTTCATCAGCGCCAATAGGCCTGATGAGATGGAAGAGAGTTATTGGAGCCAAATTTCATTTTTGGCAGGTTGACCCGAAATTGACCATGGTTGGTCACATTTGAGTTAAGGTTGCATTGCATCGGATCTAATGGCTTAATCAACTTGTGCAATAAAGTTTGGGCTAGCTCATTACCCAATGAGGCCCAATAGCAAGTTGTCATGAAGAGAGAATAGGGCATAAGGGTATAATGGGGAGGAAACTTATCCCATTGGCGCCTAGGGGCTTAATAGGGATAAGTAGGTGCGTAATGCTTCATTATGAAGCTTTTGGTGCCTCCCCCTTTTTTCCTTGGATAGAATGCTTGCCTCTATGGCAAGGCTTGGGGCGCATATGGCTTGTAAGACTTATTTGGTAAGTGGCAAGCGCATATGGCTAATGGGTAGGAGCTTATGGAAAAGTCTTGGAGACTTTTGTTACCTCTAACCCTAATTGCCATCCCCTTAACCCTAGCCGCATCTCTCATTGTATTGAGTGCCTACATCACATAGTCTTGCCGCCCCCCTTGATGATATATGATATTACATGCGAGAGTATCATTATAAGTGGGCAAGAACTTCATCCAAAGGCAAGAGAGCAAGTGATTTTGGCGCAACACCTCTTCCATCATCAACCTAGCCGCAAGCTTCTCTTACTCTTCTCCTCTTGGCGCATAGAGGGCTAGAGCTTGGTGGCATCTCCTTCCATAGCCGCAAGTTCTCTCCTTCTCATTGCTCTTCGTGCATCTTCCTTGAAGGGGGCGCAAGCATAGAAGAAGGATCTCCTTGGCAGCTTCTCCTCCTCCTTTTCTCTCCTTGGCGCTCCCCCCTTGAAGGTGGCACAAGTGAAGAGGAGGACTCCCCAAAGGCTTGGATCTTCTCCCTAAGGCTAGCACTGGGCATAGAAAAAGAGGACTCGAGGCATCCGTGTGTGTGAGACTGCAGAGGGCGCACGCTTTGGCGCTTGCATCGGCATCGCTCTACATTGCTCATAGGTACTTTCTCCTCTCATCGCGTTGACTCCCTCGCAAGAACAAGATCCATTGGGTTTTTGGGACTGGCCTGTTTCAGGGATATGCTTCCTCTATGTAACTGTAATGTATGTAAAATTTTAAAATATCCCCGGGGTTTCCCAACAGTGGTATCAGAGGGACTTGCGAGCCTAGAATGATGTTCTTTCTATGCTTTCATATGCTCGCATGCCATATAGAATTTTCGCATATTTAATATGTATGGTGCATGATTTTTCTAAATAGGAAAAATTGTAGGTCTCTTGTTTCTTCCCTCTAATCGAATTCTTTTGGTTCTTCTCTCCCTTCACATGACTGGGATAGACCCATATGTGGAAGAGATAATTTCTCCTCTCATGGTGGGATAGACTCATCATGAGAGACTTGTTGAGATTATGCGGGGCATGGACTGGGTGATTGCCCTAATCTCAGCAAGTTAGGGATTGCAAGGAGGGCAACCGGTATGCCTCTTGTAGACTCCTGAGAGAAACAAAGAAGCAAAGATTTGTGATAAGAGGTGAAGGAAGAGAGACATGTTTTGATGAAAAAGTAAAATTTTAGATTTTATGTTTTTCATGAGCATATAGAATTGCATGAGACAGTGCCTTGATTGTGCATGATATTGTGGTCATTAGTCAAGTCCCTTAGCATGCCTGTGTTGTATTCTTGTGAGGCCTGCGTGCCGCTTTTCTTTTTTCCTTTTGTTTTGTAATTAAAAGAAGAAGATTAGGGGTGCTTATCACTTGAAGCATTGGCGCATGACTTGGAGCTTGCGCACCTTGCTTGGTGGTGCAACCAACTTCTCCCATGGTGGCGCATCCTTGCATAGAGCCTCAAGGAGGGTTTGGCCGAGCCTTAGGGCTTGTGTGCTATCCCTCTTGTGGTTTGCAAGGTGGCGCATCTAGCTTGGAGGATACACCTAGGCATTGGCCGAATCCTATGGGTGTGCTTCTAGGGTTTCCCTAGAGGTACCTCTAGGGTTTGAGAGCTAAACCTTGGTGAGGAGGACCTTGGAGCCGACCTTGAAAATCAAGATAGAGGGTGGCTAGGTTAGGTCTAGTCTTGGGGCTTGTTTCCTAGGTCAAGCATTGAACCCTCTTTTGGCATGTGTTGGTTCAATGTGTTGATAAGGCTATGACCACATCATCCTTTTACTGCTTTCTATATCTGCTAAAGCATGTCTGTGATGTTTTATCTTTCTGTTATCACTATAGGATTGCATGCCTGTATTGTTAGACAAAAGATAAAACTAAGAGGATGAGACCTCAAAAGCCCTCAATCAAAAATATCAAGTCTAGTAGCCTTCTAACTCGTAGCCCTCATCAAGCTGATCAGTGGTGTTGTGCATGGTTTCCCACCTTTGTGGGACACACCCACTTATCTTTAGAAGGTGTGTGGTGACAATGGTTTCCCCAGTCTAGTTTTAACCTAGACGTGCCTTCGCAAGGAAACTCGTTGGCTCTGGGCATAACGGTTAGGAATGGACTTGACTAGTTTTTCACATGTGCTGGGCATATGATGGAACTCTAGAGGCATCATTGAGAAGTTAGGGTTTCATGCTGTATCCATCCCTCGCTGGACATGAAATGCCTAGACTGTCTCAGTAAGGGGAGTTGCTAAGTGCAATCAGCCAGCGTGCCCACCTTAAGAAGCATGGGTTACTTTGTGCATCTCATCCCACCCTCATAGGACGCAAAGCCTCATGTGGAATAAGGATCCCATCTCACTAGGAAATCTCAGATTTTCCGATTGACTTTGTGGGTTGTCAATTTGATTAAAATAGTGGGAACCATAATCATTTAAAGTAAGTCCATTTTAAATGAGTTAAAGTAGTATTAATATGCTTTTCTTGGTTGTTGTAGAACAATGGCAACGAACAATAGCAGATGGTCACTGCGATCTGTCCTGGAAAAAGGACAAGTTGGTTGGATCCAACTTGCTAGATTGGTATTTGAACTTGAGGATTGTCCTCAGGCTCGAGTGGAAGCTGTGTGTCCTTGAGCAGCTTATTCCTGAGCCATTTCCATGCTCGGCGTCAGCGGCTGAGAAGGATGCTTTTGATAAGCATCAGGCTGATACTTTAGAGGTTGCTAATTTGATGCTAACCAACATGTCGCCTAAATTTCGAGGGCAATATGAATTGAAGAGTGCCTCTGAGATTATCTCTAATCTAAAGTAGCTCTTTGATAAAATGGTTAGGCTCAACCCTCCTAAAGTAGACATTCAATGTGTTGAGCTAAAAGGTTTAACTAAGACATTGAAAATAAAGATGGAAAGGGTTAGGAATAACAAGTGCCATTTATGTGGAGGACCACATCACATGATGAAAGACATGGTGCAACTTCAGAATGAGAAGAAGAGAGGCAAGGCCTCATCTTCAAGCTCAGGTATTTATGATACCAAAGTCAACCTTTCTACTTCTATGTCATGAATATTGGATACTGCATGCGGAGCTCATATTTGTACAAATGTGCAGGGGCTCAAGAAAAGTAAATTCTAGCTTGTTGCGCACGAGGGTGATATCTCAAAGATATCAGACAATAGTGTAAGGTTGAATCCAACAGTAGTGATCCAAAGCAACGAGATGCAGATTTAGCAGATAACACAACACAAGCTAGTAAGTAACAGTACTTTTCCAGCTTAAAATCAGAATTCCAGATTTTGGTGTGTAACTTATAGCAACTAAGTGAGTTGTTTCACCTAATGCTAAGGTGAAATCCACACCCAATTTGCCTTTTCAAAATCCGAATGCCCTATCAGATGAGGAATCCGAGGATTCGATGAGACACAGCCCAAAACTCAGCAAAGTGCAACGAGCCCGGTAAGCTATAGTATCCGGGCTGAAAAATCAGAAACCTCAATGCAGAATTCCAGAAATCAGCGGAGGAGAAAGCAGCAAGGCTTCAACACAAAGACACGAGATGATGCAGGAGCATCCAATACTATAGACCCAGAAGGTTTAATTCGGCATAGAAAGTTCCTTGGGGTGCCCAGCGACGAGAACCTCGGCCTGTGGATTCTGGAATCCGGAGTAGCGTTAGTTAGATCTCCCACAGAAAGTTCCTCGGGGTACCCAGCGATGAAAACCTCACCCCGTGAGTCCTGCGGACAACTACCTGGTGCACAAGACAGATTTTTCATAGAAAGTTCCTTGGGGTACCGAGCGATGAAAACCTCGCCCCGTGGGTCCTGCAGACAACCACCCGATTCAGCGGCGGCTTCACATGCGCAAGTTAAATTTTCCATAGAATGTTCCCTGGGGTACCCAGCAACGAAAACCTTGCCCCGTGAGTCCTGTAGACAACTACCCAAAGAAGTCACTGAACTACCCCGACGACCCCATTTTGACGTCCACAACCCTCCGTACCACGTTGAACCCTCCATGGAGGGTCCGAAGGAGCCCAACAAGGTGGAGGTACGGCGATCTCAACGCACTTCTCGACTGCTGAACTATTTTGTAGGAGTGATCAGCCCATTGTCGATCCACACTGAGGCCCTTCCGCTCAAGGGCCTGGGCGGCTGCCCACCTGAAGGCCCAACACCTGAGGGGCCGCGCAATCATCTTAGCAACATGGCCCAAGAGCGCGCCACATCCGTCGTAACCCAGCCCACGACGTCCAAATTTTGCTGCTTTGTCGCGGTATGCTCCGAACGCGTCTGATCGCCCAACCGCCTCCGTACGAAGACCAGAAGACCATGCGCCAGCTTCATAGAATATTAGGTAGAAGTTTGTTTTGCTTTGTCTTGTAGTAGCAGCTTGACCACCTTTGTGGCCTGCATGAGTAGTTAGTTGTTAAAGTTGTTTGTCTTTTCTGCTTTGTCTTGTTCCCTCCCCTCTTGTTCTATAAAAGAGGAGGCTGGGGTGTTGTGTTCCTTAGTTCTCTGAGAGGTAAAGTTCTCCTGGTGAACAAGAGTGCCTCCAGCTTGTGTGGAAGACGAAGTAGCATCGTCTTCAGAACTTGTAAGAGTCGGTGACCGGTGTCTCGACTCGAAGTGTTTCCTGCTTTTTGAGAAGTAAATCCCACCGTTCCGGGTGGGTCAGGTTCACCTGTTTTAGACGTTCTTTCCGTGTTGAGTTTCTTTCGCCCTCTCACCCACGAGCATCCGAGCGTCGGAGTCGTGGACAATTTCCCTGTTCGTTGGTTTGTTCGCAGGTGCATAGGCACGCGAGCTGATCTCACGATCTGCAAACCCTGTTCGTGCTGTGCTTAAAATTGCTCTAGAGGTTAGTTAGTGAATTTCAGTAATTTTGGTTGCCGTTGGATTTCTCTCGCATTAGTATTGCTTCAAAATGAATTCGCGCAGATTTCCCGTGTTTCTTGCTATACTTTCCGAGCGATTTGACTTCCCTCTGATGACATGCAAATATATGATATTTCGTGACTTAATTCTATTATTATTTTAGAGTAAAATGCATACTTTGTCTCATTTATGCACTCAAATGCTTCATATTCTTCAGAGTCTTCACTTTTCCCTTGTTTTATGAAAATGTAGGTTTTTGGCCTCAAAATTGATGGAATTTGGAGAATCTAAAGGTATGGGATGATTTCTCACAATGAAACGAAGCTATACACCAAATTTCAGCCCAATTGGAGCCTTCTACAGAGTGCACGGTCATGGGTGTGCATCCATGCAAGGCCGTGCATCGTAAGTCATCAGAATCATCTCAACCGAGCCGTGCACGGGCGTGCCCGTGCACCGATACATGGCCGTTCATCGTCCCACGCAGCTTTGATAGGCGCTCGGTATTTTGGCCGTAACTTCCTATTCCTGGCTCGGAATTGAACAAAATTTTAGGGATACCTTTCCAACTTGGATACGCACGATTTGGGATAGAATTACCAGATTTGATCAGGTGGTTGCGGAGAATGTCAGCGAACGGCGAGACCTTAGGGTTTTGGGGCAATTTTCTGGGTGACAACACTGTTCTGGCTTGATTTCTTCGTCGTTCCGGCATGGATCTTCGTGCTGGACATTCTTTCATCAAGGATCTACCCTTCCCTTTGATTTGAATCAACTTTTATGAGAGATTTTATGTATTTAACGATAAATCTTGTAGCTTAACTCTATTTTCGGGGTTTGGGCGTAGCCCACTATAAGAATGCTTGATATTAATGTTTGATCTATATATTTCTTTACTTATCTTTGTTCTTATTCATGTTTAGGATGTTTTATCTCATGTTTATGTACTGGCCATACGTATGCATGTCTTAGATGTCAAGGGAAGGACTGAGAGGTGAACCTTGATCATCGGAACCCCTTAGACTGGATTGGTGATTTCGTGTTGCGAGAGCACTCAAAATAACCCGAGGAACCCTAATCCTTCACAGATCCCATTGGATCAGACTTAACCTAGGTAAGCCACGAGAGTAGGAGACTTGGGTTAAGTCGGATACCGGACCGTGTCCTAAGAGGGAGTGCGTCTGTACCCTAGGAAGGATTACCTTAAGAACTAAGATAAAACTCAATTTAAAACATCAAACCTTAATATTTCTTCATGCTTCAGTGTGGTGAAACCTAAAACCCCGAATATCTCTTATAGATCTAAAACCCCGTTTGCTTTGCTCTTTGCTTTGCTTGACTTAAGTTTGTTTTAGTTTAATTACTTGCATTAGGATTTTAGCCATTTCTCCCTTAATCATTTACCTAGCTACGAATTGACTGATCAGTTAGTACTTGACCCTAGTCCTTGTGGGTTCGATGTTTTTATTACGCAATAGACCGTGCACTTGCGGTAGCAGCCGTCTAGTCCCCTATCAAGTTTTTGGCACCGTTGCCGGGGACTAGGTTGCCAATATTAACACGATCAGAAAATTTGTAGACTAGGTTTATCTAGATTTCATTTTTTCTTTTTATTCGGTTTGTTTACCTATTGTTTCTTTGCTCTTTGTTTTTAGTTGTAGATTTTCTATTTGGTGCGGTGCTACTAATCTCTTTTGTCTAGGTACTTGTTTATGCCCAGGAATACTACGCGAACAGGGGAACTTGTACCTGGAGACCCGGAGATAGAGCGTACTTTCCGCCAAGTCAGAAGAAATTTGAAAAGACTTAAGCTTAAAGGACAATTTTCTGACGCTCAAACGATGGAAGCCAATTGCTCTTTGAAGGACTTTGCAGCACCCACCATCTCTGCGGTACACTCGAGCATATCGCGGCCTACTATCGAAGCTAACAACTTCGAGATCAAGCCATCACTTGTATAGATGGTGCAACGGAATCAATTCAGTGGAGCAGCTATTGATGATCCCAACCTTCATTTATCTATCTTTTTAGAATGCTGTGACACTTTAAAAATTAACGGCGCTCATCCTGATGCTATCAAACTGAGACTCTTCCCTTTTTCTCTCAGGGATCGAGCTAGGGCGTGGTTGCAGTCTTTACCGCAGGCATCAATCACAATGTGGGAATAGCTATCGCAAGCTTTTCTATCAAAATATTTCCCAGCGTGCAAGACCACCCAGCTCAGGAATCAGATAACCAACTTTGCCCAACGAGAAGGAGAGTCCCTGTATGAAGCATGAGATCAGTTCAAAGAATTGTTGAGGATGAGCCCGCACCATGGTCTACAGAAATGGGTGATTATTCACACCTTCTACTGTGGATTGCTATACCAGACCAGACTTTCTGTAGATGCTGCTGCTGGTGGGGCACTAATGAACAAGAATTATGATGATGCGATAGAGTTGATAGAGGACATGACCCTCAACCATTATCAGTGGTCCGGAGAGAGAAGCCAGCACACTCGAAACTCAGGGAAGTTTGATGCTAACTCGATTGATTCTTTAATGGCAAAAGTAGACTCTCTTTCATCAAAGATAGATTCTATTAATGTCTCTGCTTCTAATTCTTTGACTTGTGATGTTTGTGGAGTGACAGGGCATTCTGCTGATAACTGTCACATCCTGAGCGCCCATTCTGAACAAGTCAACACCATTGGGAATTTCAAGAACCAGAATGACCCTTATTCGAACACATACAATCCGGGATGGAGAAATCACCTGAATTTCTCCTACAGGTTAAATCAAGGGGAAGTTCCTCCTGCTAATTTTTCTAATCAGAACTTCTCTTCTAATTTCAGGCCTCCTCCTGGGATACAATATCCATCCGCCAACCAAAGACAACAAGATCCTCCACAGAAGTCCAGATTAGAGTCAATGTTGGAAAACTTCATGGCAACTCAAATGAAGCACAATGACTTTGTGAGTGAACAGATTTGCCAGTCGAACATGAAAGTGGACTCTGTATCAATCCACCAGAAAATGATGGAGAGCCAGATCACAGAACTGGACCAGCGAACCAGTTCATTGTTAAGACACCCAGGAATGCTCCTAGCTCAGCCTGAAGCAAATCCGAGAGATCAGTGCAATGCCGTCATTAGAAGTGGCGTTGAGAAATTGAAGAAATCTGAAGCTGAACGCATGGGGGATGAAGAAGAAAAATATGAAAACCAGGAAGAGGAGCCTCATTATAAGACTCCTGACGCGTTCAATGCCAAAACGATAATAGTGGCTGCTGAGAACTCTGAAGATCCCATACACAAGCAGCTACCTCTGAAAGTTGAAGAACCTGGTAGTTTTGATATACCATGCAAGATCGGGAACACTGCATTCGATAGAGCACTTTTGGATTTAGGCTCTGGAGTCAGCATCATGTCTGTCATAACCTATGAGAAGCTAAACTTGGGAACTCTCACATCAACATCCCAAGTACTGCAGTTTGGAAACGACTCTAGACTTCACCCGCTGGGGATCGCCAAGAATATACCACTGCAATTTAAAGGAATATTTATCCCGGTAGACTTTGTGATTCTGAACATAGCCGAGAATCCACTTTTCCCTCTTATATTGGGCAGACCATTCCTTACCGCAATCAGAGCTATAATCGATGTCCCTCACAGAATGATGACTTTTCGCATTGATGGAAACAATGTCATTTGATTTTCCTGCTACTGATGACCAATTCTGTTTTTTAGGTTCCAGGGAGAACGGAGAGGTGTTTAAGGAAAGTACTGCACAATCAAAGAGCAAATGGAGCTCTTCCCACAAGCTTTTCCTGAACACTTTGGAGATAGACCCTACGACTCGACTGGTCTAGGAGGAGACAAGATAGTGGCTATGATGACGCACGCTGATGATGCACTAGGAGCCGATTTAAAGAAGAAGGAGTTGGACCCATTTAGAGATAAAATCTTAGTTGACCTTAGGATAGCCTATGTGTTTCACCATTCTATTGTTTCATGTTCTGTTAAGATAGTTCGAGAGAAACTATTATATCTCATGTTCATTTTAATAGGTGTACTTCATGAGCAACAACGAAAGCAAATGCTCCATGCCACCTACTTAGCCTCTCCACCTCCGGACCCACCATGAGTATCACGCTGGTCAAGCTAGTGACCCTAAAGGAGCGCTTGTTGGGAGGCAACCCAACCTCTTTATCACTCTTTTACTTTTGCTTTCTTATTTATTTTCATGATTTAGACTTTGTTATTTTTTTATTTTTTATTTCATATTTGTGTTCTGTAGGTTGTACCATGCTGATAGGAATTTTTCTAGATTTTTCAGGCATCACCGAGCCATGCACGGTCGCACCCGTGCATCCATGCACGGCTGTGCACAGCTCGGTTAATTCTTCCCAACGCATGACCGAGCGCTGCACGGGCAAAGGTGTGAAGGCGCGCACGGCCGTGAACACCTGAGGAAACTTTTGCCCGAGACGTGCACGGGCGTGTCCGTTCACCGATGCACGATCGTGCATCGTAAGTGAACTTTGTTGCCGCGATGAGACCGAGCGCTGCATGACCTGGGCCATGTATCCATACATGGCCGTGCACGACATTTTATAAAAGGAGCAACATACATAGCTTCGTGCACGCCCGTGCACGAAACCCTAGCCGCCGCCGCCGCCGTCCTGATCGGCCGCCTCCGGCGCCCGATCGACCGCCGACGACCTTCCATCCTCTTCCCCATTCTCCGGCGACCATTTCCCCAACTTTCTGGCACCGATCCGTGCTTCCCGCCACTGTTTCGTCGCCACCCTAGTTCTGGTCACCACCCGCGATTCTACCGCCGTCGACCATCTTTCTTCATCGCCGACCTTCCTCCTTCATCTCCGACGCCTCTGGGGTCTCTTCTTCAACACCAGCTACCTTCCTGTCACCATCCTACGCCTCCAGAATGTCTCGACGCAAGCAGACTACTTTCAAGCATCGCGCGTCCTCCTCTTCTCAGGCCGCAGCCGAGCCTCTTCCACCGCCAGCTTTGCCACCCACTCCATATGGGATCATCTGCAGAGATCCTGAGCAGCTGACCAGGCTCACTACCCTTGCACGCCGTCCGGTGGTCACCACGTGATTTCTAGATCGTGCTACGCTCAACACCTTGGGCTTCCACGATGATGTACAATGGCTCTGTCAACGCATAGGCTGGGAGCAATTCTTCACCATTTGCTACCCCACCTAAATTCCCATCGTTCTGGAGTTCTTATCATCCATGGAGTTTCATGCTAGCATTCACACTGATGATGACGACGACAGTCTATCCTTCCGGCTCAACAACACCGAATATGTGCTTACATTGACAGAGCTGAACTCTATTTATGGGTTTCTGATGACACCAAAATTCATAGTATATTTTGTGTCATTTCATATGTCTTTTTGTGTCATAATTATGCTCAACAACACCCTAGTCCCACCTCTGCTTGATTCTTTCTATCGGCACCTTCTTTTGGACCATCGATGATATATCTGATTCTTTCTTGAGAAAATTATTTTTATCACTATTATTTTTATAGACTATTTTTAGACTGAGCCTTATGTACCTTAAAATTTTACAGATAAAATTTTCAAAAGGCACATCTTTGAACCTAGCAGCATCTGCCCCAACACTATTTTTGATCTGAGCCTTATGTACTTTGGGTCAGAGCTTGCTATATAGTTTTGTGAGTGTTGTTTGCACTCTCTTGTATTCATGATTATTTCATATGGTTGTATCTTTGATTTTCTTTTGATTGTATCACTTATTGAGATTTCAATTATACGAGGTTGCTTGAGTCTATCATGTCACACTTTTGACTATGATTCTATGAGTTTCATGCTTTACACCTTTTTCATTGATTTTGACATATTTTGAGGTTTCAAAATATTTTATGACTTGAATCCATGTGACGAGAGGTGTGTAGATTTTTCTATGATTATGCATGTCAATTCTTTGAATGGAGATATACCTATTATGTTGAATTTATTTCTTCAATATATATCTACTTGTTGAAATTATTCATTGATTGATGCATAAGGTTTTGGGTAGGTATGTTGTTTGATGAATGCAACCTAAAAGTAAAACAACTTTCTTGAATAAAATGAGCATATGAGTGTAATTTTTAATTGATATCAATTGATTAGCCTAGTTGAAGCTTGGTCTATTTTACTATTTGTTGGGAAGGAAGAATCCATGATCCACAAAAAAATATGAGAGACTCCCCTACTTGGCACTGTGTAAAATTGACAGTGGTACCTAAGACATGGGTTGAAGTCAAAAAAAAAAAAAATTATAAAAAAAAACTAAAACAAAGATGAAATCATGAGACTGAAATTCTTTTCATTATGCGAGTTGCGAAGTTTTATTTGATCAAAGTTGTAGATCTTAAAGATTAAATTCAGAGGACGATATATTTATCTGAAATTTTGTGCAAAAAGTTGGTGGAATATTTCATGAGTGATTATATTTTAGAAATTTATTTTTCATAAAAGAGCATATTTTTCATATTTAGCATTGTTCTTATTTATTTGCTTGAGGATAAGCAAAGTTTGAGCCTTATGTGTTTGATGACACCAAAATTCATTGTATATTTTGTGTCATTTCATGTGTCTTTTTGTGTCATAATTATGCTCTTTTGCCTGTTTTTAAGCCTTAATTGTCAAATATTGCAGAATCTACACTGTTTTTTGTTTTTGATCATTTTCAGGTTAAAAGTGCTATATTTTGATGGATTTTGGAAGATTTGAGCACACCAATGGATTCCAGACGTCGAAACGAAGCTACCCAACAAATTTCAAGGCAAAATACACCTTCTAGCTAAAATACGACAGTACCGTATTTTTCAGAAAATCTGTCACGGTACCGTATTTCTCAGCAGACATATTTGGGCGAAATACGGCACTACCGTATTTTCGGACGAATCTGTCACGGTACCGTATTTTGTGACATTTTTAACCAGAGAGTCTCAACGGAATTACGGCACTACCGTATTTGGAGGAAGAACTTTCACGGTACCGTATTTTGCGAAGATTTTGACCAGAGAACTTCATCGGAAATATGGCACTGCCGTGGTCGCATACACGGTGCCGTATTATCTGACGATTTTGACCAGAAGCACTTGACAAGAATACGGCACTGCCATATTTACGAGGGACACGCTCACGGCAGCGTATTATTTGCACAGAACCCACAGAATGAAATACGGCACTGCCGTATGAAGGTTCACGGTGTCGTATTTTGGAACTCAGAATTTTAATTTTTCCGCCCGATTCTTGCGTGGGCCATAACTTTTGATCCAGAAGTCCAAATTGAGATCCGAAAGAAGTGGAGGACTCGTCTTTAAGAGAAGAAGAGGCACGAACAGAAATGGAGAACGTTTATCGAGTATTGAGAGAGAAATTGATAGAACGGTGCTTAGGGTTTGGCTTCACACCGAGAGGCGTGGAGGCCACGTCAGGTAGTGATTTTTACACTGAAACCTCGCCTGGAGGAGAGGAGGACGCACCAGAGGTTTTAGAGCATTTGGAGTCCGATTAGAGGAGAAATCAATAAAATAGCGGTGACAGCGCTGTTCAAAGGCAATTACGGTGCTGTAATTTTGATTACAGCACCGTGTTTTATAACTTCTACCCTTCTCCTTTGATTTCTGATACTTTGAAACTATGGTTGATTGTAATCTTTCCTTCATGCTAGCTTAGATCTTTTTATGGGACATGGGGTGTAATCCCCTTGGTTTGTTAATGACTAGAGAACATCGATTTTTGTCAAATTTAATTTTAGTATGATAATTTTACTTATGTGATGACTTGTCTTTAATTCTCTTTAGTTTTATAAATATCAGCATGTTTTAGAGTTTTATTAAATAGACCGAGAGGTTGATCGTTTGAAATTCGGAACCCTAGGAATCGTTGAGTTTGGAACTGTCGTAAGAGATTAGGTAGTTCTTCGAATTCTAATTTTTAGTGATTTTATTGCAATGTTGAATTTCTAATACTTTGGATTGAGTAAATGTGTAGACTTGATTTGATCTTTCACGAGAGTGAGGATCGAGTCATCAGAAAACCATAGGTAAAACCTGTGTTGAGTTTCAGGATGCACGAGAGTGATCCTTGAGACTCCACTTGAGATGATTGACTTAGAATTCGGATGCACGAGAGTGATCCTTGAGTTCTTTGTTCAATGATTCACTTATCTTTAGCATTGAGAATAGATCTTGCACGAGAGTGAGGATCAGTTATCTGCATGATTGTTTGCACGAGAGTGAGACAATACCTTTATGAAGTGAATTTGATCTTTATCATAATAGAATTAAACTGACAACCTTTATTTCCTTCTAGTCATTAGAATTAAGGTGGATGAAACCCTAGTCCCAGTTTCTCTCTGATTGTCTTTTTCATGTGTTCTCCATCATTGCTTTTCATCATAGTCGGTTTGCTTAGCTAGTGAGAATACAACTATTTGGTACTTAACAATAAGTTCTCTGTGGTTCGATATTTTTATTACTTCGAAGTATCCGTGCACTTGCGGGCACAACAAGTTTTTGGCGCCGTTGCCGGGGACCTTAGTTTTGTTAATATCAAAATAGTTGTTAGTATTGCTAGACTAAGTTTATTTACTTTAGATTTAACTTTGTTTTCTATTTTTGCAGATTTTGGATTTTGACAGTTGTGACAGAACTGTGAATTCTTAAATTTGTAAATTTGCTTGTGTTTTATTCTTTTTATTTTTTCTATATTTTGAAAATATATATATATATATATATATATATATATATATATATATATATATATATATATATATATATATATATATTCATTTTGATTGATTGGGTTGGATGATCTTTCTGTTCTCGATAGATTTGATAAATATGTCTTTTCATTACAATTCTAGGACATCTTATTCTTCTATTAGATGTGATATTTGTGGATATTTTGATCATTGTTCCTCTGATTGCCCCTTTTTAAATCCCAATTTATCATGGAAAGAATCTTATCAATTGTACTCTACATGGGAAAATCAAACTTCTTTTTATGTTGATTACTCAAATCATGTCTCTGAACCATACTTTGAGAAAGCTGAAAAATCTAATCTAGAATCTATGTTTGCTCAGTTTATGGAAGCCCAGATGAAACAAAATGAAGATATGAATGAGACACTAAGGCAAATAAATTCTAGGCTAAATGACACATGTGCTCATAATGAAATTTTAGAAACCCAGTTAGCACAACAAGCATGTTTATTTGAGTTTGAAACTGAAAAGATTGATTTAGAAAATTCCCCCACTGATTATGATTGTTTTGAGATTGAGCCTTATGTGAATATTAATGAATCTCCTTTAGATTTGGATTGTTGTGAAATTGATTCATCTGATAATTTATTTAAGAAACTGGGTTGAGAAAATTTTTGATCTTTGGCACAGCATTGAACTACTTATCTTTTTCTATCATCTAGATATTTTTTCTGAATTTTATAGTCCATGGATCATACTAAAACACCTAGCAACTTTTCGATTATGATTAATCTCTGCAGTAGTTTTTTCTGACTAATCTGATTAGCACTTTTGCAGCAAGTTTTTAAGTTGCTTAAATAACTTGAAACCCAGATTTTTCACTTGGAATTTGAAGTTCGTGTGTCATTCTATCTTGTGGATAAATTATTTTCACGAAAATATTTTCTGATCATTCTAGGACACATAGCAACGTTTTGAATTTTATTAACTTTTGTGCAGTTTGTGCAGTTTTTAATCTGAGTAGCCTTCTTTTTGCTGATGCGTAAATTTCTGATAGATTTTGATTCTTTGATTTTCACACGTTTGAAAAGAATATCTCTTATTCTATTACGTGGTTCTGTCCATTTTCTTTTTGGATCATTAAATCTTATTTTTGGGTAGGGCTACTTTTCATAAAAAATTCAAAAACTGCACTATTTTTTTGCAACTTGCTATTGCTTCTTTTGCCTCCAGATTCAAAAATCTTCAAGGGAAACTGTCTTCCACCTCTTGTGGAGCATCACCAGCAGCTTCATGCTTCTTCTACTGCCTCTATTTCCATTGATTTGAATTATTTATGCAGTAGACTCTTCATTAGTGACTGATTTTTTTTTTATCTATGCAGTGCTATCTCTCGCACCACCGGCCAATGATCTCACCTCCAGGACTGTATTCTCTAGCAGGCCACTAGAGATTACTCACTCTATTGTCAACACCATCATCATTGCTAGAAGCTTTTCAGCCAGCATCTGTTCCACCTCTGCTTGATTCTTTCTATCGGCATCTTCTTTTGGACCATCGATGATATATCTGATTCTTTCTTGAGAAAATTATTTTTATCATTATTATTTTTATAGACTATTTTTAGACTGAGCCTTATGTACCTTAAAATTTTGCAGATAAAATTTTCAAAAGGCACATCTTTGAACCTAGCAGCATCTGCCCCAACACTATTTTTGATCTGAGCCTTATGTACTTTGGGTCATAGCTTGCTATATAGTTTTGTGAGTGTTGTTTGCACTCTCTTGTATTCATGATTATTTCATATGGTTGCATCTTTGATTTTCTTTTGATTGTATCACTTATTGAGATTTCTATTATACGAGGTTGCTTGAGTCTATCATGTCACACTTTTGACTATGATTCTATGAGTTTCATGCTTTACACCTTTTGCATTGATTTTGACATATTTTGAGGTTTCAAAATATTTTATGACTTGAATCCATGTGACGAGAGGTGTGTAGATTTTACTATGATTTTTCTGCCTGATTCTTGCGTGGGCCATAACTTTTGATCCAGAAGTCCAAATTGAGATCCGAAAGAAGTGGCGGACTCGTCTTTAAGAGAAGAAGAGGCACGAACAGAAACAGAGAACGTTTATTGAGTATTGAGAGTAAAATTGATAGAACGGCGCTTAGGGTTTGGCTTCACACCGAGAGCCGTGAAGGCCACCTCAGGCCGTGATTTTTACACTGAAGCCTCGCCTGGAGGAGAGGAGGACGCACCAGAGGTTTTAGAGCATTTGGAGTCCGATCAGAGGAGAAATCAACAAAACAGCGGTGACAGCGCTGTTCAAAGGCAATTACGGTGCTGTAATTTCGATTACAGCACAGTGTTTTGTAACTTCTACCCTTCTCCTTTGATTTTTGATACTTTGAAACTATGGTTGATTGTAATCTTTCCTTCATGCTAGCTTATATCTTTTTATGGGACATGGGGTGTAATCCCCTTGGTTTGTTAATGACTAGAGAACATCAATTTTTGTCAAATTTAATTTTAGTATGATAATTTTACTTATGTGATGAGTTGTCTTTAATTGTCTTTAGTTTTATAAATATCAGCATGTTTTAGAGTTTTATGAAATAGACTGAGAGGTTGATCGTTTGAAATTCGGAACCCTAGGAATCGTTGAGTTTGGAACTATCGTAAGAGATTAGGTAGTTCTTCGAATTCTGATTTTTAGTGATTTTATTGCCATGTTGAATTTCTAATACTTTGGATTGAGTTAATGTGTAGACTTGATTTGATCTTGCACGAGAGTGAGGATCGAGTCGTCGGAAAACCATAGGTAAAACCTGTGTTGAGTTTCAGGATGCACGAGAGTTATCCTTGAGACTCCACTTGAGATGATTGACTTAGAATTCGGATGCACGAGAGTGATCCTTGAGTTCTTTGTTCAATGATTCACTTATCTTTAGCATTGAGAATAGATCTTGCACGAGAGTGAGAATCAGTTATCTGCATGATTGTCTGCACTAGAGTGAGACAATACCTTTATGAAGTGAATTAGGTCTTTATCATAATAGAATTAAACTGACAACCTTTATTTCCTTCTAGTCATTAGAATTAAGGTGGATGAAACCCTAGACCTAGTTTCTCTCTGATTGTCTTTTTCGTGTGTTCTCCATCATTGCTTTTCATCATATTCGGTTTGCTTAGCTAGTGAGAATACAACTATTTGGTACTTAACAATAAGGTCTCTGTGGTTCGTTATTTTTATTACTTCGAAGTATCCGTGCACTTGCGGACACAACAATTTCCTACTGATGGGACACGCCACACACCTCCTGAATTCAAACCGAATGACTTCTGGGCTAATCTGACTAGCTTCCGACCCTTTGACACCAGGACAGCTAGAGCCACCTGCCTGAGGAACCCTATGGTAAAATATGTGCACCGTGTTCTAGCACATACTATTTTTGGTCGAGGGGAGTCTGATGTTGTCGTCAGAGCTTCTAAGCTTCAGTTTCTTTGGGCTATGCTGCATGGGGTCTGCCTCAACACTGCTTTTCACTTTGCCCGACAACTCCAGAAGGTACCCAGGGCACTGAAGGGTGCCATAGCTCTTAGGGGACTCCTCACCCCACTTGCTTATGCAGTAGGGATTCATCCCTACCAAATGGAGTAGGCACGGGGCAACTGCCGACTTGACCTTGATTCTTGCATCTCGATGCGGATGATAGTGAAGGAAGGTGAACTTTACAGCTTGATCTTCCCAGGGAGCGATGTGAAGTTACCGCTGCCGAATCCTGCACATACTACTGTTCGAGAGCAGCGGAACTAGAGAGTGGAAACAGTTGAAGATGTGGATGTGCCTCTTGCAACTGAACCACCACAACCTGCTCAGTAGTGCCCTTCTACCCAGCTCAACCACATTGAGACCATGATCCACTTTGTTCGGGACGCTCAGCAAGAGACTCACATGTCTGTCGATGAAGGAAATGATCAGATCCGCCAACTTGAGACTGAAGTGGAGCGCCAAGGACGAACACAGTCCTCCATTTTAGAGTCTGTCCACGAGCTTCAGGCGAGACTCCGTCGGCGCTGGGGATGAACTTCTTTGGTTTCACCCGTCACTTGGTCAGCTTTCTATTTTTCTAGTAGTTTTCTTTATTCTAGTTGTTTGTTTTCCTTAGTCACTTCTTGGTAGTTTTAAGTTTGTCGCTTCTATTTCTTGCATGCTTTGTTATTTTGTGGTATCAACATCTTTACTGTCTTGCCCAAACCCTACTTTCCTCTATGCTATTTGCTTTGTCTTCTAGTATTGCATTGTTCTATGCCTACTTGATTGCTTAAGATGAGAATCTTAACTTTTATTTGCCTATGGTTTATGATGGTTATGGTTTGCACATATGATTCTTTGGTTTACTGTAGTTGAATGTTGTAATTAACCTGATTCATTGTTGGTAGAATCTTGAAGAGTATGCTTGCTACTTTACCTCAGCCTTGATATGCATCTCAAGTGTAGATCGTTATTGCCTCTGGTTTCTATCTTTACTTTCTTTATGCACTTTGTCATAGGGGTTAGAAATAATAATGGTGGTACCGAAGTGTCCTTGTACACTACATATTGTACATCCACTTGGCACCATTCTTTGCAACACAATGAAATAAGAATGACAGTGGTACCGAAGCAAAGCTTGGCACTTGGCACTGTCATAGCTTGTATCTAAAAAAAAAAGGCACCACATAGGGACTATGTGGTACTGATGCTATTCTCCCATGACTTAGTACACAGTGTTATGTTTTATGAAAACTTGGTCAATCATATCATTGCTGTGGGATGCACTGTAAAGGTTTTTAGTAATGTAACTTTGCATGTTCTATAGATTATATCCATGATAATTGGTTTAATTTGCTTTCCATACTGCATTATAACCTGAAGACCTATTGTGTTTAACAAATAACCTTATTAGACCTAGATGAGCTATTTGAGATTCCCTATTCCATGTCATCACTGTGTTCTATACAATTCAATTCCTTGAGGATAAGCAAAACTTTAAGTCCGATGTATTTTGATGACATGCAAATATATGATATTTCGTGACTTAATTCTATTATTATTTTAGAGTAAAATGCATACTTTATCTCATTTATGCACTCAAATGCTTCATATTCTTTAGAGTCTTCACTTTTCTCTTGTTTTATGAAAATGTAGGTTTTTGGCCTCAAAATTGATGGAATTTGGAGAATCTGAAGGTATGGGATGATTTCTCACGATGAAACAAAGCTACACACCAAATTTCAGCCCAATTGGAGCCTTCTACAGAGTGCACAGTCATGGGTGTGCATCCATGCACGGTCGTGCATCGTAAGTCATCAGATCATCTCAACCGAGCCGTGCACAGGTGTGCCCGTGCATCGATACACTGCCGTGCATCGTTCCGTGTAGCTTTGACAGGCGCTCGGTATTTTGGCCGTAACTTTCTATTCCTGGCTCGGAATTGAACAAAATGTTGGGGAGACCTTCCCAACTTGGATGCGCACGATTTAGGACTAGAATTACTGGATTTGATTAGGCGGTTGCGGAGAACGAGAGCGAACGGCGAGACCTTAGGGTTTTGGGGTGATTTTCTGGGCGAGAACACTGTTCCGGCTTGATTTCTTCGTCATTCCGGCGTGGATCTTCGTGCTGGACCTTCTTCCATCTAGGATCTACCCTTCCCTGTGGTTTGAATCAACTTTTATAAGAGATTTTATGTATTTAACGATGAATCTTGTAGCTTAACTCTATTTTCGGGGTTTGGGCGTAGCCCACTGTAAGAATGCTTGATATTAATGTTTGATCTATATATTTCTTTACTTATCTTTGTTCTTATTCATGTTTAGGATGTTTTATCTCGTGTTTATGTACTGGCCATACGTATGCATGTCTTAGATGTCAAGGGAAGGACTGAGAGGTGAACCTTGATCGGAAGCCCTTAGACTGGACTGGTGATTTCATGTTGCGAGAGCACTCAAAATAACCCGAGGAACGCTAATCCTTCACAGATCCCATTGGATCCGACTTAACCTAGGTAAGCCACGAGAGTAGGAGACTTGGGTTAAGTCGGATACCGAACCGTGTCCTGAGAGGGAGCGCGTCTGTACCCTAGGAAGGATTACCTTGAGAACTAAGATAAAACTCAATTTAAAACATCAAACCTTAATATTTCTGCATACTTCAGTGTGGTGAAACCTAAAACCCTGAATATCTCTTATAGATCTAAAACCCCGTTTGCTTTGCTTTTTGCTTTGCTTGACTTAAGTCCGTTTTAGTTTAATTACTTGCATTAGGATTTTAACCATTTCTCCCTTAATCATTTACCTAGCTACGAATTGACTGATCAGTTAGTACTTGACCCTAGCCCCTGTGGGTTCGATCTTTTTATTACGCGATAGACCGTGCACTTGCGGTAGCAGCCGTCTAGGCCCCTATCACCCTCGTCTCAAGACCCTCTCATGATTTCTGTGCATTGTGTAAACACCGTAGAGTACGGCACTAAGGACCAACCCTCCTATAGTCTCTACATCATTTTGGTATCAGAGGATGTTGCGCGTTCGATTCTTATCGTTCGCACGATCCGACCATTGCATAGCATATTTCAGCACTGTTTCCGCGTTTTCAGCATCCTATGCTTAGTCATTTTTGGCCTTGTTTGTGCATGGTGACTACACGGCCAAGTGCTACACGAGTGGGGTTGAGTCGGGTCACCCGACGCTTGCTGTCGTGCGGTGCACCCTTGTCCAAACCCCACCCTCCGAGGATTGGAGGCGATCTAGTATCTTCATGACTTACATCAAGTGTAATGGACACTCGTGTAGGATCGCCATTGATGGGGGTAGTAGCTTGAACGTGGTCTCGCGGACCGCGATTGCGCGCTTTGGTCTTCTCCTTGAACCCCACCCCAAGCCCTACTCCATCGCGTGGGTGGACACGTCGAGTCTTCCGGTCACCCACCGGTGTTAAGTTCCCATCGCTTTTGGGGCCTATCGTGAGAAGGTGTGGTGTGACGTGGCGACTATGGATGTCGCCCACGTCCTCTTAGGACGTCCTTGGCTCTACGATAGGGATGTGACCCACTATGGCCGGTCGAACACTTACGTGTTTGACCACAATGACCAGAAAATCCGCTTGATCCCGGCTCTGCCCGAGGAGCTTCGCGCATCCACGTCTAAGGGACTGATTACTCCATCGGTGCCTATCCCTCCGACCCCCGCTAGAGTGACCCTCATGCGTGCCCCGGCACTTGTTCGCGAGGCCCACGAGTCCCAGGTCATGTACCCGCTCATGATTCGTGAAGCGCAGGATCCCGTTGCATCCGCGAGCACGACGCCTCCGGCTGAGGTGTCCGCCCTCCTCTTCGAATTCTCCGACATTAGCCTTGAGGACTTAACCCATGGTCTTACCCTAGCTAGGGAGATCCAACATGCGATTGACCTTCTCCCGGGAGCACCCCTCCCCAACCTGCCACACCATCGTCTCAACCCGACCGAACATGCTGAATTGCAACATCAAGTCGATGACCTCCTCACTAAGGGGTACATTCATGAGAGCTTGAGTCCTTGTGCTGTCCCAGCCTTGCTCACGCCCAAGAAGGATGGGTCGTGGCGCATGTGCGTTGACAGGCGTGCCATCAACCGGATCACCGTCAAGTATAGGTTCCCTATACCACGACTTGACGACATGCTAGACCTAGTCTCTGGTGCGACCTAGTTTTTCAAATTAGACCTCCGAAGCGGATATCACCAAGTCCGCATTCATGAGGGCGACGAGTGGAAAACCGCATTCAAGACCAAGGAAGGTCTCTATGAGTGGCTTGTAAAGCTGTTTGGGCTGTCTAACGTCCCGTCCACCTTCATGCGGCTTATGAGCCAAGTCCTCAAGCCCTACATGGGCAAATTCTTGGTCGTCTACTTTGACGACATCCTGATTTTTAGCCGGACCCAAGAGGACCATTTGGACCACCTTCGTGCTATGTTTGACCTCCTGCGCAAGGAGAGCCTCTTCCTTAACACGAAGAAGTGCTCCTTCATGACCAACCGAGTCCACTTCTTGGGCTACATCGTCTTTGACGAGGGCCTTTCTGTCGACCCCGCTAAGGTCGAGGCCATTCGGCACTGGCCTGAGCCTCGCACTGTCTCTGATATCCGTAGCTTCCTGGGTCTTGTGGGCTTTTACCGCCACTTCATTTGCGGGTTCAGCACACTTGCGACCCCGCTGACCCAACAGCTGTCTAAGGATGACTTCGAGTGGACAACGGTCACTCAATGCGCCTTTGAGACCCTTAAGGATGCCATCACCACTGCCCCTGTCCTGCGCCTCCCTGACTTCACCAAAGTCTTCGAGGTCGCGTGTGATGCCTCCGGTACTGGTATCGGGGGTTGCCTTAGTCAGGAAAGCCACCCGGTTGCCTTCTTCAGTGAGAAACTGAACGCTGCTCGCCAGTGTTATTCGACCTACGACAAGGAATTTTACGCCATAGTTCAGTCGCTTCGGCAGTGGAGGCACTATCTCCTCCACCGCGAGTTCTTCTTGTATAGTGACCACCAAGCCTTGTGTTTTCTAAATGCTCAAAAGAAGTTGAGCGCCCGCCATGCCAAGTGGGTCGAGTACTTGCAATAGTACTCCTTCGTGATCAATCACAAGGCGGGTAAAGAAAACATTGTTGCGGACACTCTAAGCCGAGTCCGGAACCTTCTGTGTGTTATGCATGCCCGGGTCAATACTTTTGACCACGTTAAGGATGAGTACGCCACCTGTCCTGATTTCGGCATCACGTATGCTGCCTTGACTGCGGCACCTGACCCTGAGTCATCGTATCAGCTCTGTGAGGGCTATCTCTTCCTTGGGAATCACCTGTGCATTCCCCGGTCGTCCCTTCGCGACCACTTGCTCCTCAAGCTACATGCGGGTGGCGTCGCCGGCCACCATGGCCGCGACAAGACCTTCAAGATGGCCGAGGAACTCCTCTTTTGGCTATCCCTTCGCAGGGATGTAGAGCGCCATTGTGGCACATGTCAATCGGCCAAGCCTCGTCCTCCGAACACGGGTCTCTACACACCCCTGCCTGTGGCCGATGCTCCATGGCACGACCTCAGCATGGACTTTGTCCTAGGGCGGCCCCAGATTGCCTCACGCTTCAATTCCATCTACGTGGTTGTAGATCGGTTCTCGAAGATGGCCCACTTTATCCCCTATTCACGGACAGCGGACGCATCCCACGTAGCACATCTCTTATTCAAGGAGATTGTCCGTCTCCATGGCCTCCCTAAGACCATCGTGTCCGATCGTGACAAGCGCTTTGTGAGCCACTTCTGGCGCTCACTTTGGGCCCTCTTGGGCACCACTCTGAAGCTATCCACCGCTTACCACCCTCAAACCGACGGCCAAACCGAAGTCGTTAACCGTAGTTTGGGCAATTTGCTCTGATGCCTCATTGGTGACCACCCGAGGTCTTGGGACACCATCCTTCCTATGGCAGAATTCGCGTATAATAGTGCAGCCAATAGGTCTACGGGTCTTAGTCCCTTACAAGTGGTTTCAGGACATTAGCCATGCAAACCCATTGACTTGCATGACCTGCCCATGGTGTCCCATCTTTCTGAGATGGCATACTCTTTCGCTCAGCATATAGCTAGCTTGCATGAGGAAGTTTGGCATCGAATTTGTTTGGGCAATACTTGTAATGCTTTGAGGGCCAACGAGCATCATAGGCCATAACACTTTTCTGTAGGTGAGCTGGTAAGGGTGCGCATCCACCCCGAGCGTGTTCCCCACCGAGCACATTTTAAGCTTCAGCCACGATACATGGGCCCTTATGCGGTGGTGCAAAGGATCGGCTCCAACACCTATGTGCTGGACCTACCCGAGGACATGGGAATCCACCCCGTCTTCAACGTGGCAGATCTACTTCCATTCTACGGTCCCTTGGAGGAGCCCTAGGATATCGACGAGCATCTTCCCCCTAGTTCTCCGGAGGAGAATTCTTCCAAATGGGGGAAAGTTGATGTAGGAGCATCCAGTACTAAAGACCCAGAAAGTTCAATTCGGCACAGAAAGTTCCTCGGGGTGCCCTGCGACGAGAACCTCGGCCCGTGGATTCTGGAATCTGGAGTAGTGTCAGTTAGATCTCCCATAGAAAGTTCCTCGGGGTACCCAGCGATGAAAACCTCACCCCGTGAGTCCTGCGGACAACTATTGGGTGCACAAGACGGATTTTCCACAGAAAGTTCCTCGGGGTACCCAGTGACGAAAACCTCGCCCCGTGGGTCCTGTGGACAACCACCCGATTCAGCGGCGGCTTCACATGCGCAAGTTAAATTTTCCACAGAATGTTCCTTGGAGTACACATCGACGAAAACCTCGCCCCGTGAGTCCTGTGGACAACTACCCGAAGAAGTCGCCGAACTACCCCGACGACCCCATTTTGACATCCACAACCCTCCGTACCACATTGAATCCTCAATGGAGGGTTCGAAGGAGCCCAACAAGGTGGAGGTACGGCGATCTCAATGCACTTCTCGACCGCCGGACCATTTTGTAGGAGTGATCAGCCCATTGTCGATCCACACCGAGGCCCTTCCGCTCAAGGGCCTGGGCGGCTATCCACCTGAAGGCCCAACACCTGAGGGGCCGCACAATCATCTTAGCAACACAGCCCAAGAGCGCATCACATCCGTCATAACCCAGCCCACGACGTCCAAATTCTGCTACTTTGTCGCAGTATGCTCCGAACACGTCTGATCGCCCAACTGCCTCCGTACGAAGACGAGAAGACCATGCGCCAGCTTCATAGAATATTAGGTAGAAGTTTATTTTGCTTTGTCTTGTTGTAGCAGCTTGACCACCTTTGTGGGCTACATGAGTAGTTAGTTGTTAAAGTTGTTTGTCTTTTCTACTTTGTCTTGTTCCCTCCCCTCTTGTTCTATAAAAGAGGAGGCTGGGGTGTTGTGTTCCTTAGTTCTCTTAGAGGTAGAGTTCTCCTGGTGAGCAAGAGTGCCTCTAGCTTGTGTGGAAGACGAAGTAGCATCATCTTCAGAACTTGTAAGAGTCGGCGACCGGTGTCTCGACTCGAAGTGTTTCCTGCTTTTCGAGAAGTAAATCCCACCGTTCCGGGTGGGTCAGGTTCGCCTGTTTTAGACGTTTTTTCCGTGTTGAGTTTCTTTCGCCCTCTCACCCACGAGCATCCGAGCGTCGGAGTCATGGATGATTTCCGTGTTCGTTGGTTTGTTCGCACGTGCATAGGCGCGCGAGCTGATATCGCGATCCGCAAACCCCGTTCGTGCTGTGCTTAAAATTGCTCTAGAGGTTAGTGAGTGAATTTCAGTAATTTTGGGTGCCGTTATATTTCTCTCGCATTAGTATTGCCTCGAAACGAATTCGCGCCGATTTTCCGTGTTTCTTGCTATACTTTCCGAGCGATTTGACTTCCCTTGTCTCAAGACCCTCTCACGATTTCTGTGTATTGTGTAAACACCGTAGAGTACGGCACTAAGGACCAACCCTCCTATAGTCTCTACATCACGAGAGTAGACTGCAAATTTCAGAAATCAAAACACTGCTACTTGTAGACTTATGGAATCAGTTGGAATGCGCAGAGCAGAAACACATCCAAGACCACTACAATAATCAGGAGAGTGAACAGAGACAGCAGCTCAGATCAAAAATTTCCAGAAATCAGTAGACACAACTCAAAAAAGTTTTAGAGCTTTTCCAAAGCAAGGATTTTTAGCAAATAGTTGCAGTGCAGAAAACTTCAAGCACAACTTTGCAGAAAAATCTTGTCCTCAGCACAAGTAATACAATATCCAAAGAAAATAAAACTTAGAGATTGTGCGCAAAGAAAACCTGGTAAGAAGATACCCACGCAGTGACAAAGACAACACAAGCAAAACTGCAGAGAAAACAAAGAGATTTTAGTTCGAAAATACAGGGAGCAGTGTGCAGAATGTTCACGCAAACAAACTCAGATAAGATGAACAGCATAATCTAAGAGCACCTAAGATTTCCTCTGATACCACTGATGAAGAACAGAAATTTGGCCCTAGAATCCCTTAGGTATGTAGCTCTACCAAGGTATCAATGAAAACAATGTTCTAATATGGTATTACTTAGCATGCGGGTTTAGAGGAGATAGATGGGAAGAAGGCACCTGAGGCCCCCTTAAGGGAAGGGGGCTGTGATGACTCCAAATTTCATAGTGTTTTTGATACTTATTTGGTAGTCTTTTGAGCCATAGTCTTACTCTTTTACTTTGCTTTTATACCCTTTTTTACCAAATACTTTGGAATCTATACAATCTTTGGTTTTTGATCAATTTCAGGTAAAAAGGCATTATTATCACTAGTTTTCGAGCAATATCAATGCATGAATGAGTTCTAATCATCAAGAGGAGTCTACACAACAAATTTCAAGCCAAAATACACCATCTAGCTAAAATACGGTACTACCGTATTTTCCAGACGAATTCCCACAGTACCGTATTTCTCAGTGGACATTCCTGGGCGAAATACGGCACTACCATATTTGCCAGAGAATCTTTCACGGTACTACCATATTTTTAAGAAAAACTCTCACGGCACCGTATTGTGTGCCCGGAACTCACAGAATAAAATACGGCACTGCCATATGAATCTTCACGGTGCTCTATTTTGGAATTCAGAAATCTAATTTTTCCGCTCGATTCTTGCAAAGACCATATTTTTTGATCTAGACCTCCAAATTGAGATCCAAAAGAGGTGGTGGACTCGTCTTTAAGAGGAGAAAACACAGAAAGTTAAAGGAACGAATTTTATCACGAATCCACGGAGAAATTGAGGGAGAGACAGAATTGCTTGGGTTCATCGGTTCTCCACCTACAGACCACCTCCGGCCACAAAATTTGACAGAGAGCTTCATCTGGTGAAGGAGAACGTGCATATGAAGTTTCAAAGCAAAAGGATTCCTATTGGAAGAGAAATCAATGAAACAGCGGTGATAGTGCTAATTCCAGGCAAATACGGATGGTAGCTTAATCTTTCTTTGGGACATGGGGGTGTAATCTCTTTGTTTCTTAATGACTAGAAAATCTTAACTTTGTCAAACTAATTTCTTTATGATAATTTTACTCTTGTGATTGATAGTTCTCCTTTGTGTCTTAAATATCAGCATGTTTTAGAGTTTTGCAAAATAGACCGAGAGGTTGATTGTTTGAAATTCGGAACCCTAGGAATTGTTGAGTTTGAAACTATCATAAGAGATTAGGTAGTTCTTCGAATTCTGATTTTTAGTGATTTTATTGCCATGTTGAATTTCTGATACTTTGGATTGAGTTAATGTGTAGACTTGATTTGATATTGCAAGAGATTGAGTATCGAGTCGTTGGAAACCCTTGAGTAAAACTAGTGTTGAGACTCGGATGCACGAGAGTGATCTTTGAGTTTTAACTTGAGGTGATCAACCTAGAATTCAGATGCACGAGAGTGATCCTTGAGTTCTTAGTTGATGATTTACTTATTCTCAGCATTGAATAGATCTTGCACGAGAGTGGGGATCGGTTCTTTGTATGGTTGTCTGCGTGAGAGCGAGATAATTTATTTATGAAGTAAATTATACCTTTATCGTGATAGAATTAGATTGACAGACACTTATCTAGCCGTTAGAAATTTAAAGTAGATGAACCCCTACTTCTAGTTTCTTCTCTGATATTCTCTCTGTGCTCTTTTCGATAGCTTGATTTACTATTTTCCGATTGCCTAGCTAGTAAGAAATCGATTATTCAGTACTTGGCAACAAGGTATCTGTGGTTCGATAATTTTTATATTACTTCGAGTATCCGTGCACTTGCGGATACAACAAGTTTTTGACACTGTTGCCGGGGACCTTGGTTTTGTCGATATTGAAGATATCGAGATTATTACTAGACTAGGTTTTATTTACTGTTTTGTTTTTTTCTGTTTATTTTCTATTTTCTTGAAATCACTTGATCTATCTACTTTGCATGCGCAGGAATCTTAGGTCAGGACCACTTGTACCTTTTGATCCTGAGATAAACAAGACTCTGAGACTGCGAAAGAGATTGAGATTTGAGGAGACACAAGTTGTAGAAGAAAGAGAAGAAGAATCCATCATGGCTGAAAGAAGGACATTGCGCGACTATGTAGCCCCAAATACATAAGGAATTCATTCCATCATCACTAGGCCTGCTATAGATGCGAACAACTTTGAGATCAAGCCAGCGTTCTTATCGATGATTCAACAGAATCAGTTTGGAGGATCTCCTTTGGAAGATCCAAACCAACACTTATCCCTTTTCTTTGAATTCTGTGACACCATAAAGATTAATGGTGTATCTGACGATGTCCTCATACTAAGATTGTTTCCTTTTTCTCTCAGGGACAGAGCAAAAGCCTGGCTTCATGCACACCCAACTGGGACGTTTACTACTTGGGAGCGCTTGTCAAATGCCTTCTTGCAGAAGTACTTTCCTCCCAGTAAAATGATCCAGTTGAGGAACCAAATCACAGGATTTGCCCAGGGAGACGGAGAATCAATGAGTGAAGCATGCGAGCGCTTTAATGAGCTCCAACGGAAGTGCCCCCACCATGGAATGGAAAACTGGGTTTTAATTCAGACTTTCTATAATGGTTTGCTTTACAATACACGCTTAACTGTTGATGCTGCTGCAGGGGGAGCATTGATGAACAAGACTGTTGAAGATGCTCATTCCTTGATTGAGGAGATGGCGCTAAATCACAACTAATGGGCTTCTGAGAGAGGAGTGCTTTATTGGCCTCCTCAGGGTAAGAACAATGGTGATGGTTGGCGCTCTCTTGCAGAAAAGGTAGACTCGTTATATAACCGTTTTAATTCTTTCCAAATGCAAACCGCTGCTATATCTTCTGTTGTTTGTGAGATTTGTGGGAACAATGGGCACCATGCTAGAGAGTGCAAAATCAATATTGATAAAGGTGAGGAACAAGTGAATGAAGTAGGGGATTATAATCAAGGTAGATCTAATGACCCTTACTCCAATACCTACAACCCTGGTTGGCGCAACCATCCTAACCTATCTTGGAAAAGTAACAATCAAACTAGTGGGCAAAATGATAATAGGGGGTATAACCAGAGACAGTCAAACCAGAGTCAACCCCAAAAATCTAGTTTAGAAGAGATGTTTGAGAGATTCATGGGTAATCAGATGAGAAAAAATGATGAGATTACAGAAACCCTTAAGCAGATAAACTCTAGGTTGGATGGTGTTGTTGCTCACAGTAAGATGTTAGAGATGTTGGAGTATGCCCTTAAGGCTAATGTTTGAGGCCTTGGGATTGTATAAGTATCATGTAATAAACTCTTATGTTTATAAAGGCATGGTTATTATTCAGGTTGTTACCTTGTCTGCAATAATAAGTGTACTACTGAATAATGTCTCAAAGCTGTTCAGCTAGCCTGACAGGCTCTATGTCCTTAGTCGAGATATCTTGGTGAACATGAGACAGCCTTGATATGATTGAGACTAATATGTGTGCTAATCTTATAGGATGCTTCGAGCATGGAATAAGATGTAGATTCATGGGTACATTGGATGTACTGGACAGACCCTTCTAGGATATTCAATTGTTTGTCACAATGTGAATAATCCTTGATAGCAGCAAGTGGCACATGTCCTTCGACTTGAGATCACTTGTGTTTCTAAATGATGATTGTCATTGTTTTGAGGTAGTTCAATATCATTTGAAACATAATGATTATAGACTATCTTGGATGATGAGCTTGAGTCAGGTTAGGACACTAGTGATAGATAAAGGATTGCCGTCTCCTTGTTCAAGGAGTGTGATGTTCTAAAGGGCCCCCCTGTATGAGATGATTGAGATAGTGTATGGCCATACCCAGATGACTATGATCATCTGATCTAATCATGCTCATCATATTGGAGTTACAGGCTTGACATGCTTGTCCAATAAGAACATCCAGTGGCAAAGGAAACATGCATGCCTCGTGAGTTTGATTCACACTTATGCTGTGGTTTGGGTGTAGTCTTGGAAGACTCTTTCCTTTATATCGGGAGACAGTGATGTGTTGCTAGATACCCCTCACTGATCGTGATAACGTAAGTTATCGTTACCGACATTTAAAGGAAACCCTCAGGGTCGCACAATTTGATGATATGGCTTACTTGAGTCAGATCGTGTGGACTGAATTGTTTCGGTTCAGTTTAAAGGAGTTTAAACTCTGATTGTAAGTGAGATCCAGTCTGATCATGTTTGATTGATTAGGGCTTGAGATCGGTAAGCTTCGATCGAGAGTATTGATGCAAGATCGGTGAGATCAAGAGCATCATGAGATGAACGGTTAGATTGGAAACCTTAGGGTTTGGTTGATCTAGACCGATTGGCTTGGTTTGGTCTTTGAACCAAATTGGTTTGGACCAATTTGGATTGAACCGGTTCACATGGGTGAACCCATGGTTCGATCCATAAAGCGTTTTGGGCGGTTTGCTAGAAGTGAGAACGCATGGCTTAATGGATTTTCCATTTTTGGAAAGTCATTGAGCGCATGTCTCCTTGAAACGCCAAAACGGCTTGAAGGCTCATTGAACTCTTGTCTCCTTGCTCTTGCTCGACGGGACTTGAGAGAATTTGGGTGTGGACGACAAGAGAAGGACCGGCCAACCAAAGGAAGTGATCATCTCTTCTCTTTACTCGATCAAGGACAACTCTTGGAACCTTGCTAGCACAAGGAGCACCAAGGAAGTGAGCGCATCCTCATCTTGTGTGCGTATCTTGTGGAGGAGACCCCTATTCGATCTCTTCTTCCAAGCCGACCTCCAACTCTATGGCTATGGTATAGATCTGAACTCATTCAAGTTGATCATATGCTCATGCTAAAATCGTTGAAAACACATGCTTCCGCTTGCAAAGTTATGCGCCACCCCCCCTTTAGTGTTTTCGCCCCCCTCTTGAAAGGGGTTTCACATGCTTGCGCTCCCCCTTGAAGGGGACCCTTCAATTGGTATCAGAGCCATGTTGAAGCATGTTAATATGATTGCTTGATATTTCCGTGATCCATGTTTGCGCATCTTCATGTATGCTTAGATCTTGTTCACATGCGAAAATTGACATGCTATTTCTCCATGCGAAAGTAAGATGTTTACTTATCTAGGCGCATGTTGTTTGTTCATGATGTCGCATGTCTTGAGTTGGCGCTTAGTTTATGTTGTTTTATCAAACAAAACCCTAACTTGCGCGCCTATGACTAGATCTAAAGTGCCACCTACTATAAACCCTTAGATGGGTTGATGGGGCTGAAGTCACCTCTAGGTTAGATCAAACTAGTCTGATCAGACCATCTGACAGCCTAGATGGGTTGACCAGATAGCACCTGTGCGCAAGCATGAGGTGACTATAGGTTGACTGCATCAAAGGCGTGTAGCGAGGTCTGGTTGAGACAACCAATGAACACTCTTGAGTTAGGCCCGGGGTCACACCCGCTTGCCAGAACTCTTGTTGGTTGTTCAGCCCTTAGCGCATGCATGGTTGACCATTAGGTCAACTCGGGTCAGTTAGGACTCGGTGCATGCAAGGGCACATGATCTAACTAGATGGATGAGTGGATCCCTATCAATGTACCATTGTAAGGTTGTAGGGCACATAAGGAAGTTAAAATTGATGCCTATGGGGTTTTCAAAATTTAATTTCTTGATTGGATCACATGATGATTGAGACCATGTGCTTGTTTATTTATTCTTATGTGGGTTGCCCTATTGTGTGCTGTGCTGGGGCCTGCGTGCCTGGTTAATTATAAGTTAATATTATTGTGATCTGCGAATCACATTTTTTTATTAATCTATTGTATAATTGACCTGCGAGTCAAAGCTTGTCTAGATAGATCAAAATGTTTTTGATTAGACAAGGGCATAAAAGCACACATCCAAGAGGGGCATTCAGCTGGTGGCGCACCTGAGGTGCTCTTGGCGCTAGGGCCCTGGGTTGGACCAGATGAGATGCAAAAGAGCTCAAGTGAAGACTTAAGTAAAATTAAGGTCTTACTAGGATTCATGGGCTTTTACCACATAAGATCATGCTTTCTATTTATTGCTTATATAATTAGAATTGCATGTGTTTATCTTCTGCTATCACCATAGGACTTGTATGATAGTTAAGAAGATAAAAGACCGTTAAAATCCAACGCTAATATATCAAGCACGTAATGCCTTCTGGCGCGAAACCTCACTGTTCTGACTATCGTTGGAGCCGTGTTGAACCCACTCAGTGGGCACGTCCATCTATCTTCAGACAGTGCGGGATTACACCTGCGTGTTACAGAGTAGGGATTTATCCCTTCTCGTTGCTCAGCATAGCACGTGGTGGTCCAGGGAGTAGGTCAGGTCAGCTTGACCATGTAGACTACATATGTGGCGCATATGGTAGTGCATGGAGGCAGCCATCTGTGGGGTCAGAGACTGTGTTGTACCAACTCAGTTGGCACAGTCTGCTGGATTGCCCAGATGAAGGGGAATCGCACGGGTTGGCGATTGGCTGGGACAGCCTACCAGAAATTAATGCTTGTCATCTCTGTGCATCTTATCTCGCCTGAGCGGGACGCGGAGACCAAGTATGAAATATGGATCCCATCTCACTAAAAGAGTGTTACTCTTTCGGACTGTTTTCTGGATTTTTCAGTCAGACAAAATAGTGAGAAAAAGAATCTTTCTTAAAGTCCTGGATTGATTCTGAACATTGATACTGACCTTGCTGTTCTTGCTTGTTGTAGATTCCTGCAGCAACGAACACCATGAGCTTCAATGTGCGATCCTTACTGGAAAGGGAGAAGTTTGCTGGGCCGAACTTCTCTGACTGGTTCGGACACCTTAAGATCGTTCTTAAGGCAGAGAGGAAACTGTATGTCCTCGAGACGGCGATACCGCCGCAGCCCGCTGCGAACGCCGCAAGGGCGGTTCGTGATGCCTATGAAAAGCACGTCAATGATAGCATTGATGTCGCTTGCCTGATGCTAGCGTCTATGACGCCACCGCTGCAGCGTCAGCATGAGGATATGTCGGCTATAGAGATTATAGCGAACCTCAAGATGCTGTATGCTGCACAGGCGAGGACAGAACGCTATAATCTGACGAAGCTCTTCTTTCAGAGCAAACTGGCTGAAGGGAGCCCAGTGGGAGCTCACGTGCTCAAGATGATTGGGCACAAGGAGGCTCTGG
This sequence comes from Costus lasius, assembly GCA_027563935.2. NCBI lineage: Eukaryota > Viridiplantae > Streptophyta > Magnoliopsida > Zingiberales > Costaceae > Costus > Costus lasius. Next base: position 29,022,191 of record CM050449.1, on the reverse strand, counting down.
AGAAACTGGGGCATACCGTCAACCAGGAGCTTGCTGTAGATATTATTCTGCAGTCTCTTCCGCCTTCTTTCGATGTGTTCATCATTAACTTTAATATGAACAAAATCGATTGTACGCCGGCAGAGCTGCTGAATATGCTCTTGACTACTGAGGAAACTCTGAAGGGCAAGCCTTCAACCTCTGTCTTAATGGTTCCTTTTAGGAACAAGAAGAAGGGGAAGAAGGGCAAGGCCCCTGTCAAGAACTACAGTAAGGCTCTGAAACAGAAGGTCAAGCGGTCCAAGGACAACAGGTGTTTCCACTGTGGCCAGCTGGGTCACTGGAAAAAGGACTGTAAAGCGCTCCAAGGAGATAAGAGGGGAAGCATCGCTTCTGGCTCAGGTATATACGTGACGGAAGTCATGGTTTCATCTTCTTCTATTTCATGGGTGTTGGACACTGCATGTGGAGTTCACATTTGTTCAAATGTACAGGAACTCAAGAGAAGAAGGCAGGTGGGACAGCATGAGGTAGACCTACGCGTTGGAAACGGGGCACGGGTTGCTGCTGTTGCTGTAGGAGACTATTTCATTTCTTTACCATCTGGCATTGTATTGGAATTAAACAATTGTTATTTTGTACCGAGTATCACCAAGAATATTATCTCTATTCCTGCTCTTGTCAGGAAAGGATTTGCCTTTGAATGCAATATTTCAAAGTGTGTTTTATCTGTAGATAATATTGTGTATGCAACTGGTTCAATTAACAATGGGTTATACATGTTGGACATGGAAAATTCTATACAAAACATTGATAATAAGAAAGCCAAGTATGCTGATGACAGCACCTTGCTATGGCATAGTCGTTTAGGCCATATAAACGAGAAACGCATTAAGCGGTTGCATGATCATGGACTGCTGGGATCTTTCTCCTACGAGGAGTTTGATACATGCAAAGCTTGTTTGATGGGTAAAATGACGAAGTCTCCTTTTCTTAACAAAGGTCAAAGGGCTTCAGGTTTACTTGACCTCATACACAGTGATGTGTGTGGGCCATTTAGTAAACATGCCAGAGGTGGCTATCAGTACTTCATTACCTTTACTGATGATTTCAGTAGGTATGGATATGTCTATCTAATGAGACATAAAAGTGAATCTTTTGACAAGTTCAAAGAGTTCAAAAATGAAGTACAAAATCAGTTAGGCCGAAATATCAAGGCACTTCGTTCTGATCGAGGTGGAGAATACCTAAGTCGAGAATTTACTGACTATCTGAAAGAGTGTGGGATTATCTCACAGCTCACTCCGCCAGGAACACCGCAATGGAATGGTGTGTCCGAGAGGAGAAATAGAACGTTACTTGACATGGTTCGTTCTATGATGAGTCAGGCTACTCTTCCATACTCCTTTTGGGGTTTTGCACTGGAAACAGCTGCAAAGGTACTAAACCGAGTGCCATCCAAGGCAGTTTCAAAGACGCCATATGAGTTATGGTATGGGAAACAGCCTAGCTTGACATTTATCAGGATCTGGGGTTGCGAGGCTTATGTCAAAAAGCTCGCCTCTGGGAAACTGGAGAGCAGATCTGAGAAATGCATCTTTGTCGGTTACCCTAAGGAAACTAAGGGTTATTATTTCTACGATCCCAAAGAGAACAAGGTTTTTGTTGCTCGGACGGCCATATTTCTTGAGAAGGAATTTCTTCTGCAAGAGGTCAGTGGGAGAGAAATAAAGCTGGATGAGAATCCAGAGGGAGGACAAAGTAGTCAAGTGCAGTTGGATGAGCCAGAGCCAGTGGATCAGGTTATTGAACAACCTGAGGCTCAGATAACACGGGAACCGCGAAGATCGGGTAGGATCCGTCGACAGCCTGAGCGCTATGACGGAGTCTACATCATTGATAATGATGAACCCCTCACTTATGCGGATGCGGTCAGTGGACCGGAGTCAGCTAGATGGCTTGATGCTATGCGAGCCGAGATGGACTCCATGTCAGATAACCAAGTCTGGGATTTGGTTGATCCGCCTCCGGGAGTAATCCCTATAGGCTGTAAATGGATCTTCAAGAAGAAGATTGACATGGATGGTAACGTGGTTACCTATAAAGGCAGGCTAGTTGCGAAAGGTTTCAAACAAATCTACGGGATAGATTATGATGAAACTTTTCTCCTGTAGCCATGTTTAAGTCTATTCGGATTCTTTTCGCTATAGCTGCATATTATGATTATGAGATCTGGCAGATGGATGTGAAGACAGCTTTCCTTAATGGAAATCTGGATGAGGATGTGTATATGACACAACCTGAGGGTTTCATTAATCCAGCAGATCGTCATAAAATATGCAAGTTAAAGAAATCCATTTATGGACTTAAACAAGCATCTAGAAGCTGGAACATTCGTTTTGATGAATCAATCTCTGAGTTTGGTTTCATCAAGAACGAGGATGACCCGTGTGTATATAAGAGGTTTAGTGGGAACGTAATTACATTCCTAATCCTCTACGTCGATGATATCTTAATCATTGGAAACGATATTCCTGAACTGCATGCGGTTAAAGCATGGTTAGGAAAATGTTTCCAGATGAAAGATCTAGGAGAAGCAGCCTATGTGTTAGGTGTGAAGATCTACCGGGATAGATCTAAGAGGCTTCTCGGGCTGTGCCAAAGTACTTACATCGATAAAGTCCTGGAGAGATTCCATTTAGAGAAGTCTAAACGTGGATATCTTCCAGTCAGACATGGTCTGAATCTTTCGAAGAGTCAGTGTCCACAAACACAGACTGAGAAAGATGAAATGGACAATACGCCTTATGCTTCGGCTATTGGGTCCATTATGTATGCGATGTTATGTACTCGCCCAGACGTCGCTTACGGGTTAAGCGTGACCAGTCGATTCCAAAGTAATCCAGGACAGGCGCACTGGATTGCAGTCAAGAACATTATAAAATATCTGCGGAGGACCAAAGATATGTTCTTGATATATGGTGGTCAGGAAGAACTCAGTATAGAGGGATATACTGACGCTTCGTTCCAGTCAGACCAGGATGATTTCCGATCGCAATCAGGCTATGTCTTTAGCTTGAATGGTGGAGCAGTGGTGTGGAAGAGTTTCAAACAGTCAACTGTTGCTGATTCCACAACAGAAGCCGAGTATGTTGCAGCCTCGGAAGCATCCAAGGAGGCAGTGTGGATTCGTAAGTTCATGAGAGAACTTGGTGTTGTTCCTTCGAGTGCAGATCCTTTGGTTATCTTCTGTGATAACACTGGAGCAATCGCACAAGCAAAGGAACCACGGTCGCACCAGAAGTCCAAGCACATACAGAGACGGTTTCACCTGATCCGGGAGATCATTGATCGAGGCGAGATCAAAATATGCAAGGTTCATACAGACGACAATCTGGCTGACCCGCTTACCAAGCCTCTGGCGCAGCAGAAGCATGAGAAGCACTGTAATAATATGGGTTTGAGGTTTCTCAACCATTAGATTAAGTGCAAGTGGGAGATTGTTGGAGTATGTAAGGGACCCCTTTCAAGAGGGGGGCGAAACCCAGCATGGCGCATATAAGGGAATATAGCAGCGGAAGGGGGTTTCAAGAATCGCAAAGCATGTATAAGATGATCAACTTTGAAAGCTTAAACAAATAGGATGTGATTCATACCATGGCCATCGATTGGATGGCGCCTTGGAAGCAAAGACCAAAGAAGATCTTCTCCAAATCGTCACACACAAGATGAAGATGCGCTTCTTCTTGTCGTCCCTTGTGCTAGCAAGGATCGTCCAAGTATCCTTGATCGAATGGAAAGGGAAGGAGAAAAATTTCTTGCTTGGCGAAAACTCTCCCAATGTCGTCCACTTCTTCTTCACGAGAGAATTCCTCAAGAGCAAAGTCAAGCGACGACAATAGAGCGAGAGGGAGGCGTGAAGAGAGACCACAAGAGTCGTGGTCACGTAAGTGACATGCTTTCTAAAAATAGAAAGCCACTCTTCCATATGCGATCATGGGTTTACCCCAATCGCAAACCTCTCTTAAATTGAACCACACGCTCAACCAATGAGCTGGTTCATTTCGGTTTGGTCCAAGACCAATTAACCCAAGCAATATGGTCTAGATCTCAATTAAACCCTAAGGCTCCAGATCTAACCGTTCATCTCCTGATGCTCCTGATCTCACCGATCGAGCATCCATTCTCTCGATCGAAGCTTACCGATCTCAAGCCCTAATCAATCAAACATGATCAGACCAGATCTCACTTACAATCAGAGATTAAATCCCTTTAAACTGAACCCAAACAATTCAGTCCACACGATCTGACTTAAGTAAGCCATATCATCAAATTGTGTGACCCTGAGGGTTTCCTCTAAATGTCGGTAACGATAATTCTCATTATCACGATCAGTGAGGGGTATCTAGCAACACATCACTGTCTCCCGATATAAAGGAAAGAGTCTTCCAAGACTACACCCAAAATACAGCACAAGTGTGAATCCAATTCACAAGGCATGCAAATTTCCTTTGCCACTGGATGTTCTTATTGGACAAGCCTGTCAAGCTTGTAACTCCAATATGATGAACATGATTAGATCAGATGAACACAGTCATCTGGGTATGGCCATACACTCTCTCAATCATCTCATCCAGGGGGCCCCTTTAGAACATCACACTCCTTAAACAAGGAGACGGCAATCCTATGTCTATCACTAGTGCCCTAACCTGATTCAAGCTCACCATCCAAGATAGTCTATAATCATTATGTTTCAAATGATATTGAACTATCTCAAAACAATGACAATCATCATTTAGAAAACACAAGTGATCTCAAGTCAGAGGAAATGTGCCACTTGTCACATTCAAGGAATATTCACATTGTGACAAACAATTGAACATCCTAGTAGGGTCTGTCCAGTACATCCCATGTACCCATGAGTCTACATCTTATTCCATGCTCGAAGCATCCTATAAGATCAGAACACATATTAGTCTCAAACATATCAAGGCTGTCTCATGTTCACCAAGATATCTCGACTAAGGACTTATAGCATGTCAGCCTAGCTGAACAGCTTTGAGACATTATTCAGAAGAACATATATTGCAGCAGATAATGTAGCTAACTGAATAACAACCATGCCTTTATAAACATAACAGTTTATTACATGATACAGATACATTCCCATGGCCTCAAACATTAGCCTTAAGGGCATACCCCAACAATCTCCCACTTGCACTTAATCTAATGGTTGAGAAATCTCAAACCCATATTATTACAGTGCTTCTCATGCTTCTGCTGCGCCAGAGGCTTGGTAAGCGGGTCTGCCAGATTGTCATCTGTATGTACCTTGCAGATTTTGATCTCGCCACGATCTATGATCTCCCTGATCAAATGAAACCGTCTCTGTATGTGCTTGGACTTCTGGTGCGACCGTGGTTCCTTTGCTTGTGCGATTGCTCCAGTGTTATCACAGAAGATAACCAAAGGATCTGCACTCGAAGGAACGACACCAAGTTCTCTCACGAACTTACGAATCCACACTGCCTCCTTGGATGCTTCCGAGGCTGCAACATACTCGGCTTCTGTTGTGGAATCAGCAACAGTTGACTGTTTGAAACTCTTCCACACCACTGCACCTCCATTCAAGCTAAAAACATAGCCTGATTGCGATCGGAAATCATCCTGGTCTGACTGGAACGAAGCGTCAGTATATCCCTCTATACTGAGTTCTTCCTGACCACCATAAAGAACATATCTTTGGTCCTCCGCAGATATTTTAAAATGTTATTGACTGCAATCCAGTGCGCCATACCTGGATTACCTTGGAAACGACTGGTCACGCTTAACCCGTAAGCAACGTCTGGGCGAGTACACAACATCGCATACATAATGGATCCAATAGCCGAAGCATAAGGCGTATTGTCCATTTCATCTTTCTCAGTCTGTGTTTGTGGACACTGACTCTTCGAAAGATTCAGACCATGTCTGACTGGAAGATATCCTCGTTTAGAATTCTCTAAATGAAATCTCTCCAGGACTTTATCGATGTAAGTACTCTGGCACAGCCCGAGAAGCCTCTTAGATCTATCCCTGTAGATCTTCACACCTAACACATAGGCTGCTTCTCCTAAATCTTTCATCTGGAAACATTTCCTCAGCCATGCTTTCACAGCATGCATTTCAGGAATGTCATTTCCAATGATCAAGATGTCATCGACGTAGAGGACTAGAAAAGTAATCACGCTCCCACTAAACCTCTTATATACACACGGGTCATCCTCGTTCTTGATGAAACCAAATTCACTGATTGATTCATCAAAACGAATATTCCAGCTTCTAGATGCTTGCTTAAGTCCATAAATGGACTTCTTTAACTTGCATATCTTATGACGATCTGCTGGATTAGTGAAACCTTCTGGTTGTGTCATGTACACATCCTCATCCAGATTTCCATTAAGGAAAGCTGTTTTCACATCCATCTGCCAGATCTCATAATCATAGTATGCAGCTATCGCGAAAAGAATCCGAATAGACTTAAACATAGCTACAGGTGAGAAAGTTTCATCATAATCTATCCCGTAGATTTGTTTGAAACCTTTCGCAACTAGCCTGCCTTTATAGGTAACCACGTTACCATCCATGTCAATCTTCTTCTTGAAGATCCATTTACAGCCTATAGGGATTACTCCCGGAGGCGGATCAACCAAATCCCAAACTTGGTTATCTGACATGGAGTCCATCTCGGCGCGCATAGCTTCAAGCCATCTCGCTGACTCCGGTCCACTGACCGCATCCGCATAAGTGAGGGGTTCATCATTATCAATGATGTAGACTCCGTCATAGCGCTCAGGCTGTCGACGAATCCTTCCCGATCTTCGCGGTTCCCGTGATATTTGAGCCTCAGGTTGTTCAATAACCTGTTCTACCGGCTCAGGCTCATCCAACTGTGCTTGACTACTTTGTCCTTCCTCTGGATTCTCATCCAGCATTATTTCTCTCCCACTGGCCTCTTGCAGAAGAAACTCCTTCTCAAGAAATATGGCCGTCCGAGCAACAAAAACCTTGTTCTCCTTGGGATCGAAGAAATAATAACCCTTAGTTTCCTTAGGGTAACCGACAAAGATACATTTGTCAGATCTGCTCTCTAGTTTCCCAGAGGCGAGCTTTTTAACATAAGCCTCGCAGCCCCAGATCCTGATAAATGTCAAGCTCGGCTGTTTCCCATACCATAACTCATATGGAGTCTTAGAAACTGCCTTGGATGGCACTCGGTTTAGTACCTTTGCAGCTGTTTCCAGTGCAAAACCCCAAAAGGAGTAAGGTAGATTAGCCTGACTCATCATAGAACGAACCATATCAAGTAACGTTCTATTTCTCCTTTCGGACACACCATTCCATTGCGGTGTTCCTGGCGGAGTGAGCTGTGAGATAATCCCACACTCTTTCAGATAGTCAGTAAACGTATGACTTAGGTATTCTCCACCTCGATCTGAGCGAAGTGCCTTGATATTTCGGCCTAGCTGATTTTGTACTTCATTTTTGAACTCTTTGAACTTGTCAAAAGATTCACTCTTATGTCTCATCAGATAGACATAGCCATACCTACTGAAATCATCAGTAAAGGTAATGAAGTACTGATAGCCACCTCTGGCATGTTTACTAAATGGCCCACACACATCACTGTGTATAAGGTCAAGTAAACCTGAAGCCCTTTGACCTTTATGAGGAAAAGGTGACTTCGTCATTTTACCCATCAAACAAGCTTTGCATGTATCAATCTCCTTATAGGAGAATGATCCCAGCAGTCCATGATCATGCAACCGCTTAATGCGTTTCTCGTTAATATGGCCTAAACGACTATGCCATAGCAAGGTGCTGTCATCAGCATACTTGGCTTTCTTAATATCAATTTGCTGTATTGAACATTCCATGTCCAACATGAATAATCCATTGTTAATTGAACCAGTTGCATAAACAATATTATCTAAAGATAAAACACACTTTGAAATATTGCATTCAAAGGAAAATCCCTTCCTGACAAGAGCAGGAATGGAGATAATATTTTTAGTAATACTGGGAACAAAGTAACAATTGTCTAGTTCCAATACAATGCCAGATGGTAAAGAAATGAAGTAGTCTCCTACAGCAACAGCAGCAACCCGTGCTCCGTTTCCAACGCGTAGGTCCACCTCATGCTGTCCCACCTGCCTTCTTCTCTTGAGTTCCTGTACATTTGAACAAATGTGAACTCCACATGCAGTGTCCAACACCCATGATATAGAAGAAGAAAACATGACCTCAGTCACGAATATACCTGAGCCAGAAGCGAAGCTTCCCCTCTTATCTCCTTGGAGCGCTTTACAGTCCTTCTTCCAGTGACCCAGCTGGCCACAGTGGAAACACCTGTATTCCTTGGACCGCTTGACCTTTTGCTTCAAAGCCTTGCTGTAGCTTTTGACCGGGGCCTTGCCCTTCTTCCCCTTCTTCTTGTTCCTTGAAGGAACCATTAAGACAGAGGTCGAAGGCTTACCCTTCAGAGTCTCCTCAGTGGTCAAGAGCATATTCAGCAGCTCTGCCGGAGTACAATCGATTTTGTTCATATTAAAATTAATAATGAACGCGTCGAATGAAGGCGGGAGAGACTGCAGAATAATGTCCACAGCAAGCTCCTGGTTGATGGTGTGCCCCAGTTTCTCCAGAGCCTCCTTGTGCCCAATCATCTTGAGCACATGAGCTCCCACTGGGCTCCCTTCAGCCAGTTTGCTCTGAAAGAAGAGCTTCGTCAAATTGTAGCGCTCTGTCCTCGCCTGTGCAGCATACAGCATCTTGAGGTTCGCTATAATCTCTATAGCCGACATATCCTCATGCTGACGCTGCAGCGGTGGCGTCATAGACGCTAGCATCAGGCAAGCGACATCAATGCTATCATTGACGTGCTTTTCGTAGGCTTCCCGAACCGCCCTTGCGGCGTTCGGAGCGGGCTGCGGCGGTATCGCCGTCTCGAGGACATACAGTTTCCTCTCTGCCTTAAGAACGATCTTAAGGTGTCCAAACCAGTCAGAGAAGTTCGGCCCAGCAAACTTCTCCCTTTCCAGTAGGGATCGCACATTGAAGTTCATGGTGTTCGTTGCTGCAGGTATCTACAACAATGCAAGAACAGCAAGGTCAGTATCAATGTATAAGAATCAATCAGGACTTAAGAAAGATTCTTTTTCTCACTATTTTATCAGGCTTGAAAAATCCAACAAAACAGCCCGAAAGAGTAGAACTCTTTTAGTGAGATGGGATCCGGATTTCATACTTGGTCTCCGCGTCCCGCTCAGGCGAGATAAGATGCACAGAGAGTACAAGCACTAATCTCCGGTAGGCAGTCCCTACCGATCGCCAACCCGTGCGATTCCCCTTCATCTGGGCAATCCAGCAGACTGTGCCAACTGAGTTGGTACAACACAGTCTCTGACCCCACAGATGGCTGCCTCCATGTGCTACCATATGCGCCACATATGTAGGCTACACGGTCAAGCTGACCCGACCTACTCCCTGGACCACCATGTGTTATGCTGAGCAACGAGAAGGGATAAATCCCTACTCTGTAACACACAGGTGTAATCCCGCACCCTCTGAAGATAGATGGACGTGCCCACTGAGTGGGTACAACACGGCTCCAACGATAATCAGAACAGTGAGGTTTCGCGTCAGAAGGCTTACGAGCTTGATATTTTAGCGTTGGATTTTAACGGTCTTTTATCTTCTTCACTATCATGCAATTCCTATGGTGATAGCAGAAGATAAACTTAATCATGCAATTCTAATATTTAAACAATAAATAAAAGAAAGCATGAATCTTATGTGGTAAAAGCCCATAGCCCTAGTGAGACCTTAACCTAACTTAAGTCTTCACTTGCTCTTGATGGGTCTTTTGCTGCTCATCTGGCCCAACCCAGGGCCCAAGCGCCAATTGCAGCACAGGTGCGCCCACCAGGGAAAATGCGCCAGGTCCCAGAGTTGAACCCTGGACCTCCCACCTGGTCTAGCCACAAGCTGCAAGCGCCTCTGCCAAGTGTGCTCTGTGCTCTTGTCTAATTAAATTACAAATTTAACTATCTAGACAAGATTGACACGCAGGTCAATTACATTTTATAAATTAAAGCAATGTGATGCGCAGATCACAATAATTAATTTACAATTTTTTTAAATCCCAGGCACGCAGGCCCCAGCACAGCACACAATTAATATGAGCAGCCCACATAAGACTAAATAGACAAACATATGCATCCAATCAGCAATCATGTGATCCATCACAAAAATTAAAATTTTCGAAAACCCCATGGGATCAATTTTAATTTCCTTATTCGCCCTTACTACCTTACAACGGTCCATTACTAGGGATCCACTCATCCAACCTAGTCAGATCCACTGCCCTTGCATGCACCAAGTCCTAACTGACTTGAGTCGACCATAAGGTCAACTATGCATGCGCCAGGGCTGAACAACCACAATGAGGTCTGGCAAGCGGGTGTGACCCCGGGCCTAACTCATGTGTGTTCATTAGTTGTCTCAATCAGACATCGCTACACACCTGTTTGCAGTCGACCTATAGCCACCATAGGCTTGCGCCAAGGTGCTAATTGGTCGACCCATTCAGGCTGTCAGATGGTCTGATCAGACTGTTGGATCTAACCTAGGGGATGACTTCAACCCTAGTAACCCGTCTAAGGGTTTACAGCAAGGTCTTAGATCTAGTGTTAGTCGCGCAAGTGTTCAAGTTTTGTAAAAACCAACTAAGATGCGCCAACATACAACATACATGCGCAAATGAAACAAAAACAAGTTTCGGCATGATATAATTTTAACATGTGAATTTACGCATGTTATAGATCTAAGCACATATCGGCATTCATGGATCACAACACCAAAGCAATCATATAAACATGCGTTTAACCATGCTCTGATACCAATTGTAAGGGACCCCTTTCAAGAGGGGGGCGAAACCCAGCATGGCGCATATAAGGGAATATAGCAGCGGAAGGGGGTTTCAAGAATCGCAAAGCATGTATAAGATGATCAACTTTGAAAGCTTAAACAAATAGGATGTGATTCATACCATGGCCATCGATTGGATGGCGCCTTGGAAGCAAAGACCAAAGAAGATCTTCTCCAAATCGTCACACACAAGATGAAGATGCGCTTCTTCTTGTCGTCCCTTGTGCTAGCAAGGATCGTCCAAGTATCCTTGATCGAATGGAAAGGGAAGGAGAAAAATTTCTTGCTTGGCGAAAACTCTCCCAATGTCGTCCACTTCTTCTTCACGAGAGAATGCCTCAAGAGCAAAGTCAAGCGACGACAATAGAGCGAGAGGGAGGCGTGAAGAGAGACCACAAGAGTCGTGGTCACGTAAGTGACATGCTTTCTAAAAATAGAAAGCCACTCTTCCATATGCGATCATGGGTTTACCCCAATCGCAAACCTCTCTTAAATTGAACCACACGCTCAACCAATGAGCTGGTTCATTTCGGTTTGGTCCAAGACCAATTAACCCAAGCAATATGGTCTAGATCTCAATTAAACCCTAAGGCTCCAGATCTAACCGTTCATCTCCTGATGCTCCTGATCTCACCGATCGAGCATCCATTCTCTCGATCGAAGCTTACCGATCTCAAGCCCTAATCAATCAAACATGATCAGACCAGATCTCACTTACAATCAGAGATTAAATCCCTTTAAACTGAACCCAAACAATTCAGTCCACACGATCTGACTTAAGTAAGCCATATCATCAAATTGTGTGACCCTGAGGGTTTCCTCTAAATGTCGGTAACGATAATTCTCATTATCACGATCAGTGAGGGGTATCTAGCAACACATCACTGTCTCCCGATATAAAGGAAAGAGTCTTCCAAGACTACACCCAAAATACAGCACAAGTGTGAATCCAATTCACAAGGCATGCAAATTTCCTTTGCCACTGGATGTTCTTATTGGACAAGCCTGTCAAGCTTGTAACTCCAATATGATGAACATGATTAGATCAGATGAACACAGTCATCTGGGTATGGCCATACACTCTCTCAATCATCTCATCCAGGGGGCCCCTTTAGAACATCACACTCCTTAAACAAGGAGACGGCAATCCTATGTCTATCACTAGTGCCCTAACCTGATTCAAGCTCACCATCCAAGATAGTCTATAATCATTATGTTTCAAATGATATTGAACTATCTCAAAACAATGACAATCATCATTTAGAAAACACAAGTGATCTCAAGTCAGAGGAAATGTGCCACTTGTCACATTCAAGGAATATTCACATTGTGACAAACAATTGAACATCCTAGTAGGGTCTGTCCAGTACATCCCATGTACCCATGAGTCTACATCTTATTCCATGCTCGAAGCATCCTATAAGATCAGAACACATATTAGTCTCAAACATATCAAGGCTGTCTCATGTTCACCAAGATATCTCGACTAAGGACTTATAGCATGTCAGCCTAGCTGAACAGCTTTGAGACATTATTCAGAAGAACATATATTGCAGCAGATAATATAGCTAACTGAATAACAACCATGCCTTTATAAACATAACAGTTTATTACATGATACAGATACATTCCCATGGCCTCAAACATTAGCCTTAAGGGCATACCCCAACAGAGTATGCCCTTAAGGCTAATGTTTGAGGCCTTGGGATTGTATAAGTATCATGTAATAAACTCTTATGTTTATAAAGGCATGGTTATTATTCAGGTTGTTACCTTGTCTGCAATAATAAGTGTACTACTGAATAATGTCTCAAAGCTGTTCAGCTAGCCTGACAGGCTCTATGTCCTTAGTCGAGATATCTTGGTGAACATGAGACAGCCTTGATATGATTGAGACTAATATGTGTGCTAATCTTATAGGATGCTTCGAGCATGGAATAAGATGTAGATTCATGGGTACATTGGATGTACTGGACAGACCCTTCTAGGATATTCAATTGTTTGTCACAATGTGAATAATCCTTGATAGCAGCAAGTGGCACATGTCCTTCGACTTGAGATCACTTGTGTTTCTAAATGATGATTGTCATTGTTTTGAGGTAGTTCAATATCATTTGAAACATAATGATTATAGACTATCTTGGATGATGAGCTTGAGTCAGGTTAGGACACTAGTGATAGATAAAGGATTGCCGTCTCCTTGTTCAAGGAGTGTGATGTTCTAAAGGGCCCCCCTGTATGAGATGATTGAGATAGTGTATGGCCATACCCAGATGACTATGATCATCTGATCTAATCATGCTCATCATATTGGAGTTACAGGCTTGACATGCTTGTCCAATAAGAACATCCAGTGGCAAAGGAAACATGCATGCCTCGTGAGTTTGATTCACACTTATGCTGTGGTTTGGGTGTAGTCTTGGAAGACTCTTTCCTTTATATCGGGAGACAGTGATGTGTTGCTAGATACCCCTCACTGATCGTGATAACGTAAGTTATCGTTACCGACATTTAAAGGAAACCCTCAGGGTCGCACAATTTGATGATATGGCTTACTTGAGTCAGATCGTGTGGACTGAATTGTTTCGGTTCAGTTTAAAGGAGTTTAAACTCTGATTGTAAGTGAGATCCAGTCTGATCATGTTTGATTGATTAGGGCTTGAGATCGGTAAGCTTCGATCGAGAGTATTGATGCAAGATCGGTGAGATCAAGAGCATCATGAGATGAACGGTTAGATTGGAAACCTTAGGGTTTGGTTGATCTAGACCGATTGGCTTGGTTTGGTCTTTGAACCAAATTGGTTTGGACCAATTTGGATTGAACCGGTTCACATGGGTGAACCCATGGTTCGATCCATAAAGCGTTTTGGGCGGTTTGCTAGAAGTGAGAACGCATGGCTTAATGGATTTTCCATTTTTGGAAAGTCATTGAGCGCATGTCTCCTTGAAACGCCAAAACGGCTTGAAGGCTCATTGAACTCTTGTCTCCTTGCTCTTGCTCGACGGGACTTGAGAGAATTTGGGTGTGGACGACAAGAGAAGGACCGGCCAACCAAAGGAAGTGATCATCTCTTCTCTTTACTCGATCAAGGACAACTCTTGGAACCTTGCTAGCACAAGGAGCACCAAGGAAGTGAGCGCATCCTCATCTTGTGTGCGTATCTTGTGGAGGAGACCCCTATTCGATCTCTTCTTCCAAGCCGACCTCCAACTCTATGGCTATGGTATAGATCTGAACTCATTCAAGTTGATCATATGCTCATGCTAAAATCGTTGAAAACACATGCTTCCGCTTGCAAAGTTATGCGCCACCCCCCCTTTAGTGTTTTCGCCCCCCTCTTGAAAGGGGTTTCACATGCTTGCGCTCCCCCTTGAAGGGGACCCTTCAAGAGACACAAATTACCCAGCAAGCTAGCACTTCATCTAGACCCCCAGGAAAATTACCTGCCAAACCTGAACCCAACCCTAGGGAATATTGCAATGCTGTCATAACTAGAAGTGGAAAACAATTGGATGATCCTAGGGAGTCTCTTGATGATGATGAGGTAGAGCCCAGACTTGAACTTAGGAGTGAACCAGTTTTGGAATCACAACCTGCACATAAGCAGTCCCAAACTAGTTTGTCACCTCACAAGGGTGACGAACCTAGAGGTGATTTGCCGTGTAAGGTTGATGATTCTAAAACTAGTTCACCACCACCCTATATGCCACCAACTCCTTTTCCCCAAAGGATTGTTGAAACAAAGTTAGATAAACAGTTTGGCAAATTTTTAGATGTTCTTAGAAAACTTTATATCAATGTTCCATTTACTGAAGTTTTGACTCAAATGCCAACTTATGCAAAGTTTTTAAAAGAGATTCTATCTAACAAGAGAAAGATTGTTGATCTTGGTACTGTGGCACTTACTGAGGAGTGTAGTGCTATCATACAGAATAAGTTGCCACCTAAGCTAAAGGATCCAGGTAGTTTTTCTGTTCCTTTTTCTATTGGCGATATGGCTTTTAATCGAGCCTTATGTGACCTCGGTGCAAGTGTTAGTTTAATACCTTATTCTTTTTACAGGAAATTGGATATTGGAGAACTCAAACCAACCTCAATGACTTTGCAACTTGCTGACTCATCAATAAAGCATCCGGTTGGTATATTAGAAAATGTTTCTGTACAGATTGGTAAATTTTTCATACCTACTGATTTTATAGTTTTAGAGATGGAAGAAAATTTGAAAAACCCTATTATACTTGGTAGACCTTTCTTGGCTACATCTGGAGCACTCGTTGATGTAAAAAAGGGAAAATTGACTTTTGAAGTTTGTGGTGATATAATCGAATTCGATTTGACTGATTCTTTAAAAAGAGCATCACACTCAGGAACATGTTGTAGCATAGACATATTTGATGATGAGGTTGTTTGTGACATGCATAATTTGTTTGATGAACCTTCTGACTTTGAAACTGACACATCTTCTGAGTATGCTAATAAAGAATTTCAGGAAAGGGCAGTGAAGAAGAAAAGAAAGAGACGAAAGAGGAGAGGAATATCAAAATTGCCTAAAGAAGTAAAAAGGCTCATAAATAAATTTGGATACTGTTTCAAGTTTGAGCTTTATGTTCTTAAGAGCCCTGAACGAGACATAGAGAAATCAGGATGGCCACCAAAGACACAACCACGATCAAATCTGAGTGTTAAACGGTCAAGCTAATGACCATAAATTAGCGCTTCTTGGGAGGCAACCCAAGCACTTTTGCTTTAGCTTACTTTCTTTTACTTTATTTTTGTTTTTGTTTTTTTTACTTAGCACTAATTTTTCTTTTCTTTTTGTAGGTGAAAATTAATTTTTGTCACAAAAAAAAACTCTAGTGGTGCGAACCCGAAGACACAGAGGATGATTGGGTCTGACACAGACTAATAGACCTTTGTGAGTATTTTCTTCTTACTTATTTGCATTCCATCCTTTATATTTTTCTGATAATCCATGTGTTCAAATGGAAGATGAATACTTCAAACTTCTTGTGCTCACATGCCACGGATCCTCGCCTTTTGATTTTATTGATAGATATTTCGATTTGGTTGTGTTGACATAATATGATGATGATGTGTAGAGGGATTTTTCTGAAAATACTACAAACACCATGCCAAAATTTTGAACGAATTATCATGCATATCAATTTCTGGAAATTGGAAATAGATTATGTTGAATTTATTTCTCTGATATAATTTATTTGTTGGAAATTTTTCATTAATTGATGCATGAAATTCTAGGTAAATGCATTGTTTAGTGAATGCAATCTTGAAGTGAAATAATTCTTTTGAATAAAATGAGCATATTTGCACATGTTATTGAGTTGATATCAAGTGATTAATCTAGTTAATCTTTATAATCTTTTATGTTATTTGTTGGGAAAAAGAGATCCAAATCCATGAGAAAGGATGACTCCCCTACTTGGCACTGTATAAAATTAACAGTGGGACCTAAAGACAAGGGTTGAAGTCCACAAAAAGAAAAAGAATAACTCCTCTTCTTGGCATTGTGTTCACAATGGTACCTAAGACAAGAGTTGAAGTTCATTGCAAAAGTGTGTATCTATGTAGATGCATGCCAAGAGAGAGCTCCTTTGACATTGACTCCTCTGTCTCAAGAAAATTCTTTCTACCTATGAGATATGAGTTCTATTATGTGTGGTTATGTGACCAAAATACTCTAAATTCGTGATTGGAAAAAGGGTGGTAATCGATTTAGAGAATGTCAAGGACAAATAAAAAAAATGAGTGAAAAAAAAAAGATTTGGAGATCCTATTCATGTAGACAAAAACATATTGAATGAAAATCTCAAAAACAAGATTAATTTATGAAGTTGAAATTCTATTACCATGCATGTTGCGAACTTTTATTTAATTGAATTATTGAGTCTTAAAGATTAATTTTAGAAGACGATGTATTTACTTGAAAATTTTGTATGAAATTGATAAAATTCTCTATGGATGATTATATTCTAGAAATTTATTTGTCATATCGAAATTTATGTTTCAATACTCAGTATTGATTTCTTTATTTGCTTGAGGACAAGCAAAGTTTGAGCCTTATGTGTTTGATCACTCCAAATTTCATAGTGTTTTTGATATTTATTTGGTAGTCTTTTGAGTCATAGTCTTACTCTTTTACTTTGCTTTTATACCCTTTTTTACCAAATACTTTGGAATCTACACAATCTTTGGTTTTTGATCAATTTCGGGTAAAAAGGCATTATTATCACTGGTTTTCGAGCAATATCAATGCATGAATGAGTTCTAATCATCAAGAGGAGTCTACACAACAAATTTCAAGCCAAAATACACCATCTAGCTAAAATACGGCACTACCATATTTTCCAGATGAATTCCCACGGTACCGTATTTCTCAGCGGACATTCCTGGGCGAAATACGGCACTACCGTATTTGCCAAAGAATCTTTCACGGTACCGTATTTTGCAACGTTTTTGACCAGAAGGTTTCAATGGAAATACGACACTGCCATGGTCATTTACACGGTGCCGTATATTCCAACGTTTTTGACCAGAAACTTTTGGAAGAATTACGGCAGTACCGTGAGGTTTTCCACGGTACCGTATTTGTTGCCCAGAACTCACAGAATGAAATACGGCACTACCGTATTTTTAAGAAAAACTCTCACGGAACCGTATTGTGTGCCCGGAACTCACAGAATAAAATACGGCACCGCCGTATGAATCTTCACGGTGCCGTATTTTGGAACTCAGAATTCTGATTTTTTCGCCCGATTCTTGCAAAGACCATATCTTTTGGTCCAGACCTCCAAATTGAGTTCCGAAAGAGGCGGTGGACTCGTCTTTAAGAGGACAGAAAGTGAAAGGAACGAATTTTATCACGAATCCATGGAGAAATTGAGGGAGAGGAAAAATTGCTAGGGTTCATCGGTTCTCCACCTACAGACCACCTCCGGCCACAAAATTTGACAGAGAGCTTCATCTGGTGAAGGAGAACGTGCATCTGAAGTTTCAAAGTAAAATGATTCCTCTTGGAGGAGAAATCAACGAAACAGTGGTGACAGTGCTAATTCCAGGCAAATACGGTGCTGTAATTTGTTTTGTAACTCTTTTCTCCTCTTTGTGATTCCTATCTATACAGAAACATGTTTTATTGTAATTCCTTCATCATGGTAGCTTAATCTTTCTTTGGGACATGAGGGTGTAATCTCTTTGTTTCTTAATGACTAGAAAATCTTAACTTTATCAAACTAATTTCTTTATGATAATTTTACTCTTGTGATTGGTAGTTCTTTGATTCTCCTTTGTGTCTTAAATATATGCATGTTTTAGAGTTTTGCAAAATAGACCGAGAGGTTGATTGTTTGAAATTCGGAACCCTATGAATTGTTGAGTTTGGAGCTATCGTAAGAAATTAGGTAGTTCTTCGAATTCTGATTTTTAGTGATTTTATTGCCATGTTGAATTTCTGATACTTTGGATTGAGTTAATGTGTAGACTTGATTTGATATTGCAAGAGATTGAGTATCGAGTCGTTGGAAACCCTTGAGTAAAACTAGTGTTGAGACTCGGATGCACGAGAGTGATCTTTGAGTTTCCATTTGAGGTGATCAACCTAGAATTCGGATGCATGAGAGTGATCTTTGAGTTTTCATTTGAGGTGATCAACCTAGAATTCGAATGCACGAGAGTGATCCTCAAGTTCTTAGTTGATGATTTACTTATTCTCAGCATTGAATAGATCTTGCACGAGAGTGAGGATCGGTTCTTTGTATGGTTGTCTGCGCGAGAGCGAGATAATTTATTTATGAAGTAAATTATACCTTTATCGTGATAGAATTAGATTGACAGACACTTATCTAGCTGTTAGAAATTTAAAGTAGATGAACCCCTACTCCCAGTTTCTTTTCTGATATTCTCTCCGTGCTCTTTTCGATCGCTTGATTTACTATTTTCCGATTTCCTAGCTAGCAAGAAATCGATTATTCAGTACTTGGCAACAAGGTCTCTGTGGTTCGATAATTTTTATATTACTTCGAGTATCCGTGCACTTGCTGACACAACAAGTTTTTAGCGCCGTTGCCGGGGACCTTGGTTTTGTCGATATTGAAGATATCGAGATTATTACTAGACTAGGTTTTATTTACTATTTTGTTTTTTTCTGTTTATTTTCTATTTTCTTGAAATCACTTGATCTATCTACTTTGCATGCGCAGGAATCTTAGGTCAGGATCACTTGTACCTTTTGATCCTGAGATAAACAAGACTCTGAGACTGCGAAAGAGATTGAGATTTGAGGAGACACAAGTTGTAGAAGAAAGAGAAGAAGAATCCATCATGGCTGAAAGAAGGACATTGCGCGACTATGCAGCCCCAAATACACAAGGAATTCATTCCATCATCACTAGGCCTGCTATAGATGCAAACAACTTTGAGAGCAAGCCAGCGTTCTTATCGATGACTCAACAGAATCAGTTTGGAGGATCTCCTTTGGAAGATCCAAACCAACACTTATCCCTTTTCTTTGAATTCTGTGACACCATAAAGATTAATGGTGTATCTGACGATGCCCTCAGACTAAGACTATTTCCTTTTTCTCTCAGGGACAGAGCAAAAGCCTGGCTTCATGCACACCCAACTGGGACGTTTACTACTTGGGAGCGCTTGTCAAATGCCTTCTTGCAGAAGTACTTTCCTCCCAGTAAAATGATCCAGTTGAGGAACCAAATCACAGGCTTTGCCCAGAGAGACGGAGAATCAATGAGTTGCTAAGTGCAATCGGCCAGTGTGCCCACCTTAAGAAGCATGGGTCACTTTGTGCATCTCATCCCACCCTCATGGGACGCAAAGCCTTATGTGGAATAAAGATCCCATCTCACTAAGAAATCTCAGATTTTTCGATTGACTTTGTGGGTTGTCAATTCGATTCAAATAGTGAGAGCCATAATTATTTAAAACTAGTCCAGTTTAAATAAGTTGAAGTAGTATTAATCTGCTTTTCTTGGTTGTTGTAGAATAATGGCAATGAACAATAGCAGATGGTCACTGTGATCTGTCCTGGAAAAGGATAAGTTGGTTGGATCCAACTTGCTAGATTGGTATTTGAACTTGAGGATTGTCCTCAGGCTCGAGAGGAAGCTGTATGTCCATGAGCAGCCTATTCCTGAGCCACTTCCTTGCTCGGCCTCAGCGACTGAGAAGGATGCTTTTGATAAGCATCAGGCTGATACTTTTGAGGTTGCTAATTTGATGCTAACCAACATGTCGCCTGAATTTCGAGGGTAATATGAATTAACGAGTGCCTCTGAGATTGTCTATAATCTAAAGCAGCTCTTTGATAAAATGGTTAGGCTCAACCCTCCTAAAGTAGACATTCAATGTGTTGAGCTAAAAGGTTTAACTAAGACATTGAAAATAAAGAAGGAAAGGGTCAGGAATAACAAGTGCCATTCATGTAGAGGACCACCTCACATGATGAAGGACATGTTACAACTTCAGAATGAGAATAAGAGAGGCAAGGCCTCGCCTTCAAGCTCAGGTATTTATGATACCGAAGTCAACCTTTCTACTTCTATGTCATGGGTATTGGATACTGCATGCGGAGCTCATATTTGTACAAGCTCATATTGACCTATGGGTTGGAAACGAGGCATAAGTTACTGTTGTTGCTGTAGGAGTTTTGACTCTCTCCCTGCCTTCTAGACTTCAGTTAGAGCTAGATCATTGCTATTATGTACCTTCACTTACTATAAACATTGTATCCATTCCTTGCTTGGTAAAGAAAGGATTTAAATTTGAAATAAAGGAGAACATTTATTTTTTTTTCATTTGCAAATATGTTTTATGGGAAGGGTACTTTGTGCAATGGATTGTATGTCTTGGACATGGATAACTCTATTTGTAACATAAATAATAAAAGGATAAAACTGAGTGGTTCAGTTGGTGCTTTCCTATGCCATTGTCGATTAGCCTATGTAAATAAGAATCGCATTCAACAACTCTATGCAAATGAGTTGTTAGATTCAAGCTCCTTGGAGGAGTTTGATACCTGTGAGCCTTGTTTATTAAGGAAGATGATAAAAGCGCCCTTCACCAAGACTGGTGAGAGGACAGGAGGTTTATTGGATCTTATACACAGTGATGTGTGTAGGCTATTCAGTAAACAAGCCAGAGTAGGGTACAACTACTTCATCACATTTACTGATAATTTTTGTAGATATGGTTATGTCTATCTGATGAGACATAAATATGAATCCTTTGAGAAATTTAAGGAGTTTAGACATGAAGTAGTGAACCAG
This sequence comes from Costus lasius, assembly GCA_027563935.2. Classification (NCBI taxonomy): domain Eukaryota; kingdom Viridiplantae; phylum Streptophyta; class Magnoliopsida; order Zingiberales; family Costaceae; genus Costus; species Costus lasius. Next base: position 29,000,945 of record CM050449.1, on the reverse strand, counting down.
CTTGGTAGATATATCAAAACTCTTCGATCAGATCATGGTGGAGAGTACCTGAGCGGTAAGTTCTTTGACTATCTTAGAAAGTGTAGGATCCTATCCTAACTCACTCCTCCTATAACACCTCAATGGAATGGTGTGTCTAAAAGGAGAAATCGAACCTTGTTGGGCATGGTTCGATCTATGATGAGTCATGCAACTCTACCACCCCCATTCTGGGGTCACGCACTTGAGACAGCTTCTCTCATACTAAATAACGTTCCATCTAAGAGTGTCTCCAAGATTCCATACGAGGTATGGAGTGGGAGACGCACTAACCTCTCTTTTATCAGGATCTAGGGATGTGAGGCTTATGTCAAACGTCAGGATTCTAGCAAGCTAGAAACCAGATCTGATAAATATGTGTTTGTTGGGTACCCTAAGGAAACTAAAGGATACTATTTCTTTATTCCCATTGAGAATAAAGTTTTTGTTGCTCGGGGTGCTGTCTTTCTAGAGAAAGAATTTCTCATAAAAGAAGTTAGTGGGAGAAAGTTTGACTTGGATGAGGTACAAGTGCAACCACAAGACACTAAGATGGAACCTGAGCCACCTGCACTGCTTGCTAAGCAACCTAAGGCTCAGACATAGTTCCCACGTAGGTCTGGGAGGATTCATCGTGCACCTGAGAGGTATGGGTCGCTACTGACCTAACACGATGGGATCTTTATCATTGAGGATGAACCCAGGACCTTTGATGAGGCGGTCTTCAGATCGGACTTTGAGAGATTGCTTGAGGCCATGCGATTCAAGATGGATTCCATGTCAGCTAACCAAGTTTGGGATTTGGTTGAACTGTCTGATGGGGTAAAACCCATAGGCTGTAAATGGGTCTTCAAGAGGAAGACTAACATGGATGGCAACATAGTTACCTGTAAGGGTAGACTTTTGGCTAAAGGATTCAGAAAGGTCCACGAGCTGGACTACGATGAAACCTTCTCGCCAGTTGCCATGATCAAATCCATTCAGATTCTGCTTGCTATAGCTGCATATCATGATTATGAGATATGTAAGATGGATCTTAAGATAGTGTTCCTTAATGGGAAGCTGACAGAGGATGTGTATATGACACAACCTGATGGCTTCATCCATCCCGCAGAGGCCAATAAGGTTTGCAGGCTATAGAAATCTATTTATGGATTAAAGCAAGCATCTCGAAGTTGGAATCTTTGGTTTGATGAAGCTGTAAGAGATTATGGCTTTATCAAAAGTGAAGATGACACCTATGTGTATAGAAAATTCAGTGGGAGCTTGGTGACTTTTTCGATCTTATATGTCGATGACATAATGCTTATCGGAAACGACACCCCCAGTCTTCAGTCCATGAAGACATGGTTGGGGAAGTGTTTTGAGATGAAGGACTTAGGGGAGGCCGCCTACATCCTAAGCATGAGGATCTACTTGTTGGTGTGTATACCCTGAGACCTAGTATCAGTCCATCTTTTGTACTACTTGACATATATATATATATATATATATACATCCTAAGCGTGAGGACTTAGGGTAGGCCGCCTACATCCTCTGTCAGGTTGTGTCATATACACATCCTTTGTTAGCTTCCCATTAAGGAACACTATCTTAAGATCCATCTGCAGCCATCAGGTTGTGCAAGTGGGAGATTGTTGGAGTTTATGCCCTAAGACCTAGTTTTGGTCTATCTTTTGTACTACTTGATATTGATATTTCTTATATATCATCCTGGCATTGTCATTATTATGCTTTGTTTACATATGTGTTTATGTACTACCATGATAATGTCCCTGGAGACAGATTGGATCTGTGCTCAAACTCTTGTCCCCAGTCAATGTACCTAAGTGGATATGGGACAGCTCTGGTACTCGTGAGACTGGTATATGGGCTGGTTAGGTACAAGGTGCTAACGTAGACATATGAGTATATTAGTAGAGGATATACTGGACCGACCTGCTGTGAGGCTATGACTTGGTGTCATGAGTTATCCTCACAAGTGACAGGGGATGCATTAATCCCTTGACTTGAGGTCATTGACCATTCTATATGGTTAGGAACATGCTTTGATATAATTTAACACCTCGCCATAGTAGGGAGGTAATAATGGTTGTCATTGAGCATGCCACGACTCATATGAGAAGGTCAATGGACAGACAGCGGATTTGCCCATTCCTGAGAGAAGCTTGATATCTATGGAGCTCCTCTATGGTTCTATGACTGAAAGTGTATGACCATGCCCAGGTGACAACCTGATTTAGTCATAACCATGTGATTGAGTGAAAACAAGTGATGACACACTTGTCCAATCGGATATCAGTTAAGCAAAGGGACTATAATGTATCTGTACTAGTTGCAATGATGGGGATGTCGATGTCGATATCCATTCCGATGACTTGGGTAGCAGCGATGCACTGCTAGGTGCCACTCATTGCTTGTGGTGACCTTAGGTCAGCGCTGCCAACGTCAGAGGAACCTACAGGGTTGCACACCTTGATACTTGAGTTCTCGTATTGATCGGGAAGCCTTATGATCGAGTTATTGGATAACTCAGATCTATTTGGGAGATTTTGTCAGCGCCAATGGGCTTAATGAGAAGGAAGAGAGTTATTAGAGCCAAACTTTATTTTTGGCAGGTTGACCCAAAATTGACCAAGATTGGTCACATTTAGATTAGGGTTGCATTGGATTGGATCCAATTGCTTAATCAACCCATGCAATGAAGTTTGGGTTAGCTCATTATCCAATGAGGCCTAATAACTAGTTATCATGAAGAGGGAATTGGCTAAAAGGGAATAATGGGGATAAGTCTCCTCCCATTGGCGCCGTGGGGCATAATGGGGAGGAGTGGGCGCATGTTGTCCCCTTTGAAAGGAATTGGCGCCTCCCCCCTTTATGCTTGGATTGAAACCTTGCATCTATGGCAAGGCTTGATGCATCTAAGGCTTGATAGACTTCTTTGGTAAGTCTTGGGCGTTTGCAAGGGGTTTATGGAAATCTCTTGGAGAGTTTCTAAAACCTAAACCCTAATTGCTCCATCTAATAAACCCTAGTCGCCTCTCTCTTTGTGTCTTGCGCCTTCACCCTTGCATTGCCGCCCCCCTTATCTCTATATATTAACATATATGCGAGAGTAAGGACACATGCAATTCAATTGGCGTAAGCACTCCAAGGGGCAAGAGCAATAGCATTGGCGCAAATCCTTCTTCCTTCTTCTAGCCGCAAGCTTTCTTCTCCATCTCTTCTTGGCGCAAGGAGTTGGAAGTGTTGGCGGCATCTTCTCCTTCTCCTCTTCCATTGGCGCATCTTCCAAGAAGGTAGCGCAAGGATATAAGAGAGTGAACAAAGGCTTGGATCTTCTTCCCGAGGCTAGCACCAGGCGAGGAAGAAGAGAGCTCGAGGCATCCGTGTGTGTGAGACTGCAGAGGGCGAACACTTGGGCGCCTACCTCGACATCGGCCTCATCTAGCTCCTAAGGTATTTACTATTTTATCGTGTTGACCCCCTTGCAAGACGATCTTCATTGGGTTTTTGGGACATGCCTGTTTCGGGAATATTATTCCACTGTGCATGTAATGTAACCTCTATGAAAAATTATAAAATATCCCCGGGGTTTTGTTGTAGTCCGCAAGTGCATGGATACTTCGAAGTAATAAAAGATTTCGAACCACAGAGACCTACGTGTTAAGTACCAAATAGTTGTTTTCTCACTAGCTAAGCAAATCGAATATGATGCAAGTAAACGATAGGAAAGTGCACGAAATATCTAAGAGAAAAACTGGGACTAGGGTTTCATTCACTTTAATTTCCATGATTAGATATAAATATGTGTTCGTCAGTCTAATCTTATTATGATAAAGATATAATTTACTTCATAAAAAAATTATCTTGCTTTCGCGCAGAGAATTTATAAAGAATTAATCCTCACTCTCATGCAGGATTTATTCAATGTTAGATATAAGTAAATCATTGACAAAGAACTCAAGGATCACTCTCGTGCATCCGAATTCTAAGTCAATCATCTCAAGTGGAAACTCAAGGATCACTTTCGTGCATCTGAATCTCAACACAGGTTCTACTTATGGTTCTCCAACGATTTGATACTTGATCTCTCAGAGTATCATCATGTTTATCACATTAACTCGATCCTAAATTCAGATTATTAACATGGCATTATACTTCTAAAATCGAGTATTAAGAACAAACCTAATTTCTTATGATGAGTTCCTAACGTTCAATTTTAGGGTTTCAAGTTCTCAAGCAAATCACCTCTCAATCCATATCGCGAAAACTCTAAAACATGCTAACAATATGAATCTTCAGAGAATTAAAGGCATTCATCACATAAGTAAAATTATCATAGTAAAGTTATCATGACGGAATAAGGATTATCTAGCCATATAAAATCAAGAGGATTACACCCCATGTCCCAAAAAGATGTCTAAGCTATCATGGTAGAGGAATTATAATAAATCATAGTTTAGAACGATCAGAAATCAAAGAGAAAAGGTAGAAGTTACAAAACAGGGCTGTAATGAAAGTTACAGTCTGTAATTTTGCGAGTGAACAGTGCCGGCGCTCGCTCTTTCATTGATTTCTTCTCCGATCGACCTCCTTTCGCTCTGAAACTTCTGGGGTATCCTGTCCTCCTCCAGACAAAGATTCCTTGTGAAAATCGTGGCCTGCGGTGGCCTCTACGCCTCTCGGCGTGAGGCCGAACCCTAGGGACGCCTCTCTTGATTTCTCTCTGGATAGTGGATAAAATTAGGGCTTTCACTTCCCTCGTATTCTCCTCATTAAGCCGGGTTTATAGCTTCTTTCAGATCTCAATTTGGTGGTCTATAGCTTGAGCAATCGTCTTCGCAAGTTTCCAGCGGAAGAATCGGGCAACTAGACTGAAATTACGGTACCATAATTTTCATTACGGCAGTGCTGTAATTTCTTTCTGTATATTTCTGGGTGGAAATTATGGTAGTGTAATATTTATTATGGCACTACCATAATTTTCCTTATGTGCTTTCTGAGGCAGAAATTACGATACCATAATATTTATTACACCCGGGGGTGTAATTTTTCAAGCTTGCTCCAATTTGCATGAAAATTGACAGGCAGCTTCGTCTCGACGTCTGGAATCCATTGGTGTGTTCAAATCTTTCAAAATCCATCAAAATATGACACTTTTTACCTAAAAATCATCAAAAATAAGAAATGGTATAGATTCCGTAATATTTGACAAATAGGGCTTAAAAACAAGCAAAAGAGCATAAATATGACACAAAAAGAACAATGAACTGACACAAAATATACTATGAATTTTGGTGTCATCAGGTTTCCCAACACTACCGGGATAGATCCAAGAGGCTCTTGGCCCTTAGTTAGAGTACCTATATTGATAAGGTCTTGGAGAGGTTCAACTTGGAGCAATCCACGAAGGGATACCTTCCAGTGCGACATGGCCTTACTCTTTCAAAGAGCCAGTGTCCCACCACATAGGCTGAGAGGGACGACAAGAGTCGAGTACCCTATGCTTCGGCAGTAGGCTCGATTATGTATGCAATGTTGTGTACTAGACTAGATGTGGCTTATGCTGTGAGTATAACCAGTCGATACCAATCTAATCCAGGCCTGCAGCACTAGGTGGCTGTAAAGAACATCCTGAAGTATCTGAGAAGAACTAATGATTTGTTCTTGGTCTATGGGGGACAGGAAGAGCTCAGTGTTCAGGGCTACACTGATGTGTCATTCCAGTCAAACCCTGTTGACTTTAGATGGCAGGCAGGCTATGTGTTCAAGATGAATAGAGGCGCTCTTTGCTGGAAAAGTGTTGTAGTCCGCAAGTGCACGGATACTCGAAGTAATAAAGAAAGATATCGAACCACAGAGACCTACGTGTTAAGTACCAAATAGTTGTATTCTTACTAGCTAAAGAATCGAATAATAGCAAAGCAATGATAAAAAACACACGAAAAAGATAATCAGAGAGAAACAGGGACTAGGGTTTCATCCACCTTAATTTTAATGACTAGATATGAATAAAAGGTCGTCAGTCTAATTTTATCATGATAAAAATATAATTTACTTCATAAAAGGATTATCTCACTTTCGTGCAGACAATCATGCAGGGACCGATCCTCGCTTTCGCACAGGATCTATCCCAAGCTGAAAATAAGTAAATCATCAATCAAAGAACTCAAGGATCACTTTCGTGCATCCGAATCCTAAGTTGATTATCTCAAGTTGAATCTCAAGGATCACTTTCGTGCATCCGAGTCTCAACACAAGTTCTACTTAAGGTTTTCCAGCGTTTTGATCCTTACTTGCGCACAAGATCTCCACATTTGATAAATTAACTCAATCCTAGATTCAAATTATCAACATAGTAATAAAACTACTAAAAATAAGAATTCAAAGAACAAACCTAATCTCTTATGATAAGTTCCAAACTCAATGATTTCTAGGGTTCCAAATTTCACAATCAACGTTTCAGTCTATTTCGTAAAATTCTAAAACATGCAGATAATATGAAACTATGGAGATTTAAAGACAAGTCATCACATAAGTAAAATTATCATAACAAAACTATCTTGACGAAATAAAAGTCATCTAGTCATATAAAATCAAGGGAAATTACTGCCCCATGTCCCAAAATATGTCTAAGCTAACATGGAAGAGGAAATACAATAACTCATAGTTTCAAAGGATCAAAAATCAAAGGGAAAGGGAAATAAACTTTACAACACGGCTATAATGGAAATTACAGCTGTAATTTGTGAGAGTGAATAGTGCCGGCGCCCGCTCTTTTGTCGATTTCTCCTCCGATTGATCTCCTTTCGCTTTGAAACTCCTGGGGTATGCTCTCCTACTCCAGGCGAAGCTTCCTTGTAAAAATTGCGATCGGAGATGCGCTGTTCGCTTCCCGACGGTGAACCCTAAGGCATCCGTAAGAATCACGATTTCTCTCTGTATGGTGGATCAAAATTAGGGCTTTCGCCCTTGGCGTGTTCTCCTCCTCGGAGCCTCCTTTTTCCTTTTTATGGCTTTGAATTTAAAGGCCTGGATCGTCCGCAATCGATCACGCAAAAATCGGACGTGAATTTGACTATGGATGTCGCAAGCCAGGAATAGAATTACGGCCGTGATTGTCTTTACGGCACTGCCATATTTTCTTTAAGTTCATCTGTACAGGATGCGATCAGAATTACAGTACCGTGTAATATTTTACGGCAGGGCCGTAGTTTCTGGAAATCTCTCAGGTTTGAAATCGCTTCAAAATACGGCACCGTGATTTGTCTTATGGTAGTGCTATAATTTCTCCAAAATCTTCTGTATGGAAATCACCCAAAATACGGCAGTGCTCCAAAATTACGGTAGTATTCGGAAATACAGTACTGTAATAATAATTACAGCACTGCCGTAATTTGGGTTTTGGCTTCGATTCGCGTGAAATTTGTCATGTAACTTCTTCTTGATGATGAGAATTCTTCTATGTATCTGATTTTGCTTGAAGAAGCCTTAAAATTGTACCTTTTTACCTAAAAATCATCAAAAACCAAAATAGAAGTAGATTCTGCAGTGTTTGATAAAAAAGGCATGAAAATAAGCAAAGTAGTATAAATATGACACAAAAAGAGTAATGAAATGACACAAAATACACTATAAATTTTGGTGTCATCAAACACATAAGGCTCAAACTTTGTTTGTCCTCAAGCAAATAAATAGAATAAAGAATAATGCTATGGAAAATATACCCTCTTATGAAAAATATATTTCTAAAATATAATCACTCATGAAATATTCCACCAACTATTTGCACAAAATTTCAAATAAATACATCGTCCTCTGAAATTAATCTTTAAGATTCACAACTTTGATCAAATAAAACTTCGCAACTTGCATAATAAAAAGAATCTCAATCTCATGATTTCACCTTTGTTTCAGTTTAAATCTATCATACTTTTGTTTACAGGAATCGGATATCCAAAATCTTTTTCACATCAAAATCTTTCTTTTCTAAATTTTCTGTTATTGTATTTTTGACGGTATGTACCCACATAGATACACACTTTTTCTTTGGACTTCAACCCTTGTCTTTGGTACCACTGTCAATTTTACACAGTGCCAAATAGGGGAGTCATTTTCTTTTTCTCTCTTCCTTTTTATAGACTTCAACCCATATCTTTGGTACCATTGTCAATTTTACACAGTGCCAAGTAGGGGAGTCTCTCTCTCTTTTTGTGGATCTTGGATTCTTTCTTCCCAATAAATAATAAAATAGACTAAACATCAACTAGGTTAATCAATTGACATCAATTCAAAAATTACACTCATATGCTCATTTTATTCAAGAAAGATGCCTCACTCTTAGATTTCATTCATCAAACAACATACCTACCCAAAACCTTATGCATCAATCAATGAATGATTTCAACAAGTAGATATATATTGAAGAAATAAATTCAACATAATCCACACATCTCTCATCACAATGGACTCAAATCTTGAACATCAAAATATCAATATTAATGCAAAAGTACAAAGCATCAAACTCATGTAATCAAAAGATGTAAAGTGATAGATCCGTGCAATCACATAAGGCTCAAACAATGCAAAGGGTGTAAAGTGATAAAAAAATTTTGAAGAAAAAAATTGTAGATAATTATATCAAATCAAGCAATCAAATCACAAGAAAGTGCAAACAATACTCACAAAACTATATATCAGGCTCAATCATCATCCGGTGTACAAAATCGGGGTAGATGTGGCTAGGTCCAAAGATGCGCCTTCTAAAAGTTTCCCTGCACAATTTAAGGTACATAAGGCTCAAACCAAAAATAGTCTCTTACTAAAAAATAAAAATAAAAATAATTCTCTCAAAGGAAAATCAGAAATATCGCTGGAGATCCGGAGAGTGTGCCGATGGAAAGAGTAGATGTGGAACAGATGCCGGTGCTGATAGTAGAGTGATGATGAGTAGTCTCTAGTGGCCTGCTAGAGCCTACAGTCCTGGAAGCAAAGTCGTCGGATGATGCTGCATAGCTGGAAAGAAATCAGAGTCAATAATGAAGGTCCTGCTGCAAAAATAAAAGAAATCAATGGAAATAGAGGCAGTAGAATAAGTAAGAGGCTACTGATGGCATAATCTAGTGTCGACGGTTGGAAACAGTAGTGTCAGAGGCAGATGCAGTGGTGGCGGCTGGCTTGGCTAAAGGTGCTGCAAATCCGGAGAAGAAGCTGCTGGTGTCTAAGGATAGAAGAATAGCATACTGATTTAGTTATGAAAAGTAGCTATACCCAAGAATAAGATTTAATGATCCATAAAGAAAATAGACAGAACCATGAAGTAGAATAAAACTTGTTCTTTCCGGGTGCATGAAAAATAAAGGAACAAAATTTGCCATGAATTTAGGGTATCAGTAGAAAGAAGACTACTCAGATTACTAAATCAAAAACTGCACAGAAGTTAATCAGATTCAAAAAGTTGCCATGCGTTATAGGATGATCCAAGGACTTTAAAATTCTAAAAAAATATCCAAATAAAAGTAGAAGATGAGTACTTCATGTTCGTGCCAAAGATAAAAATTTTTTCTAACCCGGTTTCTTAAAATCACAGCGAGAAAACACCTAATCAAATAAGCAGAATGTAGTTTTCAAATTACGGGCGTGAAATCCTTTACGACAGTGCCGTAATATGCATTAAATTCTCGGGTAAAAAATATGCAGGAAATATGGTACCGTAAACATCCTTATGGTACTATTGTAAAAGGCATAAAATTTTTAGATTAGAAATCACTCAAAAATACGGCACATGAAGTTGAAAACGGTCAGAAATTACGGTACCGTAAAATTGCTTACGGTAGTGCCGTAAAAGATGAAAAACTATCGGGTCAAAAATCAGCCGAAATTACGGTCCGTGAAAAAGATTACGGCAGTGCCGTATTTTGCTCAAATTCAATTTTCCTTGCAAAAAGAAAAGAAAAATTAATTCTAAAAATAAACTAAAATACAAGAAACTAAACTAAGGTAAGAGTGCTTGGGTTGTCTCCCAAGAAGCGCTAATTTTTAGGTCCATAGCTTGACTAAAAATCAAATTTCATGGTGAAGCAGGTGGATCAGTACCATAGTAAGTAGCATATAACTTTATGCATTTTTGTTGTCCTGAAAGTTTAGCCACTAATCCAAAAATCTAAAATTTCATGTAAATCACAATTGATGTGGCTTTCTCAAATATGCAGAAATCAAAATCAAAATTTTCAAATCCATATAAAGGATATTCAATAATCTTCCTAAATTTGTCAGAAAGTAAAATCATTAGTCCTTTCTTCAAATTTATATCTTCAATTGCAATAGGACTTTAATCAAAAGATTCAAGTATTGGATCATGAAAATAGTCTTTCTATCTCATATTAGATTCTTCAACAAAGCAAAATTTTTCAAATAAATCAAAAGACATGGGCAAAGCATCGGAGTGAGATTAATCAATGTTTGTAATATTCAAATTCTTTTCAAGTTCCTCAAGTTCACAATAAAATAATTTATCAATTTCAAAATTACAATCAAATTCAGAGTGAGACTTTTCAAAATAAATTTCCTCATGCTTTTCCACAAATAATTCATCATCAGAAGAATCGAAATAATCAATCTCAGAATTACAAGAATCAGATTTAACCATAAATAATATATCATCAAAAGAATCAATTTCATCACTATCACTTAAATCAAGAGGGGATTTTTCAAAATCAATTTCCTCAAACTTTTCCACAAATAAATTATCAAATGAATCAATTTTACAATCATCAAAATCAGAGTGAGATTCATTAATGTTCACATAAGGCTCAATCTCAAAACAATCATAATCAGAGGGGGAATTCTCTAAATCAATTTCTTCAGTTTCCAAATCAAACTCAAATGAATAAGCTTGTTGTGCTATCTGGGTTTCCAAAATTTTCTTATGAGCTGTTAAAGATTCTACTTCAGATGCAAGCTGACTAATCATTCCCTTAAGATCTTCAATATTCTTACTTCGATTTGCCATAAAATTTTCAAGCATGGAATTTAACCTAGAACTTTTTATATCCTCAAAGTATGGTTCAGAAACATGATTTGGAGGAGTTAAAAATTGGCAATCAGAAGCATAATGATCAGAACATTTACAAATATTATATCTAATAGAAGAATAAGAGTGTAATTTCAATTTATTTGCAAGAGTGCACAATGAATCATCTTTATACTTACCTTGTGGCATGTATACCTCACCACTTTCAGTTGCCCATGAATAGTGATTAAAAGATATATCTTCAAATCTATCAAGAACAGAAAGATTATCCAACACCAATCAATAAATATTTTTTTTTCAAAATATGTAAAAAAAACACAAAACACAAGCAAATACAAAATTTTCAGATATAACAGTTCTGTCACAACTTGTGAAAATCCAAAACCTGCAAAAAATAGAAAACAAAGTTAAATCTAAAACAAATAAAACTTAGTCTAGCAATACTAACAACTATTTTGATATTAACAAAACTAAGGTCCCTGACAACGGCGTTGTTTTCCGCAAGTGCACAGATACTCGAAGTAATAAAGAAAGATATCGAACCACAGAGACCTACGTGTTAAGTACCAAATAGTTGTATTCTTACTAGCTAAGCAACCGAATAATAGCAAAGCAATGATCAAAAACACACGAAAAAGATAATCAGAGAGAAACTGGGACTAGGGTTTCATCCACCTTAATTTTAATGACTAGATATGAATAAAAGGTCATCAGTCTAATTTTATCATGATAAAAATATAATTTACTTCATAAAAGGATTATCTCACTTTCGTGCAGACAATCATGCAAGGACCGATCCTCGCTTTCGTGCAAGATCTATCCCAAGTTGAAAATAAGTAAATCACCAATCAAAGAACTCAAGGATCACTTTCGTGCATCCGAATCCTAAGTTGATTATCTTAAGTGCAATCTCAAGGATCACTTTCGTGCATCCGAGTCTCAACACAAGTTCTACTTAAGGTTTTCCAACGTTTTGATCCTTACTTTCGCACAAGATATCCACATTTGATAAATTAACTCAATGCTAGATTCAAATTATCAACATGGCAATAAAACTACTAAAAATCAGAATTCAAAGAACAAACCTAATCTCTTACGATAAGTTCCAAACTCAATGATTTCTAGGGTTTCAAATTTCACAATCAACCTTTCAATCTATTTCGTAAAATTCTAAAACATGCAGATAATATGTAACTATGGAGATTTAAAGACAAGTCATCACATAAGTAAAATTATCATAACAAAACTATGTTGACGAAATAAAAGTCATCTAGTCATATAAAATCAAGGGAAATTACTCCCCCATGTCCCAAAATATGTCTAAGCTAACATGGAAGAGGAAATACAATAACTCGTAGTTTCAAAGGATCAAAAATCAAAGGGAAAGGGAAATAAACTTTACAACACAGTTGTAATGGAAATTACAGGCGCAATTTGCGAGAGTGAATAGTGCTGGCACCCGCTCTTTCATCGATTTCTCCTCCGATTGATCTCCTTTCTTTCTGAAACTCCTGGGGTATGCTCTCCTACTCCAGGTGAAGTTTCCTTGTAAAAATTGCGACCGGAGATGCGCTGTACGCTTCCCGGCGGTGAACCCTAAGGCGTCTATAAGAATCATGATTTCTCTTTGTATGGTGGATCAAAATTAGGGCTTTCACCCTTGGCATATTCTCCTCCTCGGAGCCTCCTTTTTCCTTCTTACGGCTTTGAATTTAAAGGTCTGGATCATCCGCAATCGATCGTGCAAAAATCAGACGTGAATTTGACTGTGGATGTCGCGAGCCAGGAATAGAATTACGGCCGTGATTGTCTTTACGACACTACTGTATTTTCTTTAAGTTCATCTGTACAGGATGCGATCAGAATTACGGTACCGTGTAATGTTTTACGGCAGGGCTGTAATTTCTGGAAATCTCTCGGGTTTGAAATCCCTTCAAAATGCGGCACCGTGATTTGTCCTACGGCAGTGCCGTAATTTCTCCCAAATATTCTGTACGGAAATCACCCAAAATACGGCAGTGCTCCAAAATTACGGTAGTATTCAGAAATACGATACTGTAATAATAATTATGGCACTGCCGTAATTTGGGTTTTGGCTCTGATTCGCGTGAAATTTATCATGTAACTTCTTCTTGATGAAGAGAATTCTTCTATGTATCTGATTTTGCTTGAAAATGCCTTAAAATCATACCTTTTTACCTGAAAATCATCAAAAACTAAAATACAAGTAGATTCTGTAGTGTTTGATAAAAAAGGCATGAAAATAAGCAAAGTAGTATAAATATGACACAAAAAGAGTAATGAAATGACACAAAATACACTATAAATTTTGGCGTCATCAAAAAGTTTCAAGCAATCCACCATAACTGATTCTACAACCGAGGCTGAGTATGTCGCCGTTTCTGAGGCATCCAAAGAAGTCATTTGGGTAAGGAAGTTATTTTTTGAGCTTCAGGTAGTTCCAACTATTGTGGATCCTATTGAGCTCTATTGTGACAACAATGGGGCTATGGCGCAGGTGATGTCAAGGAACCACCGTCTCATCAAAGGTCCAAACACATATTTAGAAGATTTCACCTTATCAGAGAGATCATTGACCGAGGTGATGTCAAGATTAGCAGAGTTGACACAGAGAACAATATAGCAGACCCACTAACCAGGGCTTTGGCGTAGCAGAACCATGATGGTCATACGAGGGATATGGGGTTGAGGTTTCTCAACCTCTAGGTCTAAGTGTAAGTGAGAGATTGTTGGTGTTTATGCCCTAAGACCTAGTTTTGATCTATTTTTTGTACTACTTGACATTGTTATTTCTTATATATCATCCTAGCATTGTCATTATTATGCTTTGTTTACATTTGCATTTGTGTACTACCATGATAATGTCCCTGGAGACAGATTGAATCTGTGCTCAAACTCTTGTCCCCAATCAATGTACCTTAGTGGATATGGGACAGCTCTGGTACTTGTGAGACTAGTATATGGGCTAGTTAGCCACGAGGTACTATCGCAGATATATGGGTATATCAGTGTTAGATATACTGGACCGACCCGCTGTGAGGCAAAGACTTGGTGTCATGAGTTATCCTCACAAGTGACAGGAGATGCATTGATCCCTAGACTTGAGGTCATTAACCATTCTGTATGGTTAGGGACATGCTTTGATACAACCTAACACCTCACCGTAGTTGAGAGGTCATAACGATTGTCATTGAGTATGTCACAACCCATATGAGAAGGTCAATGTATAAATAGAGGATTTGCCCCTTCCTGAGGGAAGCTTGATATCCATGGGCACCCCTATGGTTCTATGACTGACAGTGTATGACCATACCCAGGTGAAAACCTGATTTAGTCATGACCATGAGATTGGGTGAAAACAAGTGGTGACATATTTGTCCAATTGGATATCAGTTTGGCAAAGAGACTGTAATATATCTGTACCTAGTTGCGATGATGGGGATGTCAATGTCGATATCCATTCTGATGACTTGGGTAGCAGTGATGCACTGCTAGGTGCCACTCACTGCTTGTGGTGACCTTAGGTCAACACTGCCAATGTCAGAGAAACCTACAGGGTCACATACCTTGATACTCGAGTTCTCGTATTGATCGGGAAGCATTATGATCGAGTTATTAGATAGCTCAGATTTATTTGGGAGATTTCATCAGCGCCAATAGGCCTGATGAGATGGAAGAGAGTTATTGAAGCCAAACTTCATTTTTGGCAGGTTGACCCGAAATTGACCGTGGTTGGCCACATTTGAGTTAGGGTTGTATTAGATTGGATCCAGTGGCTTAATGAACTTGTGAATGAAGTTTGGGCTAGCTCATTACCCAATGTGGCCTAATAATATATTGTCATGAAGAGAGAATAGGGCATAAGGGTATAATGGGGATGAAACTTATCCCATTGGCGTCTAGGGGCTTAATGGGGATAAGTAGGTGCCTAATGCTTCATTAGGAAGCTTTTAGTGCCTCCCTCTTTGTTCCTTAGATGGAATGCTTGCCTCTATGGCAAGGCTTGGGGCGCATATGACTTGTAGGACTTATTTGGTAAGTGGCAAGCGCATATGGCTAATGGGTAGGAGCTTATGGAAAAGTCATAGAGACTTTCGTTACCTCTAATCCTAATTGCCATCCCCTTAACCCTAGCCGCATCTCTCATTGTGTTGGGCGCCTACATCTCTTAATCTTGCCACCCCCTGATGATATATGATATTACATGTGAGAGTATCATTATAAGTGGGCGAGAACTTCATCCAAAGGCGAAAGAGCCAGTGATTTTGGCGCAACACCTCTTCCATCATCAACCTAGCCACAAGCTTCTCTTCCTCTTCTCCTTTCAGCATATAGAGGGCTAGAGCTTGGTGGCATCTCCTTCCATAGCCGCAAGTTCTCTCCTTCTCATTGCTCTTGGCACATCTTCCTTGAAGGTGGCGCAAGCATAGAAGAAGGATCTCCTTGGCAACTTCTCCTCCTCCTTTTCTATCCTTAGCGCTTCCCCCCTTGAAGGTGGCGCAAGTGAGGAGGAGGATTCCCAAAAGGCTTAGATCTTCTTCCCGAGGCTAGCACCGGGCGTGGAAGAAGAGGACTCGAGACATCCGTGTGTGTAAGGCTACAGAGAACGCACGCATGGGTGCCTGCATCGTCGTCGCTCTATATTGCTCATAGGTACTTTCTTCTCTCATCGTGTCGACTCCCTCGCAAGAACAAGATCCATTGGGTTTTTGGGACTGGCCTATTTCAGGGATATGCTTTTGCTGTGTAACTGTAATGTATGTAAAATTTTAAAATATCCCCTGGGTTTCCCAACAGTTATAACCAAAGACATGTTATCATTCATATTCGGCTACCTATAATCCAGGCTAGAGGAACCACCCTAACCTTTCCTATAGAAACAATTAAGGGTATGTCCCTCAGCCGAATAGGCCGCCTCCAGGTTTTTAGTCTAGGCAACAAGTTCAGCCCCAGAAGTCTAACCTTGAGGCTCTTTTGGAAAACTTCGTTGTTGCTTAGAAAAAGCACAACGAAGATGTTTCTGATGCTATTAAGCATCTAACATCTTGTATGGATGCTTTGGCGATCCATAACAAGATGTTGGAGAGCTAGACAGCTCAAGAAACAAGCACTTCCACTAGACCTACGGGTAAGCTTCCGAAACAACTAGAGATGAATTCCAGGGAACACTGTAACACAATAACCATTATGAGTGGTGAACAGTTAGATGAGCCCAAGATGCCAGACAAGGAACTTAGACCTGAGGTTAGTGAAGAGCAACCTAAGGAGTCCTTACCTGAAAAGGAGATGCTAGTGGAAAAAGAGAAAGAGAAGGAGCAGGTTTATGTAGGTCTGCCCATATATGTCCCACCTATTCCTTTCCATCAGAGGCTTGCAAAGGCGAAGCAAGATAAGGAGTTCAGCAAATTTCTTGAGGCATTAAAAAAAATTATATATTAACATTCCTTTTACTGACGCTTTATTGTAGATGCCGACGTACGCAAAGTTCTTAAAGGATATTCTTTCTAATAAGTGAAGATTGAGTAATACGGTACTGTAGCACTTACAGAAGAGTGTAGCGTGATAATTCAGAACAAGATACCTCAGAAATTAAATGATCCCGAAGCTTCTCAATTCCTTGCCAGATCGGTGACATGTCTTTTGAAGGAGTGGTATGTGACGTGGGCGCGAGCGTGAGCTTGATGCATTTGTCAATTTGTAAGAAACTTGACATAGGGGACATAAAGCCGACTACTATTTTGCTTTAGCTTGCTGACCATTTTGTTCGACGTCCTATGGGAATATTAGAGGACGTCCTTATCAAAGTTGGTAGATTTTTTATACCTGCAGATTTTGTGGTGCTAGAGATGGAAGAAGACATCAAATTGCCTATTATTTTGGAAAGACCATTCTTAGCCATTGTAGGCGTAGTGATAGATGTGAAGAAAGGAAGATTGACTAAAGGCCTATTCTTTGGAGAGAATCCACAGTGGAGAAAGATTCCCATTATTTTGCATCCAGATTTATTGTATTTTCTCTTCTCTCCACTATGGATTCTCTCCAAAGAAACAAGCTATAAATATTGGTGAGAATAATATTGATTTCTATCTTTCCTCTTCTCTGAAGAAACTTTCTTTTGCAGATTCTTGTTGTAGCATGGGTGCACTAGACTATGAAATTTAGAATGTAGAAGGTATGAAAAAATATTTAGACCCTTTGGAAGTATGCCTTGTTGAAGAAAAGGGTGAAGAAGAAGATATGGGTGATGAAGCTCTAACATACACGCAGATTTTGGATTCGAGCCAAACAATTGAGCCTTGTAAGGCAAATGCTAAAAAACTAATTTTGGTAAAACCTGAACCAAGTAAGACAAATAAGTTGGAACTCAAGTCGCTCTCACAGGATCTAAGGTATGAATTTTTGGGAGAAGATTCCACTTACCTAGTGATTGTCAGCGCAAATTTAGATAAGATTCAGACGAAACAATTGCTTGATGAGCTTCGATTACACATAAAAGTAATCGGTTATTCATTAGATAATATTCATGGTATTAACCCTTCTTTGTGTATGCATTGGATTTTCTTAGAGGAAAATTGCAAGCCCTCCATTGAGTATCAACTTCAGTTGAATCCCATCATGAAGGAGGTGATGAAAAAGGAGATCCTGAAGTTGCTTGATGCTGGGGTGATATACCTGATTTCTGACAGTGAATGGGTTAGCCCAGTTGACATTGTTCCTAAGAAAGGGGGAATCACAGCCGTTAAGAATGAAAATAATGAGCTGATTCCTATGAGAATGGTAATTGGGTGGTGCATGTGTATTGATTATCAAAAATTAAATAAGGACACTCAGAAGGATCACTTTCCTCTCTCTTTTATTGATCAGATGCTTAAATGACTTGAAGCTAATTTTTACTTTAGTTTTCTTGATGGTTTTTCAGGATTCTTTCATATATCTATTCATCTGGAACACCAAGAGAAGACTACCTCCACGTGTCTATATGGAACTTTTGCCTATATGTGCATGCCCTTTGGTCTATGCAATGTGCCGACCACATTTCAAAGATGCATAAAGGCCATCTTTTCAAACATTATTGAAAATATTATGGATATTTTTATGGACAATTTTTTAGTATATGGATCTTCATTCAATGCTTGTTTGTCTAATTTATCTCGTGTTTTGTAGAGATGCGAGGAGGTGAATTTAGTCTTTAACTAGGAGAAGTGCCACTTCATAGTTTGAGAAGGGATTGTCCTTGGACATCTCATATTACAAAGGGGCATTAAAGTAGATAAGGCTAAAATAGAAATCATTGAAAAATTACCTCCACCATCCTCCATCAAATCAATACATAGTTTTTTAGGACATGTTGGATTTTATCGTCGTTTCATTAAAGATTTTTCTAAGATTGCTAGGCCTCTTATAAATTTGTTAGCTAGAGATGTTGTTTTTCTTTTTGATAGGGACTGTATAGAAGCTTCTGAGAAGAAAAAGAAAGCCCTTGTTTCAACACCCATCATGCAACCACCGGATTGGACACTTCCATATGAGTTGATGTATGATGCAAGTGACCAAGTAGTTGGTGCAATTTTGGGGCAGCGAAAGGACAATAAGCTTCACGCTATTTATTATGCCAACAAAACCTTAGATGAAGCACAGATTAATTATGCGACTAGTGAGAAGGAGCTTTGAGCCATTGTGTTTGCTTTTAATAAATTTTGCTCCTGTATATTAATTCTAAGGTTGTTGTTTTTACAGATCATATGACAATAAAATATCTGGTGAACAAGAAAGAGGCAAAGCCGAGATTGATCCAAGGGATCTTACTCCTTCAAGAGTTTGACATGGAAATAAAAGAGAAGAAAGGATTAGAGAATTTGGTAGCGGATCATCTATCCAGATTGGCTAAAGAGGAAGAAATAAAGGAGGATTTGGAAATAAATGACTCCATTCTAGAGAAGCATTTTTTTGCTATTATGAGATAAGAGACACCATGGTATGCAGACATTGTTAATTTTCTTGTGTCTAATATTGTGCCTCCTAATTTGACATCTCAAGGTAAAAAAAATTTCTTTCGGATATTAAATATTTTTTTTAGGATGAGCCATATTTATATCGAAGATGTACAGACAGTTTATTTAGAAGATGCCTACTAGAGGAAGAGGTGCCCGACGTACTCTCTCACTGTCATTCATCTCCATATGGAGGACATGCTAGTGCATCAAAGACCGCATTCAAGGTTCTTCAATCAGGCTTTTATTGGCCAACGATATTTCGTGATGCAAGAAAATTCATTCAATCTTGTGATAGATGCCAGCGATCTGGTAATATTGCTAGAAGGGATGAACTTCCTTAACATGATATTTTAGAAGTTAAAATTTTTGATGTTTGGGGAATAGATTTTTTGGGTCTTTTTCCTACTTCTTCTTCTCTGTGTTAAAATTTTAGAACTTCCTCAACTTCTTCTCTGTGTTGATTATGTGTCTAAATGGGTAGATGCGTTTGCTGAAGCCACTAATGATTCTCATGTTGTAGCTAGAATGTTCAAGAGGACAATCTTTCCTAGATTTGGTGTGCCAAGAGTTTTGATCAACGATGGCGGATCTCATTTTATTGAACATAGGCTTGAGTCGATGTTGAAGAAATATGAGGTGCACCATAAAATAGTTACACTATATCATCCTCCAACAAGTGGGCAAGCAGAAGTCTCGAATCGAGAGATAAAGAGAATTCTTGAGAAAGCTATTTCAGATACTAGAAAGGATTGGGCATTAAAGCTAGATGATGCTCTTTGGGCCTACATGACATCTTTTAAAATGCCTCTAGGTAGATCTCCATTCCAGCTTGTTTATTAAAAAACCTATCACTTACCCGTGGAACTTGAGCATAGGGCATATTGGACGGTTAAAAGGCTAAACTATGACATGAAGAGCATCGATGAGAAAAGAAAATTTTAGTTGAATAAACTCGATGAGTTTCAAAATTCTGCTTATGAGAATGCTCGTATATATAAAGAACGTACCAAGAAGTGACATGCCCAACACATTGTCAAGAAGGAATTCATGGAAGGAGACAAGGTTTTATTATTTAATTCATGTCTCAGATTATTTCTGGGCAAATTGAGGAGTCATTGGTTAGGTCTCTTTATTGTGCAAAAAGTATTTACATATGGTGCGGTTGAAATTTCAAAAGAAGGGCAAGAAAGTTTTAAAGTGAACGGACACCGATTTAAACATTACTTCGAGCATGAGCAAATTGAAGAAGAAGTTCGCTTGATTCTCTTTGATCATCTTGAACATCTGTGATAGCAGCTATGGTCAAGCTAATGACATTAAACAAGCGCTTTTTAGGAGGCAACCCAAAGTTCTGACTCTTATATTTTGAAGTTTTAGATTTTAATTTTTGTTGATTTTAGGAATTTTTACAGTATGTTTAGATGAATTTTTGATGATGAAAAATCTCAAAATAAAATATTTTGAATGCAGGGACACATGGAGAAATAAAATATTATATGCAAAGCTATATATGAAGCATTCATGGGCGCAACAATGAAAACTTTTACAGAACGTGAATGTTGCATCTAGGAAATTCATGAAAAAATGCACTAAGTCTGACTGATTTTAGCGAGTATCTTTTACTTTTGTTTTATTTTATTACATCGAGGATGATGTTTATTTTGCTCACGGTATCTAATTTGCGTCTTTGACTTGCATATTCCCTTGAGTAGGAGCTGATTTATGGATGGTGATATAGATGGTATTTGGATGTTTTTGATATATAGTTTTGATATTGTAATGAATAGTGATATTTGAAATGGTAAACATCATTTGAATGATGAAATGTGATGGTATTTGGTATTTGAAACTTGTTTACATTATAAAATGATATTAATTGTGATGTGATGTAGTTTTTGGAATTTTCTGATTTGCAAATTGTTGTTTTGATATAATTGTACAGGGAATCGCTCATATTTTAAGGGGGAACTCTTGCAAAAAAAAATTTCTAAAAAGATTGTCATGTTGAGTAATGAGTATATGCAACAATTTATGTCAAGGGTGCTTCCATGTATTTTGACTTTCTTCAAGTTTTATAGATATGTATTTTGAATGTTTATAATTTTTAAGGACATACAAATTTGTTTTATCCTTGATTTTAGAATTAGAAAGCATCTTGAGTAATTGTTTTAATTTATCTATCTATACTTGATGGAGAACTTTTCATGAATAGAAAATTGGTGACAATATTTTAAATGAGACTTGCTCCAACTCCTCTGGTCAAAGGATCTGAAGTTATTAGTTATATTATACCACGAGTTGGTATACTTTAAATCTGTTGCGATCAAATAACAGAGGGAAAATTTTTAAAATAATATTTATCCCTCATGCAGAAAGATCGATAATAATTTAAGCACCATGCCCTTGACCGGCTCTCTCCAGGTCATATATATGGAAAAAAAAGAAAGTGGAGAAAAAGAGAGAGCTATACGTCAAGTGGACAACTCCGCTAACTTTTCACGATTGAGACTATGAGTTATATTATACTACTATGTAGTATACTTTAAACAATATTTTGATACCAACAGGAAAGGACATATAACCGTTTAAAGACCAAATTGCCTTAAAAGTATTTTTGCCTTAAACATTACTAAAATTCTTGAATTGGAAAATTCACCCGTCAAGTAAAGTGGATTTATTAAGGTGAGAGTTTTTTTTTTTTCTTTTTTTTTTTGGCTAAGGGCAAGAAAGTTTTGTTATATTCCAAAGAAAAGATTTACAAAGTATATACAATCACTCTCACCCCTTTCCTCCTTCCCATCTACTAAGAAAAATTTTGTAAAATCTCCCCTATAGTTTCTAGCTCGAGGAGAACCTGCTACAGTCAGTGTATAGCTATGACTCCAGGAAAGAACAAAAACAGAGAACTTCATGAGGTGTTGTCCAAATAAAAACAGCAAAGCGCTACATACATCAAAACCGACCCACAATATACAACTCAAGATGTGATGCCGAGGAAACAATTATTTCATGCTGTGAAACCTCGGCCTGCGTCTTCTACCTGTAGTGAAAACGTGAAAGCTTGGACATTTCGTCCATACTCCACCAGACACAAGAGGAAAACCCAGACTCAGCATCATCCATAGAGGGGTACCCTGCTCTCGGTTTGCAGCAGTCAAGCAAGCTTTCTAATGTTGATGGCCTCGGCTGGGCTACCTCACAGCAAGAAGCGGTCGGCATTTGGGCGAATAAGAACATATTTTGTGAGCCGTGATTTGCGAAAACCGATAGTAAAACTCCAAAGCCTATTCCGCTACAAAGAGTGTAACAGTAAAATATCCACAATACCAACTCCAATCCAGCCCATAAAAGCGACGAAAAAAGTCACGGAAAGCGAGAGTTCGAAAGCTCATTAAGTCACCATTAGGTCTTCCCATAAGTTTGAAAAAGAGTGAACAGAAGCATCAATATGAGCATTTGGAACATAACTTCTAAGTTTAGCTCTGACATCAAGGATGAGGGAAATAAGAAAATTGGGAAGGCTTTTTTTGTTTCCATGAGTATCCATGATTTGGCTATTGCGGTATCTCCAGATGTAGTAAAGAGATCCAGCGAACATAAGGTTCTTGATGTAAAGCCGGACCGGATCTCCGTGCCCACTCTGGTTGTGGTAATGTTTCATTAAAGCTTCCTCACAAGTGGTCGTGTTTAGTGGCAGATCGCATCTCCTTGATATCAAGTTCCGGAATTCATCAAGCGCCATACAGTTAAAGAACAAATGATCAGTGGTTTCAGGGGAAGACTTGCAAAGCAAACATGTAGGGTGTGGCACCAATCCCCAGTCATGAAGACGCGCCCTGATGCAAAGACGACCATGACATAGAAGCCAGAGAAAAAAGGAATGACGAGGGATCCGCCCTTTAAACCACACCAGATTTTTCCAAAGCACCTCCGAGCCATGGACCTGACCTTCGTAAGCGGATTTGATGGAGAACTTACCATGAGGAGTGCGGTTCCAGAATAGGAGATCTGAGTTGAGATTAGGATAGATTGGAACCCGAGGTATGGCTGTGTATATTTCAATGAGACTGGAAGAGCGAGGACGTGGTATGGCCCAATGCTGGTTCTTGATAAGGGAGCTGAGGTAAGTGTTTCTTCCAGGAGGATTTACAAATCTAAAATCCTTCACAAGGTTCATAAGTAATTGAGGCATAAACCACGGGTCTAGCCATAGACGGATGGACTGCCCATTCGCAATCCTGTATCCCACCATCCTGATACAGGTATCGCGGACCTTTAGAAGATTTCGAATGGGCCACGGGTAATAGTTTGATAGCTGAACCGACCAGATTGTGTCCGATTTGAGATACATTTCGTGGATCCATTTCACCGAGAGGGTGTTTTTTCCTTGAGCGATGTTCCAAATATGTCTCGAGGGGAAGGCCCGATTGAGCTTCCTGATGTCCCGAAGGCCTAGCCCACCATAAGCAATAGGTTTTGTGATATTAATCCAAGCCACCTTTGCAATACCGTTTCTATGTCCCCGAGACCAAAGGAAATTTGCAAGAGCAGAATTCAGTTTGTCAATGACTCCCTTGGGGAGATTTATAGTGCTACACCAAAAATTTATGTTCCCATAGCACATTGATTTGATAAGCTCTACCCTGCCAGCATAAGAGAGACTCTTTGCCTTCCAATTCGATAAGTAGCCGATGATTTTTTCGAGTAAAGGCAAACAGTCCCGGCTTTTAATGGATTTGCTAGTTATTGGAATCCCGAGGTAACGAAAAGGCATCGTCCCCTTTTGGATTCCAAGAGTGGATATGATTTGCGATTGTGTATTAGATTCCGTAGAGGCTGAGAAAAACACATGAGACTTCAGATGATTTATTTTCAGCCCCGTGTGTTGAAAGAAAACCTCTAAAGCATTGTTTATAGCGGTGACAGAACTAAGTGAGGCCTCACAGAAAATAATAATGTCATCCGCGAATTGGAGGTTGGTGATGCCCAAATTTTTGCATTTCCTATGTGGGGTTAGATTGCCTTGCTCAAGTTGAGTGGATAGGAGATCCGAAAGATATTGCATGATGAGAATGAAGAGATAGGGGGATAAGGGGCATCCCTGGCGCAAGCCTCGGGTACCCTGGAAATAACCCACATCCTCCCCATTGAGGTTGATAGTATAAGTAGGAGTAGTGACGCAAGTCATAATCCTGGCAGTGAAGGTTTCTGGGAACTTGTAAACCGAGAGGAGATAGCCAATGGCCTCCCATCTTACCGAATCAAAAGCCTTGTGTAAGTCCAGTTTAATCGCCATACGAGGAGGCCCGCGCTTGTTGTGAAAACCACTTAGAATCTCCTGGCAAAGCATTATGTTTTCTTGTATTGATCTACCCGGAATGAAAGCATGCTGGTTTAGATCAATAAGCTCCGGAAGCACCTGACGTAGCCTGAGAGCTAGTGCTTTAGCTAGGAAGCGGTAGATCATATTGCATACGGAAATAGGCCTGAATTCTGCAAAAGAAGAAGGGTTAGGAACCTTTGGAATGAGAGTAAGGGAGGTAGCATTCACCCTGAGAAGCATGCGGCCATTGTCCAAGAAGTCGAGAATAGCCTGAAGGACATCCTCTTTGATAATATCCCAGAAGGATTTAAAGAAAGCAGCGTTGAATCCATCTACACCCGGGGCTTTTGAGATATTGGCCATGTTGATGAGTTAGTAATTTCTTCAGCCGAAAATCTGGAATCCAGTAATTGAATAGTGGGGGCTGAAAGAGATTTATTTACTGAAAATGTGAGATGCAAAGGATTCATAGTAGGGGCCAGGAGATCTGTGTAAAAGCGAATGGCCTCCTTATATATGTTTCCTCCAGAAACAAAATTTCCGAAGGAATCTTTAAATGAAAAGATAGAGTTGTGGATGCGTCTAGATTTCATCAAGTTGTAGAAATACGATGTGTTTGAATCTCCAAGGGAAATTCGCTGGTCTCTAGATTTTTGCTTCAAGGCAGACTCTTCTTCAAGCCAAAAAGCTCTAATCTTGTCTTGATATTGTTTCTCCAACTTTCTGAGTGAGGGATTATGAGGATCCACTTGTAGCTACTGCTGGATAGTTGACAGCATGCGAGAGGACTCTCTTAGGGCCTCATCTTTTCCAGCCATGATGTTCCGCGCCCAGATTTTGAGGCCCTTCTTTGCCTCCAAGAGTTTGTGGCAAAGAACATACATCGGCATGCCATGGGCGCTGTTTGAATTCCATATGGAGGCAATCAAAGGAGTAATGCTTGGGTAATGAAGCTATTTATTGAAGAATCGGAACCGAGAGCCTTTCCGAGGAATGTTGGTGCCGAACATAAGCAAAGCCGGGGAATGATCGGAAATAGAGGGATTTAGGAATAATGCTTCGGCTAAAGGGAAACATTCTATCCAATCTTTAGTGGCCATTATACGGTCTAGCTTGCACCATATCCTGCTAGGACCCATTTGAGAATTTGACCAAGTGTAATAAGCGCCTCTGAATGTAATGTCATTAATATCCAAGGCCGCCTTCATCTCAATGTTGTGCAAAATTTCAGAGTCCCTATGGGGAGCTCCACCGATTTGGTCCTCCGAGGAGAAGAGCATGTTGAAATCTCCTAAAATTAGCATTGGCCCCAAGTTGTGGACAAGAGACAGGGACTCCCAGATTTCTTTCCTTGTGGCGGCCGAGTACATTCCATAAACCACACCAATGTAAAAGGAGCCCCCCCCCCAGTAAAAAGGAGACCGAACCAATCATCACTTGCGCGGACAAAGTCACTATGGTCACATTGTAGATCGAAGGGTCCCAAGTGAGCCATATCCTCCCCCCAGCGATATAATTGTAGTTGTTTAAAAAAGACCAACCGGGGAACACCGAATTAAAGACATCCACACTTTTTTGCTTCAGAGACATGGGTTTCGAGAAGGGCACACATTTTTATTTTGTAGTTGTTTACTAATGTCATCACCTCCTTCCTCTTAGCAAGTGCGTTGAAACCTCTCACGTTCCAACACACCATAGGGGCTAGAGGAGAAGTCATTGGGTCACCTGCCAAGAAGGACTCTTGCTCTTAGGGTCCAAGATGGGGGTCGTACCCCTAGATCGTCTGCTCCGCCTGTGAGAGCTCCGAGATTTAATCACCGCAAAGTCTTGTTGGTCCAACAGGGCTTCAATATCTCCAGAGTAACCTGGGATTAAAGGGGAAGAGGGAGAACCCAAATCTGAGTCCTCCAACTCCTCAGCCATATCCTCCGGGCCGGGGATTGAAAGATGATGAGATGGGATATGCCCCTTCCCAGGATCGACAACTGTGGCTGGCGGGGAAGAAAATTGCTGAAGCAGAGGGTCCTGAGATGAGGCCGGAGGGGAAGCAATTTGGTGTGGAGGGGGCACAACTGACGGTCCCTCAACCTGAAGCTGGGTCGAAGGAATAGGAATTTTGCTCCCTGCCAATGGGGAACCATTTCCTCCCTGGCCCTGCAGCCCCGCAGCTGAAAGAGGGGCGAATTGATTCCGCTGAACAGCATTCGGCTGAGTAGGGACAGCCCTCTCCCTCCAGACAGGAGAAGGTTGAGAAATTGTGGAGCAGCCAAAAGACTTGATAGAATATCCAAAGATATTGCATTTAGAGCATCTCGCTGGAATAACCTCGTATTCTAAATTGATGTGGGCCTCACTTCCCCCGTTGACCACAAAAGTAATAGACTCTGGGAACTCCGACGTAGCCTCCATTTCTACACAGATGCGCGCATACCCAAGTCTAGATCTTGAAGCTGTAGCCATGTCCATGGATATAGGCTTCCCAAGCGAACTGGCCAGCTGGTTGAGGATGCCTGGAGACCACCATTTTAAGCGTAGGCTGTGAATACGGATCCAGACAGGGATGGCGGATAAATCCACATGCGATAGTTCATCGTCTGGAGCCCAAGGTTTGAGGATTATCACTTTCCCGAAGACAAACCAAGGGCCCGGTTCCAAGACCTTCACCTTATCCTCAGCAAGATCAAATTTGAATAGTGTGAACCCCGCTGGGAGGGAGAAGAGTTCCAAATTTCCCTTTGGTTTCCATAGATTCAGGATTTTCTGTTTAAGGATATTGTAGTTTGGTTTGAACCCGATGAAATGGCCAACTAAAGTGTTTGCCCAGAAAGAGGATGTTTCTTCCAATTCTTCATCAGGGACAGAAATATTCAGGACATCCCCTACCCGATCAACTGGAGAGAGCGCAAGGGAACAAGAAGATCCTCCGGAGGGAGGCCTTGCAAACAGGGAGCTTCAGGATCTCAGAGGGACTGGTTCACGAATCCCGGAAGCGGAGGCAGTCGGGGAGAGGTTAGGGGCCTAGATTCGGGAGGCCCTGTGAACTGCGTTGCCAAGATGACTTGGGGCCATTTTCCCCCTTCCCGACAGGGAAAAGGAGACAACCAGAGACCCAAGCCAGAGAAGATACTATTGGTGTATATGCCCTAGGATCTAGTTTTGGTCAACTTATGTACTACTTGACACTGATATTTATATATCATTCTGGCATTGTCGTTATCATTGTTTGACTACACCTGCGATTGTGTACTTACATGATAATGTCCCTGGAGATAGATTGGATCTGTGCTCGAATTATAATCCCCAGTCGATGTACCTTAGTGGATATGGGACAGCTATGGTACTTGTGAGACTGGTATGTGGGCTGGTTAGGCACGTGGTGCTAACGCAGACACATGGGTATATCATTGGAGATATACTGGATAGACCCGCTATGAGGCTATGACTTGGTGTCATGAGTTATCCTCATAAGTGACAGGAGATGCATTGATCCCTTGACTTGAGGTCATTAATCATTCTATATGGTTAGGGACTTGCTTTGATATAACCTAACACCTTGCCGTAGCTGGGAGGTCATAACGGTTGTTATTGAGCATGTCACGACCCATATGAGAAGATCAATGGACAGACATAGGATTTGCCCCTTCCCTAAGGAAGTATGATATCCATGGAGCTCCTTTATGGTTCTATGACTGAGAGTGTATGGCCATACCCAGGTAAAAACCTGTTTTAGTCATAGCCATGTGATTGGATGAAAACAAGTGGTGACACACTTGTCCAATCGGATATCAGTACGGCAAAGAGACTGTAATGCATCTGTACCTAGTTGCGATGATGGGGATGTCGATGTCGATATCCATTCCAATGACCTGGGTAGCAGCGATGCACTGCTAGGTGCCACTCACTGCTTGTGATGACCTTTGGTCAGCACTGCCAGCGTCAGAGGAACCTACAGGGTCGCACACCTTGATACTTGAGTTCTCGTATTGATCGGGAAGCCTTATGATCGAGTTATTGGATAACTCGGATCTAATTGGGAGATTTCATCAGCGCCAATGGGCCTGATGAGATGGAAGAATGTTATTGGAGCCAAACTTCATTTTTGGCAGGTTGACCCGTATTTGACCATGGTTGGTCACATTTGGATTAGGGTTGCATTGGATTGGATCCAAGTTCTTAATCAACCTATGCAATGATGTTTGGGCTAGCTCATTATCCAATGAGGCCCAATAACAAGTTCTCATGAAGAGATGAGAGGCTAAAAGGGTATAATGGGGAGAAACATGAACCATTAGGCGCCTAGGGGCATAATGGGGTCATGTTGGCGCCTTTGCTTCATTATGGAAGTAAAGGGCGCCTCCCCCTCTCTTCCTAGGATGGAATGCATGCCTCTATGGCATTGCTTGAGGCACAAGGCAAGGCCTTGGCGCACAAGGAAAGGCGTGGGAACAAAAGGTAAGGTTGAATGAGAATTATGGAAATGTCTTGGAGACTTTCCTTATCTCAAACCTCCTCATCCTAGCCCTACACTTGTCATGATCCTAGCCATTACCCTAACCGCCTCTTTCCCTATAAATATGACCCTAGTCGCCCCCTCTTGTGTGTAATTAATCCTTGAAGGCGTGAACACAAGAAGAGGGGCGCGTGCTTGGAGCAAGGGCGCATCTTCCTTCTTCCATAACCGCAAGCCACTTCCTCCTTTCCTCTTGGCGCAAGGAACATTAGTGCTTGGCGTTTTTGGATAGTCTTCCTTCTTCTCTTGGCGCATCATCTCTCTTAGTGGCGCAAGTGAAGTAGAGTATCTCCCTAAGGCTTGGATCTTCTTCCCGAGGCTAGCACCGGGCGTGGAAGAAGAGAACTCAAGAGATCCGTGTGTGCGAGACTCCAGAGGGCGAACACTTGGGCGCCTTCATCGACATCGCTCTACATTGCTCTTAAGGTATTTCCTAACTCATCGTGTCGACTCCCTTGCATGCGATCTTCACTAGGTTTTTGGGACTGGCCTGTTTCGGGGACATTCTTCCGCTGCGAAAAATGTATGTCCATAACTCTGAAAATTGTAAAATGTCCCCGGGGTTTCCCAACAGTGGTATCAGAGGGACTTGCAAGACTCGAACGATGTTTTATGCTTTTCTTCCATGCTCACATGCCATATCTCTATTTTCGTAAATAGCATGATGCATGGCAATCGATTTTTCTAAAAGTAGAAAAATTAGGGTTTCTTGTTTCTATCATCCTCTCAATCTCTTTTGGATATTTGGACTATTTTTCTTGTTTGATTTAAAGATCAAAGGCGCGCGTAATTTTGTCAAGTAGGACGGGCATTGTGTCTTCGGACTGGCCAAGTCTCTTGATCTGACAAAATTGCCAGCCGAATGGATCTCTGAAATCATCATGAAAAATAAATCGCAATAAACCAAAAGACTTGTGAGAAGAAGATGAGAAAAAGAAACTAGTTTTGTGAAAAAGTAAAATTTCAGATTTTATGTTTTTCATGAGCATGTAGAATTGCATGAGTAAATACCTTGATTGTGCATGGTGTTGTGATCATTAGTCAAGCCCCCCTCTTGCATGCCTGCGATGTATCCTTGTGAGGCCTGCGTGCCATCTTTTTCATTATTTTTGTAAAAATTAAGAGGAAGATTAAGGGCTAGGCGCATCCTTCTTGGACCTTGATGCTCGCATCTTGCTTGATGGCGCAAGCATGCAAGGTGGCGCATGCAAGCTGGTGCTTGGTTGCTTGGTGGCGAAAAAGGTCTTGTCCCCTTGCATGGTGGCGCACCTTCCTTGGAGGAAGACCATGGCATTGGCCGAACCTATGGGGAACTTCGAAAGTATTCCTCTACGGTTTGAGAGCTAAACCATGAGAGAAGGACCTTGGAGCCAACCTTGAAGTTCAAGCTAGAGGTCGGCTAGGTTAGGTCTAGTTTTTGGGGCTTGAGTTCTAGGACAAGAGTTGAACCTATTTCATGGCATGGATTGGTTCAATGTCTTGTATAGGATATGATCACATCATCCTTTACTGCTTTTATTATCTGCAGAAGCATGCCTGAAATGTTTTACCGTTATGTTGTCACTATAGGATTGCATGCCTGTAATGATAGACATAAGATAAAACTGAGATGATGAGACCTTAAACAAAAACCCTCAATTAAAATATCAAGTCTGGTAGCCTTCTAACGCATAGCCCTCACTAAGCTATCGATCAGTGGAGTTGTGAATTGTTTCCCACCCTCGTGGGACACACCCACTTATCTTTAGAAAGTGCGTGGTGGCAATGGTTTCCCCAGTCCAGTTTTAACCTGGGCGTGCCTTCGCAAGGAAACTCGTTGGCCCTGGGCATAACGGTTAGGAATGGACTTGACTAGAAGTTCACATGTGCTGGGCACATGGTGAAAGTCTAGAGGCATCGTTGAGAGGTAAAGGTTTCATGTTGTATCCAGCCCTCGCTGGACATGAAATGCCCAGACTGTCTCAACAAGGGGAGTTGCTTGGAGCAACCGGCCGGCGCGCCCACCTTAGGAAGCATGGGTTACTTTGTGCATCTCATCCCACCCTCGTGGGACGCAAAGCCTCATGTGAAATAAGGATCCCATCTCACTAGGAAGTTTTAAACTTCCCGATTGACTTTGTGGGTTGTCAATTCGAATATAAAATAGTGGGAGCCATGGTCATTTAAAACAAGTCCAGTTTAAATGATTCGAAGTAGTACTAATCTGTTCTTCTTGGGTGTTGTAGAACAATGGCTACGAACACTGGCGGATTATCACTGCGATCACTCCTTGATAAGGATAAGTTAGATGGAACTAACTTTATGGACTGGCATCGGAATTTGAGGATAGTCCTCAAGCTCGAGAAGAAGCTGTATGTCCTTGAACAGCCTCTTCCTGCGGCTCCTCCGCCTAATGCCCGAACGGCAGACAGAGATGCTTATAGAAAGCATCAGGATGACTCTTTGGAGGTTGCATGTCTTATGCTAGCCAGTATGGCACCTGAACTGCAGGTGCAATATGAGGAGCAGAACGCTTTTCAGATGATTACTCGTCTGAAACAGATGTTCGAGGCTCAGGCTAGAACTGAGAGATTTGACACCGCCAAAGCAGTCTTTCGGTGCAAGTTGTCTGAAGGTGCACCAGTGAGACCCCATGTTCTCAAACTCATTGGGAATGTGGATCATCTCAGGAGACTGGGACACACCATAGACAACGAGCTGGTTGTGGATCTTATTCTTCATTCCCTGCCCCCTAGCTTCAGTCCGTTTATCATTAACTTCAACATGAACCGGATTGAGTGCACACGGGAGGAATTGATGAATATGCTCCAAACAGCCGAGCGAGAGATGGGTAAGACCAAACCTAATTCTGTTCTTTTGGTCCCTGCGACCAAGAAGATAAAGAAGAAGGGTAAGGCACGTGCTAAGAGCAGTGCCAGAGGTCCTACCAAAGCACTGAAGAAAATGGCGAAGAAGTCAAAGGAACAAAGGTGTTTCCACTGTGGCGAGCAGGGCCACTGGAGAAGGGACTGCAGGCAGCTTCAGAATGAGGAGAAGAAAGGCTTGGCCTTAACTTCTAGCTCAGGTATTTATGTTACAGAAGTCAACCTTTCTACTTCTATGTCATGGGTATTGGATACCGCATGTGGAGCTCATATTTGTACAAATATGCAGGGGCTCAAGAAAAGTAGATCGGTGCGGCCTGGAGAGATTGACCTACGCGTTGGAAACGGGGCACAGGTTGCTGCTGTTGCTGTAGGCGTTCTGACTCTCTCCTTGCCTTCTGGACTTCAATTAGAACTAGACAATTGCTTTTGTGTACCTTCGCTAACAAAGAACATTGTATCCATTCCTTGCTTGGCGAGGAAAGGATTTAAATTTGAAATAAATAAGAACTCCTATTCTTTTTCATTTGCAAATATGTTCTATGAGAAGGGTACTTTGTGCAATGGTCTATATATCTTGGATATGGAAAGTTCTATTTGTAACATAAGCAATAAGAGGACCAAACTGAGTGGTTCAGTTGGTGCTTTCCTATGGCACTGTCGATTAGCCCATATAAACAAGAATCGCATCCAACAACTCCATGCAAATGGATTGTTAGATTCAAGTTCCTTGGAGGAATTTGATACTTGTGAACCTTGTTTATTAGGGAAGATGACAAAGGCGCCCTTCACCAAGATTGGTGAGAGGGCAGAAGGTTTATTGGATCTCATACATACTGATGTGTGTGGGCCCTTCAATAAACAAGCCAGAGGAGGGTACAGCTACTTCATTACCTTTACTGATGACTTCAGTAGGTATGGTTATGTCTACTTAATGAGACATAAATCTGAATCCTTTGAGAAATTCAAGGAGTTCAAGAATGAAGTAGAGAACCAGCTTGGAAGATCCATTAAAGCTCTTCGATCAGATCGAGGTGGAGAATACCTGAGTGGTGAGTTCTTTGACTATCTGAGAGAGTGTGGGATCATATCCCAACTCACTCCTCCTGGAACACCTCAATGGAATGGTGTGTCTGAAAGGAGAAATCGAACTTTATTGGATATGGTTCGATCCATGATGAGTCATGCAACTCTACCTTCATCATTCTGGGGGCATGCACTAGAAACAGCTTCTCTAATACTGAATAATGTTCCATCTAAGAGTGTCTCCAAAATACCATACCAGGTATGGAGTGGAAGACGCCCTAATCTCACGTTTATCAGGATCTGGGGATGTGAGGCTTATGTCAAACGTCAGGATTCTAGCAAGCTAGAACCTAGATCTGATAAGTGTGTGTTTGTGGGGTATCCTAAGGAAACTAAAGGATACTACTTCTATGTCCCAACCGAGAACAAAGTTTTTGTTGCTCGGGGTGCTGTCTTTCTAGAGAAAGAATTTCTTATGAAAGAAGTTAGTGGGAGGAAGTTTGACTTGGATGAGGTCCAAGTGCAAGCACAAGACAAAGAGATGGAATCTGAGCCACCTGCACCGGTTGCTAGGCAACCTGAGGCTCAGACACAGGTCCCGCGTAGGTCTGGGAGAATTCGTCGTGCACCTGAAAGGTATGGGTCGCTACCGACCCAACACGATGGGATCTTCATCATTGAGGATGAACCTAGAACCTATGATGAGGCGGTCAGTGGACCGGACTCCGAGAAATGGCTTGACGCCATGAAATCTGAGATGGATTCCATGTCAGCTAACCAAGTCTGGGATTTGGTTGAGCTGCCTGATGGGGTAAAACCCATAGGGTGTAAATGGGTCTTCAAGAAGAAGACAGACATGGATGGCAAAATAGTTACCTATAAGGGTAGACTAGTGGCTAAAGGATTTAAACAAGTCCACGGGGTGGACTATGATGAAACCTTCTCGCCAGTTGCCACGATTAAATCCAATCGGATTCTGCTTGCTATAGCTGCATATCATGACTATGAGATATGGCAGATGGATGTGAAAACAGCGTTCCTTAACGGGAAGCTGACTGAGGATGTGTATATGACACAACCTGATGGCTTCATCCATCCTGCAGAGGCTAATAAGGTCTGCAGGCTAAAGAGGTCCATCTATGGATTAAAGCAAGCATCTCGAAGTTGGAATCTTCGATTTGATGAGGCCGTGAGAGATTATGGCTTTATCAAAAGCGAAGATGACGCCTGTGTATACAGAAAATTCAGTGGGAGCTTGGTAATTTTTCTGGTCTTGTATATTGATGACATACTGCTCATCGGAAATGACATCCCTAGTCTTCAAGCTGTGAAGACATGGTTGGGGAAGTGTTTCGAGATGAAAGACTTAGGGGAGGCCGCCTATATTCTAGGCGTGAGGATCTACCGGGATAGATCCAAGAGGCTCTTGGCCCTTAGTCAAAGTACTTACATTGATAAGGTACTGGAGAGGTTCTACATGGAGCAATCCAAGAAAGGATACCTTCTAGTGAGACATGACCTTACTCTCTCAAAGAGCCAGTGTCCTACAACACAGGCTGAGAGGGATGACATGAGTCGAATTCCTTATGCTTCGACAGTAGGATCGATCATGTATGCAATGTTATGTACTAGACCAGATGTGGCATATGCTGTGAGCATTACCAGCCGATACCAATCCAATCCAGGTCTACAGCACTGGGTGGCTGTAAAGAACATCCTAAAGTATCTGAGAAGAACTAAGGATTTGTTCATGGTCTATGGGGGACAAGAAGAGCTCAGTATGCAGGGCTATACTGACGCATCGTTCCAGTCTGACCCTGACGACTTTAGATCGCAGGCCGGCTATGTGTTCAAGATAAATGGAGGCGCTGTATGTTGGAAGAGCTTCAAGCAATCCACCATAGCAGATTCTACAACCGAAGCTGAGTATGTGGCTGCTTCTGAGGCAGCCAAGGAAGCTGTTTGGATAAGGAAGTTCTTATGTGATCTTCAAGTGGTACCTAGTGCAATGGATCCCATTGAACTCTACTGTGACAACAATGGAGCAATTGCACAAGCCAAGGAACCACGGTCTCATCAAAGATCCAAACACATACTCAGAAGATTTCACCTGATCAGAGAGATCATTGACAGAGGTGATGTCAAGATTAGCAGAGTAGACACAGAGAACAATCTGGCAGACCCATTGACCAAGGCTTTGGCGCAGCAGAAGCATGATGGTCACGCTAGAGATATGAGGTTGAGATTCCTCAACTTCTAGGTCTTAGTGCAAGTGGGAGATTGTTGGTGTATATGCCCTAGGACCTAGTTTTGGTCAACTTATGTACTACTTGACACTGATATTTATATATCATTCTAGCATTGTCGTTATCATTGTTTGACTACACCTGCGATTGTGTACTTACATGATAATGTCCCTGGAGACAGATTGGATCTATGCTCGAATTATAATCCCCAGTCGATGTACCTTAGTGGATATGGGACAGCTATGGTACTTGTGAGACTGGTATGTGGGCTGGTTAGGCACGTGGTGCTAACGCAGACACATGGGTATATCATTGGGGATATACTGGATAGACCCGCTATGAGGCTATGACTTGGTGTCATGAGTTATCCTCATAAGTGACAGGAGATGCATTGATCCCTTGACTTGAGGTCATTAATCATTCTATATGGTTAGGGACTTGCTTTGATACAACCTAACACCTTGCCGTAGCTGGGAGGTCATAACGGTTGTTATTGAGCATGTCACGACCCATATGAGAAGATCAATGGACAGACATAGGATTTGCCCCTTCCCTAAGGAAGTATGATATCCATGGAGCTCCTTTATGGTTCTATGACTGAGAGTGTATGGCCATACCCAGGTAAGAACCTGTTTTAGTCATAGCCATGTGATTGGATGAAAACAAGTGGTGACACACTTGTCCAATCGGATATCAGTACGGCAAAGAGACTGTAATGCATCTATACCTAGTTGCGATGATGGGGATGTCGATGTCGATATCCATTCCAACGACCTGGGTAGCAGCGATGCACTGCTAGGTGCCACTCACTGCTTGTGATGACCTTTGGTCAGCACTGCCAGCGTCAGAGGAACCTACAGGGTCGCACACCTTGATACTTGAGTTCTCGTATTGATCGGGAAGCCTTATATTCGAGTTATTGGATAACTCGAATCTAATTGGGAGATTTCATCAGCGTCAATGGGTCTGATGAGATGGAAGAATGTTATTGGAGCCAAACTTCATTTTTGGCAGGTTGACCCGTATTTGACCATGGTTGGTCACATTTGGATTAGGGTTGCATTGGATTGGATCCAAGTGCTTAATCAACCTATGCAATGATGTTTGGGCTAGCTCATTATCCAATGAGGCCCAATAACAAGTTCTCATGAAGAGATGAGAGGCTAAAAGGGTATAATGGGGAGAAACATGAACCATTAGGCGCCTAGGGGCATAATGGGGTCATGTTGGCGCCTTTGCTTCATTATGGAAGTAACGGGCGCCTCCCCCTCTCTTCCTAGGATGGAATGCATGCCTCTATGGCATTGCTTGAGGCGCAAGGCAAGGCCTTGGCGCACAAGGAAAGGCGTGGGAACAAAAGGTAAGGTTGAATGAGAATTATGGTAATGTCTTGGAGACTTTCCTTATCTCAAACCTCCTCATCCTAGCCCTACACTTGTCATGATCCTAGCCATTACCCTAACCGCCTCTTGCCCTATAAATATGACCCTAGTCGCCCCCTCTTGTGTGTAATTAATCCTTGAAGGCGTGAACACAAGAAGAGGGGCGAGTGCTTGGAGCAAGGGCGCATCTTCCTTCTTCCATAACCGCAAGCCACTTCCTCCTTTCCTCTTGGCGCAAGGAACATTAGTGCTTGGCGTTTTTGGATAGTCTTCCTTCTTCTCTTGGCGCATCATCTCTCTTAGTGGCGCAAGTGAAGTAGAGTATCTCCCTAAGGCTTGGATCTTCTTCCCGAGGCTAGCACCGGGTGTGGAAGAAGAGAACTCAAGAGATCCGTGTGTGTGAGACTGCAGAGGGCGAACACTTGGGTGCCTTCATCGACATCGCTCTACATTGCTCTTAAGATATTTCCTAACTCATCGTGTCGACTCCCTTGCATGCGATCTTCACTGGGTTTTTGGACTGGCCTGTTTCGGGGACATTCTTCCGCTGCGAAAAATGTATGTCCATAACTCTGAAAATTGTAAAATGTCCCTGGGGTTTCCCAACAGATACACGCGGCCCGAAAATCCCCTCTACCGGAGCCTTGGAGGAGGACAGGAGTAGAGGAGAAAAAACCCCAGTAGAGAAACCTTCAACCAAAAAAAACCTGAGAAACCGAAAACAGGGAATGCCGGACGTGATAAGGAGAGTAGGGAGAGCCCAGTGGAGGAAAAACGAGACCAACGAGCCTTAACAAAATGAACAATCAGGACAAGAAGGTACCAGGGTGGCGGTAACGCTACGAGCAACCTCCGGCCGTGACTCGCACATCAGGGAAAGGAGCACGCACAGATCCGAGGGGAGAACACACACAGTAGCCGCAGCTCAATCGACGGGGCCCCCGGCGAAAACCAGCAGCCCATCCCCCCAACGGCCGGCGCCGGAGCTTAGGGCGCAAGCCCTAAATCGCCCAGAATATCGCCCCGCGATGTTCTCTTTAATACCTAGTAAGTGAATATTGAATGACACGACATGAATTATGACTTTTATCTATCTTGGATTGCAAAATCTTGAGAGTTTATTTGTATCATGATTTTTCTTAAACTACTTGAGTTCTCAAAGATTGATTACTTAAATTGTAGACTAAGGACATGATTGGGGAGGAATGAGCAAGTATTTCTTATCTTTATATTCTCTTTACATATCATGACATTGCTTGAGGACAAATAAAATTTTAAGTCTAGGGTATTTTGAAAAGTTTCATTTACATCATATTTTTCTCTGTAGTTTATATGATATTTTTGGGCTTAATTATATGATTTTATACTTATTTTTAGTGTTTTTATCTTCTATGGTATGAAATCTTTATTTTTTTTGGTTTTTGTGAAAATACAAGTAAATTCGCCAAAATCGATGGATTTCATGAGTTTCTAGGCCATGGCACGATTCCAGAAGAAAAGCCGAGGTCACATATCAAATTTGGAGCGAAACAAATGTGAGACGCAACATTCACGGTCGCACCCGTGAGTCATTCACGGATCGTGAATATCGTGTGCTTCATAGAATAGTTCTGCACCTAAGTCATGTTATTCACAGAAACTTTCATGATCATGACCGTGAATCACTCATGGGCTATGAATGCCTCGATGCAAAGCTATTTTCTTCACAGAAACTTCCATGGCCACAGCCGTGAACGACTCACGGGTCGTGCGTATTTCCGTCCAACTCAGTTTTTCACTCAATTTGGCCTTGAATCTAGTCGAAACTCAACTAAACTTTACAGAAATCTTTCTAAATGGGTTCTAAACCGATTAAACTATAAAAGGAAGGATTTTGGAATGAATAGGAGAGCTTATTTTGGATGAAAATAACAGAGGCGGCGCTAGGGGGAAAAATAGGCTGCTGGGCAAAATTCCGGCGAGAAGATCACACAAAGGGAGGATTTTGATGCTCCATCTTCATCTCCAGATAGAGGATATGGGTTTTTATTAATTTCCTAGTGTCTTCTTGTAATTTGATTAGGTTTTCACGCCAATTACATCAATCTACATGCTGTTTATCATGAACATGAACGCTTAAACCCTTTTCGGGATTAGGGATGTAACCCGCTAATGATCTATGGACTAAACTTATTGCTTTAATCTTTGTCATGAATTTTATAGAGTTGATTTGATTAGAATTGTGTTTATTTCATAATTTTACTCTGGCCAAGTGATTTCATGTCTTAGGCATCGTAAGAAAGATCGAGAGGTGAATCACGACAGCGGATTTATTCTTTTCAAATATGTGAATCCAATAGTTTTGATTTGTTTGAAGGATTTTCATGATTTTTCATAGAGCTTAAGGGGCCTAATTATGATAATTATCACGAGAGTAGGGAATTATCATAGTTAGGTACCAGATTATACTTGGAGAAAAGGTAATCTGCACCTAAGAAAAAATTTGTTTCAATACTTTAATTTTCTAGATAAAGATTTATTTTTTTAATCATAAAAAGTCAGTGTGGTGAAACCCCAGTCCCGATTCTCTCCCTATTCATTTTTACCCTGAACGCTCGCCTTTGCTTTCTCGTACTTAGAAATTTTCAAACAAAACCACCATTTCATTCGTCTAGCTTTAGATCGATCGTGTATTTGGTGCTTGACCGTCAGTTTTGCGTTGGGAATGATCTTTTATTTATTACTTCGATAAAGTCGTGTACTTGTGGTTGCATCAATCATTTGTCGGAGTAGTCCCAGACCCACACCACTATTTGTGCCTCCCCTCTACCCACCACCAGGCTGCTCCGAAACCCTCCCCCTGTCACTGCTGATGCTGCCGCTGGACCAGCCCAAACTTCCCCTCTCCTCCCCCATCGCTGTTGCTGCCAGAGCAACCCAACTCTATCTGCCATCTATGTATGCCCACCCACTTGCCTTCCCTCTTCTCCCCTATGTTGTTCGCATGTATAGTCACGTGGAATACACGTGACTTTATTTTCTTTCTTCCTTTCTTTCTCTCCCTTCATTCTTTACTTTCTTCTTATTTTTTTCTTCTCCACAAGGAAATAAAGCCTAAACGCTCCCTCACACAATGAATCTCCATTTAGTCTTCATCAGCACCATATCTCTATAATGGTAAACCTCTATTGCCTATGCAAGTGTTCATCATTGAAATTTAAGTCTAGTCAAATTATCTTTAGTTAAAAAATGATAAGATTAATTTTTTAAGTAATATATTAATGATATTGTGTTGAGTAATATATTTATTGTGGTTCTTAATAATGATAAGGTTAAGAGTTTGAGTTAAGTCTAGGTTAATATAAAAGCCTATGTAGAGAGTATATAAGCATTATAATGGTGCCATTTCATGAATATATCAACGTTTGGCTGGTCAACTTGGGTTATTGACTAGGTCAAATTTGGTTTGGATACAGGCCCAAATCGTAGCTAGAGCTCACGACTAAGGCCCAAATCGAGTCGAAACTTAACCAAACTTTACAGAAGCCTTCTTAGATGGATTCTACATTGATTAAACTATAAAATGAAGGATTTTGGAGGGTTTAAGGGTGTTTCTAGGGACAAACACGAATAGAGGCGGCGGCTAGGGCGAAAATCAACTTTCTAGGCAAAATTCGAGCAAGAAGATCACGCAAAAGAGGAATTGGACATTCCATCTTCATCTTCAGATTGAGGATAAGGATTTCCAATTTTCTTGTAATCGAACATGCTGTTTGCTTTGAACATGAGCGTGTAAACTTATTTTTGGTATTAGGGGTGTATCCCACTGACATTCATGAATTCAACTTTGTATTTTTATTCTTTGTCATGATTATTATAGAGTTGATTTGATTAGAATTGTGTTTATTTACGTGATTGTGATTTACTCTGATCAAGTATGTTTATATCTTAGACGTTGCGAGAAGGACCGGGAGGTGATCACAATGTCAGAACTATTCTTTTCAAACCTACGAATTCAATCATGAGAGTAGTTTGGATTCGTTTGAAAGATTTCATGATTTTTCACAGAACTTAATGGGTCTATTCATGTTAATTGTCACGAGAGTAGGGGATTGATATGAATAGTTACCGGATTACACTTTGGGAGGAGGTAATCTGTGCCTTAGGAAAAATCTGTTTCAATACTCTAATTTTCTGTTCAAAGAATTTATTTTGTTATAATTCATAATTATTAGTATGGTGAAACCCTGAGTCATGACCTTTTTCATATTGATTTAAACCCAAAAAACTACCTTTTTGTTTTCTCGTACTAGAAGCTTTCAAACAAAAACACCATTTGAATCGTCTAGCTATAGAATGACCATGTAATTGGTACTTGACCGCCAGATCCTCGTTGGGAACGATAATCTTTTTATTACTTTAATAAAGTCATGCACTTGCAGATGCATCATAGCATTGTCGACAATTGGAGCTGACATGGCAGTTGATGGCTAGAACACGCAAGTGTGCCATCGAGCAGTGAATCTAGTTAGAGGCACAATGCCATGGCAGATGAGTTGAGCCACATGGCTCAGGCACAACAGATGATGAGCTCTGGGGGTGTGGCGCTGACGTGGGAAGAGAGGAAGGGGCCAACAACATCTGAGTGAGAGTGAGTTTGCATGATTGGCGGCGAGCATCGATACAGGTTGAGGCAGACGTCGTTATGTGGCGCAAGTGTGGCGGATGACAGCTTGGACCTCTGAACCTGATAGACCCCTGCAAATAAATGACACCGGCTAACAAGGCAGCAAGAAGTGGCCAGCCCTTAGGTAACAGAGGAAGCCAGCGAGCACAATAGGCGATGTCACGTGTCACGTTTCATGCCCACGATGCTTCGTCTTTTGGAGGCAGGCATGGGCATGTAGTTGGCGTGGTCAGATGAGGTTAGCAATGGTGCACTTGGCCAGCAGGATGATGGCCATATGGTGCAAGTGTGGCGAATGAAATCCTCGACCAGCAGGACAGTGGCCACATAGCGCGA
Organism: Costus lasius; assembly: GCA_027563935.2. Lineage (NCBI taxonomy): Eukaryota > Viridiplantae > Streptophyta > Magnoliopsida > Zingiberales > Costaceae > Costus > Costus lasius. The sequence continues at coordinate 28,959,524 of CM050449.1, read as the reverse complement.
GTTGGCTGGCAGTGATGCTCTAACTTTCGGGACACTTGGACAATTGTGCGCATGTGTGACAGCCTAGCGACACATCTGCAATGGGCGACGAAGTTTCCAAATGTGTGTCGACCACATGGCGTGGCACCACATGGCATGGCGTGGATGGCTGCAATGGGCAGCGATGGGAAGGGCATGCCAAAGAGGATGTTGTGTGTTCCCTTTAAGCAGACATGGAGCTAGGTGAAAAATGCGGGTTCATCCATATGGCTAGTGAGTTGGCAAAAGAATATGAAAGGTCGCCTTATAGAGGAAAAATAGGGAGGCTGGGGTTTCTTCTTCACTCACACTTGCTTGCTGACTCCTCTTGCTCTCTCTCTTATGTGAAATTAGCTCGAACACACTTCTCTCTCTCAGCTCTGACGAACTCTACTCTGACGACTGGTGGTGTGTGGTGGGCTGTTCGACATTGAGGAATTCATCCTTGTTTCTTCTCTATTTTGCCATGTTGTGGTGGAGCTAATAGTTTCGTCCTGCCAAGGTAATCTTTCCTCATCTCCCATTTTGTGGCATCGTCGTGACTTGAGATTTCCAATGACCCTCGCCTCTCTCATTTCCGATGACATTGAGCCTTTCTCTGTTTTTCAGTGATGTTGCACCCTTGCTATATTCTCTGGCTTCTTTTTGTTTTCCCACCCTCTTGTTCCCTGCCTGCATGGGGGTGTGCTACTATGTGTCATTTGGATCTACACCCTATGCGGTTGTTGGGAAACCCTGGGGATTTTAAAATTTTTATATACATACATAGATACATACAGCGGAAGCAAATCCTCAAAATAGGCCAGTCCCAAAAACCCAATGGATTGATTCAAGCGAGGGGGTCGACACGGTAAGAGATAGTACCTCAAAGCAATTGATGGAGAAGATGATGTAGGCGCCCAAGTGTTCGCCATCTGCAGTCTCGCACACAACCGATACTTGAGTTCTCTTCTTCCACGCCCGGTGCTAGCCTCGGGAAGAAGATCCATGCCAAGGGAGAGTCCTCCAATCTACTTGCGCCACCACCAAGGAAGGATGCGCCAAGGAAGAAGAGGAAGAGAGGATGCCAGGATGCCGCCAAGCCTTCTTACACCTTGCGCCAAGGAAGGGAAGGAGGAAGAAGCTTTCGGCCTTGATGGAAGAAGAAATTTTGAAGCTTGCGCCCACTTGATGTCCACACCTCCAAGAAGTTGTGTCTCAAGAGGGGTCGACTAGGGCTTGTTTTATAGGAGCAAAGGGCGGTTAGGGTTAATTGGAAGGTGTAGGTGATTAGGGATTTGATTAATGAATTTAATCAATCAATTATCTTGATTGATTCCTCAATACCATATGCGCCTAGGCCTTGCCTAATCAAGCCTATACCATATGCGCCAACCACTTTCTTAATGAAGCAAACTTCCCATCCATGCACCAAGACCAAGTCAAGGCATGATGGAAGTTTTCCTAATGAGGCTTGGGTGCAAGTCCTAATCCAATTAGGACTCTAATTATGTCAATAATCAGCCCCACTTGTACCCATCATATCTCAATCAATATCTCAAGTGATTAAATCAAATCCTAATCCTAATTAATCACTTGAAAATACTAATCATGCAATAGGCACCAATCCTAGTCCAACTAGGACTCAACATGCGCCTACCTCATTAATCCTTCCCCATTATACCCTTTAGCCCATTTAACTCTTCATTACAACTTATTAGAAAGCCCCATTGGGTAATGGGCCTAGCCCAAACTTCATTATCTATGTTAACCAGGCCATTGGATCTAATCCAATGTAACCCAAGGTCAAATGAGGCTAACCATGGTTAATATTGGTCAATATGCCAAAAATGAAGTTTGGCTCCAATAAGTTTCTGCCATCTCATCAAGCCCATTGGCACAGATGAAATCTCTCAAATAGATCCGAGTTGTGAAATAACTCAATATGAAGGCTATCCGATCAATACGAAAACTCGAGCATCAAGGTGTGCGACCCTATAGGTTCCTCTGATGTTGGCAGTGATGAACTTAGGTCATCACAAGTAGTGAGTGGCACCTAGCAGTGCATCGCTGCTACCCAAATCTTCAGAATGGATATCAACATCGATATCCCCATCATCGCAACAAAATACCAATGCATTACAGTCCCTTTCCCAAACTAATATCTAATTGGACATGTGTGTCACCACTTGTTTTCACCCAATCTCATGGTCATGACTTAATCAGGTTCTCACTTGGGTATGGCCATACACTTTCAGTCATAGAACCATAGGGGGGGCCCATGGATATCAAGTTTCCCTCAGGAAGAGGCAAATCATATATCTGTCTATTGACCTTCTTATATGGGTCGTGACATGCTCAATGATAACCGTTATGACCTCCCAACTACGGTGAGGTGTTACATTGTATCAAAGCATGTCCCTAACCATATAAAAGAGTCAATGACCTCAAGTCAAAAGATCAATGCATCTCCTGTCACTTGTGAGATTAACTCATGACACCTAGTTAGAGCCTCACAGTGGGTCGATCCAGTATATCTACCACTGATATACCCATATTTCTGCGTTAGCACCTTGTGCCTACTAGTCTCACATGTACCAGAGCTATCCCATATCCACTCAGGTACTCGACTGGGGATAGAGTTTGAGAACATATATAATCTATCTCCAGGGATATTATTATATAAGTACATAGCCGCAGATGTAAACATATCATAAAAATAACAATGCCAGAATGATATAAAAGATATGAAAGTCAAATAGTACATAAGTAAGACCAATAACTGGTCCTAAGGGCATATACACCAACAATCTCCCACTTGCACTTAGACCTAGTTGTTGAGAAATCTCAACCCCATATCCCTAGTGTGACCATCATGCTTCTGCTGCGCTAAAGCCTTGGTTAGTGGGTCTGCTAGATTGTTGTCAGTGTCAACTCTGCTAATCTTGACATCACCTTTGTCGCTGATCTCTCTAATCAGGTGAAATCTCTTGAGTATGTGTTTGGACTTTTGATGAGACCATGATTCCTTTGCCTATGCAATTGCCTCATTGTTATCACAATAGAGTTCAATGGGATACACAGCAGTTGGAACCACCTGAAGATTAGAAATGAACTTCCTTATCCAAATGGCTTATTTGGCTACCTCAGAAGCAGCAACATACTAATGCAGGAGAAGCTAGCACTAAAGAACGGGACGAATCGGAGAAGAAAATGCCCCCCCCCCCAAACTTTTCTGCGAGCTGAACACTGGCAAGCCGTGAAGCCTGTCGCGGGTGTGACGGCCTCGGAGAAAGATCCAGGAAGTAATCACGGCCGTGCATGCCATCACGGGAAGGCAATGATGAGCTCGGCAGAATTCTACGACACCGATCACGGCCGTGAAGAGAAGCACGGGCAGGCTATGATCATCTCAGCAAAAAAGGAAATACCGGTGATTTTGGATGCGAACGTGGTAACGGCCGTGACGAGAAGCATGGCTAGGCCATGATCACCTCGGCGGATTCTGGGGCACCTGATCATGGCCGTGAACACCATCATGGCCAAGCCATGATCACTTCAGCGGGCTCCGACAGACCTGATCTTGGCCGTGAACAGAAGCATGGCCAGGCCGTGTTCACCCCTGAAAGCTCCGTTTCACCCCGGCGACCCCGTTTTGACGTGCACAACCCTCCCCACCATGTTCATCCATCGAAGAAGGATCTAAAAGAGTCCAACAAGGTGGAAATTTGACGGTCACAATGCCCCTCTCATCCACCGGACCGTTACATGGGGGTTGTTAATCCACTATCAATCCATACTGCGGTACTTCCACCCAAGAGCCTTGCAACCCAACCTCATGAAGGCCTAGTCCAAGATGGGTCGTATAACCATCTCAACAATACAGCCCAAGAGCGCGCAACGACCGTGGTGACCCAGCCCACAACATCCAAGTTATGTTGTTTCATTACGGCATGTTTCGAATGCGTCTAACCGACGTTCCAGCCATTTCCGTGCAAATGACGGAAGGGCATGCGACCAGCTTCAAGAATAGTTAGTAGGAGTTTGTTTTATTTTGTTTTGTAGCTGCAGGTTGGCCACTTTTTGGCCTGCATGAGTTGGTATTAGTTAAGATTCTGGTCTTTTACTCTTTTGTCTTGTTCCCTCCCCTCTTATTCTATAAAAGAAGAGGCTGGGTTAGTTTCTCCTTCAGTTCTCTAGTAGTTGTAGAGACCTCTTGGTGAGCTGAGTGCCTCCAGCTTGTAGGGATCATGGTCGATGCCTCTATTCCGGTGTGTAAGAGTCATGGTCGGTGCCTCGACTCAAAGACTAGTTTACTACATTATAAGAAGTAAATCCTACCACCACCGATGGGTCAGGTTCGCTTATTTTCAAAGTTCCCTTGTGGTTTTCCGCTGTGTTCTTGCATCCTTCCTTCCTTCTTCACCCACGGGCATCCGTACATCAGAGGCGTGGAAGGTTTCCTGCTCTTTGGTGTGTTTCAGGCTCATAGCCATGCGAGCTGAACCCCGCAACCTGCGGCCGCCCTAAGTAGAACATGTTGTGTTTAAAATTTGCTACGAGGTTAGTGAGCAATTTCATAGTTCTGAGTGCCGTTGTTCTCCTCTCACATCGGTGTTGCCCCGAAACGTATTCATCGCTATTTTCATCGTGTTTTCTCGCTGCACTTTCTGAGCATTTTCATTTCCCTCATCTCAAGACCCTCTCCTATTTTTCGCGCATTGCATAACACCATAGAGTACGGCACTAAGGACCAACCAACCCATTGTAGCTGCATCATTTCTGGTATCAGAGGGAGTTGCGTGTTCGATTCTTATCGTTCCCACGGTCCTACTCCATTGCATAGCATATTTCAGCATAGTTTATGCATTTTCAACATCCTGCACTTAGTCAAATCTCCCCTTGTTTGTGCATGGTGACTACAAGGTCCCAAATCATGTCCTCCCAATACCCCGACACCATTCCTGAAACCCAGGAGTCGGTCCAGCCCTTGGAAGGGACTAGCGCCCACTTAGACTCCTTGGCTGCACTTAAGGCGCAGGTTGAAGCGTTAGTTGCGCATCTCAATGCCCATAAGTTGTCGACGAAAACCTCAGTCCAGTAGCTCCTTGCTTGGTTCTGGAACCTCACCGATCTGTTGGTGTATATGCCCTAGGACCTAGTTTTGGTCCATCTTTGTACTACTTGACTCTGATATTAATATATATCTTTCTAGCATTGTCGTTATCATTGTTTGTCTACACCTGCGATTGTGTACTTACATGATAATGTCCCTGGAGACAGATTGGATCTATGCTCGAACTATAGTCCCCAGTCGATGTACCTGAGTGGATATGGGACAACTCTGGTACTTGAGATACTAGTATGTGGGCTGGTTAGGCACGTGGTGCTAACGCAGACACATGGGTGTATCATTGGAGGATATACTGGATAGACCTGCTGTGAGGCTATGACTTGGTGTCATGAGTTATCCTCACAAGTGACAGGAGATGCATTGATCCCTTGACTTGAGGTCATTAATCATTCTATATGGTTAGGGACTTGCTTTGATACAACCTAACACCTCGCCGTAGTTGGGAGGTTATAACAGTTGTTATTGAGCATGTCACGGCCCATATAAGAAGGTCAATGGACAGACATAGGATTTGCCCCTTCCTAAGGGAAGTATGATATCCATGGAGCTCCTCTATGGTTCTATGACTGAGAGTGTATGGCCATACCCAGGTGAGAACCTATTCTAGTCATAGCCATGTGATTGGATGAAAACAAGTGGTGACACACTTGTCCAATCGGATATCAGTTCGGCAAAGAGACTGTAATGCATCTATACCTAGTTGTGATGATGGGGATGTCGATGTCGATATCCATTCCAATAACCTGGGTAGCAGCGATGCACTGCTAGGTGCTACTCACTGCTTGTGATGACCTTTGGTCAGCACTGCCAGCGTTAGAGGAACCTACAGGGTCGCACACCTTGATACTCGAGTTTTCATATTGATCGGGTAGCCTTTAGATCGAGTTATTGGATAACTCTGATCTATTTGGGAGATTTCATCAGCGCCAATGGGCCTGATGAGATGGAAGAAACTTATTGGGGCCAACTTCCATTTTTGGCATATCGATCAAATTAACCATTGTTAGCCTCGTTTAACCATGGGTTAAATTGGATTGGATCCAATAGCTTGGTTAACATGCATAATGGACTTTGGGCTTGGCCCATTGCTTAGTTGGGCTTGCTAATAAGTTGTATTGAAGGGCTATGAGGCTTGAAGGGTATAATGGGGATGAATTAATAGGATAGGCGCATATGGAATCCTAGTTGGACTAGGATTTGCGCCTATGCCTTGTTTGGTATCTCCTAGGTGATTAAATCAAATTGGACTTGATTAAATCACACAAGATAATTGATTGGATTGTGTTTGACAATTGTGGGCTGATTATTAACATAATTAGAGTCCTAATTGGATTAGGACTTGCGCCTAAGCCACATTAGGCAATCCATCATATTGCCTTGACTAGGTCTAGGCGCATGGATGGGATTACTGCCTCATATGGCATGATATGGGCACATATGGCTGATGCTTGCTTTGGCAAGTCTTAGGCGCATATGGGAGTGGAGATTTAATCAATATATTTGATTGGATAATCTCCTAGAATCATGCCCTAATTGTCAACACTTGCCATTCTCCCCTAACCGCCTCTTGCTCCTATAAATAAGCCCTTGCCGCCCCCTCTCTTGATGATGCTAATTCCTTGGAGGCGTGAAGCATTAGAGGGCGACGGCTTAGAGAGCTTAGAGCTCTTCTTCTTCCATCAAGGGCGCAAGCATGCTTCTCCTTTTCCTTTCCTTGGCGCAAAGGAACAAGAAGGCTTGTGGCATTCTCTTCTCCTTCCATCTCCTTGGCGCATCACATCTTGGTGGTGGCGCAAGTTGCTTGGAGGACTCTCCTAAGGCATGGATCTTCTTCCCGAGGCTAGCACCGGGCGAGGAAGAAGAAAACTTGAGGAATCCGTGTGTGCGAGACTGCAGAGGGCGAACACTTGGGCGCCTTCATCGACATCGGCTTCTAATTGCTTAAAGGTACTTACTATCACATCGTGTCGACCCCCTCGCAAGAGATCTTCACTGGGTTTTTGGGACTAGCCTGTTTCGGGGACATTCTTCCGCTGCGTAAAATGTATGTCCATGGCTCTAAAATTTGTAAAATGTCCTCGGGGTTTCCCAACAGTGGTATCAGAGCTACTTGCGAGCCTCGAATGATGTTCTTTCATGCTTTTCATGCTCACATGCCATATCTACATATTGCATAGATGTTGGCGCATGGTTTTTCTTTAAGTAGAAAAATTGTAGGTCTCTTGTTTCTTACTTCTAATTAACTTCTTGTGGTTCTTTGCTCTCTTCATGTGATGGGATAGACCCATACGTGGAAGAGAAAATTTCTCCTCTCATAATAGGATAGACCTATCTTGAGAGACTTGTTGGAATAGGGCATGGACTGGGTGATTGCCCTTATCCTAGCAAGTTAGGGATTGCAAGGAGGGCAACCGGTATGCCTCTTGTAGACTCCTGAGAGAAACTTAGAATCAAAGATTTGTGATATGAAGGGAAGGAAGAGAGACATGTTTTATGAAAAAGTAAAATTTCAGATTTTATGTTTTTCATGAGCATATAGAATTGCATGAGTAAGTACTTGATTATGCATGATGTTGTGGTCATATATCAAGCCCCTTAACATGCCTGTGATGTATCCTTGTGAGGCCTGCGTGCCGCTTTTCTTTTTGCTTTTAACTAAGAAGAAGATTAGGGTGGCGCATCTACTTGGAGCCAGGTGCATGCTTGCTTGGTTGCGCATCCTTGCATGATGGCGCAACAAGCTTCAAAGGTGGCACATCCTTGCATAGGAGCGCAAGTTAGGGTTTGGCCGAGCCTTGTGCTTGTGTGCTATCCCTCTTGTGGCTTGCTAAATGGCGCACCTTCCTTGGAGGAAGACCATGGCATTGGCCGAACCTTATGGGTGTACCCCTAGGGTTTGAGAGCTAAACCATGGGAGAATGACCTTGGAGCCAACCTTGAAGATAGAGCTAGAGGTCGGCTAGGCTAGGTCTAATCTTGGGGCTTGAATCCTAGGTCAAGAGTTGAACCCCTTTTTGGCATGGATTGGTTCAATGTCTTGAATGGGCTATGATCACATCATCCTTTTATTGCTTTCTTTACAAAAGCTAAAGCATGCCTGTGATGTTTTATCGTTATGTTATCACCATAGGATTGCATGCCTGTAATGATAGACATAAGATAAAACTGAGATGATGAGACCTTAAACAAAAACCCTCAATTAAAATATCAAGTCTAGTAGCCTTCTAACGCGTAGCCCTCACTAAGCTATCGATCAGTGGAGTTGTGAACTGTTTCCCACCCTCGTGGGACACACCCACTTATCTTTAGAAAGTGCGTGGTGGCAATGGTTTCCCCAGTCCAGTTTTAACCTGGGCGTGCCTTCGCAAGGAAACTCGTTGGCCCTGGGCATAACGGTTAGGAATGGACTTGACTAGATTTTCATGTGTGCTAGGCACATGATGAAACTCTAGAGGCATCGTTGAGAGGTTAGGGTTTCATGCTGTATCCAGCCCTCGCTGGACATGAAATGCCTGGACTGTCTCAATAAGGGGAATTGCTTGGAGCAATCGGCCGGCGCGCCCACCTTAGGAAACATGGGTCACTTTGTGCATCTCATCCCACCCTCGTGGGACGCGAAGCCCTGTGTGGAATGAGGATCTCATCTCACTAGGAAATCTTGGATTTCTCGATTGACTTTATGGGTTGTCAATTCGAATTTAAAATAGTGGGAGCCATGGTCATTTAAAACAAGTCCAGTTTAAATGACTCGAAGTAGTACTAATCTGCTGTTTCTTGGTTGTTGTAGAATAATGGCTATGAACAATAGCAGTTGGTCACTGCGATCTACCCTGGATAAGTTGGTTGGATCCAACTTACTGGATTGGTATATGAACTTGAGAATCGTGCTCAAGCTCGAGAGGAAGCTTTATGTTCTTGAGCGTCTTATTCCTGAGCCACTTCCATGCTCGGCCTCAGCGGCTGAGAGGGATGCTTATGATAAGCATCAGGTTGATACTTTGGAGGTTGCTAACCAACATGTCACTTGAATTTAAAGGGTGATATGAATCGAAGGGTGCCTCTGAAATTATTTTAATCTAAGGCAGCTCTTTGATGAATTGGTTGAGCTCAATCCTGCTAAAGTTGATATTCAGTGTGTTGAGCCGAAAGGCTTGACCAAGGAACTGAAATTAAAGATGGATATGATCAGGAATAATAGGTGCTATTCATGTGGAGGGCCACCTCACATGTTGAAGGACATGTTGCAACTTCAGAATGAGGAGAAGAAAGGCAAGGCCTTGTCTTCATGCTCAGGTATTTATGTTACCGAAGTCAACCTTTCTACTCCTATGACATGGGTATTGGATACCGCATGTGGAGTACAAATATGCAAAGGCTCAGAAAGGATAGATCGGTAAGGCCTAGAGAGATTGACCTACGGATAGGTAACAGGGCACAAGTTGCTACTGTTGCTGTAGGAGTTTTTCTCCCTGCCTTCTGGACTTCAGTTAAAGCTAGACAATTGCTATTATGTACCTTCCCTTACCAAAACATTGTATCCACTCCTTGCTTGGCAAAGAAAGGATTTAGGTTTGAAATAAAAGAGAACTTATGTTCTTTTTCTTTTGCAAACATGTTTTATGGGAAGGGTACTTTGTGCAATGGTCCGCATGTCTTGGACATGGTTAGCTCTATTTGTAACATAAATATTAAAAGGACCAAACTGAGTGGTTCAGTTGGTGCTTTCCTACGCCATTGTCGATTAGCCCATATAAACAAGAATCACATTCGACAACTCCATGAAAATGGGTTGTTAGATTCAAGTTCCTTGGGGGAATTTGATACTTGTGAACCTTGTTTATTAGGGAAAATGACAAAGGCGCCCTTCACCAAGACTGGTGAGAGGGCAGGAGGTTTATTAAATCTCATACATACTGACGTGTATGGGCCTTTCAATAAACAAGCCAGAGGAAGGTACAACTACTTCATTGCGTTTACTGATGACTTCAGTAAATATGGTTATGTCTATCTGATGAGACATAAGTCTGAATCCTTTGAGAAATTTAAGGAGTTTAGACATGAAGTAGAGAACCAGCTTGGTAGATCCTTTAAGGATCTTCGATCAGATCGTGATGGAGAGCACCTGAGCAGTGAATTCTTTGACTATCTGAGTAAGTGTGGGATCCTATCCCAACTCACTCCTCCTAGAGCACCTCGGTAGAATGGTGTATCTGAAAGGAGAAATCGAACCTTGTTGGACATAGTTCGGTCTATGATGAGTCATGCAACTCTACCTCCCTCATTCTGGGGACATGCACTTGAAAAAGCTTCTCTAATACTGAATAATGTTCCATCTAAGAGTGTCTCAAAGATTCCATACGAGATATGGAATGGGAGACGCCCTAATCTCACTTTTATCAGGATCTAGGGATGTGAGGCTTATGTCAAACGTTAGGATTCTAGCAAGCTAGAACCTAGATCTGATAAGTGTATGTTTGTGGGGTACCCTAAGGAGACTAAGGGTTACTACTTCTATATTCCCACCGAGAACAAAGTTTTTGTTGCTCGGGGTGCGGTCTTTCTAGAGCAAGAATTTCTCATGAAAGAAGTTAGTGGGAGGAAGTTTGACTTGGACGAGGTCCAAGTGCAACCACAAGACATAGAGATGGGAACCTGAGCCACCTACACCGGTTGCTAGGCAACCTGAGGCTCAGACACAGGCCCCACGTAGGTCTGGGAGGTTTCGTCGTGCACCTGAGAGGTATGGGTCGCTGCCGACCCAACACGACGGGATCTTCATCATGGAGGATGAACCCAGGACTTATGATGAGGCGGTCAGTGGACCGGACTCCGAGAGATGGCTTGAGGCCATGCAATCCGAGATGGATTCCATGTCGGCTAACCAAGTCTGGGATTTGGTTGAGCTGCCTGATGGGGTAAAACCCATAGGGTGTAAATGGGTCTTCAAGAGGAAGACAGACATGGATGGCAAAATAGTTACCTATAAGGGTAGACTAGTGGCTAAAGGATTTAAACAAGTCCACGGGGTGGACTATGATGAAACCTTCTCGCCAGTTGCCATGATCAAATCCATTCGGATTCTGCTTGCTATAGCTGCATATCATGACTATGAGATATGGCAGATGGATGTGAAGACAGCATTCCTTAACGGGAAGCTAACTAAGGATGTATATATGACACAACCTAATGACTTCATCCATCCTGCAGATACTAGTAAAGTCTGCAGGCTAAAGAAATCCATTTACGGATTAAAGCAAGCATCTCGAAGTTAGAATCTTCAGTTTGATGAAGTTGTGAGAGATTATGACTTTATCAAAGGTGAAGAAGACGCCTGTGTATACAGAAAATTCAGTGGGAGCTTGATGACTTTTCTGGTCATGTATGTCGATGACATACTACTCATTGGAAACGACACCCTAGTCTTCAAGCTATGAAGACATGGTTAGGGAAGTGTTTCGAGATGAAGGACTTAGGGGAGGCCGCCTATATTCTAGGCGTGAGGATCTACTGGGATAGATCCAAGAGGCTCTTGGCCCTTAGTCAGAGTACCCACATTGATAAGGTCCTGGAGAGGTTCAACTTGGAGCAATCCAAGAAAGGATACCTTCCAGTGAGAGATGGCCTTACTCTCTCAAAGAGCCAGTGTCCTACAACACAGGCTGAGAGGGATAACATGAGTCGAATTCCCTATGCTTCGGCAGTAGGATCGATCATGTATGCAATGTTGTGTACTAGACCAGATGTGGCATATGCTGTAAGCATAACCAGCCGATACCAATCCAATCGAAGTCTGCAGCACTAGGTGGCTGTAAAGAATATCCTTGAGTATCCTGAAAGGGACTAAGGATTTATTCTATAAATTCTACGGGGGACAGGAAGAACTCAGTGTGCAGGGCTTCACTGATGAGTCGTTCCAGTCTGATCCTGACGACTTCAGATCACAGACCAGCTATTAGTTTAAGATGGTTGGAGGTGTTGTATGCTGGAAGAGCTTCAAGCAATCCACCATAGCTAATTCTACAACCGAAGCTGAGTATGTGGTTGCTTCTGAGGCAGCCAATGAAGCCGTTTGGATCAGGAAGTTCTTTTCTGAACTTCAGGTGGTTCCAAGTGCAATGGATCCCATTGAGCTCTACTATGACAACAATGGGAATTGCACATACTAAGGAACCACGGTCTCATCAAAGATCCAAACACATACTCAGGAGATTTCACCTGATCAGAAAGATCATTGATCGAGGTAATGTCAAGATTAGCAGAGTTGACACAGAGAGCAATCTAGCAGACCCACTGACCAAGGCTTTGGCGCAGCAGAAGCATGATGGTCGTACTAGAGATATGGGGTTGAGGTTGCTCAACCTCTAGGTCTTAGTGCAAGTGGGAGATTGTTGGTGTATATGCCCTAGGACCTAGTTTTGGTCCATCTTTGTACTACTTTACTCTGATATTAATATATATCTTTCTGGCATTGTCGTTATCATTGTTTGTCTACACCTGCGATTGTGTACTTTCATGATAATGTCCCTGGAGACAGATTGGATCTGTGCTCGAACTATAGTCCCCAGTCGATGTACCTGAGTGGATATGGGACAACTCTGGTACTTGAGAGACTGGTATGTGGGCTGGTTAGGCACGTGGTGCTAACGCAGACACATGGGTGTATCATTGGAGGATATACTGGATAGACCCGCTGTGAGGCTATGACTTGGTGTCGTGAGTTATCCTCACAAGTGACAGGAGATGCATTGATCCCTTGACTTGAGGTCATTGATCATTCTATATGGTTAGGGACTTGCTTTGATACAACCTAACACCTCGCCGTAGTTGGGAGGTTATAACAGTTGTTATTGAGCATGTCACGGCCCATATGAGAAGGTCAATGGACAGACATAGGATTTGCCCCTTCCTAAGGGAAGTATGATATCCATGGAGCTCCTCTATGGTTCTATGACTGAGAGTGTATGGCCATACCTAGGTGAGAACCTATTCTAGTCATAGCCATGTGATTGGATGAAAACAAGTGGTGACACACTTGTCCAATCGGATATCAGTTCGGCAAAGAGACTGTAATGCATCTGTACCTAGTTGCGATGATGGGGATGTCGATGTCGATATCCATTCCAATAACCTGGGTAGCAGCGATGCACTGCTAGGTGCCACTCACTGCTTGTGATGACCTTTGGTCAGCACTGCCAGCGTTAGAGGAACCTACAGGGTCGCACACCTTGATACTCGAGTTTTCATATTGATCGGGTAGCCTTTAGATCGAGTTATTGGATAACTCTGATCTATTTGGGAGATTTCATCAGCGCCAATGGGCCTGATGAGATGGAAGAAACTTATTGGGGCCAACTTCCATTTTTGGCATATCAATCAAATTAACCATGGTTAGCCTCGTTTAACCATGGGTTAAATTGGATTGGATCCAATAGCTTGGTTAACATGCATAATGGACTTTGGGCTTGGCCAATTGCTTAGTTGGGCTTGCTAATAAGTTGTATTGAAGGGCTATGAGGCTTGAAGGGTATAATGGGGATGAATTAATAGGATAGGCGCATATGGAATCCTAGTTGGACTAGGATTTGCGCCTATGCCTTGTTTGGTATCTCCTAGGTGATTAAATCAAATTGGACTTGATTAAATCACACAAGATAATTGATTGGATTGTGTTTGACAATTGTGGGCTGATTATTAACATAATTAGAGTCCTAATTGGATTAGGACTTGCGCCCAAGCCACATTAGGCAATCCATCATATTGCCTTGACTAGGTCTAGGCGCATGGATGGGATTAATGCCTCATATGGCATGATATGGGCGCATATGGCTGATGCTTGCTTTGGCAAGTCTTAGGCACATATGGGAGTGGAGATTTAATCAATATATTTGATTGGATAATCTCCTAGAATCATGCCCTAATTGTCAACATTTGCCATTCTCCCCTAACCGCCTCTTGCTCCTATAAATAAGCCCTTGCCGCCCCCTCTCTTGATGATGCTAATTCCTTGGAGGCGTGAAGCATTAGAGGGCGATGGCTTAGAGAGCTTAGAGCTCTTCTTCTTCCATCAAGGGCGCAAGCATGCTTCTCCTTTTCCTTTCCTTGGCGCAAAGGAACAAGAAGGCTTGCGGCGTTCTCTTCTCCTTCCATCTCCTTGGCGCATCACATCTTGGTGGTGGCGCAAGTTGCTTGGAGGACTCTCCTAAGGCATGGATCTTCTTCCCGAGGCTAGCACCGGGCGAGGAAGAAGAAAACTTGAGGAATCCGTGTGTGCGAGACTGCAGAGGGCGAACACTTGGGCGCCTTCATCGACATCGGCTTCTAATTGCTTAAAGGTACTTACTATCACATCGTGTCGACCCCCTCGCAAGAGATCTTCACTGGGTTTTTGGGACTAGCCTGTTTCGGGGACATTCTTCCGCTGCGTAAAATGTATGTCCATGGCTCTGAAAATTATAAAATGTCCTCGGGGTTTCCCAACACGATCTCTTCAATGGGGCGGTGTTGCAACGCCCTAACCCGGTCCAACTCCCTCCGTCTGCATGGCCTGCTCCGACTAGGGAGCTACCCCCGATGACAGTGCCCGTTCGGTGCCAACCCATTGTGGACGAGTCCAGTCGTCATGAGCCTTATGCGGTCCATAGAGGCCCAAGTTATGAGGATGAACCTTTTGATGAGGATAATGTTTGGGCCACACAAAGGCCCCCAACCCAACCCCGATATTAGTGCACTCGTGCAGCGGATGACTTTCATCACTTTATCCGCGACACTCCCCCACACTTCACCAGCGGTCTTGACTCCACACAATTCCTGGATTGGGTTGCATCAGTGGACACCTGCTTTGACTTGAGTGATTACCCTCCGTACATGCGAGTCCAGTTCGTCTGGACATTGTTTGATGGCACCGTGCGCCTACATAGGCAGAATGTGGAGCGCCAGATTGAGCAGAACGCCCTCCCTCCTATCACCCGTTGGGAGGAGATGAAGTATCGCCTCCGCGAGCGATACGTACCTCCCTCGTATAGGCAGCGCCTCCTTGACCAGTATAGTAGCCTACACCAAGGGTCGGGTACCGTAGAGGAGTATTGCCTCACCTTTGACTCGTTGCAACTTCGTTGCAATTTGCAAGAGGATCCTGAGTTAGTCTTGTCCAAGTTCAAGAATGGGCTCCGTTCGGACATCCGACGGGCCTTACCTGCGTATGGGATGGAGACGTTAGATCAAACATTTCAGCGTGCTCAAGACATCAAGCAAGACCTTCGTACTGCGGCTGAGCGCAACGAGTTTGGCCCCCATCAACCCCCACCTCTTGGCGGACCCCCACCCGGCCACCCACGAGCTGAATGAACTAACTATCGTTTAGGTACGCGACCCACGCCCAGAGCCCACAACTCCCCTCGGTGCCCAGCACTGGAGACCTCCGCTTCTCGCCCCACTTGGGATGAGAAGGGCAAGGCCCCCGTCATTGGGTCATCCGAGCGGGTCCATTGCTTCAATTGCCTTTAGCCGGGTCACTACTCCCAGAATTGTCCCAAGAAGTTCGCCACCGCGGACAAGAGTCACACCCGTGTCGCCACTATCACCCACGAGCGCGCAGAGCATGATGTTGAGGCCGAGTGCTACATGAGTGGTGATGACTCAAGTCACCCCATGCTCGCGGTTGATGACACCGAAATATGTAGTATATTTTGCATCATTTTAGGTACCTTTTCATGCTAAATCGAGGATCTTTTTACTTGTTTTTATGATAAATCCATCAAATATTGCAAAGTCTACTTCTATTTTGGTTTTTCATATTTTTCAGGCAAAAAGGCACTATTATAGGCATTTTCAAGCAAAATCAAATATATGAAAGAGTTCTCATAATCAAGAGGAGATCACCTAAGAAATTTCATGCAAATCGGAGCAAGCCAGCAAATTACGGTAGTGCCGTAATCTATTTTACGGTACTGTAATTCCAAATGGTACCGTAAAATCTGAACACTACCATAATTTGTAAAGATTTCCGAACATAAAGATTTTCCGATTTTACGGTACCCGGCCGTAAGCAATATTACGGTACCGTATTTTGGATTGCGTCAGAACAGAAACCTTAGTCGATTTTATGGTACCTGCCGTAAGGGATTTCACTGCCGTATTTTCCAGCCGTTTCAGAACAGAGAGTTCAGCAAAGTTTACGACACTGACCGCAAACTATTTTACTAGCTGTATTTTCTGAGACGACATCGGCACAGAAGACTCAAGAGATTTTACGGCACCAGCCGTAAACAACTACACTGCCGTAAAATCGATTTTGAACGCGACGCCCAGGTCAATGTCCACGCCCGATCCTTGCGGAGATGATTGCGGACAATCCAGAAGTTTATATTCGATGCTGTAAGAAGTAAAATGGGAGCTTTGGACCGGAGGATTACAGAGAGACCAAAAGCCCTAAATTTCGTGCACCATCAAGGGAGAAATCGGGATCGACACTGCCGCCAAGGGTTTTGCCGCCATGCTCGATCCAGACGATCTCCGGCCGCGATTTTCATACCAAAGCATCATCAGGAGGAGGAGACAACACACCAAAAGTTTCAGACCAAGAGGAGACTGATTGGAGGATAAATCGAAGAACAAAGCATCGCCGACACTGTTCACCGAAGCTATTTGGAGATTACAGCTGTGAAATTCTTCACAGCCGTCCTGTATTTTCTAACTTCTCTTTTCTTTCGATTTACGATCCTTTGAAACCATGATTTGCTGTAATTCCTTCATTATGACAGCTTAAACTATTTTTCTGGGACATGGGGGAGTAATTTACTTAACTTCCAATGACTAGATAACTCTTTTATTTCAATATTTCATTGAGTTTAATCTTAGCATGATGATTTTACTCTTGTGATAATTGTGCTTAGACTCTCTATAAGTTCATGTTACTAATTATGTTCTTAGAATTTTTGCTTGAGACTGAAAGGTAATTGCTTGGAAATTTGGAACCCTAGAACTACATGTTAGGATCCCTTCCTTAGGTTAGATCCATCTTGATCTTTTCTAGTAGAATAATTGCCATGATTATAATATGAACCTATAGATCGAGTCTATTTGTCAAACGTGGAGATCTTGTGCGAAAGCAAGGATCGGAACGTTGGAGATCCTTGAGTGAAACTAGTTGCGAGACTCGGATGCACGAAAGTGATCCTTGAGACTTCACTAGAGATTCCTAGAACTCGGATGCACGAAAGTGATCCTTGAGTTCATTGTTTGAAAATATCTTCATCATGATAAAATTGAATCAACGAAATCCTTATTCATGTCTAGTCATAAAAGTTTAAGTGAACGAAACCCTAGTCCTAGCTTTTCTCTCTAATAATCCTATTTTCTTAGTTTCCGATTGTTATTTTCACGATCTCGATTTGCTTAGATAGTAAGAAATCAACTATTTAGTATTCGACAACGTAGGTCCCTGTGGATTCGATACTTTTTTTTTATTACTTCGTATACCCATGCACTTGCGGTTTAACAACAAGTTTTTGGTGCCGTTACCAAGGATTAGTCCAAGGTACACGCGTGCCAGACTTGTAGTGTTCCCTTTCGGGCTATCAAGTTTTTGGCGCCGTTGCTGGGCACCTTAGTTTTTGTCGATATTAGAGACGTTGAGAGTATTGCTAGACTAGGTTTCATTTATGTTTTATCTTTTTATTCTTTTCTGTTTACTTACATCATTTGATCAGTTTTCTCTAGTGTACACAGGACATTCATTTCTAATGGCTGATCAAAGATCACTAAGAGACTATGCTGCCCCTAATCCTTAGGGGATACACTTCAGCATTGCTAGACCTACAATCGAGGCCTCCAACTTTGAAATTAATCCTGCCTTCGTGACTATGATCCAGCAGAATCAGTTCGAGGGATCATCAATCGAAGATCCTTATTCACATTTATATACCTTTCTTGAATATTGTGATACCATAAGAATTCATGGAATTTCTGATGATGCACTAAAACTAATATTGTTCCCTTTTTCTCTCAGGGATCAAGCACGAACTTGGTTGCATTCTCGTCAACCCAATACTTTCACAACATGGGATCAATTATCAAAAGCTTTTCTGACGAGATATTTTCCACCAAGCAAGACTTTCCAATTGAGAAATCAAATCATGAACTTCCAACAGAAAGAAGGAGAATCTCTTAGTGAAGCATGGGAACAATACAATGAATTGCAAAGGAAGTGTCCTCACCATGGCTTGGAGCGACGGGTCTTAATTGAAACTTTTTATTATGGTTTAATTAATCACACTCACCTCATTGTTGATGCTGCTGCAGGGGGAGCCTTGATGAGTAGAACAATTGATGATGCTTTCAAGTTGTTTGAGGAGATGTCCTTGAATCAAAGCCAATGGGCTCCAGATGAAGGAATTTCATATTGTCATCAACATGGTAAGAATGAGAATGAGGATCAGCAAACCCTGACCGAAGAGGTTAGTGAGCACATGTTAGAAAAATTTTTAGCTAGCCAAATCCATTCATTGCAAATTCAAAACACAAAAAAATTCGAAGATCTTGAAGAAACTGTTAGTCATCTTGCTTCTCAAGTAGAATCCTTAGTTACTTGAAGTAAAATTCTAGAAGGACAAATATCTAGATTAGACACTGGGGAACATTGCAATGCCATTATCACTAGAAGTGGGAGACAACTAGGAGAACTTAAGGAAAACGAGTCTATTAATGATCAGGATGAAGAATTAGAATTAGAAAAGCCTTCTGAACATGAACAAACCCTACATAGTTCGAGACCTCAAAAGGGTGGTAATCAAAAAGAGGATGTTCCATGTAAAGAAGACGGATCTAAGACTACTCTACCTCCATCCTTTAGACCACTGATACCTTTTCCCCAAAGGTTAGAACAAGAGAAGTTAGATAAGCAATTTGGGAGATTTCTTGATGTTTTGAGAAAGCTTTACATTAATATACCATTTACTGAAGCTTTATCTCAAATGCCCATATATGCTAAATTTTTGAAAGAAATCTTGTCAAACAAAAGAAAGATAGAAAACTATGGTATTGTTTCTTTAACCAAAGAATGTAGTGTTGTTATTCAAAATAGGTTACCACCGAAATTGAATGATCCAGGTAGTTTCTCTATCCCATGTTTTATTGGAAATATGGCTTTCGACCGAGCCTTATGTGATCTAGAGGCTAGTGTAAGTCTTATGCCTTTGTCTGTGTGCAGGAAATTGGACATGGGAGCTCCTAAGCCGACTATAATTTCTTTGCAGCTCGCCGATCGATTAGTAAAATATCCAGTAGGTATTCTAGAGGATGTTCCTATACAAGTTGGTAAGTACTTCATACCTGCAGATTTTGTGGTACTTGAAATGGAAGAAGACACCAAGATTCCTATTATTCTGGGTAGGCCATTCTTAGCCACTGCTGGAGCCCTTATTGATGTAAGGAATGGCAAACTTGCTTTAAGAATTGGCAATGATAAGATTGAGTTTGATTTGAATAATTCATTGAAAAAACCTGCTTATGCTAGTTCCTGTTGCACTATTCAGTCCATTGATGACATAGTTTATGATGCTAGTTATTTGTTTGATGATTCTTCTGCTGATGTTTCTTTTTCTGATTCCTTGGAAAATTCTTATGAAAAAATTGATAGTCCTGGTTTTGAGAATGATTTTGATGATTTTGATGATGAGAAACACGATATCTTAGATTGTGCTACTTTTGATAATGAAAGTGAAAAGATCCCTAAAGTTGAGTTGAAAGTTTTACCTGATAACCTTAGATATGAATTTCTTGGTCCTAACTCTACCTACCCTGTGATTGTGGATGCTAAATTAGATGCTAGGGAAACTGATTGACTCCTGAAGGAGCTAAGAATTCATAGAAAGGCAATTGAGTATTCCATTGATGACTTAAAAGGGATTAACCCTTCTTTTTGTATGCACAAGATTCACATGGAGGATGAGCACAAGCCGCATGTAGATTTTCAGAGAAGGCTCAACCCATCTATGAAGGAAGTGGTGAAGAAGGAAGTACTAAAATTGCTAGATGCAGGTATTATCTACCCTATCTCAGATAGTAAGTGGGTGAGTCCTATACACTGTGTTCCAAAGAAGGGGGGTGTCACTGTAATGAAAAATAAGGATAATGAATTGATACCTGTTAGAAATATCATTAGTTGGCGTATGTGTATTGATTATAGAAAATTAAATACTGCCACTAGGAAGGATCATTTTCCCTTGCCTTTCATTGATCAAATGGTGGAAAGACTTGCCAAGAACTCTCACTTTTGTTTTCTTGATGGGTATTCCGGATTTTTTTCAGATTCCTATTCATCTTGATGATCAGGATAAAACAACTTTTACATGTCCTTATGGTACTTTTGCTTATAGAAGAATGCCCTTTGGTTTATGCAATGCACCTGCCACTTTTCAAAGATGTATAATGGTGATTTTTTCTGAATTTATTTAAGACTTCGTGGATGTTTTTATGGATGATTTCTCTGTCTATGGTTTTTCTTTTGATGATTGCTTAGCTAATCTTTCTAGAGTTTTACAGAGATGCGAAGAGACTAACCTTGTCTTGAATTAGGAAAAATGTCACTTTATGGTTAGACAGGGGATAGTTTTGGGCCATCTCATTTCAAAGAGAGGGATTGAAGTGGACAAGGCCAAGATAGAAGTGATTGAGAAGTTAGCACCTCCCACCACTGTCAAGGAGATCAGGAGTTTTTTGGGACATGCAGGGTTTTACAGGAGATTCATCAAGGACTTCTCTAAACTTGCTAAACTTTTAACTGATTTACTTTGTAAAGAAGCCAAATTCTACTTTGATGAGAAATGTCTGTTTGCTTTTCAGGAGTTAAAGAAAGCTTTGGTTTCAGCACCCATCATTCAGCCCCCAGATTGGGACTTGCCCTTTGAACTCATGTGTGACGCCAGTGATTATGCAGTGGGAGCAGTCTTGCGACAAAGAAAAGATAAGAAACCTCATGTTATTCACTACGCCAGCAAAACTTTGGATGAGGCACAAAGAAATTACACCACCACTGAGAAGGAATTATTGGCCATAGTATTTGCTTTTGATAAATTTAGGTCTTACTTGATTAACTCCAAAGTGGTAGTGTACACTGACCATGCAGCTGTGAAATACTTAATGCAGAAAAAGGACAGCAAACCACGATTACTCAGATGGATTTTACTTTTGCAAGAATTTGATTTGGAGATTAAAGGCAAAAAGGGATCAGAAAACCTTGTTGCAGATCATCTCTCAAGAATAACAGCAGACACTAAAAAGAATGATGAAATCAATGATTCTTTCCCTGAAGGACAGCTCTTAACCATTGAACAACTCAAAGCACCCTGGTATGCTGACATAGTGAATTATCTTGTAGCCAATATTTTTCCTCCTGATTTGAGCTACCAAAAAAGGAAAATATTTTTGGCTGAGGTGAAACACTATTTTTGGGATGAGCCTTATGTCTTTAGAAGATGTTCTGATGGCATTTTTAGAAGATGTGTACCTGAAGAAGAAATTGCAGATATTTTGCTTCAATGCCATGGATCCTCCTATGGTGGTCATGCTGGTACTGAAATGTAGGTCCCCTTCAAGGGGGAGCGCAAAACCCTAAGCATTCACAAATCTCAATTGCATGGGCGGAATTAGGGTTTCCATAGATCGCATGTAGTATATCTATAAGATTAACTTTGTTTGCTTATAAAGATCAAGAGAAGATCTCTTACCATAGCCATGATAAAGGGTGGCGACTTGGAAGCAAGAGGGCAAGTAAGCACTCCTCCAAAGATAACGCACACTAGATGAGAGATGGCTACCCTTTCGGATGTTCCTTGTGCTAGCAAGGGATCTCCAAAACTTCCTTGTCGTGTGTAGATGAAGAGAGGTGCTTGGCCGAGAGCTTCGTTGTGCAAGAGTTCCCCTTTTTCTCTTTCTCGTCGAATGAAGATGACAAGAGAGTAATTGGGCAAATGGCGTTAAGGCTTTCATTCAAGTGATGGCGTTACACTTCCAAATATGGAAGGTTATGAAGCCATGCGACCACTTGAAGAAAAACCGCCCAAAATGCCTTCAATCCTTGAACCATACGTTCACCCATGTGAACCGGTTCAAGCCAATTAGGTTCAACTCAATTCGGTTCAAAAAACCAAATCAAACCAGCCCAAGCCATGGTCTAGATCTCTTTGAACCAAATGGTTCAAGATCCAACCGTTCATCTCTGGATGCTCTTGATCTCTCCGATCTAGCATCCACACTCTCGATCGAAGCTTACCGATCTCAAGCCCTAATCAATCAAACATGATCAGACCAGATCTCACTTACAATCAGAGTCTAAACTCCTTTAAACTGAATCCAAACAATTCAGTCCACACGATCTGACTTGAGTAAGCCATGTCATCAAATTGTGCGACCCTAAGGGTTTCCTTTAAATGTCGGTAACGACAACTTACGTTATCACGATCAGTGAGGGGTATCTAGCAACACATCACTGTCTCCCGATATAAAGGAAAGAGTCTTCCAAGACTACACCCAAATCACAGCACAAGTGTGAATCCATTTCACGAGGCATACATGTTTCCTTTGCCACTGGATGTTCTTATTGGACAAGCATGTCAAGCCTGTAACTCCAATACGATGAGCATGATTAGATCAGATGAGCATAGTCATCTGGGTATGGCCATACACTTTCTCAATCATCTCATATAGGGGGGCCTTAGAACATCACACTCCTTAAACAAGGAGACGGCAATCCTTTATCTATCACTAGTGTCCTAACCTGACTCATGATCATTATCCAAGATAGTCTATAACCATTATATTTCAAATGATATTGAACTACCTCAAAACAATGACATTCATCATTTAGAAACACAAGTGATCTCAAGTCAAAGGACATGTGCCACTTGTAGCATACAAGGATTATTCACATTGTGACAAGCAATTGAATATCCTAGTAGGGTCTGTCCAGTACATCCAATGTACCCATGAGTCTACATCTTATTCCATGCTCGAAGCATCCTATAAGATTAGAACACATATTAGTCTTAACCATATCAAGGCTGTCTCATGTTCACCAAGATATATCGACTAAGGACATGACTGCATGTCAGCCTAGCTGAACAGCTTTGAGACATTATTCAGTAGTACACTTATTACAGCAGACAAGGTAACAACCTGAATAACAACCATTGCCTTTATAAACTTAAGAGTTTATACAATGATACTCTTACAATCCCAAGGCCTCAAACATTAGCCTTAAGGGCATACCCCAACAATCTCCCACTTGCACTTAATCTAATGGTTGAGAAACCTCAAACCCATATTATTACAGTGCTTCTCATGCTTCTGCTGCGCCAGAGGCTTGGTAAGTGGGTCTGCCAGATTGTCATCTGTATGAACCTTGCATATTTTGATCTCGCCACGATCTATGATCTCCCGGATCAAGTGAAATCGTCTCTGTATGTGCTTGGACTTCTGGTGCGACCGTGGTTCCTTTGCTTGTGCGATGGCTCCAGTGTTATCACAGAAGATAACCAAAGGATCGACACTCGAAGGAACAACACCAAGTTCTCTCACGAACTTACGAATCCACACTGCCTCCTTGGATGCTTCCGAGGCTGCAACATACTCGGCTTCTGTTGTGGAATCAGCAACAGTTGACTGTTTGAAACTCTTCCACACCACTGCTCCACCATTCAAGCTAAAAACATAGCCTGATTGCGATCGAAAATCATCCTGGTCAGATTGGAACGAAGCGTCAGTATATCCTTCAATACTGAGTTCTTCCTGACCACCATATATCAAGAACATATCTTTGGTCCTCCGCAGATATTTTAAAATGCTCTTGACTGCAATCCAGTGTGCCTGACTTGGATTACTTTGGAAACGACTGGTCACGCTTAACCCGTAAGCTACGTCTGGGCGAGTACACAACATCGCATACATAATGGACCCAATAGCCGAAGCATAAGGCGTATTGTCCATTTCATCTTTCTCAGTCTATGTTTGTGGACACTGACTCTTCGAAAGATTCAGACCATGTCTGACTGGAAGATATCCTCTTTTAGAATTCTCTAAATGGAATCTCTCCAGGACTTTATCGATGTAAGTACTCTGGCACAGCCCGAGAAGCCTCTTAGATCTATCCCTGTAGATCTTCACACCTAATACATAGGCTGCTTCTCCTAGATCTTTCATCTGGAAACATTTCCTTAGCCATGCTTTAACAGCATGCATTTCAGGAATATCGTTTCCAATGATTAAGATATCATCGACGTAGAGGATTAGGAATGTAATCACGCTCCCACTAAACCTCTTATACACACACGGGTCATCTTCGTTCTTGATGAAACCAAACTCAGAGATTGATTCATCAAAACGAATATTCCAGCTTCTTGATGCTTGTTTAAGTCCATAAATGGACTTCTTTAACTTGCATATTTTATGACGATCTGATGGATTAGTGAAACCTTCAGGTTGTGTCATATACACATCCTCATTCAGATTTCCATTAAGGAAAGCTGTTTTCACATCCATCTGCCAGATCTCATAATCGTAATATGCTGCTATCGCGAAAAGAATCCGAATAGACTTGAACATAGCTACAGGAGAGAAAGTTTCATCATAATCTATCCCGTAGATTTGTTTGAAACCTTTCGCAACTAGCCTGCCTTTATAGGTAACCACGTTACCATCCATGTCAATCTTCTTCTTGAAGATCCATTTACAGCCTATAGGGATTACTCCCGGAGGCGGATTAACCAAATCCCAGAGTTGGTTATCTGACATGGAGTATATCTCGGCTCGCATAGCTTCAAGCCATCTAGCTGACTCCGGTCCACTGACCGCATCCGCATAAGTTAGGGGTTCATCATTATCTATGATGTAGACTCCGTCATAGCGCTCAGGCTGACGACGGATCCTTCCCGATCTACGCGGTTACCGTGATATCTGAGCCTCAGGTTGTTCAATAACCTGATCTACCGGCTTAGGCTCATCCAACTGCGCTTGACTACTTTGTCCTTCCTCTGGATTCTCATCCAGCTTTATTTCTCTCCCACTGGCCTCTTGCAGAAGAAACTCCTTCTCAAGAAATATGGCCGTCCGAGCAACAAATACTTTGTTCTCTTTGGGATCGTAGAAATAATAACCCTTAGTTTCCTTAGGGTAACCGACAAAGATACATTTCTCAGATCTGCTCTCCAGTTTCCCAGAGGCGAGCTTTTTGACATAAGCCTCGCAACCCCAGATCCTGATAAATGTCAAGCTCGGCTGTTTCCCATACCATAATTCATATGGCGTCTTTGAAACGGCCTTGGATGGCACTCGGTTTAGTACCTTTGCAGCTGTTTCCAGTGCAAATCCCCAAAAGGAATATGGAAGAGTAGCCTGACTCATCATAGAACGAACCATATCAAGTAACGTTCTATTTCTCCTCTCGGACACACCATTCCATTGCGGTGTTCCAGGCGGAGTGAGCTATGAGATAATCCCACACTCCTTCAGATAGTCAGTAAATTCTCGACTTAGGTATTCACCACCTCGATCAGAACGAAGTGCCTTGATATTTCGGCCTAGCTGATTTTGTACTTCATTTTTGAACTCTTTGAACTTGTCAAAAGATTCACTCTTATGTCTCATAAGATAGACATAACCATACCTACTGAAATCATCAGTAAAGGTAATGAAGTACGAATAGCCACCTCTGGCATGTTTACTAAATGGCCCACACACATCACTGTGTATAAGGTCAAGTAAACCTGAAGCCCTTTGACCTTTGTGAGGAAAAGGTGACTTCGTCATTTTACCCATCAAACAAGCTTTGCATGTATCAATCTCCTCATAGGAGAAAGATCCCAGTAGTCCATGATCATGCAACCGCTTAATGCGCTTCTTGTTAACATGGCCTAAACGACTATGCCATAACAAGGTGCTGTCTTCAGCATACTTGGCTTTCTTAATATCAACACTTTGTATAGAACTTTCCATGTCCAACATGTATAACCCATTGTTAATTGAACCAGTTGCATAAACAATATTATCTAAAGATAAAACACACTTTGAAATATTGCATTCAAAGGCAAATCCTTTCCTGACAAGAGCAGGAATAGAGATAATATTTTTGGTGATACTCGGTACAAAATAACAATTGTTTAATTCCAATACAATGCCAGATGGTAAAGAAATGAAATAGTCTCCTACAGCAACAGCAGCAACCCGTGCTCCGTTTCCAACGCGTAGGTCTACCTCATGCTGTCCCACCTGCCTTCTTCTCTTGAGTTCCTGTACATTTGAACAAATGTGAACTCCACATGCAGTGTCCAACACCCATGAAATAGAAGAAGATGATATCATGACCTTAGTCACAAATATACCTGAGCCAGAAGCGATGCTTCCCCTCTTATCTCCTTGGAGCGCTTTACAGTCCTTTTTCCAGTGACCCAGCTGGCCACAGTGGAAACACCTGTTGTCCTTCACCCACTTCACCTTTTGTTTCAGAGCCTTATTGTAGTTCTTGACAGGGGCCTTGCCCTTCTTCCCCTTCTTCTTGTTCCTAAAAGGAACCATTAAGACAGAGGTTGAAGGCTTTCCCTTCAGAGTTTCCTCAGTAGTCAAGAGCATATTCAGCAGCTCTGCCGGAGTACAATCGATCTTGTTCATATTAAAATTAATAATGAACGCATCGAAAGAGGGCGGGAGAGACTGCAGAATTATGTCTACAGCAAGCTCCTGGTTGACGGTATGCCCCAGTTTCTCCAGAGCCTCCTTGTGCCCAATCATCTTGAGCACGTGAGCTCCCACTGGGCTCCCTTCAGCCAGTTTGCTCTGAAAGAAAAGCTTTGTCAGATTATAGCGTTCTGTCCTCGCCTGTGCAGCATACAGCATCTTGAGGTTCGCTATAATTTCTATAGCCGACATATCCTCATGCTGACGCTGCAGCGGTGGCGTCATAGACGCTAGCATCAGGCAAGCGACATCAATGCTATCATTGACATGCTTTTCATAGGCTTCGCGAACCGCCCTTGCGGCGTTCGCAGCGGGTTGAGGCGGCACAGCCGTCTCGAGGACATACAGTTTCCTCTCAGCCTTAAGAATGATCTTAAGGTGTCCGAACCAGTCTGAGAAGTTTGGCCCAGCAAACTTCTCCCTTTCCAGTAGGGATCGCACATTGAAGCTCATGGTGTTCGTTGCTGCAGGAATCTACAACAATGCAAGAACAGCAAGGTCAGTATCAATGTTTAGAATCAATCCAGGACTTAAGAAAGATTCTTTTCTCACTATTTTATCTGGCTGAAAAATCCAGCAAAACAGCCCGAAAGAGTAGAACTCTTTTAGTGAGATGGGATCCAGATTTCATACTTGGTCTCCGCGTCCCGCTCAGGCGAGATAAGATGCACAGAGAGTACAAGCACTAATCTCTGGTAGGCTGTCCTAGCCAATCGCCAACCCGTGCGATTCCCCTTCATCTGGGCAATCCAGCAGACTGTGCCAACTGAGTTGGTACAACACAGTCTCTGACCCCACAGATGGCTGCCTCCATGTGCTACCATATGCGCCACATATGTAGCCTACATGGTCAAGCTGACCCGACCTACTCCCTGGACCACCACGTGCTATGCTGAGCAACGAGAAGGGATAAATCCCTACTCTGTAACACGCAGGTGTAATCCCGCACCGTCTGAAGATAGATGGACGTGCCCACTGAGTGGGTACAACACGGCTCCAACGATAGTTAGAACAGTGAGGTTTCGCGTCAGAAGGCTTACGAGCTTGATATGTTAGCGTTTGGATTTTAACGGTCTTTTATCTTCATACCTATCATGCAAGTCCTATGGTGATAGCAGAAGATAAACTCATGCAATTCTAATTATAAAAGCAATAAATAGAAAGCATGCTGATCTTATGTGGTAAAAGCCCATAGCCTAAGTAAGACCTTAATTTTACTTAAGTCTTCACTTTCTTTTCATGGGTCTTTTATCTCATCAGGTCCATCCCAGGGCCCTTGCGCTAAGTTCAACTCAGGTGCGCCCACCAGCTGAATGCGCCTCTTTAATGTGTGCTTTTGTGCTCTTGTCTAATCAAATACATTTTGATCTATCTAGACAAGGTTGACTCGCAGGTCAAATATACAATAAATTAATTAAAAAGTGATTCGCAGATCACAATAAAAATTAATTTACAAGTTTAAGTCCAGGCACGCAGGCCCCAGCACAGCACACATTTAACATGGGCAGCCCACATAAGAATAAATAAACAAGCATCATGGCATCATTCAATCAACATGTGATCCATTACAAAGAAAATAAAATTTTGAAAACCCCATTGGCATCAATTTTAATTTTCTTATGAGCCCTACAACCTTACAACGGTCCATTAATAGGGATCCACTCATCCAGCCAGTCAGATCCTCTGCCCTTGCATGCACCAAGTCCTAACTGACTCGAGTTGACCTAATGGTCAACCATGCATGCTACAAGGGCTGAACAACCCTCATGAGTTTTGGCAAGCAGGTGTGACCCCGGGCCTAACTCATGTGTGTTCATTAGTCGTCTCAACCAGACCTCGCTACACGCCCTTGATGCAATCAACCTATAGCCACCTCGTGCTTGCGCACAGGTGCTATCAGGTCAACCCATCTAGGCTGTCAGATGGTCTGATCAGACTAGTTGGATCTTCCCTAGAGGATGCCTTCAACCCTACTAACCCGTCTAAGGGATTATAGCAGGCGCCACTTAGATCTATGGTGATAGGCGCGCAAGATGTAAGGTTTTTCTTTGAAAAACAACTACAACAAGCGCAATCAAGTAACATGCGCCACTTTGATAAACAAGATACATCAAATATCTAGCATGTCATTCTTTGCATGTTGATAAACCAAAGATCTAGGCATAAGCGCAAACTTCTCCAAGCAATGATACAAGCGCAAACAAACTTATGTGCACACAACATCATGTAAGCGCAAGAAAACAAAGCATGAAGTGAGCGCAATATGGCATCATGAATGGATCACAATCTCAGCAAAGCAATCATATAGATGATACTGAAAAACCCTATCATCTGATACCAATTGTAGGTCCCCTTCAAGGGGGAGCGCAAAACCCTAAGCATGCACAAATCTCAATTGCATGGGCGGAATTAGGGTTTCCATAGATCGCATGTAGTATATCTATAAGATTAACTTTGTTTGCTTATAAAGATCAAGAGAAGATCTCTTACCATAGCCATGATAAAGGGTGGCGACTTGGAAGCAAGAGGGCAAGTAAGCACTCCTCCAAAGATAACGCACACTAGATGAGAGATGGCTACCCTTTCGGATGTTCCTTGTGCTAGCAAGGGATCTCCAAAACTTCCTTGTCATGTGTAGATGAAGAGAGGTGCTTGGCCGAGAGCTTCGTTGTGCAAGAGTTCCCCTTTTTCTCTTTCTTGTCGAATGAAGATGACAAGAGAGTAATTGGGCAAATGGCGTTAAGGCTTTCATTCAAGTGATGGCGTTACACTTCCAAATATGGAAGGTTATGAAGCCATGCGACCACTTGAAGAAAAACCGCCCAAAATGCCTTCAATCCTTGAACCATACGTTCACCCATGTGAACCGGTTCAAGCCAATTAGGTTCAACTCAATTCGGTTCAAAAAACCAAATCAAACCAGCCCAAGCCATGGTCTAGATCTCTTTGAACCAAATGGTTCAAGATCCAACCGTTCATCTCTGGATGCTCTTGATCTCTCCGATCTAGCATCCACACTCTCGATCGAAGCTTACCGATCTCAAGCCCTAATCAATCAAACATGATCAGACCAGATCTCACTTACAATCAGAGTCTAAACTCCTTTAAACTGAATCCAAACAATTCAGTCCACACGATCTGACTTGAGTAAGCCATGTCATCAAATTGTGCGACCCTAAGGGTTTCCTTTAAATGTCGGTAACGACAACTTACGTTATCACGATCAGTGAGGGGTATCTAGCAACACATCACTGTCTCCCGATATAAAGGAAAGAGTCTTCCAAGACTACACCCAAATCACAGCACAAGTGTGAATCCATTTCACGAGGCATACATGTTTCCTTTGCCACTGGATGTTCTTATTGGACAAGCATGTCAAGCCTGTAACTCCAATACGATGAGCATGATTAGATCAGATGAGCATAGTCATCTGGGTATGGCCATACACTTTCTCAATCATCTCATATAGGGGGGCCTTAGAACATCACACTCCTTAAACAAGGAGACGGCAATCCTTTATCTATCACTAGTGTCCTAACCTGACTCATGATCATTATCCAAGATAGTCTATAACCATTATATTTCAAATGATATTGAACTACCTCAAAACAATGACATTCATCATTTAGAAACACAAGTGATCTCAAGTCAAAGGACATGTGCCACTTGTAGCATACAAGGATTATTCACATTGTGACAAGCAATTGAATATCCTAGTAGGGTCTGTCCAGTACATCCAATGTACCCATGAGTCTACATCTTATTCCATGCTCGAAGCATCCTATAAGATTAGAACACATATTAGTCTTAACCATATCAAGGCTGTCTCATGTTCACCAAGATATATCGACTAAGGACATGACTGCATGTCAGCCTAGCTGAACAGCTTTGAGACATTATTCAGTAGTACACTTATTACAGCAGACAAGGTAACAACCTGAATAACAACCATTGCCTTTATAAACTTAAGAGTTTATACAATGATACTCTTACAATCCCAAGGCCTCAAACATTAGCCTTAAGGGCATACCCCAACATGAAAAAACTGCTTTTAAGGTGCTACAATCAGGTTTTTATTGGCCCACAATGTTCAAAGATGCTAGAAACTTTGTATCATCCTGTGATAGATGTCAAAAGACTGGGAATATTAACAGAAGACATGAAATGCCACTGTCCAATATTCTTGAAGTTGAGATATTTGATGTTTGGGGGATTGACTTCATGGGACCTTTCCCATCTTCTGGAGGTAACAAGTACATTCTTGTAGCAGTTGATTATGTCTCAAAATGGGTTGAAGCTCTTGCTTCACCAACCAATGATTCGAGAGTTGTTATTAAACCGTTCAAGAAGATTATCTTTCCACGATATGGAACACCCCGAGTAGTGATCAGTGATGGAGGTTCGCATTTCATAGAACATAAGTTTTTAGCCTTACTCAAGAAGTACGGAGTTAATCATAAAGTTGAAACACCCTATCACCCCTAAACAAGTGGACAGGTTGAGATATCAAATAGAGAGATCAAAGGAATTCTGGAGAAAACAGTGTCGCGCACTAGAAAAGACTGGGCATTCAAACTTGATGATGCATTGTGGGCTTACAGGACTACTTTCAAAACACCCATAGGTATGTCCCCCTTTCAATTGATTTATGGAAAATCATGTCACCTTCCCGTAGAGCTCGAGCATAAGGCGTTCTGGGCAATCAAGAAGCTGAATTTTGACTTGAAAAATGCAGGTGAAAAATGGAGGTTGCAATTAAATGAGCTAGATGAGATCAGACTCTCTGCATATGAGAATGCAAGAATCTACAAAGAGAGGACTAAGAGATGGCATGATCGATAGGTTTTTAGAAAAGACTTCCAACCAGGTGACTTTGTTCTATTATTCAATTCTAGATTGAGACTTTTTCTAGGAAAGCTTAAGTCTCGATGGTCTGGTCCTTTACAGGTAAAGAAAGCCTATCCCTACGGAGCTGTAGACGTATGGAGCGAGGAAACGGGAGAATTCAAAGTTAATGGTCAAAGATTGAAGCATTATTATCAGGAAGAGCAGATTGGGGAAAAGGAAAGTTTTTACCTTGATAAGCCACGATCAAATCCGAGTGTCGAACGGTCAAGCTAATGACCTTTTAAACTAGCGCTTCTTGGGAGGCAACCCAAGCACTCTTGCTTAGTTTAATCACTTCTATTTTAGTTGTTTTTAGAATTAAAATTTCCTCTTTTTTTAGGATAATAGAATAAAGAGGGAGTTATGAAGAAAGTTGAATCCAACGGTGGCGAAAAATTGAATTTTGTTAGCATCACTTTCCATACTACTTTGCATTCTATTTTCCTCAATCTTTTGAAAAAGAATTGGATGCATACGATCCACTTTCTACCATCTTGTGGTGTGATCCTATTTTTTTTAAAAAAAAAAAAGATTTTCATTGATAAATATCTTCCACGATGCATGATTGAAGATATAGCCCTGTCATGTTAAATTTATTTCTTCAATACATATTTGTCTATTGAGATATGACATTGATTGATGCATAAATTTTTGGGTAGATATATTATTTGAAGAGTAAGATTTAAAGGTGAAACTTCTCTTTTGAATAAAATGAGTATATTAGTATGATTTGAGAATTTAGATCAATTGATCAACCTAGTTGAGGCTTAGTCTATTTTTGCTATTTGTTGGGAAATAAGAATCCAAGATCCATAAAAATAGTGAGAGACTCCCCTACTTGGCACTATGTAAAATTGATAGAGGTACCTAAGACATGGGTTGAAGTCTAAACATGAAAAATAATGAGAGAGAAAAGGAATAAGACTCCTCTACTTGGCACTGTGTAAAATTGACAATGGTACCAAAGAAAGAGTTGAAGTCAAAAATAAAAAGTATGTGTCTTTGTGGATACATGCCATCTTCACAAAAACAAACAAAATTCATAAAAAAGGAAAAAAAATTATGTGTGGAAAAAGATCTTGGAGACCTAATTCCTGTAAACAAAAGCCATGATAGATTTAAATTGATACTGGGTGAAATCATGAGATTGAAAATTCTATTTATTATACGGTTGCAAAGTTTTATTTGATTGAGTTGTGAATCTAGAAAATTGAGTTCTAAGGATGATATGTTTACTTGAAATTTTTTAAATCAATTAATAGAATTTTTCATTGACAAGTTGTATTTTAGAAATTTATTGAGCATGAGAAGGTTATTCTTTCAATCAAATTTTGATTTCAAATTTTGATTTTTGCTTGAGGACAAGCAAGGTTTGAGCCTTATGTGTTTGATGACACCGAAATATGTAGTATATTTTGCATCATTTTAGGTACCTTTTCATGCTAAATCGAGGATCTTTTTACTTGTTTTTATGATAAATCCATCAAATATTGCAAAGTCTACTTCTATTTTGGTTTTTCATGTTTTTCAGGCAAAAAGGCACTATTATAGGCATTTTCAAGCAAAATCAAATATATGGAAGAGTTCTCATAATCAAGAGGAGATCACCCAAGAAATTTCACGCAAATAGGAGCAAGCCAGCAAATTATAGTAGTGCCGTAATCTATTTTACGGTACCGTAATTCCAAATGGTACCGTAAAATCTGAACACTGCCGTAATTTGTGAAGATTTCCGAACAGAAAGATTTTCTGATTTTACGGTACCGGCCGTAAGCAATATTACGGTACCGTATTTCGGATTGCGTCAGAACAGAAACCTTAGCCGATTTTACGGTACCTGCCGTAAGGGATTTCACTGCCGTATTTTCCAGCCGTTTCAGAACAGAGAGTTCAGCAAAGTTTACGGCACTGACCGCAAACTATTTTACGGGCTGTATTTTCTGAGATGACATCGGCACAGAAGACTCACGAGATTTTACGACACCAGCCGTAAACAACTACACTGCCGTAAAATTGGTTTTGAACGCGACGCCCAGGTCAATGTCCATGCCCGATCCTTGCGGAGATGATTGCGGACGATCCAGAAGTTTATATTCGATGCCGTAAGAAGTAAAAGGGGAGCTTTGGATCGGAGGATTACAGAGAGACCAAAAGCCCTAAATTTCGTGCACCATCAAGGGAGAAATCGGGATCAATGCCGCCGCCAAGGGTTTCACCGCCACACTCGATCCAGACGATCTCCGGCCGCGATTTTCATACCAAAGCTTCGTCAGGAGGAGGCGACAACACACCAAAAGTTTCAGACCGAGAGGAGATCGATTGGAGGAGAAATCGAAGAACAAAGCATCGCCGACACTATTCACCGAAGCTATTTGGAGATTACGGCTGTGAAATTCTTCACAGCCATCCTGTATTTTCTAACTTCTCTTTTCTTTCGATTTACGATCCTCTGAAACCATGATTTGCTGTAATTCCCTCATGATGACAGCTTAAACTATTTTTTTGGGACATGGGGGAGTAATTTACTTAACTTCCAATGACTAGATAATTCTTTTATTTCAATATTTCGTTGAGTTTAATCTTAGCATGATAATTTTACTCTTGTGATAATTGTGCTTAGACTCTCTATAAGTTCATGTTACTAATTATGTTCTTAGAATTTTCGCTTGAGACTGAAAGGTAATTGCTTGGAAATTTGGAACCCTAGAACTGCATGTTAGGATCCCTTCCTTAGGTTAGATCCATCTTGATCTTTTCTAGTAGAATAATTGCCATGATTATAATATGAACCTATAGATCAAGTCTATTTGTCAAACGTGGAGATCTTGTGCGAAAGCAAGGATCGGAACGTTGGAGATCCTTGAGTGAAACTAGTTGCGAGACTCGGATGCACGAAAGTGATCCTTGAGACTTCACTAGAGATTCCTAGAACTCGGATCCACGAAAGTGATCCTTGAGTTCATTATTTGAAAATATCTTCATCATGATAAAATTGAATCAACGAAATCCTTATTCATGTCTAGTCATAAAAGTTTAAGTGAACGAAACCCTAGTCCTAGCTTTTCTCTCTGATAATCCTATTTTCTTAGTTTCTGATTGCTATTTTCACGATCTTGATTTGCTTAGACAGTAAGAAATCAACTATTTAGTATTCGACAACGTAGGTTCCTGTGGATTCGATACTTTTTTTTATTACTTCGTATACCCGTGCACTTGAGGTTTAACAACAAGTTTTTGGTGCCGTTACCAAGGATTAGTCCAAGGTACACGCGTGCCAGACTTGTAGTGTTCCCTTTCGGGCTATCAGCGCTCGTGCGGTGTACCCTTGTCCAGACCCCGCCCTCCGAGGATTGGAGGCGCACGAGCATTTTCACGAACTACATCAAGTGCAACGGGCACTCATGTAAGATCGTCATCAATGGGGGAAGTAGTTTGAACATAGTCACCCGGACTGCGATCACTCGCTTTGGCCTGCCCCTTGAGCCCCACACGAAACCTTACTTGATCGCGTGGGTTGACGCGTCGAGTCTTCCTCTCACCCACCGATATTAGGTTCCCATCACTTTTGGGGTCTACCGTGAGAAAGTGTGGTGCGATGTAGCGGCTATGGATATCACCCACGTCCTGTTAGGATGCCCTTGGCTTTGCGATCGACACGTAGTCCACTACGGCCAGTCGAACACTTATGTGTTTGACCATAATGACCAGAAAATGCGCTTGATCCCGGCTCCGCCCAAGGAGCTATGTGCATCTACCTCTAAGGGTTTGATCATCCCGCCTACACCTGCCCCTCCCGCACCCGCCGTGGTCTCCCTCATGCGCACCTTTGCGCTTATGCGTGAGGCCACCGATTCCCAGATAGTCTACGCCTTGATGGTGCGTGAGGCACGGGACCCTTTTCCTCCCTCGGACCCGACGCCTCCCCCTGAAGTGTCGGCTCTCTTGACTGAGTTTGGCGACATTAACCTAGAGGAATTGCCCCATGGACTCCTTCCAGATAGGGAGATTCAGCACGCAATTGACCTTGTCCCGGGAGCACCGCTCCCAAACTTGCCCCACCATCGACTTAACCCCATGGAACACGCAGAACTACAACACCAAGTGGATGAACTCCTCGCCAAGGGGTACATCCGTGAGAGCCTAAGTTCTTGTGCTGTCCCTGCCTTGCTCACGGCCAAGAAGGATGGGTCATGGCGTATGTGCATTGACAGCCGCCCCATTAACCGGATCACCATCAAGTATAGGTTGCCCATTCCTAGACTTGATGACATGTTGGACTTAGTTTTTGGAGCCTCGTGGTTCTCCAAACTTGACCTTCGGAGCGGATACCACCAGGTCTCTACGAGTGGCTTGTCATGCCATTCAGGTTGTCCAATGCCCCATCCACATTCATGAGGCTGATGAGACAAGTCCTCAAGCCTTACATGGGTAAGTTCCAGGTCGTCTATTTTGATGACACCTTGATCTATAGTCGGACTCGAGACGAGCACCTGGAGCATCTTCGCTCCATGTTTGACCTCCTGCGCAAGGAGTGCCTCTTCCTTAACACGAAGAAGTGCGCCTTCATGACTAACCAAGTTCACTTCCTTGGTTACATTGTGTCTGGTCTTTATGTCGACCCTGCTAAGATTGAGGCCATCCATCATTGGCCCAAGCCTCGTACTGTCTCTGAGGTTCGTAGCTTTTTGGGCCTCGCTGGTTTCTACCGTCATTTCATCCGGGGCTTCAGCATGATTGCGACCCCGTTGACCCAACACCTATCGAAGGATGATTTTGAGTGGACACCCACCACTGAATGGGCCTTTGACGCTCTCAAGGACGCCCTTTGCACAGCCCCTATTCTCTGACTTCTAGATTTTTCGAAGGTCTTCGAGGTCGCGTGTGATGCCTCCGGTACCAGTATCGGGGGTTCCCTTAGTCAAGAATGCCACTCGGTAGCCTTCTTCAGTGAGAAACTGAATGCTATCCGGTAGTGTTACTCGACCCATGACAAGGAGTTCTAAGCCATAGTTCAGTCGCTCCATCAGTGGAGGCATTACCTCCTCCACCGCGAGTTCGACCTGTATAGTGACCATCAAGCCTTGTCATTCCTTAGTGCTCAGAAAAATTTGGGCGCCCGCCATGCCAAATGGGTGGAGTATTTACAACAGTACTCCTTTGTGATTAGTCACAAAGCGGGCAAAGAGAATGTCGTCACATATTCGTTGAGCCGCGTCCGGACCCTTTTTTGTGTGATGCGTATGTGTGTCAACACCTTTGACCACGTCAAGGAAGAGTATACCACTTGTCCTGATTTCGGCACCACTTACGCCACCTTGACTGAATCACCTGATCCCAAATCCCCTTACTAGCTTTGCGAGGGCTATCTCTTTTTAGGGAACTGCCTGTGCATTCCCCGGTCTTCCCTTCGAGACCACCTTTTGCTCGAGTTGCATGCAGGTGGTGTTGCCAGCCATCACGGCCACAACAAGACCCTTGAGATGGCAGAGGAGCGCCTGTTTTGGCCCTCCCTGCCAAGTATGTCGAGCGCATTGTGCACCACTGTGGTACTTGCCAAATGGCCAAACCCCAGCCTGCAAACACGGGCATTTACACCCCCATTACCTTTGCTGAAGGTCCCTAGCGCGACCTGAGCATGGATTTTGTCCTTGGCCTTCCCCGGATTGCCTCTCACTTTGCCTCACACTTCATTCCTTATTCCCGTACTACGGATGCGTCCCACGTGGCGCACCTCTTTGTCAAGGAGATTATCTGTCTCCATGGTCTCCCTCTTACCATTGTGTTCGACCGTGACACAAGATTTGTGAGCCACTTCTGGCGCTTACTTTGGGCTCTATTGGGTACAACCCTGAAGTTTTCCACCGCCTATCACCCTGAAACTGACGGTCAAACTGAGGTGGTTAACCGTAGTTTGGGTAACTTGCTCCGTTGCCTCATTGGCGATCACCCGAGGTCTTGGGACACTATCCTCCCTATGGCAGAATTCGTGTATAATAGTGTAGCCAATAGGCCTATGGGTCTTAACCCCTTCCAAGTTATCCTAGGCCATCAGCCGAGTAAACCCATTGACCTACATGACCTCCCCATGGAGTCCCACCTCTCCGAGCATGCACTCTCATTTGCCCAGCATGTAGCTAGTTTGCATGACGAAGTTCGGCAACGTATCTTTTTGGGCAACACTCATAATGCGATGAGGGCCAACGAGCACCGTAGGCCACATCATTTTTCTATTGGTGAGTTGGTGAGGGTACGTATCCACCCCAAGTGTTTATCCAACAGGGCACATTTTAAACTCTAGCCACATTATATGGGGCCTTATGTAGTGGTGCGTCTTCAATGTGGCAGACATCCTTCCTATCCACGGTCCTTTGGATGAGCCTTCGGCTATCGACGGGCCTCTTCCCCCTAGTTCTCTAGAGGAGAACTCTTCAAACCGGGGGGGAGTTGATGCAGGAGAAGCTAGCACTAAAAAATGGGATGAATCGGAGAAGAAAACGCCCCCCCAAAATTTTCTGCGAGCTGAACACGGGCAGGCTGTGAAGCCCGTCACGAGTGTGACGGCCTTGGTGAAAGATCTAGGAAGTAATCACGGCCGTGCTTGCCATGACGGGCAGGCCATGATGAGCTTGGCGGAATTCTGCGACACCGATCACGACCGTGCAAAGAAGCACGAGCAGGCCGTGATCACCTCCGCGAAAAATAGAAAAACCAGTGATTTTGGATGCGAATGCGGTCACGGCCGTGACGAGAAGCATGGCCAAGCTGTGATCACCTCGGCAGATTCTGGGGCACTTGATCATGACCGTGAACACCATCACGACCAAGCCATGATCACTTCGGCGGGCTCCGACAGACCTGATCATGGCCGTGAACAGAAGCACTGCTAGGCTATGTTCACCCCTGAAAGCTTCGTTTCACCCTAGCGACCCCGTTTTGACGTGCACAACCCTCCCCACCATGTTCATCCATCAAAGGAGGATCTGAAAGAGCCCAACAAGGTGGAAATTTGATGGTCCCAATGCCCCTCTCATCCACCGGACCGTTACATGGGGGTTGTTAGTCCGCTATCAATCCATACCGCGGTACTTCCACCCAAGAGCCTTGCAACCCAACCTCATGAATGCCTAGTCCAAGTA
Source organism: Costus lasius (assembly GCA_027563935.2). NCBI lineage: Eukaryota > Viridiplantae > Streptophyta > Magnoliopsida > Zingiberales > Costaceae > Costus > Costus lasius. The sequence goes on along the minus strand of CM050449.1, from coordinate 28,920,647 downwards.
AATCCCACTGCCACCGGTGGGTCAGGTTCACTTGTTTTCAAAGTTCCCTTGTGGTTCTCCACTGTGTTCTTGCATCCTTCCTTCCTTCTTCACCCATGGGCATCCGTACATCGGAGGCGTGGAAGGTTTCCTGCTCTTTGGTGTGTTTCAGGCTCATAGCCGTGCAAGCTGAACCCCGCAACCCACGGCCGCCCTAAGTAGAACGTGCTGTGCTTAAAATTTGCTATGAGGTTAGTGAGCAATTTCATAGTTCTGAGTGTGTTGTTCTCCTCTCGCATCGGTGTTGCCCCGAAATGTATTTGTCGTCATTTTCATCGTGTTTTCTCGCTGCACTTTCCAAGCATTTTCATTTCCCTCGTCTCAAGACGATCTCTCATTTTCCGCACATTGTGTAACACCATAGAGTATGGCACTAAGGACCAACCAACCCATTGTAGCTGCATCACATACTCAGCCTCGATTGTAGAATCAACTATGGTGGATTGCTTGAAGCTCTTCCAGCATACAGTGCCTCCATTCATCTTGAATACATAGCCTACCTGCGATCTGAAGTCATCAGGGTCAGACTGGAATGACGCATCAGTGTAGCCCTGAACATTGAGCTCTTCCTATCCCCCATAGAGTAAGAACAAATTCTTAGTTCTTCTTAGATACTTAAAGATATTCTTTACAGCCACCCAGTGTGCTACAAACTTGGATTGGATTAGTATCGGCTGGTTATGCTCACAGCATAAGCGACATCTGGTCTAGTACACAACATTGCATACATGATCAAGCCTACTGTCGAAGCATAGGGCACTCGACTCATGTCATCCCTCTCAGCCTGTGTGGTGGGACACTAACTCTTTGAGAGAATAAGGCCATGTCTCACTAGAAGATATCCCTTCTTGGATTGCTCCAAGTTGAACCTCTCCAGGACCTTATCAATGTAGGTACTTTGACTAGGGCCAGGAGCCTCTTGGATCTATCTCGGTAGATCCTCACATCTAGAATATAGGCGGCCTCCCGTAAGTCCTTCATCTTGAAATACTTCCTCAACCATGTCTTCACAGACTGAAGACTAGGGATGTCATTTCCGATGAGTAGTATGTCATTGACATATAAGACTAGAAAAGTCACTAAGCTCCCACTGAATTTTCTGTATACACAGGCGTCGTCTTCACTTTTGATAAATTCGTAATCTCTTAATGCTTCATCAAACCGAAGATTCTAACTTTGAGATGCTTGCTTTAATCCATAAATGGATCTCTTTAGCCTGCAGACCTTGTTGGCCTCTGCAGGATGGATGAAGCCATCAAGCTGTGTCATATACACATCCTCTGTCAGCTTCCCGTTAAGGAACACTGTCTCAACATCCATTTGCCATATCTCATAATCATGATATGCAGCTATAGCAAGCAGAATCCAAATGGATTTGATCATGGCAACTGGTGAGAAGGTTTCATCATAGTCCACCCCGTGGACCTATCTGAATCTTTTAGCCACAAGTCTACCCTTATAGGTAACTACATTGTCATCCATGTCAGTCTTCTTATTGAAGACCCATTTACAGCCTATGGGTTTTACCCCATCAGGTAGCTCAACCAAATCCTAGACTTGGTTAGCTGACATGGAATCCATCTCGGATTGCATGACCTCAAGCTAGCTCTCGGAGTCTGGTCCGGCGACCGCCTCATCATAGGTATTGGGTTCATCACCAATGATGAAGATCCCATCATGTTGGGTCGGTAGTGACCCATACCTCTCAGGTGCATGATGAATCATCTGAGACCCACTTGGGACCTGTGTCTGAGCCTCCGGTACAACAACCGGTGCAGGTGGCTCAAGTTCTATCTCTGTCTTGTGGTTGGACTTGTATCTCATCCAAGTCAAACTTCCTCCCACTAACCTCTTTCATGAGAAATGCTTTCTCTAAAAAGACAGCACCCCGAGCAACAAGAACTTTGTTCTCGGTGGAAACATAGAAGTGGTATCCCTTAGTTTCCTTAGGATACTCCACAAACACACATTTATCAATTCTAGGTTCTTGCTTACTAGAATCCAGACATTTGACATAAGCCTGACATCCCCAGATTTTGATAAAAGAGAGATTCGGGCATTTCCCACTCCATACCTCGTATGGAATCTTGGAGACACTCTTAGATAGAACATTATTCAGTATGAGAGAAGTTGTTTCAAGTGCATGACCCCAGAATGAGGGTGGTAGAGTTGCATGACTCATTATAGATCGAACAATATCCAACAAAGTTCGATTTCTACTCTCAGACATACCATTCTATTGAGGTGTTCTAGGAGGAGTGAGTTGGGATAGAATCCCACACTCTCTTAGATAGTTAAAGAACTCACCGCTCAGGTACCTCCACCATGATCTAATCGAAGAGTTTTGATAGATCTACAAAGCTGGTTCTCTACTTCATGTCTGAACCCCTTAAATTTCTCAATGGATTCTGATTTATGTCTCATCAAATAGACATAACCATATCTACTGAAGTCATTAGTAAATGTGATGAAGTAGTTATACCCCCCCCCCCTCTAGCTTGTTTACTGAATGTCCCACATACATCATTATGTATGAGATCCAATAAACCTCCTACCCTCTCACCAGTCTTGGTGAAGGGTGCTTTTGTCATCTTCCCTAATAAACAAGGCTCACAAGTATCAAACTCCTCCAAGGAGCTTGAATCTAACAATCTATTTACATGGAGTTATTGAATGCGATTCTTGTTTATATGGGCTAATCGACAATGCCATAGGAAAGCACCAACTGAACCACTCAGTTTGATCGTCTTACTATTTATATTACCAGTAGAGCTATCCATGTCCAAGACATACAAACCATTGCATAAAGTACCCTTCCCATAAAACATATTTGCAAATGAAAAAAAATAAGAGTTCTCCTTTATTTCAAATTTAAATCCTTTCTTTGCCAAGCAAGGAATAGATACAATGTTTTTAGTAAGTGAAGGTACATAATAGCAATGATCTAACTCTAACTGAAGTCCAGAAGGCAGGGAGAGAGTCAAAACTCCTACAGCAATAGCAGCAACTTGTGCCCCGTTTCTAACTCGTAGGTTAATCTCTCCAGGCCGCACCGATCTACTTTTCTTGAGCCCTGCATATTTGTACAAATATGAGCTCCGCATGTGGTATCCAATATCCATGACATAAAAGTAGAAAGGTTGACTTCGGTAACATAAATACTTGAGGTTGAAGACGAGGCCTTGCCTCTCTTCTTCTCATTCTGAAGTTGCACCATGTCATTCATGATGTGAGGTGTCCCTCCACTTGAGTGGCACTTGTTATTCCTGCCCCTTTCCATCTTTATCTTCAATGTCCTAGTTAAGCATTTCGGCTCAACATATTGAATCTCTACTTTAGGAGGGTTGAGTCTAACCATCTCATCAAAGAGTTGCTTAAGATTAGAGAGAATCTCAGAGGCACTCTTCAATTCATATTGCCCTCGAAATTCAGGCGACATGTTGGTTAGCATCAAATTAGCAACCTCCAAAGTATCAGCCTGATACTTATCATAAGCATCCTTCTCAGCCGCTAAGGCCGAGCATGAAAGTGGCTCAGGAATAGGTTGCTCAAGGACATAGAGCTTCCTCTCAAGCTTGAGCATAATCCTCAAGTTCATATACCAATCCAGTAAGTTAGATTCAACCAACTTGTCTTTCTCTAGGACAGATCGCAGTGACCATCTGCTATTGTTTGTAGCCATTGTTCTACAACAACCAAGAAAAATAGATTAGTACTGCTTCAAATTATTTAAACTGGACTTGTTTTAAATGATTATAGCTCCCACTATTTTAATCAAATTGATAACACATAAAGTCAATCACGAAATCCAGGATTTCCTAGTGATCTGGAATCCTTATTTCACATGAGGCTTCACGTCCCACGGGGGTGGGATGAGATGTACAAAGTGACTCATGCTTCTTAAGGTGGGCATGCCGTCTGATTGCACTTCGCAATTCCCCTTATTGAGACAGTCTAGGCATTTCATATGTAGCGAGGGCTGGATACAGCATTAAACCCTAACCTCCCAATGATGCCTCTAGAGTTCCATCATGTGGCCTCCACATGTGAAAAACTAGTCAAGTCTATTCCTAACCGTTATGCCCAAGGCCAACAAGTTTTCTTGCGAAGGCACGTCTAGGTTAAAACTGGACTGGGAAAACCATTGTCACCACACACCTTCTAAAGATAAGTGAGTGTTTCCCACATGGGTGGGAAACAGTGCACAACACCACTGATCGATAGCTTGATGAGAGCTACAAGTTAGAAGGCTACTAGACTTGATATTTTTGATTGAGGGTTTTTGAGACCTCATCCTCTTAGTTTTATCTTTTGTCTAACATTATAGGCATGCAATCCTATAGTGATAACAATAAGATAAAACATCACAGGCATGGTTTAGCAAATAAAGGAAGCAGTAAATAAGTAATGTGGTCATAGCCTAATCAACACGTTGAACCAATACATGCTAAAAGTGTTCAATGATTGACCTAGGTGACAAGCCCCAAGACAAGACCTAACCTTGCCACCACTAACATCTTTGTCCATGCTCGACTCTAAGGTTCTCCAATCTAAGGGATAGCTCTCAGACACTAGAAGCACCTCTAGGAAACCTAGAAGCACTTCTTGAGGTTGGCCAAGCCCTTTTTGATGCCGCCACCTTCTAGTTGCTCCAAGCAAGGTGGATGCGCCAAGCAAGGTGAATGTTGCCATCATCCTTAATCTTCAATTTTTACAAAAATAAAGAAAAAGAGCAGCACACATGCCTAACATAAATATATCACAGGCATATAAGGGGCTTGACTATGACCACAACACAATGCACAAGCAAGAATCCTATCTCATGCTTTTCTATATGCTCATGAAAAATATAAAATCTGGATTTTATTAGAAAACAAAGATGAAATTGAGAGAGGAGTAAGTAGAGAGTATTCTCATTGATATCTCAAATAGAATTTACAACACCTATGTATAGGGCAAGTGGATACATGAACATTCATTCCTCTCAAAACGAAGAGTCATATGCACTAAATAGAAGAGTTATGAAGTGTCATCCAAAGAGTCATCATAAAGTCATAGGCATCCACAAGAATTGAATTCATAATACTCCCCCCTGGATGCCATTTCAGATACTGCCTCATTAAAAACCTTATCAGGAAAACCCTGTGGGAAAAAACCATGGTTAAGGAAAAAAGAGTACAGTCATTTACTCCCCCTCGTTGCAATGTTACTTTAAATTTTTGAGTTTGTGCATTTCGATTTGATAAACAAGCCTTTCAAAGGTTGCAGTAGGCAATGATTTTGTAAATAAATCTACTAAGTTATCTGACGAACAAATTTGTTGAATATCAATATCATCTCTCTTTTGGATATCGTGTGTAAAGAAAAACTTTGGTGATATATGTTTCATTCGATCGCCTTTAATATATCCTTCCTTTAATTGGGCTATACATGCAGCATTATCCTCATATAATATCGTCTGGACATTCTTATTTAAAACCAATCCAGATGCTTCCCGAATATGATGGATAACAGATCTTAACCATACACATTCTTGACTTGCCTCATGAATTACTATGATCTCAGAATGATTAGAAGATGTGGCAGTAATAGTTTGTTTCATAGATCTCCAAGATATAGCTGTTCCTCCACATGTGAGTACATAACCTGTTTGAGATCTACCATTATGAGGATCAGATAAATAGCCCGCATTTGCATAACCAATTAATTCAGCTTCATGCATATGAGGATAATATAATCCCAAATTCATTGTACCTCGAAGATATTGAAATATATGTTTAATTCCATTACAATGTCTTCTTGTCGGAGAAGAACTATATCTTGCTAATAAATTTGTAGCAAATGTGATATCCGGTCGAGTATGGTTAGCGAGGTACATTAGTGCCCCAATAGCACTAAGATATGGTACTTCTGGACCAATCAGTTCTTCATCTTTCATTTGAGGTTGAAATGGATCTTTATTTACATCAAGCGACCTAACAACCATCGGGGGTACTTAATGGATGTGCTTTATCCATATAGAATCTTTTCAACATTTTGGCTATATAAGCTGATTGATGAATAAAAATTTCATTTTCTAAATGTTCAATTTGTAGTCCGAGACAAAGTTTTGTTTTCCCGAGATCTTTCATCTCAAACTCATTCTTCAAATAATCAACCGCGTCAAAAATCTCTTCAGGAGTTCTAATAATATTTATATCATCAACATATACTGCAATTATCACAAACTTTGATCCAAATCTCTTAATAAAAACGCATGAGCAAATAGGATTATTTTGGTATCCCTTGTTTAAAAAATACTCACTCAAACGTTTATACCACATTCGTTTAGATTGTTTCAATCCATATAGAGATCTAGACAATTTAATTGAGAATAATTCTCGACGATTTGAATTAAATGCTTCTGGCATTTTTAAATCCTTCGGGGAGTTTCATGTAAATGTTATTGTCAAGTGAGTCATACAAATATGCAGTGACAACATCCATTAATCGCATTTCTAATTTTTCATGAATTGATAAACTTATCAAATATCGAAAAGTTATTGCATCTATCACAGGAGAATATGTTTCCTCATAATCAATCTCAGGTCTCTAAGAGAACCCTTGGGCAACAAGTCATGCCTTATATCTGACAATCTCTTCCTTTTCATTTCGCTTGCGCACAAACACCCATTTATATCCAATTGGTTTGACACCTTCTGGTGTACGGACTATAGGTCCAAAAACTTTATGTTTTGCGAGTGATTTTAATTCAGCATCAATCGCATCTTTCCATTTTGGCCAATCATTTCTTCGTCTGCATTCTTCAACAGACTTTGGTTCATGATCCTCATCATGTTTCATAATATTGCATGCAATATTATAAGCAAAAATATAATTGACGTCAATTTCACCTCGGTTCCATCTTTTTCCAGTCATAATATAATTTTTGGAGATCTCTTCATTGTCAGGTACCTGAGATTCTACTGGAATCATATTATGAATGACTGGAGTCTCTTAGAGTCATAACATCCTCATTTTGAACCTTTATTTCTTTTCTTCTTCGAGGATTTTTATCTTTGGAACCAATAGGTCTACCACGTTTCACTTGCATTCTAGGCTCATTTGCAATCATGGGTTGTCCTTCAGGAACACTAATTCTGATTGGAGCATTTGCAGATGGAATGTATGACTTTGTCACTCTCTTGGGGTCAGTAAAAGCATCTGGCACTTGATTTGCTAAATTTTACAAGTGAATAATCTTTTGAACTTCTAGTTCAAATTGTTTTGTACAAGGATCATAATGAGATAATGATATTTCACGCCAGATAATTTCATTCCCCAACTGCTTATTTTCCCCTTTCAATGTTGGGAATGTCATTTCATCAAAATGACAATTGGCAAAATGAGCTGTAAATAAATCTCCAGTTAATGGCTCTAAATACTTAATAATTGATGGAAATTCATATCCAATGTAAATTCCCAACCTCCTTTGAGGTCCCATCTTAGTACGTTGTGGTGGAGCTATTGGCACATATACCGTACATCCGAAAATTCTTAGATGGGAAATATTTGGTTCCTGACCATAAGCCAATTGTAAAGGGGAGACCTCATGATAATTAGTAGGTCTGATGCGAATTAATGCTGCTGCATGCAAAACAGCATGTCCTCATGTAGTAATTGGTAATTTTGTCTTCATTAGTAAAGGTCTCGCAATTAATTGAAGACGTTTTATCAATGAATCTGCAAGGCCATTTTGTGTGTGAACATGGGCTACAAGATGTTCAACACTTATCCCAATTGACATACAATAATCATTAAAAGGTTGGGAAGTAAATTCTCCGGCATTATTAAGATGAATAGTTTTAATTGGATAATCCGGAAAATGTGCTCGTAATCGAATGATTTGTGCAAGTAATCTTGCGAAAGCTTGATTACGAGTTGATAAAAGACATACATGTGACCATTTCGTTGATGCGTCAATTAAGACCATAAAATATCTGAATGGTCCACATGATGGATGTATAGGCCCACAAATATCACCTTGTATTCGATCTAAGAATATTAGGGATTCAGTCCTAACTTTAATTGGTGATGGCCTTATTATTAACTTCCCTTGGGAACAAGCAGCACATGAAAATTCATTGGATTGAAAATCTTCTGGTTTTTCAATAAATGTCCAGTTGAATTATTAATAATCCTTTGCATCATAATAGAACCTGGATGCCCCAACCGTTCATGTCATGTAATAAAATTGTCCTGCTCAACAAACTTCTGGTTTGTAACAGCGTGTATTTCAATGACACTTACCTTTGTATAATATAACCCGGATGAGACTGCAGGTAGTTTTTCTAATAAGCTTTTCTTGCCCGAGATGTTACTTGTTATATAAAGATATTCAGTATTATTTTCATTCATAGTCTCGACATGATATTTATTTTGATGGAAGTCTTTGAAACTCAATAAGTTTCTGGGAGACTTAGAAGAAAATAATGCTCCATTAATATGAACATTTGTTCCACCAGGTAGAAGAATGTTAGCTCTTCCGGAGCCTTCTATCATTTTTGCACTTCCTGAGATGGTATTCACACTTGTATTATTTATTACTAGCGAGGTAAAGAATTTCTTATTTTTGAGAATAGTATGTGTTGATGCGCTATCTATGAGGCATGCATCATCATCGTAGATTGAGAATCCGATTGGAAGTTTTTCCATATTCTTCGTAAAGATAAAATCATAGAATTAATAAACAGAAAAGTAAGATAAAGTAAATGCAATATTGTAAGTAAAGAAAGTGCGAGACTTTATTAGATAAATTATTCGACGTTATCCTCAGGCTGACTTATGAAATCAGCTACATCAAATTGAGGGATATCATCGAGACCATAATCAACATTATCATCATTAGAGATAAAATTTGCCTCTACCACGTCTCTTCCTTTATTTCTCATGTGTTCTTGGTAGAGATCGGTAAGATGTTTTGGCGTACGACAGGTACGTGACCAATGACCTTTCATACCGCAACGATAACATTTGTTCTCTATAGTTTTAGTGCCTTGGCCCTTCTTGCTTTCATGCGCTTCTTTGGTATTTTCTCCCTTATCCATATAACGAGGGTGATTATTGTGAAAATATTGGCGACCTCGTCCACGTCCAAGTCCACATCTACGTCCATAATCATGACCACGACCGCGATTTTGGCTTCCGTAATTATATGCTGTCGCATTCACTTCAGGGAATGGAGCAGATCCAGTTGGACAGGTCTCATGATTTTTTATTAAAATCTCATTATTTTATTTAGCCAACAGTAGTCATGAGATTAATTCAGAATACTTCTCAAAACCCTTTGCACGGTATTGCTGCTGCAGGAGCACATTTGATGCATGAAAAGTAGAGAATGTTTTTTCTAATATATCTCTGTCAGTAATAGTTTCCCTACATAATTTTAGTTGAGAAGTAATTTGAAATATTGCCGAATTATGGTCACTTACAGATTTGAAATCTTGTAGGCGCAAGTGCAACCAATCAAATTGAGCTTTTGGAAGGATGATTGTCTTTAGATGACCATACCTCTCCTTTAAATTGTTCCAAAGAACAAGAGGATCCTTCACGGTGAGATATTCAATTTTCAAAGCTTCATGAAGGCGACGACGGAGAAAGATCATCGCTTTAGCCTTATCTTGGTTGGATGTGGTGTTTTGCCTTTTGATGGTATCTTCAAGACCATTAGCAGCAAGATGGATTTCAGCATCTAGAATCCATGAAAGATAATTCTTTCCGGTGATATCAAGGGCCGTGAACTCCAATTTTGTGAGGTTCGACATGATAACTCAAAGAACGAAAAGTGATAAGATTAAAAACAGAATGGATAGAAGTACCGTTTACAACCTCAAAGAACCTGGCTTCCTTCGTTGATAAGAGCTTCGTGCTGATAACGTATTAGAAAACAAAGATGAAATTGAGAGAGGAGTAAGTAGAGAGTATTCTCATTGATATCTCAAATAGAATTTACAACACCTATTTATAGGGCAAGTGGATACATGAACATTCATTCCTCTCAAAACGAAGAGTCATATGCACTAAATAGAAGAGTTATGAAGAGTCATCCGAAAAGTCATCATAAAGTCATAGGCATCCACAAGAATTGAATTCATAATAAATTTTAATTTTTCATCAAAACATATTTCTTTTTCTCAACCTCTTATCACAAATATTTTGGTTATTTGTTTCTCTCAGGGGTCTACAAGTGGCATACTCATTGCCCTTCTTCAATCCTTAACCCACTGAGATTAGGGTAATCACTTAGTCCATGCCCCGTATAATTTCAACAAGTCTCTCATGATGGGTCTATCCCACCATGAGAGGAGAAATTATTTCTTCCACATATGGGTCTATCCCAGTCATGTGAAGAAAGCAGAAAACCAAAAGAAATCGAATAGAGGATAGGAAAAAGAAACTTATAATTTTTCTACTTTTAGAAAAACCGTGAGTCACATGCAATTTAAAGAAAAATACATATGGCATGTGAGCATACAAGAAAGCAATAAAACACCGTTCGAGTCTCACAAGTAGATATGATACCACAGTTGGGAAATCCCGAGGATTTTAAAATTTTTACATACATACACAGATACATACAGCGGAAGCAAATCCCTGAAATAGGCCAGTCCCAAAAACCCAAAGGATCGATTTAAGCGAGAGGGTCGACACAGTGAGTAAGAGATAGTACCTCAAAGCAATTGATGGAGAAGATGATGTAGGCACCCAAGTGTTCACCCTCTACAGTCTTGCACATAATCGATGCTTGAGTTCTCTTCTTCCACGCCCGGTGCTAGCCTCGGGAAGAAGATCCACGCCAGGGGAGAGTCCTCCAATCTACTTGCGCCACCACCAAGTAAGGATGCGCTAAGGAAGAAGAGGAAAAGAGGATGCCGCCAAGCCTTCTTACACCTTGCGCTAAGGAAGGGAAGGAGGAAGAAGCTTTCGGCCTTGATGGAAGAAGAAGCTCCAAAGCTTGCGCCCACTTAATGTCCACACCTCCCAGAAGGTTTGTCTCAAGAGGGGTTGGCTAGGGCTTGTTTTATAAGAGCAAAGGGTGGTTAGGGTTAATTGGAAGGTGTAGGAGATTAGGGCTTTGATTAAGGAATTTAATCAATCAATTATCTTGATTGATTCCTCAATACCATATGTGCCTAGGCCTTGCCTAATCAAGCCTATACCATATGCACCAATCACTTTCTTACTGAAGCAAACTTCCCATCCATGCGCCAAGACCAAGTCAAGGCATGATGGAAGTTTTCCTAATGAGGCTTGGGCGCAAGTCCTAATCCAATTAGGACTCTAATTATGTTAATAATCAGCCCCACTTGGGCCCATCATATCTCAATCAATATCTCAAGTGATTAAATCAAATCCTAATCCAAGTTCATCACTTGAAGATACTAATCATGCAATAGGCGCCAATCCTAGTCCAACTAGGACTCAACATGCGCCTACCTCATTAATCCTTCCCCATTATACCCTTTAGCCCATTTAACTCTTCATTACGACTTATTAGAAAGCCCCTTTGGGTAATGGGCCTAGCCCAAACTTCATTATCTATGTTAACTAAGCCATTGGATCTAATCCAATGTAACCCAAGGTCAAATGAGACTAACCATGGTTAATATTGGTCAATATGCCAAAAATGAAGTTTGGCTCCAATAAGTTTCTTCCATCTCATCAGACCCATTGGCACTGATGAAATCTCCCAAATAGATCCGAGTTATCAAATAACTCGATCCGAAGGCTATCTGATCAATACGAAAACTCGAGCATGAAGGTGTGCGACCCTATAGGTTCCTCTGACATTGGCAGTGATGAACTTAGGTTATCACAAGTAGTGAGTGGCACCTAGCAGTGCATTGCTGCTACCCAAGTCTTCGGAATAGATATCAACATCGATATCTCCATCATCGCAATAAGGTACCAATGCATTATAGTCTCTTTGCCAAACTGATATCTGATTGAACAAGTGTGTCACCACTTGTTTTCACCCAATCTCATGGTCATGACTTAATCAAGTTCTCACCTGGGTATGACTATACACTTTCAGTCATAGAACCATAGGGGGGCCCCATGGATATCAAGCTTCCCTCAGGAAGGGGCAAATCCTATATCTGTCTATTGACCTTCTCATATGGGTCGTGACATGCTCAATGACAACCGTCATGACCTCCCAACTACGGTGAGGTGTTAGGTTGTATCAAAGCATGTCCCTAACCATATAAAAGAGTCAATGACCTCAAGTCAAAAGATCAATGCATCTTTTGTCACTTGTGAGGTTAACTCATGACACCAAGTTAGAGCCTCATAGCGGGTCGATCCAGTATATCTACCACTGATATACTCATATATCTGCGTTAGCACCTTATGCCTAACCAGCCCATATACCAGTCTCACATGTACCAGAGCTATCCCATGTCCACTCAGGTACTTGACTAGGGATAGAGTTTTAGCACATATATAATCTGTCTCCAGGGATATTAGTATGTAAGTACATAGTTGCAGATATAAACATATCATAATAATAACAATACCAAAATGATATAAAAGTTATCAAAGACAAATAGTACATAAGTAAGACCAATAACTGGTCCTAAGGGCATATACACCAACAGCGGTGTCTGTGTGCTCCCCTATTTTCTAGCTGCCTACGTACAATAAGCTTTTTTCCTTTGTCATCTGTTTTTGTTCGTGTACGCCACTACTTGCAAGTAGTGTATTTACCTCTATTTCTTGTATTCTATTTGGTTGAGGTGACGATAACCTCTCTTGCCGGTCATGCCCCTCTCAGCTAAAGGCCCCCTGCTGCTCTTGTTATTTTGTGCATCCCTCGTGTGGGACTTATCCTTGTTTTGGGGTCCTACGTGACCTCAATTGGGTGCTTTTTCTTACCCTTTTGTAAAAATTTTTGTTAGGCTTAATTCAGGGTGTGACATACTAGTATCAGGGCCAGTTCATGCTCTAACTTGTATTTCTATTTATGTCCTGCTGTAATTTTGTATTCTACTCACCGAACCTCCTACCAACATAGTGCTGAACAATAGCAAGAGGATTTCCATCCTTGAGGATGTTGTGGATGTTGGGGTATGCCCTTAAGGCTAATGTTTGAGGCCTTGGGTTATTTTCAGTATCATGTATAAACTATGTATATGTTTTCTAAAGGCAATTGTTGTTATTCAGATTGTTGCATTATCTGCTGCTATATGTATACTTCTGAGTAATGTCTCAATCATGTTCAGCTGTGCTGACATTCAGAGTTGTCCTTAGTCGAGATATCTTGGATATTGGGCATGAATCATGTTAGGGCACTTATGATAGATAAAGGATTGCCCCTCCTAGTTGGAGTGTGATGTTCTACTGGGGCCCCCTCTGGATGAGATGGTTGAGAAAGTGTATGGCCATACCCAGATGACTATGTTCATCTGATCTAACCATTCTCATCGTGTTGGAATTATAGGCTTGACAGGCTTGTCCAACGAGAACATCCAGTGGCAAAGGGAACAAGTATGCTGGGTGAATTGGATTCACACTTGTGCTATGGTTTGGGAGTAGTCTTGGAAGACTCTTTCCTTCATATTGGGAGACAGTGATGTGTTGCTAGATACCCCTCTCTGATCGTGATAACATAAGTTATCGTTACCGACAATGAAGGAAACCCTTAGGGTCGCACAATTTAATGATATGGCTTACTTTTGTCAGATCGTGTGGACTGGAATTATTCTAGTTCAGTTTAAAGCAATTTAAACTCTGATTGGAAGTGAGATCTAGTCTGATCATGTTTGATTGATTAGGGCATATGATCGGTAAGCTTCGATCGGCAGAATTGATGCTTGATCGTAAAGATCAAGAGGTTCATTGAGATGTGTGGTTAGATCTTGAACCATGAGGTTCAGAGAGATCAAGACCATGGCTGGTTCGATTTGGTTCTTGAACCAAATGAAATTGAACCGGTTCACTTATGTGAACGCATGGTTCAAAGGGGAGAGGAGTTTTCGATGGCTTCATGGGGACTTAAAGAAGGAGTTATGTACTTACTATATTTGGAAGTCGATTTTTCTTTTGGAACGCCCCACGTCTTCGAACGGTGAACGCCTCTTGCCCCTTTCTTCTCTCGTGTGTGTGTGTGGTTCGTTTTTATGATCAGCACCAGGGAGTTCGGCCAGCAAGAAGAAAAACATCTCATCACACGATCAAAGACTCCTTAGTGTCTTTGCTAGCACAAGGAGCACAAGGAAGAAGCAAACTTCATCTTGTGTGTGATTCCTTTAGAGAAGAAGCATTCGCCTCTTTCTTCCTCCAAGCCGCCACTCAAAGCATGGCAATGGTAATGTTCTAACCTATCTTTTCAAGGTTGATCATATGTTTAAGTCAAGCGATTTTGAAACCTAGCATTTCCGCCGTTGCACATTCTAGATGCGCATGTGACCTAGGTTTACCTGCAATTGGTATCAGAGCATGGTTTTGGCTTGATATATATGATTGTCGTCTTGTGATCCATGTTTGGTTTTATGCTTTGGATAGATCTTCATGATGCGCATGCTTTTTGTTGTCATGCGAAAATACATGCCACATGTTAGATGTATTTTGTTTACCTTTAAGCTTGCGCATATGATGTTGTTTGTTTGCGCTGTTCATAGAAGTTTTCCTTTAAAACTTATCATCATGCGCGACCCTCACTAGATCTATCTAAGCGCCTGCTTTAAATACTTAGACGGGTTAACAATGTTGAAGTCGTTAGTCAAGTCTGGACCCAACAGCCTAATCAGACCATCTGACAGCCTGGATGGGGCGGCTGGATAGCACCTGTGCGCAAGCTATACAGGTGGCTATAGGCCGACTGCAGAAGGGCGTGTAGCGATGTCTGATTGAGGCGCCTAGTGAACGATCATGATTAAGGCCCGGGGTCACACCCGCTTGCCAGAAATCATGTGGGACGTTCAGCCCTTAAGGCATGCATAGTTGACCATGTGGTCGACGCAAGTCAGTTATGACTGGGTGCATGCAAGGGCAGTAGGTCTGACTTGGTCTAACGAGTGGATACCTGTTAATGGACCGTTGTAAGGTAGTAGGGCACATAAGGAAATAAAATTGATGCCATGGGTTTTTTCAAAAATTTTATTTCTATTTGGATCACATGTATGAATGTTTAACATGTTGAATGGGTGTTTATTTAATCTTATGTGGGCTGCCCTTATCTTATGTGCTGTGCTGGGGCCTGCGTGCCTGGAATTAAATATAAATTTTGCTGTGATCTGCGAATCACACTTTCATTTATGAAAATGTATAATTGACCTGCGTGTCAAACCATGTCTAGATAGTTTCAAAATGTATTTTGAGATGACATGAGTACACAGCACAAATGACAGATGCGCATGCAGCAATTGGCTTCTCTAGATAGGTGGTCTAGAGGTCGACTCTAGAACAGGCGCATACTACCTGATGGGCACATTTGAGCTGCAGAGGGCGCTTGGGCCCGGGCTGGGCCAGATGAAGTGCCAGAGTCCCATAAAGAGCTCAAGTGAAGACTTTTGTAAAACTAAGGTTTTACTTAGGCTTTTATGGGCGTTTACCACATAAGATATTTGGTGCTTTCATTTACTGTTTTAAGTAATATTAGCACATGCATGCTTTAATCTTCTGCTATCACTATAGAATTTGCATGATAGTAAGAAGATAAAAGACCGTTAAAATCCAACGTCAATATCAAGCTCGATAGCCTTCTGATGCGAAACCTCACTGTTCTGACTATCGTTGGAGCCGTGTTGTACCCACTCAGTGGGCACGCCCAGCTATCTTCAGACGGTGCGCGATTACACCTACATGCTACAGAGAAGGGATTTATCGCTTCTCGTTGCTCAGCATAGCACGTGGTGGTCCAGGGAGTAGGTCAGGTCAGCTTGACCATATATGCTACATATTGAGCATATGATAGCTAGATGGAGGCAGCCATCTAAGGAATCAGAGACTGTGTTGTACCAACTCAGTTGGCACAGTCTTCTGGATTGCCTAGATGAAGGGGAATCGCACGGGTTGGCGATTGGCATGGATAGCCTACCGGTGATTAGTGCTTGTACTCTCTGTGTATCTTATCTCGCCTGAGCGGGACGCGGAGATCAAGTATGAAAACTGGATCCCATCTCACTAAAAGAGTTTCACTCTTTCGGGCTGTTTTATTGGATTTTCAGTCAGATAAAATAGTGAGAAAAGAATCACTCTTAAGTCCTGGATTGATTCTAACATGGATACTGACCTTGTTGTTCTTGCTATGTTGTAGATTCCTGCAGCAACGAACACCACAGGGCTCAATTTGCGATCCATATTGGAAAAGGAGAAGTTTGCTGGGCCAAACTTCTCAGACTGGTACAGACAGCTTAAGATTGTACTTAAAGCTGAGAGGAAGCTGTATGTCCTTGAGTCGGCAATACCGGCTCAACCCGCTGTGAACGCCGCAAGGGCGGTTCGAGATGCTTATGAAAAGCACGTCAGTGATAGTACTGATGTCGCTTGCCTTATGCTTGCGTCAATGACGCCCGAGCTCCAGCGTCAGCATGAGGATTTGTCAGCTATTGATATTATAGCAAATCTCAAAATGTTGTATGCTGCACAGGCAAGGACAGAACGCTATAACTTGACAAAACTTTTCTTTCATAGCAAACTGACTGAAGGGAGTCCAGTGGGAGCTCACGTACTCAAGATGATTGGGTACAAGGAGGCTCTAGAAAAACTGGGACATACCATCAATCAAGAACTTGTTGTAGATATTATCCTGCAGTCTCTCCCGGCCTCTTTCGATCCGTTCATCATTAATTTTAATATGAACAAAATCGACTGTACTCCGGCAGAGTTACTGAACATGCTCTGTACCACAGAGCAGACTCTTGAGAAGGGAAAGCCTTCATCCTCTGTCTTAATGGTTCCTTCAAGGAATAAGAAGAAGGGGAAGAAGGGGAAGAAGGGCAAAACCCCTATCAAGAGCTACAACAAGGCTTTGAAACAAAAGGTGAAGCGGTCAAAGGACAACAGATGTTTCCATTGTGGCCAGCTGGGTCACTGGAAGAAGGACTGTAGAGCGCTCCAAGGAGAGAAGAAGGGAAGCAAGCCTTTCACTTCTGGCTCAGGTATTTACGTGACTGAAGTCATGGTAGCTTCTTCTATTTCATGGGTGTTGGACACTGCATGTGGAGTTCACATTTGTTCAAATGTGCAGGAACTCAAGAGAAGAAGACAGGTGGGACAGCATGAGGTGGACCTAAGAGTTGGAAACGGGGCACGGGTTGCTGCTGTTGCTGTAGGGGAATATAACATCTCTTTACCATCTGGTTTTGTATTAGAACTTTACAATTGTTATTTTGTACCAAGCATAACTAAGAATATTATCTCTATTCCTGCTCTTGTCAGGAAAGGTTTTTCTTTTGAATGCAAAACTTCACAGTGTTGTATTTCATATGATAATATTGTTTATGCAACTGGGTCGATTAACAATGGGTTATACATGTTGGACATGGAATGTTCTGTACAACAAATTGATAACAAGAAAGCCAAGCATACTGATGATAGCACCTTATTATGGCATAGTCGTTTAGGCCACATTAACAAGAAGCGCATTAAGCGGTTGCATGATCATGGACTGCTGGGATCATTCTCCTATGAGGAGTTTGATACATGCAAAGCTTGTTTAATGGGTAAAATGACGAAGACTCCTTTTTCTAATAAAGGTGAAAGGGCTTCAGGTTTACTTGACCTAATTCACAGTGATGTGTGTGGGCCGTTTAGTAAACATGCCCGAGGTGGCTATTCATACTTCATTACTTTCACTGATGATTTCAGTAGGTATGGTTATGTCTATCTAATGAGACATAAGAGTGAATCTTTTGACAAGTTCAAAGAATTCAAAAATGAAGTACAGAATCAGTTAGGCCGAAATATCAAGGCACTTCGTTTAGATCGAGGTGGAGAATACTTGAGTCGTGAGTTTACTGACTATCTGAAAGAGTGTGGGATTATCTCACAGCTCACTCCACCAGGAACACCGCAATGGAATGGTGTGTCCGAAAGGAGAAATAGAACCTTATTGGATATGGTTCGTTCTATGATAAGTCAGGCTACTCTACCTTACTCCTTTTGGGGATTTGCACTGGAAACAGCTGCAATGGTGCTAAACCGAGTGCCATCCAAGGCCGTTTCAAAGACGCCATATGAGTTATGGTATGGGAAACAGCCGAGCTTGACATTTATTAAAATCTGGGGTTGCGAGGCTTATGTCAAAAAGCTCACCTCTGGGAAACTGGAAAGAAGATCAAATAAATGTATATTTGTCGGTTACCCTAAAGAAACTAAGGGTTATTATTTCTATGATCCCAAAGAGAACAAAGTATTTGTTGCTCGAACGGCTATTTTTCTTGAGAAGGAATTTCTTCTACAAGAAACTAGTGGGAAAGAAATAAAGCTGGATGAAATTCCAGAAGAGGGACAAAGTAGTCAAGCTCAGTTGGATGAGCCTGAGCCAATAGATCAGGTTAATGTTCAACCTGAGGCTCAGATATCACGGGAACCGCGTAGATCAGGAAGGATCCGTCGTCAGCCTGAGCGCTATGACGGAGTCTACATCATTAATGATGAACCCCTCACTTATGCGGACGCGGTCAGTGGACCGGAATCAGCAAGATGGCTTGAAGCTATGCGAGCCGAGATGGACTCCATGTCAGACAACCAAGTCTGGGATTTGGTTGATCCGCCTCCGGGAATAATCCCTATAGGCTGTAAGTGGATCTTCAAGAAGAAGAAAGACATGGATGGTAACGTGGTTACCTATAAGGGCAGGCTAGTTGCGAAAGGTTTTAAACAAATCTACGGGATAGATTATGATGAAACTTTCTCTCCTGTAGCCATGTTCAAGTCCATTCGAATTATTCTCGTGATAGCAGCATATTATGATTATGAGATCTGGCAAATGGATGTGAAGACCGCTTTCCTTAATGGAAAACTGGAAGAGGATGTGTATATGACACAGCCTGAAGGTTTCATCAATCCATCAGAACGTCATAAGATATGCAAATTAAAGAAGTCCATTTATGGACTAAAACAAGCATCGAGAAGCTGGAATATTCGTTTTGATGAATCAGTCTGTGAATTTGGTTTCATCAAAAATGAAGATGACCCGTGTGTATATAAAAGGTTTAGTGGGAGCGTAATTACTTTCCTAGTCCTCTACGTCGATGATATTTTAATCATTGGAAACGATATTCCTGAACTACATGCAGTCAAGGCATGGTTAAGAAAATGTTTCCAGATGAAAGATTTGGGAGAAGCAGCCTATGTATTAGGTGTGGAGATCTACAGAGATAGATCTAATAGGCTTCTCGGGCTGTGCCAGAGTACTTACATCGATAAGGTCCTGGAGAGATTCCATTTAGAAAATTCTAAAAGAGGATATCTTCCAGTCAGACATGGTCTGAATCTTTCAAAGAGCCAGTGTCCTCAAACACAATCTGAGAAAGATGAGATGGACAATACGCCTTATGCTTCGGCTATTGGGTCCATCATGTATGCGATGTTATGTACTCGCCCAGACGTCGCTTACGGGTTAAGCGTGACCAGTCGGTTCCAAAGTAATCCAGGGAAGGCACACTGGATTGCAGTCGAGAATATTTTGAAATATCTTCGGAGAACCAAAGATATGTTCTTGATTTATGGAGGTCAGGAAGAACTCAGTATTGAAGGATATACTGACGCTTCGTTCCAATCTGACCAAGACGATTTCCGATCGCAATTAGGCTATGTTTTTAGCTTGAATGGAGGAGCAGTGGTGTGGAAGAGTTTCAAACAATCAATTGTTGCTGATTCCACAACAGAAGCCGAGTATGTTGCAGCCTCAGAAGCATCAAAGGAGGCAGTATGGATTCGTAAGTTCGTTCAAGAACTTGGTGTTGTTCCTTCAAGTGCAGATCCATTGGTTATCTTCTGTGATAACACTGGAGCGATTGCACAAGCAAAGGAACCACGGTCACACCAGAAGTCCAAGCATATACAGAGAAGGTTTCATTTGATCCGTGAGATCATAGATCGAGGAGAGATCAAGATCTGCAAGATTCATACAGATGACAATCTAGCTGACCCGCTTACAAAGCCTCTGGCGCAGCAGAAGCATGAAAAGCACTGTAATAATATGGGTTTGAGATTACTCAACCATTAGTTTAAGTGCAAGTGGGAGATTGTTGGGGTATGCCCTTAAGGCTAATGTTTGAGGCCTTGGGTTATTTTCAGTATCATGTATAAACTATGTATATGTTTTCTAAAGGCAATTGTTGTTATTCAGATTGTTGCATTATCTGCTGCTATATGTATACTTCTGAGTAATGTCTCAATCATGTTCAGCTGTGCTGACATTCAGAGTTGTCCTTAGTCGAGATATCTTGGTGAACATGAGACAGCCTTGATATGATGGAGACTAATATGTGTTCTAATATTATAGGATGCTTCGAGTATGGAATAAGATTTAGACACATAGGTGCATTGGATGTACTGGACTGACCCTACTTAGGATATTCAATTGTTTGTCACAATGTGAATAAATCCTTATAAGCAAGCAAGTGGCATATTCCCTCTGACTTGAGATCACTTGTGTTTCTAAGTGATGATTGGCATTGTCTTGAGGTAGTTCAATATCATTTGAAAGATAATGGTTAAGGATTATCTTGGATAGTGGGCATGAATCATGTTAGGGCACTTATGATAGATAAAGGATTGCCCCTCCTAGTTTGAGTGTGATGTTCTACTGGGGCCCCCTCTGGATGAGATGGTTGAGAAAGTGTATGGCCATACCCAGATGACTGTAAGTTCCCACAGGGGGCGAAACCCTAAATTATAGGCGCATATGAAGTATGAAAGCAGCGGAAAGGGGGTTTCTAGATCTTGCATGGTATTATGATTAACAAAACCGATTGTATAGTAGTGATAGAACCATACCATAGCCATTTCTAGATGGCGTCTTGGAAGCTAGAGAACAAGAGAGGTCTCCTCCAAATTGTCGCACACAAGATGAGGTATAGCTTCTTCTTGTCGTCCCTTGTGCTAGCAAGGATCGTCCAAGTATCCTTCTCGTATGGAAGGGATGAGATCTTCTTGGCTTGGCGAAAAACTTCCTTCTCCTTTCGTCAACACCACATGCACTCTCGAATGAGCAAGCGACGAGAGGAAGGAGCGACAATAGGCGTGAGAGAGGAGTAACGTGAGGCGATGTCACGTTTAGGAGTCATGGTTTCTAAAAATAGAAACACTCCCACGTTCATGCACTCATGCGACCATGGGTTTACCCCAAGCGCAAACTTCTCTTCACCCTTGAACCATGCGCTCATTCATGAGCCGGTTCACTTTGGTTCGGTTCAATAACCAAATAAGCCAAGCATTCAGTCCAGACCATAATAAACACTTAGGTTCTTGATCTGACCGTCAATCTCTTGATGCTCCTGATCTGACCAATCTAGCATCCAATCTCTCGATCGAAGCTTACCGATCTGAAGCCCTAATCAATCAAACATGATCAGACCAGATCTCACTCACAATCAGAGATTAAATCCCTTTAAACTGAACTCAAACAATTCAGTCCACACGATCTGACTTAAGTAAGCCATATCATCAAATTGTGCGACCCTGAGGGTTTCCTTTAAATGTCGGTAACGATAACTCACGTCATCACGATCAGTGAGGGGTATCTAGCAACACATCACTGTCTCCCAATATAAAGGAAAGAGTCTTCCAAGACTACACCCAAAAACAACACAAGTGTGAATCAACTCACAAAGCATACATGTTTCCTTTGCCACTGGATGTTCTTATTGGACAAGCGTGTCAAGCTTGTAACTCCAATATGATGAGCATGATTAGATCAGATGATCATAGTCACCTGGGTATGGCCATACACTTTCTCAATCATCTCATCCAGGGGGCCCCTTTAGAACATCACACTCCTTAAACAAGGAGACGGCAATCCTATGTCTATCACTAGTGCCCTAACATGACTCAAGCTCACCATCCAAGATAGTCTATAATCATTATGTTTCAAATGATATTGAACTACCTCAAAACAATGACAATCATCATTTAGAAAACACAAGTGATCTCAAGTCAGAGGAAATGTGCCACTTGTTACAATTAAGGATTATTCACATTGTGACAAACAATTGAATATCCTAGTAGGGTCTGTCCAGTACATCCAATGTACCCATGAGTCTACATCTTATTCCATGCTCGAACCATCCTATAAGATTAGAACACATATTAGTCTTAACCATATCAAGGCTGTCTCATGTTCACCAAGATATATCGACTAAGGACTTTATTGCCTGTCAGCCTAGCTGAACAGCTTTGAGACATTATTCAGAAGTACACTTATTACAGCAGACAAGGTAACAACCTGAATAACAACCATGCCTATATAAACATAAGAGTTTATTACATGATACTGTTACAATCCCAAGGCCTCAAACATTAGCCTTAAGGGCATACCCCAACAATCTCCCACTTGCACTTAATCTAATGGTTGAGAAATCTCAAACCCATGTTATTACAGTGCTTCTCATGCTTCTGCTGCGCCAGAGGCTTGGTAAGCGGGTCTGCCAGATTGTCATCTGTATGAACCTTGCAGATTTTGATCTCGCCACGACCTATGATCTCCCTGATCAAGTGAAACCGTCTCTGTATGTGCTTGGACTTCTGGTGCGACCGTGGTTCCTTTGCTTGTGCGATTGCTCCAGTGTTATCATAGAAGATAACCAAAGGATCTGCACTCGAAGGAACAACACCAAGTTCTCTCACGAACTTACGAATCCACACTGCCTCCTTGGATGCTTCCGAGGCTGCAACATACTCGGCTTCTGTTGTGGAATCAGCAACAGTTGACTGTTTGAAACTCTTCCACACCACTGCTCCTCCATTCAAGCTAAAAACATAGCCTGATTGCGATCGGAAATCATCCTGGTCAGACTGGAATGAAGCGTCAGTATATCCTTCAATACTGAGTTCTTCCTGACCACCATATATCAAGAACATATCTTTGGTCCTCCGAAGATATTTTAAGATATTCTTGACTGCAATCCAGTGTGCCTGACCTGGATTACTTTGGAACCGACTGGTCACGCTTAACCCGTAAGCGACGTCTGGGCGAGTACACAACATCGCATACATAATGGAACCAATAGCCGAAGCATAAGGCGTATTGTCCATTTCATCTTTCTCAGTCTGTGTTTGTGGACACTGACTCTTCGAAAGATTCAGACCATGTCTGACTGGAAGATATCCTCGTTTAGAATTCTCTAAATGAAATCTCTCCAGGACTTTATCGATGTAAGTACTCTGGCACAGCCCGAGAAGCCTCTTAGATCTATCCCTGTAGATCTTCACACCTAATACATAGGCTGCTTCTCCTAAATCTTTCATCTGGAAACATTTCCTTAACCATGCCTTAACTGCATGCATTTCAGGAATGTCATTTCCAATGATCAAGATATCATCGACGTAGAGGACTAGGAAAGTAATCACGCTCCCACTAAACCTCTTATATACACACGGGTCATCCTCGTTCTTGATGAAACCAAATTCAGTGACTGATTCATCAAAACGAATGTTCCAGCTTCTTGATGCTTGCTTAAGTCCATAAATAGACTTCTTTAACTTGCATATCTTATGACGATCTGATGGATCAGTGAAACCTTCTGGTTGTGTCATGTAGACATCCTCATCCAGATTTCCATTAAGGAAAGCTGTTTTCACATCCATTTGCCAGATCTCATAATCATAATATGCAGCTATCGCGAAAAGAATCCGAATAGACTTAAACATGGCTACAGGTGAGAAAGTTTCATCATAATCTATCCCATAGATTTGTCTGAAACCTTTCGCAACAAGCCTGCCTTTATAAGTAACTACGTTACCATCCATGTCAATCTTCTTCTTGAAGATCCATTTACAGCCTATAGGGATCACTCCCGGAGGCGGATCAACCAAATCCCAAACTTGGTTATCTGACATGGAGTCCATCTCGGCGTGCATAGCTTCAAGCCATCTCGCTGACTCCGGTCCACTGACCGCATCCGCATAAGTGAGGGGTTCATCATTATCAATGATGTAGACTCCGTCATAGCGCTCAGGCTGTCGACGGATCCTTCCCGATCTTCGCGGTTCCCGTGATAACTGAGCCTCAGGTTGTTCAACAACCTGTTCTACCGGCTCAGGCTCATCCAACTCTGCTTGATCACTTTGTCCTTCCTCTGGATTCTCATCCAGCTTTATTTCTCTCCCACTGGCCTTTTGCAGAAGAAACTCCTTCTCAAGAAATATGGCCGTCCGAGCAACAAAAACCTTGTTCTCTTTGGGATCGTAGAAATAATAACCCTTAGTTTCCTTAGGGTAACCGACAAAGATGCATTTGTCAGATCTGCTCTCTAGTTTCCCAGAGGCGAGCTTTTTGACATAAGCCTCGCAGCCCCAGATCCTGATAAACGTCAAGCATGGCTGTTTCCCATACCATAATTCATATGGCGTTTTTGAAACGGCCTTGGATGGCACTCGGTTTAGTACTTTTGCAGCTGTTTCCAGTGCAAAACCCCAAAAGGAGTAAGGAAGAGTAGCCTGACTCATCATAGAACGAACCATATCAAGTAACGTTCTATTTCTCCTCTCGGACACACCATTCCATTGCGGTGTTCCTAGCGGAGTGAGCTGTGAGATAATCCCACACTCCTTTAAATAGTCAGTAAACGCATGACTTAGGTATTCTCCACCTCGATCTGAGCGAAGTGCCTTGATATTTCGGCCTAGCTGATTTTGTACTTCATTCTTGAACTCTTTGAACTTGTCAAAAGATTCACTTTTATGTCTCATTAAATAGACATACCCATATCTACTGAAATCATCAGTAAAGGTAATGAAGTACTGATAGCCACCTCTGGCATGTTTACTAAATGGCCCACACACATCACTGTGTATAAGATCAAGTAAACCTGAAGCCCTTTGACCTTTGTGAAGAAAAGGTGACTTCGTCATTTTACCCATCAAACAAGCTTTGCATGTATCAATCTCCTTATAGGAGAATGATCCCAGCAGTCCATGATCATGCAACCGCTTAATGCGTTTCTCGTTAATATGGCCTAAACGACTATGCCATAGCAAGGTGCTGTCATCAGCATACTTGGCTTTCTTATTATCAATATTTTGTATAGAACATTCCATGTCCAACATGTATAACCCATTGTTAATTGAACCAGTTGCATAAACAATATTATCAAAAGATAAAACACACTTTGAAATATTGCATTCAAAGGAAAATCCCTTCCTGACAAGAGCAGGAATGGAGATAATATTTTTAGTAATACTGGGAACAAAATAACAATTGTCTAGTTCCAATACAATTCCAGATGGTAAAGAAATGAAATAGTCTCCTACAGCAACAGCAGCAACCCGTGCCCCGTTTCCAACGCGTAGGTCCACCTCATGCTGTCCCACCTGTCTTCTTCTCTTGAGTTCCTGTACATTTGAACAAATGTGAACTCCACATGCAGTGTCCAACACCCATGATATAGAAGAAGAAAACATGACCTCAGTCACATAAATACCTGAGCCAGAAGTGAAGCTTCCCCTCTTATCTCCTTGGAGCGCTTTACAGTCCTTTTTCCAGTGACCCAGCTGGCCACAGTGGAAACACCTGTATTCCTTGGACCGCTTCACCTTCTGCTTCAGAGCCTTGCTGTAGCTCTTGACAGGGGCTTTGCCCTTCTTCCCCTTCTTCTTGTTCCTGGAAGGAACCATTAAGACAGAGGTCAAAGGCTTTCCCTTCAGAGTCTCCTCAGTAGTGAGGAGCATATTCAGCAGCTCTGCCGGAGTACAATCGATTTTGTTCATATTAAAATTAATAATGAACGCATCGAAAGAGGGCGGGAGAGACTGCAGAATAATATCTACAGCAAGCTCCTGATTGATGGTATGCCCCAGTTTCTCTAGAACCTCCTTGTGCCCAATCATCTTGAGCACGTGAGCTCCCACTGGGCTCCCTTCAGCCAGTTTGCTCTGAAAGAACAGCTTTGTCAAATTATAGCGTTCTGTCCTCGCCTGTGCAGCATACAGCATCTTGAGGTTCGCTATCATGTCTATAGCCGACATATCCTCATGCTGACGCTGCAGCGGTGGCGTCATAGACGCTAACATCAGGCAAGCGACATCAATGCTATCATTGACGTGCTTTTC
The DNA here is from genome assembly GCA_027563935.2 of Costus lasius. Lineage (NCBI taxonomy): Eukaryota > Viridiplantae > Streptophyta > Magnoliopsida > Zingiberales > Costaceae > Costus > Costus lasius. Next base: position 28,894,349 of record CM050449.1, on the reverse strand, counting down.
ATAGGCTTCCCGAACCGCCCTTACGGCGTTCGGAGCGGGCTGAGGCGGTATAGCCGTCTCGAGGACATACAGTTTCCTCTCTGCCTTAAGAACAATCTTAAGGTGTCCAAACCAGTCAGAGAAGTTCGGCCCAGCAAACTTCTCCCTTTCCAGTAGGGATCGCACATTGAAGTTCATGGTGTTCGTTGCTGCAGGTATCTACAACAATGCAAGAACAGCAAGGTCAGTATCAATGTTAAGAATCAATCAGGACTTAAGAAAGATTCTTTTTCTCACTATTTTATCTGACTGAAAAATCCATTAAACAGTCCGAAAGAGTAAACACTCTTTTAGTGAGATGGGATCCAGATTTCATACTTGGTCTCCGCGTCCCGCTCAGGCGAGATAAGATGCACAGAGAGTACAAGCACTAATCTCTGGTAGGCTGTCCCAGCCAATCGCCAACCCGTGCGATTCCCCTTCATCTGGGCAATCCAGCAAACTGTGCCAACTGAGTTGGTACAACACAATCTCTGACCCCACAGATGGCTGCCCCCATGTGCTACCATATGCGCCACATATGTAGCCTACATGGTCAAGCTGACCCGACCTACTCCCTGGACCACCACGTGCTATGCTGAGCAACGAGAAGGGATAAATCCCTACTCTGTAACACGCAGGTGTAATCCCGCACCGTCTGAAGATAGATGGACGTGCCCACTGAGTGGGTACAACACGGCTCCAACGATAATCAGAACAGTGAGGTTTCGCGTCAGAAGGCATACGAGCTTGATATTTTAGCGTTGGATTTTAACGGTCTTTTATCTTCCTCACTATCATGCAATTCCTATGGTGATAGCAGAAGATAAATTAAAACATGCTGTTCTACTTATATAAGCAATAAAAGAAAGCATGGATCTTATGTGGTAAAAGCCCATAGCCTAAGTAAGACCTTAATTAACTTAAGTCTTCACTTGCTTTTTCCTTCATGGGGCTTTTGCTGCTCATCTGGCCCAACCCAGGGCCCAAGCGCCATCTGCAGCTCAGGTGCGCCCACCAGGTAAATGCGCCTGGTCCCAGAGTCGAACCCTGGACCTCCCACCTGGTCTAGCCACTGCTGCATGCGCCTCTGCCAAGTGTGCTCTGTGCTCTTGTCTAATTAAATTACAAATTTAACTATCTAGACAAGATTGACACGCAGGTCAATTACATTTTATAAATTAAAAGCAATGTGATTCGCAGATCACAATCTAAAATTAATTTACAAAATAAATACAGGCACGCAGGCCCCAGCACAGCACAGAATTAACATGGGCAGCCCACATAAGAATAAATAGACAAACATATGGCATCAATCATCATGTGATCCAGTCATTAAAATAAAATTTTCGAAAAACCCCATGGGCATCAATTTTATTTTGCTTATATGCCCTACAACCTTACAACGGTCCATTACTAGGGATCCACTCATCCAACCTAGTCAGATCCACTGCCCTTACATGCACCAAGTCCTAACTGACTTGAGTCGACCATAAGGTCAACCATGCATGCGCCAGGGCTGAACAACCACAATGAGGTCTGGCAAGCGGGTGTGAGCCCGGGCCTAACTCATGTGCGTTCATAGGTTGTCTCAATCAGACATCGCTACACGCCTGTCTGCAGCCGACCTGTAGCCACCACGTGCTTGCGCACAGGTGCTACCTGGTCAACCCATCAAGGCTGTCAGATGGTCTGATTAGACTTTTGGATCTAACCTAGGGGGTGACTTCAACCCTAATAACCCGTCTAAGGGTTTAATGCAAGGCCTTAGATCTAAGGAGTCGCGCATGTTATAATAGTTTTGATAAAACAACAACAATTAAAATGCGCCAACATACATGCGCCAAGACAAACATACAAGTTTCGATTATGACAACTTAACATGTATTTGCGCATGTAATCAAGATCTAAGCGTTACTCACAAACAAGGATCACAAAAGGGCTTAAGCAATCATAAAACATGCGTTAACCATGGCCTCTGATACCATTTGTAAGTTCCCACAGGGGGCGAAACCCTAAATTATAGGCGCATATGAAGTATGAAAGCAGAAAGGGGGTTTCTAGATCTTGCATGGTATTATGATTAACAAAACCGATTGTATAGTAGTGATAGAACCATACCATAGCCATTTCTAGATGGCGTCTTGGAAGCTAGAGAACAAGAGAGGTCTCCTCCAAATTGTCGCACACAAGATGAGGTATAGCTTCTTCTTGTCGTCCCTTGTGCTAGCAAGGATCATCCAAGTATCCTTCTCGTATGGAAGGGATGAGATCTTCTTGGCTTGGCGAAAAACTTCCTTCTCCTTTCGTCAACACCACATGCACTCTCGAATGAGCAAGCGACGAGAGGAAGGAGCGACAATAGGCGTGAGAGAGGAGTAACGTGAGGCGATGTCACGTTTAGGAGTCATGGTTTCTAAAAATAGAAACACTCCCACGTTCATGCACTCATGCGACCATGGGTTTACCCCAAGCGCAAACTTCTCTTCACCCTTGAACCATGCGCTCATTCATGAGCCGGTTCACTTTGGTTCGGTTCAATAACCAAATAAGCCAAGCATTCAGTCCAGACCATAATAAACACTTAGGTTCTTGATCTGACCGTCAATCTCTTGATGCTCCTGATCTGACCAATCTAGCATCCAATCTCTCGATCGAAGCTTACCGATCTGAAGCCCTAATCAATCAAACATGATCAGACCAGATCTCACTCACAATCAGAGATTAAATCCCTTTAAACTGAACTCAAACAATTCAGTCCACACGATCTGACTTAAGTAAGCCATATCATCAAATTGTGCGACCCTGAGGGTTTCCTTTAAATGTCGGTAACGATAACTCACGTCATCACGATCAGTGAGGGGTATCTAGCAACACATCACTGTCTCCCAATATAAAGGAAAGAGTCTTCCAAGACTACACCCAAAAACAACACAAGTGTGAATCAACTCACAAAGCATACATGTTTCCTTTGCCACTGGATGTTCTTATTGGACAAGCGTGTCAAGCTTGTAACTCCAATATGATGAGCATGATTAGATCAGATGATCATAGTCACCTGGGTATGGCCATACACTTTCTCAATCATCTCATCCAGGGGGCCCCTTTAGAACATCACACTCCTTAAACAAGGAGACGGCAATCCTATGTCTATCACTAGTGCCCTAACATGACTCAAGCTCACCATCCAAGATAGTCTATAATCATTATGTTTCAAATGATATTGAACTACCTCAAAACAATGACAATCATCATTTAGAAAACACAAGTGATCTCAAGTCAGAGGAAATGTGCCACTTGTTACAATTAAGGATTATTCACATTGTGACAAACAATTGAATATCCTAGTAGGGTCTGTCCAGTACATCCAATGTACCCATGAGTCTACATCTTATTCCATGCTCGAAGCATCCTATAAGATTAGAACACATATTAGTCTTAACCATATCAAGGCTGTCTCATGTTCACCAAGATATATCGACTAAGGACTTTATTGCCTGTCAGCCTAGTTGAACAGCTTTGAGACATTATTCAGAAGTACACTTATTACAGCAGACAAGGTAACAACCTGAATAACAACCATGCCTATATAAACATAAGAGTTTATTACATGATACTGTTACAATCCCAAGGCCTCAAACATTAGCCTTAAGGGCATACCCCAACAATGACTATGTTCATCTGATCTAACCATTCTCATCGTGTTGGAATTACAGGCTTGACAGGCTTGTCCAACGAGAACATCCAGTGGCAAAGGGAACAAGTATACTGGGTGAATTGGATTCACACTTGTGCTATGGTTTGGGAGTAGTCTTGGAAGACTCTTTCCTTCATATCGGGAGACAGTGATGTGTTGCTAGATACCCCTCTCTGATCGTGATAACATAAGTTATCGTTACCGACAATGAAGGAAACCCTTAGGGTCGCACAATTTGATGATATGGCTTACTTTTGTCAAATCGTGTGGACTGGAATTATTCTAGTTCAGTTTAAAGCAATTTAAACTCTGATTGGAAGTGAGATCTAGTCTGATCATGTTTGATTGATTAGGGCATATGATCGGTAAGCTTCGATCGGCAGAATTGATGCTTGATCGTAAAGATCAAGAGGTTCATTGAGATGTGTGGTTAGATCTTGAACCATGAGGTTCAGAGAGATCAAGACCATGGCTGGTTCGATTTGGTTCTTGAACCAAATGAAATTGAACCGGTTCACTTATGTGAATGCATGGTTCAAAGGGGAGAGGAGTTTTCGATGGCTTCATGGGGACTTAAAGAAGGAGTTATGTACTTACTATATTTGGAAGTCGATTTTTCTTTTGGAACGCCCCACGTCTTCGAACGGTGAACGCCTCTCGCCCCTTTCTTCTCTCGTGTGTGTGTGTGTGTGTGTGGTTCGTTTTTACGATCAGCACCAGGGAGTTCGGCCAGCAAGAAGAAAAAACATCTCATCACACGATCAAAGACTCCTTAGTGTCTTTGCTAGCACAAGGAGCACAAGGAAGAAGCAAACTTCATCTTGTGTGTGATTCCTTTGGAGAAGAAGCATTCGCCTCTTTCTTCCTCCAAGCCGCCACTCAAAGCATGGCAATGGTAATGTTCTAACCTATCTTTTCAAGGTTGATCATATGTTTAAGTCAAGCGATTTTGAAACCTAGCATTTCCGCCGTTGCACATTCTAGATGCGCATGTGACCTAGGTTTACCTGCAGTGGACGATCCACGGACCTAGCCCCCAAGACCCTAGTTGAGGTAGTTGCTGCCCTCACTGCTTCCAACATTGCCCTCACTGCCTCCAACATTGAATTTAAGGTTTCGGTGGAGCCCCAAATTGTAGAACTAGAAGCATGCAAAATGGAGGTTCTCCTCATGAAGCGTGTCACTGATGCGTCACAAGCACAAGTAGAAAGTGGCCATGTGACTGACATGTGATGGCGCATTCATGAGCTAGCTCACTTTCTGGGGTACATTGCGCTAAAAAAGTTAGAACATTCTCTAGGAGATAGAACTATACTTTCAGAATACCCAGATTCTTGGTGAGGAGTAGGCGCATGTTTGTATCACGTATCTCTCTAGAGACACAAAGTTGTGGGGTTGCACTCAGGCCGCACCTAATTTTTTGGGGTCCGATCCGACCCATAGGCTCTCATGGGAAGAGCTTAAAACTAAGATCAAGAATTAGTTATTGCCCAGGACTCAACCAATTTCTACTTACTATGCATCAAATACTTTCACTTTTAATAAATCCACTTTACCTGACGGAAGAAATTTCCATTTCTAGAAATATGGTGATGTTTAAGGTAAGAGGCTTTTAATGCAATTTGATCTTTAAATGGTTATATGCCCTTTCCTATTAGTATCATAACATTTTTTAAAGTATATCATATAGTAGTATAATATAACTCATAGTCTTAATCATGAAAAGTTAGTGGAGTTGTCCACTTGACCTACAGCTCTCTCTTTTTCTCTATTTTCATTCTCTTTTTTTTTTCATTTCTGGAGAGAGTCAGTGAAGGGCATGGTACTTAAATCGTTATCGATCTTTCTACATGAAGGATAAATATTCACTTTAAATATTTTCGCTCTATTACTTGACCGAAATAGATTTAAAGTGTACCAACTCATGGTACAATACAACTCATGACTTCAGATTCTTCAACCAGAGGAGTTGGAGCATGCCTCTTTATATTGATGTCACTAATTTTCTATTCATGAAAAACTCTCCATCAAGCAAAAATAGATAAATTAAACATAAGTATCTTCTACTCAGTTTGTATCGCAAGGATGCACAACATTTCATACATGCATCTTATCCATACCAGAATTGAATTTACTCAAAAATTTAATTCTATATAAAACTTCAAAAATCCCTAAGTCATCAAATCAATTACTCAAAATTCTTTCTAATTACAAAAATCAAAGATAGAACAAACTCATATATATTTAAAAATCATAAACATTCAAGATACATATCTATAAAACTTGAATATAATCAAAATCTATGAAGACGCCCTAGACTTAAATTATTGCATATCGTCATCATTTAATCAATACATGACAATTTTCAAAAAACTTTTTTGCAAGAGTTCGCTTTAAAATATATAGTGATTCCCTATGCAATTATATCAACACATCAATCCAGATATCAGAAAAGACCAAAAGCTGTTCTACATCGTAAATATTATCATTTTACAATATAATCAAGCTTCAGATACTATTTACTGTCACATTTCATTGTTCAAATCACATTTACCATATCTAATATCAAAATTCAGTATAACACCAAAACCACATTAAAATACATCCCAAATCAACATCATGCATCAAAAACCATCATACATGTCAAATAAGCATCACAAGCGTTAAATACCATCACAGAACTACAATACCATCACAAATACATCAAGTACCATATCAAAAATCCTAATACCATCACATATACACAATATCACCACAATGTAGCAAATACCATATCACAAATGTAAAATATAATGCACACACACATATATGTATCAAATCATAAAAATAAATGTTTGCGCTACATCCAGCATCAATCAACTAATAGCTCCTGATCAAGGAGAAGATGCAAGTCTAAGTCTGAGCCGATGGTAGAGTAGACATCTCTAGCATCTGCGCTGACTGTGATGCTAATGTGTCCTCTGGAATATCCTCCACAGGCTACGAATCAATATGCATATCGGAGGTCTGTGGAATCTCAGGTGCAACAGACTCTGGAATATCAGAGGGAGTCTCAAATGGTATATCAGTAGAAGCCTCCTCCACCTCCATTAGTGTGTAAGAGGTCTGCTGCTCAACTAGCTCCACCTCAATAGTAGCGGGAGATAGCTCTGATGGTACTAGTGGTGGAGCCCCGGTCGAGTGATTAGTCGGTGTCGGGATCTCGGGCTTCAGAGTAATCTCAGATACACGCTCAAATCTATGGGGAAGAACCCCATAAATCATACGAAATCTTGGAGTCAAGGGCGGGTAAGGTCCCCTAACCCCAATCTTCTGTGCAGTTCTGTAAGGTCTACCCCATGGTGCCATAATATCTTGTAACACAATAATTCCACAAAAATATTTCTAGAAAAACAAATAGCCAAGCGTGTTGGGAAACCCCGGGGACATTTTACAATTTTCAGAGTTATGGACATACATTTTTCGCAGCGAAAGAATGTCCCCGAAACAGGCCAGTCCCAAAAACCCAGTGAAGATCTCTTGCGAGGGGGTCGACACGATGTGATAGTAAGTACCTTTAGCAATTAGAATCCGATGTCGATGAAGGCGCCCAAGTGTTCGCCCTCTGCAGTATCGCACACACGGATCTCTTGAGTTCTCTTCTTCCACGCCCGGTGCTAGCCTCGGGAAGAAGATCCAAGCCTTGTGCTCCTTCTTCAAAGTATGCGCCACCTCCAAGGTAGATGCGCCAAAGATGAAGAAGGATGAGGGAGAGGGAAACCGCCAAGCATCAAGTTCTTTGCATCAAGAGAGAAGGAAGAAGCTTGCGGCTAGGGTTTGGAAGGAAGAAGAAGATGCGCCACTTCTTGGTGTTGTCGCCCTTCAACCCTTGCTTTCGCCTCTCCTCTTGTTGTCACGCCTCTAAGGATTGTAACCACTCAAGAGGGGGCGGCTAGGGTCACTTATAAAGAGCTAGAGGCGGTTAGGGCAAGGGTTGAGATCATGACAAGTGTATGGCTTGGATGAGAAGGTTTGAGGTAAGGAAAGTCTCCAAGACTTTACCATAAACCTCATTCAACCTTTCCATAAGCTACCAAACCTTGCCTTGTGCGCCAAGGCCTAGCCTTGCGCCCCAAGCAATGCCTTAATGCATTCACACTATCAATGGGAGAGGGCTAGGCGCATAAAGCTTCCTTAATGAAGCAAATTTGCCATCCAAACCCCATTATGCCCCTTAGGCGCCAATGGGCTTGGCTTCCTCCCCATTATACCCTTTTAGCCTATTGCCTCTTCATGACAACTTATTATTGGGCCTCATTGGATAATGAGCTAGCCCAAACTCCATTACATGGGTTGATTAAGCACTTGGATCCAATCCAATGCAACCCTAATCCAAATATGACCAACCATGGTCAAATACGGGTCAACCTGCCAAAAATGAAGTTTGGCTCCAATAATATTCTTCCATCTCATCAGGCCTATTGGCGCTGATGAAATCTCTCAATTAGATCAGAGTTATCCAATAACTCGATCATAAGGCTTCCCGATCAATACGAGAACTCAAGTATCAAGGTGTGCGACCCTGTAGGTTCCTCTGACGCTGGCAGTGCTGACCAAAGGTCATCACAAGCAGTGAGTGGCACCTAGCAGTGCATCGTTGCTACCCAGGTCATTGGAATGGATATCGACATCGACATCCCCATCATCGCAACTAGGTACAGATGCATTACAGTCTCTTTGCCGTACTGATATCCGATTGGACAAGTGTGTCACCACTTGTTTTCATCCAATCACATGGCTATGACTAAAACAGGTTCTCACCTGGGTATGGCCATACACTCTCAGTCATAGAACCATAAGGGAGCTCCATGGATATCATACTTCCCTAAGGAAGGGGCAAATCCTATGTCTGTCCATTGACCTTCTCATATGGGTCGTGACATGCTCAATGACAACCGTTATGACCTCCCAACTACGGCGAGGTGTTAGGTTGCATCAAAGCAAGTCCCTAACCATATAGAATGGTCAATGACCTCAAGTCAAGGGATCAATGCATCTCCTGTCACTTGTGAGGATAACTCATGACACCAAGTCATAGCCTCACAGCGGGTCTATCCAGTATATCCTCCAATGATATACCCATGTGTCTGCGTTAGCACCACGTGCCTAACCAGCCCACATACCAGTCTCACAAGTACCATAGCTGTCCCATATCCACTAAGGTACATCGACTGGGGATTATAGTTTGAGCACAGATCCAATCTGTCTCTAGGGACATTATCATGTAAGTACACAATCGCAGGTGTAGACAAACAATGATAACGACAATGCCAGAAAGATATATGAATATCAGAGTCAAGTAGTACAAAGATGGACCAAAACTAGGTCCTAGGGCATATACACCAACAAAGCGCTCGAAGGAGTCTCGTCCAAGAAATCCACTTAATATTGACAAATCCAAGGCAACTCGATCGAAAAAACCCTCTAAATTGATAAAGGAGCCAAAGATTTTAGTTGGGGAGAATTTGTTCATAGATTTTGCCGATTCTCGGTGGAATGGGCGGCGGTGATGGCAGTGCTGTTCTTCAGGTCGTTCTGCGATTCCTCACGAAATTTGGCCAGAAAGTCACTGGAAGATCGTCGGAAAGGATCGCCGGTGGTGGAGAAAGGCTGGAAGGGAAGATTTATTGCCTAAGGGAGAAGAAATTAGGTGGAGTTTGGAGTTCATGAGTGAGGGCGTTCTATGTGTGATTCTTCGTCATGGTTTCTTTGTCCCTTGTGATCGGCGCATGCTATTTGTGAGTGTGGCCGAATGTGGTTTGGTCTTGTGCTTGCTAGAATGTGTGGTGCATATGTCTAGTGCATCATTGTTTAGGCTTTACGCATATGTCTAGTGCACCTAGAACTGTTTAGGAGTTTTGTGTGTGTGATACCTTGCATAAGTATAGTGCAAGGGTTGTTTTGATCAAGGTGCTCACTTTGAGCGTGCAAAGAGGTTGGGGCGCATGCTAAACCCAATCCGCCACTCAAGTAAGATAGCAACGCATAAGTGACAAGTGTTTTCCACGCACACAGGTGAAAGAGGACGGGGAAAGTACTAGTCCGCGGCAGATGGAGCATAGCACAGACTCTATTCAGTGGGGGTGCACAATCTGATTAGAGGGTGTAAACGAGACAGTGATTCGAGTCAGGGCACAAACATAGTGAGTGGAAAGTTAGGTAAAAGTAGGAACAAGTTTCATGGTGTGCATTGGTATATTGAGGGCCTGGTGAGTTAAGGAACTCAGTGCCATCATATTGAGGGTTTTTCATATTTTAAAAAATTGGGTATGACAGTAGGTGTTACACCCATATCCTCTCCGGACTGGGCCAGGGATAAACGGATTGGGCGGCGCCCAATCCCAAGCAGACGAGGCCCATGTCCTATATTCAAGAAGAAATGGCCTTGAGCTGGGTACCCAGAGGCCATTTCTTCTATATTCAATGTGCAAACAAAGCACGCGAGTAGTGGAACTCTCGGACGAGCGTCGATGCACGCGGACGAAGACCTCATCCCTTCGGCCGACCTTGTGGAGACGGTGAGGCGAGTGGCGACCTCGTCTCTAGCAGCAACTTCGGCAGGATCGGATGGCGAGAGGTCTTCGGTGCGGACATGAGGAAAGAATGCGGCTGGCATTTTCCTCAGCGATCCCTACGGATGCCAGCATCTTCAGCAGCAGCGGACGAAGCCTCCAGAGTGGACTATGCGGGCGAGTTCCTTGAGCAGCAAGAGGAGATCTTCAGCATAAATGAGACAGACGGCTGATTCCTATAGAGGCAGAACGCTCGGTAGCTTTGTCTCCTTCGATTGATGCAGACGTGAGCGAGTCTCCTAGACGTAGAGAGCTCGGCTCATCAGGAGCGTCGGATGGAGGCGGGCTACTCGGCAAGGGGCAGACGAGGCGACTCGTCCTTCCCCTTTAAAGCCTGAGGAAGAGAGTCATGTGAGGGAGAGATCCGGATGGGAGAGTCTGCGGCAAGAGGTCTGAGGGCTTGTGAGAGAGCTGAGAGATCTGTAGTCGGCGGCGGGAGTTGCCGTCGACGAGAGAGGGTAAGGTTAGGGTTTTTGTAAGCTTTTCGAGAATAAAGCGAGACTTTTCGCTACTCTGGCGAGCGTTCCCTGTTTCTTCTTCCTTCCCCAAGACCTCTGGTGACTCCTTTCTTCCTTGACCATCGCCGAAGATGGTCCGGTGGCGCTTCCAGGCGGCGATGCGAGGCTGAAGGAGGAGGTGGCTTCTTCTCCCTGCCGCACGCTGAACTCCCCTCCACCACTTCCTTCCCTGACGACGGTAGCAAGCGAACGAATGGCGTTCGTTCATGGGTGAACAGCAGAGCTTCGAACGCATTGGTGGGCATTGAAGCGAGGCGGCGACGATTTTGACTTTGATCAAAATCAAATTTGGGGCAAGAACTGGTTTCGGCTGTGAAATTAGAATCAGGTGACGGTGTGAATAAGGACTTTGGTGCACAGTTGAGGCTACAGTGCTGGCGTGGAGGGGAATCAGAATTAGGGTGTGATAGTAAGTTACTAGTCCCATCGATGAGCAAGTTACGCCGGGAGCTACTGAGGGACCTCAATGATACCCCTTTGGTAGGGCAACCAAAGTAAAATAGGATGCTTGCCATATTATCACGATCGTGTTATTGGTCGGATATCTGCGCAGACATTGTGATGTATGTCCACACTTGCCTAATTTGCCATCAGTAAGGTTGTTACAATTGCTGCTTGTTCCCGAGACACCATGGATGAGTGTATCCACGGTTTTAATTAGTGGGTTCCCTAAAATTGATGGAAAAAGCTTAGTGCATGTGGTAGTGGATAGGTTCTCTAATTATGGAATCTTTATCTCAGCACCTGAGCCATGTATAACAAAGATAGCTGCTGAACTTTTCTTCTAAAATATAGTAAAACATTTTAACATCCTAGTGGATATCGTGAGTGATAGTAATGCACTTTTTTACTAGACTCTTTTGGATCATGTTGTTCAATAAGCTTGGGGTCTAAGTTAACTTCTTCATGGTCAATCTTCCTCAAATGGATAGGGAAACTGAGTAGCTCTTACAGAAGATATCTCTATCACTTTGTGACCGCTAGTGAGAAGGACTAAGTGAAATGAATGAATATGTCAGTATGCCTACAACATACAAAAGTAATCATCCACATGTCAAAACCAAATAAGATGTGCCAAAGAGGAGTGCCAGCTGAGTGCAACAAGCGACGCCGCGTGGCGCGTTTCATGCTGGCAATGCTTAGTCTTCCGAAGGCACATGTGGGCGTGTAGCTGGCATGGGCAAACGAGGTCGACGACGGGCTCTTGGCCAGCGGGACAGCAGCCACATGGCACAAGTGCGACAAATGAAGCCCTCGGCCAGTGGGACAGTGGCCGCCTGGCACGAGCTTGCTGGCAGCGATGTTTTGACTTCTGGGATATCACAACGACCACGTGCACGCGTGATAGCCTAGCAACGCATCTTCAATGGGCAACGCAATTTCCATAGGCACATCAGCCTTGTGGTGTGGCGTGACTAGCAGTGATGGGCAGCTACAAGAAGGATGTGCCAAGGAGGAGGCTATGTGTCCCCTTTCAGCCGACATAGAGCTAGGTGGTGACACGGGTTCGTCCACATGGTTAGTAAGTTGGCAAAAGAAGGCGAAAGGTCACCTTACAGAGGAAAAACAGGGAGGTTGGGGCTTCTTCTTCACTCATGGTCACTCGCTGACTCCTCTTGTCATCTCTCTCACACGAAATCGGCCTGAACACTCTTCTCCCTCTCAGCTCCGGTGAACTCTATTCCGATGACCGGTGGTGTGTGATGAGCGGTTCGGCGTTCAAGAGTTCGTCCCTATTTCTTCTATGTCTCGCCATGCTATGGTGGAGCCGATGGTTTCATCCCGCTGAGGTAATCTCTGCCCATCTCCCATTTTCCGATGACATCGCGACCTTAGTTTTCCATGGACCCTCGCTTCTCTTGTTTTCGACGACATCGAGCCTCTACTGTGTTTTCCGGTGATGTTGCGCCCCTGCTATATACTTTCTTTCATTTTTTCCAATCCTCTTGTTCCCTGCTTGCATGCAGGTGTGTGAGTGTGTCGTTTGGTTCTACACCCTGTGTGGTGTTTGTGTGTTCCTCTTTCTTTTGGCTGTCTGCATGCAATAAGCATTTTCCTATGTCGTCTATGTTTGTATATATGCCTATGAGACTTCTGTTTCATGTATTCTGTTTGGTTGAGGTGAGCTAAAGCCCCGCTGCCTCTAAGTTTGTTTGTGCATCCCTTGTTTTGTTGTTTTGTGTCCTACATGACCTCATTTCGGTGCTGGCCTACTCTAATGTAAAAAATATTTGTTATACTTAATTTAAGGCGTGATATTAAGTATCACTTCCTCGTGATTGCATTGTCACCAGCTCAAAATAAAGGGTTGTAATTTAGGGAAAAATGTTAGAAGCTGGGCCACCTCTTCCAACGGTTGCCCTATCTATCATCCACTTAATTAAAAAAATACTTAGAGATATGTGTATTTACATATCCTAAAGTATAAGTGAAGGGTGGATCGGGTGGATCGCGTGGACCCGCTTAAAACTTTTATCCGGAAGTTAGTGAATTCTGATGAGTAGAACCAAATAAGATTTGGGCTAATATAAAGTGAATAATTGATTTAATTATTAATATTCCTAACATAAAATAAATATTCTTGTACCGTAACTGGTTCGTTTTAATACATTAAAATATTATTATTCATGCATGCGTTTTAGTATGCATACGTAGTAATTGTTTAATTCCTTTATAAAGAGATGCAAATATTTTTACAGTGAAACATTTAATATAATCAATTATTTATATAATATGAGACACTACAGATTACAATTTATAAACCTGACATAGATTGATATATTTATTTTAAAAAAAATTCTCATACATTTGTATATTACAATACCAACTTGCGTCTGACGGTGTTCGAGCGAGGCTAAATAATGGTTCGAGTCAATCCCAAGCTCAGGCTACTGACGATGTCTTATTCCTGCTTTACTTTTGTAGTTGAAACGAATTTGAGCGTAATCACGGTTTTTTCGCGTCAAACTCTCAGCTTAACTTGTTTGCAGCCCAAATGCAATGGAGGATCCTCACAGGTAAATATCATTATATACTAAAATTTCACGTAACATATGCATTGTCGTAGAAGACTTGATGGAAACAGAAAGGGAAATGAAGAAAGACCTTGTCCATTTCTCCCTCTCATATTGCATCTATTGCAGGCATTTTAACGCCCTAACAACAACATCAAATTTACGGTATCCGAGAAACATCATCCTGTTGCATCACTTGCGTTTGCATTGAACAATAGAACAGAAACAACAATAAGGCTGTGAATTTTAATAAAAGCAGAAAGAATTACTTCAGTTCAGGTGCTTCAAGCAATATAGTACATGGGATTAGGGAGTTTGAAGGAGCGTCTCGCCATCGGCAAACCTAACAAATCACTCCATTGATCACCCGAGCTCCCATGGATCCTGAATCCTTGCTCCTCCAACTCTGCTCGCCTTTCTGATTTGTATACAATTGCAAGCTTTCCGTAGTCCGAGGATTGCCTATTCCATCATTTCACCATGCATTGCAGGTGCGCAGTATCATGCATAGCAAAGCATATTTTAAATGTCGGTCACTCATATTTGTAGTTAATACAAAAGCATATTCAACAAGTCTTGAATGAAAAACACGAATAATAATAGTAATGATATTAAACTAATAGAGCAATATTGTTGCTTATGCTGTAAAGTTGGATGATGGTATATTTTAATGCACATATAAGTGGATGAAGTGGTGGAGCTGGTCCAGGCATACAAGAGAATACAATCAATGTTCCACATTAGTTTCTGCGCCATTATTTGAATAGAAATATAACAGTCTGCAAACGATGAAATAATGCTTTATATCGATAAGTGGCAAGTTTGTGTACTAGGCAACTACAAAATTTTTGGTACCGTATATAGAGTGCACGTGTAGAATAAACACTAGAGCATAACTATTCAGTATTCACATATTCAACTAGTGGAATGAAACAGAGGCCTAATTTGATCTAATTTTAATGGATACTACAAATGTCAAACTCCATGATAAAATTAAGAGAAATTCACTGATATTACAGATAGTTCTTTCTCAGAGGACTCATTAATAAACATGTTTTGAATGTACATAAATACAAAATCGCAAATACCGTGTTTGCTAATATGTGTATACTGCTTAAACCTTTCGTCCTTGGCAGTATTTGCAGTGTGCATACTAAATATGTATCTTACTTATGAACTTTGTACCTTGGCTAGAAGAGCTTGAAACAACGAAAGGGTAATTAATGCACGTAATCCAAAAAACCTCATAAAATTATTTTCTTTCCCTGACCAATACAATCTGTATTTTGTTGCAAAAGGAATCTCTATACAAGCAGCTTAAATCATACATGAAAATAAACATATTTGCTTCACGTAAGTATGGACTAAAGAAGAATTGAGTGTGCAACTGCTCTTCATAGGGGATGAAGGAACAGAGCCGTATTTACCTGAATATGAGGATGGTAAGAGAACTTTGAATATGATTCAAGATGCATAGATATATGCTAAATGATTCAGTACAGAATGACAAACAAAAGAAGATGAGAGATGTTTAATGTTGTTAGATTGTCTCGAAACCTAATCTTGGGGGCTCGATGTAAAAGGAATCAGAAGATGACAAAATTGTATATTTTTATCCAAATTGCTCTATAACTATATGATTTCGTATGAACTTAGCATAGCAAGAACATTGCATGCAGAGCAGCAGGAAGGATAACATAGAAATTAGGAAGGAGATAAGCAAAAGAAATTATTTAGTAAAGATACAGAAATGTACCTCAAAATAAGCCTTTCCCAAGAATGGTAACCAGCAAACAATAGATTTGTCTCAGTGACATTTCTTTGATTCTCACTTCGGCCAGTCAGAAGAACAATCTGAAATCCGAGCCCAAGAAGCTCCTCATACAATCTAAGACTTGCTGGTAGGGCAGGAGCTATTGCCAAGTCCACCCATTCATCAAATGAAGTCTCGTTGAAAAGTTCAGACCTAACAGAGATACAAGCTTTAGACTTCTTAGTTTCAAACAGGAAACAATTCAGTATTCAACAAAAATATGAAAAATAGGAGCCGCAGATATGTACTACAAAACACAATTCACAAAGTACAACGTAGATACGTAGTTTAAGAGTCATGATTGTATCTTTTCCAGAATCTCTCCCTTCTTTTCAATATTGATGCTGGATAATAAGGTGGTAATCATATGTAATCCAAAGAAGGCCATTAACTTGAATGGAATGTGCCTCGTTACATCAAAAACTTGAAATCAAGGTACCAGTAGCAGGCTGCATAGCTCTTCTATGGTACACATTGTTTCTCAGTTCTTGGCTTTTGGAATTTTGTAATAACTTACTATCACAGTCAAAAATAACAACCTCATCATGAACCTGACTGGAACATAACAAAGTTGGAGGGTCCTGTGAAAAGAAGTTTCATATTGCTCTTACATGACCCAAATTCCAAATACATACAAGACCAAACAATTTCATGGTGGCATTTATTATACTTATCCATGGGTTGTGTGGCTCAAAATTATAATCCACGCTGCAAAAGTGAGGCATTATAATGTTATATATACTTCTGTTGAGTTGGATGGAACCCCAATTGAAGACAAATATGCCTTTCTTATGTATAATTCTTCTTATAAAAAGGTAATTATTAGCTACAACTTTTTGCAACTTCGCCAGCTATAAATTTTCAATGGTCAACAATATCCATGGAATAGGCATTACCACATCGATCATGCTCTAGTTTTCCACATTTACACGACAACGACAAAAAAGCCTGTGACTTGTCCAAACACAATAATTCTGACATAGAAGGGTCATTAATCCCACTTCGAAGAAACAATATCTAGGCAATGGAAATCAATGTTATGGATAGCTTCCAAAGCAAGCCATGACAAAGATGGTAAAGCTCTATCTATAGAACCATCTAGTCTTCCGAGTCAGTCCATGGCAAGGATGCCAATGCCATCCAATCAAAATAAAAAAGGAATTCAACTTTCTCTAATAAAAAAATTAACAAAAAAGTAATGCGCCAACACTGGAGCCAAAAAAATAAGGTTGGATAATAGTTATATAAGAAATTCATTTTCTTATCAAGAGAGGCCTATTTTATCAAGAATGTAGGTCGTAATTATTGAGTTATGTACTCTTTGTCCTATAAATAGGCTAGCAGGTAGCTAAAAAAACAAACTAGAATGTCAACTTCTCTCTTGTAACCAACCAATCACCACTGATAGGATGCAAAAAATGTCATTATCTTCTCCTTACTCCCAACTCTCCAGCAAGGTCGCTGACCTTGCCTGTTAACCTAATCCTCATGCTTAGACCAAGGGTCAAAATAACTTGGTATAAGGGGTAGCAAAGGGCAAAGGGAAAAGAACTACAATAACTAATGGTGATAGTGAAGTAGTTGGTCATGCTCAAGAAGAATGAGTATGGCTTATTCCTCCTTTCAAGCCATTTCCTAAGTAGTTGAGGTGCTATTATAACTCAATAGCATTAGACACAGTTTGCAGGATCCGCTGATCTTGATCTGAACTGGCTGAGTTGGATCAAAATTGACAATGTTAGATGTGGTTCCAAACAATTTCTCAAACATACACAAAAAAAAGTAAATCATTAGGAAAGTCGAGGGCAAATCAAAATCAATAGATAACTCTCAAACTCAGCTTGAATTGGTACGACCAAGCAATCCTAGTGATTCAAATCAGAATCCTACAGATCCTAACTACAGCTGGGATTAGCTGCAACCAACTAGTCCTAAGTCCTAACTCCAGCTAGCTCATATTTGGTAGCACAAGGGATTGTCTAATGAGAAAAAGGAGAAAAAAAGGGGGAAACAATTATAAAATGAGGTGAAGAATGAAAATAACTTACTTGAGGTTAAGAGGACACCTGCAATTTCTCCCAGCATCCAATTAACTCTCACCTCTTGCTAGTGGTGATCACCAAAATCATCCCTTGATGTCATCACCATTAATGCAAGATTTGAGGTACTAGCCCATACCAGTGTACCCACTATACTGGCGTATGGAACTAACAATACACCTTAGACCATCTCGAGCATGGTTTTTAACCAGCCTTTCCCATCCACTTCAATCCCACATGTCCTCTAGAAGTCCAAAATATGAAATTATTTAGTTTTGAGGTATTTATGATAAAAATTTAAGTGAAACTTGACTTATATAAAGAATATCTTAAGTTCAAAACTATAATTTAATATTTGAATTATAATATCTTACCTTTCTATGAGCACCTTTTGACTGTGATTTATAGTTGGCCCCACCCCTTTGATTTGGTCCCTCGAAATACAAATATTGAGCCCTTGAAGCTTGACTAGCTATTCTTCAATGGCTTCATCTCCACAAACCTACTATTGATCAGGTAGGGGTTAAAGGCACTTATTTCAAAGTCTTCATGCTCCCTAGCTATACATTGGTTGCTAACCTGAAATGACTCTAGTTGTTAACAAAATGCCAAACCGATTTCTTGAAATGCCTTGGTGCATTTTGAGATGTTAGGATAGCGGCATACATGGTGTTATTTTATTTGATAGGCAGTACAATAATTCAATATTTTTCGAGCATATTATGATGTGACATCAACATTCTATAATTTAGGAGCCATAGAATGGTGATTAGAAATATAATTATAGGCAAGGATTGAAAAACTGGTCCGGTGTACCGGTCCGATGTCTCCTCGGACCGGTATGTACCGACCGGTACCGGTATGGTATCGGCGGTAAACCGGAAAAAAATCTAATTTTAATTAAAAAAATTTTTAATTGTACCGGAACCGTACCGATACCATACCGGTACCATACTAAAATTAATAATTTTTTAATCAAAACTAATACAAACCGATGAAAACCGGTCGGTACGTACCGTTACCATACCGTACCGTACCGGTACCGAAATAAAATATTAATTTTTTAAAATACCACTGGTTTTGTATGGGTCCGAGATCGGTCCCTCACCGGACCGGTACAAACCGGTAAAACCGGTCGGTACTGGACCGGTTTTCATATCCTTGATTATAGGAGAGTGAGAATTTAGAGAGAGTTCGCGAATTGAAAGGGATTGAGAATTTTGTAAGTGATAGATGAAGTGCTATGGAGTTTGTATGGAAGTGAAATCCCTCCTCCATTAAAAAAAATCACATGTAAATAGCTAGAAAAAGGAATCTAGTCGTTTGCATAGGATCAAATTAAGTCAAATTTCATTCCAACAACTAGGAATGGTTGGTACTGAGTGGTATAATTGAATACTAACACAACGTACCAATATGTTTTGTATCATTACCAATTAGAATAGCTGGTACTACTTCATGCAAACATGGATCTAGTATGCAGTGGATCAATGTACTAGTCACTCGTCAACTTGATATATGTCGTATGTACTAAGTGATATGAACTAACTTTAAAAATCATTCTTGGAGAGTCAATGACACTCCGTCATTGAACCTCATGTTAAATGCCAAAGTTTTTAGTCAGTTTCCAAAGCCATCGTTCATTCATCATCCTACCCACTAGTCGAACATCACAGCATGCAAGGTCTAAGGAGCTAATTGTCAAACCTTACACTGGTAGGACTCTGCAATTGCTCAGCCGCACTACTAAAAAAGAAGAGATGAGTGAATAGCAATAGATTCTAAGGTCTCAACTCCCAAATTATTTCTTATTAAACTTAAGGTATTAACTTTAACTTATAATTTAACTAAATATTAATTAAAATATATTATATTTTAAGGTTATTATTTATATTAGTTTAATTGTTTAATTATAGTTATTATTTAATGATGATATATTAAATTTGAATTATTAAAGAAAGTTCATTAAAGTATTACAGTAAACAAAAAAACAAGTGTCATATTATTAAAAAATTATAATAGAATAAAATAATAACAATTGTTCTTAATAATATTCAATAATTTTAGTTAAATTACTCAGTAACTATATAAGTATTGTGAACATTTTGATTATTCATATAGAAATATTTCAAATATCTACGTAAGTATTGCTTGATCTATTATAAATTTTAGTGTACGAGTATTAGAGTAAATAATAATCCCATACTTACAAATTTTATATATGTACTATAATAACAAAACATTATCTATGACATTGTCAGAAAATAAAATTTGAAATTGAATAATTGGATATAAGAAAAATATTTTTAGTTAAACTACTTATTAACTATATAAAACAAGTTACCAATATACTTGTAAATATGATTATTATGGGCTAAAAGAAATATAAAAAATTCTTGTTTTCCTCATAAATGTTAAGGAAATATTTTTTATCTTTGTTAAAAAAACTGATCTTATATTCTAGTTCTATTTCATCATTTACTTATTTTAATTTTAATTGTTTCATTAGCTCTTATTATTGATTTGATATAATTAATGCGACCTATATCGGTCTCATTTTATTGTTAATCAATCTACTAATAACCATATTACAAACTATGATGCTAGCCTAGCCTGATTTGCTCAAAGACTGGTTTGAAACTTAGGCCACTCAATTCTAGAGACTCCACTATGAGTCAATGGCAAAACCAAGGACTATTTGTAGTATAAACTGTAAAGATGGCCACCCACCCTTGGTGAATATGACCCAATATAATAGAGCTACTAATCCCTTAGTCTGTCTCTTGAAACTTGATCAATACCTAAAGCATTAACAATTTGCTAAAGAAAGTAAGCTAAGAATAGTTTCATGGTACCTAAAAGGTGATGCAAAGGTATGTCACTGACAAATTGCCTCCATCTATTCTTCGCTGTCATGGTTAACTTTCAAAGAGCTGTGTCATTAACATTTCGATCTTCCCAAAAAAGATAGCTTGCTAGATGAACTAGTGCAACTATGCCAAATCTGATTTGTTGTATATCTATCAAAGAGAATTTGAGAGGTTGCTAGCTTGTGTTAGTGAACTCTTTATTCAGTAAAAGAAACTCATAGACGACCTCAAACATAATCAGCAAATAGTTGCGAAGGCTCATAAGCCTCCCAACGTAAGAGAAGCTATGAATTACGCATCCACATCACCACATAAATGCTAAGAACACCAAGCAAAAGGACCTTATTTTAATTGCAATGGTAAGTTCTCAAGCAGCTATCATGCAAACAACTCTTTCTCCTTGATCGTCGATGAGGAAGATGTATCACACTACACCAATGCACTTGAAGAGAAACCTACTGTCTCTATATTGGCAATCCATGGCATCCATCAACCTCATACCACACAAAATTAAGTTTTCATTTAAGCAGTTGCCATTCAAGTTCTCATCAACGACAAGATAACACAATTCTATGAGTACAAAATTGGCAGATCAAATACAACTCAAATCTCCACCTGATAAATTCCAGTCACAGTGACCAATGGAAAACGATTAAAGAATGAAGCCCACTCTACCATCCAGTTACAAGTGGGGAGTGAGATTAAAGTAAATTCTAAATTGTTGCATTAATTTGGTTCAGTTACAAGTAGGGAATGAGATTAAAATAAATTCTAACTCTCACTCCCCACTCTACCATCCAGTTACAAGTGGGGAGTGAGGTTAAAAAGTAAATTCTAAATTGTTGCATTAATAGTAAATTCTAACTCTCACTCTCCACTCTACCATCCAGTTACAAGTGAGGAGTGCGACTAAAGTAAATTCTAAATTGTTGCATTAATTTGATTCAATTACAAGTAGGGAATGAGATTGAAGTAAATTCTAAATTGTTGCATTAATTTGATTCTGTTACAAATAGGGAATGAGATTAAAGTAAATTCTAAACATTGCATTAATTTGATTTGAAGTCATCATAGATATCAAATGGCTTCAAACTCAGTCCCGTCCTTTGGAACTTTGCAATGATAAGCATGGTCTTTGGAAGAGACTAAAACAAGGTGCAACTCTTAGGAAAGAATTCTAAGGTCCCACATTTGCCGATTCTAAGGGATTTCAAGTCCCCTCTTATGAAAACCAAATGGAATTTCACTGCTTCGAGAGCAAGAGCATCACATTTATCTGTAACCTAGGGCATAACCCATCATTGTTTGGCGTTATCACTACTTTTCCTTGAAAAAGATGAAAAATAATGACAATGCACATAGATACTTCAACAAGAGACCATTTGACCCTGCGCGTCCCCCTTTTCCAACACCCTGCTTGCTAGAAAAAAAAAACATGACAAAACATTGAGGTTCTACATTGACTAACACGGCCTCAAGCACAATAATCATTAAGGACAAGAGACTGATTCAGCAATCAACAAGCTCTTAGGTAAACTTCACAGCAAAATTCCTTCATAAAATTCATATGAGAGTCGGCCATCATCAAATATAAATGAGGGAAGAGGAAATTGCAAAGATGGCCTTTCAAACTCACCAGTCACCACAACCACTTCAAACTCCTCGTGATTCCTTTTTGACTCACAAATATCCTGTTAATCTTCCACATACCCATAAGTTCCCTGTTTCGTTAGCACCTCTGAAGTTCTAGTGTTAGTTTACCCTACAACTGAACCTTGGAGGACCACAAACCTGACCACCTGGTTCATGTGCGATAGGTATTCCATATATTACAACATTAATCCTTTAGCAAAGAAAAAAAGGTGTGTATTTGTATCGCACAAAAATCTCCTACCTTGGCTAAATCATATCAGCTCTATGGAAACATATCCCAAAAAACTCAAGGGTGTAATTGCATAGCCACACTACAGGACATAATCGTCCAATGAAGTTTCTGGGGTTGCAAATAACTTTTGGAAGTTCATCTGTGATTATGGAAACATAGCATTCATTGCTATCCTGTGGAAACACACATTTCACTGGATGGAGGCAACAATAGAAGCCATTAACAAATCATGTTTGCCTTAACTCGTTCGTTAGTTTTTGCCTTGATTGATCACAAAAATTCAAAATTGAATGTGAGACAACTATCCATAGAGTTGATGTTGTCAATCAACAAGGTTGACCAACAGCATATTTTAGTCTGGCACTTGCAATACCCAGCTTATATATGTGAGCTCATTGGTCTATGTTAGAGCCCATACTTATGGGTCAGTACTTCCTAAGGTGTGAAAATCACTATAACCTCAAATATGTACTCCAATAATGGTTGCTCCATAACATCACTAGATTAGCAAGTTGTGAGGCATATAATTTCAACATCAAATTTTACATCCACCACCATAACCATGCTGCTGAAGGCTGACTCATCAAGATCAGTCCAACGTCATGCTCATGACTGTAACCATGGCATACACTTACTCAACTCCATCAAGAGTGAAGTGCAAAAGATACACAAATTAATGAGCTAAAACAATTGGCTAAATCAGACACCTTTCATTCCATGTGACCTTTTAAAATGGCCTCTTGCTCACTGATCATGAGTCTTCTCGCCCATTCACCTGTGATGCAAGCAGTGAGTTTGGCCATCCACAACTCTATTCATAAAGATTATCAAATAACTCCACTGCCTGCCTCCATGTCGACTTCTATTAGCAAGGAACAAAAGCAAAGGTCCAAAATTTGGTCAAGAGATGCTCCGCATGCCAAAAGCACAAGTCCAAGCTACTTCACCTGGTTGGCCCACACAGCAGCCCCTACTAATTCCACAACAAATTTGAGCAAATATTTCAATGGGTGTCTTCATCATTATTGGTTGTCTTTCTAACTATAATCATAGATGTAGCTCACCCTTACTCAGCTGCATACATGACCCATGCCTTCGATGATAATGTCATCAAATTAGACTGCCTTACCTATTCAAATTGTGAATGATTATGCCTAGCGGAAGGAATTTTTTTTCTTTATATGGCAACTGTAACCACTTTAGAATCACATATTTACAATTTATAGCCAAAGTGAAGTCTCACTGCCTTGAAATGCATCTTCGCGTTTCAGCATTGATCACCCAAAACAATAGCCAATCGGCTCCCATGTTCAAAAACTCTTTATAGCATTAGCTATCATCCGACTATCAAAACCACTCCATTCTGAATTATGTATGGTTTGCCTCCATCAATGCTATTATTCCATACTGCTAAAGGAGCATATCTAGCAGTCATTGATCATACTGTTATTCATCATTCATCATAATCAAGTGTTAAACAAATTTGCGTTAGCATCTTCAACATATGCAACAACTCATGAAATGCTCTTACTAACCGTAGCAATGTGTGCCTCAACAAGGAGAACATGGTATTTTGAAACTTGAACTATACAAACAAACTTCTCTTTCAAGGCCACATATACTCTTACTATGTTTTTTTAGGTCCTTTATTTGTTCAGTCCAGCACGGATATGATTGCTTACGCACTAAAATTTATATCAACCTCCAAGATTCATATTATCTTTCATCTCTTATAAAAAAAGGCTTCATGGGTGCGCATAATAGATTGATGTAACTGTCCCATAACTCTTCTAAGACAAGGTTCTACAACTTCCCAAGAAAAGTTAGCTAGATCACTATGTCAAATCAGCTCGATATTAATTTCTACTCCACTGGAAAACTCATTAGTAGCAAATGCATCATAAGAAAGACTTTGTCTTACACCAAGCTACCTACTCTTGTGCTTGAAGACAAACACTTGATGGGGGGGAGTGACATTATGCCTAGCCTTCTAAACAATCTTCGATAATGATGATAATGTCATCCATTTAATCAAACAACCTTCTGCTTTGGACCATATAAGAACGGCAAGTTCAATAAGAAAACTTAAAAAGAAATGCAACCTTCTACAATCAAGCAATACAAAAATGAGTACATCGACATTGGAAAGAAGAAATTTTAAAAATAAGATATTACCTAAAAAGAAACTCTCCTTATCTATTTGGCAAGAATATATCTTGTAATCATTGAGACATAATATTCGGCCAACAAATAAGGCTAGTTAGTCAACATACATACAAACAATTAAATAACAATCTCTCTCTCCCTCCCTCCTAAACAAGATTCCATAACAATGGTAATGTCATCCATTCAACCAAACAACCATCCACATTGGACCATGTAAGAGTGGCAATTTCACTATGCAAACTCAAAAAGAAATGAAACCTTCTCCAATTAAGCAATGCATCAACTTTGGAGGGGGAAAATTTAAGATTATCTCTCTCTCATATATAAGTATATAAATACATACATACACACACATAGACACACACGTGTGTGTCTATATATATATATATATATATATATATATATACAACCATGCATACATACATATATAACTGAGACATACACTCATTGGCTTATAAATAAGGCTTGTTATTTGAAATACACAACAAACAATTAAAAATACAATCTCTCCCTCCCTCCCTAGTGTATAACCCAAGGGCATAAGCAGGTTGCTGCCTCCTTACCACAATCATCCATTGAGGTTGTGAACATTGCTTATCAATCTCATACTCACGCTTGGATAAAAAATCATTGCAATTAACCACTAGCCTCTCGTGACTATCTAATGGTAGTCAAAGAGAGGTGTTTTTGCTCCTACCATCAAATGAACTTTTGCAAACAAGATCAGTGATAGTGATATCATATTTTCTTTTCCACGTAGGTATCTTGCAAAATTTTCCTATGAAGATATCTTTCACCTGATTGTTACATGCACAAATTGATACCTTCTTAAGCAGAGACATGTATACTATACAAAATTCCTCTTCAAAATTTCTCGTGATCCATCAGCTGATAAAGACCTTCTAGGAACTCATCACCTAGTGCAAGAAATTTTCTAGGGTGTGTATGCACCTACATTCAGCAGGGCTCAAACTTCTAGTGACTTGAGGAAATGGCTTCCTTCCTAAGGCTTTTATCAAATTACTTTAGGTGGCAATTCTGTAATGCACAGTAATCAGTAACTCGATATGATTTAGAGATATTAAAGTACTGACCTCTACTACTATCCATGGAAGCTAGGACAATATAAAAACACAGTTTAGTGAGTTCTTCTTACACTATTGATAATGTAATTGGAAAAGATTCTAGTTGCTCTATCAAGCTCTTTGTTTCCATTTAAAGCTCATAATAGTGTAAAATATGACAAACAATACATCATCCTAATTATAGTTACCTTAATTTATTGAGCAACTTCAGAAACTACATATTATCCTCAAGATGAAACATTCAATAGTAGCTTTGCCGCATAGCGTCCTACAAAACAATTATTTGTCACCATCATCTAGTCTAGGAGCATTGGTGGTACTCACTTGTAATCTTCTTCACACTAGTCAATTGGCCACAACATACGTAGATCTGATTTTATGCGTATTCGTGGAAGCATTTAAATTTATAGAACCAAATGGGTGTCGTATCCATTTGCAAACAATATTAAGAGTGGATCATCGCGGGGCATCAGTAGCTGCTTGGCAACTGGATATATAGTGGTAAAAACAAACAGAGTTGATTAACTAAATATGAATCCTACCAATATAACTTTATTGTTCCAAGCAAACTAAGCAAAGATTTGCAATACATCTACAGATTGGTATCCTTTCCCAGATGCATTCACATACGTTAAAAACATCTCGAAACATTATTTCTTTTAGAAATCATAGTTGTCAATAAATAGCCACGGTTCAACAAAAATAATAATCAGTGGAAGAAGAAGGAAAAAAGTGATTACCCGAAACCGTGGGTTCTGTAATACGGGAGATTGGAAAGCAACGTCTCGTCGATGTCAAAGATCCATATATCTTTACCGCTTCCATCCAAACGTACAGTCTCTGCGAACGACAGCGAATCACCGGCTACAAGGTTGGAATCCGACATGCAATGATCACCGTTGACGTAATCCTCCACGAAGTTGAGACACTTGGGAGGAATGGTCGACCAATACCCTGCGTTGTTGGTCTCAACGGAGAGCCTCCAACTGTCGCAGAACATGCCATCGGCTTCCCCTCCGCCACCGGTTTTGGGGACCATGCGAAGGAGGGAATGAAACGGATCGGCGGAAGCGACGGCGGAGGCGAGGAGGAAAAGAAAGAGGGATCTGAAGAGGTCCATGATGAATTCTCCAATCCCGAGAAAGATTCGGGAGAGAAGAGGCGGAGAGCTCTGGGTTTCTCCCCCCTTCTCGATTAACGGAGGGGGAGGAGTTGGCTTTGAAGGTTTGTGGACGACGCTCAGGCACCAGGACGGGTTTTGTCGTAATTACCAGTTGACTCAGTGGGTAATGTACGGAGCAGGGGAGCTCTTTTGGTTGGTTATAATGAAAGGTGGATAAGAGGATCTTTCTTTACCCGTTTGTTTACTCTCCTTTTCGTTGCCAAATATAGTGCCCTCACATGTGGGCTCTACTATTCACGAGCATGGTAATAAAGGAGAGTGAATATAACACCGTCTTGTCCTTTCTGCGCCAAATGGCGTCTTGCAGTTGCTTGTCGGAAGAAGATTAGTGTGGTTGTGGCCGCACATTAAGCTCGTTTTAATTGAGCGTGTTCATACCTTCCATTTGATTCATTTTAAAATTTATTTGCTATTAATTTAGAAATGGTTTATGACATGTGATTTTCTATAGAAATATTTTTTTATGATATGAAATAAAATTCACATATATTTAAGATTTAATTAGGATACAAATTTTATTTGTTTTGTTTCAATTAAGAGTTTTCTTAAAATTCACATAGAATAGTTTTGTTGCTAGATAAATAACTTGAAAGCATGTGCATTGTTATGAATTTGTGAAATCAACTGAATATGTTGTTCATTATTACCTTTTGACAAGTTTGTTCTGCAAAAGTTTAGTGAGATTGTTTTAGGTATGACTTTAAAATCAATTTGGCCAACTCTGGTTGAGTATAATATGCCATGCCTATCAATGGCTGGATCATGTAGATCAAAAATAATTTACAATTTTGTCTGGGTTGATTAAATCAAATCCTCCTGCTTATTTGAGTTGATTTTAGTGTTATATATTATGAAGAAAGTAATGTATTGATCATGCACAAGGTCACGAGTTATCTACCGCCACTACATCTTATTTAATTTTAATTTTAAAGTATCATTATTCTGTTCTTTCTTACATTGGGTTTATCTAAGAGATTATTAGTTTGATTATTGTTTTATTGTGGTAAATGACAAATTTACAAAAAAAAAAACCATCAGTTTGGACCACAAATATAATACTAATGTTTTGTGATGTATGTGCATTTATTATAGAGAAAGACACGCGACCAACATATTAATGCACAAAATTGGAAATGGAAATATATGGTTGAAAATTTCAATTATGTTATTGAACTTAATTACAATAAAGTTATAATTAAAAAATAAGTGAAATTAACTAAAGGATGAATGAATATTATAGGAAGAATTAAAGGAATATTACAGGAAGAATTAAAAGGAAAAAAAGACTGGATTAGGATAAAATTATATAATAGACACTATAATACAAAAATATTAGTACTTTTATGCACATTTATTTGTAATTTATGTAACTCGTAAAAAATATAATTTTTTTAATTAATAACTATTGTACATAGAATTTGTCAAGTTTAAGAGAAAAAGAATACATCAAGATATTGAGAGTAAAAATAATATTATATTAGTATACCCCTAGTTATGCTTGATGAGTCAATAAAAAATGTGGGCCCATGTGATAATAGTTATCATCTGCCAATGGAAGGTGGTGATGAATTAGCTTACATTGCATCCTCATCTCAATCGACCACTAAAATGTGCGTGAAAGAAAAAACGTAAGTGTAACGCTTTTCCAACAAAATTTTTTGATAACATATCTAGATTAGTGGCATTAGTGGAGAATACACACACTTTTGAGTCCAGGAGAAGCGACCCTAAAAAACTAAGTATTGAGGTGCCTATAACATATTTAAATTCAATACGAAAGATTTTAATTAATAGCAAGCTATATTATTTAGCTACTGAAATGTTTAAGCAAAAGACAAAAAAAAGATTTATTAGGTTGAATTTGAAATCTATATAAGTGAAACTTGGATGGTTGAAATATTAACTTATCAAACATGCGAAGCCTTAAATTCTTAATGTTGTAATCTTAACTTAGCTATGTTATATATTTGTTATGTGGTTTTATGAACTATGTTCTGTGTTTATTATTCGGGAACTTGTCTCTATTTACTACTAATTTGTATGCAATGTTATATGAATTATAGTAATATTTTGTTTTTATGTTTGTTGTATGGCTTAGCAACTTTCTCCTATTTGTTACTAATTTATATCTAATTTTATATGAATTATGGTAATCCTTTTTCTATGTTTATTGTATGGTTTAAGAACTATATTTTATGTGTATTGTATAATTTAAGAACTTCCCTATTTGCTACTAATTTGTATATAACTTTATACGAATTATAGTTATGCTTTTGTGTGTGTATAGAGTAAATTTGTTTTAAATTTTTAATGCTTTTTAGGTATGGATGATGAACAAAAATACAAGTTTTGATGATTTAACAATCAAAATGATAATGAAGATGAAAATGGCAATGACAAAAAGGAAGAAGTTCTTACCTATACTACAGTAGTTGCAAGAGGTTATTATATATATATATATATATATATATAATGTCTTGTATAGACTTTGATAACACAAGTGCTAGTTGGATGAGAGACATATTATGAGGTTATCTAGAATGTTTTAGGAGAATGATGAAAATGGAAGTACACAATTTTATAAATTTATATAATATTTTAGAGAACTTATATAGACTATGGATATCTACTCATATGCCTATACTAGAGAAAGTTGAAATGTTTTTCTATACATTGGCATAAGGTGCATCAAATAGAATGATACATGAACATTTTCAACATTCAGGACAATTAATATAATTTTTTATGAAGTGTTTGAATTTATATGCATGCTAGCAAAAGAATTGATCAACCCTATTGATTGTGAGTTCAACAAAATTTAAACATAAATTTTAAATGACCAATGTTAAATGCCTCATTACAAGGTAAATTTATACTAAATTTTCATCAAGTTCAAATATTATTTTATGCTAATTAATTCATTATATTTTATAAAATTATATTGGTGCAATTGATGATACTCATATATTTTACTTGTCCATAAGCAAATAGTACACATAGGATGAAAAGGATAACTGACACAAAATGTCATAACTTTATGTAGCTTTGATATGTAATTTATATATATGTTAGCTAGTTTTGAGGACATTATCAGGTTCTCATGCATGCATGCAAAAGGACTCCAAAGCTTAACTTTCCAAAACCACCCCTGGTATATATTCATATTATAGAATATAATTTTATTTATGCATTGGATTATGAAATCATTACATTTATCATTTGTATATATAAATATTACTTAGTCAATGTTGGTTATTCACAAATGTCTTGATATCTTGGACCATATAGGAGAGTGAGATATTATCTCCCTAATTATCAATGAGGACAACCACACCACAATAATTAAAAGAAGTTGTATAAAATTATGTTTTGGAATTTACAAAAAAAAAATGAAATATCTTGCATGACATGTCATCGTGTCTGTTTAAAACACAAGTCATAATAGTTGATGCAACAATAATATTATATAACTACATTAGATGAATTTCTATATTGGACGAGATATTTCAAGAAGCTGATATTAATTTAGATTCAATACTAGAAAATATGTATTCAGATTATGAAGTAGGTGAGGAGCGTATAAGAAGTTTAATGCAAAATGATAAGCTTTGTAATCAAAGCACTTTTAAGTATGATGGGTCATGAAATTAATTTGCACCATTATGTGTTAATTATATAACACTTTACACTTTTTATTTGTAGTAATGTATGTCATTTATCTTCTTCTTTTTCTTATTATTATTATTATTATTATTATTATTATTATTATTATTATGTGTTATTTTTTTAATTAAATAACTTAATTATAATTTTTAAAAATAAAAATAGAATAAATTAATAATAATATAATAGTAATAGGTCAGCCAATCTACCCAATGCAGCGCAGCCAAATGAGCCTAACTTATGGGAAAAGCAAACAAGTAAATTATGATTGCTTGGTATTGAAGTTAAGAATAGAAATATGTGAAGGATTCTCATCCAGTAATGCAATGCTTCATGGAAAAGTTCTGACCGATGCCTCAAAACACCGATAGTCAACAAAAGCAGGCTCGTCTGCTGATAATCATTGTTGCCTCAGGTTTTCTTATTCTCCGCCGGTGATATCTTCTTGGCCAGTTTTGTTTGAGTGTATTTTTATTATTATTATTATTTTCATACAAAAATATTTCATCTCATTGTAACGAAATAATATATTTGTTTTATTATGAGTAAATCAGTGGGTGAAATAATATATTTAGTTTTATTATGACAACAGTAGGCTTCACCAATTAGCTTTCTCAGTTGGCGAAGGCATGTATTCTTTTTAACGTGCTGATTGGTGCACTTACAAGTTGTTTGGACGTTGCAATATAATTCAACAATTGCAAATCATCCGTACACGGCCTTTCTTGGTGCAGGGCAAATCTAAACTTCCAAATGTCCTTGAATTTACTTCAAGACTCTAATTTGATTCGAATCCGCGCTCTTTGAACCATTTATCTGAACCAAATAAAATATATTTCTGCTTCGAGGGAAAGGCAAGTCACTATCTACTTGCTTTTGTATTACTGCTCATATTTCAAGACGGATTTTCCAGGTAGGCTCTGGAATGATGTCTTAAATTTTCAACCTCCCAAGAGACATTTAGTCGGAATGCTGGACAATCATATGATACTATTAACTACAAGTATTTCCATGAGCTTCGGTCATGCTTCGTCTTACTAATAGGAAAATAAGAAGAAAAAAAAATACAGAAAAGAATAATAGAAAAGAAAAAAAATAGGAAGAAGAGAAAAGCACTCATGTGAAATCCATGTGATGTGCTCTCCAAGCAGACTCTTCTTTGCTCATGTGGTATTAGAGGTGGCCATGGGCCGTGCTCGGGCCGGCCCCAGCCCGGGCCTGCCTCGGCCCGAGTTCTGGCGGGCCGTGCCAGGCACGGCCCGATTCTAACCGTGCCGTGCCGGGCACGGCACGACCAAAAATTGTCTGGGCTCGGCACGGCCCGCGGCACGTTTAGCCGTGCCGGCCCAAGCACGGTTCAGGTTCTGTCCGGGCCCGGATCCGGCACGCGGGCCCGATTCGGCACGCGGGCCCGATTCGGCACGCGGGCCAGATTCGGCACGCGGACCAGATCCGGCACGCGGGCTATAGTCGGCCCAGCGGGCCGTGCCAGGCACGGCCCGAATGTGAATTATATGTATTTTGCATAATTTTTTTAAAAAATATTTAATTAATTATTTTATTTTAAACAAATATAATTTTAATTTTAATATATTTTATTAAATTAATATTAATTTATTTATTAACAATACTAACAACACAACTAAAGTTAAAACCAACTCGATTAAATTTCATATTCATAAATTATACATTTAAGCTTAAATCAATTGTCGACATAATGGGCATACACAATTGATCCGTAGCCAACTACGCAAGCAGCTACTATGGAAGATATGCGAGCATTGTGTTAAGCATACTTGCGCTCTGTGCTCCATCTTCTCTATGCATATTGCGCACTCCATGTTTTCAGCTCTACCTCCTTCTTCAATAATAAAAAACTCAAGTGACTCTTGTGCTTGGTTTGTTTCGATATATTGCTCCGGCTCATCGTTGATATTATCACTATCCTCCTCACTATCACTTATTTCAAAGTCCTCAACCTCTATCTCAATCTCAACCCCAGAAGGAGAGGGAGAAGCCAAAAATTCTTGTCTTGCATGATCAGATAAATGGATAAAGTGTTCTTCAAACCTGAATACATCAATTCGTATAATTTGACTAACACGTTCGATAATACTTAAAATAGTGATTCTCCATTGATCAGCATTGAAGAAATTTAAGGTAGATGTAAGGAAGATTAAACGTTGAGAATTTGGCATAATAAGAATTATCTTCACTCTTCTATTATCTGTCATTTTTCTCTATGCCTCGTGCTCGTGCTCACCACGTGATAATTATATTATAAAAGTAAATTAATTTAATACTTACTTGATCTTCTCCACGTCTAGTCACGTAGTGAGCACGAGACATAAAAAAAAATGACTAGTCTAGACCGAGAGAGCATTGAATTCTTGATGGCTAAAAAAAAACTTAAGTTTGAGTTCAATTAAGAAACTAATTGTAACTCAAGACTTAGAAAAGAGATTAAGAGAGTATTAAGAGAGAATGAGAAATTATTCCAAAGATAGCTAGAAACTTGTGTGAAGAAATGAGAGGGTTAGGGGGGTCAATTTATAGGGATGAATTGGGTGTATAATTACATATTTATACCCTATTTTTAATTATTAAAAGGGGATAAAATGGTAATTTTATACCATAAAGATAATTATATCCCTAACTTTTAAAATTTTTATAACTATTATGAGGGCATTTAGGTAAAAATGCAGAAGAATTGCCGTGCCGTGCCGTGCCTGGCCCGGCCCGGGGTTCGTGCCGTGCCTGGCCCGGCCCGGGGTTCGTGCCGTGCCTGGCCCGGCCCGCGGGCCGCGAACCCTCGGCCCAGCACGACCCGAGCCGGGCCACGGGCCGCCCGCGGCCCGTTGACTTGGTCAACGGGTCGTGCCGTGCCTGGCCCGTGTCGTGCCGGGCCATGCGGGCCGCGGGCCGGCCCGGCCCGTTGGCCACCTCTATGTGGTATTAGGGGGATGGCTCTGGCGACGGGTGCAAAGTAGGTGGACACGAGCGGTTGCTCCAGCGGCGATGGTGGTGCGGGACGCTCACGTAGCCTTGAGCTTGTGTGGGTCTTGGGCGAGCTCATCCCGAGGGAAAGAGGCAACACGGGAGCTCTGAGCTCGACATGGGAGGAAGGAGCAGCGAGAAGGGGGAGTTTGGCATCGAAGGGAGGAGGCAACACAAGGGGCTCAGAGCTCGACGCCGGAGGGAGGAGGGGTGATGTAGGGGAGCTCAGCACTAAGAAGAGGAGGTGTCAGGAGCTTGGAGCTTGGTGTCAGAGGGAGGAGGGGGGGAGCGAGAGCAAGCTTGAAGCTCATCTCTAGTGGGAGGAGGGGTGGCGAGAGGGTGGTCATCGCCAATGGAGAGGTAGCGGGTGGGGGGCAACGTGAACAAGCCATTTCCTTCCTCCTTTCCGCTCGATTTGGGCGGATTGGATTTTGAGGGAAAATTATCTTATGGCCTGTTTGGCCCTGCTTTGAAACTGATTTTAAATAGCTTTTAAGCAGCAAACAGTTAAAAAACTGTTTGGTAATAGAAAGTAAAAGCAGAAAAAGCAGTAAAAAAGTAGAAATTGGAAAAGCTATAATTTGATGCTTTTACATCTTCTGCTTCTCTAAAAAAGTAATTTACATAATTTTATTTAAAATTTATATATATTATTATTTTAAATAATTTAAAATTTTAATAGTAAAAAAATAAAATATATTATTATTTTAAAATAATATATTTAATTAATTAATTAAATTTTGATAGTAGTTAAAAAGTTACTAACCAAACATCTTATAAATTTTAATAGTGTAGCACAGTACAACACAGTTTAGCATAGTTATAAAGCTATTAACAGCGGGGCCAAACAAGCCCTTATTTTTCTCTCGTGTTTTTTTTTCCTTCAAACGAAAGCATAACTTTGACTCTATTTTGATTAGATGTTTTATTTCCTTCTTTAATAGTATCTTTGTGACTTTTTGCATCTAAATGTATTGCTACATTTACCACCCAAGATAAGTAGTTCTTTCCTATTTTGTCAAGAGCCACAAACTTAAGTTTTGTAAGATTGATATATTTATAACTGTCCAAAAAATATAAAAACAAGTTAGAAAATTAATATTCAATATTGTGAAAATAAAAAGCTAACGACTAAGAAATAAATAAGTAGTTCCTTCATATCATATGTTAAACACAAAACCAACAAGAAAAAAAAAACTATTATACTTGTATGACCTTCTAAGTTAGAGCTTCATGTTCATGATGTGTTTATAAAGTGAATTAAAGTAATAGAAAACAAAGTAAAAGAGAAATGAAAGAATTGAGATAATAAAAGAATTTTTATTTCATAATATTTACATTATTTATATGATATTAAAGATATACATGATCAAAATGGTGTCATTGGCAGTGTGTTTTGGAGCAACGTAGGCGAACTCCACGAGTTATAACCAAGTGATGAGGACGTATAGACTCCGTTTGGCCCGGCTTCTGTTTCTAGTTTTTGTTGGTTAAAAATGTTGGGAAACCCCGGGGACATTTTATAATTTTCAGAGTCATAGACATACATACATACATTTCACAGCGGAAGAATGTCCCCGAAACAGGCCGGTCCCAAAAACCCAGTGAAGATCGCAAGCAAGAGAGTCGACACGATTAGTTAGGAAATACCTTAAGAGCGATTTGGAGTGATGCCGATGCAAGCGCCCAAGTGTGCGCCCTCTGCAGTCTCACACACACGGATCTCTTGAGTTCTCTTCTTCCACGCCTAGTGCTAGCCTCGGGAAGAAGATCCAAGCCTTAGGGAGATGCTCCACTTCACTTGCGCCACCAAGAGGAAAGGATGCGCCAAGAGAAGAAGGAACCAAGCCAAGCCGCCAAGCACCAAAGCTCCTTGCGCCAAGAGGAAAGGAGGGAGAAGCTTGCGGCTATGGAAGAAGGAAGAGGAAGTTGCGCCCTTGCTCCTAGCTCTCGCCCCTCTTCTTGTGTTCACGCCTCCAAGGATCAATCATCATAAGAGGGGGCGGCTAGGGTCACATATATAGGGCAAGAGGCGGTTAAGGGAAGGGCCAAGATCATGACAAGTGTAGGGCTAGGATGAGGAGGTTTGAGACAAGGAAAGTCTCCAAGACTTTACCATAAACTCCATTCAACCTATCCATAATTGCCCAAGTACCATATCAGCCCAAGACATACCTTAGAGGCATTCATACCATCAAGGGAGAAGGGCTAGGCGCCAATTGCTTCCTTAATGAAGCAATTTTGCCACCTAAACCCAATTATACCCCTTAGGCGCCAATGAGGTTGGGCTTCTCCCCATTATACCCTTTTAGCCTCTTATCTCTTCATGAGAACTTGTTATTGGGCATCATTGGATAATGAGCTAGCCCAAACTCCATTACATGGGTTGATTAAGCACTTGGATCCAATCCAATGCAACCCTAATCCACATGTGACCAATCATGGTCAAATACGGGTCAACCTGCCAAAAATGAAGTTTGGCTCCAATAACATTCTTCCATCTCATCAGGCCCATTGGCGCTGATGAAATCTCTCAATTAGATCCGAGTTATCCAATAACTCGATCATAAGGCTTCCCGATCAATACGAGAACTCAAGTATCAAGGTGTGCGACCCTGTAGGTTCCTCTGACGCTGGCAGTGTTGACCAAAGGTCACCACAAGCAGTGAGTGGCACCTAGCAGTGCATCGCTGCTACCCAGGTCATTGGAATGGATATCGACATCGACATCCCCATCATCGTAACTAGGCACAGATGCATTACAGTCTCTTTGCCGAACTGATATCCGATTGGACAAGTGTGTCACCACTTGTTTTCACCCAATCACATGGCTATGACTAAAACAGGTTCTCACCTGGGTATGGCCATACACTCTCAGTCATAGAACCATAGAGGAGCTCCATGGATATCATACTTCCCTAAGGAAGGGGCAAATCCTTTGTCTGTCCATTGACCTTCTCATATGGGTTGTGACATGCTCAATGACAACCGTTATGACCTCCCAACTACGGCAAGGTGTTAGGTTGTATCAAAGCAAGTCCCTAACCATATAGAATGATCAATGACCTCAAGTCCAGGGATCAATGCATCTCCTGTCACTTGTGAGGATAACTCATGACACCAAGTCATAGCCTCACAGCGGGTCTATCCAGTATATCCTCCAATGATATACCCATGTGTCTGTGTCCTAACCAGCCCACATACCAGTCTCACAAGTACCATAGCTGTCCCATGTCCACTAAGGTACATCGACTGGGGACTATAGTTCGAGCACAGATCCAATTTGTCTCCAGGGACATTATCATGTTAGTACATATGCGCAGATGTAAACAAACATAGATAGCGATAATGCCAGAATGATATATAAATATCAAAGTCAAGTAGTACATAAGTGGACCAAAACTAGGTCCTAGGGCATATACACCAACAATCTCCCACTTGCACTAAGACCTAGAAGTTGAGGAATCTCAACCCCATATCTCTAGCGTGACCATCATGCTTCTGCTGCGCCAAAGCCTTGGTTAATGGGTCTGCCAGATTGTTCTCTGTGTCAACTCTGCTAATCTTGACATCACCTCTATCAATGATCTCTCTGATCAGGTGAAATCTTCTAAGTATGTGTTTGGATCTTTGATGAGACCGTGGTTCCTTTGCTTGTGCAATTGCTCCATTGTTGTCACAGTAGAGTTCAATGGGATCCATTGCACTAGGGACCACCTGAAGATCACATAAGAACTTCCTTATCCAAATGGCTTCCTTGGCTGCCTCAGAAGCGGCCACATACTCTGCCTCGGTTGTAGAATCTGCTATGGTGGATTGCTTGAAGCTCTTCTAGCATACAGCGCCTCCATTTATCTTGAACACATAGCCGGCCTGCGATCTAAAGTCGTCAGGGTTAGACTGAAACGATGCATCAGTATAGCCCTGCATACTGAGCTCTTCTTGTCCCCCATAGACCAAGAACAAATCCTTAGTTCTTCTCAGATACTTTAGGATGTTCTTTACAGCCACCCAGTGCTGCAGACTTGGATTGGATTGGTATCGGCTGGTTATGCTTACAGCATATGCCACATCTGGTCTAGTACACAACATTGCATACATGATCGATCCTACTGCCGAAGCATAAGGAATTCAACTCATGTCATCCCTCTCAGCCTGTGTTGTAGGACACT
This sequence comes from Costus lasius, assembly GCA_027563935.2. Classification (NCBI taxonomy): domain Eukaryota; kingdom Viridiplantae; phylum Streptophyta; class Magnoliopsida; order Zingiberales; family Costaceae; genus Costus; species Costus lasius. The sequence continues at coordinate 28,856,618 of CM050449.1, read as the reverse complement.
GGCTCTTTGAGAGAGTAAGGCTATGTCTTACTGGAAGGTATCCTTTCTTGGATTGCTCCAAGTTGAACCTCTCCAGGACCTTATCAATGTAGGTACTCTGACTAAGGGCCAGGAGCCTCTTGGATCTATCCCGGTAGATCCTTACGCCTAGAATATAGGCGGCCTCCCCTAAGTCTTTCATCTCGAAACACTTCCCCAACCATGTCTTCACAGCTTGAAGACTAGGGATGTCGTTTCCGATGAGCAGTATGTCATCAACATACAAGACCAGAAAAATCACCAAGCTCCCACTGACTTTTCTGTATACACAGGCGTCATCTTCGCTTTTGATAAAGCCATAGTCTCTCACGGCTTCATCAAATCGAAGATTCCAACTTCGAGATGCTTGCTTTAATCCATAAATGGATCTCTTTAGCCTGCAGACCTTATTAGCCTCTACAGGATGGATGAAGCCATCAGGTTGTGACATATACACATCCTCGGTCAGCTTCCTGTTAAGGAACGCTGTCTTCACATCCATCTGCCATATCTCATAGTCATGATATGCAGCTATAGCAAGCAGAATCCGAATGGATTTGATCATGGCAACTAGCGAGAAGGTTTCATCATAGTCCACCCCGTGGACTTGTTTAAATCCTTTAGCCACTAGTCTACCCTTATAGGTAACTATATTGTCATCCATGTCTATCTTCCTCTTGAAGACTCATTTACACCCTATGGGTTTTACCCCATCAGGCAGCTCAACCAAATCCCAGACTTGGTTAGCCGACATGGAATCCATCTCGGATCGCATGGCGTCAAGCCATCTCTCGGAGTCCGGTCCACTGACCGCCTCATCATAGGTTCTGGGTTCATCCTCAATGATGAAGATCCCATCGTGTTGGGTCGGCAGCGACCCGTACCTTTCAGGTGCACGACGAATTCTCCCAGACCTACGCGGGACCTGTGTCTGAGCCTCAGGTTGGCTATCAACCGGTGCAGGTGGCTCAGATTCCATCTCTTTGTCTTGTGCTTGCACTTGGACCTCATCCAAGTCAAACTTCCTCCCACTAACTTCTTTCATGAGAAATTCTTTCTCTAGAAAGACAGCACCCCGAGCAACAAAAATTTTGTTCTTGGTTGGGACATAGAAGTAGTATCCTTTAGTTTCCTTAGGATACCCCACAAACATACATTTATCAGATCTAGGTTCTAGCTTGCTAGAATCCTAACGTTTGACATAAGCCTCACATCCCCAGATCTTGATAAAAGTGAGATTAGGGCGTCTCCCACTCCACATCTCGTATGGTATTTTGGAGACACTCTTAGATGGAACGTTATTCAGTATTAGAGAAGCTGTCTCTAGTGCATGCCCCCATAATGATGGAGGTAGAGTTGCATGACTCATCATGGATCGAACCATATCCAATAAAGTTCGATTTCTCCTTTCAGACACTCCATTCCATTGAGGTGTTCCAGGAGGAGTGAGTTGGGATATGATCCCACACTCTCTTAGATAGTCAAAGAACTCACCGCTCAGGTACTCTCCACCTCGATCTGATCGAAGAGCTTTAATGAATCTTCCAAGCTGGTTCTCTACTTCATTCTTGAACTCCTTGAATTTCTCAAAGGATTCAGATTTATGTCTCATTAAGTAGACATAGTCATACCTACTGAAATCATCAGTGAAGGTAATGAAGTAGTTGTACCCTCCTCTGGCTTGTTTATTGAAAGGCCCACACACATCAGTATGTATGAGATCCAATAAACCTCCTGCCCTCTCACCAATCTTGGTGAAGGGCGCTTTTGTCATTTTCTCTAATAAACAAGGTTCACAAGTATCAAATTCCTCCAAGGAACTTGAATCTAACAGTCCATTTGCATGGAGTTGTTGGATGCGATTCTTGTTTATATGGGCTAATCGAGAGTGCCATAGGAAAGCACCAACTGAACCACTCAGTTTGGTCCTTTTATTACTTATGTTACAAATAGAACTTTCCATATCCAAGATATATAGACTATTGCACAAAGTACCCTTCCCATAGAACATATTTGCAAATGAAAAAGAACAAGAGTTCTTATTTATTTCAAACTTAAATCCCTTCTTTGCTAAGCAAGGAATGGATACAATGTTCTTAGTAAGTGAAGGTACACAAAAGCAATTATCTAGTTCTAATTGAAGTCCAGAAGGCAAGGAGAGAGTCAAAACGCTTACAGCAACAGCAGCAACCTGTGCCCCGTTTCCAACGCGTAGGTCAATCTCTCCAGGCCGCACCGATCTACTTTTCTTGAACCCCTGCATATTTGTACAAATATGAGCCCCACATGCGGTATCCAATACCCATGACATAGAAGTAGAAAGATTGACTTCTGTAACATAGATACCTAAGCTAGAAGTTAAGGCTAAGCCTTTCTTCTCCTCATTCTGAAGCTGCTTGCAGTCCCTTCTCCAGTGACCCTGCTCGCCACAGTGAAAACACCTCTGGTCCTTTGACTTCTTTGCCTTTTTCTTCAGTGCCTTGGTAGGACCTCTGGCACTGCTCTTAGCACGTGCCTTACCCTTCTTCTTTATCTTCTTAGTCGCAGGGACCAAAAGAATAGAATTGGGCTTGGTCTTACCCATCTCACGCTCGACTGTTTGGAGCATATTCATTAATTCCTCCCGTGTGCACTCAATCCGGTTCATGTTGAAATTAATAATAAACGGACTGAAGCTAGGGGGCAAGGAATGCAGAATAAGATCCACAACCAGCTCGTTGTCTATGGCATGTCCCAGTCTCCTGAGATGATCCACATTCCCAATGAGTTTGAGAACATGGGGTCTCACTAGTGCACCCTCAGACAACTTACACCGAAAGACTGCTTTGGCGGTGTCAAATCTCTCAGTTCTAGCCTGAGCCTCGAACATCTGTTTCAGATGAGTGATCATCTGAAAAGCGTTCTGCTCCTCATATTGCACCTGCAGTTCAGGTGTCATGCTGGCTAGCATAATACATGCAACCTCCAAAGAGTCATCCTGATGCTTTCTATAAGCATCTCTGTCTGCCGTTCGGGCATTAGGCGGAGGAGCCGCAGGAAGAGCCTATTCAAGGACATACAGCTTCTTCTCGAGCTTGAGGACTATCCTTAAGTTTCGATGCCAGTCCATAAAGTTAGTTCCAACTAACTTATCCTTATCAAGGAGTGATCGCAGTGATGATCCGCCAGTGTTCGTAGCCATTATTCTACAACACCCAAGAAAAACAGATTAGTACTACTTCAAATCATTTAAACTGGACTTGTTTTAAATGATTACTGCTCCCACTATTTTAAATTCGAATTGACAACCCACAAAGTCAATCGGGAAGTTTAAGACTTCCTAGTGAGATGGGATCCTTATTTCACATGAGGCTTCGCGTCCCATGAGGGTGGGATGAGATGCACAAAGTAACCCATGTTTCCTAAGGTGGGCGCGCCGGCCGGTTGCTCCAAGCAACTCCCCTTGTTGAGACAGTCTGGGCATTTCATGTCCAGCGAGGGCTGGATACAACATGAAACCCTAACCTCTCAACGATGCCTCTAGACTTTCACCATGTGCCCAGTACATGTGAACTTCTAGTCAAGTCCATTCCTAACCGTTATACCCAGGGCCAATGAGTTTCCTTGCGAAGGCACGCCCAGGTTAAAACTGGACTGGGGAAACTATTGTCACCACACACTTTCTAAAGATAAGTGGATGTGTCCCACGAGGGTGGGAACCAGTTCACAACTCCACTGATCGATAGCTTAGTGAGGGCTACGCGTTAGAAGGCTACTAGACTTGATATTTTATTATGAGGGTTTTTAAGGTCTCATCAGTTTTATCTTATGTCTAACAATACAGGCATGCAATCATATAGTGATAACATAACGATAAAACATCACAGGCATGCTTTTAGCAGATAAGGAAAGCAGTAAAGGATGATGTGATCAAAGCCCTTTCAAGACATTGAACCAACCCATGCCAAAAGGAGGTTCAACTCTTGACATAGGACTTAAGCCCCTAAAATAGACCTATCCTAGCCGCCCTCTATCTTGGTCTTCAAAGTTGGCTCTAAGGTCCTTCTCACATGGTTTAGCTCTCAAACCTTAAGGGTAGACCCCAAGGGTTCGGCCAATGCCATGGTCTTCCTCCAATGAGAATGCGGCACAATGCAAGAAGCCAAGTTAGCTAGCTCTCAAACCCAAGGGTTCGGCCATGCCTAACTTGCGCCACCAAGCAAGCTTGCGCCTCTTCCTTTGATGCTTGTTGCGCCACCATCCAAGGTATGCATGCGCCAAGTTCCAAGTACATGCACCACCTTAATCTTCTTCTTAGTTAAAAGCAAAAAGAAAAGCGGCACGCAGGCCTCACGAGGATACATCACAGGCATGCAAAGGGGGCTTGACTAATGATCACAACATCATGCACAATCAAGGTATTTACTCATGCAATTCTACATGCTCATGAAAAACATAAAATCTGAAATTTTACTTTTTCATAAAACTAGTCTCTTTTTCTCATCTTCTTCTCACAAATCTTTTGGTTAATTGCGATTTATTTTTCATGATGATTTCAGAGATCCTTTCGGCTAGCAATTTTGTCAGATCAAGAGACTTGGCCAGTCCGAAGACACAATGCCCGTCCTACTTGACAAAATTACATACGCCTTTAATCTTTAAATCAGACAAGAAAATAGTCCAAAAATCCAAAAGAGATTGAGAGGATGATAGAAATAAGAAACCCTAATTTTTCCTACTTAGAAAAATCGTTTGCCATGCATCATGCTATTTACGAAAATAGAGATATGGCATGTGAGCATGAAAGAAAAGCATAAAACATCGTTCGAGTCTTGCAAGTCGCTCTGATACCATTGTTGGGAAACCCCGGGGACATTTTACAATTTTTAGAGTCATAGACATACATACATACATTTCACAGCGGAAGAATGTCCCCGAAACAGGCCGGTCCCAAAATCCCAGTGAAGATCGCAAGCAAGAGAGTCAACACAATGAGTTAGGAAATACCTTAAGAGCGATTTGGAGTGATGCCGATGCAGGCGCCCAAGTGTGCGCCCTCTGCAGTCTCACACACACGGATCTCTTGAGTTCTCTTCTTCCACGCCCAGTGCTAGCCTCGGGAAGAAGATCCAAGCCTTAGGGAGATGCTCCACTTCACTTGCACCACCAAGAGGAAAGGATGCGCCAAGAGAAGAAGGAACCAAGCCAAGCCGCCAAGCACCAAAGCTCCTTGCGCCAAGAGGAAAGGAGGGAGAAGCTTGCGGCTATGGAAGAAGGAAGAGGAAGTTGCGCCCTTGCTCCTAGCTCTCGCCCCTCTTCTTGTGTTCACGCCTCCAAGGATCAATCATCATAAGAGGGGGCGGCTAGGGTCACATATATAGGGCAAGAGGAGGTTAAGGGAAGGGCCAAGATCATGACAAGTGTAGGGCTAGGATGAGGAGGTTTGAGACAAGGAAAGTCTCCAAGACTTTACCATAAACTCCATTCAACCTATCCATAATTGCCCAAGTACCATATCAGCCCAAGACATACCTTAGAGGCATTCATACCATCAAGGGAGAAAGGCTAGGCGCCAATTGCTTCCTTAATGAAGCAATTTTGCCACCCAAACCCCATTATACCCCTTAGGCGCCAATGAGGTTGGGCTTCTCCCCATTATACCCTTTTAGCCTCTTATCTCTTCTTGAGAACTTGTTATTGGGCCTCATTGATAATGAGCTAGCCTAAACTCCATTACATGGGTTGATTAAGCACTTGGATCCAATCCAATGCAACCCTAATCCACATGTGACCAATCATGGTCAAATACGGGTCAACCTGCCAAAAATGAAGTTTGGCTCCAATAACATTCTTCCATCTCATCAGGCCCATTGGCGCTGATGAAATCTCTCAATTAGATTCGAGTTATCCAATAACTCGATCATAAGGCTTCCCGATCAATACGAGAACTCAAGTATCAAGGTGTGCGACCCTATAGGTTCCTCTGACGCTGGCAGTGTTGACCAAAGGTCACCACAAGCAGTGAGTGGCACCTAGCAGTGCATCGCTGCTACCCAGGTCATTGGAATGGATATCGACATCGACATCCCCATCATCGTAACTAGACAGATGCATTACAGTCTCTTTGCCGAACTGATATCCGATTGGACAAGTGTGTCACCACTTGTTTTCACCCAATCACATGGCTATGACTAAAACAGGTTCTCACCTGGGTATGGCCATACACTCTCAATCATAGAACCATAGAGGAGCTCCATGGATATCATACTTCCCTAAGAAAGGGGCAAATCCTTTGTCTGTCCATTGACCTTCTCATATGGGTCGTGACATGCTCAATGACAACCGTTATGACCTCCCAACTACGGCGAGGTATTAGGTTGTATCAAAGCAAGTCCCTAACCATATAGAATGATCAATGACCTCAAGTCAAGGGATCAATGCATCTCCTGTCACTTGTGAGGATAACTCATGACATCAAGTCAGCCTCACAGCGGGTCTATCCAGTATATCCTCCAATGATATACCCATGTGTCTGTGTCCTAACCAGCCCACATACCAGTCTCACAAGTACCATAGCTGTCCCATATCCACTAAGGTACATCGACTGGGGACTATAGTTCGAGCACATATCCAATCTGTCTCCAGGGACATTATCATGTTAGTACATATGCGCAGATGTAAACAAACATAGATAACGACAATGCCAGAATGATATATAAATATCAAAGTTAAGTAGTACATAAGTGGACCAAAACTAGGTCCTAGGGCATATACACCAACAAAAAAAGTGTTGGTTAAAAAGATGTTGGCTGAAGAAGTTTGAGTGTTTTTGGATGCATAGCTTATGGTTAGGTTATTCTATTTATAATAAATAATTTTTTATTAAAAAATTACTAAGATAAAAATTATATAATTAAATTTATAGTTAAATATAATTAAAATATTTATTAAAAATATTATGAGTTATACTATTAAAAAATTATTATTACATATAAGGGTTATTGAGCATAAGCAGATGGGGGGAGGGGGGGTGTTAAAGAAGTAGCTTTACCCCTACTTCTCAGAGAAGCAGCTAATTTGTGGGTTGAAATAGAGAAGCTAAATAGCCAAACGCCTTAGCTTTTTGATTTCTGCTGGCCGCAAAGCCATAAGCAGGCCTAGAAGCTAGGCCAAACGGGGCCATAAGCACCACATAACCGTAGGGTCATGCACATATGTGGACATGACAATGACACAATGAATTTGTTCTAAGCGAAACCTAAAACTTGGACTGCATTTGGCATAATTGTGCTACTACAATTGCACTGTGATTGTAATAGCTTATGTTACTATTTTTTAAGGGTTCGTAGAATTAATGGTGTTGTTACCATTGTTAGTGTTATTTTGAGTTTTAAATATTAAAATAAATTATAAAAAATTATTTATTTTAAATTATATAAAATATATATTAATATAATATACAATTTAAATAACATATATTTTTAAAAAATCATAATTAATTTTTAAAATGTTGTCAAATAAGTTTATAAAATTGTTAATTTATATATTAACTAGTATATTAAATTATAACATATTTAATATTAATTAGCAATATACGTTAAAGTTAAATTTATATATTCCACAAATATCTCTTATAATTAAATAAAATTTATTTTTTAATTTATATCATATTATTAATATATATAATATTAATAATTAATAATTTTATTTTAAAAGTAAGATGATTATATATTATATTAATTAATATGTATTAATATATTACATTTAATTATATATATTTTCCATATATAAATGTTTTATAATTAAATAAATGTTAGAAATGAAATAAACCAATAATAAGCAAAGTAAATAATTGATATAACAAGAAAAAGCTTTATTTCATTTCCTTTCCATATTTCAATAAAAAAGGAATGCTCTATTTATAGCAAGCCAAAAGATCTATAACTTATGAATAATAATTACATTAGTTAATTATGTTACATAAGTTTCAAGTTTATAATCAAAGAAACCGAAAGAGGATGAATGGATATCCACAATAATATTATTCATAACACTCCCCTTATATATCCATTATAAAAGAATGTGTCTCGTTAAAACCTTTATTAGGAAAAACCCCGCGGGACAAAAATCTAATAAAGGAAAAAGAGTACACTATATTTGTAAATGTCAATTGATATCTTTGAGTCTACGAATCCCAATATTATAGACAAGCTTTTCAAATATTGTAGTTGGAAGTGCCTTGGTAAATAGATCTGTTAGATTATCACATGAACGGACTTGTTGAATACTTATATCACTATTCTTTTGAAGATCATGAGTAAAAAAGAATGTTGGTGAAATATGTTTTATTCTATCTACTTTAATGTACCTTCTTTTAACTAGGCAATACATGCAGTATTATTCTTGTGTATGATTGTTGAAATCATTTTTTTCTGAAGATAAGCCACAAGTTTTATATATGTGTTAAATCGTAGATCTCAACCAAACACATTCTCAATTTTCCTCATGTAGAGCTAAAATTTCTGCTTGATTAAAAAATGTGAATGCTACGATCTATTTTATAGACTGCTATGATATAACCATTCCACCACATATAAATAAATAACCTGTTTATGATCTACAAACTAAACCATGCATCTATACATAAAAAAGTATTTACAAAGGAGACGAACGTGCCTATCAAATTGTTGTAGTGCCGCGCCAAATTGCCAAATTGAGTTAGTTGTTACAACTATATTGTAAATTGTCAACAAGTCAAATAACACTCACCATCAAATAAAAATACAGCAGCCCATTTGAAAAGTTAAATCCCTCTTTATATGAAACCTTGCAGAAAAATACGCATTTGTCGTCCTTAGATGAAGCATTGTAGCAGTGCTCATTCATGCATCCTTCAATGATCTTTACCCTTAAGCTTATGCCCTCCATTTTCTTTCACATATGTTGTACCATATGTTGGCGCTGGTTGTCAGGGCTTAGTAATACTGTTATGTGTAATACATACTGACTTGCCTCATCACAAGTATTAGTAATACATAATATAATATATATTATATTGATTATATAGGTTAACATGTTTATGACCCGATAGACAAGTCATAAAGGGGTTAACCTGAGCATAATTAGCTTTAACCTAGAGTCGGGAAACTTCATATCATAATATGTTATTTTGATGGGTTATGTCATATTTTGCCTATCTACAAACTAAAAGAAATTTAAATTAAAGCATAACCTTGATTTATAAGAAGATTGAGATTGTGGAAATGGGGAAGGTTCTTATTAATTTAAGTCTACAATGAATGCTTTTAGAGGCAAAGAGTCATTTTCTCTCTTTGTTGTCCTCTTGGTGCATACTCATATACAGGGTGACCTAGGGACCATAACCCTAAGGGCTTGTTTTATTGGAGAGTAAAGTGGGGAGAAGAGAAGAAAAATTAACTTTTCTCCAGATTTGTTGGAGAGACTGATTTGGAGGGGAAGAAAAAGTGGATGATTTTCTCTTATTTTTGTTTCTCTCCAAATCGGAGAGAAAACTCTCTCCAAATCGGAGAGAAAACCAACCAACGAAGTGTCCAGCATGCTCCCAAAAAAAAAAAAATGAAGCATGGAAAACGAAGCATCGACCTCGCTCCGCCCCTCACCCTTGCCTATACGTGACCTCACCCTACCCCTCGCCCCAAGCCTGCCGTCGCGAGCTGTGTTGTCGCCGGCCACTTCTGTCTCCCCCATTGTCTGCGAGCTCCGCCACTGCCGGTGAGCTCGCCGCCTACTGCCTTTGAGCTCGCCGTCCACTACCTGCAAGCTTGCCCCCGCTGCCTGCACCTCGTCCTTTCCCCCGCTGTCCGCTGCCTGCGAGCTCGCCGTCTGCACCCTCCTCGCCTCGTTGTCGCTCTCCTTGACTTCCAATCTCTCCTCCGGTCACCCTCCTCGCCTCGCTGTCGCCGTTCGAACCTTCTCTGCCGCCAGTTCAAAGCTCCCTTGCCACCAGTTTGAAGCTCCCCCGGCCACCCGATCTACCTCTCGCCCATCCCCGTTCGAACCTTCTGCGAGCTCTCCCTGCTTGCCATGTTGCATCCAACTGCTTCATTGCCTGTCGTCTACCGCTTCCCTACCACTGCCTACCCCCTTCTGCCTGACATCGCCGACCGGCCACACCCATCTCCCCTGCCGCCGCCCGCCGCCCATCTTCCTTGCTACCGCCCCATTTCTCACCTTTTTTCATGTGTCACGTGATTATCATGTGATATAATTTCTCCCCTCTTATTTTTCTTCCCTCTCTTTTTTTTCTCCCCTCCTAGTTTTCTTCCCCTCTAATAAAACACAGCCTAAGACCCTAATGTCTAATTTCTTATTTGGCCAATCGGGACATTAAAAAATTAAAATTATACTATGACATGTATAAATTATAAAACTTAAAACTATTATTTTGTCATAATGCACAATTAATTTCACATGTGGTGCCATTTGTAATAGTTTAGCCATTGAAGAGTCTTTTTAGAACTAAATCCTAGATAGCAATTGCACGAGATGCACTTGTTTTTACTTCTTTCCATCTAACTTTAACTAGATTTCATGTTAAATGAGGTCTCAGTTATCTAGTTGGTACTTTGGTGCATAGCATATCATGCACCTTAGCTGTGTGATACCTTGAGTTGACATTGATATGTATATATACATATCGCATCCTAGTCTCATGATCTGCATGAACCTACCAAATTTTCTTCTAAGAACGTTATATGTTTATCCCTGTCCTTGTCATATTTTGTAAATTGCCCATCTTGCCGTTTCCATTCTATCAATACTAGCTAATCTTATTTGCTTGTCCATGTGTGGATCTTTAGGTATCCAGCTGATAGCTTTGATCGAACTTGGAGTCCTTGCAACAGAGTCACCAGCAACATATGGAATTCTATTAGCACAGTTGAGGTAAAAATGTTCCTTATGAGGTCTCATCATTGATCATACAGACTACAGGTGTAGCCCTGGTCAATAATACTTATATCAATATTTGAAGATTCGGTTCAACTAGTGACCGGACTGATACATACGGATTGTACCAAATGAAAATCCAGTGGAACCGCCTGAGCATAATTGGAGCAGTGGAAGTAAAAACAGAAGAGGAAGAAGAACCTCCGCTTGCCACTCACGTTCGCCACTCGTTGCTTGCGCCCGCTTGTTGCTCGCTGCTTACACTCGCCGCCGCCCGCTTGCTGCCCTCTCTGCCTTCCTCTCGTTCCTCTATTTCTTTCTCTCCTCTATGCCTCCTTCTACTCCTTTTCCCTTTTTTCCTTTTCCCGTTACTGTTATTGCTCAATTCGCTGCTCCGCTACTCCTCTCTTCTACTTCTCCGCTCGATTTGCTACTCTACTGCGCCGTTTCCTTGTTTCCATTGGCTGGTCTGAACCTTCATCTGGCCAATCCAAACCGAAAAAAAATGATCAATTTGGACTGATTTTAAGGACCCTGCTTTATATTATCCCCTCGATGATGAAAAATTTGAAATTATACGTCCCGCATACTATGGGGTCAAAAAGTGTTATATTAAAAATGTAATATGACATTTATTAAATTCACCTTAGATTAATAAGACTTTTTGTTTAAATGGGTTTTGGCTTCCAATGAGCGCAAGCGCTCATTGTTAATTACCCCTAAAATTAGGGAACCTTTAATTAAGAGATCTATACTATGAAATAAAATGCAAGGCCAAACAATATTATTCATAAACATGAAAAGAACATGATTTAACATGATATACAATCGATGAAGGAAAAAGTCTTCATCAGTTTGGACAAGTTATATTCTTCAGAGGTTTGGTCTTGCGACGGCTTATGAGGTAATATCTGGCCTAAACATCACAATGTCATATTGAGGAGCTACGCCCCGATGGTAAACATCGACGTACGCATCTCCCAAACAATATTTCATCGTAATGCATTTAAGGCATGCTGGATATTAATTTTGGAATATCATCCAGCCTTGACGGCATGTTGGATAATTTGATTTTGGAAATATCCGGTCTTGCGACTTGTTGGATATTTGAATTTGGAAGATTGTCCGGCCTTGCGGCGTGTTGGACAATTTAATTTGGAAAATTACCCAGCCTTCCGGCGTGTTGAATAATTTGATTTTGGAAATATCCGGTCTTGCGACTTGTTGGATATTTGAATTTGGAAGATTGTCCGGGCTTGCGGCGTGTTGGACAATTTAATTTGGAAAATTACCCGGCCTTGCGGCGTGTTGAATAATTTGATTTTGGAAATATCCGGTCTTGCGACTTGTTGGATATTTAAATTTGAGAAAATTATCCGGTCTTACGATTTGTTGGATAATTTAAATTTGAAAATTACTCGGCCTTGCGGCGTATTGGATAATTTGAATTTTTTGAAAATTACCCGGCCTTGCGGCGTGTTGGATAATTTGAATTTTTGAAAATATCCGGTCTTGCGACTTATTGGATATTTAATTTGGAAAATTGTCCGGCCTTGCGGCGTGTTGGACAATTTAATTTTGGAAAATTATCCGGCCTTGCAGCGTGTTGGATAATTTGATTTTGGAAATATCCGATCTTGCGACTTGTTGGATATTTATATGTTTTTCATTTTATAATACTTCAACCTTAACGAGCGTAACATCATATTGAGGAGTTACGCCCCGACGATAAACGTCGACGTACGTACCTCCCAAACAACATTTCATCGCGATGCGTCAAGGCTTTCGGTATTATGTTCAAATGAGAATTTTTCTTCGGAGTCAACATTCAGTACCAAATGTCACTTATGCTGAACTGGAACAAGCGTAGTTCATGTTTAATGAGCGTATGAATTTTATCATTAGTTTAATTTTAGACTAAATCTGGGCTCAAAATTTGGTCAACATGGGTTGACACTGGCTAAAACATGATTGTGACGAAATTGACTACGCCAAAGACGTGACTTGTTATTCTGATTTTATTACTCTTGGCCAAAGAGTAAAGTTTCTCGCTCAGCTGACGGACGAAGCGCAGACGATTTTCTGGGCGGCGACCGCTGGCATCTCTGGAGGCGCGGACGAGAGAGAAAATAACGTCGGCAGTCTATGGGATTGGGTTCGTCGTTGCTGCAAAAGAAGACTGTGGCGACGGAGATGCTACTGGTGGCGGCAATTGTGGAGGAGATGCTGCTGGGTCGGTTGAGGCATCGAGCGGCGACGACTCAATGTTTGTCAAGGAGCTCGTCTGAGACGGATTTACTGGCGCGAGAGAGATGGCGGCGCTAGGGTTGGCAGAGGAGATGGCGTAGGAGGTTCGCCGGGACACTGATTTGGAGGATCTTTGAGAAAACAGACGGGAGGCGTTCATCCAAGCCGGAAGAAAGGAGGCGGCAGGGAGATGGCTGCGTGGAAGCAATGACAGGGGAGATGATTGCGGTTCGCATGGAGTTAGGGTGGAGTTCGTGGAAACAGGGGAGGTAGTCAGTGTTGCTGCTTGTTCCAAGCGACGGCAACCTTTGGCAGTGGCGGAATGCGAGTGGAGTCATGGCCAAAAGAAGCATCGGGATTGATAAAGGTCTCAGGGAAGAAGGTGATGGAGTCACCGAGCTTTTTAATGAAGGCGATTATGGACCAATCTTTCAGCGATCGTTGTATGGGCTCGAGTAGTAGCAAAAGGCTGCAGATTAAGTCTTTATTTCTATCGATTGAAGATGGATGAGGATCAAGACGGTGTGATTTTAAGGAGGACGGATTTCTTCCGCCTCTCTTAACGTCATTGGAAGTGGTTGTGGCTGTATCTGTGCATATGAAAAAAATTGCCGATGTCTTTGCATTGCAAGCTAATAATACTGCTGGTATTGCAATTGTGATTGCTAATACCATTGTTGAGGCGTTGAAGGCTACTATGTGGGTCTTCAGCCGAAAGTCCACAGAGAGGTTGATTTGAGATGGGTTCAGTGGTGTTGTTCATCTGCAACAAAATGGTGGAGCAGTGACTGGTCTGAATCCTGTATCGGCAATTCTTCCATGGGCGGCGAGAAAAGAACGGCATTGAGAGCTGCTGGGAGACTGATTAGGAATCATGTCTTAATTTGGCAATACAATCAAAGACCCAGTACTCCGAATATGAACAATTTTAATTGTTCTTTCCTTTCAAGTCTGAGATCAGTTAAGGTAAATTATTACTTATGTATGTCCGAGTCCATATATTTTTATAAATTCTTGACAATCTGAATCCATCAGGCTCAGGATTCTTTCTTCAGTGAGTAATTTCTTTCGGTGGAGTTCGACATAACTCTTTCGCCGATTTCTTCTCACAGCATCACAGCAAGACAAGGATTTCTTCAAGAATTCAGCGTTGCAAAAATTCCACTGCTTACTTCTCTGCATCTTCAATCCAGCAGTAATTTTTTGCTTCGCATCTGATTTTCTCTGTTTCTCTCCTTTACTTTTTACGTTTCTTTGACAACTCTTTTGCTACTTCTTTTCACAGCAAGGATCTCCTTCAAGAATTTAGTATTTCAAAAGTTTTGCTGCTTCAAGTTTCCTCTTGCAGAGTTGCTTGACGAGACACTTTTTAGCGATACAGCAGCAGCGCTGAAGTACAGCGGTGGTGGAACCAAAGCGGTGGCCAGGAAGGATTTTCCAGGTAATAATTTCTCCATTCCTTCGTTTCTTTCGCTCTCTCCTTTTTTTGTTTTATATTTTCACCATCTCTCTTTTTTTTTTTCACTCTCTTCTGTAGTTTCTTATCCCTTTTTTTTAAACACTGTTTTCTTTGTATTCAACGTGATGCCACAGTGTCAGGCCTGGGTCAGGCCTGGGTCAGGCCGGTTCGGCCCAAGCCCAAGCCACAGCCCAAATAGGGGAAAAACGTGGTCAAACTAGGGCGTTGACCCCAAATCCATGGTAAATGAAGCTAACGCTTCGTCGTCACACGCGCCGAACGCGAGCGGCTCGCGCGGGACGGATTCGGTGGCGTCGGCGAAGGAAACAGGCGTCAACAACACAGCGTGGTCTTCGGCGACTTCTTCAGCAGCGGAGGACGCGGTCGACGGCGAAAAAGGCGGACGCGCGAGACGTTGAGGCGGCGGCGGCCGTCCTCTATAAAGAGGAGGATCGTGAGCAGGGAGGGGGATCTCCATCGAGGAAGCGTTGAGGGCAACGTAACGAAGCTGAGAGGAATTTCGTCACCAGGGGCGACGATAGCAGAGAGACTGTAGCTGGCTACGACCGGCGAGGGAGGGAGAGGGGCACCGGCGGCCAAGGGGGCCGACGGCTTTGAGAGGAGAAGCTTTGTATCCATTTTCAGGGAATAAGATCGAGCTTTCCTTTCCCCACTCTCTCTGATCTTCACTCTCTGTTCTCTACGTTTCCGGTGGCGTCAACCGCTAGGGTTCAGGCGACTCCGGCCGGCGACGATAAGGACAGCGCGGCGGCACTGGTATCCGGCGGCGGACGAACTCGCGCGAGCTCGTGAAAACGAACGGAGGAGACAACGCTTGTTCGAACGCGTCGGGCGTTCGAAATGAGGCAGAGGTCAACGGAATCAGCCGGTCAACGCTGATTTCGTGAACGAATCCGATTTCGTTCGAAATCGGAGACGCTGACGCAAGCAATCATCAGCACAGCGAAGATTTCACGCGCGCGACGAAATTCGGAAGGTGACGTCAGCGATTGGGCGGCTGACGCAAGCGAAATCGGAAAATCGATTTCGAATCCGATCTCGAAGGCTGACGTAGGCTGTCGTCAGCGCAGGCAATTTTGACCAGAGAGAGGTATTTGA
This sequence comes from Costus lasius, assembly GCA_027563935.2. NCBI lineage: Eukaryota > Viridiplantae > Streptophyta > Magnoliopsida > Zingiberales > Costaceae > Costus > Costus lasius. Next base: position 28,840,867 of record CM050449.1, on the reverse strand, counting down.
TTTGAGGTTCGATTTCATAAATTAGGGTTAGGGTTTCTCCGTGCGAATTGTATTTTGGGGATAAAAATTCTTCGGGGAGATTAGGGTTTCCAATTTAAGGCCGGAAACCCTAGGGAGAGTTACGTTCTGATATTCCGCCGGACGGCTCTAGGAAGCGGATAAGCGCTAATTCTAGGCCGATCCGACCGGGGCGTGACACACAGGATGCATAGTGCATCTTAGGTTAAAAAAAAAAATATGATGCCACAGGATGCACAGTGCATCTTAGGCCTAAAAGAAATAGGAACCAGGGTGCCACAGGATGCTTAGTGCATCTTAGGCCTAACAAAATGAAAACTCAACTCCCCTTTTTTTACCTTTGTGCGTTTCTGTCTTCTCTGTTTGCCGATGCTATTCCTCGTGTCAAAAAAAAACTCTCCTCTAATCTTCTTCTCGTCTGCTTTTATAAGCTTTCGGCCATTTCTTTCTTAAAATGTTATCCACTGTCAAAATCCCCTCTTTTTTTGGCGCTTCTCTTCTTTCGATTTTGTTCACTGCCGCCAGCGTTTTTTTTTTCCTTGTCAACCACGATTCCATTTAATCAGTTTCCTTTTTTTTATGCCCAGCCAACGTCTATCCAGCTATACTGTGGTCGATTCTTTTTTATTTTTTATTTTTCTCTATGACTCAGCACCTCCTTATTGGTTTTCCCCTTTTGTAGCAGTAGCTATAAATGTGTTACCTTATCCGTTCTGATTTCATTTCCATTCGATTTTGCCTTGTGAGGTGATCGCGCATGCTTCTTTCCCTCTTAGTTTCCTCTCAATGCACTTCTTAATTTGATCTGTAGTCAAAATTTAATTTTGACTTTACTCTTTATAATGGTTCAACAAACTGTCTGACTACTATAAAATTTAATGTCTTGGGTCTAACCACAATACTGGAATAGCATGACAATTTACTGAACTATCAACACTTGTCAGAATATCTTGTAACATCGTAGCTGACAACTAAGTTTGTAGCTTGAACATGTGAATATTTAGACGAGTCTTGCGTGCCTCAATGACTATTCATCTCTATATTTCCCTTTTGCTGGACATGTGCAGATCTTTAGCAAACGTATTGTATAGGGTTGAGGTACAAATTGGTGAACCCCATTATAGGATGAAATTGAATATTCCTAGTTATTACTTTTTGACGTTGAACACAAATCCATATTTTCTGAAACTTTCTTTTCCTGTAAACTACATGTCGTCCATCTCAGTGTTTCATTCAAGGTTGTATTTAGATCAGAGAATAACCCTTTCAACTGGCATAAGGTAATTAGCATCTGTTTATACCCCAGCCTTAGATGCTTCCATCAGTTCTTGGGCTAGCAGAGTTATGAGAATCTATGTGATTGAGTCCATAAGGAAAGGATGAACTTGTATGTGCCATTTCCTGAGGCATTCGCAATGTTATTCACAGCATCACACTATTCCCAAATATATATTCTTTTGATGTTGGAACAGTATGGAAATTCCTAGGATCCAAATTATTATTTCAATTATTATCCATTACATCTCAGAATTGCTTAAACTTCCACTTGTCACTGTAGCATTTCAAATTCGCAACTAAGAATCTGAATCATGAGGAATTCTCTGATCCTTGCTAAATCTGAACATCAGATATTAGGCTTTAAGACATTGCTACCTGAAGATCTGAAATTACTACATTAAACTGGAGGCATAAGCTTAATTCTATTTTCTAATTTCTGAGATTACTGCTTCTAGGTAGTGTTCAATGTAACTCCTGATTTTACTCCTGCCATTGCACATTTTGAACATTTCAAGTATTGAGAGGATTCTAAAAATTTAGTTATAGCATCTCAGTTTTTTTTTTACTGCATTATGACATCACAGGATTGAAGAAGCTGCAGCAAACTAATTTTAAAATCTTAACTTCCAGCTTCTGATATCACACTGTCCACTTCACCCAGCAATTGGTATTTGAATCCTGACTTCTGATATTCAAACTACACAGATTTTGACTTGCTGACAGTGAGAATTTCCGAAAAACTGCATTTATTGTGTCGTTATCTCTTTGCTCCCTGTTGATTGAATTTTTTTTTTTTAAAAAAAACTATGAATTCTGTATAACATTTGAACATAGCTACAAATCTGATTTCCCTGTTCATTGTTGTTCAATGTCTGCTTAGATGCCATTATCTAAAGCACTCGCAACATTATTTACAGCTTCATACTATTCCCAATATATTTTGATGTTAAACAAATGCCCCCCAATGGATTTTGTATAAGCGACGAGCGTGTACAAATCTGTTGGAAAAATATATCTTTCATACCTCCTCGTTTGATCTTTCTGACTATCTTAGGTATTCTGCACATCAACAATAAACCTTGAAGTTTCGCAACAGGCTTGAAATTTCTAGTGAGGTAATCCATTTAATATTTACGCTCTTTCCTTTTTTTTAGCAAAGGTTTTATTTCTGCTGCCCCTTTGTCTTCATAGTGCATGGCTTTTCTGTGGTCTCGCCGTGCTTCTATGCCACTAGATGAGCCCAATGATGAAGCAATTTTAAAGTATATTAGAAAATGTGATTCCCTCGGTTATTTTCGAGGGATATGGCATGAGTGGCGTGATGTAATATTAGAAGGGAGAGATATATTTCACAACAAAATACCGCACCATTTACCTATTCCATCATTGCCTGTAAATTATAAATCCAGCCCACTATTTGAAAGTAAGTGTTGGACACCTCTAGAGCGTAGTATTATTAGAATGAAAAATTCTAAGTCCCATATGCTTGATCAAGGTCCTGATTTATGCTTATGCCTCGAGCCGGTTACTAGGATATCCCATCAAGAGTCAACCTTTTTCTTAGGCTTGGAAATGGCTTCAGATCGCGTGCCCAAGTGGGCCTCACGATTTAACATTTGTGGCAGTGTTAGGCATTACCTGGGTTACATAGAGTGGGCACGGTATATTCTACGCAGGGAAAGGAAAGTTCTCAAGAAGACAGGAATAAATGAAGCCATTATGTTGTCACTGTTTAACTATGAATATGACAATAACTTATTCAAGGGCATCTTGGAGCATTGGAACCCGTTACGAACACATGTTATCTATATGATGAAGAAATCTTTCATAGCCTCTAGGATATGTGGAATGTTTGTGGGCTTCCCATATTGGGCGCCCAGTATGATGAACATGTTCCAGATGAGAAATTGCTTTTTGGTGAGATCAAACGTGGTGAATTCTGATATTCTTCATCTCTTAAAGTAGTATTTCATCATTTTTATGAGCTGCTTTGCCGATATTCTGAGACGGTTTCTATTTCTCATTGGATTTTGCATTTCGTTGATTTGTCTACCTCATATGAGACAAGTTTTTCTTCGCCTCGTGATCCTTTTGGGATCGGTTCTGAGAAGGTTTTATTGGAAGATTATGACGTACCATCCAAACCTCCTATTGCCACCAGGGAAATAGATCGAGATATGTTTCTCATTGCATTTTTAGTTTATTGGCTATGTTACTTTGTCGTCCCTTATAAATATCCTAACCGTATCAGACCAGAGGTTTTTATTATGGCTGATAGATTGGCACAGGGTGTTCGTCTTTCCTTAGCACCACCAGCATTATCAAATTTATTTAGATCTTTGAGGGAGGCTTGCACTGCTGATTTTCCGGGCACGAGGGATACACTGATTCCGCTCCACTATTTGTTCGGGTGGTTCAATTTGCAATTTCAAGGACTATACAATACTGTTATTTCTGAAAGTATGAAGCATAAATTGCCATCTCTGATATGTATTGCTGGGGCCTTTTCGGTTCACTTTAAAGATTTAGAAGCACGTTTATTTTTCCGTAAATACGAAGTTTTTGGACATCGACGAATCATATTCCCTAACAGAGGACTTCTAAGTGAAAAGGTAGATTGTCAAGATAGCCCCGTTGATGTTTTAACAAAGGACGGATGGTTTACATCTGAGTTCCTTATGAGTATCCGTGTTAGTTGGTTACCCTTTAGAAGTGGAAATTTCGCATCTTTGGAAGTATATAATCCACACAGGTGTGCTCGTCAATTTGGTTTTGATCAGATTATGCCCCAGAATGTTCTTGACTTCAGAAAGTTATCTGGTGATCTCATGACAATTGCTAATTGTTGTCACACGTTACTCCGACGAGGGACCGATTCGCTGTATACCATCCCAGCTCGCAGTCGGACTCCCAAATGTGGTTATGAATATTTAAGATGACATTCTATGCATTTAAAGGCTTTCTTCAGTTATAACATTATGGATACATATAGTTTCACTGAGAAATCTCATCCGAGAAAGTTTCTCAAAAGGGCAATTAATCGACAGACGTATGGTTTTGAATTTGATCTCTCGCAGTCTTTATCTTCAAAGCGATTAAAAGCTCTAGATTTGAAAGCGGCGTCAATCGGCCCAAATGAGGTAATATTCTCCTCCTCTCCTTTTTATGTATTACATTGATAGTTAATATTTTCCTCTTTTGGAGGACAGGGCATTAATCGTAGACGGGGATCAAAATCTATTTTTAATGCTGAGGGGTCATCTCGTATCGATTTAGTCCCATTACAAATAGATGAAGATGATCCAACCATTTCAGGTTTTCTTTCTCTCTCTCTATGTATTCATCTTCGTTGATGTATGATGATTGTCTTTAACATATTCTCTCCCACACTTCTTAGGAATTCAAACTGCAACTGCGGCTGCCTAACGAGCAGACGTCCACATACCTGATGATGTTTTTGACGTAGATGGCCCTTCAAATATTGTTGACTTATCAAAGCATGACTCCAGTGATTCGTCAGATGACGTGATTGGGGCTTTGAAAGGGAGTATGTACATCACATGGTATTGATACTTCATCATTGTTCTCTGATGGTATTTTGAATTCATCGTAGTCATTCATGTACCTAAGGAGCATGCAGAAGAACTTTCATTGCAAGTGAATCTTCCGGAACCCCTCAGTTATCAAGAACAAGAATAGCAAGATGGTAAGCAATGTCGGCATTTGTATCATTTATTTTTTCCTATCTTATTGTGGTAATATGTTTTGGATTATACTTCAGTATCAACTCCAGTCATACCAACAGACTCTGATGAACTTTCTAATGAAGTTGAGGTTTCTTGTGGTAAGTGTACCAAAAGGTTCATATGTTTGCCCTTATTTTGTTCTGAATATTTCAGTGACTTTCACAGGGAATAAGGATACTCTAGAAATTGGTATGTTTTCTTCTCTTTTATTGTGTTTGTGTATAATTTCATATGTACTGTTAACAACTATTTCAGAGTCTACATCATGCGCCCAAGAGCTTGTAATGGAGGGCGCAGGTTCACCGAGCAATGGTAAGCTCCTTCTCTTCTTCCTTATCATGTTTTTTTTAATGCAATTTAACACGTAGTGTCTTTGTCTTGAAATAGCAACTATCATAGAGCTTGCATCAAGTACTCAAAAACTTGATGCAAAAGGCAGCATGATTCTTGACCATGGTAACTCTCTCTTTCTTCTTCTTTTTTGTTTTGTCTAACATGTACGATTATAGCATTTTCATAGTAATCATTTCAGGAGTGGTAAGTGCTCAGGATCTTACTCAACGGACTACCAATTTACCAATTACTGGTAACTGTTTTGTCAATTAATTCATGTAGATTTTTAGCAGGAGTATGTATATTTTGTTATTGCTATTAAAGCAATTGACGTTTCAGGCTTTGTATCAAACACCCCAGAGGTTCAAATAAAGGACATAAACTTTCCAAAGCATGGTAATTCTTTATTCTCCTCCTTTTTGCATATATATACGGTGCAATACCTCATTGTGTTGCATAAAACAAGAGATACTTCAGGACATGTACCAAGTACTCAGGGAATATCATCAGGAAATAAAAGCAGCTTTGCTGATGGTAACTTATTTTATTCTCCTTTTCTTCCTTTTTTTTTGTGATTTAGTATCTTTACTTTCCTGCATTAAAATAGCAATGGTTTCAGGATTTACGCCCAGTTCTTCATAGCAGATTCACACTATTATCGACTCCTAGGTTCTAAAGGCAATTTGCCCTTCGTTTGAACGAGCTGTCCGGTTCTTAATATCAGATTATTTGAAGATATTCCATACCAAGGAGTGGAAGAGTTTTCAGCCTCATTAGATAATATTTCACGTGCTTTGGATGGTCTTAGAGTGCCGCTGGACACTTGGGACAATTTGAGTGGACAGATCTTGACCATTTTAAAACAAATTGAGTCTGCATAAGGAGTGAATGCTTCGGAGATTGATTCCCAGATAAGTAACGAACAGGTGGTGCTACATGATTTACTTTCTCTGCAAGATGCATTAACTGACAGAAGAAATATTTCCATAGCGTCTTGTGAGTCCATCAGAACCAAAATAGCACAAGTTGATATTCAGGTAAAGCAGATTGATGATAGAGATCGAGGCTCTTATCAGAGAAGTGTCTTATGATTTCAAGTCTACAAGAAGAGGAAGTTAACTTGAAGAATATTGGAGATGTTCAAGAATCAAACTTAGAATTCATTGAGAAGTCTTGAGGTCCACTTAAATTCTCTAATCGAACGCAGCAAACTCACTTCTTCCATTGAAGATCAAAAGCTTGCTCTTCAGGAAATCATTAGGAAATTTTAATACATTCACCCCTTTGCCTCATATATTTGAATTACAAATCTTCTTATTGGACTCTTGTTACCCTTCCTTACTTATTCGCACGGATTCTAAATTGTAATCTCTTTGATTGATAATGATTTTGTTTTAACTTGAAGAGATATTGATTGTAACTATCAATTTCTTGTAAATATATTACAATTGTTGTGATGATTTTTTTTTAGCAGATGATTATGATCCTCATGATGTCGTATTTGTGTTGTCAAGTCATTGTCCAACAGGATTGCATATATGATATTGTGGGACAAAATTAGCTGGTGCAGCTCTTTTGATATAATGTTCGCTTTGCCTTTTCCTATTTTGACATTCTTGCTCTTCTGGATTTTATTGGTATCTATGTAGGATTCAAGAAGCCAGCCAAATGATAAGTATCCATGTAGATACCGTGCAGCAGCAACACCAACAGCAACACCAACAGGCTCGACAGGCTCGGCAAGGCTTGATAGGTACTTAAGCTTCATCAATTTCATTAACTTTTTTTTTAGTTATTTTATGTGTTCTCTGTTTGAGCTTCGTGACTTTACTCAGTATTTCCGCTATGTTGTGGTACAGTTCTTGTGAGAGGATTCTTGGTGGAACTTCTTGTTCATGATTTTAGTGACGGACGTTTTCTCTTCCTTGCAAATTCATGGATCCAATCTCACAAAGATAATCCGGAGAGCTGTATCCTTCACAAACTCCATACAGATTGAAAGACCCCGGGCAGGATACGTTAGGTAGTCTCCTGTTGAGTAGACAGATTAACTTTGTTATCAGCATGCAACTGATTAACTACTAAACAGGATTTTCTTTTGTCCACTGCAGTAATACAACTTGATCATGTATTCTTTCTATGCTAACATGCAGATCCTAGGGCGGAGGGTAGAGCGCAAAAAAAAAAAACTTCATCCTGTATATGTTCCACGGGATGAAACATTTGGGGAAATCAAGCAAAGTAATTTTTCTACTAGGGATCTGAGAACATTGTTTTACAATCTGATACCAGCTATGAAGGCTGCACTATCTAGTTCAGATAGCCAATTTGAGTGCTTTTTTGATGTCGACAGACTTTATAAAGGTGGATTACTTCTTTCGAGCGACAATGAGGATTACCACTGGCGATAGAGAGCATTCTTGACCACTGATTCCTCGGCCTTTTTTTTGTCTCTTTATATATGCATTATCTTGTTTCTTCACAGAGTTGGGGATAACCAAATTAGTTTATCTTTCACTTTGAGTGCACGTTGATTGCATCATGTACTTTCTTTGTATAAACTGGGACAATCGGATTTTATACATGCCCATGGTTTGTTTGAAAGGTATTATGGAATAAGTTGCAAGATTAGATACTGGGATGTGTAGTTCGATGGTGAGACGAAGCTCCATATATATTTTTTGCAAAATGAAGAAGAATTTGGAATTTTGGTGATTTCATAGTAAAAATATTTCAATGATTGGAATGCTCTTTTGGTATGTAAGAGTTATTTTTTTTTATCTGCAGCAGCCCCTTTGCTTAAGGCTTTCTCTATTTTTGACAAAGAGCAAGATTGTACTGCAAGTTTAATAAGGAGCTCAATTTTCATTTGGTCAAATTTGGACATAACAGGCCTTTTAGCAAGTTCACATTCCTTTCAATAACTATACCAAGGACCGAAGATGCCTTGCTTCCACAATGAACAATCAGAGTCAAATAAAATGTTATTTGTTAACAGCAATTTGAAAAATATGCCTTCTTCAGCATGCAAACTTATCAACTGCATGAAATGCTAATCCGATTAAAAAAACTAGTAATGGAATGCAACAATGCACAGGGAAACTATTTCCTTTATTTATGAAAGAACATTGAAAGCAGCTCAACAGGAGGAATCGAGGAGGTTACACCCCTTAAAAAAAAAATTGAATCGCCACCAACGCGTATGCTCCTCTATTCAACTGCAGATCAAGTATGATTGGGGCATAAACCTTGAAATCAATTGCTTTATAACCAATGTACTCTGTTAATTTCCTGTTCAAAAATCGATTTTTGTGGATCAATGGCAATCTTAGCAGCGAAAATAGCAGCAGCAATCAGGAATGACAAGAATTAAACACAATTGGAGTCCAGCAAATTTAGTTCAGCAAGGTACTCTGCCAAAGACTCTTTGCCAAGCTAGACTGAAATACTTTAAGAATGTCTTGATGGCTGGATTCCCCATCTCAAATTTCAATAAATTTAGTATGTTGCTCTCTATTTTCATCACCTCTTGCTTTGCGTAAATATTTATCCGTGATATGACAAAAAAATATATTCCACATTAGGAATAATCTCTTCATAATTCGAAGCAATAAGCATAGTAGAAGACCCCGAGGAGCTACAGACGTTTGTCTATAGATAGCATTGACAGAGAGGAGCTGAACCGTCAACTATAACCGAGCTTGATGTTTCTTATGAGCGGCCTTTTTTTTTTGTTTTTTCTTATGCTTTCGACCATAATGTTACAAATACAATGTTATATTGAGGAAATACGCCCCGATGATAAGCATCGACGTACATATTTTCCAAACGATATTTCATAGTGTTGCAACTCATTATCATTATTTTTTTTATTGTTGTTTTTTGTTTTGTTTTGTTTTGTTTTTTGTTTTTTTTTTTTTGACTTGATGAGCTTTATATTTCTGTCATTCGATCAAGATGAATGCTCGTGTAAGGAGCTTACAGTTTTTTAGCAAACTGCTAGCTATGAACGGACTTTGACATTTTTAATCCTACTGCCATTTGATTATGATCAACTTGGTTGCTCGTGTAAGGAGCATACAGTTTTTAGCAAACTGCCAGCTATGAACGGACTTGACATTTTTGATCCTACTGCGTTTGATTAGGATCAACTTGGTTGCTCGTGTAAGGAGCATACAGTTTTTAGCAAACTGCCAGCTATGAACGGACTTGATATTTTTGATGCTACTGTCGTTTGATTAGGACCATCCTCTTCTCTCTCTTTTTCTCCTCTTTTTTTTTAAGCATGATATCTCTTCAGGAATCGACCATTAATAGGTGGCATCGGATGTTCCCCATCTTGGTCTGTCAACTGGTAGGCCCCCCTTTCATAGACTTTCCCTATCACGTAAGACCCTTCCCAATTAGGATTGAATTTTCCCTTTGCTATCTTGTTGGATATGATAGGTCGTCTTAATACTAAGATGAGATCTCCTTTCTTGAAAATGCGTTCTCTGGTCAACTTGTCATACGCCCTTGTCATTTGCGCTTGATATAGTTCCAAATTTTGCTGTGCAATTAACCTTTGCTCATCGTGGGACCAAACATTCGAATTTGGATGAACAGGTCATGGGACCAAACGTTCAGAATTTGGAGTTTGAAGTTTGACATACATCGAGCCTTTACGGCTTGTGGACATTTGAAATTTGAGCAAATATTCCGTCTTCATGATTTGTGAATATTTGAATTTCAATCTTAGCATGTAGTTATTTCTTTGCACACAGTGTCGTATTGAGGATCTACGCCCCGATAACAGGTATCGACGTACACATCTCCCAAACAATACTATACCATAATGCACTAAAATTTTACATTTGACGTCGTCAAATATTTATAGTAATTTCCTTTGAGGAGCAGTAGGTCTCCAAAATCTGAGTTTTGAATAGCAGAATGCTCATCTCGGATCTTAGGTATATGATTTTATATGAACTTTAAGAAGAGGTGGTCTTCTTGCTTCATGCCCCCTGTGTTACTAAGGAGCTTGTATTTGATATATCTTTGATCCATCAAATTTCTTGATGACATGATGAGGTAGTGCCCGAGTGACTAGGCAAGAAACGAACAATCAATATAGAGTGTAAGCCAGAATGCCCCCCTCATTTGAGACTGCATGCTTCATCGTTTCTTCTCTTTGTTGAAATGATAATATAAATTCTTGACCATAAATAATTTTTGCATGATACATTTAAGATCTGGTATCTCAATATTCCATCCGTTCAAGAAGCTTTCAATTTTTTACAGAGTGAGAACTTTAAATGACTTTGATGTCTTTTGATCCGTTAGTTGTCAAGAATCAAATTTTTTGCTCGTGTTAGGAGCTTACAATTTTTGGTAAATTGTCAACCATAAACGGAATTGAAATTTGGGATCTTATCACCGTTTGAATAAGATCGGATTTTTGCTCGTGTTAGGAGTTTACAATTTTTGGTAAATTGCCAACCATAAACGGAATTGAAATTTGGGATCTTATCACTGTTCGAATAAGATCGGATTTTCGCTCGTGTTAGGAGCTTACAATTTTTGGTAAATTGCCAACCATAAACGGACTTGAAATTTGGGATCTTATCACCGTTCGAATAAGATCATATTTTCGCTCGTGTTAGGAGCTTACAATTTTTGGTAAATTGCCAACCATAAACGGACTTGGCGTTTTCGGTCCTACCGCCATTTGATTAGGACCAAATTTGGTCGCTCGTGTAAGGAGCATACAGTTTTTTTAGCAAACTGTCAGCTATGAACGGACTTAACATTTCTAATCCTATTGCCGTTTGATTAGGATCAATTTGTTTGCTCAGTCGGGGTATCATTCAATACTTGTTTTGAAAGAGTTATTTTCCCTGATTTGTATTGTCTCTCCACCCAGTCCTTGAACACGTAGCAGTCTTCTATCGTGTACCCCAGTATACGATGGTAAGGACAAAAGTTGGGATCGTCGGTCTCATCAACCTCTTCAGGACGTTTCGACTTTGGTAGTTGCAAACCATTTTTCAGAGCGTCTTTAAAAATTTTCATTGTCTTCTCCCTCTTGAAAGAGTAAGCTTTATTTTTTCTCTTCGAGGGTCACCAGATTGCCTTGACTATTTTCCCCAAGCGCTGACACCTTTTCATTTCGAGGTACACTTGTATTATGAACCTCGGCCCTTTTGCCCTTGTTAGCGACACTTGTGTGAGTGACCTTGGAATCATTCCTCTTGGGTTCCTCTCTTTTGAATTTTGGGTTTTGTGTATTTGAAAAGGTATAAGGGTTTGTTCGCTCCAGTTTTGCCACTTGATTGATTAGTTCCTGAAATGTAGAAATATTATTTCCACAAAGAAATGGGGCCATCCAGGTGTCGATGTTGCGGATCAACAGCTCCACATCTTGAACTTGTTCTATTGATTGTTCGCACTTAATGCTCAAGTTCCTCCATCGCATAATGTAATTAAGGACTGTTTCATCCCTTTTTCTTTTTGTGTTTACCAAGTCCGCAATAGTAATTTTATCGTTTATTGAAATAAATTTTATTAGGAAGGCCTCCTCCATATCAGCCCAAGTTCTGATGACTTCGTTTTCTAAGGAGTAATACCATTCGAAAGCTACTCCTGAAAGGCTTTGCGGAAATTGCCGAAGCAATAGAGCATCTTGATGCCTTCTTGTAAGCTTTATAAATTCTTTGTGACAACGGCTTTTATCGTATGCTGTCTCTTGGCTTTTTAATTGGCTTCCCTTGCTCACTATCTCGCAATTGCAGCCCTTCCATTGTATTGGAATTCCCTCGAATTGACAAGAGCGGTGCAAATTTGTTTTTCACCAATGTCTGCATTTTAACAATCGAGCGATTGTTCTTTATGGGTACCCAATGGCCTTGTTTCATGAGCTTTGCTCTTTCCTTTCTCATCTTCTGTCGTTCTTGCATCGCAAGGCGGTTGGACATGCCCCCATTGACAGTGAACGATGACAGTTCTTCTTCATTGAATGTGCCCCCATTGTCAGTAACGGAGGGTTCTTCCCTTCTTATAGCAGACCTCTTCTTCTTCTTCAGGGAAGTCTTCCTACTCTTGATGGCCGGAGTAGTCTTTCCCTCGCCCTTGATGTTCTCAGAATCTTTGAATGGTACATAAATGAATTCGGCTACCTCCGGGATGCAACCGAATTTTATATCCCATGTAGTGTCCATCACTCCCTCCAAGAAAATGTTCACTTTGCTTGTCATCTCAGATAATTGCTCCGTAGAGCAAGAGAAGTGTGAAAATAGAGATGTGAGTATTGTCATAGAATATAGATCTCGAAGATGAAAGGAGAAGCCGGTCCCACCGGGCGTGCCATAATTTGTGGGGTTAAAAAGTGTTACATGTTAAAGTGTAATATGACCTTTATTAAATTCACCTTATGTTAATAAGGCTTATTGTTTAATGGGTTATGGCTTCCAATGAGCGCAAGCGCTCATTGTTAATTACCACTAAAATTAGGGAACATTTGATTAAAAGATCTATACTATGAAATAAAATGCAAGGCCAAACAATATTATGCATAAACATGAAGATAACATGATTTAACATGATATACAATTGATGAAAGAAAGAGTCTTCATCAGTTTGGACAAGTCGTATTCGTCAGAGGTTTGGTCTTGTGACGGTTTGTTAGGTGTTTGAATTTGGGATAACATCCGGCCTCGGCAGCATAATGTCATATTGAGGAACTACGCCCCGATGGTAAATATCGACGTACACACCTCCCAAATAATATTCCATCGTGATGCATTAAGGCATATTGGATATTTGGATTTGGTAGATCATCCGGCCTTGATGGCGTATTGGATGTTTGATTTGGAAAAATTATCCGATCTTATGACTTGTTGGATAATTAAATTTGGGAAAATTATCCGGTCTCACGACTTGTTGGATATTTTGGATTTGAGGAAAATTATCCGGCCTCGCAGCTTATTGGGTAATTTGAATTTGGAGAATACCCGACCTTGCGGCTTATTGGATAATTTGAATTTGAAAATATCCGGTCTTGCGACTTGTTGGATATTTTGGATTTGAGAAAATATCCGGCCTTGCGGCGTATTGGATATTCGATTTGAAAGGATCATCCGGTCTTGGGACTAGGGTTTCATCCACCTTAATTTCCATGACTAGATATGAATAGATATTCGTTCGTCTAATTTTATTATGATAAAGATATAATTTACTTCATAAAAAAATCATCTTGCTTCGCACAGATAATTTACAAAGAACCAATCCTCACTTTCGTGTAGGATTTATTCAATGTTATATATAAGTAAATCATTGACAAAGAACTCAAGGATCACTTTCGTGCATCCGAATTCTAAGTCAATCATCTCAAGTGAAAACTATATATATTCATACTATAATTTTCACAAGCTCTACTTAAGGTTCTCCAACGATCCGATACTTGATTTCTCACAGTATCATCATGTTTATTTCAATAACTCAATCCTAGGTTCAGATTATCAACATGACAATATACTTCTAAAATCGAGAAATAAGAACAAACCTAATTTCTTACGATGAGTTCTTAACATTCAATTTTAGGGTTCCAAGTCTTCACAAATCACCTTTCGGTTCATATCGCAAAAACTCTAAATCATGATTAATATGAATCTATGGAGAATTAAAGGCAATCATCATATAAGTAGAATTATCATAGTAAAATCATCTCGACAAAAGTAAAAATAATCTAGTCATTAAGAAATTTAGGGGATTACTCCCCCCATGTCCCATAAGATGTCTAAGCTAGCATGGTAGAAGGATTACAATAAGTCATAGTTTAGAATGATCAGAAATCAAAGAGAAAGAAGAAAATCAAATAACAACACGGCTGTAATGAAATTACAGCCGTAATTTTACGTGTGAATAGTGTAGCGCCCGCAATTTCTTTGATTTCTCCTCCGATCGATCTCCTTTCACTCTGAAACTTCTGAGGTATCTTCTCCTCCCCGAGGCGAAGCTTTCTTGTAAATTTCGCGGCTTGAGGTGGCCTCTACGCCTCTCGGCGCGAGGCCGTGCCCTAGAAACACCCTTTCTGATTTCTCCCTCGATTCTTGACGAAATTGGATCCTCCTTATCCTCAAATCCTCTTCTTGATTTATAGAACACTCCCCTTTTTACGGTTTTTCAATTGGTGCCTTGGATCTAAGGCTAAGCATTTGGTAAAAACTGATTACCGATTTACCGATTACCGATTTTACCGAATTTTTTTTTCTTTACCGTTATTGTTACCGATTACGTATTTACCGATTTTCCGGTAAATCGATAAAATTACCGATTTTACTATTGTGAAATCTCTTTTTAATTATATATCTCTTTCTAATTGATATAGATCTAATTAAGAAAAAATTTCACTAAAAATGAAAAACAAGGAGAGAATTTCGCAATACTAGGTTAATTAAGAAAAAATAAATCTCGTTATTTCAATGAAGTATTGTTATAACTAATGTTAGAAAAGAAAGCTCAAGGACCTTGTTGTTTTTGTTGTTGTTGTGTATGTAAATTTAATTTAAGAATGGCTTCTGTGACTTAGTAAAGTAACAATTTTAATTTTTAAGTGTGCACAATGAGCCTGCTGAAAAAATTTTTGTCCTTCTTCGCCCACACAAGTTTGATTAATAAATTCTTGAGTCACGGGATCGACGCTACAACTAGAAGCTCATCAATGGAGAGCTACTTTTCGCTGTTCTCTCTGAAAAACTACCTTTATTAAAAGAGAAGTCTCCATCAACAGATCAAAAAATAAAAATAATAAAGAACTTGTCAAATTAGCAAAGGCAGAGTTTGAGTCCGGTTCACGCCACTTTGGCCGTCGCCTTCCCCATAACCAGCGCTATAAATAACTGTTCCTTACCTCCCCCTCTCATGTAGTCTGGTTCAGATTCCACCTTACAAACGAAGAGCTGGTGGTTCAGTACCTGAAAAGGAAGGTCCTGTCATGCCCATTGCCCGCTGCAAATCTGCAATGATTCCTGAGATCAACCTTGGGAGCTCGAACCATGGGATTTGCCAGGTACGCACAAGTTGCTAAGCTGTGGCCTGTGAGCATTCTTCTGCAGTATGTTTCATGTTTGATCAGATTTCTCTCTTGATGTTTTAATTCTAGGTGAGGGCGAAGGAGAGAGGTATTTCTTCAATCGTCGGGAGATTACGTACCCGAACACGAGCTGCGGGAGCAGAGCAACCCCCTCCAGCTATAGGAATGTCACAGGGAAGATTACGCCGGTCGTAGTCCTGGCGAGCAGGGAGCTCGTCGGCGCAAAGAAGGTTCTCGTTTTCCATCGGGGAAGCCGCCGAATGGCCGACGAACGGGTTGGATCATGCACGAGTACCACTGCCTTTTCAACGGTTCAGTAAATCTATATGCCATCTCATCTCGGCTCAAGACAATTTATAAAAAATAAAAAATTTATATATATTCGGTAAATCGGTAAATTTACCGAACTGAAAATTTTTTACCGCACCGATTACAGATTACCGAATATCTCTAATTTCATTACCGTTACCGTTACCGTTACCGAATTTACCGAACCAATTTTACCTTTACCTTCGGTAAATTCGGTAAAAATCGGTAATTACCGATTTATGCTCAGCCCTACCTGAATCTTCAGATATTGCGTCGCAAAAATTGGGTTTTTGAGCGGCTGCGGAAGACTCGTTCAAATTCATAATTACGGCCGTAATTTTGGTTACAGCAGGGCCGTAATTTGGTTCTGTGAATTCTAGGCCGAAAATATAGTACCGTGAAAAATATTACAGCACTGCCATAATTTCTTTTGTGTAATTCTGGGCAAAAATACGGTACCGTAATTTTCATTATGGCAGGAGTGTAATCTGGGCAGAAAATTACAGCCCGTAATAAATATTACACCCGGGGTGTAAGTTTTGAACTTGCTCTTATTTGTATGAAAATTGACGGGCGGCTTCGTCTCGATGTTTGGAATTCATTCGTGCGCTCAAATCCTTCAAAATCTATCAAAATATGACACTTTTTACTTGAAAATCATCAAAAACAAGAAATGATGTAAATTCCACAATATTTGACAAATAAGGCTTAAATACAAGCAAAAGAGCATGAATATGACACAAAAAGACCAATAAAATGACACAAAATATACTATGAATTTTGGTGTCATCAGTCGTCCGTCGCCTGTCACCCGTCACCCATCGCCTGTCACCCGTCGCCCATCGCCTCGTCGTCCAGGCAGCTCACCTGTCGCCCGTTGCCCATCTCTTGTTTCCTGTCGTCTCGTCGTCCTGGCCACTCACCCGTTCACCCATCGCCGTCCAACCCTCTTATAATTGCCTCATCACCCAGCTTGCTCGCTGTCACCCCCTTAGCCGCTAGCCATTGCACCCTCAGCCGCTGGCCATCGCCCCCTCAGCCGAATAGCCGTTGCCTCCTTAGCTGCTCACCATCACCCCCTCAGCCAGATTGTCGTCGCCCCCTCAGTCACTTGCCTCACATTTTTTGGTCACGTGAGTTTCACGTGACCAACATTTCTTTCCCTTTAAGTTATCTTCAACCTCTTATTTTCTCTTCCTCTCTCTTGTCTTTCCCTGCAAGGAAACATGATGTTAAGGACAAATGGAGACTTCAAACGGACTCATCTTCATCTAAGCTTAAGCTTGAACTTGACGGCTAACTTATACGATGTAGTTGCTATTCTTGTCTCTGCACACATTTTTTTTTTCCAATCCTCCTCATTAAATATCACATCTTCACTAACTTCTTTGTTTTAACATTATAGAGTCTATGCCCTTTTGTATATAGGTGAAAACTTAATGGTAGTGGGCGTTGAAGGTGGGATTATCGTAGTACTAGTGTAGTGGGATGCCAACTCTGAGAATGTAGCATCAGTAGAGTATAATGGTATTTGGTTATAGGATCATAACAATGATAGCTTTTTGAATTTGAGAGTATCCAATAAAACTATACCATTTTGATCAATAGCTAAGCTTGCCATGTCCTAGTCCAAGTGCATGCACATAGGACAAAGATCTAAACACATATGATGGCAGTGAGAAGAATAAACTATTAGGGAATAAAAAAGAGGGACTCTAACCCTGTAAAGTGGAGGATGGTGTGTGGTTAATTAGGTATGTAACTATAAGAAAATAGTCTCCTAATAAAATCTTAGAACATGCATATGAAACATATTGAATGAGCCACATTGAAATGTTTGTTTTGGCATTCTATAACTTCATTTTGTTGAGAGCTATAGACATAGGTAGTATGCTAAATGTTGTCATGTCTAACAGAAGCAAGGGAAAGATAATTGTATATATTCCTTTGTATTATCACTTAATTCAAATAAAGTATATCATGCAATTTGATGCTAGAGATGACAATGGATCTTGCACTAGGAAATTGGCACTAGAGCCTTTGACTTTTCACATATATATGGATTGTGTTAATTTTTTTTTAAAAAAGACTATCATTAATCACCTATTATACAAGTAGAAAATAGAAGCTTTTGAATCTAGAAACCAAAGAGTAGAGGAATAAGTGAAGAAAGCTATTCCCAATGTCATAGAAGCAGTGAATATATTATAAGAGCTTGAAGTTGCTAAAGCCTAATAATAAGCTTTCATACTCTATAGTGAGTAGGATGTTCAAACTATTGGTAGGATCCTCAAATGGACGATTTGAGCATCCATCATAAGTACAAATAGGGAAAGTACATCCATGGCCTCTACTATAATTATTTTTTTTTCTCTTAGTTTAGCTAGATCATCTAAATTGAGGGCAATGGCCTCTATATTAGTATTAGTGGGACTTTCAACTAAAGAGTTACTAAGAACCATTTTTCTCAAAAATCTATTAGAGAAAACACAACGCCACTTCTTTCGACCTTCGAAATTAATTTTTCTTCTTCTTTTTCTTCTTTCCAAGGAAACAGGATATGGATTTTTTCTTTCCCTAAAGTTTTCTTTCCTTCCAGTTTTTTATTTCTTATAGTTTTCCTTTCCTCCAAGGAAATAGAAGGTTAGAGAGGGTTTCTGGAAAGGGGAGGGTCTCGTAAGTCATCAGCATTTGGGGCTTGCCAGTTGCTGACAGAGGAAGAGGTTAGCTTAATTTTAGGGTTTGGAAGAAAAAAAATTCCTAAGTCAGGAGAGAGTGTGCACATGCACAAGGAAGGGGAAGAGAAGTAGCAGTGTGTGGTCTTAGAAAGTTGCCCTCTCACCACTTGCCGTAAACAGAGGAGCTTCTTAGGTTCGACCCAAGAAGTTACTATCCAAATGCTATTGCTTGTGAAAAATAGCTTGGCGCGTCTACATAACCTGCTTACAAGTAGCCTTAAACACACAACGTGTTTAGTAGGAAGGAAAGGAGGAGGGAATAGATGGAAAGTTAGAAGGAGAGTTATAAAATTGTGTTTAGTAGGACGGACAAAAAATAAAGAAGGGAAAATGAAAGGAAGATGAGAGGGAAAATAGCCCTAATTGCTTTCAGCCCAAATCAGGTGGAAAATCAAGCAAAAAGCTAGATCTGCCATTCTAATGTCTATTTTCACCTTTCTCTTGTTTATGTCTGCTCTTCCTCTCGTGCTTCTCTTGCAACCTTCTTCACCGTCGTCATCGTCACTGTCGCCATTGTCATCACTGTCATCGTCTTCATCGTCGTTGTCACAGCCGTCGTCATCATTGTCACCATCGTCATCATCGCCATTATTGTCGTCGTCATTGCCGTTGCCTCTCACCTCTCATCGCCGCCTCTTCACCATTGCCATCTTTTTACTAAACACAAAGAGAAAAAATATAATTATTTCCTTTCTTTTTATTTTTCTTTCTTACTTACTTTTCTTTCTTTTCAATTTTCTTTTTCTCCTATTAAACACAGTCTAAATTGTTACTGTTTTTATAATCCGAATAAGAATAAAATGTTTGTTGCTTGAATGGGTGTATTTATAGAAAGGAAGACTATCTAGTGGAAGAAAATTAGATCTTGATTTAATTTATAATCTACAAGAAAGCATAAAATCTCAAGTACCAGACGCATCATGTGCTTAGGTGGTATAGTTTACTTGTTACTTGGAACAATAGTGTTTTCCTCATTGATCAAAATGAGCCAATAAATTAATAAGAAGCATGACATGCACATACTATGAGAAGTGGCTTGATGACATAAGATCCAGAAAAGAATTCATGTATGTCAATCATGCATGGACCTTAGTTGATCCACATGAAGATGCATAAGGTGTAGAAGTATTTACAAGAAGAAGAAAGCGATGTGTAATCAATCATGTAGTTATTTATAAAGGGTGATTGATTTCTGATATATAAAGGGCTATTCTAAAGTTACATCATGTAAAGAGAGAATACATAAAAAAATTTTATAATAAGAATTTAGAGATAGGATACGACACACTGGCCGCTTAATTTTACAAGTAATCATCATAAATGGATACACGCATCTACATCACAACACAACTAGGGCTTGCTATAGCCATATCACTCTTGATCATAATGCTAAGGATAAAATTTTATCAAGATTCTACATGCATGAAAATGAATTTTTTTTTTTTAATCAAATTTTAGTTTTTTTATTGCGACAAATTTCCACAACAATTTTTAACCCCAAATTTGAATTTGTTGGACGCAATATGAAGACCAACAATTGCTATCCACCAAAGGACTAATTTTGATGGCACCCTTACATACTGTTTCCTTAGATGGATGGATAGGATTAGTATGTTTTCTTTTATTTTCGTGAAGAAGTAAGTAGATGCAGAGATAATTGGAGGTGGCAAAAAGTCATTTCATCCTTCGTTTGGTCATCCCCCGAAATCGAGGGGAAAAGAGGACGGACGCTTTAGCCGCTCTCCCTCCTCACCTCTATGCAAAGCTGCTCGCCCTCCTTGCTATCGCCGGCCGCTCGCCCTCCAACTGCTTCCCTCCAGCCGAGCTTTGCCCACTCCCTGGTCGGGCGCTTTAGTTGCTCTCCCTCCTCGCCTTCGAACGGTGTCGTCGCCCAAAGCCTTCCAGCCGCTTGCCCTCCTCGCTGTTGCCTCCAGCCGAGCTCTACCCCCTCCCTCCCGTCAGTAGGTTCATGCAGACGCCGTTGTCCCATGCACCCCCCCCCCCCCGGTCATCACCGTTCCGCCTCCCTCCCTCTGCTTGAAACCTCCGGAGCCCGCCCCCTGGTCGGATGCTTCAGCCGCTCTCCCTCCTCGCCTTCGAACGATGCCGCCGCCCAAAGCCTTCCCATTGTTTGCCCTCCTCACCCACAGCCTTCCCGCTGTTCGCCCTCCTCACCCAAAGCCCTCCAGCCGTTGCCACCAGCCGCTCATCCTCCGCGTTGTTGCCTCCAGCTAAGCTCTGCTCCCTCCCTCTCGTCCGTAGGTCCATGCAGACATTGTCGTCCCATGCATTAGCCATTTCTGGCCACTATCCATAACTGTTCCCTCCCTCTGCTGGAGCGTAGGAGCACATCCACATGCATTTCCAAGACACGTGACTCTCACATGATTCCTCCTTATGGATTGACAATCTTTTCCATTGTTGATCCACTCCCTCTTCTTTTACGGAAACAGACTTTTAGTTGCACTACAAGTCCCTAAAATTTGAATTTTAAATCCAAATTGCATGAGGCTATTCTCATGTAATTTTATTGAATTATTTTGGTTATCTTCATGTGATTTTTAGGGTTTGGCGCATGTCTAAAAATTTTGGATACAAATAAGTTATTTTTAAGATGGAAGCAGCGCAAGGGTTACAACATGGGAAATCCTTGCGTTTGTAAATTTTTTGCGCGGCGCATGGGCGGGCAAACGCATGTAGAAAGTATCCGAGACAAATGAAAAGAGGTTCAGATCAAACTTTCGTATCCGATATCCTAGTCAAGTTGGATCGGGTCAGAATTGACTTCACCCAATTCGCCAAACATAAATAAAATAAGATACGATATGAATGCTCTTAAATAGCAATTAACACGATATTAACTTATTAAGATGTAATTAAGTAAATCATTTGCAAATTAAGTAATGATCTCTAACAGATATTTTTTGCAAGTAATAATCTTAATAGAGAATTGAAATTGATATGCAAGATCTAATCTTAAAAGAGAGTTTCAAATATTTTTTTTTTCGCACAGTGCACATATGGGCGAACGCAAGTGGGTTTCAGACGAAAAAAAAAAAACTCTTAAGCGAGTACCTTATCCCATTGTCAACTCATATTAGGATACGTGTATGCACGGATCTCAATGTAATTGGATGGTGGATTGGGGTACCCCGCTCCGCGGGTCCCTGCTTAAAAAATTTACTCGTTCAGATGCGTTCAATGTGATATAAAAAGGATTCGAGATAAAATGAAAAGTGGTTCAGATCAAACTTGTGTATCCAATATCCCAGTCAAGTCGGATCGGGTCAGAATTGACTCGAACCCAATTCGTCAAACATAAATAATGTAAGATATGGACAAAAATAAGGTACGATATAAATGCTCTAAAATAGTAGTTAACTCGATATTAACTTATTAAGATGTAATTAAGTAAATTATTTGCAAATTTAGTAATGATCTTAAACAAATATTTTTTCCAAGTAATAATCTTAATAGAGGATTGAAATTCATATGCAAGATCTAATCATAAAAGAGCAAATGATATGAGAGAATTGAAATTGATAGGCGAGATCTAATCTTGAATTAATTAAAATATTAAAATAAATAAGAGATTTAATCTCATTTCTAAACAGATAGAATGAGATGGTGCGCATATCTGAATCTGATTAGATGATGCACATATCTGATTAACAGAATAATAATTATAAAAATTATTATTTGATCTAACGACGAGAGCATAAGATAATTAACAGTAGATGTATGAGTGATCAGCAATATAATTATAGGATTACACGGATATTTGCCTTAAAAATATTGTTAGTGGTGCATGTAATCATGTAAAACAAACTAAATACAAATTTAAAAGAACCATCTGTCTTCAGACAAATATCCAATCTATCATGCTCGGATGTAAGTCGGTCTGCGATTTTTTCAGCGTATGAAAAAAGAAGTTGCAAGAGACAATCTATATGCCAACCAGTTGTACTTCTTCTTATAAAGTAAAGGCACTAACGGGTGATAATGTGCACACATCCATTTAGCCTAGCCTAGCATTAATTAATACAATAGTTAGTTATTATGGCTATTTGATAGCCTTGATTAGGCCTGCGGGCCTGGATTTGGGCGTGGCCCAAAACCCCAGCCCATCTAATGATTCAAGGCCGACTGGGTCTGCAGGTTAATGAAGCAAGCCGGGCATTGCCCGGATCCATTTCCTTGTAAACGGGCGAATTCGGCGCCAAGCGTCGCGCGCAATCAAGGTGCGGCGTAGGTGGTGGACGCGTCCCATCGTGTCATGGGCTGGCGACTGATTCGGCAGAGGAGCGAGGTTCAAAGGAAAGAACGACGTCGTCGCTCGAGAAGGCAGAGAGGTTTTTTTTTTCGTCGAGAAAAAGAGAGAACGCCGCTCCCTCCCTCTTGTACGTAGCTCCTCGCCGGCTCTACCCTCGGATGCCGACGACCTCGTCGGCCGTCCCTCCGAGCTCATTCTCGCGGAACCGGTGGTGCGGGTGGGTGGAACGGTTCGCGACGAGCTCCCTGCCCCGTTCAGCGCCTCTCATCTTCTCCGACGCTGTGGTTGTTGTCGCTGCCGTGGTTCTCACTACCTGATAGCCTTGGAAGGCGTAGAAAGCCACCACTTCGTCGACTAGAAGGAGCCGGCTCTGAGCCGAGGTACCCCCTCGCCGTTCCGGCGCCCCTCTTCCTCCGCTCCGGTGGCCCGATTTTGCCCCGGCGGTGCCCTTCTTTCACGTTTCTCTGCATCGCATGACTATAATGGTCATTCCATGCTTCCCTGGTGAGCCCATCCTCCCTTGCTCTGAGATCTCCGGCCCGCCTGCGTGCGGTAATTCTGGGCTTGGTTCACCTGCGTGCTAGCTCGCCGGTCGGCGCCTTCTTCCGCCTGCGTGCGGGTTCTCCTGCTCTCGTTCCTCAGCTCGCCTTCCGTCTCCCTTGACCTTGCTGCCGGCCTAAAGGGGCAATCTACGCCCTGGCGGGTGCCGTGGAGTCATCCGCTGATACCCTCTTCCTGCCGTGACGAAGGAGACATCATGGGTGCAGGAGCCTCACCCTCCTTCGCAGCCGCCGAACCATCTTCCATCGACGCTGCTTCCGCCACCGGCTGGGCTCCCGCTGGAGTGGTGCGGGTGCCTTATTCTCAGCGGGCTTCTATGCAGGCAATCTCCATGCGGTTGGATTTGGACGAAACAGCCGCCTCCCACTTCCATATGAGGACGAAGCTCGACGTCGGAGTTGGGTCCTCCCTGCTCCGGTGCGCATCGCTGTGAGTTGGGTAATCAGCCGTCGGTAATCGCCAGCTATCCCAACGTTGTGAAGTCTCGACGGGCTCCCGTCTTCGGGCGCCTCATCGTGGGTTGGCGTTGGTCTTGGTTTGTGAAAGTGTTAACAATAACACATGCGGCAGTGGGATGTCTCCGACGTCCTCGACGCGCACGTTTCAGCTAACAGTTGTGTACTTCTGGGGAAACCCGACGACGTGGTCAGTTCCGGGTGAGTCCGCCGGGTTGGGACGAAAGTTGGGTCCGGTTCAAAGACTCCTGTCTCCGATAGTCGTCGGGTATTGACCCGAGTTCGGTTGGGACGGCAAAGATCCACACCGAGTCCTTAATTCGGCTGGAGTCCGATTCGGGGAGTCGTTCCCACCGGTCGCACTCAACCTCACGGTTTTGACCGTGGTGCCTCTGCGTGGGCGTGTATGGACTCGAGTCAAGCGTTGACTCACATTACGGTAAACAAGGGCATGACAGCTGGTATCAGAGTAGGTTTCTGCACATTCCAACTTGTACAAGCATTGTACAATTGCCTTTGGCTTACCCTGTTGTTTGTTTGCAGATGACGCTTATGACTGACAGCAGGATCTCCTCCTTGGAGGACATTGTTGGGGATGGCTCCTTAGCCCCCAAGACACTGGTGGATCTGGTTTCCACCCTGCTAGTCTCA
Source organism: Costus lasius (assembly GCA_027563935.2). Taxonomy (NCBI): domain Eukaryota; kingdom Viridiplantae; phylum Streptophyta; class Magnoliopsida; order Zingiberales; family Costaceae; genus Costus; species Costus lasius. The sequence goes on along the minus strand of CM050449.1, from coordinate 28,816,436 downwards.
CACGAGAGTCTCACAGCTCAGGTGACTCGACTCACCGGGAGCTAGAGATGGCTCAGGTGGAGATCGCGCTCCTTAAGCGCCTTACAACGGCTGTACCGATGCAGATTGCGGCTGATTCCGGCCAGAGGGCCGTCGTCGCCCCAGAGCCTAGCCCCTTTAAGGGGGTGCATTGCTCCAAGGAAGTTAAGAACTTCCTATGGGATATGGATATGTTCTTCCAGAACGCCCAGATCCCCGAGGCGGAGCAGGCCCAGACCGGCATTGCATATCTCTCCGCCGTACCAAATCTGCTCGGATCTGATCCCACCTACAAGCTCTCCTGGGAAGAGCTTAAGTCTGAGATCAGGGAGAAATTCCTTCCAGGAAAGTCGACTTGGGCGACAAGGGATGCACTGAAGAAGGTTCGGCATATCGGAAGCATTCGAGATTATGTACAGCAGTTCTCCCAGCTTATGCTGGAGATTGATGACATGTCAGAGGAGGGCCGGCTTTACACTTTTATGGACCACCTCCAAGGCCGGGCCTGTGATGAGCTATGCTGCCAGGAGGTGAGGACCCTAAAGGCCACCATGTAGGTTGCTGATGCTCTGGCAGACCGTAGGGATCCGAGGGGACAGGCCCCTCCTACTGCTGTTGCTACGACTGGGGCTTCTACCTCACAGATGAGAGGCCCATTCGCCCCGAGGGGTAGGAAGCCATTTACGAAAAAGCTTCATCCTGCTGTACAGAGATCGAGGTCTGTTAGGGACTGTTCTCCCACTCCAGCACCGTAGAAGACATCTGCTCCTATGGAGTGCTACATCTGCAGGGGCCCTCATATGATGAGGGATTGCCCCAAGAGAGAGAGGATTGCTGCATTAGTAGTAGCGGTGCAGAGCATGGGAAAGGAGGAGGAGGTGCTTCTCAATCTTACTGGACTTGGTGCTGCTTCTACTTCTTCTGACAGGCCTATCTTGTTCTAGGAGGCACTCCTTTATATTTTGTATTCTGTACTTGGTATAGTTGTGATGTCTGTTTTGGACATGGTTACTGATGGACCTATTCTGAATATATGTATTTATATCTTGCATGTCTCATAGACTCTGTGCATGCGAATGATATGGTTGGTTCGGGTACATTGTACCCGTTTCCTTTTGTGGGGTAGTCCATTGCCAGGGATTTGGTTCTAGGACCTCCTGGCACAGGACCGAGTGCGGTCGGTGCTGCAAATCCCAAACTCGTAGGAGCGGCCTATGATGTGCAGGTGGGGTTAGTCACTGGCACGGCTGTCGCCATGGAAAGATCCATAACCTCGTGGATTACGAGGTTAGCTTCGACCTTGCACCATTGGTCCAGATTAAAATTGCGGTGATGCCGCATCTGTGTGGAATTGTTACCCGAATCCATCGGTCGCGGGACTCCTTGATAGACTGAGAAAAGCTTGGATATCCTCCAAGCTTGATTTGTGATCAGGATTTGGGCAAGTTCGTATCGCCGCGGGTGACAAAGGAAAAAATTCAAAAGGGGTAATATACCTTAAAAGATCGCTATTTAAGGAGATATAAAATGAGGAAGAGTTAGCAGACTCCAAAACTGCTATTTTGGGACAAGGAGAGTGGACGATGTCCAACTAAAACAAAAGTGATCCCTCTCCTTGGTTCAACTGAGTCAACTTTGCATAAGTGGATGCCTTTGTGTAAAGGAAGCTTGGGAGAACAAACAAGGAAAAATCCTTGAAATTTGTCTGAGCTGGGTTTCTCGTCATAAGGGGACGCCTTTATGAAGGGAAGACCTAGGGACAAAATGGTAATTAGGGCGAGCTACGTTACTCTTCGACAGAGGTGGTATGGGATACCTTTGAAAAGGAGGAGACTTAGGTGCAACCAAGTTGGATGAATCTCCCTAAAGACATGCGGTCCGATTCAATTACAAGTATTGTCGAACCCCTTTCTGCAATTTAATTGAAACTTCGAGTGCGAGTCGAGCTGCACTAAAAGATTCGTCGAGGACGACGAACGATTTAAGGGGGAGAATGTTAGGCCTGTGGGCTTGGATTTGGGCGTGGCCCAAAACCCCAGCCCATCTAATGATTCAAGGCCGACTGGGTCGGCGGGTTAATGAAGCAAGCCGGGCGTTGCCCGGATTCGTTTCCTTGAAAATGGGCGAATCCGGCGCCAAAGCGTCGCGTGCAATCAGGGCGTGGCGTAGGTGGCAGACGCGTCCCATCATGTCATGGGCTGGCGACTGATTCGGTAGAGGAGTGAGGTTCGAGACTAGGAAGAAATAAGGAAAGAACGACGCCATCGTTCGAGAAGGCAGAGAGGTTTTTTTTTCATTGAGAAAAAGAGAGAACGCCGCTCCCTCCGTCTTGTACGTAGATCCTCGCCGGCTCTCCCCTCGGACGTCGATGACCTCGTCGGCTGTCCCTCCGAGCTCATTATCGTGGAACCGGTGGTGCGAGTGGGTGGGACGGTTCGCGACGAGCTCCCTGCCCCGTTCAGCGCCTCTCGTCTTCTCCAACGCCGTGGTCACCGTCGCTGCCATGGTCCTCACTGCTTGATAGCCTTGGAAGGAGCTGGCTCTGAGCCGAGGTACCCCCTCACCGTTCCGGCACCCCTCTTCCTCCGCTCCGATGGCTCGGTTCTGCCCCGGCGGTGCCCTTCTTTCATGTTTCTCTGCGTCGCATGACTGTAATGGCCGTTCCATGCTCCCCTGGCTAGCCTATCCTCCCTTGCTCTGAGAGCTCCGGCCCGCCTGCGTGCGGTAATTCTCGGGCTCGGTTCGCCTACGTGCGAGCTCGCCGGTTGGCGCCTTCTTCCGCCTGCGTGTGGGTTCTCCTGCTCTCGCTCCTCAGGGCGCCTTCTGTCTCCCTCGACCTCGCTGCCGGCCTAAAGGGGAAAAATACGCCCTGGCAGGTGCCGTGGAGTCATCCGCTAGTGCCCTCTTCCTGCCGTGACGAAGGAGACGTCGTGGGTTGTTGTGATCTGCAAGTGTACGGATACTCGAAGTAATATTTAAGATATCGAACCACAGAGACCTTGTTGTTAAGTACTGACTAATTGAGTTTTCACTAGCTAAGCGAATTGAGAATTGTGAAAATAACAATCGAATGAGTATTGGAGAAAATCAGAATGAGAGAATCGGGACTAGGGGTTCATTCATCTTGATATTTATGACTAGACATGATTAAAGATTCATCAATTTATTTTTGTCATGGTTAAGATATAATTCACTTGATAAACAAACTAACTCACTCTCGTGCAATTAATTTACAAAGAACAATCCTCACTCTCGTGCAAGATTAATTCGATGCTAAGTATAAGTGAATTTTGGTTAAAGAGATTAAGAATCACTCTCGTGAATTCCATCTCAATGCCAAGATCTCAAGTGAAACTAAGCACTCTCGCACCTTAGTTTCATAGGTTTTGCTTAAGGTTTTCTAACAATCTAACATCTATCTCTAGCATGCTTTCATGTATGAAACAATAATAATTTTCAGGTCATAACATTAACAAGAAATTAACTTCTAAAACCTAAAGATAAGAACACAACCAATCTCTTGCGATGAGTTCTTATTATAAATTCCAGGGTTCCAAGTTCTATGATATCATCTTCTCAGTCCATAGCATAAAACTCCAAAACATGTTAATGCATGATACTAAAAACGATTAAAGGCATGAATTACTTAAGCAAAATAACCATAGCAAAGATATATTGATGTAGAAAAGTTATCTAGTTATTGAAATATCAAGAGAATTACACCCCCATGTCCCAAGAGGAAATTAAGCTAGCATGACGGAAGATTCATAGCAAAACATAGTTTTTGAATGATTAGAGACAGTAAAGGAGTAAGAATTACAAAACAGGGTTGCAATAGAAATGCAACCTAAAATTGCTTTCACAGTCGCGATGAACAGTGTCACGAGTGTGTTTTTGATGATTTCTCCTTCGATCAGTCTCCTTTCACTCTGGAACTTCTGTGGCGTGTTCTTCTTCCTCAGGCGAAGATTCCTTTCAAAAATCATGGCCGGAGATGGTCTGTGCAGCGAACGGCGATGAACCCTAGCACGGCAGCGATTTCTTCAAATTCTCTCTAAGTCGTGGATCAAAATTGTTCCTTTTGCTTCGCAACTCTCCGCCTTCTTATCCTGAATCTTCCCCTTTTTATGGATGTTCAATTCGTGCCCTAAGTTTCGAGAAATCATGTTTTTAATTCTGCGGCAGAAAACTCAGAATTCTGGGTTTCAACATACGGTATCATATCTAGTTTATAGCAGTGCCGTATTTTCCTTCTGTAAGTTCTGGGCAGCAAATACGGTACCGTGTCAATGTCACCCAATTATATGGTAGTGCCGTATTCTTGCTGAAGTCTTCTGGTTAGAATTGCCACAAAATACGGTACCGTGTGCTTTCACATTGCAGTGCTGTATCTTGTCTGAGTTCTTGGGTTGAAATTTGATGGAAAACACGGTACCGTGTAGTTTCATATGGTAGTGCCATATTCTTGTCAAACCTTTCTGGTTGAAAACGCTGAATAATACGACGCCATGTAGTTCCATATGGTAGTGCCATATTTCACCCAAGTTTCTGGTTGGTTTCTGATGCAAAATACGGTACCGTGTGATTTTTGCTAGAAGGTCCATTTTGACTCAAAATTTATTGTGCAAACTCCTCTTGATGTTTAGAACTCGTTCATGCATTGATATTGCTCGAAAACCAGTGATAATGATGCCTTTTTTACCTGAAATTGATCAAAACCCAAAGATTGTGTAGATTCTGAAGTATTTGGTAAAAAGGTTTAAAAACAAGGCAAGAGAGTGAGATTATGGTTCAAAAGACTACTAAATAAGTATGAAAAATACTATGAAATTTAGAGTCATCATGGGTGCGGGAGCCTCACCCTCCTCCGCAGCTGCCGAACCATCTTCCATCGACACTACTTCCACCTCCAGCTTGGCTCCCGCTGGAGTGGCGCGGGTGCCTTCTTCTTAGCGGGCTTCTACGCAGGCAATCTCCACGCGGTTGGATTTGGACGAAACAGCCGCCTCCCACTTCCATGTGAGGATGGGGCTCGACGTCGGAGTTGGGTTCTCCCTGCTTCGGTGTGCGTCGCTGTGAGTTGGGTAATCAGCCGTCGGCAATCGCTGGCTATCCCAACGTCGTGAAGTCTCGATGGGCTCCCGTCTTTGGGCACCTCATCGTGGGTTGGCGTTGGTCTTGGCTTGTGAAAGTGTTAACAGTAACGCACATGGCGGTGGGATGTCTCCGACGTCCTTGACGCGCACGTTTCAGCTAACAGTTGTGTACTTCTAGGGAAACCCGGCCGACGTGGTCGGTTCCAGATGAGTCCGCCGGGTTGGGATGAAAGTTGGGTCCGGTTCAAAGACTCCGGTCTCCGGTAGTCGTCGGGTATTGACCCGAGTTCGGTTGGGACGGCAGAGATCCACACCGAGTCCTTAATTCGGCTGGGGTCCGATTCGGGGAGTCGTTCCCGCCGGTCGCGCTCAACCTCGCGGTTTTGACCGTGGTGCCCCTGCGTGGGTGTGTATGGACTCGAGTCAAGCATTGACTCACATGAATTTACTTAAAATTTTATTACGGTAAACAAGGGCATGACAATAGCCTTGATTACAAATTAAATATGTAGAAAATTAATTAGGCAAAACGAAGAAACAGTAATTAAATGTTTGAAATAAGAAATTGAAACAAAATCCACGTTCGCAACCCTTGTAGAAATAGGGTTTTTCGAGTTTTCCATATAAAACATCAACAATCCCCCACAAAACTCAAAAAGTCGAAAGAATACATATAATTAAAGAAAATATTATCAAATGTTTATATCACACAGTTAGGGAAAAGTCATGCTTAACACACTTAGTACACGAAACTCTATTGAAAGAGATATAGTGAATTAGTGTTGCACTATGTTTCAAACATCACCATAAGCACACGACTTACCAATGTAGCACAAGATATCATTCTCACATGGACAAGTTGCAATTACCCAAAGATCTTGTTGGCAATAGCTAGACTAACCAAATACAATTTTATATGCAAAGTAAACTAAAATGAGCTAAACTAATATGTCATATTGGTTGTTAAATAAGAGTTACAAGATAATTGCAATATCGAAAAGATTCATGACATTGGGGTTTATCACAATGATAGATAATCTACATATTTGAACATGGCAGCAATAGCATAATCGATCTAAAATGTTCAAGGACTTATCCGAAGGTATATGTTACCCCCTTTTAGTGGTATAACCCGGTATCTATTTACATCGGTCTCCTCGTGCGAATTCTATTTACTTTCGTGATAGAATAACATGAGTCCGATCTATATAGTTCCAATATCTTAATTCATCTTTCAATCCTTCTCATGATGTTTTAAATATGTAAAAATTTGGCCAAAGTAAACATAAGCAAACATCGCAGCAAAGATTGAATAAAGCAAAGTAGATCAAACAAACACTTATATTATAAATTAAAAACAAAGATCCAAGCACTAGCTTGTGTATCATGACCATGAAGTTAGTCATGACTAGGCTGTAAACCTTTCTATGGATTTTTGATATGTTGAGCATAACCATGAAGCTAGTCACTATTCGGCCATGATCTTTTTGTTGGAAAACTTGTCATATTTTGCTTCAAGCTCATCATGGTTTGGCCATAATAGGGTGCTTTATAAAATTCACGTCATTGCCATGAAGCTCATCACAGTTTGGCCATGACAAATAAAAAAAACTCCATTTCACTTCAAATTTGCTATGTTGACTTATCTTTTCATTTTGAATCACTTAGTAGCCTCAAAAGCATCAAATAAGCTCTAAAATTAAGTGATTTTACCTAAATTTCTAAAAAGATAAATTAAGTGATTTAACCTAAATTTCTAAAAAGATAAAGATAAAAAAGTAAAAATTCTGAATAAATAAGTAAATAAGTCTGATTATGATATAAAGATAATGGAATATGTCTTATTTTGAAATAAAATCATAATAAAAAATACTATCAAAATATAAGGCATTAACCTGGTCTTGAACTATACCTTTTTACCCAATATTGAATAGTGCACACATGATATAGAATCTCTATGACACGGTGTTGCACATTATTGGTCATGTGCATAATTTTCTTATTCATGTGACTTTCACATCGCTAGAGGGGTCCACTCGCTAGTCTGCAGCCATATATGGAAAAGCCACATATAGGAGAAACCCTATGAAGAAGTGTGTAGAGGCACTTCGCAATATATATCTTTGGGCTCCTTTAAGAGTTATAAATTCAACCTTACATCTATGTAGGAGTACTACAGTCACCTTAGGAATGAGATATTGGAGCTTTTTAAAATAACTCCAATAAACAAAAAAGTATTTTTTTTATATAATTTATTATTTAGTACTCCTTGGCAAAATAGTCAGCTTGTTGTTACCTGTCAAACCTCTTTCTAGAGTCTACCTATCATGTAGGTTGGGTTGCCACTATAGGAGGACCCATTATAAATAAATCCTCATTCCCCTAGATGAGGCCATGACCTTGGTTTGATTCAAACCCTTAGTGAGGCAATCAGCAATGTTATCATCAGTTTTTACAAATAATAGTGAAATCACATTATGAATTAATAACCATCTTATATATTTTTATCTTATTTTAATATGTCTGCTTAATTGAATATTAACCAATTTCTTTTTACAAAAATCTATTATAGCTTTGTTATCACAATTTATGGAAAATGGTTGATAAATTGAAACAATCATAAGTAAAGAAGAACTTAGGTTTTTAAGCCATTCAACTTTAGAACATATTAAGTCTAGAGCTACTAGTTTAGCTTCCATGATACGCTAAGCTATTATAGTTTATTTTATAGATTGTCATGAAATGACACCTCCACCTAAGGAGAAAACAAATCCAAAAGTGGATTCGATGTCCTTAGAGTCTGAAATCCAATTGGTATCATAATATCCTTCTAACACATAAGAATATCCACTATAGGATATGGTATAATTTTTAGTTCCTTCAAGGTATCTAAACACTCTATTTATGGCAGTCTACTGAAAATTACTAGGGTTTGAAGTGTACCTACTCAATCTAGATACTACAAAAGTTATGTCATGTCTAGTTCTATTAGCCAGAAATAGGAGTGAACGTATAGCCTTAGAATAAAGTTCTTGATTTATAGCATTTCCTTGATTTTTAACCATATGACAGTTAGGGTCAAAGGGTGTACTTAATGGTGATGATGAGTTATGATTAAATTTCTCTAAAATTTTATCAATATAGTGAGATTGAGAAAAAGATATATAATTTTGATTTTAATAATTTTCATTCCAAGAATTACATCTACTTCCCCTATGTCTTCCATTTCAAATTATTTAGTTATAAAACTTTTAGTATCATTTACCATGTCTACATCATTGGAGAATTTTAAAAATATCATCTACATATAGGCATAGTAGCACAAAATTAGTGTTTACATTTTTATAATAAAGATAGTTATTAGAGTCATTGATTTGGAAACCATATGACAAAGTAGCTTTATCATTTTTTTGTGCCATTGTTTAGGAGCTTGCTTGAGACCATATAGAGAACAGACTAACTTACAAACCTTTCCTTCATAGCTACACATGATAAATCCTTCAGGCTGAGTCATATAAATTTCCTCGTCAAGGTTTTTATGGAGAAAAATAATTTTTATATCCATTTGGTGAATTATTAATTTATGAATTGAAGCTAAAGACAAAAGAAATCTGATGGTAGTAATTCTAGCAACCGGCGCGTAGGTATCAAAATAGTTAATATTGGCTCTCTACCGAAATCCTTGAACTACCAAACGCTTATACCTTTCTATACTACTATCGGTCCTTAATTTCTTTTTAAAAATCCATTTACAACGTAAAGGTTAGTTACTAAGTGGTAAATTTGTTAAAATCCATTTCTAGAAAAGAGCATTAGGAGAACTAAGAGCTTCTAGGTAAGTTTAAGGTGTGTCTTATATCAGATAAGTGATGAAGTCATCACCGAAATCTCTAATCACTCTAATTCTCTTACTTCTTATGGGTTCAACACTTTCATTTTGCTGTGAAGAAGATTGATGTGCGCTGTACTATCGCACAACTAATCGCAAGCGTGACGGTTTTATCGTGATAGTCATAAAGTGTCGATCCCACAGGGACAGTGATCAATTACCAAGTGATTATGAATCGATATCTAGAGAATCGATTAAGTGGTTTGAAATTATGAAAAGTAAAGCAAATATAACTAAAAGTAAACTGAATCTAGCAAGAGAAAGTTTTTGGTAGGAAACAGGGGTTAGAGATATCGGAACTTCAGGTTCATCTCGTTGATAGATCTTAAATTCATATGAGTTAAAATCATAGCAAGACAATTTTAAAAGTGCTCAAGGAAGTATCAAAAGGTACAGATTACCCTCTTTTGACGGCGTAATCCGGTATCAATCTAGATCGGCGTTCTACTTTCGTGGCTCACCGTACCTAGATTTATCCAATGGGTTCAGAGATACTATAAAATTCCTCATACAAATCCTACCCCATTTCTTGATAGGACAGAGTATGTTCGAACTAGCAGATCTAGCATCGCAATTCACCTTTCAGTCCTTCTTACAACGCCTGAGAAAAGAAATTACTTGATCAAGGTAATTCTAGTAGTAAAATAGCATAGAGCGAATACGCACAAGATAAAATTTGTATTTGCTATGAAATAACAAGTTCGAACAAAAGATACAAATAACGAGACTACACCCTTAGTTCCGACAAAGAATTTACGCTATCATAGCGTCGTTTGAGTACAAATCTCTAAGGAAAGAAGAAACCAAAATGAAGATAGAAGGTAGAAGATGGCAAACTCTTCAAGGAAGGGCAGCAATTCTTCTTCTTTAGATCTTCTAGAGTGGGCACACAAGGATCTCTATCTCCTTCTTTGCTTTCGACCAAAACTTCAACACCTCACCATAACTCCTCCTCTTGCAACCCAAATTTCACCCCTTAAATAGAGTCCAAACTCATTTATGAATACATACATTGATGGGGAATTATATTAGCTGCGTTTTGATACTAAGAACATTAAAATCAGAGCCATAATGAAGGAGTTGTGGCCTATTCAATGCAGGTGGCTCCATAAATACGGGTGTAATGGGGCATTATGGTTGTAACCATAATATAACTGTTATGCATTAATTGTAGCCTTATTAATTCTTGTAACTCCCAGATAATTAATGCTCATTTAATCCTCTTCGTTTTGACTCCAAGAATGTTCAAATTGAAGTTAAAACGAGAGAGTTATGAGCATTTAAAGCTTGACGGTTGGTAATAAATTCTGGCGGTTGGTAATAAATTTTGGCGGCTGCGAGATTACGATCATGAGGCAAATTATGGCCATGAGGTAGATTATGGCCATGCCCATAATCTTGGTGTAGAAGTCCAATTTGTCTTGAAATTTGCAGGTGGGCAGTATGGCCTTGGCTTGATTTGTGGCCGGAGTTATATCGTCAGAGACCATTGATCAGAAGATTGTGACTTTGATGAATTATGGCTGTGCCCGTAATCTTCTTGTCGAGGTCATCTTCATCCGATAGGTTATCGTTGAGGAAGTTAGGGGCACGTCTTTGAATTATGACTATGCTTGCATCAAAACAGGTCTATCATGTAGCCAATTAAAGAATTATGGTCGTGATGTAGATTATGGCCTTGGCCGTAATTTTTGAAATTAATCCTGTTTAAAGCCAAACTTCTTATCAAGGTTCTTGATTCACTCGGAGATGCAAATATACTTCCATATAGCTCTAAAAGTGAGTGAATTATCCTGTATTCAACAAAATATGACAAGTAATGAAGCTTCTGAGTGAAATAAGTTGGAAAGAGATGTAAAAGCATGAAAATAGGTCTCGATTTACTAGTAAATATAGCTCAAAAGACTATAGAAATACGAGACATCAAAATCTCCCAGACTTAGACCATTGCTTGTCCTCAAGCATAGAAGAGTAGGTAAAAGTGGTAATTTGATAAAGATAAAATCATGCCAAGCTTATAAAATATTTTGTCCCAGGAAGATATCATTATGAGCAAACCTCAGCAAGTCAGGGAGTTCAAGGTAATCATCCATCGTCAGGGATAAAGGTGTGAAGATCAAAACACAAAATTAGATGAGGCTTACCTCCATGAGCTGCAATAATCCTCTGTTTGGAGAATACACTCTATTTAGACCTGATTCAACCAAAGATATGAGTTGGAACAACACCAATGCACTCTTATTTGCATTTTCATCCCCTCAATGTTTTTTTATTTGTTTTGACTTCAACTCATGTCTTAGGTACCACTGTCAATTTTACACAGTGCCAAGTAGAGGAGTCTTATTATTTTTTTTTAGACTTCAACTCATGTCTTCGATACCACTGCCAATTTTATGCAGTGCCAAGTAGAGGAGTCTGTTTATTTTCTCTTTTTTTTTGAACTTTGAGGAGATAATAACCATAGACAAGTGCATTGATTATTTCCAACAAGTAGTAAGGAGAATCTAGCCGATAGAGTTATATACTTCTACAAAAAGATCATAAACATGCTTTAAAAGTAAAAACCTTAATCAAAAATTGGATCTATCACTCCACAACCTTTTTTTTCCATCAAAAGATAATTAAATGAATTACCTGTTTGAACTAAGATTCAGAACCTAATGATAGTATCCCAAAGATTCTATAAATTATTAAGCTATCATGATCTCTATTAGAAATAATATCACCACTTATCCACCCATCATTAGATTAGAATAAACATCAGATAGTGTAGTCCAATATCGGAACCAGGGGTGTAACAAACATCAGAATAAGAAACTAAAAAAAGTGTCATCAGAATATACCAACATCAAAACAAGTTTAAAGTTTCTACCTAATAAGTTTTAAAGAAGAACCCACAATCTCCCAGACTTAGATTATGCATAGTCTCTATGCATAACAAGTAAAGAGCACAAAATTTGGAGAAATGAGTTGCGATACTCACAAGACCAGTCAGAGTCAACATTGGAGTCGTCGTCGATGCTCATCTCAGCACCTTCCTCATGAGGATTGTTTAGCTAACATGCAATTGTTCCTAAAAAGGATAGTAATCATTAAAGAAGATAAACATTTAAATAAAACTAAAACAAAGCATTAAAGAAAAGACAAAACACTTGGGTTGCCTCCCAAGAAGCGTTTGTTTAAGGTCATTAGCTCGACCGCAATATTATTCAGAGTTTGCAATGTAGGTGTTAGCACCAAGGAATTCAGCCGAGTCCATTAGTTTCACATAAGCTTGGCCTTCTTCATTCTCTTTAGCATCTGGACTCTCCAAGCGATAGACCTCTAGTGGGTCCATGTTCATCCCATCATCTATGGGATTTTCATCTTTGACTACATCATCAATAATATCTAAGCTCCAACATGAACCTGTGATAGAAGGGTGTTTCATACTTCTTGCTGAATCAAATTCAATAGCCTCTTCATCGATGTTTAAGGCAAATTTTCCACTCTTAACATCGATAACTGCACCGGCAGTTGCAAGAAATGGTCTTCCCAAAATTATCGACAACTTCATGTCTTCTTCCATCTCTAGCACGACAAAGTCGACTAGAATGAAGAAGTTACCGACCTTAATCGGAACATCTTCCTGAATTCCTACCAACTTGTGTACTGAGCGGTTAGCAAGTTGTATTGAGATCGGTGTTGGTTTCACATTGCCAATGTTCAGTTTCCTACATATAGAAAAAGGCATTAAACTGACATTGGCGCCTAAATCACATAATGCGTGGTCAAAAGATAAATCCCCTATTTTGCATGGTATCGAAAAGCTGTCCGGATCTTTAAATTTCTTTGGAAGCTTGTTTTGAATGACGGTGCTGCACTATTTAGTGAGCGCCACTGTGCCTGGTTCCTCTAGCTTCCGTTGGTTTGAAAGAATGTCATTTAAAAATTTCGCATACGTGAGCATCTGCGTTAAAGCTTCAGTGAAGGGGATGTTAATATATAATTTTTTTTAAAATTTTCAAAAATTTTCCAAATTGTTTATCCATCTTCGCCCTAGCTAGTCTTTGTGGGAATAGAATTGGTGGCTTATAAGGCGGTGGTGGAACATAAGCTGGTTCACTCTCATGATCATCTTTCTCCTCACTTGGTCTCTCGGGTTCGGGTACATGACTAGAAGATGCGTCAAGACTCGGGTTTAATCAGGTACTGTCGGTTCCTCCAATTGCTTACCACTACGAGTAGTAATGCACTGCAATTCTCTCGTGGGTTTTGTTTGGGTTAGGAAGGTAACCTACTTGAGGGTCTTGCTAGACTGGTGGCTAAGTTTGCCAATTGTAAATCTACTTATTTGTTATGGGCTTCAATGGCATCCAGTCTAGTTGTCACATAACGCAGCGTATCATTTACACTCTCGTTGGTCTTGGTTTGAGAGGAGATAAAATTTTCCATGATAACTTCAAGTGAGGTCTTTTGAGATTGTGGTGTATATGGTCGAGGTTGAAATCTAGGTGGTGGTCTGTAATTTGATTGTGGAGTAGGGTTGAGGTTGTTCCTATAAGAAAAGTTAGGATGGTTTCTCCAACCAGGTTTGTATATATTTGAGTAGGGATCAAGTTGAGGTCTAGGATTTGGGTTCCCTACATCAATATATTCTCGGTGTTGTTCAGAGGGTAGGGAAACAACTAACAGGCAATTAGCATGGTTGTAGCCAAAAATACCACAAATCTCACATATAGTAGAATTAGAACTTGAATTAATAGAATTGACATGCATTGAATCTAGTTTACGAGATAATGAGTCAACCTTGGCAGCTAAAGAACTCAAGGCATCTACTTCATACTTACCTGGCGCGACAGCCCTAGATGATGTACCTCGTTGGTCTCCAGCCCATTGGTTGTGATTCAGTGCTATGTCTTCTAGTAAATTCATTGCATCATCGACGTTTTTGTTCATGATTGCTCTAACAGCGGTTGCATCTATAGTAAGATGCGTATTATAGTTAATACCATGGTAAAAGGTATGGACAATTACCCATTTTTCTAGGCCGTGGTGTGGGCATAGGCATTGAAGCTCCTTGAATTGCTCCCAAGCTTCATACAAAGATTCCCCATCTTCTTGGGTGAAACTGGTGATCTGGTTTCGTAGTTGGACAGTTTTGCTTGGGGGAAGTACTTCAAGAGAAATGCCTGGGAAAGTTGTTCCCAAGTTATAAGCGATTCAGGTTAGAGAGAATATAGCCAGCTTCGAGCTCTATCCCACAGAGAGAATGGGAAGAGTCACAGTCGTAGCGCATCGCTAGAAACTCCGTTCATCTTTGTCGTGTCATAGAACTCCAAGAATATGGATAGATGCATGTTTGGATCTTCAGAGGGTAGGCCTCCGAATTGGTTCTGCTGAACCATCGATAAGAGAGAGTACTTTATCTCAAAATTGTTAGCGTCCATTGGAGGTCGAGAAATACTTGAGTGAAGACCCTGCGCATTTGGACCAGCAAAATCTTTCAAAGTTCTGTTGTTGTTTGCCATTGGTAGATCGATAGGAATAGGTTCAGTAATCTTCGATGCTTCTCTAGCACTTAATTCCTTTAGTCGTCTTCTGCGATGGAACGTTCTTTCAATTTCTTGATCAAGCTCGTACAGATCTTCCAATCCACCTGATCGTAAACCTCTATGCATATAACAGTTAAGCGCAAATAACAGAGATAAGGAGAAAAACTAAATCACTGTAACAAAGAAACAAGAACAAACAAACAAAAACAAAGAAACAAAACGTCTAGTCTACTAATTGTTAAATCACTTTGATATTGGTTGTCTGCCCCCGGCAACGGCGCCAAAACTTGATGTGTGTTGTACTATCGCACAACAAACCGTAAGCGTGACAGTTTTATCGTGATAGTAATAAAGTGTTGATCCCACAGGGACAGTGATTAATTACCAAATGATTATGAATCGATATCTAGACAATCGATTAAGTGGTTTGAAATTATGAAAAGTAAAGCAAATATAACTAAAAGTAAACCGAATCTGACAAGAGAAAGTTTTTGGTAGAAAACAGGGGTTAGAGATATTGGAACTTCAGGTTAATCTCGTTGATAGATCTTCAATTCATATGAGTTAAAATCATAGCAAGACAATTTTAAAAGTGCTCAAGGAAGTATCAAAAGGTACAGATTACCCTCTTTCGACGGCGTAATCCGGTATCAATCTAGATCAGCGTCCCACTTTCATGGCTCATCGTACCTAGATTGATCCAATGGGTTCGGAGATACTATAAAATTCTTCATACAAATCTTGCCCCATTTCTTGACAGGACAGAGTATGTTCGAACTAGTAGATCTAGCATCACAATTTACCTTTCAGTCCTTCTTGCGACGTCCGAGAAAAGAAATTACTTGATCAAGGTAATTCTAGCAGTAAAATAGCATAGAGTGAATAAATACAAGATAAAATTTGTATTTGCTATGAAATAACAAGTTCGAACAAAAGATACAAATAACGAGACTACACCCTTAGTTCCGATGAAGAATTTACGCTATCATAGCGTCGTTTGAGTACAAATCTCTAAGGAAAGAAGAAACCAAAATGAAGATAGAAGGTAGAAGATGGCAAACTCTTCAAGGAAGGGCAACAATTCTTCTTCTTCAGATCTTCTAGAGTGGGCACACAAGGATCTCTTTCTCCTTCTTTGCTTTCGACCAAAACTTCAACACCTCACCCGAACTCCTCCTCTTGTGACCCAAATTTCACCTCTTAAATAGAGTCCAAACTCATTTATGAATGCATACATTGATGGGGAATTGTATTAGCTGCGTTTTGATACTAAGAACATTAAAATCAGAGCCATAATGAGGGAGTTGTGGCCCATTCAATGTAGGCGGCTCCATAAATACGGGTGTAATGGGCCATTATGGTTGTAACCGTAATGTAACTGTTATGCACTAATTGTAGCCTCATTAATTCTTGTAACTCCCAGATAATTAATGCTCATTTAATCTTTTTTCCTTTTGACTCCAAGAACTTTCAAATCGGAGTTAAAACGAGAGAGTTATGAGCATTTAAAGCTTGGCGGTTGGTAATAAATTTTAGCGGCTGCAAGATTACGATCATGAGGCAGATTAATGCCGTGTGGTAGATTATGGCCATGCCTATAATCTTGGTGTAGAAGTCCAATTTGTCTTGAAATTTGCAGGTGGGGAGTATGGCCTTTGCTTGATTTGTGGCTGGAGTTATAGCATCAGAAACCGCTGATCAGAAGATTGCGACTTTGATGAATTATGGATGTGCCCGTTATCTTCTTGTCGAGGTCATCTTCATCCGAAAGGTTATCGTTGAGGAAGATAGGGGCACGTCTTTGAATTATGACTATGCTTGCATCAAAACAGGTCTATCATGTAGCCAATCAAAGAATTATGGTCGTGATGTAGATTATGGCCTCAGCCGTAATTCTTGAAATTAATCCCGTTTAAAGCCAAACTTCTTGTCAAGGTTCTTGATTCACTCAGAGATGCAAATATACTTCCATATAGCTCTAAAAGTGAGTGAATTATCCTGTATTCAACAAAACATGACAAGTAGTGAAGCTTCTGAAGAAAGTCAGTGAAATAAGCTGGAAAGAGATGTAAAAGCATGAAAATAGGTCTCGATTTACTAGTAAATATAAGTCAAAAAGACTATAAAAATACGAGACATCATAGATTCAATTTGATCATTTGAAGATTCAATGTTTTGATTTATTTCTAAATTTAAATTAGGTTGAGGTATTGTAGGTTTAAATGGGAAAATGTTTTCAAAGAATGAGATATCTCTAGATTTTATTAAAGTATTATTTGAATGTTGACTTTAGCCAAACACCCCCACATTCAAAAGAATTTTACATTAGGTTTGTGACCTTTCCAAATTTCATAATGTGTTTGAGTTTTATTTTTATGAGGAATTCTATTTTGAATAGAGTAAGTTGTCAGGATAGCTTCCTGATGCCTTGCATTTTAACAGTAATTTCTAGTGTTATTTCATCTTAAATTTAGGCTTATTTCAATGTTTTCATACTCTCTTTAGACTTATTTACTTGATTGCTTCGGAATATTCACTCCAATTTTGAAGTCTTTTGAAGATTCTAAAGTCATAGGGTGATTCCCTACGTGAAGACAAAGCTGCACGTTGAATTTGGGCCCAATCGGAACTAATTTGAAAAATACGGCCATTTCCGGTGTTTTCGCTAGACGACTGAAAGTCCACAGAACACTTAACTGGTAGGTGAATCCGGCGGGGTTCACCCGTGATTCTCTTACAGGAAGTTTCCACAGAGATGTACAATACGCTTCACCAGCGGGGTTCACTAGTGCTTTTCACCCGAAAGAACTGCACAGTAAACTTCACCACCTGGTGAACCCCACGGGGTTCACCTTGTAACCCTACAGTCTGACCTTCACTCAGTTTTCTTTCAATTTCGAGCCATAGAGAAGTCTAAAAAAGGCAAGAAGACACATTTTGGAAAACTAACAGAGAAGCAAATCCAAAGAATATAAAAGCCCATTCTAATATTTCCAAATCATCAAGAAATCGGTACACAAAGCGGCTAGGGCAAACGGAAGAGGCGACAACGTGTTTTGGGAGCGATTTTGAGAGATTAGAGCATCGGATCTTCACGATTTTTGGGGATCTTGCTCGGTTTATTCTCTCATTCCTCTCAAAAACGTTTTGTAGTAATTTTTCAGGCATTTTAGAGAGATTCTTGTGAGTTTTCATGAATTCTGTAGCGTAAAACCTTTTTTGGGACTCGGTTCAAGCCTGCTGACGATATCTTTCATGCTATCTTAATTCAATTCTGTTATTTGGATGTTCATATAAGTATATTTTACCTTGTTGCGTATATTACATCATGTTGCTTTGGCCACGTAATATCATGTTTTAGTTGACGCGATCCATACTGAGAGGAGGATTGTGGCGGTGGAACCCCTATATAAAACTTGTGAATCTATGACACGAGAGTGCTTGGTTTTCACTCGAGGGTAATATAATTTTCCATAGAACTCATTAGGTTTATCTGGAATGATCCACCGCGAGAGTAGGAGACTGTTTCGGAGAAGCACTAGGGTGTACCACCGAGAGGGGGCATCCTGTAAGTTAGAGAAGATTCTTTATGCAAAATTATGAATCCTTGTAATAGATTACTTTCATCGCATGCTAGATATGTCAGTGTGGTGGATGCCGAAGTCCCGATCTTTCCCATATAGATACTTCCATCGTCGTTGCATTTGATTTCTTATTTTCGACTAAAGATTTCAAAAACCCCATTTTGGTTCGCTTAGCTATTGAAACTTAGACTTTCTGGTACTTAACTTTGTTCTCTGTGGGTTCGACAACCTTTTATATTACTTCGACATAACTGTACACTTGCGGGACGTGTCAAGTTTTTGACGCCATTGCCGGGGAATAGCGGTTAATATTAGTATATTTCAAAGGATTGGTAGACTAAGCTTTAGTTATTTTTTTTACTGCTATTTTTTGTTATTTTCTACTTATCATCTGCCTTAGAGCTTTATAATTATGTTTGACATCTTTATATGTAAAGAAGCTCTAGGGTAGGTGAATTTTTCGAAATAGATCTTGAGATCGAGCGAACATTCAGAAGAAGGACAAAACAAAAATAACTTCAGCAAAAAGAATATCGAAACCAGATGGAGCACATCCCATTAGACCTGGACAATAATCAAGCACCCCAACCTGCGGGGATCAACAACAATAACAGAACACTGAGAGATTATGCTGCTCCCTACGTTCATGGATTATAATCAGGAATTGCTAGGCCTACTGTAGAGGCCAATAATTTTGAGATTAAACCTGTTTTACTTTCTATGGTTAAACAACATCATTTTGGTGGTTCTCCTCTTGAGGACCCCAACATGCATCTTGCTATATTTTTAAAGTATTGTGATACATTGAAAATTAATGGTGTTTCTACTGATGCTATCAGGTTGAGATTGTTCCCTTTTTCTTTGAGGGACAGAGCAAGAGCATGGCTTCATACAATATCTTCAGCTTCCATAAGGACATGGGGAGAATTGTCTTAAGCCTTTCTTTTCTAAGTACTTCTCTCCTTCCAAGACAATTCAACTCAGAAATCAGATCACCAGCTTTATGTAGAAGGATGGAGAATCTTTATATGAGGCTTGGGAAAGATTCAAAGCGCTGCAAAAAATATGTCCACACCATGGCATAGAGACTTGGGTTTTAGTTTACACATTCTACAATGGATTGGACTACAACACAAGGCTCACAGTTGATGCTGCAGCTGGAGGAGACCTAATGAACAGAGTAGTTGAATATGCTATGAACCTCCTGGAAGACATGGCAATGAATCATCATCAATGGACTTCAGAATGAGGTACACCTTCTAGGAAAACAGGTATACTCGAACTTGACACCCTAACTGCTCTTACTGCAAAGGTGGTTACTCTAACTAAAAAAAATTGATTCTTGGTCTGTAAATTCGTTGGATGTTAATTCTATATCTTGTGAGGTGTGTGGAGTTGCAGATCATGTAGGTATTTAGTGCCAGTTGGGAGATGGGCAGTTGACTCAAAGTCATCCTGAACATATCAATGCAGTTGGAAATTTGAATCCCATGAATAATCCATACTCCAACACTTACAATCCAGGATGGCGAAACCACCCAAACTTCTCATATAGAACTACACAACCAGTACAACCAAGGCTGGAACCTCCTCAAGGTCAACTCCACAAGGAAACTTCAGACAGCCTCCACAGGTGAATTACAGACAACCACCAAGATTTCAAGCCAGAAATTATAATCCACCACCGAAGCCAAACACAGATTCTCAACTGAGTAAGCAGATTGAAGGATTAACGGATATGATGAAACTCATGATGACAAGAATAGATTCCTTGGAAACTCACAATAAGATGTTGGAGAATCAGCTAGCCCAGCAAACTAGCTCATCCTTCAGGGCACCAGGGAAACTTCCATTATAACCTGAAGTCAACCCGAGAGAGCACTGTAATGAAATCTCTACTAGAAGTGGCAAACAACTTGAAGATCCGAAGATGCCTACTGACAATGGAGAAGAAGATGCAACACCGGACATAAGAGATTTGAACCATGGAGCAACACCTATGATACATGAGCAGACTGAGGAAGAACGACCCTATGTGGGACCGCCAGCTTACAAACCTCCAATCTCTTTCCTACAGGGGCTTGTCAAAGCTAAATTAGACAAACAATTCAGTAAGTTTTTGGAAGTTCTTAAGAAATTCTATATTAACATACCTTTTGTTGATGCCCTTTCACAGATGCCCACCTATTCTAAATTTCTAAAGAACATCTTATCTAACAAGAGAAAGTTGGAAGAACAAGGAACAGTTGCACTTACTGAGGAGTGTAGTGCGATCATACAAAACAAACTCCCCCAGAAACTCAAAGATCCAGGTAGCTTCTCTATACCTTGCCAGATTGAGGAGATGATTTTCCAGCGAGCCTTATACAATTTGGGAGTGAGTGTCAATCTTATGCCTCTATCTTTATGTAAAAAGTTGGACTTGGGAGATTTGAAGAGTACTAATATTTCTTTATAGCTGGCAAACAGATCAGTTTGTCGTCTCGTTGTATTCTGGAGGACGTGCCCATAAAAGTTAGAGATTATTTTATTCATGCAGACTTTGTTATCTTAGAAATTGATGAGGATGACAGACTCCCTATCATTCTAGGGAGACCTTTTCTTGCTACTGTTGGTGCTGTCATCGATGACAAAAATGGGAAAATGGATTTGAACATCGGTGACAATGTTGTACAATTTGATTTATCTAACTCTTTGAAAAAACCTTCTCCTGCACGTACATGTTGCAGTGTGGACATTGTTGAGAAATATTTGCAGCAAATTATGCCCTACAGGAGGGAGGTGGATCCACTTGAGTTAACCTTGACCAACACCGAAGAACAAGACATTGAGGGCAGAGCTAAAGAGTACGCTGCACTTCTTGATTCTGACCCAACCATGAATGCGACACCAGCGGATAACCAGGAAGAAGAAGGGCAGAAGAAGCTTGAATTCAAAAGTCTACCTAGCACATTGAGATATGAATTCCCATGTGACAATTCCACATACCCAGTAATAGTTAGTGCATAATTGGACAAAGAGCAAACTGAACTACTTCTTGGATAACTCCGTCTTCACAAGAAGGTAATTGGCTATTCACTTGATGACATTAAGGAAATTAACCCCTCTATTTGCATGCACAGGATTTTATTAGAAGACAATAGCAAGCCTTCTGTGGA
Source organism: Costus lasius (assembly GCA_027563935.2). Lineage (NCBI taxonomy): Eukaryota > Viridiplantae > Streptophyta > Magnoliopsida > Zingiberales > Costaceae > Costus > Costus lasius. The sequence continues at coordinate 28,795,157 of CM050449.1, read as the reverse complement.
GTTTCAGTGCCGACTAAACCCACATTTGAAAGATGTTATGAAGAAGGAGATGCTCAAACTTTTAGATACAGGAGTCATATATCCGATATCAGACAGTTCTTGGGTGAGCCCAGTATATGTTGTACCTAAAAAGGGAGGTGTTACGGTAATTAAGAATGATTCAGATGAGTTGATACCCACACGCACAGTTACAGGGTGGAGGATGTGTATTGATTACAGGAAGTTGAACACTACTACAAGAAAAGATCACTTTCCTTTACCATTCATTGATCAAATGTTAGATAGATTAGCTTATAATTCTTATTTCTACTTTTTGGATGGATTTTCAGGTTTCTTCCAAATTCCCATCCATCCTGATGATCAGGAGAAAATAACTTTTACTTGTCCCTATGGTACCTATGCATACAAGAGGATGCCCTTTGGATTTTGCAACGCCCCTACAACATTTCAACGAGTAATGATGGCGATATTTGTAGATTACAATGAAGACTTTATGGATATATTCATGGATGACTTTTCTGTATATGGCTCTTCTTTCAACCATTATTTATCTAACCTTTCTAAAGTTTTGTAGAGATGTGAAGAGGTAAATCTGGTGTTGAACTGGGAGAATTGCCACTTCATGGTCCGGGAAGGTATAGTCCCTAGACACTTGGTCTCTGAGCGTGGAATCGAGATGGACAGAGCAAAGGTTGAAGTAATTAAAAATTTGAAGCCGCCTACAACAGTGAAAGAAATTAGAAGTTTTCTGGGACACGCCGGTTTTTATAGAAGATTCATCAAAGACTTTTCTAAAATAGCCCGTCATTTAACTAATCTTCTAGTTAAAGATTCTATCTTTTGTTTTGATAAAGATTATGAAGATGCTTTCATGAAACTCAAAGAAGCTTTGATTATAGCGCCTATAATCCAACCTCCAGATTGGTCTCTACCTTTTGAACTCATGTGTGATGCTAGTGACCAAGCCATGGGGGTGGTTTTGGGGAAAAGGAAGGACAAAAAGCTGCATGCTATATACTATGCTAGTAGAACACTTGATGATGCACAGATGAATTATTCCACCATAGAAAAAGAGCTACTTGCAATTGTTTTTGCTTTCGATAAGTTTCGTTCATATTTAGTTAATTCGAAAGTAATTGTTTTTACTGATTGTGCAGCTATCAAATATCTGGTTAACAAGAAGGATGTCAAGCCAAGACTTATTCGATGGATTCTCCTTCTACAAGAATTTGATATTGAGATTAGAGACAAGAAAGGGAATGAGAACCTTGTTGCTGACCATCTTTCCATGCTAGAATGTGATGCTGAAAAGAATCCTGGAGAGGAGTTGCAAATCAATGATTCATTCTCTGAAGAACATCTATATGCTCTATTGGAACAGCAAGTGCCATGGTATGCCGATTATGTGAATTATATTATTTCTAATATTCTTCCCCCTGATCTCTCTTTTCAGAAGAAGAAAAGGTTCTTGCATGATGTGAAATTCTATTATTGGGATGAACCTTATCTATACTGGCGATGCGCCGATGGATTGTACAGACGATGCATACCCGAGGGAGAGATCCATGATGTACTGACCCATTGTCATTCTTCACCATATGGAGAACATGCTGGGCAGCCAAAACAGCTTTCAAAGTTCTACAGTCAGGTTTATTTTGGCCCTCTATATTTCATAACGCCAGACATTTTGCTTTGACTTATGACAGCTGCCAAAGAACTAGAAACATCTCAAAGAGGGACGAACTTCCACTGAGCGATATATTGGAGGTGAAAATTTTTGATGTATGGGGGATTGATTTCATGGGACCCTTCCTATCTTTATGTGGTAAATGGTACATTCTTGTTGCCATCGACTACGTGTCTAAGTGGGTTGAGGCATCCATAGAGGGTACTACTCCAGGGTCGTTGTGAAGCTTATGAAGCGAACGATTCTCTCCCGGTTTAGAGTTCCACGTATTCTGATAAGTGATGGAGGATCCCACTTCATTGAACAGAGGTTTGGAGCGCTCTTGAAGAAATATGGTGTAAAGCACAAAATTGACATACCCTATCATCCTTAGACTAGTGGTCAGGTAGAGGTTTCTAATAGAGAAATCAAGCAAATACTTGAGAAAACTGTATCGCGATCACGGGAGGATTGGGCATTGAAATTACCCGATGCTTTATGGACCTACAGAACTGCCTACAAGACACCCATAGGTATGTCTCCTTTCCAACTCATTTATGGAAAATCTTGTCACTTACCTGTTGAACTTAAGCACAGGGCATTTTGGGCTGTCAAACAAATTAACTATGACTTCAAAAGTGCCGGTGAGAGGAGAAAGTTGCAACTTGACGAGTTGGATGAGATGTGCCTCTATGCATATGAGAATGCTAAGATCCACAAGGCATGCACCAAACATTGGCATGACAAACGCATTGTGAAGAAAGAGTTTCATGTAGGGGACAAAGTGCTACTTTTCAATTCAAGACTTCGATTATTTCCAGGGAAGCTTCGAACAAGATGGTCTGCCCACTTTGTGGTACAACACGTGCAACCTTATGGTGCAATCACTATTTGGACAGAACACACAGGAAGCTTTATTGTCAACGGGCATCGCCTCAAATATTACTTCGAGGATGAGCGGGTTGAGAAAGGGGTTGTTCTTGCCCTTTCAGACCCCACGGACTTGGTGACTTGATAATTCCTTGGGTCGAGCTATTGATCTTAAACTAGCGCTCTTGGGAGGCAACCCAAGTTCTTATTGCATTATTTCCCATTACTATTAGATAGACTTCTTAGTTTATTAGTTTTGTTTAGTTTTTGGTAGTACTTTAGGGATTTTTGCTGATTGTACGTCCTCTTTGTGCTATAGGAACATATCTGGAGAACGGGGTATTCGAGATGAAATTTTTAAGCTGCACAGAGAACTTCACGGCCAGGTGAACCCCAAGGGGTTCACCCGTAAAGTCTACAATGGGTACTGAAACGTTGGGTTTTCACAAAAAAAATTTACGGCAACAAAGTGGATTCATGATTACTGGATGGAGTATAACAATTTGGGATGTTCAGCTTCTTCCATAAAGCTTCATGGCCAGGTGAACGCCATGGGGTTCACCCGTCAAGTCTTCTGTACCAGGATGGAGCACTTATGTTTCAGAGAGCTTCATGGCTAGGTGAACCCCATGGGGTTCACTCGTATTTTTGAATATGCAAAATCATCTAGAGGACTTCACTAGTAGGTGAACCCCATGGGGTTCACCCATTTTTTTCGACAGAGTAGAAGTTTCCAGATAGCTTCACGGGTAGGTGAACCCCATGAGGTTCACCCGTGCTTTTAATTATTAATCACCCGTATTTATGGAAGCACACGGGTAGGGTTTCCCCCAAACCTACGCGCCACTGACGTCTTGCGACAGAACCTCGTCCCTCTTAGTGAAATCTCTTCTCATCAGCACTCAAAGACAATTTCTCCTGCCCAAATTTGAGTTTCCCCCAAGGTTTGCGTTCGCATCACCTCTGATTCGTGACAAATTTCTGATTTTCTTCCACACGAGAGTTTTTTCGCCGCCTTCTCTTCGTCTCGCCGCCGATCTCTGCCGTTTCTTCCAACCAACCTTTTCCTTCTCGGCAACTTCATCACAGATCTTGGATGACTTCTCTTGTTCATTTATGGCACCTAAGCGCAAGACACTAGTGTCTCGGTGCCGCGACCCACGCACTGTATCCGACTCTTTCAAGGAGGATGAGGTGTATACCCCTTCTCTGGCATCAAGATCTCCTCCGCCACCACCCACCGTGCAACGAGCAACGCCTTCATCCTCTAGACAGTCGCATGCCTTAGCTCGCCAACCTCAGCTCTACACTTCACCGCCGAACGAGTTCGGCATAGTCTTTTAGAACGCTACAACCTTCTTCTCCAACGAAGGGTGCTCAACACCCGTTACCTAAATAGGGGAACACTGGGCATGCTAGGACTTCTTGACGATGTGGAATTCATATACTCCAATATTGGCTAGGAGCAGTTATGCATATGGCACCTCTAACTTATATTGGTGTTACTCTGGAATTCTTCAGTTCTATTGACGTGAAAGCCGATACTATTCTCGACTAGGACCCCGGGTGTCTCACCTTCCGGATGGGCAACATAGAGCACTCTCTCCCCCTCTCATAGTTGCGTGGCATCTATGGCTTCCTGGAGCCTTGCACGCACAAGATACTTGCAGAGTACACTGAACAAGGGTTCTGGGGAGCCATTACTAATGAACACATCTATTTGGCATGTGTCGTCCGGGTGATGACATGCAAATATATGATATATCGTGGCTTAATTTTATTATTATCTTGGAGTAAATTGCATGTTTCGTCTTAATTATTTACTTAAATGCTTCATATTCTTCAGAGTCTTCACTTATCCTTTATTTTATTGAAATATAGGTTTTTGGCCTAAAAATGGTAGAATTTCGAAGATCTGAAAATATGGGATGACTCCTCGTGATGAGACGAAGCTACATGCCAAATTTCAGATCAAACGGAGCCCTCTATAGAATGCATGGCCATGAGTGTGTATCCATGCACGACCGTGCATTAGCTGACTACCCCAGGCTTTGACGAGACGTTCACGGGCATGGCCGTGCATCCATGCACGGCCATGAAGAGTAAGTTTGTGGGAAATAACTTCTCGCCGAGCCGTGCACGAGCGTGCCCGTGCACTGATACACGGCCGTGCATCGTCCCGACAGGCGACCAGTTTTTCGCCAGATTCTTCCTATTTTCGAAGCAAAATTTTGGGAAAATTCTTGGAGGTCTTCCCAACTGTTCCGGTGGATTTGATCAAGCGATTGAGGAGAACAAGGAGAAACGACGACAACCTAGGGTTTGGGGGCATTTTTCTGGGCGACAACACTGTTCCGGCTCGATTTCTCCGCCGTTCCGATGAGGATCATCGTGCTGGACCTTCTTCCATCAAGGATCTACCTCTCCCTCTAGTTTGAATCGATTTGTATGAGAGATTTCATGTATTTCATGATGTATACGATAGCTTAACTCTATTTTCGGGGTTTTGGGTGTAGCCCACTGTAAGATGTTGAATATTATGACTTGATCTATATATTTCTCTTATTTATCTTTGTTCTTATTCATGTCTAGGAAATTTTATTTCATGTTTATGTACTGGTCATATGTATGCATGTTTTAGATGTTATAGGAAGGACTGAGAGGTGAACCATAATCATCGGATCCCCTTAGACTGGACTGGTGATTTCGTTTGGCGAGAGCACTCGAAATCACTCGAGGAACCCTAATCCTTCACAGAACTCATTGGGTCTGCTTAACCTGGTAAGCCACGAGAGTAGGAGACTTGGGTTAAGTCGGATACCGGACCGTGTCCTGAGAGGGAGCGCGTCTGTACCTAAGGAAGGATTACCTTGAGAACATAAGTAGAGCCATAATTAAAATATCAAACCTTAATATTTCTTCATGCTTCAGTGTGGTGAAGCTCAATACGCCAATCTTCTCTCATATACTTCAAACCCCGATGGCTTATTTTTTGCTTTGCTTGTTCTTCACTTGCTTTAGTTTAATTACTTGCACTAGGATCTTAGACATTTCTCCATTAATTGTTAACCTAGCTACTAATTGACTGATCAGTTAGTACTTGACCCCTAGTCCTCGTGGGATCGATACTTATTGTATTAGGCGATAGATCATGCACTTGCGGTAGCAGCCTGTTTAGGCCCTATCACCGGGCGTCCAGCATTTTCAACCTGGCTATTCGATACGTCCACCACGTCCTTGCTCACACCATTTTTGGCTGCGGGGAGAGTGATGGTATGGTGCACCAATCTGAGTTATTTTACTTATGGTGTATGCTCCATTATTTCAGGGTCGACTCGGGATACTACCTGGCGAAACAATTTAGCCGAGTCGCCCACTCTCGCAAGGAAGTGATCGTCATGGGAGGGTTGATCACTCCACTGACTATCTCCCTATGGGTTATCCCCTACGGTACTATGGAAGCGAGTGGAAACAATCAGCTCAAGATCGAGTCGTGCGTTTCCATAAAGCTTATCATACGCCAGGGCGATTCCTATTGCCTGACATTCAAGGGAAGCCAGTTCTCCCTCCCGCTGCCGAACCCTTAGCGCACCACTGTGTATGTAAGAGCCAACTGGCACATACAGCCTATCACCGACCCCTAGCTAGATCCCGTTGACACTGCACCTCCAGCCCCTAAGGCCTTCCATTTCAGTGGCTCCTCCACTACCAGGTCGATGATGGCTATTCTACAGGAGATACAGGAGGAGCAGCTTCATCAGCGGGAGGTACAGGACCAGATGGACTCCACTCTCTCCTATATCTGCTAGGAGCAGTCCACGTGTTGGGAGACCATGGAGGCAGGCATGTAGAGACAGCATAAGATGATGGGTTCCATCTGGGAGAAGCTATCTGCTATGGATGAGCGGCTAGCCTTTCTCTCTGAAGAGAACATGGCATGTGTGGCCATCTCTTCGGACGAGGAGGACGAGCCAGACTATACCTCTTGCGGTGAGGGCAGGAGCTCTAGGGCTTCTAGTTGTAAATCGCAAAGGAAGAAGTAGCTTCCCCTGTGCCCCACATTCCACCGACTCCTCTCACATACATGGCTTTGCATAGAGGACTATGTGACATTTATAGTGGGTGATCTGTCTTTTCTATAGTTTCCTATCTTTTGTTGCCATACTTTTATCTGCCCTACTATGGTTTGTATTTCTGCTACTTGTTCTTGACTGACTGGATATTTATTTAGCATTGTATCTATATGCCACCATTTGAGAGCTTGGTCCCATCTTCCAGGCCCCTTGATTGTGAGGTATGACAAGTCTAGACCTGTTTTACGCATTATCTCGGTATTTTGTTATGATCCTTATATTGTTCTGTTAAACTGTGAATGAGTTGCGCATATGGTCATGTTGATATATTGTGATATTGTGGTTCAGAGTTTAGTCATTTGTTTACCATGCTCGGGTAAGATAATTTTGATCCTATGATAGCTAAGCCTAATCCTTGAAGTTGAATTCATGCTTGCTCAAGAATAATCAGGATCTGTTGAATACATCACCCAACTAGAAATATTCTATGATCATATCCATGTGCTCTATGATTTTGAAATCTTCTGATTTGGATTGCTTTATATCGTTCATTAGTGGGTTGAATATTTCTATGATTGTTCAATTAACTTACGCTTGTAGTTTACATGTGATTCACATTAAGATACCATATATTTATTCATTCCTTGAGTCCTTTTATCTTGTTGGGAAATTACTACATTTGTGAAGAGATGAAAGACTCTGTTATTTGTTCAAAAAAAAAAACTCTTAGATTCCTCTACTTGGTACTTTGAAAAATTGGTAGTGGTACCTAAGAACATGAGTTGAAATCTAAGAGAGACTCCTCTACTTGGCACTACGAAAGATTGGCAAAGGTACCTAAGGACATGAGTTGAAGTCTAATAACATAATTGTAGTTATGCATCTTGAGCAATACACTTGAGTTGATCCCAACGAGTTGATTTGGATGAATTAGAATAGCATGAGTAATGTGTATACCTGATTGAATTCTCTGTTTACTACTAGGTGAGTTCCTTGGCTTCTAGAAATTGTGGAATCAAATTGTTGAACGTTCAAAACACCCAATCATTTGATTTCCTCTGAGTAGATCTTGGATTACTAGTAGATATTTTTCTAATTTGGATGTTTGCCTTTAACCAGAATGATTACTCTCATACCTTTCATGTAATTTACTTTATTTTATTGCTTGAGCACAAGCAAAGATTTAAATCTGGGAGTATTTGATGCCTTGCATTTTAACAGTAATTTCCAGTGTTATTTTATCTCAAATTTAGACTTATTTACTTGATTACTTCGGAATCTTCACTTTTTCTTGTTTTTGTGAAACTTCAGGGAAAATCACCCAATTTTGAAGTCTTTTGAAGATTCCAAAGTCATAGGGTGATTCCCTACGTGAAGAGAAAGCTACACGTCGAATTTGGGCCTAATCGGAGCTAATTTAAAAAATACGGCCAGGTAAACCTGGCGGGGTTCACCGGTGTTTTCGCCAGACGACTGAAAGTCCACATAACACTTCATTGGTAGGTGAATCCGGTGGGGTTCACTCATGATTCTCTTCCAGGAAGTTTCCGCAGAGATGTACAGTACGCTTCACCAGCTGGTGAACCCGGCAGGGTTCACCGGTGCTTTTCACCCGAAAGAACTGTACAGTAAACTTCACCACCTGGTGAACCCTACGGGGTTCACCCGTGATCGTAACCTTGCAGTCCGGCCTTCACTCGGTTTTCTTTCGATTTCGAGCCCTAGAGAAGTCCAAAAAAGGCAAGAAGACACGTTTTGGAAAGCTAACAGAGAGGCGAATCCAAAGAATATAAAATCCCCTTCTAATATTTCCAAATCATCGAGAAATCGGTGGACGAAACGGCTAGGGCGAATGGAAGAGGCGACAACGTGTTTCGAGAGCGATTTTGAAAGATTAGAGCATCGAATCTTCACGATTTTTGGGGATCTTGCTCGGTTTATCATATCAGTCCTCTCAAAAACGTTTTGTAGCAATTTTCCTGGCATTTTAGAGAGATTCTTGTGAGTTTTCATGAATTCCGTAGCGTAAACCTTTTTCGGGACTCGGTTGCACCCCGCTGACAATTTCTTTCATATTATCTTAATTCAATTCTATTATTTGGATGTTCATATGAGTATATTTTACCTTGTTGCATTTATTCCATGATGTTGCTTTGGCCGCGTAATATCATGTTTTAGCCGACACAATCCATACCAAGAGGAGGATCATGGCGGTGGAACCCCTAGGTAAAACTTGTGAATCCATGACATGAGAGTGCTTGGTTTTCACTCGAGGGTAATATAATTTTCCATAGAACTCATTGGATTTATCTGGAACGATCCACCGTGAGAGTAGGAGACTGTTTCAGAGAAGCACCTGGGTGTACCACCGAGAGGGGGCATCTTGTAACTTAGGGAAGATTCCTTATGCAAAATTATGAACCCTTGTAATAGATCAATTTCATGGCATGCTAGATACGTCAGTGTGGTGGATGCCGAAGTCCCGATCTTTCCCATATAGATACTTCCCTCGTCGTTGCGTTTGATTTCTAGTTTTTGACTAAAGATTGAAAAAACCCCATTTTGGTTCGCTTAGATATAGAAACTTAGACTTTCTAGTACTTAACCTTGTTCCCTATGGGTTCGACATAACCGTGCACTTGCGGGACGTGTCACTTCCCCCACAGGTTTGGTGGAACTCAAAACTTTATAGCATAACATTTACTATGTCTAACAATATTCTATTTTTCCTTTCAGCCACTTTTTTAGACTAAGGAGTGCAGAGGGCAGTTACCTGATGAACTATCTCAAGTCCTTGATAGAACAAAATAAATTCATTTGAGGTGTATTCATCTCCTGTATCTAATCTAATGATTTTAATATTTTTATTAAGTTGATTTTCAACTTTTTGCTTTTTAAATTTTAAAGTTAGATAATATTTTATCTTTAGTTTTTAATAAATATGTGTAGTAGTACTTTAAAGCATTATTTATAAAAGTTACAAAATATTTAGTACCTCCCCTTATGGGTTTTCTGTTTGAATCACATACATCTGAATGAATGAATTCTCAGATGTTAGTGTATTTATAAGGTAAAGATTTAAAAGGTTTTCTAAGTTGTTTAGCTTTTGAACATATTTGATAATTTTTAAATTTTGAAACTTGTTTAGGTATGAAACCTAAGTATCTCATTCTTGAAAGATATTTAAAATTTATAAGTCCTAATCTTCCATACCAACTATCACTATTTTCAACATTCATAGTAGTGGAAGATTCAGACTCATTATTATTTAATGGAAGAATATTTAATTAAATAATAATAGAATAATATTTAATTTAAATAAGCCATTGAGGTAAAGCCTTTTCCAATAAAAGTTTCTCATTTTGAAATTACAACTTTATTCGCATCAAGTATAATTTTATAACTAGTTTGAACAAAACAAGATTCTTACGGATCTCTGGAACATGAAGTACATTATTTAAAATAAGAGTTTTCCCTGAAATGAACTTCAAGGTCACTTGTCCATGTCCAACAGATGTAGCAATAGATCCATTCTCCACTGTCACACTTCCTCCACTTGAGTCCTAGTAAGAAGTGAACCACAATCGGTTAGTGTTGGGAAACCCCGGGGACATTTTACAATTTTTCAGAGTTATAAGCATACATACATACATTGCACAGCGGAAGAATGTCCCCGAAACAGGCCGGTCCCAAAAACCCAGTGAAGATCGCAAGCAAGAGAGTCGACACGATGAGTTAGGAAATACCTTAAGAGCGGTTTGGAGTGATGCAGATGCAGGCGCCCAAGTGTGCGCCCTCTGAAGTCTCACACACACGGATCTCTTGAGTCCTCTTCTTCCACACCCGGTGCTAGCCTCGGGAAGAAGATCCAAGCCTTAGGGAGATGCTCCAATCACATTGCGCCACCACCAAGGAGGGATGCGCCAAGGAGGATGAAGAGGAGAGGAAACCGTCAAGAGCTTTCTTCACTTGCGCCAAGAAGAAGAAAAGAAGAAGACTTGCGGCCACTTGATGGAAGAGGAAGAGGTTGCGCCACCTTTGTTCCTTGCTCTCGCCCCTCTTGATGTGTTCACGCCTCCAAGGATTGCAACACTAGAGAGGGGGCGGCTAGGGTTCAATAAATAGAGCAAGGGGTGGTTAGGGCAATAGCTAGGATCATGACAAGTGTAGGGCTAGGATGAGGAGGTTTGAGGTAAGGAAAGTCTCCAAGACTTTACCATAAACTCCATTCAACCTATCCATAATTGCCCAAGCACCATATCAGCCCAAGACATGCCTTAAAGGCATTCATACCATCAAGGGAGAAGGGCTAGGCGCCAATTGCTTCCTTAATGAAGTAATTTTGCCACCCAAACCCCATTATGCCCTTTAGGCGCCAATGAGGTTGGGCTTCTCCCCATTATACCCTTTTAGCCTCTTATCTCTTCATGAGAACTTGTTATTGGGCCTCATTGGATAATGAGCTAGCCCAAACTCCATTACATTGGTTGATTAAGCACTTGGATCCAATCCAATGCAACCCTAATCCACATGTGACCAATCATGGTCAAATACGGGTCAACCAGCCAAAAATGAAGTTTGGCTCCAATAACTATCTTCCATCTCATCAGGCCCATTGGCGCTGATGAAATCTCCCAATTAGATCTGAGTTATCCAATAACTCGATCATAAGGCTTCTCGATCAATACGAGAACTCAAGTATCAAGGTGTGCGACCCTGTAGGTTCCTCTGACGCCGGCAGTGCTGACCAAAGGTCACCACAAGCAGTGAGTGGCACCTAGCAGTGCATCACTGCTACCCAGGTCATTGGAATGGATATCAACATCGACATCCCCATCATCGCAACTAGGTACAAATGCATTACAGTCTCTTTGCCGAACTGATATCCGATTAGACAAGTGTGTCACCACTTGTTTTCATCCAATCATATGGCTATGCCTAAATAAGGTTCTCACCTAGGTATGGCCATACACTTTCAGTCATAGAACTATAGAGGAGCTCCATGGATATCAAGCTTCCCTAAGGAAGGGGAAAATCCTTTGTCTGTCCATTGACCTTCTCATATGAGTCGTGACATGCTCAATGACAACCGTTATGACCTCCCAACTATGGCGAGGTGTTGGGTTGTATCAAAGCAAATCCCTAACCATATAGAATGGCCAATGACATCAAGTCAAGGGATCAATGCATCTCCTATTACTTGTGAGGATAACTCATGACACCAAGTCATAGCCTCACAGCGGGTCTATCCAGTATATTCTTTAATGATATACCCATGTGTCTGGGTTAGCACCACGTGCCTAACTAGCCCACATACTAGTCTCACAAGTACCAGAGCTGTCCCATATCCACTCAGGTACATTGACTAGGGACAATAATTTGAGCACAGATCCAATCTATCTTCAGGGACATTATCTTGTAAGTACATAAACGCAGATGTAAACAAACATAGATAATGACAATGCCAGAATGATATATAAATATCAATGTTAAGTAGTACATAAGTGGACCAAAACTAGGTCCTAGGGCATATACACTAACAATCTCCCACTTGCACTAAGACCTAGAGGTGGAGAAATCTCAACCCCATATCTCTAGCGTGACTATCATGCTTCTGCTGCGCCAAAGCTTTGGTCAGTGGATCTGCTAGAATGTTCTCAGTATCAACTCTGCTAATCTTAACATCACCTCTGTCTATGATCTCTCTGATCAGGTGAAATCTCCTGAGTATGTGTTTGGATCTTTGATGAGACCGTGGTTCCTTGGCTTGTGCAATTGCTCCATTGTTGTCACAGTAGAGTTCAATGGGATCCATTGCACTAGGGACCACCTGAAGATTACATAAGAACTTCCTTATCCAAATGGTTTCCTTGGCTGCCTCAGAAGCGGCCACATACTCAGCCTCGGTTGTAGAATCTGCTATGGTGGATTGCTTGAAGCTCTTCCAGCATACCGCGCCTCCATTCATCTTGAACACATAGCTGGCCTGCGATCTAAAGTCGTCAGGGTCAGACTGGAACGATGCATCAGTGTAGCCCTGCATACTAAGCTCTTCCTGTCCCCCATAGACCAAGAACAGATCCTTAGTTCTTCTCAGATACTTTAGGATGTTCTTTACAGCCACCCAGTGCTGCAGACCTGGATTGGATTGGTATCGGCTGGTTATGCTTACAGCATATGCCACATCTGGTCTAGTACACAGCATTACATACATGATCGATCCTACTGCCGAAGCATAAGGATTTCGACTCATGTCATCCCTCTCAGCCTGTGTTGTAGGACACTAGCTCTTTGAGAGAGTAAGACCATGTCTCACTGGAAGGTATCCTTTCTTGGATTGCTCCAAGTTGAACCTCTCCAGGACCTTATCAATGTAGGTACTTTGACTAAGGGCCAGGAGCCTCTTGGATCTATCCCAGTAGATCCTTATGCCTAGAATATAGGCGGCCTCCCCTAAGTCTTTCATCTCGAAACACTTCCCCAACCATGTCTTCACAGCTTGAAGACGAGGAATGTCGTTTCCGATGAGCAGTATGTCATTGACAGCTTCATCACCAAGCTCCCACTGAATTTTCTGTATACACAGGCGTCATCTTCGCTTTTGATAAAGCCATAATCTCTCACAGCTTCATCAAATCGAAGATTCCAACTTCGAGATGCTTGCTTTAATCCATAAATGGATTTCTTTAGCCTGCAGACCTTATTGGCTTCTGCAGGATGGATGAAGCCATCAGGTTGTGCCATATACACATCCTCAGTCAGCTTCCCGTTAAGGAATGCTGTCTTCACATCCATCTGTCATATCTCATAGTCATGATATGCAGCTATAGCAAGCAGAATCTGAATGGATTTGATCATGGCAACTGGCGAGAAGGTTTCATCATAGTCCACCCCGTGGACTTGTTTGAATTCCTTAGCGACTAGTCTACCTTTATAGGTAACTATGTTGCCATCCATGTCTGTCTTCCTCTTGAAGACCCATTTACACCCTATGGGTTTTACCCCATCAGGAAGCTCAACCAAATCCTAGACTTGGTTAGCTGACATGGAATCCATCTCAGATCGCATGGCCTCAATCCATTTCTCGGAGTCCGGTCCACTAACTGCCTCATCATAGGTTTTGGGTTCATCCTCGATGATGAAGATCCTGTCGTGTTGGGTCGGCAGCGACCCATACCTCTTAGGTGCACGACGAATCCTCCCAGACCTATGTGGGACCTGTGTCTGAGCCTCAGGTTGGCTAGCAACCGGTGCAGGTGGCTCAGATTCCATCTCTTTGTCTTGTGGTTACACTTGGACCTCATCCAAGTCAAACTTCCTCCCACTAACTTCTTTCGTGAGAAATTCTTTCTCTAGAAAGACAGCTCCCCGAGCAACAAAAACTTTGTTCTCGATTGGGATATAGAAGTAGTATCCTTTAGTTTCCTTAGGATACCCCACAAATACGCATTTATCAGATCTAGGTTCTAGCTTGCTAGAATTCTGACGTTTGACATAAGCCTCACATCCCTAGATCTTGATAAAATTGAGATTAGGGCGTCTCCCACTCCACATCTCGTATGGTATTTTGGAGACACTCTTAGATGGAGCGTTATTCAGTATTAGAGAAGCTATCTCTAGTGCATGCCCCCAGAATGAGGGAGGTAGAGTTGCATGACTCATCATAGATCGAACCATGTCCAACAAAGTTCGATTTCTCCTTTCAGACACACCATTCCATTGAGGTGTTCCAAGAGGAGTGAGTTGGGATATGATCCCATACTCTCTCAGATAGTCAAAGAACTCACCGCTCAGGTACTCTCCACCACGATCTGATCGAAGAGCCTTGATGGATCTACCAAGTTGGTTCTCTACTTCATGTCTAAACTCCTTAAATTTCTCAAAGGATTCAAACTTATGTCTCATCAGATAAACATAACCATACCTACTGAAGTCATCAGTAAAGGTAATGAAGTAGTTGTACCCTCCTCTGGCTTGTTTATTGAAAGGCCCACACACATCAGTATGTATGAGATCCAATAAACCTCCTGCCCTCTCACTAACCTTAGTGAAGGACGCTTTTGTCATTTTTCCTAATAAGCAAGGCTCACAAGTATCAAATTCCTCCAAGGAACTTGAATCTAACAACCCATTCGCATGGAGTTGTTGGATGCGATTCTTGTTTATATAGGCTAATCGACAATGCCATAGGAAAGCACCAACTGAACCACTCAGTTTGGTCCTTTTATTACTTATGTTACAAATAGAACTTTCCATATCCAAGATATATAGACCATTGCACAAAGTACCCTTCCCATATAACATATTTACAAATGAAAAAGAACAAGAGTTCTTATTTATTTCAAACTTAAATCCATTCTTTGCTAAGCAAGGAATGGATACAATGTTCTTAGTAAGTGTGTTGGTGTATATGCCCTAGGACCTAGTTTTGGTCCACTTATGTACTACTTGACTTTGATATTTATATATCATTCTGGCATTGTCGTTATCTATGTTTGTTTACATCTGCGCATATGTACTAACATGATAATGTCCCTGGAGACAGATTGGATCTGTGCTCGAACTATAGTCCCCAGTCGATGTACCTTAGTGGATATGGGACAGCTATGGTACTTGTGAGACTGGTATATGGGCTGGTTAGGACACAGACACATGGGTATATCATTGGAGGATATACTGGATAGACCCGCTATGAGGCTATGACTTAGTGTCATGAGTTATCCTCACAAGTGACAGGAGATGCATTGATCCCTTGACTTGAGGTCATTGATCATTCTATATGGTTAGGGACTTACTTTGATACAACCTAACACCTCGCCGTAGTTGGGAGGTCATAACGGTTGTCATTGAGCATGTCACGACCCATATGAGAAGGTCAATGGACAGACAAAGGATTTGCCCCTTCCTTAGGGAAGTATGATATCCATGGAGCTCCTCTATGGTTCTATGACTGAGAGTGTATGGCCATACCCAGGTGAGAACCTGTTTTAGTCATAGCCATGTGATTGGGTGAAAACAAGTGCTGACACACTTGTCCAATCGGATATCAGTTCGGCAAAGAGACTGTAATGCATCTGTGCCTAGTTACGATGATGGGGATGTCGATGTCGATATCCATTCCAATGACCTGGGTAGCAGCGATGCACTGCTAGGTGCCACTCACTGCTTGTGGTGACTTTTGGTGAACACTGCCAGCGTCCGAGGAACCTACAGGGTCGCACACCTTGATACTTGAGTTCTCGTATTGATTGGGAAGCCTTATGATCGAGTTATTGGATAACTTGGATCTAATTGGGAGATTTCATCAGCGCCAATGGGCCTGATGAGATGGAAGAATGTTATTGGAGCCAAACTTCATTTTTGGCAGGTTGACCCGTATTTGACCATGATTGGTCACATGTGGATTAGGGTTGCATTGGATTGGATCCAAGTGCTTAATCAACCCATGTAATGGAGTTTGGGCTAGCTCATTATCCAATGAGGCCCAATAACAAGTTCTCATGAAGAGATAAGCGGCTAAAAGGGTATAATGGGGAGAAGCCCAACCTCATTGGCGCCTAAGGGGTATAATGGGGTTTGGGTGGCAAAATTGCTTCATTAAGGAAGCAATTGGCGCCTAGCCCTTCTCCATTGATGGTATGAATGCCTCTAAGGTATGTCTTGGGCTGATATGGTACTTGCGCAATTATGGATAGGTTGAATGGAGTTTATGGTAAAGCCTTGGAGACTTTCCTTGTCTCAAACCTCCTCATCCTAGCCCTACACTTGTCATGATCTTGGCCCTTCCCTTAACCACCTCTTGCCCTATATATGTGACCCTAGCCGCCCCCTCTTATGATGATTGATCCTTGGAGGCGTGAACACAAGAAGAGGGGCGAGAGCTAGGAGCAAGGGCGCAACTTCCTCTTCCTTCTTCCATAGCCGCAAGCTTCTCCCTCCTTTCCTCTTGGCGCATGGAGCTTTGGTGCTTGGCGGCTTGGCTTGGTTCCTTCTTCTCTTGGCGCATCCTTTCCTCTTGGTGGCGCAAGTGAAGTGGAGCATCTCCCTAACATTTGGATCTTCTTCCCGAGGCTAGCACTTGGCGTGGAAGAAGAGAACTCAAGAGATCCGTGTGTGTGAGACTGCAGAGGGCGCACACTTGGGCGCCTGCATCGGCATCACTCCAAATCGCTCTTAAGGTATTTCCTAACTCATTGTGTCGACTCTCTTGCTTGTGATCTTCACTGGGTTTTTGGGACCGGCCTGTTTCGGGGACATTCTTCCGCTGTGAAATGTATGTATGTATGTCTATGACTCTGAAAATTGTAAAATGTCCCCGGGGTTTCCCAACAAAGTGAAGGTACATAATAGCAATTATCTAGTTCTAACTGATGTCCAGAAGGCAGGGAGAGAGTCAAAATGCCTACAGCAACAGCAACAACCTGTGCCCCGTTCCCAACCTGTAGGTCAATCTCTCCAGGCCGCACCGATCTACTTTTCTTGAGCCCCTACATATTTGTACAAATATGAGCCCCACATGCGGTATCCAATACCCATGACATAGAAGTAGAAAGATTGACTTCTGTAACATAAATACCTGAGCTAGAAGTTAAGGCCAAGCCTTTCTTCTCCTCATTCTGAAGCTGCTTGCAGTCCCTTCTCCAGTGACCCTGCTCGCCACAGTGGAAACACCTCTGGTCCTTTGACTTCTTCGCCTTTTTCTTCAGTGCCTTGGTAGGACCTTTGGCACTGCCCTTAGCACGTGCCTTACCCTTCTTCTTTATCTTCTTGGTCGCAGGGACCAAAAGAACAGAATTGGGTTTGGTCTTACCCATCTCACGCTCGGCTGTTTGGAGCATATTCAGCAATTCCTCCCGAGTGTACTCAATCCGGTTCATATTGAAATTTATAATAAATGGACTGAAGCTAGGGGGCAGGGAATGCAGAATAAGATCCACAACCAGCTCGTTGTCTATGGCATATCCCAGTCTCCTGAGATGATCCACATTCCCAATGAGTTTGAGAACATGGGGTCTCATTGGTGCACCCTCAGACAACTTACACCGAAAGACTACTTTGGCGGTGTCAAATCTCTCAGTTCTAGCCTGAGCCTCGAACATCTGTTTCAGATGAGTGATCATCTGAAGAGCGTTCTGCTCCTCATATTGCACCTGCAATTCAGGTGCCATACTGGCTAGCATAAGACATGCAACCTCCAAAGAGTCATCTTGATGCTTTCTATAAGCATCTCTGTCCGCCGCTCGGGCATTAGGCAGAGGAACCGCAGGAAGAGCCTATTCAAGGACATACAGCTTCTTCTCGAGCTTGAGGACTATCCTCAAGTTCCGATGCCAGTCCATAAAGTTAGTTCCAACCAACTTATCCTTATCAAGGAGTGATCACAGTGATAATCCGCCAGTGTTTGTAGCCATTGTTTCTACAACACCCAAGAAAAACAGATTAGTACTACTTCGAATCATTTAAACTAGACTTGTTTTAAATGATTATTGCTCCTACTATTTAAATTTGAATTGACAACCCACAAAGTCAATCGGGAAGTTTAAGACTTCCTAGTGAGATGGGATCCTTATTCCACATGAGGCTTTGCGTCCTACGAGGGTGGGATGAGATGCACAAAGTAACCCATGTTTCCTAAGGTGGGCGCATCGGCTGATTGCTCCAAGCAATTCCCCTTATTGAGACAGTCTAGGCATTCCATGTCCAGCGAGGGCTGGATACAGCATGAACCCTAACCTCTCAATGATGCCTCTAGAGTTTCACCATGTGCCCAACACATATGAAAGCCTAGTCAAGTCCATTCATAACCGTTTATGCCCAGGGCCAACGAGTTTCCTTGCGAAGGCACGCCCAGGTTAAAACTGGACTGGGGAAACCATTGCCACCACACACTTTATAAAGATAAGCGGGTGTGTCCCACGAGGGTGGGAAACAGTTCACAACTCCACTGATCGATAGCTTAGTGAGGGCTACACGTTAGAAGGCTACTAGACTTGATATTTCATTATGAGGGTTTTTGAGGTCTCATCAATTTTATCTTATGTCTAGCAATACAGGCATGCAATCCTATAGTGACAACATGAAGATAAGACATTGCAGGGATGCTTCAGCAGATAATGAAAGCATTAAAGAATGATGTGATCATGCTCTATTCAAGACATTGAACCAACCCATGCCATGAAGGAGGTTCAACTCTTGACCTAGAACTCAAGCCCCTAAAATTAGACCTAGCCTAGCCGACCTCTAGCTTGAACTTCAAGGTTAGCTCCAAGGTCCTCCAAGCGCCATCTTGCAAGGTCCATCATAGCTAGCTCTCAAGCCCTAAGGCTTGGCCATGCTATGCTTGCGCCACTAAGCAAGCTTGCGCCATCAAGGAAGATGAAAACGCCAAGGCTCATGTAGGAAGCGCCCCCTTAATCTTGATCTTGAATTTTACAAAAATAAAAGAAAAAGATGGCGCGCAGGCCGCACAAGAGAACATCACAGGCATGCAAAAGGGCTTGACTTATGATCACAACATTATGCACAATCAAGGTATTTACTCATGCAATTCTACATGCTCATGAAAAACATAAAATCTGAAATTTTACTTTTTCATAAAACTAGTCTCTTTTCCTCATCTTCTTCTCACAAATCTTTTGGTTAATTGCGATTTATTTTTCATGATAATTTCAGAGATCCTTTCGGCTGGCAATTTTGTCAGATCAAGAGACCCGGCCAGTCCGAAGCCACAATGTCCGTCCTACTTGACAAAATTACGTGCGCCTTTGATCTTTAAATCAAACAAGAAAAATAGTCCAAAAATCCAAAAGAGATTGAGAGGATGAAAGAAACAAGAAACCCTAATTTTTCCTACTTAGAAAAATCATTTGCCATGCATCATGCAATTGACGAAAATAGAGATATGGCATGTGAGCAAGGAAGAAAAGCATAAAAACATTGTTCGAGTCTTGCAAGTCGCTCTAATACCACTGTTGGGAAACCCCGGGGACATTTTACAATTTTTCAGAGTTATAAGCATACATACATACATTGCACAGCGGAAGAATGTCCCCGAAACAGGCCGGTCCCAAAAACCCAGTGAAGATCGTAAGCAAGAGAGTCGACACGATGAGTTAGGAAATACCTTAAGAGCGGTTTGGAGTGATGCCGATGCAGGCGCCCAAGTGTGCGCCCTCTGTAGTCTCACACACACGGATCTCTTGAGTCCTCTTCTTCCACACCCGGTGCTAGCCTCGAGAAGAAGATCCAAGCCTTAGGGAGATGCTCCAATCACCTTGCGCCACCACCAAGGAGGGATGCGCCAAGGAGGATGAAGAGGAGAGGAAACCGTCAAGAGCTTTCTTCACTTGCGCCAAGAAGAAGAAAGGAAGAAGACTTGCGGCCACTTGATGGAAGAGGAAGAGGTTGCGCCACCTTTGTTCCTTGCTCTCACCCCTCTTGATGTGTTCACGCCTCCAAGGATTGTAACACTTGAGAGGGGGTGGCTAGGGCTCAATAAATAGAGCAAGGGGCGGTTAGGGCAATGGCTAGGATCATGACAAATGTAGGGCTAGGATGAGGAGGTTTGAGGTAAGGAAAGTCTCCAAGACTTTACCATAAACTCCATTCAACCTATCCATAATTGCCCAAGCACCATATCAGCCCAAGACATGCCTTAAAGGCATTCATACCATCAAGGGAGAAGGGCTAGGCGCCAATTGCTTCCTTAATGAAGCAATTTTGCCACCCAAACCCCATTATGCCCCTTAGGCGCCAATGAGGTTGGGCTTCTCCCCATTATACCCTTTTAGCCTCTTATCTCTTCATGAGAACTTGTTATTGGGCCTCATTGGATAATGAGCTAGCCCAAACTCCATTACATGGGTTGATTAAGCACTTGGATCCAATCCAATGCAACCCTAATCCACATGTGACCAATTGTGGTCAAATACGGGTCAACCTACCAAAAATGAAGTTTGGCTCCAATAACTATCTTCCATCTCATCAGGCCCATTGGCGCTGATGAAATCTCCCAATTAGATACGAGTTATCCAATAACTCGATCATAAGGCTTCCTGATCAATACGAGAACTCAAGTATCAAGGTGTGTGACCCTGTAGGTTCCTTTGACGCTGGTAGTGTTGACCAAAGGTCACCACAAGCAGTGAGTGGCACCTAGCAGTGCATCGCTGTTACCCTGGTCATTGGAATGGATATCGACATCGACATCCCCATCATTGCAACAAGGTACAGATGCATTACAGTCTCTTTGCCGAACTGATATCCGATTAGACAAGTGTGTCACCACTTGTTTTCATCCAATCATATGACTATGACTAAATCAGGTTCTCACCTGGGTATGGTCATACACTTTCAGTCATAGAAGCATAGAGGAGCTCCATGGATATCAAGCTTCCCTAAGGAAGGGGAAAATCCTTTGTCTGTCCATTGACCTTCTCATATGGGTCGTGACATGCTCAATGACAACCGTTATGACCTCCCAACTACGGCGAGGTGTTGGTTTGTATCAAAGCAAATCCCTAACCATATAGAATGGCCAATGACATCAAGTCAAGGGATCAATGCATCTCCTATTACTTGTGAGGATAACTCATGACACCAAGTCATAGCCTCATAGCGGGTCTATCCAGTATATTCTCCAATGATATACCCATGTGTTTGCGTTAGCACCATGTCTCTAACCAGCCCACATACTAGTCTCACAAGTACCAGAGCTATCCCATATCCACTCAGGTACATTGACTAGGGACAATAATTTGAGCACAGATCCAATTTGTCTCTAGGGACATTATCTTGTAAGTACATAAACGCAGATGTAAACAAACATAGATAATGACAATGCCAGAATGATATATAAATATCAATGTTAAGTAGTACATAAGTGGACCAAAACTAGGTCCTAGGGCATATACACTAACAGTTAGAACATACATATATGTTCACATTGGTATCTAACCACCAATTAGAATTTTGATAAGTTAGATTAATAGAGGGGAAATAGGAGACAACCTGAGAGGGTCGTACCACAAGTGCACGGTTCTATCACGTAATAAAAAGTATCGATCCCACAGGGACTAGGGGGTGAAGTACTAACTAATTAGTCTATTGAAAGCTAGGTGATCAAATAATGATGAGAGTGACAAGTATCCTAATGCAAGAGAGTAAAATTGAACAAATCAAGAGCAAACAAGGGTGTGAATATTCTTGAGAGAAAATCAGGGTTTTAGGTTTCACCACACTGAAGGATAATGGAAAGATGATGCAAAGTGTTTTAGTTCGTTTATTGTACGCTCTTAAGGACATTCTTCCTAAGGTACAGATCGTTTCCTCTCAGGCCACGATTTGGTATCTAACTTAACCCAAGTCTCCTACACTCGTGGCTTACTAGGTTAAGCAGATCCAATGAGTTCCGTGAATAATTATTAACTCCTCAAGTAATTTCGTCTTGCTTTCGTGGTCGAAGTTATAAGTCCAATCCTAAGGGTTCTAACATTGTGGTTCACTTCTTAGTACTTCCCACAATGTCTAAAGCATATGAAAGCAAGACCAGTGCAATAATATGAAATAGATACGATTAGGATTGAATAAGAACAATAATAAACTCAAGCAATGTATTAATTAAGCATTATGAAACAACATCCTTACAGCGGGCTATGCTAAATCTTGAAAATAAGTTTACGCTACAACTTCCATCGTAGAATACATTAAAATTCTCAAGAGAAATTCAACCAAACCAGAGGAAAGGCTATATCTATGTCGTGAGAGGATGGAGCACGATCTTCAGGGTCAAAACTGAGAAGAAATCGCGTCGAAACAACCTTCCGTCACCAAAATTATCGCCAAAACCCTAGCTTCGTCTTTTGCCCTCGTTCTCCTCAATCGGTCCATGAAACGGTGTGATTCCTATTCCAAAATATTCATGGGTAAGTTAGGAAGGTCTCCATGAAGTTTCCCTAAACTCTGCTCCAAGAATAGCAAGAATAGGGTGAAAAACCGAATGAGTATCACAAACTGCGAAAGTTTGCACGACCATGCATGGATGCACAGCCATGCCTGTGAAGACCTCGGCGAACTCTGAAATTGGATTGTGAACTCTTCACAGCCATGAATGTGTTCACGGGTGTGCTCGTGAACTTCTCGTCGAAATTTGAAAAGTTGGTCTGACATCTTCACAGTCGTGCATGGATGCATGGGCACGCTTGTGAAGATCTCGGCGGAGACTGAAAATGCAGGATCATACACGACCATGCTTGGATGCACGACCTTGCTCGTGAAGATTGTACAATGCTCTATTTGATCTGAAAATTAATATATAGCTTCGTTTCATCGTGAGGATTCATTCTATGTCTTCAAATCTTCCAAAATCCAACAATTTTTGGTGAAAATCTCTATATTTCAATAAATCAAGGAAAAGTGAAGATTCTAAAGAATATTAAGTATTTGAGCTAATAAATAAGACTAGACTATGCATTCTATTCCAAAATAATAATAAAACTAAGCCACAATATACTATATATATGCATGATATCATAACCTAAGAAAAGATGTTGAGGTAGGTTGCTCCTCTACCATGTTAACATGAGGTTTGTGATGTTGGTTTTTCTTCTTAGGTGGCACTATTTCCTTCTTTCTATAGCAGTAGTCAGGGGCAGATGATTTTTCCTTCTGCATACAAAGTAGAATTTTCCTATGGGTATTACCTTTTTATTTCCTTGATTTTATTTTTTATTAAAATTTTGATTTTTTTTGGGATTCTTGCCTTTATTTTAAAAATTTTTAAGTTTGAAATTTTTAGATTTGAAGTTAGAAGGTTTACTAGAAGATACAGTTAAGTAAACTCTATTCCTAGGTTATTTAACTTTAGGATCTCTAACTCTATATTGATCTTCAATTTTAATAGTTTGAATTACATCTTTTATTATAGTTATGTTAATATTTTTTGTAAGTCTTGTGCAAACTTAGAAGAAGGAGAAAGTTTGTCTAAAAAGAGAAGAAATGATAAAAGATTTATCAAAAGAGGATTCAACAAGTTATCATTATTTGCTTACATCTACGAACATGTACTTATATGATAATGTCCCTGGAGACAGATTGGATCTGTGCTCGAATGATTGTCCCCAGTCGATGTACCTGAGTGGATATGAGACAACTCTGGTACTTGTGAGACTGGTATATGGGCTGGTTAGGCACGAGGTGCTAACACAGACATATAGGTATATCAGTGGTGGATATACTGGATTGACCCGCTGTGAGGCAATGACTTGGTGTCACAAGTTACCCTCACAAGCAATAGGAGATGAATTGATCCCTTGACTTGAGGTCATTGGCCATTCTATATGGTTAGGGATATGCTTTGATGCAACCTAACACCTCGCTGTAGTTGGGAGGTAATAACGTTTTTCATTGAGTATGTCACAACCCATAGGAGAAGGTCAATAGACAGACATAGGATTTGCCCCTTCCTAAGGGAAGCATGATATTCATGGAGCTCCTCTATGGTTCGATGACTGAAAGTGTATGGCCATACCCAGGTGAGACCTGATTTAGTCATAACCATGAGATTGGATAAAAACAAGTGGTGACACACTTGTCCAATCAGATATCAGTTTGGCAAAGAGACTGTAATGCATCTATACCTAGTTGCGATGATGGGGATGTCGATGTCGATATCTATTCCAATGACCTGGGTAGCAGCAATGGACTGCTAGGTGCCACTCACTGCTTGTGGTGACCTTTGGTCAGCACTATCAGCGTCAGAGGAACCTATAGGGTCACACACCTTGATACTTGAGTTCTCGTATTGATCGGGAAGCCTTATGATCGAGTTATTAGATAACTTGAATCTATTATGGAGATTTCATCAGCGCCAATGGGCCTGATGAGTTGGAAGAAACTTATTGGAGTCAACTTCTAATTTTGGCAAACTGGCCGAATTAACCATGGTTAGCCTCATTTGACCTTGGGTCACATCGGATTGGATCCAATAGCTTCGTTAACATGGGTAATGATCTTTGGGCTAGGCCCATTGCTTAGTTGGGCCCACTAATAAGTTGTCATGAAGAGGAAATAGCCTAAAAGGGTATAATGGGGAGAAATTATCCCCATAGGCGCCTAAGGGGCATAATGGGGTGTAGTAGGCTAATTTGCTTCATTATGGAAGCAAATTTCGCCTAGCCCTAACCCTAAGTGCCTCTTGCCCTATATATGAAGCCCTGGCCGCCCCTCTCTTGATGCTCTATTCCTTGGAGGCGTGAACACATCAAGAGGTGTGGGCAAGGAGGCATAGGCGTATATCTTCCTCTCCAAGCCACAACCATTCTTCTCTTCTCCTCTTGGCGCATGTGAGGAAAATCCTTGGTGTCTTCATCATCTTCCTCCTTGGCACAAGAGAAGCAAGTAGGTTGGCGGCTTCATCTCCTACCACTTCTTCCATTGGCGCATATACCTTGGAGGTGGCGCAAGGTTTGAAGAAGGTGGACAAAAGGCTTGGATCTTCTTCCCGAGGCTAGCACCGGGCATAGAAGAAGAGGACTCAAGAGATCCGTGTGCGTGAGACTGCAGAGGGCGCACGCTTGGGTGCCTATCACGACATCGACATCGTCTTGCTTTGAGGTATCTTCTATCTCATCGTGTCGGCTCCCTCGCTTGCGATCTTCACTGGGTTTTTGGGACTAGCCTGTTTCGGGGATATTAGTTCCGCTGCGCAATGTATTTGTGTAATTTCTATGTCTGAAAATTATAAAATATCTCTGGGGTTTCCCAACAGTGGTATCAGAGCGACTTGCGAGACTCGAACGATGTATTTTCATGCTTTTCCATGCTCACATGCCATATCTCAATTTCCGCAAATTGCATGATCACTTGGAAAATGATTTTTCTAAGTAGGAAAAATTAGGGTTTCTTGTTTCTATCATCTTTTCAATCTCTTTTGGATTTTTGGGTTATTTTTCTTGCATGATTTAAGGATCAAAGGCGCACATAGTTTTGTCAAGTAGGACGGGCATTGTGTCTTCGGACTCGCTGAGTCTCTTGATCTGACAAAATTACCAGCCGAGAGCCGAGAGGATTTTTGAAATCATCATGAAAATTAATCGCGAATAACTAAAAGATTTGTGATAAGAAGATGAGGAAAAGAGACTGGTTTTATGAAAAAGTAAAATTTCATATTTTATATTTTTCATGAGCATGTAGAATTGCATGTGTCAAGCCCCTTTTGCATGCCTTTGCATAATGTTGTGATCATGAGTCAAGCCCCTTTTGCATGCCTGTGATGTATCCTTGTGAGGCCTGCGTGCCGCTTTTCCTTTTGCTTTTAACTAAGAAGAAGATTAGGGTGGCGCATGTACTTGGAGCTAGGCGCATGCATGAAGCTTGCGCACCTTGCATGGTGGCACAACAAGCTTCAAAGATGGCGCATCCTTGCATGGGGGCGCAAGATAGGGTTTGGCCGAGCCTTGTGCTTGTGTGCTATCCCTCTTGTGGCTTGCTAGATGGCACACCGTCCTTGGAGGAAGACCATGGCATTGGCCGAACCTTGGGGTGTACCCCTAGCATTTGAGAGCTAAACCATGAGAGAAGGACCTTGGAGCCAACCTTGAAGATAGAGCTAGAGGTCGGCTAGGCTAGGTCTGGTATTGGGGCTTGAATCCTAGGTCAAGAGTTGAACTTCCTTTTGGCATGGGTTGGTTCAATGTCTTGAATAGGCTATGATCACATCATTCATTTACTGCTCTCGATATTTGCTAAAGCATGTCTGTTTTATCGTTATGTTATCACTATAGGATTGCATGCCTGTAATGTTAGACATAAGATAAAACTAATGAGACCTCAAAAACCCTCATAAATAAATATCAAGTCTAGTAGCCTTCTAACGCGTAGCCCTCACTAAGCTATCGATCAGTGGTGTTGTGAACTGTTTCCCACCCTCATGGGACACACCCACTTATCTTTAGAAAGTGCATGGTGGCAATTGTTTCCCCAGTCTGTTTTAATCAGGCGCGCCTTCGCAAGGAAACTCGTTGACCCTGGGCATAACGGTTAGGAATGGACTTGACTAGATTTCCACATGTGCTGGGCATATGGTGGAACTCTAGAGGCATCGTTGAGAGGTTAGGGTTTCATGCTGTATCTAGCCCTCGCTGGACATGTAATGCCTAGACTGTCTCAATAAGGGGAATTGCTTGGAGCAATCGGCCGACGTGCCCACCTTAGGAAGCATATGTTACTTTGTGCATCTCATCCCACCCTCATGGGACGCGAAGCCTCATGTGGAAAAGGGATCTCATCTCACTAGGAAGTCTTAAACTTCCTGATTGACTTTATGGGTTGTCAATTCGATTAAAATAGTGGGAGCCATAATCATTTAAAACAAGTCCAGTTTAAATGATTTGAAGTAGTACTAATCTACTATTTCTTGACTGTTGTAGAACAATGACAACGAACAATAGCGGTTGGTCACTGCGATCTATTCTTGAGAAGGACAAGTTGGTTGGATCCAACTTGATGGATTGATATATGAACTTGAGAACTGTGCTCAAGCTCGAGAGAAAGCTTTATGTCCTTGAGCAGGCCATTCCTGAACCACTTCCATGCTCGGCCTCAGCGGCTGAGAGGGATGCTTATGATAAGCATCAGACTGACACTTTGGAGGTTGCACAATTGATGCTAACCAACATGTCGCCCGAGCTTCAAGGGTAATATGAATTGAAGAGTGCCTTTGAGATTATTACTAATTTAAGACAGCTCTTTAATGAATTGGTTAGGCTCAATCCTCCTAAAGTTGATATTCAGTGCGTTGAGCCGAAAGGCTTGACTAAGGAACTGAAATTAAAGATTGAATGGATCAGGAACAATGAGTGTTATTCATGTGGAGGGCCACCTCACATGTTGAAGAACATAGTGCGACTTCAGAATGAGAAGAAGAGAGGCAAAGCTTTGTCTTCATACTCAGGAATTTATGTTATAGAAGTCAACCTTTCTACTTCTATGACATGAGTATTGGATACCGCATGTGGAGCTCATATTTGTACAAATATGCAGGGGCTCAAGAAAAGTAGATTGGTGCGGCCTGGAGAGATTGACCTACGGGTTAGAAACGGGGCACAGGTTGCTGCTGTCGCTGTAGGAGTTTTGACTCTCTCCCAGCCATCTGGACTTCGGTTAGAGTTAGATAATTGCTATTATGTACCTTCGCTTACTAAGAATATTGTATCCATTCCTTGCTCGGCAAAGAAAGGATTTAAGTTTGAAATAAATAAGAACTCTTATTCTTTTTCATTTGCAAAAATGTTCTATAGGAAGGGTACTTTGTGCAATGGTCTATATGTGTTAGACATGGATAACTCTATTTGTAACATAAACAATAAAAGGACCAAACTGAGTGGTTCAGTTGGTGCTTTCCTATGGCATTGTCAATTAGCCCATATAAACAAGAATCGCATTCAACGACTCCATGCAAATGGGTTGATAGATTCAAGTTCCTTGGAGGAATTTGATACATGCGAGCCTTGTTTGTTAGGGAAAATGACAAAGGCTCCCTTCACCAAAATTGGTTTGAGGGCAGGAGGTTTGTTGGATCTCATACATAGTGATGTATGTGGGCCATTCAATAAACAAGCCAGAGGAGGGCACAACTACTTCATCACTTTTATTGATGACTTCAGTAGATATGATTATGTCTACTTGATGAGACATAAGTCTGAATTCTTTGAGAAATTTAAGGAATTCAGACATGAAGTAGATAACCAGCTTGGTAGATCCATTATGACTCTTCGATCAGATCGTAGTAGAGAGTACCTGAGCGGTGAGTTCCTTGACTATCTAAAAGAGTGTGGGTTTCTATCCCAACTCACTCCTCCTGGAACACCTCAATGGAATGGTGTGTTTGAAAGGAGAAATCGAACCATGTTGGACATGGTTCGGTCAATGATGAGTCATGCAACTCTACCTCCCTCATTCTGGGGGCATGCACTTGAAACAGCTTCTCTAATACTGAATAATGTTCCATCTAAGAGTGTCTCAAAGATTCCATACGAGGTATGGAGTGGGAGATTCCCTAATCTCACTTTTATTAGGATCTAGGGATGTGAGGCTTATGTCAAACGTCAGGATTTTAGCAAGCTAGAACCTAGATCTGATAAATGCGTGTTTGTGGGGTACCCTAAGGAAACTAAGGGTTACTACTTCTATGTTCCCACCGAGAACAAAGTTTTTGTTGCTCGGGGTGCTGTCTTTCTAAAGAAAGAATTTCTCATGAAAGAAGTTAGTGGGAGGAAGTTTGACTTAGACGAGGTCCAAGTGCAACCACAAGACACAGAGATAGAACTTGAGCCACGTACACCGGTATATCATGATTATGAAATCCATTCGGATTCTACCTACTATAGCTGTATATCATGATTATGAAATCTCATCGAGGAAGCTGTAATTAGAGATCAAATATATATAGTGGCTGAAGTAGTTGAAGACATCGATAACCTTCACATTTTGCAATATGAACTTTTGATATTGGGGCCTACCGTATTAATAATCGGAAGCTAAGCAATAATGATCACACCTACTATTTTGCAGCACTATTGTTTATACTGACACTCCGGTAGAAGATAAAAATTTTTCGTCTGTATGTGCTGGCGTTCAACCAATGATCCTGGGTGAACAATGTTTTAGCAATTACCACATTTTTGAACGAGAACACACAGAAATAGACCTGCTTAACTGTTGCATACCTTGTTTCTCGCAAACATGAGAGACATCATCAACAGAAATAATTTAGATCAATAAATGCTTGGCTAAGGATCATGATAATTCATGAAGAAACTAGTAGCAATCTGTACCTGGCTCTGCCACTTAATGTAGACAAGCAACGGTGGAACCCAGTTCTGCTTTGTTTGCTAGTACAGTACAATGACTTTCCAGTTACTTTTGTCTGCTGTATACGCCCTTCAATTCAGTCATAAGATTTGGCGCTCAAAATTTTATGATAAAAATTTGGTGACAGCGTATTACTTTAGTCGTCCGATGCATACGTTATATTTGTGGTATGTAAAATAGTAATCTACTAGCACATGCTATGATGCTATGTGTGCACCTCTATTGGATGGAAGGGGATGCTTCTTTCGTCTCACGCCCGTCGCTAGAGATTAAATTTTTTCTCTTCCCAAGTTTGTGGGGAGGCCTGCGCCTGAGCCTGAGCCTGAGCCTGAGGTTGAGCTGAAATAAGGTTGCGCAGAGGCAAAGCATCATTAATTTTTATTGTCTTCACGTATCTGCTGCACAAGACTCACAGTTCTTACTTTGAGGCTATGCACCAGAGCCTAGAGAGGGCCCAACTCTATTAGTCTTTCTCATTGATTGACCTATGCTTACACTCTTAATGTGATGCGTCTCTTTCATCTTTTATAGGGTCGGGATGCAAAAAAAGACAAAATTATTTTTAGATATAAAGTTAAAATTAGAAAAGTATAGTTGAATATTTATAAACTAAATATTTTAAATTCCTTTTTAAAAGATATTTTAGAAGAGAAAATACCTAATAAAAAAATTTAAATTCTTCTTATTTTTTAAAACAAATATTTTAGAAAAGAGTTACATAGTATATGTATATATATTATAAAAAGTAGCTTATGCATATATTTGTGATGCTTATAACCAATAAAAAACAACACTAAATCAGGAAATTTAGTCCTTCATGTAGTTGGGGTCTTAAAGTACGGAAGTTTGCTCGCTCTTCATCTGGATCCTTCAAAAATTATCTCTAATGATCGATCCTCAACACTGAATTACTCAAGTCTCTTGGGTACCCTTTGAGAAAGTAAAGTTGACCTTACCCTTGTTTGAGTGAAGGCCGTTATCGCTCTTCTAATTGATTTAAAGCAAAACACTCATTTCTCTAATGGCACAAAATGCATTGTCTCTTTGAAAAATAACCTTTATCAAATTGCATTTACTACTATGGCCACTATATTGTTGTGCCTAATACATCAATGCAAAATATAAAGACAATATTAGATAACATGGTTATCCAAGCTAAACTTATAATCATACATCATTAATATGCAAAAGACAACATGCTTCATTGATAGAAAAGAAGAGTTTCTCTTTGATTTTTGGAAATTCAATACATAATCCACGTATACATAGGTTCCTCCCTTCCATGCATCATGAATCACAAGTGGAGATCTCCATTCAATTCAAGCGTGAAATTGATGAAATCATTTCACTTCCAAGCATTCTTCAATACTTTGGACTCTCAAGCATTATGTCTCTCAATAAATTACACCCTAACTAAAGAGTACGCATTCAACGCTTTGAACTCTCAAGCATTAAGTCTTAAGAAATTATACCCTAACTAAATAGTACACTACTATTCTCCTAAACATTTAGTTAGGATAAAGAGAATATTTAATGGTTGAATGGCACTTTGATCATCATCCCTAAAAGCCTTATATAACTTTGTGCTCAAACTCTCCTCTAAAGATATATGATGAATGATTATTGAACTATGTGCTATGAGCATTGTTTCTTTCTTCTTATTTGTAGGAGTCGGATTGTCATGTGCACCTTTTTTCTTAACTTTGACAAAATCTCACCTACTTGGGTATCACCTTGACTTAAGTTATCAAGTAAATAGCTAAAACAAACAATGATAAACAATTTCATAGCATTAACAAAACTTAATAAAATACCAAGTTATATGAGATGTTTTAGTTCAAAGTTGCATCCTCACCTTCCGTTATCACATGAATGATCACTCTTAGATCTTCCCCTATGAATCAACATACTCTCCATCCTTTTTTCCCTTCTATTCCAAGCTTAAGTAGACCTACAATGATGATGTCTATGTGAAGTGCATAACTTTTTAGAATATTTTGCATAATAGGAGATATCGTAATGTCCTATTTGCTTTCTTCCATTTGAAAAGTTATTTTGCCTCGCCACCTCTTATCATTGACCACAATCTTTCCTTCATCCCCTCCAAGTATGAGAGGCTTCTTAATCTTTGAATGTCATAAAATAGGGCTCATGAAAAAAAAAAATTCTACATGAGTAGATTTCACTATAAACATTTGATTTCTTACCTAATTGTTCCCCCTAGGAACTATGCTATATAAAGAGATGCCATCATCAATTGATCACAATTAGTTTATTGCTTAAATTAAGTGATATTCTCTTTAAATCTACATTTTAAAGGCTTACAAAGGTCTTTCCTAGCTTTGTTTTTTTTCTAGCATTGTTATCTTAAAATAGATCACATAATTTGCAATCAAGAATTCATTTCATGGACCTTCTTGAGGCTAATTCTATTGACTCCTTCCACCTTAGTGGGCATTTTCAATTGAGTATTATTTATAGTTGTCAAACTATTTTATGCATTTATTAGATTTTTGCCACCTACTATTTTCATCCGTATATTTGTTGCTCCAACTCTTCTTAAACTCACTTCCTCATCTCTTAGCACTCTACGAGTCACACGCCATATCTTTGAGTGTTAAGGTGAAAATCATGTGGCCATGTTACATCACATACAAGCTAGATTCATTAAATAAAAACTAAGAACTGATGTTTGCGGACATCAAATTGACTAACAAGCATACTCTATCATAGCCATACTTTTACAATAGTTTTTGAATTTTAATTTGATAAAAATTAGTACTTCCTAATCTAGTCCAATATTAGGAGAAACAAGTAATGTCTTTATTGATATCAAAGGAAGAAGGTCTGGCATGATTTGTGATTGTTCATGTGAATTTATTTCATAGTGATTTTTTGACTAGAGATTGTGTGGTAGGTAATAAATGGTTCATGTATCATTTTTCGATATGCTATGCATGACGATGATTCATCATGTGTATTTTCTTTTACTTGTGGGGGGCAATAAGTGTACAGAATCCACCTCACAACAATGCAATCAAAAGAGTGTTGTAAAGGATCAAACTAAAAATATAGGTACATAAAAAGTTTTGTATGTGAATGGACATTACATGGAATTGCTGCTCATTCCAAAATGTTTCATCTTTATTAGGGAGGGTTTACATATAAGTAACTATATCAACTGTGGTGCCTTTTGGTTGAGGGGTGAAGTTAGCAAACCAATAACAATATTATTCATTGATGCATTAAGATCAAAGGAGAGAAATTGAGAGAAGGATGTTATATAATATAATTTCTTATACATAAACCCCCATACATCATTGTGTACTACAAGTTCTATTCTTCATCATGTATAGGTATTTTAAATATCAAATAGGTGAGTTAGTGAGTATACAAATTTCTATTTACTCTAAAAAAAAAAGAAAAAAAATCCCTTGTAGAATGAATGGTACTACTTGATCACTTTCACCAAAGAAGGGAATTCAATTTGGGTAGGATTCAACTGATTAATTAAACCCGATGAATGAGTTGCCAATTCCAAAGTCGCATATCCAGTTTAAATCAGAAGACACAGTGTTCATATTGAGATGAGTACAAAATTAATTGAGGACACAGTGAAGGAGAGGAATCCTGGGGGGGTGTGTGGCTGTACGTATGTTTTGCATCTCTCTCTCTCTTTCTTGCAAGCAGTCTCATCCATCAAATCAAAACCTAATGATTGGTAAAAAGAAACCAAGCTGGTAGAGATACATGCATGAATGCAAGCATGCATGAGCTCGTCACCCTACCAAACTGTTGTCTGACCTAATAATTATTACACTAGGTACAAATACCTGTCTGCATCAATTTCAGAGCTACCATAACTGGCGAGAAAAGATAAACATGATGTTTCCTGCTGACTCACACTCATCACCACCTCCTTCACCATGTGTTTCTGTCAAGACACAGGCAGAAGCCATTGCATTCAACGTCTATAGTAACTTTAGCTTCGCTGATGCGGAGGCATAATGGCCACCCAGATATTGTCTCGCGATCCACCGGCAGGTTGATTTGTAAAAGAGATGATTGTTCTTCTCATGTTGTTGAATGCAGTGCGCACAAGGACGAGAAATCATGACTTGCATGTGGGTAGCGATTCATTTTCGTCTCCCACTGCACTGCCAAGTCGACGAATTCGCCGCTTGATTGGTACAAGGAATTGGAGTGCTTGCTCCATTTTTTTTCCTTTTAGGATCATAAATTAATTCAGCACCGCCTGCTGCTGCGCGCATGGCGTCGATCGCAATTAATACTCATAGCCTGTTGTGCAGGAAGCAGCCATTGTTTATCGATCAGTACATGTGGATTCTTATGCCTCCTCTGTGCAGCTTCCATGTTCTATGTTTCATATCCCATGATCCGCCACATCAAATGATTAAGCTTTTTTTATACGTATGATATGAATGAATTTGGGGGTTTTCAATTCTATTTGAATCCCACTCCAACATGAACAGCTCACATACACTGCAACTTGCTTATTCAATTATTTCATTTCTCAGGTACTTGTACTACCGATTGCTGTTTTGAAGCTGTGTAACATCATCAGTTGGATCATTTGGATTAATATGTTAATAAAAATCGCAAATTTAATCAAAATCTACTTAAAGATTGATCCAATATGATCAACTGTGCAACATCTGAGTTTCTTTTCTACAATGGTTCAGTTTTTTTTTTCTTTTATAGTAGAATTTTATTATCATGAGAATGAGTAATTTTGATATGTGGGCCGTAAAATCTAATCAAAATCTATTTGTTTTTGCTTTTTTTTTCTGAAATAGATTTCTACTGTAGCCAAGCTTATCATGGACTATTGGAAGTTGATATGAACCTTGTTGTTGATGTTCTTTTAAAGTTTATCTTTCGCTTGTATATATGCATTATTGTGATTTAAAGTTAAAAAAAAATAAATTATGCAAGAAAAATTTCAATTCAAATAGCATAGAAATCAACATATAAAGTTTAAAAACAAACAAGAGATAATAAAAATGTGTCCTAAAGCAAAATAATTAACCCTCACATGAATTTAATTGATCTTCTACATGATGATTGAGGATGACACATGATGTTTGAAGTGTGATAGTAAAATCAAACTAGAAGGATGGAATAGATCATGCTTATTAAGAACTTATTCTGAATATTAGGATATTATGATCCTTTGAACCAAACTAGATAAAATGATCCAGAATATGAGTAGGATCTTAATAATATTGAATAGTAGGATATCTAATTCTATAATCTATTTTGTTTTTACAACCTAAGTGATTAAATATCAAATTTACTTACTTTTAACTTGTTAACTTGTCAAATGCTAACCCGAGCTTGTGTCACATCTCTAGATATTGATAATCAATAATTATATATATATATATATATATATATATATATATATATATTACTATATGTACCCAGGATCAATACTCAAAAACCTGCATAACATAAATAATTCATTTTACTATGCTTTATCACTTAGAAGACAACAACAACTCATATATCAATAGTAAATTTTATTCTAATAAGAAGAATTATTTCATAGCATAAAACTCATACTTTCATATTATAAAATCATAATATCTCCCGTACCATCAGATACAAGTTATGATTATACTTAATCTTATTTTACAAGCATAAAACAACCATATACATTAGTTTTTACTTTTTACATGATCAAAACTTAAAACTTCAACTCCTTAGTATCCTTCACCTCTTCCACAAAATATGTAGCCCAAAGCTAACCTGTAAAATGGATTAGAATATAAATATTGAGCAAAAATTCCTAACAAGTAATTAGAGACCAAATGATACTAAATTATGAGATAGACAATACTAATTCACTAGAATCTATACCATGCTTTTAATGCAAAAATCATAACATGTCTTTTGAATAATTATTTAGGAAATCATAACATGTCTTTTGAATAATTAAATCTCCTAAATGTTTTCATAAGAAGATCAAGTAACAATAACATAGTTAAATAAAAAGCATTAGGAACATAAAGGAGAGTCAATCCAATAAAATATACTATTCAAATTGCATAGTGGGAAATGATACATAAAATTGATCTCCCACATTTGGAAGTACAATCTACCCTCATTATGATGAAATCAAATATATGCTAGCTAGAGCTACCATGACTCCTCAAATAAGATAATGGGATTCAAGAGGTGGCTCTCATGGATTCAAAAGGTAACCTCCATTATTTCTAATATAGAAGTTTATTCTACGTAGCATTTTACTCCACAACTATCCCCCTTTTCCTATATTAGGCTCATGGTCTTTTTCTTTTCGGGCTAATAAATTTATTCCCAATAGCATTCAATATATTAACAAATAGATGATATAAATTTTATTCATGATGAAATGAGTTCATTAACACATGTAACTAACCCTCAAAGGAGGTGAATCATAAAGTTCATATAACATGATAAGTTTTGATATGTTCACTTCCAAATGTAACGTTGTGTTTCCTTGCAGGGAAAGAATATAAGAGGGAAAAGAAATATGGGAGTGAAGGAAATATGGAAGGGGTCCAAGCAGCAAGGCCGAGCGAGCCGTGACCGGAGGGCAACAACAGTGAGGATGAGTGGGCTGCAGCTAAAGGGCGATGATAGTGAAGGCGAGCGACAGCGGTCTGGATGGCGAAGGCAAGCGGGCTACCGTGTGGGCGACCGGCGAGGACTGTGGGTTGGATTAGCCAAGACAGTGATGACGGGTTGGACGATGAGAGTGAGTGGCATGGACTATAATGGGGGTTGGATGGCGAGGGCGAGCAGGCTGGATGGCGAGGGCGAGTGGACTGGATGGCGAGGGTGGGCAAGCATGGACAGTTAGGGTGCGTGAGCTAAACTATGAGGGCAAGTGGCATGGATTGCGACAATGAGCTGGATGGCGAGGGCGAGCGGGTTGGACTGTGACGGTGACCTAGATGACAAGGGCAAGCGGGCTGGACAATGATGGCGAACTGCATGGACAACGATGTGGGCAAGCGGCGTGGACACGAGGAATCACACGAAATTTGTTTCCCTTGAGTTTTTCACCCGATTTGTGCAGAAGACAAAACGAGAAAAAAAAAAAAAATTTCCCTTCCACTTTTACTTAACCTTTGCTTTTCCCTTCAAGAAAACAAAGGAAAAGTGATTTTTCTTTCCTTCCTTCCGCTTTTCCTTCCAACACAGTGTAAGGGACATATATATATTAATAGAATTCAAAAAAGACCATTTATACAAGTTCACATTGTATAGAGGATCATTTTTTTTTTTTTGCTAAAGGCAAGTAAGATTTTTTATTAATAATTAAGAGAAGAATACATCATGTTGGTACAAACACCCTCAAAGAGTTCAGAACTACTAATCCAGAAAAATTTTTGCCAGAGTTTCCTTTAGAACCTCTATGCACACTCTAGATACATGATGTCACATATAACATCAAAAGGTATAACATTAAGTATCCCCAATTCAGTCCACATGCATAGCATAACACAACCATAATATACCACACATATAGAACGGTATAATACGTAGACATCTATTATCACAAGAACAAAGAACAAAAAACCACCCACGATGCGTAACCCCATAGCATATTTTCAAAAATCATGTTGAAGACTAATATCACTTTCCCAAGAGGCTAAGAAAAAAAGTGCAACGGGCTCCAATTTTGATGAGGATGTGAGAAATATTATATTTGATTTGACATCAGCCAATCGAGCAAGGAGCATTCGCCTTTGCCCTCTATTTGTATTAGAGAAAGCTTTGTCATTTCTTTCATGCCAAATATGATAGATGAAACCTATGAATAGCAATTTTTTATCATCGAGATTCACTATGGTGTACATTATTGAGAGGCGAAATAATGTAAGATATCATCCCAAGAAGTAAGATAGCTAGGGATGGAGCATATCAATTGAATCACCCTCCATGCCCCTTCTATAGGGGGGCATTCAAAGAAAAGGTGTATCATGAATTCATCATGGGATCTACATAAGAAACAACTATGATCATTAGTAATTCTCCACTTGAGCAGTCTATCAAGAGTACTCAGACGTCCTAGGCAAAGTAGCTATGTAATAAAAGAAAATCCAGGGATCCTTCCCAAGAACCACACAACCTTGGTCCATTGCACTGGAGCCAATGGCAACTGACCCTCGTAAGTTGACGAGATGAAAAATTTTCCCGATGGTGTCAATTTCCATGTGAGCTTTTTCGCATGTAAAGAGGGGGTCGATATTAATCGAAGGGATTGACCTATAAATGTCAACCAAACCTGGAGAACGAGAGTTAGGACCTTCCATGAATGATGAGTGTTATTTTTATATAATTTAAAGTACTATTCATATGATCTTTTCAGGCTTTTGTCTTGTTTTGTATCTGAATTTAGTATCTTTTCTCGTCAAGTACATAATCTTCACTATTTTTCGCATTGTTTGTGAAATGTAGGTCATTTTACCATATTTTTGTGAAGATTTTGATGATTTGATATTACGAGAAGATTCCTCACAGTGCTAGGAGGTCACAGGTCAAATTTGAGGCAAGTTAGAGCTTTCTGCAAAGAACACGGGCAGACTATGATCATGATCACGGCCATGATCGTCTCGGCAGAACTCTGCAAGCCAGACACGACTTGGCCATACTTACTGTTATGGCTGTGCTTACCTTCGTCGCAATTTCCAGATCCAAGCACGGCCTGGTCGTGCTTATCATCACACCCGTGACGGCTTCCGCACAGTTTCGACCTTTCGACGGTTTTTCACCCGATTTGAGTGATTCCAAAGTTGGAATTTGCTGAAATTTAGAGGGAAACTTCCTAACTGCCTAACGAAGAGATAGAACCATAAAATAGGCTTTTTGGAGCAGTTTTGGGGGCCAAACTTTCAAGAAAATGTGACTAGGGCGAAAAGGGGTGATTTTGCTTGTTCAAGGGCTTGATTCAACGGATTTCTTTGGGGCTTTCGAGAGAAGACTAAAGATTCATCGTCTCCTACCCTTAATTTGTAAACTCCCCTCTTTTTGAATTTATTTACTTGGGTTTTAATTGTTTAACGATGTATTTTCTAGAGTAAACCCTAGTTCGGAACTCGGGCGTAGCCCGTTGAACATATTTCCACATGTAAAACAATTTTCTAATGAATCTCAGTGTTATTTTAAGTAATTTGACTTATTTAAATGAGTTGCACTTATTGCGTATTTATGTTTTGGCCAAGCATTTATATGTGTTAAGTGTTACGAGATGGACCGAGGGGTGAATCGTAACACTCGATCGTTCTCATTTAAACTTGTGACTAGAATTACGAGAGTCGTTCGACGTCACTCGAGGATTTACGATATTTCATAGAGCCTAATGGGTCTCTTAGGTTAATTTTGCTACGAGAGTAGGAGATTAGCTTATGCTAGACGCTGGATTACGCTTTGAGAGAAGGTAATCTGTACCCTAGGAGATATCGCCTTAAGTTATTTATTGTCGGATTGCGCTTCGAGAGAAGGAGATCTATTTTCTAATTCAATCTGATTCAATGTTTTGCATATAAAGTATTCAATATGGTAAAACCTGAAGTTCCGAACACTTCTTAAACTATAATTTTCCCTTAAAGTCGTTGACTTCTTGATTCGATAATTTAGATAATTTAGTTTTAGTGAAATTCTTTTATTCTGAGTTTGAACCATCTAGCTTTCAGTGACGCTAAAGGTCGGTACTTGACACCTACTCCCTGTGGAAACGATATTATTTACTACTTCGATAGACCGTGCACTTGCGGAGCCTATCAATGAACCATTCTCAATAATGGAGCTAAGGAGAGCCCCTCTCCAGGAGGGTTCTCAGAGCGAAAGCTGAGGACACTGTGGTATAAGATTTGAGAATTGAACCATGGGTCGAGACATAGTTTAATGGATTCCTCGTTTGCGATATTATAAGATAGCATATGTTTGCATATATCATGTAGATCCAGTATACTACAGAAACCCCAAGAGCAAAGATTAGGGACTCGAGTAGTCCAAACCAAATCAGTACCCAAGTAGTTACTCTGTACCTACTTAGACTAGAGTGAAAGCTTATTACTTGCCAAGTTCCGAAGATGTCTTAGGAGAAAAGCATTGTTAAGTGTCTTAATGTCCCTCAGCCCTAATCCTCATGATTCCATGGGCCTAGTGGTTTTTGTCCAAGATACTTTTACAAGTCCCTTAGAGTTGTTTTTCGATGACAGGAAATTAGAAAGCATTGCATTAATTTTTGATATCACACCGCTTGGAATTTTAAAGACATTATACCAATACATGATGTTACCATAGCACACAAATCTGATCAACTCTACTTGGCCAGTATAGGAGAGCATTCAACCCTTCCATGTAGTAAGGCTCATTGAGATTTTCTCTAAAAGCAGTAGACACTCTCTTAGGGAGGGTTTAGTGCTATTTATTGGAATGCTCAGATAGTGAAAAGGAAAGCATCCTTGAGAAATCCCAATGATACTCGTTATGTCATCTTGAAGGTGTGTATCACAACATCAAGCAAAGAAACATTGCGATTTACTATAGTTTATTTTCAGCCCTGTATTATATGCAAATTGATCGAGGACCCTTTTTATTGAAATTGCTGAGTCCTTAGTGGCTTTGCATAAGACGATGAGATCATCAGCAAACTGTAAGTTTGTAATAAGTAGTTCTCGGAATTTAGAGTGTGGTCTTAGATCTCCTCGATGCACTTCCTCAAGAAGGAGGTCGGTTAGATGTTGCATCACCATGAGAAAGATATATGGCACCATGGGGCACCCTTGCCGAAGGCTTCTAGTACTTCTAAAAAGTCTAGCCTCTTGTCCATTGATATTTATAGAAAAGGTTGGAGATCTTATGCAAGCAAGAATCCTTTTAGAGAACCAATTTGGAAAGTTATATGCCCGAAGCATTTCTTCAATAAAGTCCCATCTAACATAATCATAAGCTTTTTGCAAGTCAATTTTAAGTGTCACTTCAGGATGCTTATTAGGGATGCGATAGAATTGAACCAACTCATTGCACATCATGATGCTTTCATGGATGGAGCAACCTTTGATAAAAG
Source organism: Costus lasius (assembly GCA_027563935.2). Taxonomy (NCBI): domain Eukaryota; kingdom Viridiplantae; phylum Streptophyta; class Magnoliopsida; order Zingiberales; family Costaceae; genus Costus; species Costus lasius. The sequence goes on along the minus strand of CM050449.1, from coordinate 28,754,593 downwards.
TATGTTGGTTGCTATCGATAATTTTTGACATGATAAATTGGAGGGGATTCGCCAAGACTTTGGAGATAAATCAATAAATCAGCTTGCAAACCGAGATTAGTCTATAGTGGCCAAAAGAGGTTGGATTGGGAACCTTGGAAATTAATGATATAGAAGTGAGATTCACTTGTTTCAACATGTGTCCATGTGTAAAAAAAAAATTATAATAGCAACTAACACATCTTGCTTAACTATGCTCCAACAAGCTCTAAAGAAACTTGTGTTGAATCCATCAACTCCAGACGCTTTTGATGTATTTGTAGATAAAACTACATTTTCAATTTCAGCCATAGAAATAGGTGTTAGTGTTTATGCCCTGGGACCTCAGAATGGTCCATTGGGATATGTGTATCACATCTAGTTGATAGATGAGTTATCTTGGCATTGTCATTGTTATGCAAGTTTGTACATTTGTGCATATGTACATTTGCATATACAATGTCCCTAAGAGATAGATATTATCTAGTCTCTATGTTTATCCCTGGTCGAGAACCATAGTGGATATGGGACAGCTATGATTTACTTGAGACTGGTATATGTGCTAGTTGAGCATGGGTTGCTAACGCAGGCATATGGATATACCAAGGGAGATATACTAGATTGACCTGCCATGAGGATTCATCTCGGTGTCACGAGATGAATATCACAGTGACAGAGTTGTGCTTGTCCTAGACTTGAGGGCATTGGTATCTCTATATAGTGATTTATGTACTTTGATACAACCTAACGCTTTATCATAAAAGGGGAATCATAACGGTTGTCATTGGGTATGTCATAAGTCATATGAGAGATTCAATGTGCCAATAGAGGATTTGCCCTTTCCTTACGGGGAAGCTTGATTGTCCATGGCGCCCCTGCATGGATGACTGAAAGTGTATAGCCATACCCAGGTGAGAACCTGATTTAGTCATGCCATAATATTGGGATTAACAAGTGTGACACACTTGCCCAATTTGGACATCAGTTGGCAAAAGGACAAAGCTATACTTGTACTTTGTCGCAGTTTTAGGGGATGTCAATGATGATACCATTCTGATAACTTGGGTAGCAATGATGTACTACTAGGTGCCACTCATTGCTTGTGATGATTTAGTCATCACTGCCAACGTCTAAAGAACCTACAGGGTCGCACATCTAGACGTCAGAGATTCCGTACTGATCGTTTAGCCTCTGATCGAATCATTGTGTGATTCGGATCATTTGGGGAACTGATACATTGAGACTTTTATAGAGGAGATGATATTTTATTTTAGTTCATGTTTGACCACTAGTTGACTCTAGTGGACCACGTTTGACCTGTGTTGTCAAAATGAGTCAAACAAGGGTCTTGGTGCAAGTTTGGACTTGGCACTTTAGTCGCATGAATAAAATAAAATTATTAATTGGCAAGAGAATTTTTCTCTTGGCTGATTAATAGGCTTGGGCGCAATTTACAATTAATAGCATCTGCGGGGATTCGAACCCGTGACACTGATTTGGTTAATTGTGAATAGGTCCCTATATGCATTATCCCACATGGGAAAAATCTCCAAAGTGTATCTGGCTCTGCTATTATAAATAGAGAGGCCTGCCTGGGAGATTTTTGCACTAGACTCTTCTCTTATCTCTTATTGTCGCCTCTCTTCTGCTGGTTGGCATGAGGGTTTTCGAGGTGATAACAATAAAAAGATTTTGCATCAAGGGTTGGGACAAGTGGTAGTGCTACCCACTCCTTGTCACCAACGCTCTGCTCCCTCTTCTCCTTGGCATTGGCACAAGTTGAGAAGATCAAGAGGCGTGGATCTCCTCTCCTGAAGCTAGCACGTGCGTGGAGCGGAGGAATCTTGAGACAGTTCATGTGTGCATGATTGTAGAGGACGGACACCTATGCGTCTTCATCATCAGCTGCTCTTGGAATTGCTCGAGAAGGTATTATTCTTCACATCCTTCGGTTTTCTCTCGTAAGGGATCCTAGTGTTTCTGGAATTCTGTTTCAGACCTCCGCTTCCGCTGTGTTTAAAGTTTTTCTGAGGTCCGGGGATTCCCAATAGTGGTATCAGAGCGATCTTACGAGGCCCGAAGGTGTCTTTTCTACATGCGCCTATCCCATGTCATGAAAATTGTTTTTGAAAATTTTATGCCATGATTTTTCTGTTGAAAAATTAATTTCTTTTAATTTTCGCCTCTTAATCGTCTTCTAGTTTCGTTTTCTTCACATTTGTGATAGACCCTCCGCTTCCGCTGTGTTTAATGATATAGAAGTGAGATTCACTTGTTTCAACATGTGTCCATGTATAAAAAAAAATTATAATAGCAACTAACACATCTTGCTTAACTATGCTCCAACATGCTCTAAAGAAACTTGCGTTGAATCCATCAACTCCAGACGCTTTTGATGTATTTGTAGATAAAACTACCTTTTCAATTTCAGCCATAGAAATAGGTGCATTAAGCAATGTGTACACAGTAGGTGAGAGGGGCCTGCATCTACTTAGGACCGAAGTGTCCCTTTGATCAACCTGAGGGGCCAAAAGAGTACTGTAATAATTAACTGCTTCCTTATGCACTTCATTCCATGTTACGAAATCCCCTTGAGAGTTCCTGATAGTCCAAATAAAATTTTGAGTATGATGGGATTTTTCAATATTATAGAAATATTGAGAGTTTGAATCACCAAGCGATATCCGTTGGTCTCTAGATTTCTACTTTAGTGCTGATTCTTCATTTTGCCAATATTTACATATACGTTCTTTTCACTCCTTTTTCTTAATATGAAGTTGTTCATGCGTTGGATCATCTTTCAAGGATTGTAGCCATTGTTTGAAAGCATTCTTAGCTTGCTTAAGCTTTTGGACTAGAATATACATTGGGGGTGCCATGAAGTATCCTAGAGTTCCATGCGTCCACCACAACCTTAAACATACAATCATGAGTAGTCCGATAGTTAAAAAATTGAAATCTTGGTCCTATAGTGGTAGGGCCCTCACCAAAAACCAATAAAGCAGGAGAATGATCCAAAATATCGGGCTTTATAAAAATAGCTTCAGTGTTGGAGAACTTATCTTGCCATTCTTTGTTAGCCATTACTCCGTCCAACTTACATCAAATCCGAGCATTGCCTTGTTGTGAGTTAGATCATGTGTAGTAAGCACTACACCATTTAATATTTATTAATTCGAGTGCAGATGACATCTCACTAGAGCAGAGGAAGGTTATGCAATCACACCCAAATAGGTATAGTAGTGAAGTTCTTTCGTTCCAGAGAGTCATTAGGTGACCAAGCTTTCAAGATAATGATCCGACCAAAGCAGAACCAGGGTCCACGTTCAAGCACCGATAGTTTATCTTCATCGTTATTAAATTTGAAAGCCAGAAAGACAAAAGGTAAGGAGAAGATATCCATTGTACCTTTAATTCCCCAGAGCAAGGGAGCCTTCTCCTTTAGTGCCTTAAATGTTGGTCTTGAGCCGATGAAGTAGCCCACAAGAGAATGCTGCCAGTGGTAGAAATTATCCTCTATCTCAAACTTGGGTGCAGAAATGGAGAGCTTTCCTTCCCTAATCTTGATAGGCGACATAGAAAGTGCATAGCTAGTGTTGCTTGCAGGGCTTGAGAAAATGATGCTCTAGGATTTGGGAGCAGTGTGTTCTAAAATCTCTAAGTGAAATCGCATAGAAAATGTTATATAAATACATGTCATCAATCCCCCCCCCCAAACTTAATTCTTTGCTTGTCCTCAAGCAAAGGGAGGTATAAGAAATATTTGGAATAACAATTCTTCGACGTAAGTCACATTCCCTAATGATCCAAAAATGCTAAAAAAACATAGTCTAGTCACAAGATCTTCAAAGTACTGAAAACTCTAAAGATGTCAAAATGTAAAACAAGGTATCTAGGTTGAATCCATCCACAACATTTGTACCATATGTCAGATATCAATATTAAAAATTCACCCACCACATGAGTTGAAACCCACTTGAGTGCCAAAGTAAAGATAAACACTGCATAGTATTAGTAAGGGTCAATGCTCATAACTTCGGTACCACTGCTTTCTTTCTCCTTTTTTTGTGTACACTGCTAAGTCGTAACTTTAGTACCACTACTTTTTTTCTTTCTTTTGTTTTGTAGTGCCAAGTTACAACTTCAGTACCACTATTTTTTTGTTTCTTTTGTCTATTGGTTTGCAGTGTGAAGTCATTACGTCGGTACCTCTGCTCCTCTTTTTTTTTTCTTTTCTTCTTTTTGCAATGCCAAGTTAGAGGAGCATAAGTAAAAATCGATACAGAGAGCTACAAAATCAATACTAAAAGCTACCAAGAGGAACAACAAGTGTGTGGAGTGAATTGGTCAATGTCCATTCAAGTATATAGTATGCATACAAAAACACGTATTCTGCCTAGATACGAAGCTTATCAAAATTCAATCTTAAAGTGTTTAGTGCATAAGAAATCAAGTGACTAGAATGTATCATTCAGCATATTGTAGAATCATTAAAAAAAATGGAGTTATGTCGAATTTATGCAAAAACCATGGTATAGAGCGTGAAATTTCAAAGTAGCAGGGGCACAGTTAGCATTTTCAACAAAAGACTATGGCATACAGGCAGCAGATGATAAAACTAAATATAAACGATATAGCATCAAAGTTTTAAAACATGATGATTCCCCCAAAGTTAAATCATGCACCGACTTCGGTGTACTAAGTACATACAAAATACAAAAGAGGAGGGGACTCGCAGAGATGCAGCGCTATTTGCTACATTCATTCGGATCATCATCGTCATCGGAGGGCTTGAAAAAAGTTAGAAAAGATAGCGGTGGAGCAGGATGGTGGGGTAGAGCTGTAGTAGTGGTGGGGCTTGCAGAAAGTTCGAAGGGAGCCAGAGTAGCAAGAACTCTAGAGACGAAGGCGGGCATCGTTAAGTGATGGAAGCTTAATGGGTCAGGTGTTGGGATAGAAGATCTGAGTTTAGCCTCCAGTAAGAATTCCACCCAAGATTGCCATCATGACCCGATAACGATGTTCTCATCGAAATTTCTATGTGGTTGTCACGGTTAAGATTTTAATCATGACCTGATCATGATTTTCTCGTTAAAAATTCTTTGTTGTCATTTATGGCCGTGATTACAATCACAATTCTATCATGATGTTCTCGTCAAAATTTCTGCACAGGTGTCACGGTCAAGATTTCCATCATCACCTAGTCGTGATTCTCTCGTCAAAATTTCTGTGTTGGCTATTACGGCCGTGATCGCAGTCACAGGTTGGTCATGATGCTCTCGTCAAGTAATTCTGTGTGTAGCTCGGTGACAATCATGGTCATGATTTGGATCATGACCCACCCGTGATTTCTAGAAAAATGACCAAATTCGCCTGGTCTTCCATGAATCAGCTGAAAAACTTCCTTGAATCATCCAAACTCAGAATAATAATCAGATCAACAAAGATTTCACACCAATCCTCATGAAAACTCATCAAAACATATTGATATAACTAAACTACATAAACCATGAATGCAACTAAAATAAGAAAAGATGCTAAAAATAAATTCAACTAGAGTAAGATACTTGGGTTGCCTCCCAAAAAGTACTAATTTAAGGTCTTGAGCTTGACCAATGCTTAAATATTATGGTGTTGCTAGTGGGTCACTAGCATAGTAAAGTGCATATAGTCTCCTGCCTTTTTGCCGTCCTAAAAGCATTCCCACCAAAATAAATATCATGTGTTTTGATAGCAAGTTGATTACTGTCATGTTATACATCCTCAGTCTTGGGACATATTTAAATTCAAATTTCAAATTTTCACTTACCTCATGGTTAATGTTGTCAAGTGTCTCAGGTCCAACCTTTTCTGCATCGATAGTTAGATTTAAGTCTTATAGTTGGGAGTTTACTTGAATATCAATTTTAGTCACCTCATGATCATCATCAATTATGTAAATTTCCAATAGGTCTCTATTGATTTGGGGGGCATGAATTTTCTCAACTATTTGGTTCAAGATTTCTTTGTTGTAACATAACCCAAATCGCTTATCAGGTTTTACTTCTATCAAACTTTGGAAAAAAGGAATCAGTGGTTTATATGGTGGTGGTAGAATGCTGATAGGGCCTAAACGGCTGTTACTACAAGTGCACGGTCTATCGCGTAATAAAAAGATCGAACCCACAGGGACTAGGGTCAAGTACTAACAAATCAGTCAATCGAAAGCTAGGTTACCGGTTAATGGGAAAATATCTAAAGTCCTAATGCAATTGATTAAACTAAAGCAGATTAAGAATAAGCAGCGCAGAGAGCAAAGCAAGCGGGGTTTTAAGATTATGAGAGAGATTCGGGGTTTTGGGTTTCGCCACACTGAAGCATGCATAAATATTAAAGTTTGATATTTTAAATGAAGTTTTATCTAAGTCCTCAAGGTAATCCTTCCTAGGGTACAGACACGCTCCCTATACTAATTATCATGAATACAATCTATTAAAGCATGCCAAGTTATATTACCAAAAACCTCTATACTACATCTCACACACACATGATATAATTGATCAAGCCTCTAAAAAGACATATAATTGTGCAATAAGTCATGGGAAAATAGCATCAGTACCACATAGTCCCTATGTGGTGCCTTTTTTTTTTAATATAAATATAGTGCCAAGTGCCAAGCTTTGCTTCGGTACCACTTCGATGCCACTGTCATTATTGAAAATCATGGGGTTAGTGCCAAGTATGATGAACTTAGGTACCACTATCCCTTTTGCTGGTAAGATGCTAAGAATAGTGCCAAGTGGAAATACAAAGTGCAATGTATAAGAACACTTCGGTACCACTATTTTTATTTTTAATCCCCATGACAAAGTGCACAAATGAAGTAGAGTGAAGAAACAAGAATCAAGTAATCATGACACATGAGATACATACCAAGGCAAAGGTAAAGCAACAAGCATCCTGTTCAAGATTCTATCAATAATCAATTGGGTTAATTGCATCAATCAACTACAGTAAACCAAAGAATCATATATGCAAATCATAACCAGTATAGACCATAGGTAAATAAAAGTCAAGATTCTCATCCCAAGCAATCAAGTAGGCATAGAACAATGCAATACTAGAAGACAAAGCAAATATCATGAATAAAAAGAGTGGGGTTGGGTAAGACACTATAGATGTTGATACAACTAAGAAAACTAAAACATGCAACTGAGAATGTAATAAACTAAAAACAGACAGATGAAAACTAAAAACTAAAATAAACTACTGGAAAAACAGAAAGGTGACCAAGTGACGGGTGAAACCAAAGAAGATCATCCCCAACGTCGACACAGCCTCGCCTGAAGCTCATGCACAGACTCTAAAATGGAGGAATGTGTTTGTCCTTGGCGCTCAACCTCAGTTTTGAGGTGCGAATTCGATTTATTCCTTCATTTGCGGAAAGCTGAGTTTCTTACTGGACGTCACAGACAAACCGGATCATAGTCTCAATGCGGTCGAGCTGGGTAGAGGGGCATTGCTCAGAAGGTTGTGGTGGTTCAGTTGTAAGAGGTACGTTCTCATCCTCAACGGCTTCAACTTTCCAGTTCCGCCGCTCACGAATAGTGGTGCGTGCAGGGTTTGGCAGCGGCAACTTCACATCGCTCCCGGGGAAGATCAAGCTGTAAAGTTCACCTTCCTTCACTATCATCCGCATCGAAACGCAGGAATCGAGATCAAGTCGGCAGTTGCCCCGGGCTTGCTCCATTTGGTAGGGATGAATCCCTACTGAGCGATAGGGGTGAGAAGTCCCCCGAGAGCTATTGCACCCTTTGGTGCTCTTGATACTTTCTGGGATTGTCGGGCAAAGTGGAAAACAGTGTTGAGGCGGACTCCATGCAGCATTGCCTAAAGAAATTGAAGCTCGGATGCTTTGACTAAGCCATTAGACTCTCCTCGTCCAAAGATGGTATGTGTCATGACATGATGCACATACTTCAGAACAGGGTTCCTGAGGGAGGTAGCTCTGGCTGTCCTGGTGTCAAAGGGGCGGAAGCCAGTCAGATCAACCCAGAAGTTGCTTGCTTTGAATTCAGTTGGCGTGAGGCACGTCCCATCAGTAGGAAAACCATAAATAGAATTCAACACTATCAGTGTAAGCATGAACTCAGTGTTGTTGAGTCGAAAAGATAGGTTTCCGTCATCTTCATCGGTATGAATGCTAGCATGAAGCTCCATGGATGACAAGAACTCCAATACAATGGGAATATAGGTGGGATAGCAGATCGTAAAGAATTGATCCCAACCGATGCGTTGAAACAACCATTGTACATCTTCATAGAAGCCAAGAGTGTTGAGAGTACCATGATCAAGGAATCTGGTGGTGATCACTGGGCGGCGTGCGAGGGCAATAAGTTTGGCAAGTTGCTCTGGATCACGGCAGATGATCCCGTATGGTGTAGGCGGCAAGGCAGGTGGCGGATGGGGTTCGCCGGCGGCGTGAGAAGAGGACGCCCCGTGCTTGGAGATGGGTTGCTTGCGTCTGGACATCTTAGAGGTGCGGGGAGGCGATGGGAAGGTAGCTGGTGCCGAGTAGGAAGCTTTGGAGGTGTCGGCGATGAGGAAAGACAGTCGACGGCGGCGGAATCGCGGGCGGTGACCGAATTTAGGGTTGCGGCAGACGACGTTGTGAGGCACGGATCGGTGCCAAAAATATGGGGGAAACGGTCGCCAGAAGGTGGGGAAGAGGATGGTGGGTCGCCGGCAGTCGATCGGGCTCCGGAAGTGGAGGATCGGGAAGGTGGCGGCGGCGGCTAGGGTTTCGGGCATGGGTGTGCACGAGGCTGTGTACGCTCCCCTTTTTATCACTTATCGTGCACGACCATGTATGGATACATGGCCCAGCCTGTGCAGCTCTCGGTCAGATCGATCAAACAAAGTTCCGTGCACGTCTCGGTGAAAATCCAGAAAAGCGTTCACGGCCGTGTGTCTCTTCACGCCCCTGCCCGTGCATCTCTCGGCCTCGCGCTGGTTAACCGAGCCGTGCACGGCCGTGCATGGATGCACGGGTGCGACCGTGCATGGCTCGGTGATGCCTGAAAAATCCAAAAAAATTCTCATCAGTATGGTACAACTTATAGAGCAAGAATATGAAAGAAAAACTGGAAAATAACAATGTCTAAATAGTGAAAATAAATATAAAAGTATGAAAATGCAAAAGAGAGTAAGAGTGCAAAAGAGGTTGGGTTGCCTCCCAACAAGTGCTTCTTTAAGGTCACTAGCTTGACCATAATGGTGCTCAAGGTGGGTCTAGAGGTGGAGAGGCTAAGTATGTGGCATGAAGCCTCTGCTTCCGTCGCTACTCATGAAATGTACCTATTAAAATGAGCATGAGATATAATAGTTTTTCTCTAACTGTCCTGATGGAACATGGAACAACAAATTGACACAAGACATAAGAAGTGCCAAAGTCAACTAAAATTTTATCCTTAAACAATCCCAACGTCTTCTTCCATTGATCGGTCTCTGTGGCATTTTCAGTATTCATCATTGCCACCATCTTGTCTCCTTCTAGGCCAATCGAGTCGTTGGGTCTGTCTCCAAAGTGTTCAGGAAAGGCTTGTGGGAAGAGCTTCATCTTGCCACTAGAATGTGCAGTACTCTCCTTCACCACCTCTCCATTCTTCCTAGGACCTGAAAAACAAAATTGTTTATCAGTAGCAGGAAAATCAAACAACAAATTACTTCCTTCAACGTGAAAGGTCATCGTTCTGTGTGGGATATCGATTATAGCTCTCATCGCGGTAAGGAAAGGTCTGCCCAATATAAGAGGGAAGAGTGGGTTCTCAGCTATGTCTAGGATCACAAAGTCTACGGGGATAAATAGTCCTTTAAATTGCAGCGGTACATCCTTGGAGATCCCAAGCAGTTGAAGTCTAGACCCGTTTCCAAACTGCAGAACTTGAGATGTTGAAATGAGAGTTCCCAAGTTTAGCTTCTCAAATGTGATGACAGACATGATGCTGACTCCAGAGCCTAGATCCAAAAGTGCTCTATCGAACGTAGTGTCCCCAATCTTGCATGGTATATCAAAACTACCAGGGTCCTCAACTTTGATAGGTAGCTGCTTGTGTATGGGATCTTTAGGGTTCTCAGCAGCCACGATTACTGTTTCAGCATGGGGTGTGTCAGGAGTCTCATGATTGGATCCCTCTTCATGGCTTTTGGGTTCCTCCTCTTCATTTCCCACATGTTCAGCTTCAGATTCCTCCAACTGCTTAACGCCACTTGTTATGACAGCGTTGCACTGATCTCTTGGATTTGCTTCAGGCTGAGCTAGAAGCATTCCTGGATGTCTAGACAGTGCACTGGTTCGCTGGTCCAGCTCTGTGATTCGGCTCTCCATCATTTTCTGGTGGGTTGCAACAGAGTCCACTTTCATGTTTAGTTGGCGAATCTGTTCACTCATACAGTTCATGGTCTCGTTGTGCTTTGTCTGATTCGCCATGAGATTCTCTAGCATTAGTTCCAATCTGGACTTCTGTGGAGGATCTTGTTGTCTCTGGTTGGCTGATGGATGCTGTATCCCAGGAGGCCTGAAATTAGAAGAGAAATTCTGATTAGAAAAATTAGGAGGAGGAACTTGCCCTTGATTTAACCTGTAGGAGAAATTTGGATGATTTCTCCATCCCGGATTATAGGTGTTCGAGTACGGGTCGTTCTGGTTCCTGAAGTTCCCAATAGCATTGACTTGTTCAGATGGAGCACTCAATATTTGACAATCATCAGCTAAGTGTCCTGTCACTCCACAAACTTCAAAAGTCACAGAGTTAGAAGTAGAAATATTCATGGAATCAATCTTTGAAGAAAGTGAATCTACTTTAGCTACTAGGGAATTAACAATGTGCATATCAAACTTCCCTAAACTTCGAACTGGCTGGTTCCTCTCGCCTGACCATTGATAATGGTTGAGGGCCATGTCCTCAATCAGCTCCATCGCCTCATCATAATTTTTGTTCATTAATGCCCCACCAGCAGCAGCGTCCACAGAAAGCCTGGTCTGGTACAGTAATCCACTGTAGAAGGTATGGATGATCACCCACTTCTGTAGACCGTGGTGCGGGCACATTCTCAGCAGTTCTTTGAACCTATCTCATGCTTCATATAGGGACTCTCCTTCTCTCTGGGCAAAGTTGGTCATCTGATTCCTGAGCTAGGCGGTTTTGCTCGATGGGAAGTACTTTGACAGAAAAGCTTGTGATAGCTGTTCCCACGTTGTAATTGATGCCTGCGGTAAAGACTGCAACCACGCCCTAGCTCGATCCCTGAGAGAGAAAGGGAAAAGTCTCAGTTTGATAGCATCAGGATGAGCACCGTTAATTTTCAAAGTGTCGCAGCATTCTAAGAAAATTGATAAATGAAGGTTAGGATCGTCAGTGGCTGCTCCACTAAATTGGTTCTGCTGCACCATCTGTACAAGTGACGGCTTGATCTCGAAGTTGTTGGCTTCGATAGCCGGTCGCGATATGCTCGAGTGCACGCCAGAAATGGTGGGCGCTGCATAATCCTTCAAGGAGTGAGTGGCTTCCATCGTTTGACTGTCAGAAAAGTTTCCTTCAAGATTGAGTCTTTTCAAATTCCTTCTGACCAAACGGAAAGTGCGCTCTATCTCCGGGTCTTCAGGTACAAGTTTTCCTGTTCTAGCAGTGTTCCTAGGCATAAACAAGTACCTAGACAGAAAAGATTAGTAGCACCGCACCAGATAGAAACTACAACTAAAAATAAAAAGCAAATAAACAGAATTAAAAACAAAATGAAATCTAACTAAACCTAGTCTATCAATCTTCTGATTGTGTTAATATTGGCAACCTAGTCCCTAGCAACGGCGCCAAAAACTTGATAGGGCCTAAACGGCTGCTACCGCAAGTGCACGGTCTATCGCGTAATAAAAAGATTGAACCCACAGGGACTAGGGTCAAGTACTAACAAATCAGTCAATCGAAAGCTAGGTTACCGGTTAATGGGGAAATATATAAAGTCCTAATGCAATTGATTAAACTAAAGCAGATTAAGAATAAGCAGCGTAGAGAGCAAAGCAAGAGGGGTTTTAAGATTATGAGAGAGATTCAGGGTTTTGGGTTTCACCACACTGAAGCATGCATAAATATTAAAGTTTGATATTTTAAATAAAGTTTTATCTAAGTCCTCAAGGTAATCCTTCCTAGGGTACAGACGCGCTCCCTCTCAGGACACGGTCCGGTATTCGTCTTAATCCAAGTCTCCTACTCTTGTGGCTTACTAGGGTTAAGGTGGATCCAATGGGATCTGTGAAAGATTAGGGTTCCTCAAGTGATTTCGAGTGCTCTCGCAACATGAAGTCACCAGTCCAGTCTAGGGGTTCTGATGGTCAAGGTTCACCTATCAGTCCTTCCCTCGACATCTAAAGCATGAATACATATGGCCAGTATGTAAACAAGAATTAAAACATCCTAAACATGAATAAGAACAAAGATAAGTAGAGGAATATATAGATCAAGTCATAATATCAAGCATTCTTACAGTGGGCTACGCCCAAACCCCGAAAATAAGGTTTACGCTATGGTATACATCGTTAAATACATAGAATCTCTCATGAAAATTGAATCAAACCAAAGGGAATGGTGGATCCTTGATTGAAGACGGCTCAGCATGATCCTCCACGTCGGAACGAAGAGAGAAACCCGCCGGAACAGTGTCGTCGATCAGAAAATCGCCCAAAACCCTAAGTTGTCGCCCTTTCGCCTCGTTCTCCTTTGTTGCTTGACCAAATCTGATTATTTCAGTCCCAAAACGTTCATCGCTAAGTTGGGAAGGTGCTCCCCAAATTTCGTCCAATTCCGAGACCAGAATAGAAAGTTACAGGCAAAATACCGGACGCCTGTCGTGCTGTGCGTAACAATATACGGCCGTGCATGGGTGCACGGCCATGCCCGTGTACGGCTCGGTCAAGTGAATTCTGGCGACTTATGATGCATGGCCGTGCATGGATGCACACCCATGGCCGTGTATGATGTAGAGGACTCCGATTGAGCTGAAAATTGGCGTATAGCTCCATCTGATCATCGGAAATCGTCTCATACCTTCAGATTCTCCAAATTCCATTGATTTTGAGGCCAAAAACCTACATTTCATTAAAACAGAGGAAAAGTGAAGGTTCTGAAGAATATGAAGCATTTAAATAAATAAATGAGATGAAACATGCATTTTGCTCTAAAATAATAATAAAATTAGGTGCCGAAATATCATATTTTTACATGTCATCAAATGCACACTTGTTTCTCTTCATCAACATTTATGATACTGGTGTTTGATTCTTTCTCATCCAAATTTCTCTCCAATTCACCCTCACCTAACCTACTGCTCTTCACCTGAGGCTCATCTAACTATCCCTCAGGTTTGGCTAAGGTGATGGCTTGCTAGGCCATCTGGGTTTCCAACATCATACTTTGAGTAACTACGACTCTCATTTTAGATATAAGTTGCAAGATTTCTTCGTATTGCTCAGTTTGGAGTTTAGTTTGAGCAACAATAAAGTTCTCAAGCATGGTTTCTAGGTTTGATTTTTGGGGTTGATCAAATTGCCATTGTTGGAAATCTAAAGATTCTCTAAAATTCACTTGCGGCATAGGATTTGGGTCACTCTCGTAAAAGTAGTTTGGGCCATTCCCCCAATCCAAATCATGAATCCCCAATTGACATTCATCAGAAAAATGACCTGTACGTCCACAAATATCATAAGAAACATAAGATAACAAGACCTCATTTATATTTGATAAATTATGCATCATGCACATTAATTGAGTGGATTTTTTTTAAGGAATCAAAAATTCGAAAAAATTCAGCCACAAGAAATAAAAATTACACAAAAAAGGTCTAGTCAAGCAATTTTCCAATCTTGTCAATATTGCCGATATTAGTCCCCGGCAATAGCGCCAAAAACTTGACAAGTTTCCGCAAGTGCACGAGGCTAATGGGCAAGTATCGTTTGATCTAAAACTCACTAGCTAGACAATATCGAAATTGGTAAGATTTACTTAGCTAAGCTAGTATGCGGCTAAGTAAGCGAATACCAAGAGACACACAAGAAGAAGTTGGATAAAAGATAAATCAGGATATGGGTTTACACGTTGACGTCCCATGATGGAATAACCAAATGCCTAGATTATCCTCCTATCTAGCTCAAGGGAATTTGTACCAAAGGTATAGGTTGCCCCCTTTCAGCGGCACAACTCGATATTTGCTTGGGCAACCTCCTACTTTCGTGGCTTGCTACTCCAAGATGAACCCAATGCACACCTGATGAATATAACTCCCTCCAATAAACCTCTCCTACTTATGGTTCCAATGCGACGAATAGCCTTTCGGTCCTACCCATTGCATCTAAAATCAAACACCACCCTTTCAGCGTAATGTAGGCAATGCACACAATAAGGGTTAAATAAACTTAGATAGGATTCAAAGCAAGGATATTATCATTCTATATATAAAACTATCAAAGGGCTTCCCAAATCCTGATATTAGCTTAATCTACAATATTCATGTTCAACATAAAAGTATACATCAAGACACATCCATACAATCTAAATCTTATCAAATATGCCTAGAAAATGAGATTGAAGACTTCCCTAAACTAGATTTGATACTGGAGATGATTAGCTGAGAGTTTTGGGAAGTTCTTCTTCTTCTCCAAGCACTGCAAAAGATGTCTTCGTTCTTTTCCTGCGTAGGATTTTTCCTAGGTGACAACTCTTTCCTTAAGATTCTTCCCTTGTGTCCTCTATGTGATCCCCCTCTGCTGCTGAACTCTGTTGGACCAATTATTTTCATTAAAATAATATTAATAAAAAAAATTAAAGAAATAAGAAAAATAAAAAGGGGAATTTCATTTTTTAAAAAAAAAAAAGAGGGAGAGAATTAGCATTATTTACTAAAATAGCAAAAATAAATAAAAAAATAATAAGTTTGCAGTTAAGAGAAGGGGGAATGAGTAAATGCATATAAAAAAATAAAAAATAATATAAGACAAAATCAAATAAAAATAATAAATAAAAAATAATAATAAATTTTCTCCACCTATCTCCTAGATGTATGAAAAAAAAGAAGGAAGAGAAGGACGAGAAGATTTTGCATAAGGAATCTCTTCACGAGAATTATAATCAGGTGAGATTTCCTGAGATCTTTATATCCCCTTATTTCCTAGGATCTCTATATCCTTATATTTTCTGGGATCTTTATATTTCCATATTTCCTGGGATCTTTATATCATTTAAAAATCTTCCTAGGATCTTTATATCCTCATATTTCCTGAGATTTTTATATCTCCTCATCGATTCTACTGTTGTTCTAATTATGAAGATTGTGCAAGATTGCACGTGTTGCTTGCTGTTATTATCTGGACAAGAAAAAAAAATTCTATGATCGTCACTTGAAATGTCTAATACAGACGTCCGCATACGAAGCCGTCAACACTAAAGCTCTATTCATCCGCCGATGCCCCTACCACAAGAACTCCGCATCCGACCATCAGATTGCGCTCAAATTATAACTGTATGATCTCCTCATGCCCACGAATCTACAGCCGAAAGGATCCGCCCATCTGATCACTGAATCACCAGAATAGAGCAAAAAAAAAAATACCTGCAACCTCTATTTTGAATGAAGCTTCGATTCGCCGCCGATTCTCCACCATACGGCTCCAAACTCCAGCCATAAGACCTTCTCAACTGAGAGAAGGTACTCCCAGAGCCGATTGGCCAGAGGAGGAGCGAGCAGCCAGCGGCGACCAACCGTAGTTTTGTCTGCCACCACTATCGTTGAGAGAGATGAAATTTTAAATCAATGGCCCAGATTCGCCCAATTAATCCAACAGCCCAGATCCAAATAAATTCGACGGTCCTGATTCATTCAATTCAAACGGGATGGCTTAGATCACTCTGATCAAATAAGTTGAATCCAATGGCTTAGATTTGTTCACTTGAAATTGATGGCCCAAATTCAAGTCAACTGTACGGTCTAGATTATTTCACGCAAAATCGTATGGCCGAGATCGCTCTGATCAAATAAATTAAATCCAACGGTTCAGATTCATTCAATTCAAATCAACGATCCAGATCTGAATTAGAACTAATGGTCTAGATCACTTCACGCAAAATCGAACGACTGATATCAATCCAGTTTAAATAAATTGAATCCAACGGCTGAGATTCATCCACTTCAAATCGACGGCTTAGATCCAAATTAGATCCATGCTCGAGATCACTTCAAGCAAAAATCGGACGATCAATATCAATCTGAGTTTAAAAATTGAATCCAATGGTCAAAATCCATTCAAATTAAATTGACGATCCAGATCAGAAATCAGATCAACGCTCCAAATTACTTCGAGTTACATCGGATGGCTGAGATATGTCTAATTTAATTAATTAAATACAATGGTCCATATCTGTTCAAATCGAATCAACGATTCAAATCTGAATTAAAACGAATGAATAACTCAGAATGATTGAAACATATCTAGGTCAATTGATTGACTTTTAACATGATCAAGGTGTCAATCCCTACTATATCGAATTCGATCTTTCCAAATATGATAAATGATTGTCGATTTGAGACCCGGATTGATACAAATCTGTGAATTTAAATGAACGATCGTGATAAATCAGATCTAAATCTAAATCAACGGCTAAAATTGATTTGAACATATCTAGGTCAATCGATTAACCTTTGACATGATCAAGGAGTTGATCCCTATCAAATCGAACATGATCTTTCCAAATATGATATTGGATTTTCGATCGGAGACTTGATTTGAAGCAAATCTGCGAATCTAAATGAATAGTCATGATGAGTTTGATCAAATATGAAATCAACGGTTGAAATTGATTTGAGCATATCTAGGTCAATCTGTTGACTTTTGACATAATCAAGGTGTTGATTCCCACTAAATCGAACATGGTCTTTCCAAATATGATATCAAATTATCAATCTGAATGCTGGATGGAAGCAAATCTATTAATTTAAATCAACGGACATGAGAAGATTAAATATTTGATGGTTGGAGATAATCTAAGCCAATTGAAAATGAAATGTCCAACAAGCCATCAAGGCTGGACATCTTTCAAAATTAAATATCCAATAAGCCATCAAAGCCGGATAAAAAATTTCTAAAAAACTTAATTTGCATAATAAAATATTGTTTAGGAGGTGCGTACGTCGACGTTTATCGTCGGAGCGTAACTCCTCAATATGATATTGTGTTTGTTAAGACTAAAATATCCTCAAGTTGAATATCCAAAAAGTCGTCATGGCTGGATATCTTTACCCAATAAGCCATTGAGGCCGAGTATCTTTTAAATTGAATATCCAATAAGTCTTCATGATTGGATATCTTTACCCAATAAGCAGTTGAGACCGGGTATTTTCTCAAGTTAAATATCCAACAAACCATCAAGGCCAGATATCTTTACCCAACAAACTGTTGTGGCCGGGTATTTTCTTAAGTTAAATTTCCAACAAGTCATCGAAGCTAGATATCTTTACCCAACAAGCCGTTGAGGCCGAGTATTTTCTCAAATTGAATATCCAACAAGTCATCATGGCCAGATATCTTTCAAAATATCCAATAAGCTGTTGAGGTTGGGTATTTCTCAAATTGATTATCCAATAAGTCGTTGAGACTGGATATCTTTCAAATCCAAAATACCCAATAAGCCGTTAAGGATGGGTATTTCTCAAATTAATTATCCAACAAGTCATTTAGAGAGGATATCTTTCAAATCAAAATATCCAATAAGTTGCTGAGGCCGGGTATTTCTCAAATTGATTATCCAATTAGCCATTGAGGCCGGATATGTTTCAAAATATCCAATAAGCCGTTGAGGCCAGGTATTTTCCTTAAATTGAACATCCAACAAGCCGTCATGGCCTAATATTTTATAAATTCAAATGCTCAAAAGTCATCAAGACCGAGCACATGCCAAATTTAAATACTCACAAGTCATCAAGACTGAGCACATGACATTCAAATGCTCACAAGTCATCAAAACCGAGCACATGTCAAATTCAAATGCTTACAAGTCATTAAGACAGAGAACATATGAAACTGAATATCCAACAAGCTGTTGAGGCTGGATATCTCCTTAGACACCAATCACCCAAGTTATGAAGACTTTTCTCTTCTGAATTCAGTTGTGTATCTTCATTTTAATGTTTAATGAATTATATTGCTCAATCATTTTTATTTTTATTTCATAATATAGATCTCTCAATCAAAGGTGCCTAGATTTTTAGGGATAATTAACAATAAGTGCTTGTGCTCATTGGAAGCTAGAACCCATTAAAGAAAAAAGCCTTATTAATATAAGATGAATTTGAAAAAGGTCTATTGCATTTTTAATGTAATACTTTTTGACCCCACAAACTCCCCCTTCTTAAATAGGTTGAAGCTTCCCTCCTTTTCTCTTTCAGTTGCCAGAAATTTGCTACTTTCCCAAGCTCTGCAAATCTGGAAAAGTCACTCTCTGTTTCCAACCGCCAGAAATCTACAACTTTTCTTCTCCTTCTTTGGCTTCTTCTCTCTCGTTCTCAATCTCCTCCTGCCAATATCCTTTTCGAAAGTCCCCTCCAGCCTTATATCTTCCCCTCTTGTCCGATGGGTTCTCCCTTGTGCCCTGCAAATCTCCTCTCTTTACCCAAATCCTATTTCTCCTTCCTAGAACCTGGCATCTTATCCCTTATGCCTCATGCAACTTCCCCTCATGATGGAGATTTTTCCTCAAAAAAATATCCTTTGAGGGCTACTGATCAAGGGGGAGAAGTTACAAAGTTGCCCTCTTCCTTCTCCTTCAGTTGGGTTAAGAAAACCAGGGTTAAAACATCAGTTTCCAAACAGGCAGGTCCGCGATCATGGGTGTGTTCATGAGCTGGTCAAGATCTGCTCGGTTTTAGTTTCCAGGAGCAATAGCATATCATGGTCATGATTCTTGGCGGAGGATCCAAATGTTCTAAAAATAACTAAGTGGATCTTTCTTGATGTCAAAAGGCCTCCTCTAATCTTGAAGTCCTAGAATCTGCCTTCTTTTCGGTTATTTTTCCCTAAAAAGCTAGAAATGCCAACCGAGGTATAGATTCCATAGATTCAATGAAAACAAGGCATGTAGAGTGTAGATGCAAATGGAAAGTAGATAGTTTCAACTGTGAAATAGCATAGAAAATGCTATATAAATATGTGTCATCAAGCTGGCCCATCGAGAACCACTTGGGGAGCTAATGAGTCTGCCATCACCAGACCCAGAGAAGACGCTCTGGTCCCAACAGCCCGCATACACAGGACAGGCAACGAACTCTTTTTATTGATTTGATACAAATATAGTGGATCATTGCTTCTATTGATTTGATACAAATATGAATACATAATCTAATGCATCAAACTCTTTTTTATCTGTCGATTTTTCATAATTAATTTGATTCAATTCGTTCAATTGAGAGGTGTTCAAACATTTAGAGCCTAATTAACATAGGTTTCATTTACATTATATGATACCATCTTGTATGATATTTATGTCAAAATAAAGACTTTTGAATTTAGTTTTTAGAAAAATAAATTTTACATAAAATGGAGCTATGACACATACCACAAGTGCACGGTAATGTCGCAGTAATATAAAAGATTGTCGATCCCACAGGGAGTAAGGTTAATTACTAGTAAATCTAAGTTTTAGAAGTTAGACAATTCAAATTGGGGTTTTGAAAACAATTTAACTGATTTTAACCAAAGAAAACTCAAGAAATCGAATGCAAGTACATGGAAGGTGTCAGTAGGAGAAACATCAGGACATCGGTATCCACCACATTGATGTATCTACCTAATTTAAAACTTATTCATTACATGAGTTTATAATGTTGTACAAGGAATTTTTTCTATAGTATAGGCTGCCCCCTTGGGTTGGTACAACCTGGTACTCACCTAAAACAACCTCATACTCTCATGGCGAATCGTTTTAGATAAATTCAATGAGTTCTATGAAAGATTATGATACCCTCGAATGAACCCTAACTACCTTTGTGTTGAGTTCACAAGTTCTACTTAGGGGATTCGATAATACAATCTTCCTTGTGGTCAAGATCATATCGACTAACACACAACAGTATGTGGCCAAAGCAATATTTCCAAATAATAAAGAAAATTACAAGCAATCGTTAAGAAGAGGAAGGAGAAGAGGATTCGAACGTATTCTCTAGAAATCGTGAAGATCCATCGTGAAATCACTCCAAAATTCCCTCTGAAAGAGTTGTCGCCTGTTCCGTTCGCCCTAGCCACTTCGTTCATCGATCTCCCTCTGATTAGGCAACAAGAAAGAGGGCTTTTATATTCCTTTGATTCGCCTCCCTCTTAGCTTCATAAAATGTATTTTTCTTCCTTTTTTGGAATTTTCCTAAGCTTCAAATCGAGAGAAAACCAAAAGAAACTCCAAGAGTCAGTCGTGATCATGGGTAAACATGGGCGTGTTCACTTGGCTGTGAAGTGTTCTGTGCAGATTTGCGAAGTAAAAATCATGGCCAAATATTTTCGTGTTCACCTAGCCGTGAAGTGTTTTGTTCATTTCTAGAAAAATTGTCTTCAATGAAATCACGTCCGAACACCAAAATCTTGGGTTGGTCGTGAAGTGTGAAGTTCCAGACCTCCATGCGAATCACGGGTGAACCCTGAAATCTTGGGCTGATCGTGATTTTCAAATAGACTTCGATTGATCCCAAATTTGCTGTGTAAACTCGTCTCCTCATAAAAAATCACTCCATAACTTTAAAATCTCCAAAAAGCTCCAAAAATGAGTGATTTTACCTGAAATAACACAAAGACAAGAGAAAGTGAATATTCCGAAGTAAATAAGTAAATAAGTCTAAATAGGATATAGAAACATCAAAATTAGCCTTATTTTGAGATAAAATAATACTAGAAATCACTATTAAAATGTATGGCATCAAACTAAACATAAGAAATTTTGGTCTATGAAATACCAATAGGGCAATATCGTAAAGCAAAGATCATAAATTGATAAAAATAGCTAAACCATTCTTCTTAGGTCCAATTCTATCAAATTCAAGATAATCAAAATAAAATTGATATCATAATGGTATGGAGTAGAATTTCTCATAAATTGGAGCAATTTGCAAAAAATCATAAAGAAATATAGGATTACTTGCCTAATAAACCAAAACCACTCCCAACTTGAGTTTTCTCCCTTTCTTCCTCTTCCTTTCTTAGGTTTCTTTCCCTTAGGTAATGCACTAGCAAGCATGTCAATTTTTACCTTTTTTCATATTTATATTAAGTAAATACTGTAGCATAAGGTATAAGGATATAGTAAATCATGTAGCATAAGGTGACATGGTCAACAATAGTATGCTTGAATTTTCATCCTTCAATTTCATATCTCTTGTTATATTTTTTTTTTTTGTCATTTCCACATGATGTAGTTGTTGTAGTCCGCAAGTGCACGAATACTCGAAGTAATAAAGAAAGATATCGAACCACAGAGACCTTATTATTAAGTACCAAATAGATGTTATCTCACTAGCTAAGCAAGCCGAATATGATAGAAATAACTATGCAAAGAATATGCTAAAGAGATAAGCAGAGAGAAAGAATTGGGACTAGGGTTTCATCCACCTTAATATTTATGACTAGATATAATTAAAGGTTCACCAATCTTTTTTTGTTATGGTAAAGATATAGCTTACGTAATAAAGAAATTAACTCGCTCTCGCGCAATCAATTTACAAAGAATGATCCTCACTCTCGTGCAAGATCTATTCAATGTTAAACATAAGTAAACTTTGATTAAAGAGATTAAGAATCACTCTCATGTATTCCACCTCAATATCAAGATCTCAAGCAAAACTAAGCACTCTCGCACCTTAGTTTCACAAGTTTTACTTAAGGTTTTCTAAAAATCAAATATCTATCTCTAGCATATTTTCATGTCTAAAATAGTAATAATTTCTAGGTCAAAACATCAACAAGAAATAAGCATCTAAAATCTAAAAATAAGAACACAACCAATCTCTTGCGATGAGCTCCTACCATAAATTCTAGGGTTCCAAGTTTATGCGTATCATCTTCTCAGTCCATACACAAAAACTCTAAAACATGTTAATGCATGACACTAGAAACAATTAAAGACAATAATCTCTTAAGTAAAATTACCATGCCAAAAATATCATGATGAAATAAAAATTATCTAGTCATAGAAATATCAAGGGGGATTACATCCTTTGTCCCAAAAGAAAGTTTAAGCTTGCATGGAAAGAGAAATACAATCAACCATAGTTTCAAAGCGTCAGAAATCAAAAAGGAGAGAATAGACGTTACAACACGGCTGTAATAGAAATTACAGTCGTAATCAGGCATATGAACAGTGCCAGTGGCATTCTTTCGTTGATTCCTCCTCCAATCGAACTCCTTTTTGCTCTGAAACTTCTGGCGCATCCTCCTCTCCTCCAGGCGAAGCTTCTGAGTGAAAATCACGGCCTCAGGTGCCCTCTACGCCTCTCGGCATGAGGCCAAACCCTAACCGCCTCTCTGTCGATTGCTCTCTCAATACTGGATAAAAATTCCTTATTCTACTTCATGCATCTTCGCCTCTTAAAGATGAGTCCGGAACATCTTTCGGATCTCAATTTGGAGTTCTGGATCAAAAGTTATGATCCGCGCAAGATTCGGACCCGTAAAAATTGTGTTTTTGGGCCCAAAATACGGTACCATGAAAGTTTTCACCAAAAATACAGTAGTGTCGTATTTTTGCCAAAACTTTCTGGTTAAAATTGCAGGAAATTATGGTACCATGTAATTTCACACGGTAGTGCCGTATTTTGCCCAAACTGGCTCTGATTCGCATGAAATTTGGCAGGTAGCTTCGTTTCGACGTCTGGAATCCATTGGTGTGCTTAAATCTTCCAAAATCCATCAAAATATGGCACTTTTAACCTGAAAATGATCAAAAATAAGAAATGGTGTAGATTCCGCAATATTTGACAAATAAGGCTTAAAAATAAGCAAAGTAGCATAAATATGACACAAAAAGACCAATGAAATGACACAAAATATACTATGAATTTTGGTGTCATCAAACACATAAGGCTCAAACTTTGCTTGTCCTCAAGCAAAACTCAAAAATTGATCATAGGCATAGACTTTCTTATGAAGAATAAATTTCTAAAATACAATCACCAATGAAAAACTTTCACCAATTGCTTCATAAAATCTCAAATAAACACATCACCCTTTGAATTCAATTCTCAAGATCCACAACTTAATCAAATAAAATTTTACAACTTGCATAATAAGTAGAATATCAATCTCAAGACTTCATCCAGTTTCAATTCATAACTATCAACTTTTGTTTACAGGAATAGGATTTTCTAAGATCTTTTTCCACTCATAATTTTTTTTTCTTTTTTTTTCTTTTTTTTTATTTTTGTATCGCCCACATTCTCTAATTCGATTACCACCTTTTTTCTGGTGACGAAGTTAGAGTACACTGACCACATAATTAATGTAATAGAACTCATATCTTTTTAGCAGTAAGATTTTTACCAAAGATAGCGGAGTTAATGTGGATTGATTCCTCTCATGGCATGCACCCACATAGACACATGCTTTCTCTTTTTTTTTTTTTATACTTCAACCCATATCCTTCGGTACCACTGTCAGTTTTGCACAGTGCCAAGTAGAGGAGTCCTCACTTTATTTGGATAATGGAATCTTTCTTCCCAACAAATAGCAAATAGCATGAATATCAACTAAATTGATCAATCAACATCAATTCAAAAATCATACTCATATGCTAGTTTTATTCAAGGAAGTAGTTTCACTTTTAAACCAAATTCATCAAATAACGTGTTCACCCAAAATCTCATTCATCAATCAATGAAAAATTTCAAAAGCAGATATGTATTAGAGAAATAAATTCAACATGATAGGTCTAGTCCTAATCTCAGTCATGAACACATTCATCATAGAAAAATCCATACACCTCTCATCACAAAGATTCAAGTCATAAAAAATTTTTAAACATCAAAATATATAAAAATCACTGCAAAAGGTGTGAAGCATGAAACTCATACAGTCAAAAGATGTGAAGTGATAGATTCGTATAATCACATAAGGCTCGAACAATGCAAAGGGTATAAAGTGATAGAAAAAAAAAATTTCAAGAAGAAAAGTGTAGATAATGAAGTGATCAAATTACAAGAAAGTGCAAACAATACTCACAAAACAATGTAGCAAGCTCAATCATCATCCGGTGTATAGAATCGAGGCAGATGCGATTAGGTCCAAAGATGTGCCTTCTGAGAATTTCCCTGCATAATTTTAAGTACATAAGGCTCAGTTCTAAAAATAGTCCTTTACAAAAAAATATAATAATAATAATAATAATTCTCTCAAAAGAAAATCAGAGATGACGCCAGTGGTTCAAAGAAGGTGCCGATGAAAAGATCTGATGCAAGCGAGAAGCAGAGGTGGAATAGATGCTAGCTGAAGAGCTGCTAGCAATGATGGTGGTGCCGACAGTAGAGTGAGTAGTCTCCAGTGGCCTGCTAGAAACTACAGTCCTAGAGTGAAGACGTCGGCCAGTGGGTGCTAGAAATAATGCTGCATAGATAAACAAAATCAGTCACTAATGAAAACTCTACTGCATGAATAAATAAAATCAATAAAAATAGAGGCAGTAGAAAAAGTAAGAATCTGCAGATGGTATAATCCAGTGTCGACGGTTGGAAACAGTGATGTCAAAGGCAGATGCAGTGGTGGTTAGAGGTGGAAGATAGTTGCTCTTGAAGATTTCTGGATCTTGAGGCAAAAGAAGCTATAACATGTAGAAAACAAACAAAGCAGTTTTTGAATTTTTTATGAAAAGTAGCCCTACCCCAAAAATAAGATTTAATGATCCAAATAGAAAATGGACAAAACCAAGTTGTAGAATAAGATATGTTCTTTTCAGATGTATGAAAATTAAAGGATCAAAATCTATCAGAAATTTAGGGCATCAACAGAAAGTAGGCTACTCAGATTAAAAATTGCAAAACTGCACAAAAGTTAATCAAATTCGAAAAGTTGTCATATGTCCTAGAATTGTCAGAAATATTTTCATGAAAACAATTCATCCACAAGATAGAATGACATACGAACTTCATATTCCAAGTGAAAAATCACGGTTTCAAGTCATCGAAGCACCTTAAAAACTCGCAGCAAAAGTGCTAACCAGATTAGTCAGAAGAAATCTACTGCAGAAATTAATCAGAATCGAAAAGTTGCTAGGTGCTTTTGAATGATCCATAGACTTTAAAATTCAGTAAAAATATCCAGATGATAGGAAAAGATGAGTACTTCGTGATGGTGCAAGAGATCAAAAATTTTCGCAACCTAGTTTCTTAAAATCGCAGTGAGAAAACACCTACTCAAATAAGCAAATTACAGATTTCAAATACGGTACCGTGCAATTCCTCACGACAGTGCCGTAAAATGCATAAAACTCTCGGGTCAGAAATTGGCAGAAATACGGTACCGTGAAAGATTTTCTCAAAAATACGGTAGTGCCGTATTTTGCGCAAATTTTTTTTTTACAAAAAAAATAGAAAAATTAATTCTAAAAATAAACCAAGATAAAAGAAATTAAGCTAAGCAAAAGTGCTTGGGTTGCCTCCCAAGAAGCGCTAATTTTTAGGTCATTAGCTTGACCAAAACCCAAAAATCATGGTGAAGCAGGTAAATCAGTACCAAAGTAAAGAGCAAACAATTTTCTGCATTTTCTCTGTCCAAAAAGTTTAGCCACTAATCCAAAAATCCAGAATTGCTTATAAATCTCAATCAAAGTGGCTTTCTTAAATATGTAGAAATCAAAATCAAAATTTTCAATGATTTTCCTATGTTTGTTAGAGAGCAAAATCATAAGTCCTTTCTTTAGATTTATATTTTCAATGGCCATAGGACTTTGATCAAAAGATATAAGCATTGGATCATCAAAATAAGTTTTATGTCTTTCATTAGATTCCTCAATAAAACACACTTTCTCAAATAAATCAAAAGAGTGAACATTAGATATGGGCAAAACATCATCATGGTGAGATTCATCTATATTTGTAATATTCAAATCCTTTTCAAATTCCTCATGCTCACAATCTAATAATTTGTCAATTTCAAAATTATCATCAATAAAATCAGGGTGTGGCTCTTCAAAATATATTTTCTCATGTTTTTCAACAATTTCAGAATCATCAACATCAGAGTCAAAATCATCAAATTCAGTAATTTTCAATCCTTTTTCAAGTTCTTTAGATTTAGCTACACACAATTTACCATCAAGATCAGAATTTTCATCAAAAGAGTCAATTTCATCATAAGGGGATTTATCAATTTCAATTTCCTCAAATTTTTCCTCAATTAATTCATCATCAGAAGAGTTACAAGAATCAATCTCAGAATTACAAGAATCAAATTTAACCATAAATAATATGTCATCAAAAGAATTAATTTCATGACTATCACTAAAATCAAAAGGAGATTTTTTCAATTTCTTCAAACTTGTCCACAAATAAACTATCAGATGAATCAATTTTACAATCATCAAAATTAAAGTGAGATTCATTAATGTTCACATAAGGCTCAATCTCAAAACAATCATAATCAAAGGGGGAATTTTCTAAATCAACTTCTTCAGTTTCCAAATCAAACTCAAATAAACAAGCTTGTTGTGCTAATTGGGTTTCTAAAATTTCATTGTGTGCAACCATGTCATCCAACCTAGAATTGATTTGTTTGAGGGTCTCACTCACATCATCATTTTGTTTCATGAACTTTTCAAACATAATCTCTAAGCTAGATTTTTCAGTATCCTCAAAGCATGGTTCAGAAGTAAAGTTTGAGCAATCATCATAAAAAGATCTAGAATCATATTGATCATCTTGATACCATGATGAATTGGAATTTAAAAATTGGCAATTAGAAGTGTAATGACCAATAGATCCACAGATATCACATCTATTAGAATAAAAAGAGTGCATATAAGAGTTAAACGTATCTTCAAGTGTGCTCAATGAATTATTTTCATACTTACCTTGTGGCATGTATACCTCACCTCTTTGAGTTGCCCATGAGTTGTGATTAAAAGACATATCTTCAAATCTATCAAGAACAGAAAGATTATCCAACACAAATCAATTAGAAAAATTGTTTTTTTTTTCAGAATATATAAAAAAGAGAAAATCTAACACACAAGCAAATTCATAAATTTTTAGATATCACAGCTCTGTCACAACTGTGAAAATCCAAAACCTGCAAACATAGAAAACAAAGTTAAAACTAAAAATAAATAAAACTTAGTCTAGCAATACTAACAACTATTTTGATATTAACAAAACTAAGGTCCCCGGCAACGGCGCCAAAAACTTGTTGTAGTCCGCAAGTGCACGGATACTCGAAGTAATAAAGAAAGATATCGAACCACAGAGATCTTATTGTTAAGTACCAAATAGATGTTTTCTCACTAGCTAAGCAAGCCGAATATGATAGAAATAACTATGCAAAGAATATGCTAAAGAGATAAGCAGAGAGAAAGCATTGGGACTAGGGTTTCATCCACCTTAATATTTATGACTAGATATAATTAAAGGTTCACCAATCTTTTTTTTGTTATGGTAAAGATATAGCTTACGTAATAAAGAAATTAACTCGCTCTCGCGCAATCAATTTACAAAGAATGATCCTCACTCTCGTGCAAGATCTATTCCATGTTAAACATAAGTAAACTTTGATTAAAGAGATTAAGAATCACTTTCATGCATTCCACCTCAATATCAAGATCTCAAGCAAAACTAAGCACTCTCGCACCTTAGTTTCACAGGTTTTACTTAAGGTTTTCTAACAATCAAATATCTATCTCTAGCATATTTTCATGTCTAAAACAGTAATAATTTCTAGGTCAAAACATCAACAAGAAATAAGCATCTAAAGTCTAAAAATAAGAACACAACCAATCTCTTGCGATGAGCTCCTACCATAAATTCTAGGGTTCCAAGTTTATGCGTATCATCTTTTCAGTCCATACACAAAAACTCTAAAACATGTTAATGCATGACACTAGAAACAATTAAAGACAATAATCTCTTAAGTAAAATTACCATGCCAAAATTATCATGATGAAATAAAGATTATCTAGTCATAGAAATATCAAGGGGGATTACATCCTTTGTCCCAAAAGAAAGTTTAAGCTTGCATGGAAAGAAAAATACAATCAACTATAGTTTCAAAGCATCAGAAATCAAAAAGAAGGAGAGAATAGACATTACAACATGGCTGTAATAGAAATTACAGCCGTAATCACGCGTATGAATAGTGCCGATGGCATTCTTTCGTTGATTCCTCCTCCTATCGAACTCCTTTTGCTCTGAAACTTTTGGCGCATCCTCCTCTCCTCCAGGCGAAGCTTCTGAATGAAAATCACGGCCTCAGGTGCCCTCTACGCCTCTCGGCATGAGGCCAAACCCTAACCGCCTCTCTGTCGATTGCTCTCTCAATACTGAATAAAAATTCCCTATTCTACTTCGTGTGTCTTCACCTCTTAAAGATGAGTCCGGAACATCTTTCGGATCTTAATTTGGAGTTCTTAATCAAAAGTTATGGTCCGCGCAAGATTCGAACCCGTAAAAATCACGTTTT
The DNA here is from genome assembly GCA_027563935.2 of Costus lasius. Lineage (NCBI taxonomy): Eukaryota > Viridiplantae > Streptophyta > Magnoliopsida > Zingiberales > Costaceae > Costus > Costus lasius. The sequence continues at coordinate 28,725,861 of CM050449.1, read as the reverse complement.
TGGGCCCAAAATACGGTACCATGAAAGTTTTCACCAAAAATACAGTAATGCCGTATTTTTGCCAAAAATTTCTGGTTAAAATTGCAGGAAATTATGGTACCGTGTAATTTCACACGGTAGTGCCGTATTTTGCCCAAACTGACTCTGATTCGCATGAAATTTGGCAGGTAGCTTCGTTTCGACGTTTGGAATCCATTGGTGTGCTCAAATCTTCTAAAATTCATCAAAATATGGCACTTTTAACCTGAAAATAATCAAAAATAAGAAATAGTATAGATTCCGTAATATTTGATAAATAAGGCTTAAAAATAAGCAAAGTAGCATAAATATGACATAAAAAGACCAATAAAATGACACAAAATATACTATGAATTTTGGTGTCATCAGTAGTAAATACATCTACATATTACCTCTTATGTTTTCACTATAAATTAATATATTATGCTAGACTATTGTGGTATCTTCTAAATCTTAACTATTTAAGGTTTTGGCCTATGGTGCTAGTTGACCATTAATTAATACCTACAATTACTAAATAGATAATTTGCATGATTTTGTTATGTAACTTGACAAGATGTTGTGAAAATGCTAATGCAATCATAGAAGGGTGAGAAATGAATGCCATGCCATATAAATCTACATGTTTACGAGGTTGTTGCCCCAAAACAACTCAGAAATGACTTAGTCCAGTGGAACAATTGATCGCAATGCGAGCTCAATGATTGGGAGGACTATAATCCAACTAGTTGCATGCTCACCCACAAGACAACATGAGAGATTTCTAAAACTTTGATTAATGATTTTTTAAATATTTAGCTTCATTAAGACGCTATTGCTAATTCTCTAGTTAAATTTATACTTGATACTACGCTATTTAATTATTCCATTGTAGTTGGTTTTATATTTATAATATATAAATGGTTGTAGATAATTTAGTTTGGTTTACAAAATAGCGTATTGTTAGTTAATACATGATAATATTATTATTTTTTTATTACTTATTTTTATTAAAATATTCATATTATTCTTAATATAAAAATATATATTTTTAAAAGAATATTTTTGGTCTTTTGATATGATTTTATGATCCTATGTTCTAATCTTTCTAAACCTTTTTTGGTTCCTAGGTAGGATGTTGATCCTAGAACATGGAATAGATACAAAGATTATAGACAATGCATCAATGAAAGATAACCAAAAATAAAAAATCAATCACACAGTCAAAGTTTAGTACAGGTTTCTTTTTATTCAATGAATTTTGAGTGCTACTCATCTTTACTCTTCCTTACATTGCCATTTATAAATCTAATTATAGCCCTGGTTGAGATATAAAAGGTTTATCAAATTGATTCTGAGGCAGAATCTAAGTGTGAGTAAAGTTCCACTTGATTTTACATTTTGTATATTATTTAAGTAACAAATGGTCCTACATTCCCACTATACAAAACTGATAACATCACATGCACATTCATTTGGTAAAAATTCACACAACACTTTCAAATATAAATGTACACAATTTTTAAGTGAAACTCCAAAATATGCAATGGACAATACATAGCTCTTCTTATTTACAATACACACACAACACATTGACAAAATTATTGAAGTCACTGATCATAATGGTTTCATGAAGAGGATAGTGAGATGACATTCACAGCAAGCATTTTGAACTATTGATGACTTACAATTTATGTACATGGTATAGTTTCCAAGTTAGTTTCCCTTTGTCAATTTATGTACACTTGATTAATTGCTAAAGTTAATGAGGAATTATTGCACGATTCAAGCCATGATGTAAGTAGTATAGAAAGACAAGATGAAGAAGCAAAAAAAGGAATTCTCAATAGAGATACAATAGAAAATACAATGTGGGATGACTATGTTTTGTAATGTCTGTCTTTGTAAGTATGTTATAATAATAGCAATAGCAAATTAGTTCGATTTGTTGAATTAAACTAAACTTTCGACAACCCTATCCACATATAAAAAAATCAATAGCAAGTATGTTATAATAATATAATTATCAAATTTGTTTATTTAAAACTATAAGAAATAATAATTCTAATAATATAATTATCAAGTATTTAAAATAGTTTTTACATCTACTCGATGAATTATAATGATGTGAATTTCCAAATTTTTCTTTCCATTGAACGATTGGATGTACATTATGTGATTTTTTTTTTTAATCATTTGAGTTATAAAGTGTACTTTATTTCTAGTAGAGCTATGTATTTTGACTTTGACTAGTGAATTTTAGTTTAAACTGATGAAACCCGATCTGAACCAACATTTTTGGTTTGGTTCAAAAACGGGTCATGTAATATACATGTTAGTTTTGGTTTTCACATTTTGATGAAAAAAATTCAGGTTGACCCAAATCGGTTTGGTTCAATTTGGGTTAACCTGAATGAATAGACCTACTTTTAGCTATAATATGTAAATTAAGAAAAATAAAAAAAATAATAATCATCAAATAAAAATGTGTAAGACTTTGAGGACAAAATTAGAGGAAAAACATAAAATGATGCAAATTTGAGAATCGAACTCAAAATTTTATTTTGTTTTGATGTGGAACCATGTACGAGATGATAGAAATGGATTTTGTCGATTAAGTTGAATTCCGAGTCCCAAAGTCTGCACAAGTATTTGTTGGAAGCTCTCACTTCTTTTTATTATTATTATTTTTTTTTAGAAAAAAAAAAAAAGAAAGAATACTCCTCGGGAAAGAATGAAGTTTGAACAGAACCTTACAAAAAAGGAGTTTGCCGCATATCCCCGATTCACAAATTAACATATGCATCCATTTGCTTACTCCTCTCCCGTCTTCATCCTTGCCATTGCTCAACGTTGACCATTCCAGATTCCATCTAAATTTACTGCATTTATTCTCTTTATTATTGTTTGATCGATTCCGCTTTGCAAGAAATCAGGCTCTGCGGAGTAGGGTCAGGACACGTGATGACAAGTATTGTAGTCGCTGGCTAGATTAGATTCCCACCAAAATCTCTTCAAGATTTGGGCAATCTATCAATCTTTATATGATTGCGTTGATTTTTGATGTTGCAAGCTAAGCCAAGGGGAAAGGAGGCTAACTACAAAAAGCCCCGACGTATTGCTGAGTCACATACTCTATAACAAGTCAATCTATGGCATGTCCAAATGATCAGAAGAACACTGCAATCATCCAAACAGGAATCAGAGTAATTAATATAGTTAAAATTTACGCCATAAAAGATGAAAATTAAGATGATACAGCTCAAACTTTCTTATGCTAATTTTTGTTTCTTTTTCTTTCAAATTACCACTTCCTCTGCAAGTAAATCTCCCTCTCAAGCTTCCCGACCACTGCTCTCTTGAATTCAACCGCCTCCTGAGCCAGCGAACCATTCTTGTGCAACTTTGAGTTTCCACCTAAATTGCCTGCTCTGGCATCCACAGTTAGCTCACTCAAAGGCTGCCTCTTCCTCATCACCTCGCTCTGCGGCCTCTGCTTCGCCATGGACGACTTGGTGTTGATCACGTAGCTGGGAGAGCTCGAGTACTGACGGAAAACTCCCTCGCCGACACAGACGCTTTTCGCCGGCGTGACAGCCACGTAGTCGAACGGGCCGACGCACCTCGGGGTGCTGTGCGCTGTAGCCGACACTCGGCATTTCTCTCCGGTCAAGTAATCGTGGTTCTCTTCGAAGACTCGACGGCTGGGGATGGAGATCCGAGGTGGAACTTGGCATGGTCTCGTCCCGTACGTGTCAATCTCTACAGTCTTGGTGCCTCTCGCGCCGTCGACGCTGGTGGAGAGCCGGCGAGGCGCGCTCCGGGGATCAGTGAATCTTTCCTGCGGTAACAAGAGTTTATTAAGTGGTGGTTGCTGCTTCATGAGAGATTGAGATATGGTTGGTATTTGTAACGTACTAAAGATCTCCTATGGCGGATTTCTGGAAAATAGATTGAGTCTTCCAAGAGGAGGCTTCGACATTTTTGAGCTCGGATGGTGGCCTGCGCTCGGACGAGAGCTTGCATGCCGTGGAGAGTGGCAGCGACTTGCTTGCGGACGAGATACCCTCGAACTAAAGCTTGCAGTTTGACCAGTGCCTTGAGAGCTCTGCGTGCTTTCCTCGCCTTCATTCAAGAATTGAGCAACAGAGGGGACGTATCAGAGAATCAAAGTGGATTTGCATCGGCAGAGAGCAATTATTCACGTAGAGAACAACAAGTAGGCGACAAGAGCAGAAAACAAAAGGTGGCATCTTTGAATTCAATACCAAGTAGCCTCTGAATGCCGTTTGAATCCTCTCCGCCGCCAGATCGAGTTGCTCGAGCGAGCCAGCGAAATCCACACCCCCGGTTCCCTTCCCGGCGAGACGCACCGCAGCCACCGCCGCCTCAGCGGCCGCGACTGCTGCGTCCGCCGCTGCCGCGGCGGCGACTGCGATCGCGTGCTTGCTCCGCTCCTTGTCGCTCTCGGCATACAAGGACTGGAACCACGCCGCCTCGATCGACGACGCGGTGGAAGCGTTGTGGCCTCCTAAGGCCAGCTCGGCGGAGTCCCTGGACTTGCGAAAGCTCCATCTTTTCTTCTCCGGTCTGTGCTCGCGGCCGTTGTTGGTGCTGTGGCGTGGCTCCTTGTTCTCCTTGCTCCCGCTCCAGAGGTTCCTCAGCCACCGCGCCGCCCGACCCATTTGCCCGCTGGCGGAAAACTAATAGAATCAGGCGGAAAAGCTGACTGTCGCCTTGTCCTACAAATAACAAGGAGCAAATGTGTTATAAATAATTCACAGATCAAAAGTTAGGGACGATAAATTTAATTCTGCAGGACCCGCCTGTCCCGCTTAGATTTGAGCTTCTCTCTCTCTCTTTCTCTCTCTCTCTCTCTCAAACTCACGTAATATGCATCTCGTCCTCCTCGATAGATCAATAACTAATTGAGATTAATTAAAATTTTGAACCATTCCTCTTTCACCGACGCCATTGATCTAATTAGCTCACTTGTCATGTTGGAGACGAATCAACCAAGAAAGGCAACGGTTTCTCGTGTTTCTATGTTACATCATCTACCTTCTCTTAGAAAGAGAGAGAGAGAACGGGAGAAAGTGTTTGTTCTCAAAAGGCTCGCCTTTCGCTTAACCGATTTACAGCATCGAAACATTTATAACTATAAGATGGATCTCCAAATCACTCATTCCATGCCTTGTTCTCCTCTCCTCTTCTTTTTTGCAACGTCAGTTTCGTGAATTACCCTAAGCTCCCCATTTATTAGGCGCTCCCCATTTATTAGGCACTCCCCTCCTGCTGCCTGCTGCTGCGCTGCGGTTGCTATAGCCTATACAGCCTACAGCCACAGCTTTTTCTCGCCCAAGTAACTGTACGATTCAAAGCGCAGGAAAGGAAAGGAGAAACAATACTTGCTTCAATGGGCACCAAGTAGATGTAGAACCAAGGAAGCTTACTCTTTTTTCTTGCCGACCACCGTCTCCGCCGCCGCTCGCAAGGCAAGTAAAGGTTCGATTTTTACGTGGGGTTTATTATTATTTTTGTCTGTAAGCGATGAAGAACAAGGAAAAGATGGCGGTATATTGGATTTGAAAAGCGAATCTTTCGGATCAATTTTCTCCTGATTCGTCCCCGATTATATGTAACTTTCAGTTTCCTTAATTGTCTTCTTCTACGAATTTGCAAAAAGGGCCCTCCTCAACGAGCAAATTTGCTTTCATGGTGAAAGAGAGATGAAAAAGAAAATAATAATAAAAAAAAACTCTAGGGGCGTATTAGTAGTGATTAAGGTTTGTAATTAATTATCCCTGGATTTGCGGCAACTTTTGACAAGGATGAATATAAAAATGTTGTCTGATTTGTGCAAAATGTAGGGGTGTAGGCTTAAGAATTCATCTTATGTATATAAAAAGGTTAAAAGTTAGGCAGCTTAGGTGTAGCATAGTACATGTGAGTTTATTACATAATTGGAAAGGAAGAAGAAAGTCAACTAGTTGACCATCTATGAAGATTTGAAGCAATCGAGTATACACACCTCTCTCTCTCTCTCTCTTATTTACTGCTATAGCTTGTTTTTTTAATTAAATTAAAAATGGTTTCTGAGGCCTAATATTTATATATATTATTTGAATTCTATTAACTTAGGGTGCGCTAGCCAGGCTTTGAATATTTCTTGACGTAATACACCTTCAAGTGTCGAGTATGTAGAGGTAAAATTATATGCAGACATATTTTTTTATACGAGCCAATGGCTTGTAAATGAGTTATGATTCTAACACAATTCAAATAATTTATTTTGCTTGACACAATACAAGCCAATTATAAGTTTACCATTTATATTTTATACACAATTAACAATAAAAATTTTATTAAGATTTAATAAAAAATTAATAATATTTATAAAAACAAATAGATAATTGGACATAATATTTATAAAGGCACCCCAATAAATCCATCTAGTTTTAACAAGTAACAACAACAAATATACAATCCAAATTATATTACAACTTAAAATTCATACCATTACAACACAACATGAACCATCATAAAACAATCTTTTAAACCATCAAAATAAATCACATAACAATCTTTCAAGCCATCAAATACAAGAACAAATTCTTGTAAAAATTATAAATATCATCCCAACATGAACCAAATCATATAACAATAACATTTGCAACATGAATCAAATCCAATAACAATCACAAATACCACCATAATTATAACCAAATCACATAACAATTACAATGTATCATCAATATAAAAAGTAATCCAATATATATAATTTTCTATTTTAATTTCAAAATATCACAAGTATCAAACTATCAATGTATCATCAACTACTAACTTCAAATTTTTCTTCAAAATTTACATTGTGCATAGACTCACAACCAAAATGAGCTGCGCTTTCTTGACTTTTAGCTTCCTTGCTATTCATGGTATCACAAGCAAATATACACATGTGAAAAGAGCAAAATTGGTATTATTCTCTTCTTTCCAACTTTACAACAAGTATTAATAAGCCAAGAAAGAGTTAGTATTTTTACTATCCATCTTCAAGCCTAAAGAAAAAAAAATTTAACCTATTATTTTTTGAAAAAAAATATATTGTAACATATTAAAAATTCACTTCCTAAATTTCTATATGAAGCTAGAACTTCTATTCTGTTTGTCTTCTCTTCAATATTAGAATCCATATGAATAATACCGTTAGCAAGCTCATCCAATGATTAGTTTTTCTTGACTTTTGATGCAAAATTATAAATAATAGAAAAGTTAAAGTATACTAACTTAAATAAAAACATAATAAATTGTAGTATAACATGCATTACTTGTTTCTCCAGATAAACAATCTATTATATAAAGAAGTGCTTCAATAATTTCTAGTTTTAATGAACTCTGATATTGATAAAGGACCCATCCTCCATAACTAAAACTGATTCTAATGCTAGATATATGAATAGCTAATATATCTCGAGCCATCATTGAAAGAATTAGGAAATGGTGTATATTTAATTTCCAATAGCTAAACACATGTATTTCCAACTTTCTATCAAGTCTTGACTCATCCAAGTATTGCTCAAGTTGAGATTTATGTGAAGCATCACCAACTTCTTCACTTTTAAATAAATCAAACTCTTGCATCAATTATTTCAATAGCCAATTTTTTTTCACTTATAGCATGATTTTCCATTAATTATTTTTTTTTGCCGATTCATAGTATTGCCGCATAGTTAACGTGTGTTTTTTCTTTCACCATCCCTTAGCTTTGGCAACATCCTCTTTTTCTTCTTCAATATGCATATTCTCTAACTCATCATTAGTCTTAATCAGCTCCTTGTTATCATTTTACATATTACCTTGCAGATTATCCATATTCATGTTATAATGAAACAAAGGCAAATTGAAGATTAGACTATTAACCATGAGAGCATTAAGAAGACTAAATAATAATAATAATAATAATAATAATTTTAAATTGATAATCTCACAAATAACCATGAGAGGAGACAATGTTGAGTTAGCGTCAAGTGGAGGTGGCATTGAATTGACGTCAAGTGGAGGCTGCGTTGAGTGGAGGCAGCATTGAATTGGCATCAAGTGGAGGCGGCATTGAGTCAGCATCTGTTGAAGAATCTGAAATCATGAAACACACAATGTTGAGAAGGAAATACAACAATGAGGTTGTTAGCGTATATGGAATACTCAATATCGGGACCTGCTTGTAATCTATAAATAATATAATATGTAGATATGTAATCTATGTTATTTCATTCAAAAAATGCTCATGTACATGTATATATGTATGTGAGGCAATCCATATCAATAGATGATATACACAACATTTCCTCCCATTGATTTCTTCCTTTCTCTAATTCCTCTACTTCTTCATTTTCTTCATGGTATCATAGGTTTGAGGAACAACACTGGAAGATCAGACAACTCTGTTCCGAACAACAACAATGATCATAATGATCCCTACTATCTCCACTATTTAGATCAACTAGGACTCACACTCATCTCACAGCTACTGGATGAGGAGAATCACAAAACCTAGAGTCGTGCAATGCTCATGGCACTTAGTATTAAAAATAAAGAAGGTTTTATCAATGAAAGCATAAGAAAACCATTGGAAGATGCTGTCGAGGAATTCCAACAGTGGGAGAGATGTTACAACCTCGTCAAGGCCTGGTTGTTCAACTCAATAATGCAGGATATGAATGCTAGCATTATTTATAGTGAAGATGCACATGAAATTTGGCTGGACTTGAAGGACTGATTTGGGCGTACCAACAATGTCCACCTCTTTCACATTAAAGAAGTCATACACAACTGCAAACAAGGAGGTATAACTGTAGAGGTTTATTAAACTAAGCTTAAAAGTTTATGAGATGAATGTGATTCTCTCTATGATATTCCTAAATGTACCTGTGAGGCTATGAAGGAAGTTATGCAATTCTAGCAAAATCAAAAGGGCATCAAATTCCTCATTAGCCTTAATGAGAAATATAGAGGTATTAGAGGACAAATACTCCTTATAGATCGATCATCTTCCTCCTATAAACAAAATATATTCCCTGCTACTTCAAAATGAAAAACAACGAGTAGTTCCTAGCATCAATAATCCAGAAATTGGATCACATATTGGAACATCAACGTTCACTATAAGGCAGAATGCCAAAAGACTTGGAAAGAATTATATACCTAGAGGCAGCCAATTGAAGCGTGGGAAGTGTGACAAAATTGGACACACTTTTAAGCATGTCGAGCACATTTGAGGTGTGAACATTGTGGACTATATGGTCATACAGTTGATATTCATAGAAGATTACAAAGAAACACACTTCTAAACAACAAGATTAACAAATAAGAACACAAAATTTTCTCTTCCAAAGCCAATTGTGTAGAGCAAAAAACATCTTTCACACTCACAAATGACTAGTATGCAAATCTAACGACATTACTTAATTCCAATATGGCTCTAGGAGATGCATCTAACAACAATAGTCTTTTAGGTATGACATCTCACACTACTTTCTTTACCATGATAGAACCAAAATGGATTATTTATATTGGAGCCACTCATCACATGGTTTATTTTTATCGAGCTGTTGACAACCAAATAAATAACCAATAATAAAACAATTTATCTCCCTAATGGAGAAGTCACTGAAGTGACACATATTGGAAACATTTAGTTTCCTGACTTTATACTGAAGGATGTCTTATGCGTTCCCTCCTTCAAACTCAATATAATCCCTGTCAACAAATTATTGAGTAATCCTTAGTACAAGCTTCATTCACAAGTAAAATCTGCATTGTGCAGAACCAGCAATCGGGGAAGACGATTGGGATGAGAACTAAACTTGGAGGTCTTTGTTATCTTGATCATCCACAACAATTCAGGAATAAAGTTGCCACTCAAGTATCAAAGTCATCAAAAGTACCATCTTTAGAGACTTGGCATCAACGTCTTGGTCATCCTTCAACAAGGTTCTCACGCAATTTGCTAATTATATCGCAAATGTAGAATTTCATAAGACATCAATTTGTTTAATTTGTCCTTTGGTGAAGCGAACACATCTGCCCTTTCAAATAAAGTTTATTAAAACTAGAGCTCCATTTGGATTGATTCATGTTGATATCAGGCGGGAGGGGGGGATAGGGGATACCATATAACTTCTATTTCTAGTGCATAATATTTTCTTCCAATAGTGGATGATTTCTCTCGCTGCACATGGATTTATTTACTATTGAACAAGTCAGACGCAAGACACAATATAAACCAGTTCATTAATTTTATCGAGAACCAATTCAACTCAAAAATTAAAGTCATTAGAAGTGTAATAGATATGAGTTTATAATGCAGAATTTCTACTCCAAAAAGTGAATAATGCACCAGACTAGCTACACTCCACAACAAAATGGAGTGATAGAAAGAAAGCATCGCCATCTCATTAACATGGCACAAGCACTTATGTTTTAATCCAACTTACCCAAGAAGTTATGGGGTGATGTTGTCTTAACCGCAAGTTATATTTTCAATCAAACCACAACTCGAGTACTGCATGGTAAAACACCTATCAAAATACTTACTCACAATCCACCCAATATGATCTCATGCGAGTATTTGGCAACCTAAACCTATGTTTTGCATCAACACACTATCTAAGGTGTTATAATTTTGACCCAGAGCCAAGAAATGTGTCTTCTTAGGATATCCTCATGGACAAAAGGGATATTGATTACTACACCTATCAAACAATCAAGTTTTTTGCTTCACGTGGTGTTATTTTTCATGAAGATAATTTTCCATTCGCTCAAACAATCATAATAACAAATCCAATAACTTATCCAACTATGGGAGACAGAGAAGAAAAATATTGAAAACACTGGCATCATACTCATGCTGAACAAAACATCATTTCCACCTAGAGAAGAAGACACAACTACATCCAATTCACATGACAATCAAAGAGAAAACATTTCGATGAACAATGAAAGCACACGGATATCAACAACAAATACACAAATAGCAATGCACTGCTCCAATCGCAACACTAGAATTCCAAGTTATTTAAAAGAGTACCATGTCGAGTCTCTCCTTCCAATAATAGAAGAAACTTCAACCAACTTAGCTGCTATCAAAATTACCGATGCCAAGTATCCTATACATGATGTTATTTCTTATTATAGGCTTTCAACAAAACAATGACATTCGATGCTTCAATTTCTATAGTCAAGAAACTATCTACTTTTCAACAAGCTAGTTCTGACCGAAAATGGTGCGGAGCAATGAGAGAAGAACTTGATGCACTAGAAAAGAATGGACCTAGACCTTGTACCCATTACCAAAAGGAAAAAAGGGCGATTAGATGAAAATGGGTTTACAAGGTCAAATACGAACAAGATGGAACAATTGAAAGATACAAAACAAGATTAGTCACCAAAGGTTATAATCAAATAGAGGGAGTAGACTACCAAGAAACTTTTGCACCAATAGCCAAGCATGTCGACATTTGACACCTCCTCGCACTAGCATCAATAAGGCACTAGCATCTTCACCAACTAGATGTCAATAATGCATTTTTAAATGGAGATTTGGATGAAGAAATCTTCATGTCATTACCACCTGGATTCGGACAAAAGGGGGAAACACGCATATGTAAACTCAACAAATCTCTATATGGTCTCAAACAGAGATCGCAACACTGGTTTATCAAATTGGCTAATTCTCCCAAGAAAGCAAATTTTCAGCAATCAGTGGTTGACTATTCGTTGTTTGTTTGCTCCCATAGTGGTAACCACATAGTCATCCCTATCTATGTTGATGATATTATTATAGCAGGAAATAATTTGAGAGAGATCAAAAACATGAAATCATTTTTGAAACACCATTTTAGGCTGAAAGATCTCGGGCAATTAAAATATTTTCTTGGCTTGGAAATAGCACTATCCAACAAAGGGATTGTTGTTTCACAGAGAAAATATGCTCTAGAGATCTTGGAAGACACATGATATTTGGGAGTGAAACTAGCTGCTTCCCCATGGATCATAACTTGACACTAAGCAAATCTAGAAGTGAACACCTCAGTGATCCATCATCATACAGAAGACTAGTAGGAAGATTGATATACCTAACAGTCACTCGATCGGACTTAACCTAAGCAATCCAAATCCTAAGCCAATTCATGGACAAGTAGAATGATCCACATTTGAAAGCTGCACAACAAATCTTAAGATATATCAAACAAGCACTTGGCCAAGGAATTTTCTTTCCATCACAGAATTCAATCCAATTGAATGCATTTTATGATGCTTACTAGGCAAGGTGTCATGACATACAACGATCGACCACAGGTTATTATATCTTTCTTGGTGAATCATTAATCTCAGAGAAAGAAAAGAAACAAACGACAATGTCACAATCAAGTACTAAAGTAGAATACCGATTGATGGCAACCGCCTGTTGTGAAATCATCTGGCTGAAGAGGATCATGCGAGACCTAGATATTAAAACACAGTTCCTAGTTAATCTTCATTGTGACAACAAGGCAAATGCACTTCACATAGCTGCAAATTTAGTTTACCACGAGCAAACAAAACATATTGAGATAGACTGTCATCTAATATGAGAGAAGGATGAAGAAGATATAATCAAATTGTGCCACATATGCACAACAAATCAACTAGTGGGCATACTCACTAAGCGACTAGACCCAACATGATTTTAGCTTCTTATTAACAAGCTAGGAATGATTAACATACATTCCAACTTGAGGGAGAGTGTTGAAGAACCTGAAATCACGAAACACACAATGCCGAGAAGGAAATACAACAATGAGAATATTAGCGTACATGGAATAGTCAAAGCTTGTAATCTGTAAATAATTTAATATGTAGATATGTAATATATGGTATTTCATTTCATATATATGTGTGTGTATGTATGTTTGTATGCGAGGCGATCTAGATCAATAGATGATATACACAACATTTCTCCTTCATTTTCTTTAACATCAAATGGAGAGGGCTTTGAGTGGAGACAAACTCGGCAAGATGGTGTTAGTGGTGGGAGTGTAAGCTGGCAACGTGGCCTTACACTTGAGAATTTAGGTTGTCTAATGCATAATTTGAGGTGGCAATGGGAACCTTTGGCAACATAGTGATCCCCTCGACATAGGAAAAGTTTTTAGGGACTTCCCTATGGTAGAAGTGCCTTAATAGACTATTTGCCTAAACTGATTATCCTTGTACTTTGACAATAACTTCGACAAGAGAAGGCACTCAAACCTTTAATGGATTAAGTTGATAATGGGGTCAAACTAGCCACATCTTGCATCATCTGGAATTGGGAGGCAAATGAGGCAAGAATTGCTATGAGTGGTAACCTAAATTGGAGACATGACTTGGAATCTTCCTTCAAAAGCTTGTCTCTTCTTCCTTTCTGAACTCTTTCTATCATGATGTTGAACTAACCTTTTCCACCTGATCCAACTCCTTAACATGTTTACTTGGAACTTAGTAAGACATTAACCACTTCATATTAGGTAGTAGTGCAAGTGACAATAGACTAGGTAGTCGTACTTTAGGATGGCAATTGAATTTGTGATATTTCAGTACTCAAATCAACCCATTTGTAACATATCTAATTTGCTAAATAGGATGTCGTTAAGTTTAATGGGTTAGGTTACAGTTTAATGGTACATGTATCTAATACCCAAAACTAACTAAAAAAAATATACATAACAAATGTATTTTTACGTAAACTTATAAATAAAATAATTAATACATAACATACAATATTATTCCAAATTATTAAATTATATTGCATAGTATAATTTAAAATCAAAAATAATTTTTTAATTAGGTACTTGTGTGTTCCCCAAATCAAATTCAAAGTATTTGATAGGGATGTTCCAAAATCCCGGAGGTGAAGAACGCTAGGGCCAAATGATTATATTACACCGCGAATATTACGTAAAACAATAGAAAAGAAACTATTTTATGGATCAATGCGAACAACAAAACACGAATACGCATCTCAGGGAAAAAGCTTATTTCACGGTCGAACTAAGTAATCATCAACACAAAAGACAAATAAACAACTCAACCACAAGTTGATACACATCGAAAATATCGTTCACATTATTTCAACCACAATAGGATATATGTTAAATATAGATCACATAGAAAAAGAAAGTTGCCAGGAATTCAGTGGAAAAAACTGGATACAAGAAATATCTTAAAGGAGGTTCAATAACAAGCGACATGTAAATACTGCCTACATAAACAGCTCCAGATATCACTAATGGCAACTCAAAGTTTGTCTTCGTATTCGGATAGAGGGGTCATCTGCTCCTTGAGACCCTTGCGCTTCCTGATATCACACACAAGTTGGCCAGCCTGAGAACCTGCCTCAAGCGGATCAGACGACATCATGTCCCAGTGATCAAAGACACACTGCGGGAATGCCTGTCCAGATGTCGCAGCCCTCAGAGCGCTCGAGAATCCAAAAGACTCGATAACAGGAAGATAAGCCTTAATGTTGTATAGGGGAGTGCCTGGTCTCTGCATCTCCTCGAAAACATGGCCCCTCTTTTGGTTGAGAACACCGTAGATGCCACCAAGGGCCTGCTCCGGAGCCTGAATCTCCACCAAATACACTGGTTCAAGGAGTCTAGGTTTAGCTGTCAACTGAGCAGCATATATAACCCTCCTAGCCGTCGGAATAATCTGTCCACCGCCTCTGTGGATAGCATCAGCATGCAGCACAACATCGCACACCTCGAAACAAATAGCACGCATATTCTCCTCAGCCAAAGCTCCTTCCTTTGAAGCCCACTGGAATCCGGCAACAACGGAGTCCTTAATTTCATTAAGATACTGAACTCCCTTACACATATCAACTACCATATTGGGACCAGTAGTCTCAGGCCCAAAGCACCAGATCTTCTTGGCCAGATCCTTGTCCCAGCCAAATTCTTCAGAGAGAATTTTTGAGCGTACTTTGGGATCGTCCCTCGGACCAATCCGCCCGTCATCAATGGCCTCCGCAAGCCCATCTTCCATGGGTCGTGCTTCCATGTAAAGTCTGTTGTGCTTATTTGGAGACTTGCTCATAACAGTACGACATGATTTCTCAAGCACAGTTTCACGGAATGAAACCACAGGATCAGATACATGAATCTCCGCACCTCCCATGAAATCTTCCTGAAGATCTTTCAAGCAGATCTCGAGGTGAAGTTCTCCTGCGCCAGCAACAATGTGCTCGCCAGATTCCTCTATTGTGCAAACAACCATAGGATCCGACTTGGCCAAACGTTTCAAGCCTTCTACAAGTTTAGGAAGATCAGAAGCAACCTTACATTGCACAGCAACACGAACAACAGGAGACACTGAAAATTTCATGGCTCGAATAGGATGGGCATCCACTTCCTTCTCATTAGTCAACGTCGCATTCTTGGTAATGAACTGGTCCAATCCAACCATAGCCACCGTATTTCCGCAGGGCACATCCTCCACAGATTCTTGCTTCTTGCCCATCCAGATAACAGTTCTCTGCACGCTCTTAACATACAAATCTTTCTTCTGGCCAGGAACATAATTCGGCCCCATTATCCGGACCTTCATACCGGTAGAAACCTTACCAGAGAAAACTCGTCCAAATGCAAAGAACCTACCCTTGTCAGAAGCGGGAATCATCTTAGAGACATAAAGCATAAGAGGGCCCTCTGGATCACAGTTTCTGATGGCATTAGCATAAATATCATCAAGAGGACCTTCATACAAGTTCTCCACACGATACTTCTGCGCCTTTGCAGGTGCCGGAAGGTGGAAAATCATCATTTCAAGAAGTGCATTGCTTGCAGGTAACCAAGTCTGCATAACCCGCTTCATTAAAGCTTTCCCAATCAATTCTTTCTCTTCAGCCTTCATAGTAACACCAAGCTTTTGCAGCATTGGCCACAATTTATCCTTCTGATCATTCATGCAGGTTTTAATAATCTGCTTAATTGGCTCATAACAGAATTGAACAAAGCCACGTTTGCAAGATGGGGAGCCAGTACTCTTGGTAGTCCACTTTTTTGTGGCTGGGTCAAAGTAATTTTCACCCCACAGCCTCTCCATCATCTTTGCCTCATCAACACCAAATTTAGCTGCATACATCTTTGCAAAGTTAGTCAAGGTGAAAGCCCAACCGTGCAATCCTGCAGAGAAGGCAACAGTTCCTTTTTCAGGGTAAACTTGTACATCTCCAAGGAGGACATCCTCATACGTGGCCATAATAACATTTGCATTTTCGATAACACGCTGAAAAGTCTGGTATGCTTCTTCTCCCTCAACTTGAAGTTCCAAGAAGCAACGGTCCATCTTATTAACAGTCAAAACAGGCCTGATTCTTTCTCCTAAGGCTTGCCGAAGAACTGTTTCAGTCTGGACGCACACACCCTCCACACAGTCAACAACAACAAGTGCACCATCAGTAATCCGTAGAGCCGCAGTGACCTCAGAAGAAAAGTCAACATGCCCAGGTGAATCAATAAGGTTTATAAGGTATTCATTTCCATGCCTTTCACCCTTATAGTTCTTCAAAGATTCGTCAGTCATCTCATAATAAAGGGAAATCCCAGTGGATTTAATAGTGATACCACGTTCTGCTTCATCTGCTCGAGTATCTGTCATCCTAACATCTCCAGCAACTTCCTGCGCAATAATACCAGCAGCTGCCACTAAAGAATCTGTTAGAGTAGATTTCCCTGCAAATCAAGTGAATTACTTCAGTTAGTTACTCGATGATTCCTGAACAATATAAGGAAACTATAGAGCAAATCAAGAATTTAAATTATTCAATGCAGAAAATTGAAAATACACATCATATTAGATAATTATCTACTATAATTATGCTAAACAAAGATCAAATATTAGGATTATTTAAGTAAACTATACCTAAGAAGCGGCTGAATTTCATGTTAATTTCAAAACTTTAAATTAATATACCCTGGTATCTAATCTGCAGTACCTAATAACCTCCATTTTCTCTTTTTCAAACAAGCAAATCGCATGGCAGATGGAAAGTGTTAGCTGGCTTAATAAGTTTGCAACATCATAGCAAACTTTAAACAAGGACAACTTCAAGTTAGTCAAGGATTACACAAACTTTGGAGTTCGTTCAATTTTTGTGCACAAATTTGGACATCATTTCATCTGGATATTCGTACATCAATCCAACAAATGAATTGGAAGATGGTATAGTGAGCTCACGCTTCCCATATGACATGCTATGATATCTCCATGGACGGTAAAAATATCAAGACAGGAAGGACCTACTAATAACATGCAAGAATTTCCCTATCCACATTAGGGATCCAATGCTGTGATCAACTTCACAATAAGAAATGCTACTTTTTTGGAAAATAAAGTAATGTCAAGCATATTATACTGTCAGAAGAGGTAAATAAAAATGAATAAAATGACTAATCAAGATAAATAACAAATGTAGTTTAGTATTAACAATTATGTAAGACCATGCAGGAAGTATAAGAATGAATGAATCAGTAGAATACGCTGTCAACAGCATGAGTACAGTATCGTGGATATGATACACAAACCAAGAATGAAAGCCACATACCATGATCGACATGGGCAATGACAGACATATTACGAATATTATGCTTCAGGTCCATAATCCTGCGGAGCTCTTCCACTGTAAACTTCACCATCTTGACAACCGTTACAGATCAAGCAACAAATTCAATGTTTCCTGACATGCAGAGATGAGCATATTCAATACCAAAAGACTATTTAAAACAACAGCAGCAGGTTCCTTGCGTGCAGGAACAAAGTTTAAACACCTAATATGATAATTATTTACTTAAAATTAAGTAAAAAGTTAGCATGTCCAATTTTCAACTAGGGCTGGATCTATATAGTTACATGTAGAAAGACAACGATAAATACCATAAATATAAGAAATCTATAAAAGTATGCACAATAAGAAACGTCGTAACTAAAATATTAAGCCAAAATGGTTCACTATCACAGACACATTAGGATGTTTCAATTAATAACAGCATCTCAATATTTTATAGGTTTCAATCGACTAACTGGGTTCAATGGTTCAAACATATCACATGTACAAAATTCCTCCAGTCAAAATAAAAGCTATTACAATTTGATTCGAGGTAGAACAAAATCCTTATTTTCAGTACCAATTCTTTGCAAAATTCTATGAATCATCTTCCTTCCTATCTTACTGCCTAGCAACAGAGATCGGATAACTGACGACTACGGATAATTACTGAACTCATATAATCTCAAAATCGCTCCAGAGATACAGTAGTCCTGACACAAATCGAAACAGTAAATGAAACGAATACTTATAAATTCAAAGATGACATCCGTTTCAAATTAATTATCTGAGAAGAGTCAAACTTGTAGTCCGTAATCGAAGTATTTTTGCAATTATTACAGGAGAAAAACAACCGAAAACGAAGGATCCAGCGCCAGATCACCTGAGACACGATCCGAAACCGTGAAGAAGATGTCTAAAAAGGAATTACCTCCGCACAAGAGAAGCGCAGCCGCAGGCAACGCTTCCGGAACCCTACTTGCGCAGGCTGCTCGCATCTCCCACGATGGCTTATATAAGCTACGAGACATGGGTAGTGGGATGGAAATCTAACGGTTATGATCGATGTCATGGGTTTATTAATTGATCTGCACCGTAGATTCATTGGTGGTAGCTTATATTTTTTGTCTAACTTGCTCAGATATTTGTAGGCATTGGGCCTGGACTCGGCTTAAACGGCCCACTTATAGAACCTTTCATAGTCATTGGGCCAGGATTCTTCTAAGCCAATTGAGAATTGGATACATTTATATTATTAACATAAATGGTGCTTATATTGTCTATAAGACTTAAACAGATTTTTATATATTTAATTTATTTGTAAGTAGAATTGCACTTTATTTGTCGTTTATTATATTATCCATGAATATGTTAAACATCATGTATAAATTAAAATAAACAGCCAAATGTACATATTTGTGGTAATGGACAACGTGAACATAATACATGTCACAATTCTTTTTTAAAATAAACAGCCAAATGCCCTAAAACGAGACACGCAGGACTCAATACAAGCACTGGCCCACGCAGGGGACAAAACCAACCAGCGAGCGAAAGCAGAAAGCCAACTCTGGATGGACGAAAACCACAAGGAAAACGTGTCCACTCGCAGGTGGACGAAAACCCCGGAAGCCGGCGACAACACGCCCGACCAGGAAATCAAACTCGAAGGAAAACGAGAGCAGCAACATCGGAAACCAAGTGTGACGACCTAGGTGTGCGGGGTACACACCCATGACCTAAGAGAGTGCTAAACCTTATGTTGCATGGGATGGCCAACCCGAGCTTGGGTCATTCGCTGATAAGGGAAGGGGCGCATTCTACTTATAGTCTTCTTTGGCTTCACCAATCTCAAAGCACAATCGAAGGGCTGATGAGCTTGGGCGTAAGTGAAGCAAATCGAATTAGGGGAAAACCCTAATCGGCAGCAAAATCAATCCGAGTTTGGTGCTTGCGGCTGCTACCTTCCTTGGGCGATTGGAGGGCGATTTCCATCCACTTTCCGGCCATCTTCCACCTTCAGCTCCAGCGAGCTTTGAAGGCCCTTTGAGAGAGCTCAAAGGGTGCGGCAACTCCTGCTATTGTCGAGCCTTGGAAGAGGAAGGCCGCAAGGGAGAAGCAGCCACTCTCGGCTGTGTGGAGAGCAACCTGCAGCAGCACATCCGCCACCTTCACCTCCATTCCGGCGAGCTTTGGAGGCTCCTTGAGCTTCAAGGAGTGCGGCAGCTTGAGGGCTGTTGTGTCTTGGAGGGCGGCAGCAAAGGGGAGAGGCTTCCCTTACTCGGCAGCAAAGGGGAGAGGCTCCCCCACTCTCGGTTCACTTGGAGCAGCAGCTCCGGCCATCTCCACCTTCATTTCCGGCCACCTTGAGGGTGCTTGAGCTGAGGGGAGGCGACCACCTGCTGGTGGGACGACATTGGAGAGGAGGCAGCAGGTTGAGGGTGCTCTATCACCTTCAGCCACTAGGGGAAAGGAGTTCCCCTTCTCACGGCAGCTAGGGGATAGTGTTCCCCTTGCATTCAGCTTGGTTGGTGACTTCGGGGCAGCAGCTTGGGCGGCTTGTGGAGGACACTTCCGGCGGTCCAAGGGTGGTTTCCGGCGAAGGGCAACCGAGGCTATCTTGTACACACCGCTCCCAAAGGTCGGGCGACCTTTGGAGGTATAATTTACGTGCTTTCGTAGATAGGGCATTGTAACCTTGTATAAGACTACTGTGTAGTGTAAGTGTGAGGTTTTTGATCCCTCAGCCCACATTGGGTAGTGGAGGGGTTTTCCTCACTTTATATACTCATTGTGTACTGCCTGGCCAGCTGAGGCCTCGGTGTGATTAGGGGCGGGCGCACCTACTCTATAGGGCGTTCCCTCCTTGCTGTGTAGTGGTAGCTATCTGCTAGGTTTGGGGGCATATGTCTAGTACCCGACTATTGCATTGCCTGTGACTTGTGTGTGTGTAATTACACAGGGCGCTATACGTATTAAGGACGGTCCTTGAGAGGCATATTGGGTTGAGGAGCAACGTGTGCTGCCCACCCGCCGCTCATTGACGTAGAGTCTAGGGCTAGGAGAAGATTAGGCCCAGACCATCAGATCAGCCTGGGAGCGCAGTGGTCCACAGAGCATAGAGGCAGCGTCGGGGCACGAGCATCCCATCTGGGGATCGGGCATTTCGAGTTGGGGGCGCAGAGATCCTTAGACTTCCGCAAAGCGCACGTGTGTTGAGTGTTAGGCTGACAGGTTACTCATTGTGTAATCTTTACTCTCAGGTTACACAGTGTGTAAGTCGTGCCATCACACCTCAATTTACACAGCGAAAAATTGGGGCGTGACAGAGTGGTATCAGAGGCCACACGTGACTAGATTGATATCAGATTCCACAGCGTACCCGGAACAACTGCGACAACTCAACCTGACAAGCAGTGGTTGTTTGTGACACCGAGATATAGACGTGAGTCGTCGTACTGTTTGGGAGTTGCGTACGTCGGTGCTTAGCGCCGGGGCGTAAATCCTCAGTTACACGACTTATCGATCAGTTTCGGGGTCCGTTCAACCGTCAGCACAGTTCACCCATCACAGCACCAGATGGCAGAGACAGGGATTTCAGAGTTACCAGAGTTGCTTGATCTGGATGAGAGGTTCACCAGATTAGAGCATGCAGTTGGGATAGAGGAGGGTGAATGGCATGGAGATCCACTAGCTGAGCGGATGCAGACGCTCAGGGAACTCCTTCTGCATCATGAGCATGTTAGTGATGCCAGAGTCCAAAGGCTAGAGTCTACTGTAGAGACTCTAACAGCGGAGATAGCCATGTTGAAGCTAGACTTAGCCCAGGTAGCTTCAAACCCGCCTACACCCACAGCTGGGGTCGGGCCTTCACAGCCAGTAGTGAAACGCCATATACCTGACCCGTCTACCTTTAGAGGAGCCAGGGTAGCAAAAGAGCTAGAAAACTTCCTGTTCGACATGGAGCACTACTTTAAAGCGGCTCGGGTGCCAGAAGAGGACAAAATTGAGGTTTGTGCATCGTTCCTCACTGGAGATGCCAAAGTCTGGTGGAGGACTTCTGTAGCCCCAAGGACCGAGGGAGAGCATCCCGAGGTTGTGTCGTGGGAGGATCTAAAGTTAGAGATGAGAGCTCAATTTAGACCTGCGAACACCTTATTTACTGCTCGCATGCAGTTCAGAAGTTTGAGGCAGACCGGCACTGTAAGGGATTATGTCAAGCAATTTGCCACATTGCTTCTGGAGATCCCTAACATGAGTGAAGAGGAGAAATTCATATCATTTCTAGGAGGTCTTCAGGACTGGGCACTGTTAGAGCTCAGGAGACAGGGAGTAACGACCTACAGAGATGCCGTGGTAGCTGCAGACGCTCTATTAGACATGAGAGGTACTAGACCTCAAGCTGGGGAAGTGACTTCTTCATCTTCCCATACCCGTGTGCCAGACAAGGGTAAGAAGAAGTACGTCCCCAAATATAAGCAAAAGAGTAAAGCACCAGTTCCTCAGACTCATCAGAAAACACCTCCAGTGCAGAAGAAGAGGAATGAGTCTAGTCCCAAGAGGAAGCTGGCATGCTTTGTTTGCAATGGCCCTCACGTGATGAGGGATTGTCCTACAAAAAGAGCAATAGCTGCGGTCCTAGCAGATAAGAAGGACGCAGGAAAAGAAGATTCACAGGGGTTTCCATCTGTTAACCCATTGGTTATTGCAAATGTGTCAGTGAGATCTTCCCCACTGATGTATACCAATATCAGCCTGAACGGAGTAGAAATTGCAGCCATGGTGGATACTGGGGCCACTCACTTATTTGTTGCGGATAGGTTGCGAGAGCAACTGAAGCTGAAGACGATGACCAGTAACACTCATGTGAAAACAGTCAATGCTGAGGCAAGAAAGGCTATGGGCATATCATATGATGTCCCAGTGAAAATGGGTCCCTGGAGTGGGAAATGCACTGTGTTGGTTACTCAGTTAGATGTGTTTGATGTCATTGTGGGCATGGACCTTCTGAGAAGAGCTAAGGCCACCCCAATGCCACATCTCAACAGTTTGTTAGTACTGGATGAAAAGAATCCTTGTTTCATCCCTTGCTTTACTGGGATGAAAGAGGAGAAGAAGAAAGCAAAGGAGAAGGAGCTTACTCCTACCTCCCTAGCAAATGGAGTGAGGCATGGTGCTTCCACCTATCTTGCTCATATCAGAATAGTGGAAGACCATCCCCAGGTGGATTCAGATCCTAGACCAGTTATGAGGGATGTGAGGGAACTGGCCACTTCCTCCAGTTCTTATAGCAGAAAAGGAAAAGAAGTCATTATGGGGGCTGTTGAAACTTCATTAGATAGCTTAATGGCATCAGTACCACGTTCTGTTGGAGCTTTGTTGAAAGAGTACTCAGATGTTATCCCACCAGAGATGCCCAAGGTACTGCCTCCCAGGAGGGACATAGATCATCAGATTGAGTTAATCCCTGGAGCAGTACCCCCAGCACAGCCTCCCTACCGCATGCCACCGCTAGAACTGGCAGAGCTTAGAAAACAGTTGAATGAGCTCTTAGAGTCAGGGTACATCCAACCCTCAAAGGCACCGTATGGAGCACCTGTCCTGTTCCAAAAGAAGAAAGATGGGAGCTTGCGCATGTGCGTAGATTATAGAGCACTAAACAAAGTCACAGTGCGCAATGCCTATCCCATCCCGCTGATTCAAGATCTGTTGGATAGATTGGCAAATGCCAAAATCTTCAGTAAATTGGACTTGAGATCAGGATATTGGCAGGTGCGCATTGCTGAGGGGGATGAGCCAAAGACTACTTGTGTCACGCGGTACGGCTCGTTTGAGTTCATGGTGATGCCTTTTGGACTCACTAATGCTCCTGCTACTTTTTGCAACCTCATGAACAATATCCTAAATCCATTTTTGGATAAGTTCGTGGTGGTGTATCTTGATGATATAGTGGTATATTCATCTGATCTGAAGGAGCACGAGAAGCATCTGAAGCAAGTTCTGCAAGTACTCCGAGATAACAAGTTGTATCTAAAGGCAGAGAAGTGTGAGTTTGCCCAGACCGAAATCCAGTTTTTAGGACATGTTGTGTCCCAAGGCAGTGTGAGGATGGATAATGACAAGATTAAGGCCATTTGGGATTGGCCTAGTCCTTCCAGTGTGACTCAGCTGCGATCTTTTCTGGGTCTGGCAAACTTCTACCGTAGATTCATCATGGGATACTCAAAGGTAGTGGCACCTTTGACAGATTTGCTCAGAAAGGACAAGACTTGGTGTTGGGAGGATACACACCAAGAAGCTTTTGAGACTCTGAAGAAGCTGGTAACTTCAGAGCCCGTGCTTAAATTACCAGATTTCTCACAGGGGTTTGAAGTGCACACTGATGCTTCAGACCGTGCTCTAGGTGGAGTATTAGTTCAGGATGGCAGACCTGTAGCCTATGAGAGCAGAAAGCTGAAAGCAGCTGAGCTGAATTACTCTGCACATGAGAAGGAGATGCTAGCTGTCGTCCACTGTCTCAGATTGTGGCGTATCTACCTTCTGGGGAGTCATTTCATAGTGAAGACTGATAACATTGCTAACACTTTCTTCCAGACTCAGAAGAAATTGTCAGCCAGGCAGGCCCGTTGGCAAGAACTCCTAGCGGAATTTGACTTCAGTTGGGAGCATAAACCGGGCAAGTGTCATCAGGTCCCAGATGCCCTCAGTAGGATCAGCACTGTTGCGATGATATGCGCACTTTCGAGAGCAGAAGGAAGGATCTTTCAGTATCTGAAACAGACCGCCAGCACAGATAAAGCCTACCAGAAGCTTGTAGCACAGATCCGAGAGGGGACAGTGCGCAGATTTTACGTAGATGAGGATGGCCTTATCATGGCTCAGGGTGGCAGAACTTATGTTCCTGCTTCTGGGGACATTCGTTTTGGCCTAATGAGGGAGTTCCATGATCCTGTATGGGCCGGACATCTAGGTGGTCACAGGATGTATGCGTTGCTCAGAAGGGGTTGGTTCTGGCCAGGAATGAAATCAGATATAGAGCACTTTGTGAGAACCTGTCTGATCTGTCAGCAGGACAAAATTGAGAGAAGATTGGAGGCAGGTCTTCTCCAGCCATTGCCCACACCTGCTAGACCATTCATTTCAGTGTCGATGGACTTTATCACTCACTTTCCAGTCTTTGATGGACTTGGTTCTGTGTTGGTGATAGTGGACAGATTTTCGAAGTATGCTATATTTGTGGCGGCTCCTGAGGAGTGCTCAGCTGAGGTGACCGCCAACCTGTTCTTTCAGCACGTGGTGAAGCACTTTGGCTTACCACGGGACATTATTAGTGATAGAGACACCCGCTTTACTGGGAGATTTTGGGGGTCTTTGTTTAAGAAGCTGGGAACAGACTTGAAAATGTCCACCGCTTTTCACCCCCAGACAGATGGGCAGACCGAGCGCATCAATGCTATGGTAGAAGAATACTTGAGGCACTTTGTTTTTGCGACTCAGAGAAACTGGCCATTCTTGCTTGATACGGCCCAGTTTGCTTATAATATACAAGTGTCGTCAGCTACGGGAAAGAGTCCATTCGAGATGGTTCTAGGATATCAACCAGCTACCCCGGTTGATAATCTGGCTAGTGGAGCAAGCAGTCGGAATAAGGCTGCGAATCAATATGTCAAGGACCGCATAGAGCTCTGGGAAGAAGCTCGGGATAGCTTGAGGAAAGCGTCCAACCGTATGGTTAAGTATGCGAACAGACATAGGCGTCATGTGGAGTTTGAGGTAGGTGATTTGGTGCTCCTCAAACTCACTCCTCAGATGTGGAGAAAAATAGTGGCAGGCACTGTTCACAGAGGGCTAGTACCCAAATATGAAGGACCATTCACAGTCATCAAGAGAGTGGGTACAGTAGCCTATAAGTTAAACCTGCCAAAGCACTATAAGCTGCATCCCACATTCCATGTTAGTTTCCTCAAGAAATTTCACTCAGATGATCTGCATCCTGAGCGACAGTAAGTAAGAAGAAAGCCAGCCCGTGGCTCAGTAGAGTTTGCTAAGCAGCCTTTGAAGATTCTGAATCACCGTATCTACGGATGGAGCGGCAAAGGACAGAAGGCTGAGATGTTAGTGCAGTGGCAGGGCGAGGCTGAGGAGGATGCTACTTGGGAAAAGATGGCTGACCTTGAACAATTTCACTGGTTGTTCAAGAGATACGAGGAAGCCCTCGGGGGCGAGGTCTAGGTCAGCTGGGGGAGAATGTGACGACCTGGGTGTGCGGGGTACACACCCAGACCCCTCTGCATACTCATAGAGGTTATGAGCAGGGAGAGACCCTCATTTTGGGGTGAGGCCTGATGTAGAAGGGGGCAAAACCAATAATAAATGGATTAAGATGTTTTGCATGGACCATGGAGGAGCATGGGACACTTAGCAAAAATTATAGCCTTGTACAGAAGTGTACAAGCACAGAAAAAAAATGTGGCATGGGTGAGTCTCGAACCCATGACCTAAGAGAGTGCTAAACCTTATGTTGCATGGGATGGCCAACCCGAGCTTGGGTCATTCGCTGATAAGGGAAGGGGCGCATTCTACTTATAGTCTTCTTTGGCTTCACCAATCTCAAAGCACAATCGAAGGGCTGATGAGCTTGGGCGTAAGTGAAGCAAATCGAATTAGGGGAAAACCCTAATCGGCAGCAAAATCAATCCGAGTTTGGTGCTTGCGGCTGCTACCTTCCTTGGGCGATTGGAGGGCGATTTCCATCCACTTTCCGGCCATCTTCCACCTTCAGCTCCAGCGAGCTTTGAAGGCCCTTTGAGAGAGCTCAAAGGGTGCGGCAACTCCTGCTATTGTCGAGCCTTGGAAGAGGAAGGCCGCAAGGGAGAAGCAGCCACTCTCGGCTGTGTGGAGAGCAACCTGCAGCAGCACATCCGCCACCTTCACCTCCATTCCGGCGAGCTTTGGAGGCTCCTTGAGCTTCAAGGAGTGCGGCAGCTTGAGGGCTGTGGTGTCTTGGAGGGCGGCAGCAAAGGGGAGAGGCTTCCCTTACTCGGCAGCAAAGGGGAGAGGCTCCCCCACTCTCGGTTCACTTGGAGCAGCAGCTCCGGCCATCTCCACCTTCATTTCCGGCCACCTTGAGGGTGCTTGAGCTGAGGGGAGGCGACCACCTGCTGGTGGGGCGACATTGGAGAGGAGGCAGCAGGTTGAGGGTGCTCTATCACCTTCAGCCACTAGGGGAAAGGAGTTCCCCTTCTCACGGCAGCTAGGGGATAGTGTTCCCCTTGCATTCAGCTTGGTTGGTGACTTCGGGGCAGCAGCTTGGGCGGCTTGTGGAGGACACTTCCGGCGGTCCAAGGGTGGTTTCCGGCGAAGGGCAACCGAGGCTATCTTGTACACACCGCTCCCAAAGGTCGGGCGACCTTTGGAGGTATAATTTACGTGCTTTCGTAGATAGGGCATTGTAACCTTGTATAAGACTGCTGTCTAGTGTAAGTGTGAGGTTTTTGATCCCTCAGCCCACATTGGGTAGTGGAGGGGTTTTCCTCACTTTATATACTCATTGTGTACTGCCTGGCCAGCTGAGGCCTCGGTGTGATTAGGGGCGGGCACACCTACTCTATAGGGCGTTCCCTCCTTGCTGTGTAGTGGTAGCTATCTGCTAGGTTTGGGGGCATATGTCTAGTGCCCGACTATTGCATTGCCTGTGACTTGTGTGTGTGTAATTACACAGGGCGCTATACGTATTAAGGACGGTCCTTGAGAGGCATATTGGGTTGAGGAGCAACGTGTGCTGCCCACCCGCTGCTCATTGACGTAGAGTCTAGGGCTAGGAGAAGATTAGGCCCAGACCATCAGATCAGCCCGGGAGCGCAGTGGTCCACAGAGCACAGAGGCAGCGTCGGGGCACGAGCATCCCATCTGGGGATCGGGCATTTCGAGTTGGGGGCGCAGAGATCCTTAGACTTCCGCAAAGCGCACGTGTGTTGAGTGTTAGGCTGACGGGTTACTCATTGTGTAATCTTTACTCTCGGGTTACACAGTGTGTAAGTCGTGCCATCACACCTCAATTTACACAGCGAAAAATTGGGGCGTGACACCAAGGGAGGAGAGTTCGCCAGGAACGTACGTTGAATTCGCGTCGACGAGGGACGCGGTGTCAGGAGGCGACTGATGGACGAGGAGGCACCGAAGGAAGAGAACGAGTGGGGAACAGAAGCACGAATCCGACAAGCACAGAGGAGAGGGAGGCGGAGAAGCCGAGCGTTGGAACTGAAAGCGAAAGACGAACCCGGCGGAAATGACGAACAGAACGGAACCGAGAAGAGGAAGTTACCTCGGCTGAATGGACACGTCGACGCCGCCTTAGCTACATCGAGTCAAAGGAATAAACCAGACGTCGAATAGGGGAACACAAGAACTCCTTCAACGTTGCACCGCCCCAACCTACCACTGGACGTTGAAAGGAAGCCGGAAGTCACCGCCGACTGTCGACCAAGAGGGGACGAGGGTTGGAGACGAGAGCACACGAATCGCCGGGAGCAGAGCAACAGACAGAGCCGAGAGCAGTCGTCATTCGCGGGAGAGCGTCCGTCACCAGAACCTAGTTTGAACGTCGCCTATATGGTGTCGTTTCGACTGCTCGGCCACCAGGTGGACGAACCCTCATTCATCACTTGGATCCACATCGACAGGTCGGAGTCAGGTGGTGCCAGCCTGGCAACCACATCAACGTTTTCCGCACTCATTGCTCGTCGCACCGTGCCACATGGCCGCCGTCAGCTAGAACAAACATCGCCCGTTGGAGCCGATTTGACCACGCGGCATCACTGCTTGTCGTCGCCCGTTGCCGTCTGCCATGTGGCCGACGATGCTTTGGACGAGGACCTCACACTGCTAGCCCGATTGCTCCTGAGGATGACGGTTCACTGCTCGAGCTGTCGTGTGTTGTGCCTTCAACACTCGAAGCACCCGATTACTGCCGCGACTCCACGTGTCGCCGTTGCGCTGCTCGAGGTCGCCGCCGACCTCACTTCCCTCGCCGGATGTATGCGTCGGAATCGAGTCGCCCGCCGCTCGACCCACGCGCACGCGAGATCTCGCCCCTCTCTACGCGCTCCACGCGTTGACTTTGCCGCCGACCACCAACCGCTTGATGCTAGCTGCCGCAAAAACTC
Source organism: Costus lasius (assembly GCA_027563935.2). NCBI lineage: Eukaryota > Viridiplantae > Streptophyta > Magnoliopsida > Zingiberales > Costaceae > Costus > Costus lasius. The sequence continues at coordinate 28,697,070 of CM050449.1, read as the reverse complement.
GAGGCGGACGTTGCCACCAACGGACGCTGCCATCCGCTGCGAAGACGCCACCGCCATCTTCCCAGCTGAACGCGTAAGCACTAAATCGTTTTGGGTTTCATTTTTGGGACGATTTTGACTTGGTCAACGGATCTGTTGACTAGTCAAAATCGGGCTGGGATTTCGGACTTAACAATACACATCATGATAATATTATATATAATATACATAATGAATCTATTTACCATAATAAACTTGATGTGGTTATAACTTAAAATATTCATAACAATTTTTTATAAAAAAAATTATTTTCAAAATTAAAATAGCCTTAGAAGATACCTTCAAGCCACAGAAAAAAAATTATTAATAGAATTTTTTTGCTCAGGCATGTGCAATTAAAAGCTTGAGTAATTTCTTTAGGTCTAATTGTTGTTTTAGGAAAACTTTCAGCACTTTTTCTTTAAATTAAAGAACAAGAAATTTAAACTAAGTCTTTAAATTAAAGAACAAGAGATTTAAACTAAGTAAAAGATTGGTACATAAGGAATAATTAAAAAACAACTACAAAGTAAAGGCACTATATGTTCTATAGGACAGAATCGATAGTGGAAAAGGATGAAAAATACAATAAATCTAGATAGAATTCTATTTAAATTCATTGCATTTTTCATTTTTTCCATAGTTGATTTCATCCTACCAAACATAGATTAAATTATACAAAAATAATAATAAGTAAAAAAATAACAATATTAAAATTAAATAAAAGCGTATAAAATGACTTGACGCACGGAAGGTGATAACTCTGTTTTATATAAAGATTAGGTATAAGAAACCCTATAACTAAACTCAGACTACAATTCTTTTTAATATAAAGATAGCGCATAACAAAGCCTATAGTTTGATTAAAGGTTTGCGTAGGATTAAAATACTCTAAGTATCCAGGGAAACATGATTAGTTTGTAAATAGGTTTCTCCACAGTAGAAACCTAACATTTGTATAACTGATTCTGGAAGAGATTCAATATAATAATAACAAAATTTTGTGACGATAGATACTGTATACTCTTATTTATATAATAAAATTGATACTGTATACTCTTATTTATGAGGATAGATTTTGTGATTTTATTTAAAAAAAGAAATTTTTTCTAAAATAATTAATTATCATAAAATGAGGCTCTACACTAATCCCTTATGGAGAATTTTTTATATAAGAAAACCCACGACTAAGGACATAAATAACCCTCAAAAGCTCTTATAATACATGCATGACCAAAAAATATAACCCTATGGTCGGTCAACTATGTGAAATTATTAGAGTCTAGGTTAAATAGAAGTAGTACAAGTTCACTATCTTTACTATGTGAAAATATTTTAACTAAATAAAGATTATATGAAATATTTTAACTAAATAAAGATTATGTTTTTAAATAAAATTTAGTGACCATATAATATAAACAATGAGCAACAATTTATTTGTATTTAATTATTTTATTTTATTTATCTTTTAATTTTACAAAAAATTATTAAAATAATTTTGTTTTAAAAAATAAATGTTAGTTATTAATTATTAACGTTAGCAATTAAAGCTAAGATTGCTTTTGGAATTAAATTCAATCAGTTAGATTCAATTCTTGAGAATGGTGCTTACGTAAAAGGGCATGTTTTTTCTACATGGACGTGCCTATTGTCACACCCTAATTTTTCGCTATGGAAAACACAGGGGTGATGGCACAAGTCTTCACTTGTCAGCCCAATAACTCAGCCCAATACAGACTAACAGGATTCCCCACTTGAGTTTGTGTACAACTCTACTACTCCAAGGCCCAATACACTAGCTCTTATACACAATGCTACTTACACCGTGCACAGCCTAATTTTACACAGAGCGCTCCCATTTACACAATAAGAAGCCCCCCATGCTACACAAGTTACACAATGTATAGACCCCAGTTACACAATCTACAACTTCACAATACCCCAAGGTCCGGGTTGTGTGCCCCGTGTAGAAAACCCTATACCCCGGCTTAATCCCACTCAACGAGAGGGTGGTGCAAGCACTGGGCTGAAGTTCTCTTCACAAGCAAAGTAGAATTTCTACCTCTACACACTTAGTGCACACTCATTGAGTGGCACCCCTTTGCCCTTAAGTGTCGCCCTCTCAATCAAGTATTCTTTGAAGAAAACCTAATGCCCTTAACACAAGAGGCACTCGGCTTGCTCAAGGAAACAAGAACAAAGATGGTCACTTAAAATTTCGGCATGACCTCTCCTCTTTCATAGGGTATGCGCAAGTATAGAGATGAGTAAGTCACAATCGAAAACACTCACAATAATAAAAGATCACAACTCAATCATATAAGAGGAAAATACCAATTTTCATTAAAGAAACTTGATACACAAAACCTCTCAAGTTTTCACTCAACACATGTACAAAACCGATACAAGTTCACATACAAGAGATTACCCTAAAAAAGTAGTAAACTCCTATGCGCCAAGCCTTGGTGTCCTCTCGTCAAAGCCTTGTTGAATGAAGCTCTCTTCACGTCTTCTCCTTGGTGTCCTATCGTCAAGGGGAAGTTCGCCGGTGCTATGGAAGATGGCTGCCGGTTGGTGAAGAGGAGTCCACAAGTTGTCGCCCACAAGATGCTCTCGTCCACGCCAAGAGAAATCCGCAACAACAATGGTAAGTGGTGGTTACACATGCCACTCACTTTTCTTTAGACATGCGCCCCATGTCTTGAGGTAGTTACCTATGCTGCCCATAGGTGTAAGGCCTAGGTTGAAGAAGGGTGCACCCCCTTCTAGCTTTAGGGATGTCCAGCCCCTTAACCCGGTCTTCAGGTCTTCGCAACATCCAATGTGCCCTGGTTCGAGTCTCCGTGCCTGCACTTTTGCTCTGCATTATCCCTCAGCGCTAAAGGACTATGCCACAAGTATAGGCATCTATTTTTCGCACCCCAGAACAATGATAAGTCTTCAGCTCCACGCCAGTACCCCCGGGCCATACCCGAGAATCATGGAAACTCCAAGCTGCAACCTGAAAAGTATAACACATCATTAGTAGTTCACCTCTCCTAGGTGACTTCCTTTTTTTTTTCTTCTCCTTGTCCTTTCTACCACCATGACCTAATGAACAAGGAAGAGTATGCTCTCAGCATACTCGAGTCATGACACCTATCCCTCTTCAGCAGGGTCCTACCTGATTGCTTTTGCGAATCTCGAAGCTCCCTTCCTATACGAATCTTAGGGTTTGTTTTATTGGGGGGCAAGAAAGAAAGAGAGAAGAGTAAAAAAGAAAGAATGAAAAATAAGTGGAAAGAAAAGTAGTCCCATTTTGGAGAGAAATGTTTTCTCTCTCTTTTGGAGAGAACAAAAAAGGGGAGAAAAGTGGTCCCCTTTTCTTCCCCTTCAAATCATCATCTTCAACAAATCAAGAGAAAGAAAAGTTTTCTTTCTAGTTTTCTTTTCTTTCTCCCCAATAAAAAAGGCCCTTAGGGCATGTTCTATAGAAGGGAATCTACGGTGGAAAGAACAATGAATCTAGATAGAAAACCATCTTTCATTGTTCTCTCCATCCTTTCCACCGTGGATTCCGTTCTACAGAACATAGCCTAGAGCAATGAAATACCCTATTGAGTCGGGTGTGAAATGTCTCTATCTTTGCCCTCCCATCTCCGTCCCGTTTGAGGTCGTCCCACGTCTTTCCCTCTCGATATTCTCTCATCGACATCACCTTCATCTAGCTGTTTCCGTTCTAAATTTCTTCGTCAACATTAGTTTCCTCAAGCTATCGTCTACATCTGTTCAAGTCCACCATCGGCTTGCAGTTTGGCCCCGACATCTCTGGCCTAGAACTCGAGACCAAGTCCACCATACCATCGGCTTATAGCTCGGCCCCAACATCTTTGGCCCGGAACTCGTCACCAAACCTTTCTGTTGGCTTAGGCGTCGAGGAAGGCTCGCATTTTGTGCTCCTCCTCTTCCTCCTAATCTGAAGGTAGCAAACCCTTCTGTCCTAGTGATGACTTGTGTTTGCTTCTTGATGATTGTTGTTGGTAAAATCACTCAAAATTTATGTTCAGAAATAAATAGGTTCGCATCTCCACAACTTCTCCCTTTCGCACCTCACTGTGTTGAATTTTTTTTTTTTAAGTCATTTGGAGAATTTAGTTAGGGAAACAGAAAACAAAAGCTTCACTTGCACACTCTCTACTGGTAGCTAGCCTTTGGTAAGCTTTACTTGGTTAACTAATTATGTATGAAGCCTCAAAAGTGAACCAATATGGGAAAAGCTAAACGACTTGGTTGCTATAGTGTTCCCCCATACTTGGATAAAGCTCAAACTTAATGCTAGTGGTGCATTTTGCTAGATCTACCTGGACACTATTTGCTTATGGTCAAGAACCTATTGCAAATGAAGTTCAAATTGAAAATGAAGTTGTGTAATTTTCATAGGTTATCTCAATTTGATAATGAACCAATGGAAGAAAATGGAGTTCAAATTGAAAATAACATGGAAGTAGTAAGTTCCTGATTGATATGCAATTATCATAGGTTATCTGAATTTGGTTAATACAATTAATAAATATTTTGTGTGTAATTTTTGTAGGCTATTTCAATCAATGAATCATTTTCTACACCTATTGTTGGTATGCAATTCTATAGTGAGGATGAAACATATAATTTTTATAATGAGTATGCAAAAAAAGATGGGTTTCAGCATAAAAAATATATCATGTTGAGTGTAGAAAAGATAGGACTTCAAAATTACAAAAGTTTGTTTGCAGTAAGCAAGGGTAGAGACAAAAACATAGAACTCACCTTACAAAGAACCTCAACCCATCACAAGAAAAGATTGCATGACCCAAGTTGAATTCAAGATTGATACTAATGGTGTTTGAATATTATGGAGATCAGAGCTTAATCATAACCATTCATTGACTAGTCCTAATAAAATTCATATGCTAAGATCACATAGAAGAATTTTACCTTTTCAGCATTGCATAATTGACCAAATGACATATTCTGGTATCAAGGGTATGGAAATATACAATTTTTTCTAGGCTGGGGTAAACATTAATGAAGTTGAATTTATAAGGGCTGACAATAGTAATTATACTCAAACAAATAAAAGAAAGGCATTAGATTCGAAGTCAGCTACTGGTATACTACAATACTTAAAGAAGAGGCAGGCTATTGATAAATCATTCTTTTATGCTATTCAAATTTAGGAAAGTGGAGAAATTACAAATTTCTTCTGGGCAGATAGTAGAGCAATTTTAGATTATGCATATTTTGGTGATGTAATTGCATTCAATACCACTTTTCAAATAAATGAATATGATATGGTTTTTTGTCCTTTTATCGATCTTAATCATCACAAACAAACCATCAGTTTTGGAGCTGCTTTATTGTTTGATGAGACTACTGATACCTTTATTTGGTTGTTTGAAACATTTTTAATAGCAATGTCTGGAAAGCAACATGTAACAGTATTTACAGATCAATGAGCTCCAATTACAAAATCAAACTATTATGCCTAATGTAGCACATCGACTTTGTTTATGGTACATCTTTCATAATGCAGCTACTAACTTATCTTAGGTGATTCATAGCTTTCCTAAATTTTTACAAGATTTTAGTCACTGTATATACAGCCGTTGTACAGTGGAAATATTTGAAAAGATTTGGGAAGATTTATTAAAGAAGTATGATCACATTGATAATACATGGATTAAGAACTTCCATATATTGCATGAGAAATGGGCTATATGTTATAGTATTGAAACCTTTTATGCAGACATGACAACGACCTAAAGAAGTGAGAGTATGAATTCTCACCTTAAGAATTTTTTTTAAAAGAAAGTTTGACTTCTTAGATCAATACGATAAAGTTGTTAGCTATTACCATGAGAAATAAGTATGAAGATTTTAAATCTCGAAATAGCTCTCTGGTAAAAGTTTTTTCAAGCATACGAATGCTAAGAGATGTAGTAAGGTTGTACACAAGAGTTATGTATAATGAGTTTCTTGAACAATATTTGAAAAGTTTGACATTTCGTTGTAACCTTATAGGTTCTGATACTTCAAGTATTACATATATGATAAAGTCTGATGAGAGTGATAGAGAAGAGTTAGTGTACTTTAATCCTACAATGATGACTCTTAATTGCTCTTGCAAAATGTTTGAATGCTCAGGAATTTTATGTATGCAAGCAATAAGAGTACTTACACATAATAATGTTCTCTCATTACCACAACAATTTGTGTTAAAAAGGTGGACGAAATATGCTAAAGATGGTTATGCATTAGATTATGTGTGTCTACCTTAGATTCAAGTGGAAAAGAGAGTTTGACATCATTATATGGTCGGGTTTGTGAAAAAGCTTATTATATTCTAACAATAAATGCTCATTCTAGGCAAGTGCTCGAGTGGTTGGAAAAATCCTTTGATAAACTCAACCTAGAAGCAAAAAAAATGTTGCGGAATCAGGAGGATGAAATTCAAGATGGTAGCAATCAAGTTTCAATTGAGCCCAATGTTGCCATAAAGCCACCGATTGCTAAAAAGAAAGCAAAGGAAAAAAAAGGAAGAAGAGTGTTTTAGAAAGGAGGAAAAAAAGTAGATGCAAGAAAATCTAATATGGGTACAAACAACCTGCTTCCAATACATGTCATTGCACCTTCACAAGTATGTAGATTTGTTCTTATTTATCTCATGTGTCTTATTTACATACACCAGACAAACATTCTAATTTTTTTGCTCTTAACAGGAATTTGAAGATCTTTCCCATCTTAATCCACCATTAGTTTTTGCTTACAGTGGGTTGCTCATGGGAACAAATTCTTATGATGTATGTCTATTATCTATGACTTTAATATTTAGGATTGTTAATTTATTGCTTGTCTTCAATGCAGTTTTCTAATCAATTATCGCAGATAGCTAGAGGACGTTTGACATTTGAAGATGATCTGACTGCTTAAGATATCATGTGAGTGTAAGAAGCTGGAGATGTACTTAGACAACATGTAGTAACTAGCATTTCAAGATGATCAAAATATGTAAGAAGTTGGATATATACTTAAGATGTTGGAAGATTGATTTAAGATTTTAATGCTACTTTTGTAACTGTTCCTTTGTAATGCTACTTTGTCAAGTGTTGCTATGTAATTGTTGCTTTGTAATGCTACTTTTTCAAGTGTTAATGATTTGTTCAATTGTTGTTGCGATGTAACTGTTGCTTTGTTCAAGTATCCAAGTATTGATATTTTGTTTAACTTCCGAGTGTTAGGATTGTGTGCTAGATCATTTTGAACTAGTTTGACGTGAAAAATTTGAAGTACTACTATTTAGTCAAAAAGTACTCTCATTTTTATTGTGTTATTTTGCCAAATAAAAAAATTCTTTAAAAATAAAGAAATAATAAATTTTAAAAAAATATCCGAATGTTAGGATTATGTGTCAGACCATTTTGAATTAGTTCGACATGAAAAATTTAAAAGTATTACCATTTATCCAAAAAGTACTACCATTTTACCACTACAGTTTTGTTGAATGAATATATTGATTAAAAATATAAAAAAGTTTCAATAAATGCAGGAAAAAATATCCAAGTGTTAGGATTGTGTCCTACACCATTTTGAACAAGTTTGACGTGAAAATTTTGAAAGTACTACCATTTCCTCGAAAGGTACTACCATTTTTCCTAAGTAATTTTGCCAAATTAAAATATTGATTAAAAATATAAAATAAATTCATTAAATTATAAAAAAATAGTCAAGTTTTAGGAATGTGTGCTAGACCATTTTAAACTAGTTTGATGTGAAAGATTAGAAAGTATTACTATTTTATTGAAAAATACTACCACTTTTCCTATGTAGTTTTGCCGAACAAAAAAATTCATTTAAAATAAAAAAAAAATTCAATAAAATCTAGAAAAAATATCTGAGTGTTAGGATTATGTGCAGACCATTTTGGACTAGTTTGAAAGTACTACCATTTTTCCAATGTAGTTTTGCCAAATGAAAATATTGATTAAAAATATAAAATTTTTTTAATAAATTCTGGAAAATATATATGAGTATTATGATTATGTGCTAGACCATTGTGAACTAGTTTGACGTGAAAAATGAGAAAGTACTTTTATTTTGTCAAAAAGTACTACCTTTTTTCTTGTGCAGTTTTGTCGAACAAAAAATTTCGTTAAAAATATTAAAACTTTTAATAGATTTTGAAAAAATATCAAAGTGTTAGGAGTGTGTGCTCTACTATTTTGAACTAGTTATACGATTTTGTCGAATAGTACTATTTTTCCTGTGTAGTTTTGCCGAACAAAAATATTGATTAAAAATATAAAATTTTTTTAACAAATTCTGAATAAAATATACTAAGTGTTAGGTTTGTGTGCTAGACCATTTTGAACTAGATCAACATAAAAATTTTGAAAGTACTACCATTTTTCATGTGCAGTTTTGCCAAACAAAAATATTAATTGAAAATATAAAAAAATATATTAAATTCTGAAAAAAATATCTGAGTGTTAGGATTGTGTGCTAGACCATTTTGAACTAGTTTGATGTTAAAAATTAGAAAATATTACCATTTTATAGAAAAGTATGACCATTTTGTCAAAAAATACTATAATTTTTCCTATTTAGTTGCCAAACAAAAAAAAATTTGTTAAAAATAAAATTTTTTTTAATAAATTTTCAAAAAAATCCAAGTGTTAGGATTATGTTCCATACTATTTTGAACTAGTTCGACTTGAAAATTTTTAAAGTATTGCCATTTCGTCAAAAAGTACTACCATTTTTTTTGTATAGTTTTGTCGAACGGAAATATCAATTAAAAATATAAAAAATTTCAATAAATTAAGAAAAAATATTTGAGTATTAGGATTATGTGCTAGACCATTTTGAACTAGTCCGATGTGAAAAATACAAAAATACTACTATTTCATCAAAAAGTAATATCATTTTTATTATATAGTTTTGCCAAACAAAAATATTGATTAAAATATAATAAAATATAATATATTCTGAAAAAATATCCTAGTGTTAGGATTGTGTGCTAGACTATTTTGAACTAGTTCAACATGAAAATTTTGAAAGTACTTCCATTTCATCGAAAAGTATTACTATTTTTCCAATGTAGTTTTGCTAAACAAAAATATTAAAAATTTTTGTTAAATTTTGAAAAAATTATTCGAGTGTTAGGATTGTGTGCTAGACCATTTTGAACATGTTCGGTGTGAAAAATTAGAAAGCACTATCATTCATCGAAAAATAAGACCATTTTGTCGAAAAGTACTATAATTTTGTCGTAAACTACTACAATTTTTCCTATATAGTTTTTCCAAAAAAAATTTGTTCAAAATATAAACAAATTTCAATAAATTATAAATCATTTTAGACCAATTCGTTGCTAAAAATTTGAAAGTACTACCATTTTGTCAAAAAGTACTACCATTTTTCCTATATAGTTTTGACGAATGAAAATATTGATTAAAAATATAAAAAATTTTTAATAAATTCAAGGAAAAAAATCTAAGTATTAGGATTATCTACTAGACCATTGTGAACTTATTCAACCTGAAAAATAAGAAAGTACCACCATTTTTCCTATGCAGTTTTGCTGAAGAAAAAAATTTATTAAAAATATAAACAATTTTGATAAATTATGGAAAAATATCAAAGTGTTAAGATTGTGTGCTCTACTATTTTGAAGTAGTTCGATGTGAAAATTTTAAAACTAGTACTATTTCGTCGAATAGTACTACTATTTTTCCTATGTAGTTTTCCAAATGAAAATATTGATTAAAAATATAAAAAAATCCATTAAAATCTGAAAAAAAATATTCGAGTGTTACGATTGTGTGCTAGACCATTTTGAACTAGTTGAATGTGAAAATGAACAAAAAATTTTATGAAAAATAAAAAAAATTAATAATTTTTTTATAAAATATTCAAGTGTTAGGATTGTGTACTGGACCATTTTGAACAAGTTCAACGTGAAAATTTTTAAAATCGTACCATTTAGTCGAAAAGTGCTACTATTTTTACTATGTAGTTTTGCCAAACAAAAATATTGATAACAAATATAAATAATATTCAATAAATTCTGAAGGAAATATCTGAGTGTTAGGATTGTGTGCTTGACCATTTTGAGCCAATTCAACGTGAAAAATTAGAAAATACTTCTATTTTGTTAAAAAATTTAATAAATTCTAGAAAAAATATCTGAGCATTAGGATTATGTGCTAGACCATTTTGAACTAGTTTGATGTGAAAATTTTAAATGTACTACTATTTCGTTGAAAAGTACTACTATTTTTCCTATGTAGTTTTGTTGAACGAAAATATTGATTAAAAATATAAAAAAATTTCAATAAATTATGAAAAAAATATTCGTGTTTTAGGATTATATGCCGGACCATTTTGAATTAGTTTGACATGAAAGATTTAAAGTATTACCATTTTGTTGAAAAGTATTACCATTTTTCTAATGCTATTTTGCCAAAAGAAAATATTGATTAAAAATATAAAAAAATTTAATAAATTATTCAAAAAATATCCAAATGTTAAGTTTGTGTGCTAAAAACTTTTTTCTTGTGTAGTTTTCTGAACTAAAATATTGATTAAAAATATAAAAAAATTATTAAATTTTGGAAAAAAAATGTCCTAAGTGTTAGGATTGTGTTTTACACCACTTTGACAATAAGCCCAACATTCATCTCAGGTACAAACAAGGGATAGCAAGTACAACATTCATCGTTATAATAAAACTGAAATCAACTCCCAAGACATCTCTTAGACTATCACGAGCCTCTTCTGCTAATTGGAAAAAATACGATATATTATTTGGATGAAATAATAAACTCACCACTAACAACCTTCCTTGAAAATCCTTCACATACATTATATAAAGGAACCAACATGTGCTCAACATGTTCATGGGTGCCCTCAAAAACCATCTTCATATAATCATCCTAAAGAAATTGAAAATAACCCGCATCTGCAAAGCACAATCATGAGTATATATTAATTATAGAGTACTTTCTAGACTTTTTTTTTGGAAACTCCTACTCAGATAGCCCACTTGGAAACCAATATATAAATTCCCTTAACCCCTCTCTTTTGTCTACATAAATTAGTTCTTTGTTATAATGAAACTAAAATTAATTCATTGTTACAAATAAATGCAAAATTATCTAACTTTGATATGAACAGCTATATTGTCATGCCGGCTAACATGCTTTGTTTAGGCAAGAATATATGAACATTATATTTTCCTCTTGATTCTCTAATTTGTCTACAAAAATCATAAGAGGAATCAAACAGTTGTATTGAACAAGAGTATATGAATATGAGTAATCTTAAATCAATAAAATAACTACCATTCATCTACTTTATCTGCCTAGTTTTCTTCATACAAATATGGTTGCAATTGTCCATGAAAGAGCTCAATACTAACCTAAGCTTGCATCTTGCCCATATCTTCTTGTTTAAAATCAATTTTTTTTTTCTTGAAATGTAAACAATATACTTCAGGACAAACAATCCACAATCAACACTAGCATACTGCTTTGGACATTCTCAATCAAAACTTTTGGTCCATTTTGTTATATCAATTTTTTGCTTGTAGCAACAAAATAGGATGAAACAACAATATCTGCAAAAACAAGAATTTGTTGTCTCATTAGATAATTAAAATGTAAATAATGGATTGATGTACATACAACTTTTTGGACGTCTGCTTTACACAAGCCCGTTGTCTTTAATGAATTGAAAATAGTTATTGTCTTTTGCTTAATATTCACATTCATAAAAAACTAGTGGTTGTTAAGGAAAATTGGCTCAAGGATCAAACTAGTAGATTTAATTGCCTCTACTCCGTATATTGCCTAGCTGCTTGGTATTGCCCACAAGAATAGTAATATATGCATACCGAGGAGAGAGATACAAAAATTGTGTGTGCTCATTTGGGTGTCCTTTAACTCTATCCAAAATTAGAGCAACATACGCATCAATAACCTATAAGCATGGCAAGAACATCATTAGATCAATTGTTGTCCAAATTTGACAAGTCACATATTTATTTCCAAATAGGCACATCACATATTTATTTTTTTGACAACTGCCACACAGCTTGCCCTCATTGAATACCTCTATTGGGAAATCTAACTACTATAAATGACTCCTATTTACAAAGTGTAATTATCTACATGCTACTATATTAATTCAACTGTATACCTTATCTTTAGGAGGAAGATCTTGGGTAATAGATGTGTCATCCAATTGAATAAACTATAAAAATATGAATATACTATTAAATTCAGTTATAAATTTAAAACCCACATGTATGTATAAGGACACTTAATTGAGATACCTTAGGTAATATAGTATCAATAGAAGAATGTGAAATATGTAGATCCACTACATCTGTATCAAGTTCAAAAGTAATTTGCATTCAAGTTCATTGTTAGAAATAATATTTGAAACTAAGCCATATTTATTTTACTTTTACTTACTGTGTCATCACTCAAATGTGAGAATATACATTCTCCACCATGTCCTCTTTAAACAATTGTATATGCTCATATAATTAAATCTGAAAAAAATGCATAAGAAAATATTAAATACTTTTAATATGCATTTAAAATAAATGTACATAATAGATAAAACATATATTGAGAATCATGGTATAGCTTACAATACTACTATGAACTTCTTTCCATTTTGCCTTGCTCAATCCCTTAATCAATAAATTATAAACAGCTTCAGCCAGTTGTATTTCATTAAATTCTTTAAATCATCTATATAACTAGCTAATATGCATGGGATTGAGTAATTATGATGACAAAATAAAAAGATGTTGAAGATATATAAAATTGACAATTTTATCACTGTTTCCTTCTCCTAAATCTCTGGTCTAGCACACAGGTTTCTCAATCTTTTCTCCAATTGCACTATTTGATTTGATAACTTTTCCAAACTCTCTAGTATAAAATGTAGGGATTGACTGAAGTTTCTTAAAATCAACAAATTGTCCTTCTCCTTGAAAACCAAGAATAAATGACACATCTTTTATTTCAAATTGAACAAAGTTCCCATTGACCAAGAATCCCTCTCTTTCAGCATCCCATATGGACACCATTAATGAAGATACAATCCATCTAGCTTACTGAGGCTCCTCGGCATAGCTGTCCAAATGATGTGTTACTTAAATTTTCTAACAAATCATTTTCTTCTAAAATTTCTTTAAAGAAACTATGCATTCTCGTCAATGAACACCTACTTAGAATTGTGCGACCATAACAATTATCATCAAAGGTAGTGTTAGCATTAGAAAAAATAGAAGCCATAGAATCTATATATTTTGAGTCACTCATTCTTTTTAAAGACTGTCTTTATCATTTTCCCTAACAAATAAGGCTCACACGTGTCAAACTCCTCAAATGATGTTAAATCCAAGAACTCATTTGCATGAAATTGTTGGATGCGATTCTTGTTTGTGGCCTAAATGACAGTGCCAAAGGTAAGTATTGTTTGAACCACTTACTTTGATCCTCTTAGTATTTATGTCGAATATAGAACTTTGCATGTCCAAGATATACAACCTATTGCACAAAGTACCAGAAGCATAAAACAGGTTTGCTAATAAAAAAGAACAGGTGTCCTCCTTTATTGCAAAACTGAATCCTTTCCTCACCAAAGTAGGAATGAATATGATATTTTTGGTTATCGATGACACATAGTAACAATGGTCCAGTTCTAGTTCAAGTCCTGATGATAGCGACAGAGTGTAGTCTCCTATAGTCACGACAACAACCTGTGCTCTATTTATGACTCGTAGGTCAATCTCTCCTGGTTGAATTGCCCTACTTCTTTTGAGCCCCTGCATACATGTACAAATATGCGCTCCACATGTAGTATCAAATACCCATATGTTAGAAGTAGATAAGTTGAGTTCAATCACGCAAATACTCTAGCCAGAAGATGAAGGGTTACTTCTATTCACCTTTTTCTAGAGCTGCTTATAGCTCTCAAGCTTGAGGTCACTCGTCAAGTTTTGACACTAGTCTAACTTGTTCTCCTTGAGGATGGATTGTAGTTTTAATCCATGCACAAAGTACCAGAACTATAAAACAGGTTTGCTAATGAAAAAGAGCATGTGTTCTCCTTTATTGCAAAACTGAATCCTTTCCTCACCAAAGCAGGAATGGATATGATATTTTTGGTTATCGATGGCACATAGTAACAATGGTCCAATTCTAGTTCAAGTCTTGACGATAGCGACAGAGTGTAGTCTCCTATAGTCATGACAACAACCTGTGCTCCGTTTATGACTCGTAGGTCAATCTCTCCTGGTTGAATTGCCCTGCTTCTTTTGAGCCCCTGCATACATGTATAGATATGCACTCCACATGCAGTATCAAATACTCATATGTTAAAATTAGACAAATTGAGTTCAATCACGCAAATACTCTAGCCAGAAGATAAAGGGTTACTTCTATTCACCTTTTTTGGGAGCTGCTTATAGCTCTCGAGCTTGAGGTCACTCGTCAAGTTTTGACACTAGTCCAACTTGTTCTCCTTGAGGATGGATTGCAGTTTTAATCCACTATTGTTCGTAGATATTTTAATCTATGACAAAAGATATATAGATTAGTACTACATTTCAATTATTTAATTTAGACTTTAAATAAATAATTATTTCTTATTATTTTATTCAGATTGACAACCCTCAAAAGTCAATCCAGGAAACCACAAAATTTTCTTAGTAAGATGAGATCCTTATTTCACCTAGGGTCTTGCATCTCACGGGGTGAGATGCATTTAATAAGGTAACCCATGCATCTTAAGGTTGGTACACTGGCCGATTGCAACTAGGCAACTCCCATTCTCAAGACGGTTTAGGCACTTCGTGTCCAGCAAGGGCTGGATATAGCACAAAGCTCTAACCTCTTGTGGCTGTCTCTAGAAATCTTCATCATGTGGCTTATCCACATATAAAAGATCTAGTCAAGTCCAACCTGACCGTTCTGCCTAGGGACAACGAGTTTCCTTGCTAAGACGCGTACATATTTTTAACCAGACTAGGGAAACCATTGTCACAACATGCCTCCTAAAGATAGATGGGTATGTCCAGTGAGGGTGAGAAACAGTGCACAACACCACTGATCGATAGTTTGACGAGAGCTACACGGCAAAAGACTATCAATGGACTTGATATAGTTTAGAGAGGGTTTTTGTGGTCTCATACCACATAGTTTTATCTTATTTCTAACATCACAGGCATGCAATCCTATAGTAAAAACATGAAGATAAAACAAGGCATGCATAAACAGATATGAGTAAAAAAATAAATATGATATGGTTATAACCCAAATAGACCTAGGTAGCAAGCCCCTAAACCTAAACTAACCACCTAGCATCTCCAAAGCCCATAGCTTTTGGCTCATGCCACTAAGCCATCGTCCCCTACTCTAAGTGTGTCAAGGGTCCTACTCCAAACCCTAGAGGCACCACCTAGGAAACCCTAGGTGCACCCAATGGTTTGGCCAACCCTTATGCTCCTCATGACTAGCTCGCAAACCCTAGACTCTTTCCAGGGTTCGGCCAACCAAGATGCACCATCCTCACAAGGTGTGCCGCCTCCCTCACAAGGTGCACCACCTTGCTTGGATGCGCCACCAAGCATGGATGGGCCACCAAGCCTTCAAGCTTCAAGGAGAGCGCCAAGGATGTTCTTAATATTCAATTCTCCAAAGCTAAACACTAGACCTAGTCTAGAATTACAATACTTTGAAATTGAAAAGAGCGGCATGCAGGACTCATGAAAAATACATCCCAGGCATGTAGAAGAACTTGTCTATAACCATATCAAATGCATCAACAAAAGCACCTATTCATGCTCTTTCTACATGCAATGAAAAACCAACAATAAACAAATTTTAGTTTTTCATAAACCATGTCCATCAACCCACAACGACTCATCGTTAATCTCTCTTAGACTCCCTACAAGTGGCGCATGCATGCTCTGAGCATGCTTGCTGCTTGCTTTCTAGGATCCATAACTTGCAAAGATTATGATAATCACCTAGTCCATGCCCTGTATAATCTTTATAAGTCTTACACTGTAGGTCTATCCTACATGTGCGAGGAGATATTAATTCTTACACACTAGGTCTATCCCACATGTGAAAAAAAAAATCAAAATCAGAAAAGACACAAGAAGTTAGGAAAGACGGACCTACATTGTCTTATCAAAAAATCATGGCATAACAATTTTCAAAAATTTTATGACATGTGAAGCATGTAGAAAAACCAAATTACACTACGTGGGACTTGTAAGATCCTCTGATACCACTATCGGAAAACCCCAGGCAAATTTAAAACAAAAATACGAAGAAGAAATGATGCCCTAAAGGAGTTTCCTAATTCAACAGGACCCGGCTTATGAAAGAGCCATCGGATGTGATAGAATAAATACCTTTGTGAGCGAGCTTAGAAGTGATCGATGATGATGTTGAGACGCGCAAGTTCCCGTCCTCTACGCTCGTGCACACATGGGCTCCTCAAGATCTCTCTTCCTCCACGCTCGGTGCTAGCTTCGGGAGGAGAGATCCATGCCTCTGGGAGTGATCACCTTGCTTGCAGCACTTCCTTTCAAGTTGCATCAAGGTGAGTCTTCTTCTTCAGAAAATGTGCCACCACCAAGGATGAGGCGCCAGGAAGAAGTCACCTTTCCTTCCAAACGCCATTCCTCCAAGAGGTGTGCCAATTGAAGAAAGAAAGCCACCAAGGTTTTCTTGCGCCACCAAGGAAAGGGAGCTTGTTGCCACAAGAGGAGGGGGTAATGATAGCCGTTCCGCAAGTATACGGACTATCGAAGTAATATAAATGTATCGATCCCACAGGGACCAAATACCAAGTACCGACTGATTTAATTATCGCAAGCTAGATGATCCTTTAAGGGGTGTGAAATGGTTGCTAAATTAAGACTAAAGAGGTAAGTATAGTAACTAAAATGAAAAGTAAGTAATCGCACGACTAGGGGTCCAAGGATGCAAGGGATCAGGGCTAGGGTCCACCACCTTGACGTGTTATGCGTGAGTGAGATAACCATATGAAAGTCCCTTTTTAGTCCTAGGGTAATCCAAAGAGGTGCAAGTTGTCCTCTCTCGAGCGATGCAACTTGCAGCTAGATGCTTACCCGATTAAATGTCTACTGTCGTACTACGCTCAACCGAATAAACCCAGTGAGCGCCGGATTGTGCATACCATCCCATCGTTTGTACATGTTGTCCCCTCTCGAGGATGCAACAAGGTGTTTATACGATTAAACGTCTACCGTCGTAGTACGCTCAACCGAATAAACCTACTCTCGTATGATGATTGAGATACTCCTGCCTAGGGTATCCAACATCCGGACGTACCTCTCAGCAATATCAGATATCTAAAAGCATGAAGATAGCAAAATGATATACTTCATTCATAAGGTGCAACTAGGCAAAATAGAACAATCTAGGGTTTGTAAAATAGAGTTACCATCCACGTATAAATCATTCAAGGGGCTTTCCTTAGCCGCGAAACGAGATTTAAGCTATAATATCCATGTTCCAAAGCAAAGCATAAATCAATTCAGTCGTTACATCCATGGTTGATAATGAGGTGATCAAATATATAAGAAATGAGAAGACGAGACTCCCTCAAGAAGAAAGAAGCCGCCTGGAATAGCCTCCTCTTCCTCTCTTCGGTCGTCCGACTCCTTCCACGCTCTTGCGTTGGAGGGGTTTTCTCTCTTCGCTCGCTGCTCAGCCGCTGCCTCCTCACGTACGCGCGTGCCTCCAATCGTCTGTCAATAATCCCCTTCTCTTGCCCTTATGTGACTAGGGCTTTTTGTTTTTGTCTCTCCTTTTGTTGGTTGAATTCCTCTTATGCCCTTTTGGAGCTCTCTCTCTGACGTGGATAAGGCGAGGGTCAAGATCTGAAAAAATCGGCCTCAGGCGACAAAGAAGTCACGGGGTGTGATTCCGGTCACTGGGTGAACCGTGGTTCTAGCCGAGAATACAGGTTTAGCCGAAAATAGTCGCACTCCCTCGCTTTCACCTGAAACGAAGCAAAAACACCCAAGAGTGTAGATTCCAAAGATAATACAATAATTCCATGTAAATCAGGTGTAAATGCTAGAATAATGAAAATATAATAATAAAAGTCACATATAATTCTCTATATAAAAATGACTTAACAGGTAACAACTTCACCAAGGGGCAGCACCAAGAAGTGATGATCGGCGACTAGGGCTTGAGATGGGAGGTAGATGTCCTAGGCAGCTATGGTTCTCTAAGAGAAGGCATGAGGTATGCGTCCTAGCCCCTTTATATAGAGTTTAAATGTAGGCCCCATAACTTAAGTCATAAATAAATTTATTCAGTTTATTCCAATATTTAGATATTAAATATTCAAATATGTGCTAGGGTTATGGACCCATCTAAATCATGTTATTAAGCCACCAAATCATTTGGGTGCAAACCCCGACATTTGACCAATCGACTAGGAACCTAGTCAACCAAGGTCAAACATGGTCACTCGAAGGTCAACCAGGGTTAACTTGATCTCAGAATATCATCAAGCTCTATATGACTTCTCCCATCTCAACAGATACATCTGTGATGCATAAGACTCCCAAATAGATCCAAATCATATAGAGATTTGATATAAGGCTACCCGATCAATACGAGATATCGAGTGTCTAAGTGTGCAACCCTATATGTTCCTCTACTGTTGGCAGTGTTGACCTCATCATCACAAGCAGTGAGTGGTACCTAGCAGTACATCGCTGCTACCCAAGTCATCGGAATAGATGTCATCATCCACAACTCCTGAACCACAATAAAGTACATGTGCATTTATGTTTCTTTGCTAAACTGATATCCAGATTAGACAAGCATGTCACACTTGTTTAACCCAAATAGTCATGACTAAATTAGGTTTAACCTAGGTGTGGCCACACACTTTTAGTCATGCATCCATGTGGGGGGCCCAAGGATATTAAACTTCCATTTAAGGAAGGGGCAAATCCTTTATTGACAAGATGTATCTCTCATATAGCTAATGATATGCCCAATGACAACCGTTATAACTTCTCTGCTATGGTGAGATGTTAAGTTGTATCAAAGCACACCCCTTACCATATAGAGATACAAACTCCCTCAAGTCGAAGGATAAATGCACCTCTGTCACTGTGAATTTTAACTTAAGATACTAAGTTAAAACTTCATGGTAGGTCGGTCCAGTATATCTACCTTGATATACCCATATGTGTATGTAGCACCTCGTGCTTAACTAGAGCATAAACTAGCCTCACTTGAACTATAGTTATCTCTTATCCACTATAGTACTCGATTAGGGGCATAACATTTGAGATATAATATATCTCTAGGACATCATTATGTAAATATACATATACGCAGACATATAGAAAACCATGATAATGACGATGCTAGAATATGTGTAAATATAACACAAATGTCCAAACCAACAACAGGTTCTAGGTGGTACACACTAATAAAAACACATATAATTGACTAAAAATTTAACTTGAATACAAATTACTACAATTATCTAATAAGCAAAAGTTCTTTCTACCGATGAAACCTAAAGTACAAGAACATTGATTGCATTGACTTTTGCATCGTGTGATCACATATCTAACAACTAATCTTCCTTTGGATGTTTTACATAAAGGAATAAATATATTAAGAATAAAATAGAAGTGTGAGCATAGAGTCAATAGCCTAAGGTGTAAGGTCAACATTTAGAAACTAGAGGCACAAATACAAAAAAAGAGTTGCCTCTTAAATAACGCCAAAAAGTCAATCATCACTATATGGAGCAATTTAAATATGAAAGAAACTTATACAATTTCACCCAACCTTCAGGTTATACCTCTTCAAAGAAACAACTTAAATATGAATTAACATTTAAATACAAGAAACAATACAAGAAACACCCCTGAGGATTCAAATGCAATAGGATCTTGACCAAGCAACTAGCGTCTAGGTAGATCTAGCAAAACGCACCACTATAGCATTAAGTTTGAGCTTCCTCCAAGTATCGGGGAACACTATAGCAACCAAGTCATTTAGCTTGTCCCATATTAGTTACTTTTGAGGCTTCATACATAATTAGTCAACCAAGTAAAGTTTACCAAAGGCTAGCTACCAGTAGAGTGTGAAAGTGAAGCTTTTGTTTTCTGTTTCCCTAACTAAATTCTCCAAATGACATAAAAAAAATTCAACACAATTAAGATGCGAAAGGGAGAAGATGTGGAGATGCGAACCCATTTATTTTCAAATATAAATTTTTGAGTGATTTTACCAATAATGATCATCAAGAAAAAGACACAAGTGATCATTAGAAGCTTTACTACCTTCCGATTAGGAGGAAGGGGAGGAGCACAATAATGATCATCAAGAAAAAGACACAAGTGATCATTAGAAGCTTTACTACCTTCCGATTAGGAGGAAGGGGAGGAGCACAAAAAGCTAGCCTTCCTTGATGCAAAAGCTAGTAGAAGGGTTTGGCGACGAGTCTGGGCAGAGATGTCGGGGCCAAACTGCAAGCTGATGGTGGACTTCAACTTGAGTTCCAGGCCGAAGATGTCAAGGCCAAATTGCAAGCCGATGGTGGACTTGAACAAGTGTAGACAAGAGCTTGAGAAAGCTGATATCGACGGAAAAAAATCTGGGACAACCTCAAACAGTGACAAACGCAAACAAGACAAAGACGAAGGCATTCGTGCAAGAACAGAACTTTCAAATTTGCAAAAGCAATCAGATGGCCAAAGATGGATAGACAAGGTCCGTGCCTAAAAACCACAAAAACTAAAAAGTTTAGCTTTGAAAGGCAATGAAAGAGCATCCAATCAATTTCTCTTCAGTCGTGTCCGTAACAGATGTTGAGTATTCAATTCATATATAACTTGTAGGAAAGTCTAAACTTCGACGAGCGTCAACGTCCTAACACATTCTACCATAATAATCTCTTATTTTACTTATCGCATTTTAAAATTTTAATGTTCTAAAATATGACATTTTAAATAACACGAGGAATACTTTATCCAACTCCAGTTTAAAGTTTGTCTTCGTATTCAGATAGAGGTGTCATCTGCTCCTTGAGACCCTTGCGCTTCCTGATATCGCACACAAGTTGGCTAGCCTGAGAAGCTGGCTCCAGTGGATCAGACGACATCATATCCCAGTGGTCAAAGACAGCCTGAGGGAATGCCTGCCCTGATGTCGCAGCCCTCAAAGCGCTCGAGAATCCAAAAGATTCGATAACTGGAAGATAGGCCTTGATATTGTAAAGGGGAGTTCCTGGCCTCTGCAGTTCCTCGAAAACATGGCCTCTCTTCTGGTTGAGAACACCGTAGATGCCACCAAGTGCCTGCTCTGGAGCCTGAATCTCCACCAAGTACACTGGTTCAAGGAGTCTAGGTTTAGCTGTCAACTGAGCGGCATATATAACCCTCCTAGCCGTCGGAATAATCTGTCCACCGCCCCTGTGGATAGCATCAGCATGCAGCACAACATCACACACCTCGAAACAAATAGCACGCATATTCTCCTCAGCCAAAGCTCCTTCCTTTGAAGCCCACTGGAATCCGGCTACAACAGAGTCCTTAATTTCATTAAGATACTGAACTCCCTTACACATATCAACCACCATATTGGGACCAGTAGTCTCAGGCCCAAAGCACCAGATCTTCTTGGCCAGATCCTTGTCCCAGCCAAATTCTTCAGAGAGAATTTTTGAGCGTACTTTGGGATCGTCCCTAGGACCAATCCGCCCGTCATCAATGGCCTCAGCAAGCCCATCTTCCATAGGTCGTGCTTCCATGTAAAGTCTGTTGTGCTTATTTGGAGACTTACTCATAACAGTACGACATGATTTCTCCAGCACAGTTTCACGGAATGAAACCACAGGATCAGATACATGAATCTCCGCACCTCCCATGAAGTCTTCCTGCAGATCTTTCAAGCAGATCTCAAGGTGCAGCTCTCCTGCGCCAGCAACAATATGCTCGCCAGATTCCTCTATCGTGCAAACAACCATAGGATCCGACTTGGCTAAACGTTTCAAGCCTTCTACAAGTTTTGGAAGATCAGAAGCAACCTTACATTGCACAGCAACGCGAACAACAGGAGACACTGAAAATTTCATGGCTCGAATAGGATGGGCATCCACTTCCTTCTCATTAGTCAAGGTCGCATTCTTGGTAATGTATTGGTCCAATCCGACCATAGCCACGGTATTTCCGCAGGGCACATCCTCAACAGATTCTTGCTTCTTGCCCATCCAGATAACAGTTCTCTGCACACTCTTAACATACAAATCTTTCTTCTGACCAGGAACATAGTTCGGCCCCATTATCCGGACCTTCATACCAGTAGAAACCTTACCAGAGAAAACTCGTCCAAATGCAAAGAACCTACCCTTGTCAGAAGCGGGAATCATCTTAGAGACATAAAGCATAAGAGGGCCCTCTGGATCACAGTTTCTGATGGCATTAGCATAAATATCATCAAGAGGACCTTCATACAAGTTCTCCACACGATACTTCTGTGCCTTTGCAGGTGACGGAAGGTGGAAAATCATCATTTCAAGGAGTGCATTGCTCGCAGGTAACCAAGTCTGCATAACCCGCTTCATTAAAGCTTTCCCAATCAATTCTTTCTCTTCAGCCTTCATAGTAACACCAAGCTTTTGCAGCATTGGCCACAATTTATCCTTCTGATCATTCATGCAGGTTGCAATAATCTGCTTAATTGGCTCGTAACAGAACTGAACAAAGCCACGTTTGCAAGAAGGGGCACCAGTACTCTTGGTAGTCCACTTTTTTGTGGCTGGGTCAAAGTAATTTTCGCCCCACAGCCTCTCCATCATCTTTGCTTCGTCAACACCAAATTTAGCAGCATACATCTTCGCAAAGTTAGTCAAGGTGAAAGCCCAACCGTGCAATCCTGCAGAGAAGGCAACAGTTCCTTTTTCAGGGTAAACTTGTACATCTCCAAGAAGGGCATCCTCATACGTGGCCATAATTACATTTGCATTTTCGATAACACGCTGAAAAGTCTGGTATGCTTCTTCTCCCTCAACTTGAAGTTCCAAGAAGCAACGGTCCATCTTATTAACAGTCAAAACAGGCCTGATTCTTTCTCCTAAGGCTTGCCGAAGAACTGTTTCAGTCTGGACACACACACCCTCCACACAGTCAACAACAACAAGTGCACCATCAGTAATCCGTAGAGCAGCAGTGACCTCAGAAGAAAAGTCAACATGCCCAGGTGAATCAATAAGGTTTATAAGGTATTCATTTCCATGCCTTTCACCCTTATAGTTCTTCAAAGATTCATCAGTCATCTCATAATAAAGGGAAATCCCAGTGGATTTAATAGTGATACCACGTTCTGCTTCATCTGCCCGAGTATCTGTCATCCTAACATCTCCAGCAACTTCCTGCGCAATAATACCAGCAGCTGCCACTAAAGAATCTGTTAGAGTAGATTTCCCTGCAAATCCAGTGAATTATTTCAGTTAGTTACTCGATGACTCTTGAACAATATAAGGAAACTATAGAGCAAATCAAGAAATTAAATTATTCAATCCAGAAAATTGAAAATACACATCATATTGGATAATTATCTCTTATAATTATGCTAAACAAAGATTAAATGTCAGGGTTATTTAAACAAACAGTACTGAAGAAGCGCCTGAATTTCAAGTTGATTTCAATACTTTAAGTTAATATACCCTGGTATTTAATCTGCAATAGCTAATAACCTCCATTTTATCTTTTTCAATCAAGCAAATCACATGGCAGATGGAAAGTTTTAGCTGGCTAAATAAGTTTGCAACATCATATCAAATTTTAAAGAAGGACAACTTCAAGTTAGTCTAGGATTACCCAAACTTTGGTGTTTGTTCAATTTTTGTGCACAAAGTTGGACATCTTTTCATCTGGATACTCGTACATCAATCCAACAAATCAATTGGCAGATGACACAGTGAGCTCACGCTTTTCATATGACATGCTATATCTCCATGGACAGTAATAATATCAAGACACTAAGGACCAACTAATAAGCATGGAAGAATTTCTCAATTCAGAGGAAAGATGCAATGCTGTTGTTAACTTCACAAAAAGATATACTACGTTTTTGGAAAATAAAGAAATGCGAAACATATTATACTGACGAATGCAGTTAAGTATTAACAGTTATGTAAGTCCTTGCAAGAGGAATAAGAATGAATGAATCAGTAGAAAATGCTGTTAACAAAATGAGTATAGATTGTGCATATGATGCAAACCAAGAATGAAAGTATCATACCATGATCAACATGGGCAATGACAGACATATTACGGATATTATGTTTCAGGTCCATAATCCTGCGGAGCTCTTCTGCAGTAAACTTCACCATCTTGACGACCCTTATAGATCAAGCAACAAATATTATGTTTCCTGACATGCAGAGATGATCATATTCAATACAGATAGGCAATTTTCAACTGAAATGTACTATTTAAAACGACAATAGTAAGTTCCTTGTATGCAGGGATAAATTTTAAACACCTAATCTAATAACTATCTGCTCCAATTAAATACGAAAGTTAGCAGAGAAGACCATTTCCAATTTTAAGTAGGGCTGGATCTATATACTTGCATGTACAAAGACAATGACAAATACTACAAGTATAAGAAATCTACAAAAGTATGCACAATAAAAAGAAGTCATAAACGAAGATACTAAGCCAACATGCCTCACTATTGCAGGCATATAAAATCTCCATATTTTACAGATTCCAATCGACTAATTGGTTTCGGTGGTTCAAACATATCATACGTACAACATTTCTCCGGCCACAAAAAGCTATTATAATTTGATTCGAGGCATAACCAAATCCTTATTTTTGGTACCAATTATTTGCAAAATTCTATTAATCATCTTCCTTCCTATCTTACTACCTACCAACAGAGATCGGCTATCTGACGACAACCGATAATTACTAAATTCATATTATCAGATAATTTATCCAAGATTCAAAATACTCCTGATACAAATCGAAGAGTAAAATCAAACGAAGATTTTAATTCAGAGATGATATCCGTTTCAAGTTAACCATTTGAGAAAGTCAAACTTGTAGTCCATAATCGAAGTATTTTTTGCAATTATTACAGTAGAAAAACAATCGAAAACGAAGGATCGAGCGACAGATCGCCAGAGCCACGATCCTAAACCGTAAAGAAGATCACTAAAAGGTATGTGACTGGTATATAGGGCTAGGAATTACCTCCACACGAGAAGCGCAGCCGCAGGCAACGCTTCCGGAACCCCGCGGTCTGCTCGCATCTCCCACGATGGCTTATATAAGTAAGCTACGAGACATGGGAAGTGGGAAGGAAATTTAACGGTTATGATCGAGGTCATCCCTTTATTAATTAATCCATACCGTAGATCGTTGGGGATAGATGTCAGACCCGGATGACCTTGGACCGGGCTGGACGGTGCTTGGGCCACGGTGCAGGCCCAAGAGCCCACTCTCCTCTCCTTGAGCGGACAACGGAGGCGGAGTCGGGCGGGCGATCCGGCTCCGATGGCGAGCGCGCGGAGGCACGAAACTGGTGAAGCGACAGGAGCAGCTCACCTGCTCGGGTCCTGTCGGCACAGCGGTATGGGCGCGGCGGCGTGCAGAGAAGAAAAGGGAGGCGGCTTCCTCCCCACGGAGGATGCAAGCTACGCGATCTGGAACGGCACCTCCTCCACGAGAGCGGGCGCGTGATCTGGGCGATCTTCCTCCTCCCCTCCGATCAAGGCCAGCGAGCGATCCGGCAAGGGTTCCGGCGAGGCGAGACGAGGGTGATTGAGGGTGGGGAGATCGGTGTACAGAGAGAGGAGAGTGAGGGGTTTTAAGGCCACTGTTTGTAGAGAGGAATAAAGCAGCAAGCTTTCCCCTCACCGTGCTTCTCCTTCCGGTGTCGTTTCTGTGTTTTCCGACGAGCTCCTTGGTCGTCTTCTCCGGCGACCTTTCCACCTCCGATCTAGGGTTTCCGGCGCCCAGAGGCGGCGCCGACGAGGAAGGCTGAGGGCGGAAGAGCTCGGTGACTCTTCCCCCTGCCACGGGCCTTTTCCCTGCCGGCGAACGGGGACGTCCGGCGACGTTGTGCGTCCGACGCACGCGGGCGAGGCGACGCGAAGAAGGCAACGCGCATGGCATTCGCTTCGAGGCGTCAGGTCAAAGTCAAAGCGCCAAGGGGAGATTTCGAAATCAAATTTGTGTGCGATTTCGGTGTGTTGGCTGACGTGGCATGGGATTAGATTGATTAAGCTAGCTTAGCTTAATCGCAGGCCTGACAATAGATCATATGTTTGTCCAGCATTCTCAGTTGTCAGATAACTGCAGGGAGTGGGCCTGGACTGGGTTTCGACGGCCCACTTATGGAACCATTTATTTATTTTAATAGAACCTTTATTAGGTACTATATTAATTGGTTGCCTAAACGGACTAGCATTACTTGCCGTGCACATCTTGGCAAGGTTTGTTGGACATTAAAGCATTTCAAGCACATTGCTCACCTACTTCACTAACGCCCTATTTATTTAGATGTACCGAATAATAGAGAGAAGAGAAATAAAGAAGGGAGATCTAGTGAATAAGGAGAGGAGAGTGGGGTGAGCTGATGAGCGATAGCAAGGCGAAAGGCGAGATGAGGCGACAACGGGCAAGGTGACAACCTGGAGGGGTCCCTTAACGAGTTCGAGGGGCACGACGGATGTCTATCGTCTAGCAGCGGGTGAGAAGGGAAGCGCTGATGTGCAATGGTGATGAAGGAATTCTGCCCAATTTGGGCATATCCTAAAATGATGGAAAGGAAGGTGTTTTTATTCTCTCTAACTTTCTCTTCTCAAAATTATATCCGCCCTAGTCAATGAGAGAAAAAACTCTTTTTCATTATTTTCCTCCTCCTTTCTACCTAGTAAACAGGGTGCAATTGTTGATATATGAGCGCGTCAATACTTGAATGAGGTTTTTACACTGTATGATTTTATAAGATTCTTAAAAATTGAGTAGTGTTTTTTGAATTTTATACCATTTTTACATTGATTCAAACATGTATATTCTAGTAAATTTTATGTGTGAGGTGTTTCCTAGTTAAAAAGTTATCTTTTTTAAGTTGCAAATATTTGTAAAATTTCATAAGGCATCTTTTATATAAGATTTTTTTTTTGAATTTGCATTAATTTTCTTAATAGAAATCATTCTAGTTAATGTTTGTTACCCACAACAATGTTATTTTGAGTTGTTTTTATATGTTTCAAGTTATTTTAGAATCATGTAAGGTACTTTTAGTTCCTTATAAAGTTTTGTTTTTTTTTTTTGGAACTTATAAGGTATTTTCATCTATGGTTATTTTTATAATATTTATTAAATTATTATAGTTGAAAATATCCCAAGTATTATATGTTAGTCACTTTGAAGCTAGTATGCTTTTGATGATGGAGGGAATTTAAGTACTTTGATTTTTTATTAAATTTATTTTAACATCATATAAAGTAATTTTAGCTCTTTATAAATTATTTTGAGCATTTTGCAATTTATCTTTTTTAACTATGATCATTTTTTTAATTATTTAAATTATTTAGGTAAAAGTGTCCTAATGATGTAGGGAGTTGTAAACATCTAGAAGTGTTTCGACTTGTTTAATGATTCCAGTGCTACATAGCATGTTCTTTCATTTGGTATCTATTTAATTTATGAAGATTTTTTTAATAAATGGATTTCGATTAGTGTGTTACATTCTAGAATTTTAATTTTTAGGCCTTTTAAAATATTGTTTTAAATTGTATGAATGGGTTTCTAATATTATAAAAAGTACTTTAATCAAAACAATTTTCATTGGTTGCTTTAGTATAAGTCATCATCACAATATTTGAATGCTATTGGTTTTAAATATTATTCAAGTGTTTTTAGTTATTTATAAGGTTTTTTTAATGCCACCTAAGATGCTATATGAAAAGTATATTTTCTTCTATATTTCTTGAATTTTTGCTTGTCTTTTGCTGTTCTTTGTATGATAGTATAGTTTGATGTTTTTAATATTATAAGATAATTTAGATCTACGTAGAATATTTTTGTCTTGTGTGACAGAGTCATAGACGCCTATGAGGAGGGCTCATTCCCTCCAGAAGACACGTGGAGAGACTCCCCATAATTGAAGGAAGAAACCCCACGAATTTCGGCGCAAAAGGAGCCCTGCAGACCCCGACATGGCCAGGCCGTGTTCCCCGACACGGCCGTGACACGGTCGGCCACAGAGGCGAACGCCGACACAGCCTCCGCCACGGCTGTGCCACAGCCCGTACCCACTTCGGCCGAGATTCCAACGGCCCATCACGGCCGTGCTCCCCGACACGGCCAAGCCGTGTTCACCGAGACCGAGAACTTCACGGCCCATGCTTCACCCGTGCCTCCACCCGTGAAAGTCTCGGGAAAAGTTGCCGCCGCCAAACACGGCCATGCCGCCCAACACGGGCAAGCCGTGATCAGCACACTGCCAGCATCTTCAGCGAGCCCTAGCACGGCCAGGCCGTAACCAAGAACACAGTCGTGACCAAACATTCTATGGATTTTGTCCTCAAAATACGGGGCCGTGATATTCATCACGGTACTGCCGTGAAACCTGCTCAACAACAACACGGCCAGCCCGTGTTTACAGACACGGCCGTGACACGGTCGTCCGAAACCACGAACGCTGACACGACCAAGGACACGGCCGTGCCCCTTCCCGCGTCCGCCACGACCAGAGATCCATGCGCTGAACACGGCCGTGTTGACGAGCACGGCCAAGCCGTGTTCAGTCCCAGGAAATGCAAAGGCACCATTCTTCATCCGGTTCGATGCTCGCAACGGTCCTCGCACCCTCCAGACCGTTTCGTAGGGTTGGTAAGCCCCTCATCCGCCACAACTTGCCCCGTCCAGTCCATCCACGAGGCCTCACCTGCATCTTCGGAGCCCATTCAGCCCATGGCCACTCTCCCTCGAGGACCCCCACAAGACGCCACCACCGATCGCTACAACAACCGGGTCCTCAACTCGGCCCAAGAGACCGCCACTAAGGTTTAGAATCAGCCCACAATCAGCCGATTCTGCTGCTTAGTGGTTGCGTGTTCAGAAATGGTGTAGTCCACCGAAGGCGGCCCGTTCAACGGCCCACACGCCTCAGCTCATACGCCCCACCCCTTGGCATATTCCCCTGCAGAAGTTTGTTAGCGTGCTGTTTTAGTTTGTTTGAAGGCATATTGACCTTCTTTTAGGAAGTTAGAGGGGTTGGCTTCCCCAACTACCCTCATGTGTTGTGCATGTAACCCTCATTCCCTCTTGATCTATAAAAGAGGGCTGAGGGCTTGTGTTGTTTTTCAGCTTGGTTGTAGTAGTCGCCTTCTCCCACGCGAAGGCCTAGGTCCTCCAACTCCAAGAAGCTCGCCTAGAGTTCTCTCGTCTTTGTAGTTTGCTATTTCCTGCATTCAATCAAAACACCCGGACAACCCTCCCCGGGCTCCGGGTCCTTTTCAAAGACCTTGCGTTCACTTCCTGCATTTCTGGCTTTGAGTCTTGGGCCTGCAGATCACTGCCTCCGTAGCGTCGTAAAGGTTCCGGCTGCGCGTGCTTGCACACAAAAAATTGGCTCTACGCGAAGAGGTGAGTAGACAAGTAGTTTCCCTTAGCATTCGAGCCGTGTCTCTCCGCTGCATTGGGTTTTGCTCAAGGAATATCTGTCTATTCGCGTTTCTCATCGATTTTCTTGGATTTCTACGTTTGCTCGCGTTTCACTTCACTCGACTCTAGACCCTCTCTCGCTTTCCGCATCATCGTCTAGTTCCCCCTAGAGTACGGAATTAAGGCTCCACATCCGCTGCGTCAAATTTTGGTATCAAAGCGAGGTTGGAGCTAACTCTTGTCTAGCTCCGCCGATCTCTTCATTGCATCTCATTCGGCTTCTTCGGCTTTGTTTTCCTCATACATACGCATTTTGGCATTTATGACCACTAGATCCGGATCTTCCTATCAAAACCCTCCTACCCAAGTGCCCGTTTCGACTGAAGAGAGTCCTCTCCCTAGGATGGAGTCGGTCGACGCGCTGTCCACACGCATGGAAGCGATGGAGGTCATGTTTCAGCGTCTAATGTTGTCGGTCCAACACCTCACAGACCAAGTAGCGGAACTCCGGTCTAAACCCGCCGAGGGCTAGCCCTCGTTTAGTGTTCCCCCTCCGTTGGCCCCGCTACGCATGCCAGCCACCGAGTCTCCCCGCTTTGACCCTTTTGCCGACGAGTCCGCATGGGCTGAGGAGGCACCTCCCCCGCGTCGCCCACTTCCGCGCAGCCGCGAGGACGATGAAGTCCACTGGCTTACGCGTATCGACCCACGAATTTTCAATGGTAGTCTCGACCCCCGCGTGTTCCTTGATTGGGCTGCGGCTGTCGACAACTACTTTGAATGGAGCGCTATGTCCGAGCACCTTAAAGTTAGCTACGTACGTCTCCTAGTAACCAGCCCCGCTCGGTTATATTGGACGAACGTAGAGCGTCAACTTGTCGATCAGTGTCTTCCCCCCATCACTCGGTGGGAGGAGATGTGCTATAGGCTTAGGGAGAAGTACGTCCCACCTACGTACTCCTCGACTCCTATTGTGCCATCTCGCAAGGATCCGACTCCGTCGACGAGTACCACACTCGCTTCGACGAGCTCGGCATTCGGTGCAACCTTAAGGAGGACTCGGCCTTTACCCTGTCCTGCTTTAAGCACGGCCTCCGCGACGACATCCGTCGCGTGTTGCCCTCCCACGGACTTGACTCGGTTGTGTTGACCCTTCACCATGCTCGCGACATCGAGTGCGACTTGCGATCTGCGCACCCTCGCGCGGAGTCGGGCTTTCCGCTTAGTGTTGCCCATGCGCCTCCGGCGCCAACCCCACCTCCTCGATTTGAGGCGCCCCCTCACCCGAACCACACGGGTCCACGTACACCCCCATGCGATGTTCCCCGCGATGCACCGCCCCTCGTCTGACTTGGGAGGAGAAGGGCAAGGCGCCCGTCTCCGCCGTTCCACCCGGGCCTTGCCATCATTGTAGTCAAACCGGCCACTTCAACCGGGATTGTCCACATCGTTCCCTGCACATCGCGGACGCCCTGCGCAGCCCTCGCCCTCAGCCCACTTACCCTCCTGGGCCCCCTTCGGGCCAAGAGATCGGCCCACAGTGCTACTCCGACGAGGAGTCAAGTCTGCGTCCCACCATTGATGCAGGAGCAAATAAGCCCATGAGCCTACTTGGGGATGGCCCAAACCCCCTAGAAGACACTTGGGAGGACTCCCCAGGATGTGGGGAAGAGACGGCCCGAATTTCAGCCCGATCAGAGCTCACTTGACCCAAACACGACCAGGCCGTTCGTCCAGACACGGCCGTGACACGGTCGACCTGGGACACGAACACCGACACGACAACTGACACGGCCATGGCACCGACCGTGTTCTTCTCGGCTGAAATTCATGCAGATGAACACGGCCGTGCTCTCTGACACGGCCAAGCCGTGTTCGCCGTGACCGAGAACTTCACGACCCCGCAATCGCCCGTGAAAGTCTCGGGCAAATCCTCAACCATTGAACACGGCCGTGTTCCCCAACACGGCCCTCGACACACCCGTGGCCACCGCCGTGTTCTCTTCGGCAGATTTTGGCGCAGCCAAACACGGCCATGCGAACCAACACGGCCAGGCTGTGTTCCACCCTGGAGATGCTATGGAGCCTCGATGACCGCACTTCGACGTCACTCACCCTCCCTACCATATTACTCCACCCTAGGACGACCCGAAGAAGCTCCACAAGGTGACAATCCGGCATTCTCAACATCAAAGCAAGCCACCGCATCACCTCACGGGCTTCATCGACACCCCTTCCTCTCATGCCACATCAACTCAGCCCAAGGGCCCCTCAAGCCGACCCCTTGAGGCTCCCAACCCAAGTGGGCCGCTCAACCTCAGCAACAACATGGCCCAAGAGCGAGCCGCAACGATAGTCGCGCAGCCCACAACGTCGAAATTATGCTGCCTCATCGCCATGTGCTCGAAGCGCGTCTAGGCCCGATCGTACGCAGCTGCAGCTTCACGCCACCTGCCCCGAAGAATATTAGTTGGAGAGTTGTCATGTTTGTCTTTAGTCGCAGCTTGACCACTTTAGTGGCCTGCTAGAGTGGTTAGTTTGTTAGGGTTGCTTGTCCCTTATGTATTTTGTTTGTTCCCACCCCTCTACTCTATAAAAGAGGAGGTTGGGCTGTAGTGTTCTTCAGTCCTCTAAGTGTGTAGAGTTCTCCTGGTGAGCTTAGAGAGCCCTCCAGCGTTTGTGAAGTCGAGCCGGAGCCTTGCCTTCGTTGTTGTTCGGGTCGAGGACGCCTCGATTCCAAGTTGTTTCCACTTTCAGCTTGAAGTAAATCCCACCCTTCCGGTGGGTCAGGTTCGCCTGTTTTTCATTTCAGTTGCGTATTTCTTTGCTGCGATTTCTTCACCCACGTTGTCCGTTCTTCGGAAGCGTGGTTGTTTTCTTGTGTTCTTTCGCTTGTTTCAGCTACATAGTCCGGTGAGCTAATTTCCGCACCTTCGCTATCCCCCGCGTGGCTAAGCTTAAAACGTCCCAAGTGAGCTGCGAGGATCGCTTAAAATTTGCTTTGAGGTTAGCGTGTTGCGTTAATAGTTGGGTGCCATCACTTTTCATTCGCATTAGTGTTGCCCTAATTGAACTCGTCACCGTTTTCGTCGCGCTTTCTACCGATTTTCCTGCACTTTCCGAAGCGTTTTTCCTTCCCTCATCTCACGACCCTCTCCCGTTTTACGTGCATTGTGTAACATCCCTAGAGTATGGCTTAAGGACCCTCCCTCCTATTAGACGCTACATCAATTCTGGTATCAGAGGAAGTTGCGCGTTCGATTCTTATCGATCGCACGATCCCTTTCCATCGCATTGCATATTTCTGCATTCTTTCGGTGTTTTCAGCATTTCACATTTGTCGCGTCCCCCTTGTTTGTGCATGGTGACTACAAGGTCACAAGTCATGTCGTCCCAATACCCTGAAACTATTCCTGAAACCCAAGAGTCAGTCCAGCCTTCGGAAGGGGCTAACTCCCGTCTAGAATCCTTGGGCGCGCTAGAGGCGCGAATCGATGCGAAGCTTGCTGCGCTGTCCGCACGCGTGGACGCCCAACAAGCCCGTACCGAAGCCAAGTTTGATCAGGTTATGACTGGACTCCAACACCTCATTAGTCGCCTTGGGCCCACGGAGCATGAGCACCCAAGCTCGGCGAACCCTCCGGTGTCCGCAAACCCAGCCCTTCTAGAGAGTTACTCCCTTTGGCCGCGCCTACTTTGCTGCGTACCAACGAGGAAGATTGGGGCCGCACTCGACCATACGAGGCCCCTAGGAACCCAGCCCTTGGGGATGAGCCCCTAGATGACGATGACGTATGGGCCGCCCAAGGCCCGCAGCCCAACGGTCGCTTCGGCCACGCTTGGGCTGCACCCCGAACCCCAGCTCCCACACGCGTTGAGCATCCCCAGGTGGACGACAACTTCCTTCGCTATGTCCGGCACACCCTTGCGCCTTTCAAGGGTGGCCTTGACCCCACCAAATTCCTTGATTGGGTCGCGTCTGTGGACACACATTTTGATCTCACCCGAGTCCCACAAGAAGCCTGCGTTTGGTATGTGCGTACCCTACTCGAGGGCCCTGCACGTTTACATTGGGAAAACGTGGAGCGCCAGAATGCACAGCAGGCCTTCCCCCCAATCACCGAGTGGGCGGAGATGCGTTACCGCCTCCGCGAGCGATATGTCCCTGCTTCGTATAGGCAGCGTCTTCTTGACCAGTATAGTCGCCTTCACCAGGGCTCCAGCACCGTCGAGGAGTATCGTCTCACCTTCGAGACGCTCCAACTCCATTGTAACCTACAAGAGGACCCCGAGCTGTCGTTGTCCAAATTTAGGAATGGCCTCCGTTCGGACATCCGTCGAGCCTTACCTGCGTATGGCTCAGAGACTTTCGACCAAACTTTCCAGCGTGCTCGGGACATCAAGCAAGACCTTCGCACCGCTGCAAGGCGCATTGACCTGGGTCCCCCGTGGCGCCCCCATGCGGGTGGTCCCCCGCAGTACCACTCGCGACTTGAGCGTCCGGAGCCTCGTCCGGACCCTCGACCCACCAGGCCCCTAGGCGCCCACCCCTTGAGGCTTCGCCCTCTCGGCCCACTTGGGAGGAGAAGGGCAAGGCCCCGATGGTCGGCACCTCGGGCCGCATCACCTGTTATAACTGCTTACAACCGGGTCACATGTCGCGTGAGTGTCCCAAGAAACCCATTCGTGCCGACACGGGTCCGGCTCGCGTTGCTACCATAACCCCCGCCGAACACGACATTGAGGCGGAGTGTTACACTAGTGGTGAGGAGTCGGGTCCGTCCACTCTTGTTGTCCATTGCAACCTGGTCCAGCCTGTGCCTACCGAGGATTGGAGGCGCTCAAGCATTTTCACGACTTACATCAAGTGCAACGGGCACTCGTGTAAGATCGTCATCGACGGCGAGAGTAGCCTAAACGTGGTCTCTTGGACTGCGGTCACGCGCTTCGGCCTTCCCCTTGAGCCCCACCCGAGGCCCTACTCCATTGCTTGGGTCGACACCACGAGCCTTCCGGTTACACACCAGTGTCAAGTTCCCATCGTGTTTGGGAACTATCGTGAGAAGGTCTTGTGCGACATTGCGACTATGGATGTCGCCCACGTCCTCCTCGGCCGCCCATGGCTGTACGACAGAGACGTAGTTCATTATGGTCGGTTGAACACTTATGTGTTCGACCATGACGAGCAGAAAATTTGGTTGATTCCAACTCCGCCTAAGGAGCTCCGAGCATCCACTTCTAAGGGTGTGATTACACCATCGGCCCCGACCCTTCAGTGTGCCCCCATGGTCTCCCTCATGCGCACCCTGCGTTGGTTCGTGGGGCCCATGAGACCAAGACTGTTTATTCGCTCATGGTGCACGAGGTTCAGGATCCCATCCCTTGCCCCGACCCGGCACCTCCCGTCGAGGTGTCCGCCCTGTTAGCCGAGTTTAGCGACATCAGCCCCGAGGACTTACCTCACGGTCTTCCCCTGGAGAGGGAGATTCAGCACGCTATTGACCTTATCCCGGGAGCGCCCCTCCCCAATTTGCCCCACCATCACCTTAACCCCGCGGAGCATGCGGAGTTGCAGCGTCAGGTGGATGACCTCCTCATTAAGGGGTACATCCGCGAAAGCCTCAGTCCTTGCATCATACCCGCGCTTCTCACTCCTAAGAAGGATGGGTCGTGGCACATGTGTGTCGATCGTCGCGCCATCAACAGGATTACCGTCAAGTATCGATTTCCCATTCCCCGGCTTGACGATATGCTGGATTTGATCTCCGGCACGTCTTGGTTTTCCAAGCTCGACCTCAGGAGCGGCTACCATCAGGTCCGCATTCGCGAGGGCGATGAGTGGAAGACCACATTCAAGACTAAGGATGGTCTTTACGAGTGGCTTGTCATGCCATTCGGGTTGTCCAATACCCCGTCCACTTTCATGCGCTTGATGAGTCAAGTCCTTCGGCCCTACATGGGCAAATTTCTGGTCGTCTACTTCGACGACATTCTGATCTTTAGTTGGACCCGTGATGAGCACCTGGAGCATCTTGGCTCCACGTTCGACCTCCTGCACAAGGAGCACCTCTTCCTTAACATGAGGAAGTGCGCCTTCCTCACCAACAGCGTGTACTTTCTGGGTTATATTGTCTCCGTCCAGGGCATGTCCGTTGACCCTGCGAAGGTCGAGGCCATTCGGCACTGGCCTGAGCCTCGCACCGTAACCGAGGTCCGTAGTTTCTTGGGTCTTGTGGGTTTTTACCGACGCTTCATTCATGGGTTCAGCACGATTGCAACCCCCTTGACCCAACGTCTTTCCAAGGATGAGCTTGAGTGGACCGCTGCCACTCAACGTGCTTTTGATACGCTTAAGGACGCCTTGACCACCGCCCCTATTTTGCGCCTCCCCGACTTTTCGAAAGTCTTTGAGGTTGCGTGCGATGCCTCCGGTTCCGGCATCGGTGGTTCCCTTAGTCAAGTGGGCCATCCTGTGGCCTTCTTCAGCGAGAAATTAAACGCGGTACGACAGCGTTATTCCACGTACGACAAGGAGTTCTACGCGATCGTTCAGTTCCTTCGGCAGTGGAGACATTACCTCCTCCACCGCGAGTTTGTGTTATACAGCGACCACCAGGCCCTTTCCTTCCTCAACGCCCAAAAGAAGTTGGGCGCCCACCATGCTAAGTGGGTCGAGTACCTTCAGCAGTACTCCTTCGTGATCAACCACAAGACGGGCAAAGAAAACGTCGTCGCGGATGCATTGAGTCGTGTCCGGACCCTTTTATGCGTGATGCGCACTCGTGTCAATACCTTTGACCATATCAAAGAGGAATACACCACGTGTTCTGACTTTGGTGCCATCTACGCCGCTTTGACCGAGTCCGTTGACCCCGATTCCCCCTATCAGTTGTGCGAGGGTTACTTGTTCTTGGGAAATCGCTTGTGCATTCCCCGCTCTTCGCTTCGAGATCACCTCTTGCTCGAGCTTCACGCGGGTGGCGTCGCCGGCCATCATGGCCGCGACAAGACCCTTGAAATGGCTGAGGAACGTTTCTTCTGGCCCTCCCTTCGAAAGGATGTCGAGCGCATTGTGCGCCACTGCGGTACATGTCAGTTGTCTAAGCCCCGCCCTGCGAACACGGGTCTCTATACCCCTTTGCCGGTGGCCAGCGGCCCATGGCGCGACCTGAGCATGGACTTTGTCTTCGGGTTGCCGCGGACCGCTTCCTGCTTCGACTCGATCTATGTCGTTGTCGATCGGTTCTCGAAGATGGCCCACTTCATCCCCTGTGCGCGCACTACCGACGCGTCACACGTTGCCTCCCTTTCTGTCCGCGAGATCGTGCGTCTTCACGGTCTTCCCTCTTCCATCGTGTCCGACCGCGACACGCGTTTTGTGAGCCACTTCTGGCGCTCACTTTGGGCCATCTCACACACCACTTTGAAATTTTCCATAACCTATCACCCTCAGACTGACGGGCAAACCGAGGTTGTTAACCGCAGTTTAGGTAATCTACTCCGCTGCCTTGTCGGAGACCACCCGAGGTCTTGGGATTCCATCCTACCTATGGCTGAGTTTGCGTACAATAGCACCTCTAATAGGTCTACGGGTCTTAGTCCCTTCCAGATCGTCTTGGGCTACCAGCCACGTAAACCCATCGACCTGCATGAGCTTCCCATCGAGTCCCACCTCTCCCCGCATGCATACTCTTTTGCCCAGCATATCGCTAGTTTGCATGACGAGGTTTGGCGTTGTATCTTTTTGGGCAACACTCGCAATGCAATGAAGGCCAACGAGCATCATAGGCCACAACATTTTACTGTAGGTGAGCTGGTGAGGGTGCGAATCCACCCCGAGCATTTATCAAACAGGGCACATTTTAAGCTCCGGCCACGCTACATGGGACCCTATGCGGTGGTACGCAGGATTGGCTCCAACGCCTATGAGCTTGACTTGCCTGAGGACATGGGGATTCACCCCATCTTCAACGTGGCGGACATCCTTCCCTTCCACGGCCCCTTGGAGGGGCCATCTGACACCGATGACCCATTGCCCCCTAGTTCTCTGGGGGAGAACTCATCAGAATACGCAGCGGAAGCTGATGCAGGAGCAAATAAGCCCATGAGCCTACTTGGGGATGGCCCAAACCCCCTAGAAGACACTTGGGAGGACTCCCAGGACGTAGGGAAGAGACGGCCCGAATTTCAACCCGATCAGAGCTCACTGGACCCAGACACGGCCAGGCCGTGCGTCCAGACACGGCCGTGACACGGTCGACCTGGGACGCGAACACCGACACGGCCGTGGCACCGACCATGTTCTTCTTGGCCGAAATTCCTGCAGATGAACACGGCCGTGCTCTCCGACACGGCCAAGCCATGTCCCCCGCGTGGCTACGCTTAAAACATGCCAGGTGAGCTACGAGGATCGCTTAAAATTTGCTTTGAGGTTAGTGTGTTGCATTAATAGTTGGGTGCTGTCGCTTTTCATTTGCATTAGTGTTGCCCTAATTGAACTCGTCACTGTTTTCGTCACGCTTTCTACCGATTTTCTTGCACTTTCCGAAGCATTTTTTCCTTCCCTCGTCTCACGACCCTCTCCCGTTTTACGTGCATTGTGTAACATCCCTAGAGTACGGCTTAAGGCCCCTCCCTCCTATTAGACGCTACATCAACCATGGCGGTAGTCCGCTGCACCCTTGTCCACAGCCCCCCTCCGTCCGAAGACTGGAAGCGCACGAGCATCTTTTACACTTACATCAAGTGTAACGGACACTCGTGCAAGATTGTGATTGACGGAGGCAGTAGCCTCAACGTCGTCTCTCGGACGGCACTCACCCGTTTCGGCCTTTCCTTAGAGCCGC
The DNA here is from genome assembly GCA_027563935.2 of Costus lasius. NCBI lineage: Eukaryota > Viridiplantae > Streptophyta > Magnoliopsida > Zingiberales > Costaceae > Costus > Costus lasius. The sequence goes on along the minus strand of CM050449.1, from coordinate 28,658,457 downwards.
ACCCTCGACCATACTCGATCGCGTGGGTCGACGCGTCGAGCCTTCCCATCACCCACCGTTGTCAGGTTGCCATCTACTTCGGGGACTACTCCGAGAAGGTGTGGTGCGATGTCACGTCCATGGACGTCGCCCATGTCCTCCTTGGCCGACCTTGGCTTTACGACCGTGACGTTATTCACTATGGTCGTTCCAACACGTACGTCTTTCAGCATGGGGGGTGTAAGATCTGTTTGACCCCGGCTCCGCCCAAGGAGTTGCGGGCCTCCACGTTCAAAGGCCTCGTCACTCCCTCACAACCAACCCAGCCCGCGCCTAAGGCAGTCGCCTTGGTCCGGCCCAGCTCTATTGTCCATGAGGCCCATGAGACCAAGGTGGTCTATGCTCTCATGGTGCGCGAGGTCTCCCACGATGTCCCTCCTCCACTGGCCCCTTTGCCTACGGAGGTTGCCGCCCTCTTGGATGAGTTCTCCGACATTTCCCCGGTCAATCTACCCGTTGGTCTTCCCCCGGAGCGTGACATCCAGCATGTCATTGATCTCATCCCCGGGGCATCTTTGCCCAACCTTCCCTATCACTGTCTCAACCCCACTAAGCACACGGAGCTCAAGCGTTAAGTGGATGACCTTCTTGCCAAAGGTTTCATCCGAGAGAGTCTCAGCCCTTGCGCTGTTCCGGCCCTTCTCACGCCTAAGAAGGACGGATCGTGGCGGATGTGCATTGATTGCCACGCAATCAATCGCATCACGGTCAAATACTGGTTCCCCATTCCCCGTTTGGATGACATGCTCGACCTCATCTCTGGCGCGTGTTGGTTGAACAAGCTCGACCTCCGAAGCGGCTACCACTAGGTCCGCGTCCACGAGGGCGACGAATGGAAGACGGCCTTCAAAACGAAGGACGGCCTCTATGAGTGGCTTGTGATGCCCTTCGGGCTGACCAACGTGCCTTGGACGTTCATGCGTCTTATGAGTCAGACCCTCCGCCCATACATTGGTAAATTCCTGGTAGTCTATTTCAACGACATTCTCATCTATAGCCGCACCCGCGATGACCACCTTGAGCACCTTCGACTGACCTTCGACATTCTGCGTAAGGAACACTTGTTCCTTAATGCCAAGAAGTGCTCCTTCCTCGAGTCCCAAGTTCAGTTCCTTGGGTTCATCATGTCCGACCAGGGTCTCATGGTTGACCCTCCCAAGATCGAGGCCATTCGTAAATGGCCGGAGCCCGAGTCCGTCACCTTGGTCCGCAGTTTTCTCGGCCTTGTAGCCTTCTACCGCCGCTTCATCAAGGGGTTTAGCACCATTGCTTCCCCTATGACGGCCTGTACCAAGCACGAGGCCTTCCCCTGGACCCCCGCGGCTAGTCTCGCCTTCATCGCCCTTAAGGACATCATGACCTCGGCCCCGGTCCTTCGTCTCCCCGACTTCTCGAAGGTTTTCGAGGTTGCGTGTGATGCCTCCGGCACCGGCATCGGCGGTACCCTTTGTCAAGAAGGCCACCCCGTCGCCTTCTTCAGCGAGAAACTGAACGAAGTGCGACAACGATACTCCACCTATGACAAGGAGTTCTACGCCATCGTCTAGTCCCTCCGACAATGGCGTCACTATCTCCTACACAAGGAGTTCGTACTGTTTAGTGACCACCAGGCCCTCGCCTTCCTCAGTGTGTAGAAGAAGCTTGCCCCTCGCCACGCGAAGTGGGTTGAGTTTCTTCAACAATACACCTTCGTGATCACTCATAGGGCCGGAAAGGAAAACGTGGTCGCCGACGCCCTCAGTCGTGTCCGCTCCTTGCTGTGCGTTCTGTCCACCTTGATACCTACGTTGGGCCACATCCGCGATGAGTACGCCGATTGCCCTGACTTTGGGCCCATCCTCGCTCGACTCCTTGCCGTCTGACCGCTCGGACCTACCCTACCGTCTCCATGACGATTACCTCATGTACGGTAACCGGTTGTGTGTTCCCCGGTCCTCTCTCCGCGAGTACCTTCTGCTCGAGCTGCACGCCAGTCGTGCCACCGGGCACCACGGCCGCGATAAGACCCTAGCTTTGGCCGAAGACCGTTTCTTCTGGCCCACTCTTCGTAAGATGTTGATAGGGTTGTCCGCCACTGCGGCACGTGCCAACGTGCCAAGCCCTGTCCTGCCAACATCGGGCTTTACACCCTGCTCCCCGTCCCTAAGGGTCCTTGGCTGGACATTAGCGTGGACTTCGTCCTCGGACTTCCCCGCACGGCCTCGCACCACGACTCCATCTTTGTTGTCGTGGACCGCTTCTCCAAGACGGCCGATGCGTCCCACGTCGCGCACCTCTTCGTCCGAGAGATTGTGTGCCTCCACGATCTCCCTCTCACCATCGTGTCTGACCACGACATCCGGTTCATTGGTCACTTTTGGAAGTCCTTGTGCTCAATCAAATGAACTCAAGCTATTTGACCCAGGATGACTCAAGCCGTGCCGATTTTGACTATTGCCTACGTTCTAACTTGCAGGACATTTTGGAACATTTTAATATTTAAGTAGGCTTACATTTCAGCACTTTGAACTTGTTTAATTTCTGTTTTGAAGTTGTTGAATTCTGCATTGCAATGTTGTTGTAAACGCTCTTTATCTTCAGCTCTTGATGTTTAGTAATTAGGAGTAGCCTAGGATTTACTTTGAAGACTTTGTTTTTGTTTTAGTGAATGTAATAGGTTGTTCTAGCCTAGGTCTTATGCACACATGTATTGCACATGCAAGCTCCTAGATCACCAACGATATTATGACCTTGGCATGGTTCAACCATCATCAACCCAACATCCAGCTCAAGTCAGCCCCAACTCAAATCAGCCTAGCATCCAGCCCAATCAACACCAGCCCAACACAAGTCAACCCCAGCTCAAGCCTGCCAACACTCAGTTCACACTCAGCTCGTCCCAACATCCAGCACAAGACACCCTTTTAGCCTAGCCGACACAAGACATACACATCTACTCCAACGGCTACAAAGATCACATCAGCCTGCGCATCATCACAAAGCTTCAGCAAACAGCCTTACCCATCAATAGGATTGTCAGCTAGGAATGCCAAGGGTCACTAGAATGTAACGTTGGGAACCTTAGGGTTTAAGCTTGCGCATGTCTCACTTTCACACTTTAGTCTTGAAAATCTTTGAATATGAAAACCTTGTGTTTGCGTTTGTGAGTTGAGCTTGCTCCTCGTTGGGTTGAGCTTGCTCCCCATTGGTTACCGTTGCCTCCAATCACCCCATCATTCCTGCTGCCGATCTTCCACGGTCATCCACCTCCACGAGTTACTGTTCCAATGCCGAGTCCACGCTTCAGCAAACCATTCCTCGGGTTGAACTTGAAGCACCTCGGAGGTCTCTACAACAACCATTGAGGGCGTGCTGTTGAAGATCCTTGCCTGGGAAGGTTCAGAACGGGTTCAGCCCCCTTCCCTTAAGGGGGCCCTAGGTGCATTCCTCCCAAATCCATACTTTAATCTTGCAATCGTACGTTTACCTTGAGTGTTAGAGCTACATACCTAAGGTGATCTAGGGCATAGGAATTCGGTCCTTCATCACCCCCCCCCGGAATCCTTGATGGAGTCATAGATGCCTATGAGGAGGGCCCATTCCCTCCAGAAGACACGTGGAGAGACTCCCCAGAACTGGAGGAAGAAACCCCACGAATTTCGGTGCAAAAGGAGCCCTGCAGACCCTGACATGGTGATAAGTGTTATTTCTAACAGATTTATAGTCTTATTTATACACTCATTTCAAGCTTAAATCTAGATTTTATGCTATTATTTTGAGTCTTTTATCATTAAGTACAGAATCTTCACTATTTTTCGATCTTTATGAAATACATGTTATTTTCCAATATTTTCGAGAAGATTATGAAGATTTGAAGTTATGGAAAGGGTCAACACATTACAAGAGTGCTACAGGAAAAATTTGGGGATTTTGGACTTTTTATGGAGAACACGGCCTGCCCGTGCGTGTGATCATGGCCGTGTTCATCGCAGCTGCAAAATCCGCATATGTCGTAGAGAACACGGCCCGACCGTGCTTATAATCACGGCCGTGTTCGACAGAATCCAAAATCAACCGAAGTCTTCACCGCCGTGCGCACGCCCATGTTCGGGCAATCCGAAATTACAAAACTGAACACGGCCTACTCGTGTCTAAACGCACGGCCGTGTTTATTTACCTGCAGTTCACAGAACTCGTCACGGCCTGGCCGTGACGCTCATCATGCCCGTGACGGCGTTCGTAGGGCGCGATGTTTGACGGTTTCTTCATCAAATCTGACGGTCCAAGAGCTTAGAAATTGGGGGGGGGGAATTCTCAATTAACCTTGCTAACCGCCCAAGGCTTCGATTAAGACATCAAAGTGGGAATTTTGGGCGGTAATCAAGTGGAATTTGGAGAAGAATGTGACTAGGGCGAAAAGGGGCGAAAACTTGCATTCATGGGCTTATTTGATCGGATTTCTTCGGGGCTATCGAGAGAAGACCGAAGATCTGACATCTCCTAACCTTGGATTGTAATTTCCCCTCCTTTCGAATACTTTTTCTTGGGTTTTAGTTGATAAACGATGTATGTTCTAGAGTAAAACCCTAGTTTTGAACTCGGGCGTAGCCCGTTAAACAATTTTTTACATGTAAATCATTATTATGAATCTCAGTGATAGCTTTTAGTAAATTGACTTATTTAAATGAGTTGTGCATATTGTGTATTTATGTTTTGGCCAAACATTATATGTGTTAAGTGTTACTAGAAGTACCGAGAGGTGAATCGTAACACTCGAACTATCTCGTTTAACTTGTGACTTGAATTACGAGAGTCGTTCAACGTCACTCGAGGATTTACGTTCCTTCATAGAGCCCAATGGGTCTCTTAGGTTAATTTTGCTACGAGAGTAGGAAATTAGCTTATGCTTGACACCAGATTACGCTTCGAATGAAGGTAACCCGTACCATAGGAAAGATCGCCTTAAGTTGTTTACTGTCGGATTGCGCTTCGGGAGAAGGAGATCCGTTTTCTATTTCAATTAATTGATTGATTTACACTTAAAGCTTTCAACGAGGTGAAACCTGAAGTTCCGAACATGTCTTAAACTGTAATTTTTCTTTAAAGTCGTTTATTCTTCAATTCGATATTTTAGAATTAGTCTTGTTTTTCCATTTCTAATTGAATTATCTAGCTATCGATGACACTAAAGGTCGGTACTTGACACCTGCTCCCTGTGGGAAAGATCTTATTTACTACTTCGATAGAAACTGTGCACTTGTAGGGCCTATCACATGGCCAGGCCGTGTTCCCCGACATGGCCGTGACACGGTCGGCCACAGACGCGAACGCCGACACAGCCTCCGCCACGGCCGTGCCATAGCCCGTACTCGCTTCGGCCGAGATTCCAACGGCCCATCACAGCCATGCTCCCCGACACGGCCAAGCCGTGTTCACCGAGACCGAGAACTTCACGGCCCCTGCTTCTCCCGTGCCTCCACCCATGAAAGTATCGGGAAAAGTTGCCGCCGCCAAACACGGCCGTGCCACCCAACACGGGCAAGCCGTGATCAGCACACTGCCAGGCATCTTCAACGACCCCCAGCACGGCCAGGCTGTAACCAAGAACACAGCCGTGACCAAACATCATGTGGATTTTGGCCTCAAAATACGGGGCCGTGATATTCATCACGGTACTGCCGTGAAACCTGCTCAACAACAACACGACCAGCCCGTGTTTATAGACACGGCCGTGACACGATCGTCCGAAACCGCGAACGCCGACACGACCAAGGACACGGCCGTGCCCCTTCCCGTGTCCACCACAACCAGAGATCCAGGCGCTGAACACGGCCGTGACGACGAGCATGGCCAGGCCGTGTTCAGTCCCAGGAAATGCAAAGGCACCATTCTTCATCCAGTTCGACGCTCGCAACAGTCCTCGCACCCTCCGGACCGTTTTGTAGGGTTGGTAAGCCCCTCATCTGCCACAACTTGCCCCGTCCAGTCCATCCACGAGGCCTCACCTGCATCTTCAGAGCCCATTCAGCCCATGGCAACTCTCCCTCGAGGACCCCCACAGGACGCCACCACTGATCGCTACAACAACCGGGTCCTCAACTCTGCCCAAGAGACTGCCACTAATGTTCAGAATCAGCCCACAATCAGCCGATTCTGCTACTTCGTGGTCACGTGTTCAGAAATGGTGTAGTCCATCGAAGGCGACCCGTTCAACGGCCCACACACCTCAGCTCATGCGCCCCACCCGTTGGCATATTCCCCTGCAGAAGTTTGTTAGCATGCTGTTTTAGTTTGTTTGAAGGCATATTGACCTTCTTTTAGGAAGTTAGAGGGGTTGGCTTCCCCAACTACCCTTATGTGTTGTGCATGGGACCCTCATTCCCTCTTGATCTATAAAAGAGGGCTGAGGGCTTGTGTTCTTTTTAAGCTTGGTTGTAGTAGTCGCCTTCCCCCACGCGAAGGCCTAGGTCCTCCAACTCCGAGAAGCTCGCCTAGAGTTCTCTCATCTTTGTAGTTCGCTATTTCCTGCATTCAATCAAAACACCCGGAGAACCCTCCCCGGGCTCCGGGTCCTTTTCAAAGACGTTGCGTTCACTTCCTGCATTTCCAGCTTCGAGTCTTGCGCTTGCGGATCGCTGCCTCCGTAGCGTCGTAAAGGTTCCGGCTGCGCGCCCTTGCACACGAAAAATTGGCTCTACGCGAAGAGGTGAGTAGTTTCCCTTAGCATTCGAGCCGTGTCTCTCCGCTGCATTGGGTTTTGCTCAAGGAATATCTATCTATTCGCGTTTCTCATCAGTTTTCTCGAATTTCTGCATTCACTCGCGTTTCACTTCCCTCGCCTCTAGACCCTCTCTCGCTTTCCGCATCATCGTCTAGTTCCCCCTAGAGTATGGAATTAAGGCTCCACATCCGCTGCGTCATTGTGCTAAGTACTTATTCACATTATGTAAGATGTAGATACTATGTACGGTGAATTTCAAAGCCAATCTTGAGCACATAAAAGAGTTAATTATATATAGCTATATTTATTTTATTCTTATTAAAGTGATCAATTAAGAAATTAATTATTATGACTAAAAATATCTCTATTGTATAAAAAATTATTTTATGTAGAGAATTAAAAATTATTTCTAATTTTTAATATATTAGAAATATAAATAATAATTATTTATATCATGGTCCCTATATATTTCTCTTATTAATTAATTAATAATGAGTTTTCTATTTTAAGAAAACTCCTTCCCCTATATATATTTGACTCCTATCAATTATACTAGCATGATTTTCTTTGGAAAATCAGGATGCTCTCAACTCCAAAAATACTTATGGATTTCTCAATGTTTTAGTATAAAGTTTTTTGTTGTGTTATTATCACAATATTTGGTTTATTCCAACATGTACTACTTTTGGAGAACATAAAAGAGTTTTCTTTGAACCAAAGAGTACATAAAAGAGTTTCTAAATAGATCAAGAACTCGGCCCATAATGTTAAATATTGATTCTTAAGCAACAACAAAATAGTCAAATCTCTAGCCATTTATGAAAGCATAAGAATAAAAAATCGAACACTATTTATCTTCTACCATAATAATATATCAAAATCAACAGCTTCTTCTTCGTATATGTACTTATCTAATTCTATTATTGATAATTCCTCTAAATTTTAACCTATGCTTTTTCAACCTTTATTTTTTTTCCTTTTCACTTCTACTTCATGAAAAATTTTAGTCTCATTGGAATTATCAATAATAACTGTCAAGACCCAAAAGAGCACCAACCCAAAATGGTTAGCTATGTTCCCGGGGATGTGATACTATAGAAAGCAGTCAACATAATAATAATAAATAACCTAAATATTTATCAAAATAAATTCATACCATAGTTAAAATTGTTAACTTAACAATATGAACAACATCACATATTCAATAAAATCCATATCAAATATTTGATAAAACCACATCATGATTAAACCACATTCATATGATATGTATAAGAATCACATAATAATAGCACAAACCATTATCTTCATAAATCCTTTTCACACTTACCAACATTTAACTATATACAATAGAACTAAAGCATCTATTCAACATATCAGACTAAAATAACACCAATTGATCCAAATATTAATATAAAGATTAGCACACCCGATCAGACAAAAATATCATATCGAAAACCATAACATGATAATATCAAAACCATAGCATAATAATGTCAACAACAATAAGAGAGAATATTAATCCAAGTAACATTTACATCACTATTACTCCAAGTCCAATTATCTATCTATAATATGTAAACAAGATTTGATAGCCTCTGTCTAGCTATCTCATTCACGCAAGTTTAAATGTTTGGCCCCACGGCCCATTCACCAAATTTTGAACGTTTGGTTACATGACTTGTTCAACCTAACTTTAAACGCTTGGCCTGTCGGCCCATTTATTCAAATTCTAAGTGTTTGGCTCATCGGTCCATTCACCCAAACTTTGAACGTTTAGCCCCACAGCTCATTCACTCAACTCGTCTGGTTAATTCAAACATAGTCATGGATGATAAATACTTGACGCGTATTGTCGATGACCTTATTTGGGAGGTGCGTACATTGATACTTCGTATTGGAGCGTAGTTCCTCAATATTATTACAATATAATTCAGATTTTTGCTCCATGGCCTATGCTAAAAGAAATGAATATTGGACAAGTTCTGATATCCACAAGCCATCAAAAGGCCGGATATTCATCAAGTCCAAACATCCACAAGCTCTCCAAAGGCAGGACGTCAATTAAGCTCGGACAAATTATAAACCATGTCATGACACGAAATTATAAATGACATTATTCTTTTAACCATTTGCCTTTCTATTATAGGTTATAGATCTCTTAGTCAAAGGTGCCCTAAGCTCCTTAGGGGTAATTAACAATGAATGCTTGCGTTCATTAGAAGCTAAAACCGACTAAAACAAAAAAGACTTATAATTTATAAGGTGAATTTGAAATAGTCACACTACTTTTCAATATTTTAATTTACATTAAAATTTAGCCAAAAATGGCCCCACATCAAGGAAATATCAAATGGTACATATTACCCTCTTTCGACCGCGTAATCCGATATCAATCTAGATCGGCGTTCTACTTTCGTGGCTAACTGGACCTAGATTGATCCAACGGGTTCAGAGATATTATAAAGTTCCTCACACAAATCCTACCCTAATTCTTGACAACTCAGAGCATGCTAGATCTAGTAGATCTAGCATTGTAATTCACCTTTTGGTCCTTCTTGCAGCGCCTAAGAAAAGTAATTACGTGATCAAGGTAATACTAGCAATGAAACAACACAGATCGAATAAACACGAGATAAACTTGCAATTGCTATAAGAAAATAAGTTCGAATAAAAGATACATACAACTTGACTACACCCTAGTTTCAATAAGAAGATTATGCTATCATAGCGTCGTTACAATACAAATATCTGCAAGAAAAAAGAAACAAAGAAGAAGATTGAAGAGAGAAAAGAGCAAAATCTTCAAAGAAGGACAACAATCATCTTTCTGCAAGTCTTCTGGAATGGACGCACAAAGATCTCCTTCTTCCTTGCTTTCGACCAAAATCACAACCCCTTGCCAAAACTCGTTTGCCCCCCTTGGACCCCAACTGGGCGCCACCTTATTTAGCGAATTTCGCCCCTTATATAATTTCAAAAGTCTCTTTTGAGATGCCACAATTATAGCTCTTTTAATTATCTATGTTTTGACACCAAAAACGTCCAAAACGGACTTATAATGAGGGACTTATGGCTGTTTTAATTTTGGTTGCTACGAGATTACAAGCGTAATCAAGTTACGGTCATGCCCGTAATGTCTTCATCGATGCTCTTACTTGCCTGAAACGTTCACATAATTGTGGCCCATTAAATGCTTGTCATTATGACTCCAAGAATGCTCAATTTGGAATTATAACGAAGAAATTATGGCCAATTGAATGTTGGCCTTTATTGCTGCATGTTGAGATTACGGGCGTAATGGTAATTACGGCCATGCCCATAATTTCAGTACCAAACTCCATTTTGTAAAATTTGCAGGTGAGCTGATGTTTGCCTTGACTTGAATTTTGGCCATAGTGTGATGTCAAAGACTGCTGATCAGGAGATTACGACCATGCTAAAATTATGGTCATACCCGTAATGTCTTTTGTCAAGATTTTTGTCTTCCAAGAGATTGCTGTTGAGGAAGTTATGGGCACGACCTTGGATTATGACTATGCTTGCATAAAAATGGGTCCATCGGGAAGTCAATACAAGAATTACGGTTATAATGTAAATTACGGCCTCAGCCGTAATTCTAGAAATTAGTCCCGTTTGAAGCCAAACTTCTTGTCAAAATTCTTGATTTATTCGGAGATGTAATGTACTTCCAAATAGTTCTAAAAGCGAGTGAATTATCCTGCATTCAAACAAACATGACAAGTAGTGACGCTTTTGAAGAAAATCAATGAAATAAGCTGGAAAGATATGTAAAAGTATGATAATAGATCTCGATTCACTAGTAAATATAGGTCAAAAAGATTATAAAAATATGAGACATCAATAAACTTGTAGGCATACATGTATTGCAATTTATTTTAATCACATATATTTTTATTTCTAATTTATTCATAGACATTATCTAAATAAATAAAGTATGGAGGGGTTTAAAATGTGTAAAATGCATCTACTATTAGGTTTTATCTATAAATATAGGTGTAGTCCCTAGTTGATGTGAACGTTGCAAGGAGATTTCAGTTGGTTCCCATCATCTGCCCCCACCTCTTTCATAACAATTTCACGATCAACTAGAATATCACTCTGTGAAAGTTAATTCCCTACAACTCATGGAACCTGGTATGCTTCTTATTTATTTTTATAGGCAAGATGTTTTGCACGATCTAACAACTTTCATTGCTTTAGCTATAACCACACCCTTGTCATGCTCATACAGGGTCCAAAACTCTACTTCAACATATTACTATCTAAGTCATGGATCGAATATTGTTATTTATATCTAAGTTGTGGTTCAAGTACAAAAATATAACTTGACTTTTTTATTTTTGAAGTATCACTCGAACATTTATCATCCTTTTCTCTCATGGCATTGACCAGCATATTTAAATAAAAATTTTTACTTTTTTAGCTTGGTCAATAGTGTTGATAGTAATCTTATCAAATAAAATATTAGAAGTCACATTTAAGTTATTAGAAATTGTGATTGTAAGGTTACTGAAGGTCTCTGAAAATTTAATAATTCATCTAGCATTATCCAATCTTTATTGCTAGGTACTCCACCAGTCTCATCTTCCACTATTATTTTATAACAAAAATTAGGATGAAACACTTTATACCTTTTGAAGGCTCTTTCAAATTTATGAACACCATCAAGCATAAGATAGATGAAATTCTATCTAGTGCTTACATCTAGGCATGTTAAACTCTTCGACTATGTTTTTAAAAATTTTAATATATTTTTAAAATTTGTATAATATGGTTGAAAACTACCACATATAGTGAATAGATTGTTGAAATTTTAGAATAGATGAACCTATCTCGTTTACCTCCATTCATAATAAGATTAATTATATGATCAATACATCTCATATGAATATAATTTTCATATGCAATGTCACAACCCCAATTGATTATTTTATCTTGCTAAGTAATTGATGTCTATATTATTACTTGACTCATTATCAACTATTACAAAAAAATTCTATTAATTGCCCAATAAAGAAACCTCATCTCAATAGCCATGTCTAAAATCCTACTAGTATGATCATGAATAAGGTAAAATTTTAGTATTTTCTTATTCAATTCTCTCTTCATCAATACAGTAGTAGGCTGTTAGGTATATATAATTAATTATGTGCAAAGAGGTCTATGCATCAATTGTCAAAAAAAAAAAAAAAAAAACTATTTGATTTAACTTTTGAAATAATTTTTTAAACTGACTTCTCATCCATATAAAGTTGCAAATTATTCATCATAATTAGAATCTAGAATAAGGGGCATAGAACTGAAATAAAATGTATAAAAAACTTTCACTTTGAATAAAGAGAGCTCATCAATAATGATTATTCGAGCTAATGCATTTCTGTTAGTTTTTTGATAAAATTTTTAAATACTATTAGTATATACTTTATTATTTTCACTAGCTATTTTGAAATTAAGTTTAGTTTGTTGGTTAATACTATAGGGATACTTCTTATACACTTTGATATGATTTTTTAGTTTAGAAGGATTATTACTTTTAGGATTTGCCCAAATTTCTTTATCATAATAATACTTACATTTATCAACAATTAAACCATATATATTTGTAAAACGATTTCATATATCTGATCTTGCATGTGATTTTTGATGTCCTTTTATTTTTGAAATAGATATCGTAGATTATGTAGGATCCATAATTTCTCATTTGAGTAGGGTTATGAGATATATATATTTGCATGTCTTCGCCTAGCATGTACAACATCAATAAAATATAAATATAACTATAAATTATAAATAATATATAATTATTCATATAATAAAAATAGAAATGATAGTTTAATTTAAAAATTAAAAGCATTAAAAAAACTTAATTTGAGGATTGAGATGTAAAAGCCATAATAATGTTGATGAGGTCGATTAATCGATTTGTGTTGAGTGTTCAGTTCTCAAGTCTTCAACTAGTGAGCTTGACAGAGTGTGGTGTGCACTATGAAAGTAGAGCAAAATTGAGAAATTATGATTGAATTGTTAGTGGGCAAGAGGACAATATTTGGTTTAAACATTTGTTGTACTACTTTGTTGGATGACTAATCAAAGAAGAATGATCATACTTGTAACCTTAGTCCCCAAATATCTAATCTCCTAAATTGTGAATTGGATTCAACCTAAACTGGGTGGTTGATAATACTCAATCTTTAGAAACCATTTCTTAAATAGGAAATGAATCTAGTAAGGATGGGCACATAAGATATTAAATGTTAATCAAATCTGCCTAATTCTAGATAAATTAACTTATTTCACTCTGAGTTTCTCACATCTAAGTTGACATAATTAAGGGAAGTAGCTTCGGTTGAGTCATTTTAGGCATACATATTACATGCTAAAACAAAATCCTCCTAACTACTTCTAGGTTGATCCCTTCTGAACAGTCTTATAATAAAGAACTAAATTGATTTCAATTATTGCAAAAAATTCTCCCGTGATCTAGGGAAATGGCATCATAAATAGAATGTGCAGTCATTTATTATTATGCCAAAAATACAATGACTATTTACCAACATTAATAGAAATAAATGATCAAAATAATAATGGAAAATAATGCATGCAAAATAGTCATAAATTCATAGTCCTCTTGAAATGAGAAAATTTCCTAGGCGAGGTCTCCGCCTAGAAAACTTAGGCGTGGTTAAATCAAGACCGCCTATAAAGTGATGATCCCTGCATAACACTTTTATGCACTAGTATTAAAGGATGGGCAAGGGATGGATTTCGCCCGCGCCTAAGATTCCTAAAAATTTTTCATTGAAACGAGAGAGAAGATAAATATTGTATTACCAATTCAGGCTTTACTATTTTGTTTAACCATTATTTAAATAAATTATGTCTAAAACATTCTAGGGAGAGACCTCACAGCTTTCGGAATATTCAATGAGCTTTCACGCTAAAGAGAATTTCACAAAATACAAAAATAACATAATGGATGACTAACCTGATGATTGGACTCACGGTCGTAGTGAGTGAGTCACTGACCGAAGCGCTGCTTCCTTCCAAGCCGCCGAGGTGGACACTCAAGACGATGCAGCGATGAGAGGCCAAGGGTGGCGAGTAGTCAGCACAAACAATGAGAATCCAAGAGCAATGGTGGTATATGGCAAGGTCCAATGAGGCAAGACCGGCTTCGGGCTTCGGTTGTTTAAATAAAAACACTGAGAGGACTTTAGCAATGAGAAAATTTTTTAGGGGAGTCTCTCCTTAGAAATTTAAGCAGAATTAATCTGAATCTTTAATATTATTTTGGGACTCATGTAAAAGTGAATAAATCTGCACAACACTTGGTGGGCACGATATGTAATATCAAAAGTTAAAATTAATCCCGCTTAATTTTTCTAGGGGGAGAGACTCCGCCTAGAAAAAATTTTCTTCGGCAGTCAATCGCTTGGGCCCGTTCGTCAATTGAATCCTTAACCCCCCAAGGCGGCTAATTTTTTTTAGTAAATTCAACTTTCACGGATCTTCAAACTATGGTAGAAAATGATGTAGCTGATTAATTTAAAATAGCTCAACCTCAACATAATGTCAACAAAATAAATGTTGGACAAGCTCGACATGGTAATTGTTAAATATATATGTTGAAACTCATGAACCCGGGCGCAGATAAAAATAAGTGAAACGGCTATTTATCAAGTGCTTCAACCAAGTACACGTTGTACGTTGAATGACATCAGCGTAGATCTAGAAAAACTGCAGATAAACCTTATGGAATAATTTAATAAATTAACCGAACATTCAAAATTGTATCAAAAGAAATAAAAAAAATCAAGTTCAAGTATCTCAATCGAAAAATACATATCAAATGTAAATCTGACCAACCTAAAAGTTTTAGAACTTAGGGGAAAACTGTTGCAGGAAGCCCTGCGAGGCGCAATAATGTGACTGGAAGAAAAACCGACGGAAATGGAAGATCATTTATCCAAACTGCAGTTTAGAGTTTATCTTCGTATTCGGATAGAGGGGTCATCTGCTCCTTGAGACCCTTGCGCTTCCTGATATCACACACAAGTTGGCCAGCCTGAGAACCTGCCTCTAGCGGATCAGACGACATCATGTCCCAGTGGTCAAAAACACACTGAGGGAAAGCCTGTCCTGATGTCGCAGCCCTCAGAGCGCTAGAGAATCCAAAAGACTCGATAACCGGAAGATAGGCCTTGATGTTGTACAGTGGAGTGCCTGGTCTCTGCAGCTCCTCGAAAACATGGCCCCTCTTTTGATTGAGGACACCGTAGATGCCGCCAAGTGCCTGCTCTGGAGCCTGGATCTCCACCAAATATACTGGTTCAAGGAGTCTCGGTTTCGCGGTCAACTGAGCGGCATATATGACCCTCCTAGCCGTGGGAATAATCTGCCCGCCGCCTCTGTGGATAGCATCAGCATGCAGCACAACATCACACACCTCGAAGCAAATAGCTCGCATATTCTCCTCAGCCAAAGCTCCTTCCTTTGAAGCCCACTGGAATCCAGCAACAACAGAGTCCTTAATTTCATTAAGATATTGAACTCCCTTGCACATATCAACCACCATATTGGGACCAGTAGTCTCAGGCCCAAAGCACCATATCTTCTTGGCCAGGTCCTTGTCCCAACCAAATTCTTCAGAGAGAACTTTCGAGCGTACTTTGGGATCGTCCCTCGGACCAATCCGCCCGTCATCAATGGCCTCCGCAAGCCCTTCTTCCATAGGCCGTGCTTCCATGTAAAGTCTGTTGTGCTTATTTGGAGACTTGCTCATAACAGTACGACATGATTTCTCAAGCACAGTTTCACGGAATGAAACCACAGGATCAGATACATGAATCTCCGCACCTCCCATGAAATCTTCCTGCAGATCTTTCAAGCAGATCTCGAGGTGAAGCTCTCCTGCGCCAGCAACAATGTGCTCGCCAGATTCCTCTATCGTGCAAACAACCATAGGATCTGACTTGGCTAAACGTTTCAAGCCTTCTACAAGTTTTGGAAGATCAGAAGCAACTTTACATTGCACAGCAACGCGAACAACAGGAGACACTGAAAATTTCATGGCTCGAATAGGATGGGCATCCACTTCCTTTTCATTAGTCAAAGTCGCATTTTTGGTAATGAACTGGTCCAATCCAACCATAGCCACCGTATTTCCACAGGGCACATCCTCTACAGATTCTTGTTTCTTGCCCATCCAGATAACAGTTCTTTGCACACTCTTAACATACAAATCTTTCTTCTGGCCAGGAACATAGTTCGGCCCCATTATCCGGACCTTCATTCCGGTAGAAACCTTTCCAGAGAAGACTCTACCAAATGCAAAGAACCTACCCTTGTCAGAAGCAGGAATCATCTTTGAAACATAAAGCATAAGAGGACCCTCAGGATCACAGTTCCTGACGGCGTTTGCATAAATATCATCAAGAGGTCCCTCATACAAATTCTCCACACGATACTTTTGTGCCTTTGCTGGCGATGGAAGGTGGAAAATCATCATTTCAAGAAGTGCATTGCTGGCAGGCAACCAAGTCTGCATAACCCGCTTCATTAAAGCTTTCCCAATCAGTTCTTTCTCCTCAGACTTCATGGTAACACCAAGCTTTTGCAGCATTGGCCACAATTTATCCTTCTGATCATTCATGCAGGTTGAAATAATTTGCTTAATTGGCTCGTAACAGAACTGAACAAAGCCACGTTTGCAAGAAGGGGTGCCGCTACTCTTGGTAGTCCACTTTTTTGTAGCTGGGTCGAAGTAATTTTCACCCCACAGCCTCTCCATCATCTTTGACTCGTCCACTCCAAATTTAGCAGCATACATCTTTGCAAAGTTAGTCAAGGTGAAAGCCCAACCGTGCAATCCTGCAGAGAAAGCAACAGTTCCTTTCTCAGGATAAACTTGTACATCTCCAAGAAGCGCATCCTCATATGTGGCCATAATAACATTTGCATTTTCAATAACCCGCTGAAAAGTCTGGTAAGCTTCTTCTCCTTCAACTTGAAGCTCCAGGAAGCAGCGGTCCATCTTATTAACTGTCAAAACAGGCCTGATTCTTTCTCCCAAGGCTTGACGAAGAACTGTTTCAGTCTGGACACATACGCCTTCCACACAGTCAACAACAACAAGTGCACCATCAGTAATCCGTAGAGCGGCAGTGACCTCAGAAGAAAAGTCAACATGCCCCGGCGAATCGATAAGGTTGATAAGGTATTCATTTCCCTTCCTTTCACCCTTGAAATTCTTCAAAGATTCGTCAGTCATCTCATAGTAAAGGGAAATCCCGGTGGATTTAATGGTGATACCACGTTCTGCTTCATCCGCCCTGGTATCTGTCATCCTAACATCTCCAGCAACTTCCTGAGCAATAATACCAGCAGCTGCCACTAATGAATCTGTCAGAGTGGACTTCCCTGCAGATCAGATAATCTGATTAGATAGTGTTCCTTGACACTCAGGATTGATGATTCTTTGACCTAGATTTAGATCAATCAACACAATCTACTGCAGGATTCCAATAGATCATACCATTGATAGATGGGATTTCGATTACAGTAATAGGATCGGTGGATTCAACAAGATTAGTTGGATCAGTTGTAGGATGACAGCTAGCATGTATTTGATTACTTTTGTGACTTTAAGTCGATGATGCATAATAGTTGGTGGTTCACTTGATACTTTGACTTGTTTTTAATGTTTGATTATTGAATTTGATTCCTGTATTAAATATGGCTTGAATGTTTAGAAACGTTTGTTTGTTATTATGCTGCATTGCAGTTTGTGGTTTGTATATAATTGCAAATTGATTATAACATGTTAATTTATAAATTTTTCTAGTTAATCTGCTTAGTATGTAAATATATATTTGATCTTAGGATCTTAAAATAGCCTCCGGAGTCCGGATCTCAATCCTAAGTTCTTGACAATCCTAAGTTCCCATTATTAAATATAGAAAAAAAAACCCAATTAAGCAAATAATTGTCTAAAAGCCAAAAACAAATGGGAAATCACTTTCCGTCCAATACAAAGAAGACACGTCAGATTATTGCAAATATCTGTTTCAAACTAACAAATGCATTCTCAAAGATGATACAAGGAGAATCAGATACGAGGTGAATCTAGTGCAATAATGACAAGGAAAAGAAAACAGTCTCACAGTACATCTTAACAAATTCTATTAGAATACAGCAAATTATGACAACCTGATCTACATAATGAGGTCTGTAATGTTATTAAAGATGAGTACAAAATACAACTTTTGCTGCAGCTTCCAGAATTTAGGGCAAGTGGGCACAGCCAAATTGCGAGGTTTCCTTTTCCATGACTAAGGAACTCTACTATGAAGTGAAAAGACGAAACAAAATTGTGGATGAATACACTAACTTTTATAAAAACATGCAACATGGTATTGATAGATTAGGTGAGTAAAATTTATTCAAATCATCGATGTGCAGTAATGTTGGAGAGAAAGAACAATATCTTCAACAAACTAAAAGTAAATTATCAAGTAAACCAGCGAAGTGTGGTTCAAAAAACAGGTATGTATTTCAAGGAAAAAAAGCACCAAATTTGGTTGATAAATAAAAGTGAACATACAATCCCAGAATTGAAAGAATGGTACCATGATCAACATGGGCAATGACAGACATGTTCCGAATATTATGCTTCAGGTCCATGATCCTGCGCAACTCTTCCACTGTAAACTTCACCATGTTGACTGCCTTTAATAATCAAACAAGAACTGTATGTTTCTTTCCTGTCATGCCAACATGATCACAATCATTTCCCACCGACTAAAGAAGTAAAAACATAGCACAACAAATTGTTAAAAATAACAACGGTAGATTGATTCTGATCAGAGATAATCATGTGTATTTTACCCAGGGCTGCATTTACATATTTACATTATAGTTATGACGAGAAATGCAATGGATATAAAGATTACATAAGTCATGGCATATGCATTTCAGCATCGGTTCATATTCTCAGGTGTTTCCATACATTGACACGGGATAGTAGTTTCTATAAACCATGCAACTATAGTTCCGAGTGACATTTGTGAAATCAATCACAAAAGCATTTCCCAAAGAAATGTGAAAAGTAAATGTTCGATACATAAACGAAAGTTACGATTGGCAGTAGATATTTGCTCGAAAATACCGTCTTTGAAGTTGAATAAAAAAATCTAGCTCATACTAGAAAATTATAAGGAAAAAAAACGCAAAAAAAAAAAGAAGAAAAGGAAAACAGCATTTCAAATATGAAGATCTAGAGACAACAGATCACACCAAGAACAAGGAATCTAGGAGTGTGGACAGCAATAATAACGCGAGAAGCATTACAAAAACGAAAGGTCCATCAACAACAAATCACATCAAAGACAAGGACACAAGCAAAGGAGAAGAAAATTAGAGATGGCGTGGATGGTGGCGGGGGCGAGTGTTTACCCCGGAACAAGAGAAGCACGCCACGCACAAACCCTAATTTCTGGCGCCGGGTGCCTTGCTCTACGGAGGGGCGAGTTGGCCGCTCTTATATGCTACTCTACAAGGGCAAAGGGCTGGGGCGAGGGGAGTCTGGTTAACGGCTGCGATCGGGATCTTTACGTCCGTGTATTTGATTGGTCATCCCGCTGGGTTGGCGAATCGCATATTCCCGCGCCGCTCCGGAGCAGCCGAATCTGTGGTCTACATTTTCCTTTTTTTTTTTTTTTATTGAAATGGGCCGGGCCCGTTTTATATTGAGTGTATGAGAACAAAAACGTAATGTTGGTAACTAAGTGTAATATCAGTGTTTCATCTTATAATCTCATTATGAAAAGTGTAGATTGTATGCACCTATAGCTAATACTCATATAAGGAATCATGGGGAATTATGTTAAAAAGAAAGAGGCAAAATGATAAATTTAACCATATAATAGAATAAATTATAATTAGTAGGGACTTGAATAAGTGACTTGTTAGTAGTTGGTGATGTAAAAAAAATAAAGAGAAGAAGAAAAGAAAATAATTATGTAAGGAGATAAAAACACCTCATGCTTGCCTTCAAGCCACCTCAAGCTTGCTTGAGTGACAAGGTGATGACACCTCATGCTAGAGGATTACTATTGGTGGAGAAATGAGATAAATGTAGGAAAATTATAATTTTCACATAAGCTTACGTTTGGCTGGGAGAAGAGTGGGTTGAAGGTGGTAAATTGGAGAAGAAGTGGAGTAAAAGGTGAATTTTTATCATAAGGCAACTTTCTACCGTTTGCCCTATATTTGAGTTTTCAAAAATATTATAAATTGGAAAGAAAATTGAGTTTGTGATTTATTGACCTAAAGAAGATTCTAATACTGAAATCAAGTGAATTTTTGCTGATCATCATATTGTAAACTACTTGAAAGAAAGTAATTAAGGTATTCTGGGTTTTAAAAATCTGACCTATTCATGGTTTTTGTTATGTAACTTTATGCACACAAATGGTTTTTTTAATGAAAATTACTTTGAGATAATACCATTGTTCTTTGGCCCTTATATCTTTTAGTGAGAAAATAATTTTCTCCCATTTTGGGAATTTGTGGCTATGGATGTGGAACTAAGTGCTACATAGAGCAAAGTGTCACATTAGAAATAATGAGAACCACCTCTTGAGTCCATGGAAGCCACCTTTAGAATCCCTCCATATTTGGTTGGGCCATGACGAGCCCTTTGCCGGCTTATGTGTGTGAGATCTTACTCCGACGTGGAACACTATGATGTGGTGTGTTCCCACTAATCTTTCTATGATACATTAATACTCATGAGCTTATGATATCTCCTTTTGTTTATGTGATACTTTGATACTCATGAGGTTGTGATATTATCCTAAGTTTCTATGATACTTTTAACACCCTTGAGTTATGATATTATCATTTGTTGCAATACCTTAGAGACCCATGACTTAGTGATACTGTGATTTATTTCTATGATGCTTTTGGTATTCATATGTCATTGATATCATCCTTGTGATAATATACTTAGAATGTTATTATTTCTTTGTATGATGTTTCCTTTGAATATTATGAAATTTGTTTTCAAATGAGTAATAAAAATATATTTCTGTGTATGGGCAATGTAGTTCTTGTTGAGTTTCATAACTCACTTTTTGATTTTATATATATATATATATATATATATATATACATGTTAATCTATAGTTGCTTTCCTTGGGGCAAAGGAGGAGGTGTTAATAGAAATGTTTGTTCATAAAGCTCCTAACTAGTTTGATGTTTTAATGAGATGCCAAGTTGATATACTCATGTAAATATGCTTTGTGTTGTATATAGTATATTTGAGCAATTTTGTTAAGGTATCACTCTGTGACATTGTAAACTAGATGTCTAAATGTAAGTTAATATTTAATAAATCTTTGTTGGTTGCATGAGATTGGTTGAGTTTGTTAAGTGATGTTGTTATCCTCTAGAAATGTATTAATATTGTCAATAGGTGGTACATGAGTTTATTCAATTTGATTTAATTGTTTTGATCTTGGGAATGCATTGTGTTAAACCAGGACATTATTATTATTACCATGATTATTTCTAGAGGTATGACAGTAGGAATTAGGAGAGAGTTCCATAGTTAATTTATATATTCTATGGTTAATTTTATATGCTCAATTATTAGATAATTTATTTTACATAATTATTTTCTCTTCCTATTCAAACCTATTTTTCTTCCTACTATTAGCATACGATATTTGAAGTCAATTTGTCCTATAATATCATATTATCATTTTCATCTTCTTTCTATTGAATGAATAGGATTTTGATACGGCGGATACTTGAGTTTTATTCAAGTAGTCAGATATGTAGCGAGCAATTTAGTAGAGCTAAGTACTATAATGATATAAATGGAGACTTTCATGTGTTGGAGTTGGTTTTCTTTTTGTGCGATTTGGTAGTGTTGACAAGTGCAATTGATTATTTTTTTGAGTCTTTTTAATTTAATTTAAATTTTATTAAATTGGTGAAACGGGGTAGATAAGTGGTGTCTTCACCCTATAAATAAGGGTCTCTTTCCTCCCTTATAAATATGCATAAATCACATTAGATAGTGAGAGAAATCTATTGGGGGGTTATTATTTTTAAAATTATTAAAAATGAAACTAACACAATATAAAATGAAATGTGATTAAATAATAAGAAGAGTTAAAAAGATAGAACCTGAAGGTATATTGAAGTTGTCTTTTGGTGAAAATTTGGGCTCTTATGCGTGTTAAATCTGAACTAAACACCTAGAATACAACTGAGACTCCCCTCCTACAAGACATGACTGTGAAACAGTTGATGATTACAAGTAATGAAAGACCAAAAAGAGAAAGGAAGAAGAAAAGAGGTTGGAGAATATTCACGGGGGATATCTTTAGCCGATGGTTGGATACTTTTTTTTGTAGGCACGGCCCAATGACCAAAGATTAACTTCGATGGCTCATAATGGCCAAAAACAACATGTGTTAATGTGTGACAACTCACAATCAATGACAACATGTTAATGCACAATGACTTGTAACATCCGGTGGATTAACACTTGACAGTGTACTAATGGGTCATTAAAACTTGATGGCAAAGTTTTAAATTTTCACCAGTAATCTTCCATAAAATTTAAATTTTCTTGAACATAATTAAAATCAATCAAACAATTAAGTGAAATTAAATGGTTGATCATGCCTATATTATGTGATCTATAAAGTGCATTTAAAAGCATAAATTTTACTTAGTAAAAATATTTTTATCTGAAGGAAAAATAGTGAACTAGTATTGAATTACTTCCTTTGTCCTAAAATTTCACACAAAATACAGGGGTTAACTGAATGCATGGTTGTGCGCATCTATAAAAATATTTTCATCTGAAAGAAAGATAATGAACTAGTATTGCATTACTTCTTTTATCCTAGACTTTAACAATTTTGCACACAATACAAGGGTTAACTGATCGATAAATTCATTTAATCCCTAAAGTGAATTAGAATTACGCTTGTAAAGTAAATACACAAGTTTGATTATAGGTGTTCTAATATTGTAATTCACAACATCTAAGGCATGGATTTGTTTGGCTAGAATAAAAACATGTAATTAAGTTTAACCATAATCAAATTAACTTTCCTCAATTAATAAGATAGAAATAATTACATGCTTAAATAAAAGAAATACAATGGGTTACACTCCATGTCCAAAAAATAAGTTTACATTATAAAGATAGCATTACAACATAAATATTTCTAATAGAATGACAACAAATAAGATTAAAAAAAAAAGGAAAACAAATAGCAACTTCCTAGTGAAATTTTGTTACTTAAATTCTTCTGTCGATATGCCTATGATTACTTTTATAGGCCATGATTGTATATGCAATCACAGTCTGTGATTTCTTTTCCTCTATTACTATCATCGATAGCTTATTCACTTGATTTGACCCCTAATTTCGTAGTAAACTCTATTGGAATCACTTGTTTATCTTCTCCTACCTTTCCTTGAAATTTTTCCTCTGTTTTGACGTGATACCTTTCAAAACTCAGCCTATAGTCACTACTACTCAATGTCGCCACTTCTTACGCATCTCTTAGAGTCTGTTTCAGAGGAGGGACAAAAAACAAGAAGGAAAAGAAAAATGAATAGAACAGAAATTGAGAAGAAAGGAAAATCTTTTTATTTTCCTTTTCCCTTGTTTCAAGGATAAGAAGGAAAATAGGAAAGAGAAGTCACTTGTAAGATGCCCCATCTCACCACAGTTATAACAAGCACCGCCTCTGGCGCCGCCTCCACCACCGCCATCCTGAAAGCAATCTTTAGCTATATGTCCAGACTCACCGCACTTATAGCAAGCGCCGTCGCCGCTACCCGCCGCCAAATCCTCCTCCATCCCTTGCCCTCCCACCACTTCCACCACCGTTGAAGCCGTAGCCTCCGCCATAGCCCCCGGTGCAGGACCCGCCACTGCGGCTACCACCATAGCGATCCCTACGGCCGCCGCCGCTATCGCCCTGGACGTTGGATCCATCAGGTCGAGTGACATCCACAGCCTTGGGGCGTCTGTCGTCGCCAACGCTGACGGAAAACTCGACAACCTTCCCCTTGACCAGCGACCGGAATCTGAACCCCTTGGTGTCATTGAACCACTTAACAGTCCCGCTTGATCTGCCGATGTCCTACATCATTAGATCAAAGGAGGTCGGACGAAGGGGAGGCACAGAGGAGGGAAGCAAGCCTCCTTCGACTGTGAGGTCGGACGAGGGGGAGGTGCGGAGGTCGGACGCGGAGGTCGTCGAGGGCGGCCTGGCGGAGGTCGGACGAAGGGGAGGCGTGGAGGAGGGAAGCAAGCATCCTTCGACTGTGCGAGGGCACGAAGGTCGGACGAAGGGGAGGCGCAGAGGTCGGACGAAGGGGAGGCACGGAGGTCGGACGCGGAGGTCGTCAAAGGGCAGCCTGGCGGAGGTCAGACGAAGGGGAGGCGTGGAGGAGGGAAGCAAGCCTCCTTCGACTGTGCGAGGGCGCGGAGGTCGGACGAAGGGGAGGCGCGGAGGAGGGAAGCAAGCCTCCTTCGACTGTGTGAGGGCGCGGAGGTCGGACGAAGGGGAGGCGCGGAGGTCAGACGCGGAGGTCGTCGAGGGCGGCCTGGCGGAGGAGGAGGCGGAGTGGAAGGTGAGCAGCGACGGCGACGAGGGCGAGAGGCAAGGAGGAGATCTGGATCGGGGACCTGACGAGGGTGGGAGGTAAGGTGAGAACGGTGTATCGGGAGAGAGGACGTGACGCGTGAGGGACGGATTTTGCTTTTCCGTCTAAATCGGAGGGATCCATTTCAAGGGAAAACTAGTCCAGATTTCTCTCCATTTTTCTTTCCTTTATTCTCTTTTTTTTCACTGAAACAAAGGAAAAAGTACTTTTCTTTCTTTTCCCTTCAGAAATCTCTCCTCTGAAACAAGCTGTAAGTGCTACAAAGGAGAAGGAATTTCTCGTAACATGCATGGATGCCTTCTTAGGGTTAGGAGAGCTTTACTTATTCTCATCGAAGCCTCCTCTTCAAAATTTTATCAAAAATATGGTCAGAAGGAGCATGGGACTTGGTCTTGGTGGACGCACTCATGGTCTACAATTTCTTTCTTATATATGCTGGAATAGAATCAAAGCCTATGATTGAGATCATGGGGTGTGATGTTTTTGCTTTGAGTTTTGTGTGATTGAAAGAATCTTCTCATGTGATGAGGGCCCCAACTTCATATTCTGAACCTTTCTATATGCAAATTTGACGATTTTGATCACGACCCATAATTGTTAACTTCTAAGTTGCTTGAGATTAGGAGGTAGCACACTAATTATTTTTTTTCTTTTTCTATTGTTTAAGTTTTCCACCCTAAGCATGATCCCATCCCTTTTTATTGAGGAATGACATGTACTTTTGGGGCTTACATATGATGGTGTTTCCATTGAATTATGGCATCTCCATTATAATATAGAGCACTTCCTCCATGTTTGAGTGACACCTAGGCTAGGATTTCAAGTGTTAACTCTTTCTAATTTTGTAATGTCCTAAAATTTATTCAGAATAATAGAAATAAAATATATGAATGTTTCTTGACATTATAGAAATTTTTTAGGAATTTTTAATGATTTTTACTAATTAGATAAATTAAGTTTATTAAGAAAAAAAATAAACTCAAGGGCACTGTCGAGGAAGCTCGAACCTATGACACACCACCTCATGTGGCTTTTCTAGACACGACTAACTAGTCGGTCAAGCATACGTTTGTGAGTTACTCGGGTCAACAACTTCTTGGACTCGAGTTCAAGTTCAATTGGTTCGGAGGCTAGCGGTTCACCCTCATCTCTAATTTCTTTGGCAACCTGAGATTTCGAGCTCGCTTTCCCGTCGTGGGATCGAGGGGGCTTTTAGCGTCTACGTCTTGCCTCCTCGTGCCCCTCTTCCCATTGGAGAGTCTTTGAGGATGAGAGGAGCAGTGTTGTTCGGGTTCGCTAGAAGTGGAGAAGGAGGTAGCAACATTTTTTCTTTCCCAAAGCCAGCGAAGCCTTACCTCTTCGCCCACAATGTTGGCCCAATGCTGCACCAGGTATTCTTCTTTTCCTCTTGTTTTCAAAAAGTTTTGTTGAGTTTTAGGGTTTGACGGTGGTGGCATAGCCGTTTGGTTCAGCTGCGACCTACTAGAAAGCTTTGAATGTAGTCCAAAGCTAGCCACGAGTCATTGGAGATCGCTGATCCTCTACCAACAATAAATCATGAAAGTTGAGAGGTGATCGGAGGTCTAGTGAGCGCTTTGATTTGTCTATTGATCTTTGTATTAGATCAATTTTATTGAAATTGTTAAGAAAAGTCCTTTAACCAGTTTCATATAATTTTTATATTTTAAAATCAGTTTATTTTCAGAATTTAAGTGCATAGTTATATTCCACTTGTTATAGTTTACTAAAGTACATATAGAATATGGTAATCCATGATATCAGTAGAGCATTTTATCCGTCATGTCATTTAGTACTTCATGTTATAGCATATCAGGATTCCGGATCCAATTAGAGCATGTCTTGGACTCGTAACACACTGTGGTAGGTGTGTTCACCACTGGCAGGTGCAGTTTCGGGTGACAACCCACAAGCCAAACTAGTGAACTAGTTAACTAGTTTGTATGTTTATATCATGTTTGTATTAGATACCATCATTTATTATGTCAATATGTTTCCAATTATAGTTAATAGTATCTAGTACAATATTCAGTTAAGAGTATTCAGTTCCGCATCCAATTATAGTTGTTAAAGTTTTGATTTATAATTTCAAGTGATCTAGTTAAAGTTTTAGTTCTTGCGATTATTATAAATCCAACTTGTTAGTACAGTTAAAGATTCATTGCTTGATTTGCATTTTGCTATTTAATTATTTTTTAGTTGATGCCAATTATACATTTGCACCATTGTTGGTCTTCCCTCCTTTGGTTTCAAGGGACTACCCTTCCACGGGAGAGAGGCTTACTCAGCATTGTTGCTGAGGTTTGTTGATGTTATAGGTACTAGTCTAGACTAAGGTGATCAGGTCAAGTTCAAGAAGATATAATGTCTAGGTAAAAGTTGATCTTTTAAGAATAAGCTTTGATGTATTTATGGGATCATGTAATAGTACCAAGGTTTATTTATGAACTGAGATTGAATCTATCGTAATTTATTTGTCTTATGTTTCAGATTTACATAAGTTTTATTTATTCATATTTTTAATGTCTAGTTTTTTCATTACATTTTGGTATAGATTTATTAGGGTGTAACAAATTTTGGATAGTTTCTTTACATGCACCTTGTCTATATGTCCACATCTTCATATATGACATGTGACCTTATTGTATGACTCATTAGGTTCTTGCGACATTAGTAGTAATGTCATAATTTCATTGTAATATTATAAATATTGAGTAGAGTCTAGCAACACATCATTACTACCTATGTCATGAAAATATTATAATCTAACATAATTTTTTTGTAAAAATATTCTTGTGTAGTTTAATCTCAATGTTTTTGGTATATAGATTGAACACAATCCATCAAAATATGATGGTTCAATCATTATGTTTCTTGATTACCATTTAGATTTGTTAGAATATGTAATAGAGTTAGGGGTAATTTAGTCATATTAGTCTATTAGGGTTTCATGTACTAACCTCTATATATAGAGGTGATTCCTATTGTGTAAGGGGTATTCCAAGTTATTACAATGTAGTCATTAGGGTTTTCCCCCTTTCTCTCCTCTCTCTCTCCATTTCTTCTAACATGGTATCAGAGGAGGTTGCGCCGCCGCTTCCCTGTTTCTTCCCTGCGAACGCTATGTTCGCATCTTCTCTGTAACATCCCTCTATCACACCCCACACGCATACAAGTAAAAATACGGGGTTTTAAAAATTTTTTTTTTTACTCTTCCATTAAAACATAAGAAGAAAGCGGCATCGAAGGACATTACTACGGAACTGAAAACCGCACAGAACTAAGTAGGATCGATTACTAGGAAATAGAAATCCGGAAATCCAAAAAAATATCCGGCAGCAAGTATACTAAATTACTGCTGCACAGACCCACATATCCTGGAACAAAACGAATGTCCACACTACACATATGTGGAGAACACAAATTTCAGAAATATTGCAGAAACTGATTATTCAGATACCAAATACAACAATAACTCGGTTACACATCTCAAGGTATTTCGAATACAGTAACTCGGTTACACATTTCAGAATAAGAACAATTTCAATTCTCATGACTCCAAAACTCGTATCCAACAATAAAACGAGACAACTATAATATAATATCCTGAAAACAGGCATAAGCCCTCAGGAGATAAAACGTGTCATATAAGTAAGTTAGGCACGCAGGCCTGATAGATCTTTAGAAGACAACTCTTAGAAATTATATAAAACATTAGCATCATAACAAATTAAGTAGCTGTAGCAATCACTGTCCTGATGTCTCACCTGAAAATATTTAAACAACGGGGGTGAGCTAAAAAGCTCAGTGAGTAAAAGACACTAAAAGCCATCCATAGTACACATCAAAAAAAATATCATGCTTGCAGATAAGACACTTAACATGCACACTCATATCAAAAACAAAACATAATCAAATACAGACACTTATAACAATAGGCATCAAGCATGAAGTAAGATATAAGTATACCAACCCATTCCAACTAATCACACCGCCCAACACATCTATACTACAGATCGAAACAGAACTACAGAAATCAGAGCTGATAGACAGAAAATCAGAATTTTCAGAATCCAAACAGATAGTCTACATCGGAAACAGAAAGGCCACAGAAGGCCTGAAGACCACAGAAGGTCTGATGACCACAGAAGGTCTGACCCCACCTCTGCCGAGGACGAGACATGCATGCATATCAGAAACAGAATGGTAGAGGAGGTATCAGTGGGTGGCCCCCGTCTCGTCAGGACGTGGCACTCTGGCCTCCAATACCCAGAACAGAATAGAAATAGTGGAGGGAGAACGGAAGGTGAGACCAGCTCACATCTACCCTTCACTAGTGTCTCATGGGTCGTAGTAGACTATCAGCACCATTACAGCGCCACAGAAGGAGGGTAAGGACACGGAAGAGTGCTACACTAGGGCATAATTTTTACAGAACAGGTCATGCTGAAACGGAGGAGTAGGACTAACCACCACTCAATTCTCACATCATGCCCAAAGTGTCTCACAAACCAGAAAATGACACACCCCAATATCCAGTCCTTAACAAAATTACAATTTGCAGAAAATCAAAGCTGAACACTCTTCATAATTTTTACCATCAACCAGAAGTAATATATGAGTGAATTCCTTAGATTTCATACAACTATCCTTAATTCAGGTCAAACCATTCTATGTTCTCACAAGGTTATAACACATTCAAAGTTTCAGAAAATTCACAACATATATACAGAACAGAAATTATTCGCGTAACAAACAATTAAACAAGCCTAGAAATTATAGGGAAATATTTATATAGATACACATTGCACTATTCTTCCCCAAAATTTCAAAAAAAACCGTGAGCCATAAAAATCACTACAAGGGGCGAAATTTTCAGAATCCTTGCAGAACATACAAATTTCATGAAAATAATTTCAGTCCCCCACTACAGATAATTTTAATTGCACGTTTGTGAAGGAAAATGACAAAAGCCCCAAAATTGGCCCGAACCATGATTTTCGAAAATTTCTAAGTTCTTAGTTAAATCCCTAAATTTTGTTTTCTCTAAAATTTCTCATCAAGCAAATAAATTTTAGAAGAACTACAGACCACAATTTAAGAGATTAAACCATACAGGATAAATTTTTCTCACACAGGAATATTCGTCCGGCACAGGTAAATTTTGAATTTCACATATGCACAAATTTACTTGTAGATTTTTGGTTCATACAGATAATCATTGCAAATAACGAATTTTAATTGACTGATAATCTACAATTTAGCGGATTAGACTCCTTAGGATCGAATTACTCACAAGAAAAATCGTCCACAGAGAAAAACGCCAAGACAGAGGATCAAGGATCACCAGGAAATTCGTCCACCACCAGTCTGCCACCACCAGCGTCAGGAATTTCAGGAGGCGCCAAGCACAGTGAGGGGCGACAACCAAAAGCGGCTAGGGCAAGAAAACCAACCAAAGTCGTGAGGGAGAGGAGCCCTCACGAAATTCCTCTTTTTCTCCCACCCCAAACAGATCCAAGATCCAATAACCCAGTTAACTTAAGTGAAAAATCGGTTTTATGGGCTTACCTGGGCTTAACCACCCTGCGCCACTCCAATAACATCAGAAATATGCGCCACCATGGTGGAAGGAATTCCAGGAGCAAAGAATCAAGGTTGAGGGTTCAAATCCCCAACCAAAATAATTATTTTTGCCCTGTAGGAAAAATTCCTACACTTAGGCAAAAATCCCAAAATTTTAACAGATAAAAATACATAAACAGAATTTCTAACCTTAAATCATAATTCAGAAAATCGAGGGCGTTATATCCTCCCCCCCTTATAGAGCTTTAGTCCTCTAAAGCTGACCAAGCCCGTCACTGAACAGGTGAGGATGCTCCTTTCTCATATCTGCTTCAACCTCCCAAGAGGCTTCTTCAACAGACTGATTTCCCCAGATGACTTTCACGAGTGGAATAACCTTATTTCTCAGCACTTTCTCTTTTCTATCTTCAATTCTGAGAGGTTTCACCACAAAAGTCATGTTCTCTTCAAGCTGAAGAGGTTCCAACTCTAGAACATGAGAAGGATCAGAACAATATTTTCTGAGTGCAGAAACATGGAACACATTATGGAGGTGTTCCAGTGATGGGGGCAGAGCAAGTCGGTATGCCACAAGTCCAACCCTCTCAATGATATCAAAGGGACCAATGTACCTGGGACTCAATTTCCCCCTCTTCCCAAATCTCATCACCCCTTTCATAGGTGAGACTTTTAGGAAAACATGCTCTCCCACCAAAAACTCAAGAGGACGCCGCCTCACATCAGCATAACTCTTCTGTCTATCCTGAGCAATCTTCATCTTTCTCTGAATTTCTCTGATCTTCTCAGTGGCTTCCTGAACAGCATCAGACCTTAGCACTGTTCTGTCCCCAGTTTCCTCCCAGCATATAGGTGTTCTGCATTTCCTCCCATATAGGGCCTCATACGGAGCCATCTGTATGCTAGAGTGAAAGCTATTGTTGTAGGTGAACTCTATCAGTGATAAGTCCAGATCCCACTCAACAGACCAGTCAACCACATAAGATCTCAGAAGATCCTCAAGTGTCTGAATAGTTCTCTCTGTCTGACCATCAGATTGAGGATGATATGCAGTGCTGAAACTCAGATTAGTTCCCAAATCTTCCTATAATTTCTTCCAAAACCTGGACAGAAATCGAGGATCACGGTCAGAGACAATGTCCAAGGGAACTCCATGCAATCTGACAATCTCATCGATGTACAATTTTGCTAACCGATCCAAACTGTAAGTCATTTTGATCGGTAAGAAGTGAGCTGACTTCGTGAGTCTGTCCACAATCACCCATACGGCATCATGATTCCTTCTGGTATTGAGCAGTCCACACACAAAGTCCATACTGATATGCTCCCACTTCCACTAAGGAATAGGGAGAGACTGCATCAAACCGCCCGGCCTCTGATGCTCAGCCTTCACGATTTGGCAAGTCAAACATCTGGACACAAACAAATGCACATCCTTCTTCATACCATGCCACCAGAAAGTCTTTTTCAGATCTTGATACATCTTGGTACTACCAGGATGAACGGTATACTTAGTGCAATGGCTTTCCTTAAGAATTTCATTTCTCAACTCAGGGTCCTCAGGGACACAGACCCTTCCACGGAATCTGAGGAGACCATCATCCGACATACTGAAATTCTCAACCCAGCCTTGCTCCGACCTCTCTTTCCACCGTAGAATATCCGGATCTGACTGCTGCCCTGATCTCAGTCTCTGCAGTAAGTCTGACTGAACCCTGAGAGAAGCTAGAAGACCGCCTCTCTCACCCGGAGTCACACTCAGATGTAAGTCACTGAACTCCTGCAATAGTCGCCACTCCTGGACTCGCAGTGCAGCTATCTGAGTCACAGGATACCGACTAAGAGCATCAGCCACCACATTGGCTTTACTAGACTGATATTGGATGGTGAAGTCATAATCCTTTATCCATTCAAGCCATCGCCTCTGTCTCATATTCAGCTCTTTCTGAGTGAAGATATACTTCAAGCTCTGGTGATCTGTAAACAATTCAAATGTCTGTCCAAACAGATAGTGCCTCCAGATTTTCAAGGCAAAAACTACAGCTGCCAACTCCAGATCATGAGTGGGGTAGTTTACCTCATAGTCTTTGAGTTGCCTTGAAGCATAAGCAACTACCTTTCCTTACTGCATCAGTACAGCACCCAGACCCTTACCAGAGGCATCAGTGTACACAGTGAACTTTTCTCCATCACAGGGAACGATGAGGATAGGAGCACTAGTCAGTCTCCTTTTCAGTTCCTGAAAACTAGACTCACAATTATCAGACCACTCAAACTTCAAATTCTTTCTAGTTAGCTTAGTCAGAGGACCAGCCAGCTTGGAAAAACCCTCCACAAAGCGGCGGTAGTATCCAGCTAAGCCCAGAAAACTTCTGACCTCAGTCGCTGTAGTTGGTCTTCCCCAGTGAAGAATGGCCTCCACCTTCACTGGATCTACAGACACACCCTGGCCAGAAATAATGTGCCCCAGAAAGCCAATCTGATATAGCCAGAACTCACATTTGCTGGCCTTAGCATACAGCTGCTTCAGCCGCAGAATCTCCAGCACCTTGCGCAAATCCTGAGAGTGATCTTGCGCATTCTTGGAGTAGATCAGAATATCATCAATGAAGACGACCACACATTTGTCCAGGAGCTCATGAAATACCCTGTTCATCAGATCCATAAACACCGCAGGGGCATTTGTCAGTCCAAAGGGCATAACAAGAAACTCATAGTGCCCATACCTGGTCCTGAATGCAGTTTTAGGTACATCCTCCTCCTGAACTCTCAGCTGATAATAGCCAGACCTCAGGTCAATTTTAGAGAATACAGTAGCACCCTGCAACTGATCGAAGAGATCATCAATACGGGGTAATGGGTACTTATTCTTAACGGTCACTTGGTTGAGTTGACGATAATCGATGCACATGCGCAAAGTACCATCCTTCTTCTTCACAAATAACACAGGTGCTCCCCATGGAGAAACACTGGGTCGAATATACCCCTTCTCTAATAGTTCTTCCAGTTGCTTCTTCAGCTCTGTCAGTTCTGAAGTTGCCATCCTGTAAGGAGCTTTAGATATCGGTGCCGTGCCTGGCAACAACTCGATACCAAACTCAACTTCTCTGCTGGGTGGTAACCCAGATAAATCATCAGAGAAGACGTCAGTAAACTCTCTTACCACAGGAATTCTAGCCAGATCCAAATCAGGCTCAGTCTGCACCTTGACATGCGCCAGATACCCCTTGCAGCCCTGGGCTAAAAGCTTCCTGGCCTGCAGATGAGATATCACTAAAGGCTCCTATTCTAAAATCCGACCTTGGATAACCAGTTGCTGTCCATCACTTAGATGCAGAGTAATTAACTTTTCAAAACAATCTAAAGTAGCATGATAGGCAGACAGCCAATCCATGCCCAGAATGATGTCATAGTCTTTCATAGGAAGACTAATCAAATTAATAGGTAAATCATATCCTTCAACCTTAATCAAACAGTCAGGATATGTTATATCTGTAGATACGGCCTCACCCATAGGTGTATGAACAGAAATACAGAAATCAAGTATCCTAGGCAACACAGGCAGACATAGTGCAAAACATGCAGACACAAAGGATAAATTGGCACCAGGATCAAAGAGAATGCGTGCCAAATAACTAAACACATAAAGTGTACCTTCCACCACAGACTTTGAAGCCGAAGCATCCCTCTCCGCGATGGCATACACGCGAGTCTGCACAGTAGGCTTCTCACCCTGTCCTCTAGCATCCGGCATAGGACAGTCCTTAATCATATGCCCCACCTTACCACATCTGAAGCAAGCGCCAGTCTTCCTGTAGCACTCATTATCCTGATGTTTAGTACTCCCACAGTGGAGACACTTCTTGCCATTCTGAGAAACTGTGCTGGCTGGCTTCTAATAAGGTTTGTATCTGCCCTTATTGTCTTTCTTCTCTTTCTTGAAATTCTTCTTATCCTTACCACCCAGAGTGGGTGCGTAAGTCACAGAAGTAGGGGCGGATGCAGTGACTGTAGTATCAACAGCCATCTCAGCAATGCACCTCTCAGCAGTGCGAGCCCTGTCTACCACTTCAGCATAAGACTCCAAGTGTAGCATAGCTACCCTTGTCCTGATGTCTTTCCTCAAACCCCGCTGAAACTTCTTGGCTCTTCTTTCCTCGGTGTTGACTAAGTGAGGAGCATACCCCGACAACCGAGCGAATGTGGCCTCATACTGATCCACCGTCAGGTCGCCCTGCTCAAGATGAATAAACTCCACCTCGCGCTCCTCAGATAAGCTAGAGGGGAAAAACTTGGCATTGAACTTCATCATGAAGTACTGCCAATCAACAACTCTGGATTCAGTTGCCGCTAGTCTGACGACTCCCTTCCACCAGTCTTCGGCATCTCCACGCAACATGAAGACAGATAAACATAGCTTGTCCGCATCATCACAGCGCAAAACCTGGAAAATCTTTTCCAGGGGCAAAAGCCAATCCTCAGCCGCTCTGGGCCCCGGACTACCATAAAATGTAGTCGGGTTCAGGTGCTGAAACTCTCGAACCAACCGAGCATATCGTTGATGTGCGCCATCACCCAGAGGAGAACCAGCGCCACCCACACAGTGTCCAGCCGGTTGTGACTGTGACTGAGGCTATGTCTGCGACAGCCGCTGCAATAACTGTTGCTGAACCTCCATGTGCTGCGCCTGCTGCTGCTGCATCATCTGAGTTTGCTGCTGGATGAATGCGTTCTGTTGTTGCATCAAAGCAGTCATAGCCTCCATGGCCTGCCTCAGATCAGACTGTTGATCACTGTTGCTACTGCTAGATCTTGGTCGCACCATTTTTTTTTTTACCTGCATCACATAACACGGTAGAATAACAACCAATATTCAATCACGGATCAGATCCTATCTTGGTTTCTAGCAATACACAAACAGAGTTTTCCAATATTCAATCACGGATCAGATCCTATCTTGGTTTCTAGCAATACACAAACAGAGTTTTCCTTTCCCGGAGTTTCTAATTGCTAGTAATATCCCTCTGATACCATCTGTAACATCCCTCTATCACACCCCACACGCATACAAGTAAAAATACGGGGTTTTAAAAATTTTTTTTTTTACTCTTCCATTAAAACATAAGAAGAAAGCGGCATCGAAGGACATTACTACGGAACTGAAAACCGCACAGAACTAAGTAGGATCGATTACTAGGAAATAGAAATCCGGAAATCCAAAAAAATATCCGGCAGCAAGTATACTAAATTACTGCTGCACAGACCCACATATCCTGGAACAAAACGAATGTCCACACTACACATATGTGGAGAACACAAATTTCAGAAATATTGCAGAAACTGATTATTCAGATACCAAATACAACAATAACTCGGTTACACATCTCAAGGTATTTCGAATACAGTAACTCGGTTACACATTTCAGAATAAGAACAATTTCAATTCTCATGACTCCAAAACTCGTATCCAACAATAAAACGAGACAACTATAATATAATATCCTGAAAACAGGCATAAGCCCTCAGGAGATAAAACGTGTCATATAAGTAAGTTAGGCACGCAGGCCTGATAGATCTTTAGAAGACAACTCTTAGAAATTATATAAAACATTAGCATCATAACAAATTAAGTAGCTGTAGCAATCACTGTCCTGATGTCTCACCTGAAAATATTTAAACAACGGGGGTGAGCTAAAAAGCTCAGTGAGTAAAAGACACTAAAAGCCATCCATAGTACACATCAAAAAAAATATCATGCTTGTAGATAAGACACTTAACATGCACACTCATATCAAAAACAAAACATAATCAAATACAGACACTTATAACAATAGGCATCAAGCATGAAGTAAGATATAAGTATACCAACCCATTCCAACTAATCACACCGCCCAACACATCTATACTACAGATCGAAACAGAACTACAGAAATCAGAGCTGACAGACAGAAAATCAGAATTTTCAGAATCCAAACAGATAGTCTACATCGGAAACAGAAAGGCCACAGAAGGCCTGAAGACCACAGAAGGTCTGATGACCACAGAAGGTCTGACCCCACCTCTGCCGAGGACGAGACATGCATGCATATCAGAAACAGAATGGTAGAGGAGGTATCAGTGGGTGGCCCCCGTCTCGTCAGGACGTGGCACTCTGGCCTCCAATACCCAGAACAGAACAGAAATAGTGGAGGGAGAACGGAAGGTGAGACCAGCTCACATCTACCCTTCACTAGTGTCTCATGGGTCGTAGTAGACTATCAGCACCATTACAGCGCCACAGAAGGAGGGTAAGGACACGGAAGAGTGCTACACTAGGGCATAATTTTTACAGAACAGGTCATGCTGAAACGGAGGAGTAGGACTAACCACCACTCAATTCTCACATCATGCCCAAAGTGTCTCACAAACCAGAAAATGACACACCCCAATATCCAGTCCTTAACAAAATTACAATTTGCAGAAAATCAAAGCTGAACACTCTTCATAATTTTTACCATCAACCAGAAGTAATATATGAGTGAATTCCTTAGATTTCATACAACTATCCTTAATTCAGGTCAAACCATTCTATGTTCTCACAAGGTTATAACACATTCAAAGTTTCAGAAAATTCACAACATATATACAGAACAGAAATTATTCACGTAACAAACAATTAAACAAGCCTAGAAATTATAGGGAAATATTTATATAGATACACATTGCACTATTCTTCCCCAAAATTTCAAAAAAACCGTGAGCCATAAAAATCACTACAAGGGGCAAAATTTTCAGAATCCTTGCAGAACATACAAATTTCATGAAAATAATTTCAGTCCCCCACTACAGATAATTTTAATTGCACGTTTGTGAAGGAAAATGACAAAAGCCCCAAAATTGGCCCGAACCATGATTTTCGAAAATTTCTAAGTTCTTAGTTAAATCCCTAAATTTTGTTTTCTCTAAAATTTCTCATCAAGCAAATAAATTTTAGAAGAACTACAGACCACAATTTAAGAGATTAAACCATACAGGATAAATTTTTCTCACACAGGAATATTCGTCCGGCACAGGTAAATTTTGAATTTCACATATGCACAAATTTACTTGTAGATTTTTGGTTCATACAGATAATCATTGCAAATAACGAATTTTAATTGACTGATAATCTACAATTTAGCGGATTAGACTCCTTAGGATCGAATTACTCACAAGAAAAATCGTCCACAGAGAAAAACGCCAAGACAGAGGATCAAGGATCACCAGGAAATTCGTCCACCACCAGTCTGCCACCACCAGCGTCAGGAATTTCAGGAGGCGCCAAGCACAGTGAGGGGCGACAACCAAAAGCGGCTAGGGCAAGAAAACCAACCAAAGTCGTGAGGGAGAGGAGCCCTCACGAAATTCCTCTTTTTCTCCCACCCTAAACGGATCCAAGATCCAATAACCCAGTTAACTTAAGTGAAAAATCGGTTTTATGGGCTTACCTAGGCTTAACCACCCTGCGCCACTCCAATAACATCAGAAATATGCGCCACCATGGTGGAAGGAATTCCAGGAGCAAAGAATCAAGGTTGAGGGTTCAAATCCCCAACCAAAATAATTATTTTTGCCCTGTAGGAAAAATTCCTACACTTAGGCAAAAATCCCAAAATTTTAACAGATAAAAATACAGAAACAGAATTTCTAACCTTAAATCATAATTCAGAAAATCGAGGGCGTTACATTCTCCACCATGCTTCCGCCTCCATCCGCCTACGTCGCTGCCGTCCACCTTCGCTGCATCCGTCCTCCTCAAGCTCGACTCCACCCAGCCATCCCGCCGCCTCGTCTTCCGCCACCTTCAAGAACTTCTCCAGCGCCCTTTACTGCTTCACGCCCTTCTTCCTCCCGAGCTGCTCTTCCTTGTTGGCGACGAGCTCATCCTTCCGGCGGCGAGTTCGTGTCCAGCGAAAACGGAAGGAAGCGCCGGAGACCTCCTCGACGTCCTGTAGTGAGGCGTCGTTCGTCCGGCGAGTTTCCAGGAGGTCCGGATATCGCAGCGGCTCTTCAGATGCCCTTTTAGGAAATTTTGTCCGCGAGTTCAAAGAGGTCCGGATATCGCAGCTTTCTTCTTCCTCTTGGTCGTAGAAATCTAACTAGATAAAACTTGAAGTCTTGAATTTTGCTAATATGATTATTTCGAACTTTGTGATTATTTGCTTGTCACCATATTAGTTACCTCCCTTCTCCTCACCCCAACTTCATAGCTCACATTGTGTTGCTAACTATGGGCTAGTTTGGCATAGCTAAAACTTTTAATTTTTGCTAGTTGAAAAAGTGCTGGTTGAAAAACAGTTGGCTGGAAAACTTTGAAGGTGTTTGGGTAAATAGATGTGCTAGTCAACTGCTATGTTGTGCTATTAAAAGCATATTATTTTTAAAATTTTTTGCAAGAGCCTTCATAATATTTATTACACGTGCTAGGAGCTTCAGGGCATTTTCATATGTGAGAAGAAAAGATAAAGTAATTTTTTTGACTAACTAGTTAGAAGCGGGGGTGGCAACTTCTGAGGAAAGGAGCTGCTTCTAGGTTCCAAACCCAAAAGCCGATAGCCAAACATCCAAACTTCTGAAAATTTGCTTTTGCGGCCAGTAGAAGTAGCCAAAAAGCTGCACCAAACGCCCCCTATGCCCATAGAGCTCCCCCCGCTTGTCGATGAGTTGTATTAAATGTAATGCCTTTATTCATATCAATTTTAGGTAAATTTTTTTGTTTAGTTTCAATTTTATGAAAATTAGTATCACGACATCTTACTAGCATGTTTAATTTAGATGTTTGCCATTTTTATTATTATACTATATAATGATTAGATAAAATCAAGTATTGTTTCTTATTTAGATGACATATGATTCACAAACAAAATCAAAATAAAAATATGAAAAGACGGTTTGGAGTTGTCAATTGGCTTATACACATATTTTCTTTTTTGTGATTTTTATGTTATTAATTTTGTGTAAAATAAGTGACCTATGTACAAGGTTCAAAATTTGTAATCGAAATTTTCAACAACTAAGTTATATAAATTACAACTAAAAATAAGTAGGATTAATTAAAAATCCAGCTAGGAAACTCGGAAAGAGTTAAAGACTAGATTATCTGACTTACAAATATTAAACTTTATCGTTTATTAGTATTATAATTATAGACTAATAAAGTATATGCAAAGTTCAAGAAAAAAAAAATCATTCTAACAATGAGAGAAAGAATGATACTATTGCTATTGTGGATCACTATTGTTATACACTAGTTACATGAGCTATTAAAAACATAGATGCATATGATGATAGTAATTAGCCAATAGAAAGAAATAGTGATCCAAGAAATATTGCAATAAGATTAAGGGAAGTCAAGGCAACTACCACAAGGATTTAAACAAGTTTTCACTAAGATGCACTCCTCACTTCGAAGTTCTATTGAAAGAAGATTTAGACTATTAAAAAAATGATGTGATATATTGAATGTCATGACATCATTTTCATATAAAATATAAGTTAAAAATAGATGCAACGCAACAATAGTGGTTGCATCGATAGTATTACATAACAATATTAGACAATGTATAATGACAAATAATTTTTTTTTGAGAATTTACTGCTAATCTTGATTTTGTATTAGAGGATACATTTCAGATTCTAAAGCAAATAAGTCTTTGGAGAAGAACTAAGAAAATTGTACTAAAATAGATATGCTTCACAATTAGATTGTTCAAGCCTGATGGCTTCACAAAATTGCTGCTACTACTTTTAAAATATGTATGACAAGCATTTATATTGTATAAATTTGTATCTTTTATAGTTCTTTTCCTGCAATAGTTTGTAAGAAATATTTATACAAAAGCATAGAAACAATACCAATTTTACATAACAAACCACACTATATAGCATAGTAGAGCACCTAAATAGCTTATTTCCCAAGAGTAGAACCCCTAATCAAAACAACACCACACCACACAATAGCATAATAACTCCAAACACAGCCTTACTAAAGAACAGCCTACAATCAAATCTCCAAGAGATTTGAGCCAAACATGAATAACTTAGGAGCAAGCCAGATTTATAAAACCTAATGTAGGTCACATAGCAACAATCTTGAGACAATCCCTACAACCTCAAGCAATTAACAAAAAAAGGTCACTTGGGAGCTAATGAGGAACCAACATCTTTAGTATAATCTACTTAAGTTGCCTAAGTGTATTAATTAAGATACAACAAATCTTTCCAACTGATATGTGCGCAAATGTATGAATACATCGAAGTAGTAAAAGAGATCAATCTTATGATGACCTATGTGTCAAATACCAATAAATTATAGTTATACTAACTAAACGAATCAAATTTAGTAACTAAAGAAATTATAATAAGGTTTCACCACACTGACCGTTGAAAGAAAACTATAATAAATTTTCTATCAATTACTGGAGTGTAACTAAAAATAAATTACATTAAAATCAAAGTTGTCTCCTCACGGATGTCTAACTTAATGCTAAACTAACCTTCACTTTTGTGACTTACTGCCTTAGTCTTAAGTTATTTGGCAATTTATTCTAGCCCTTAGTAAGTTAAGAATCACTGTTGTGGCTTAACTAATATGTTCTTTTCTTAAGTGATTTTAAGATATCCTCATAGCCTTAAATCACAAGTTCAATAAGTGGGTTTCTATTGGTATAGTTCACCTCTTTGTGCTCCCACAACATCTAAAATAATGCAATTATATGATATAAACTTTCACATTGATAACAAGCATCAATAGTCAAGTTACTACAATTTAGCTACTCATGTATAGACTTGGCAAAATTAACCCGACCCATTGACCTGACTCGACTCGACACGACGTTAGGCGGGTTTGAGTCAGCCTTAATCG
The DNA here is from genome assembly GCA_027563935.2 of Costus lasius. NCBI lineage: Eukaryota > Viridiplantae > Streptophyta > Magnoliopsida > Zingiberales > Costaceae > Costus > Costus lasius. Next base: position 28,617,511 of record CM050449.1, on the reverse strand, counting down.
TGTTGGGGTCATAAACAAGTTAACCCGTTTATGACTCGAAAATAATCGAGTCATGTCGGGTTGTAAACGGGCTAACCCACTTAACCCAATTATATTATATATATATATATATATATTTTAAATATAGGCTAGCCCAACTCTTATTACTAGCCCATAAATCCAAATCTCTTTTAACCATCTATTAACCTAGATTTTGGCCTACCAATAAGCTCAAAATTTTATTAATTTTAATAAATTAATTTATTATTTATGCTTAAAATAGAAATAATATGTTTATAATCGGGTCATGTACGGTAAAGCAGATCGGATTAATAAATAACTCATTTAATAAATGGGTTATTCGGGTCGTGTTGGGTTGACCCAATTATATTCGGGTCGTGTTCGGGTTAGATAGTTCGATCCAATTAATTAAACGAGTCGTGTTTGGATTGACTTAATCGGATCATTGGTCATAGTTGACATGACTCGTTTATAACCCATTGAGCAGAATTGCCGGGTCTACTCTTGTAGTATAACTCTATAGCTTAATTAAAGGATTCTAGGGCACGAGTTACTTCTCAGTACTTGTCATGACTCCTAAGATATGCAACAATTTAAACTTAAGTAATCAATCACAGGTGCATGAAATACTCTATAATTGAATTAGCATAACTTAAGAAAGATGATAATATAAATTTGAATAGTTAAACAATCAAGAAATCATATGGCTACTCCCTATGTTCCAAAAGAAACTTATAACAAGAGTCATGACTATAATACAATAATTTAGGGAAAGAAGTGTTCTCAAATTAGGTACGCAGGAAAAAAAGAAAGAAAAAAAAATTGATTTTAACTCCCCAAGATTATGGGGGTATGACTGTGATAACAGCTCCACAACTACGTGTTAGTTGTTTGCACCTACTACTCTGCTAGCCTCTCGGATGTGCGTTGTCGTTGCCAAAAATCAATGTCGATCCCATTTTCTTTTACTCCAAAACTTTATGTGAACCTTCCTCGACCCTTGTGACTACTTCCTCTCTGATCTAGTGGCAAGAAAAGCTTGGGAACCTCTTAGTTTATCCCCAAACCATAGCTATTTGGATTTTACCCTCAAAAAATCACTTCTTCTCAACACTACCACCCTCGATCCCTTTGTAGATCCTCCTCTACTCTAGATTCATCCTTTTTGACCGAGAATCACATGGATTCAGCCCTAGAATCACGAGTGAGTGATTTGGGCGAAAAGAGGCAAAAGACTTGCGTCGGTTTGGTCTTAGGTCAAAATTTGTTATCATGGGGATGTGCTTGCATCCATGACCCTGTGATGGTGACCATACTGTGAAAATGATTTTCATCAAGAGTAGCATCTCTATGATGGTCTTGAGACTTCTTGGGCTTTGAATTTGGGTTTGGTTAGTTTGGAAATTCATAAAATAGTGTGTGATTTTCCTAAAAAAAAATTCCAAAATGATAGAGAAACAATAGATTTTTAACCAAATGACAAATTTAAACCAAAATAATAATCAAAATGGGATAAAAGATGACTCAAATTGAAGGTAAAAGCATATAAAGTTAAACATAAATTTGAGTCATTTCTAACTAGCACTAAATGTCATCCATATACATTTTGATTATCTCCTAGTCAAATTAGCATGCACAAAAAAAAAAAAATCATGTTTTGCCTTTGATGCAATCATCTATTCTAAATGCCTCCAGTATCACCTAGAATAAAATATAATTTTTTTATAGACTATAAAAGCTAATAACAAAGATCATTACAAATTAACCTAATTCATACATCTATAATTCAAAACACTGAGCTTTACACTTTATGATAGATCGAAGGCGAGTTTGGATGAAGCCGGATGCAGCACTGGAAGAGTGGGATTAGGGTTATGGATGGATGTCGCCTTCTTGGAGGGGGGAGGGGGAGAGAGAGGGGCAGCATCGAGGGCGAGGAGAAAGAGAGAGAAACAACGTGGTGTGTGACCTTGGAAGCGTCGTTTGAGCGTCGGTAGCTGGCAGGACGCGAACGGGCTCCGACGAGAGGGAACATGGTGTCGGTGCACGCTCAGTCCATGAAGCACAATGTTGACGCCACAGGAAACGTCGCCCGACACCAACGAATGGCCGGAGGCAACGAGACAACTCTGGTGAGGACGTAGGAAGAAGGGGAGCGAGGAGAGTAGGGCATGCGAAAGGAAAGCGAAAGAAAAGCACTTCTCACACGGCTTCTGCTGAACAGTGCCGCTTATGTGGCTGGGACCGGGAAGCGGCACATCCAAACATGCGGAACTTCCCAAAATTCACTGGCCAAATAGGGCCTTTATCGTGCTCTATAGTCAATGTAATCATCTAAGAATACAAGTATCTCAAAATAAGCTACGATTCAAACTAAAAACCATTTTCTATTTATTTTAAAATTTATTTTGAGTTGATTTTAGTAAAGGTTAGTTGCCCGTGCAAATATAAAATATAATGCTATTAATACTTAAATAGATTTTATCACATTAAATTTGTGCTTAAATGAAATTTGTAATATTAATCTCATTAGTTGTATTCAAAATAATAATGATCGAGCTATATTAGTATGCAAGATCTAATATCTTGTGTTCAATTTAGATACTAAGGATAAAAGAATTAAAATAAATAATAGTTTTATCACATACAAGGTTATATTGAGTTATGATATTTTTATAAATTAGGTGACAAAGATGTGTTGTTATACATTACTCACTATTTGTGATATTATAATGAGATCATATTGTACAACCAACAATACAAGAACTTATTGGATCATACATAAAGAAAGTGTAGAGCATACATCGATGTGACATGATAGTAATGGGGATCAACATAGTAATAAAGACAAAAGGGAGTACAATAGAAGAGGCTCCATTCTAGCATAAGGGAGTAGAATAGAAGAGGCTCTATCTAATCACATGTGCATTCTATCTAATCACGTGGATATTATAAAGACAAAATGCTCAAGTGCTATTGCTAGAGATATTCGATCTTGTCGTGCTACAATAGTATAATTTCTCTCATTTGGTTGGGAATATTTTTTTTTAATTTCCTTGTGTTGTTTGATCATCATTCTCCAATAGAAGGACTTTTTACACCTTGTTTTAGTAGGAGGGAAAATTGAGTGGAAGGGAGGGAAAAAATAAAAATTTCCTCCATTTACTAGGACGGACGAAAAAAATGACGAAAAATAAGGTAACTTTACTTTGTTTTTTGATCCGTCCGATTTGAGCATAAACATGTTTTCATGTCTTTGTTCCCTGCTCTTGCCCCACCTCCTCGCTCCTAGCACTCCCTCTCTCCTCACTAACTGACTACCCCACCACCTCTCTCTTCGCCTGTGCCCCCTCCTCTCTAGCGAGCTCGCCCCCTCCCTTTCCTCCCTCCTCGTTGTCTGACTACCCCGCTGCCTCTCTCACCGCCTGCCCCACTGCCTATCTCACCGCCTTGCTCACTACTTGCGCTTCTTCCCTCCCTCTCCTCCCTCCTTGCCAACCAACTGCCCTGCTGCCTCTCTCGCCCACTTGCTTTTGCTTGATGCTCGACTCTCGCCCGATCAATGCTGCTCGCCGCCCTTTGCCACCTCTACCTCTACTCTCCCTTGTTTACTAGACACGTGACTTTCATGTAGCTCTTATTCCCTCATCTATTTTTTTTCTTTCCCCCTCATTTCTCCCTTCTCTCAGACTTTTCCTTTAGCTCTAGTAAATAGAGCCATGATATAAATCTTCTATTAGAGATTATGTTAACTAATATTTTACACTATTAGACATCTAAGTCATGACCGGGACATACAAGCTCTTTTATTTCCTTGATAATTTTCAACCATTGCACAACAAATGTTGCATCAGTGGAATATTATGAATTTAACATCTACATAAGCACCAATAGAGCGACTTACAAACTTTACACCACCTAAGAAAAAAAAGAAGAAAGTTTTCTTTAGATAATTGATTGTGTTTCCTTGGAAGGAATCCATAGCGTCAAAGTAATAATTAAAACAACTTTCTCTTCTTTCCGTTGTGGATTTCTTCCAAGAAAACACATAGTAAATCTTCTAGTGGAAAGAGATCTGCGTATAATAGCAAAAATAGTCATTCAAAGTTGTCTACCTAATAAAAAAGGTAAATATTTGTGTGTGAGGAGATAGTATAAAAGACTCCCAAGAAGCTTATCTTTTAATGTTATGGTAGTTGATGCCATAACAAAAGCCTAAAAAAGAATGGCAAGAAGGTGGGCACATTGACAACATCTTGTAGAAGAAATAGAGATCAGAAATTTCTAGCAAGGGTAGAAGAAGGCATAAAATAAAGTCTATCATTGCAAGCATGGGATGTTTGAACTTCTCAATACAAGTTAGAGTAGGAAAGTGATGCCTTGTATTTTGGTAGTATTTTCTGATATTATTTTATCTCAAAACAAGGCATATTTTGGTGCTTTTATGTAATTTTCAAGCTTATTTACTTGCTTTGTTCGGAATCTTCACTTTTCCATGTGTTTGTGCAATTTCAGGTAAAATCACTCATTTTTGGAGCATTTTGGAGATTCTAAAATTATGGAGTGATTTCTTATGAGGAGACGAGTCTATACAGTAAATTTGGGATCAATCGGAGTTCATATGAAAATCACGACTAGGTGAACAAATCGGGGTTCACCCATGATTAGCATGGAAGACTGGAACTTCACAGAACACTTCATGTCCAACCCAAGATTTTGGTGTTCGGTCGTGATTTCATCAAAGATATTTTTCAAGAAAAGAATAGAATACTTCACAGGCGGGTGAACACATTGGGGTTCACCCGTGATCGTGGTTGACTCTTTTGGTATTCCTTTCGTTTTTCACTCGATTTAAGGCTCAGAAAAATTCTAAAAAATCAGAAAAAAAAATATATTTTAGGAAGCTAAGAGGGAGGTGAATCTTTTGAGCATAAAAGTCCTCTTTTTCATGATATATTTGGAGAGCGATCGATGGACGAACACGCTAGGGTGAGAAGCTAACGACAAGGACTTTCGGAGAGGATTTTGGGGCGATTTCACGATGGATCTTCACCAAACTTTGAGGAAACATTTGCATCATCTTCTCCTACCTATCCTTAGTCTTTGTTTCTAGTTTTATTTGTTGATTGGAGAGATTTGTACCAAATTTCATGGCTATACTAGCTTAAACCTTTATTCGGACTCGGTTGAAGCCCGCTGATATTTTTTGTCTTATGATTTGAACTTGTTCTGTTATTTTGAGATTTCATATGAGCATATTTTACTTAGTAGTTTCTATTTCATGATATTGCTTTGGCCATGTAGTATTGTGTGTTAGTCGAAACGATCCTGACCAAGAGGAGGATCGTGTTGGCGGATTCCCTAAGTAGAACATGTGAACTTCTAACATGAGAGTAGTTAGGATACGCTCGAGGGTAACAGAATCTTTCATTGAACCCATAAGATTTATCTAAAATGATTTACCATGAGACTAGGGGGTTTTGGGTAAATACCATGTTGTACCGATCGAGAGGGGGCAACCTGTACTTGTGGAAAGATTCCTTATACAATATTATGAACTCATATAATAGATAAGTTTTAATTTAGATAGATTAGTCAATGTGGTGAATTCCGTAGTCCTGATATCTCTCAATTATACACCCTTCATGTTTCTATCGTTGCTTTTCCTATTTTATTTATAGTTGAGTTTGTTAACTTTATTCCCAAAATATAAAAAATCGATTGCTTAGCTTCTAGATATCAGAATAGTTGGTACTTAACCCAGTTCCCAGTGGGAGCGACATCTTTTAGATTACTTCGATAACGTCGTGCGCTTGCGGTGTCTATAAGAAAGTAATTAACAAAAGTGAAGCCATCAAAAGCAAATCATAAGTTGAAATCCATGGACCTCAATCTCAACAACAAGCAAACACATGCTATGGTGGACATAGGGATAAGTCAAGACTTCATCAAGTCAATGGCAAAGTTCAAGTGAATAGATTTATGGCTACTTCAATGGTGGGAGCGAAGAAAAATATTGCTATTGATATTAGAAGAAAGATTGTGTAAACTAGCTTTAAGGTAGTTCATATGGATAACTAACAAGTAGTGTTCAATGTAGAGTTCATGCAAAAAGGCAAGAGTGACATTTATACCTTTTCTTAACATCGTGTTTACTAGGGAGGAAAAGGGAGAGAAAAAGGAGGGAAAGAAAAATATCTTTCATGTCGCCTTGACATGAAAAGAAAATCTATGAAGGAAAATATCTTAGGTTTCCTTCCAAATCTAATCCACCCAAATCGGGTGGAAAACCATATTTTCCTCTTCCATGTCCGCCTACTGTCTACCTCAACGTCTGCCTCACCCATCTGCCTGGAGTGTCGTCCGCCTCAACATCCTCTTGCCGTCTGCATTGCATGTTCGCCTCGATCATCCGCCTGCCGTCTGCCCCACTCGTCCATCTACCGTGCCGCCTTGACATCCACCTTGCTCGTTAATGCGTTGCATTTACACCATATTTTTGCCTATGTTTTAGATCATATTTTGGGATTTATTGCATGATTTTGTGCTATTTTTAGTGCTTTTACTTTACTTTGCACGGAATCTTCACTTTTCTTAGTTTTTATGAAAATGTAGGTAAAATGGCGTAAAAATGAAGGATTTCGAGAGTTTTGAAGCCAAAGCATGATTCCCGAGGAGATCACGAGCCTACACATCAAATTTGGGTTGAAAACGGTGAAGAACGAGATAATTACGGCCTTGGCCATAATTATGGATTCAGCCGTAAAAGCGATGACGAACGGAAGGTGAAAATCGGCTAAGTGTCGGAATAAACAAAAACTTTCACGGGTGAGGCCGTGAATACATCACGGTCCATGAAACTCTCTGTGGCCGAAAGCGTTATACACAGAAACATTTACGGCCTCAGCCATAAACACATCACAGGCCGTAAAAACTGCAGCCCGACGAGTTTTTCACTCGTTTCTCCACTGATTCGAACCGGATTTGAGCCAAACTCCGCAGAACCATTCCTAGATGAGTTCTAAACCGGTCTAGCTATAAAAGACAAGATTTTTAGAGGGCTAGAGCAGTGACAAGGGCAAAAGTTCAATTCCAGGGAATATTCCGGCTAGATTCCACGCAAAAGTGACCATTGATCGGCTCTTCCTCATCTCCAGATCGAGGAGAAGGCGGTTTTACTGTTCTTTCTATGATTTCTTTGCGATTTTTAGGAAATTTTATTCGTTCATCATAAACACATGTATTTCCCTAATAACATAAGCGAGTAGATACTTGTTTCGGGATTATTGGGCATAACCCATTGACTTTCATGAATTAATCTATGATATTGCTCATTTTATTATGAATTTACCATCACGATTTAATTGAAATTGCATGTATCTCGTAATTTACCTTGGCCAAGTAATTTTGCGTCTTAGACATTGCGAGAAGGACCGAGAGGTGAATCGCAACGTCCGATCTATTTCAATTGAACCTTCGAACCCAATCACGAGAGTATGTTGGATTCGTCTGAAGGATTTACCAGCTTTTCATAGAACCTAATGGGTTTAGTTAGGTTAACTGCCACGAGAGTAGGGAGTTAACCTAATTAAATACCGTATTACGCTCCGAGAGGAGATGATATGTACCTTAGGGAAAGTTCCTTTCATGATTGATAATTTCTATAGAATTAGCTACTTATAAATGATTCATGATTGTCAGTGTGGTGAACCCATGAAATCCCGATCTTTTAGAATTTGAACCTCTTAACGCTGCTTTCAAGTTTGTTCATGCTTAGAAGTTTAGAACAACCACTAGTTTAGTCCGCCTAGATTCAAACAAGTCAATAAGTTAGTACTTAACTACGTAGTCCTCGTTGGGAACGATAATCTTTTTATTACTTCGATAAATCTGTGCACTTGCGGATCACTATCAAGTTTTTGGCGTCGTTGCCGGGGATTACAGCTAGTTAATATTGACTAATAGATAAGTTTGGAGATTAGACATTTTCTTTTCTTTTGCCTTACTACTAGTTTTTACTGTTCCTTTTCTTTTTATAGTTAACTTACACGTTGTATGCCCAGAAGTTCTCGTGCAGGTGCTTTGTTCCTAGAAGACCCAGAAATTGAGCGTACGTTTCGCCTTCGAAGGAGATTACAGTTTGAGAACAAGAAGACCTCTGAAGAAGGAGTGATGGCAGCGAACAATCAATCTTTGAGGGACTTCACAGCACCAAACACACAAGGGTTTAATTCAAGCATCGTTCGACCTAATGTAGAGGTGAACAACTTCGAGTTAAAGCCAGCGCTGATGACGATGGTCCACAAAATCAATTTGGGGTTCCCCAAATCAGGACCCTAATATTCATTTAGCTGTTTTTCTTGAATACTGCAATACTGTCAAAGTTAATGGGGTTTCATCTAATGCGATAAGACTAAGATTATTTCCATTTTCTCTCAGGGACTGTGCCAGAGATTCGTTATATTCATTGCCGGCAGGATCTATCACCACTTGGGAAGAGCTATCCAAAGCATTTCTGAACAAATATTTTCCACCAAGCAAGACTGTTCAACTACGCAACAGGATCACGAGTTTTGCACAGCAAGAGGGAGAGTCACTCTATGACGCCTGGGAACGCTTCAAGGAACTCCAACGCATGTGCCCACACCATGGACTTCAGGAATGGGTTTTAATCCACATCTTTTACAATGGATTGGATTACAACACTAGATTGATAGTGGACGCTGCGACTGGAGGAACGATCATGAGAAAGAGTGTGGAAGACGCAACTGCTCTACTTGAGGATATGACCATGAACCATAACCATTGGTCAAGTGAGCGAAACATTACTCCTACAGGGCTTGGTAAGTACCATAACGATTCCTTGACATCACTGGTGGCTAAGGTAGACTCTTTGGCTCAGAAGTTGGATTCTTTTTCTTTTCCCTCAGTTGTCGTTAATGCAGTTTTTTGTGAGGTGTGTAGTGTAACAGGGCATAATTCATCTGAATGTCAAATAATAGCTTCATCACATGAAGAATCAAATCAGGAGCAAGCCAATGCTGTGAGAAATTTCAATCAGAGACCCACGAATGATCCATACTATGCAACTTATAATCCAAGATGGAGGAACCACCCCAACCTGTCCTACAAGAATAATCAAGGGCAAGTTCCTCCTCAATATTCTCAGCAGAACAATAGACCACCACCGGGCTTCCAACCAAGACAATATGGGCAGCCTTCGAAGTCGAACTTTGAGTCCATGCTAGAAGTTGTTATGAAACAGCAGAAGAGTACTGAAGACCTTGCTGACCAGATCAAGCAGCTGACATCTCGAGTGGAAGCTCTGGCTATCCACAATAAGATGTTGGAAAATCAGATTGCAAAGCAAGCTAGTACTGTTAGCAGGCCTACAGGGAGACTACCGGGACAGCCCGAGATGAATCCCAGGGAGCATATCAACGTGGTTACTGTAATGAGTGCCGAATACAATGAGACACCTGGAGAGCCTATCGAGGAATCTATTGATAAATCTGCAAGTATTATTTTTGATTTTAAAGACTGTGAGGAGAAAGGGGAGAAAGAGAAATATGTAGGTCCGCCTGCATATGTTCCTCCAATTCCTTTTCCCCAGAGGTTACGTAGAACAGATCAGAGAAAACCTGATAGTGGTAAGTCTGAGGCAAAGAAAGATCAGGTAAGCAAGAACACTGAAATAACAAAGGTAAGGGACCCTGGAGATATCTCAATTCCATGCCAAGTTGGTAAGTTTGCTGTTGAAAATGCTCTGTGTGACATAGAAGCTAGTATTAGCTTGATACCTGCATACTTGATTGAGGAGGTAGGTAGTGGAGAGCTTAAACCTACTGAGACTTATATTCAATTTGCTAATGGTTTTGATCAGCAGCTAATTGGTATATTAGAGAATGTAATAGTTAAAATCAATAAATTTTCTATTGTTACTGATTTTATGGTTGTTAACATGAAGGAAAACGTTAAGTTCCCTATCATTCTAGGAAGACCATTTTTAGCAAGCATGGGAGCTATAATTGACATGTTGCATGAGAAGCTTACATTGAATTTGAATGATAGTAAATTGATCTTTGATTTTTCATCAGAAGCTAAAGGGATTAATTTTGCAGGTTCTGATCAATTGCTCAGAGTGAAGGAGATCAAATTTGATGAATAAAATATTTTTGAAGTGGATAGACGTCTCTCAGAAAATTGGGAGAACATAAAAGGGACGAGTTAAAAGAAGCCCAAACAGGGGCATTACCTTGAGCTTTAAAGTTAAATCTGTATAATGATCTGGAAAGGCGTGAGGAACAACAATTGCCAATTATTCACTACGCCTCATATCCACCAAAAGAGTTATGAGCATTGCCTTGGTCGAGCTAACGACCGTAAACTAGCCCTACCTGGGAGGCAACCCAGAGGCTTTGAATTTTCATTAACTTTAGCATGTTTTCCTTTTTTTTAGTGTGGATTTCTTTTCATTACAGTTCATAGGGTTTATCTCTTAATTTTTATTTTGTATTTTGTTGGTGTTATCTGATGAACTTTTATATATGAACTTTTTTCTAAAATCGATGTTTTATGTGCAGGAATTTTTCAGAGATTTTTTTGACGAAAAGCCAAGCCAAAACGCAACATTTACGGGCAAAGTCGTAATTATCGCGCGGCTGTAATCGCAAATAAGACTGAGTCTACTAGGTACTGTACGCTAAAGCAAGTTTACGGCCGAAGCCGTGATGACATTATGGGCCGTAAGTTCTTACGGTTTAAACTTCACTGGCGACTTAGGGTTTACGCCTACGCTTGTAATTCGCCGATTTTCGCCGATTCCTCCCGCGAGCGGCGACGCAACCCTTCCACCTGTATTCCTCTACCTCCGGAGAGTGTTTTCCAACGATCTCTCACCGGATTTCTACCAGATTTTGCGAGGAACAACCGTCCGTCCGCCGAGCCGCCAGAACATGTTTTTCGCTCAATTCGAGCCCGATTTCTCTGTAGATCCGTGAGTTTCTTTGACTCAGACTTGCGATTCATCAGCTATACTTAGATTATAGTAGTTTAACATCGATTTGGAGACGTTAGTTTGGATTTTTGGGTGCGATTTTCATACGCAGCTTTTACGGCCGATTTCGAAATCCCTGTAGCATCATGTTTTTTGTGAAGAAATTCACATATTCTAAATTGTTTCGATCGATAATATGGCACAGCGGAGATCAGTGAGGACCAGACCCTATGGGGCGGTGAGGAAGGAGAGTGTACGAGGCCCGTACCCTCCTGTTTATCCTAGGTATAGGATGGTACATGAAGTACTACCGGAGAGATTTGAGCTGCATCAGATGTCGACAGAGGAGTCTCCGATACTATTCGACCTATATCCTCCCTCTGACACACCTTGGGAGTATCCTAGTGTCTCTGACGAGATTGGTATTGAGAGGACATCCCCAGACCCTAGCACGCCCTCTGTACCCAGTACATCACAGTTGGCAGCACTAGAGCCTGTTAGTTCTCCAGAGTTGGAGATTGTTTCAGAGAGGCCTGCAGATAGGCCAGAGAGCCGCGATCAGAGGATCGCTAGGCAGTACGCTAGGAAGCGTACCATGCAAGGCATGACTACGCGGGGGAGGAGAGCCACCCATCCGTTATCACTAGTTGTGGAGACTATAGAGACTCTAGTGGCACCCCTCATGTTAGCATCCTTAGTAGCAGAGATGGAGAGATCGGTGGAGACGCAGACCGATACCATACCGACAGATGTGGAGGGTCTCACTACACCAGTGCCTTCCACAGATATACCAGAGTCTGCTATTCCTGCCGATACTCAGGCTATGGAGGTGGACACTCCACATGACACAGTCCAGACTCCAGAGATTGCATCACCCTCCTCAGCCCAGGGAGACCTACCTGTCCCTGAGGCTAGTACATCCATATTGCCAGATCAGGAGGAGGGATCGCCTGAGATATTCGCAGATTTACCAGAGATATCAGTAAACATACCTGAGCTCCGCTCTTCTCCGTCAGTTGCACTTGAGTCCTCTGCGACTCCTGAGACAGTTCCACCCACAGTTTCTGAGACGCCACACAGTACTGAGCCAGCACAACTAGCACCTACACCAGCAGCACCGGTACCACCACCAGAGATTTGTTTGCCTTCACTAGAGCCATCATCAGGACATTCACCAGTTGCATCCCTCGAGCCTTCATCATCTGAGCCGTCTCCAGCCATACTAGAGCCTATTATACTAGAGAGGAGACGCGCATGCTCACTACCTCCTATTCTTTCTCCCTATCCACGTCAGATCCGCCATAGCAGTAGAGAGCAGGAGCGGAGATACCGTGCCATGTCCACTCGGGGAGTTCTTAGCATGAGGTATTGGGATGATCAGACGCTGCAGTCCCTGGGATTGTTCGACGACGTCTAGTGGATGTCGCGAACATAGGGTGGCAGAATTTCTATCAGCAGAGACATCCCACCTATGTACCGCTGACCCTGGAGTTTTTCAGCTCTGTCCAGATTACATTGAGGAACTATGATGACAGTGATCCGGGCAGGATGGCGTTCCGATTAGGGAACCGGGACCATGTACTGGCGAGCAGGGATTTGACCCTAGGACCGCCAGAGCCACACGTCTATCTAGCCCAGTCTTCAGATATGTGCATCGAGTACTTGCACACACGATTTTTGGCGAGCAGAGAGTGACGGCATGGTCAGATCTTCAGAGCTATTTTTCTTATGGGCTATGTTGATTGGATTCTGCCTCAGATCTCCGTTCTATCTCATGAAGCAAATGGATAATGCTGCCAGAGTGTAGAGAGGAGTCCTCGTGATGGGAGGCATGATTACTACTATTGCCCTTGCCCTCGGCATCGACCCTTCGGGGTTGAACGAGGCAAAGGGCAATCCCATACTTGATATGGATGCATGTGTTGCCATTAAGATGATTACGAGGCTTGGGAGCTCGTACCATCTTATGTTCAGGCACACTGATATGACGATGAGGCTGCCGAACATGGACCGCACTACGGTTCGTGTTCAGCAGAACTGGATTGTGGATTCCACACGTGAGGGAGGTCCTAGAGATGCAACTTCACCTCCATCACCGTCGAGATCTACAGAGCATATCCTTTCGGTTGAGCCATCCACAGCTGACAGACCATCGACATCTGCTGGTCCATCTACTTCAGCACGACCAGATCCTTCTCTAGAGTAGATGCGTGCTGAGCAGAGGAGGATGCATGACGACATATCGCGCCTTGAGCAGGGACAGTCGAGAGCACTCGATTCTTTATGCACGATAGAGGAGTTATTATGGCGTCGTCTCCCATCATCATCGACTAGACATACTAGAGACGAGGAGGAGGACTCCGAGCATACCGAGACAGATTGATAGGCTTTGTGAGTATCTTTATTTCGTTTTGATGTATCTACAGTTATTCTTTGATATTATGTAAGAGATCTCACATTTATCTTATATGTGCACAGGATTCAGTAGATTGGATACTAATACGACCACACACAGCATTTTTTATGTTTTCCTTATTGTGTGTGTGCGTTGTATCAGGATATTATTTGGTTCATTTTGATATTTTGACATTAGGACTGATATTGTACATTCATGATGGTATTAGACTCTAGGATGCTAAATGATGTCTCGTATTTATATCGTCTTTTAGACCTATATTTACCTGTGTATTGAGACCTATTATCATGCTTTTATATCTCATTCCAGCTTATTTCATTAACTTTCTTCAGAAGCTTCACAACTTGTCATGTTTGCTTGAATACAGGATAATTCACTCACTTCTAGAGCTACATGGAAGCATATTTGCATCTCCGAGTGAATCAAGAATCTTCACAAGGAGTTCAGCTTCAAACGAGATTAATTTCAAGAATTATGGCTGAGGCCATAATCTACATCATGACCATAATTCTCTGATTGGCTACATGATGAGCCCGATTTGATGCAAGCATCATTATAATTCAAAGACATGCCCATAGCTTCCTCGACGACAACCTTTCAGATGACGAAGACCTTGACAAAAAAATTATGGGCATGACCATAATTTGCCTCATGATCGTAATCTCGCAGCTGCCAGAATTTATGACCAACCGCCAGAATTTATTACCGGCCACCAAGCTATAAATGCTCATAACTCCTTCGTTTTAACTCCGATTTGGACTTTTTTGGAGTTGAAACGAAGAGGATTAAATAAGCATTAATGATTTAGGAGTTACAAGATTTAATGAGGCTGCAATTAATGTATAACCGTTACATTACGGTTACAACCATAATGACCCATTATACCCGTAATTATGAGATGCCTGCAATGAATGGGCCATAACTCCCTCATTATGGCTCTGATTTTAACGTTCTTGGTATCAAAACGTAGCTAATTCAATTTTCCATAAATGTATGCGTTCAGAAATGGGATTGGACTCTATTTAAAGGGCCAAATTTGATGAAGAATGCAGTGCCCAGTTGGGGCTCAAGGTGGGCTAGTGAGTTTTGCAAAGGGAAGCTCTTGGAGACAACAAGGGAGGAGGAAGGAATGGTACATCATTCTAGAAGACTTGAAGGAATGTTGCAAAGCTTATGCATAGAGTTTGCTTCCTCTTCTTCTATCTTCTCTTTAGTTTCTTCTTTTCCTTTAAGGATTTGTACTGAAACGATGCTATGATAGCATATTCTTCTTTATCGAAACAAGGATGTAATTTCATTGTATGTATCTTCTATTCGAATTTATTTGCTCGTATCAAATGCAATTTTATTTCATGTTTATTCGATCTATGCTGTTTTACTGCTAGTATTGCATTGGCCGTGCAATTACTTTTCTATGGCGCCGCAAGAAGGACCGAAAGGTGAATTGCGATGTTAGATCTGCCTTATCGAACATGCTCTGAACCGTCAAGAAATGGGGCGGGATTTGTATGAGGAACCTTATGATATCTCTGAGCTCATTGGATCAATCTAGATTTGGGAAGCCACGAAAGAGGGTCGCCAATCTAGATTGATACCGGATTACGCCGTCGAAAGAGGGTAATTTGTACCATTGGATATCTCCTTGAATGCTTTAAGATTGCGTTGTTATGATATTATCTTGTTTGAGTTTAAGATTCGGCAACGAGATGAACCCCCAAATTTCGATGTCTCTCAACTTTGTTTTCTATCCAAAACTTTCACTTGCTTGATTCGGCTAGCATTTGTATTTAGTTGTATTTTTATTTATTTTATAAAAACACAAAACATTCTCCTGATTGTCTAGCTATTGATTCGTAATCACTCGGTACTTCATCACTGTCCCTGTGGGATCGATATCTTAAGTGCTACTACGACAAAGCCGTCACGCTTGCGGTTAGTGGTACGATAAAGTACACATCAAGTTTTGGCGCCATTGCCAGGGACAGACGACCAATATCGAAGTGATTTAAGAATTGATAGAGTAGACTTTATCCTGTTTATTTTTGTTTCTTTTCTTACCTTGTTTTTAGTAACGTAGTTTTCATTTAGTTAACGTAACTCTGCATTTTCATATACTTTTTCAAATATTCACTGTCAAACTTGTTTAAGTCATAGAAGCTTCTAAGAAAAAATGGTCATCTTATTATAACTTGCTAATCATTTTGTGTAAAAGCCAGTGAAAATTTTAGATGATGTTCTAGTCAAGCTGAAAAGGACAAGAAGATCAATGAAGAAACTCAAACTTTTGTCAAAGTCCTTGATTCTACTAAACGAATCAAATCTGAAAACCCACATGTGGAAGCACCCCAGGTAACTATTAAAAGAAACATATACCTGATATCACTGTCTCACAATTTAAGGTATGCATTCCTTGGTACTGACTTATACATTTTAAACTCTGAATGATACTGCGGTCAAGCTAATGACCCTAAACAAGCACTTCTTGGGAGGCAACCCAAGTGCTTCATTTTATCTTTATCTTTGTTTTATGTTATTTTATTTTTTTTTCTAATGTGTGTTATTTACTTTGCAGGCAAAAAAAAAATTTCAGTTTACAGCCACGGCCTTAATATCCATTACAGTCATAACTAGCTGAAGAAAATAGGGCAGCCAAGTGCTTTATTATGCATGTGCGCGGATTGTAAAGCATGGATTAATTTCTTGGTGGCAATCTTGTAGTATTGGGCACTTATGGTGGCTGGCATTCGATTTGGGGTTGACCGAGATTCGCATGTTGATTTTGCTTTGGGATATATGGCGGATTGAAGTCTCGGCGCTGTTTTCCTTCACGCCGACCCAATCAAAACCTGCGCCAACTTCCATCACAGCCCACTGCTGCCACTATCCCATCGACATTAACCTGCCGCCGCCTTCATCAATCTGTAGTAGAAACCGGCGCCGCCCTCCTCCAGTCGCAACGGAAGACAACGCTACTGTTCTCCGTCATCAACGCTGTCGTCACTCTTCTTCAATCCAACCCGAAATCAGCCGCCGATTTCCATAAATCCAGGCTAAAATCACCGCCGTTCTTCAATAGAAGTTGACATCATCAAATCCGAATCAGCAGCCGCCGCCTTATGCAACAGAAATCCAGTGCTGATCAGCGTCGCTATTATCTCCAACGGACAACGGCGACTCCAAATCCGTGCTCTTCTAGAACTGAACAGCCGCTGCTCTTCAACTTCTTCAATTGATCGTGCAGCCATTTGCCGTTCGCTGATTGCTGGAGTTAAGGAGGCGACGATTACTTTTCCGCCGCCGAGCCTTCAACGACATTAATCTGCCGCCGCCTTCATCAATTTACAGCTGAAAACTGCCATCGTCCTCTCCAGCTTCAATGAAACCCGTCGCCGGCGCCTTTCCTCCAAATTCAATTGAAATTCGTCCAGCAATCAGGGCCGGCTCTTCTTCCTGGGTTTGCTGCCAACATAAGGAGGGCTCGAGCGACAATTTCCCCGCTGCAACTTCCTCCAAGCTTTCTCTTCACAAAGTCTTCTTTGATTTCATCTTCCGAGATTGATTTTCTCCTCTACATCCGGCAGCTGTTGGATCTCTGCGCCTTCACAATCGTCGGCTATCTATCAAGACTAATTTTTTGCGCTGCTACTACCGCACGACCATCGGCGACTCTGGAGCAGGCATTCTCTTCTCCTTTTATTTCAACTCCTATTGTCTTATCTGTCGCGATTTAGACCTGCTCTGCGTCATTGCTGCTTCTGATGCGCCGAGCCACCTTCACGAGTGCTAACCACCAAAACCTCTCGAAACTGTGTTGTCATCTTCCGTTGAATCGCTGACTCTGCTTCATTCGCTGAATCTATTTCTCCTGGCGCGCTCTTTTCTGTTTTTGGCGGCTATTGGCGACTCCTACTTCATCCGCCGTGACTTCAATTTGATCTTCTCTGCATGAACTTACCTGGTTCTAGTTTCATCTTGTTGCTAGCCTCTTTGATATCAACTATTCAATCTGCTGCATCTGCAATGGCCCCCATATGAAAGATCAGAGCCTGGAAATTTACCATGCACATACCTACTACTCCCTTCCGACGGCCTGCATCTTCTACTGTTCTGCCTCCTTCATCCGACGCTATTCCAAGGCAGCGCTCTGTCTTTGGCTTCCTCATGCGTAATTTTGTTCAAGTCCACAAATGCCAGCAGCTTCTCTGGAAGTCCTGCTGAATTCACATGACGACATGTGGACGACCCTCACGAGGAAGATGCTGAGACGAGCACCTACGATGACTCTTATTGATCTTGTGAGTATTGCAGCCCATTTCTCCAAATTTTGTTTTTTTTACATGCTATGCATAGGGACTATGCATAATTTAAGTCTGGGAGATTGTGGGTTGGGTACATTTTCAAAACATGATATGCAATAACTCAATACTTATGCTTTGTGTTTTGATGATATATTTCATATGTTGCGCTCTGATGATGTGATGAAGATAAGTGGTGATATTATTTTTGATGATATTATTTTTGATTTTTAACAAAAATCATGATAGCTTGATGTTTTATATTGACTCCTTGGGATATTATTATGTTCTGAATCTTAGTTCAAAGTCAGGTAATTCATTTGATCATCTTTTGATAGAAAAAGGTTGTGGAGTGATAGATCCGAATTTTTATTTTGGTTTTTGCTTTCAAAGCATGCTTATGATCTTTCTGTAGAAGTATATAACTCTGTCGGCTTGATTCTCCTTGCTACTTGTTGGAAATAATCAATGCACTTGTCTATGGTTATAATCTCCTTAAAATTCAAAAAAAAAAAGACTCCTCTACTTAGCACTACGTAAAATTGACAGTGGTGCCTAAGACATGAGTTGAAGTCAAAATAAAAAAAAATATTTGAGGGGATGAAAATACAAATAAGAATGCATTGATGTTTTCCAACTCATATATTTGGTTGAATCACGTTTGAACAGAGTGCGTACTCCAAACAGAAGATTATTACAACTCATGGAGGTAAGTCTCATCTGATTTTGTGTTTTGATCTTCACACCTTTATTCATGACAATAGACGATGACCTTGAATTCCCTGACTTGCTGAGATTTGCTCATAATGATATCTTCCTAGGACAAATTATTTTACAAGCTTGACATGATTTCATCCTTATCTAATTACCACTTTTACCTACTTTTTATATGCTTGAGGACAAGCATTGATCTAAGTCTGGGAGATTTTGATGTCTCGTATTTATATCGTCTTTTAGACCTATATTTACCTGTGTATTGAGACCTATTATCATGCTTTTATATCTCTTTCCAGCTTATTTCATTGACTTTCTTCAGAAGCTTCACTACTTGTCATGTTTGCTTGAATACAGGATAATTCACTCACTTCTAGAGCTACATGGAAGCATATTTGCATCTACGAGAGAATCAAGAATCTTGACAAGGAGTTCGGCTTCAAACGAGATTAATTTCAAGAATTATGACTGAGGCCATAATCTACATAATGACCGTAATTCTCTAATTGGCTACATGATGAGCCCGATTTGATGCAAGCATCGTTATAATTCAAAGACGTGCCCATAGCTTCCTCGACGACAACCTTTCGGATGACGAAGACTTCGACAAGAAAATTACGGGCATAACCATAATTTGCCTCATGATTGTAATCTCGCAGCCGCCAGAATTTATGACCAACCGCCAGAATTTATTACCAGCCACCAAGCTATAAATGCTCATAACTCCTTCGTTTTCACTCCGATTTGGACGTTTTTGGAGTTGAAACGAAGAGGATTAAATAAGCATTAATGATTTAGGAGTTACAAGATTTAATGAGGCTGCAATTAATGTATAACCGTTACATTACGGTTACAACCATAATGACCCATTATACCCATAATTATGAGCCACCTGCAATCAATGGGCCATAACTCCCTCATTATGGCTCCGATTTTAATGTTCTTGGTATCAAAACGTAGCTAATTCAATTTCCCATTAATGTATGCATTCAGAAATGGGATTGGAGACTATTTAAAGGGCCAAATTCGATGAAGAAAGCAGCGCCTAGTTAGGGCTCAAGGTGGGCTAGTGAGTTTTGCAAAGGGAAGTTCTTGGAGACAACAAGGGAGAAGGAAGGAATGATACATCTTTCTAAAAGACTTGAAGGAATTTTGCAAAGCTTATGCGGAGAGTTTGCTTCCTCTTTCTTCTATCTTCTCTTTAGTTTCTTCTTTTCCTTTAGGGATTTGTACTGAATCGATGTTATGATAGCATATTCTTCTTTATCGAAACAAGGATGTAATTTCGTTGTATGTATCTTCTATTCGAACTTATTTTCTCATATGAAATGCAATTTTATTTGATGTTTATTCGATCTATGCTATTTTACTGCTAGTATTGCATTGGCCATGCAATTACTTTTCTCGGGCGCCGCAAGAAGGACCGAAATGTGAATTACGACGCTAGATCTGCCTTATCGAACATGCTCTGAGCCGTCAAGAAATGGGGCAGGATTTTTATGAGGAACCTTATGATATCTCTGAGCCCATTGGATCAATCTAGATTTGGGAAGCCACGAAAGAGGGTCGCCAATCTAGATTGATACCGGATTACGCCGTCGAAAGAGGGTAATTTGTACCATTGGATATCTCTTTGAATGCTTTAAGATTGCGTTGTTATGATATTATCTTGTTTGAGTTTAAGATCTGGCAACGAGATGAACCCCAAGTTTCGATGTCTCTAAACTTTGTTTTCTATCCAAAACTTTCACTTGCTTGATTCGGCTAGCATTTGTATTAAGTTGTATTTTGATTTATTTTATAAAAACACAAAACATTCTCCTGATTGTATAGCTATTGATTCGTAATCACTCGGTACTTGATCACTGTCCCTGTGGGATCAACATCTTAAGTGCTACTACGACAAAGTCAACGCTTGCGGTTAGTGGTACTATAAAGTACACATCAGTAAACTTGGTGCAGATAGGGTGGTTTTGTATATATTTGATATTCATCATGTGACTGTGATGCTTTAGGATGGTTTTGGATGTTTGGCTGATGAGTTTGTGCATTTTAGATTGATTTTGATACATGTTTTGATATTTTAAGTGAATAGTACTTTGTGAGTATGGTAAACTGTGATTTGAATGATAAAACCTGACGGTATTTGATGTTTGAAAGTTGATTGCCGTGTAAAACTTGAATATCTTTGAAATGGTATATTTTCTGGATTTTTCTGAGTTGTATTTCTTATTCTTGATATAACTGTACAGGGTTTCGCCAACAAATACAAAGGGAATTCTTGCGAAAATTTTTCTGAAATTCTTCATTGATTGAATGTTCATGCATATGCAACAATTTAAGTCTAGGGTGGTCACTTCCATATTTTTCTAGCTCTTTACAACTTTACAGATATGAATCCTGAATGTTTATGATTTTTAAGATACTCTGGATTGATTTATCCTCAGTTTTGAACTTAGAATGCTCTTTGGGTATTTCAATTTTGATGACTTAGAAAATTTTTGAGGATTCATATGGACTTAAATTGTTGAATAAGATCAATTCTGGCATTGATAAAGTTTACATAAGAATTGTTGAATGTTTAAACAACATGTGTATAGAATTGGTACTTTAAGTTTAATTTAATTTCCTTTGAATTAATAGTGATTTTTATGGATAAAAATTTGGTGCTTTATATATTTAACTTGAGATGTACTCCAACTCCTCTGGTAGTATAATCTATGGTTATGAATTGACACTGACCAGCTTTTTCTATTGAAAAAAAAAATGTGTGTGACTCCTATACTTGGCACTGCAAAAAATTGGCAGTAGTACCTAAGATATGAGTTGAAGTCTGAATAAAATAAATGGAGAAAAAGGAAAGCTGTGGGCCAAGTGAAAAATTCCTCTGACTTAAGATTGAGACCATGAGTTAAATTATACTGTTACGCAGTATACTTTGAACAATGTTATGATATATAACAGTTTAAAGACCAAATTACGTTAAAGATCTCTTATCTATAGTTTCACCAAATGACTTGAAATAAATCTTTATCTATTGATCAAGACAAATTTATTAAACCAAAAAGTATTCGATTTCCTGATATATGTTGAATGAACATTATAACATGACTTGTGAATTTTATCCTTCTTGGATTGTAAACTCTTGACAATTTACCTTTACTGTGATATCTCTTAAATGATATAAGTTCTGAAAAGTTGCTTGCCTGAAATGTAGACTTAGGACTTTATTGATAGTAGAGCAGATGAGTGTTCCTTATCTTTACATTCTTCATTCATATCAGTGTATTGCTTGAGGACAAACAAAAATTTAAGTCTAGGGTATTTTGATGCGTTGCATTTACACCATATTTTTGCCTATGTTTTAGATCATATTTTGGGATTTATTGCATGATTTTGTGCTATTTTTAGTGCTTTTACTTTACTTTGCACGGGATCTTCACTTTTCTTGGTTTTTATGAAAATATAGGTAAAATGGCGTAAAAATGAAGGATTTTGAGAGTTTTGAAGCCAAAGCATGATTCCCGAGGAGATCACAAGCCTACACATCAAATTTGGGGTGAAAACGGTGAAGAACGATATAATTACGACCTTGGCCGTAATTATGGATTCAACCGTAAAAGCGACGACGAACGGAAGGTGAAAATCGGCTAAGTGTCGGAACGAACAGAAACTTTCACGGGTGAGACCGTGAATACATCACGGTCCGTGAAACTCTCTGTGGCCGAAAGCGTTATACACAGAAACATTTATGGCCACAGCCGTAAACACATCACGGGCCGTAAAAACTGCCGCCCGACGAGTTTTTCATTTGTTTCTCCACCGATTCGAACCGGATTTGAGCCAAACTCCATAAAATCATTCCTGAATGAGTTCTAAACCGGTCTAGCTATAAAAGACAATATTTTTAGAGGGCTAGCGAGGCTTCTACGGATGAACATAGAGGGCGGTGGCGACAAGGGCAAAAGTTCAATTCCAGGGCATATTCCGGCGAGATTCCATGCGAAAGTGACAATTGATCTGCTCTTCCTCATGCCTAGATCAGGGAGAAGTTGGTTTTACTATTCTCTCTATGATTTCTTTGCGATTTTTAGGAAATTTTACTCGTTCATCATAAACACATGTATTTCCCTAACAACATGAGCGAGTAGATACTTGTTTCGGGATTATTGGGCAAAACCCGCTGAATTTCATGAATTAATCTATGATATTGCTCGTTTTATTATGAATTTACCATCACGATTTGATTGAAATTGCATGTATCTTGTAATTTACCTTGGCCAAGTAATTTTGCGTGTTAGACGTTGCGAGAAGAACCGAGAGGTAAATCGCAATGTCTGATCTATTTCAATTGAACCTTCGAACCCAATCACGAGAGTAGGTTGGATTCGTCTGAAGGATTTACCAGCTTTTCATAGAACTTAATGGGTTTAGTTAGGTTAACTGTCACGAGAGTAGGGAGTTAACCTAATTAAATAACGTATTATGCTCCGAGAGGAGATGATACGTACCTTAGGGAAAGTTCCTTTTATGATTGATAATTTCTGTAGAATTAGCTACTTCTAAATGATTCATGATTGTCAGTGTGGTGAACCCATGAAATCCCGATCCTTTAGAATTTGAATCTCTAAACGCTGCTTTCAAGTTTGTTCGTGCTTAGAAGTTTAGAACAACCACGGGTTTACTCCGCCTAGATTCAAACAAGTCAATAAGTCAGTACTTAACTACGTAGTCCTTGTTGGGAACGATAATCTTTTTATTACTTCGATAAATTCGTGCACTTGCGGATCGCTATCACTCGTCCACCTCGACATTTGTCGAGCCCGTCTGCCTACCATGCTGTCCACCTCACACATCCGCCTCGACGTCCGCCTACCATCCGCCTCGACGTCTGCCTTGCCTGTTCACTTATCGTGCCGCCTCGATGTCCGCCTACCATCCACCTCAACGTCTGCCTTGCCCGTTCACTTACCGTACCGCCTCGACGTCTGCCTTGCTCGTCCGTCTTGCCCCATCTGCCTCGATATCTGCCTCGTTTGTCTGCCTCGCCCATCCACCTGCTGTGCCGCCTTGCTCGTCCGCCCATTCGCCTCAACGTCCACCTCACCCCATCTGCTTCAACATCCGCCTCGATGTCTGCCTCGCCCGTCTGCCTGTCGTGCTGCCTCGACATCCGCCTCGCCCCATCTGCCTCGATCATCCGCTTGCCATCCGCCTCGCTTGTCCGCCTCGACATCTGCCTGCTGACCACCTCGCTCGTCCGCCTCGATGTTTGCCTACCGTGCCGCCTCAACGAAGGCCTCACTTGTCCGCCTGCCGTGCCGCCTCGATGAAGGCCTTGCTTGTCCGCCTCACACCATCCACCCTGACATCTGCATGCCGTCTGCCTCACATGTCCGCCTGCCGTGCCGCCTCGACATCCACCTAGCCCCATCCGCCTTCACATCCGCCTACCTTCCTCATATTTGTTATTTCTCTAACTCACGTGATAATAACATGATTCCCTTTTCCCTTCTACCTATCTTTCTTCCCTAATAAACACAGCCTAAATCTTTTATTTGATGGGTGAAATATCATGTATTGTCTGCTATATTGAGTTCAAGAGAAACGCAAACCTAACTTATAGTAGTGCAACTAAAAGAAATGTAGAATATTAATCCAATCATGTTGAGTGAAATATAGATGGACAATGAATATCCATATCCAAACTAGGATCATGTCTACGAGGCAAAGGAGCTTTGGAGAGTTTGTGATGAAATTATCATTAGAGAAGCCATCTTAGTTCAAGAACGAAGAATTTATCATTAACTTGAGGTGCCCATCAAATTCTAAAAGGCTTAGTGCAAGAGAAGAAAAGCTAACGCAACTAAATTGATTATATGAGTGACTCCATATCTTAGAAATGATGATGTTGGTGGCAAATAACTCAACTTTTAGATAAAAGTTAGGATGAGATGAGAGAAGATTCTCCATCAGATGGTTCTAAAGTAGCTAACTAATAGAGAGAAGTGTTGATGTTTTTTTGTTAGGTGATGCAGGAGCAAACGGGCCTATGAACATACTTGAGGACGGCCCAAACTCCCTGGAAGGCACTAGGGAAGACTCGCCAGGACGTGGGGAAGATACAACGCGATTTTCAGTGCAATCGGGGTTTCCGCGACCGTGACGAGCAAGTAGCCCCTCTGCACGCCCGTTCCCGTGACCGTGTTCGGCGCCGCACTAGACCAACCCGGACACGGCCAGGCCGTGATGGAGAGCACAGCCGTGAAGCAACTTTCTGTGGATTTTGGGCCCAACATTACGACCCGTAAAGAGGACTACGGCCCCGACCGTCTGCCCCAACACGGCCAAGCCGTGAAGACCAGCACGGCCGTGACGCGGTCCAACTGCAATGCAGACATGAACACGGCCTGCGACACGCTCGTGCCCCCGGCCGTAACCTCCGCGACGGAACCTGGAGCGTCCGAACACGCCCGTGATCACCAACACGGGCAGGCCGTGTTCGCCCCTGAAGATCAGATCAGGCCCCGACGACCCCATTTCAACGTGCACCACCCTCCCTACTTTGTTGCTCCACCTCATGATGATCCAAAGGAGCCGAGCAAGGTGATAATCCAGTGATCCCAATGCCAGAGCAAGCCCCCGGATCACTTCTTGGGCGTCGTTAGCCCCCTTTCCACCCAAACAGAGGGGACTCAACCCAAGGACACTACGAGCCAACCGCCTGAGGACCCATCCCCAAGTGGGCCGCTCAATCTCATCCGTAATTTGGCCCAAGATCAAGCCGCCATGGAGGTAACTCAGCCCACGACGTCCAAATTCTACTGTTTTGTCTCCATGTGCTCCGAGCGCGTCTAAATCGCCCCCATACGAAGACGTAGGATCGTGCTACCAACTTCGAAGAATATTAGGTAATAGTTTGTTAATATTTGTCTTGTAGTTGCAGCTTGACCACTTTAGTGGCCTGCAATAGCTGTTAGGTGGTTAAAGTTCCTTGTCTCTTATGCATTTTGTTTGTTCCTATCCCTCTTATTCTATAAAAGAGGAGGTAGGGCTAGTGTGTTAGTTAGTTCTCTTAGAGGTAGATATCTCCTGGCGAGCAAGAAGGCTTCCAGCTTGTGTGGAGGGTGAAGTCACTTCGCCTTTGGAGTTTGTAAGAGTCGGCGACCGGTGTCTCGACTCGATGTGTTTTCAGCTTGTGTTCCTCATTTTATAAGAAGTAAATCCTACCTTTCCGGTGGGTCAGGTTCACTTGTTTTCTTTACGTTTCCATCGCATTCCTTCGCTGTGGTTTTCTTCGATCCTTCACCCTCGGCCATCCGCCATCGGAGGCGTAGTCGGATCTCTTGTTTTTCGTTTGTTTCAGCTTCATAGGCGTGCGAGCTAAACCGCGTGGAACCGCAGTCCCCAACGCGAGCTACGCTTAAACGTGCTAAGTGAGTTGCAGGAAATTGCTAAAATTGCTACGAGGTTAGTGCGTTGCATTATTTTAGTTAGGTGCCGTTCTCTTCATTTGCATTCGTGTTGCCCTAATCAAACTCGTCGCTGTTTCATCGTGCTTTCTATCGGATTCCCTGCACTTTTCTGACGCGTTTTCTCTTCCCTTGTCTCACGACCCTCTCCCGTTTTATCGCGCATTGTGTAAAACCCTACAGTACGTCTTAAGGACCCCCTCACCTATTAGTTGCTACATCAATTCTGGTATCAGAGGACATTGCGCATTCGATTCTTATCGTTCGCACGATCCCTCACCATCGCATTGCATATTTCTGCATCCTTTTGTTGTTTTCAGCATTTCGCATTAGTCGTGTCCCCCTTGTTTGTGCATGGTGACTACACTGTCACAAATCATGTCGTCCCAATATCTAGAAACGATCCCCGAAACCCAAGAGTCGGTTCAGCCTTTGGAAGGGGCTAATTTCCATCTAGCATCTATGGCTGCGCTTGAGGCGCGAATCGATGCAAATCTTGAGGCGCTGTCCACACGTGTGGACGCCCAACAAGCGAGGACCCATGCCATGGTCCAGCAGATTTTGGCTGGAATCCAACACCTTGTTAGTCGCCCCGGGCCCATGGAGCATGAGCGCCCGACTCCGGTAAACCCTCCAGTGTCCGCAAACCCAGCCCCCACTAGAGAGTTGCCTCTGTTGGCCGCGCCCACCCAGCGGCGTGTCCAAGAGGAGGAATGGGGTCGCACACGGCCATACGAGGCCCTTAGGGACCCTATCTCTGGTGATGAACCGCTTGATGACGATGACGTTTGGGCCACGCAAGGTCCTCAGCCCGATGGGCGCTTCAGCCATGCTTGGGCCGCGCCCCGTACCCCTACCCACACCTGTGTCGAGCGTCCTCGGACGGACGACAACTTCCATCGTTATTTTCGACATACCCCCCGTGCCTTTCAAGGGTGGTCTTGACCCCCACCGAGTTTCTTGATTGGGTAGCGTTCGTTGATGCACACTTCGACCTTATAGGGCTTCCGGCGCACTCCCGTGTTAGGTATGTGTGCACCTTGCTTGAAGGGCCTGCACGTTTACATTGGGAAAACGTGGAGCACCTAAATGCGCAGCAAGATCTTCCCCCGATCACCGAGTGGGCAGAGATGCGATATCGCCTCCGTGAGCGCTACGTCCCCGCCTCGTATAGGCAGTGTCTCCTTGATGACACCAAAATATATAGTATATTTTGTATCATCTTAGATACCTTTTCATGCTAAATTGAAGATCTTTTGTTGTTTTTATGCTGAATTCATCAAATATTGCAAAGTCTACTCCTATTTTGGTTTTTCATGATTTTTAGGCAAAAAGGCACTATTTTGGGCGTTTTTAAGCAAAATCAAAGACATGGAAGAATTACCATCATCAAGAGAATGTCACACAAGAATTTTCACGCAAATCGAGGCAAAGAACCAAAATACGACAGTGTCGTAAGCCATATTACAGTACCGTATTTCTGCGGCTACCGTATTATCAATAACACAGCCGTATTTTGGTGATTTTTTGAACAGAAAGATTTTCGGATTTTACGGCACTGCCGTAAGAATTTACACGTCCGTATTTTCCAGCGCTTCAGATTAGAGAGTTCACTAGATTTTACGGCACTACAGTAAGGGATTTCACGGGTCGTATTTTCCAC
Organism: Costus lasius; assembly: GCA_027563935.2. Lineage (NCBI taxonomy): Eukaryota > Viridiplantae > Streptophyta > Magnoliopsida > Zingiberales > Costaceae > Costus > Costus lasius. Next base: position 28,589,955 of record CM050449.1, on the reverse strand, counting down.
TCGTTTACAAACAAAGAGTTCAGCCGATTTTATGGCACTGGCCGTAAACCATATTACGGTGTCGTAATTCCCAGACGACATCAGATCAGAAGCTTCAACCGATTTTACGGCACCGCCGTAACATATTACACCGCCGTAATTTCCAGTCAAATTCGCGATTCTTCTGCTCCGAAGCTTGCAAAGGCCATAACTTTTGATCCAGAGCTCCAAATTTAGATCGGAAAGTTGCTGAGGCTTCGTCTTTAAGAGGAGAAGGCGTACGAAGTGGAAGAGGGAACTTTTATCACGTATCCAGGGAGAAATAGCCAGAGAGGAAGCTAGGGTTTGTTCTCATGCCGAGAGGCGTAGAGGGCACCTCAGGCCTTGATTTTCATGCAGAAGCTTCGCCTGGAGGAGAAGACAACAGCCCAGAAGTTACAGAGGAAAAGGAGTTCAATTGGAGGAGGAATCGATGAAATCGGTGGTGACAGCACTGTTCATCGAGTTCTGCTTGCAAAATACGGCTGTGAAATATTTCACAGTCGTGCTGTATTTTCTAAAACCTCTTTTCTAGTTGATTTTTGATCTTCTCAATTTATGGATTATTGTATTTTCTTCTCCATGCAAGCTTAATACTGTTTTGGGACATAGGGTTTAATCCCTTTGATTTTTAATGATTAGATAACTCTTTTCTTTCGTCATGATAATCTTTGTTGTGATAATTTTACTCTTGTGATAAATTGTGCTTAGATTCTCTATAATTGCATGTTATTAATTATGTTCTTAGAATTTTCACAATGAGACTAAAAGGTGATTTGCTTGAGAGCTTGGACCCCTAGAATTGCATATTAGGATCCCTTCCCTAGGTTAGATCTAATTTGATCTGTTCTAGTAAATTAATTGTCATAATTATAACATGAATCTATAGATCGAGTCTATTTGTAAAACGTGGAGATCTTGCACGAAAGTGAGGATCGTAACGTTGGAGATCCATGAGTAAAACTAGTGTTGAGGCTCGGATGCACGAAAGTGATCCTTGAGATTCTACTAGAGATTATCAACCTAGAATTTGGATGCACGAAAGTGATCTTTGAATTCTCTGATTGATGATTTACTTATCTTTAGCCTGGGATAAATCTTGCGCGAAAGTGAGGATTTATCTTTGCTTGATTGTCTGCACGAAAGTGAGATAATCCCTTTATAAAGTAAATTAGGTCTTTATCGTAGCAAGATTTGATTGACGAACCTTTTTATTTATATCTTATCATTGAAATTAAGGTGGATGAAACCCTAGTCCGATGTTTATCTCTCTGATTATCTTTTGTGTTATTTCTATTACCTATTTGCATCATATTTGGTTTACTTAGCTAGTAAGAATACGATTATTTGGTACTTAACAATAAGGTCCCTGTGGATTCGATACTTTTCTTTATTAATTCGATAGTTTCGTGCACTTGCGGAAGCCTATCAAGTTTTTAGCGACGTTGCCGGGGATTAGTCCAAGGTACACGCGTGCCAGACTTGTAGTGTTGGACCGGGGACCTTAGTTTTTGGCGTCGTTGCCGGGGACCTTAGTTTTGTTAATATCAAAATAGTTATTAGTATTGCTAGACTAAGTATTTTTTGTTTTAGATTTAACTTTGTTTTCTATTTTTGCAGGTTTTGGATTATCAGAAGTTGTGACAGAACTGAGATTTTCTGAACTTTCTGAATTTGCTTGCGTTTTAGATTTTCTATTTTTTTTCTATATTCTGAAAAAAAAACAAAAAACAAAACAAAACAAAACAAAAACAAATTCTTGATTGACTAGTGTTGCATTATCTTTCTGCTTTTGATAGATTTGGTAAATATGTCTTTTTATCATAATTCATGGGCTTCTGAAAGAGATAAGGGATACATGCAACAAGGTGAGCATAAAGATTATTTACAGATGTCTATGGCAGAATTAGAGAAATTACGCTATGAGCATACAGATAAATCACAAATGTCTATTGCGGAAATTGAGAAATTACACTCTTATCTTGTTACATGTAATATTTGTAAGTCTTCTGATCATTTTACTTATGAATGTCAATTTAGAAATCATGCAAATCCTAACTCACCATGATATCAAGATGATCATTATTCTTCTTCTATTAGATGTGATATTTGTGGATATTTTGATCATTGTTCTTCTGATTGCAAATTTAGATATAATGCAAAGTCTAATTTACCATGTTTTCAAGATGATCATTATTATTCTAGTTGAGAAAATCAAAATTCTTTTTATGATGATTGCCATGATCATGTTTCTGTGCCATACTATGAGGATACTGAAAAATCTAGCTTAGAAATCATGTGTGAAAAAATTATGGCAAATCAAAGAAAGCACATTGAGGATCTTAAGAGTTTAGTTAATCAAAATTCTTTTCAAGAAGAATCTTTGACTGCTAATACTAAATTGCTAGAAACCCAGATTGCACAACATGATTATTTATTTGAGTTTGATTTGGAAGCTAAGAAAGTTGATTTTAAAAATGCCCTCACTGATTATGATTGTTTTGAGATTGAGCCTTATGTGGATATTCAAGAATCTCATTTTTATGATTGTGAAATTGATCTATCCGATAGTTTATTTGAGGAAAAGATTGAGAAAATTGAAATTGAAGAACCTTCTTTTGATGATAATTCTGATTTTGATAATATCTTATTTATGGTTAAATCTGATGAGCATGATGAAGGTTCAAAAATTATAGACATTGATGAGCTCCACTGTGATTTTGGTGATATTTTTAAAATTAATAATAAATCTTTTGTGGTCAACTCTGATTCTATTAATTCTTTTTCATATGATTCTAATTTTGACTCTTCTGATGATGAATTATTTGTGGGGAAGCATGAGAAAATTAATTTTGAAGAGTCTCATCTTGATTTTGTTGATAATTTTGATATTGAAAAATTGTTTGATGATGAGCATGATGAAATTGAAAAGGATATGAATTTTACAAACTTTGATGAATCTCACCATGTTGATATTTTACCCATGTCTACTATTGAATCTTGTGATCTATTTGAGAAATTGTGCTTTATTGAGGATTCTAATGAGAGACATAAAGACTATTGTTATGATGATCCAATGCTTGATTATTTTGATGGAAGTCCTACTTTTATTGCAAGTGAAAAGATAAAGTTGAAGAAAGGACTTATGATTTTACTTACTGACAAACATAGGAAGATCATTGAATATCCTTTGTGTGAAGTTGAAGATTTTGATTTTAATTTCTGCATGTTTAAGAAAGCCACTTGGATTTTGATGAAATTCTGGATATTTGAATTTGTGGCTAAACTTTTAGGAAAAAGGAAATGCAGAAAATTATATGCTTTATACTTTGGAACTGATTCACCTGCTTCACCATGATATTGATTTTTGGTCAAGTTATGGACCTAAAATTAGCGCTTCTTGGGAGGCAACCCAAGCACTTTTATCTTAGTTTAGTTTCTTTTATTTTAGTTTATTTTTAGAATTAATTTTTCTTTTATTTTTGTAGGGAAAATCAAATTTTGTGCAAAATACGGCATTGCCGTAATCTATTTTGCGCCCGTAATTTGCCTCTGAATTTCTCCCGAGAGTTTTCAAGATTTTACGGCGGTACCGTAAACAATTCCACGAAAATTTTCAAAAGGCACATCTTTGGACCCAGCTGCATTGGCCTGACAATGATTGAGCATGATCTATTTAGTTTTGTGAGTATCACTTGCACTCTCTTATTAATGACTATTTCTTATAGTGCATCTTTGACTTTATCATATTTGTACTACTTATTGGTTTTCTCTTGAAAAATGATTTTATGGATATATGGAACTCATTGTTTTGATGATGATTTTATTCAAATTTGTTGATAAAACTAATGAAAGCATATGATCCACTTTCTACTACATGATGACATGATTTATTGATAAAATTTTTATTGATAAAATGTCTTCCTTGATGATGTGAGTATTTATACTTGTGATTAGAGAAAAACCCTATCATGTTAGATTTATTTCTTCAATGCATATCTATCTTTTGAAATTTGACATTGGTTGATGCATGAAACTTTGGGTAGATGTGTTATTTGAGGAATAAGATCTAAAAGTGAAACTACTCCTTTAAATAAAATGAGCATATGAGTATGATTTGTGAATGGGCTGCAACCTTGTGCAGCCCACGCCTACTGAGGATTGGATGCGCTCGGGCATTTTCATGACTTACATTAAGTGCAATGGGCACTCGTGTAAGATCGTCATTGATGATGGTAGTAGCTTGAACGTGGTCTCTCGGACTGCGGTCACTGATGACACCAAAATATATAGTATATTTTATATCATTTTAAATACCTTTTCATGCCAAATTGAGGATCTTTTACTTGTTTTTATGCTAAATCCATCAAATATTTCAAAGTCTACTTCTATTTTGGTTTTTCATGATTTTTAGGCAAAAAGGCGTCATTTTAGGGTGTTTTCGAGCAAAATCAAATACATAGAAGAATTCTCAACATCGAGAAGAGGTCACACAAGAAATCTCATGTAAATCAAGGCTGCGGACCAAAATACGGCAAGACCGTATTTATAATACGGTACCGGATTTTTTGCGGCTACCGTATTATCGAGAGCACGGCCGTATTTTGGCGATTTTCCAAACAGAGAACTTCCTAGATTTTACGGCACCACCGTAAAGAATTACACGGCCGTATTTTGGAGCACTTTCGGAACAGAAACCATTGCTGAAATTACGGCACTGCCGTAAACTATTTAACGGGCTATATTTTCCAGACGTTTCCGACTAGAGAGTTTAGCCGATTTTACGGTAGTGCCGTGAACCATATTACGGTGCAGTATTTCCCAGCACTTTCAGAACAGAACGCTCGATCGATTTTACGGCAGGGCCGTAAACTATTTCACGAGCTGTATTTTCCAGACGTTTCCGACCAGAGAGTTCAGCCGATTTTACGGTAGGGCCGTGAACTATTACACTGTCGTATTTCTGTTTTTGAACGCGACTCTCAGGTCAATTTCGACGCCTGATTTTTGCAGAGACGATTGCGAGTGATCCAGACCCTTAAATTCGATGCTGTAAGAAGCAATTAGGAGGCAACCAACGAGAGGAAGAGGACGACACAAAAAGCCCTAATTTTCATCCACTCGACAGAGAGAAATCATAATTCATACTGCCGCCAAGGGTTACGCCATCGCGACAAATCCAGACCATCTTAGATAGCGAAATTCATACTGAAGCTTCGCCTGGAGGAGGAGAGAACGTACCATAAGTTTTAGAACGAAAGGAGGTTAATTGGAAGAGAAATCAAAGAAAGAAGAGGCGCCAACACTATTCACCGTTTCAACTTGCAAAATACGGCTGTGAAATATTTCATAGCCGTGCTGTATTTTCTAAACTCTTCTCTTCCTTTGATTTTTGACTCTCTAAAACAATGGAATATTGTAACTTCTTCACCATGCTAGCTTAAACTCCTCTTGGGACATGGGGGTGTTATTCCCTTGATATTTCAATGACTAAATAACTTTTCTCACATCAATATATCTTTGCTATGGTTATTTTACTCAAGTGATTTATGCCTTCAATCGTTTTTAGCATCATGCATTAACATGTTTTAGAGTTTTATGCTATGGACTGAGAAGATGATATCATAGAACTTGGAACCCTAGAATTTATTGTAAGAGCTCATCGCAAGAGATTGGTTGTGTTCTTACCCATAAATTTTAGAAGCTTATTTCTTGTTAATGTTATGACCTAGAATTTATTGTTGTTTTAGACATGATAACATGCTAGAGATAGATGTTAGATTGTTAGAAAGCCTTGAGTAAAACCTGCAAAACTAAGGTGCGAGAGTGCTTAGTTTTGCTTGAGATCTTGGTATTGAGGTAGAATGCACGAGAGTGATTATTTATCTCTTTAGTCAAAATTCACTTATATTTAGCATTGAATTGATCTTGCACGAGAGTGAGGATCGTTCCTTGTAAACTAACTGCACGAGAGTGAGTTAGTTTGTTTATCAAGTGAATTATATCTTAATCATAACAAAGATAAATTGATGAATCTTTAATCATATTTAGTCATGAATATTAAGACGAATGAACCCCTAGTCCCAATTCCCTCATTCTGATTTACTTCGATTACAGTTCGATTGCTATTTACACAACTCTCGATTTGCTTAGCTAGTGAAAACTCAATTAGTCAGTACTTAACAGCGAAGTTCCTGTGGTTCGATATCTTAAATATTACTTCGAGTATCCGTGCACTTGCGGACACAACAAATTTTTGGCGCTGTTGCCGGGGACTTCGGTTTTGTTAATATTGATATAGTTGTTATTATCACTAAACTAAGTTTTTTGTTTTTTTTGTTTTTTTTTTACTACATTCTGTGATAGATTCTGATTTTCTTTTAAGCTCTATAATTTCTGAACTTTTCTGACTTTCTACCTGTTTATGCGCAGAAATCTTAGGTCAGGATCATTAGTTCCCTTTGATCCTGAAATTAATAAAACACTTAGACTGCGCAGGAAGTTGAGATTTGCCGAAGTAAGAGAGGAAGAATCCATCATGGCAGAGAGGAGAACGCTTAGAGAATATGCAGCCCCAAATACACAGGGAATTCGTTCCAGCATCACTAGGCCTACTATAGATGCAAACAACTTTGAGATCAAACTAGCGTTCTTATCGATGATCCAACAGAATCAGTTTGGAGGATCTCCTTTGGAAGATCCAAACCAACACTTATCCCTTTTCCTTCAATTTGTGACACCATAAAGATTAATGGTGAATCTGACGATGCCCTTAGACTAAGACTGTTTCCTTTTTCTCTCAGGGACAGAGCAAAAGTTTGGCTTCATGCACATCCGACTGGGACGTTCACTACTTGGGAGCGGTTGTTAAACGCCTTCTTGCAGAAGTATTTTCCTCTTAGTAAGATGATCCAGTTGAGGAACCAAATCACAGGCTTTGCTCAGAGAGATGGTGAATCACTGAGTGAAGCATGGGAACGCTTCAATGAGCTTCAACGGAAGTGCCCCCACCATGGAGTGGAAGACTGGGTTTTAATTCAAACTTTCTATAATGGTTTGCTTTACAACACACGCTTAGCTGTTGATGCTGCTGCAGGAGGAGCATTGATGAACAAGACTGTTGATGCAGCCTATGCCTTGATTGAGGAGATGGCGCTAAATCACAACCAGTGGGCTTCGGAGAGAGGAGTGCTTTATCGGCCTTCTCAGGGTAAGAACGATGGTGATGGTTTGCATTCTCTTGCAGAAAAGGTAGATTCATTATGCAAACCGTTTTGATTCTTTCCAAATGCAAACCGCTGTTGTATCTTCTGTTGTTTGTGAAGTTTGTGGGAACAATGGGCACTATGCTGAGGAGTGCAAAGTTATTGTTGACCAGGAGAGTGAGCAAGTTAATACAGTGGGAGGTTACAACCAAGGTAGATCTAATGACCCTTACTCCAATACCTACAATCCTAGCTGGCGGAACCATCCTAACCTGTCTTGGAAGAGTAACAATCAAACTAGTGGGCAAAATGAGAATATAGGGTATAATCAGAGACAGTCAAACCAGAGCCAACCCCAAAAATCTAGTTTAGAAGAGATGTTTGAGAAGTTCATGGGTAAGCAGATGAGCAAAAATGATGAGATTACAGAGACCCTTAAGCAAATAAATTCTAGGTTGGATGGTGTTGTTGCTCATAATAAAATGTTAGAAACTCAGATAGCACAACAGGCTAATACACCTTATAGACCCCCAGGGAAGTTACCTGCAAAACCTGAACCAAACCCCAGGGAACATTATAACGCCATCATAACTAGGAGTGGGAGACAATTGGAAGATCCAAGGGGACCATTAGATGATGAAGAGGTTGAGCCTAATGTCATACCTAGTGAGGAATTAGTTTTGGAACCACAGCCCACACAAGGGCAGTCCCTTCCTGATTCTTCTCCTTCTAAGGAAAAGGAGTCTTTGCAGAGAAGTGACTTACCTTGTGAAGTTGAGGAACCTAGACCTAGTTCACCACAGCCATATAGGACACCTATCCCTTTTCCCCAGAGGATTGTGCAAGCTAAGCTAGATAGGCAGTTTGAGAAATTTTTGGAAGTGTTGAAAAAGTTATACATTAATATTCCTTTTACAGATGCATTATCCCAAATGCCTACTTATGCAAAATTTTTAAAAGAAATTTTATCTAACAAAAGAAAAATTGAGGACTACGGTACTGTGGCACTAACTAAAGAATGTAGTGCTCTTATTCAAAATAAGTTGCCACCGAAATTAAAGGATCTAGGTAGTTTCTCTATTCCTTGTTCAATTGGGAATGTTGCTTTCGATCGAGCCTTATGTGACTTGGGAGCTAGTGTGAGTCTGATGCCTTTGTCTGTGTGCAGGAAACTGGATATGGAAGCTCCCAAGCCAACTACAATTTCTTTGTAGCTTGCCGATCGATCAATAAAATATCCAGTAGGTATTCTAGAGGATGTTCCTATACAAGTTGGTAAGTACTTCATACCTGCTGACTTTGTGGTACTTGAAATGGAAGAGGATGCCAAGATTCCTATTATTTTGGGTAGACCGTTCTTAGCCATTGCTGGAGCCCTTATTGATGTAAGGAACGATAAACTTACTTTGAGAATTGGCAACGATAAGATTGAGTTTGATTTAAACAATTCATTGAAAAAACCTGCATATGCTAGTTCTTGTTGTACTATTCATGCTATTGATGGCACAGTCTATGATGTTAGTTGTCTGTTTGATGATTCTTCTATTGATGTTTCTTTTTATGATTCTTTCTCTGACACTTTTTCTGATTCCTTGGAAAATTCTTGTGAAAAATTTTATAATTCTGGTTTTGAGAATGATTTTGATGATGAAAAATATAATATTTTAGATTGTGCTACTTTTGATGATGAAAGTGAAAAAATTCCTAAAATTGAGTTGAAAGTTTTACCTGATAACCTTAGATATGAATTTCTTGGTCCTAACTCCACCTACCCTATAATTGTGGATGCTAAACTAGATGCCAGGGAAACTGATCTACTCTTAAAGGAGTTGAGAGTTCATAGAAAGGTAATTGGGTACACCATTGATGACTTAAAAGGGATTAATCCTTCTTTTTGTATGCATAGGATTCACATGGAGGATGAGCACAAGCTGCATGTAGATTTTCAGAGAAGACTCAACCCGTCTATGAAGGACGTGGTGAAAAAGGAAGTACTAAAATTGTTTGATGCAGGTATTATCTACCCTATCTCGGATAGTAAGTGGGTAAGCCCTGTACACTGTGTTCCTAAAAAGGGAGGTGTCACTGTAATGAAAAATAAGGACAATGAATTGATACCTGTTAGAACTATCACTAGTTGGCGTATATGTATTGATTATAGAAAATTAAATGTTGCCACTAGGAAGGATCATTTTCCCTTGCCTTTCATTGATCAAATGGTTGAGAGACTTACTAAACACTCTTACTTTTGTTTTCTTGATGGATATTCTGGATTTTTTCAGATTCACATTCATCCTGATGATCAGGATAAGACCACCTTTACATGTCCATATGGTACTTTTGCTTATAGAAGAATGCCCTTTGGTTTATGCAATGCACTTGCTACTTTTTAGAGGTGTATGATGGTGATTTTTTCTGAGTTTATTGAAGATTTCATAGATGTTTTTATGGATGATTTCTCTGTCTACGGTTTTTCTTTTGATGACTGCTTGGCTAATCTCTCTAGAGTTTTACAGAGATGCGAAGAGACTAACCTTGTCTTGAATTGGGAAAAGTGTCACTTTATGATTAGACAGGGGATAGTCTTGGGTCATCTTGTTTCAGAGAGAGAGATTAAAGTGGACAAGGCCAAGATATAAGTGATTGAGAAGTTGGCACCACCCACCACTGTCAAGGAGATCATGAGCTTTTTGGGACATGCAGGGTTTTACAGGAGGTTCATCAGGGACTTCTCTAAACTTGCTAAACCTCTGACTGATTTACTTTGTAAAGATGCAAAATTCTACTTTGATGAGAAATGTCTGTCTGCTTTTCAGGAACTGAAGAAAGCCTTGACATCAGCACCTATTATGCAACCACCTGACTAGGAGTTACCCTTCGAGCTTATGTGTGATGCCAGTGATTTTACAGTGGGAGCAATTCTAGGGCAAAGAAAGGAAAAGAAGCCTTATGTGATCTCTTATGCCAGTAAAGCTTTAGATGAAACACAGAGGAATTACACCACTACTGAGAAGGAGTTGTTGGCTATAGTTTTTGCATTTGACAAATTCAGATCTTACTTGATAAATTCAAAAGTTGTAGTATATACTGATCATGCTGTAGTTAAATATTTGATGCAGAAGAAGGACAGTAAGCTATAGTTGTTGAGATGGATTTTGCTTATGCAAGAATTTGATCTGGAAATCAAAGATAAGAAATGAACTGAGAATTTAGTTGCAGACCACCTTTCAAGGATGATTGTAGAAGATACAAAAGGTGATATTAATGATTCCTTTCCTGAGGAACAACTGATGAAGATTGAACAAATTAAGGCCCCTTGGTATGCAGATATTGTAAATTATCTAGTTGCTAATATATTTCCTATTGATTTGAGTTACCAAGGCAAGAAAAGATTTTTAGCAGATGTTAAACACTATTTTTGGGATGAGCCTTATGTGTTCAAAAGATGTGCAGATGGAATATTTAGGAGATGTATCCCCGAAGAAGAAATGAAAGACATATTATCGCAGTGTCATGGATCATCATATGGAGGACATGCCAGTACTGAGAAGATAGTTTTCAATGTACTACAATCTGGATTTTATTGGCCCACATTATTTAAGGATGTAAGGAATTTTATAATGACTTGTGATAATTGTCAAAGGATGGGGAACATAAATAGAAGGAATGAGATGCCATTGTCTACCATACTTGAAGTTGAAATTTTTGATGTTTGGGGTATTGATTTCATGGGACCTTTTCCATCATCTGGAGGGAATAATTATATACTCGTGGCGGTAGATTATATTTCCAAGTGGGTAGAAGTCATTGCTTCTCCCACCAATGATTCTAGGGTTGTGGTGAAACTATTTAAAAGAGTTATCTTCCCACGCTTTGGAGTACCACGAGTTGTGATTAGTGATGGAGGATCCCACTTTATTGAACACAAATTTTTAGCCTTACTTAGAAAATATGGGGTAAATCATAAAGTTGCAACACCTTACCATCCCCAAACAAGTGGACAAGTGGAGATATCTAACAGAGAAATTAAAGGGATATTGGAAAAGACAGTGTCAAGAACAAGGAAGGACTGGGCGCTCAAGCTCGATGATGCACTTTGGGCATACCAGACTGCTTTCAAAACACCGATAGGTATGTCACCATTTCAATTGGTTTATGGCAAATCATGTCACCTTCCTGTAGAACTCGAGCATAAAGCATTCTGGGCAATCAGAGCATTAAATTTTGACTTGAAGAGTGCAAGTGAAAAGAGGAAACTGCAATTGAGTGAACTTGATGAAATTAGACTCTTTGCTTATGAAAATGCAAAGATCTACAAGGAGAGGACCAAGAGATGGCATGATCAACACGTACTCAGAAAAGAATTTCAACCAGGTGACTTTGTTCTCTTGTTTAATTCTAGATTGAGACTTTTTCCTGGTAAACTTAAGTCTCGATGGTCTGGGCCTTTTCAGGTGAAGAAGACTTATCCGTACGGAGCCGTCGACATATGGAGTGAAGAGAAAGGAGTATTCAAAGTTAATGGACAGAGATTGAAACACTACTATCACGGAAATCAGATTGAAGAAGGGGAGAATTATCTACTTGATGAAATACAAGCAGATCTAAGAGTGAAAGGGTCAAGCTAAGGACCATTAAAATTAGTGCTTCTTGGGAGGCAACCCAAGCTTTCTAACTCTATTTGTTTCAATTTTTGCTTAGGACTAATTTTTCTTTTATTTTTGTAGGAAAATCATGATTTGATGTAAAATACGGTATTACCGTAAAGTCTATTACGGTACTGTATTTTTGGTTCACTTTCCACCAGAGGGTTGTGACGAAATTACGGCACTACCGTAAACACTTACACGGTACCGTATTTTGTTGCACAAATCAACTAGAGAGTCTCCTCGTTTTTACGACACCGTCATAAGTTAGTTTACAGTACTGTATTTTACACACAAAAAAAATTTCGCTCCTTGATTTTTATGGCAGTACCATAACGGATTACACGGTACCGTATTTCTGAGTCATTTTTGAACAGAACACTGCCGAGATTTTACAGCAGTACCGTAAACTGCTTTACGGTACCGTATTTCTGATCTAGCTTTAACCCGAGAGCAGTCGTAATTTTAAGGCAGTGCCGTAAGACATTACACTGCCGTATTTCGTTTCTGACACGCGAACTCTGTGCCGTATTTAGGGTTTTGACCGGACCGTTTTTAGGATTTTTACCCTCGTTCTCACTCGTTTTTGAGCCGTTCTTGGATTTTTCGATCATCTCTGACCACCTGGGGACGCCGGCGACCTTTCCTGTTCAGCTTTCGTCGTCGATTAGGTACTCATTTCACCGATTTTACAGATTTGATGAGTTTTTATCAAGTTTCACCCCTTTCACTCGTTTTCACGCATTTCTCAACCATTTTGAGTGATTCTTGTTTTCATTTACCCGTTAGAGGATAGGCTATCGATCCTTTGCTGTTTGGAAGAATTTAAACCGATTTCCATCACCGATTTGAACTTAAGTACGCTGAACTTACTCGAAGTTACTGTTCATTGACATTTACTCTGTTTTCTTGAGTTTAAACCAGAGTTCTAAGTTGATTTTCGTTTCCAATGAACTTGATTAACATTTCTGATGATGTTGAGAGTATGATACAATGTCATATATTTGTTGTATTTGCATTAAATTAAAAATTGCAGCTTGAGTTCATACTCATGGCACCAAGAACAAAGTCAATTTGTCCAAGAAGAAAGGGGAAAGCCCCTGCTGAATCATCTCAACCACAGAACCCCTATGGGATAATCTTCAGAAATGAAATGCAGGAATCCAGATACAACAAAATTTTAGAAAGAAAAATCATCGACACTAAGTATGCTGATCGAAGAACATTAGAAGCCTTGGGGCTTTATGAGGATGTGCTTTGGATGTTTGAGAGGATCAAGGCTAAGCAGTTCTTCCAAATGACTCTGCACACTTATCTACCACTTGTTCTGGAGTTCTTGAGCAGCTTAATAATTGACTAAAGGGAATTTTTGAACGGACCTGCAGAAGGGGAAATCACTTTCAGATTAGCTAATGAGGAGAGAAGGCTTACATTGTAAGAAGTAAGAGATATCTTTGAGTTGAGCACAGGAGGATATACTGAGATGCCTCTTGGATTCATGGAAAGCATTTTCTGGAACCAAATTACAGATGAGAGTCATTTCTATGTCGCTTCTGCTAGAGCTAGCAAGATCAAAAACCCTTGTATTAAGTATGCCCACAAGGTTCTAGCACACACTGCGTTTGGAAGAGGAGATTGCGATGGCATGGTCCGTCAACATGAACTCTATTTTCTTTGGGGGATGCTCAATGGATTTGCTATTGATGTGGCTTTCTTCATGATAAAACATACGAACAAAGTTGCCAGAGCGAGCAGAGGATCTGTGGTGATAGGAGGCTTGGTCACTCCTATAGCTAGATATTTTGGGATAGAGCCCTATGGAACTGAGTTGGCAAAAGGGAATACAGGACTAGACATTGAGTCTTGCATAGCAATGAAGATGATTATTAGAGAAGGTGACATTTTTTGTTTGGTCCTTGGACCAAATATCCCTCCTCTACCCTTACCTCACATCGAGAAGACCACGGTCAGAGAAAGAGCCAACTGGAAGTTATCTCCTAGTGCGGCTGAGGCAGCTTTTACTCCACCGCTAGATACAGTTCCACCGCCACCCACCTAGGGTGGAAGGGGTGATCCCTATGGGATGGAGTCACCTCCTCATGATTCTTCGTAGCCTGCTGGTACTTCCTCACATGGGACAAGGGGTGGTTTTGCTAGCCATCACGATCCAGGTTTTCAGGCGCTCATAGCACAGATGTACAACCAAGAACGCCGCCTGGATGGGATGCAAGAGACTCTGGGATACATCCATAGGGATATGGAGAGATTGTGTAATCATATGGAAGACATGGGCAACTTCCTTTATGACCGTTTTGGTTATGCAGACCACAGAAACTATGGATATGAAGGTGATCAAGTAGGGACGCCATACTATGATCCCATGGAGACTGCTGCAAGGGACTCTGAGGCCACACGATCAGATGGCGATGAGTCGATGCTTTGTGAGTATTATCAACCTTTATTTCTTTGCTATGCTATATTTTTCTATATCTTATTGTTGTTTCATATGATGAAGGGAAGGATGATGCTCTACGACCGCCCCCACTGCTATTCTTGACATGCTTATATTTTCGATGTGGTTGTATAATAATAATGATTACACTGATGATTACTTTTCGATATGGTTATACCATGCGATGATGATATTATTTTTCTTGAGATTATTGGACACATGTGATTTACTTTGCTTGTTGCTTCTATTTTCATTGATGATGATGATGAGTATATTCTTGTTTTATATTGTTGATGACTTAATTGATTGATGATGGATGGACCCATATTTGTGATTAGAGAGAAACCTACCATGTTAGATTTATTTCTTCAATGCATATCTATCTTTGAAATTTAACATTGGGATGCATGAAATTTTGGGAAGATGTGTTATTCGAGGAATAAAATCTAAAGGTGAAACTACTCCTTTAAATAAAATGAGCATATAAGTATGATTTGTAAATTGATGTCAATTGATCAACCTAGTAGATGTTTAGTCTATTTTTGCTATTTGTTGGGAAATAAGAATCCAAGATCCATAAAAATAGTGAGAGACTCCCCTACTTGGCACTATGTAAAATTGATAGTGGTACCAAAGACATGGGTTGAAGTCTATGCATGAAAAATAATGAGAGATAAAAAGAATAAGACTCCTCTACTTGGCACTATGCAAAATTGATAGTGGTACCAAGGGTTGAAGTCAAAAATAAAAAGTGTGTATCTAAGTGGGTACATGCCATCTATGCAAAAATAACAAAATACATGAAAAAGAAAAAAAAATGAATAAAAAAAATGTGTGGAAAAAGATCTTGGAAACCTAATTCCTATAAACAAAAGCATGATAAATTTGAACTGAAACTGAGTGAAATCATGAGATTGAAAATTCTATTTATTGTACAAGTTGCAAAGTTTTATTTGATTGAGTTGTGGATCTAAAGGATTGAATTCTAAGAATGATATGTTTATTTGAAGTTTTGTGAAACAATTGATGAGATTTTTCATTGATGATTGTATTTTAGAAATTTATTGAGCATGAAAAGGTTATTCTTTTAATCAAATTTTGATTTTTGCTTGAGGACAAGCAAAGTTTGAGCCTTATGTATTTTGATGACACCAAAATATATAGTATATTTTGTATCATTTTAAATACCTTTTCGCCAAATTGAGGATCTTTTACTTGTTTTTATGCTGAATCCATCAAATATTGCAAAGTCTACTTCTATTTTGGTTTTTCATGATTTTTAGGCAAAAAGACGTCATTTTAGGGTGTTTTCGAGCAAAATCAAATACATAGAAGAATTCTCAACATCAAGAAGAGGTCACACAAGAAATTTCACGCAAATCAAGGCTGAGGACCAAAATACGGCAGGGCTGTATTTATAATACGGTACCGTATTTTTCGTGGCTACCGTATTATCGAGAGCACGGCCGTATTTTGGCAATTTTCCAAACAAAGAACTTCCCAGATTTTACGGCACCACCGTAAAGAATTACACGGCCGTATTTTGGAGCACTTTCGGAACAGAAACCATTGCTGAAATTACGGCACTGCCGTAAACTATTTCACGGGCCGTATTTTCCAGACGTTTCCGACCAGAGAGTTCAGCCGATTTTACGGCAGTGCTGTGAACCATATTACGGTGCTGTATTTCCCAGCACTTTCAGAAACAGAACGCTCGATCGATTTTACGGCAGGGACGTAAACTATTTCACGGGCCATATTTTCCAGACGTTTCCGACTAGTGAGTTCAGCCGATTTTACGGCAGGGCCGTGAACTATTACACTGTCGTATTTCTATTTTTGAACGCGACTCCCAAGTCAATTTCGACGCCCGATTTTTGCGGAGACGATTGCGAGTGATCCAGACCCTTAAATTCGATGCTATAAGAAGCAATTAGGAGGCAACCAACGAGAGGAAGAGGACGACATAAAAAGCCCTAATTTTCATCCACTCGACAGAGAGAAATCACAATTCATACTGCCGCCAAGGGTTACGCCATCGCGACAAATCCAGACCATCTCAGACAGCGAAATTCATACTGAAGCTTCGCCTGGAGGAGGAGAGAACGTACCATAAGTTTTAGAACGAAAGGAGGTTAATTGGAAGAGAAATCAAAGAAAGAAGAGGCGCCAACACTGTTCACCGTTTCAACTTGCAAAATACGGCTGTGAAATATTTCACAGCCGTGCTGTATTTTCTAAACTCTTCTCTTCCTTTGATTTTTGACTCTCTAAAACCATGGAATATTGTAACTTCTTCACCATGCTAGCTTAAACTCCTCTTGGGACATGGGGGTGTTATTCCCTTGATATTTCAATGACTAAATAACTTTTCTCACATCAATATATCTTTGCTATGGTTATTTTACTCAAATGATTTATGCCTTCAATCGTTTTTAGCATCATGCATTAACATGTTTTAGAGTTTTATGCTATGGACTGAGAAGATGATATCATAGAACTTGGAACCCTAGAATTTATTATAAGAGCTCATCGCAAGAGATTGGTTGTGTTCTTACCCATAGATTTTAGAAGCTTATTTCTTGTTAATGTTATGACCTAGAATTTATTGTTGTTTTAGACATGATAACATGCTAGAGATACATGTTAGATTGTTAGAAAGCCTTGAGTAAAACCTGTGAAACTAAGGTGCGAGAGTGCTTAGTTTTGCTTGAGATCTTGGTATTGAGGTAGAATGCACGAGGGTGATTCTTTATCTCTTTAGCCAAAATTCACTTATATTTAGCATTGAATTGATCTTGCACGAAAGTGAGGATCGTTCCTTGTAAACTAACTGCACGAGAGTGAGTTAGTTTGTTTATCAAGTGAATTATATCTTAACCATAACAAAGATAAATTGATGAATCTTTAATCATATTTAGTCATGAATATTAAGACGAATGAACCCCTAGTCCCGATTCTCTCATTCTGATTTACTTCGATTACAGTTCGATTGCTATTTACACAACCCTCGATTTCCTTAGCTAGTGAAAACTCAATTAGTCAGTACTTAACAGCGAAGTCCCTGTGGTTCGATATCTTAAATATTACTTCGAGTATTCGTGCACTTGCGGACACAACAGTCACGCGTTTCGGCCTTCCCCTTGAGCCCCATCCGAGACCTTACTCTATCACATGGGTCGATACCACAAGCCTTCCGGTCACACACCATGTTAGGTCCCCATCGTGTTTGGGAACTATCGTGAGAAGGTATTGTGCGACGTTGCGACTATGGACGTCGCTCACGTCCTCCTTGGCTGCCCATGGTTGTACAATAGAGACGTAGTCCACTATGGCCGGTCGAACACTTATGTGTTCAACCATGACGAGTAGAAGATCCGTTTGATCCTAGCTCCACCCAAGGAGCTTCGTGCGTCCACCTCCAAGGGCCTGATCACACCCTCGGCACTTGCCCCTCCGTGTTCCCCCATGGTCTCCCTCATGCGCACCCCCGCACTGGTTCGCGAGGCTCATGCAGCCAAGACCGTCTACGCGCTCATGGTGCGCGAAGTGCAGGATCCTATCCCTTGCCCTGATCCGGTGCCTACTGTCAAGGTGTCCGCCCTCCTTGCCGAGTTTAGTGATATCAGCCCCGAGGATTTGCCTCATGGTCTTCCCCCGGAAAGGGAAATTTAGCATGCGATTGACCTCATCCCGAGAGCACCCCTCCCTAACTTGCCCCATCATCGCCTTAACCCCGCGGAGCACACTGAATTGCAGCGTCAAGTGGATGATCTCCTCACTAAGGGGTACATCCGTGAAAGTCTCAGCCCTTGCGCCGTTCCCGCACTCCTCACGCCCAAAAAGGATGGGTCATGGAGCATGTGTGTTGATAGCCGCGCCATCAATAGGATCACTGTCAAGTTTCGGTTTCCCATTCCTCGGCTTGACGACATGTTGGATTTGATCTCCAGTGCATCTTGGTTTTCCAAGCTCATCCTCTGGAGCGGATACCACCAGGTCCACATTCACGAGGGCAATGAGTGGAAGACCGCGTTCAAGACCAAGGACGGTCTTTACGAATGTCTTGTCATGCCATTCGGGTTGTCCAATGCCCCGTCAACGTTTATGCGCTTGATGAGTCAAGTCCTCCGGCCATACATGGGCAAGTTTTTGGTCATCTACTTCGACGACATTCTGATCTTTAGTCGGGCCCGCGATGAACACTTGGAGCATCTTCTCTCCACTTTTAACCTCCTGCGCAAGGAGCACCTCTTCCTTAACACGAAGAAGTGCGCCTTCCTGACCAACAACGTGTATTTTCTTGGGTATATCATCTCCGACCAAGGGCTGTCCGTAGACCCTGCGAAGGTGGAGGCCATTCGGCATTGGCCTAAACCTCGCACCGTGACTGAGGTCCATAGCTTCTTGGGTCTTGCGGGCTTTTATCGCCGGTTCATCCGTGGGTTCAGCATGATTGCAACTCCCTTAACCCAGTGTCTCTCTAAGGATGAGTTTGAGTGGACCCCTGCCACTCAACGAGCTTTTGACGCCCTTAAGGATGCCTTAACCACCGCTCCTGTCTTGCGCCTCCCCGACTTTTCGAAAGTCTTCGAGGTCGCATGTGATGCCTCCGGTTCCGGCATCGGTGGGTCTCTTAGTCAGGAGGGCCATCTCGTGGCCTTCTTCAGCGAGAAGTTGAATGCTGTTCGCTAGCGTTATTCGACTTACGACAAGGAATTTTATGCGATAGTCCAGTCATTGTGCCAATGGCGGCACTATCTTCTTCACCATGAGTTCCTATTGTATAGCGACCACTAGGCCCTCTCCTTCCTCAATGCCCAAAAGAAGTTGGGCGCCCGCCATGCTAAATGGGTTGAGTACCGACAGCAGTATTCCTTTGTGATCAACCATAAGCCGGGTAAGGAGAATGTCGTCGTGGATGCCTTGAGTCGTGTCCGGACCCTCTTATGCGTGATGCGCACTCGTGTCAATACCTTTGACCATGTTAAAGAGGAATACGCCACTTGTTCCGATTTTGGTGCCATCTACGCTGCTTTGACAGAATCCATCGATCTCAACTCCCCCTACTAGTTGTGCGAGGGTTACCTCTTCTTGGGGAATCGTTTGTGCATTCCCCGTTCATCGCTTCGAGATCATCTTTTGCTCGAGCTTCACGCGGGTGGCATCACCGGCCATCATGGCCGCGACAAGACCCTTGAGATGGCAGAGGAACGCCTGTTTTGGCCGTCCCTTCGCAAAGATGTTGAGCGCGTTGTGCGCCACTGCGGCACTTGTCAGTTGTCCAAACCCCGCCCTCCGAACACGGGTCTCTATACCCCATTACTTGTGGCCACCGGTCCGTGGTGCAAACTGAGCATGGACTTTGTCCTTGGGTTGCCTCGGACCGCCTCCGGTTTCGATTCCATCTACGTGGTCGTAGACCGGTTTTCGAAGATGACCCACTTTATCCCTTGTTTGCGCACTGCGGATGCGTCCCACGTCACCCATCTTTTTGTCCGGGAGATCATGCGTCTCCATGGCCTTCCCAACACGATCGTGTCCGATCGCGACACACGTTTTGTGAGCCACTTCTAGCGCTCACTTTGGGCACTCCTACACACCACCCTGAAGTTCTCCACGGCCTATCACCCTCAAACCGATGGGCAAACCGAAGTTGTTAATCGTAGTTTGGGCAATCTCCTCCGTTGCCTCGTCGATGACCATTCAAGGTTTTGGGATTCCATCTTACCCATGGCTGAATTTGCGTACAATAGTGCTTCTAATAGGTCTACGGGTCTCAGTCTCTTCCAGATTGTCATGGGCCATCAGCCGCGTAAACCCATTGACCTGCATGACCTTCCCATGGAGTCCCATCTCTCCCCTCATGCATACTCATTCGCCCAGCATATCGCTAGTTTGCATGAAGAGGTTCGGTGTCGTATCTTTTTGGGCAACACTCACAATGCAATGAAGGCCAACGAGCATCGTAGGCTACATCACTTTTCTGTAGGTGAGCTAGTAAGGGTGCACGTCCACCCTGAGCATTTATCCAACAAAGTACACTTTAAGCTTCAGCCGCGTTATATGGGACCCTACGCGGTGGTACGCAGGATTGGATCTAACGCCTATGAGCTGGACTTACCCAAGGACATGGGGATCCACCCTGTCTTCAACGTGGCGGACCTCCTTCCCTTCTACGGTCCTTTGGAGGCGCCTTCTGACCCCGATGACCCGCTGCCCCCTAGTTCTCCGGAGGAGAACTCATCATATCACGCAGCGGAAGCTGATGCAGGAGCAAACGGGCCTATGAACATACTTGAGGACGGCCCAAACTCCCTGGAAGGCACTTGGGAAGACTCCCTAGGACGTGGGGAAGATACAGCGCAATCGGAGTTTCCCAGACCCACGGCCAGGCCGTGACGGCGGTCATGCCCGTGACGAGCACGCAGCCCCTTTGCACGCCTGTTCCCGCGACCGTGTTCAGCGCCGCACCAGACCAACCCAGACACGGCCAGGCCATGATGGAGAGCACGGCCGTAAAGCAACTTTCTATGGATTTTGGACCCAACATTACGGCTCGTAAAGAGGACTACGGCCCCGACCGTTTGCCCCAACACGGCCAGGCCCTAAAGACCAGCACGGTCGCGACACGCCCGTGCCCGCGACTCGAACACGCCCATGATCACCAACACGGGTAGGCCATGTTCGCCCCTGAAGATCAGATCAGGCCCTGACGACCCCATTTCGACGTGCACCACCCTCCCTACTTTGTTGCTCCACCTCATGATGATCCAAAGGAGCCTAGCAAGGTGATAATCCGGCGATCCCAACGCCAGAGCAAGCCCCCGGATCACTTCTTGGGCATCGTTAGCCCTCTTTCCACCTAAATCGAGGTGACTCAACCCAAGGACACTACGAGCCAACCGCCTGAGGACCCATCCCCGAGTGGGCTGCTCAATCTCATCTGTAATTCGGCCCAAGATCGAGCCGCCACGGTGGTAACTCAGCCCACGAAGTCTAAATTCTGCTGTTTTGTTGCCATGCGCTCCGAGCGCATCTAAATCGCCCCCGTACGAAGACGCAGGATCGTGCTACCAGCTTCAAAGAATATTAGGTAATAGTTTGTTAATATTTGTCTTGTAGTTGCAGCTTGACCACTTTAGTGGCCTACAATAGTTGTTAGGTGGTTAAAGTTCCTTGTCTCTTATGCATTTTGTTTGTTTCTATCCCTCTTATTCTATAAAAGAGGAGGTAGGGCTAGTGTGTTAGTTAGTTCTCTTAGAGGTAGAGATCTCCGGGTGAGGAAGAGAACTTTCAGCTTGTGTGGAGGGTGAAGTCGCTTCGCCTTCGGAGTTTGTAAGAGTCGGTGACTGGTGTCTCGACTCGATGTGTTTTCAGTTTGTGTTCCCCGCTTTATAAGAAGTAAATCCTACCTTTTCGGTGGGTTAGGTTCACCTATTTTCTTTACATTTTCATCGCATTCCTTCGCTGTGGTTTTCTTTGATCCTTCACCCCCGGCCATCCACCATCGGAGGCGTGGTCGGATCTCTTGTTTTTGGTTTGTTTCAGCTACATAGGCGCATGAGCTAAACCGCGCGAAACCGCAGTCCCTAACGCGAGCTACGCTTAAACGTGCTAAGTGAGTTGCAGGAAATTGCTAAAATTGCTACGAGGTTAGTACGTTGCATTATTTTAATTGGGTGTCGTTCTCTTCCTTTGCATTCGTGTAGCCCTAATCGAACTCGTCGCTGTTTCGTCGTGCTTTCTACCGGATTCCCTACACTTTTCCGACATATTTTCTCTTCCCTCGTCTCATGAACCTCTCCCGTTTTATCGCGCATTGTGTAAAACCCTAGAGTACGGCTTAAGGACCCCCCTCACCTATTAGTTGCTAGGTCATTAGGGAACGAGTATCATACGATTCAGCAAAAATAAAAATTCTTATTTCCTACCAAAGATCCATGTTCAAAAAGATACTCCAACAATTTTCAAGGAGAAGATGCCAACATCATTAATACTCATTGTTGTGTATGTTCCAAGGAGTAAGATAAGCAACATGCATACTCAATACTCTTATCCATCTTCTACATAATATTAGATGAGTAAAGGTGCTTAATTAAATCAAACCTCGGCTTCTCTTTCAATTTTAAAAAGTAATGAATATGTACTTTCTACCCTTTATCACATGTGTATAATGTCCGTCATTTTTGGATAGATGCCCTTTTTATAGTGCATTCTTTTAAGTTCTTCAACGAAGAGTGTTGTAAAATGCAACATGAGATATTTGTTTGACGTTTCATACAACTTCGAGTACATCACTCATATTGCCAAAAAAAAAAAAATAGCATTTTGTAGAGGAGAAATTGATTACCATTTCTTAGGTGGAGTGATAAACCAAATATAATAAAAATTTAAGACGAAAAAAAATATCTTAATGCAACTCTTATTGACATTTTTATGGGCACAGAAAAAAGAAATTGGAGTTGCTGCGGCCTTGCAGTGGAGAGATTAGGACGATAACAGAGTCGAGAAAAACTAAAGGCTCATCTAAGAAATCTATAGATAACCTAGTCTAGTTTACCAGATAATAAGTTAGAATAGTCAGGCTATTCAAGTAATATACCATCCAATTTATTATCAGCTAAATACTGGAAGATCGATATCGTTTATTGGTTTGGCAGCATAGAAAACAAAAAAAAATTAATATGCATAATCCCAATTTCATTTTATAATCCTTGGATCCCTAGTGTATCTGTAGTGCATGGCTCTGAAAGGTTGGAAACGGTATAATCAAACTCATCAAGTTAATTTGTGAGTAGAGTCGTCAAAACCATGCCCCATGCTTTCAAATAAATGCATCAGAAAGAATACTGAAAGCAATTGTGTGCTAGAATGTGACAGAAAAAAGCGGCATAGCAAAGGTCTCGTCAGTGACGAACAGAATACTGAAAGCATCGTCAGTGACGAACAGAATACTGAAAGCAAGTACAAATCGATCGCATTTCTAAAACTCTGGTCAAATATATTTTGTCCTCAGATAATCTCACGACTCCAAAATCACAGAACAAAACTAGGTCCACAATTGTGTGCTAGAATGTATTGTCCATTGAAATTCCAAAACAAAAATAAGTGAACAATACGTATGCTCATTTCTTCTTCCCACCCTTGGCAGCATCGCCAGCCTTTGTCTGCAAACAAGATAAAATCACAGTAAGCACTTGTATAATCCATCAAAATCAGCTGATGATACTATCTAGTGACAAATAACTCTGATGTAGTACTATAAATTTCTAGTCCAATATATCCAATTAATTAATCTGGGCCAAATTGCACTATGCCTAGCTCACCTTCTTGACTCCACGAACTTTCTTTGCCCTGTTCTTTCTCTCCTTCATCTGCTTTCTTGATTTCTCAACCTTTGTGGCAAGCCCATTCTGCCAAAATTAAGGAAACCTTTGTAAACTATGCATATAGCAGCAAGGCGTATCAAGTAGAATAACTTATTTAAAAATAGTTCATGCTAAAACAATTTAATTCGTGAACTCAAGGAATCATAAAATAAACTGAAACTATAAGGTAGTTGGTTCTTTCACTAGTTCATATAATATATCCAACGTATAAACATGTACAAGAGTACTAATTAAGATTACTATAACGCTAAGATCTCACAGTCACTATGTAAGTAAACAGTTAATCAGAGAGTCATTAAAAAAGAGATGAGAATCAATGCCACAACAGAAAAGACCCAAGAAAGTTAGAATAATGTTGAATGGCTCCAATTTTAATAAAACAAATCCCAACCAACTAATCTCTTTTAAATTCCAACACGTCCAAAACTTGATCAGACTAACTGAACTGATGTTGCCTGATTTCAGTTGAAAACAGAATGGAGAATCATGTCCAACTCATCCCAATTTTAAAACTCGAGTTCTTTAGCAAATGTAGTACTCTTCATCAATTTGGATCAGTGAAGAAATTCGCAACAGCACATCAAAGCCTCTGTAAGTTACATGTAAATGATTGATCGTACTATAGTGAAATTAATGCGGTTCTTTCATGTGCTGGTCCAACAAGACAAGGAATAAGGATGCTAAAATAAGTCCTACCTTATTACAATGTTAAGTGGTTCAGACAAGGTGAATGTAAAGAGTAACAGTGTTTTCTAAAGAATATTAGCTTTATCAGACATTCAGACCATAATTCCTTAGCCATGCAAAGTCCTTGCTAACAGCAAAGACCTTCACTTTGATCGGACAACACATAATATACAAATAATATCTCTAGCTTCATGAACAAGAAGCATCTCCAATTACCTAGGATCAGAAGTAGCACCATTTGATGTATACAACAATGATATTTATACGTCTTTGTAGACTTTTTTATTTTTTTTGTTTGTTACGTCTTTGTAGACTTGCATACACCAATGTCTAATGCAATATTAGAACATTCCTTCACGGAATCTACTTTGGCAATGATTTCTTGAAGAATTCAATTAGTAGCTATAAAATGCAAGTGACCAACAAGTAATATTAAGTTCCTTGATTGAAAAATTAGAACCATATCCTATGCTTAACTTTTATTTCCTCGATTGTGTTTGCAAATCTATAACTATTCACTATCTAAGAATCTGATATTCAGAGCATATAATCTGATTGAGTAGTATAACATTAACAATATACAAATTTAGCACGTCAAATATAAAAAAAACAAAGATTTTGCATCAAGGGAAAATAGAAGTCAAGAAAATATGTTACCGGTGCAGGCTACGAGTTCAGAAGGTAAATTCACCATTAAAACGGGAAAACATAACGACAATATCGGAACAAGCAGTAATATGTCATTCTTTAACTAACGCATTAAGGTAGCAATACAAGGAAGTAGATTCAGTGAACGCGTACCCTGATGAGGCGGTACTTGGGCTCATACTTCTTTGCATTTTCCACTGTGTCGTAGATCAATCCAAACCCAGTTGACTTCCCTCCTCCAAAGTGCGTCCTGAACTTGAACACGAAGATTGTGTTCGGATCCTTCACCTCATACAGACTCCCCAGCTTCTCTTTCAATTCGGCCTAGAGTCACAACCAAGATACATAAGAAACACAACTGCAGTCCATAAAACCACATTCAATCAGAAAAAAAAAAGGGAAAAAAAAAACAAGAGAAAACCACAAACCTTGGAGACATTAGCCTTTCCGGGATGTAGCACATCAATGACCTAAAAGGAACCCACACATAATCTTCAATTAAAAATTATGCCGGAAAACAAACAGAAAGAAAGTTAAAGAGTTAAAAAAAAAAAAAACTGACGAATTGCTTCCTGGAAAGAAGGCGATTTGTCATGAACTTCCTGGTACGAATAGTGACCGCTTTCGAATCCGCCATGTTGGTTACTTCTCTGCTTCTGAAAGAGGCGAACGCGCTGCGGCGGCAAGGAGACGGCGGTCAGCTACGCGAGGGAAGCGAGAGAGGTAGGGCTGCAGTATTGGCAACTAATTTATATATAAACCCTAACCCTAAGTTTGTCGCAGAATGGTCTGCGTGGCGATCGGTGGTGAGAGAAGTGGGTTTATTGATATCTTAGGCCCAAAATGTCTGTTTCGTAATGGGCCGCTGGTCATACATTGCATTGTATGATAGTAAATAAATTGGATAAAAATTCATAAGCAATATAGATATATTTATTTCTTTAAGATTTATAATTTTTTTTTAAAAAAAACTAATTTTAAACTTAATTTTAGCTTGTTCTTTTATTTAAACTTTAATCATTTAAATAAGTCCTAATTATTTATTTAAAAAAATCTACAAGATTTATAAAAAGATTATAGATGTATGAATATGTTTAGTGTTCTTTTAAAAAAAAGAAAAGTTGAAAAATATGTACGTTGAAAAATAAAAAATAAAAATAATGTGGACGTCAAATCCAATCGACTGCCACACATTAATAGTTATGTGAACACAATGTCAACATCACAGGTTAGTTCAGGTGCGGACCTCAACCAGTGCTTCAAATTATTAATCAAGTAATGATAAACAACTAATGTTCCTTTAATTAAAGAGTGCTTTCACATTTAGGTCAGTCCGGCTTGTCCAAGTCCAAGTCCAACCATTCACAAAGTTGGATGGAGAAAGATTCCATTCGATCTCATTCAATTATTGTTAGAGAATTTGGAAATAACAACTTTATAATTAGTGGAGCAATAAATTGACCTAATTTTTTATTCAAATATAAGCATTGCACTTTGGTTTACTATACGCATATCACTAATGTATCTACAATCACGCCTAGAATTAAAACTAATATTTTTGTATTTTAAAACTAGAAATGAAAAGTCACGCAAGATTCAGAATAACAATCTCACATGTAAGACAGAAAACAATATAGTTAAGCAAAAAGAGAGCACGACATGCAGATGTTGACACGTACGTCTCAACCTAAAACAACACATAGTAGACACCGACACAACCCAAGAATGTATAAGTAGAGCTTGAGGTTACCCTAGCCAAGGGCACTCAAGGTTCTATTACTTCATGCATCATTTTAGGTTAGATTTATAAACATATCATGTATTCATCTAGTTCCTAAATTTAATAGGTTATTTTTCGCATTGTAAGTATACATGCATCCACCCATCTCACATTTCATCCACCCATCTCACATTTCATCCATGCATTACATTAAGTAAGACTAGTGTATATTTGTATGAGCATTGTATAGGCGAGGGTCAAAGATAATTTAGCTCATGTCCAAGCTAAGATGTCTGCAACAAATCAGCCCAACGCATGACTCTCAAGCCAATTAATTGCTTACTTTCAAAACCATCAATGGGGAAATTTTCTAATTTCTTTGGATCAAATCAGGTGGAGAAATTAGTCAAGCAAAGAGGAAATCAAGGGTTTATGTGTATAAGCTTAAAGTAGAAAGGAGTCTCAAAGTTGCAACTAAGACAAGGATGTTTCTCTTAAAAAGGAAAGGGGTCAAAACATGAAGAAACAACCACAAATTACAAGAAATGAAATGACAAAATATCATAGACACAGCCTTTGCCAAAAAATCTTTAGCATGATCCACTAGGATTTTAGAATGTGATCTTAAAATAGGCCTAAATTTGAGAATCTTAAAGCATTGCCAGCCTGTTAACACCTCGTTACTCGATGGTATAGTCAACTCTAGGTAGTTTTAGAATTTAATTAACCCACACACACTTTCTCTCTCTCCCCCATGCTACTCCCTCACTTTAAGCTCCCACTCTCTCACTCTCTTGCCCACCTCAACAAATTTTTCCCTTGTCCTCATTGACCTCTCACTAGAGACTCTAGAGCATCTTATGGCTCTTCATGCGAATAGATAGTGGGATTCAAGCGGTGGCTCCCATGAATTCAAGAGGTGGCCCCCCACTTTTTTAGGGGTGTGGCACTTTGCTCCACAACTATCATAATATAGTGAGATTCAAGCGGTGGCTCCCATGAATTCAAGAGGTGGCCCCCACCTTTTTAGGGGTGTAGCACTTTGCTCCATGTAGCACTTTGCTCCCAACTACCATATGAGAAGTGGGACTCAAGAGGTGGCCCCCACCTTTTTAGGGGTGTGGCACTTTGCTCCCAACAACTCCTTTGAATGGAGGGATTCAAGAGGTGGCCCCCACCTTTTTAGGGGTGTGGCACTTTGCTCCACATCCATCCACAAATCTCTCATTTGGGTTCACACAAATTCTCCCCACAATATAACTTTCATAAGAAGAGCACTAAGACAATGAGCTTGAGCATAACAATGATAATAAGATATAACTTAAGTCATTGGATATACCATTTGTCATAGAATTATGCATCTTGAGATTTTTAGGGCCTAATAAGTCATAAGTTCCATATAAAGTGTTAGAGTTCATACCATGAGTTTAAAATCAGAAGTCAAGGCATAGAAATGAATTTCATAAATATCTTGCTACTTCTAGAAAGATTTCAAGCTCAAAACACAATACCAAATTTGATGGTAAGCGTATAACCAAAACTGGCCAGATTTATAATGTCAGATTGCGACTTATATTTTAGATCGAATACTTAATTAAAAATAGTCAATATAGTATTCCAAATGAATCTCTCTGAGTCTAGTTTCCAATAAAACTGGTTTCACAAGATTTCGAATTGTAGGCAAGGAGATATAAAGGTTCGAACACAGAAAGGTCAGAATTCAAGATTTTCAGAAAAATAGATTCGTATATCAGAATTTCGACATATGTTTCATATCGGAAACTTAACCACAACTAGACAATATGGTAGTCCAAATGAAGATCTCCGAGTCTAGTTTCCAATAAAACTGGTTTCACAAGATTTTGAATTATAATCAGGGAGATACGAGGGTTTGAACATAGAAAGGTCAGGATTCCAGATTTCTAGAAAATAGATTTCGTGATTTAGTTTACAATACCAATTTCAACACGCATATAACTCAGATTTTGACAAGATCATATTCAAATGAAAGCTTAGTGAATCTAGTTTCGAATAAAATTTGTTTCGTGCGATTTGGATCTATAGATCATGAGATATTGGGGTTAAAGCACACAAAGGTCAGATTAGAGAATGCAGATTTCAGCAGAATAGAAATTTAAAACCCTAGGAACATTCGAATCCGACCCCATAGAAACGAATATCATGAGATTCAAAACCCAAATCAAGCATACAAGACACAAGAGACATCGAAATTATGTAAGGCATGAAGGAAGAACCAGATTAATGAAAACAAGAATAAGATTACTTGCCTAGAGGTGTGATTGGAGCATCTCCCTAAGGCTTGGATCTTCTTCCCGAGGCTAGCATCGGGTGTGGAAGAAGAGGACTCAAGAGATCCGTGTGTGTGAGACTGCAGAGGGTGTACACTTGGGCGTCTACATCGGCATCACTCCAAACCGCTCTCAAGGTATTTCCTAACTCATCGTGTCGACTCTCTTGCTTGCGATCTTCACTGGATTTTTGGGACGGGCCTGTTTCGGGGACATTCTTCCGCTGTGCAATGTATGTATGTATGCTTATAACTCTGAAAAATTATAAAATGTCCCCGGGGTTTCCCAACACCCGGGCGCTCACGTCGGCCCTTCCCGTGTCATACCAAGGTCCGGCCCATGCCAAGCTCGGTTGTCACTAACCAATCCAGGCCCAGAGGTTGCTCTCGGCCCGGTTCTCAGTTCCCAGGCATATCTCATCTGCAGTGGGATTCGACCTTGCAACCTCTGGATATGACCCTCACGGATCAGCTCACTGGTTAACGCGGCTCAGGCCCACACGGGTCGTAGTCCTAACAACTGGCTTAACTCGATTGACCTGTTTCATCATCTAGACTCCAAACTAATTGTAATTTAATTATAAACATTATCTACCCCATTATAATTGGGTTCATTCCACTGATCTGCTACATTATCTAACCAACCTTCTTCTTGCACCACATTCGGATTAGGTTCAACCTCTTAAAAAAAATTCTATAATTGCATGTAGTTCCCTAATGAAGTTATGCAATGTTATTGTCATAACTACAATTTTCACTTAGGTTAGATATTAAGAGGATGTAATATACTTCATCTTTTCTTTTAATACAACTTCTAAAAAAAGGAGTGAGCTTTGTTGAATACTTCTTTATAGCCTTCGGTGGTGGATGACCACATTTAAAATCTGAAAGATGACCATTACTCTTCTATATGGTCTAAGATATCCCTTTATCTAAGAATATCCAACATCAACCAAAAAATATTTTCCTATGATAAACACAAAAAAAAAATATTAAAACTAAAAAAAATCTAAATATAATAGTACTTATATAGAAATGTTCACATATTTAGATGAAGCTTTGGAAATTTATATTTTGGTGTATTAATGATTATTGTTAAAACACAATTATTATAAGTTGTACCTTCAAAATCAGCTAACACATATGTAAATTTTATATTAAAACTATAGATTGCCAATATATTTGGTGTTGGCTGACTTTTTCGTCTAATAAAAGAAACTTATTTATCGATGGGTACAATAATATCCATATGGGTGTCATCAAGAGCTTCAATACAATCCTATAAAAAAAATATAAAAGGATTTGACAATATTACTATGAAGTAAGAAAGTAAATTATTGTTAGTCATTATAACTTATTTTAAAATAAAGCATATATATCGACTGTTATTCAATATTTGTGTGTGTGGGTAGTGGGTTGGGGGTGGGGAGGAGAACTCTAATATTTAGATTGGTTGGTCTAATCAAATATTCTCTTAGTTTATAGATTGAATTTAAAATCTCATGAAGATCTACTAATTATTCACTTAGGTTATATATAAGACCCAACCTTTTCAATAACTCCTATAATTATTAAGAGATGTATATCATGTCTTCCTATTCTCATAATCCTTCTGCTTCTTTTTGGATGACATTCTAATATTTTTGAGATTCATCTCAAACTAACACAATTAGATACCATACAAGGGGTTTTTTAATAGATGTTTTTTTTATAATAATATACAAGCATAGCAGCTATATATTGAAACATTAGCAAAAATATTAATACGTAAAGGCTTAATATTCTCTACACCCTTGTTAAACCTGATCACTCCTGATCACTCCTAGGAAAGCTTTAAAAACCTGATCACTCCTGATCACTCCTGATCACTCTAAAAACATTAGCAAAAATATTACAACATCTACAAGTTTTTAAACCTAGGAAAGCTTTAAAAACCTGATCACTCCTCTTAGGCATTTTAAATTCATATTTTAACCATGCCACTTGGTCTTCAAGTGTATGCATTTTGTTTCTACATTGACTTGTTCGACTTTTGCTCTATGATGTGTGATGTAAAAAAGTGACTCATAAGTAGCTTGAACACTAGGACGAGAATGCAATTCGCTTATAACTTTTTGGACATTACAACTTAGTTAATCAAGATATGTAGTCTTTAATTGACTTTTGCCTTCAATACATTCCATCAATTTTTCAATGTTCTCACCTAATATTACTACTAGTGATTGCCTTCTTATTGGTCGGCTTCTTAGTGATTTTTTGAGCTAGTTCCTACATTTATTGATTACTTTCTTTTGGTGAAAAACTAGAATCGTCGTTGACACCTTGACATTTATAAGTGATTTCCAAATGTCATAGTATGACAAAACATAATATCTTCAATCTTAAGATGAATGTTTTTTTTTCCTCAAAATTTTGCATGTTGTTTATTAACCTACAAATGTAATTTTAAAATATTTTAAATTAATAAAATGTTCACATTATTTATAGTTACCAAAAAGTACAAAACATACTTCACTCTTTGCTTATGATTTTCTAATCTGGTATCCCAACCAAGTCCTCTCTTTCGTCTATAATTATTTTCATAATTTTCAATCAATTTGTAGTTAATCCTATTTATTTTTTTAATTATGTTCTTTCATAAGATAGACTAGAAAGCTATTAAAAATTTTCTATTAAATATATTTGGCCTTGTACATTTCAATCCTAAGTTGCATATTTTTCTCAACCGCTATAACACAAACAATACAAAAAATGTAGGTGGTCTCAAATTCTATAATGCCTTGAGAAATATTTTAGAATTTTATTTTATCTATAAAAAAAAATTATAAATTTGACAAGTAAAAATATTTGTTATGATGAGCCAAAGGAGATTTCTAATGATAAGTAAGTAAAAACATTCTTAAAAATGACAACAAAATTTCAAATAATGGTAAGCATTAACAAGATTAAACATTATTCTTTATTTTTTTCCTCTTCTCAAAATCACGAAAGTAGGAAACAAGACTAGTTGCATGATGATATCGATACAAACAAAGCACAGAAATCAAACTTTCAAGTATAAAAACCTAATTTAAAATATGGGACAAAAAACACAGAAATGAAAGTTTTTTCCTGCTGAATTTTTCATTTACATTTGGCTCGTTAATGTCTTGATGTATGTAGTATGTTAATTTTCCTATTGGCTGTGTTAGGACAATAATCGTAGTGAAATCATGCCATTTTGATGCTTTAGTAGTTGATCAAAGTGATTTTCTGTAGGTAATCCTAATGTTGTTCAACATTATGGAGCGCAATTCATGAATCAGCTGGAGAAATCATATTCCATTATTTTAGATAATGCTACACTGGAGAATTCATGAATCAGCTTTTGACTTTTTAACTTATTTTAAACATACAATCATGAAGTTGATTTGAATTGTAGCCATGAGCTTTAGATAGAATTTATAATGACACAATGTCGTGGAGATTGATCGACAGTGTCTATCCACATCAATTAAGAGTGTGCCCTTGCCCATGTCTTCTCTTCTCTGTATACTATCACTACCAAATGGACATGGCAGCACATGCTATCCACCTCCAACGTAAAGGATAACATTTTTTTTTTTTTTAATTTTTTTAAAAAATCTTTTGACCACTTTCCACCTTTTGCTCTATCTCTTTTATCCCTCCATCTATTAATATATAATAATAATACTAATAATAATAATATCATTGTAATACCGTACCAAATCACAGTTGTCCAAAAAATTGAAATAAATGAAACGAAAAAATCACCAAGATATTGACTATCACATGAACCATCTGGCTTCAAGTTCCCAAGTCCCTTCAATTGTTCAATAAACAAACAAAATTAAATAAATGTGGATAATGCCTCGTTATCAAACCACCTTTTTTTAAAAAAATATTATTCTGACTATTCAACTTTATCTCCAAATAATCTACGTAAACAGAACAAGTTGACCACATGCACGATATCCTCTTTTCATTATTCCTCCCCTTCTTTTATAAAATGAAAAAGCACGTCTTTATCATAAAAAGAATCTCCGTACGGAAGATTCCATTTCCATGCTCCGATGCTCGGCTGCTCGCTCACTAGAGTGGCATTCCCGCCAATTTATCCCCAACGTACGTTGGGCCTCCTAATTCACAATTCACCAGGTGACACGTTTTCCGCTTTTCACCGTATCGGTTGACTCCCGGATCCCGGCTTTTCACGTGTCTCCTTGTGGGCCGTCCGCGTGTCGCAGCCTCTTTGTCGTGTGGAGACAAAGCTTGGTGGGGACCCCCACGAGCATCACGTGGAGCCGGTACCCGGCATTGCGAATCCAACGGCTAGGATAAATGGCGGCATCGATTTTTAATCCCGTGAGCAAAACTCAAAAGCGCGATGGAGAGCGTCCACGTTACCTGCATCCGTCTGTCTGTACATGACAGGTAGCAGGTTTTATTTCTTACGACTTAACCCTGCAGTTATATTGTACCATAAGTAACGGCGTTATAATGAATTGACCAGGAGGGAGGCAAGAACGTGACAGCTTTGCTCTTCAACTAACTGCCTTGTGGTGTGAACTGTGACGTGTCATCCATCCATTTTTTTTAAAATGAGGGTGTGTTCCCAAGTTGCTTCGCCCACAAGGCAGCGGAGGCCAAATGAACGGTGGAGATGATACGGGAAACGAACGGATCCCCTTGTTTACTGTGGTCAGATGAGCGTATCCACGTAAAAGTGAATTATATAAAGAAGCGAATGGGCTCAATAACCACACGGACCGTTCGCACGAGCTACAGCGCGCCTCTCTCCGGCTCCACGGAGAGGGATTTCTACGTGACCAAGTGAAGCCGATACTACTCCGGCGAGCGGAGATGACGAGGCGGTGCTCGCACTGCAGTAGCAACGGGCACAACTCGCGGACGTGTCCGGCGCGGGGAGGGGGCGTGCGGCTCTTCGGGGTGCGGTTGATGGAGGGGGTGGGGGCGATGAAGAAGAGTGCGAGCGTGGGCTGTCTCCCCTCCTCCTCTTCCTCTGCCGCCGCTTCTAACACCGCCTCTCCCTCCCGAGACCAGGTTGGAGATGCCCAACAGCACCGCGGCGCCACTGCCTCCGGTTACGCCTCTGACGACCCCGCCCGCGCGTCCTGTTCTTCCAATTGCCGCGTCGAGCGCAAGAAAGGTCCCCCGCCTTTTCCCTTTTGAATCCTTAACGGTCCTTGGTTGAAAGGCTAGATTCTTCTTTTTGTTTAACATTTTCTTGTTTGCTCTTCTATGTAAATCTGCATGCTGCTTATTTGCGATGATTCTCCTCTCCTTTGATCCATTAGCTTCATAGACTTGGCATTCACATCTTCCTCTTGTTTACATATATATATATAGATTTTCTTTTTAAGAAAACGATTTTTTAAAGTGCTTTATATTATCTGCTCATCTCTTGCTCGTTGTAATCTGTCCTCTCTCTATCCATGGGCACAAAGGATCTAATCTCGAGGTCTCATGTGGGTCAAATAAAATTTCCGATCTAATCAGTGCTCTTCTATGTAAAACTGCAATCAAAGCGTACTCCAATTTAGTGATTGTGTTGACAGATTTCTCCCTTGTTCTTCGGCCTCCCTTTTTATTGCATCTTTTTTAGTGTTGAATCTTCCTCTTTTATTTTTGTTTGAGGGATGTTTGGGGACCATTCAATGTGGCCGACACCCTGAACAAGGGTCGTCATTTAATATCCAAGTGGCTTAGCATATAATTGTAGAACGAAAAATGTCAAGTGATGGTGGTTGATGTTTACCAACAAAACTTTATTGATTCGATACAGATCATAGTGTGATTCGTCTTACTTTCTTTATTGACTTGTCTTTATATCAATGCGAAGCAGGTCCTTTAAATGTTCTTTTATACAGGTAGACTTGCTTTCAGATTAATCTTTTTTTTTTTTTTTTTTCCATTATTATCTCTGCAGAGCATGTGATTTCGGATGCCTCCATTTGTCAAAGATTTCCTTGTATAGTGCATTTCTTTCTTTCTTTTTTCTCTCTTCTTTCTGGATCTGCTATCTGTGTTGCACAACTTTATGCTCTTTTTTGGCTCAATGATCATAATACGCTACCTAGTTTTTATAATAAATGAAACGGTGCTTTCTATAACAAGTTGTAGCAAAAGAAATTAGGTAACTAGAAATAGCAATTAGCTCACTAACTAATTACTTGCACCAAGTTATATGAATTCTATAATATTAGGGATACGGTGATTTGCCAAATTATATGAATTATAAATGTTCAGTGATCTTATCTTTGTGGGTTCAGTAATCTCAGAAATATCTTCTTCTTTCTTCTCGACTTTGGACTCCAAACAGCATATTTTAACGTTCACTGCATGTACAAAGGACTCGAAACACCGACTTCTTGTCCATTAAAACATCAATCATGAGACAACATAGTCACCAGAATTGTTCATGTACAGTGGTTCCAGTTACTTCAAACTTAAAGCTAAATTCTTAGACTTGTGCAATATTACTTTCTGTATTATCGTAAATCTTTGTTCGAGTATTTTCAGTGAAGTAGAGTTTCACAGGATACCTCATATGTTAATATGAAATCACCCTTAAGTTGAATGTTGTGATAATGCCAATGACTCTTTGAAAACGTTTCAGTTTCTTAAACAAAATTTGTACAGCTAATTTCTAGCCTTGTAAAGTGTAATAACTGATGAAACTAATTTGGTATATAGGCTGTATCTACAATGCCTGCTAGCTTTCATACTTGTTACTTTAAACTGTTAAGTTCAGATAGCTGATATTCTAAAAAATGCTCGCCGAGTACCAGGGACCCCTTGGACTGAAGATGAGCACCGGATGTTCTTGATGGGCCTACAGAAACTGGGGAAAGGAGACTGGCGAGGAATATCTAGAAACTTTGTTGTGTCCCGGACCCCAACACAAGTTGCAAGCCATGCACAAAAATATTTCATTAGACAAAGCAACGCGTCAACAAGGAAGAGACGCTCCAGCTTGTTTGACATGGTCACTGAAATGGTTGAGCTCCATCTTCCTCCAAATTCTGTTAATTCTGCAGAGATGTGACAGCTACTTATATTTTGTTCAAATGCCTGTGCAGCCAACCGACCAGCTTCCTCCTGGATCCTCAACAGGCAAGTCTGCTGCAGAAATGAGACAAGTAATCAATCCAAACAGGCATTCAGTAACTGTGTTGCCAGCGTTTCACCCCACCGTTGCAGCACCTGTGCCTGCAGTGCCGCTGGGCCATTCAAACCTGACCACCGCCGGCAAAGATGAAATAATGGAAGAAATCCACAAGATTGTAAAGCCTACTCCTGTGAACGTGGATGAGGTTGTCAGCATGTCGAAGCTTCGGATTGGCGAGGGCATAGCATGCCTCCTGGAGCCAACCGCGCTCTCGCTTAATCTGTTGGGGGCCTCAAGTTCCAGGCAGCCGTCAGCCTTCCATGTCAACCCTTCCATTGCCGTGCCTGATCTGAACCAAAGCAACAGCAGCCCCATTCACGCAGTTTGAGTGAATCCATTCGATCATGTGATGCACCATGACATCTCGGCATCTGATGTGATACTAACATCGTATGCTTAGTACATTTTAATTCTTGTCGCGTAGGTTCTTGTTCTTTTGTTAATATTTGAACTGAAATTATTTTTGAATAAGGGTCTGCATTTCTAGATTATATTTCGGCCAATACTGTAATAAACGGCTGGCTCGACATTTTCTCTTGCAGAGCATTAACTCCTGAGCAGGTCAGAAGGAACTTTTTTGATCCAAGCATCAACTGATCACTATAACTGGCCAAATTGTAATTCAATATGCTGTTGACTGTGCGGTGAATGACCGTATGCAAATTGTTATGCATACAAAGCACACTGCTTCTGTCTTCCCGCAATGTCTTAAATTGGATTGAATAATTGCATTTGATTAAGTTTAATATTTTCAATCACTCCAAAATTTAGACACCTCTAATGATTAGGGTGTCCGAACTCATGGAATTGGGAGTCTAATGCCAATTCTCTTGCACATGTAATGCGCTATATTATATACTAGATATGAACTCAAGATGGGAAGCAATTTAATTTCGCATTGCTCCAATAGTCCTTGGATGGTACTAACCTAATAAATGTGTGGAGCGACACATGCAATTATATACATGTTGCGGATAAAATCCGACAACAACAACATTGTGTTGAATTTCTTCTGGGTGGCTCGTAAGGGGGAAGGTGCAGGCAAGGTTCCGACTCTGCCCCTGATTTCATGGTCCAAGGTTTTTCCTTTGCTGGTTGGAGGGTGGCACGATTCTTTGCTGGACGAGGGCTGGGACCTTCCTTGTTTAGTTGGGGAGTTTGAATTTCCACTTCTTCCATGCTTTGAGTAGCCGACTGAGGAAAAATCTTAAGCGAATTGGATCATTTCCCTTGCTGCTGGCGCTAGAATATTGTCAAATGGGTGATGGATTCTCTAAAGATAGCCTGACTTGTAGACGGCTTCTTGCTAATTTTACAAGGCAGAGTTGAAGCGCTTCCAAATAGTTGGCCTTCCATTCAAGTAATTGAAGTTGCTTCTTCCATACGTGGAGCTTGCTTGGAATCACGGGAGCTAGCTAGCTTCCTAGCTATTAGGAAACTTGTCTATTCAACTTCAAGTGTAAATCATGCATGATATAATTCTAACCTATCATTTGTATATAAATGCAATTGAAATTTATTGAGGGCACCCTTAAATTAGGGTGGCCTAAGATTCTATTTATATCTTCAAAACTTCTGACTCCATATTCCATCACTTGTCACTTGCAACATTTTTAAATGCCTAGGTACTACTCTGCACATTTAAGTTGATTGGAGAGAGCATATGCATAATAATATTTTGCTAAATAACCCATGGTGGGAAGTTGTAGGCTCAAAGACTGCTTGCAATGAAATCCCAATGAACAGAATCATGTGCTTTATGGAGATTGATTTTAATAAACTTGAACTGAATCATACGCATAAGCTCATAGCAGAGCATGACATTTTCATACTGCTCTTGCACAGATGCATGCTATTTATCATCAATAATGTCTGGGAGGACCAGCTTAATTATGTTCACCGACATCTTCACCATGAATCCATATACCATATGGCAAACAGATATTGGTCTAAACTCAGCGAAAGGGGAGGGGTTGGGAACCTTCGAGACAAATGATAAGCATGTTAAATTGGGTTGTGTAAGTAATTGTCCATCGGAGAAGAAGTTGGAGATTACATGTGAGAGTGAGGAAAACACAGTAAAGCCGAAACTCCAAAACCCAGAGAGAGGAAAATACCCTTAACTCAATGTGAGCTAAGGATACATAAAACCTTAACTATCAGATTCAAGCCGATTTATAGAGACAACATTCGATACAAGTATAACACACACTCAATGCTACAAAAGTACCTTAAGAGATCAATGTGATCCCTATACAATGTTGTACAAGAAAACCAGAAAACCTCGCCGGAGTTGATCACCGCCGCCGGAGAAGATGACCGAAATTCTTAGAAGATCCCCCACCGAGCCGAGACCTCCTTTGTTACTCTTCAAGACTCGGCTCCTTAGTCTCTTCAAGAAGCCGCACCCCTTAAACTTAAGAGTCCCACTTTACTCACCACAAGTAAGGGGATGAAGATGTTGTCTCTTTCCTCTCGCCTGTATGCAACTCGTCCTCACAAGATGAGCAAGAAGAAGGAGTCTCCCCCCAATGCCTCAAGCCTCTTTTGATCTTTTACTAATTTCGGCCACAACATGGTAATCGCCCAAGTCATGGGTTCATGTTATGCCAAGCATAGCAAAGGGAAGGGAGGGAGCTACATCAAGCTTGCCCCTCCTCTGGATATCAATATTACCTGCATGCTGGGTCGGCATCCTCAAACATACAAGTCTCTAGCATGCCCCTAGGTCTCGGGTTGGAATCTCACTTGTGCCTCAGTCTTCAGCATCACCTGCGCCTCTGTGCATCAGCCCTTGCTGTGCTCCAACGCCTTCATGGGTTGAGTTGATGCTCCCCTGAAGTGTGTATGCTCCATGCCATGTGCCCACGCACCCTCGTGCGCATGCTTAGTGTCTTTGGCTATGCACCGCCTGTGCACTATGCCCCCATATCGTCGAGACCCATTGCTCCTTAGTGGATACCTGAAAACACATCTTAACACAAACATTAGTGTTTTTGTTCCCATCAGCATAGATATGCCCCCTTCTACATCAGGGATCACCAAAGTGAGAGTGTTTGCGCCCTGCTCATAACCTCCATGAGTACATAGAAAAAGGGTATGCACCCCGCATACCCAGGTTGTCACAATACTCCCCCAATTGAATTAGCCATCGCCTTCGATGACCACTCCTAATAATACTGTCAAATCAGCTCCTCGAACTACCACAGATCTAAAACCTTCTCTGAAGTAGCATCCTCCTCTGACTTACCAACCTAATGAACAAGGAATTCTGTCTTCTTACCACGCCCACTAGAACCATAGTTCCTGTGATCTAGAATTTTCAATGTCTCCCTAGCATATTCCTTCTTACTCTGAGCTGGAGCCCTTCTAGTTTGCTCTCTATCTGAATGAAACTTTTTCAAGAGACTTAAATGAAAGGTAGGATATAATTTCAGCCAATCACGTAAATTCAGCATATAGGTAACCACACCAATCCTCTTGGTTATCATAAATGGACTCTCATACCTTGGGACCAAACCTCTGTGGAAAGTCTTTGCCACAATCCTCTTTCACATCTGGGGAGTGAGCTTAAGTAGAACCATGTCACCCATATCAAACTCAATGTGTCTGCGATCCTTATTTGCATATTTGTCCATCTTTCTGATCGGCTTTCTCAAACTATCCTGAGCTTCATCCCATAGCTCAGACCTTTCCTGAATGAACTTCACCGATGCCTGACAAAAACCATTTGCACCCCTTTTCAATGTATCCACAGGTATCATAGGCTGATACCCTAACACAAGTTCAAAGGGAACTTTGCCTGTAGAAGAAGACACATGAACATTATATGCAAATTGAGCAGTATCTAAGAGAGTTACCCAATTTCTCTGAGATGCAGAAACAAAATGTCTCAAATACTCCTCTAGCATAGCATTAATCCTTTCAGTCTGTCCATATGTCTGTGGGTGGAATGCTGTAGATAGCTTAAGATCAGTCCCCAACCTTTTGAAAAGAGAAGACTAGAATCTTTCTATGAATCTGGTGTCTCTATCACTGATGATATCTCTGGGCAACCCAAAGTGTTTCACCACATGCGCTAAGAACAAATTAGTTGTCACCTCTGCTGAACAAAACTCTGGTGCAGCTACAAAAATAGTATATTTAGAAAATCTATCATTAACCATAAAGACAACATTCATACCATCAACCTTAGCGAAGTGGGTGATGAAATCCATGGAAACAGACAACCGTGGTCTCTCTAGAATAGGCAAAGGTTGGAGAAGACCAGCACCCTTTCTTCTCTCAACTTTGTCTTGTTGGCAAATAAGGCATGTCCTCATATAGTATTCTATGCCCTCCTTCATGCCTGGCCAATACCATGATCTACTCAATAAAGCATACATGCGAGTACCCCCTAGATGTCTAGCCCACACAGTGTCATGATGCTCTTGCATAAGCTTATGCCTAATGTCGCAAGTAGAGGGAACATACACTCTATTCCCTTGTGCCATGATCAAGCCAACTTCATCAAGGTAGAAGTGGCACACCACCCCATCTCTAATCTGCGCCAATAACTTTTGATAGGCATGATTAGCCAATGCAGAGTCTCTGATCATCTGGACCATCTCTCCTTCACCTGAGACATGTTGTAGCAAAAAGTTATAAAACTTATTCTGCTGAAAGCATCGGGTACCTGATGGAATCTGCCTGGCTTATGTTCCCACACAAAGTCGAACTCAGCCAACATCTCCTGCCATCTAGCATATCGAGCTGATAATTTCTTCTCAGACTGAAAGAAAGTGTTAGCCACATCATCAATTTTGATAGTAAATTTGTTACCCAATAGATAAATCCTCCAAGTCCTCAGGCAATGTACTATTGCAAGCATTTCCTTTTCATGAGCAGATTTGTTCATTTCATCAGACTTAATCTTCCTGCTCTCATAAGCCACTGGTCGGCCCTCCTGCACTAGGACACCTCCAAGAGCCCGGTCTGAAGCATCTGTGTGAACTTCGAACGGTTGTGAGAAATTTGAAGTTTCAAAACAAGATCTGAGTTTACCTATATCCTCAATTTATCAAAAGCCGCTTGGTGTATTTCCTCCCAACACCATGCGCAATCCTTTTTCAGAAGATCTGTCAAGGGTGTCACCATCCTTGAGTAGCCCATGATGAAACGCCTGTAAAAATTAGCCAATCCGAGAAATGCCCTTGGTGTACTTATAGAGCTAGGTGTAGGCCAATCCCATATTGCCTTCACCTTGTCTTCATCCATCTTCACACTGCCGTGACTTACAGTATGGTCTAGAAATTGAATTTCATCCTTAG
Organism: Costus lasius; assembly: GCA_027563935.2. Lineage (NCBI taxonomy): Eukaryota > Viridiplantae > Streptophyta > Magnoliopsida > Zingiberales > Costaceae > Costus > Costus lasius. The sequence continues at coordinate 28,548,378 of CM050449.1, read as the reverse complement.
CAAAGTCACATTTCTTAGCTTTGAGATATAATTGATTCTCCCTCAAGACATGTAAAACATGCTTCAAGGGTTCTAAATGCTCATTCATATGAGCTGAATAAACCACTATGTCATCCAAATAAACAACAACAAACTTATCTAGAAAAAGATGTAAGATGTTGTTCATAAGATTACAAAAAGTGGCAGGAGCATTAGTTAAGCCAAATGACATAAATAAAAATTCAAAGGATCCATACCGAGTTACATAGGTTGTCTTAGGCTCATCTCCTTCTGCTATTCTCACTTGCCAATAACCAGACCGAAGATCCAACTTACTGAACACCTTGGCATGCACAAGCCGATCAAGTAAATCCTGAATGAGAGGGATAGGATAGGAATTTCTTACAGTAACTTTGTTCAGTGCCCTATAATCCACACATATCCTTAAGCTCTCATCCTTCTTCTTCTGGAACAACGCTCGCGCACCATAAGGAGCTTTAGAAGGCTGAACATACCCAGACTCCAAGGCTCATCCAACTGTCTCCTTACCTCTGCTAACTCAGCTGGCAACATCCTGTAAGGGGGTTGAGCTGGCAGCACTACTCTAGGAACAAGATCTATGGCATGATCAATGTTCCTCCTGGGCGGTAGTACCTTTGGCATCTCTAGTGGGATAACATTTGTATACTCCTTTAAACGACTCCCAATAGCTAGCGGCATCTGCAAGATAAGATCATCCAAGGAAGCTTTGCCTGCCCCCAGCATAGCATACTCCTCCTTTCAGCCACTAGAAGAGGAGGAAGTGGCCCTCTTTTATCCAACCGGCTATATAGAAGAGATACCCATTTGGGGAAGGGCTTCCACCACTATGATATGCGCCAGATAAGTGGACTCCCCATGCCAAACTCCTTTGGCTAGAGCTGAGGCTGTAAGCACCCCCTCCTTGCTCTTCTTCCCTTGTTCAATTCTTGCCACTCCTTGGCAAGGGATGAAACAAGGTGTCTTCTCATCCATCGCCTGCAAACCATGTAAGTGAGGAAATGGAATTGCTTTGGCATGCCGCAACAAATCCAACCCAATAATTACATCAAAGTCATCTAAAGGGATTAACATCACATGATGCTTACCCGACCATGACCCTAATCTAACAGGAACATCATAAGATATGCCCGAGGCCCTCTTTACCGTGGCATTTACAGTTTTTATAGTGGTATTACACTAGGTTGTTTTCAGCTTCAGTTGATCTCTCAACCTATCTGAAATAAACAAATGGGTAGCCCCAGTGTCTACCATAGCAATTACATCAGCATTGTTCAAACTCATGTTTACATACATTAAACTAGAAGACCTAGCACTAATGTTGGTGATTACCAAGGATTCACTGATGCATATCCTTGGTATTCTTTCTCCTTCTCAGCAACAAGAGAAGCAATCTTCTGCTTTGTGGGACACTTCCTCATCATATGATGCCCACCACAAATAAAATAGTCTAGCATTCTCGCAGGTAAAGACTCAGCTTTCTTTTTCTGTGGCGCTTTGCTCTGAGTTTGAGAAGCCACTGCTTTTCCCTAAGCTTTAGGTATGAACTTCTTCTTCTTACCCTTATCTGCAGCTCATGTATGGGATGATGAAGAAGTCACAGCTGTAGTAGACCGAGCCCCTCTCAGGTCCACTAATGCATCTGCAGCCACCATTGTCTCACGGTATGTGCTGACTCCTTGACGCCTTACCTCAAGTAGCACCCAGTCTTGAAGACCTCCTAGAAAAGTGTAGAATTTCTCCTCTTCTACCATGTTGGGAACCTCCAGAAGCATAGAAGCAAACTGCTTCACATAATCACGCACCATGCCAGTGTGCTTCATATTCTTTATAGCCATGCGAGCATTGTAAAGAGTGTTGGTGAGTCTGAACTGAGCCTGCATCTTAGCCTTCAGATCCTCCCATGACATAATCTTTGGATTATCCCCTTCTGTCCTAAGGTCCACAGAAGTCCTCCACCAAAGTTTGGCATCTCCTGAAGGGTAGGAGGCACAAACTTCAATCTTCTCTGTGTTAGGAACTCTTGTAGTCTTGAAGTAATGCTCCATGTCAAATAGGAAATTTTCTAACTCCTTAGCTACCCCCGCTCCCCCAAAGGTAGCTGGCTCAGGGATATGGTGCTTCACTGTAGTAGAAGAACCCCCTGACAATGGTGTGGCTAGGTTTATAGCAACTTGCGCCAATGCAAGCTTCAAAGTAGCACATTCGGCCACAGTAGACTCTAGTGTGTTGGCCATCAGTGCCAACTGTCCATCTGTCACCTGTCTATAATATGCAAACAAATCCCTTAGAGCAGCCATCCTCTCTGAGATTGGATCACCCTGCCACTCTGTGTCTGGCTCAATGCCAATGGCGGACTCTAGTCTAGAGAACCTCTCCTCAAAGTCCTCCATAATGTCCTGGCTGTGTCGCAAGTGTAGATCAGTATGTGTGCGTACCCTGAATAAGAAATATATGCGCCCCCATTGACACATATTTATATAGCATTTTATGAATAATTTTATTGACGAAATCATCTCCATTATGTGGTTTACGCTCTATAATTACCTTTTTTTTGCCTTACTTCTACGTAATCTACACCTCTACTGCATTTTCATATTTGCAGGTCAAAACAACCAAAAAGAAGGCAAATTATGCAACTTTAAGATTAGAGGAGGCCTTTCGACATTAAGAAGGATCCACTTAGAGATTTTCAGAACAATTGGAGCCTCTGTTAAGAATCACAACCGGGTCATGATCAGGATCATGACCATAATATGCCTTTGTGCTTGGAAGCTGAAATTGGGCAATCTTGAGCGGGTTATGACCATAATTGTGCCTGTGATCACGAACTTGCCTGTTTTCAAAACTGAGATTTTAACCATAGTTTTCTTAACCTAATCAAAGGGGAAGAAGGAGGGTAACCTTGTAACTTCTCCCCCTCTATCGGAAGCCATAGAGAGGAGTTTTGGAGGGAAGTTTGCATTGATGATGGAGGTTACGTGAGGTGAAAGGGATAAGGCTATTTGTAGGTTTTTGGAGAAGAAAAGCTGTAGATTTCTGGTGGCTGAAATCAGAAAGTGATTTTTGAGATTTGCACAGCTTGGGGAAGCAGCAAACCTCTGGCAACTGAAGGAGAAAAGGAGGAAAGCTTCAGCCTATTTAAGAAGGGGGAGTTCAACAGAGCAAGGGAGGAGAGGATTCGGCAGAGTTGGAGGAAAAAGAGAGGAAGAAGCCATTGCCTAGGAAAAATCTAGTGTAGGGCAAGAACGAAAACATCTTTTGCAGCACTTGGAGAAGAAGAAGAACTTCCCAAAACTCTCAAGTATCAAATCTGGTTTGGGGAAGTCTTCAATCTCATTTTCTAGGCATATTTGATAAGATTTGAATTTGTATGAGCATATCTTCATGTGTACTTGTGTGATGAATATGGATCTTGTAGCTTAAACTTTAAATCAGGATTGGGGGGAAGCCCTTTGATGATCTTATGTTTGTAATAACCTTACCCCAAGTACTTTGAATCCTTGCTTAATTCTTATTGTGCACTTTGCCTGCGTAACCTGGGAAGGAGTGCTTGAGCCTGCATTCCCCTGATCGAGGTTTGTAAATTAGGAAATCTGGGAAAAACACATTGACAACCTATACTCGCTCGGTGTGATTGTTAGGATCTTAGACACATCGAGTAGGCTGAAAGGTCGTCCACACGTCGGAACCATTTGGGTTAAGGGTTTATGTAATCCTTATTGTACTCCTTGCCTGCGCTGCTCGAGAGGGAGCACTTGAGCCTATACTCCCCTGGTGGAGGTTTGTAAATCAGGATCTAAGGGAACCCCTTTGATAACCTGTACTCGCTCAGTGCAAGTGTTAGGGCCTTAGACGTGCTGGGTAGGCCGAAAGGTCATTTGCGCATCGGAACCATATGGATTAGACCGATAACCAATCCACGAGAGTAGGGGAGGTCTATTGGAGGGAGCGACGTTCGTCAGGTGTGCAATGGGTTCATTTGGGGTTGTGAGCTGAAATGTAGGAGACTAGTCCGAAGGCCGCTCCGGGTGAACACCAGGTTGTAACTCGAAAGGGAGCAACCTGTACCTTCGGTACGAATTCCCTTAAAATAGATAGGAAGTTAGTCTTAGAGTTTGATTATTCATTCATAAGACATCAAAGAGGTGAACCCATATCCTGATTTATATTTCATCAAATTTCTCTCGTACAATTCTTGCCGTATACATTCTTGCTCATATAATTAGTTCAGCATTTAAACCTCATCAATTTCGACTCTGTCTAGCTAGTGAATTTGAGATCAGTCAGTACTTGCCCCTTAGTTCCCATGTGATCGATATTTTACTACTTCGATAGACCCGTGCACTTGCGGAACTCCTATCAAGTTTTGGCCGCTACCGGGGACTAATTTTGGCGATATTGACAAGATTGGAAATTTGCTAGACTAGACCTTTCCTTTTTAGTAATTTTTATTTTTTTTTATAGTTTTTGTTTCTTGTGGCTGAATTTTTTTTTCCTATCATCTAGAATTTCCAAAAAAAAAAAATGTTGCCTTATGTTTCTTGTGATATCTGTGGACGTACATGTCATTCTACTCATGAATGCTAATTGAGGATTCTATTTTCTATTGATCCATACTCTAGCATGATGCTTGATTCATCAAATATCAACCTGCAATGTTACCTTACACTTCTTGTGATATTTGTGGATGTATAGGTGATGCCTTGTATTTTGGTAGTGTTTTCTGATATTATTTTATCTTAAAATAAGACATATTCTGGTGCTTTTATGTAGTTTTCAAGCTTATTTACTTGCTTTGTTCGGAATCTTTACTTTTCCTTGTCTTTTTGCAATTTCAGGTAAAATTACTTATTTTTAGAGATTTTTAGAGATTATAAAGTCATTGAGTGATTTCATATGAAGAGACAAGTCTACACAACAAATTTGGGATCAATCGGAGCTTTATTTAAAAATCACAGCCAGGTGAACACATCGGAGTTTACCCGTGATACGCATGGAAGACTTGAACTTCACAGAACACTTCACAGCCAACCCAAGATTTTGGTATTTGGCTGTGATTTCATCGAAGACAATTTTCAAGAAAAGAACAGAACACTTCATAGCTTGGTGAACATGGAGGTGTTCGCCTGTGATTCTTACTTTGCAGAACTTCACAGAATACTTCACAAGCGGGTGAACGCGTTCGGGTTCACCCATAATCGTGTTGCTGCCTGTTGACCTTCTTTACATTTTTCACTTGATTGACAGCTCTAAAAAAATCAGAAAAATCTAAAAAAAAAAATATGTTTTGGACAACTAAGAAGCAGGCGAAACGTTTGGGCATAAAAGCCCTCTTTTCGTGCCATATTAGGAGAGCAATCGATGGACAAAGTTGCTAGGGTGAGTAGACCAACAACAAAGGCTTCCGGAGAGAATTTTGGGGCGATTTCATGACAGATCTTAACCAAACGTTGAGGAAACGTTTGCATCATCTTCTCCTACCTCTCCTTAGCCTTTGTTTCTAGTTTTCTTTGTCGATTTGAGAGATCTGTGCGGATTTGTATGACTTTTGTAGCGTAAACCTTTAATCGGGACTCAGTTGAAGCCCGTTGACTTTATCTATTATGTGAACTGAGTTTATTTTGATATTTTCAGTATTATTTGAGTATATTTTACTTAGTAACACTAATTTCATAATATTGCCTTGATCAAGTAATTGATGACACCAAAATTTATAGTAAATTTTATGCCATTTGATAGACTTTTCTTGTGTCATATTCATGCTCCTTTGTTTATTTTTATGTCTCTTTTATCAAATATTGCGGAATCTACACATTTTCTAGTTTTTGATGATTTTCAGGTAAAAAGACATTATTTTTAGGTGATTTCAAGCACATTCAAAGGCATGGATGAATTTCCACCATCAAGAGAAGATTACATGTCAAATTTCACGCAAATTGAAGCTTTAGACCAAATTACGGCACTACCGTAATCCAAATTATGGTACCGTGGTTTCACTACACCTACAGAACAAACCATGGTACTGCCGTAATTTCTGAGTGCTGCCGTATTTTGGGACGATTTTGAACAGAAAGTTCACAAGAATTATGGCACTGCCATAATGGATTTCACGGGCCGTACTCTGGGCTCAATTTCGTACAGAAAGTTTTATGGATTTTACGGTACTGCCATGACCGAAATCACGGGCCGTATTTTGAGTCGACTTTTCACCCAAGAGATTTCATGAAAATACGGCACTACCATAATGGATTTCACGGTACCGTAATTCTGGATGATTTCTGTACTGAGAACTTATGCTAAAATTATGGTACTGCCGTAACGATTTTCACGGCCGTAATTACAACCCAGATTCACGATTTTCACGGACTGTTTGAAGCCCGATTCTTGCGCGGATGATTTCGGACAATCCAGGCCATTAATTAAAGATGCGTAAAAAGGGAAATACTCGCCAGATCAAAGGGAAGTGACACGTACAAAAAGCCCTAATTTTCATCCATGATTTAGAGAGAAATCGAGTTCTTCACTGTCACCCTAGGTTTCACCGCCGGGAAGCGTACAGTGCATCTTCGGCCGTGAGCCGTGAAATTTGATGGGAAGCTGCGCATAGAGGAGGAGAAGATACTCCAGAAGTTTCAGAATGAAAGGAGATCGATCGGAGGATAAATCAAAAAAAGACTCATCGCCGACACTGTTCATCACTGAAATTACGGTTGTAATTTCCATTACAGCCGTGCTGTAAAGTTTATTTCTCCTTTCTCTTCGATTTCTGATCCTTTGAAACCATGGATTATTGTAATTCTTCAACTATGCTTGCTTAAACTCTGTTTGGTACATGGCGGAGTAATTCCCCTCAATTTCTTAATGACTAGATTATTTTTACTATCGTCATGATGATTTTACTATGATAATTCTACTTATATGATGATTGCCTTTAATTCTCCATAGATTCTTATTGTTAGCAAGCATCTTTTAGAGTTTTAGCAATATGGACTGAAAAGTGATTTGCTAGGAACTTGGAACCCTAAAATTGAATGTTAGGAACTCATCGTAAGAAATTAAGAAATTAGGTTTGTTCTTATTTCTCGATTTTAGAAGTATAATTCCATGTTAATAATCTGAATCTAGGATCGAGTTAATGTGATAAACATGATAATACTGTGAGAAATCAAGTATAGGATTGTTGGAGAACCTTAAGTAGAACAAGTAAAAATTATAGTATGAAAGTATGCAACTTTCATTTGAGATGATTGATTTAGAATTCGGATGCATGAAAGTGATCCTTGAGTTCTTTATCAATGATTTACTTATCTTCAGCATTGAATAGATCTTGCATGAAAGTGAGGATCGGTTCTTTATAAATTGTCTACGCGAAAGCAAGATGATTCCTTTATGAAGTAAATTATATCTTTATCATGATAAAATTTGTTTGACAAACATCTATTCATATCTAGTCATGAAAATTAAGGTAGATGAAACCCTAGTCCCAGTTTCTCTCTATGATATTTTCGTGTAGCTTTCGATAGTTTACTTTCATATTTTTGGTTGCCTAGCTAGTAAGAAATTAATTATTCGGTACTTGGCAAACGAGGTTTCTGTAGTTCGATATCTTAATTATTACTTCAAGTATCCGTGCATTTGCAGACACAACAAGTTTTTGGCGCCGTTGCCGAGGACCTTGGTTTTTGTCAATATTGAAGATATTGAAAGTATTGCTATACTAGCTTTTGTTTATTGTTTATTTTCTGTTTTTCTTTTCTATTGAAATCATTTGATCTATCTACTTTGCATGCGCAGGAATCTCAGATCAGGACCTCTAGTTCCTTTTGATCTTGAAATAAATAAAACTCTTAGATTGCGCAGAAAACTTAGATTTGAAGAGAGTCAACAAGTAGAAGAAGTGACCATGGCAGAACAAAGATCACTTAGGGACAATGCAACCCCTAATCCACAAGAGAGTCACTCTAGTATTTCTAGACCAGTTATAGAGGCTAACAACTTTGAAATCAAGCCTGCTTTCTTGTCTATGATTCAACAGAACCAGTTTGGAGGATCTCCACTTGAAGATCCTAACCAACACCTTGCTTTATTTTTTGAATTATGTGATACTATCAAGATAAATAGTGTTTCTAATGATGCATTAAAACTGAGATTATTTCCTTTTTCTCTTAGGGACCGAGCACGCTCTTGGCTTCAAGCTCAACCTACCGGTACCTTCACCACATGGGAACAATTGTCCAATTCCTTCTTGATGAAATACTTTCCACCAAGCAAGACCATCCAATTGAGAAACCAGATCACAAGTTTTGCACAGAGGGATGGTGAATCTTTTAGCGAGGCATGGGAGCGTTTCAACGATTTACAACGAAAGTGTCCTCACCATGGCCTTGAAAATTGGGTTTTAATTCATACTTTTTACAATGGTTTGCTATATAATACCAGACTAACTATTGATGCTGCTACAGGAGGAGCTCTCATGAGCAGAACCATTGAAGATGCCTTCAAGTTGCTTGAGGAGATGGCTTTAAATCACAATCAGTGGACTTCTGAGAGAGGAGTGCTGTATCGACCTTCTCAAGGTAAGAATGAAAGTGATAGTTGGCACACCTTGGCAGAAAAGGTAGATTCTTTGTGCAACAGATTTGATTCTTTTAAAATGTAAACTGCTGTAGTTTCTTCATCTATTGTTTGTGATATTTGTGGAAATAATGATAATGTTTCTGAAGAGTGTAAAGTCATTACTAATCAGGGTAGTGAACAAGTTAATGCATTAGGGAATCTTAATCAAAGTAGAAACAATGATCCCTATTCTAGTACTTACAACCCTGGATGGAGGAATCATCCCAACTTATCTTAGAAAAATAATAACAATGTAGGGGGACAAACTGAAAATAGAGGATACCAACAAAGGCCAAACCAAAATCAAAATCAAAACCAAAATTCAAATGTTGAATCCATGTTAGAAAAGTTTATGGCAAATCAAAATCAATTCATGCAAAATCAAAATAAAAAAATTGAAGATCTTAAGGGAATGGTTAGTCAACTTGTATCTCAAGTAGGATCTCTAGCAGCCTACAACAAATATTAGAAAACCAAATAGCACAACATGCAAGCACTTCTTACAGACCCCAAGGAAAATTACCTGCTAAACCTGAACCAAACCCTAGGGAGCACTGTAATGCTATTATCACTAGAAGTGGGAGGCAATTAGAGGAACCTAAAAAGAAATCTAGGAATAATGAAAAAGAGCCTAATGATGAACATGACCATGAGTTAGACTTAGAAAAATCTTCTGAGCATGAGCAGTCCCAAACTAGTTTGCCATCTCACTATGGTGATGAACCTAAAGGTGATGTGCCATGTCAGAATGATATTTCTAAACCTAATTCTCTTACACCTTATAGGCCACCTATACCCTTTCCTCAAAGGTTAGTGCAAGCAAAATTAGATAAACAATTTGGGAAATTTCTTGATGTTTTAAAGAAGCTTTACATTAACATTCCATTCACTGAAGCTTTATCTCAAATGCCTTCATATGCAAAATTTTTGAAAGAGATCTTGTCTAATAAGAGGAAAATAGAGGACTATGGTACTGTGGCTTTAACTGAGGATTGTAGTGCAGTTATCCAGAATAAACTGCCACCGAAATTAAAGGATCCAAGTAGTTTCTCTATACCTTGTTCTATTGGAAGCATGACTTTTGACCGAGCCTTATGTGATTTGGGAGACAGTGTAAGCCTAATGCTACTAGCTATTTGTAGGAAACTGGACATCGGAGAGCTTAAACCAACCTCAATATCTTTACAGCTCGCTGATAGCTCGGTAAAGTATCATATTGGTATTTTAGAGAATGTTCCAATCAAAATAGGTGAGTATTTTATTCCAACTGATTTTGTAGCCCTTGAGATGGAAGAAAGTCATAAAAATCTCATCATCTTGGTAGACCCTTTCTAGCCACTGCAGGAGCATTGATAGATGTTAAGAAAGGAAAACTCACACTAAATATAGGAGAAAACATAATTGAGTTTGAATTGGCTGATTCACTGAACAAACTTTCATATTCAGGATCATGTTGTAGTGTTAATATAGTAGATAATATTGTTACTGATGTGCACAATTTATTTGATGAACCCTTTAATATTGAAACTAACACTTTTTCTGAGTGTATGGATAAAGGATTTCAGGAGAAAACACATCCAATTTCTGAAAGAAGGAAGAAGAAAAGACCAAGGAGAAAAAGAGGCTCAAAACTACTTGATAAAGGAAGAAAAATCTTAAGTAAAATTAGACACTATTTCATAAATAAGCCTTATGTGATCAAAAGTGATGTACAAACCAAAGGAAAATTAGAGTGGAAACTGAAGAAATCAAGATCAAATCCGAGTGCAGAACGGTCAAGCTAATGACCTTTAAACAAGCGCTTCTTGGGAGGCAACCCGAGGAATCTTTCTTTAGTTTATTCTCTTTTATTTTACTTTATTTTTATTTTTGCTTTTAGAACTAATTTTTCTTTTCTTTTTGTAGGTAAAATCAAATTTTGGTGTAAATTATGGCACTGCCGTAATGTAAATTACGATGCCGTATTTCGCCTCTGTTTTCGACCAGAAAGTTTAGACGATATTACGGCATTGCCGTAAGTCTTTTCACGTGCCGTATTTTTGCTCCAAAATTGACCCGAGAGTTTTATTGCTTTTACGACACTATTGTAATCTTTTTTACGGGCCATATTTTGTGAAATTAATATTTACTTAAAAAACATTTGTGATTATTTTTATGGCACCACCATAATAATTTTCATGGCACCGTATTTATGGTCATTTTCTCAGCCGAGAGTATCGAGCATATTACGGCGGTGCCGTAACCATTTTTGTGGTACCGTATTCACTACTGGTTTTTGACCCAAGAGTTTCTTGGAAATTACGGTACCACCGTAACGTTTTACACGATACCGTAATTAGGGACGTTTTTCGACCCGAGAGTTTGAGCCATTTTACGGTACTGCTGTTTTAAGATTACGGCCCGTGTTTTTTTGAATTCACTAGATTACGACACCGCCGTAACCAAAATTACGGCCGTAATTCTATCGACCCTACACGATATACGTGCCATTTTTTAGGGTTTCTCTGCCGTTTTCAGGGTTTTCTCCCATTCTCGTGCGCCGACATTCGACTTCCGACCTTCAGAGCACGTCGGCGACGCTTCCCAACTAGCTTTCGCCGCCGATTTGGTAACATCTCACCCGATCTTTCCATTTTGGCGAGTTTTTGCGAGAGTTTCTCCCCTTTCTTTGTTTCTTAGTCAATTTCTGAAATATTGCTTCCATTTACTCCTTGGATGACTGGCGACTCATCCTTGTTTGTTTCTAGAGATTTTTGACTTATTTCGAGAGTGATTTGAGCTTCAAATGAGCTAGATTAGTTGTGTTCTTCAAGTTACTGTTCCGCCCCCATCTTTTCTTGTGAAAATTTTGGTTTCAAAGTCAGATATTAACTGAATCTTGTTTCTATGATGCTTAGATGTTCTTTTCTAGGGAAGTTGAAAGTATGATTACCATTAGAACTAGATTTTAGTCTGTGGTGTTCATATTTCAATTTGCAGCTTGTTTCAGTTCAAGTGATTATTAGATTCAGATGGCACCCAAGAAGCAAGTGGTTTCAAAAAGAAGAGGCAAAGGACCAGCTGAGTCTTCCACACCACCGAATCCCTATGGCATCATCTTTAGGGATGAAATTCAGGAAGCAAGATACAACAAATTGATAGAGAGGAGTGTGGTGAATACAAAGTATGCTGATAAACGTACCTTAGAGGCACTTGGCTTGTATGATGATGTGTATTGGATGTTCGATTAGATTAGAGCCAAGAAGTTTTTTCAGATGACTCCACGGACATATTTGCCTTTGGTACTGGAGTTTTTGAGCAGTTTTGATATGGAATTACAGGAATTTATTGATAGGCATGTCGAAGGTGAGATCACCTTCCGCATAGACAACATTGAGAGGAAGCTTACCATGAGGGACATCAGATCTATCTTTCAGCTGGCATCAGGAGGACTCACTTGTGTGTCACTTGGTTTTGTGGAGAGTGTATTTTGGAACCAGATCTCTTCAGAGGTTCATTTTTCTACAGTCTCAGCTAGAGCATCAAAGATTTCCAACCCCTGCATCAAATATGCACACAAAGTACTTGCCCACGCAGTCTTTGGGAGAGGAGACAGTGATGGTATGGTAAGGCAGACTGAACTTTTCTTCTTGTGGAGTATGCTATACGGGTATCCTCTAGATGTTGCTTTCTCTTTTGTGAAACATATGGATAAGGTGGCAAGGCCCAAGAAAGGTGCCATTGTGATAGGTGGTTTCATTACACCTATAGCCTTGTTTCTCAATGTTGAACCTTATGGGACTGAAGTGGCCAGAGAGAACTCTAGATTGGATATGGAGTCATGCATGGCCATGAAGATGATTGTTAGAGAAGGTGACATCTTCTCTTTAGTTCTTGGGTCAGGTCACGCATTGCCCTTACCCAACACTGAGAAGACCTCTGTGAAAAATCAAGCCAATTGGAAATTGACTCCGAGCGATGCAGATTATGCTATGCCACCACCTCTTGATACCGTACCATCACCACCCACCTGGGGTGGTAGTGATGACCCATTTGGTATGAGGATGGATCCGCCATCTTAGGGAGCTTTAGTATCTTCACATCGTGCTACTGATCAAGGATGGTCCAGTGCTTTCGACCCAGGCTTCCAGGCCCTCTCTACTCAGATGTACCGTCAGGAACATCGAATGGAGAAGGTGATGGATACTATGGGGAGGATGTCTGACTCTATGCAACACATTCAATAGGATGTCAAAAATCTTAGTAATTACATGGAAGAGATGGGAAACTTTCTCTATGATCACTTTGGATTTCAAGATTCCAGGAGAGGTGGAGTATATGGAGGATATTAGGGGGAGCAGCAGGACGATCCCATGGATGTAGCTGTAGAGGACACTGAGAAGATCCGATCTGACGATGACGAGTAGATTTTTGTGAGTATCCCTTTCCCTTACTTATTTGCATTTCATTTTCTTTACCTTATTGATGTTTTCGTGCTCTTATAGGGAAGGATGACTCTTCCTTGCTCGTTGTGTCCGCCCTACTCTATCTTGCTTGTTCTTATTTGACTGCTACAGTATTCGATTTGGTTGTATAACATTCTGATATTGATATTGATTCGATTGGGTTGTACTGATATATTCTGAGTTGAATTCTTGAAATTGATGCAATTGAGTTGTATGATATTGGAAGATATGATATTGAGCACCTTGTTTAGGTGTATCCTGATGCATGATGACTTGTGTGATTTTGATCATGAAATAGTATATTTTTGTTGATGTGATTATTTTGTGGCCTAGTTTATTTCTGAAGAAATTCCTGTTGATAGTATGATTTTTTTTATGGAGAAATTGTTCATGAATGTGATTAGGACTAGACCTATTATGTTGAATTTATTTCTCTAATATATCTGCCTGATGGAGTTTTTCATTGATTGATGAATAAAATTTTGGGTAAACATGTTATTTGATGAATTTGATTTAAAAAGTGAAGCTACTTCTTTAAATAAAATTAGCATATGAGTATGATTTTTGAATTGATATTAATTGATTATTTTAGTTGATGTTCATACTATTTGCTATTTGTTGGGAAGAAAGATTCCATGATCCAAATAAAGAGAGTGATGACTCCCTTACTTGGCACTGCGCAAAATTGGCAGTGGTACCAAAGACATGGGTTGAAGTCAAAATGAGAGAAAAAGAAAAAAAAAATCAAGAGAATGACTCCTCATCTTGGCACCGTGTTGATTTGCGGTGGTACCTAAGTTAAGGGTTGAAGTCCGAAAAGAAAATGCATGTATCTATGTGGGTACATACCTTGGAGAGAAATCGTTTCATATAAACTCTGCTATCTTTGGTAAAATTCTTCCTACTAAAAAGATATGAGTTCTATTACATTGATTATGTGATCAGTGTACTCTAACTTCGTCACCAGAAAAAAGGTGGTAATCAAATTAGAGAATGTGAACGATGCATAAAAGGGAGGAACAAAAAAAAATTATTATGAGTGGAAAAAGATCTTGGAAATCCTATTCCTGTAAACAAAAGTATGATAGTTTTGAACTGAAAGTAGATGAAATCTTGAGATTAAAATTCTATTTATTGTACAAGTTGTGAAGTTTTATTTGATTATGTTGTAGATCTTGAGAATTGAATTCGAAGGATGATATGTCTATTTGAAATTTTATGAAACAATTGGTGAAATTCTTCATTGGTGATTGTATTTTAGAAATCTATTCTACATAAAAAAAAACTCTATCACTTTGATCAGTTTTTGATTTTGCTTGAGGACAAGCAAAGTTTGAGCCTTATGTATTTGATGACACCAAAATTTATAGTAAAATTTGTGCCATTTGATAGACTTTTTGTGTCATATTCATGCTCCTTTGTTTATTTTTTTGCCTCTTTTATCAAATATTGCGGAATCTACACATTTTCTAGTTTTTGATGATTTTCAAGTAAAAAGAAATAATTTTTAGGCGTTTTCAAACACATTCAAAGGCATGGATGAATTCCCACCATCAAGAGAAGATTACATGTCAAATTTCATGCAAATTGGAGCTTCAGACCAAATTACGGCACTACCATAATCCAAATTACGGTATCATGGTTTCACTGCACCTACAGAACAAACCACGGTACTGCCGTATTTTGGGACGATTTCGAACAGAAAGTTCGCAACAATTATGGCATTGCTGTAATGGATTTCATGGGCCATAATCTGGGCTCAATTTCGCACAGAAAGTTTGATGGATTTTACGGTACTACCGTGACCGAAATCACGGGCCGTATTTCGAGTTGACTTTTCACCTGAGAGATTTGATGAAAATACAACACTACCATAATGGATTTCACGGTACCATAATTCCAGATGATTTCTGTACCATGAACTTTTGCTAAAATTATAGCACTGCCGTAACGGTTTTCACGGCCGTAATTACAACCCAGATTTGCGATTTTCACGGACTGTTTGAAGCCCGATTCTTGTGCAGATGATTTCAGACGATCCAAGCCATCAATTGAAGATCCATAAAAAGGGAAATACTCGCCAGATCAAAGGGAAGTGACACACATGAAAAGCCGTAATTTTCATCCACGATTCAGAGAGAAATCGAGTTCTTCACTGTTGCCCTAGGTTTCGACGCCGGGAAGCGTACAGTGCATCTCCGGCCGTGAAATTTTAGGGGAAGCTGTGCATAGAGGAGGAGAAGATACTCCATAAGTTTCAGAACGAAAGGAGATCGATCGGAGGAGAAATCAATAGAAGACTCGTCACCGACACTGTTCATCGTCGTGCTATAAAGTTTATTTCTCCTTTCTCTTCAATTTCTGATCCTTTGAAACCATGGATTATTGTAATTCTTCAACTATGCTAGCTTAAACTCTTTTTGGGACATGGGGGAGTAATTCCTCTCAATTTCTTAATGACTAGATTATTTTTACTGTCATCATGATGATTTTACTATGATAATTCTACTTATGTGATGATTGCCTTTAATTCTCCATAGATTCTTATTGTTAGCATCTTTTAGGGTTTTAGCAATATGGACTGAAAAGTGATTTGCTAGGAACTTGGAACCCTAAAATTGAATGTTAGGAACTCATCGTAAGAAATTAGATTTGTTCTTATTTCTCGATTTTAGAAGTATAATGTCATGTTAATAATCTGAATCTAGGATCGAGTTAATGTGATAAACATGATAATACTGTGAGAAATCAAGTATAGGATTGTTGGAGAACCTTAAGTAGAACAAGTGAAAATTATGGTATGAAAGTATGTAACTTTCACTTGAGATGATTGATTTAGAATTCGGATGCATGAAAGTGATCCTTGAGTTCTTTATCAATGATTTACTTATCTTCAGCATTGAATAGATCTTGCATGAAAGTGAGGATCGGTTCTTTGTAAATTGTCTGTACGAAAGCGAGATGATTTCTTTATGAAGTAAATTATATCTTTATCATGATAAAATTTGATTGACGAACATCTATTCATATTTAGTCTTGGAAATTAAGGTGGATGAAAGCCTAGTCCAGTTTCTCTCTCTGATATTTTGGTATAGCTTTCGATAGTTTACTTTCATATTTTCAGTTGCCTTGCTAGTAAGAAATTAATTATTCGGTACTTGGCAAACGAGTAATGTTGTGTGTTAGTTGACATAGTTCTGACCGCAAGGAGAATCGTGTTGGTAGATCCACTAAGTAAAACTTGTAAACCTCTAACACGAGAGTAGTTAGGGTTGATTCAAGGGTACCATGGTATTTCATAGAACGCAATGGACTTACTTAAATCGATAAGCCACAAGAGTAGGAGATCAATTTAAGTAGGTACCAGGTTGTACTGACCGCAAGGGGGCAACCTGTACTATAGGAGAGGTTCCTTATGCAAAATGATAAACTCATGCATCAACTAAATTTCCGTTTAGATAGATCAATCCACGTGCTGAATACTGAAGTCCTGATATCTCTCAATTAGATACCCTTCGTATTTCTATCGTTATTTTTCCTTTTTTGTTTATAGTTAAGTTTGATAACTTTATTTTAAAAAACACAAAAATTAGATTGTTTAGCTTCTAAATATCAGAATAGTTGGTACTTGACTCAGTTCCTTCTGGGATCGACAATTTTTAAATTACTTCGATAATGTCGTGCTCTTGCAGTGCGTATCAAGTTTTTGGCGCCGTTGCCGGGGAACTTTGATCAATATTAACAATTTTCTGAATTTTAGTAGACTAAGCATTTTTTTTTGCTTTTTTTTTTATTTTTTTTGCTATTTCTTTCTAAGTAAGTATGATTTACACAAATTGAGCTTGTTAGATCATAGGTAGACTATTTATCATGAAAGTTAGATTCCTTTATTGTCAATTCGGTTGAAGCCACTAATACTTATTGTGAATTTTGTGGAATTTCAGGACACAGCTTTACTGAATACCAATAAGGAATCTCACAACCTGAACCTTTTGGAGAGCAAACCAATACCTTTTGGAATCTCAATCCTAGACCATAGTTAGACCCATTTTCCAATACATATAACCCAAGTTGGTGGGACTACGAAAATTTTTCCTATGAGAACAATCCCAACATAATTCCTCAACCTAGCTATAGGCAACCTTCTGAATTTCAATTGAGGCAATTTGTGTCACCTCAAAAGTCTAACCTAGAGTTACTATTAGAGACTTTGGCTAGATGCTCTCGAAGCCCACAATAAGATGTTGGAAACCCAATTGGCTAATCAAACTAGCACCTCGACAAAAGCCTCTGGTAAACTCTCATCCCAACCTGAGATAACCCTGAAAGAATATTGCAATACGATCATCACATGTGGTGGGAAACAACTTGAGGAGCCTAGGATGCCTGCACATGACACTGAGATTAGATCTCCTGAGACATTTCAACATGAACAATCAAAAGAGGAGATAGAACATGTGAAACCACTTGAAGATATACCTTATTTTGCAGGGTCTTGCCATAATATTGATGTTGTTGAGGAAGTGGTTTACCATGCTATGATTGACGAATTGCTTGTGGATCCTATAGATATATGTTTTGCAATTTAAGAGGAAGTGAAGGACAATGAAAAACCTCAAGCTTTTGTGAAACTCTATGATTCAACTGAACCGGTCGTCAACCTGAGGAAGGTATAATTTGAAGATCTACATGAGGAAGAAACTAAGGTAACTGACGAAAGAAAACTAGACTTGAAATCATTTTCTAATGTTTTAAGGTATGAATTCCTTGGTACTTACACATATATTCTGAATTATGAATAACACTGCGGTCGAGCTAATGACCTTAAACAAGCGTTTCTTGGGAGGCAACCCATGTCTTTTTTGCCTTATTTACTTTTATATTGTGTGTTTTGTTTATTTAGTCTTTTGATTATGAAGTTTGATAGTTTATTTTGTTTTGTGTTAGAATGATAATGATTCTGCTTTCTTATCATGGTAGGAACACAAAAAAAAATCAAAATTTTGGAGCTTTTTGATTCATCATGGTCTGTCTATGTCTAATGCTACGACCATGATGAACATTTTCACAATTGTTGCATTCCTCAACGAGAAGTTCACAGATGACCCCTGACTAATTTCACAACTATGACAGGACTTTTAAAGGTAGTAACTTCGCTTTTACTCTCCCTTGACAGACTCACATGACTGAGCGAGACAAAAATAATTAGACATTATATTCTATATTCGGAAGAAAAAAAATGCATCAAAGTGCTGAAATGAAGACGACCCTAGGAGGAAGGTATTGAAATGATCTCTAATGATGAGGACTTTAAGCCTAAGAGGAAGAAGTGAGTATAATTTTTTTCTTATTCCCCTCACTCTCTCACATCACATTGATTGCATAGAGGAATATGCAAATATTTATGTAGGGAGGGAATGATTCTGATGCTTGTTCCTTCTATGGCTCATTTGGTATTATATTTTGACTTACTCTGATTTTGCTGTGTCTATGATACATGACTGTAATATTTTGATTATGTTGTGATGATAGCTATGCTCTTATTTGACTCTGATTCTGTGATGATGATACTGTGATACTATGATATTATGAGGATTTTTTGTTAATGATTCCTACATATCTACTAGGATTCTAGGACATGTGGATGTGCTAAAAATCTGATGATATGGATATGCTACTCTGCTAATGATTAGGTAATCTCTGTTGCAATACTTTTTTTGTACTGCTATGATGTTTTGTTTTGCTACTGATACTCTTTTGTACTAATACTGTGGTGGTTTTATGATATTTTTATGATATTTTATTCATGTTGTGATGCTGTGGTACTTGACACTTTATGATTTGATTGTGATGCTACTCTTTGTAGTAGTATATTTTTATGTGTGGATGCGATATTTTTTATAACACTTATGTGAATTATTTTTATGATGTTATTGAGATATGTTATACATTTGTTATGCTGAGATTATTTGATGATATCTTTCTTGAATATTCTTGCCTGGATTATGATAGTGTAATTTTGTGATGCTTCTATTATTATGCACTAAGTCTAATTCAGATATTTTGCATGATTGACATTGCAACATTCTGATGATTTTCTGTGATGAGTTGATGATACATTGAAATATACACCTCAATATATTTGATAATTTTGTGATCCTATGATAGCCTTGAATAAACACTGAGATTGATTCCATGCATGGTGTGAAATGGTTAGATATGCTGAATGCACCACCTAGTCATGATGTCTCTTATAATCCTATCCAATTGTTCTAAGCTTCTAAAATCTTTTGATTAGAATGTTTGAGAATGTTGAATCGATGGGTCACGCATCTGAAATTAAGTAAGGATGACATGCTAGTAACATACATATGTTTTTCTCTTGAAATATATAGACTTGTTCATTCATTCGATGATGCTATATCATTTGTTGGGTGATGATCACAAGTGTGATCTAAAAAAAAGAAAAAAAACTCCCCTACTTGGCACTACGAAAAATTGGCAGTAGTACCGAAGACATGAGTTAAAGTCAAAAAACTCCTCTACTTGGCACTGCTAAAAATTGGCAGTGGTACCGAAGACATGAGTTGAAGTAAGAAAAAAAAAAAAAGATTACCATCAGTTTTGGTAGCTTGTCTTGATACTTACATAAAATGAGAGGTGATAAAGTTTGTTTTGTAATAACACATTTGTGTCTGACCCCAATATTTGATTTTGGATGAATTGAATTGATGAATGTAGTATGTATGCTAGACTAGATTCTTTGTATACTCATAGCTGAATGCCTTGTCATTTAAAGATTGTGGGACCTGCTTGATTCAATTCTTGTTAATAGACTAATCATTTGATTTCTCAAACTGGATCATGGTTAGCTCATGGAATTATATAATTTGGTTGCATGCTTTCAACTTGAATAATTTCTTCCATACCTAATATGTGTCTCATCTTATTTTATTGCTTGAGGATAAGCAAAGATTTAAGTTTGAGAGTATTTGATGCCTTATATTTTGGTAATGTTTTCTGATATTATTTTATCTCAAAATAAGGCATATTTTAGTGCTTTTATATAATTTTTAGGCTTATTTACTTGCTTTGTATGGAATTTTCACTTTTCCTTGTATTTTTGCAATTTCAGGTAAAATCACTTATTTTTAGAACTTTTTAGAGATTTTAAAGTCATGAAGTGATTTTATATGAAGAGAAAAGTCTACACAGCAAATTTGGGATCAATCAGAGTTTTATTTGAAAATCACAGCTAGGTGAACACATCGGGGTTCACCCGTGATTTGCATGGAAGACTTGAACTTCATAGAACACTTCACCGCCTACCCAAGATTGTGGTATTCGGCCGTGATTTCATCGAAGACAATTTTCAAGAAAAGAATAGAACACTTCACAGCCTGGTGAACATGGAGGTGTTCACCTGTGATTCTTACTTTGTAGAACTTCACAGAATACTTCACAGGCGGGTGAACGCGTTGGGGTTCACCCGTGATTGCGCTACTGCTTGTTGACCTTCTTTATGTTTTTCACTTGATTGATAGCTCTAAAAAATTCAGAAAAATCTGAAAAAAAAATATTTTTGACAGCTAAGAGGTATGCAAAACGGTTGGGCATAAAAGTCTTCTTTTTCGTGCCATATTAGGAGAGCAATCGACGGACGAAGCGGCTAGGGCGAGTAGACCAATGACAAGGGCTTCCGGAGAGGATTTTAGGGCGATTTCGCTATGGATCTTTACCAAACTTTGAGGAAACATTTGCACCATCTTCTCTTATCTTTCCTTAGCCTTTGTTTCTAGTTTTCTTTGTCGATTTGAGAGATCTGTGCAGATTTGTATGGCTTTTGTAGCGTAAACCTTAAATCGGGACTCGGTTGAAACCCGTTGACTTTATCTATCATGTGAACTGAGTTTATTTTGATATTTTGAGTATTATCTAAGCATATTTTACTTAGTAGCACTGATTTCATAATATTTTGAGTGTTGAAACTCACTGGTTCTTCACTCTGTTTCTTTTTGGATTTATGTAATTTATGGTTGACGTGGTTGGCATCTGAGTTGAGGAGCCCTTGCACTATCTAGCCTAATAGATAGTTTGGAAGGCCTTCCTCAAATTGGACAAGTTTGGGATCTAGCAAAACTCATTGCTGCTTGGCCGAAGCAGAAATCTGGATTCTGTAGTTTACCAGATTCCTACGCTTTTCACATTGTCTCCAGTTGCGTTTGTGGGTGGGAGAGGGGCCTAGAGCTATCTAAACCCATAGAGAGACTTCTAAACCTCCTCACATTTCTCCCACCTATCCAAACCCATAGCCAATCCATTGCTGCCTGGGTTTGGAAGCTTTCAGCGCAAGACTAAATTTTTAAGTTTCACTTATTGTAGCTTACCAGATTTTTGGGTGGTTTGTGTTTGTGGGCAGGGAAAAGGGCTTGAGGCTACCTAAGTTCATAGGTAGGCCCCTAAACTTATTTAGTTTGTTCCCACCTATCCAAAAGCACAGCAAGGCAGCCGCTGCTTGGGTTTGGAAACTTTATTGCGCAAGGCTGAAATTCTGAATTCACTGTTACTTATCAGATGTCTGAAAACCATTTGCATTCCAGGTTTGTGAAGGGTTGAAGTCTATCTAAACTCATAGCTAGGCCTTTGAACCTTCCCATTTGCCCACATATCACTTAAACCACAGCAGAATAGTTGCTGCTGGCTTCAAAGTCTGGGAGAAAACCGACACATCTCTTTTCTGATTTACTGTTCATTGCTGCATTTTTGAACTTCCTATGCTTGTTTTCTGAACTGAGAGACCCTTCCAAGCTATCTCGTCCATAGATAGACTTAAGGGCTCTCTAGCTGGACAAGCTTTGCCCCAGCAAGGACTATTCCTGTTGGCTGAGAGTTGGATCAACAGAAAGCAAAAATCTGGTTACTGTTGCTTACCAGATTTCTAATCCTAATTTGTGTTTGTGTGGGGTGAGGGGCTAAAGGCCATCTAAGTTCATGGATAGGCTTCAGCACTTCCCCAATTCATTTCCACATATCCAGAACCACAGCCAGGTCAGTTTCTGTTTGGGCTTGGACATTCTGAAACATAGCAAAACATGGGCTGGTTCAAGGTTGTCAGGATCGAGATCTTACCTAGGAACGATAAAGGCTTTATAGGACCGGCACATAAAATCAGATCATAAGATAGTAAGATCCTACCAAATCACTTAAAATATATAATTTTTTTAAAATATATTTATCTAACTAGACTTAAGAGTATAAAAAATATTTTAATAAGTAATAAATAATATATATATATATATAATATATATATATATATATATATATATATATATATATATATATATATACACACACACACTATTATTCAGATGTATTAATTGTATAGTATAAAACAATGAAATTGAATATTTGTGAGGTGATGATGATGGAGATATATTAATAAAAGACGAATATAATAAAGGTGTACAATAAAACTAGAAACAACAAAGACATGCAGTGAAATAAAGATAACAAATAAAAACATAAAAATTGATGAAGATAAAGATATACATTATAAGGACAATAACAAATATTATAAAGTTTATTCTAATAAATAATTAAAGTAGACAAATATAGTTGTAGATGAAAACAAGCTTAAGTAGATGAATATTGGTAGAAAAAGAGCAAATAATGACAATTAAAAACGAAAAATTACATCACATCAATTAAAAGTTTTTAACATAATAGATTATTGATTTTTAGTATAATATGAACTTATTTTACTTATTAACTTATGATCGAGTAGGATCGATGGGATCGTAAGATCCTACCCGATCCTAAGACCCAGATCGTGGGATCGTAAGATTCTACCATATTTCAGATCCTACATTCGTTCCAGAATGATTTGCCTAATTTGGGTTGTAGGATCGGAAGATCCTAAGACCCGGAACGCATTTTTGACAACCATGGGCTGGTTTACTGTTGATTTCCAGATTGCTGTCTGCACTTGCGCTTATGTGGTGGTAAGGGGGTTGGAGACTCTCTAAATCCATAGAAAGTCCTCTGATCCTCCCTATTGGTTTTCACATCTTCAAAACAGAAAAAAAACCCCACCGCAGAACAGTGCTGCTCCCGTTTGAAATCTCTGAAGCAAAGCTGAATATTTTTCAGAACTTACTATTCATTACCACCTGAATTCTTTGCCGATTGTTTTCTTCTTTGAAGATTTGGAAACCATCTAATCTGATAGATTGGTCCCCCAAGCTCTTCACCTTTGAGTAGTGCTAAGTTCTGCCTAGCTGCAACCATCTGCACTTGCTAAATTTTAGCACTTAAAACAATCTGGGTTTGTACGCTGAGTAGCCTTTGAATTTTCATCCTCTGAATTACGTCCTGTAAGCTTATCCTATAAGCTGGCAGCTGAATCAATTGTATGTTGCTGAATTTTTGAGAACATATCAGTTGCACATCAATTTCCAAGCCAAATTCCTGCACTCACCAGCTACATTGCTGAATTTGCATATGAAGTTGTTGATTTCTACATTTTGGGTCCTGCATGCTGCTCCGAATTGCAGATTTTAAATAGTAAAATCTATGACATCTCTTAGTGGTAAAATATGACATGATACTACACTATAGTTGCTGAACTCTGCATTGCTTAACTCAAAACCATTTAAATTGCTGCTGCACTTATTTTGACTTGCATTTCCGAAATTAGTTTCTGATTCCTTGTTAAAACTAAAATTTGTTTGCTGTTTGTTACATCCCTACAAATGTTGGTTGCAAGTTTTGTTTTTGAAAATTAACAAGAGTTTCAAAATCTATTATGGCATGGCATTCCACTGATTCCTCTTATCATGAACACCACTATGCTCAAACTTGGGATCATCCCCCTAGGAGAACATATGAAGCAAAGGAGCCAAACCATTATAGGAGTCAACCCCATGAATTGGACTAGTATAGATCACATGCACAACACCATGATTGGGACCTAGGTTATGAAAGTTAAAACATGCATCATATAGTTATCCCTACACCTAGGGACGCCAATGGTAAATCCATTAGAAACCCACCTCTCTTTTGGGGAAACTTAGACTCCCATGAGTTTCTAGATTGGCTAAAACTTGTTGAACAATATTTTGAAAAGAGTGCTATGCTTGAAGATAGTAAAGTCTGTGAGAATTCATTTAGAGGATCATGAACTTCAAATCCCAAAATGGAAAGATATGAGTTGGTGGTTAAGAGATCGCTATGTAACCCAACACTATAGGCAATACATAAATGACCAATTGTCTAGGTTGGCCCAAGGAGATGACTCCGTAACCGAATACATGAATAGGCTTGAAGACTTACTTTTTAGGTGTGATATAGATGAAGATCCATGGATAACCCTTGATCAGTTTGAGAGGGGACTTAGGAAGGATATAAGGAATGCTGTAATGCTTTATCTTATTGAGACCGTAGAAGAATCCTACCAACAAGCACTAACGATTGAGTGCGAGCTTGAGTTAGCCAGAACTTTGCCACTGCACTCAAAAGCTCAAGTTAGTTGGCTTGGCTCCCCAACTTCTAAGGACTCCCCTAAGCAAACCATAGCCAACACTGCCCAAGGCATTGAGAAAGAGATAGAAGTTGAAATATATGCCCCAGACTACATGAGTGAAGATGAATTTGAGTCAGAGGATGAGGAGAATGAACATGAGGATCTTACCGAGGCGCCTATTCTAGACCCTTCTAATACCATGGCCACCAATCCTAAGCATCGAGTCAAATTTCCCAAGCTAGGGCATGGTGAGAAACTTCTGGAACCATCTTTGTTGCCAACGCTCTTGAACTTTGAACCTGAAACTAGGGAAATACCACCCTTAGGGTTACCCCCACCTAGTCCAACACTTGAGGTAAATGAGCCCCCTACAATGCAAGATTCCACTCGATCAAATCCCACTACCTATTTAGCCATATGTAAGGGATGACCTATAGAGATCTTGATGTGGGGTGAAGACACGTGATGAACAAACAAGAAAAAAAAAAGTAATTAAAACCTAAAAAGACAATAGGCAGCCAGAATTCAGTGCTACAAATAGATATCATTTAAGAAAAGTAGTTATGCCTTGTAGAAAAATCCATGTATCAAAAATTCAAACCGATTAAACCAGCATGTAGAACAAAACTAGTTCTTTTGAATAGCATGAAGATTAGATGGTGATGATCTGTTAGCAATTTATAATATCTACAAGAAGTGAGCTAATCAGAATATCCAATCAAATAGTTGCAGGATTTGTATCATTCTTCAAAAGTTGGCAGGTCTCCTATGTTGATCTGATGAGTTTGGAGTCGGCTCTACTAGTCCAAGTGGTAAAACAACACTTGTACATCATTTCTGTGCTAAACGCCAAGATTGTTGTTGTGCCAAATTCTTAAAATGCCTACACAAAGTAGCCTAGTCAGATTACTGGATTGAAAGAACTGCAGAAGTTATCCAGATATCAAAAGATGCTATGTCTTTTAGCTTGATCCATTGTCGCTTCAGTGGGATCAACTCATCCATCTAGTAGATCAAGATGAGGGCTTCCTATTCTTGCCAAAGTTCATGACTTGTGATGCACCGATTGCTTAAGATACCTGCAAGAATAAGCTTAATCAGTTAAGTGTTAAAGAACAGAAAAACAGGAGACACGGGGAAACTGTAAACAGGGGCGATGCAAGCGCCGATCAACGACGGCGGAGCAGGGTTCGCTCGTGGGTGGCGTTGGATATGGAGGGTGGACGAGATGTTGTTCACGCCGACGGAGGACCGATGAGGGATGGTGGAGCATTGGAGAGCTAGTGGAGGTGGAGAAACTCTTGTTTGGTCGGAACAGGGAAGCTGTGCAGGAAGAACAGGGCTCGTCACCGTTCGTCCGGCGGTGCACCAAATCAAAACCTGCTATAACTGGAGGTTCTTGTGGTGGAGGAGGAGACGTGGCCGGAGCTTGGGGTCGATTGGCGACCAGTCGGAGGAGAACGGCGATGAAGAGCGGAACTAGGGTGGAAGCAAGGCGTTAATAGGGGTAGTGGTTGACTATTTCGATTCTGGCGATCGGGGTGATGGATGGACGGATGCCGGCGGCTGGAGCTTATTCTTGGGGAGGAGTGATGGCCAAAGTCTCGTGGAGATCCGGCCAGTGGATCGTCGGCGGCGAGCTGAGGAAATTTTGAAAATCAGGGAAACTGTCGTGACTTGGAGAATTTGGTTTCGGGAGGAAGAAGGATTAGGGAAGAAGGGAAAGCTAGGTGACACAAGCACCTCCGAGGGGAAGAGGATGGGAAACATCTGATTGCATTAGAAGAAAACTATTTCATTCATTCAACAAATCTCTGTCGATTACAATGTTCATGCGATACATATAGGGGAAGCTTTGAGAGAGACGTTACAAGCTTTCCTTCTTTGATCAGCTGCAGAAACGTTAAACTTTCCTTCGATTGCTATAGAGAGCCATTGTAGCTTTGTGAGATGAGAATGGGAGACGTTGAAGATTCCTTGCTTGCAATGTGGGCTGGCGCTCGATGAACTCCTTGATTCATGCGATGCAATAAGATCTCTTGATTGGTTGAGTTGATCATTAGCAGATTTTGGTGATTGGCTGAGGAAGATATCCCTTGATGAACGTTGACTGTTGCATGAGATCCTAGGCTGGAGTTTGAACTTGAGTTAGCGCATATGGATGCAAGTCCTGGTTGGTGGAATATGGAAACTCTTTCTTTGAGCTTGAATCTCTTGAGGTGGTTGAAGTAGTTCTTCCCATTATTTTGAGCTAGCTTTATGAATGTGCATGCTAGCTTATTCATGAAACCTCCAGGTCTTTGGCTAGGGTACTTGTAGACTCCATTTGTATTTTCATGGCCTATGGTTCCTGCCCCCATCAATTCTCCCCGGGTGAAAAAAATTCTTCCTCGAAGAATTGTTATTGCGGTAGTGCAGAAGTTCTGGAGGGGCAAGAGTCATCCTCCATAGTCTAAGCTGCAAGTCAGAGACACCTACATCGAATTCCCTTTCTCGGCCATATTCATTAGTAAAGTCACAATTAAGAATTCTAGCATCTAAATGACTTGGAATAATGAAATCAATATGTTCAATAATTTGACAAGTACACAAAGCAAATCTGTTTTCAATTATTTCAAGTTGAGTTGACCCTAAAGGTGGCTTAATAGTGTGAGTAGAAGGACCTAAGAGACATGATTCAAGCATCATAGGGTCCTGGGAGAAATTTTGTAAGCCTGGTGGTGTTCCTAAGGGTTGAAATTTAGGATGCAGGTCAAGCTCACAAGGCTCCAACTTAGGTTCAAAATCTGGCTCAAAAAGACCTAGGGGATTGAGTTCAAGTTTAGGTTCTCTAATAGTAGTGCAATTTTGGGTTTGTGAACCTATGGGTATGGGTCCTAAAGTTGGAGGCAATGGTATGGGTTCTACCTCAAGGTTTGGTTCAACATGATTTGCCTCTTGAGTTTCACATATCTCATTTGGGCTTGTTTTAGTTTCTATGGGAGGCTCTAAAGTTTGTTCTTGAAGCTTTAGCCTTTGTTGAAGTTCACCAATTGGTTTATGCAACATGTCACTGGGAGTAATGGGTTTAACATGTATGGGTTCTTTGTCCTTAGGGTAGATTATGTGTTCCAAACCATTTTGAATAAAACTATAACACCAAGGTTTGCTATAATAATATCCTTGAAAATAATGCATGAATTCTTTCCCTAATAAAATGTCAAAACCATCTGTACTCATTACATCACACCAAATTGCAGTTTTGATATTGTCTAATTGGATGGGAACTAAACATTGAAAGTCAACTAAAGTTGTAGTCCAATCATCCCATGTTATGCAATAAGGATTAGGACTTTTCTCTATGGTGAGGCCAAATTGTTCAAGTGCATCAATAGATATAACATTAAACTTCACATAATGATCAATAATAGTTTTACAATGATAGCCATTGCACAAGGTGTAAGTTGTGAAACAACTAGGCCTATGAGTAAGAACTCTATATTTAAATTTTGTAAAACTACGTGTAAGAGCCTTTCGTTCCCTAACAGTTATTAGTTCTGTTCTAGCTATAACTTCCCTTTGAGTAAAATAACGCATGATGATAAACAAGAAAATTAATAAGCAGGAATGAGTATTGTTTAAGTGCAGTGCAGGAATACTATCTCAGCATGTAGAAAATAGTATATCAGGGTCAATTCAAAAACATTTGCAGCATATGTATGTGCTAAAAAATAAATCAGTTGATGGCAGCAGTTTGATGCAAATTATTTGCAGAAACAAGGCTGAGAACCAGATTAAAAAAAATGCAGAATTTATAATCCTAATTCAGCATCAAAATCACTACGTCAAAGGCTGCACGTGTAGGTGTTCCAAGCTGAAATATATTGGTGGTAACCATAGCTGTAGTTTGATAGAGATTAAGTGCTACAGGCTACAAATTTCATATTCAGAAAGCTGAAAAACTAGATTTAAAAATGAAGAAATCAAGTGCAGAATTCAGCGTATAGAGACTTCAGTTGTAGTTGCTTTCAATAGTATGCAGTTTGATTAAAACATGTGCAGTGAGAGGTTGAAAACAAATCAGGAATCTCAGAAATTTAATGGTCCAGAAGTGGCATAATTTATAAAACTGAGAGTGCAGTATCAAGATAACACATGCAGAATTTGAGGAGCTTTGCAAAAAAAATCATATGCAGTTTTATTTAACAAATTGTTTTCAATGCAAGCAATAATTTTTTTTCTCTAATCAATAAAGAGCAAATAACTTAACTAACCTGCAAAAGCAATGAAAGCAACTAAACATGAAAAACAAAACTAACAATTTTTTTTTATGCAAAGAGCAAAGCAATGATCGTGTGGGCAGACAAGAGTTGACCACTTGCCTGCTCTGATACCAAACTGATGTGGGGTGAAGACATGTGATGAACAAATTAGAAAAAAAGTAATTAAAACCTAAAAAGACAATAGGCAACCAGAATTCAATGCTACATTTAAGAAAAGTAGCTATGCCTTGTAGAAAAATCCATGTATCAAAAATTCAAACCGATTAAACCAACATGTAGAACAAAACTAGTTCTTTTGAATGGCATGAAGATTAGACGGTGATGATCTGTCAGCAATTTATAATATCTGCAAGAAGTGAGCTAATCAGAATATCCGATCAAACAGTTGCAGGATTTGTATCATTCTTCAAAAGTTGGCAGGTCTCCTATGTTGATCTGATGAGTTTGGAGTCAGCTATACTAGTCCAAGTGGTAGAACAACACTTGTACATCATTTCTGTGCTAAACGTCAAGATTGTTGTTGCGCAAAATTCTTAAAATGCCTGCACAAAGTAGCCTAGTTAGATTACTGGATTGGAAGAACTGCATAAGTTATCTAGATATCAAAAGATGCTATGACTTTTAGCTTGATCCATTGTCGCTTCAGTTGGATCAACTCATCCATCTAGTAGATCAAGATGAGGGCTTCCTATTCTTGCCAAAGTTCATGACTTGTGATGCACCGATTGCTTAAGATACCTGTAAGAATAAGCTTAATCAGTTAAGTGTTAAAGAACAGATAAACAGGAGACATGGGGAAACTGTAAACAGGGGCGATGCAAGCGCCGATCAACGACGGCGGAGCAGGGTTCGCTCATGGGTGGCATTGGATATGGAGGGTGGACGAGATGTTGTTCACGGCGACAGAGGACCGACGAGGGATGGCGGAGCATTGGAGAGCCAGCGGAGGTAGAGAAACTCTTGTTTGGTCAAAACAAGGAAGCTGCGCAGGAAGAATAGGGCTCGTCACCGTTCGTTCGGCGGTGCACCAAATCAAAACCTGCTATAACTGAAGGTTCTTGTGGTGGAGGAGGAGACGTGGCCGGAGCTTGGGGTCGATTGGCAGCCAGTCGGAGGAGAACGACGATGAAGAGTGGAACTAGGGCGGAAGCAAGGTGTTAACAGGGGTAGTGGTTGGCTGTTTCGATTCCGGCAATCGGGGTGGCAGATGGACGGATTCCGGCGGCTGGAGCTTATTCTTGGGGAGGAGGAGTGATGGCCAAAGTCTCTTGGAGATCCGGCCAGTGGATCGTCGGCGGCGAACTGAGGAAATTTTGAAAATCAGGGAAACTATCGTGACTTGGAGAATTTGGTTTCAGGAGGAAGAAGGATTAGAGAAGAAGGGAACAAGGGAAAGCTAGGTGACACAAGCACCTCAGAGCGGAAGAGGATGGGAAACATCCGATTCCATTGGAAGAAAACTATTTCATTCATTCAACAAATCTCTGTCGATTACAATGTTCATGCGATACATATAGGGGAAGCTTTGAGAGACACGTTACAGGCTTTCCTTCTTTGATCGACTGCAGAGACGTTAAACTTTCCTTCGATTGCTGTAGAGAGCCGTTGTAGCTTTGTGAGATGTGAATGGGAGACGTTGAAGCTTTCTTGCTTGCAGTGTGGGCTGGCGCTCGATGAACCCCTTGATTCGTGCGATGCAATAAGATCTCTTGATTGGTTGAGTTGATCATTAGTAGATTTTGGTGATTGGCGGGAGAAGATATCCCTTGATGAACGTTGACCGTTGGATGAGATCTTGGGCTGGAGTTTGAACTTGAGTTAGCGCATATGAATGCAAGTCCTGGTTGGTGGAATGTGGCAACTCTTTCTTTGAGCTTGAATCTCTTGAGGTGGTTGAAGTAGTTCTTCCCATTATTTTGAGCTAGCTTTATGAATGTGCATGCTAGCTTATTCGTGAAACCTCTAGGTCTTTGTCTAGGGTACTTGTAGACTCCATTTGTATTTTCGTGGCCTGTGGTTCCTGCCCCCATCAGGTCTTATCTTATAGTTTCCTTGACCCACCCAAGAACTTGACACTGTACATTGACTCACCCCTATAGTTGGCCTAAAATTTTTCTGTAGGATGCCTACCTCCTAGTGTCCAAGACCACACCTTGTTTAGCATGCTTCCATGCCTAGATGACTCTATGCCACCATATTCCTTTTTAGGTTGGTCCCATGACACCACTTTCACTAACTCATCCCATACACCAAAAATGTCATTGCTTTACGAAGATATGTACCTTGATGATGCAATCATTCCCCAAAAT
This sequence comes from Costus lasius, assembly GCA_027563935.2. Classification (NCBI taxonomy): domain Eukaryota; kingdom Viridiplantae; phylum Streptophyta; class Magnoliopsida; order Zingiberales; family Costaceae; genus Costus; species Costus lasius. Next base: position 28,517,204 of record CM050449.1, on the reverse strand, counting down.
TTCTTAGTCGAGTTGAGTCCCTGCTTGCAGCATGATATTGATTTCATCTTTGGACCTACTTTGCTTCCCACCTATTAGTGGATGATTTCATGGGAATTAATCAGTGAAACTACTTTCCCAATAGAGTACCCATCTAAGGATTGCATATCCCTTGGTACTCTCTCATTTGCAGCTTACATATCTGGATTAACATTTTCTTATCATGTTTTCAAAATACAAACCACCCACACACATAAGAAAATAGGTACTTTCAAATATTTGTATTTTATTTGCAGGGATGAGGATGCCACCAAAGTTGATGACAATTTGCATACATTGGGGTGGCCACTTGAACCAAAATGGAGCTTAAATTTTAATTCTCTCGAGGAAAACTCTTCACCGCCGGGGAGAATTGATGTAGGAGCATGAGCTCAATGTGATAAGTTTGGGCCATTTGATCCGAGATGACTCAAGTCATGCCAATTTTAACTTTACTTGCTTATTGATTTGAAGGGCTTTTTGGGACCTTTTTAATATTCTAAGCTAATTGTTATGACCCACTTAGTAAGCAAACTATTTATTAACTTGGTGAGCCGATTTGCAACGTGACCCAATATATTAAAATGCTTAAGCCTAAGTTAACAATAACATGTCCACTAAGCCTTATACACCATGTAATGGTTTCTCCCACTTGCAATGTGAGACTATACTCGGGGTATTACAATCTCCCCCACTTCAGACTTGACGTCCTCGTCAAGCCTACATCCTTTCGTCGGTAGCATGTGAGGTCAGCCTAATGGCGGCTCCACCATCCTGGGTAGCCCTTTTCCTATTGGCCTCTCACCATGCTTAGGACTAAGTTTTGCTCTGATACCATTTGTTATGACCCGCTTAGTAAGCAAACTATTTATTAACTTGGTGAGCCGATTTACAACGTGGCCCAATCTATTAAAAATGCTTAAGCCCAAGTTAACAATAACAAGCCCACTAAGCTTTATATATCATATAATATCTTCTCCCATATCCAATGTGGGACTAAATTGGGATATTACAATCTCCCTCACTTAAGACTTAGTGGGAGAAACTATTACATGGTATATAAGGCTTAGTGGGCATGCTATTGTTAACTTGGGCTTAAGCATTTTAATAAATTGGGCCACGTTGCAAATTGGCTCACCAAGTTAATAAATAGTTTTCTTACTAAGTGAGTCGTAACAAATGGTATCAGAGGAAAACTTAGTCCTAAGCATGGTGAGAGGCTAAGAGGAAAGGGCTACCGAGGATGGTGGAGCTGCCATTGGGCTGACCACACATGCTGCCGACTAAGGGATGGTGGGCTTGACGAGGACGTCAAGTCTTAAGTGGGGGAGATTGTAATACCCTAATTTACTCCCACATTGGAAGTGGGAGAAAATATTATATAATATATAAGGGTTAGTGAGCTTGCTATTGTTAACTTGGGCTTAAACATTTTAATAAATTGGGCCACATTGCAAATCGGCTCACCAAGTTAATAAATAGTTGCTTACTAAGTGGGTCGTAACACTAATGCTTCAGTTTATGTTATGTTCTAAGCATATGCCTAGGGGTAGCCTTAGAGGGGTAGCATAGGACTTTTATTTTCTTTTAAGTCATTTACTTTCCTAGATGATGTAATAGGTTGCATCTAGCCTAGGTTTTGGTCCATGTAACTCCACAAGGCACCTTAACCCCTCAACATTCAACTCTCAACCAAAGTCAACATCAAGTCAAAATTTGGCAGGAGCTATCAACATTCAGTAACCTGCCCTTAGAACATTTTAACAACATTCAGCAGCACAAGAGCACATCCTTGGTGATTGGCGCAACTAATAGAGATTAGCCCCTCCTTGGCGCATCTTCTTTGAAATTGGCGCAAGCAAGGTGGATTAACTCCTTAGGCGTGGATCTCCTCTCCTGAAGCTAGTAAGTGTGTGGAGTGGAGGAGTCTCGAGGCCGTCCGTGTGTGCGTGACTGTAGAGGACGAGCACTTGATCATCTACATCACCGGCAATACTCAAGGACTTGCGCAAGTAAGGTGTACTACTCTTCACATCCTATGGTTTTCTCTCGTAAGTAGATCCTGGCGTCTTTGTGGTAAATCTGTTTCGGACCATCTTCCGTTACGTTTATAAATTTTATATGGTCTGGGGATTCCTAACAGTGGAATCAGAGCGAGGTTACGAGGCCCGTAGGTGTACTTTTCAACATGTGCAGCCCCATGTCATCAAAAATTATTTAAAAAAATTTTATGCCATGAATTTTCTGTTGAAAATTAATTTCTTTTAATTTTGGCCTCTTAATCGTCATCTAGATTTTATTTTTCCCTTAAGGATTGCAAGGGGCGGCTACCCCTTGTACACTCCTATATAAGGCGAAAGAAAAAAAAAAGATGGATGATAAAGAGTCACTGTAAACTAATCGAAAGGGTTTGTGATCAAAGTCAAGCCCTTAATTGTCATGCATGTGATGTATCATTGTGAGGCCTGCGTGCCGACTTTTAATTTTGAATTTCAATTCTGCATTGTAAAATTAAATTGAAGTCCATGAAGACATCGTGGCGTTTCTTCTCCCTTGTGCATCTCTCATGGTGGAAAGCCTACACCTAGCCGAACCTTAGGGTAGCTTCTAGGGTTACCTAGAGGCGCACCTAAAGGGGGTTGGTGGCTAGGGTAAGGATTGGCGCACCTCACCTGAAGTAGGACGAAAATATAGGGTTTGAAATTAGGACCATCTCTAGGTAAGAAGCTCAAAAACATAACAAAACCCTAGGCATGCGTTTCTAACAAAACAAGCAAGGCAAGAAATAGACAAGGAGAGAAGGGAAGGATGTCACCTATGGCCCCTATTAGGGAAGGGGCTAAACCCCTTTCTTTGTCCACACTCCCGTATCTTGGCGTTGAGGCTAGATAGGGGTAGTTAAGTGATTAACATTCAAATCAAATGAACAAGGGGAGGACGAAATACAATGTCCCAAAACTCCCCTTAAACTACAACAAAATGATCCTTAGGGGTCTTGATCAAGGCTTCGAAGTTGTCCCTCTTTGATTGGCATTGAAGCAGGTTGGAGACCAGCATGAAGATGGCGTCAATGCATAAAGAACTTCAAGGAGAGAAAGATAGATTTGGTGGAGAAGAAGAAGAGAAGAGAGGAAAGACTTCTCGGCACTTCTAGAGGGAGAGAAGGGGAAGAAAAGAGTTTTTGGATGGAATCCACCACCACACAAGCTTTCGCTCAACACATAGTTTTTTTTTCTCAAAAATGCATAGACTAATGTGCAAGTGAAAAATTCAAGCCTTTAAATCCTCTCCTTCTCTCAACGTTACATTGAAGCTAAGATTCCAAAGATGCCCTTATTCGAATTTCAAATCAAGGGTTGGATGGTGGCTGATTTTGAATGCATGGTGTAGATAGATCCTCCTCTTGGGTGCATTTGCTGCCGATGGAGTGTGGTGACGAAATGGCTGCATGCAAGGGTGCATGCAAGCCTCCTTTAATGCATCTTGGAGATGGTATGAGCATGCTTCTTCCATTGGTGGAGTGAGGAGGTGTCTTGATGGATGGTGGCTGATTTGAATGGATGGTTTGGATTTGCTCTTCCTTCCTTGGTGCCTTTGATGTTAGTGGAGAGATGTAAACGAGTTGGCTGCATGCAAGCCTTTTTAATGCCCTTGGAGATTACATGCGCATGTTCCCTTCATTGGTGGAGTGAAGGGGTGTCTTGAAGCCCATTGGTGGAGTGAAGGGGGCTGATTTAATTGTTGACTTGATTTCAAATTTGAAGGTGGCGCCCTTGAAGATTTGGAGCTGGTTTGGGCGCCCATGACATGTCATCATGATGAAGTGGAGGCCATGTGTCATGGGGGTGGTTGAGTGCCTTGGGAGGTGGCACCAATAAGAGTGCAAACCTTGATGGATGGTGGATGTTGTCTTTTCTTTGAGGAGCTTTGATGGAGGGCTGATCTCGGTCGGGGTAACCTAGGTGATCTTTGCTATTAAATGCCAGTTTTGGGGGCTACTCCATTGTATGAAAATTGTCTTCAGCTTTCTTGATGTCATCATTCCTGCCAATAAGAGAAAGATTTTTGAAAGCCACTGTTTTCTCACACGCCGCAATGATATATGATTTGAAAATATGATATTTGAATGTAACAACTTTAAATGAGAAATGTGGTAGGTATGAGCATGGAACTCTAGACATTATGCTTGATGTATTATGTAAAGTATGATTTGGAAGAATTAAACCAATATCAGATTCATGAACAATTTTTTCATGTAGTTTTTCATTTAAAGCAAAAGATGATTTCATGTTTAGCATATGCATAGTCTTGGTATTGTCAACACAATTTTCAAAATTGAGAGCATCATAGTAGAAGGTCTTGTATAGCATGGAGTAGTCTCTTTTCTTTGAAAGTGTATCCACTAAGGAACAGTTTAGAGTTTGGTTCATCGGTGGTTTAGGCCAGAGTTCAGTGTGGGATTCCCTTTGTGTGGTTGGAAGTATTACCAAGTCAAGAGTGGGAATAGGTTGTGTTGATTCTAAGGGTGATGGCTCCAAGGTTAGATAACTAGGGGACTCGGTGTTAGGTGGGTCAAGAAGGAATTCACATTCAGAAGAGGACTGAGATGTACCTAAGGATAATGTTGGATGTTTTGGCCCAGACCCTAAAAGTGATGGCAAAGAGGAGTATCCTAGTAGGTACCGATGGCAAACTATGGGTTTAGGAGGGATCAAACTATGGCTCAGCTTGCTAAATGTGGTCAAGTGGGGAGTTTTGATTTGGTCAATTACAAAAACTTCCACTTCAAATTCTATTCTAGGCTCAGAGATAGTGGTAAGGGACTAAGAAGGTTCTAGAAGATGTGTCCCCTTAATTTCCTCATGGTCTAGTTCAATTTCATCCTAAAGAGCGGGATTGGGCTGGTATAACTCTAAAGGAGGAATCAGATCACTTTCAAATTCAAGTTCAAATTCAAATCCAGGTTTAGATTCAGATTCAAAGTCGATTTTAGAGGTTGGCAGTATGGTTAGATCAGCTTGCCCCAGGTCCACTTCCTCATCTTGTGGGTTAAGATAGATGTTTCCTTCTTTTTCTTTTTTAATTTCTTGGGCAACTAAGTTTATGACTTGTTGATGACACGAAAATTCATAATGTATTTTGTGTCATTTGATAGGTCTTTTTGTGTCATATTCACGCTCCTTTGCTTATTTTCATGCCTTATTTACCAAATATTACGGAATCTACACTTTTTCTGGTTTTTGATCATTTTCAAGTAAAAAGGCATTATTTTAAGGCGTTTCCAAGCAATCTAAATGCATAGACAAATTCTCATCATCAAGAGAAGATTACTTGTCAAATTTCACGCAAATTAGAGCTTCAGACCAAATTACGGTAGGGCCGTAATCCATATTACGGTACCGTGGTTTTACTAAATCTGCAGAATAAACCATGGCACTGCCGTAATCTATTTGTTCTACCGTAATTTCGGTCGATTTATGTACAAAAAGATTTGCAAATATTACGGCACTGTCGTAACGAATATTACGGGCCATAATTTCGAGAGATTTTCGACTATAAAGTTTTGCAGTTATTATGGCACTACCGTAAACCACATTACGGGCAATAATTTTAGGAGATTTCTGTACAGAAAGCATTCCAGTTATTACGGCACTACCGTAATAGAAATTACGGCCGTAATTGTGTTCCTGGCAACCGATTTTCCCAGTCTTTTTGAAGCCCGATTTTTGCGCGGATGATTACGGACGATTTAGACCACCAATTCGAAATTTGTAAAAAGGGGAATACTCCAGAGAACAAGGCGAACATCATCACATTAAAAGCCCTAACTTTGATTGACGATAGAGAGAGAAATCACCATCTACACTGCCGCCCTAGGTTTGTCACTAGGAAGCGTACAGAGCATCTCCGGCCGTGAAATTTTAAGGGAAGCTATGCTTGGGAGAGGAGAGCATACACTAGAAGTTTTAGAGTGAAAGGAGATCGATCGCAGGAGAAACCAAAGAAATTGCAAGCGCCGCCACTGTTTACTGCGATTTCAAGGGCAAAATTACGGCTTACAACCCTGTGTTTAGTAAAAATTTCTCTCTCTCTCATCGATTTTTGATGATTCTAAACTATGGATTACTATAATTCTCAAACCATGCTAGCTTAAACACTTTTTGGGATATGGGGGGTGTAATCCCTTTAATTTTGTAATGACTATATGATCCTTATTTTGTTAGGGAACTTTTGTTATGATAATTCTACTTAAGTGATGATTGCCTTTAATTCTTTCTAGTTTCATATTATCAGCATGTATTGGAGTTTTTGCGATATAGACTGAAAAGTGACTTGCGAAAACTTGGAACCCTAAAATTGAGATTTAAGAACTCATCGTAAGAAATTAGGTTTGTTCTATTTCTAGATTTTAGAAGTTTATTGCCTTGTTGATAATTCTGATCTAAGAAGAATTATTGAATTAAATATGAAGATATTGTAAAAAATTAAGTATCAGATCATTAGAGAACCTTAAGTAGAACCTGTGAAACTAAAGTATGAAAGTATTTAGTTTTTACTTGAGATGATTGACATAGAGATTGGATGCATGAAAGTGATCTTTGATTCCTTTGTCAATGATTTACTTATCTTTAGCATTGAATTGATCTTGTGAGAAAGTGAGGATATATTCTTTGTAAATTGTTTGCGCGAAAGTGATGCGTTGCATTTCCACCATATTTTTGCTTATATTTTACATCATATTTTGGGCTTAATTGAATGATTTTATGCAATTTTTAATGTTTTAACTTCACTTTGCATAGAATCTTCACTTTTTCTAGTTTTTATGAAAATGTAGGTAAAAGGCACAAAAATGATGGATTTCGAGAGTTTTGAGGCCATATTATGATTCCTGAGGAAATCACGAGCTTACACGTCGAATTTGGAGTCAAAATAATGAAGAATGCGAAAATTACGACCTTGGCCGTGGCCGTGAACATGTTCGAGCAGAAGGCGAAAAACGACTAAGTTAAAAAGTTCACAGAAGCTTTCACGGGTGAGGCCATGAATCCATCACGGACCGTGAATATTTCTGTGACTTAAGTGCTGTGCACACAGAGGCTTTTACGGCTGTGGCTGTGAACATGTTACGGACCGTGAAAACGTTCACCCTTTCGGTTTTTCACTCGATTCGACTCTAAATTAAACCAGAATTGAACCAAACTTTCCAGAAACCTTCCTAGATGGGTTCTATACTGATTAGACTATAAAAGGATGGGTTTTGGTAGGGTTTAGGGGGCTTCTCGGCATGAAACATGAGGAGGTAGCGGCAACGGCGAGAGATCACGCAAAGGAGAGGATTTGACGCTTCATCTTCATCACCAGATCAAGGGGAAGAGTTCTAATTACTTTCCTAGTATCTCTTTGCTTTATTTTATAGAGATTAATGTTTAATTCATCGATGAACATGTTGTTTGCTTTGAACATGAACGTGTAAACCCTATTTTCGGGATTTTGGGGAATAGCCCGTTGAATGATTTATTGATTGAATTAGTTATTTAATTCCTTCATATGATTTTTATAGATTTGATTTGATTAGAATTGTGCTTATTCCGTAAATTACCCTGATCAAGTATTTTTACGTCTTAGACGTTGCGAGAAGGACCGAGAGGTGAATCGCAACGTCTGAACTATTCTTTTCAAACCTGTGAATCCGATCATGAGAGTAGTTCGGATTCGCTTGAAGGATTACCTTGGTTTTTCATAGAACTTAATGAGTCTATTTATGTTCATTGTCACGAGAGTAGGGAATTAATATAAATAGACACCGGATTACGCTTCGGGAGGAGGTAATCTGTACCTTAGGAAAAATCCCTTTCAAAACTATATTTTTCCTGTTCAAGGATTTATTTTTATTAAATTCATATTTGTCAACGTGGTGAAACCCCGAATCTTGAATTTATCCAAATTGATTTTTAGCCAAAACCCTAAAACCACCTTTTTGTTTTCTTGCATTAGAAGTTTCCAAAACAAAAACCATCATTTGAATCGTATAGATATAGATCAATCGTGTAATCGGTACCTGACCGCCAGATCCTTGTTGGGAACGATAATCTTTTTATTACTTCGATAAATCCGTGCACATGCGGATCGCTATCAGAAAGCGAGATGATTTCTTTATAAAGTAAATTATATCTTTATCATAATAAGAGTGGACTGACGTTGCGCTTATTTCCTTCTAGTCATAGAAATTAAAGTGGATGAAACCCTAGTCCCAGCTTTTCTCTCTCTGATTTCATGTTCTTTTCAAATTTTACCTACATCACATTCGATTGCCTAGCTAATAAGAAATCAATTCTTTGGTACTTAGCAAACGAGGTCTCTGTGGTTCGATATCTTAATTATTACTTCGAGTATCCGTGCACTTGCGGACACAATAAGCTTTTGGTGCCGTTGCCGGGGACCTTGGTTTTTGTTAATATTGAATAGTATTGCTAGACTAGGTTTTGTTTTATTTTCTATTTTTGTTATTTTCTTTGGAAACTTTCTGAAGCTGATATTAATTCTACTGTCTGTACCTTTCTACATAATTTGAGGTTATTTGATCTATCTACTTGTGTATGCGCAGGAATCTTAGATCAGGACCTCTAGTTCCCTTAGATCCTAAGATTAACAAAACTCTTAGACTGTGCAGGAAACTCAGATTTGAAGGAAGACAGGAAGAAGAAATAGTCATGGCTGACAGAAGATCATTAAGGGACTATGCAGCCCCTAATCCACAAAAGATACATTTTAGCATTGCCAGACCGGCTATCGAGACTAATAATTTTGAAATCAAGCCAGCTTTCCTATCTATGATACAGCAGAATCAGTTTGGAGGATCACCATTTGAAGATCCTTATCAACATTTATATCTCTTTCTTGAATATTGTGACACCATTAAAATTAATGGTGTCTCTAATGATGCATTAAAACTTATACTATTTTCTTTTTCTCTTAGGGACCGAGCACGTTCCTGGCTTCACTCTCAACCTACTGGGATATTCACTACGTGGGATCAACTCTCTAATGCATTCTTGATGAAGTATTTCCCACCCAGCAAGACAATCCGATTAAGGAACCAGATTACTAGCTTTGCACAGCGGGATGGCGAGTCTTTTAGCGATGCATGAGAGCGTTTCAACAAGTTACAACGGAAGTGTCCTCACCATGGCCTTGAAAAATGGGTTTTAATTCATACATTTTATACTAGTTTATTTTATAACACCCGTCTGACTGTTGATGCTGCTGCAGGAGGAGCCCTCATGAGCAAAACAATTGAAGATGCTTTCACCTTGTTTAAGGAGATGGCCCTGAACCATAACTAGTGGGCCACTGAAAGAGAAATGCTATATTGTCCTCCAAATGGTAAGAATGAGAATGATGGATGGCGTACCTTAGCTGAAAAGGTAGACTCTTTGCGTAATAGATTTGATTCTTTTCAAATGCAAACTGCTGTGGTTTCATCTTCTGCTATTTGTCATATCTATGGTAACCAAGGTCATTATTCTGAAGAATGTAAGGTAGTTGCTAATCAGGGTATAGAACAAGTAAATACTATAAGGGGACAGGTTGAGAATAGAGGATACCAACAGAAACAACAAAATCAAAGTCAGCCCCAGAACTCTAGTTTAGAATCTATACTTGAAAAACTCAGTAAGGATTTTGGAGATCTTAGAGGAGAAATCAAACAACAAAGAGATGAGATTAATCAGCTTACTTCTCAAGTAGGATCTTTAATAGCACAACAAGCTAGCACTTCTTATAGACCCCAAGGAAAATTGCCTGCTAAACCTAAACAGAACCCCTAGGGTGATGTAGTGGAATGATAGGAAAGGTTTCCTTAAGTCAGTACTCTACGGTGGGGAACTATGATGCTGAAAGCCGTGAGTGAGTCTTGAGGCGAGGGAAGAGAAACGCAGCGAACGGTGAAAACCCGCGGAGAAAATCAATGAAAACACAATAGATATGACTTGAGCAACACTCAGCGCGGAGAGAAACCACGGATCGGTGTACTAATGGAAATCACTCACCTCGATTGCGGGGCCAATTTTCTGTTACACGATTAAGCGCGCGGATCCTTCACGATACTACGGTAGCCGGTAACTCTAGCTCGCCAAGACGCAATTGCAGTGGAATGAAAATGCAAAGGACCCGGCGCCCTAGCGGGGTTCGCCGGGTGTTTTGATTGAAAGCAGGAAATCAACGTACAAGAAAAGGGTCGAGGGAACCCTAGGCGAGCTCCTCAGAGTTTTGCTGGACCTAAGGCCTCCGCGTAGGGAAGGCACATACTACAATGAAAACTAAAAACTCACAAGACCCTCAGCCCTCTTTTATAGGACAAGAGGGAGGGGAAGCACATGACACTCACATGAGAGTGGTTAGGGAACAAGACAACACACTTTAACTTCCTAAAAGAGAGTCAAGATGCTCTTTAACAACCAAGAGTAACTAACTAACTACTACTGCAGTGAATATGCCAAGTGAGGGCACGCGTGACTCGGCGCGTGTGGGCCGCTGAATGGGCTGTCGTAGGTGGGCTACACCATCTCCGAACAAGCCACCACGAAGCAACAGAAACGGCTGATCGTGGGCTGATTCTGGACATTTGTAGCAGTCTCTTGGGCTGAATTGAGGACCCGATTGTTGTAACGATCCATCGTGGGGTCCTGGTGCGGTCCTTGTACCCTTGGCGTGATGTTGAGGGGGTGGAGAGACGTCATTGATGCAGGCGAGGCCATGTGGAGGGAGCGAACAGGGCACGTCATGGCAATAGAGGTGCTCATCGTGCCGACAAACCGGTCCGGCGGGTGCGAGGACCGTTGCGAACGTCGGACGGGGAAAGGGGCGGTCTCTTTGCACTTTATGGGGCTGAGCACGGCCTGGCCGTGCTTGGCGTCACGGCCGTGTTTGGCGTCTGGTTCACTGGCCGAGACCTTCACGGGTAGTGTTACGGCCGGGTCAGATTTTCTGGCTGCAGTCATGGCCTTGCCGTGCTTGGGGGCACGGCCGTGTTCAGGGGCACGGCCGTGTTCAGGGGCGTCGAGGTCGGCCGAGACTTTCACGGGTAGCGTCACGGCCGTGCTTCGGGCCGTGCTTTTGGGGTCGAAATCCACAGAAGGAAGCACGGCCTGGCCGTGCTTGCAGGCACGCCCATGCTCAGGGGCGTCGAAGTTGGCCGAGACTTTCATGGGCAGCGTCACGGCCGTGCTTCGGGCTGTGCTTTTGGGGTCGAAATCCATAGAAGGAAGCACGGCCTTGCCGTGCTTGTAGGCACGCCCGTGCTTAGGGGCGTTGAAGTTGGCCGAGACTTTCACGGGCAGCGTCACGGCCGTGCTTTTGGTCGTGCTGTCTTTTGCATTTTTTCTCGACCGTGTCACGGCTGTGTCTTTGGTCACGGCCTGGCCGTGTCCGGGCTGGTCTGATGTCGCCGATCCAGTCACGACTGAAGGAGCGGGCGTGAAGGTGTCTGGGCGGACGGTCACGGCCGTGTTGGGCGCTGTAGAACTCCGTTTGAGGCAAAATTTCTGGGGTATCTTCCTCAGGGCCTGGGGAGTCTGTCCAAGTGTCTTCTAGAGGGGTTGGGCCCTCTTCATTGGCGTCTATGACTCCATCATAGGGAACATTGTAATGCTATAACTGCTAGGAGTGGGAAGCAATTAGATGAACCTAGAGGTAGATTTGAGGATGAGGAAGAGCTTGATATTGAACAAAGCAGTGAACCAGTCTTAGAAGAACCCCCTCCCTGTACATGTGCAGTCCCCTACTAGTTCACCACCTCACCAGGGTAATGAACCTAAAGGAGATGAACCATGTCAGCCAGAAATTCCTAGACCTAGTTCGCCTGCACCTTATAGGCCACCTATACTTTTTCCCTAAAGATTAGTTCAAGCAAAATTAGATAAGTAGTTTGGGAAATTTCTTGATGTTTTAAAGAAGCTTTATATTAACATTCCATTTACTGAAGCTTTATCTCAAATGCCCACATATGCTAAGTTTTTAAAAGAAATTTTATTAAATAAAAGAAGGATAGAGGACTATGGCACTATGGCATTAACTGAGGAGTGTAGTGCTATCATTCAAAACAAGTTGCCACCAAAATTAAAGGATCCAGGAAGTTTATCTATTCCTTGTTCAATTGGGAGTATGGCTTTTGACCGAGCCTTATGTGATTTAGGTGCTAGTGTAAGCCTAATGCCCTTATCTATTTGCAGGAAACTAGACATGGGAGAGCTTAAACCAACTTCAATATCTTTGTAGCTCGCCAATCGTTTAGTTAAGTATCCTATAGGGATTCTTGAAGATGTGCCAATTCAAGTAGGTAAGTATTTCATTCCAGCAGATTTTGTAGTTATTGAGATGGAGGAAGATGCAAAGATCCCTATCATACTTGGTAGACTGTTCTTAGCCACAGCAGGGGCAATTATTGATGTAAAGAACGGTAAACTTACACTTAACATTGGAGATAGAAAAATTGAGTATGACTTGAATGAGACCGTGAAAAAACCATAATATTCTGGATCTTGCTGTAGTATACATGCTGTAGATGACACTGTCTATGATCTTAATGATTTATTTATTGAGACCTCTGCAAATGATTTTGATTTAAATTCTGTTCTTGGTTCTGATATGGATACCAGTTCTGAAATTAATGAATTATTAGACTGCACTATTTGTGATGATAAAAAGAATGAGGAAGAGAAAGTTCCAAATGTAGAACTTAAGGCTTTACTTGAAAATCTTCGTTATGAATTACTTGGTCCTGATTCTACTTACCTTATCATTGTTGATGCACAGCTTGGTAAAAGGGAGACAGATTTGCTTCTCAAAGAATTAAGGATTCATAGGAAGGTAATTGAGTACTCAATTGATGACTTAAAGGGAATTAACCTCTCTTTTTATATGCACATAATTTTGATGGAAGAGGAGCACAAGCCACATGCAGATTTTCAAAGGAGACTTAACCCCTCTATGAAGGAAGTTGTGAAGAAGTGAAGAAGGGGATGATTATATGGGTTATAACCTAATATCGTCTCTAGGTATGGAGCTCAAAACATCAAGAAAAGTAGGGCACGCGGTTCTATGAAATAGCAAGGAAAGAAACAACAAGGAAAGGAGAAGAAGAGAAAATGGTAGAAATCACCTTGTGGCCCCTTTTAGGGAAAGGGGCCTTAACCCCTTTCTTTGTCCTCGCTCCCAGATCTTTGTGATGAGGCTTAGAATAGGGTTATTAAATGGCCTACATTCAAATCAAATGAACAAGGGGAGGACGAAATACAAGTGTCCCCAAACTCCCCTTAAACTATGGCAAAGATGATCCTTAGGGGTTCTTGATCATGGCTTCAATGTTGCTTCCCTTGACATGGCGTTGGACATGGATGAAGATCAGCATGTTGATGGCGTCAATACACAAGAACCTCAAGGAGAGAAAGAGTTTTGGTGGAGAAGAAGAAGAGAAGAAGAAGAAGGCACTCTCGGCTACACTAGAAGAAGAGAAGGAGAAGAGGAGAGTAGCTTCGGTTGGAATCCACCAAACCCTAAAGGAACTTGCGCTCAAGACATTTGTTTTTTCCAAAGACAATAGACTAATGTGCTGGTGAATAATACAAGTCCTTAAATCCTCTCCCTCTCTCAACGTTACATTAACTTGAGTTTACAAAATAGCCCCTATGCGATTCCTTTGATCAAAGGTGATTGATGGTTGAAATTTGAATGGATGGCTGGGACTTGTTCTTTCTTCCTTGGCGGCTTTGATGCTTGAGGGGAATGTATAAATGAATTGGCTGCATGCAAGCCTCTTTAATGCTCTTGGAGATTGAATGTGCATGCCTCTTCTATTGGTGGAGTGAAGAGGTGTCTTGAAGCCCATTGGTTGAGTGAAGGGGGCTGATTGACTTGTTGACTTGATTTCAAATTTGAAGGTGGCACCCTTGAAGATTTGGAGCTGGTTTTGGACGCCCAAGACATGTCACCATGATGAGGTGGCTGCCAAGTATCTTGGTGGGGGTTTGGGTGTGTTGAAAGGTGGTGCCCATATGGATGAAGCTTTGATGGATGGTAGATGTTATCTTCTCTTGGTGGAGCTTTGATGAAGGGCTGATCTTGAGGATTTCTTGATGTGTGGTGGATCTTGGCTCACCCTTGATGAGATGAGATGGAGGGCTGATATTAATTGCTTTGAGAGGGAGGAGTCAGCTTGTAGTGAATTACAGGTGCAATAAACCCTAGGCTACAAACAACCTACTACATAATCTAGCAAATTAAAAACACTTTAAAGAAAATAAATCCTAGGCTAATCCTATTCTAAAGCTAGAACATGAAAGTAAAGACAAGCATAATTAAACCCGAAGATGTTCCTGCATCAAGAAGGAAGTTCTAAAATTACTTGATGTAGTTATTATCTATCTTATCTTTGACAGTAAGTGGGTAAGTCCTGTTCATTATGTTCCTAAGAAAGGGGGAGTAACTATAATGAAAAATAAAGATAATGAATTAATTCCTGTTAGGACGGTAACTAGTTGGCGCATGTGCATAGATTATAGAAAATTGAATGCTGCCACTAGGAAAGACCATTTCCCTTTGCCTTTTATTGATCAAATGGTTGAGAGGCTTGCAAACCACTCTCATTTCTATTTCTTAGATGGATATTCTAGATTTTTCTAAATTCCTATACATCCTGATGATCAAGATAAGACCACCTTCACTTGCCCATATGGCACTTTTGCCTATAGGAGGATGCCTTTTGGTTTGTATAATGCACCGACTACTTTTTAGAGGTGTATGATGGCTATTTTTTCTGACTTTCTTGAAGATTTTATGGATGTCTTTATGAATGACTTCTCTGTATAGGGTTCTTCTTTTGATGATTGTTTGGCTAACTTATCTAGAGTTTTACAGAGGTGTGAAGAAACTAATCTTGTGCTTAACTGGGAAAAGTGTCATTTCATGGTTAGACAGGGGATAGTTTTGGGGCACTTAATTTCAAAAAGAGGGATAGAAGTTGACAAAGCCAAAGTTGAGATGATAGAAAAATTAGAGCCGCCCACCATGGTAAAGGAAGTCCGAAGCTTCATAGGACATGCAGGATTCTACCGACGATTCATCAAGGATTTCTCTAAACTTGCTAGACCTCTTACAAATTTACGTTGTAAAGATGTTAAATTTTCTTTTGATGAAATTTTTTTTCTGCTTTTCAGGAGTTAAAGAAGGCTTTGATCTCCGCACCTATCATCCAGCCTCTAGACTGGGATTTGCCCTTTGAGCTCATGTGTGATGCCAGTGATTATGCAATAGGCACAGTCCTAGGGTAGAGAAAAGAGAAAAAGCCTTATGTCATTCATTTTGCAAGTAGGACCTTGGATGAGACACAGAGGAATTATACCACTACTGAAAAATAACTTTTGGCTGTAGTTTTTGCCTTTGATAAATTCATATTATATTTGCTTAACTCTAAAGTTGTGGTGTACACTGATCATGCTGCTGTGAGATACTTGATGCAAAAAAGGATAGTAAACCGTGCTTGCTTAGATGGATTTTACTTTTGCAAGAGTTTGATTTGGAAATCAAAGATAAAAAGGGATTAGAGAACTTCGTTGTAGATCATCTTTCAAGGATAATGGTATAAACTGAAAAGAATGATATAATCAATGATTCCTTTCCTGAAGAACAACTCTTAGCTATTGAACAGATCAAAGCTCCATGGTATGCTGATATAGTAAATTACTTGGTGGCTAACGTTTTTCCTACGGATTTGAGTTATCAAGGAAAGAAGAGATTTTTAGCTGAGGTAAAGAACTATTTTTGGGATGAGCCTTATGTCTTTAGGAGATGTGCAGATGGAATTTTTAGGAGGTGTATACCTGAAGAGGAAATCACAGATATATTATTTCAGTGTCATGGATCTTCATATGGAGGGCATGCTAGTACTCAGAAGACCGCCTTCATAGTTTTACAATCAGGATTTTATTAGCCCTCAATCTTTAAAGATGCTAGAAATTTTGTTTTATCTTGTGACAGATGCCAAAAAAATAGGGAACATTAATAGAAGACATGAGATGCCACTGTCCACTATTCTTGAAGTTGAGATATTTGATGTTTGGGGAATAGATTTCATGGGACCTTTTCCATCATCTAGAGGTAATAAATACATACTTATGGCAGTTGATTATGTTTCTAAGTGGGTTGAGGCTCTTGCTTCTCCTACTAATGATTCTAAAATTGTTGTTAAACTATTCAAAAAGATTATCTTCCCACGATTTGGGGCACCGCGAGTAGTGTTTAGTGATGGAGGCTCACACTTCATAGAACATAAGTTCTCAGCCTTGCTTAAAAAGTATGGGGTAAATCATAAAGTTGCAACACCTTATCATCCCCAAACAAGTGGATAAGTTGAGATATCAAATAGAGAAATCAAAGGAATTTTGGAAAAGACTGTGTCATGCACGAGAAAAGATTGGGCATCCAAACTTGATGATGCACTTTGGGCTTACCGAACTGCTTTTAAAACACCAATAGTTATGTCTCCTTTCCAATTGGTTTATGGAAAATCTTGTCATCTACCTATAGAGCTTGAGCATAAGGCGTTATGAGCAATCAAGGCACTAAATTTTGACTTAAAGAACGCGGGGGAGAAACGGAGGTTACAATTGAACGAGCTAGATGAGATTAGACTCTCTGCTTACAAAAATGCAAAGATTTATAAAGAGAGGACCAAAAGATGGCACGATCGATATATCCATAGAAGGAAATTCCAACCAGGTGACTTTGTTCTTTTGTTTAACTCTAGACTGAGACTTTTTCCTAGTAAACTTAAGTCTCGATGGTCTGGACCTTTACAGGTTAAGAAAACTTACCCTTACGGAGCTATTGATATATGGAGTGATGAAACAGGGGAGCTTAAAGTTAATGGTCAGAGATTAAAGTATTACTTTCAAGAAGAACAGATTGAGTATGAAGAAAAGTTTCAACTAGACGAACAATGATTAAACCCGAGTGCTGAACGGTTAAGCTAATGACCTTTAAATTAGCGCTTCTTGGGAGGCAACCCAAGTATTCTTACTTTAGTTATTTTCTTTTATTTTAGTTTATTTTTTAGAACTAATTTTTCTTTTCTTTTTGCAGTAAAAAAATCAAAATTTGCCCAAAATATGGCAGTGCCGTAATGCACATTACGGGCCATAATTTAGGTTGGTTTTCATCCAGAAACTTTTGAGACTTTTACGGCAGTACCGTAAGTATTTTCACTGACTGTAATTTGGATTGAAATTTTTCCCAAGAGTTTTGAGACTTTTGTGCAGAATACGGCAGTGCCGTAATCATTTTTACGGTGCCATAAATCCAGCATATTTCTAACCAGAAAATTTTGTGTATATTACGGCACTGCCGTAAGGAAAATTGCGGGCGTAAAAAAAATAAAAAAAATCCGATTCAGCCTTTGAGGACACTAAGGAGATTGGATATAATGATGATCATTAGAGCCCTGTGAGTATCTTTTTCCCTATATATTCCTTGTTTATCCTATATTGCTATTGATGTTTCATATCTTTATAGGGAAGGATGACTTGGATTGGTCAAACTTCTTGTGTCCGCTGCTATTATATACTGCTTGTCATGACTCTCTAATTTTTAAAATTCGATTTGGTTGTATCATGATGCACAAAATCTGTAAGCGCACGGCTTACTGATGTAGTACTTAAAATATCATTCCCTTAGGGATTGGTTGTCAAGTACCAAATCTTCTAATCTTTGATAGCTAAGCAATTAAAAATCTCGGTTGGTGATACAAACTAAGCTAAAAGTGCAATAAAATAAAGGTCCTACAGATATGAGAGAAATCAGAAAATCGGGGTTCACCACGTTAATCAACCTACAAGCGAAATGAAAAGTACTACTTAGAAAATCTTTCGGAAACCAAGGACATGTCCCCTTGAGCCGTATCCCTCTCAGGTGCACAACTCAGCAACTTAGTTAGTCTCCTACTCTCATGGTGGACAACTACACGATCTACTTAGTTAGTCTCCTACTCTCGCGGTGGACTAAGCATAAATAGATCGTGTTGGAATAGGACAAGAAGATTCCCCAAGTGGTCTCTACAACTCTCGTTGATATCAAGTCTTCAAGTAGTAGAGCACACAGGAATGATCTAGGAGGATCCGTTGATTGTGATTTACCTCTCAGTTGTTACCACAATCAACTAAAGTGAAAACTGATCTGGCCAAGAAACGATAAACACGAATGAACCAAACCAAGATCAAATAGCCTCGAAAGATACATCCAAAAGCAATTCTTAACATTAAGACTTATAAATCAAAAAGACGGGCTACACCCAAATCCCGATTGAGGTTTTTATGCTAGTACATACATGGTTACGAAAAGTACAAGCCTTTTGATCAGTACGTAAAGAAGACTAAACGAAGTAAAGATGGGAAAAGAATTAAACAAACTCCTTTCTCTCCTCCTTTGAAGTCGCCTTCTTCTTCTTGAAATGACTCGTGTTCTTCGTCGCCACTGAACTCTGAGCTCTCGAGCGTAATCCTCCTCTCTACCCCTAGAGCCCCAACTGGGCGCTCCTCGGGCCTCTGGGCGCCTCCGGCCGCTCCCCTTCTTGGCTTCTCTTCCTTGGGTCCTTTTATAGATATTAGGTGTCTCTTCGTATTCCGAATTAAATTTGGAATTAAATCTTGGAATAAAACTCTGGATTAAATCCCCATTATGGCTCTTGATGGCATGTCTCTTCGTATTCTGCATTAAATCCTCATCCATTAATTGCATGACTCTTTAAATTCTCAACTTAATTCTCATCTATTAATAGATGTCTCTTCAAATTCCACATTAATTCTCATCCATTAATGAATATCTCTTCACGGCTAATAAATGATCCAAATAAATTCTGCCTTTATGATTGTAACGGGAATGCATTAATTGCGGCCTATTTAATTCTTGTAACCGTCAGATAATTGATGCTCATTTAATCTTTGATGGCTAGTAATAAATTCTAGTGGCTGCGGATAAGCTCTTACTCCCGTCTGAAGCCAAACTTCTTGTCATGAATCCTGATTCACTCAGATATGTAAATGTACGTTCATGTAGCCCTAAAAGTGAGTGAATTGACCTGTATTCAAGCAAACACGACAAGTAGTGAAGCTTCTAAAGAAAGTTAATGAAATAAGCTGGAAAGAGATGTAAAAGCATGAAAATAGGTCTCGATTCACAGGTAAATATAGGTCTAAAAGATGATATAATTTTGAGACATCATATCACTATGATTCTGAATTTGTTATCATGATTTTGAATTCAATATGGTTGTATGATGTATTCGATATTTTGATGATATTGAGCATCTTGTGTGGGTGCATACTGATGCATGATGGATTGTATAAATTTGTTTCTGAGTAGATATGCACAAAATTTTCTCTTGTTATGGTTTTATGCTGTAATGTTGTAGTGTGGTCTATTTCTGAAATTTCTATTTACAATATGATTTTCTTGATGATAAATTTGTCAAATGCCTATGATTAGGGATAGACCTATTGTGATGAATTTATTTCTTTAATATGTATCTGCATATTGGAATTTCTTATTGATTGATGCATGAGATTTTGGGTAGATATATTGTTGAATGAATATGATCTAAAAGTGAAGCTACTTCTTTAAATAAAACAAGCATATGAGTATGATTTTTGAATTGATATCGATAGGTCAACTTAGTTGATGTTCGTCCTATTTGCTATTTGTTAGGAAGAAAGATTCCATGATCCAATTTTAAGAGAGGTGACTCCCTTACTTGGCACTGCACAAAATTGGCAGTGGTACCTAAGACATGGGTTGAAGTCAAAATAAAAAAAATGATGAGAGAAAAGAAAAGATCAAGAGAATGACTCATTGTCTTGGCACCGTGTTGATTTGCGGTGGTACCGAAGTTAAGAGTTGAAGTCCATGCATGAAAGTATGTATCCATGTGAGTACATATCATGAGAGAAATCATTTTACATTGACTCCTCTATCTCAAGTAAGATTCTTCCTACCAAAGAAATATGAGTTCTATTACACTAGTTATGTGACTTGTGTACTCTAAGTTCGTCACCAGAAAAAAAAGTGATAATTGAATTGGAGAATGTGAACAATACAAAAAAGGGAGGAAATAAAAAATTCTGAGTGGAAAAAGATCTTGGAAATCCTATTCCTGTAAACAAAAGTATGATGGGTTTGAACTAAACTGGGTGAAGTCTTGAGATTGAAATTCTATTCATTATACAAGTTGCAAAATTTTATTTGATTAAGTTGTAGATCTTGAAGATTGAATTCAAAAGATGATATGTTTATTTGAAATTCTATGTATCATTTTGTGAGATTTTTCATTAGTGATCATATTTTAGAAATTCATTCTTCATAAGAAAGTTTATTCTTTTAATCAATTTTTAATTTTGCTTGAGGACAAGCAAAGTTTGAGCCTTATGTATTTGATGACACGAAAATTCATAGTGTATTTTGTGTCAATTGATAGGCCTTTTTGTATCATATTCACGCTGCTTTGCTTATTTTCATGCCTTATTTACTAAATATTGTGGAATCTATACTTTTTCTAGTTTTTTATTATTTTCAGGTAAAAAGGCATTATTTTAAGGAGTTTTCAAGCAATCCAAATGCATAAACAAATTCCCATCATGAAGAAAAGATTACCTGTCAAATTTCACGAAATTAGAGCTTCATACCAAATTACGGTAGGGCCGTAATCCATATTACGGTACTGTGGTTTTACTGAACCTACAGAATAAACCATGACACTACCGTAATCTGTTTGTTCTACCGTAATTTTGGCCGATTTCTATATAGAAAGATTTGCAAATATTACGGTACTACCGTAACGAATATTACGGGCCGTAATTTCGAGAGATTTTTGACCAAAAAGTTTTGCAGTTATTATGGCACTACCATAAACCATATTACAGGCAATAATTTCAGGAGATTTATGTACAGAAAGCATTCCAGTTATTACGGCACTGCCGTAATAGAAATTACGGCCGTAATTGTGTTCCTGGCAGCCGATTTTCCCAGTCTTATTGAAGCCCAATTTTTGCGCAAATGATTGCGGACGATTTAAACCACCAATTCAAAATCCGTAAAAAGAGGAATACTCCAGAGAACAAGGCGAACATCATCACACCAAAAGCCCTAATTTTGATTGACGACGGAGAGAGAAATTGCCATCTTCACCGCCGCCCTAGGTTTCACCACCGGGAAGCATACAGAGCATCTCCAGTCATGAAATTTGAAGGGAAGCTATGCTTGGGAGAGGAAAGCATACACCAGAAGTTTCAGAGAGAAAGGAGATCAATCGCAGGAGAAATCAAAGAAATTGCAAGGGCCGCCAGTATTCACTATGATTTCAAGGGCAAAATTACGGCTTACAGCCCTGTGTTTAGTAAAAATTTCTCTCTCTCATCGATTTTTAATTATTATAAACTATGAATTACTGTAATTCTCAAACCATGCTAGCTTAAACACTTTTTGGGATATGAGGGTGTAATCCCCTTAATTTTGTAATGACTAGATGATCCTTATTTCGTTAGGGAACTTTTGTTATGATAATTCTGCTTAAGTGATGATTGGCTTTAATTCTTCCTAGTTTCATATTATCAGCATGTATTGGAGTTTTCGTGATATGAACTGAAAAGTGACTTGCGAAAAGTTGAAACCCTAAAATTGAGATTTAGGAACTCATCATAAGAAATTAGGTTTGTTCTATTTCTAGATTTTAGAAGTTTATTGTCTTGTTGATAATTTTGATCTAGGAAGAATTGTTGAATTAAACATGAAGATATTGTAAGCAATTAAGTATCGGATCGTTGGAGAACCTTAAGTAGAACTTGTGAAACTAAAGTATGAAAGTATTTAGTTTTCACTTGAGATGATTGACATAGAGATTGGATGCATGAAAGTGATCTTTGATTTCTTTATCAATGATTTACTTATCTTTAACATTGAATTGATCTTGTGTGAAAGTGAGAATTGATTCTTTGTAAATTGTCTGCGCGAAAGCAAGATGATTTCTTTATAAAGTAAATTATATCTTTATCATAATAAGAGTGGACTGACGATGCGCTTATTTCCTTCTAGTCATAGAAATTAAAGTGGATGAAACCCTAGTCCCAGCTTTTCTCTCTCTGATTTCGTGTTCTTTCCGAATTTACTTACATCACATTCGATTGCCTAGTTAATAAGAAATCAATTATTTAGTACTTAACAAATGAGGTCTCTGTGGTTGGATATCTTAATTATTACTTCGAGTATTCATGCACTTGCGTACACAACACTTGTTGACATAGATCCTTTAATGCAGACAAGTCATTTTTTACTTGCCTCTCCCTAGCGATCTTAAGGTCATATTCAATCCTTTGTGCTTGGTGGAAGGCATTATCTATGTTTCTAATGGAGTGGAATGCTAGAGAATTCCTAATTTCCCTCTTTAACCCTCTTATAAACAGATTTGTATGCTTCCATGTCTCTTCAAAGAATTTAAAATTTAAGTGCAAGTCATCAAATCTTTTCATATATCTTTCTACCGAATCATTCCCTTGGGTCCAATCATCTAGGTTTTCATTGCAATTAGATGGTCTCTTATAAGTGCATGTCCTTTGCCCATAGGGGATGTACTTTTCACCAAGTTTGCTTTTCATGTATTCCCAAGAGGTTGTAGAATCTAACCCTTTCCATTCCATTTGTTTCTCTATTCTATTCCAATATAACTGGGCTGACCCTCTAGTAAATAACCGCGCACGCTTGACTTCATTCTTGATGGGTATAGTATGGTACTTGAAGTGTTGTTCCATTAGGGTTTTCCAATCAAAGTATCCTTGAGCACCGGTGTTACCATCAAATAAGGGAGGGTTTCTCCTAGTTGACAAGTCATGTTCAAATTCATTATATGGGGTAGGGTTTGGATTATCTTGTGAATTTTCCTCTATTCTATCTAATCTTTCTGATATTTCCCTTGTTATTTTGATTATTTCAGATTTTGTAGGTTGTTCCCGTTTATAATTATGAAAATCAAGGTTACTCCTATGTTGGTTTGGATCATTTGATTCATAGGTTGCCCTAGGGATGTATCCATGAGTGCATGCATATTGTTGTCCATATGATTGGGTATAGGTTTGATCATGATATTTACTTGTTCCTCTTGACATGCTGTTAACTTGATTTGAAGGTGAACAAGAATACAAAACAACACTAAGCATAAAAATTCAGATTAAGCAAATGATAGTGCACAAAAATTTCAGCATAAACCACATTCATGCAAATTACACAATCAAGCTTTGTAGTTTTGTTAGCACCAATGAAATCTAGAAACCAGTAAGCTAAGAGTTTTGAATAGAATATCAAAATGATTAACTTATAAATCCTACAAGTGCAAAATCCCACAGCAAGTTCTTAGCACAAAATTCATAGAAAATAGAAGTGTAAGGTCTTGTAAACACAAACAAATTTGAGCAAACCCTAGCTTGATGTTTTGAGTTTTAGCAATGTTATAGGCTTTCACAAATCAGAGTTCACACACCAAAATACAGCAGGAATATTCATTAAATCAGAGGTGAAAATTCAGTGAAAAAACCAGAATCAACTCTCCACAAAGAAAATTTGGATTAGAGTAAAGCAATGATGCATCACCCCCAACCCTACTTGAAGCTCACATGCGTGTTCCAGCCAATCTTGCCAAGAGGCCTATCTATTGTTTGAGATAGTCTCCTAGCCCACTTAGCCCTTGACTTAGGCTTCCCCTATTAGATTAGGGTCCTCTAAGTCTCTACCAAAATATTTGAAGTAGCACAAGCCCTAAGTATCAACCAAGAAAAAGACAAGTCCAATAGATGTCCAAGAGACTCCAAGGCTTAGGTAATGATGTCACTTATTGTCATAGTGTTCACTAATGCATTCGCAAGTGCACGGATTTATCAAAATAATAAAATAAGATCGTTCCCTCGAGGGTTAGGTGGTTAAGTACCAACTTTTCAACCCGTTTGAATCTAGGAAAAATCAAGTAGTGGTTTGTGTTGAACTCTAAGTACGAGCAATATCGGAAACAACATTAAGAGAGATTCAAATTCTAAAAGATTGGGACTCAGGGTTTCACCACGCTGACAAGTATGAATCATATAAAAATAACCCTTTAATCAGAAAGTTATGATCATGAAAGGGACTTTTCCTAATATACGGATTACCTCCTCCCAAAGCGTAATCCGGTGTCTAACTATGTTAGCTATCTACTCTTGTGATAATTAACGTACCTAGACCCATTAAGTTCTATGAAAAGCCAAATAAATCCTTTAAACGAATCCAAACTACTCTCGTGATTGGATTCGTAGGTTTGATTAAAATAGATCCGAGTTGCGATTCACCTCTCGGTACTTCTCGCAACGTCTAAATCGCAATTATACATGGCTAGTGTAAATTATGGGTTAAAAATAATTTCAATAAAATCATGATAAAACAATCATATCAAAGGTGTAAAAATATAGATTAACTCATAATTGTCAACGGGCTATGCCCTTAATCCCGAAATAAAGATTTACTCGCTCATGTTCTTAAGAAACAACATGTTTATATGATGAACAAGCTTGAATTCTTCTCGAAATTGCAAGAAATTCAGTAAGAAAATAGTTAAACTAACTTCCCCTCGATCTAGAGATGAAGAAGAGCCGATCAAACTTCTCTTTTGCGTGAAATCTCATCGGAATCTGATCAAAAATTGGAATTTCACCTTAGTCGCCACCGCCGATCGTCTACGTCCGAAAAGTCCTGCTTAACCCTCAAAAAATCCCATTTTTATAGCTTGATCGGTCTAGAACCCATGAAGGAATGTTTCTGTAAAGTTTGGTTCAAATCCGGTTCGACTTGGAGATGAATCGAGTGAAAAACTCGAAGGACAGACATTTTCACGGCCCGTAATGAGTTCACGGTGGAGGCCGTAAATGTTTCTATGTCTACACTCTTTTGTACACAGAAAGTTTCACGGTCCGTGATGGATTCACGGTTTCACCCGTGAAAGTTTATGTGGATTTCCATACTTAGCTGCATTTCGCCCCTATTCAAACGCCAAAATTACGGCCGACGCTAGAATTACGGCCAAGGCCGTGAAAATCAAAATCTTCACCATTTTCGCTCCAAATTTGACATGTAAGCTCGTGATCTCCTCGGGAATGTGCTATAGCCTTAAAACTCTTGAAATCCATCATTTTTGTGCCTTTTTTACCTGCATTTTCAATAAAACCAAGAAAAGTGATGATTCTGTGCCAAGTGAAGTAAAAATACTAAAATTAGTATAAAATCATGCAATTAAGCCTAAAATACAATATAAAATACAAGTAAAAATGCGGTGTAAATACAACGCATCAAAATACTCTAGACTTAGAATTTTGCTTGTCCTCAAGCAATACATCGATATGCACAGTGAATGTAAAGATAAGGAACACTCAATTGTTCTTTCATCAATAAAGTTCTTAGTCTACCTTTCAGGCAAGCAACCTTTTAGATCTTAAATAATTTAAGAGAGATCACAGTAAAAATGAATCATCAAGAATTTATAATCCAAGAAATATAAAATTAACAATTCATGTCATAATGTTCATTCAACACGTACTAAGCATCAAATACTTGTAGGCTTAATAAATCTTCTTTAATTAATAGATAGAAATTTACTTCGAGTCATTTGGTGAAATTATAGATAAGAGATTTTTAATGCAATTTGGTCTTTAAACTGTTATGTGTCATAACATTGTTTAAAGTATACCACAGCGTAGTATACTTAGCCTACTGTTAATGTTTATGCCCTGCAGACCAATGTATGGGCATGGTTCGGCATTATTTGAATGTACTTTGATATAATTGATATTATTGATAAATGCATGGTCGTTATTATGCAGATTGCTTTACCTGCGTTGATGTATTGAATTGCATAAATAATGTCTCAGGAGTTTGGTTGGATCCATTCTCATAAGTAATCCCCAGTCAAGGTGCCTTAGCTGATATGGGACAACTTTGGTGCATGTGAGACTGGTGTATGGGCTGGTTAGGTGCGGGGCATAGTAATGCAGACATACAGGTGCATTGGATGCACTGGAGTGACCCACCGTGAGGATTGACTTGTCTAGTCAATAGGTCAATCTCACATGTAAGAGGTTTTCATTGATACTTAGACTTGAGGTATTCATGTCTAGATGTGATAATGGATGTGCTTTGATACAGTCTTACATCTCTCTGTAAATGGGTGATCAAAACGACTATCATTGGGCATATCATAAGTCATATTGAGGTATGAATGACCAATAGTAGGATTTGCCCCTTCCTTATTTGGAAGCATGATATCCACTTTGGGGCGCCCCACCTCATTGGTGCATGATAGGAATGTATGGCCATATTGTTTGAGTCATGACCAATAGATTGGATTAATAAATATGAGACTAATCCAATGGCGGGATATCAATTCAAGCAAAGGGATCTACAATGCATGGAATCCTCATTGCTTGTTAGGGAGTTGATTGCCATGATGATTTTAGTCCTATGACATGGGTAGTAATGATGTGTTGCTAGATACCTCTCACTACTTATGATGTTTAATCATCATTGCCATCGTCATTAGGATCCTACGGGGTCACATGCAATAGACTCTTGACGTTGTATTTTAATCTAGATATCTTGGAACATATTTGAGTTCATTCTGATCCTAAGTCCGAGACAGATTCATGGTAGAATCTGAGTCCAATTGGGATTCATGGGTTTATGTATATCCTGGCCAAGTATGTACTCTGTATGGGAGTTGAACTTGGACTTGGGACTATAAACCATATTGGATTCGAATCCTAATTTAATTAGGAGTTGGAATCCTAATCCAATTAGGGATTGGAATCCTATTCCAACTAAGAGTTGAAATCCTAATTTAATTAGGAGTTGGAATCCTAATCCTATTAGGAATTGGAATCCTATTCCAACTAGGAGTTGGAATACTAATCCTATTAGAAATTAGAATCCTATTCCAACTAGGAGTTGGAATCCTAATTTAATTAGGAGTTGGAATCCTAATTTAATTAGGAGTTGGAATCCTAATTCTACTAGGAGTGAGAATCCTAATATGAATTTGGTTTTGGATATAGCCCATAGTGGTTGGGCGCAAATCATAATCGAACTAGGATTCAAATCCTAATGGGAATTGGATTTGAATAAGGCCCATTGTGTTGGGCGCAAATCCTAATCCAATAAGGATTTAATTCCATGGGCCTAATTAGTGTTGAAATCCAAATCCAATTAGGGATTGTGGATTAAATCTAATTGAGGCAAGTTGGAATCCTAATGGCAATAGAATTCATACTTGGCGCATTGTATTATTCCATTTATGGAAATTGTGCCAATAAGGTGTATGACTCCTTAAGGAATTTGCACCAATGAATCCCACTAACATTCGGTTTCCTTAGATGGAAATTACTTGGACGCAAAGGGCTGGTATGTAGGCGTGTATGGCTTGATTAATTCAAGCAAGATATGTGCCAATTACATATGGAATGTCCTAATTAAATAAGAACTCAAATATCCTCTCTTGATATGGCAAGGACCTAGATAATTTCTATGCTTAAGTTTGCGCCAATTCAAGAGGGAGTGTGGCTGATGTCTTGCGGCAATTCCTTGGAGGAATTGCGCCAAGAACAAATAAGGAAAGAGGGGTGGCGGCTATGGCTTGGATGATTATAAAAGAAGGGGTATGCGCCCCCTCTAGAGATGATCAACAAGTGCAGAATTTCTTCTTGAGGCAAGGCAACTTGGAGTTGCACAAGCCTTGAAACCCTAGCCGCCCTCCTTCCTTGGTGTTGCGCCGCCATTCTTCTACCTCTTCTCTTTGTTGGCCGAGGGTCTCCTTGGAGGAGTCTTGTTGGTGTGAAGAACAAAGGGAGAAGAAGAAGGAGATTCCAAGAGGTGATCTTCTCTTCCCGAGGCTAGCACCAAGCGTGGAAGGGAGCAACGTTGAGAAGGTTGACGCATGGATACTTATAGAGGACGAGCACTTGAGATTCTTCTACTTGGCATCATTGACTTGATAAGCATTAGAGGTATCATCCCTATCACATCCTTGTGTTCTCTCTCTTGCATGGATCCTTGGGAAAGGAATATGTTTCGGGTGTAATGCTTCTTCCGCTACGTCCTGGGACTGCAAAATTTTAAATTACATATGGTATTCCCCAACACCTACAACTTACTCTTTTTCCCTCTCTTCTCTCTCTTTTTTTTATTTAGAATTCGACTCATGTCTTCTGTACCACTGCTAATTTTTCGCAGTGCCAAGTAGAGGAGTCTTTTCTTTTCTCTCTCCCCCTTTTTTTATATCCATCTGGAGAGAACCGGCTAGTGGTAACTCAGGACCTCAGATTATACAACAAGAGAAGTTGGAGCATATCTCAAATTAATATATGTATCACCAAATTTCTATCCATAAAAACTTTCTATAAGCCAAAGGAAAATAAATTAAACTAAAAGTACAAAAACACCATGCACATGTCGTTTGAACATATAACTATATATATATATATATATATATATATTATCAATACCAGAATTGCACTTACTCAACAATTTTAAGTCTACATGAAATCTTAAAAATTTTCTAAGTCATCAAATTAAATGCCCAAAAAACTTTCTAAGTCCAAAATCGAGGATAAAAATAATTTGGTGTATCCTTAAAAATCATAAACATTCAGAATTTATATCTATAAAGCTTTAAAGGAATGGAAAAACATGAAAAACTATTATAACCTTGATTTTAGTAATTTTAAATTTTAAAATTTTAGAAATATCAGAATTTGTATTTTTGGAATTTTAGGGATTTTTCTGGAATTTTTGGAAAATTTTTAAGGTTTTAAATTTTGATTTTTTTTAAAAAAATTTGATTTGCGCTCGCGAGGGCTCGAACCCGCAACGCACGAATCCTTTCGCGTGCAACCGAACCACCAGGCTAAATCATCGTTTCTGATATTAAACCATGCTTCATTTAGTTAGTTTTTATTTGATTGAATTTATTTCAAAAACCGAAACCGCGTTCGTGGGGATTCGACCCTCGGTCGCTCGAACGCACGCGGCTCCGTCTAACCACCGAGCCAATTTGCGTTTCTTTTATTAAATCGGATTTGATTCTTTTGATTTAAATTTAAATTTTGAATTTGAAACCGATTCAACTCGTTGTCTTCCCCGATATTCTCGGCGATTTGGTCTCCGCCGCGTTCTCGCCGTCTGGAACGTGTTTTGCCTCTATATAATGGGGCTTCTGCTCTCGTTGATGGGACTTGAACCCTTGAACATCTTCATCCCTCGAAGCGCCGCCAGGAAGGAGAAATCGCACTCAAAACCATCGTCGGAGTTCGAGCGGCGCCGCCTTGTGATCCAGCCTTCCAGCGCCTTTATCCGACACGATCTCTGTGTTCTGGGCTACGATATAGCTTCATAGCAAGGTATCCTTCCTTTCCTGAAGTTTCCGCGAAGTTCTGATCGGTTTTGGTTAAGTTTTACGGCGGCGGCGCTACCGTCGATACTTTCGTCTATTTCGAGAGCTTCGGCCGGGCGTCGAAATCTCGCCGCAGCTCGTCAAGGGGCTTCGCTTTCGTTGTTAAAAGTCTTCTGTACAAATTTGGAGTCGATCCGATGTTCGACGCGTTCTCGCGAGCTCGCCGGCGCAAGCAGCAAACGCAAGTCCGGCGGCCTTGCGCGGCGGCAATCGGGCGGCGCGGGCGACGAACGGTTCATTTTGATTTTAGGGTTTCGTCCGGTTTATTTGGAAATAAACCCGGACCAGCTGAACTGGAATTGAATTGAACCGGTTCAACAGTATTGGCGGTTCAATTTCAAATTTGGTTCAGTTCTTGAATTCTGACCGGTTCGACCCTGATTCGGTTGAATCCGGGCCGGTTCAGATAGCCGTTGGAAAGCTTATGAAATTTCCGATCTAATGGTAGTCTGTATAGCTTTATATGAGTTTTATATTTTGTGTAATTTAAGTTAGAAGTCTCGGTTTAACTTGGTTCAGGGTGAATTTGATTGGTTCAGTGCAATTGTGTTCGGTTCAGTAGGCTTTAGGTCTGGTTCATATGATCTGAGACTGGTTCTCTAGGTTTAGGGTTATGTTCTACCTGTTGGTAGTTTTGGTTTTCAAATTAGAATATTTATTGATAGAGTTTATGTACAAATTCATGTTTTAGAGTGGTTGATCCATTAATCGGCTTGCATCGTTTGATAAACAATTATTGACTTTTCAAAAGGATTCAGAATAATAGCATTTGAGGTAGGAATCTTACCCTACTCCTTTCTTACAGTGTCAATAAAAGAATTTGCTGCTTAATCCTTTGGTTTGATATATGTTGTATATGATAGAATTAATTGACACTGATATCTGATTGCTTCATCTGCTTGGTTTGTTTCTGAAATTCCTGTTGAACTCAATTATCTTGATTATTGGGTCATATTCTGTTTCTATATGAATGGTTAACAAACCTGTTTTGAGATATCTGATATATTGGCTTATGAGCATGGTTGAACAATTGTGTATCTGTGATATTGACACATGAGTATGTGGAACCGTTGTAAATCTGTGATGATAAAGTCGTGATATATATTGACCTCTGACCTGGATGATTTATTCTCCAGTGGTCTGTTTATCTGAGTTATAGTTCCGACACGCATCGGACTATCTGAGATGCCGGTACGGCACCGCCAGTTGTCTTGAGGACAATACTACGGATGTCAGTGTTGGACGCAACACTCCGAGCTGTTTAGGACAGTCGTTCCATTGCATGAGCAACAGTGGAAACACTCTGAAAATGAGTGCGGCTCTTAAGTGAGATCTGTTGGCCAGCTTGATGATTTGCACGACATTCTTATATTATTTGTATATCGTTGTTTCAGGTACTGTATTATCCTGTTATTTGATTCCCTCACCATGTTTGTTGATTCCTACCTAGCATTTCTGCTAACTCCCTTTGTTTCTCTTCCAGGTACAGAGTTAGCTTCTAGGAGGGATAGAGTAGATAGCAGATACCAGCCCGAGTTGAGATAGTTGTCTTTTGTATTTTATTCAGTTGATAATTTGGATAGTTGTATTCAGATATTGTGTTATAAAGCCGTTGATGTTAAATTTGGATTGTTTATTAAATAAATGATATTGGATTATTGTAGTTTTCTGGTTCCTATCAATATTGTTACTCCCTGGGGAACCCTGAGTTAGGCATAGCCGGCTTCCCGCCAGGGCGTGACAATTTAAATGGTATCAGAGCTATAGGTTGATTCAGAGGTATAGGTTTCTGTGGGCCCATAACCCATAGGGAATAAGTTGAATAAGTAAAAAGTAAATATTTTTATATGTATATATTCTTTTGGCGTACTCTGATTTCTTTTGGGGTGTTATGATA
This sequence comes from Costus lasius, assembly GCA_027563935.2. Classification (NCBI taxonomy): domain Eukaryota; kingdom Viridiplantae; phylum Streptophyta; class Magnoliopsida; order Zingiberales; family Costaceae; genus Costus; species Costus lasius. The sequence goes on along the minus strand of CM050449.1, from coordinate 28,485,738 downwards.
TATTTTTTTGGTGTACTTTGATTCTTTTGGGCTTACTCTGAATATGGAGGCCCAAATTCTTTTTAAGGGGTGAATATTGTTATAAACATTGATTTTTTTATAGTATTTTAAATTTTAAAATTTTAGAAATATCAGAATTTGTAATTTTTGGAATTTTAGGGGATTTTTCAAAAGAATTTTTGAAAATTTTTTAAGGTTTTATATTTTGATTTTTTTTTAAAAAAATTAATTATCGCTCGCAGGGGCTCGAACCCGCGACGCGCGAATCCTTTCGCGTGCAATACCAAACCACCCAGCTAAATCATTGTTTCTGATATTAAAACCATCGTACTTCCATTTAGTTAGTTTTATTTGATTTAATTTATTTCAAAAACCGAAACCCCGCGTTCGAGGGGAATCGACCTCAGGTCGCTCAAAACGCACGCGGCTGCTCCTGCCTCCGTCTAACATACCCCCGAGCCAATTTGCATTTCTTATAATAAATTCGGATTTTGATTCTTTTGATTTAAATTAAATTTTGGAATTTGAAACCGATTCAACTCGTTGTCTTTCCCCCGATATTCTCTGCGATTTGGTCTCCGCCGCGTTCTCGCCTGTCCTGGAACGTGTTTTGCCTCTATATAATGGGGCTTCTGCTCTCATTGATGGGGACTTGAACCCTTGATCCATCTTCATCCCTCGAAGCGCCGCCAGGAAGGAGAAATCGCGCTCGAAACCATCGTCGGAGTTCGAGCGGCGCGCCTTGTGATCCAGCCTTCCCAGCGCCTTTTATCCGACACGATCTCTGTGTTCTGGGCTACGATACAACGTCTTAGCAAGGTATCCTTCATTTCCTGAAGTTTCCGCAAAGTTCTGATCGGTTTTGGTTAAGTTTTACGGCGGCGGCGCTACCGTCGATACTTTCGTCTGTTTCGAGAGCTTCGGCCGGCGTCGAAATCTCGCCGCAGCTCGTCAAGGGGGCTTCGTTTTCGTTGTTAAAAGTCTTATGTACAAATTTGGAGTCGATCCGATGTTCGACGCATTCTCGCGAGCTCGTCCGGGCGCCTTAGCGCGCGGGCGGTCGGGCGGCGGCGGGCGATGAACGGTTCGTTTTGATTTTAGGGTTTCGTCCGGTTTATTTGGAAATAAACCCGACCAGCTGAGTTGGAATTGAATTGAACCCGGTTCAACAGTAATTGGCGGTTCAATTTCAAATTCGGTTCAGTTCTTGAATTCTGACCGGTTCGACCCTGATTCGGTTGAATCCGGTGCCGGTTCCAGATAGCCGTTGGAAAGCTTATGAAATTTCCGATCTAATGGTAGTACTGTATAGCTTTTATATGAGTTTTATATTTGTGTAATTTAAGTTAGAAATCTCGGTTTAACTTGGTTCAGGGTGAATTTGATCGGTTCAGTGCAATTGTGTTCGGTTCAGTAGGCTTTAGGTCTGGTTCATATGATCTGAGACTGGTTCTCTAGGTTTAGGGGTTATGTTTCTACCTGTTGGTAGTTTTGGTTTTCAAATTAGAATATTTATTGATAGAGTTTATGTACAGAATTCATGTTTCAGAGTGGTTGATCCATTAATCGGCTTGCATCGTTTGATAAACAATTATTGACTTTTTCAAAAGGATTCAGAATAATAGCGTTTGAGGTAGGAATCTTACCCTACTCCTTTCTTACAGTGTCAATAAAAGAATTTGCTGCTTAATTTTCCTTTGGTTTGATATATGTTGTATATGATAGAATTAATTGACACTGATATCTGATTGCTTCGTCTGCTTGGTTTGTTTCTGAAATTCCTGTTGAACTCAATTATCTTGATTATTTTGGTCATATTCTGTTTCTATATGAATGGTTTAACAAACCTGTTTTGAGATATCTGATATATTGGCTTATGAGCATTGGTTGAACAATTGTGTATCTGCTGTGATATTGACACATGAGTATGTGGAAACCGTTGTAAATCTGTGATGATAAAGTCGTGATATATATTGACCTCTGACCTGGATGATTTATTCTCCAGTGGCCTGTTTATCTGAGTTATAGTTCCGACGCGCATTCGGACTATCTGAGATGCCGGTACGGCACCCCGGCCAGTTGTCTGAGGACAATACTAACGGATGTCAGTGTTGGACGCAACAACTCCGAGCTGTTTAGGACAGTCGTTCCATTGCATGAGCAACAGTGGAAAACACTCTGAAAATGAGTGTGGCTCTTACGTGAGATCTGTTGGCCAGCTTGATGATTTGCACGACATTCTTATATTATTTGTATATCGTTGTTTCAGTTACTGTATTATCTGTTTATTTGATTCCCTCACCATGTTTGTTGATTCCTCTTAGCATTTCTGCTAACTCCCTTTGTTTCTCTTCCAGGTACAGAGTTAGCTTCTGGGAGGGATAGAGTAGATAGCAGATACCAGCCCGAGTTGAGATAGTTGTCTTTTGTATTTTATTCAGTTGATAATTTGGATAGTTTGTATTCAGATCTGGTGTTATAAAGTCGTTGATGTTAAATTTGGGATTGTTTATTAAATAAATGATATTGGATTATTGTAGTTCTCTGGTTACTATCAATATTGTTACTCCCTGGGGAAACCCTGAGTTAGGAATAGCCGGCTTCCCCGCCGGGGCGTGATAATTTAAATGGTATCAGAGCCTATAGGATTGATTCAGAGGTATAGGTTTCTGTGGGCCCATAACCCACAGGTTGGAGGTATAGGTTTAGAGGTATAAGTTTCTATGAGCCCATAACCCACAAGGTCAGAGCTATAGGTTGAGTAAGTAAATCTAAGGATATAGGAACCTGAGGGACTAGGTTTGGGTTAAGGATAGAATAAGCGAATAAGTACAATAAATATTTTTATATGATATATATTTCTTTTGGCGTACTCTGATTCTTTTGGGTGTTTTATGATATATTTTTTTGGTGTACTTTGATTCTTTTGGGCTACTCTGAATTTGGAGGACCAAATTTCTTTTTAAGGGGTGAATAATGTTATAACCTTGATTTTTAGTAATTTTAAATTTTAAAATTTTAGAAATATCAGAATTGTATTTTTGGGAATTTTAGGGGATTTTTCTAGAATTTTTGGGAAAATTTTTAAGGTTTTAAATTTTGATTTTTTTTAAAAAAATTGATTTTCACTCGCAGGGGGCTCGAACCCGTGACGCGCGAATCCTTTCCGCGTGGCAACCGAACCACCAGGTTAAATCATTGTTTCTAATATTAAACCATGCTTCATTTAGTTAGTTTTTATTTGATTGAATTTATTTCAAAAACCGAAACCGCGTTCGTGGGAATTCGACCCAGGGTCGCTCGAACGCTCGCGACTCCGTCTAACCACCGAGCCAATTTGCGTTTCTTATATTAAATCGGATTTGATTCTTTTGATTTAAATTAAATTTCGAATTTGAACCGATTGAACTCGTTGTCTTCCCCGATATTCTCGGCGATTTCGTCTCCGCCGCGTTCTCTAGCGTCTGGAACGTGTTTTTGCCTCTATATAATGGGGCTTATGCTCTCGTTGATCGGGACTTGAACCCTTGAACATCTTCATCCCTCGAAGCGCCGCCAGGAAGGAGAAATCGCGCTCCGAAAACCATCGTCCGGTGTTCGAGCGGCGCCGCCTTGTGATCCAGCTTTCCCAGCGCCTTTATCCGAAACGATCTCTGTGTTCTGGGCTACGATACAGCGTCGTAGCAAGGTATCCTTCCTTTTCCTGAAGTTTCCGCGAAGTTCTGATTGTTTTTTTGTTAAGTTTTACGGGCGGGGCGGCGCTACCGTCGATACTTTCGTCTGTTTCGAGAGCTTCGCGGCGGGCGTCGAAATCTCGCCGCAAGCTCGTCAAGGGGGCTTCGTTTTCGTTATTAAAAGTCTTATGTACAAATTTGGAGTCGATCCGATGTTCGAACGCGTTCTCGCGAGCTCCGCCGGCGGCAAGCAGCAGACGCAAGTCCGGGCGGCCTTGCGTGGCGGCGGTCGGGCGGCGCGGGGCGATGAACGGTTCGTTTTGATTTTAGGGTTTCGTCCGGTTTATTTGAAATAAACCCGGACCAGCTGAGTTGGAATTGAATTGAACCGGTTCAACAGTATTGGCGTGTTCAATTTCAAATTCGGTTCAGTTCTTTGAATTCTGACCGGGTTCGACCCTGATTCGGTTGAATCCGGGCCGGTTCAGATAGCCGTTGGAAAGCTTATGAAATTTCCGATCTAATGGTAGTCTGTATAGCCTTTATATGAGTTTTTATATTTTGTGTAATTTAAGTTAGAAGTTCTCGGTTTAACTTGGTTCAGGGTGAATTTGATCGGTTCAGTGCAATTGTGTTCGGTTCAGTAGGCTTTAGGTCTGGTTCATATGATCTGAGACTGGTTCTCTAGGTTTAGGGGTTATGTTCTACCTGTTGGTAGTTTGGTTTTTCAAATTAGAATATTTATTGATAGAGGTTTATGTACAAATTCATGTTTCAGAGTGGTTGATCCATTAATCGGCTTGCATCGTTTGATAAACAATTATTGACTTTTCAAAAGGATTCAGAATAATAGCGTTTGAGGTAGGAATTCTTACCCTACTTCCTTTCTTACAGTGTCCAATAAAAGAATTTGCTGCTTAATCCTTGGTTTGATATATGTTTTATATGATAGAATTAATTGACACTGATATCTGATTGCTTCGTCCTGCTTGGTTTGTTTCTGAAATTCCTGTTGAACTCAATTATCTTGATTATTTGGTCATATTCTGTTTCTATATGAATGGTTAACAAACCTGTTTTTGAGATATCTGATATATTGGCTTATGAGCATGTGTTGAACAATTGTGTATCTTGATATTGACACATGAGTATGTGGAAACCGTTGTAAATCTGTGATGATAAAGTCGTGATATATATTGACCTCTGACCTGGATGATTTATTCTCCAATGCCTGTTTATCTGAGTTATAGTTCCGACGCGCATCGGACTATCTGAGATGCTGGTACGGCACCGCCAGTTGTCTTGAGGACAATACTACGGATGGTCAGTGTTGGACGCAACACTCCGAGCTGTTTAGGACAGTCGTTCCATTGCATGAGCAACAGTGGAAACACTCTGAAAATGAGGTGCGGCTCTTAAGTGAGATCTGTTGGCCAGCTTGATGATTTGCATGACATTCTTATATTATTTGTATATTGTTGTTTCAGTTACCTGTATTATCCTGTTATTTAGATTCCCTCAACCATGTTTGTTGATTCCTACTTAGCATTTCTGCTAACTCCCTTTGTTTCTCTTCAGGTACAGAGTTAGCTTTTGGGAGGGATAGAGTAGATAGCAGATACCAGCCCGGTGTTTGAGATAGTTGTCTTTTGTATTTTATTCAGTTGATAATTTGGATAGTTGTATTTAGATATTGTGTTATAAAGCCGTTGATGTTAAATTTGGATTGTTTATTAAATAAATGATATTGAATATTGTAGTTCTCTGGTTCCTATCAATATTTGTTACTCCCTGGGGAACCCTGAGCTAGGAATAGCCGCTTCCCCGCCGGGGCGTGACAAAAACACCCTAGACTTAGGATTGTTGCATGTGTATGAACTTAAATTAATGAATGAGGAATTTCAGAAAATTTTTTGCAAGAGTTCCCTTTGTAATGTTGGCGAAACCCTATACAATTATATCAAAAGAACGAAACATGACTCAGAAAAATTCATAAAACATATCAATTAGAAGATATTAAAATTTTACACGGTAAACAAGTCTCAAATATAAAATACTGTCATGTTTCATTATCAAAATCATAGTTTACCATACTCACATAGAGATTACCGCAAGAATCACAGTTCGTGACTCACGGCTGCACCCGTGAATGTCTCGTTTGGCGCTTGTTCTTCATGTAAAAATTTTCAAAAATTTCCTACACATAAAACAACTTATGACAAAATTTTTCAATCAATAAAAATTCATTAAATCATGCTGCAAAATTTTTTAAAAAATTTAAAGAAAATCAAAAACTAAAACTAAGAGTAGTAAAAGTCAAAAATTTGGGTTGCCTCCCAAAAAGCATTTGTTTAGGGTCATTAGCTCAACCAAAACTAGGATTAAGGATGTTCTGATGGATCAGATAGAATCAAATGCACATCTTCTTCACATTGATCGTCTTCAAAATAATGCTTCAAGCGTTGCCCATTCACCTTGAAAACTTCTTGTCCTTCCTTTGATATCTCTATTGTGCCATATGGGAATACTTTCTGAACAATAGAAGGCCCCAACCAGTGACTCTTTAATTTCCCTGGGAATAGTCTGAGACATGAGTTATATAATAAAACCTTGTCTCCTTCAAAAAATTCTTTCTTTGAAATTCGCTGATCGTGCCACTTTTTAGCACACTCTTTATATATCCGGGCACTCTCATAGGCAGAATTCCTGATCTCATCTAGTTCATTCAATTGAAATTTTCATCTCTCCTCGGCACTCTTTAGGTTATAATTTAGCTTCTTCACCGCCCAATAAGCTTTGTACTCAAGTTCCACTGGTAAATGATAAGATTTGCCATAAATAATTTGGAACGGAGACATACCTAAAGGGGTTTTAAAAACTGTCCTATAGGCCCAAAGAGCATCATCAAGCTTCAGCGCCCAATCCTTCCTTGCCCCCCGACATAATTTTTCAAGAATCCTGTTTATTTCTCGATTTGAAACCTCAGCTTGTCCACTTGTCTGTGGGTGATACGGTGTAGCAATTTTATGGTATACTCCATATTTCCTTAACAACTACTCGAGCTTATTTTCAATGAAATGAGAGTCTCCGTCACTAATCAGAACTCTGGGAACACCAAATCTAGGAAAAATTATCTTCTTAAACAACCTGGCTACAACATGTGAATCATTAGTGGATTCAGCAAATGCCTCAACCCATCAACCCATTTAGATACATAATCAACGCAGAGAAGGATATATTTCTTTCCACAGGAGGTAGGAAAAGGGTCCATAAAATCGATTCCCCAGACGTCAAAGATTTCAACTTCTAAAATCCCGTGTTGAGGGAGTTCATCCTTTCTAGTAATATTACTGGCTCGCTGGCATTTATCACAAGATTGGACAAATTTCCTAGCATCACGAAAAATTATTGGCCAATAGAAACCTGACTGGAGAATTTTGAATGCTGTTTTTGATGCACTGGCATGCCCCCCATAAGGAGAAGAGTGATAGTGAGAGAGCACATCGTGAATCTCTTCCTCTGGCAATCATCTTCGAAACAAACTATCTGCACATCGTTGATATAAATATGGTTCATCCGAGAAAAAATGCTTAACATCCGACTTGAATTTCTTCTTCCCTTGGGATGTCAGATCAGGAGGCATAATATTAGACACGAGAAAGTTTACAATATCTGCATATCATGGTGCCTCTTGTCTTATAATAGCAAAAAGATATTCTTCTTGAAAAGAATCATTGATCTTCAAATCATCCTCCACGTCTTTTTCCTTGGTTAGTCTAGACAAATGATCTGCCACTAAATTCTCTGCCCCTTTCTTGTCTTTTATCTCAAAATCAAATTCTTGTAGGAGCAATATCCATCAAATCAATCTGGGCTTTGCATCCTTTTTACTTACCAAGTAAGTAATCACCGAATGATATGTAAAGACAACAACATTGAGTTAATAATATAGGACCGAAATTTATTAAAAGCAAAAATAATGGCAAGAAGCTCCTTTCCGGTTGTCACATAATTAATTTGTGCCCCATCTAAAGTCTTGCTGGCATGAAGTTTGTTATCTTTTCGCTATCCCAACACTGCTCCCACTGCTTGGTCGCTTGCATCGCACATCAACTCATAAGGGAGCGTCTAGTCCGGAGGTTGCATGATGGGTGCAGAGACAAGAGCCTTCTTCAATTTTTTAAAAGCTTCTATGCAATTTCTGTCAAAGTGAAAATCAACATCCTTAGCCAATAAATTTGTGAGAGGCCTAGCCATTTTAGAAAAATCTTTAATAAATCGACAATAAAACCCAGCGTGTCCCAAAAAGCTTCGAATTCCCCTAACTGAGGTGGGAGGAGGTAGTTTTTCGATAACTTCAATCTTAACTTTAGCTACTTCAATGCCTCTCTGTGAGATAAGGTGTCCAAGAACAATTCCTTCTTGAACCATAAAGTGGCATTTTTGCCAATTAAGAACTAAGTTCACCTCCTCGCACCTCTACAAGACACGCGACAAATTAGATATGTTGGTGTATATGCCCTAGGACCTAGTTTTGGTCAACTTATGTACTACTTGACACTGATATTTATATATCATTCTGGCATTGTCGTTATCATTGTTTGACTACACCTGCGATTGTGTACTTACATGATAATGTCCCTGGAGACAGATTGGATCTGTGCTCGAATTATAATGCCCAGTCGATGTACCTTAGTGGATATGGGACAGCTATGGTACTTGTGAGACTGGTATGTGGGCTGGTTAGGCACGTGGTGCTAACGCAGACACATGGGTATATCATTGGGGATATACTGGATAGACCCGCTATGAGGCTATGACTTGGTGTCATGAGTTATCCTCATAAGTGACAGGAGATGCATTGATCCCTTGACTTGAGGTCATTGATCATTCTATATGGTTAGGGACTTGCTTTGATACAACCTAACACCTTGCCGTAGCTGGGAGGTCATAACGGTTGTTATTGAGCATGTCACGACCCATATGAGAAGATCAATGGATAGACATAGGATTTGCCCCTTCCCTAAGGAAGTATGATATCCATGGAGCTCCTTTATGGTTCTATGACTGAGAGTGTATGGCCATACCCAGGTGAGAACCTGTTTTAGTCATAGCCATGTGATTGGATGAAAACAAGTGGTGACACACTTGTCCAATCGGATATCAGTACGGCAAATGTAATGCATTTGTACCTAGTTGCGATGATGGGGATGTCGATGTCGATATCCATTCCAACGACCTGGGTAGCAGCGATGCACTGCTAGGTGCCACTCACTGCTTGTGATGACCTTTGGTCAGCACTGCCAGCGTCAGAGGAACCTACAGGGTCGCACACCTTGATACTTGAGTTCTCGTATTGATCGGGAAGCCTTATGATCGAGTTATTGGATAACTCGGATCTAATTGGGAGATTTCATCAGCGCCAATGGGCCTGATGAGATGGAAGAATGTTATTGGAGCCAAACTTCATTTTTGGTAGGTTGACCCGTATTTGACCATGGTTGGTCACATTTGGATTAGGGTTGCATTGGATTGGATCCAAGTGCTTAATCAACCTATGCAATGATGTTTGGGCTAGCTCATTATTCAATGAGGCCCAATAACAAGTTCTCATGAAGAGATGAGAGGCTAAAAGGGTATAATGGGGAGAAACATGAACCATTAGGCGCCTAGGGGCATAATGGGGTCATGTTGGCGCCTTTGCTTCATTATGGAAGTAAAGGGCGCCTCCCCCTCTCTTCCTAGGATGGAATGCATGCCTCTATGGCATTGCTTGAGGCGCAAGGCAAGGCCTTGGCGCACAAGGAAAGGCGTGGGAACAAAAGGTAAGGTTGAATGAGAATTATGGAAATGTCTTGGAGACTTTCCTTATCTCAAACCTCCTCATCCTAGCCCTACACTTGTCATGATCCTAGCCATTACCCTAACCGCCTCTTGCCCTATAAATATGACCCTAATCGCCCCCTCTTGTGTGTAATTAATCCTTGAAGGCGTGAACACAAGGAGAGGGGCGAGTGCTTGGAGCAAGGGCGCATCTTCCATAACCGCAACCCTCTTCCTCCTTTCCTCTTGGCGCAAGGAGATCTAGGGCTTGGCGGCTTGGGCGGTTTTCCCTCTTCACTTGGCGCATCTTTTCTCTGAGTGGCGCAAGAGAAGTAAAACATCTCCCTAAGGCTTGGATCTTCTTCCCGAGGCTAGCACCGGGTGTGGAAGAAGAGAACTCAAGAGATCCGTGTGTGCGAGACTGCAGAGGGCGCACACTTGGACGCCTACATCGGCATCGCTCCATATTGCTCTTAAGGTATTTCCTAACTCATCGTGTCAACTCCCTTGCTTGCGATCTTCACTGGGTTTTTGGGACTGGCCTGTTTCGGGGACATTCTTCCGCTGCGAAAAATGTATGTCCATAACTCTGAAAATTGTAAAATGTCCCCGGGGTTTCCCAACAGTGGTATCAGAGCGACTTGCAAGACTCGAACGATGTTTTATGCTTTTCTTCCATGCTCACATGCCATATCTCTATTTTCGTAAATAGCATGATGCATGGCAATCGATTTTTCTAAAAGTAGAAAAATTTGGGTTTCTTGTTTCTATCATCCTCTCAATCTCTTTTGGAATTTTTGGACTATTTTTCTTGTTTGATTTAAAGATCAAAGGCGCACGTAATTTTGTCCAGTAGGACGGGCATTGTGTCTTCGGACTGGCCAAGTCTCTTGATCTGACAAAATTGCCAGCCGAAAGGATATCTGAAATCATCATGAAAAATAAATCGCAATAAACCAAAAGACTTGTGAGAAGAAGATGAGAAAAAGAAACTGGTTTTATGAAAAAGTAAAATTTCAGATTTTATGTTTTTCATGAGCATGTAGAATTGCATGAGTAAATACCTTGATTGTGCATAATGTTGTGATCATGAGTCAAGCCCCTCTTGCATGCCTGTGATGTATCCTTGTGCGGCCTGCGTGCCATCTTTTTATTATTAAGAGGAAGATTAAGGGCTAGGCGCATCCTTCTTGGACCTTGATGCTCGCATCTTGCTTGATGGCGCAAGCATGCAAGGTGATGCATGCAAGCTTGTGCTTGGTTGCTTGGTGGCGCAAGAAATCTTGGCCCCTTGCATGGTGGCGCACCTTCCTTGGAGGAAGACAATGGCATTGGCCGAACCTATGGGGAACTTTTAAAGTGTACCTCTAGGGTTTGAGAGCTAAACCATGAGAGAAGGACCTTGGAGCCAACCTTGAAGTTCAAGCTAGAGGTCGGCTATGTTAGGTCTAGTTTTTGGGGCTTGAGTTCTAGGACAAGAGTTGAACCTATTTCATGGCATGGATTGGTTCAATGTTTTGTATAGGATATGATCACATCATCCTTTACTGCTTTTGTTATTATCTGTAGAAGCATGCCTGAAATGTTTTACCGTTATGTTATCACTATAGGATTGCATGCCTGTAATGATAGACATAAGATAAAACTGAGATGATGAGACCTTAAACAAAAACCCTCAATTAAAATATCAAGTATGGTAGCCTTCTAACGCGTAGCCCTCACTAAGCTATCGATCAGTGGAGTTGTGAATTGTTTCCCACCCTCGTGGGACACACCCACTTATCTTTAGAAAGTGCGTGGTGGCAATGGTTTCCCCAGTCCAGTTTTAACCTGGGCGTGCCTTCGCAAGGAAACTCGTTGGCCCTGGGCATAACGGTTAGGAATGGACTTGACTAGAAGTTCACATGTGCTAGGCACATGGTGAAAGTCTAGAGGCATCATTGAGAGGTAAAGGTTTCATGTTGTATCCAGCCCTCGCTGGACATGAAATGCCCAGACTGTCTCAACAAGGGGAGTTGCTTGGAGCAACCGGCCGGCGCGCCCACCTTAGGAAACATGGGTTACTTTGTGCATCTCATCCCACCCTCGTGGGACGCAAAGCCTCATGTGAAATAAGGATCCCATCTCACTAGGAAGTTTTAAACTTTCCGATTGACTTTGTGGGTTGTCAATTCGAATATAAAATAGTGGGAGCCATGGTCATTTAAAACAAGTCCAGTTTAAATGATTCGAAGTAGTACTAATCTGTTCTTCTTGGGTGTTGTAGAACAATGGCTACGAACACTGGCGGATTATCACTGCGATCACTCCTTGATAAGGATAAGTTAGTTGGAACTAACTTTATGGACTGGCATCGGAATTTGAGGATAGTCCTCAAGCTCGAGAAGAAGCTGTATGTCCTTGAACAGCCTCTTCCTGTGGCTCCTCCGCCTAATGCCCGAACGGCAGACAGAGATGCTTATAGAAAGCATCAGGATGACTCTTTGGAGGTTGCATGTCTTATACTAGCCAGTATGGCACCTGAACTGCAGGTGCAATATGAGGAGCAGAACGCTTTTCAGATGATTACTCGTCTGAAACAAATGTTCGAGGCTCAGGCTAGAACTGAGAGATTTGACACCGCCAAAGCAGTCTTTCGGTGCAAGTTGTCTGAAGGTGCACCAGTGAGACCCCATGTTCTCAAACTCATTGGGAATGTGGATCATCTCAGGATACTGGGACACACCATAGACAACGAGCTGGTTGTGGATCTTATTCTTCATTCCCTGCCCCCTAGCTTCAGTCCGTTTATCATCAACTTCAACATGAACCGGATTGAGTGCACACGGGAGGAATTGATGAATATGCTCCAAACAGCCGAGCGAGAGATGGGTAAGACCAAACCCAATTCTGTTCTTTTGGTCCCTGCGACCAAGAAGATAAAGAAGAAGGGTAAGGCACGTGCTAAGAGCAGTGCCAGAGGTCCTACCAAAGCACTGAAGAAAAGGGCGAAGAAGTCAAAGGAACAAAGGTGTTTCCACTGTGGCGAGCAGGGCCACTGGAGAAGGGACTGCAGGCAACTTCAGAATGAGGAGAAGAAAGGCTTGGCCTTAACTTCTAGCTCAGGTATTTATGTTACAGAAGTCAACCTTTCTACTTCTATGTCATGGGTATTGGATACCGCATGTGGAGCTCATATTTGTACAAATATGCAGGGGCTCAAGAAAAGTAGATCGGTGCAGCTTGGAGAGATTGACCTACGCGTTGGAAACGGGGCACAGGTTGCTGCTGTTGCTGTAGGCGTTTTGACTCTCTCCTTTCCTTCTGGACTTCAATTAGAACTAGACAATTGCTTTTGTGTACCTTCGCTAACAAAGAACATTGTATCCATTCCTTGCTTGGCGAGGAAAGGATTTAAATTTGAAATAAATAAGAACTCCTGTTCTTTTTCATTTGCAAATATGTTCTATGGGAAGGGTACTTTATGCAATGGTCTGTATATCTTGGATATGGAAAGTTCTGTTTGTAACATAAGCAATAAAAGGACCAAACTGAGTGGTTCAGTTGGTGCTTTCCTATGGCACTGTCGATTAGCCCATATAAACAAGAATCGCATCCAACAACTCCATGCAAATGGATTGTTAGATTCAAGTTCCTTGGAGGAATTTGATACTTGTGAACCTTGTTTATTAGGGAAGATGACAAAGGCGCCCTTCACCAAGATTGGTGAGAGGGCAGAAGGTTTATTGGATCTCATACATACTGATGTGTGTGGGCCCTTCAATAAACAAGCCAGAGGAGGGTACAACTACTTCATTACCTTCACTGATGACTTCAGTAGGTATGGTTATGTCTACTTAATGAGACATAAATCTGAATCCTTTGAGAAATTCAAGGAGTTCAAGAATGAAGTAGAGAACCAGCTTGGAAGATCCATTAAAGCTCTTCGATCAGATCGAGGTGGAGAATACCTGAGTGGTGAGTTCTTTGACTATCTGAGAGAGTGTGGGATCATATCCCAACTCACTCCTCCTGGAACACCTCAATGGAATGGTGTGTCTGAAAGGAGAAATCGAACTTTATTGGATATGGTTCGATCCATGATGAGTCATGCAACTCTACCTTCATCATTCTGGGGGCATGCACTAGAAACAGCTTCTCTAATACTGAATAATGTTCCATCTAAGAGTGTCTCCAAAATACCATACGAGGTATGGAGTGGAAGACGCCCTAATCTCACGTTTATCAGGATCTGGGGATGTGAGGCTTATGTCAAACGTCAGGATTCTAGCAAGCTAGAACCTAGATCTGATAAGTGTGTGTTTGTGGGGTATCCTAAGGAAACTAAAGGATACTACTTCTATGTCCCAACCGAGAACAAAGTTTTTGTTGCTCGGGGTGCTGTCTTTCTAGAGAAAGAATTTCTTATGAAAGAAGTTAGTGGGAGGAAGTTTGACTTGGATGAGGTCCAAGTGCAAGCACAAGACAAAGAGATGGAATCTGAGCCACCTGCACCGGTTGCTAGGCAACTTGAGGCTCAGACACAGGTCCCGCGTAGGTCTGGGAGAATTCGTCGTGCACCTGAAAGGTATGGGTCGCTACCGACCCAACACGATGGGATCTTCATCATTGAGGATGAACCTAGAACCTATGATGAGGCGGTCAGTGGACCGGACTCCGAGAAATGGCTTGACGCTATGAGATCTGAGATGGATTCCATGTCGGCTAACCAAGTCTGGGATTTGGTTGAGCTGCCTGATGGGGTAAAACCCATAGGGTGTAAATGGGTCTTCAAGAAGAAGACAGACATGGATGGCAAAATAGTTACCTATAAGGGTAGACTAGTGGCTAAAGGATTTAAACAAGTCCACGGGGTGGACTATGATGAAACCTTCTCGCCAGTTGCCATGATTAAATCCATTCGGATTCTGCTTGCTATAGCTGCATATCATGACTATGAGATATGGCAGATGGATGTGAAAACAGCGTTCCTTAACGGGAAGCTGACTGAGGATGTGTATATGACACAACCTGATGGCTTCATCCATCCTGCAGAGGCTAATAAGGTCTGCAGGCTAAAGAGGTCCATTTATGGATTAAAGCAAGCATCTCGAAGTTGGAATCTTCAATTTGATGAGGCCGTGAGGGATTATGGCTTTATCAAAAGCGAAGATGACGCCTGTGTATACAGAAAATTCAGTGGGAGCTTGGTAATTTTTCTGGTCTTGTATGTTGATGACATACTGCTCATCGGAAACGACATCCCTAGTCTTCAAGCTGTGAAGACATGGTTGGGGAAGTGTTTCGAGATGAAAGACTTAGGGGAGGCCGCCTATATTCTAGGCGTGAGGATCTACCGCGATAGATCCAAGAGGCTCTTGGCCCTTAGTCAAAGTACTTACATTGATAAGGTACTGGAGAGGTTCTACATGGAGCAATCCAAGAAAGGATACCTTCCAGTGAGACATGGCCTTACTCTCTCAAAGAGCCAGTGTCCTACAACACAGGCTGAGAGGGATGACATGAGTCGAATTCCTTATGCTTCGGCAGTAGGATCGATCATGTATGCAATGTTATGTACTAGACCAGATGTGGCATATGCTGTGAGCATTACCAGCCGATACCAATCCAATCCAGGTCTACAGCACTGGGTGGCTGTAAAGAACATCCTAAAGTATCTGAGAAGAACTAAGGATTTGTTCTTGGTCTATGGGGGACAGGAAGAGCTCAGTATGTAGGGCTATACTGATGCATCGTTCCAGTCTGACCCTGACGACTTTAGATCGCAGGCTGGCTATGTGTTCAAGATAAATGGAGGCGCTGTATGTTGGAAGAGCTTCAAGCAATCCACCATAGCAGATTCTACAACCGAAGCTGAGTATGTGGCTGCTTCTGAGGCAGCCAAGGAAGCTGTTTGGATAAGGAAGTTCTTATGTGATCTTCAAGTGGTACCTAGTGCAATGAATCCCATTGAACTCTACTGTGACAACAATGGAGCAATTGCACAAGCCAAGGAACCACGGTCTCATCAAAGATCCAAACACATACTCAGAAGATTTCACCTGATCAGAGAGATCATTGACAGAGGTGATGTCAAGATTAGCAGAGTAGACACAGAGAACAATCTGGCAAACCCATTGACCAAGGCTTTGGCGCAGCAAAAGCATGATGGTCACGCTAGAGATATGGGGTTGAGATTCCTCAACTTCTAGGTCTTAGTGCAAGTGGGAGATTGTTGGTGTATATGCCCTAGGACCTAGTTTTGGTCAACTTATGTACTACTTGACACTGATATTTATATATCATTCTGGCATTGTCGTTATCATTGTTTGACTACACCTGCGATTGTGTACTTACATGATAATGTCCCTGGAGACAGATTGGATCTGTGCTCGAATTATAATGCCCAGTCGATGTACCTTAGTGGATATGGGACAGCTATGGTACTTGTGAGACTGGTATGTGGGCTGGTTAGGCACATGGTGCTAACGCAGACACATGGGTATATCATTGGGGATATACTGAATAGACCCGCTATGAGGCTATGACTTGGTGTCATGAGTTATCCTCATAAGTGACAGGAGATGCATTGATCCCTTGACTTGAGGTCATTGATCATTCTATATGGTTAGGGACTTGCTTTGATACAACCTAACACCTTGCCGTAGCTGGGAGGTCATAACGGTTGTTATTGAGCATGTCACGACCCATATGAGAAGATCAATGGACAGACATAGGATTTGCCCCTTCCCTAAGGAAGTATGATATCCATGGAGCTCCTTTATGGTTTTATGACTGAGAGTGTATGGCCATACCCAGGTGAGAACCTGTTTTAGTCATAGCCATGTGATTGGATGAAAACAAGTGGTGACACACTTGTCCAATCGGATATCAGTACGGCAAATGTAATGCATCTGTACCTAGTTGCGATGATGGGGATGTCGATGTCGATATCCATTCCAACGACCTGGGTAGCAGCGATGCACTGCTAGGTGCCACTCACTGCTTGTGATGACCTTTGGTCAGCACTGCCAGCGTCAGAGGAACCTACAGGGTCGCACACCTTGATACTTGAGTTCTCGTATTGATCGGGAAGCCTTATGATCGAGTTATTGGATAACTCGGATCTAATTGGGAGATCTCATCAGCGCCAATGGGCCTGATGAGATGGAAGAATGTTATTGGAGCCAAACTTCATTTTTGGCAGGTTGACCCGTATTTGACCATGGTTGGTCACATTTGGATTAGGGTTGCATTGGATTGGATCCAAGTGCTTAATCAACCTATGCAATGATGTTTGGGCTAGCTCATTATCCAATGAGGCCCAATAACAAGTTCTCATGAAGAGATGAGAGGCTAAAAGGGTATAATGGGGAGAAACATGAACCATTAGGCGCCTAGGGGCATAATGGGGTCATGTTGGCGCCTTTGCTTCATTATGGAAGTAAAGGGCGCCTCCCCCTCTCTTCCTAGGATGGAATGCATGCCTCTATGGCATTTCTTGAGGCGCAAGGCAAGGCCTTGGCGCACAAGGAAAGGCGTGGGAACAAAAGGTAAGGTTGAATGAGAATTATGGAAATGTCTTGGAGACTTTCCTTATCTCAAACCTCCTCATCCTATCCCTACACTTGTCATGATCCTAGCCATTACCCTAACCGCCTCTTGCCCTATAAATATGACCCTAGTCGCCCCCTCTTGTGTGTAATTAATCCTTGAAGGCGTGAACACAAGGAGAGGGGCGAGTGCTTGGAGCAAGGGCGCATCTTCCATAACCGCAACCCTCTTCCTCCTTTCCTCTTGGCGCAAGGAGATCTAGGGCTTGGCGGCTTGGGCGGTTTTCCCTCTTCACTTGGCGCATCTTTTCTCTGAGTGGCGCAAGAGAAGTAAAACATCTCCCTAAGGCTTGGATCTTCTTCCCGAGGCTAGCACCGGGCGTGGAAGAAGAGAACTCAAGAGATCCGTGTGTGCGAGACTGCAGAGGGCGCACACTTGGACGCCTACATCGGCATCGCTCCATATTGCTCTTAAGGTATTTTCTAACTCATCGTGTCGACTCCCTTGCTTGCGATCTTCACTGGGTTTTTGGGACTGGCCTGTTTCGGGGACATTCTTCCGCTACGAAAAATGTATGTCCATAACTCTGAAAATTGTAAAATGTCCCCGGGGTTTCCCAACAAGATAAACAATCATCGAATGAAGATCCATGCACCAAAAAATCATGCATAATATTTTCAATGAAATCAGAAAAAATGGTCATCATGCATTGTTGAAAAGCGGCCGGCGCATTGCATAACCCAAAAGGCATGTGCCTATATGCGAAAGTCCCATATGGACACGTAAAAGTAGTCTTCTCTTGATCTTCAAGATGAATAGGTATCGAAAAAAATCCTGAAAAGCCATCAAGAAAACTAAAATAAGAATTAGTAGCCAATCGTTCGAACATTTGGTCAATAAAAGGAAGAGAAAAGTGATCTTTCCGAGTGGCTTTATTTAATTTTCGGTAATCGATACACATACGCCATCCGATTACTGTTCTCATCGGAATCAATTTGTTGTTCTCATTTCTTACTGTTGTAACTCCCCCTTTCTTTGGAACCACATGAACAAGCCTAACCCATTCACTATCAGAAATTGGGTACATCACCCCAGCATCCAGTAACTTAAGGACTTCCTTTTTTACCACCTCCTTCATGACAGGATTCAGTTGACGTTGATACTCAATAGAGGGTTTGTAGTTTTATTCAACGTAAATCCTGTGCATACACAAAGAAGGGTTAATTCCATGTATATCATCCAATGAATATCCAATTACCTTTCTATGCCATCGAAGCTCATCAAGCAGTCTTTTCATCTGAATTTGATCCAAAGCGGCACTCACAATCACCGGATATGTAGAGTCTTCTCCCAAGAATTTGTATCTTAATTTTGGTGGAAGCGATTTGAGTTCTAATTTATTTGTCTTCAGTGGTTCAGGTTTTACCAGAGTAAGGTTCTCAATTTTGGCCTTATGTGGTTCAATCGTCGGTCTCGAATCCAATATCTCTGCATAAATCTGAGTTTCTTTTCCCAATATCCTCTTTATCTTCTTCTTCAATAAGGCACACCTCCAAAGAGTCTATTTCTTTCTTCAAATTTTCTTCCTCTGTCTCCAACTCAAAGGCATCAATATTAAAACAAAAGTATGCAAAAGAGGGCTTTTTAAGAGAAGAGGAAAGATCAAAATCAATGTTATTCTCACCAATATTTAGAGTCAATCTCCCTCTCTTTATGTCTATAACAGTGCTTGTAGTAGCCAGAAACGGTCTTCCTAGAATAATAGGCAATTTCATGTCTTCCTCCATTTTTAGCACCACAAAATCTGTAGGTACGAAAAATTGATCGATTTTTATAGGAACATCTTCCAGTATCCCCACAGGACATCGAACAGATCGATCAGCCAGTTGTAGCGAGATAGTAGTTGGCTTTATGTCGCCTATGTCTAGTTTCTTGCAAATTGACAAAGGCATCACACTCACACTAGCACCCAAGTTACATAAAGCTCCTTCAAAAGACATGTCGCCAATCTGGCATGGAATTGAGAAGTTCCCTGGATCTTTCAACTTTTGAGGAATCTTGTTTTGTATTATCGCACTGCATTCCTCTGTAAGTGCCATAGTTCCATATTCTTTAATCTTTCGCTTGTTGGATAGTATGTCTTTTAAAAACTTTGCGTAGGTAGGCATTTGTGACAGAGCGTCTGTGAAAGGAATGTTAATGTATAATTTCTTCAATACTTCTAGGAACTTGCCAAATTGCTTATCCAACTTTGCTTTGGCTAGCCTCTGAGGAAAAGGGACAGGTGGGACATACGCAGGGGGTCCTGCATAAACTTCCTCCTTCTCTTTCTCTACAGGCTTTTCTTTATCAGGCTGAGATTCTTCAAATTGCTCTCTGTCAACTACAGGTATGGGCTCTTCCTCGGGCATCTGGGGTTCGTCCAATTGCTTACCACTCCTTATGGTTATCGCACTACAGTGCTCTCTGGAGTTCTCCTCTTGTTTCCTTGAATTTCTTCCATAGATTCATTTGCAATACTCGCCTATTGAGCTATCTGGCTCTCTAACACCTGGTTGTGGGTTGTCAAAACATCCACACGAGATGTTAGATGCTTAATAGCATTAGTGATGTCCTCATTATATTTCTTTTGTTGTACAACAAATCTTTCTAAGAGGGTTTCCAAGTTAGACTTCTGGGGTTATCCATATTGCCTGGATTGAAAACCTGGTGGTTGCCTATTATTCTGCTGATTGTACTGTGGAGGAGCTTGCCCTTGATTATTCTTATATGATAAGTTGGGGTGGTTCATCCATCCTGGATTATAGGTTATAGAATATGGGTCATTCACTGGTCTTTGATTGAAATTTCTCAAGGCATTGACCTACTCCTGACTAGAATCATCTTGAGATGAAGCTATGAGTTGATAATCAGATGAAATATGTCCTGAAATACCACACATTTCACAAGAAACAGCATTAACGGCAACTAAGGGAAAAGTGAAAGAATCTAATTTCTGCACTAAAGAATCTACCTTTGCCGCTAGAGATGTTAAGGAATCGTTACTATACTTACCAAGTCCCGTGGAAGTAGTACCTCGCTCATTAGATCAGTGATTATAGTTCATAGCCATGTCCTCAAGCAAAGTAGTTGCCTCCTCCATGCCCTCGCTCATAATAGCTCCTCCAGCAGTAGTGTCCACCATCAACTTTATATTGTAGTCCAATCCATTATATAAGATATAGATTAGGACCCATTTCTCAAGTCCATGGTGTGGACACATACGCTGGAGCTCCTTGAAGTGATCTCATGCGTCATAAAGAGATTCTCCCTCACATTGTCCAAAACAAGTAATCATGTTGCATAATTGGACTGTCTTGCTAGGTGAAAAGTATTTGTTCAGAAAGGCTCTAGAAAGCTCATCCCAGGTGGTGATTGATCCTGCTGGTAGTGAATACAACCAAGCTCTCGCACAGTCCCTAAGAGAAAATGGAAAAATTCCTAGTCTTATTGCGTCAGAAGAAACACTATTAACCTTAACAGTGTCACAGTATTCTAGAAACACAGCGAGATGGAGATTAGGGTCCTGATTTGGGGAATCCCCAAACTGATTTTGTTGGACCATCATCATCAGTGCTGGCTTGAGATCAAAGTTGTTCGCCTCCACGTTAGGTCGAACTATGCTTGAATTGAAACCATGTATATTTGGTACTGCAAAATCTCTCAAAGACTGGTTGTTTGCCGTTATTGCACCATCTTCTGAAGTCTTTTGTGTCTGGAACTGTAATCTTCTTCGAAGGTGAAATGTACGTTCAATCTCAGGAAATAAAGTACCTGCACGTGAAACTGTGGGCATGCAACGTGTAAGTCAAAGTGGAAATAAAATATCAGTAAAAAGAAAAAGAAAACAAAATACTAAGGCAAAAGAAAGAAAAATACCTAGTCTCCAAACTTATCAATTAAGTCAATATTAACTAGCCGTAATCCTCGACAACAGCACCAAAAACTTGAGGCGTCCGCAAGTGCACGGATTTATCAAAGTAATAAAATAAGATCGTTCCATCGAGGATTAGGCGGTTAAGTACCAACTTTTCAACTCGTTTGGATCTAGGCAAAATCAAGTAGTGGTTTGTATTGAACTCTAAGTATGACCAATATCGGAAACAACATTAAGAGAGATTCAAATTCTGGAAGATTGGGAATTAGGGTTTCACCACGTTGACAAGTATGAATCATATAAAAATAACTCTTTAAACAGAAAGTTATAATCATGAAAGGGACTTTTCCTAATATATGGATTACCTCCTCCTGAAGCGTAATTCGGTGTCTAACTACGTTAACTACCTACTCTCGTGATAATTAATGTACCTAAACCCATTAAGTTCTATGAAAAGCCTAATAAATCCTTCAAATGAATCCAAACTACTCCTATGATTGCATTCGTAGGTTTGATTAAAATAGATCCGACGTTGCGATTCACGTCCCGGTACTTCTCGCAATGTTTAAATCGCAAGGGTTAAGTAAAGCATCACACAAGAGGGCACTTCAAGAGCTTAGACTACCCATTGATTAGGTATTCTCTTACTCAAGTTATAGCCTTTTTTCTCACAAAAATTACCCAATGACCATAGCATATTTATAGACATATCTAATCATTAAACATATCAAACATAGAGCACAAAATACAGAAACATACTCATGGCCAAAAATCATAGACAACAAAAAGAACATGAAAACCCTAACACAAACTTTGAGCACCTAGAGTTTGCTCTGATGCCACTGAAGTAGGACGAAAATATAGGGTTTGAAATTAGGTCCGTCTCTAGGTAAGAAGCTAAAAATGTTAGTGTGTATGCCCTCAGACCTAGTTTTGGTCCATCTTTGTACTACTTGACTCAGATATTTATATATCTTTCTGGCATTGTCGTTATCATTATTTGTCTACATCTGCGATTGTGTACTTACATGATAATATCCCTGGAGACAGATTGGATATGTGCTCAAATGATTGTCCCCAGTCAATGTACCTTAGTGGATATGGGACAGCAATGGTACTTGTGAGACTGGTATATGGGCTAGTTAGGCACGAGGTGC
Source organism: Costus lasius (assembly GCA_027563935.2). NCBI lineage: Eukaryota > Viridiplantae > Streptophyta > Magnoliopsida > Zingiberales > Costaceae > Costus > Costus lasius. The sequence goes on along the minus strand of CM050449.1, from coordinate 28,463,635 downwards.
TAACACAGACATATGGGTATATCAGTGGTGGATATACTAGACCGACCCGCTGTGAGGCTATGACTTGCTGTCATGAGTTATCCTCACAAGTAATAGGAGATGCATTGATCCCTTGACTTGAGGTCATTGACCATTCTATATGGTTAGGGACATGCTTTGATACAACCTAACACCTCGCCATAGTTGGGAGATAATAACGGTTGTTATTGAGCATGTCACAACCCATATGAGAAGGTCAATAGACAGAGAGAGGATTTGCCCCTTCCTAAGGGAAGCTTGATATCCATGGAGCTCCTCTATGGTTTTATGACTGAAAGTGTATGGCCATACCCAGGTGAGAATCTGATTTTGTGATTGGGTGAAAACAAGTGGTGACACACTTGTCCAATCGGATATCAGTTCGGCAAAGAGACTGTAATGCATCTGTACCTAGTTGCGATGATGAGAATGTCGATGTCGATATCCATTCCAATGACTTGGGTAGCAGCGATGCACTGCTAGGTGCCACTCACTACTTGTGGTGACCTTAGGTCAGCACTTCCAACGTCAAAGGAACCTATAGTGTCGCACACCTTGATACTCGAGTTTTCATATTGATCGGGTAGCCTTTTGATCAAATTATTGGATAACTCGGATCAAATTGGGAGATTTCATCAGCGCCAGAGATGGAAGAAACTTATTGGGGTCAACTTCCATTTTTGGCATATTGACCAAATTAACCATGGTTAGCCTCATTTGACCTTGGGTAAACTTGGATTGGATCCAATGGCTTAGTCAACATGCATAATGGACTTTGGGCTAGGCCCATTAATTAGTTGGGCTCACTAATAAGTTGTAATGAAGAGCTAAGAGGCTTAAAGGGTATAATGGGAAAGAATTAATAAGATAGGCGCATATGAAATCCTAGTTGGACCAGGATTTGTGCCTATGCCTTGTTTAGTATCTTCAAGTGGTTGATTTGGATTAGGATTTAATCTAATCGCTTCAGATATTGATTAAGAGGTGATTGGAGCATATGGGGCTGATTATTTACTTAATAAGAATCCTAATTCAATTAGGATTTGCGCCCAAGCCAATTTAGGCAAGGATTCATGATGGCTTGACCTAGTCTTTGCGCATGCATGAATCTATTACCTCTTTAGGTAACCTTTGGGCACATATGGCTCTATGCTTGCTTAGGCAAGGCTTGGGTGTATATGGATATGCGATTTAGTCAACATTATTGATTGAATAAATCCCTAGAATCATGCCCTAATTACCTAGTCTTTCCCTTTACCCAAAACTGCCTCTTGATGATTATATATGTGACCCTAGCTGACCCTCTCTTGTGACTTATTCCTTGGAGGCGTGAAGCACTTGAGGGGGCGACAACTTTGAGTTCTCTTCTCTCCTTCTTCCATCAAAGGGCGCAAGCATTCTTCTCCTTCCTTCCCCTTCATTGGCGCAAAGGTGAAAGAAGAATTACGGCTCCTCCTCGTCTCTTGGTGCCACTTCTCTTTGGTGGTTAGCGCAAGTGATCAAGAGAAACTCTTAAGGCATGGATCTTCTTCCCGAGGCTAGCACCGGGCGTGGAAGAAGAGAGCTCGAGGAATCCGTGTGTGTGAGACTGCAGAGGGCGAACACTTGGGCACCGACCTCGACATCAGCTTGTCATCTTGCTCCTAAGGTATTTTCTATCACATCGTGTCGACCCCCTCGCATGACGATCTTTACTGGGTTTTTGAGACTGGCCTGTTTTGGGGATATTCTTCCACTGCGTATGTATTTTGTGTTGTCAAAAATTGTAAAATATCCCCGGGGTTTCCCAACAAAAAAACATAACAAAACCCTAAGCATGTGTTTCTAACAAAACAAGCAAGGAAAGAAATAGACAAGGAGAGAAGGTAAGGATGTCACCTATGGCCCCTATTAGGGAAGGGGCCTAAAACCCTTTCTTTGTCCACGCTCCCATATCTTGGCGTTGAGGCTAGATAGGGGTAGTTAAGTGACCAACATTCAAATCAAATGAACAAGGGGAGGACGAAATACAATGTCCCCAAACTCCCCTTAAACTACAATAAAATGATCCTTAGGGGTCTTGATCAAGGCTTCGAAGTTGTCCCTCTTTGATTGGTGTTGAAGAAGGTTGGAGACCAGCATGAAGATGGCATCAATGCACAAAGAACTTCAAGTAGACAAAAAGATAGATTTGGTGGAGAAGAAGAAGAGAAGAGAGGAAAGAGTTCTCGACACTTCTAGAGGAAGAGAAGGGGAAGAGAAGAGTTTTTGGATGGAATCCACCACCACACAAGCTTTCGCTCAACACATAGTTTTTTTCTCAAAAATGCATAGATTAATGTGCAAGTGAAAAATGCAAGCCTTTAAATCCTCTCCTTCTCTCAACGTTACATTGAAGCTAAGATTCCAAAGATGCCCTCATTCGAATTTCAAATCAAGGGTTGGATGGTGGCTGATTTTGAATGCATGGTGTAGATGAATCCTCCTCTTGGGTGCATTTGCTGCCGATGGAATGTGGTGACGAAATGGCTGCATGCAAGCCTCCTTTAATGCATCTTGGAGATGGTATGCGCATGCTTCTTCCTTTGGTGGAGTGAGGAGGCGTCTTGATGGATGGTGGCTGATTTGAATGGATGGTTTGGATTTGCTCTTCCTTCCTTGGCGCCTTTGATGTTAGTGGAGAGATGTAAACGAGTTGGCTGCATGCAAGCCTTTTTAATGCCCTTGGAGATTACATGCGCATGTTCCCTTCATTGGTGGAGTGAAGGGGTGTCTTGAAGCCCATTAGTGGAGTGAAGGGGGCTGATTTAATTGTTGACTTGATTTCAAATTTGAAGGTGGCGCCCTTGAAGATTTGGAGCTGGCTTGGGCGCCCATGACATGTCATCATGATGACGTGGAGGCCATGTGTCATGGAGGTGGTTGAGTGCCTTGGAAGGAGGTGCCAATAAGAGTGCAAACCTTGATGGATGGTGGATGTTGTCTTTTCTTTGAGGAGCTTTGATGGAGGGCTGATCTTGAGGGTTTTCCTTGATGTGTGGTAGATCTTGGATCACCCTTGATGCGTTGAGATAGAGAGCTGCTATTAATCGTTTTGAGAAGGAGGAGGCGGCTTGTAGTGAATTACAAGTGCAATCATCCTAGGCTAAAAACAACCTACTACATCAACTAGGAAAATTAAAAACACTTAAAAGAAAATAAAATCCTAGGCTACCCTACTCTAAAGCAGAGCAAATGAAAAACATAAAGAGTGCCTGAAGATGCTCCTGCATCATCACCCCTAAGGTGGTGCATCCCTTTAATCTGGTTGACCTAAAGTGGCTTCTAGGGTAACCTAAATGGTGCACTTAAGGGAAGAGGGACGGTCAAAATAGATAGTGCAACCTAACCAAGTTAGGGGGGCTGATCTTTTTTCTTATCCCGAACCATGAGGCCTTCTAGGGTTTCCTAGTTGTGCAGCAAGGGTTCAAGGGCTGATGATAAAGATGGCTCACCCTAAGGGTCTGACCTACATCAATAGCCGAACCATGTTAACTTCTAGGGTCACCTAGCAGTGCAACAATGGGTTCAAAGGCTGATAGTGAAGGTTGAGCATCCTAAGAGGCTGATCAACTTGACTAGCCAAACCATGATGCTTACTAGGGCTGCCTAGTGATGTATCTAAGGGTTCATGGGCTGATCAAGATGGTTAGCACACCTAACCTTGGTAAGGAGCTGTTTTCTCTGTTAGTCACGAATGAGAAGTCTCTTAGGGGCGCTTCTTGCATTCAGGGCTGAATAAGGGAAGAATAGCACCTATACTTGCATGATGACACCTCCAAGCATAGGGGCGCACATTATGGGTGGCACATCTAGCAAGCATGGTGAGACACATAGAGAATATGGCACATGGATATTTGGCCGAACCTTGGATGGAGTATGGGGTTTGTGAGCTAGCTTCCAAGAAGAGATCTAAGTTGGCCAAATCCTATGAGGAGCCAAGGATTTGTGAGTTGGCTTATGAAGAAGACTCCGGCTGGCTGAATCTAAAGGGGATCTAGGGTTTGTTAGGGAATACCGGGTGTAATTTAAAATTTTGCAGTCCCAGGACGCAGCGGAAGAATCATTACACCCGAAACATATTCCGGTCCCAAGGATCCATGCGAGAGAGAAGACACAAGGATGTGTTAGAGATGTACCTCTTTTGCTTGTTTAGATGCCGAAGCCATGTTGAAGGCGCCCAAGTGTTCGCCCTCCACAAGTATCCATGCGTCGACTCCTTGATCGTTGCTCCCTTCCACGCTTGGTGCTAGCCTCGGGAAGAAAATCAAGCCTTATGGTTCCTTCACTTCTCTTGCGCCACCTTAATGGAAGTTGCGCCAAGTGCAAGGAAGTAGCCGCCAACTCCTTATCCTCTTCACTCCAAGAGAAGAGGGAGAAGAATAGTTTCGGCCCTTAGGAAGAATAAGATGAAGTGGTGCCACCAAGTCCTTCTCCAAGTCGCGCCAAGAGGAGAGGAAGGAGAAGACTTGCGGCCACTAGTAGGAAGAAGGGTTGCGCCACCATGATGTTGTCACCCTTTACCCTTGCTCACGCCTCTCTGTGTATGTTCACGCCTCTAAGGAATCAAACCATTGAGAGGGGGCAGCTAGGGTCCCTTTTATAAGCCAAGAGGCGGTTTAGGGAGGGCCAAGATCATGCCAAGTGGGCGGCTAGGATGAGAGGGGTTTGTGGTAAGGAAAGTCTCCAAGACTTTGCCATAAACCTCATTCAACCTATCCTTATTTGCCTAATAGCCATATCAGCCCAAGACATTCCTTAAAGGTATTCTTTCCATCCAAGGAGAAGGGCTAGGCGCAACAAGCAAGAGGAATTCGGCTAGGGTGGTGTCTTGGGAGAAATTAGGGTTTGAGGTAAGGTAAGTCTCCAAGACTTTACCATATACCTCTTCCTAACATCCATATGCGCCTAGGAACTTCCCATAAAAGTTCTCAAGCCATATTAGTCCCAAGACTTGCCTTAGAGGCAAGGTTTCCATCAAGGGAGAAAGGGCAAGGCGCCTTTTACTTCCTTAATGAAGCAAAACCGCCCACTTCACCCCATTATGCCCCTAGGCGCTAATGGGTGAAGACTTCTCCCCATTATACCCTTTTTAGCTAATTCTCTCTTCATGACAACTAATTATTGGGCCTCATTGGATAATGAGCTAGCCAAAATTCATGGCATGGATTGATTAAGCCATTGGATCCAACCCAATGCAACTCTAATCCAAATGTGACCAATCTAGGTCAATTTCGGGTCAACCTGCCAAAAATGAAGTTTGGCTCCAATAACCTTCTTCCAACTCATCAGGCCCATTGGCGCTGATGAAATCTTCCAAATGGATCCATGTTATCCAATAACTTGATCATAAGGGTTCTGATTAAAGCAACGTCAAGAGTCTATTGCGTGTGACCCCGTAGGATCCATATGACGATGGCAATGATGTAAACATCATAAGTAGTGAGGGGTATCGAGCAACACATCACTACTACCCATGTCATAGGACTTAAGTCATTATGGCAACAACTCCTAACAAGCAACGAGGATTCCCATGCATTATAGATCCCTTTGCCTAAACTGATATCCTTCCATTGGATTAGTCTCAAGTTTATCAATCCAATGCATTGGTCATGACTTAACAAGTGTGGCCACACATTCCTGTCATGCACCAATAAGGTGGGGCACCCCAAAGTGGATATCATGCTTCCTCTGAAGGAAGGGGCAAATCCTACTGTTGGTCATCCATGTCTCTAGGTGACTTATGACATGCCCAATGACAGTCGTTTTGGTCTCCCAATTACGGAGAGAGTAAGACTGTATCAAAGCATACCCATCATCAAATCTAGACATGAATACCTCAAGTCTAAGGATCAATGCAAACCTCCTGCATGTGAGATTGACTTATTGACTAGACAAGTCAATCCTCACGGTGGATCACTCTAGTGCATCCAATGCACCTGTATGTCTGCGTTACTGTGCCTCGCACCTAACCAGTCCATACACCAGTCTCACATGTACCAAAGCTGTCCCATATCTGCTAAGGTACCTTGTCTGGGGATAGCTTATGAGAATGGATCCAATCCAAACTCCTAGGACATTATTTATGCAACTTAATACATCAACGCAGGTAGAGAAGTCTGCATAATAACGACTATGCCTATGTAAAGGGTAATAATTCTATCAAAGTACATTCAAACAATGCCTGACCATGTCCATACATTGGTTTTCAGGGCATATACACCAACAATCTCCCACTTGCACTAAGACCAAGGATAACTGATGTTTAGTCAGTTCCAATGTCTCTAGTATGACCCATTTAGCTTCTACTGCGCCAGAGGCTATGTCAGTGGGTTTTTCCAGATTGCTATCTGTGTTTATTTTAACAAATTTGATCATCATTCTTATCCATGATCTCTAAGATCATGATGATATGCTGCAGTACATACTTGAGCACTAAGTTCCTTCACTTATGCTATGGCCCCAGTAAGAACTATATTGGACCATCAAGCATCATGAACTAAATCAAGTTGAATGAAGCTGCTTCCTTGGCTGCCACAAGAAGCTGCAATGTACTCAGCCTTATTTGTAGAATCTTGCCACTTTGGTTTGCATAATGCTCTTTCAGCACACAACACCACAACAAGGCAAAGCGAAAATCCTGGCTGTGATCATTAGTCACTAGACTGGAACGAAGTGTCAGTGTACCCCTGTACACAAAATTCTTTCCTGTCTATCATAGACTAGACTTCAATCCTTTATACTTCCCAAGTATATATATAAGGATTGCTTTCATAGCTATCTAGTGTTAAATACTAAGATCTGATTGAAACTTGCTGGCTATGCTCCAAGCATTTGCCACAAATGGTCTTGTGTATATTATTCAAAACATGATCCATCCTATACACCATGTATCAGGATTTTTGACCCATGTTATTACGCTCCAGCTGTGTCATAGGATACAACATCCTAGAGAGAGTCAGACCATATCTTCCTGGAAGGTATCAATATTTGGAATCATCCAATATAAACCTCTCCAGAAACTCTTGGATGAACATAAATTGACTAAAGGGCAATGACTTTCTTGGATCTCTATCTATAGATCCTCATGCCTAGGATGTAGGTATCATTCCCTAGATTATTCTTCTCGAAATACATCTCAAACCTTTTCTTCACCATGTGAAGAGCTGAGATGTTATTCCATGTGAGGAGAATATCATCAATCATCTAGAACAATAAATACTATTAAGGTGCTCCCACTAATCTTCTTGTAAACACAGGCTATTTTAACATGCTTGCATAACACCATGCATATCTTTATGGCCTTGATATGAAAACCTTCTGGCTATTTCCTTATAGATATCTTTTCAGATGTCCATGCAAGAAAGGTAGTTTTCATGACAACACCCCATAACCGATCATGCAATTATAACAAGCAGATTCCTAATGGACTTAAAACTCAGCTATTGGTGAAAATTTTCATCATTGTCCACCCAGTGGATTTGCCTGAAATTTCTGCTCACTAGCTTGCCTTTCAAGGTAACAATGTTACCTTCCATGTCTATCTTCCTAGAAGATTTATTTACAGCCTGTGGGAATTACCCCTTTGGCAGCTCATCCAAGTCCCAGACTTGATTAGCAGACATGGAGTCCATTATGATTCCCATGGCCCTTAGCTATTTCTTGGAATCTGGTCCACTGACCTCTTCCATTTCCTCATAAGTCTTAGGTTCATCCTTGATGAAAAATTCGTCATGCCCAGCATATCGAATCGATCCAGACTTATGTGGTTCCTGTGTTACTTGAACCTCAGGTTGACTTTCAACCTGTATGTGAGATTTTACTCTCCATTTGTGTCTAATTGTATTGTGGTTGATTCTGGACCTTATCCAAATCAAATCTACTCCCACTAGCTTCTTTCAAAAGAAATACTTTCTCAAGAGAGACAGTAGTTTGAGCAACAAATATTTTGTTCTCTTTGGGATAGAATTAGCACTCTACAGTACACCACAAACACATACTTTTGAATCATTGCACATTACATTACAAATTCCATTGAAAAATGGGATATTTGCAGTTCGCAACTCAATTGCACAGTACATCTGTTTGCATGGCATCACAGTAGTATATTTGCATGACTATTCAAAGATGGAACCGCATCCAATGTGTTCCTTTTTCTTTCTTTGAAATTCACCACACAGTGGTGTACTAAGTAAGCTGTGAGATAATTCCACACTTCTTAGGACAGTCATCAAATTCTCCACTAATCACCTTGATCTAATCAAAGTGTTTTAATAGATCCTTCAATTTGACTCAATACTTCATTTGTGAACTTCTTGGATTTTTCCAAAGTTCTTAGGTTGGATAAGGCATACCCACACCTGATGAAGCACGTAACACCTCTTAGTGCTTGTTTATATGGGTCCACATACATTGTTATGTAATAGATCCAACAAGCCAATAGTCCTTCCACCCTTTATGGTGAAGGCAGCATCTGTCATATTGTTCCTTTGAACTAGGCTCACATGTATCATAATCCTGAAAGGACAATGATCCTAATAGTCCATGGACCTTTGGATGTGACCATTGTTCTATGGTTCAAGAGACAATGCTATAAGAGGGTGTTTATTGAATCATTGGATCTGATCTTGTGTTACATATAGAACCACAAACTATTGTCAACTGTATCACTTCAATAGAACATCTCAGAAAATATCACATATTATTTCAAACTAAAATCCTTTCCAAAAGGAATGATGTTCTAATACATAAGCTGATAGATAATAGCAAAGTTCTATATAAAGTCTTCAAGGCAGTGAGATGATATCAACAGCATCATCCAATGCTCCGTCCCAGACCCGAGAGTCGATCCCATCAAGCCTCTTCGTCCTACTTCCTTTGAGCTCCTGCACATGTAAAACATATGTGAGCCTCACATACGGTACCCAGTACCCATGAATAAGAAGTAGACAAAAGACCTCGGTAACACAATACCTGAAGCGGATGGATTACATCCCTTCTTCTTTGCCATGCACTTCTTGGCCATTAATCCTCTTCGAAATACCCATGCATTCCCAGTCTTCCGAAGTATTAGCTTCGAAGATTCAGAACCATGGTCATTCTCAGATTCAGGCATACACTCTGAAGATCCAACAGAACTCTCCTGATCATTGTCTATAGAGCATGGTGTGAAGAGACCTTTGAGATGTATGATAAGATCATAAATCCCCATCTCATCACATTCAACCTTGACCTTTGGGGTCATGCATTCTAAGACAAGAGCAGTGTACTGTTCGTTATCTTCACAATGTTTAAGATAGACATTCCACTCCCACACATTAGTGAAATACACACTGGGCTGGGATGGAGGTCTTTCAAGAAGATGCACCTTATTCTCTTGTTCTAGTATCTTGGACAAAATTTTGAACCAATTTGTCCAATTTGTCCCATCCAATTTATTTTTATGAAGTTTCAATCTTAGATCAGGAGATGCCATCTACAATAAGCAAATAAGTAAAATAAGTACAATGATAAAGCATTTAACAAGGACTTTAAATTAAATGCTATGCTCCCACTACTTCCAAAACCAGTTGAGAACTCTCAAACTCAACATGGAAATAAGTGAGTAGGATCCTAATTTCACATAAGGTCTCCGCGACTCACGAGGGTGAGTTGGGATGCACAGAGAGTCTCATGCTTCCTTAGGTAGGCATACCAGCCAATTGTGCCATGCACAATTCCTCTTAGTTAAGACAGACTAGGCGCCCTGTGTCCAGCGAGGGCTGGATACAACACAGAACCCTATCCTCTCAACAGCTGCCTCTAGTGATTCATCATATGAAAAAACTAGTCAAGTCTGGTCCTAACCGTTATGCCCAGGGTCAACGAATTTCCTTGCGAAGGCACACCCAGGTTAAAACTGGACTGGGGAAATCATTGTCACCACATACCTTCTAAAGATAAGTGGGTGTGTCCCACGAGGGTGGGAAACAGTTCACAACACCACCGATCGATAGTTTGATGAGGGCTATGCGTTAGAAGGCTATCGACTTGATATTGTATTGAGAGTTTTTGTATGTTTGTTTTATTCTTTTCTAGCATGCAGTTTTCCTATGGTTATGGCAGCAAAGGAAAAACATCACAGGCATGCTATGGATAAAATAATAAACCATCACAGGCATGCTATTTTTGGTCGATATGGTCATAGCCCTTTTCATACACATAACTTGTCACGAACCATGTGACATGTTATCGCGCATCCAAGGGTTGCGAGTCCCTAAAGTAGATCAGCCCATGCCAGAAGCCGAAAGCATGTGTCCTTTCTTCAGCCGCAAGTCCATCACCACGCTTCCAAAGCTGGTGCCACTTCTGACTCCGATTGAAGAAGACTCCTTGTTGTCAAGATGAAGCCTTAACCTATCATATAATCCTACATCTATTCTAAACAAGATGAAAAATTCTTTACAACAAGATAGGGAGAGAACCACACGTAGGTGGAAAGAGATTTTACAAGCATTCATCACAAGTGGAAACATGCTTCCACATCACAACACAGGAGGGCACTCGCTATGACCATATCAACCCAATCAAGTGGCGCATGTAAAATTTGAAAATCCAGAAAAAAAAAAAAAAATCAAATTTTAACATCTTATGCGCCAACATCATCCAAAGCACTTCTCTTAACTAAATTTATGCCAAAATTTAGATCAAGTTCCATGATGATTTCATAGACCCTATCTGCTAGCAGTTTTGTCAGATCAAGAGACCCGGCCAGTCCGAAGACACAATGCCCGTCCTACTTGACAAAACCACGTGCGCCTTTGGTCTTAAATCAATCATAAACAAAATCCAAGTTTCAATCACAAAGATGAGAAGAGAGGTCTGGATGAAAATGCTTTCTACGTGAAACGCGCATGGATAGAAGAAAAAATTTCCAAAAATTTTTCACACAAGCAAACGTACACCTTGTGTTTCTCGCAAGTAGCTCTGATACCACTGTTAGGGAATACCGGCTGTAATTTAAAATTTTGCAGTCCCAGGACGCAGCGGAAGAATCATTACACCCGAAACATATTCCGGTCCCAAGGATCCATGCGAGAGAGAAGACACAAGGATGTGTTAGAGATGTACCTCTTTTGCTTGTTTAGATGCCGAAGCCATGTTGAAGGCGCCCAAGTGTTCGCCCTCCAAAAGTATCCACGCGTCGACTCCTTGATCGTTGCTCCCTTCCACGCTTGGTGCTAGCCTCGGGAAGAGAATCAAGCCTTATGGTTCCTTCACTTCTCTTGCGCCACCTTCATGGAAGTTGCGCCAAGTGCAAGGAAGTAGCCGCCAACTCCTTATCCTCTTCACTCCAAGAGAAGAGGGAGAAGAATAGTATCGGCCCTTAGGAAGAATAAGATGAAGTGGCGCCACCAAGTCCTTCTCCAATTCGCGCCAAGAGGAGAGGAAGGAGAAGACTTACGGCCACTAGTAGGAAGAAGGGTTGCGCCACCTTGATGTTGTCACCCTTTACCCTTGCTCACGCCTCTCTGTATATGTTCACGCCTCCAAGGAATCAAACCATTGAGAGGGGGCAGCTAGGGTCCATTTTATAAGCCAAGAGGCGGTTTAGGGAGGGCCAAGATCATGCCAAGTGGGCGGCTAGGATGAGAGGGGTTTGTAGTAAGGAAAGTCTCCAAGACTTTGCCATAAACCTCATTCAACCTATCCTTATTTGCCTAATAGCCATATCAGCCCAAGACATTCCTTAAAGGTATTCTTTCCATCCAAGGAGAAGGGCTAGGTGCAACAAGCAAGAGGAATTCGGCTAGGGTGGTGTCTTGGGAGAAATTAGGGTTTGAGGTAAGGTAAGTCTCCAAGACTTTACCATATACCTCTTCCTAACATCCATATGCGCCTAGGAACTTCCCATAAAAGTTCTCAAGCCATATTAGTCCCAAGACTTGCCTTAGAGGCAAGGTTTCCATCAAGGGAGAAAGGGCAAGGCGCCTTTTACTTCCTTAATGAAGCAAAACCGCCCACTTCACCCCATTATGCCCCTAGGCGCTAATGGGTGAAGACTTCTCCCCATTATACCCTTTTTAGTCAATTCTCTCTTCATGACAATTAATTATTGGGCCTCATTGGATAATGAGCTAGCCCAAAATTCATGGCATGGATTGATTAAGCCATTGGATCCAACCCAATTCAACCCTAATCCAAATGTGACCAATCTAGGTCAATTTCGGGTCAACCTGCCAAAAATGAAGTTTGGCTCCAATAACCTTCTTCCAACTCATCAGGCCCATTGGCGCTGATGAAATCTTCCAAATGGATCCATGTTATCCAATAACTTGATCCTAAGGCTTCTGATTAAAGCAACGTCAAGAGTCTATTGCGTGTGACCCCGTAGGATCCATATGACGATGGTAATGATGTAAACATCATAAGTAGTGAGGGGTATCTAGAAACACATCACTACTACCCATGTCATAGGACTTAAGTCATTATGGCAATAACTCCTAACAAGCAACGAGGATTCCCATGCATTATAGATCCCTTTGCCTAAACTGATATCCTTCCATTGGATTAGTCTCAAGTTTATCAATCCAATGCATTGGTCATGACTTAACAACTGTGGCCACACATTCCTGTCATGCACCAATAAGGTGGGGCGCCCCAAAGTGGATATCATGCTTCCTCTGAAGGAAGGGGCAAATCCTACTATTGGTCATCCATGTCTCTACGTGACTTATGACATGCCCAATGACAGTCGTTTTGGTCTCCCAATTACGGGGAGACGTAAGACTGTATCAAAGCATACCCATCATCAAATCTAGACATGAATACCTCAAGTCTAAGGATCAATGCAAACCTCCTGCATGTGAGATTGACTTGTTGACTAGACAAGTCAATCCTCACGGTGGATCACTCCAGTGCATCCAATGCACCTGTATGTCTGCGTTACTGTGCCCCGCACCTAACCAGTCCATACACCAGTCTCATATCTACCAAAGCTGTCCCATATCTGCTAAGGTACCTTGTTTGGGGATAGCTTATGAGAATGGATCCAATCCAAACTCCTGGGACATTATTTATGCAACTTAATACATCAACGCAGGTAGAGAAGTCTGCATAATAACGACTATGCCTATGTAAAGGGTAATAATTCTATCAAAGTACATTCAAACAATGTCTGACCATGTCCATACATTGGTCTTCAGGGCATATACACCAACAGGGTTTTCCTAGATGGTGCCTTTATCGCGAGCTGACCCATGGAACTGAAGACCTAGGTGGTGCACCTCGGGGCTCTGGACCAGATCCCTTAGGGCACTCAAGGATAAGCTAAGGACTTGTTGGCATGAGCCCATGGCTTATAGCCGTTGGTAGTGCTAGGTGGCTAGGGGCTTGTTGCCCAAGTTATGGGTTTTGATCACATCATATTTATTGTTTCTGCTTTAGCATGCCTTTACTGCTTTTGTTTTATTTCATCATAGGATTGCATGCCTGTATTAGTAGACATAAGATAAAAGCTCGTGGTGCCGAAACCACAAAAATCCTTGATAAATTATTTCAAGTCCTGTTTTTGCCTTATGACGTGTAACACCCGTCAAACTGTCAATCATTGGTGTTGTGCACTGTTTCCCACCCTCATGGGACACACCCATCTATCTTCAGGAGGCATGTGGTGACAATAATTTTCTTAGTCCGGTTAAAACTCTGGAGGCGCCTTTCGCAAGGAAATTGTCGGCTCTTGGTATGACGGTCAGGTCGGACTTGACCAGATTTTTATATGTATTGGTTCACATAATGAAATTTCTGAAAGCATCCTCAAGAGGTTAGGGCTTTGTGCTATATCTAGCCCTCGCTTGACACAAAGTGCCGAATGGTCATGAGAAAGGGAACTGTGACGCAGCGGATGTGTAGGAGGGTTCCTTAAATCAGTACTCTACGGTGGGGGAACCATGATGCATAAATCCGAGAGAGGGTCTTGAGACGAGGGAGGAAGAAACGCGTGCGATCGATGAAAACCGGCGGAGAAACCCGATGGAAACAACGTAAGATATTACTTGAGTAACACTCGGAGCGAAACGAAACCACGGATCGGACTTCTAATGGATAAATACTCACCTCGATCGCATAGCCAAATTTTTAGTTGCAAGCACACGCGCACGGGATCTTCACGATGCTACGGTAACCGGTCGCTCTAGCTCGCCAAGACACAAACGCAGCGGGGTGCAAGTTGCAAAGGACCCGGCGCCCTAGCGGGGTTCGCCGGGTGTTTTGATTGAAAACAGAAAATTAGCGTACAAAGGGGAGGCGAGGGAACTCTAGGCGAGCTCCTCGGATTTTTGCTGGACCTAAGGCCTTCCAAGGGGTAGGCGTAAACTACAACAAAAGCTACTAAAGCACAGCCCTCAGCCCCTCTTTTATAGATCAAGAGGGGAGGAGGATCACATGAGAAACATGTGAGGCGGTTAGAGAAGCCAACCACCCGAAAACTAACTAAAGAAGGGTCAAGATGCCCTCTAACTACCTTAAAGCAGCAGCTACTAACTATTATATGACAAATTCCTGGTGGGGCACGAGGCGTCGAGCGGAAGAGTTGTCCACGTGGCCACTGTCTAGACCCGAGTGGTGCTACACCATCTCCAAACAAGCTACCACGAAGCAGCAGAATTTGCTGATGGTGGGCTGGTTCTAGATGTTGTTGGCGGTGTCTTGTGCCGAGTTGAGAACTCGGTTGTTGTAGCGGTCGGTGGGTTGGTCGCGGTCGGCGGTCAGGTCTCGAGGCGGCCCTCGAGTGAATTACAACGGGTGAAGAGATGTCGTGGATGCAGGAGATGCCACGTTGACGGAGCGGATGGGGCATGTTGTTGCTAGCGTGGGGCTCATTACTCCCACAAAACGGTCCGGGGGGTGCGTGGACCGCTGCGAACGTCAAACGGGGTGGAAAACCACTGCTTGTGTCTTCCTAGGACTGAAGCTTTCATGAATGGGGCACATCTGCTAACAACCATCCTTCTTCGGTGTAAGGAGAGCAGGAACGGCGCAAGGACTGAGGCTTTCACGAATGAAGCCTTTGGACAGAAGGTCATCGACCTGCCGCTTGAGCTCCATGTGCTCGGTCGGGTTAAGGTGGTGGTGGGGCAGGTTAGGTAATGACGCACCGGGTACGAGGTCAATGACATGCTGGATGTCACGATCCGGGGGCAAACCGATGGGGAGATCCATCGGGGAGATGTCGGCGAACTCATCTAGCAAGGCGGTGACTTCTGCCGGCAAAGGGGCCAGCGGTGGAGGAGTAATGGAGACCTCATGAACCATGAGGGCATAGACCACATTGGTCTCCTGGGCCTCGTGGAAAAGGGAGGCAGGACGCACCAAAGCGACTGCCTTTGGCGCAGGCGGGGCGGGAGGCAAGGGTGTGATGACACCCTTGGACGTGGAGGCTCGCAACTCCTTAGGCGGAGCCGAGGTCAAGCAGATCTTGCGTCCCCCATGGTGGAAGACGTAAGTGTTGGAACGGGCGTAGTGGATCATGTCGCGGTTGTAGAGCCAAGGCCGACCCAAGAGGACGTGGGCGACGTCCATGGAAGCGACATCGCACCACACTTTCTCCGAGTAGTCCCTAAAGTAAATGGGGACCTAGCACCGATGGGTGATAGGTAGGCTAGAAGTGTCGACCCACGCGATCGAATAAGGGCGATGGTGCGGCTCAAGGGGGAGGCCGAAACGGGTGACCGCCATCCGAGAGACGACGTTAAGGCTGCTACCGCCATCAATCACAATCTTGCACGAGTGGCCGTTACACTTAATGTAAGTGTAAAAGATGCTCGTGCGCTTCCAATCCTCGGACGAAGGGGGGCTATGGACAAGGGTGCAACGGACAACCACCATAGTGTGGCGTGGGCTAGACTCGTCATCGGTGTAACACTGCGGGCCGACCTCTTGGGCCGCAGGTGGGCCGCAACGAGCAGGGGGCCGTGGGTCATGCCGCTCAGGTGCGATATGCAAAGAGCGGCGGGGACAGTCTCGGTTGAAGTGACCGGTCTAGTTGCAGTGGCGACAAGGACCTGGGGGGATGGCGGCAAGGGGTGCCTTACCCTTGTCCTCCCACGTCAAGCGAGGTGGGGGTGCCTCCCGGGGGGGTCGACGAGGGCCAGCATGGTGAGGACGTGGTGGTGCCTCGAAGCAAGGAGGACGGGCAAGCGCAGGCGACGTATAAACAGGGCGGCAAGCCGGAAGAGGCTCCGGGCGCGGAGCGCGCAAACGGAGGTCCTGCTCGACCTCGCGAGCATGGTGGAGGACAAGAATGATCGTGTCCAGGCCGTATGTGGGAAGAGCATGTCGGATCTCCTCACGAAGACCATTACAGAACCGAGAAAGGGTAAAGGCGGGGTCCTCCTTAAGGTTGCAGCGGATGCCGAGCTCGTCAAAACGAGTGTGGTATGCGTCGACAGTATCGGACCCTTGGGAAATTACAGTGTACGAGTCAAGGAGTCATTGTCTATAGGTAGGGGGCACATACTTTTCCTTAAGCCGGTAGCACATCTCCTCCCATCGTGTAATGGGGGGAAGGTGTTGGTCTACTAATTGGCGCTCTACGTTCGTCCAATACAACCGAGCAGGGCCGGTTAACAATAGGCGGACGTAGCTGACTTTGAGGTGTTCAGACATGGCGCTCCACTCAAAGTAGTTATCAACAACGGCAGCCCAATCAAGGAAGACATGGGGGTCAAGACTACCGTTGAAAATTGGGGGGTCAACACGTGTGAGCCGGCAGACCTCGTGGGGTAGGTCGGCGCAGAGGAGGAATGTCCTCGGCCCATGCGGACTCGTCGGCGAAGGGGTCAAAGCGGGGTGACTCAGTGGCGCGCATACGCAATGGGGCCAACAGAGGTGGGACGCTAAGCGAGGGCTGTCCCTCAATGGGTTTAGTGTTGGTGTATATGCCCTGCAGACCAATAAATGGACATGGTCAGGCATTGTTTGAAAGTACTTTGATAGAATTATTAAAGGCATAGTCGTTATTATGCAGACTTCTCTATCTGCGATGATGTATTGAGTTGCATATATAATGTCCCAGGAGTTTGGATTGGATCCATTCTCACAAGCTATCCCCAGTCAAGGTACCTTAGCAGATATGGGACAGCTTTGGTACATGTGAGACTGGTGTATGGGCTGGTTAAGTGCGGGGCACAGTAACGCAGACATACAGGTGCATTGGATGCACTGGAGTGATCCACCGTGAGGATTGATTTGTCTAGTCAACAAGTCAATCTCACATGCAAGAGGTTTTGCATTGATCCTTAGACTTGAGGTGTTCATGTCTAGATTTGATGATGGGTATGCTTTAATACAGTCTTACGTCTCTCCGTAATTGGGAGATCAAAACGACTGTCATTGGGTATGTCATAAATCATGTAGAGGCATGGATGACTAATAGTAGGATTTGCCCCTTCCATATTGGAAGCATGATATCCACCTCGGGGCGCCCCACCTTATTGGTGCATGACAGGAAAGTGTAGGCCACACTTGTTGAGTCATGACCAGTGCGTTGGATAATAAACTTGAGACTAATCCAATGGCAGGATATCAGTTCAGGCAAAGGGATCTATAATGCAATGGGAATCCTCGTTGCTTGTTAGGAGTTGTTGCCAAAATGACTTTAGTCCTATGACATGGGTAGTAGTGATGTGTTGCTAGATACCCCTCACTACTTATGATGTTTACATCATTGCCATCGTCATATGGATCCTACGGGGTCACACGCAATAAGACTTTTGACGTTGCTTTTATAAAGAAACCTTTGGATCAAGTTATTGGATAACTTGGATCCATTTGGAAGATTTCATCAGCGCCAATGGGCCTGATGAGTTGGAAGAAAGTTATTGGAGCCAAACTTCATTTTTGGCAGGTTGACCCGAAATTGACCCAGATTGGTCACATTCACATTAGGGTTGCATTGGATTGGATCCAATGGCTTAATCAACCCATGCCATGAAGTTTGGGCTAGCTCATTATCCAATGAGGCCCAATAATTAGTTGTCATGAAGAAGTATAAGCAAATAAGGGTATAATGGGGAAGAATTATACCCCATTGGCGCCAAGGGCATAATGGGGTGAAGTGGGCGCATGTTGCTTCATAAGGAAGCATTAGGCGCCTCCCCCTTTGCTCCTTGGATGGAATACTTGCCTCTAAGGCAAGTCTTGGGGCTGATATGGCTTGAGAACTTTTATGGGAAGTTCTTGGGCGCATATGGGTAGTAGGGTGAGGAATATGGTAATGTCTTGGAGACTTACCTTACCCCAAACCTTAATTTCTCCCAAGAAACCGCCCTAGCCGAATTCTTCATGGAAGTTGCGCCTAGCCCTACTTCCTTGGATGGAATTAGTGCATACAAGGTATGCTTTGGGCTGATATGGTCATTGGAAAAATTAGGAAAGGTTGAATGAGATTTATGGTAAAGTCTTGGAGACTTTCCTTACCTCAAGACTCCTCTATCCTAGCCGCCCACTTGGCATGATCCCATCCATTGCTCTAGCCGCCCCTTGTTCTATTAATAGGACTCTAGTCGTCCATCTCAAGGATTGATTCGTGTGAAGGACTTGTAGGAGGCGTGAGCAAAGGCAAAGGGTGACAACAACTAAGGCTTGGCGCAACCCTTCTTCCAAGTGGCCGAAAACATCTTTTCTTCTTCTCCTCTTGTTGGCGCAAAGAGTGATTGGGCTTTGTGGCTTCTCCTTCTATTGCCGCAAGCTCTCTTCCTCTCATAGCCATTGGCGCATCTTGCTTGAAGGTGGCGCAAGCAAGGAGAAAAGGGATACATCTTGGCGGCATCATCTTCCTCTTCATCCCTTCTTGGCGTTTTCATCTTGGAGGTGGCGCAAGAGAAGTGGAGTGAAGGCTTGATTCTCTTCCCGAGGCTAGCACCAAGCGTGGAAGGGAGCAACGATCAAGGAGTCGACGCGTGGACACTTGTAGAGGGCGAACACTTGGGCGCCTTCAACATGGCTTCGACATCTAGACAAGCGAAAGAGGTATAACTCTATCACATCCTTGTGTGTACTCACTCGCATGGATCCTTGGGACCGGAATGTGTTTCGGGTGTAATGCTTCTTCCGCTGCGTCCTGGGACTGCAAAAATTTTAAATTACACCCGGCATTCCCTAACATTTAGCTCGGAGTTCCATGACTTGATCCGTCAATGATGGACCGACGCCATGAGGCGCTGAAACATAGCTTCCATCGCTTCTAGACGCGTGGACAGCGACTCAACCGACTCTACCCTAGGCAGAGTACTTTCTTCGGTCGTAACGGGCACTTGGGTAGGGGGTTGTTGATACGAGGCTCCTGATCTAGTGGTCATGATGCAGGGAAATGCAAATGAATGCTGAAATGAAAACCGAAGAAATCGAATGCAATGCAGCGGGAGACTAGCGAAGCTAGACAAGAGTTAGCTTCAACCTCGCTCTCATACCAAATTTGACGCAGCGGATGTATAGGAGGGTTCCTTAAATCAGTACTCTACGGTGGGGGAACCATGATGCATAAATCCGAGAGAGGGTCTTGAGACGAGGGAGGAAGAAACGCGTGCGATCGATGAAAACCCGCAGAGAAACCCGATGGAAACAACGTAAGATATAACTTGAGCAACACTCAGAGCGAAACGAAACCATGGATCGGACTTCTAATGGAAAAATACTCACCTCGATCGCATAGCCAAATTTTTAGTTGCAAGCACACGTGCACGGGATCTTCACGATGCTACGGTAACCGGTCGCTCTAGCTCGCCAAGACACAATCGCAGCGGGGTGCAAGTTGCAAAGGACCCGGCACCCTAGCGGGGTTCGCCGGGTGTTTTAATTGAAAATAGAAAATCTGCAAACAAAGGGGAGGCGATGGAACTCTAGGCGAGCTCCTCAGAGTTTTGCTGGACCTAAGGCCTTCCAAGGGGTAGGCGCAAACTACAACAAAAGCTACTAAAGCACAGCCCTCAGCCCCTCTTTTATAGATCAAGAGGGGAGGAGGGTCACATGAGAAACATGTGAGGCGGTTAGAGAAGCCAACCACCCCAAAACTAACTAAAGGAGGGTCAAGATGCCCTCTAACTACCTTAAAGCAGCAGCTACTAACTATTCTATGGCAGATTCCTGGTGGGGCGCGAGGCGTCGAGCGGAAGAGTCGTCCACGTGGTCGCTGTCTAGACCCGAGTGGCGCTACACCATCTCCGAACAAGCTGCCACGAAGCAGCAGAATTTGCTGATGGTGGGCTGGTTCTAGATGTTGTTGGCGGTGTCTTGTGGCGAGTTGAGAACTCGGTTGTTGTAGCGGTCGGTGGGCTGGTCGCGGTCGGCTGTCAGGTCTCGAGGCGGCCCCCGAGTGAATTGCAACGGGTGAAGAGATGTCGTGGATGCAGGAGACGCCACGTTGACGGAGCGGATGGGGCATGTTGTTGCTGGCGAGGGGCTCATTACTCCCACAAAACGGTCCGGGGGGTGCGAGGACCGCTGTGAACGTCTAACGGGGTGGAAAACCACTGCTTGTGTCTTCCTGGGACTGAACACGGCCTGGCCGTGTTTGTCGTCACGGCCGTGTTCAGTATCTCTAGTTGGCACAGTGGCGGGCACGGCTGGCGGCACAGGCTTGCTGGTTACCTGCGAGCTCGTCACGACCGTGTCTTCTATCACAGCCTTGCCGTGATGGGGTCGAGCAGGTTTCACGGCAGTGCCGTGAACAGGATCACGGGCCGTGATTTGAGGTCCAAAACCTACAGAGGCAGTCACGGCCAGGCCGTGTTCTTCATCACAACCGTGTTCATCAAGTCCAAAACCCACAGAGGCGGCCACGGCCTGGCCGTGTTCTTCATTACGGTCGTGTACATCAAGTCCAAAACCCATAGAGGTGGGCACGGTCGGCGGCACGGGCGTGTCGCGAGCCGTGCTGGCCCTCGCGTTTCTGCTCGTTCATGTCATGGCCGTGTCGACCGTCACGGCCTGGCCGTGTTCAGGGCAGTAGAGGCGCTTTTGAGCGGAAAATTGGTGGGTGTCTTCCTTAGGTCCTGGGGAGTCTTCCCAAGCGTCTTCCAGAGGGAGGTGGCCCTTCCCATTAGCGTCTATGACTCCGTCAAATTGCCTAGTTGCAATTGACCGAGTTGCAATTGGCCGAGGGCCTACATCAGGAAGCATGCATCACCTTGTGCAGTACATCCCACCCTCGTGGGACACAGGGCCATGTACGAAATGAGGATCCCATCTCACTAAGGAAGTCGGGCAACTTCTTGATCGATTGTTAACGATTATCGATTCGAATAAAATTGTGAAAAATAATGATTTATAAAAGGCCAGAATAAATGGTTAAATTTATGATATTGATCTGCTCTTGTCCTTGTTGTACATGGCTTCTAATAACAACAACAACAAAGTGGATTGTCACTCCATTCTATCCTGGATAGGGTGAAGTTGACTGGAGTCAACTTCATGGACTAGTACAACTACTTGAAGATAGTCTTCAAGCATGAAAAGAAGTTGTATGTCTTAGAACGAGCACTTCCTCCTCCACCGTCATCCACAACCCGTGTGGCTGATCGGGAAGCTTTTCATAAGCATCAGGATGATGCCCTGGATGTTTCTTGCCTGATGTTGTCCGCGATGTCATCCGAGTTGCAGATGCAGCATGAGGATCAAAACGCATTTCAGATCATCACGCATCTAAAGCAACTATTCGAGTCACAAGCAAGAACATAAAGTTTTGAAATATCCAAGGCTACCTATCAGTGCAAGATGCCTGAAGGTGCTCCAGTGGGACCGCATGTGCTCAAGCTGCTTGGGTATTTATCGCATCTCAACAGACTGGGACACCTGATGGATCAAGATTTGGCCACGGATCTGATCCTGCAGTCGCTGCCTCTGAGTTATAGTGCATCCATTATTAATTTCAATATGAATAAAATTGAATATACTCATGAGGAGCTGCTGAAACCGCTGGAAATAACCGAAAAGAAAATGGATAAGTCCAAACCCAAGTCCGTTCTTATGGTCTCTAGAGATAGTAAGAAGAGAAAAAGGGGAAAGGGAAAGTCCAAGCCCACAACATTGAAGAAGGCTAAGGTGAGGAAGAATGAGTGCTTCAACTGTGGCCAGGAGGGCCATTGGCACAAAGACTACAAGCATCCTCAAAGAGAGATGAAGAGAAGTGACCCTTCATCTTTAGACTCCGGTAATTTTGTTACCAAATCCTATATTGTCTATTTCTATACATGGGTATTTTATACTGCATGGTGAGACTGATATTTGCAAAAATATGTAGGTGCTCAACATAAATAGGACATGAATGATAATAAGAAGACTTTGCTGGAGCACAGATGCTGCCGAGCCATTCTTTTATTTGTCATAGATAGAATTGATTTATTCTTTGTAATAAATGTAGTTGACATTATATCTATTCCATGGGAATAGAAAATTTTGGAATAACAGGAATTTGTTATTCTTTTCATTTGCAAATCTCTTATCATTACATTATGCAAAATAATAAGGTAACAAAATAACTAAAGTGAGTTTAATAAGTGGTTCACATTGAATACTAATCTTCTAACCTAAGTTATCTTTTATCATAAACAAGAGATGCATCCAATGACTACATGCAAATGAACTCTTGGAATCAAACTCCTTCTAGGGGATTGACTATCTTAACCTCTTTCGAGATGTCAAAGATAGGCAGATACTTGTTTATTGATAGAAAATAAATGTCTTTCACCAAGTAAGGAGAAGTGGACTAGAAAGGTCAAAAGAAAGGAATTCATAATTTACTGAAAAAAAAATATAGAACAGCTTATAGAAATTCATCAGTAATCTTTAGTCAAAGATAGATGAAGAATACTTGAGCCACAAATGACTATTGTTATGAGTATGAGGTCAGCTCATAGCTCATACTTCCTAAAGAATACCTTGGTAGGTGATTCTAGTGGGAGAATTGAAAGTCAAAGATATCTCTTCTGAGGTGATGCTAAAAGCTTTTTCCACACTGAACTTAATTTCATCTAGATATCATAGGTGTAAGTGGAATACAATTTCCATTACCCACCGGAGGACAAGTGATTGTTGCTCATAGTGCTGTTTTCTTGGAAATGTCTTTCCTTGAAAAAGCTAGTGGGCGGAAGTTGTGACTTGGATTCAGTCCATGGACAACCACAATACACAGATAGTCAAAGATGGAATCTGAACTATGAATGCAGGTTGTGGGCATGCTAGGGTTCAGAAAATGAGGGAATAAGGGTTGAATCAATTCATGTGTGTCTATGTTATGGGTAACTCCTAACAAGGACAAAGAATCTTCACCTTAGAGTACCCAAGTTTAGTGGGAGCTTGAAGACTTGTTGGTACCAAGTCCAGTCCAGGTGTTGGGCATAGGATAAGGAACAAAAAACACACTTAGGTTTTGAAAAGAACTAAGGGGTGGTTCTTGGTTAAGAAATGACAGGAAAAGCTCAGTATTTGTACTTGGCAGCATGTTCCAGTCAGACCAGAGTGACATTCTTGCTATTTAGGTAGTAGTGCTTGAAGCGTTGGGAGTTTCGGAATAGACTACATACAAGCAGAGTATGTTTATGCTTTTGAGAATCAGTTTGAATAAGTGAGAGTTCTTTACTGAACTTCACAAGATTCAAAACAATATATTCAAGTGCTAATACCTTGTCTTGGGAATAGAGGTAATAAAGACATAACAGATTTTGACATTGACATAGTGGGCCCACTGACCGGTGCTCTGGCGTAGCAGGAGCATGGTAGGTCGAGCCTAGGAGATGGCGCTGAAGTCATGGTCCTAGTGCAAGTGAGAGATTGTTAGTGTTTATGCCCTAGGATCTGTGGAATAGTCCAATGGGATATGAGTATCACATCTAGTTGATTGATGAGATATCCTAGAATGGTCATTGTTATGCAAATAAGTACATCTGCGCACATGGACGTTTGCATGTATAATATCCCTAAGAGATAGATATTTTATCTAGTCTCAGTTTTGTCCTCAGTCAAGAATCATAGTGGATATGGGACAACTGTGATTCACTTGAGACTGGTATATGTGTTGGTTGAGCACGGGTTGCTACCACAAACATATAGATATATCAAGGGAGATATACTGGATTGACCCGCCGTAAGGAGTCATGTTGGTGTCACAAGATGAAGATCACAGTGATAGAGTTACGGTTGTCCTAGACTTGAGGGCATTGATATCCTTATATGGTGAATGAGGCACTTTGATACAATCTAATGCTTCACCATAAAAGGAAAGTCATAATAGTTGTCATTGGGTGCATAATGAACCATATGAGAGATTAAGTGTGCCAAGAGAGGATTTGCCCCTTCCTTGCGAGGAAGCTTGATGTCTATGGCGCCCAATGTGGATGATTGAAAGTATATGGTCATACCTAGGTGAGAACCTGATTTAGTCATACCATAATATTGGGATCAACAAGTGTGACACGCTTGCCCAATCTGGACATCAGTCTGGTGAAAGGATAATTCTATACTTATAATTATCAAAGTTGTAGAGGTTGTCGATGGTGTATTTATTCTGATGACTTGGGTAGCAATGATGTACTGCTAGGTGACACTCATTGCTTGTGATGATTTAGTCATCACTGCCAATTTCTGAAGAACCTATAGGGTCATACACCTAGACGCTAGAGACTCCATATTGATCGGATAGCCTTAGATCAGATATATGGATGATTCGGATCTATTTGGGAGTTATATGCTTCGCGGATGATTGATATGAGTTGAAATGAGACTTATAGATTTCGGTGATCAAGTTGACCCTAGTTGACTAGTTTTGACTCTGGTTGACTAGGTCTTTGTCGATGAGTCAAAACTCAAGTTTGCGCTGAGATCTGTGTGGTGGTTTGATCACATGCGCCCACTAGCTTGTGATATATCTGAATATTATATTCGGATATATATTTGAATTAATTATTAATTAATTCATAAGTGGTGGGGGCCACAACTTAACTCGTAAATATTTTGAATAAAAATATTACGACTTAAGTGAGTAGGCCCACGCATTAAATTTATAAATACAAGGGGCTTGGGGGCACACACTGTAGTTGTCGCCTACTTCAAACCCTAGCCGCCCAAGCCCCTTTCCTCCTCATAGCCACCGCCCCCCTTCTCCTCCTTGGTGCCTCCCATCTAGTAGTCGCCACCTTCATCCAAGGTGGGCAGCAACTTCTCCTTGGTGCAAGTAGAAGGTTTAGGGACTTCCTCTTCTTCCTATGTCATTTCCTTGGTGTTGGTGCATCAATAGAAGAAGAAGGACAGCACTCTTGAGTTAGCGCATCCTTGGTGATAGGCGCAACTCATAGAGATCAGCCCCTCCTTGGCACATCTTCTTTGATGTTGTCACAAGCAAGGTGGATTAACTTCTTAGGCATGGATCTCCTCTCCCGAAGCTAGCACGTGCATGTAGTGGAGGAGTCTTGAGGCCGTCTGTGTGTGCATGACTGCAGAGGACGAGCACTTGATCGTCTACATCACCGGCAACACTCAAAGACTTGTGCAAGTAAGGAATACTGCTCTTCACATCCTACGGTTTTCTCTCATAAGTAGATCCTAGCGTCTTTGTGGAAATTCTGTTTCGGACCATCTTCCGCTACGTTTATAAATTTTATACAATCCAGGGATTCCCAACAGTTTTGACTTATATGAGGTCCAAGGTCAACCACAAGACACTGAAGCCGAGATAGAACCTGAGCTATCTACACAGGTTGTGGCCCAACTTGAGACTCAGACACAGGCTCCACGTAGGTCTGAGAGGGTATGTTGTGCACTTGATAGTTATGGGTCACTGCCAACTCAACATGATAGCATTTTCATCATTGAGGATGAACCCAAGACTTATGAGGAAGCGATTGCTGGACTAGACTTCGAGAGATGATAGGAGGCCATGAGTTCTGAGATAGATTCTATGTCTGCTAACCAAGTCTGGGATTTGGTTGAGCCGCCTAATTCAGTAAAACCCATAGGGTGTAATGGGACTTCAAGAAAAAAACAAACATGAATGGCAATGTAGTTACCTTCAAAGGTAGACTTGTGGCTAAAGGTTTTAAGTAGGTCCATAGGGTGGACTATGATGAAACCTTTTTGCTAGTTGGCATGTTTAAATCCATTCGGATTATGCTTGCTTTGGTTGCATTCTATGATTATGAGATCTGGCAAATGGACAAGAAGACAACTTTTCTTAATGAAAACCTGTCAGAGGATGTGTTTATGATACAACCTGAAAGGTTCATCCACCCTGCAGATGCTCATAAAGTATGCAGGCTGAAGAAATCCATTTGTGGATTAATGAACGACTCTTGAAGTTGGAACATTCATTTTGAAAAAGCCTTGAGAGATTATGGCTTTATCAAGAACGAAGACAATGCTTGTGTATATAAGAAATTTAGTGGGAGCTTAGTCGCATTTATGGTCATGTATGTTGATGACATACTACTCGTCGAAAATGATGTCCCTACTCTTCACGCAGTGAAGACTTGTTTGGGGAAGTGTTTTGAGATGAAAGACTTAGGGGAGGCCATCTATATTTTAGGTGTGAGGATTTACAGGGATAGATCCAAGAAGCTTCTAGCCCTGAGTCAAAGTACATACATAGATAAAGTGCTTGAGAGGTTTCGCTTGGAGAATTCCAAAAAGGGTTACCTTCCCATGAGGCACGACATTACTCTTTTCAAGAGCCAGTGTCCCTCTACACAGGCTAAGAAAGAGGAGATGAGTCAAATCCCTTATGCTTTAGTAGTGGGATCGATCATGTATGCTATGTTATGTACTAGAACAGATGTGGCTTATGCTGTGAGCATAACCAGTCGATACAAGTCTAACCCAGGTGTCCAACATTGGACAGCTGTGAAGAATATCTTAAAGTATCTAAGGAAGACTAAAGATTTTTTCTTAGTCTATGGTGGATAAGGAGATCTCAGTATTCAAGGATATACTGATGCTTCTTTCCAGTCAGATCTAGATGACTTTAAATCGTAGTTCAGCTATGTGTTCTTGCTAAATGGAGGCATTGTATCTTGAAAGAGCTTCAAGCAATCCACGATCCTAAAAGAGCTTCAAGCAATCCACGATGGCAGATTTTACAACAGAAGTATAGTATGTTGTAGCGTCTGAGGCAGCCAAAGAAGTAGTCTAGATCAGGAAGTTCATTAGTGAACTTCAAGTGGTTCCCAATGTTGTAAATCTCATTGAGCCCTTTGTGATAACAGATCGCACAGGCCATGGAACCAAGATCTCAGCAATGATCTAAGCACATACTCAGACAATTTCACCTAATCTGGGAGATCATCGACAGAGGTGATGTGAAGATATGCATAGTCGACACAGAGAACAATCTAGCAGACCTACTAACCAAGGCTTTGGCGCTGTAGAAGCATGATGGTCATACTCGAGACATGGGGTTAACATTCATCAACAATGAGGTTTAAGTACAAGTAGGAGATTATTAGTGTTATACCCTGAGACCGATTGTTGGTCTTGACATTTGTACTACATTCTTGATATTTATATAGATACTCTGGCATTGTCATTATCATGGTTTACTTTTCATCTACGCATATATATATTTACATGATGATATCCCTAAGAGATAGATTACATCTAGTCTCATTGTTTTGTCCCTAGTCGAGTACCATAGTGGATAGGATAGTACAAGTGAGACTAGTTTATGTACTAGTTAGCATGAGGGTACTTAACATAGTCATATGGGTGTATCAAGATAAATATACTGGACAGACCCATCATGAGGATTCATCTTGGTGTCTCAAGATGAATCTCATAGTGATATAGGTGTATGTGTCCTTTTCCTTGAGGGAGATTGTATCTCTGTGTAATAAGAGGTATGCTTTGATACAACCTAACACCTCGCCGTAAAAGGGAGGTTATAATGGTTGTCATTGGGTGTATCTTGAGCTATATGAGAGATTCATCTTGCCAAGAGAGAATTTGCCCCTTCCTTAAGAGGAAGCTTGATGTCCATGGGCTCCTATATGGATGCATGATTGAAAGTGTGTGGCCACAACTAGGTTTCGCCTGATTTAGTCATGACCATTATGATTGGAATAAATAAGTGCGACATGTTTGTCTAATATGGATATCAGCCTCGCAAAGAGACTAGTATACACAAGTACCTTATCACACTTTAGGGGTTGTCGATGACAACATAATTCTGAAGACTTAGGTAACAATGATGTACTGCTAGGTGTCACGCATTGCTTGTGATAACAGAGGTTGTTACTACCAACATCTGAGGAACCTACAAAGTCGCACACCTTGACACTTGAGATTTCATATTGATCGGATAGCCTCAGATCGAATCTATGGATGATTCAGATCTATTTGGGAGTCTTACGCATCTTAGATGCATATGTAGAGTTGGGAGATGACTTTATAGAGTTGGATGACGCTTTGGGATCATTTGACCTTAGTTGACCTTCGGGTGACCACATTTGACCTTGGTAGACTCGGTTTAATCAACGAGTCAAATGTCATAAAAGTCAACAGATTTATTCAGAGACGCGTCAAATGATTTTAACAGAATCCTGAGGGGTCCAAAGCTTAAGCGTAAAATTAAATATCTATATTCAATTAATATGAATAAATATATTATATTTATTCGTCACTTAAGTCATGGGACCAACGACTCAAACTCTATAAAAGAGGGGCTAGGGGGTGCATATATCATTGCTTCCTCTTGAAAAACCCTGGCCGCCAAGTTCTCTCCTTCCCTTCTCTAACCCTAGCCGCCAAGACCTCTCTAGCCGCACCCATAGCTTGTCGCCCCTTCTCCTAAGTGGCAACAAGGCTTCTCCTTTGGTGGTGGTGGAAAGGTGGTTGGCTTCCCTCCTTCTTCTTCCTTTGGCACGCCTTCTTGGAGGCTTAACTCAAGGAAATGAGGAAGAGGGCAGATTCAAGTTGGTGCATCCAAGAGGATTGGTGCAACTTGAAGAATCAAGCTTCATCTTGGCGCAACTTCTAGGAGGTTGGCACAAGCAAGGTGAACAATCCCTTTGGCGTGGATCTCTTCTCCCGAAGCTAGCATGAGCATGGAGGAAGAGAAACTTTGAGGAGTCTATGTGAGCACAAGCGTAGAGGATGGGTGATGCAGGAGAAGACAACATGGAAGAAGGGGAAAATCTGCTCTAGAAGGTGCCCCAAAAATTTTCTAGCGAAAACGTCATGGGCCATGGAAAAAGTCACGGCCAGACCGAGGAAGTTTTTATGGATTCCAGCACAAAAGCCACGGGCCGAGGAAAAAGTCATGGCCAGACCGAGGAAGTTTCTGCCCAAAACACGGTGATTCTTGACGCGAACAAAGTCACGGGCCGAGGAAAATGCCACGGACAAGCCGAGGAAGTTTCTGTGGATTTCTGCACAAAAGTCACGGGCCGAGGAAAATGCCGTGGGCAAACCGCGGAAGTTTCTATGGGTTTTAGCGTGGATTTTGGCACAACCGAGAAAACTGGCGAACAAAGTCACACCCGAGGAAAATGCCGTGGGCAGACCGTGGAAGTTTCTGTGGATTTTGGCACACTTGAGAAAACTAGCGATTTCTGATGCAGGCAAAGTCACGGCCGTGGAAAATGCCGCGGCTAGGCCGCGATTTCCCTTGAAGCTATAGATCTGCCCCATGATGTCTTGTATTTTTATAGTCTTTTCGACTAGTATTTACATGCGAATCGAGACATAATATCATGCTTTTACATCTCTTTCCAGCTTATTTTATTGATTTTGTTCAGAAGCTTCACTTCTTGTCTCATTTAATGAATACAGGACAATTCACTCACTTTTTGAGCTAATTGGAAGCATATTTATGTTCCTGAGTGAATCAAGGACCTTGACAAGTAATTTCGCTTCAAACGGGGCTAATTTCTGAAATTACGGCCGAGGCCATAATCTGCGTTATGGCCATAATTCTCAGTTGAATTGCTAAAAAAGCCCATTATTATGCAAGCGTAATCATACTTTGAAGACGTGCTTTTAATTTTCTCATTAGAAGTCATTTGGGCAAAGAAATCTTCAACAGACAACATTACAGCTATGGTTGTAATTTCTGCCTGCCCATAATATTCCCACCGGCAACTTCTGACGTCAAACTATGGCCGGAATCAAAGATGAGTCAAAGGCTAGCTCAACCACAAAATTACAGACGAAACAGAGTTTTCTACCGAAATTACGGGCATGGCCATAATCTTCATTACACCCGTAATCTTCACCATGCACATTAAATGGCCCGCATTAAATGGCCATAACTCAGTAGTTTTAACTCCGTTTTGGGCGTTGTTGGAGTCAAAACGATGAGTATTTAAAGGCCCATAATTGTATGAAGATTTGAAGAGTCGAAGTGTGTCAGAATTACAGGCATGCCCGCAATTATAATTACGACCGTAATTCTCCCCTGTGCACCCAAATTTAAAACAGCCATAACTTTGTCATTATAGCTCCGTTTTTGACATTTATTGTGTCAAAACGTAGCTAATTAAAAGCTCCATCAATCCTTGCGTTCAGATGTGGGATTAGAGTCTATTTAAAGGGCGAAATACCCCTTGAAATCTCGACAATTCTAGTGAAGGGTTGAGACTTTGGTGAAAATCTTGTGAGAAGAAAGAAGGCTCTTGTGCGCCACTCTAGAAGGCTTGAAGGAGAAGAATCACTGCCATTTTCTTGAAGAGTTTGCCTTCTTTTACTTTCTGTTTTCACTTTTGTATCTTCTTTCTTAGAAATTGTACTTAACGACGCTATGATAGCGTAATCTTTTCATCGGAACTAAGGGTGTAATCTCGTTGTTTGTATCTTATTGTCGAACTGGTTATTTTATAGCAAAAGCACATTTTATCTTGTGTTTATTCGATCTGTGCTATTTTATGCTAGTTTTGCCTTGATCACGCAAATACTTTTCTTAGGCGCCACAAGAAGGACCGAAAGGTGAATTGCGACGCTAGATCTGCCTTATCGAACATGCTTTGAGAGGTCAAGAATTAGGGCCAGATTTGTGTGAAGAACTTTATAATATCTCTGAACCCAATGGGTCAATCTAGGGACGGTTTGCCACAAAAGTAGGATGCCGATCTAAATTGATACCGGATTACACCGTCGAAAGAGGGTAATCTGTACCTTTTGATATTTCCTTGAGCACTTTAAGATTGCTTTGCTATAATTTTAACTTGTAAGAATTTAAGATCCTTCAACGAGATGAACCCGATGTTCCGATATCCCTAACCCTAGTTTTCTTCACAAAGTTTTCTCTCGCTGGACTCGATTTACTTTAAGTTATAGTTACTCTACTTTTCTGAAATCTAAAACCACTAAATCAATTATCTAGCTATTAATTTGTAATCTCTTGGTACTTGATCACTGTCCATGTGGGTTCGACATCTTAAGTACTACACGCGACAAAACCGTCACGCTTGCGGTTAGTTGTGAGTTAGTATAGCACACATCAAGTTTTGGCGCTGTTGCCGGGGACAGGCAACCAATATCAAAGATATTTAACAATTGGTAGACTAGACATTTTGTTTCTTTTGTTATTGCTTTTGTTTCTTTGTTTTTGTTTGTTCATTTGTGTTTTTCTGTTTTGTTTGTTTCTTTGTTATTGTGATTTAGTTTTCTCTCTATCTTTTGCGCTTAACTAATATATGCGTAGAGGTTTACGATCAGGTGGATTAGAAGATCTGTACAAACTTGATCAGGAAATTGAAAGGACGTTCCATCGCAGAAGACGATTAAAGGAATTGAGCGCTAGAGCTCCACCGAGGAATACTGAACCAATCCCAATTGATCTAACGATGGCAAACAACAACAAGACTCTGAAGGATTTCACCGCTCCAAATGCGCAGGGTCTTCACTCTAGTATTTCTAGACCTCTAGTGGAGGCTAATAACTCTGAGATAAAGCCCTCCCTCTTATCGATGGTTCAGCAGAACCAATTCAGAGGCCTACCATCTGAAGACCCAAACATGCACCTATCGATATTCTTGGAGTTCTGCGATACGACAAAGATGAACGAAGTTTCTAGCGACGCACTACGATTGCGACTCTTCCCCTTCTCTCTTCGGGATAGAGCTTGGAATTGGCTATATTCACTCCAACCAGAATCGCTTACTACCTGGGAACAACTTTCCCAAGCATTTCTTTTGAAATACTTTCCCCCAAGTAAAACTGTTCAACTGCGAAACCAGATCACCGGTTTCACCCAAAAGGACGGGGAATCTCTGTACGAAGCATGGGAGCGATGCAAGGAGCTTCAACGTCTATGCCCACACCATGGCTTGGAAAAATGGGTAATTGTTCATACATTTTACCATGGTCTTAACTATAATACGCGTCTTACTGTAGATGCAGCCGCTGGTGGAGCAATCATGAACAAAAATGTCGACGATGCGATGAATCTACTAGAAGACATGGCATTGAATCACAATCAATGGGCTGGAGACCAACGAGGTACATCATCTAGGGCCGGTGCGCCAGGTAATTATGAATTAGATGCCTTGAGTTCTTTAGCTGCTAAGGTTGATTCACTATCTCGTAAGTTGGATTCAATGCATGTAAATTTTGTTAATTCAAGTTCCAATTCTTCTATTTGCGAAATTTGTGGAATTATGGGGCATAGTCATGCTAACTGCCAGTTAGGTGTTTCCCAACCCTCTGAACCACACCGAGAATATGTTAATGAAGTAGGGAACCAAAATCCTAGACCTCAATTTGATCCCTACTCCACTACATACAATCCTGGTTGGAGAAACCATCCTAACTTTTCTTACAGGAACAACCCCAACCCTGCTCCACAATCAAACTACATACCACCTCCTGGTTTTCAACCTCGACCATACACACCACAACCTCAGAAGACCTCACTTCAAGTTATCATGGAAAATTTTATCTCCTCTCAAACTAAAACTAATGAGAGCGTCAATGATATGCTGCATCATGTGACAACTAGACTAGATGCCATTGAAGCCCATAACAAACAAGTAGATATACAATTGGCAAACTTAGCCACCAGTTTAGCAAGACACTCAAGTAGGTTACCTTCCCAACCTGAACCAAACCCTCGAGAGACTTGCAGTTCAATTACTACTCGTAGTGGTAAGCAATTAGAAGAGCCGAGCGTACCTGATTCAAACTTGAGTCTTGACGCATCTACCACTAACAAACTCGAACCCGAGAGACCGAGTGAGGAAAAAGACGATCATGAGAATGAACCAGCTTATGTTCCACCACCGCCTTATAAGCCACCCATTCCATTCCCACAAAGACTGGCTAAGGCAAAGCTGGATAAATAGTTCATAAAATTTTTAGAAATTTTGAAAAAATTGTACATTAACATCCCCTTTACAGAAGCGCTGACGCAAATGCCCACATACGTGAAATTTTTGAAGGACATTCTTTCAAACCGGCGGAAGTTAGAAGAACCTGGTACAGTGGCGCTTACTGAAGAGTGCAGCGCCATTATTCAAAACAAACTACGGAAGAAATTGAAATATCCAGGCAGCTTTTCAATTCTGTGCAAAATTGGGGATCTGACTTTTGATCATGCATTATGTGATCTCGGTGCCAGTGTCAATTTAATGCCTTTTTCAATCTGCAGGAAATTGGACATTGGCGACGTAAAAGCAACACCAATCTCTCTACAACTAGCTGACCACTTAGTACGCAAGCTGGCAGGAATCCCGGAAGACGTTCCGATCAAGGTCGGAGATTTCTTCATTCCAGTCGACTTTGTCGTGCTCGAGATGGAGGAGGACACGAGACTACCGATTATTCTGGGAAGACCATTCCTTGCGACTGCCGGAGCAGTCATTGACGTCAAAAATGGAAAATTAGCTTTAAACATTGGTAAAGAGGTTATTGAATTTGATTTGTCACAAAGCCTTAAACACCCATTTGTCACAGGTTCATGTTATACCTTGGATGTTATCGACAAGTCTATTAAAGAAAAAATTCCCATAGCTGATGGGATGAACACAGACCCACTAGAGGTCTATCTCTTGGAGAGTCCAGTTTTTGAAAAGAACGAAGAAGCCCAAGCATATGCAAAACTGATGGACTCAGCTGAATTAGTTGGTGCTAACATTTACAATGCGGACTCTAAATGACACTGCGGTCGAGCTAAAGACCCTAAACAAGCGCTTCTTGGGAGGCAACCCAAGTGTTATATTTCTTTAATTTTAATTTATTTTTCTAACACGTGTTATTTTATTTCA
Source organism: Costus lasius (assembly GCA_027563935.2). Classification (NCBI taxonomy): domain Eukaryota; kingdom Viridiplantae; phylum Streptophyta; class Magnoliopsida; order Zingiberales; family Costaceae; genus Costus; species Costus lasius. The sequence goes on along the minus strand of CM050449.1, from coordinate 28,429,379 downwards.
GGCCGACCTTGAGATTTCGGATCCAGCCAATTTTATCTAAAAAAAAAAAGAAATTCATATTACAGGCACGACTGTAATATCCATTACAGCCATAACCAGCTGAAAAAAAAATGGGGTAGCAATATCTTTCCAGTTTACGGCACGCTCAGTTATCCTTCAATCCAAGCTGCAACAGCACCGCTCTTCATCTTCCGCAACGTAAATCAGCCACCGACTTATTCCTTCCGTTGAAACAGTCTGAAACCGGCAACATCTAGTTATTGCATCGGCTTCCTCTTCCGCCGACTCCAATCAGCGTCGTTTCCAATCCGGCCGACCTCAACGTCTTCTAGCTGACTTCCTTCTCCAGCTTCAACCTGAAGTCGACGCCTCACCTCCTCTGCCGTTTCTAGTCCACCGCCAAACTCCTCTACCTTCCCATTAAAACCAAAAGCCGCCGACGCCTCTGCTTCCAGCTTCACTTGAGAACGGCGACTCCAAACTGCAGCCGACCTGGATTAATTCAGGGGCATTACTCCCTTCCGCCAGCCACGACGGGAATCCGCCGTTCGCCTTCAACCCAACCTCCTCAAATCTGCCGCAGCCTTCATAAAGCAGTCACGCCCATTCGCCATTCACTAGCTTTCTTGGATTAATTGTGCTGACGCTCCTCCTTCCATTCAGAAATCAGATTCCAGCAGCGAGGGATTAATGTCGCCGCCTCTTCCATTCAGAAATTAGAGAAGGCTCTAATTCCTGGGTTCGCAGACAGCATAAAGGAAATCTCAAGTGCAATTTCCTTTCCGTCGATCGCTTCCTCTTGCGTGACGAGATTTTCTCTATTCCTGGGTCTTCTGCCGACTGCTGCTATCCTCTTCCATCATAGCCCTGCTGATCCCCAGTTCTATGTGCTTCAAAAGATCAGCCGATCATCCCCATCCTGCTCTCTCGGTTATTCCAGGTCTCCACCGCTTTCCTTTTACATCTCTTTCCAGCTTATTTTATTGATTTTTTTTAGAAGCTTCACTTCTTGTCTCATTCAATGAATATAGGAAAATTCACTCACTTTTTGAGCTAATTGGAAGCATATTTATGTTCCTGAGTGAATCAAGGACCTTGACAAGAAATTTCGCTTCAAACGAGGCTAATTTCTGAAATTACACCATAATCTGCGTTATGGCCATAATTCTCAGTTGAATTGCTAAAAAAGCCCATTATTATGCAAGCGTAATCATACTTTGAAGATGTGCTTTTAATTTTCTCATTGGAAGTCATTTGGGCAAAGAAATCTTCAACAGACAACATTACGGCTATGGCCGCAATTTCTGCCTACCCATAATATTCCCACTGGCAACTTCTGACGTCAAACTATAGCCGGAATCAAAGATGAGTCAAAGGCCAGCTCAACCACAAAATTACAGATGAAACGGAGTTTTCTACTGAAATTACGAGCATGGCCATAATCTTCATTACACCCGTAATCTTCACCATGCACATTAAATGGCCCGCATTAAATGGCCATAACTCAGTCGTTTTAACTCTGTTTTGGGCGTTCTTGGAGTCAAAACGATGAGTATTAAAAGGCCCATAATTGCATGAAGATTTGAAGAGTCGAAGAGCATCAGTGTCAGAATTACAGGCATGCCCGTAATTATAATTACGGCCATAATTCTCCACTGCGCACCCAAATTTAAAACAGCCATAACTTTGTCATTATAGCTCCGTTTTTGACGTTTAAGGTGTCAAAACGTAGCTAATTAAAAGCTCCATCAATCCATCCGTTCAGATGTGGGATCAGACTCTATATAGAGGGCGAAATACCCCTTGGAAACTCGACGAGTTCTAGTGAAGGGTTGAGACTTTGGTGAAAATCTTGGGAGAAGAAAGAAGGCTCTTGTGCTCCACTCTAGAAGGCTTGAAGGAGAAGAATTGCTGCCCTTTTCTTGAAGAGTTTGCCTGCTTTTACTTTCTGTCTTCACTTTCGTATCTTCTTTCTTAGAGATTGTACTTAACGACGCTATGATAGCGTAATCTTTTCATCGGAACTAAGGGTGTAATTTCGTTGTTTGTATTTTATTGTCGAACTGGTTATTTTATAGCAAAAGCACATTTTATCTTGTGTTTATTCGATCTATGCTATTTTACTGCTAGTTTTGCCTTGATCATGCAAATACTTTTCTTAGGCGCCGCAAGAAGGACCGAAAGGTGAATTGCGACGCTAGATCTGCCTTATTGAACATGCTTTGAGAGGTCAAGAATTAGAGCCAGATTTGTGTGAGAAACTTTATAATATCTTTGAACCCAATGGGTCAATCTAGGGACGGTTTGCCATGAAAGTAGGACGCCGATCTAGATTGATATCGGATTACACCGTCGAAAGAGGGTAATTTGTACCTTTTGATATTTCCTTGAGCACTTTAATATTGCTTTGCTATAATTTTAACTTGTAAGAATTTAAGATCCTTCAACGAGATGAACCCGATGTTCCGATATCTCTAACCCTAGTTTTCTTCACAAAGTTTTCTCTCGCTGGACTCGATTTACTTTAAGTTATATTTACTCTACTTTTCTGAAATCTAAAACCACTAAATCAATTGTCTAGCTATTAATTTGTAATCTCTTGGTAATTGATCACTGTCCCTGTGGGTTCGACATCTTAAGTACTACACGCGACAAAACCGTCACGCTTGCGGTTAGTTGTGCGTTAGTATAGCACACATCACCCCCATCGACCCTATTTTGACATACACAACCCTCCATACCATGTTCATCCATCCTCGGAGGTCCCGCGGGAGCCCAACAAAGTGGAGATCCAGCGATCCCAATGCACTTCGCATCCCCCGGACCATTTTGTGGGAGTTATCAGTCCGTTGTCAATTCATATCGAAGTTATTCAACCCAAGGGCGTGACAAGCTATCTCCCTGAAGGCCCAATGTTGTGTCCGCAAGTGCATGGATACTCGAATTAATAATTAAGATATCGAACCACAAAGACCTCGTTTGTCAAGTGCCGAATAATTGATTTCTTACTAGCTAGGCAATCGAGTAGGATGAAAGCAAAGTATCGAAAACTACACAAAAAAGTCAGAGAGAGAAACTGGGACTAGGGTTTCATCCACCTTAATTTCTATGACTAGATCTAAACAATGTTCGTCAGTTTAATTTTATTATAATAAAGATATAATTTACTTTAAAAAGAAATTATCTCGCTTTCGCGCAGACAATTTACAAAGAACCAATCCTCACTTTTGCATAGGAATTATTCAATGCTAAAGATAAGTAAATCATCGACAAAGAACTCAAAGATCACTTTCATGCATCCAAATCCTAAGTCAATCATCTCAAGTGAAAAGTAAATACTTTCATACTTTAGTTTTCACAGGTTCTACTTAAGGTTCTCCAACGATCCGATACTTGATTTCTCACAGTATCATCTTGTTTATTTCAATAACTCAATCCTAGATTCAGATTATCAACATGGCAATATACTTCTGAAATCAAGAAATAAGAACAAACCTAATTTCTTACGATGAGTTCCTAACATTCAATTTTAGGGTTCCAAGTTTTCGCAAATAACTTTTCAGTCCATATCACAAAAACTCTAAATCAAGCTGGTAAAATTAATCTAAGGAGAATTAAAGGCAATCGTCACATAAGTAGAATTATCATATTAAAATTATCTTAACGAAATAAAAGTCATCTAGTCATAAGAAATTAAGGGGATTATACCTCATGTCCCATGAAGTGTTTAAGCTAGCATAGTTGAAGAATTATAATAAACCATTGTTTCAAAGGATTAGAAATCAAAAGGAAAGAGGAAATTAAATAACAGCATGGTTGTAATGAAAATTACTCTAGAAGGCGCGATGTACAGTGCTGGCGACACTTCCTTTGTCGATTTCTCCTCCAATCGATCCCCTTTTGCTCTGAAACTTCTGGAGTATGTTCTCTTCCTCTAGGTGCAGTTTCCCTTCAAATTTCACAGCCAGAGATGCACTATACACTTCCGACGGTGAAACCTAGGGCGACAATGAAAATCTCGATTTCTCTCTCGATCATGGATGAAAATTAGGGCTTTTCATGTGTGTCTCCTCCCCTTTGATCTCCTCAGTATTTTTCTTTTTATAGATCTCAAATTGATGGTCTAGATCGTTTGAAATCATCTGCGCAAGAATCGGGCTTCAAAAATACCCGTGAAACTCGGCTGTCCAGGTTAGAATTACAGCCGTGTTTTTGATTACGGCAGTGCCGTAATTTCAGCAAAGTTTTCTGTATAGAAATTGACCAGGATTACGGCCTGTGATATCCATTACGGTAGTGCCGTAAACTCAACAAATCTCTCGGGTGAAAGATCTCTCGAAATTACGGCCTGTAATATGGATTACGGCAGTACCGTAATATCTACAAAACTTTTTGTTCAAAATTCACCCCAAATTATGGCAGTGCTCCAAAATTACAGTAGTACTGTGGTTTATTCTGTAGGTTCAGTGAAACCACGGTACCGTAATATTAATTACGGCCCTGCCGTAATTTGGTTTGAGGCTTCAATTCTTTATGACAATTGACATGTAATCTCTTCCTGATGATGGGGATTCATCTATGCATCTAAATTTGCTTGAAAATGCCTTAAAATGGTGCTTTTTTACCTGAAAATCATCAAAAACTAGAAAAGGTGTAGATTCTGTAATATTTGATAAATAAGGCATAAAAATAAGCAAAAGAGCATGAATATGACACAAAAAGACCTATCAAATGGCACAAAATTTACTATGAATTTTCATGTCATCACCCAACCCTAGATGGGCCTCGCAATCACCTGAGCAACATGGCCCAAGAGCACGCCACTTCGGTAGTAACCCAGCCCACAACATCCAAATTCTGTTGCTTCGTCACAATGTGCTCCGAACGCGTCTAACTGCCCCGGTCGCCTCCGTACGAAGAATGTGCGCCAGCTTCAAGGAATAGTAGGTGGAAGTTTGTTTTCTTTTGTCATCCAGCTGCAGCTTGACTACTTTATGGGCTGCAAGAGTAGATAGTTGTTAGGATTTTTGTCTCGTACTACTTTTGTCTTGTTCCCTCCCCTCTTGTTCTATAAAAGAGGAGGCTGGGTTGTTTCAATCTTCAGTTCTCTTGGTGGTAGAGTACTCCTGGTGAGCTGAGAGCCTCCAGCGCGTGTAGAAGTCGAAATCGGCGCTTCGCCTTCAAAGTTTGTAAGAGTCGTGGTCGGTGCCTCGACTCCGATGTGTTTCCTTCCTAGTTTTCGAAGCAGTAAAGTAAATCCCACCACCTCCGGTGGGTCAGGTCCACTTGTCTTTTCATTTTGTTGCGTGCATTTCTGTTGTGGTTTTTATCTTCCCCCACGGGTATCCATATGTCGGAGGCATGGACGTTCCTTGTCTTTGGTTTGTTGTAGGTGTATAGGCGTGCGAGTCGTGCCGTGTGAATCTGAAATCCCCCAAAGTGCGTGCTGAGCTTGAAATCTGCTAAGTGAGCTTGCTAAATTGCTATGAGGTTAGTGCGTTACATTATGTAGTTGTGTGCCGTTGTGTTCTTTCGCATTTGTTTTGCCCTGAGCAAACTCGACGCTGATTTCATCGTGTTTCGGCTGTATTTCCGAAACGATTTTCACTTTCCTTGTCTAAAGACTCTGTCCTGTTTTCACGTGCATTGTGTAATACCTTAGAGTACGGCTTTAAGGATCATCCCTCCTATAGTAGCTCCATCATTTCTGGTATCAGAGGAGTTGCGCGTTCGATTCTTATCATTCGCATGGTCCAACTCCGTTGCATCGCATATTTCCCCACTGATTTCGCATTTTCAGCATTCTGCACTTTGTCATTTTCAGCCTTGATTGTGCATGGTGACCACAAGGTCGCAACTCATGTCTTCCCAATTCCCCGACACTATCCCGAACATCCAAGAGTCGGTCCAACCTTCGGAAGGGACTAGCACCCCTTTAGACTCCGTAGCCGCACTTACTACGCGAGTGGACGTGCTGACTTCGCAGCTCGCTGCGTATAAGCTGTCCACAGATGCCGCAATGCAGCAACTCAAGCTGTCATCAGAGACTATGTTCCAGCAACTTTTGGTTGGTTTTTCCAAGACCTTACTGATGTCGTTAACACGTCGGGGCAAAGGCACCCCAACTTGAGTCAACCCCCTCAGTCCGCTCAAACTGCTTCGACTAGGGAGTTACCGCCAGTAGTCGCGCCCGTTTGGCGCCAACCCCTTGTGGATGAATTTGGCCGCCATGGGCCCTACATGGCTCATGGGGGCCCAGGTTATGAGGATGAGCCATACGATGAAGATGATGTTTGGGCCGCACAAAGGCCCCCAACCCATCCTAGGTTTGAGCAACATCGAGCCGATGTCGATTTCCATAGTTTTATCCGTGAGACCCCTCCACACTTCGCGGGTGGTCTTGACCCCACTAAGTTTCTAGATTTTGTCGCCTTGGTGGATACCTACTTTGACTTGAGTGGCACCCCTCAACACATGTGAGTTCGCATAGTCTGCACCTTGCTAGATGGTCCCGCGCGCCTACATTGGCAAAATGTGGAGAGCCAAAACAAACAGAATGTTCTCCCTCCCATTACCCGATGGGAGGAGATGAAGTATCGCCTTCACGAGCGATATGTCCCACCCTCATATAGGTAGCTTCTCCTTGACCAATATAGCAGCCTTCAACAAGGATCTGGCTCCATTGCGGAGTATCGTTTGACCTTCGACACGTTGCAACTCCGTTACAATTTGCAAGAGGATCCTAAACTGGTTTTGTCTAAATTTAAGAACAGGCTTCGTTTGGATATTCGGCGAGCCTTACCTGCGTATGGGTCCGAGTCCCTTGACCAAACCTACCAGCGCACGTTAGACATCGAGCAGGACCTCCGCGCAGTGACCCGTCATAGCGACTTTGTCCCTCCTCGGCGTCTGCACAATGGCGGACCACCGCATTCCCACCATCAGGCTGAACGTGCTGAGCCGCATTTGAATCCTCATCCCGCGCCTAGATCTCATGGTTCCCCTCGGCGCCCAACCCAGGAGGTTGTGCCTTCTCGCCCCACTTGGGAGGCGAAGGGCAAGGCCCACGCTGTTGGGCCGGCTGAGCGCATCTATTGCTACAATTGTTTGCAGCCGGGCCACTACTCTAGGGACTGCCCTAAGAAGTCCGCGGTCGCGGACAAGAACCACACACATGTGGCCACTATTAGCCGAGAGCGTGAGGAGCGTGATGTTGAAGCCGAGTGTTACACGAGTGGTGAGGAGTTGGGTCACCCCACACTCGCGGTTGTGAGGTTCACCCTTGTGCAAACCCCACAATCCGAGGATTGGAGGCGCACGAGCATATTCACAACTTACATCAAGTGCAACGGGCACTCATGTAAGATTGTCATTGACGGGGGAAGTAGTTTGAACGTGGTCTCCTGGACTGCGATCACTCGGTTCGGACATCCCCTAGAGCCCCACCCCAAGCCCTACTCAATAGCGTGGGTTGACGTGTCGAGCCTCCCGGTTACCCATCATTGCCAAGTTCCCATCGCATTTGGGGACTATTGTGAGAAGGTGTGGTGTGACGTGGCGTTGATGGATGTTGCCCACATCCTTTTAGGACTCCCCTGGCTCTATGATAGAGATGTGGTTCACTACGGCCGGTCAAACACATATGTGTTTGACCATGGTGACCAAAAGATCCATTTGATCCTGACCCCACCTAAGGAACTGTGCGTGTCCACATCCAAGGGCGTGATCATTCCCACCCCCCCCCCCCCACTGCTGCCCCGCCAGCACCCACTATTCTATCCCTTACGCGCAAGGCCATGGAATCCAAGGTCGTCTACGTCTTGATGTTGTGCGAATCCCCAGAGTCCTCCCCTACAGTAGACATGACACCATCCCTGGAAGTCTGAGCCCTTTTGACTGAGTTTGCTGACATTAGCCCGGAGGACCTACCCCACGGTCTCCCACCGGAACGGGAGATCCAGCATGCTATTGACCTTTTTCCAGGAGCACCCCTCCCGAATCTGCCCCACCATCGTTTGAACCCCATTGAGCACGCTGAACTGCAGCGTCAAGTGGATGACTTCTTCACTAAGGGATATATCCGTGAGAGTCTAACTCCCTGCACAGTCCCTGCATTGCTCACACCCAAGAAGGATGGGCCATGACGCATGTGCATTGATAGCCGCGCCATCAATAGGATCACCATCAAGTATAGGTTCCATATACTTAGACTTGATGATATGTTGGACTTAGTTTCTAGGGCATCCTGGTTCTCTAAACTAGACCTTCACAGCGGATACCACCAAGTCCGCATCCGCGAAGGCGATGAATAGAAAACCGTGATCAAGACCAAGGACGGTCTTTACGAATGGCTCGTCATGCCATTTGGGTTGTCCATCGCCCCGTCCACTTTCATGCGGCTCATGAGCCAAGTTCTCAAGCCCTATATGGGCAAATTCCTAGTTGTCTATTTCGACGACATCTTCATTTTTAGTTGGACCCAGGAAGAACACCTGGAGCACCTTTGTTGCACGTTTGACCTCCTACGCAAGGAGCGCCTCTTCCTTAACACGAAGAAGTGTTTGATGACTCCAAATTTCATAGTATTTTTCACAATTATTTACTAGTCTTTTGAGTCATAATTTTGCTCTTTTGCTTTATTTTTACACTTTATTTGCCAAATACTTCAGAATCTACACTATTCTTTGTTTTTGATCAATTTCAGGCAAAAAGGTATCATTATCACCAGTTTTCAAGCACTTTCAATGCATGAACAAGTTATAATCATTAAGGGGAGTTGACACATCAAATTTCAAGTTAAAACAAGCCTTCTAGCAAAAATACGGCACTACCGTAATTTTGGGACAAATTTCCACGGTACCGTAATTTCAGCAAACCCAACTAGAGGTTTCAGCAAAAATACGGCACTACCATAAATATTTCCACAGTACCGTAATTTTCGACGATTTCACACAGAAACTTTCAGAGTCATCTGAGAGAAATACGGCACTGTCGTAAAGATTTCCACGATACCGTAATTTTTGCCCAGAATTCACAAAAGAAATTATGGCACCGCCGTAATTATTTTATGGTGGCGTAATTTTGCACCCAGATTTTTGAGTTTTTCGCCGCAAACTTAAAAACATGATTTCTCGAGATTTAGGGCACGAATTGAAGATCTGAAAGAAGGGGGAGACTCAGCATGAGGAGGGAAAGATATTCGAAGCAAAAGGAACAATTTTTACGATGGATCCACGTCGAATTTGAGAGAAGAGCAGCCGCACTAGGGTTCATCGATTCTCAGCCTACAGACCACCTCTGGCCATGATTTTTGACAGAGAGCTTCGCCTGGTGAAGGAGAACACACAGCTAAGGTTTCAGAGCGTTTGGACTCCGATCGAGGGAGAAATCAGCAGAACAGTGGTGACAGCACTGTTGATATTGAAATTACGGGCTGTAATTCAATTACAGCCCTGTTTTGTAACTTTTCTTCCCTCTCTTCGATTTCTTATCACACTGAAACATGTTTTATTGTAATTCCTTCATCATGGTAGCTTAATCTTTCTTTGGGACATGGGGGTGTAATCTCTTTGTTTCTTAATGACTAGAAAATCCTAATTTTGTCAAACTGATTTTATTGTGATAATTTTACTTTTGTGATCGATTGTTCTTTAATTCTCCTTTGTTTATTAATATCAGCATGTTTTAGAATTTTATGAAATAGACTAAGAAGTTGATTGTGAAATTCGGAACCCTAGGAATTATCGAGTTTGGAACTATCGTAATAGATTAGGTTGTTCTTCGAATTCTAATTTTTAGAAAATTTTAATGCCTTGTTGATTTTATGATTCTTTGGATTGAGTTAATATTTTAGACTTGATTAGAAATTGTAAGAGATTAAATTTCTAATCGTTAGAGAACCTTGAGTAAAACTTGTGTTGAGACTCGGATGCACGAGAGTGATCTTTGAGTTTCCACTTGAGGTTATCAACTTAGAATTCGGATGCACGAGAGTGATCCTTGAGTTTTTATTTGATGGTTTACTTATTTTCAGCATTGAATAAATCTTGCACGAGAGTGAAGATCGGTTCTTTGTATGATTGTTTGCGCGAGAGTGAGATAATTTATTTATGAGCTAAACTATACCTTTATCATGATAAAATTAGATTGACAGACACTTATCTTAATCTAGCCATTAGAAATCAAAGTAGATGAACCTCTAGTCCCGATTTCTTCTCTAATATTTTCTCTGTGTTCTTTTCGATAGTTTGATTTACTATTTTCCGATTGCCTAGCTAGCGATAAATCGATTATTCAGCACTTGAGTTAGAGGAGGATGGCATCTTTTGGCCTTCCCTCTGCAAGGACGTTGAGCACATTGTACGCCATTGTGGAACGTGCCAAATGGCCAAACCCAGACCTGCGAACATCGGCCACTACACTGCTTTGCCGGTTGCCGTGGGTCCATGGCGTGACCTCAGTATGGACTTTGTCCTAGGGTTGCCCAGGACCACATCTCGTTTCGATTCGGTCTACGTGGTCATGGATCGGTTCTCAAAAATGGCACACTTCATCCCTTGCACACGCATTGCCGATGAGACCCATGTCGCACACCTATTCTTCCGGGAGATAGTTCGTCTTCATGGTCTCCCTTTGACCATCGTGTCCGACCGAGACACGCGGTTTGTGAGCCACTTCTGGCGCTCCCTTTAGGCCCTCTTGGGTGCCACCCTGAAATTTTCCACCGCTTACCACCCCCAAACTGATGGGCAAAATGAGGTGGTTAATCGTAGTTTGGGTAACTTTCTCCGGTGCCTTATCAGTGATCACCCAAGGTCATGGGACACCCTTCTTCCCATGGTAGAGTTCACGTACAATAGCGTGACTAATAGGTCTATGGGTCTTAGTCCCTTCCAGATCATTACGGGCCAATAACCCCACAAACCTGTCGACCTGCATGACCTACCCATGGAGTCTCATTTATCTAAGCATGCATACTCCTTTGCCCAGCATGTAGCTAGCTTGCATGATGAAGTTTGGCATCGTATCTTTTTCTGTGGGTGAGTTGGTGAGGGTGCGTATCCACCCCGAGAGAGTGTCAAACAGGGCTCATTTTAAGCTCCAGCCACGTTACATGGGGCCCTATGTGGTGGTGCGGCGGATTGGCTCCAACGCCTAAGTGCTGGACCTACACGAGGACATAGGAATCCACCCCATCTTCAATGTGGCGGATCTCCTCCCATTCTACGGCCCATTAGAGGAGCTTTCGGACATCGACAACCCTTTTCCCCCTAGTTCTCTAGAGGAGAACTCTTCAAATAGGGGGGGAGTTGATGCAGGAGAAGACAGCATGAAAGAAGGGGAAAATCTGCTCTAGATGGTGCCCCAAAAATTTTCTGGCGAAAACGTCACGGGCCGTGGAAAAAGTCATGGCCAGACCAAGGAAGTTTCTGTGGATTCCGGCACAAAAGCCACGGGCCAAGGAAAAAGTCATGGCCAGACCGAGGAAGTTTCTGCCCAAAACACGGTGATTCTCGATGCAAACAAAGTCACAGGCCGACGAAGTTTCTGTGGATTTCGGCACAAAAGTCACGGGCCGAGGAAAATGCCGTGGGTAGACTGTGGAAGTTTCTGTGGGTTTTAGCATGGATTTTGGCACGGCTGAGAAAACTGGCGAACAAAGTCACACCCAAGGAAAATGTCGCGGGCAGACTGCAGAAGTTTCTATGGATTTTGCCACACTTGAGAAAACTGGCGATTTTCGACGCGGGCAAAGTCACGGCCGTGGAAAATGTTGCGGCCAGGCCGTGACTCCCCCTAAAGCTACAGATCTGCCCCGTCGACCCCGTTTTGATGTACACAACCCTCCATACCATGTTCATCCATCCTCGGAGGTCCCGCGGGAGCCTGACAAAGTGGAGATCCGGTGATCCCAATGCACTTCGCATCCCCCTGACCGTTTCGTGGGAGTTATCAGTCCGTTGTCAATTCATACCAAAGTTATTCAACCCAAGGGCATGACAAGCTATCCCCCTGAAGGCCCAACCCCAGATGGGCCTCGCAATCACCTGAGCAACACGGCCCAAAAGGTATATGCTCTATCACATCTAGTGTTCTTCTTGTAAGTCGGTCCTTGTTAAATTTGGAATCTCATTTTGGGCTTGCTTCTGCTGATTTTTGAATTTTAAATAGTCCAGAGATTCCCAACAGTGGTATTAGAGCCATCTTACAAGGTACACGTGCTGTATGGGTTTTTCTAACATGCACTATTGTCATAAAAGTTTTAAAAAATTGATATGTTATGGTTTTATGTTTAGAAAAATTGTAGGTTTATCTTTTCTCACTTCTCGTGTTTATCCTAAGTTTTCAATTTCTGTACATATGGGATAGACCCTATGTGTGAGAATTAATTTCTCCTCACACTCATAGGATAGACCAATGGTATTGATATGTACTGCAAGTGCACGGTCTTATCGAAGTAATACAAAAGATATCGGTCCCATAGGGAACTGGGTCAAATACCATCTATTCTAATATTTAGAAGCTAAGCAATCCAATTTTTTGTGTTTTGGAAATAAGGTTATTAAACTCAACTACAAATAAATAGGAAAAGCAACGATAGAAACACGAAGGGTGTCAAATTGAGAGACATCAAGACTATGGAATTCACCATATTAACTAATCTAACTGAACTGAAGTTAACTGATGCATGAGTTATTCATATTGCATAAGGAATTTATCCTGAAGTACAAGTTGCCCCCTTGCGGTTAGTACAACCCGGTGTTTACTTAAATCGATCTCCTACTTCTGTGGCTTATCGATTTAAGCCATTAAGTTCTATGAAAAACTATGTTGCCCTCGATTGAACTCTAACTACTTCATGATAGAGGTTCAAAAGTTCTATCTAGTGGATCCGACAACACGATTCCTCTTGCGGTCATAATCGTGTCGTCTAAAACACAAAATTACTTGATCAAGGTAAGATTATGCAAATAACACAACTAGATAAAATATGCATAAAAATAACTTATAAACATCAGAATAAATCAATTCATACAGCAGATCAAGTCAAAGGTCTTCATCCGAGCCCCGAATAAAGGTTTAAGCTAATACAACCTTAAAATTCGGTATAGATCTCTCAAATTGACAAAGAAAACTAGAAACAAAGACTAAGGAGAGATAGGAGAAGATGATGCAAACATTTCCTCCTGGTTTGGTGAAGATCCATCGTGAAATCACCCAAAATCCACTCCGAAAGCCCTTGTCGCCAGTCTTCTCACCCTAGCCACTTTGTCCGTCAATCGCTCCCTAAATATGTCACAAAAAGAGGGATTTTTTTCAAACTCTTCATCTTCCTCTTAGCTATCTAAAACATATTTTTGTAGATTTTTTTGATTTTTTTAGAGTCATCAATCAAGTAAAAAACATAAGGAAGGTCAACAGGCAGCAGTGATCACGGGTAAACTCCAAAGTCTTCACTCGACCGTGATTTGTACTGTGAATTTCAAAAAAATGTCTTCGATGGAATCATGGCCAAAGATTGAAATCTTGGGCTGGCCATGATGTGTATTATGGATTCTGTGACCTTTTTGCGAATCACGGGTGAACACCATAATCTTGGGCGGGCTGTGATTTTCAGAAAAAGCTCTGATTGATCCCAAATTTGCTGTGTAGCCTTATCTGTTCATAAGAAATTACTTCATGACTTTAAAATCTTCAAAAAGCTCCAAAAATGAGTAATTTTACTTGAAATATCAAAAAGACAAGAAAAAATAAAGATTCTGAAGCAAACAAGTAAATAAGCCTATATGGGACATAGAAACATCAAAATTACCTTCTTTTAAGATAAAATAATATCAAAAATCACTATCAAAATGCAAGGTATTAAATATTCTCATACATAGATCTTTGCTTGTCCTCAAGCACTAAACTAAGATAAAACGCATGATAAGTGTAAAAGAAGTTATACTAGCTGAAAATATGCATCCAAGTTAGAGAATATATATAAATAATCCATGATCCAGATATGAGAAATTAAATGATGAGATATTGACCAAAAAGTTCTACAGATAGATCCCACAATCTCTAGAAGTCAAAGCATTCAGCTAGGGATATACAAAGAACTCAATTTAGCACACATACTACTTATGCAATCCAATTCATCCAAAATCAACTTGTTGGGTGAGACACAAATGTATTATTGAAAAACAAGCATGATCACCTCTCATTGTATTCAAGTATTGACACCAGCTTTCAAAATAGAAGGTGATATTAGACTTCAACTCATGTCTTAGATACCACTGCCAATTTTTCGCAGTGCCGAGTAGAGGAGTCTTCATTGGTTTTTATGTTTTTCTTTTTCTTTCTTTTTTTTTTATATCATGCTCTACATATCACATTTGTGATCATTTCCCAACAAGTAGCATGGATTCATGGAATGAATAAGCAAAAATGTGTCTCTATGTGAAATCATCTGTAAATCACTAGCATGCCATCCTTGAACATTCAGAAATGTGTGACCTACTAATTCAACAGTTTCAATCATTCCAATCAGAAGATTTCAAAATCATAGAACATTTGGATAAGATCATATAATATATCTTGATAGGATGGTGCTTTCAACATATCGTAACTAATACACTTTACACATGCATGGAATCAATCTCAATGTTCAATTAAGGCTATCACAGGCTCACAACATTTTCACAATGTATCACGAAATCAAAAATTTATCACAGAAGATTATCAAAATATTGCAATATCATTCATGTAAAATACCTGAATCAGACTTAGTGCATAATAATAGAAGCAACACAGAATCACACTGTCATAATCCAGGCAAGAATATCCAAGAAAGATATCATCACAACAGCATATCACAATAGCATGACAAATATATAACATATCTCAATAGCATTATAAAACCAATTCATAGAAGTGTCATCAGAAATGTCAATATATAAAATATACTACTACAGAGAGTAGCATCACAATCAAATCATAAAGTATCAAGTACTATAGCATCACAACATGAATAAAATATCATAGAAATGTCACGAAACCACCACAATATCAGTACAAAAGAGTATTAGTAGCAAAATAGAACATCATGGCAGTAAATAATAGCCTAAAAAAAGGTATCTCAACAGAGTAGCATATCTATATCATTAGAGTTTCAGCATATCCACACATCTCAGAGTTATAGCAGATATGTAGGAATTATCAGTAAAGAATCTTTAGAATATCATGATAGCACAATGTTGCCACAGCATCATCATCACACAATTAGAGTCAAATAAGAGCATAACTATCATCACAACATAGTCAAAATGTCATAGTCATGTATCACAGACATAGCAAAGGGCAGAGTAAGTCAAGAATACATTACCAAATGAATAGTTAGAAGACTAAGTCGTAGAAGAAACAGCACTTTGACGTTTTTTTTTTCCAGGTGTAGAATATAATGTCCAATTATTTCTGTCTCACTCAGTCATGCGAGTCTGGCAAGGGAGAGATAAAGTAAAGTTGCTTCTATTAAAAATCCTATCACATCTATGAAATCAATTAGGGGTCAACTGTGAACTTCTCATTACAAAATGCAACAATTGTGAAAATTTTCATCGTGGCCATAGCATCGGACATAGGCATACCATGTTGAGTCAAAAATCTTCAAAACTTTGATTTTTTTTTTTTTGGGTGTTCCTTCCATTATAAAAAAAAGATCATCAACATTCTAACACAAAACAAAATAAACTATCAAACTTCATAATCAAAGGACTAAATAAATAAAACACACAATACAAAAGTAAATAAAGCAGAAAAGACTTGGGTTGCCTCTCAAAAAGTGCTTGTTTAGGGTTATTAGCTCGACCACAGTGTTATTCAGAATGCAGAATATAGGTGTAAGCACCAAGGAATGCTACCTTAAATGATCAATCAATGATTTCAAGTAGGTTTATTTCATCAGTTACCTTGGTTGCTTCCTCATGCAGATTTTCAATTTGTACCTTCCTTAGGTTAACCGGTTTAGTTGAATCAAGGAGTATAGCAAAAGGTTGAGCTTTTCCTTTGTCCTTCACCTCCTCTTTAGTAGCAAAATAGATTTCTATAGGATCCATAAGCAATTTTCTAATCATAGCTTGGTTAACCACTTCCTCAACAACATCAATATTATGGCAAGACCCTATAAAATAAGATATATCTTCAAGTGGTTTCTCATGTTCTATCTCCTCTTTTGATTGTTCAAGTTGAAATATCTCAGGAGATCTAATCTCAGTGTCATGTGCAGGCATCCTAGGCTCCTCAAGTTGTTTCCCACCACATATGATGATCGTAGTGCATTCTCTCAGGGTTATCTCAAGTTGGGATGAGAGTTTACCATAGGCTCTTGTCAAGGTGCTTACTTGATTAGCCAATTGAGTTTCCAACATCTTATTGAAAGCCTCAAGAGCATCCACTTTATATGTTAGTTTCCTAGTGGCTTCACAAAAATTATCATATTCCTTGGTTTGTGCAGTCACAAAAGTCTCTAGTAGTGACTCTAGGTTAGACTTTTGAGGTGGCACAAATTGGCTTAGTTGAAATTCAGGAGGTTGCCTATAGCTAGGGTGGGGAATTGTGTTGGGATTGTTCTCATAGGAAAAATTTTGAGAGTCCCACTAACTTGGATCATATGCATTGGAAAATGGGTCTAACTGTGGTCTAGGGTTGAGGTTTCAAAAGGTATTAGCTTTCTCTCCAAAAGGTTCAAGTTATGAGATTCCTAATTGGCATTCAGCGAAGCTGTGTCCTGAAATTCCACAAAATTCACAATAAGCATTAGTGGCTTCAATCGGATTGACAATCAAGAAATCTAACTTTTGTGATAAAGTATCTACCATCGTAGCTAACATGCTCAATTCGTGTAAATCATACTTACTTAGAGTTGCAGCTCTATATGAGTTAACTCTCTCACCTGACCATTGACTATGATTGAGGGCCATATCCTCCAGCATATTCAGATTCACCTGTTCTTAAGCTCCTTTGCATAATGATGATCAAAGACAGTGATAAAGCTTAAGAAAGGAAATAGCAAAAATAAAAAATAAAAATAAAAAGGAAGAAAAAATGCTAGTCAACTAAATTTCATAAATTTGTTAATATTGGCTGAAGTTCCCAGGCAACGGCGCCAAAAACTTTGATACACACCACAAGCGCATGACATTATCGAAGTAATATAAAAGATGTTGATCCCACAAGGAACTAGGTCAAGTACCAAATATTCTGATATTTAGAAGCTAAGCAATCCAATTTTTGGTGTTTTGAAAATAAGGGTTATCAAACTTAACTAGGAATAAAGTAGAAAAAGCAACGATAGAAACACGAAAGGCGCCTATTTGAGAGATATCAGGACTATGGAATTCACCACATTAACTGATCTAACTGAACTAAAGTTAACTGATGCATGAGTTATTCATATTGCATAAGGAGTTTATCCTGAAGTACAGGTTGCCCCCTTGCGGTTAGTATAACCCAGTGTTTACTTAAATCGATCTCCTACTTTCATGGCTTACCAATTTAAGCAAACTCATTAAGTTCTATGAAAAACTATGTTGCCCTCGATTGAACCCTAACTACTTTCGTGATAGAGGTTCAAAAGTTCTATCTAGTGGATGTGACAACACAATTCTCCTTGCGATCAGAATCGTGTCATCTAAAACACAAAATTACTTGATCAGGGCAAGATTATGAAAATAACACAACTAGATAAAATATGCATAGAAATAACTCATAAACATAAGAATAAATCAGTTCATACAGTAGATCAAGTCAAAGGGCTTCATCCGAGCCCCAAATAAAGGTTTAAACTAGTACAACCATAAAATTTGGTACAGATCTCTCAAATCGACAAAGAAAACTAGAAACAAATACTAAGGAGAGGTAGCAGAAGATGATGCAAATGTTTTCTCCTAGTTTGGTGAAGATCTGGTATGAAATCGCCCCAAAATCCTCTCCGCAAGCCCTTGTCGCCAGTCTTCTCGCCCTAGCCGCTTCGTCCGTTAATTTCTCCCCAAATATGTTACAAAAAAGAGGACTTTTTTTTCAAACCCTTCGCCTTCCTCTTAGCTGTCTAAAACATATTTTTTTTTTAAGATTTTTCTATTTTTTTAGAGCCATCAATTAAGTAAAAAGTGTAAGGAAGGTCAACAGGCAGCAGCGATCACGAGTGAACCCTAAAATCTTCACCCGGCTGTGATTTGTGTTGTGAATTTTAGAAAAATATCTTCGATGAAATCATGGTCTAAGATTGAAAACTTGGGCTAGTCGTGATGAGTAATGTGGATTTTGGGACCTATTGCGAATCACGGGTGAACACCAAAATCTTGGGTGGGCCGTGATTTTTAGGGAAAGCTTTGATTGATCCCAAATTTGCTATGTAGACTTGTCTCTTCATAAGAAATCACTTCGTGACTTTAAAATCTTCAAAAAGCTCCAAAAATGGGTGATTTTACTTGAAATATCAACAAAAAAAAAAAGAAAAGAGTGAAGATTCTGAAACGAACAAGTAAATAAGCCTATATGAGTCATAGAAACATCAAAATTAGCCTTCTTTTAAGACAAAATAATACCAAAAATCACTATCAAAATGCAAGGCATCAGATATGAGACTTGTAATGCTTATATGGGGCATGGACTGGGTGATTCCCCTAATCCTTGCAAGTTAGGGATTGCAAGTGGCAGCATGGATAGAGCTTATACGGGCCACTTGTAGACTCCTGAGAGAAACAAAAAATTAGGATTTACAATGAGTCGCTGAGAATTGATGAACATGTTTTCTAATGAAAAATAAAAATTTAATTATTGTTAGTTTTTCTATTGCACGTAGAAGAGCATGTTTAGGTATTTTTCTGATGCATTTGATATGGTTATAGACAAGCCCCTACACGCATGGATATTCTCGGAAGGAATAGGTTTCAAGTGAAACTTCCATTGCACTCGTTGCATTAAAATTTTTATTTTCACTCACTGTTTCCTAATATTATGACAACCATGGGGCCCCACTTATTGGAACATAACTGAAAATGTATGGTCATACCTAAGTGAATAACATGTTTATGTTATGTCATTTAATTGGGTTAAACAAAGTGTAACACACTTGTCCAATTTGGATGTCAGTTGGCAAAGGGATTATATTGCATAAATGTCTTGTTGCTTGATAGGGAGTTGTTTGAAGCCCTACAATGCCAATGAGAAATATCCAACTCGAGGCATTCTCATACGTGCACTCTCAACAATCTATAGTGTGGAGAAACAAGTATGAACCATACTAGTAGAGTGCAAGTAGATGCTTAACATTGGCAAGAAACAAACATTCATGATGTGGAAGGGACTTTCGATGTATGAACTCCCCTGGGAAATGGAGGATACTCTACAACATACTCAAGATAAGATTGAAGATTACAAAGCATCAATTAGGGTATCGACATCTTAAGTGGGGGAGAATGTCAAGGATCATAAGATATTTAGTGTAAAACTTTTGTTACCTAACCCTAACACCTTGTACTTAGGTCTAGTATTGTGTAACTAGGGTAGGAGTCAAGTACTTATATATATTTTGTCATTATATTATGGTAGCTCCATGGGGGATTGATGTAGCCTTGCAAAAGCATGTCCTTTGCAAGGATTTCCATGGCCCCAACATGCATTTTCATAGTCCCCAAGCCCCCATGTGTGTATAGAATTTTCTCAGCCCAAGGAGACCCAAGGAAGCATTCTGCACATGAGTAGAATTTTGCATAGCTGGGACAGTATTAGAGGGATGAAGGTGCTTGTTTAAATCAAATATTAGGACAACTCCTGAGTTTAAAACTAAAATTACACACTTTTTGCCCTTCCACCATAGTTTCTCAAGTCAGTGTCATTATAATTGTGTCTTCTATTAATGAAATATGACAAGGTGTTTGGTTGAGTCATTTTATCGAACATTTTACTCGTCCGTCCTTACCAAATACTTGTGTTGCCTTGGTTGCCTTGCAAGATTAGTTGTGTTGTCTTGGTTGCCTTGTATGATTAGTTGTGTTGCCTCTCAGTTACTTTGACACTTGTGGGAACTGTTGATTATCGCTCTTAAACTTGAGGGGTGGTGAACCACATAGACTTTACATACTCGAAAGTGCGTCTGTGATTATATATTTAAATGGTGTGGCCCCCCTTAGCACACCCTTTCACTTTTAAATTAAATAAAATAAACTAGTATAAATAAATTATATAAATGAACATGTCCCTAATCAAAATGGTTAGAAAATAAATTTGGGTGAAATGTTAAATAAAAAGAAAAGAGAAATTTAATTAACCCAGCCCAAAAATTTAGGATAGGCCCAACCCCAATTCAAGCCTAGGCCCATCAAAACATGATTTGACCTAGCCAGCCTTAAGCATGTGTTTTTATTGGTTTTAAATAGATTGCAAATCAAGGCTAACTCAATTGAATGTCTATAAAAAGCCCTAATGGTCTTAAGTTCATCTATATGTTATAAACCCCATCACAATATTTTATTTTAGCAATATGGGACTAACCTGAGAAATTTTTTTGTTTTTATAAATGAAACACTAGCATTACCAACTCAATCATCCAACTTAGGGCATTGGCTACAAGTCCTTCTTAGCTCATACCCGTAGACCATATTAAATTTTGCATGAAAGTGTTTCCATTAGGCTTGCTTTAGCAGTGTTTTCCTTTCTGTCCAGAAGCATTTGTGATTGATATTATCCATCTTGTGGATGAATTCAGCCACCGATATATTGTCCCTCTATGTTTGAAGACAATGCATTATTATCATTGTTTCTTTCTCATGAATAAGGTACTTTCATTTTGCCTCATTCAACATTCTACTTTTGCAATCAAATGTTGATTTTGTATCATGATTCCACTAATGGCATAGCTTGATGCGTTAGTGTAGACTTCAAAATACAATTCGTAGTTTGGAAGTCCTAACATAGGTTCATTATGTTAGAGTATGCCCTAAAAATAAATCATTAGATAATAATTTTAACATATATTTTTATTTTATTCATATTCATAATTTAATAAAGATATTGTCATTATTATATTTACTTGATATTTATATACTATAAGTAATTATAATAATATTCTTAGAATAATATAATTATTCTTAAATGTCCATAATCAAGTATCATCATAAATTGGTGATGGAGGCCAAAAACATGCCCCACAAAGATCTACTAGGAATCGGTGGCACCCCGGTTCCCTCCTTTGATTCCACCTTGCATCAGCATACATCAAAGTAGGTTAGATTTATGCATAAAATCACCATGCATCTAGGTAGTGACAAATTTGGTAGGTTGTGATAATAATTCAGGCATGCATCCCTCCAAAAGAATAAAATTGTAATTTTATGCATCATGGTAGTATTAGTGCATAGCATTCTATTTTATGCATTCTAGTGAATTTAGGCAAGTTCCACTAGTGGCTAAAGTAAGCTAGCAAGCTCACTCACTCAAGCTAGCTCCAAAAGATGAAAGAAAGACTTTAATTAGTTTAAATGAAAATCAAGGAAGTACTTCAACTCTCACTTATCATAGAAGCCGTTCGCCTACCCCTCTTTAAGCAATTGACCACAATTCAAAGGTTCAAGATGATTTGTGCTAGCCCATCAACACGCACAAGGGAGCTTTTCAAAATTCAAAGGAGGCTCTCAATCTAGATCCATCCATCATGGAAGATAATACATAATAGATAAGTGCCAACTTAGCCGTCCAAGCAATGAAGGAAGCATTTCAAATTCAAGCTCCGTTTGGCCAAGGCAAATGAAGCAACAATCCAAGCCACCAAGTTGTTCACACTAATGAAGGAAACTCGTCAAATCCATCATGGAAGGTTTTCAAATTCCAACAGGACAAAGGAAGCTCACCAAGCAAACTTGGACGGAGATCGTGCCTAAAATTCAAAATTGTATCTTTGATAATTTTTGTAATTAACGTAAGGATGGAAATGACTATCTTGGCTACGCTTATCCACTTGCCTATAAGACGTTGTACGCACTCATGCAGAAGAGACATTGTTGATTAGTTGCCTAGCATGATGCTTGTGTCATTGATTCTCTTCCCCCTTTCCCTACTCTTCTTCTACCGAGACTCTTCCCCTTTTCTCTTCCTCCCTTCTCCTCTCCTCCATGCAAACTTCTTCTCTTCTCAGGTAGCACAAGTGATCAACATCTCTCAAGGCAATGCTTCGTCAAGGACATCATCCAACTAGTGCTTTAACAATAACTGAGCCTCTTACTCTTTAGTAAGTTGAATTTCTTGTGTTTTATTATTCACTTACGCACCCTCTCTTCTTGCAGGTTTTGGTGTTATTCCATGGAGTTCATGAAGGCCAGCGCTTCCCTCACTCCTTTCCTCATCTAAAGGATCAAAACAACCTTCTTCTCCCCTCTCTTTCTCTAGTTTAGTTTAAGTTTGTTAGTAGAGGAATTTGAAGGCTTAACCTCCCCACTACTTTTTGTGTTGCAATAACTTTTAGGCTGTGTTTAATAGGGAGGAAGGGGGAGAGAAAGGAAGAAAGATAAAGGAAAAGAAGTTTTCCCTAGTTTAATGAAACGGATGGATGGAAGGATGGACGGATTTTCAACCCATTTTCTGTGCAAACGCGTTCCGTCCAAATCGGGTGGAAAATCCACTGTGCACGTCCCGTCCACAATGCTCGCGTCTCCCTCACCGTCGAAGTTGCCGCTTGTGTCTTCCTCAACGTCGCCGTCTCCCTCACCTATCAAAGTCGTCGCTTGCGAGTCCCTCACCGTCGAAGTTGCTGCTCGTGGGTCCCTCGCCGTCATCGGTCGCGCGCTCGCCGTCACCTCTTTTGCTGCTCGCCCTCTCGCACTAACTGCTTGTGGTCGCTGCTCGCCCTTCTAAACACAGCCTAAGATGCTGATAGCAACTAATGGACTCTTGAAGAACAGGAAAGTAAACCCTTGTATTCTCATGGGTCCAATGTGAGTAGTTAGATTTGCACAATTTACATCCGTAATGGTTTATGTTTTGTCATATTAGTCTTCTTAGGAATAAAAAAAAAATATAACAATTGAAATATATTAGTATGACATGTTTCATGACTTGTGTTAAATCAAGATACCAAAACCAAAGGGAATAAAACACATGGGAAATTTGTACAAAAACGTTTTATGGTATTGTTGTGACATAGATAATAATAATGTGTTGTTAGCTATTGCTCATTGTTTGTATTATTATAATGAGATTATAATGTTATAACTAATGTCATAAGGACTTAATTGGTCACACAATCTGATCAAATTGGAATATCACTTATGGCAAGTGTTGTCAAACGTTATAATTGTGAGAGTGATAACTAAGGGCAATAGGTCTTAGTTTTGAACCATAGTCATGACATTTTTGTTTGCATAATTGAATTAAAAAAGTATATTTTTAATTTTTAATTAAGTTAATGTGTCACAAGAGGAGATGTTGACAAATGGACTAGGCTCGTGTCTAGGTGTCATCCAAATTGAAAATAGTTAGCCCTTGAAGCTCTAACTCTCAAACATCATTTAGAGTCACCCCATATTTTTTTGTTGGCACCATCATATATAAAAAACCTAAGCATACACACTTCTCTTTAATTTATTGAGGGTGTGGTGATACTTACATAGTATGAATGTTCTAACAGATAAACAAAAGAAATCACCTACTCTTTGTGCTCTACTTGTCTTCCTCGTGTGCCACTTCTTTTGCTATAGTTAACTTCTACATGTGAGATAAGTAGAAGAAAGCTTCTAGCACTTAACACTAGCACTAGAGAGTAGATGAAAAAAATTAAATTTAATTGTATGTGGATACCATAGATGGAGAGTGCTTACATATTCTTGCTATAAAGATTCAACTTGTGGCACTACAAAAAGTGTTTTTCTTGAACTATTAATTGGCTCACTATTTGTATTGATCCTTAGTGAGGAATAAAAATATTATTTTTCTACTACATTGCATTTGGCCTAGGTAGGGAAATTTTTTTTAGTGGAAGAGGTCTGGGAGAGCAAGGGTACTATAGTTTGACGAGGCGTCAATGTTACAGCAACCGAACCTATGTGAGGGGATTTTATGAATGTTACTACAAGAGACCTCCTAGAAGGGGCTTGAGCAAGGCTAGTCGAGCCGACTATAATAGGGGGATTCTCAATTCAAGATGAGGAGGTTTTGGTAGAGGGGTTGTAGAGGGTGCAATTGGCATAGCGGATGAGGGTTTCAGTAGAGCCATATGCGATGGACTTTAATACTATATTTTGTTGAACGAAATCCATGGTGGAAAGAATAGAAAGTACAATGAATCTAGATGGATTCACCCATTGTTGAAGTTGGAAATCCTAAAGTATTATTAATTCAAAATTTGGTGACTCATAATCTTTCGCAATCTTAAATTTGGAGGCACATATGCCTCATTAATTTAATTCTTAGATATGCCTCATTTAGGATGCTTAATCGTCAAAAAATTTCTTTAATAAAGATATATGTTTTTGGTTCGTAAAGAACTTAGTTGTTCGTAATAGGATTTTAGAATCAAATCTTATTTTAATACTTTTCAAAAAAAAAAACCTCTTGATTTTAATGTATAGCTTCACATCTCATTACATTTTAAAAAGCATAGTTTGATATATCTGAGACACTTTCACTAGTATCCATCGTCAAAGATGCGAACGAAGAAACTTATTTCAAAGTTTTAATTTAGGAGGGTGATTTTAAATTTATAAAAAAAGGGACAAAATGCTAATTTTATATATCATAGTTATGAAAATATGTAAAAATTTACTCTTTACTAATAGCAAACCAAAAATTATTGTCAAATATTAGTATATTTTTAAACGTTTGAAGATATTTTATCAAATTTCGGCTTTGAGGGTGGAGTGCAAAAATATCAATGAAAGATTGTACAAAATTGATGACATTAAATATGCGCATAAAATAGAAATATTGGAATTTACAACTGTTTGGACGGAAGCTATCAAATGTATTGACAAGGAAGGCAATGAATTATATTCGTTGGTTCTCCACCGACATTAATATGAATCAACGTGTTATCGATTCACAAAATCTATAGGTCTCATTAATATCATTGATCCTACCAACTTTTGACTTTAATGTGGAGTGATATATGACAAATCAATTGCCCTACTTTTAATCAACGTGAAATTACGTTATTTTTTTAAATATATATATATATATAACAATATGAACCCCTAATTGGATTGAAAAAAAATGCTTGCTATAAAAGAAGACAAACTTATAGTTAATGAATCTTTCACCCGTAAAAGATTCATGAATTTTGAGTCACATCGGATTCCAAGTCAAATTCAAAGCTTAAATGCTTAATGCACGTTTGATTCTTCAATTAAATGGCTTGGTATGATTATTTGTCAAATAAATGGTGTTTTTTAAATGAGCCTAGCTTTATAAATAAAAGAAATTGAAGATAAGATGGACCGGAGTATTGAAATGGTGGAGTTAACTAAGTGGAAGTGAATGAATTCCAACCTACTTTGGCCGACTTGTGTTGTTGCTCCATGCAAAAAAGTAAGCCCAAGTTGTGAATTTAACTAAAGCCTATTGTTTAATTACATGTAATAAATATGTTTAGCATATAATTAAAAAGTAATTAATTAATTGTGAAAACAAAAAGTCCATACACTGATTAGAATTGAGATGAGCTTCAACTGATAACCAGCCATCTACATCACCTTTTGAAGAAGCCAATGAAAAGATGAGCAAATTTACTCGCGCAATAGGTTGAGAGGATGCTTGATGTGTCCTAAAGGCTCTGAAGAAAGAAGCTTGTGGCTCGTGTTTCATCACTTTAGGACGTCAGATACGCTTAAGTAATTTCATAACATTTGTGCTCACAATGAACAAAAATGGCGGAGGAGGAAGATAACCCTACCGCCATGCATTAATTAATATGAAAAAGTGTGCATAATACTGATACCATCTTCAAAGGGCCACACGCAATTAGAATGAGTAATTATCCATGGTAATTGAGAACAGCGCTTCAGCCTGTCCCTTGCCTAAACAAGTAGCTAGGTTCAGAGGAACAAGAAATAGAGAAAGGTAAATGGCCCAGCGTTTGTTGGTGAAGAAGGTCAATAATTGATTGATTTTTGCTAGTGGGCGGCCGGGATGATCATCGGCAAAACTAGCTGATGATATATTCATGTGCAGGGCAGGCCTTACAATTGAATATTAAGCAAGCACCATTCCTCTCATCTTCCAATCATAATTCGTAGCAGCTTTTAACTCTCCCCCTCTTCTTCTCCTCTGATTTTCCCTTGTCTTCACCTACCATTTGTAGCTCTTGTTTGGTCCTTGTGCCTCGCCAAAAGCAACAAAAATTTCAATTTTTATTCGCTTCTCGGCCATAAAACATCAAGCGATGGGACTTTGCTCCTTCTGTTGCTCTACTTGAAGCTCGCAGGCCATGCGTTGATGAGGAGGGCTCGATCGCCATTGTCCCATTTGTGACTACACTCTCTGCTGCTATTAATCTAGTACAGGGGAGACGACGGCAGAACCATCATAAAAGCTGTCTTTTTTGGTGTCAATTCTCTGTGTCGCCAATGGCGGCTCCGCCAAACTCTTCTGAGCCGGAAAGCAGCGTAAACTCCATGTCCGATCTCTCCTCCGCGTCGTCCTCTTCATCCCCTGCACTTCCGGCCGCCCCGAATGAGGGGGGCAGTGGCGGCGGTTCAGTCGACGCAAAACGAATGCGCGACCAGAGCAGGCATCCACTTTACCGGGGCGTGCGCATGAGGAACTGGGGGAAATGGGTGTCGGAGATCCGCGAGCCGCGTAAGAAGTCGCGCATTTGGCTGGGAACGTTCCCCAAGCCGGAGATGGCTGCGCGCGCGCACGACGTGGCCGCGCTCAGCATCAAGGGCGCTGCCGCCGTGCTCAACTTCCCGGAGCTCGCCGGTTCGTTCCCCCGGCCCGCCTCCCTCTCCCCACGCGACGTCCAGGCCGCCGCCGCCAAGGCCGCTGCGATGGACCCACGGGAACGGGCGGAGACGCCGCCTGACGCGACGGCGGCGGAGGAGTCCGAAGAGCTAGGGGAGATCGTGGAGCTTCCGCGGCTGGATGGGTGCGGCTTCCTCGACTCGGGCGATCCCTGGGGCGAGTTCCTGTGCGACGACCGGTTCGACGCGTCGGCGAACTCGCTGACCTGGGTTGAGAGCGCGGAAGCATTGTGGCCCCCGCCGGATAACCTGTTTCCTGAAGCGCTTCTATGGGATTAATTACAGATTAAGCTTTAATTATTATTAAGTGTCTAATGCTTATTACCCTCCTTTGTTATGGCCTTTAAATTTTTCGTTAGGGCCTAATTAAGGGCTTTTCTTATCACTATTCCCCATTTTAAGTGTGTATTTTCTTGGGTCTTCCTCTAATAAACATGTGCCTACTTAATTTTGTATTTTTTTTATTGAGCTTCATTATGATATTATTTCCATTCGTTTGTATTTACTTTTAAAAAAATATATAAACTTTTTATTAGTCTAGTAAAACTATGCACACATTAAATAATATATCTAATAAAACTATGCATGAATCAATGTCACTATAATTTATCTTCCTAGTGACAATGTGTTGCCATATTTGCATGTCATGTAAGTCAAGCAATATAATTTTTTTAATCTTGGTCTTGCAATAACATTTGTGGAAATAAGATGAAGGTTAGGCGTACAATTAATATTCAATGAAGAATCTATGCCTTGTTAGAGTCAACTCTAATGTAGATGATCTATCCAATCAATCAAATTTAATCATTAATAGCTTTGTGGCATGAACTCATTGAAACAAGCCTAAACCTCCATCCAATTCATAGGCTATTCATATTAATAGTAAGTAACTTGATTCATTGACTATTGAATTGATCGCCTCCAAATTAAGAGGTGAGGCTTTTAACTGCACCTAGATTTATAATTATTTGATTATTACTTAATTGGAGTAAATTAATATTGCTATTTCGCGTATTATAGAATATTCATTTGCGGTTTAATATATATTAGTAAAAAAAGTAGAATTTTTATTATAACTAGAAGATAAAGAGAATCAGTTTAACAAGCAATATTAGGAAAACATAATATAGTAAAAAGGCAAGGGGAAGAGCAGAAATAACAAAAAGGTGCTCATGTCCGTACAAAAAAAACCATACATTATTAATCTCAATTGGCATACGTAAGAAATTAGGCTCAATTATCATTGATTACTAGTTAGAATTTGGTTGTTGGATTTGGATTCTGTCTTTCAATATATGTCGTGGCTCAAGATTATATATATATTTATATAACAAACCGACATATGCATATATCATTTATCGTTTATTAATCATATAATCTAATTATTATGATAACATACATTATCTTAATAATTTATCCATATGTAGAATTTGTAAAACATTATTTTATTGATCAAAATTTTATTTTTTCTACTTTTTTTTCTTTGTACTCAATAGTTATTTTGATTTGGATGGAATTATAAATTAATTAAGTACATTTCAAATATTTGAGAAATCATATCAAAGCTTAATCAAATGGACAAAATGAAAATTTATTATTTTATATTTGGTTCTGGAATCTTATCATAAATTTTATAAATGGGTAAATAATAATTAAAAAATCAAGCTAATAATCATATTAAGCATTAAAATTAAAAAAAAAATTAGGGATCGAATATGAAAAAGAAACCATACGACCAAACTAAGAAATAAAAAAGAAATACAAGTACTCATAGTTAAACATCTTGTGCAATCAAAATATATTATTCAAATATTTAGGACATGAAACCCTATAGGTTGACAAGTAGCATGAGAAAGTTGAGGGTAATTGCGGCCAATAACTAAGGTTTAATTTTTCTTTTAGCTTCTATGGTAATAAATGATATATTTAGTGAATGAGTTTAATTTTCATAGTAAATCCTAAGAACCATTATGATTTAAAGTAATATAGGTGAGCCGATTTGCAACGCCCAATCTATTAAAATGCTTAAGCCCAAGTTAATAATAGCAAGCTCACTAACTCTTATATACTATATAATCTTTTCTTATTAAGCCCAAACCTTTACACACACCCAGAAATCATCTTTCAGTCAGCAGCATGTGAGATCCGTCCAATAACGATTTTATCATTCTTGATAGCTTTTGCCTATTGGCCTTTTATCATGTTTAGAAATAAAATAAGTTTTCAAATAATTAATATATTAAATAATATTTGTAAACCATTATTTTATCATAAAGTAGAACAAGCCCTAGAATTAATTTATGTAGTAGTTGGTGGGCACGCATGATTGATGAAGAGCGGAGGCTCGTAATAATTAGTAAGGAAAAGAGGCAAGTGTCGACGCTTGTTGAAGGGATCAAACATTATTAAATCAAATATTCAATGTCAACTAGGTTTACTTTATTAGGATCAAATAAAATTTAATAAATCAATTATTGTCAACTAGGTATAGTTTATTAGGAATCTTTTCTCTTCTCTATTGAGAATATTATTGTATATTGGTTTTATTATCACATGCCCTAAATGTAGGACTATTTCTTAAAAAAGTATTTATAATAGTCAATGAAAGTCATAACATAGAGATCCATTTTACAAGGGGATTTGTGCCAAAGTGATCCAAATCTACATTTTTGTGTCACATTGCAGTAAATGAACTAGAATAAAAATGATAGAGGAGAATACAACAATTAAGTCTCATAAGAGGAATTCATGAGAAATTTGGTGGCTTATATTCTATCATAATGATTTTGATGTGTTAAATTAATAGGCAAAGCATCTTATGCTGCTTTGAAGTTATATTAGTCTTGCAAATTAATTTCATGAAGAGTTCACTAGTTGGAATTAGTATAACTAACAAGTTAATTCAACTAGGGGGAACAAGTGTTGGATGCAAGATTAAAACCCTTTTCCTCACATATTTTGGATTGCCTATTAAGTCAATCATCTAGAAGACTATCAACTTGGTCCTTAGTTGTATAAACGATGGAAAGGAATTTGGCTGAAGATGGATATCTTTGGTTGAAAGGTTCATTTTAATTAAATTGGTCTTAGCTAATATTTCTTATATTGTATGTCTTTGTTTAAATGTTAGTATCCTATTTAGTGACAATGAAAATAAAATGAATCATCAAATGATTCTTTTGGAGTGGTAAACTTGAAGATAAGTTTCTAAGCAAAGATTCGATGGATGAAGATAGATTATCTATATCTCTATACTTAGGTTTGCCTCTAAAATTGGGGCGACTTTAAAAAAAATATAAAAAAACTAAAATATAAAATGTTTAACTTGATATCAGTGTAATCGTAATTCAGTGTTAATATATGAATTAAAAATGATAAAATCTCATTTGGTAAGTCTGTATGGCTTCAACCAATCACTCTGGCTTCCACCAACTAAGGCGGGTACACGCTGCATCCTTGTCTTTCCGTCGACGGCGGTGCCTGCGTCGCTGTCGAATGCAAAGCTCGTGGGGTCGGGGGACATGGAATGTAGATCCGACAGCGACTGTCGGCAGCCTCACAGCGTTACACGTGTCCATTGAGTGGGCCCGTCACCACTTAATTCAAAAGCTCTGTTACTGATAGATACGTTACCGGAGATGGACGTCCACGTGGCCCCGCTCATGCAGATAATTAAGCTTATCGAAGATTTGCGGCTGAGGACAAGAAAGATCACGTAGGCCCAAGTTGTCCACTCCATGCATGGAAGCGGCTGCTAACTACACCACCCACCTCTCATTCCTCTCCTTTTCGAAAGAAGCGGCTGCTTAACCGCACTCAATTACTTGATCTGGGGAGGTAGCTGCTGTCACCGTCGTCCGTACGTGAGCATTTATTAAAGGTTATATAATAGTCTTATCGTCAATTCAAGCCAGCCATTCACATCTGCGACAGTCTCCGGATGTGACTAATCTCTGGTGATCAATCATTGTGTCTCCCGGTTTTTGGCATGTTTTCATTTTACTTGGCACATTTTACGCGCCGACTGTTCCTGGTGTTTTCCAGAAAGGAGCATTTGGCACCAATTCTTGACGTACAAGCCTTCAAGGTTGCTTTAGGAGAAGTGAGAATATTGGGCATTTATCTTCCAACTGAGGATTCTTAATTCACAGCAAAGAACATCTTGATGATTAATCTTTTGACTAGTGCTGAAATATTGTGTCGGTTTCATGATTTTTTTTTCGTTTTGATGCAATTATGAGAAAAAAAAAGGCTTACTAAATCAGCGATGTTGTTGTTTCATGTGTTCAAGCAATCATACCTTATCCAAAATTTTATATTAGCATTTCTATGAAGATATCATTCGGGAGCTAGCTGCAGTATCCTATCGATCGTAAGAAAACATGAAACAGTTGATAATGTAGGATCCAACTAGCAGTGAAAATGTTAAGATTTCTTGGTTCAATTAAATGTTAGAATGATTGTTGAATTAAGACTAGCTAGCTTCATATAGCCGAAGAGTGGGTGCACGTAGTGAGTTTTTTTTTTCTTCGTCATAGATTTGGTAAAGATCGTCTCTGAAAAAGATTCTTAGTCATTGTCAGCTGACGTGAGGACTAGGGAAAGATTCGGGTTTCCGAGTTGCTACTCTTCGCCAAAGGACAAAATGGCATCAAGTAATCGACTGTCGTAAGCTTCACCATATTCAAGATTATGTAGCGGTCACCTTCACAAATCTAAATATCTAATATCTTGGCAGAGATGGATCTTCTTGATCTATAAATTCAGCGTTGATAATATTAATGGTCTCTGTCGATTAGTAGCAGGTCATGCATGCATGCATGCACGAGTACGTACACAATCTAGATAGCTAACTTATTTAATCTTAAAGGCGGGCATCAGCTTGTGGACTAATACTCAATAACATATTGTTTGTCAATATTTTCATTGCGCACTGGTTTCCAACCTGTCTTCTTCTCCTCCGTCATTGCAAGATTTTTTTTGGCTGTGAAGTTGTTCACTCGATGAAGACACGCTTACAGCAAAAAATATCTTTCAATTTCTTTCTTTCGTTAAGTTAAAAAACTGTACATATATATATATATATATATATATATATATATATATATATATATATATATATATATATATATATATATATATATATATAACCCCCACCAGATTATCAGTCAAGCGTTCATAATAAAGTCAAAGATGAACAGAGATATCAACATATTAGATCGATCATAATGTCTTGCATAAATTGAATGGAAAAAATACTGTAAAAGGCATACCGGATTTCATGATGTTGTGATTGAATCGGAGTGATCTTCTGACTGATTGTGTTGTTCGTCAAGAGAGGCGGGGCGGTCGATGGGAACCAAACTAAAAACCTCTCGACAAGAACCTTACGCCTCAATCAGGGACCACACCTATATATAGGAAAAACCTAATGGGCATAATTACTTATCAGCCCATCAGAGATAAGACAATTATGCCCCCCAAGGATTCTACACAATAAAATAGCCCCTTTCCATACTCTAATTAATAGATGACAATAAATAATTTAGAGATTAAATTATACACGATTAATTACTGCAATGCATGTACGTCTACATGCCCAAATGCAATATATTATGTATGTACATGGTGCATAGTCCACATAGATCTAACAATCTCCCACTTGGACGAGGCAATCATGTAATTACATAATAAAACCTTAAATCGTATATAAATCTCTAACACAATCTTTATGCGCATAAAGCTTAAGATGTCATCTAAAACAATCTCGTCCATTAGTCTATTAACACAAGGACTAAAGGGGCGGTCATTAACATATTTTCGCAATTAGACCCACAGTAATCACATGTATTAACTCAACTAAACGACATAGATCTAGTATAGATGTGTAGCATGGAAATAACATAATGTGATAGCATCACTTTTTATTTCTAACTGGTCTAACTTTAGCCAAATGAGATCAAAGAGTAGAGCAAATAATGAAAACTGAAAAATTTCATTAATGTCATGATAATAAATACAGTAATAAACCAAATGGAACAAAAACACTCTCACTAAATCAAATGGCATCAAAACCAGTAATGCCCATGTTTTCAAGTTGTTCATGAAAAACTTTAGAGGCCAATGCCTTAGTGAGTGGATCCGCAATCATAAAATTTGTTCCTATGAACTCAATAGAAATTAAGTCACTCTGAACTCTTTCTTTTACAACAAGGAACTTGATTTCTATATGCTTTGATTTAGAAGAGCTCCTATTGTTGTTAGAATATAAGACTGCTGCTCTATTGTCACAAAATAACTTGAGTGGTCTTTCAACACCATTGACAATCTGCAGTCTTGAAATGAAGTTACGTAGCCATATTGCATGATTGGATGCCTCATAACATGCAACAAATTCTGTTTCCATAGTAGAAGATGCAACAAGTGTCTGCTTAGCACTTTTCCAAGATATTGCACCTCCAGCTAATATAAACACATATCTAGATGTCGATTTACGACTGTCTTGGCATCCAGCAAAGTCAGAATCAGAATACCCAATAATCTCAAGACTGTCTGACTTTCTGTAGGTGAGCATATAATCTTTTGTGTTTTGCAAATATCTGAAAACTCTTTTGGCTGCAACCCAATGTTCTCTGCCTGGATTACTTTGATATCTGCCAAGCATTCCAACAATGTATGCAAGGTCAGGACGAGTGCAGACCTGTGCATACATCAAATTCCCTACTGCTGAAGCATAAGGGATGTTTTCTATAAATTAGTATCAAATTCACCTTTTGGACACTATTTTAAACTGAATTTATCTCCTTTAGCCACAGGGGTTTCAAGTGGTCTACAATTTTGCATGCCAAATTGCTACAATATTTTTTTAATATAACTCTTTTGTGATAATCCTAATATTCCTCGTGAACGATCACGATGAATTTGGATATCTAATACAAAAGAGGCTTCACCAAGATCTTTCATTTCAAATTGCTTTGAAAGAAATTTCTTAGTATCCTGAAGTAATTGCAAATCACTACTGGCAAGCAAAATGTCATCCACATAAAGAACCAAAAATATAAATTTACTCCCACTGAACTTATGGTACACACAATCTTCAACAGTATTCACCTCAAAACCAAATGAGAGAATTACGTGATGAAACTTTTGGTACCATTGACGAGAAGCTTGCTTGAGTCCATAAATGGATTTCTTCAATTTACAAACCAATTGAGTAGATCCGTCTGAATCTAATCTATCTAGTTGTAACATATAAATTGTTTCCTCAATGTCACCATTGAGAAAAGCTGTCTTAACATCCATTTGATGAAGTTCAAGGTCAAAATATGCTACCAGTGCCATAATAACTCTAAAAGAGTCTTTCGATGAAACCGGAGAGAAAGTCTATTTATAGTCAATGCCTTCCCTTTGGGTAAATCCCTTAGCGACAAGACACGCTTTAAATCTTTCCACATTGCCTTGTGAATCCCTTTTGGTTTTAAAAATCCATTTGCAACCAATAGGTCTCATTTCTTCTAGCAATGGTACAAGATCCCAAACGTCATTGTCTTTCATAGATTGAATTTCTTCACCCATGGCATCAATCCACTTTTGAGCATTAGAACAACTAATTGCTTCATGGAAGGTGAGTGGATCATCTCCCAATGAATCAATAGTATCTTGATGTTCTTGGAGAAATACAACATAATCATTAGAAATTGCACTTCTCCTATCTCTCGTGAATCTCCTTAAAGGCACTGGTTCATTTTGAGTTTGTTGAGTTTGATTCTCATGCTCCTCATTAACACTGGATTGAGGAACTGTTGGATATTCTTGATGGATAGGAAGCTCAACATTGTCTTCTAAATGCTGTTGTTGAATGACATTAGGAATGAAAACTTGATTAGGGTCAATAACAGCTATAGGAGGAATATCAACTGAATCTTCCTCTAAGACAAAGTCATTAGCCTTATCTTCCCCCCCAAACTCAACATCCTCAAAAAATCTAGCATTTCCCATCTCAAAAAAATTTCTAGTTTTGGGATCATAGAATTTGTAACCCTTGGACTTCTCAGGGTATCCTACAAAATAGCTACTAACTGTTCTTACATCCAGTTTCTTTTCATGTGACCTAAAAGGCCTAGCCTCAGCTGGACATCCCCAAACACGAAAATGCCTTATGACAGGTTTCTTACCCGTCCATAATTCATAAGGGGTTTTGTTTGTAGCTTTTGTAGGAACTCTTAGGGGAGAGCAATCGGGATTTCGGTACCGGTACCGGTACCGAACTCCCGGTACCGAACTCCCGAACCTCAAATTATAGGTACCGGTACCGGTACCGAATTCTACTTCGGGAGTTCGGTACCGGTACCGATTTCCCGAAATAAAATCGGTACCGGTACCGATTTCCCGAAATTCCGAATATTTTTAATTCTAATTTACGTATTTCGGTATTTATATTCGGTATTTACGTATTTCGATATTTGTATTAAAAAATACCGAATATTAATATATAAATATTATTTTTTAATTAAATAATACATGAAAAATCGGGACTTCGGTACTTCGGGATTTCCCGAAATAGTTTTTAGGTACCGGTACCGGTACCGATTTCCCGAATAAAATTTCGGTACCGGTACCGAAGTACCGAAGTACCGAAATACCGGTACCGAAGTACCGAAGTACCAAAAAGTTCGGTACAGTACTTCGGTACCAGTACCGTTTGCTCACCCCTAGGAACTCTATTGAGAATATAGACTGCAGTTCTTAATGCATCTCCCCATAGTGAATGTAGCAAAGTGGTACGACAAATCATAATCTGTACCATATCCTTAAGAGTTCTGTTCCTCCTTTCTGAAACACCATTCATGTTCGGAGAACCAGGCATGGTGTACTGAGGAACAATCTCACACTCACCAAGAAATCTAGCAAATGGACCCGGACGTTGTTCACCTGATCCGTCATACCTACCGTAGTATTCACCACCACGATCGGATCGAATGGCCTTAATTGATTTTCCAAACTGATTTTCAACTTCGGCCTTAAACAACTTTAAAATGTCCAATGCTTGTGATTTCTCATGCATTAAGTACAGATAGCCATGACGAGAAAAATCGTCTATGAATGTGATAAAATATTGTTGACCATTCTAAGAAGCCGTAGGGAAAGGTCCACAAATATCTGTATGTATGAATCGGCTGCTTGACCTCCGGCTGGATGCATCGCACTCCGGCTGCCGCTCGTCGTACCTCGCCATGCACAACCGCCAGTACCGAATGGCGATAGTGAGCGACGAGAAGAACCGAACACGACGAGCGCCGACCCCTTTCCCTTTTCTGAATGGCGACGAGCAAGCGAAGAAGTGTCGCCGATTAGGGCAGTGTCGCTAACTCGCCATTTCCAGATGTGCACGCTGACCTTCTCTTGCCGTTGACCGAAATTAGGACAGATGCCCTACTCGATTCGGCCGGGATCGACAGGGCGATGGCAACGACAATCCAACAGAACAAGGCATCAATTGTCTTCTCTCGCCTCATGTCGAACGTTCTCACCAAAACCGAACGGAAGAGACCGGCGACGAACTCGATTAGCGGAGAAAACGAAGATAACAACAAAATCAAAAATATTCGTACCGAAAATTAAAATTTGATTTTGCTTTTAAACCTAATCATGAATCACAACCGAAAAACTTTTCCAAACAAAATAAAGCAAGATTAACCTAACCCGCTCTGATACCACTTGTTAGATCGATCCTAATGTCTTGCGTAAATTGAATGGAAAAAATACTGTAAAAGGCATACCAGATTTCATGATGCTGTGATTGAACCGGAGTGATCTTCTGACTGATTGTGTTGTTCGTCAAGACAGGCGGGGCGGTCGATGAGAACCAAACTAAAAACCTCTCGACAAGAACCTTACACCTCAATCAGGGACCACACCTTTATATAGGAAAAACCTAATGGGCATAATTACTTATCAGCCTATCAGAGATAAGACAATTATGCCCCCCCAGGGATTTTACACAATAAAATAGCCCCTTTCCATACTCTAATTAATAGATGACAATAAATAATTTAGAGATTAAATTATACACGATTAATTACTGCAATGCATGTACGTCTACATGCCCAAATGTAATATATTATGTATGTACATGGTGCATAGTCCACATAGATCTAACACAACCACCTTCCTCTGCCTTAATCCATCCTCTTATCTTTTATCTCTTCCTTAATTTTGCACCAAATGTTGATTCATATCATACACTTGCTTTGTGTAAATCCATCCAATTACTAAAAAAAAAAAATCCATCCAATTAGTTGGGGTTTCAGCCAACACACCGCCTCATCAAAAATCCGCGGTGCTGTGCGGCCCAATGTAAGTATATAGTTGAAACTCTTTCATAAAAAAAAATTGTATATATTATTATTATTTTACTTTCGTTCATTTTTTAAGAAACACCTAACAATTTTGTTTCTGTCATTTAATTAAAATTTTCAATATTTTGTCTCGTCCAAAACCTGAAAAGTAAGGTTGTATGAAGGCTGAAGGCTAGCGAGACTGAACACATTGAAAAACACATTCAACAGGGGAATTTTATAAATCTTTCTCGAGTCTGATTGGACCTGATTTTGTTACTTGTCTTCAAAACTCCTTCAAATCCAATCGCTTCCCTGTTACTTGGGGTTATACTCACATAAATTTTATTCCCAAATCTCATAATCCAAAAGATGTAAAGGCTTTAGGCCTATTTCCTTATGCCAATGTCTCCTATCGTATTCTTGCTAAACTTATGGTGAAATCTGTCCTGCCTATTATTATGAATCAAGAGCAATATGCTTTTGTTCCTAGCAGAAATATCTAAGATAGTATTTTCTCCCTATAGGAGCTTGCCCATACCATGTTTAAGTCTAAAGGAAAATACCCACTCATTTTGTTCAAAATTTACATAGAAAAAGCTTTTGACAAAATCTCTTGGACAGCTATTTATAGGGGGCTCACTATCCTTAACTTCCCTTCAACCTTTACCAATTTGAGTCAAACTTGTGTTGAGTCCTCTAAATTCTCTTGTATTATTAATGGTAGTCAATCCACTTTTTTCACTAGCAAAAGAGGAATTAGGCAAGGTGACCCCATATCCCCTTATTTGTCATTGCCACTAATATTCTAAATATTTTGCTTAAAGACAAAGTGGACCACAATTTCATCCCTTTCAGAATTAAAGGCAAACTCAATATCTCTCATTTGATGTATACTAATGATCTAATGTTGGCCTTCCGCGCCAACCCTAAATCTTGCCGCCACATCAAACAATGTCTTAATGACTTATTTACTCTCTCTAGTCTTAACATTAATTTGCAAAAATCAAGAATCTTCTTTCCCTTAAACTGCTCTAATCAGAGTAAAAGATAGCTTCTTCACTCTTTGCAGGTTCAGGAGGCCGATTTTCCCTTTAAATATCTTGGTGCTTTCATATCGCCTAGCCCTTCTTTTAATACTACCTTTCAACACTGTCTCAATGCTCTCCAAACGCATTTAAGCTCTTGGACAAAAAGCCTTCTTTCCCAAGCTAGTAGGCTTGCACTTTCCAATTCTACTAGTGTTTTGACCCCAATCTATTCCCTCACCACTTCTTGGATGCCAAAGAGGTACATTGACAAACTCAATCAAGTTGCCCGGAATTTTCTTTCGGATGGTCAATTGGATACTAAGAAACTTCATTTAGTTGGTTGGAATCAAGTGATTCAACCTAAATGCTCGGGATTTTACCATTCTTTGTACTGCCATCCAATGCAAAAGACTGTTCCATCTCCTTAACAAGAGAGAATCCATATGGACTAAGATTATTCTAGCTAAATATGGATCTCCTAACCCTTGGTCTATAAATTAGAAAGCAAATTTCAGTTGGGTTTCGAAAAGTTTGTTGTGTGATCTTGATGTAATGAAGGCCAGGTTTAGCAAATGTATTAGAAATGATCAAGATACTAGTACCATGACTTAAGCTTGGTGTTTTAACCTTCCTCTCACTCTCAAACCTACCTTCATTGCATCTAATGCTATTTCTTAATTGTATGGTTTCTAATTTTCTACAGGGACAAAGCTAGAATGAGACTCTCCTAAGATCTTTAGGATATCTTTAGGAGGACCTCACCTTACTGACATCATCCTTAATATTAAGGTACCACTAATTTCCCGTGATGATTTTTAGGTTTGGAAATAGACCTCAATTGGTTGCTCTTTAACGAAGTCTGTTTACTAGTACATCTTAGACAGCTAGTTGGGCCTTAGTGACTATTGGAGAGGTTGGAAACTCTTATGGGGTTTGCATGTTACCCCCAAAGATTAAGATCTTTGGCTAGAAGCTGCTATTCAATAGGCTCCCAACCTCTTCACTCCTTGCTAAAATTTGACTCATTAGGGCTAGATTGTGTTGTTTTTGTGTATCAGGTATGGCGACCATGGATTGCTTCTCTTGTTGGAGAGACATAGGAGAAGAGTGAGCAGCCACCAACAACTCCAAAGGGAGGCTCCTATATGCGCACAAACTTCTGACCATGAACCGAAAGACTCTTTGGCTGAACAGGCACCCCAATCAGTTGGCTCCCTAGTAGACTAACCCACCCCAGCCTTCTCTGAATCGCCACAATGACTGCCCACACACAGTTGGCCTAATTGAACTAGCTCATTGTGGGACTAGGCCAACTTGGTGCGTCCACCAATGGATTGGGTCCTTCCCTAACCCTATGTTCACCACGAATAAACACTATGTGGCAAATCAAGAGGAGTGGGCACGGGACCAGCTCACTTGTGTGGCTAAGTGCCATCATGTCTCACTATAACCCAATTTGCTAGCCCAACTTATTTGACCCGATTCCAATGCGATTTTAGTAAATTTGACAATGGAAATCTAATGATTTGCGGTAGGAGAGGATTATATCAGTGGATCGAAGGTTAATTGAGAGGAGGGATGAGATCTTGAAGCAAAACC
Organism: Costus lasius; assembly: GCA_027563935.2. NCBI lineage: Eukaryota > Viridiplantae > Streptophyta > Magnoliopsida > Zingiberales > Costaceae > Costus > Costus lasius. The sequence continues at coordinate 28,389,422 of CM050449.1, read as the reverse complement.
CTAAGAACAGGACCGCCACCTTTTTACCGAGTGATTTAGAGCCCGATTCTGAAAGAAAATTAAACAATAGATACTCAACTAGGTGGGCAAAAAGAGCAGAGCAGTTTAGAAGAATGTCCCCCAATTTTGAGAAGAATTTAAGGAAAAGTCAAAGAACCCTAGCCTTCCTTCCCAACACCTGTGAAGAGGAGAAGTCATGGCCAACGACTACAGACACAGTCAAGGACCGTGACCTGCATTCTCGCAGAAAATCAGAAGTGAATTTTGTAGCAATCCTGCACATGCAAGTTGTCAATTCATTTATTCTTATCATTGTTTGCAATTATGAAGAGTTTGTATTTAATTAAGATGACTTTTGTAGTTTAAACTATTTTTGGTATTGGAGAGTAACCCATTGTTATTCTTTTAGATTTTTTAATCAAAATTAAGTTAATTTAACTATCAATAATTGATTGATATGTTCTTATTTTTGCCAAATAATTACATGATCTTATATACAATAAAATACACTAAAAAGTAATTTTAGAGTATTAGAGAACATATAATTAGAATTAGAGTATGAAAGTGGCTAATAATTACTTGAGGGGTAAAATCTATAATAAAACCAAAATTAACTTAGTGTCATGGGTAATTTTTTTCTTTTAACTAGAAGCCCTGCACCGAGACCAGCACAACTTCTTTCAAAGCCCCCGGATAGGGACACTAATGCGGAAGCACCAAGACTCTCAATCACCCGCATCCAGAAGGGGTTCGGTGATTCACTACCCCTACGAGTACTTTTACAGAAATCACACCATTAATATCTCTCAGCCCACACTCCTCACTTGTCGTAATACTCCTCCCTCGCTCATGCACACAGCAACTCGTGCCGCTATCCACACGTGCTCAAATGCCTCTGCCCAGTAGTATGCACCAAACGTCATACGCAGTTAATCACTCATCACCGGATTCACCTTGCCATGTCGTTGGATCTAACCAGAACCCTAGCCGCCATCGATGAAACCCTAGATCTGCCGCCGCCGCTCGCCTGAACCCCAACTTCACTGAATGAAGTGTTGCCGCTAAGGTTTGAGTCACGGATGCCGTTGGAGAGGAAGACGAGCCCTACTCAATGCCTGGAGTCATCCACTGGTGTGGAGAAGGTTGCCAACGACAACGACAAGCTGCCTACTCATTTGACACTGCCGCCTCTTTATTTGTTGTAGCCGACGAACTGTTCGCATGCAACATGAATGCAACGCATTGCATGCCTCACGTCTAAGTTCATTTGCTGCATGTTCCTCTTCCAAAATCATAATGTGTGGATCCAAAATCTTAGCTACTCGAAAGGGGAGTGCCTCTTCCGCATATTGAGGAAGACTTAGGCTGTCCTTGACACTGCGATTCGAAGGAGGGAAAGAAATTAGGAAAGAAAGAAAATAAGGAGAGAAAGGAAATAAGGAGGGAAAGAAATAAATGCTTTCCCTTATAGGCCCTGTGTTTTAGTGGGAGGTAAGGAAAGAAGGAAAGACTAAAATTTTTAAACTAATTATATTATATATAATACATAAAACAGTGATTCGCATACCAAGCCTAGTAATACGAGCAGCAGCATGATATTGTGAAGAACATCATGAATCGTAATATAAGAAAATAATCTGCCCTAAACATGGAAGCAAAGCTCAAAATCTGCCCTAGAATGAAAGAATATCATATTACCCCTAAACATGGAAGCAAATCTCAAAATCTGCCCTAGAATGCAATACCGTACTTCACATACTTGGAAGATGGTGGTACAGTGGGTTCAAGTGGCAAGCTTGGGCGAGAGGATGAGCTAGCGACAACCTTGGGCGAGAAGGGAGATGGCGGCGAGCTTGCGCGAGATGGGAGATCGTCAGGCGGTAGCTTGGATGAGAGGGAGAAGCGAGGCAGCAGCTTGGACGCGAGATCATCAGGCGGCAGTGACAGCGATCCGCAAGTGCACGGATTTATCGAAGTAATAAAAAGATTATCATTCCCAACGAGGATCTGGCGGTCAAGTACCGATTACACGATCAATCTATATCTAGACGATTCAAAATGTGATTTTTGTTTTGTTTGGACACTTCAAACTACGAAAAGAAACAAAAGCAAGCGTTCGGGTAAAAATCAATGTGGATAAAATTGGGACTCAGGGTTTCACCACGTTGACGATTATGAATTTAATAAAAATAAATCTTTGATCAGAAAATTATAGTTTGAAGGGGATTTTTCCTAAGGTATAGATTACCTCATCTCGAAGCATAATCCGGTACCTAATTACATTAATTCCCTACTCTCGTGACAATTAACGCAATTAGATCCTTTTGAGTTCTATGAAAAACCATGTTAATCCTTCAGTAAATCAGAACTATTCTCGTGATCGGATTCACAGGTTTGAAAAGAATAGATCTGACGTCGCGATTCACCTCTCGGTCCTTCTCGCGACGTCTCAAACGCAATAAAACTTGGCTAGAGTATTAAAGCGAGATACGTACAATTCTAATCAAATCAAATCAGTAATATTCTTAACAAAGATTCATACAAAAGATGTAATTCAAAAATAAACCAACGGGCTACTCCCTAAATCCCTAAAATAGGGTTCACACGTTCATGTTCATAACAGACAGCATGTTCATCAATGAAAATCGCATGAAAACCTAAGAAGATTATAGGAAATCGCTAGACAAGTAATTAGAAAAGCTTCCCCTCGACGTGGAGACGAAGATGAAGTATCCAATTCTTCCTTTGCACGGCTTTCCTGATCGAATTCTGCCCTAAAAGTGAATCTCGTCGTCGCCGCCGCCTCCTCTCGTTTTCGTGTGTAGAAGCCCATGAAACCCTTCCAAAACCCTTCCTTTTATAGTCTAACCAGTATGGAACCCATCTAGGAAGGTTTCTGGAGAGTTTGGTTCAATTCTGGTAAGGTTTGGAGTCGAATCGAGTGAGATATGTGAAGGGGCGGAAACTTTCACCGCCCGTGATGAGTTTACGGCTTCGGTCGTAATTTTTTCAGTGTATAAAAACTCCTACACACAGAAATATTCATGGACCGTGAAGGATTCACGGCCTCACCCATGAAAGTTTATGTTCATTTCTTTACTTAGCCGCTTTTCTGCCCTTCGAAGCCAAAAATTACGGCCGACCCCAAAATTACGGCCAAGGCCGTGAAAGTCGTGATCTCCACTATTTTCGCTCTAAATTTGACGTGTAAGCTCGTGATTTCCTAGAGAATCGTATTATGGCTTCAAATCTCCCAAAATCTATCATTTTTATGCCGTTTTATCTACATTTTCAATAAAACGAAGAAAAGTAAAGATTCTGTGCAAAGTGAAGTAAAAACATTAAAAATTACATAAAATCATTCAATTAAGCCCAAAATATCATGTAATATATAGGCAAAAACATGATGAAAATGCAACGCATCAAAAACCCTAGACTTAAAATTTTGCTTGACCACAAGCAATACCTCGATATGTATAAAGAATGTAGAGATAAGGAATACTCATTGTTTTTGCCCCTAATAACATCATTAGTTCACAATTTAAGCAATCAATCTTTTAGAGTCAAGTAATTCAAGAAAAATCATAATAGAAATAAACTCTCAAGAGGTTACAATCCAAGAAAGATAAAATTCATAATTCATGTCATAACATCCATTCAACACACACTAAATATCAGATACTTTCAATTTAATAAATCCATTTCACTTAACAGATAGGATTTCTACTTCAAGAATTTCAGTGATGTTAAAGATAAGAGATTTTTAAAGCAATTTGGTCTTTAAACTGTTATATGTTGTTTACTGTCAGCATCATAATAAGTTTAAAGTATACCACAAAGTAGTATAATATAACTCATAGTCTCAATCATGAAAGTTAGCGGAGTTGTCAACATAACCTATAGCTTTCTCTTTTTCTCCATTTTTTTCTCTTTTTTCCATTTATTTTTTTTATTAGACTTCAACTCATGTCTTAGGTACCAAGTCAGATTTAACAGTGCCAAGTAGAGGAGTATTTTCTTTTTTCTCTTTTTTTTTCTAGAGAAAGCTGGTCAGTGACATGGTACTTAAATCGTTATCGATACTTGATCGCAACAGATTTAAAGTATACCACATCGTGGTATAATATAACTTATGACTTCAGATTTATCACTAGAGGAGTTGGAGCAAATCTCAATTTAAAGAGATATCACCAAATTCATATTTATAAAAATTTTCATCAAGCAAAATTAGATAAATTGAACTTCAAGTAACAAGATACTATTCATGTGTCGTATGAACATATAACAATTCACATATGCATTTTATCAATACCAGAATTGAATTTACTCAACAATTTAAGTCTACATGAAATTTCAAAAATTTCCTAAATCATCAAATCAATCACTCAAGATGTTTAGTAAGTCTAGAATTAAGGATAAACAAATTTGATAATTCTTAACAATCATAAACATTCATAATTCATATCTATAAAGCTTTGATATAATCAAAATACATGAAGACACCCTAGACTTAGATTGTTGCATATACATGAACATTAAAATCAATGAATGATAGATTTTAGAAAAATTTTGCAAGAATTCCCTTTATAATGTGTAATGATTCCCTATGCAATTATATCAAAATATGGAAATATGAACCAGAAAGATCTAGAAACTATATCACATTAAAGATATTAGCATTTTACATGATAAACAAGTTTCAGACATTAAATATCATCATGCTTCACTATCAAAATCAATTTTACAATACTCACAAAGAAAATGTCGTCATCACAGTTATCCTCACAAGTGATGAGTTATCCTCACAAGTGATAGGAGATGCATTGATCCCTTTACTTGAGGTCATTGACTATTCTATATGGTTAGGGACATGCTTTGATACAACCTAACACCTCACCATAGTTGGGAGGTAATAACGGTTGTTATTGAGCATGTCACGACCCATATGAGATGGTCAATGGACAAACAAAGGATTTGCCCCTTCCTGAGAGAAGCTTGATATCCATGGAGCTCCTCTATGATTCTATGACTGAAAGTGTATGACCATACCCAGGTGAGAACCTGATTTAGTTATGACCATGTGATTAGGTGAAAACAAGTGGTGACACACTTGTCCAATCAGATATCAGTTCGGCAAAGAAACTATAATGCATCTGTACCTAGTTGTGATGATGGGGATATCGATGTCGATATCCATTCTTATGACTTATGTAGCAGCGATGCACTACTAGGTACCACTCACTGCTTGTGATGACCTTAGGTCAGCACTGCCAATGTCAAAGGAACCTACAGGGTCGCACACCTTGATACTCGAGTTCTCGTATTGATCGGGAAGCCTTGTGATCGAATTATTGGATAACTCGGATCTATTTGGGAGTTTTCATCAGCGCCAATAGGCCTAATGAGATGGAAGAATGTTATTGGAGCCAAACTTCAGTTTTGGCAGGTTGACCCGAATTTGACCATGGTTGGTCACATTTGGATTTGGGTTACATTGGATTGGATCCAATTGCTTAATCAACCCATGCAATGAAGTTTGGGCTAACCCATTATCCAATGAGGCTGATAGGGCCTAGACGACTGCTACCGCAAGTGCACGGTCTATCGCGTAATAAATAAGATCGAACCCACAGGGACTAGGGTCAAGTACTAACAAATCAGTTAATCAATAGCTAGGTTAATGATTAATGGAGAAAATTATTAATGTCCTAGTGCAAATGATTAAACTAAAGCAAATTAAGAACAAGCAGCGCAGAGAGCAAAGCAATCGGAGTTTTAAACCTATGAGAGAGATTCAGGGTATTGGGTTTCACCACACTGAAGCATGAAGAAGTATTAAAGCTTGATATTCCAGTTAAGTTTTATCTAAGTTCTCAAGGTAATCCTACCTAGGGTACAAACACGCTCCCTCTCAGGACACGATCTAGTATCTGACTTAACCCAAGTCTCCTACTCTCGTGGCTTACCGGGTGGAGTGGATCCAATGGGTTCTGTGAAGGATTAGGGATCCTCGAGTGATTTCGAGTGCTCTCGCAACACGAAATCACCAGTCCAGTCTAAGGGATTCCGATGACTGTGGTTCACCTCTCAATCCTTCCCACAGCATCTAGGGCATGCATACATATGACTAGTATATAAACATGAATGAAAACATCCTAGACAAGAATAAGAACAAAGATAAGTAAAGAAATATATAGATCAAACTATAGTATTCAACATTCATACAGTGGGCTACGCCCAAACCCCGAAAAGAAGGTTTACGCTATCGTATACATTGTGAAATACATCAAATCTCTCATGTAAATGAATTCAAACCAAAGGGAAGGGTAGATCCTTGATGGAAGAAGGTCCAGCACGAAGATCCACGTCAGAACGAAGGAAGAATCGCACCGGAATAGTGTTGTCGCCCAGAAAATCACCCCAAATCCTAGGTTGTCGCCGTTTTGCTTCGTTCTACTCAACCCCTTGATCAAATCCAATGATTCTGGTCCCAAAACGTGCGTATCCCAGTTGGAAAGGTCTCCCTGAAATTTTGTAAATTCTGAGCTAGGAATAGAAAGTTATGGCCGAAATACCGAGCGCTTGTCATGTAGGACGCGGGACGATGCACGGCCGTGTATCAGTGCACGGGCATGCCCGTGCACGGCTTGGTTAAGATTATTCTGATGACTTAAGATGCACGGCCGTGCATGGATGCACACCCATGGCCATGCACTCTGTAGAAGGCTCCGTTTGAGCTGAAATTTGGCGTGTACCTCCGTCTCATCATGAGAAATCGTCTCATACCTTCAGATTCTCCAAATTCCATCAATTTTGAGGCCAAAAACCTATATTTTCATAAAACAAGGAAAAAGTGAAGACTCTAAAGAATATGAAGCATTTGAGTGTATAAATGAGACAAAGCATATATTTTACTCCAAAATAATAATAGAATTAAGTCACGAAATATCATATTTTTGCATGTCATCAGAGGCCCAATAACAAGTTGTCATGATAAGAGAATTGGGCTAAAAGGGTATAATGGGGAGAAAAGCAAACCCCATTGGCGCCAAGGGCATAATGGGGAGAGCTTGGTGCAATTTGCTTTCTTTGGAAGGAATTGACACCTCCCCCTTCATGCTTGGATGGAAACCTTGTCTTTATAACAAGGGTTGAGGCATCTAAGGCATGATGGATTTACATGGTAAGTCCTAGGCGATTTGGATGTTTTTATGGAAAAAGCTTGGAGTCTTGCCATAACCCTAACCCTAATTGCCACCCATTAACCCTAGCCGCTCCTCTCTTTGTGATATGCGCCTAGCCCCTCTATTGCCGCCCACTTGGCTCTATATATCATTGCATTTGTGTGAGCCCTTTCATGCAATTAAAGATTGGCGTGAACAAGCAATAGAAGGGCAAAGAGCAAGGCTTCAAGTGGCGCAACATCTTCTATCTTCCATAGCCGCAAGCCTTCTTCCTCCTTTCCTCTTGGCGCAAGGAGCATTGGTGCTTGGTGGCTTGTTTTCTTCCATCTTCCTTCTTGGCACAACTTCTCTAGAAGGTGGTGCAAGTGAAGTGGAGGAATCCCTAAGGCTTGGATCTTCTTCCCGAGGCTAGCACCAGGCGAGGAAGAAGAGAACTTGAGGCATCCGTGTGTGTGAGACTGCAGAGGGCGCACGCTTGGGCGCCTACCTCGACATCAACCTTCATGCTTGCTCTAAGGTACTTACTATCTCATCGTGTCGACCCCCCGCAAGAGATCTTCACTGGGTTTTTGGGACTGGCTCATTTCAGGGATATTATTCCGCTGCGTTTGTAATGTAATATCTGTGAAAAGTTGTAAAATATCCTCAGGGTTTCCCAATACATCTCTAGCACAAGTATTCCGTAGCTGTAGATATCGCCTGCAGTTGATACTTTGTTGGCCACTCTATATTCTACTTTGTTAATTTCCAAATTAGATTCTTAGCTACACATGTCAAATAAAAAAAAGAAATAAAATGAGATGACTGAGACAAGTGATGATATAATTATTAATCTATTTCCTTGATGTTGCATGCATGATATATAACTTTCAAATTTATTGCTGAAAATAATACCAGGAGCAACATATCCAATTGAGCCTTTAAGTACCATGGATGTTTCAAGTGCTTGGCATGATTTATAACTTTCAATGGGAACTTTGTTGAGGAATCTTGCTAATCCAAAGTCACCCAGATGAGCCAACATGTTTTCGTCCAATAGAACATTGCTTGGCTTTATATCACAGTGGACAATTGGCTCTGTACCCTGATGGTGCAAGTAATCCACTGGACAAGCCACGTTAATTAATATATCTAACCTATGTAAAAAATTTAACCTCTGAAGCATTCATCCTTACTCGTTTTCTTGTGGATGCAGCCACTTGTCGAGATTCCCATTCGGCATGAACTCATAAACTAGAGCATTGAAATCATTTCCAATGAAATCAGTGCTTACACATACTGTCAAATCCTTAACAAGATTTTGGTGTCTGCTATTTCTTAGTGTTTCACATTCAGCGATAAAACTCTTGGAAGCCCTAGTTTGCTGGAGGTTGAGTACCTTCACCGCAATGACTTCGTATCCATTGTGATTCAGGTTGTCTTTGTACACTGATCCATAGCTTCCCACTGATAGCGATCCGTAAGTGCACGGATTTATCGAAGTAATAAAAGATTATCGATCCCACGAGGACTACGCAGTTAAGTACTGACTTTTTGAATTGTTCAAATTTAGGCAGAATATTTCAGTGGTCTTTCTTAACTTCTACGCACGGACAAACTTGAAAGCAGCTTTTAAGAGGTTGAGTTTCTAAAGGGTCGGGATTTCATGGGTTCGCCACACTGACAGTTATGCATCGGTAAAAAGATAACTAAATCAAAGATTTATCTATCATGAAAGGGACTCTTCCTAAGGTACATATTACCTCCTCTCGGAGCGTAATAAGGTATTTAATTAGATTAACTCCCTACTCTCCTGACAGTCAAACTAATAAAACCCATTAAGTTCTATGAAAAGTCGGATAAATCCTTCATGTAAATCCAAACTACTATTGTGATCAGATTTACAGATTCAATTGAAATAGGTCAGACGTTGCAATTCACCTATCGATCCATCTCGCAACGTCTAAGACATAAACTTACTTGGCTAGGGTAAATTACGAGATATATGCAAATTCAACTAAATCATGATGACAAACTCTTATGAAAATAGTAAGAACATATATCAATGCATAAAAGTCAGTGGGCTATGCCCAATCATCCTGAAACAGGTATCTACTCGCTCAAGATATTAAGGAAATACATGGAGTTTATGATGAACAAGTGAGAACTGTTGTAATCCGCAAGTGCACGAATACTCAAAGTAATAAAGAAAGTATCGAATCCACAGAGACCTACGTTACTAAGTACTGAATAATTGATTTTTCACTATCTAGGTAATCGAATGAAAGTCGAGTAAATATCACAAACACACGGAAAAATATTATCAGGGAGAAAACTGGGACTAGGGTTTCATTCACTTTGATTTTCATGACTAGATGTGCAAAGATATTCATCAATCAAATTCTATTTTGATAAAGACATAATTTACTTTAAAAGGGATTATCTCACTTTCGTGCAGATAACTGTGCAAGAATTAATCTTTGCTTACGCGCAAGATTCATCCCAAGCTAATGATAAGTAAATCATCAATCAAAGAACTCGAGGATCACTTTCGTGCATCCGAGTTCTTTGTTGATCGTCTCAAGTGGAGACTCAAGGATCACCGTCGCGCATCCGAGTCTCAACACAAGTTTTACCTATGGTTCTCCAACGTTCCAATCCTCACTTTCGTGCAGGATCTCCACGTTTGACACAATAACTAAATCCTAGGTTCCTTTCATCAACCATGGCAATGAAGACTACTAAAGATTAAGAAACAAGAACTTAACCTAATTTCTTATGGTGAGTTCCTATTAATCACTTTTAGGGTTCCAAGACCTCGAGCAAATCACCTTTCGGTCCTTATTGCGAGAACTCTAAATCATGATGACAAAAATAAACTAAAGAGAATCTTAGAGCAATAATCACATAGGCAAAATTATTAAAGTAGAATAATCATGATGAAAGTAAAAATAACTTAGTCATTTTAGAAAATCAAAGGGAATTACTCCCCCATGTCTCAAAATTAGTTTAAGCTAGCATCGTGAAGGAATTACAATAAGTCATGGTTTCAGAAGATCAAAAATCAAGAAGAAAAGAGGTTTAGAAAAATACAGCACGGCTGTGAAATAAAACACAGCCGTATTTTGCAAGGAGCGTCGATGAACAGTGGCGGCGCTTCTCTTTTCTCTGATTTCTCCCCCAATTGATCTCCTTTCGAGCTAAAACTTCTGGCGTGTTGTCTCCTCCTTCAAACGAAGCTTCTGTATGAAAATCACGGCCGGAGGTGGTCTGGATTGATCGCAGCAGTAGAACCCTAGGTGGCGGCGTGAATCGTGATTTCTTCCTCGATGGTGGATGAAAATTGGGGCTTTCGGTGTGTGCCTCTTCCTCTCGTGAAAAGCTCTCCCTTTGCTTCTTACAGCATTGAATAATAAGGCCTGGATCATCCGCAATCTTCTCCGCAAAAATTAGGCGTCGAAATTGACCTGAGTGTCGCATTCAAAATAAGAAATACGGCAGTTTAATGGTTCACGGCGGTGCCGTAAAATCGCTCGAGTGTTCTGTTCTAATGTTGTCTCGAAAACACAGTACCGTAGACTGATTTACGATACTATTGTAAAATTGGCTGAACTCTTTGGTCAGAAACGTCTCGAAAATACGGCCCGTGTAATTTGTTGCAGATCATCTTTCAAGGATAATGGTTGCTCAGATGGATATCACTTTTACAAGAATTTGATTTGGAAATTAAAGATAAAAAGGGATTTGTTGCAGATCATCTTTCAAGGATAATGGTGGATACTGAAAAGCATGATGAAATCAATGATTCCTTCCCCGAAGAACAGCTCTTAACCATTGAACAGATCAGAGCTCCCTGGTATGCTGACATAGTGAATTACCTTGTTGCTAATGTTTTTCCTCCTGATTTGAACTACCAAAAAAGGAAGAAATTCTTGGCTGAGGTAAAACACTATTTTTGGGATGAGCCTTATGTGTTTAGAAGATGTACAGACGGTATTTATAGATGATGTGTGCCTGAAGAAGAGATCACAAATATATTGTGCCAATGTCATGGATCCTCTTATGGTGGTCATGCTGGTACTGAAAAGACTGTTTATAAAGTGTTACAATCAGGATTTTATTGGCCCACCATTTTCAAGGATGCTAGAAACTTTGTGTTATCTTGTGATAGATGTCAAAGAACGGGGAACATTAGCAGAAGACACGAGATGCCACTGGCCAACATTCTTGAAGTTGAAATATTTGATGTTTGGGGCATAGACTTTATGGGACCTTTCCCATCTTCAGGAGGTAACAAGTACATTCTAGTAGCAGTCGACTATGTTTCAAAATGGGTTGAAGCTCTTGCTTCACCTACCAATGATTCAAGAGTTGTTGATAAATTTTTCAAAAAGATCATATTTCCACGGTATGGGACCCCGCGGGTAGTAATCAGTGATGAAGGCTCGCATTTCATAGAACACAAATTTTCAGCCTTAGAAAATATGGGGTGAATCATAGAGTGGCAACACCTTATCATCCTCAAACAAGTGGACAAGTGGAGATATCAAATAGAGAAATCAAGGGAATTTTAGAGAAGATTGTGTCACGCACTAGGAAAGATTGAGCATTCAAACTTGATGATGCCTTGTGGGCATACCGGACTGCTTTCAAAACACCAATAGGTATGTCTCCATTTCAATTGATTTATGGAAAATCATGTCATTTGCCTGTATAACTTGAGCATAAACCATACTGGGCAATCAAGATGCTGAATTTCGACCTGATGAGTACGGGGGAAAAACGGATATTACAATTGAATGAGCTAGATAAAATTAGACTCTCTGCGTACGAGAATGCAAAAATTTACAAAGAGAGGGCAAAAAGATGGCACGATCGATATATTTTCAGGAGAGATTTCCAACCAGGTGACTTTGTTCTTTTATTCAATTCTAGATTGAGACTTTTTCCTAGAAAACTTAAGTCTCGATGGTCTGGGCCTTTTCAGGTAAAGAAAGCTTATCCTTACGGAGCCGTAGATATATGGAGTGAAGAAACAGGAGAATTCAAGGTTAACGATCAGAGGCTTAAGCACTATTATCAAGAACAGCAAATTGTAGAAAATGAGAGTTTTTACTTAGATGAACCACGATCAAATCTGAGTGCTAAAGGATCAAGCTAAAGACCTTTAAATTAGCGCTTCTTAGGAGGCAACCCAAGCTTTCTAACTTTAGTTCACTTCCTTTTATTTACTTTTATCTTAGCTTTATTTTAGAATTAATTTTTATTATTGAAGAAGGAACATAGAGAGAAGAAGAGAAAGAAAACTCGACACAAAGGGGTGATAAAATTTTGTAAGTATCCCCTTCCGTTCACCTTTCGGTACCACTATACTTTCCCACAGTGCCAAGTAGGGGAGTCCTCACTTAATTTGGATCAAGGAATCTTTCTTCCCAACAAATAGCAAATAGCATAAATATCAACTAAATTAATCAATCAACATCAATTCAAAAATCACACTCATATGCTCATTTTATTCAAAAGAACAATTTCATTTGATCTTCTATGAAGTTCTTGTGGGCAGTTAAAGATTCCATTTGAGAGGCAAGTTGACTAACCATTCCTTTGAGGTTTTCAATTTCTTTGTTTTGATTAACCATAAACTTGTCAAGCAAAGATTCTATACTAAAAGAATTTACCTCTTCAGTTGGAGTTGGCAATTCCTCACTCTCATTCTTACCATGATGATGGCCATGTAACATTCCTTCTTCAGGATTCCATTGGTCATGATTCAAGGACATTTCTTCAAACAGTACAAAAGCATCTTCCACGGTCTTACTCATGATAGCTCCTCCTACAGAAGTATCAACAATTAGACGGGTATCATAAAGTAATCCATAATAAAATGTATGAAGTAAAGTCCATTTTTCAAGGCTATGGTGCGGGCACTTCCGTAGTAAATCATTGAACCGCTCCCACACCTTGTTAAATGATTCTCCATCTTTCTGTTCAAAGCTCATGATTTGATTTCTCAATTGGATGGTTTTGTTTGGTGGAAAGTACTTCATCAGGAAAGCACTTGACAGTTGTTCCCATGTAGTAAATGCACCAGTAGATCTAGAATGTAGCCAAAATCGTGCTCGATCCCTGAGAGAAAAAGGAAATAATTTTAGTTTAAGTGCATCTTCAGAAACTCCATTAATCTTAATGGTATCACAATATTCAAGAAAAAGATGTAAGTGTTGATAAGGATCTTCAATTGGATCTCCTCCAAATTTATTCTGCTGGATCATGGTCAAGAAGGCAGGATTAATCTCGAAATTGTCTGCTTCAATGCTGGGTTTGATAATGCTAGAGTGCATTTTGTTGGGAAACCCAGGGATTTTAGAATTTTACAGACAAGCACAGCGGAAGCAATCCCCGAAACAGGCCAGTCCCAAAAACCCAGAAGATCAAGTATTGCGAGGAGATCGACACGGTGAGAAGGAGATGATACCTTGATGCAAATTAAGTGATGCGATGCAGACACCCAAATGTGCGCCCTCTGCAGTCTAGCACACAGCCGAACCTCGAATCCTCTTCTTCCACGCCCGGTGCTAGCCTCGGGAAGAAGATCCACGCCTTTGGGAGACTTCCTCAATCACTTGCGCCAACTCCAAAGGAGATGCCAAGGAGAGGAGGTGGAGCTTCGTCGGAGTCCAACTCTTGAAGCACTCCACCAAGATCCGAACCGGAATCAACCGAAGCCAAAGTCCAACTTTAGAGAGGAGGGTGCCAAGGAACTTCCAAAGTTCCGAACTCACTAAAGGAAAGAGGAGAGGCAATGGGCGAACATCCCTCTCCCTCTTTCCAGGAGTGGCGACAAGGGGGACAAGGGTGCAAGAGTTCAAGAAGTTACGACGATGAGGGAGGAAGGGGGTTTATATACCCATGAATAGGTGCACCTCTTCACTAGTGAAGAGGCACACCTCTTCAAGAGGTACAACCCATTTCGCCCACTCCAAGTGCCATGCGCCCAAGTACATTCACCCACTCCAAGTGAGAAGCTCCAAGCTTCTCACCTTAAGAAGATGTCCAACTTGGATTTGTCCACCTCAAGGAAATGCGCCAAGCTCACTCCAAGTAGCTTGCGCCATTCCATTTGGCCCATTGGCCCAAATGGCTTATTGAGCCCATTTGGCCTATTAGCCCAACTTGGTTTATTGGGCCCATTTGGCCCAAATGGCTCATTTGGCCTACTAGGCCCAAAAACAAGTTAGCTCCAAATGATTCTTTTCATCTCATCTAGCACAGTGGTGCTGATGGATTCTCCCAAACAGATCTGAGTTATCCAATAACTCAATCAATAGGCTACCTGATCAATACAAGAACCCGAGTTTCAAGTTGTGCGACCCTGTAGGTTCCTTAGACGTTGACAGTGATGAACCGAGTCATCACAAGCAGTGATTGGCACCTAGCAGTGCACCGCTGCTACCTAAGTCATCGGAATGGATATCAACATCGACATCCCCATCATCGCAACAAGGTACCGATGCATTACAGTCTCTTTGCCGAACTGATATCCGATTGGACAAAGTGTGTCACCACTTTATTTTCACCCAATCTCATGGTCATGACTAAATCAGGCTTTCACCTAGGTATGGCCATACACTTTCAGTCATGCAACCATAGGGGGGCCCCGTGGATATCAAGCTTCCCGTAGGAAGGGGCAAATCTTATGTCTGTCAATTGATCTTTTCATATGGGTCGTGACATACCCAATGACAACTGTTATGACCTCCCTGCTACGGTGAGGCGTTAGGTTGTATCAAAGTATGCCCCTAACCATATAGAAGAGTCAATGACCTCAAGTCAAGGGATCAATGCATCTCCTGTCACATGTGAGCTTAACTCATGACACCAAGTTAAACCCTCATAGTGGGTCAGTCCAGTATATCCACCACTGATATACCCATATGCCTGCGTTAGCACCCCGTGCGTAACCAGCCCATATACCAGTCTCACATGTACCAGACCTGTCCCTTATCCACTCAAGTACTCAACTGGGGACACACCGTTTGAGCATAGATACAATCTGTCTCCAGGGACATTATTATCCATGTACATAATCACAGATGTAAACATAGCATAATAATGACAATGCTAGAATGATATATTAAATATCAATGTCAACTAGTACAAGATGGACCAACAACGGGTCCAAGGGCATATACACCAACACATTTCTCGTGGCCTAGGGACAGCATAGTCCCCAAGTGATCTTTGTCTTGCCATTGAATTCAAATTTCCTGTATAGTCTAAAGCAGACAGATTAAGTAACCCAAGCAAACAGAGAAGAACGGAAAGATAGAACATAAATATAGACTAATCTAGCAAAAATCTCAATATCTCCAATATTGACAAAACTATGGTCCCCGGCAACGGCGCCAAAAACTTGTTGTAATTCGCAAGTGCACGGATACTCGAATTAATAAAGAAAGTATCGAATCCACAGAGACCTACGTTGTCAAGTACTGAATAATTGGTTTTTCACTATCTAGGTAATCGAATGAAAGTCGAGTAAATATCGCAAACACGCGGAAAAATATTATCAGGGAGAAAACTGGGACTAGGGTTTCATTCACTTTGATTTTCATGACTAGATGTGCAAAGATATTCATCAATCAAATTATATTTTGATAAAGACATAATTTACTTTAATAGAGATTATCTCACTTTCGTGCAGATAACCATGCAAGAATTAATCTTCGCTTACGCGCAAGATTCATCCCAAGCTAATGATATGTAAATCATCAATCAAAGAACTCGAGGATCACTTTCATGCATCCGAGTTCTTTGTTGATCGTCTCAAGCGGAGACTCAAGGATCACCGTCGCGCATCCGAGTCTCAACACAAGTTTTACCTATGGTTCTCTAACGTTCCGATCCTCACTTTCGTGTAGGATATCCACGTTTGACATAATAACTCAATCCTACGTTCCTTTTATCAATCATGGCAATGCAGACTACTAAAGATTAAGAAACAAGAACTTAACCTAATTTTTCATGGTGAGTTCCTATTAATCAATTTTAGGGTTCCAAGTCCTCGAGCAAATCACTTTTCGGTCCTTATTGAGAGAACTCTAAATCATGATGACAAAAATAAACTAAAGAGAATCTTAGAGCAATAATCACATAGGCAAAATTATCAAAGTAGAATAATCATGATGAAAGTAAAAATAACTTAGTCATTTTAGAAAATCAAAGGAAATTACTCCCCCATGTCCCAAAAATAGTTTAAGCTAGCATCGTGAAGGAATTACAATAAGTCATGGTTTCAGAAGATCGAAAATCAAGAAGAAAAGAGGTTTAGAAAAATACAGCACGGCTGTGAAATAAAACACAGCCGTATTTTGCAAGGAGCGTCGATGAACAGTGGCAGCGCTTCTCTTTTCTCTGATTTCTCCCTCAATTGATCTCCTTTCGAGCTGAAACTTCTAGCGTGTTGTCTCCTCCTTCAAACAAAGCTTTTGTATGAAAATCATGGCCGGAGGTGGTCTAGATTGATCGCGGCAGCGGAACCCTAGGCGGCAGCGTGAATCGTGATTTCTCCCTCGATGGTGGATGAAAATTGGGGCTTTCGGTGTGTGCCTCTTCCTCTCGTGAAAAGCTCTCCCTTTGCTTCTTACAGCATCGAATAATAAGGCTTGGATCATCTGCAATCTTCTCCGCAAAAATCGGGCATCGAAATTGACCTGGGTGTCGCGTTCAAAATAGGAAATACGGTAGTGTAATGTGGTTCACGGCGGTGCCGTAAAATCGCTCGAGTGTTCTATTCTGATGTTGTTTCGAAAACACGGTACCGTAGACTGATTTATGGTACTGCCGTAAAATCGGCTGAACTCTCTGGTCGGAAACGTCTAGAAAATACGGCCCGTTTAATTTCTTACGGTAGTGCCGTAAAATCAGCAACAGTCTCTGTTCTAGAAACGCTAAAAAATATGACCCGTAAAACGATTTACGGTAGTTCCGTATTTTTGGCAAAATCTTATGTTCGGACTCTCTCCAAATTATGGCAGTGTTCTTGATTTTACGGTAGAGTATGAAAATACGGTACCGTAAAATAGAATACGGCACTACTGTATTTTGCTGAGTTGCTCTATTTTGCATGGAATTTTTTGGGTGATCTTCTCCTGACGATGGTAGCTCTTTCATGTCTTTGATTTTGCTTGAAAATGCTTCAAAATAGTGCCTTTTTACCTGAAAATCATGAAAAACCAAAATAGAAGTAGACTTTGCAATGTTTGACGTATTCAACATAAAAACAAGTGAAAGATCCTCAATATAGCATGAAAAGATATCTAAAAATGATACAAATTATACTATATATTTTGGTGTCATCAAGAACTCATGAAAATCTGCATGAAATCGCAAAATGAACTATAGAACCGCCTTCTCCTCGATCTGGAGATGAGGAATAGTCGATCAATCGTTGCATTCAGGTGGAACCTCGCCGGAATATGCTTCGAAATTGAGTTGTCGCCTCTATCGCTGCCGCCACTTGTCTTCGTCCATCGAAGCCCCTGGAACCCTTCCAAAACCCTTCCTTTTATAGTCTAATCAGTATAGAACCCATCTAAGAAGGTTTCTGGAGAGTTTGGTTCAATTCTGGTTCAGTTTGGAGTCGAATCGAGTGAAAAACCCGAAAGGCGGACATTTTTACGGCCCGTGATGAAATTACGGCTGAGGTCGTAATTGTTTCTGTGTGTACACCGCCTTTGTACACAGAAAGTTTCACGGACCGTGATGGATTCACGGCCTCACCCGTGAAAGTTTCTGTGGACTTTTTAACTTAGCCATTTTTCGTTGCCCTTCGAAGCCAAAATTACAGCCGGCCCAAAATTACGGCCAAGGCTGTGAAAATCGAAATCTCCACCCTTTTCACTCCAAATTTGACGTATAAGTTCATAGTTTCCTCGGGAATTGTATTATGGCTTCAAATCTCCCAAAATCCATCATTTTTGTGTCATTTTACCTACATTTTCAATAAAACCAAGAAAAGTAAAGATTCCATGCAAAGTAAAGCAAAAATACTAAAAATAGCACAAAGTCATTCAATTAAGCTCAAAATATGATCTAAAATATAGGCAAAAATATGGTGTAAATGCAACGCATCAGAATACCCTAGACTTATAATTTTACTTGTCCTCAAGCAATACCTTGATATGTATAAAGAATGTAAAGATAAGGAACACTCATTTATTTTTGCCCCTAATAACATCCTTAGTCCACAATTTAAGCAATCAACTTTTCAAACTCAAGTAATTCAAGATAAATCATAATAAAGATAAATTCTCAAGAGGTTACAATCCAAGAAAGATAAAATTCATAATTCATGTCATAGTATTCATTCTTCACAAACTAATTATCAGATACTTTCAATTTAATAAATCCGTCTTACTCAATAGATAAAATTTCTACTCCAAGAATTTCAGTGATGTTAAAGATAAGAGATTTTTAAAGCAATTTGGTCTTTAAACAGTTATGTGCCCTTTCCTATTGGCATCATAACATTGTTCAAAGTATACCACAGAGTAGTATAATTTAACTCATAGTCTCAATCATGAAAGTCAGCGGAGTTGTCCACTTGTCCTACAGCTTTCTCTTTTTCTCCATTTTTTTTATTTCCCTGTTTTTTTCTGGTGAAAGCCGGTCAGTGGCATGGTATTTAAATCATTGTTGATCTTTCTGTAGAAGGGTTAAATATTTGTTTTAAAATTTTCCTCTGTTACTTGATCACAATAGATTTAAAGTATACCAAACAATGGTATAATATAACTCATGACTTAAGATTTCTCAACTAGAGGAGTTGGAGCAAATCTCAATTTAAAGATATATCACCAAATTCTATTCATAAAAATTCTCATCAAGTAGAAATAGATAAATTAAACTTCAAGTAACAAGATACTATGTATGTGTCCTATGAACATATAACAATTCACATATGCATTTTATTAATACCAAAATTGAATTTACTCAACAATTTAAGTCTACATGAAATTTCAAAAATTCCCTAAGTCATCAAATCAATCACTCAAGATGTTTCCTAAGTCTAGAATTAAGGATAAAACAAATTTGATAATTCCTTAACAATCATAAACATTCAAAATTCATATCTATAAAGCTTTGAAGAATAAGCAAAATACATGAAGACACCCTAGACTTAAATTGTTGCATATACATAGACATTAAAATCAATGAATGATATATTTCAGAAAAATTTTGCAAGAGTTCCCTTTTAAAATATGAGCGAAATCTTGTGCAGTTATATCAAAGATGAAAATTTGACTCAGAAAAATCTAGAAACTATATCACATCAAAGATAATCACATTTATCATGGTAAATAAGTTTCAAACATCAAACACCGTCATATTTCACTATCAAAATCACATTTTACTATACTCACAAAGAAGTTCCCGCTAAAATCACGGTCGGTATATGATTCACGGCTGCTCCCGTGATAGTTTCTTTTGGTGCTTAATCTTCATGTAAAAATTTTCAAAAATTTCCTGCACATAAAGCAACTTATTAAAAAAAATTTATCAATAAAAATTCATCAATACATGCTGCAAAAATTTCTAAAAATTAAAAGAAAATAAATTTAGTAAAGAAAAATAGAAACTAAAAATGCTGGAATGAATAAAGTTCAAAGCACTTGTTTAAGGTCATTAGCTTGACCAAAGCTTCATGTCATGGTGGAGTTGGTGAGTCAGTACCATAGTAGAGAGCATATAATCTTCTGCTTTTTCTCCGTCTCATAAGTGTGTCCACCAAAGTATACATCCAGTTAAGCATGTGGATCCATGTTGCAGTGACCAATACATGCATAGTTAAACAAGAGTTAAAGTCATGCAAAGAATAATCAATAATTTTTCTATATTTATCCAAGAGTAAAATCATGCATTCTTCCTTTAGATTTATATCAGCAATTGGAAGAATATTAGAATTAAAATCAAAGAATTCATACCTTGGATTGATCAAGAAGTTTTCAATTTGTGTTTTTAGTTTTTCACTTACCTCAATGCCAATGTGATCAAGAATCTTATGTGTTATCTTCTGCTGGGTACCTGTGCTTGAATTTGATTCAAATAATATTTCAATCACTTCATCAACATTATCCTTATAATTATCTCCCTCGTCATCAATCATCCAAATTTCTAATGGATTTTCCTGGAGAAAAGGGATTAATGGTTCATATGGTGGTGGTAGTACAATATGCATAAGATCCTCTTCCTCATCTTTTTCCTCAATTTCTTTCTCTTCAGTGGTGGCGATGTAATAAGAAAATGAAAGGAGGTATTCCATCCTAACACTATCAAATTCATCCCCATCACTTTCGCTATTTCTTACTTGAGGATCCATAAATTCTTCATCCTTCTTTTCACAAGACTCCAAAAATTTGAATTTCTCTTTAAACATGTCCCAAGTATTTGTGTTACAAGACACTTCATTATGTGAGAGGGGACTAGATGGCTGGTAAAGTGCAGAGGAAGGTAAATCACAATCATCAAAATTTTCAAAATCATCAAAATTTGAAGAAGGTAAATCATAATCAGGAGTCATGACTAATGATTGATCCAACTCTATAAAATTCTCAGATTTATCCTGGATTCCATCCTCTATATCATTTTTATCAGTGCCAAAAAACATACTATGAACTTTCTCATTTTGTTTTTCCATAGCTGCTAGAGCCTTTTCAAGCATAGCTTTTTGCAGTTGTATATTTTGTTCCAACTCATTTTGTTTTTCCAAAGCAAGTGTATATTTTTCAAGCAAGACTACAAAGTTGGATTCTTCAGGTTCACTAAAGTCTGATTGTGGAATAAATGTTGGGTCATTATGATGAAAATAGTTTTCATGGTTCTCCTAACTTGGGTTATAGGTACTAGGGCATAAGTTAAAGCATGGAGGGATCCCTAATTGACATTTAGTAAAATGATGCCGTTGACAACCACAAATATCACAAATAATATATTCCAACTTAGAATTTTGCATGCTCATATATTCAGTGTGTTGAGAAAAAGAATTTGCCCTTGCTGCAAGTGATTGTAATAAATCCGTACCATATTCTCTTGTCTACATCGCCGGTGGCACATACATCTGACCTGACCATTGACATTGGTTAAACATTATTTTTAAGTTTAAGTAATAAAATTCAAAAATATATAATGTAGAACAGGAAATATAAAATATGTAGACAAGTGATTTTTGAGTTCTCTTGTTCATGCAACGTGTTAATCCAAAAAGAGGAAACTAAGATAAAATAAACTACCAATATAAAAAAAATGCGCAAAACAAATAAAACAAGAAAAATGAAAACAAATAAAAAAATAAAAACAAAAACAAAACATAAGTAAAAAAATGTCTAGTCTATAAATCTCACGATTAAATCGATATTGACTGGCCTGATCCCCAGCAACGTCGCTAAAAACTTGATAGCGATTCGCAAGTGCATGGATGTATCAAAGTAACAAAAGATTATCGATCCCACAAGGACTACGCAGTTAAGTACTGACTTTTTGAATTGTTCGAATTTAGGCAGAATATTTCAGTGGTCTTTCTTAACTTCTATGCACGGACAAACTTGAAAGCAGCTTTTAAGAGGTTGAGTTTCTAAAGGGTCGGGATTTCATGGGTTTGCCACACTAACAGTTATGCATCGGTAAAAAGATAACTAAATTAAAGATTTATCTATCATGAAAGGGACTCTTCCTAAGGTACATATTACCTCCTCTCGGAGCGTAATAAGGTATTTAATTAGATTAACTCTCTACTCTCGTGACAGTCAAACTAATTAAACCCATTAAGTTCTATGAAAAGTCAGATAAATCCTTCATGTAAATCCGAACTACTCTCGTGATCAGATTTACAGGTTCAATTGAAATAGGTCAGATGTTGCGATTCACCTCTCGATCCATCTCGCAATGTCTAAGACGTAAACTTACTTGGCCAGCGTAAATTACGAGATATATGCAAATTCAACTAAATCATGATGACAAACTCTTATGAAAATAGTAAGAACATAGATCAATGCATAAAAGTCAGTGGGCTATGCCCAATCATCCTGAAACAGGTATTTACTCGCTCATGATATTAAGGAAATACATGGAGTTTATGATGAACAACTGAGAACTCATTAAAATCTGCAAGAAATCGCTAAAATAACTATAGAACCGCCTTCTCCTCGATCTAGAGATGAGGAATAGTCGATCAATCGTTGCTTTCAGGCGGAATCTTGCCGGAATATGCTTCGAAATTGAGTTGTCGCCTCTATCGCCGCTGCCGCTTGTCTTTGTCCGTCGAAGCCCCAAAAACCCTTCCAAAATCCTTCCTTTTATAGTCTAATCAGTATAAAACCCATATAGGAAGGTTTATTGAGAGTTTGGTTCAATTCTGGTTCGGTTTGGAGTCGAATCGAGTGAAAAACCCGAAAGGCGGACATTTTTACGGCCCGTGATGAAATTATGGCCGAGGCCGTAATTGTTTCTATGTGTACACCACCTTTGTACACAGAAAGTTTCACAGACCGTGATGGATTCACGGTCTCACTCGTGAAAGTTTCTGTGGACTTTTTAACTTAGCCGTTTTTCGTCGCCCTTCGAAGCCAAAATTACTGCCAAGGTCGTGAAAATTGAAATCTCCACCCTTTTCACTCCAAATTTGACGTGTAAGTTCGTAGTTTCCTCGTGAATCATATTATGACTTCAAATCTCCCAAAATCCATCATTTTTACCCCATTTTACCTACATTTTTAATAAAACTAAGAAAAGTGAAGATTCCGTGTAAAGTAAAGCAAAAATACTAAAAATTGTACAAAATCATTCAATTAAGCTCAAAATATGATCTAAAATATAGGCAAAAATATGGTGTAAATGCAACGCATCACCCACCCCAATTAGATTTTCGATGGAGAACTCATTTGTTGCTCTTAGCAATTCGGCATACAAGACCTTCATATGCTGATCTTTGTAGCTATCTATTGCATCAAGTTTCTTCTTTGACTTGCATATGCAATAGACAATGCCAATCAAAGAGAGGAGCATGATTAGACTTCCGATTCCACTAGTTACATAGATGGCAACTAACAGCTTCCGAGATAACATTTTTTGATGGATGATTGCACAGGGCAAGGAGGTAATTTCAGATTCGGCACACCCCCACAAAGCTCAACATTTCCTAGTATTGTGAATGCTTTCAGATTCTAGAAGATGCCATTTTCTGCAACTTCACCATGGAAATTGTTGAACGAGAGATTCAAATAACTCAATGATGTCAAGTTCTCAAGAAATTTTGCTATGAGCCCAGAGAAGTTGTTTCTTGACAGATCTAGTGCTTCAAGGCCTCTCAATTGAACCTTGGAAGTAGTTATCGGATATGCCAAGATACTCGAGCGTCGAGTGAACGAAGCGAAGCAAGGAGAAAAAAAAAAGGAAACCGAACAAATCACTGACATGGCTTGATTAGTTGATTTGGGGCTTGACAACTAACATCTTAGGCCATCCTTGAAAGTTTCCTTGGTAGGCCTCCTCCCGATGACAATCTCTAGCACAAGTATTCCGTAGCTATATGCATCGTCTGCAGTTGATACTTTGTTGGCCACTTCATATTCTACATAGTTAATTTTCAGATTAGATTCTTAGCAGCACATGTCAAATCAGAAAAAAAAATAATAACTAAAAGGAGATGACTGGGACAAGAGATGATATACTAATTAATCTTTTTCCTTGATGTTGTTTGCATGATTTATAACTTTCAAATTAATTGTTGAAAACAATACCTAGAGCAACATATCCAATAGAACACTTTAGTACCATGGCGCTAAAGGATGTGTCCAGTGCTTTGACGGGAACTTTGCTGAGGAACCTTGCTAATTCGAAATCACCAAGACGAGCGACCATGTTTTAGTCTAGCAGAACATTCCTTGGCTCTATATCACAGTGGAAAATTGGCTCCGCACCCTGATGGTGCAGGTAATCCACTACAAAAGCCATTAATATCCAACCTATGCAAAAAATTTAACCTCTGAAGCATACGTCCTTGCTCGTTTTTTTGTGGATGCAGCCATTTGAGGCTTTTTTTCAGAAACCAATGGCCAACTTCTCTAAGACGCTGGAATGGATTGAGATCAATGACAACTATATAGCTGGAAGCATCCCTGTGGAGCTTGGGAACTATGGGTCTTTGACCACAATTCGATTGAACTATAATATGTTCACTGGTCCCGTTCCTGCAACGCTAGGAAACCTAACAAGGTTAATAGTACTAGATCTGAGTTCCAACTACTTAACAGGAGAAATCCCAACAACCTTTGGCAGATTAACTCAGCTTCTGGAACTTCAACTGCACTCCAATCAACTCCGAGGATCCATTCTGCCAAGCCTTGGGAATTGCCCTCTGCTACTTTTGGATCTTTCACACAATAAGCTGAATGACATAGTGCCAATAGAGATAATGCACATCCCCACTCTCACTAGGTTTGCTAATTTTTCACACAACTCACTCATAGGATACTAGCCTTTTGAAGTGGGGAAAATGAAAAATCTTGGTGCATTTGATATATCGAGTAACAAACTATCGGGCATAATTCCAAACTCTCTTGGTGACTGTCAGACGCTTGAGTATCTTGGCATATCGGATAACTACTTCCAAAGTTTGATCCCTTCATCATTCAGCAATCTAAGAGGGATTGAAGTGCTAGATCTGTCAAGAAACAACTTGTTTGGGCTCATAACAAAATTTCTCGAGAACTTAACATCATTGAGTTATTTGAATCTCTCGTTCAACAATTTCCATGGTGAAGTTGCAGAAAATGGCATCTTCCAGAATCTGAAAGCATTCTCAATACTAGGAAATAATGGGCTTTGTGGGGGTGTGCCAAATCTAAAATTGCCTCCTTGCCCTCTGATTCATCCATCAAAAAACATTTATCTCGGAAGCTGTTAGTTGCCATCTCTGTATCTAGTGGAATCGTAAGTCTAATCATGCTCCTCTCTTTGCTTGGCATTGTCTATTGCATATGCAAGTCAAAGAAGAAACTTGATGCAATAGACAGCTTCAAAGATTAGCATCTAAAGGTCTTGTATGCCAAGTTGCTAAGAGCAAAAAATGAGTTCTCCATCGAGAATTTGATTGGGGTGGGAAGCTATGGATTAGTGTACAAAGGCAACCTGAATCACAACGGATACGAAGTCATTGCGATGAAGGTACTCAACCTCCAACAAACTGGGGCTTTCAGGAGTTTCATCGCTGAATGTGAAACACTAAAAAATAGCAAACACCAGAATCTTGTCAAGGTTTTGACAGCATGTTGATAGGTGCGTACCACGAGTGCACGGTCTATAGCGTAATAAAAAGTATTGATCCCACGAAGACTATGGGTCAAGTACTAACTGATCAGTTAACTAATAGCTAGGCGATCAAATAAGCGTATGAGTGTCACTAAATCCTAATGCAAGAAAGTAAACTAATGTTAATCTAGAGCAAACAGAACAGAAAGCAAGCAATCGGGGTTTTACTGTCTTGAGAGAAAATCGGGGTTTCAGGTTTCACCACACTGAAGCATGCAAGAAAATTAATGCTGATATTTTAAATGAATTTTTACCTATGTTCATAAGGTAATCCTTCCTAAGGTACAGACACGCTCCCTCTCAGGACACGGTCCGATGTCCAACTTAACCCAAGTATCCTACTCCCGTGGCTTATCGGGTTAAGCGGACCCAAAGGGTTCTGTGAAGGATTAGGATTCTTTGGGTGATTTCGATAACTCTCGTGGCCGAAATCACCAGTCCAGTCTAAGGGGATCTGATGATTGTGGTTCACCCCTCAGTCCTTCCTACAACATCTAAAACATAAATATGCATGGTCAATACATAATCATGAATTAAAACTTCCTAGACATGAATAAGAACAAAGATAAGTTTAGATAAAGTATAAATCAAACATTAACAATCAACATTTTTACAGTGGGCTATGCCCAAACCCCAAAAAGAAGTTATGCTACAAGATACATCGTTAAACACATGAAATCTCTCATATAAATTGATTCAAACCAGAGGAAGGAGTAGATCCTTAACGGGAGAGGGTGGAGCATGTTCCTCAGTGTCGAAATGAGGAAGAAATCGAGCCGGAACAACCTTTCATCGCCAGAAAATCGCCTCAAAACCCTAGGTCTTGCCGTTTCACTTCGTTCTCCTCAACCGCTCCCCCAAATCACGTGATTTCAGTCCCAAAACGTCTGTTTGTAAGTTTGAACTGTTCACAGTCATGCATGGATGAACGGTCATGCCGTGAACGGCTCGTTGAGGTTGATTTTCTGAAAAACTTACTCTTCACGCCCATGTATGCGTTCACGGGTGTGGCCGTGAAGAGTTCGTCGAATTCTGAAAAAGCTGGCCGATCTCTTCACGGCCGTGCATGGGTGCATGGGCGTGCCCATGAATGGTTCGGCACAGTCTGGGAATGTAGGCTTAAACACGGCCGTGCATGGATACACGGCCATGCTCGTGAAGAGAATAGGAAAGTCCATTTAAGCTGAAATTCGACCTGTAGCTTCGTCTCATTATGAGGAATCGTCCCATAACTTCAGATCTTTCAAATTCCACCAATTTTAGGGCGAAATCCCTATATTTCAATGAAAATGGGGAAAAAATGAAGATTCTGAATAATGTAAAGTATTTAGGTAAATAAATGAGACAAAGCATGCATTTTTACTTCAAAATAATAGTAGAAATAAGTCGTAATATATCATATATTTGCATGCTATCATATGTGTAAGCACTGATTTATGTGGAAATGATTTCAAAGCTCTAGCTTATAAGTTCATGCAGAATGAGAATCTCAACAAGTGGCTGCATCCACAAGAAAACGAGTTGGTTACTTAGTTGAAGAGAAGAAAAAGTCAATTGTTTGCTGCATTGAAGATTCCACTCATCTCCTTGTTTCACGTTTGGAATTAATTTGCTCAAAATTTGTGTTAAATATCTCAAAAAGGAACTTAGCATCAGCCTAGAAATAAAAGAAAAAGAAATCTAATTATGAGTTTCTCATAATTTAGGTTGGGCTACATGTTAACTCTCAAATGGTGCTTGTTAGTCAAAAGTGGTAAAAATATACATTAGATAGCTTAAAATATTATTCGTTCAATTAATTTGATCTGTAGAACAATGTCAAATGAATCTTAGCCACAATTGAAATCCTCTATTTCTATCAATGTTTTAGCCTAAGCACGGCCTCGATCACTATAGCTATAATCGGTCAACAAAGGTGTGTCGTTAGTTAGATCCACCATTAATCGAGGGAATTTTGTGAATGGTCTTAAAAATCAAAACACCACCAACCTTAGCCTCATTAAGCTTGTGCATCACAAGAAAAGCCAGCAAGTTCGTAACCTATTATTCATAATAGGGATGTTAAGCCCTTTCACTATGGATTGAGTCACTACCTAAATTTATCAATGGGTAATGCAATTATACGTTGTTGATCGCTAGCCACTGTTATTGTCATCATTGACTACATTATTTATCTCTAGCAGTCATAACTCCTTCACTTTGCCATCATCAGGATGAGGATGAGCCACATGATGAAGGAGCCAGCTATAAGAAAAGTTAATCAAGCTATTAAATTTTACCTTAGTGTCATTACCCTACCCAAATGTGAACAAGGTCTAGTCGGGTCATCTCCAATAACATTCAAGCTATTAAATTTTATAGCCTCCAAAGTTAATCAAGCTCTGATATCTAAGTTCAAATGCTTATGAGAAATTCAAGTTTAAGGGCTTTGAACTTTCCTAGCTAGCCTATATTTAAATTCAAAGGCATTAAGCACCTCAAAAATTAAGAGTGCACAAGCATCATATCGTCAAGTTCAAGGGTTTTAAACATCAAACTATACCATATAAATGTAAGGATATCAACTCATCAAATTCAAAGAAATCTAGTCATCGAATTTAAAGTAATAAAGCTATCAAATTCAAAAGGCATCAAGCTAATAAACTCAAAGGCATAAGCATTCAAATCCAATGGTTGAATTTTGCACAAATCATCATTTGAAGTTTTAAAGGTAATTCAAATCCAAATGTCAAATGATTCTTATGTCAACAACTATAGTTCCACGAGCCATTCAAATGCAATGATTAGGTTCTTCACAAGTCACTAACTAGAGTCTCTAGAGCAAGTAAAGGCTAGAGTGATATCAATTTATCATGCCCACAAAACAACTCAATTAATAATAATATCCTTAAGCACCATAACAATGATCCATTCAACAAATCACTTGATTCAAAGCATGTTTCACAATATTAAAATGACAAAGTGACCACTTCTAGTAGGTCATCATAAGTAATCTAAAAGCATGTCCATATTAGAATAAAAATCTAAGTCAATTTGATGATTCATTGATAATAAATCATCGAGCTCAAATCTCTTGACAATATATTGATAAGAAAAATCTAATATCTATATTGGAATCCTCTTCCAAACCCTTTGTTTCCCTAATTACAAATGCATAATGAAGATAATAACTTTCATTAACAATTGATGTAGGGACATCTTCGGGAAATTAATTGCGCTTGATATCATTTTGGAAACTTGTTTATATTTTGGAATGTTAGACTTGTTTAATTTCTGCATGTTACAAACATTATTTAAATTCCAGCATTTGATGTTATGTTGTAGTTAGGATTTAGCCTAGAGTTTATTTTGAAGTCTCTGTTTTCTCTTTGTGGTGAATGTAATAGGTTGTTTAGCCTAGGGTATTGGCACATGTAAGGCACTTACAAGCACCTACCTCCTCTAACTATTTGGTAACGGCATGGCAACTTAGGTCACACCATCAAAGGCAACACTCAATTCCAGCTCAGCAAAGATGTCATCAAGATGAAGTCAAGTCAACATTATCAAGGTCAGCTCTAGCTCGATTTCTGCAACATCAGCTCAATTTCAGCAAGAACATTTCCAGCTCAATTCCCAGCAAGATCAATGTGCAGCCTCAATATCAACAAGTCAACATCCAAGTCAAGTCAACATCCAAGACCAAGTTCACATCAAGCAATCAGCCTAAGTCAGCTAAAGCTAATTGGACACATCAGCAACTCACTTACCAGCAGCCAATGGTCACAAATCCCCTTAAGCATGCGCAGAAGGTTGCAGCTCAAGTCACCGCCAGCAGAATACCACTCACAACCAGCCTCCACCTCAGCCATGGAATGCCAAACATTGCCCCCAAATATGAATGTTGAAGGAATAGGTTTAAAGTCTTATAATTCACACACTTGCATGCTTCAGTCGATTAGAATTTGAAACCATAAACTTTGTGCTAGCGTTTGCTTGTGTAAGAGTTGAGCTTGCTCCTCTTGAGAGTTGAGCTTGCTCCTCTCCTTATCCCTCCTCTTCTAACAATCTCTTCTCTTCTCATCAAAGCTTCAATCTTCTCTTCTATTGTTCCTGTTTCATCCCGTTGCCAACCATCTTAATCTCTCCACCTCCATTAATGCCTTACTTCTACTGTTCCATTGGTTTGCTGAGTTCACGATAGTCACCCTGATTGGAGCTGAAGATTTGAAGGTGCAACAACAGACCCCTTTGGAGATCTCTCAGCTGCAAATCACTTGGTAAAAGATCTAGAAGGGGTTCGGCCCCCTTCCTTCAAAGGGGGTCTCAGGTGTTGTCCTTCTAACCCTGAACCCTCAATATCGCATGCTTGCTAGTCTTTGCTTGAATATGGCATCATCTATTAATTTGATTGAGCTACATACCTAAGATGATCTACGGCATAAAATTTATCCTTCATCAGTGGTATCAGAGCATACCTTAGGTGCTCATTGTGTTTTGAAATTTTCTGCTATTTGTGTTGCCTGTCTCTGAAATCTTTGTAATTTTTTGTTTGGGTTTGAATCGCTTGTTTCTGGCAGTCCCTGTTGTAAACATGTTGTCTCTACCTCTGTGCAAATATCTGAACTGAAGTTGTGCCTTGTGCTGTTACTTTGTCTGAGTTCTGAAGGCTTCTAAATCTACTGTTCTATGCAAGGATTTCTGAAAAAAATTTATCTAAACTATGAATTTTTGAACTAGTTCTGCTGATTTCCTTGAGTCTCGCTACCTTCTGATATTTTCTGAATCTGCTTATTATGCTTCCTCGCTGCTCCAGTCTGTTTAACCTAATTGAATCCCTTCTCTAGCTTCTTGAACTGAAACTGTTCGCTGGATTGCCTATGCTAAGATTTTGATTTTCAGCCCGGGTACTATAGCTTACCGGACAAGTTAATCTTTGCTGAGTACTGGTGTTTTGTTTCTCCGCAAACCCAGAGTCCTAATTTGATAGGGCATCCTGAATCTGAAAGCCACATTTGGGCGTGGGTTCATCTCATCTTTAGGTGAACCAACAGACTAAGTGCTATATGATATAGTCGAACCTTGAAATTCTGATTTTCAGCTGGCATGCACTGCTCTTTACCAGTTTACCTCGCTGTCTTCTGCTAAACTGCAATCTGTACCCTTCTTCCATAAGCTGATTGCCTGTATACTGTAGCTTCAACTTGCATGATTAATACTTGCCTGCTAAATCTTACCTGCTGCATCTACAAATACCACTGAAATTAAAACAGATATTGCATTATTGCCGAGACTTGGATCTGCTATTGGCTGCAATTTAACTCCATGAGAAGCTGTATCTCACTTGTAATACTAGGAACCTGCTGACCTCCTATTCATGCACTTCTGAATTACTGATTTTGTTGCCATGAAAACTTTGACTAATTGCTAAACCTGTTATCAAGACATGCACTCAAGCTGTTTGGTGAAAATCCTGTGCTACTGTAGCTTACCAGTTTGAGTTGTTGAGCTCGGCTGCATTTTGTATTCTGATAAACTGTCGTTTAATTCACTGTTGTGCTCTATCACTAGATCTACATTATTGCTCTTTTTTGCTGTAAACTACTTTCATAATGGCTGTAGTTCACATTTAAATCTGCCTGATGGTACTTATCTGAATATATTACTTGCCGAGAACTGTATTCTGCCAACTGCTAGTGCTATGTTTTAGTTTTACCTATTCAACATACTATTGCTAAACAAAGCTGGAATTCTTGATATTACTACTGTTCATTGCTGAAATTTTCTGATTTTAGTATAGCTCAGCTGTTTACCTTGCTATTGTCAAATCTGATTTCTGCTGAACATGTGTAACATTTTATACCAGCACTATCAATTGCTTACCTTGAATGTTCATGCATAGCTGCTCTATATTTTCAATTCTTAAAGTTTGCAAGCATGGCACTTGGTTTCAATCAAGAACAACTGCGCATAATCCATGATAAAATTAAGGCCATGACCCAAACTTTAGAAGAGAGCAATAACCGATACATAGAGAGCCTTCCAACATATAGGGTCACCCTTAGATCAAATTATTTTCATACTTATACTAAGATTGATGATAGGGTGTGTAAGATTGTCATTGACGAACACATAGGGTTCAATTTTGTAACTCCCCTAGCAATTGACAAATTTCAGTTGACCATCAAACCTAACCCTTACCCTTAACCCTTACTTGGAAAGATGGAACTCGCACCTCAGTGAACCTTAGCTGCCTTGTTCCCATCAAGTTTGCCACCTATGAACAAAAGATTTAGTGTGATGTCTTGCCTCTAAAAGATACTTACCATGTCCATCTTGGTAAGCCTTGTTTAGATGACTTTGACGGATATTACCATAGAAGGAAAGATAGCTATGTCTTACGGTTCTATAAGCCACAGCTTAATATTATGAGACCCATGCCTAGAGCCCCTAAGGTAGACAACTTTTCTAAAGACATCATAGAGTCTAGTCTACCTGAACCAGCATCTGATAATATTTGTGACAAATGGGGAAAACAAATGGAAGAATTACAACAAATGCCAAAACTTAAGGAACTAACTCTAGAACCTACTATGCTGCCATCACACTTAGAAGAAAAATCTGAACTTGAACCAACAACACTCTTGGAAATACCGCAGTCCATTCCCCTAACTAAAGAAGGAAACATCTATGAAGACGACCCGAGACCACAAGATAAGGAAGTTTACCTAAAAACAACTGAACTTGAGTCATCCCTTGATTCCCCTACGAACCATATCTCTCAGCTTGAATTCGAATCTAAAGTGGAAGTCCTAGTGATTGACCATGTTCAGACTACCAATCTAGGGCAGGTTAGTAAACAAATTCCTCAAGGGCCAATTATTTGTCATCGGTACCCTCTATGCTCATCTTTATTGTCCTCACTCTTAGGGCCTGGACCTAAACCTTCAAATTTGCTACCCCTGGATTTAACTCCACCCATCCCTAAGCTTGACTTAATTGAAAATCTTGAAAGAGTGCAGGAAGGTACCACATCATTAGCTTTAGTGGTTATTGATGAGAAACCTCATACTTTGGGCAAAGATATGATCATAGGAAATTTTGAAGAAATGCTCGATCCATTAATAGTCATAGCACCATGTCTTAGCCCATTCTTATGTAGACCACCTTTTATAATAAGTCCCTTCTTAGGTGACTTCCCTACTAGATCTAGTGACTACCCATTAGTCCCTACCCGACCCTACCAAAATGGAAGTTTGGCTTGGCCTTCTCTCCTGGAAAGATTCCTGTCCATCCATTCTACTGGCCTATATTTGTCAGCCCCTCCGTCAATAAGCTCCTTGAGAAATTTTCTCATAGATTTGACTTCACGGACCTCTTGCAATCGACACAACATTGACTTTGTTTTTGGACCTAGGCTCACATCCCATTTTTTTGGGTGAGTTTAAGGAAGATACTTGGGGCTGGATTCCACTTCAACTTCAAAATAAAGTACCCATCTAAGAATTGCATGAACATACCTCTTTGTACTCTCTCGTTTAAAGCTTATACATCTGCCCTTACATTTTTCTTATCACACTTACAAGTTACCTGCCCACAACAAAATTATGGTTCCACATTTTCTTGGAAAATTTTATGATACTAGCATTATTTATTTTATTATCTTGCAACATACTTCAACATTGTTTGACAAGCATCTTTACATTGATTTTATCATAAACATGGACTCATCTCTTGCATGCAATGCCTACCTATCTTGCTTCACATTTGTTTATCATGTTTTCAAGTCGTATATTGATAGCACACATAAGAAAACAAGTATTTTCAAATATTTGCATTTTATTTGCAGGCATGAGGATATTACAAGCGCTGATAACAATTTGCACACATTGGGACGGCGACCCGAACCACAATGGAGCTTCAACTTTAATTCTCCGGAGGAGAATTGTGCAGCCCCCCATAAAGCTGATGTAGGGGCAGGGAACCAAGACGATCTCTATACTCTTGGCTTACCACCGAAACCTCTACAAGCTTCAATTTTAATTCTCCGGAGGAGAATTCTTCACCCCCAGAGATAGCTGATGTAGAGACATCTTCAGGGAATTAATTGTGCTTGATATCATTTTGGAAACTTGTTTACATTTTGGAATGTTGGACTTATTTAATTTCTGCATGTTGCAAACATTATTTAAATTCCAGCATTTGATGTTATGTTGTAGTTAGGATTTAGCCTAGGGTTTATTTTGAAGTCTTTGTTTTCTCTTTGTAGTGAATGTATTGGGTTGTTTAGCCTAGGGTATTGGCACATCTAAGGCACTTACAAGTAGGGGTGAGCATATGGTACTGGTACCGAAGTACCGTACCAAAATTTTTGGTATTCGGTATTTTGGTACCGGTAATTTGGTATTTCGGTACTTCGGTATCCGTACCAATTTGTAAATCGGGACTGCGGTACTGGTACCGGGATCAAAAAAACAAAATCGGGATTTTTTATGGTACCGAAGTACCGATATTATTTATTTATTATTATTTTTTTATAATAATAAATGACTTAATATTTGCTGGAAAAATGTCCTAGGCACGAAGCCCGTGCCAAATTCTTACGCACGGTGTTAATCCACTATTTAATGAGCGTGCATCCCAATGTTGTTCACGGAGTTATTTTCAGACATATTTTTGTTAACTCTGATAATAATTAATAACAATAAAGTTTGATAAAACAAGATTTGACAATAAAAAATAAAGTTCCACATAAAAACAAGTTCAACAATAGTTATATATTGTTGAACTTATTAAAAACTTATAATTTTATCATCGAACTCTTTCTCATTTTGTCGAACTTAATCCAAACTTGACCCAAATCAAGAGATAATAAATAGACATTGACTTGGATATAATAGTACATAATTTATATTTTTTTTTTCAATCTCTAATTCTCTATTATTGTTAATTGATGATATTGTAGAACTCCTTCTCATTTTGTAGAACTTGACCCAAATTTGAATATCTGATTAACTGCATATTGCTAAATTGCTACCAGTCTACCACTAATCAACCATTGAATATCTGCTATTTTTTATTTGATAAATTTGTATCTATGTATGCTGTATGTAGGATGCTTGTTTTGCTACCACTGATTAACTGCATATTGCCCAAATCATTCATTTTTTATTTGATAAATTTGTTTCTTGTTCCTTTCTGAACCTTTCAGTCTTTCATGTTCTAATAGTGGTGTGAGATTTATGCTGGGATTACTTGCTTTCGTTGCTACTTGACTATTTTCAGTTTTCAGCCAATGTGGTTGATTTCATGAATTCTCTGTTTTAGAAAATTTGTGAGCAAATAAAATTTCTCTCTTTTCTTTTTAGAAAATTCAGGATTTCGGGAATTTCCCGAAATATAAATCAGGATTTCGGTACCGGTACCGAATTCTCGGTACCGGTACCAAAAAATTCTAGTTCGGGAGTTCGGTACCAGAAATTCGGTACCGGTACTGGTACCGAATTCCCTTATGCTCACCCCTACTTACAAGCACCTACCTTCTCCAACTATTTGGCAACGACATGGCAACTTAGCTCACACCATCAAAGGCAACACTCAATTCCAGCTCAGCAAAGATGTCATCAAGATGAAGTCAAGTCAACATTATCAAGGTCAGCTCCAGCTCGACTTCTGCAACATCAGCTCAATTTCAGCAAGAACATTTCCAGCTCAACTCCCAACAAGATCAATGTGCAGCCTCGATATCAGCAAGTCAACATCCAAGTCAGGTCATCCAAGTCAAGTCAATATCCAAGACCAAGTTCACATCAAGCAATCAGCTTAAGTCAGCTAAAGTTAATTGGACACATCAGGAACTCACTTACCAGCAGCCAACGGTCACAAATCCCCTTCAACATGCCCAGAAGGTTGCAGCTCAAGTCACCGCCAGCAGAATACCACTCACAACCAGCCTCCACCTCAGCCATGGAATGCCAAACATTGCCCCCAAATATGAACGTTGAAGGAATAGGTTTAAAGTCTTGTAATTCACACACTTGCACGCTTCAGTCGATTAGAATTTGAAACCAGAAACTTTGTGTTAGTGTTTGCTTGTGTAAGAGTTGAGCTTGCTCCTGTCCTTATCCCTCCTCTTCTAACAATCTCTTCTCTTCTCATCAAAGCTTCAATCTTTTCTTCTATTGTTCTCGTTTCATCCCACTGCCAACCATCTTAATCTCTCCACCTCCATTAATGCCTGAATTCTACTGTTCCATTGGTTTGCTGAGTTCACGATAGTCACCCTGATTGGAGCTGAAGATTTGAAGGTGCAACAACAGACCCCTTTGGAGATCTCTCGGCTGCAAATCACTTGGTAAAGGATCTAGAAGGGGTTCGGCCCCCTTCCTTCAAAGGGGGTCTCAAGTGCTGTCCTTCCAACCCTAAACCCTCAATACCGCATGTTTGCTAGTCTTTGCTCGAATGTGGCATCATTTGTTAATTTGATTGAGCTACATACCTAAGGTGATCTAGGGCATAGAATTTATCCTTTATCAACAATAAAGGAAAATATAGAAAAGAAAAAAGAACAAGAAGAAGAGTTTAATAAAAGCAACTAACAACAAAATTTTTCTACTCATGCAATATCCCAATGGTTAACTTCTATAAACCCAAATGCCAACTATAATAAAGTCTAGGTTTGGTCTGTGTATTTGCTTGTTGTCCATTTTGATACTTGAGGTTTTTAATTACAAGTATTTTAGAAATTTCAAGGGTAATTAGGGTATGGGGTCATCAGGATGTCTCAAATGAAAGAAAAAAAAAATCATTACATTCAAATAGGGTAAATTTTGAGGATTGCATAAACATTACATGGCAAATTAATTTTAAGTTTGCCTTCTTCCTTCAGAAGGTATGTAGTGAGTGCATGCATGAGTGAAGCTACGATGGGACAAGCACAAGGTGAGCATGAGCTCCCTAAATTCATCCAAATCAATTCAGACCCAGACTTAAAAAAAAAACACACTTAATTCTATGTTTCCATCATTTTCCTTCGATACCTTTAAGTAAATAAAAAAAAAGCCATTTCTCTTTCACTTATTTTGTTTTCTACTTAAGAAACACATTATTAATCTTCTCTTAGTCTCTAATAAAATCGATTTATTAGCCTAAGAAAAAACAAAGGCTCAAACCAAAATCAACTTCACATTTTAGGAAAATTTTAATTACAATATATTTATTATAAATTTTTTATCCATTAATTTAAATTTTTTTAGTCTATAATAATATTTTCAAACATGTTATTTTTTTATTTTCTAAAATTAGTGTTAGAATTTAATAAAAAATATTATTTTATCTATTGAAGATGTTTTGTTTCCCCTCAAAAAAATCAATTTATTTCCTTTGCACAATCTAAAAAATCGTAAGTGGTAAAATTGAAAATTTTAAGCTATAATTCAAAAATATTACTACAATAATTCCAAACTAGTCGAGCAAAATATGGATTTCGATATGATACAAAGAATGCAAGTTGCAAGTTAAATTGATAAAAGAATCTGATTTTGACTATAGTGTGAGGGCAGAGAAGAAAAATATGCCATGTACCAATTTTAGGTCAAAATCAATTTTGCCAGGGGATTGAGAGGAAATGAAGCGGATTTGGGCAATACTTGGTTAAAATAACAATTTTGACCGCAAAAGTGAGGGAGTTTGGCCGCCAAAATTTGAGTCACAACTAAAATTTTAAATAAATCAAGTCCCAATTTCTTTTGACATTAAAGTTCGGCCACGGCCACGATTGATTACCAATCAAAACCAGCAATTTTGACTAGAAAACGAAATAACAAGACAAAATATAACAGAAAAATAAGGATATGGCTAGAGATGTCAGCATGAGTATCAGTATTTTTATATTATTTGTATTTTAACTCAAATAAATTTTTACCATTTATATTTAAATAATTTTAAAAAAAAAAATCTCTAATTTAAATTTTACTCTATTAAAAATTTAACTACCCGTTTAATATATGAATCTATAAATATCTAACTAAAATATCTAACATATTAAATTTCAATTTATATATGCGGTTAACAAATAAAATTTAAGCACCCGACCCTATGTGGCTAGTTGTCATGCTCGGCCTTAAGGTTTTCCGGTGGACCTTTGTATTGCGCAGAAATCCTAATTCCCGGGCGTGAAATCATCCCCAAATTTGGAACCCTAACCCTAATTTGAATCAAAAGTCAAAATTACCTTCGAGTCAACACCGCCCGCGCCGTTCGAATTTCCGCCCCTGCTGACATCACGCTTACGTCAGTCCTCCAAATCAATTTGGCCACTCTCGATCGTTGACCTATTGACTCAGACGCACGCCACGCTATGTCAGCATCATCCTCGTTCGAACGAACATTGAGCTCACTCGCGTCGTCCCTGCGAATGCCTCTCGCGTTTGTTCGGGTGTGTCACTAGGGATAGCCAGCCGGTCTCCTCCCTTCGCCCTCGACCGTGCCGCCACCGGAAGCCGCAGTCGTCGCCAGAGACGGTGACGATGAGATGTAGAAATCACAGAAACCCTCACAGAAACAGGGGAAGATAATCGGTGGAGAAGAAAGATTTATTTACCCCTTTTGAAGCTACAAAACTCCTCCTTCACGCCGACGACCCCTGTCGCCGACGTGCTTCTTCCCTCCCTCACCGGTCATCTCCCCAGACGCCGATTACAAGTCACTCAAGCTCTTGTTGAACTCCTCTCGCCGGTTGCCACCCTAGGCACCAGAAAACTCGTCCTAACCACACTCTGTAACCTCCCTTGGTTCTAGTGTGGATCACCCGATAATCCTTCTCGTCTCTCGTCGTTCCCTTTTAAAGGGAAGGGCGCCGCCTCTTATCACCCAGGTTAGGGCGTCTGCCGCCCCTTCTCGTGTTGAAGTTCCGATTCCTTCGCCGTGATCGTGTCCGAAGATGCCGTGCCCATCTGCCGCCCAAGACTTTCACTATTGTCCACTTCTTCCGGCGAGCTTGCATCCGAGCTTCGCGAAAAGGATGACGCGGACGAAAGTCGCGTTTGTTGCCACATCGAGTCAGAACAGATTTCGTTATGTGGGCTTGGGTCTGGGCCACTGCCTAGCCCAAAGGTCCGTGGGCCTGACAATTCTCTCCCGCCCAACTTGGACATCACCCTCGATGTCTGTCATGGTCGCATCCTTTACAACTATGGATACGATATACCCGATCCGACAATGCTGAACCTCCTTGGCAGTGCTTGTAGCTGCTTGGATCGCCCTGATCCTCGACTCCTAGAAGTCCTTCGTAGCCTCCTCTACTAGTTCGTTCAACATCATCGCCATGATCTTCTGCCTGGTGGGGCAATCCTTCATCCAGTGAGGACCGCTGCACAGGAAACACCTCTGTGGCTTTGGTTCTGCATGGACCCTTTCAGCAGTCCGCTGTGGCTCTTATCGTCCTGGAAAATCCCTGATGAGACAAAAATTCATAGTATATTTTGTGTCATTCGATAGATCTTTTTGTGTTATATTCATACTCTTTTGCTTATTTTTATGCCTTATTTATCAAATATTACGGAATCTACACCTTTTTGTGTTTTTGATCATTTTCAAGTAAAAAAGGCCTTATTTTAAAGCATTTTCAAGCAATCCAAATGCATAGACAAATTCTCATCATCAAGAGAAGATTACCTGCCAAATTTTACACAAATCGGAGCTTCAGACCAAATTACGGCAGGGCCGTAATCAATATTACGGTACCGTGGTTTTACTGAACCTACAGAATAAACCATGGCACTGTCGTAATTTGTTTGTTCTGCCGTAATTTCGGTCGATTTCTGTCCAGAAAGATTTGCAGATATTACAGTACTGCTATAACAAGTATTACGAGCCGTAATTTCGAGTG
Organism: Costus lasius; assembly: GCA_027563935.2. Taxonomy (NCBI): domain Eukaryota; kingdom Viridiplantae; phylum Streptophyta; class Magnoliopsida; order Zingiberales; family Costaceae; genus Costus; species Costus lasius. The sequence continues at coordinate 28,350,026 of CM050449.1, read as the reverse complement.
ATTTCTTTCCAGAAGATTTTGCGTGATCACGGTACTGTTGTGGTTGCTATTACAGCATGTGTTTATTCCAGAATTTTGACCTGAACACATTATGACACTACCGTAATGGAAATCACGGCCGTAATTGTATCCCAGACAGCCGATTTTCCTAGTCTTATCGAAGTCTGATTTTTACGCGAATGATTGCGGACGATTTAGACCACCAATTCGAGATCCGTAAAAAGGGGAATACTCGTGAGAATAAGGAGAAGATTAGAGCACTGAAAGCCCCAATTTTGATCAGCCTTTCAGAGAGAAATCGAGTTATTCACCGCCACCCTAGGTTTCGCCACCGGGAAGCGTACAGAGCATCTCCGGTCCTGAAATTTGAAGGGAAGCTACACTTGAGGGAGAAGAACATACACCAGAAGTTTCAAAGCGGAAGGAGATCGATCGAAGGAGAAATCAATGAAAGAGGCGCTACCGGCGCTGTTCATACGAGAAATCACGGGCTATAATTTCCATTACAGCCCTGTGTTTAGTAAAATCTCCCTTCTTCTTGATTTCTGATTGTTCTAAACTATGGAATATTGTACTTTTTTATCATACTATCTTAAACACTTTTTGGGACAGGGGGTGTAATTCCTTTAATTTCAAAATGACTAGATAATCTTTATTTCATCAGAATACTCTTGTTATGATAATTCTACTTAAGTGATGATTGTCTTTAATCTCTTCTAGTTTCATATTGTCAACATGTATTGGAGTTTTTGTGATATGGACTGAAAGGTGACTTGCAAAAACTTGGAACCCTAGAATCGTGATTTAGGAACTCATCGTAAGAAATTAGGTTTGTTCTTGTTTCTAGATTTTAGAAGTTTATTGACATGTTGATAATCTGACCTAGTAGACATTAATGAGTTAAACATGAAGATATTGCAAATTAAGTATTGGATTGTTGGAGAACCTTAAGTAGAACTTGTGAATCTAAAGTATGAGAGTATTTAGTTTTCACTTGAGATGATTGACGTAAAGATTGGATGCATGAAAGTGATCTTAAATCTTCTTGTCAATGATTTACTTATCTTTACCATTGAATAAATCTTGTGCAAAAGTGAGGATTTGTTCTTTATAAATTGTCTGCGCGAAAACGAGATGATTTCTTTATTAAGTAAATTATATCTTTATTATATTAAGAGTATACTGACGATCATTTAATTTTATCTAGTCATTGAAATTGAGGTGGATGAAACCCTAGTCCCAGCTTTTCTCTTTGATATTTCGTGTGATTTACATTTGCTGCTTACATCGTATTCGATTGCCTAGCTAATAAGAAATTAATTCTTTGGTACTTAACAAATGAGGTCTATGTGGTTTGATATCTTTTATTACTTCGAGTATCCATGCACTTGCAGACACAACAAGTTTTTAGCGTCGTTGCCGAGGACCTTGGTTTTTGTTAATATTGAAGTAATTGATAGTATTGCTATACTATGCTTTATTTTATTTTCTGTTTTTGTTATTTTTCTTTAGGAATTTTCTGAAGCTGAGATTAATTTTGGTTTATGTACTTTTCTGCATATTTTGAGTTTATTTGATCTATCTACTTGTGCATGCACAGGAATCTTAGATCAGGACCTCTAGTTCCCTTAGATCCTAAGATTAACAAAACTCTTAGACTATGCAGGAAACTCAGATTTGAAGTAAGGCAGGAAAAAGAAATAGTCATGGCAAACAGAAGATCACTTAGGGACTATGCAGCCTCTAATTCATAGGAGATACACTCTAGCATTGCTAGACCAACGATAGAGGCTAATAACATCGAAATTAAGCCTGCTTTCTTATCTATGATTCAGCAAAATCAGTTTGGAGGAACTCCACTTGAAGATCCTAATTAACATCTTGCTTTATTTCTTGAATTATGTGATACTATTAAAATTAATGGTATTTCCAGTGATGCATTAAAGCTTAGATTGTTTCCTCTTTCTCTCAGGGACCAAGCACGTTCTTGGCTTTACTCTCAACCTACTGGTACCTTCACTACATGGGATCAATTGTCTAATATTTTCTTGATGAAGTACTTTCCACCCAGCAAGACAATCCAGTTAAGGAACCAGATTACTAGCTTTGCACAACTGGATGGCTAGACTTTTAGCGAGGCATGGGAGCATTTCAACGAGTTACAACAGAAGTGTTCTCACCATGGCCTTGAAAAATGGGTTTTAATTCATACATTTTATAATTGTTTACTTTATAATACCCGCCTGACCGTTGATGCTGCTACTGCAGGAGGAGCCCTCATGAACAAGACCATTGATGATGCTTTCACCTTGCTTGAGGAGATGGATTTGAACCATAATTAGTGGACTACAGAGAGAGGAGTGATATATCGGCCTCCTCATGGTAAGAATGAAAATGATAACTGGCGCACCTTGGCTGAAAAAGTAGATTCTTTATGCAATAGGTTTGATTCTTTTCAAATGCAAACTACTGTAGTTTCATCTTCTGTTATCTGTGATATTTGTGGTAATCATGGAAACTATTCTGAGAAGTATAAAGTTATTGTTGATCAAGGTATAGAACATGTGAATGCTATAGGGGGATATAATCAAGGTAGACATAATAATGACCCCTACTCTAGTACATATAACCCTGGATGGAAGAATCACCTAAATTTATCTTGGAAGAACAATAATAGTGCTATAAGAGGACAGGTTGAGGCTAGAGGATACCAATAGAGACAACAAAATCAAAATCAGCCCCAGACCTCTAGTTTAGAATTTATACTTGAAAAACTCAATAAGGATTTTCGAGATCTTAGAGGAGAAATTAAACAACAAAGAGATGAGATTAATCAACTTGCTTCTCGGTTAGGATCTTTAATAGCTCATAATAAAATTCTTGAAAATCAAATAGCACAACAGGTTAGCACTTCTTATAGACCCCCAAGGAAATTACTTGCTAAACCTGAACCAAACCCTAGGGAACATTGTAATGCTATAATTACTAGGAGTGGGAGGCAATTAGATGAACCTAGAGGGAGATTTGGGGATAATGAAGAAGAGCTTGAGATTGAACATAACAGTGAACCAGTCCAAGAAAAACCTCTTGTACATGTGCAGTCCCATATTAGTTCGCCACCTCACCAGGGTGATGAACCTAAAGGTGATGAGCTATGTCAGCCAGATATTCCTAGACTTAGTTCACCTGCACCTTATGGGCCACCTATACCTTTTCCCCAAAGATTAGTTCAAGCAAAATTAGATAAGTAGTTTGAAAAATTTCTTGATGTTTTAAAGAAGCTTTATATTAATATTCCGTTTACTGAAGCTTTATCTCAAATGCCCACATATGCTAAGTTTTTAAAAGAAATTTTATCAAATAAAAGAAAGATAGAGGACTATGGTACAGTGGCATTAACTGAGGAGTGTAGTGCTATCATCCAAAACAAGCTGCCACCAAAATTAAAAGATCCAGGTAGTTTCTCTATTCCTTGTTCAATTGGGAGTATGGCTTTTGACCAAGCCTTATGTGATCTTGGTGCTAGTGTAAGCCTAATGCCTGTATCTATTTGCAGGAAATTGGACATGGGAGAGCTTAAACCAACTTCAATATCTTTGCAGCTCGCTGATAGCTCGGTAAAGTATCCTGTTGGAATTTTAGAAAATGTTCTAATCAAAGTTGGTAAGTATATTGTCCCAACAGATTTTGCAGTGTTAAAAATGGAGGAAAGTACTAAAAATCCAATTATTCTTGGTAGACCATTTTTAGCCACTGCAGGGGCAGTTATTGATGTTAAGAAAGGAAAACTCACACTAAATATTGGTGAAAACATAATTGAGTTTGAGTTGGCAGATTCATTGAAAAAACCATCATATTCAGGATGATGTTGTAGTGTTGATGTAGTGGATAGTGTTGTTATTGATTTACATATGTTATTTGATGAACCTTCTAATTTTGAAAGTGATACTTCTCTTAAGGGTGTAAATAGAGAATTTCAGAAAGAGACTGATTTAAATTCAAAAAAGAAAAAAAAAGAAGAGACAAAAGAGAAAAGAAGGATTGAAACTGCTTGACAAAGGAAGAAAGTTCTTAGGCAAAGTTGGACACTGTTTCTTGAATGAGCCTTATGTATTCAGAAGTGGTGAACAAAACAAAGAGAAATTTGAATGGCGACTGAAGGAGCCACAACCAAACCTGAGTGCAGAACGGTTAAGCTAATGACCTTTAAATTAGCGCTTCTTGGGAGGCAACCCAAGCACTCTTACTCTAAATTATTTCCTTTTATTTTATTTTAGTTTTAAAACTAACCTTTCTTTTCTTTTTGTAGGTAAAATTGATGTTTGTACAAAATATGGCACTACCGTAAGCATTACTACAGCCCATAATTTTGGTCCATTTTCATCTAGAAACTTTTATTGCTTTTACGGCACTACCGCAACGATTTTCACGAGCCGTAATTGCGTGAGATTTTTTATCAGAAAGTTTCTGTGATTTGGTTCGTATTACGACAGTACCGTAATTACTTTCGTGTGTCGTATTTTGTGTTGATTTTCGTTTATGCTTAAAAAAAATCTCTCTTTCTACGGCACAGCCGTAACAGTTATTACTGACAATAATTTTGAGCGTTTTCCTTCTAAAGAGTTTGTGAACAATACAACACTGCCGTAATCGTATTTGCGGTGCCATAATTACGGTCGATTTTTGAACCGAGAGTTTTGAGCGTTTTACGGCACTGCCGTAATCATTTGTACGGTACCGTAATTCTAGTAGATTTTTTACCCAAGAGTTTTGAGAAGTTTACGGCAAGGCCGTATAGATATTACGACCCTTGTTTTTCGAATTAATCACATTACGGCAGTGCCGTAATGCAAATTACGGCCATAATTCTATCGGCCCTACATGTTTTCTCTGCCTTTTTTTAGGGTTTCTACCGTGTTTTAGGGCTTTTCACACTCGTTCTTGTGCCGACTTCGATTTCTGACCTGCCCTCGCCTTCAGGACTCGCCGGCGACCCTTTCCAACCAGCTCCGACCGTCAATTTGGTAACCTCGAGCCTTATCTGTTCGATTTAGCTAGTTCAGGCATGATTTCCGCCCCTTTCTCGTTTTCTTCTGATTCTTTGTCGAATCTTGAAATTTCTGCTTGCATTTGTTTCTTTGATCACCGGCGAACCTTCCTAGAGCAATTTCCGATGATTTCGACTGGTTTTGGAGTGATTTTAAGCCTTGAATGAGCTCAAGCCGCCGCTTGTTCCGCCCTTTTCCGCCCAGTTTCACCCTTCTCGATTTTTACTGGTTTAAGCTTCGTTAGACCCATTTGTTTCTTCCTAGATTCTTGCTAGAGATAGAAGAAAGTTCCTAAAGCATTTGTAGCCTTGATTCCAGCATAGAAGTTTAGATTTGGGAAGCTTCATTCAGAATCTGCATAACTCCTGTTTGTTTGGTAAAGCTTGCTTCATGTTCTAGTTTTTTTTGAAGTGATTCATTAGGGTTATTATCTGAGATGGCACCAAGGACCAAATCTGTGGTTTCAAAGAAGAAAGGAAAGACCCCTGCTGAATCTTTAACACCTCCCAATCCCTATGGTATAATATTTAAGGATGAGATTCAAGAAGCAAGATACAATCAATTGGTAGCCAGGAGAGTTGTGAACACCAAGTGTGCAGATTGGCATACGTTGGAGGCGTTAGGGCTATATGAAGATATTTTCTAGATGTTCGATCAGATAAGAGTAAAGAAATTCTTCCAGATGACGCCTCAGACTTACTTGCCTTTGGTGTTAGAGTTTCTTAGTAGTATGGACATGGAGCTACACAAGTTCACCGATAGACATGCTGAAGGTGAGATCACCTTCCGCATGGCTAACATAGAGAGGAGTCTCACTTTGAGAGACATCAAGTCCATCTTCCATCTAGCATCTGGAGGGCACACTTGTGTATCACTTAATTTCATCGAGAGCGTGTTTTGGAACCAAATCTCTTCAGAGACAAATTTTTTCAGCAGTAGCAGCTAGAGCCTCTAAAATCATCAACCCTTGTATCAAGTATGCACATAGAGTTTTAGCTCATACAGTGTTTGTGCGTGGTGACAGTGATGGCATTGTAAGTCAGACTGAGCTTTTCTTTTTATGGAGTATGTTGCATGGATATCCAGTGGATGTTGCCTTTTTCTTAATCAAACACATGGACAAGGTGGCAAGGGCAAAGAAAGAGGCTATTATGATAGGAGGTTTCATTACCCCTATAGCTCTATTTCTTAATGTTGAGCCTTATGGAGTTGAGGTGGCCAGGGGAAATGCAAGATTAGACATTGAGTCATGTATGACCATGAAAATGATTGTCAGAGAAGGTGATACCTTTTGTTTGGTTCTTGGACCAGGGGCTCCTACGTTGCCCTTGCCCAACACTGAGAAGACTACTGTTAAGAATCAAGTAAATTGGAAACTGTCTCCTAGTGATACTGCTTTTGCTATGCCACCTCCTTTAGACATCATACCGCCACCACCCACTTGGCGTGGTAGAGATGACCCATTCGATATGGGTATGGATCCACCATCTCATGGAGCTGCGGAGTCACCTTCACACCGAGCTTCAAGTTCCTCACGCCGTGCTACTGAGAGAGGATGGGCCAGTGCCTTCGACCCTGGTTTCCAGTCTCTCTCCGCTGAGGTGTACCATCAGGGTCACCTCATGGAAATAATGCCCGATTCCATGGGGAGAATTTCTGACTCCATGGAGCATATTCACCAGAATGTGGAGGAGCTTGGCAACTACATGGAGGAGATGGGGAATTTCCTCTATGACCGTTTCGGTTTCGAGGACAGCAGGAGAGGTGGAGATTATGGAGGAGATTATGATGGAGACCGGGGGGACAGCATGATGACCCTATGGATGCAGCCCCTGAGGACACTAAAGAGATTGGATCTGATGATGATCATTAGAGCTCTATGAGTATCTTTTTCCCTACGTATTCCTTGTTTATCTTATATTGCTATTGATGTTTCATATCTTTATAGGGAAGGATAACTTGGATTGGTCAAACTTCTTGTGTCCGCTACTGTTATGCTGATTGTCATAACTCTTTGAATTTTAAAATTCGATTTGGTTGTATCACTATGATTCTGAATTTGTTATTGTGATTTTGAATTCAATATGGTTGTATGATATATTTGATATTCTGATGATATTGAGCATCTTGTGTGGGTGCATACTGATGCATGATTGATTGTATAAATTTATTTCTGAATGGATATATGCAAATTTTCTCTTGTTATGGTTTTATGCTTTAATGTTGAAGTGTGGTCTATTTCTGAAAATTCTGTTGACAATATGATTTTCTTGATGATAAATTTGTCAATGCCTGTGATTAAGGATAAACCTATTATAATGAATTTATTTCTTTAATATATATCTGTCTATTGGAATTTTTCATTGATTGATGCATGAGATTTTGGGTAGATATATTGTTTGATGAATATGATCTAAAAGTGAAGCTACTTCTTTAAATAAAACAAACATATGAGTATGATTTTTGAATTGATATCGATTGATTAACTTAGTTGATGTTCAATCTATTTGCTATTTGTTGGGAAGAAAGATTCCATGATCCAATATATTAAGAGAGGTGACTCCCTTACTTAGCACTGCAAAAAATTGGCAGTGGTACCAAAGATATGGGTTGAAGTCAAAATAAAAATTTATGAATAACTCCTCGTCTTGGCACCGTGTTGATTTGTGGTGGTACCAAAGTTAAGAGTTGAAGTCTAAACAAAAAAAAGTATGTATCTATGTGGGTACATGCCTTGGAGAGAAATCGTTTCACATTAACTCCGCTATCTCATGTAAGATTCTTCCTACCTAAGAGATATGAGTTCTATTGCATTGGTTATGTGATCAATGTACTCTAAATTCATCACCAGAAAAAAAAGGTGGTAATCAAATTGGAGAATGTGAACGATACAAAAAAGGGAGAAACTAAAAAATTCTGAGTGGAAAAAGATCTTGGAAATCCTATTCCTGTAAACGAAAGTATGAGGGGTTTGAACTAAAACTGGGTAAAGTCTTGAGATTGAAATTCTATTTATTATACAAGTTGCGAAATTTTATTTGATTAAGTTATAGATCTTGAGGATTGAATTCAAAAGATGATATGTTTATTTGAAATTCTATGTAGCATTTGGTGAGACTTTTCATTAGTGACTATATTTTAGAAATTCATTCTTCATAAGAAAGTTTAATTCTTTTAATCAGTTTTTGATTTTGCTTGAGGACAAGTAAAATTTGAGCCTTATGTATGAACCCCTGTCTCACCAGGGAAAGGGTCTACCCCTCTCTGGAACTCTAACTCTCGGTGGGGAACCGCGCTTCGGTGGTGACCATGACTTCCTTGGTGGTGCTAATCTGGAATTTTGATTGTCCACCAAAGATTCGGCCACTACCGCAGCCGCCCTCCAGTCAAGTGGTGAGTGTCGTCAGACCTCTGTCTCTGCCCATGGTTGAAGATTCTGGAGTAAGAAGTACCTCCTGTCTACCTCCGCCATGTCCGATAACTCCAATATGAGTGCAGAGAATGCCCTGACATACTCCTGGATCGACCCCGTGTGTTTCAATCGATCTACTTTGCCACGAGCCTAATCCGTCGAGTTTCCGGGAAGAAACTGCCGCCGCAGTTCTTCATGGAAGGTCTCCCATGGCCAACTAGAAGCCCCCAACGTCGAGCTAACTTTGGTCCGCCACCAAAGTTTCGCGTCGGCTGTGAGATACGTGATGCACACATGCACCCATTCTCTCTCTAGAACATAGCTCGTAGAGAACAGCTGCTCCATGTCCCAGAGGAAGTTCTTTACTTCCCTGGACAATCGGGCCCCCCGAACGTCACTGGCTTAGGGACGCGTACATTCAACTTGGGAGCCTCCTGTTCCGCCGTCGCTGTCGAACGTGATGCTTGCGCTAGGGCCAAGTGCAGCACAATGATCTCAACCTGCATCTTTGTCCGCATCCTGGCCATCTACTTTGGTAAATCAATCAGACCCTCCAATGTCTGCTGCAGAGCTTCAATCTGTAACTGCTGTTGCTCCACTGTGTGCTGAAGATGCTCCACCTGGGGAACTGCCACGTTGTCCCCATCGCCGGTTAAGCCGAGCACATGCTCCAACCGTGTTATGCGATCTGCCTGATTCACCATGTCATCAGGCAGTTTAGCCATCACCTTGGTTTTGACACCCTTGTCGCGCTGGGGCCAAACGTCCTCTAACGATCCTCTGGCTATGTCCGCGATCTTCTGGAACTTCCGACCGATCTTCACCTTCCCAGGTGAATCAGCCGTGTTGACCACATCACGTTGACCTGCCAACGTGTACCTTTGACCTGTGGGATATGGGCCCACAGTCTCGCTTTGATACCAATTGTCACGCCTCGGCCTTAAGGTTCTTCGGCGGACCTTCGTACCGCGCCAAAACCCTAATTCCCGGGCGTGAAATCACCCCAAATTTGGAACCCTAACCCTAATTTGAATCAAAAGTCAAAATTACCTTCACGTCAACGCCGCCCACGCCGCTCGAATTTCCGCCCCTACTGACGTCACGCTTATGTCAGCCCTCGAAATCAATTTGGCCGTTCTCAGCCATTAACCTGTTGACTCGGACGCATGCCACGTTATGTCAGCATCGTCCTCGTTTGAACGAACATTGAGCTCGTTCGCGTCATCCCTGCGAATGCCTCTCGCGTTCGTTCGGGTGTGTCACCAGGGATGGCCAGCCGGTCTCCTCCCTTCGCCCTCGACCGTGCCGCCACCGGAAGCCACAGTCGTCGCCGGAGACGGTGACAACGAGAGGCAGAAATCACAGAAACAGGGGAAGATAATTAGTGGAGAAGAAAGCTTTATTTACCCCTTTTGAAGCTACAAAACTCCTCCTTCACGCCGACGACCCCTATCGCCGACGTCCCTCTTCCCTCCCTTGCCGATCGTCTCCCCAGAGGCCGGTTACAAGTCACTCAAGCTCTCGTTGAACTCCTCTCGCTGGTCACCTCCCTAGGCACCGGAAAACTCGTCCTAACCACACTCTATAACCTCCCTTGGTTCTAGTGTTGATTGCCCGATAATCCTTCTCATCTCCCGTCGATCCCTTTTAAAGGGAAGGGCACCGCCTCTTATCACCCAAGTTAGGGCGTTCGCCGCCCCTTCTCGCACTGAAGTTCTGATTCCTTCGTCGTGACCGCGTCTGAAGATGCCGTGCCCATCTGCCGCCTGAGACTTTCGTCGTTGTCCGCTTCTTCCAGCAAGCTCGCGTCCGAGCTTCACGAAGGGGATGACGCGGATGAAAGTCGTGTTTGTTTCCGCATCGAGTCGCAGCATATTTGGTTACGTGGGCTTGGGTTTGGGCCACCGCTCGGCCCACGTCGCATGGCCCAAAGGTCCATGGGCCTGATACTAGTTGAGAAGTTGAATTTCCGTAGGGTTAAGAAGAAAAATAGAAGTTAACATGCAATTAAAATAACTTAATTGCCATGACAAAAGGGGAAGATTATTGAGAAATTTCCTAGATAGGGTCTCCGCCTAGGAATGCTGAGTAGGGGCGAATTGTCCTGTAGATAGTGCTTTAAAAAATTTTGCACCCTTACAACACATGATGGATAATTATTATACGATTTTTAAAGCACTATCTATGATGAGATTTGCCTCTGCTCAGCATTCCTAGGCTAAGACCCCGCATAGGAAAATTTTTCAAAATTATTCGCTAAACTAGGAAGAGGTATGTAGTGAGTGCATGCATGAGTGAAGCTACGATGGGACAAGCCCAAGGTGAGCATGAGCTCCCTAAATTCATCCAAATCAAATGAGATAGCAAGACAAAATATAACAGAACAATAAAGATATGGCTAGAGATGTTAGCAAGTTGAGTACCCGTAATTTTATACTATTTATATTTTAATTCAAATAAATTTTTTACTACTTATACCTGAATAATTTTTTAAAAAAATTTTCCATTTAAATTTTATTTTATTAAAAATTTAACTATCCGTTTAATGCATCCACTTATAAATATCTAACTAAAATATCTAATATATTAAATTTCAATCTATATGTGGTTAACAAATAAAATTTAGGCACCCGACGCTACGTGGCTGGTTGAGAAGTTGAATTTCCGCAGGGTTAATAAGAAGAAAAATAGAAATTAACACGCAGTTAAAATAACTTAATTGCCATAACAAAAGGGGAAGATTATTCGCTAAACTAGGAAGAGGAGATCAGCGGCATAAGGTAAATTATTCGTTCTCTTGCCCTACCCTTCTCATAATAACGAAGAAGGTTACTTTGATTAAAAAAAAACACCCAATTGAGCCACGGCCGGATCCCTTTCCTGAGTTTCGCCACCGCTTGCCCTGAAGATGAAGCAAAAGCGGCTAAAAGAAACTCTTGCTTGATCACAAATAGAATCACAGGCGTCTGCTGTGACGCCATGTGAGTCAACTGGTGACAAACTCACCGACAGGCATCAAAGAAATTAAAAAAAAAAAAAAAAAAAAAAACCGCAGCCGTCATTTGCTATAGCCGCAACTCCTTACCGCAGCGCTTTGCCGAATCTTTCGCCAGGTCAGACATCGCCGCCCCCATATCCTTCCTCTGTTGCCGGAGCTCTGTCGCAACACCATCGCCGTCACCGCCGAACGATTCCAAGCAGCCATCAGGCTCCCTGCTTTCCTCTTGTCGGCGCAGATGGAATCGCTGCAGAAGGTAGCGGAAAAAAGAGAGAGAGAGAGAGAGAGAAAAGCGAGACGCTTTACTCGCTGACTCCTCACGCCGCCGCTGAATCTCCGCCTTGGAGAAGTAGGAGCTAGAGAAGAACTGGGATGCCCACATCCCAGGTTCAACAAAAATCCATTTGGATTAGGTCCAATTAGCACCTATCATTTATATCATGGGTTGGATTTATACCAAACCTGATTCCTGAATAATCAAACAAACAGTAAAGTAATGACATTGCTATTACTTAAAATGTATATATGGGTTTCCAGATTTGTATCTAAAATAATATTATATATTTTAAAATTTTTCTTCCCTTTAACATTATGTAGCTACATATTTGTAAAAGGATAATCAATAATTCAAATAACAGATACTTCTTCTTTAGTCTATCTTTTCTTATGCTGTGAGAGATAATTGTTTGATGGAAAAAACTACATGGAGTTGTGCCATGCTCGCTCTGAGCTCTCAGCATCAAAAATAATGAATCTACTGAGGAAATTCAACAATGAAAACATTGCGATAGTCTAGTAAAAGTTTGGCTATTTAATTCTATTTAATTTCTATTTTTCTATTATCTTCTATTTAACTGAGAGAAAACTCCCATAAATAAATCGCTAATAAAGAAGAAAACCCTCTGATTAACATAAATGATTTGACGGAGATAACTCCAGTTAAATAAATCATCTAATAAAGAAGAAAAACTCTGATAAATAAAAAATTATTACTGGAGAAAATAACTTCGATAAAATAATCATCCATAATGGAGAGAGAAATTAAATAAATCATCGCCGCTTGTGAACGTACACCACCAGAACAATATAAAAAAAAATGGGGGATGAATAAATGGTGAGGATAAATCTGTTATCATTACTGAAGCTGGAAATAAATTGTAATAGACATCGTCGTTGATCTCTTTCTTTGTAGAGACAATAGCATGAGAGCCCAAAATTGTCACTGCCGTCATGTAGTCACCAAAGCTTCAACAATGACAGCATATAAGAAACAAATGGGGGAGAACCTTACAAAATTTGTGAAACAAGATTACCTAGAAAATGGCTCATTCTCATCTCCTACACAGCTCTTTCTCTGGCTTTATTAGCACTAGCCATCATTGTTGCTTTCTGCTGCGTGGTGCATGCTCGTGACCTAGTTGTGGTCTGAGCTGATTTTAAAAAATGGACTCTATTTTAGTTGAACTCGGACCAACTTGATGATCTGATTGTGATAGGTCCAGATCAAAACTCAAATACAATTTGTGCTCAATATCTACTTACTCGGTTCTATACGAGTTTTGATCCATATCCAAATTCGATTTTTGTTTTAACTTATCCATTCTACTCTCAATTTAATATCATAACACACAGCTCAATTCATTATTGTAATAGCCGATCTGATGCTATTCACTAGGCGTAGTCTATCCAAAATACTATGTCCAATCGAATGATTGGCCTAGTTTATTGGACTTGATCTACTGCTGCAACATCCAGTTCAATTTAGTCATTTGGCGGCTTATTCTTCTATTTTGAATATATGGCCCAAAGGTTCATTCTATAACATCCAGCCCAATTTAGTCATTTGGCCTAAGGGTTTGTTATTCTATTTCGAATATTTGGCCCAAAAGCTCATTCTCCCATTTCGAATATTTAGCTATTCAAAGGCTAATCCAGATATATTAACTCTCTAAGCTAACACAAGGTCCTAACAGTGTTATTTGGCAGGTGCGTACGTCGATACTATGTATCGGGGCGTAGCTCCTCAATATTGTTACAATATCATTTGTAGTTGAAATCAAATTTATTGAACTTGAAATCTAATAGATATTTACATAAAGAATATCTATCAAACTTAAAATAGATAAGTATTCACATATCCTTTTTTAGACTGAATATTTATCAATTGACAGAACGATTTTCTTATGTCTTCAAGAGGATGAATATTGATCCGGGTATAGTTATACGCCAAGGCTAAATAACTACTCTATATCCTTAAGGGGACACAAATCCATTAAGAGATAAGTATACGCCAAGGCTAAATAGTTATCTCATATTCCTAAGGGACTGGATTTCAAAATACGGAATAATTGTACACTAAGGCTAAATAATTACTTCACGTCCTTGAGGAAACAAATCCTATTTCATTTCAAATTTTTAAATACTCACAAGTCATTGAGACTAAGTATTTATCAAGTTCGAATATTTGCAAGCTCTCAAGATGCTAAATATTCAATCATTTTCAAAAATTATCATTTAGTCATCATTTGGCTAATGAGGAGCCTTGTACTGAAATTTTAAGCCTTTATGAATGATGAATGATATCTTTCTTCCAACCCATTATCTTTATTTGATATATATATATATATATATCTTAATCAAAGGTGTCTTATATATATCTCTTAATTAAAGGTGCCCTAAGCTTTTTAGGGGTAATAAACAATGAATATTTGTGTTCATTGGAAACCAGAACTAACTTAAATAAAAGGTCTTATATTCATAAGATGAATTTAAAAATAGTCACATCATATTTTCATATTAATTTAAACAAAATCATTTTTGACCAACACTTAGGTATGAAGCTCATCGACAACAAGGCAAAACTACAAGTAAACTACAACAGGTTCTACAAAACTTAAGCAAAGTAAGCAAGAGGGGAGGGTGTCACCCAAGGCTCCCCTTTAGGGTCGGGGCCAAATTCCCTTTCTTTGACTCCCCCTATTCTCTAATCTTGGCGATGAAGCTTAGTAATAGGAAGTTAAACGTTCTACAATCTTATCAAAGTTAACACCAGGAGATTGGATTCGAATGCAAGTTCCAAACCTCCCTAAACTAATCAAATGGTCCTTAGAGGGGTCTTGTTCAAGCTTAGTAATAGGAAGTTAAACGTTCTACAATCTTATCAAAGTTAACACCAGGAGATTGGATTCAAATACAAGTTCCAAACCTCCCTAAACTAATCAAATGGTCCTTAGAGGGGTCTTGTTCAAGTCTTCAACGGCAGCCTTCCTTCAGCCACATCCTTGCTTGGAGAAGTAGCAGAAATTCAGCCCAGAACTCATCAAGAGCACCGAGAGCATAACACACAAGCACTTGGAAAGAGGGAGCACACTCTCAGCACAGCACACTCACGGCAAAGATAGAACACGCTAACGCACACCAAATTTTCAAAAGGATTCAACAAAATGCACTACGATGCATGAGCAGAATACAAACACTTCAATCCCTCATCCCTCAACGTTAAGCAAGTTGGAATTATCCCTTATGTCCTTGGATTATCGTTGGCTGAAGATCGACAAGATGTCTTCGCTGGTCACGCACGTCTTCAATCAGCTTCCAGGTGTGGAGATTTTGGCGTGATGATCTGGTGCGCGTGGTAGAAAATTCTGGCGTGAGCTTTCTTGTTGGAGACGTCAGATGCATGCGGCTGACTTCCTTTTACATGCGTATCTTAGATGTTGCTTCTTTGCTACTTGATTCTGATTTTCCTGCATGCGCTGCTTGATTGCAATTTTGACTTGGCTGATGTTGACCATTGACTTTTTTGATTTTGACTTGTCTTGACGTTGTTGCTAAAGTGGCGATGCTTGCTGATGTGGTGATGAGGTGGCATAGTTGTCTTTGACTTTGATGATGTGGTAAGGGCTGATTTTGACTTTCTTTGACTTGGTGGTTGAGGGAGCAAGGTGGTTTGTAGGAATACATATGTCATGCAAACCTAAACTAATTGCAACTTAATACATTAACTAGGAAATTAAAGTGCTTAAAAGAAAATAAACCCTAGGCTAGTCCTAACTACTTGCAATGCAAGGTAATACAAAATGTTGAAATGTAAAGCAAGATCACAAAAAACAACGCGTATCATAGTTCATCTTGTCTTGGTCTTTGTCATCCCATATCTGTCTTGAGGCCTCTGTTTCTTTAGATTTTCTCAATTGTGCCCCTGCATCAGCTCTCTTGGGGGTTGCAGAATTCTGAATTAATGTTGAGGTTCGCCACTTTTAACGTCTGATGGCCATCCCAAAGTATAATAGTCATCTTTTGTTGAGCGTCTAGAGGGGGACTTCTCTTCTGCATCTTTCTGCCTGAGCTTTGGTGGCCATTCCTTGTGAGAGCATTGGTATCCTCCTCCTTTTTCCCTCCCCTGCAAATGAATGAAAGATAATTTTTGATAGTTAGTGTTTTCTTGTAGACATGATAAGAAAATGTTCTTTGGGGGTGTGTAAATCTTAGATAGGGATGGTGGAAGAAATATGATTGGGTACTTTATTGTGGAGTTGAATCCAGCTCCAAGTATTTATCTTAGATTCACCCAAAAGTGATTTATGCTTGCATGGTAGTGGGTCATGAGCCTAGTACCAAAAATAAAGTCAATGTGGTGTTGATGGCTAGGTCCTGGTGAATTCAAGTCTATGAGAAAGATGTTTAAGGAACCTATTGAAGTAGGGGCGGAATAAACTAGGCAAATAGGGTTGATGACATGGGATCTTTCCGAGAGAGAATACGAAGTCAAAAGTCCATTTTGGCAGAGGAGTGTAGGGATTAATGGGTAGCCTCCAAATCTAATAGGGAATTCACCTAAGAAGGGACTTAGTGCAAGCAGTGGCCAGCGTAAGAGTGGGTCAAGAAATGGTGCTCGGGCTATGAATGGATTAAACATTTCTTCATGAATTTCTATGATTGTCTCTTTTTCTCAAAGTGCAAGGGTTCTCAGCAATAACTGCTAAAGCTGATGGTGTGATGTTCTCAATGTCCTCAAACTTAGGAATGGGCTAGGGTGATACTACCGGCGATGTTTGTTTAGGTTCAGATTTTGGGGCCAAGAATGATAGGAGCATAGAAGGACCTAGAGAGGGATGTTGACAAATGTTGGTTAAGGTGTAAGATAAGTTTTGAAATGGTACTATCACAGTTTGTCTATGGTCAGTTTCTATCTCTTGTGGCTCTGTGTCATCTTCACTTGTGTAATCCGGAAACTATATTTCTCAAGGTTCTGATTAATGAGGGCTAATGCTTGTTTAGGAGAGTCCTGAGGTGGAAAATAGGTATCTTCTTTTAAGTGATGGATCATTGGTTTGTGCCTTTGGACTTAGGAAGACAGATGGGTTATCCTTAGCTTTTGGTAGAGTCCTAACATGTTTAGCTTGCCTCTTTTTAGCTAAATCGATCTCATACTTAATCTTATGTGCACGTTGATAGGCATCATCTAAATTTCTAATTGAGTGATTTATTAAAGGATTCCTAATTTCCTTCCTTAGCCCATTTATGAGCCTATTTAGTTTTGACCATGGTTTCTCATAGAAACTACATCTAAAGAATAAAGCATCAAACCTATTCATATACTTGGTCATAGAGTCTACCTTGGGTTAAATTACACAATTGATCATACATTCGTTTCTTATAACTTAGGGATATATATCTCTCTCTTAGCTTCCAGCTCATATCCTCTCATGTAGTGATTAGTGGCATAGTATATTCTTCCACTTTCTGCCAATAATTCCGAAGAGGACCACGTAGAAAAGATTGAGCGTAATTTATCTCACTATATCTAGGTATAGCATTTTTTTTTTCAAAGGATTGCTCCATACGCATAAGCCAATATAGAAATGTATGAGAATCTTGGTTCCGTCAAAAGTAGGCAGATCTCTAGAAGGTTGGACATAGATGTCACTAAGGGTTGGGGTGACTCTTTGATGTGTACTTTGAGACGTATACTCTTCTTCACATTCATGGTATAACTCTAAGTTTTCCACTTTTAAGGATAATTCATTCATAGAGGTGTTGATTTCTTCTAGCATGGTCATGATGGTAGCAAGTGAAGTTTAATTTAACTTAGGTTCTTCATTCAGGCCACACCTTGTGGGAGCCATTGTAAAAGACGCTTTTAGTTTGCAAAGTGCCAGCCAATATCAGATTCAACACAAAGAAACAGAGAACAACGGTCCAAATTCAGCTGTTGACACAGTCCAGTCTTAGCTGAAATTCAGAGTTTGTGAAGTGGCACGGTTTAGCAAATGCCAGATTCAGTTTCAGCACCAAAATCAGAAAGTAAAGATCCAAATTCAGCTATCGACACTGTTTAGTTTTGGCTGAATTTTCTAGACTTGAAGAATGCTGAATTTCAGCACACATAGTTAGTTTGTCAAGTGTAGAATTCAGCAATTTGCAAGAGTAAAAGAAAAACAAATCCAGCGAGAACAAGTTGGTACAGAATTTCAACAAGAGCTAAGGTCACAGCTAGTTCTGAAACTCAAGATGCAACAACTCCAGATGCAACACAAAAAAATGCAGCTATAGAAATTACTCAGTATCAGCCTTGCCACTTACCAAGTCTCGGATGAATTCTGGATCGACAAGTGCAGGACCTTAGCAATCGTGATTATAAAATCCAGCACTCTTACAAAAAAATTTAGCAAGAACTAGCATAAATCAGTGTAGAAATCCAGCAGATACTAAGGATCCAAGCAAATGCCGGGATTTCCACTTTTAAGACAAAGAAATTAGACTCGGTGGTAAGCAACAGCGCGTGCACCAGTCTTAATCGATACAAAGAACTTGTGGCCTTCAAAACTTGGTATAAAGTCCACCTATGAGGTAGTCCCCAATCCCTTATGTCACTCAACCTTAACTTGAAGCTTCACTATCGAATTAGGAATCCCAAGTCTTGGTCAGAGATTTTACCTGTTTCAGAATGAGAAAAATCAACAAGCTACAGTGCACTACCCAAAGAATGGTTCGACAAGTGCAGAAATTCAGCAGGCGAAGGGGAAAATTGAAATGGAACCTACCTATTAGGTGAGTTAGGCCCCAGTCCAACTTGTTCTTAGTCCTCAGCCTGAACATTTCTATCAGATTAGAAAACTCAAGCATCGGCCCAGATGTTCCCAGGTTTTCAGAGGTAAAAGTGGCTGAATAAGGATGCTACCTATTACTTGATAGATCCTTAACTTCAGCAATTTTTTTTTTCAAAAGAGCAAACTGCGATCAGGAAACTCAGAAGTAGACCTTTCAGGATGCTTTAGTCATGTACTTAGTGCATGCTTACTCTACTATGTTAGTAGAGTCTAGTTATGTATCAGGGTACATGGGAATTGGTAAGTTCTGATTGTGTAAATCCCTTGGTACTTGGGGCATGAAATATATAAATTCAGCCTACCAAGGCCTTGGGAAATCTTCTACTCATGTATGATAGTAGTATCTAGTTATTACTTGAGAGGTGAAGGTGTTGGGTTAAATCATATATCAGGACAATTTTTGAGTTTAAAACTAAAACTTTCCCATCTTTTACCTTTGTGACTATTGGTCTCTAATCTTGTGTTTTTTTAATATTTAAATAAATTTATTGTGAGGTCCGTAACACCCTTTTTAACCACTTGTCTTTCTATGAATCATAGGTTCCTTTCAAATAGGTTGACTACCACTCAATGCCTCACTGGGTGGTTTGACCACATGGGATATGATATCAAAACTTAAGCCTATGACAATAGGGCTCCTCGGAAGCTTGGCCTAGCCCAGCATACAGTATGAATAAGTCATATCTTGCATGACTTGACCCAACTTTTCAAAAGGAAAAATTTGGAAAAAAAAAATTTTGAATGAGGGCATTTTTTTTTAAAAAAAAAAAAGGAAAATCATAGAAAAAAGAAACAAGAAAAAAAAATAAAAAATAAAAAATAAAGAAAAAAACCAAAGAAGGAAAATCTTGGAAAATTAGAAAAAAAAAAGAGAAAAATCATGAAAAATTAGGAAAATAAAAAAGGGTCAAATTAGAAAAAAAGGAAAATTGAAAGCCTAAAGCACATCTGTTATAAATTAAATCTAAATTAGATTAAAAAATTTTAATGAAACAACACATCTATTATACAAAGACGCAAATTAAACCAAATATTTAAGCTTGATCATGTCACTAAGCTAACTTAATTAAATCGTATATTTGTGTAGTGATATTTAAACTGAGTACGAGCATAGTTGGTAAAGGTGGTTAACCTCCAACTAACTATGCAAGTAGCCACCGTAAAGGATATGCAAGCATGACATTACGTATACTTGCTCTCTATATGCCATCTTCTCTAATTATATCATTCATAGAACGTTGGCAACTCTATCTCCTTCAACAGTGAAAAACTCCCTTGATGTTAGCACGCCATCAAAATCTCACATCTAGCCTTGGTCCCTTGGTCTAGTTCCTCACCCTGCTCTGCCTCATCATTAAAAGTGTTACCTTTGTTGATGTCACCAAGTTGAAAGTCCTTGAACATTAGCTCAACTAGAACCCTCTTTGGATGGGGATGAAAAAAATGGCATTCTACACAGCTGGCTAGATAAGTGGAAAATGCATTCTTTAAACCTAAACACATTGATGGGAATTTTTCAGTTAACATACTTGATAATATTTGAAACTATGATTTGCCATTATTGAGCATTGAAGAAACTTAAAGTGGACATGTAGAAAATCAAGCATCAGGAATCCGCAAAATGAAAACCATCTTTAATATTATATTATTTGCCATTTTTCTTTCTACTTGTTGCCCATGGCTCTTTAAACATGAACATAATTAAGAAAATAATTAAAACTCAAGAGATTGAGGGAGTGTTAAGAGGAGTTTAAGTAAAATAAATTTGAACATAAATTTTGTGCAAAAGAATGGGGACCACAGGGGAATTTATAGAGATGAATTAGATATATATTTATATTTTTTTACTATTAAAGGGGAAAAATGGTAAAGCTATAACTAAAAATATTTTAACCGCTGTTTTTAAATTTTTTATGACACTTTATAAGGGAAAATTGGTAAAAAAATAGTTAAAATTTGAGTTTGGATAGTTAAACTTAAACTTTTTTATGTACAAAAATCAAAAGATTTGAACTTTAAACCAACAAGCATGCTGTGTGTCACACCCCGGTCGGATCGGCCTAGAATTGGTGCTTATCCGCTGTCTTAGAACCGTCCGACGGAACACCAGAGCGTGAACCTCCGCTCAAATTAAGATTAGGTTTTCCTTCAATTGAAAACCCTAACCCTAGTCGTCGAAAATCAATCCCCAATTCGAAAAACGAACGGAAACCCTAATTGACAGTCAAACCTTGGTCAAAATAGCATTACTGTGCAAAATCCGAAGTCGCCGAATTAATCCTCGTTTGCTGACGTCACTCATGACGTCAGCCCTCAATTTTCGTCCGCTGCGCGTGATTTTTGTCCGAGTTCCGCCTTACTGTTTCGATTTTGGTCAAAATCGGAACTCGTCGTCAGCCGCGTCGTCGTCGTCCCGCGAGGCCGCCGGCCGCATCGTCGTCGTCCCGCGAGGCCGCCTATGTCACCACTTCCGCCGAGCATCGCCTGTGCTCGAGCTTCGCCGGGATGCTGCGGAAAGACGCCGCCTTGTCTCACCATTATCTTTGTTGCCGACTTGGTGGCCGCCCGCTGCCGAGAACCTCACCGGGAGAGAGGAAGAGAGCACTGGCGTAGAACCGAGAAGAGGGGAAGGGTGGAAGAAGAAAGGAACTTTTATTCAACTCTTGTGAACTTACAGAATCCTTTCCTTTGCTGGTTCTTGTACCAACGTAGCAATCCGTCCTCGTGCTGGGCATTCATACATCCGATGAGGACCACTGCATAAAAAGCAATTCATCCGTCTTGGCCGATCCTGCACCCTCTCTGCAGGTCGATTCTGTTCATGTCGTGCCGGCGGACCTCCGCCTCGCCGGTGAAAGGTCCTACCTCTTCCTGCAACTCTATCCTCCGGTGGGGTCCGTGGAGAGCCACGCTTCGGCGGGGAGCCGCGCTTCGGTGGACTCCTGGATTTTCTTGATGGTCCTGTTCTGAACCTCTGACTATCCACCAAGGACTCGGCGATAGTCGCGGCCGTCCTCCAGTCTGGTGGCGCCTGTCATTGGACTTCAGCCTCCGCCTAGGGTTAGAGATTTCGGAGGAAGAAGTACCTCCGATCTCCCTCTGTCATCTCTGGTAGCTCCAACATCAGTGCAGAGAATGCCCTGACATACTCCTGGATCGACCCGGTGTGCTTCAGTCGAACCACCGCGTCTCGTGCCTAATCCACCGAGTTCTCGGGAAGGAACTGCAGTCGCAGCTCTTCTCGGAACACTTCCCATGTCCAATCAGCCGCTTCTGCTGTTGAATCAACTTTGGTCCTCCACCAAAATTTTGCATCGTGTGAGAGATATGTTGTATACATCCTCACTTTTTCTTGATCTGCAACATGGTTAGCCATAAAGTAATGTTCCATATCCCAAAGAAAGTTACCCAACTCTTTGGATGATCGGGCTCCTCTGAACATCGCCGGCTCTGGGGCACGAGCCCTCCCTCTAGCAGCTTTGTGCCTGTGCCAATGCCATTCGCGTCACCGCGAGATCTGCCAACACCTGCTGCTGAGTGGCAGTAGCGTTGGTAACTTGTGCCGTTAGAGTTGCCACCTGTGCTTGCAAGTCTGCTACTTGCTCCTGAAGCACTGCCGTCTCTTCAACGTTCTGCTGGGCCTCCACCACTCCAGCCAGAGTTTGTTGAAGAGCAAGGATTTGCAACCTCTGTTCTTCTATCGTGCGATGGAGGTCCTCCACCTGAGGGACCACCGCATCTTTGCTGTTCCCCGTCAAACCGAGCACCTGCTCGATCCGTGCAATGCGATCTCCTTGATTCACCATGCTGATGGATCAACTTGGCTCTGATACCTTTGTCACGCCCCGGTCGGATTGGCCTAGAATTGGCGCTTATCTGCTGTCTTAGAGCCGTCCGGCGGAACACCAGAGCGTGAACCTCCGCTCAAATTAAGATTAGGTTTACCTTCAATTGAAAACCCTAACCCTAGTCGTCCAAAATCAATCCCCAATTCGAAAAACGAATGGAAACCCTAATTGACAGTCAAACCTTGGTCAAAATAGCGTTACTGTGCAAAATCCGAACTCGCCGAATTAATCCTCGCTTGCTGACATCACTCCTGACGTCAGCCCTCAATTTTCGTCCGCCGTGCGTGATTTTTGTCTGAGTTCCGCCTTACTGTTTCGATTTTGGTCAGCCGCATCGTCGTCGTCCCGTGAGGCCGCCTGCGTCACCACTTCCGCCGAGCACCGCCTGTGCTCGAGCTTCGCCGGGATGCTGGGGAAAGACGCCGCCTTGTCTCACCCTTATCTTTGTTGCCGACTTAGCGGCCGCCCGCCGTCGAGAACCTCACCGGGAGAGAGGAAGAGAGCACTGGCGTAGAACCGAGAAGAGGGGAAGGGTGGAAGAAGAAAGGAACTTTTATTCAACTTTTGTGAACTTACAGAATCCTTTCCTTTGTCGTCGACCCTCGCCGACGACCCCTCGAACCCTCCCTCGCCGATGATCCACCGATCACCGGTTACAATCACTGATCCCTCTCTGAAACTCGCCCGCCGGTGTCACCTCAGACACCAGAAATCTCACCGAAGCTCTCTGCTTTCCTCACTGGTGATCTTTGGTTGGGGAAGATAGTAAGGGCCCAGATGTCCCCGTCTCTGCCCCTCTCGACGGCTTTATAGAGAGGCCACCGCCTCTGTTCTTCCGCGCGTCCGCATCCTGCGCGTCCGCGGATGCCACGCGGTCTTCTGCCCTAACCGCGTCCACCCAGCTGCGTCCGGGTCGCGCGATTGGCTCGCGTTTTCTGCCGCAACGAGTGTCGTCGTCCGCTTTGCTCGGCGATGTCGTCGCGCCCGCAGAGCTCGCGGATGAAGCTCTCAAAGCTGTAGTGTCTGTGCGGATCGGAGAGGATGAGTCGCGGTCAACTGCACACGTTGATCAAGGCATTGGTCCATCTCTGCTAGTTGGGCTTGCGTTTGGGGTCGGGCCGAACCGGCCTGACCCAGGCCTGACACTCTGCCTGGCTAGCAGACCATGCTGTGTGTGATGCTCAAATCTGAGGAGACTGGGCTGGACGGAATTGGATTGGGCAACGGCCCAATCCCATGGCTGAAGCCCAAATTGCAGGTCAACATGGAGGAGTTAACCCATTTGCCAGATTTCATCAGTGTTGAAGAAATCAGACGCGAAGGCAGACGACGCAGGGAAAAAACTTTCCAGCGGGGTGGTCTGCTGAAGTAGACTTCAGCAGACAACTTAACAGCCGTAGGATTAAATTATATAGAATCCTAAAGCAAATTTTATAAAGAGCACAAACGGTTCCAAACGACACCGTCTCTTAGCTTTTAAAAAAATATAAATCATTTTTCCATCAATACCCCTTTGCAATTATCTCTCTACGCTTCTCTAAATATATAAATATATATGAAAATAAATAAATATAGAAAAATATATAAATAAATAAAAGCATATAAAAATAAATAAAAAAATTATAAAAGTACATAAAATATAGAAAAATATGATAGAATTATGCATGTGAAATAAATAATGGCACGTCTATAAAAAAAAATTTTCTTTGAATTATTAAATTATGGGTGTGAAATTTTTTGCACAACCGCTGTGAATAAGGTAGACCTTCAAATAAAAAAGGTAGACCATCATGTAAATAAGGTAGACCTTTAAATAATTAAGATAGACCATGATGATATTAAGGTGGACCATGATAATATTAAGGTAAACCATGATAATATTAAAGTAGACCATGATGATATTAAGGTAGACCATAAGAATATTAAGGTAAACCATGATGATATTAAGGTAGACCATGATGATATTAAGGTAGACCATGAAAATATTAAGGTAGACCATGATGATATTAAGGTAGACCATGATGATATTAAGGTAGATCATGAGAATATTAAGGGAGACCATGATGATATTAAGGTAGACCATGATGATATTAAGGTAGATCATGATGATATTAAGGTAGACTATGAATATATTAAGGTAGACCATGATTTATATAGAGTTTAAGTCGTAGGTATTCTGTTGACACAGATTTATATAGAGTTTTACATACCAATTTACTTATGGAAACATGCCTATTTCACGACTTTAAGCCTTACAATTGCTTATATTTGGATACATTTATGGAATCTACACTTGTTTCGGTATTTTCACGTTTTCAGGTCAAATTGACCACATAAAGGGTAGATTCTGACACTTTGGTAGCAGAGGAGCTTATCCTAACTCAAGATGATCCTAACCAGGAGTTTTCGGATTCATTGAAGCCTTTGTTGGAAATCACGACCGGGTCCCGATCAGAATCATGCCCGTGATCGTCGCTATGCCTGAAGCTGAAATCGACAAATCACGATCGGGTCACGACCAAATTCTCGCCCGAGATCGCGGACCCGCCTGTTACGAAATCACTATTTTCTCCCACGTTTCTTTGATCTGACCTAAGGGGAAGCTGAAGGGCACCTAGGACCTTTCTCCCCCATTGACGAAGGAGGCGTGGAGCAGCTTTTAGGGGAGGTTTTACTCATGAAATCATCATTTCGTGAGGTATGGGCAGCTGAAGCGTTGTAGGGCAGAAATCTCTTTCGGCTGAAGCTTTTCAGCAAGCTCTTTTTGTAGGGCATGGGGAGGAGAAGAAGGTTCAGAAGAGAAGAGGATAAAAGGCTTTTTTTGTTCCAAAGGGGAGGGGGTTCGGTCCATCAGAGGATTCGCACAGAGAAGGAAACGAGTAGAAGCTGCACTTGCGAGAGAAAAAGGAAGCTGCGCACCTGTACAACTTTGAACACCCTCTGTTGCGTAAGCCTCCAAGAAACATATTTGTAATACTTAGCCTTCATCTTTGAGTTGCTGCATCTATTGTATGATCTTAATAGAGTGTTGCATGATCTATTTTTCCTCTGCAGCTCTTGTGTAAAACCTGTTATTACTTGTGATGTTCATGGCTGAATACATTGTCCATATTGTTACCGTGAACATGCTTGGCTAAACACCCAATCAGGATGTGGGGTTAGCCCTTGACGATTTATTAGTTGTGATAGTTAGGTTTATTTGCTAAAGTCCTTGCTTAGCCTAGTGTGCATGCTTCGCCTGTGTACCCGAAAGGATATGTTCGACTTTTAACCCCTCGAGTGAGGTTTGCAAATTAACTTTTCTAGGAGTTTACTCGCTTGCATAGCTGTACTCACCCGTAGGATTAAAGGAAAGCATTATTCCGAAAGGTATGCTTGAGCCTAAAATTGCAAAGGTGAGGTTTGTTAATCAGATCTAGAGGAGAAAGCTTGCTTGTGGGTCTGTACTCACTTAGGAATAAACACCAAGGTGAGGTTTGTAAATCAGATCTTAGGGAGAAAAACTCGCTTGCAGATTCGTACTCGCCTGCATGACTGTAGGAGTTTAGACGCGTCGGAGAGACCCCAGTCCGACCACGTGTCCGACCCACTTGGTTGAGAGTTTATCCATTCCGTTTGTACGTTATCCCTACGCTACTCGAGAGGGGGCGTTTGAGTCTTTAATCACCTCAAGTATGGTTCAGCATCTCTAGGAGGGTAAAACCTCGCTTGCGGGTCTATACGTATTTGCAGGGATTATAAGAATCTTGGACGTTGTGGAAAGACACTCGTCTGACCGCACGTTAGAACCCTACGGATTGGACCGGTAATTTAGTTCGTGGAAGCGGACGAGATTATCGGAGGGGAGCTACCTACGTGACAAGGAAGCTGACCCCCTTGAACTTGATAGGGCATTGGTAATAAACTTTGGTTAATCAACTGTAAGGAGTCAATGTGGTGAAACCATATCCTGATACACCTCCTCATTATAATTCTCTCGTGTGATTTCCTAGTTTACATTCCTGCACTTTTAATTATTTCGTTATCTTAAACTTCACCAATTTCGACTTCGTCTAGCTAGTCATTTCGAGATCTATCGGTACTTGTCAGTTAGTCTCTGTGTGATCGATATTTTATTACTTCGATAGACCCATGCACTTGCGGGTAACGCCTACCTATACCGGTGGGTGCTATCAAGTTTTTGGCGCCGTTGCCGGGGACTAATTTTGGCAATATTGACTAGATTAAGAAGTTATTAGACTAGACATTTTCAGTTTGTTAATATACTTTCTTTTATTTCATTTTACACCTTATTTGATTTAACGAAACATCTGCTTGTTAGAATTTTAGTTTATGCATAGAACTCCGAGATCGGAACCTGCAATACCATTTGATTCAGAAATCGAAAGAACGTTCTGGCGTCGTAGAAATATTCAGAAATACCAACCGAAGAAGAACTCGCAAACATCAATCATGGACGATAACAAATTACTTCGTGATTTCGCTGCACCAAATGTTCAAGGACTGCATTCTAGCATTGTACGTCCGCCAATAGAGGCGAACAATTTTGAGATAAAATCGTCACTCTTATCAATGTCACAGTAAAACCAATTCGGTGGATCGCCGACTGAAGATCCAAACATGCATTTATCTGTTTTTCTTAAATACTGTGACACTCTTAAAATGAATAGTGTAACCACTAACGCTCTGCGGCTACGACTTTTTCCTTTTTTCACTTAGAGACAGGGCGCGAGCTTGGTTGCATTCATTACCATCCGGATCCATTACCACATGGGAACAACTCTCACATGCTTTCCTTTCAAAATACTTTCCTCCAAGCAAAATCGTGCAATTAAGGAACCAGATTACCAATTTCTCTTAAAGGGAAGGCAAATCATTGTATGAGGAATGGGATCACTTCAAGGAGTTGTAGCGAATGTGTCCTCACCACGGCCTCGAGAAATGGGTACTGGTACATACATTTTATAATGGCTTGCTTTATAACACTTGTCTTACTGTTGATGCAGCCGTTGGAGGAGCCTTGATGAACAAAGTTGTCGATGAAGCCTACAATTTGATCAAAGAAATGGGGCTCAATCACTACCAATGGTCGGGCGAAAGAGGTACTTCATCTCGACAAGCCGGTAAATATGAACTTGACGCTCTTAGTTCTCTTACTGCAAAAGTAGATTCACTGTCTTATAAACTTGATTCTATGAACATGCGTCATAATTCTGCTATGTGTGAAATTTGTGGAATAGAAGGTCATATGTCTGACACTTGTCAATTAAGAAATATGGTATTACAAGACACCCCACCCGCTTTGGTAAATGCTGTAGGGAACTTTAACTCAAGGGTCCAAAACAACCCTTATTCTAACACCTACAACCCCGGGTGGAAGAATCATCCCAACTTTTCCTATAGAAACAACAATGCAGCTCAACCATCAAACTTTAGGCAACCCCCTGGATTTCATTCGTCGAACACCGGGTATCAGCCTAAACAATTTGACCAACCACCACAACCAAGCACCAACACAATACCACAGGAACAAACCTTCGAATCGCGCTTTGACAGCTTCGTGTCAGCGCAAACAAAAGCAATGGACTGCGTGTTAGAGGCAATTAAGAACTTAACCACAAACCAGAAGATAATGGAAAACCAAATTGCCCAACAGGCTAGTACATCTACTAGACCGCCGGGCAGATTACCTGGACAGCCTGAGACGAATCCCAAAGAACATTGCAATGTCATTACCACGCGTAGTGGCAAGCAACTTGAGGAACCAGAAATGCCAAATGACGACCATTGTGAGAATGAGATCAGAACTCCTGAATCCGAAGAACCGAATGAACCTGTTGAGAGTGAACCACAAATGAAAGAAACAGAACCTGTTTATGTGCCTCCACCACCCTACAAACCGCCAATTCCATTTCCCCAGAGATTGGCAAAAGCAAAACTCGATCATCAATTCGGTAAATTTTTAGAAATTTTGAAGAAACTGTATATTAATATACCATTTACCGATGCTTTATCACAAATGTCATCCTATGCTAAGTTTTTGAAGGAAATCTTGTCAAATAAAAGAAAAATGGAAGAACACGGCACAATGGCGTTGACTGAGGAATGCAGCGCAATCATCCAAAACAAGTTACCGCCAAAGTTGAAAGACCCAGGCAGCTTTACCATTCAATGCCTAATCGGAGACACACCTTTTGACCGCGCTTTATGTGATCTTGGAGCTAGTGTAAGTCTGATGCCACTCTCCCTTTGCAAGAAACTGGACATCGGAGACTTGAAGCCGACGAACATCTCTTTGCAATTGGCTGACCGTTCCGTACAACATCCGGTAGGAATTTTAGAGGACGTGCCAATAAAGGTCGGTAAATTTTTTATTCCAGCTAATTTCGTTGTACTTGAGATGGAAGAAGACTCCAAACTTCCTATTATATTGGGCAGACCATTTTTGGCCACTGTCGGTGCTATAATTGATGTTAAAAATGGAAAGTTGACACTACGCATAGGTGAAGACACGGTTGAATTTGATATTACCGAGAGCTTAAAGAAACCTCTTTTTGCATATTCCTGCTATAGTATCGGAGTCGTCGACGATGAATTTGACCCGTCTTACATCCCTCGGACAAACGTCGACCCTCTCAAAATTTGCCTGCTGGGTGATTATGACGAAGAGTAGGAAGAAGAAGTCTGTGCCTATGTTGATATTCTTGACTCGAGTACAACCATTGAACCAGAGGAAGAAAAGCTTGCGGAACCATCTGCGTCGACATCCGAGGTCTATAAACAACTTAACTTAGAACTCAAATCCTTATCGAGCAACCTCAGGTATGAATTTTTTGGTGAGAATTCTACTTATCCTGTCATCATAGCTAACCATCTTGATTCAGAGCAGACAAGCCTTCTCCTAGATAAGCTTCGACAATATAAGAAGGTAATTGAGTACACTTTGGATGATATAAAAGGTATTAACCCTTCTTTATGCATGCACAGGATACACCTTGAAGAGGACAACAAACCATCTATCGAATACCAGAGATGTTTGAATCCGAATTTGAAAGAGGTGGTTAAGAAAGAAATTTTGAAGCTATTAGATGCTGGGGTCATCTACCCCATTTCGGATAGCCAATGGGTAAGTCCGGTACATGTGGTACCAAAGAAAGGAGGAGTAACGGTGGTAAAAAATGAAAATAACGAATTGATCCCGCAAAGAACCGTTACCGGGTGGCGCATGTGTATCGATTATCGAAAACTGAACAAAGCTACCCGCAAGGATCACTTTCCTCTTCCCTTTATTGATCAAATGCTTGAAAGATTAGCCACTAACTCTTATTTTTGTTTCTTGATCAAATACCGATACATCCTGACGACCAAGAGAAAACCACGTTTACATGTCCCTTCGGTACTTTCGCTTATCGTCGTATGCCGTTTGGTTATGTAATGCACCGGCGACCTTTCAGCGTTGCATGACGGCTATTTTCTCTGATCTAATCGAAGACATTGTGGACGTCTTTATGGACGACTTTTCGGTATACGGGTCTAGTTTTGATTCTTGTCTATCTAACCTGACTCGTGTTTTACAGCGTTGTGAAGAGACGAACTTGGTGTTAAATTGGGAGAAATGCCATTTTATGGTAAAGGAAGGGATTGTCCTTGGTCATTTGATATCGGAGCGTGGTATCGAAGTCGATAAAGCAAAAATCAGTGTGATAGAGGGAATGCCGCCTCCGAACTCCGTCAAAGGGATAAGAAGTTTCTTGAGCCATGCAGGCTTTTACAGGCGTTTCATTGAAAATTTTTCTAAAATCTCTAAACCCTTAACATCTTTACTTGCTAAGGATGTTTCATTTGTTTTTGACCAGAACTACATGGATGCATTTCAACAACTGAAAAAGGCGTTGATTTCTACTCCAATAATACAACCTCCAGATTGGTCACTGCCCTTCGAAATTATGTGTGACGCTAGTGGCTATGCGGTAGGAGCTGTATTGGGACAACGGAAAGACAACCGAACACACGCCATTTACTACGCCAGCCGAACACTGGATGGAGCACAGAGCAATTACGCCACAACTGAAAAAGAACTTCTAGCTGTAGTTTTCGCTTTTGATAAGTTTCGATCATATTTGGTTAACTCGCGTGTTATCGTTTATACAGATCATGCAGCAATTCGATATCTCATGGAAAAGAAAGACGCAAAACCAAGTCTAGTCAGATGGATATTATTGTTGCAAGAATTTGACGTTCAGATCAAAGATAAGAAGGGAGCCGATAATCTGGTGGCAGACCATCTCTCCCGTCTGACATTTACTACCGAAAACAATTTGGAAGAAGAGATCGACGATACATTCCCAGACGAGAAATTACTAGCTGTCACCGCTGTGAAAGCACCATGGTATGCCGATCTGGTAAACTACTTGGCAGCCGGTATTATGCTTCCGAAGCTCACGTACCAATAGTGAAGGAAGTTTATGTCTATGGTAAAACACTATTATTGGGATGAACCACTCTTGTTTAAGCGTTGTGCTGATTGTATCATCCGAAGATGTTTACCGGAAGAGGAGATTCCAGATGTCATGTTCCAATGCCATTCTTCTTCTTATGAAGGGCACTTCAGTGGCAAGAAGACAACACATAAGATTCTCCAGTGTAGTTTCTTTTGGCCAACTTTATTCAGAGACGCAAGGGACTATGTACAGTCTTGTGATCGTTGCCAACAGATGGGTGGAATATCACGAAGGAATGAGATGCCTCTGAATACCATCCTTGAAATCGAAATTTTTGACGTATGGGGGATTGACTTTATGGGTCCATTCCCACCTTCTTGTGGTAACAAATTCATTTTAGTTGGAGTCGATTATGTTTCTAAGTGGCTAGAAGCCTTAGCCGCACCAACAAATGACTCCAAGGTAGTCACTAGATTTTTCAAGAAGTTAATACTCCCACGATTTGGAACGCCTCATGTGGTAATCAGCGATGGGGGATCTCATTTTATTGAGCGAGGATTTGAATCACTTCTCAAGATATATGGAGTATTACACAAGGTTGCCACTGCGTACCATCCTCAGACTAGCGGCCAAGTGGAAATATCAAACCGAGAGATTAAGCACATACTTGAGAAGACTGTGTCGCGTACTCGCACCGATTGGTCACTTAAACTTGACGATGCATTATGGGCCTACCGTACGGCATTCAAAACTCCAATTGGTATGTCCCCATTTCAGCTAATATATGGTAAATCATGTCATTTACCAGTTGAAATCAAACACAAAGCTTATTGGGCGATACAATAACTGAATTTTGATGGAAACCAAGCCGGAAAGGCCAGAAAGCTTCAACTGAATGAGCTTGATGAATTTAGACAGGAAGCCTATGAGAACGCCATGATCTATAAAGAACGTACCAAAAGATGGTATGATCAAAGGATTATGAGGAGAGAATTTCGCGAAGGTGAATTGGTACTATTGTTTAACTCCAGGATCAAACTTTTTCCTGGTAAGCTTCGAACCAAATGGACGGGACCATATGTAGTACAAAAAGTTTACCCTCACGGTGCTGTAGACATCTTCCGATAATCAACTGGTACATTCAAAGTTAATGGACAGAGACTCAAGCACTACATCTCCCATGAACCAATACCGGAGGACACTGCATTGCTCCTCACGGACCCTCCTTCACCGGAATGACATTGACTGTGGTCAAGCTGACGGACCATTAAATCAGCGCTTCTTGGGAGACAACCCAAACATCTTACTTTAGTTAAATTTATTTTCATCATTTTTCCTTTTTCGTTTTCATGTTTTGTTAAAGCTTCAGTTAGTTTGCATATCCTTAGAAGCTCTTTTGATAATTAGCGTTAAAATCTTAGTAATCGCATGATAGGACACACCGACCCAGCCTTAGAATGTTTTGAACCTTCTTTACTATGAGTTTGAATTTCATCTCTTAGTTGTAGTCATTTTGTTCCGACGCATAATTTTGATGTTTGACAATGATGATATTCTCGCAGAGAGCGCACATGAACTACGACGTTGATGACTATAAATTCCGAATGCCAATTCTACCAACATTTAACAAGTTTCAGCTGATCTGTTGGGAAACCAAATGCGCTGCAGCTTCACTAATTGATTTCTAATGATCTTTGAATTTGAAAGCATAATGTACATCCATGAATTGATTTTATTTATCTTCAGCATTGCAGATTGATTCTACTGAAAGTTGAAAACAACATTTGAGGCCTTGTTATGCCCCTTCCATTTACTTGCATTGTTTGATATTTCCCTAACCATTTAGTGGTGGATATTGATGTTTTTACTTGATTTGGAATGACATAGGGATATCGCAAACTAATGCAGTGAGGGGAGGCATTTTCTGTCAGTTTCTCCAAAATCACGGGCGGGTCCTGACAAAAATCTTGACCGTGATTCTCACTCAACTTAAACATCAGAAAATTCGCCGAGGACATTACGGCAATGAAGACATTAGAGCCACGGCCGTGAACAGTAATAAAGGATTTCACGAGGAAATCATGACCGGGGAACGATGGAAGTCATGACCGAGATCTTTCCGAAGAGTTTTCAGATTATTATCCGTCGAAAGGTTCACGGCAGTCCCGTAACTAGAGGCACGGCCGTGGAATTCACGCACAATCGAACAGAGGACAATCAGGGGTGGGTCACGACAAAAATCACGGGCAGGATCTTTCAGAAGACAAAATGCTTACAGATTTGATGAGGACATCACGGCTGCCCCGTGGATGAAATTACCACCGTGACGACAGGAATTCAAAAACCACGGTAAAATCACGACCGGGCCCTGATAGGAATCTTGGGCGAGATTACGAAAATTAACAGTTTAACGGGTTCGCCTGGCCAGCCCGACCCGTTAGGAAACCCATTAAGAGATTTCACTTAAGCTGCTTGCCCGGGATTTCGCTAGGGTTCCCAATTTTTCCATTTCTGTACCTTTCGCCGACCCCACTGTGTGCCCCACCAGTCGCCGCCGTCTACTCCACCGTCGACCACCAGCTCTCCGGCGACTCTTCCGGCAACGTCAGGCAACCTCCGGCGAGCTCTCACTTCAAGTTCTCAACCTTCTCTCGCCGCATACTCTGTTTCTTGCTTGACTTCCGCTTCGAATCGAGAACTATGCCGCCCCGTAATAAGAACACTGGGAAGCGACCGGCGGGCACCTCAAGCCCTCGACTGGCAGCGCCACCACAGCAACAACCAGCGCCACCAGAGATCCAAATGAGGGATAATCATCAAGCAGCATGGTACCAAGTTCTTTCAAATCGCCGCATAATCAATACACGGTACATTGACCCACCTTCACTCGCTACACTCAGAATTTTTGATGACCTCCTCTGGATGTTTAGACAATTTGGCTGGGGTCGTTTTCTGCAATACGCACAGCCCACCTACATCCCCTTTACTCTTGAGTTTCTCAGCTCAGTTGAAGTGAAAGTCTCGGCCCTGGAGACAGACCCAGGCCTAATCACTTTCAGGTTTGCTAACAATGAATATCGGCTCACTATCGCCGATCGGAATGATATTTTTGGGTTTCCAGCTTACGCATCCAGGCTTGGTCCTCCTAACTTCAACGAGGACATCTTTTGGCGTTGCGTTTCATCTATGGCCGCTTATTCACCAAGGAATGCCCGAGCTTCCACCCTTTCAAACCCCTGTATCCGTTATGCACACCGTTTGCTTGCTCACTCCATCTTCGCAAGAGAGGGGGACGGAATAGTTCGCCAGCCGAAACTACTTTGCTTATGGGGGCTTCTTCATGGTTTCCAGATCAATGCCGGCTACCACTTAGCTCAGCAATTCCTCCGTGTCGCCCACACTCAAAAAGGAGTTATTTGCATTGGGGGAATGATCACCATGATTGCACTTTCTCTTGGACACAACCCATTCGGTCAGCCAGAGGCGGTAGGCAGCAGACGATTGGACCTTGAGCATTTGCTTTCCATGAAAATGATTATCAGACGAGGGGACATCTACCATCTCACTTTCGCAGATACCAGTACCACCATGGCTTTACCAAATACCGCGTGAACTGACATTAGAGATAGCGCCAACTAGCGCCTTCATCCTGACTCTCCTGCACCGGACGACCAGCTTACACCTCTTAACATGGACCCCGGCTCCTCTATCGGTGGACAGCCTCGGACTTCCGCGCGCCCTTCTACAGAAGACTTGCTCCACTTGCTTCGCCAAGATCATATCCACCAAGGGAAGCAGCTAGCAGCCCTAATGGATACGGTGAACTGCATTGAAGTTTTCCTCCACAGCAACATGGCTGCACCACCACCGCGAGACGAGGATGAGGACGTCGACGACACCATCCATGTCTCTGATTCCTCCGAGCCAGCCGACGACGATGACGATGACGACCCGGCTGAGTGCAGTGAGTAGGGCTACACTCTAGTAAGTTCTCCCTCACCCCTTTTGATATATACCTATATTATATGCATCTGGATGATGCATCTTTTGCTTAGGGTGAGAGTACTTACACATTTTGATGGGTCGTCTTAACTTCTACTTCTTATGATATGGTGTTGTACAAGGGTACTTTTTATGATTGTGACGGTAAACTTTTATGCTGTGATGAACTATCTTTTATGCTGTGCTGTTGTACCAAACTCGCTAACCTGCTCCACTGCTGAACTTTAATGTGCTTCACTTTTATAATGCCTTGACTGCACATGTTTTGATGATGAGATGGTTATATAGAAAATAGTATTTCAGCTTTCTGATATTGTGTATATCGTTAGACTGTTGCTGCTTGATGTGATGCTTTGACTATTTTACCATGACTCCAAACTACAATTGCCGAACATGTGTAGAACATGAGTAACATTTTTATGACTTGCTTTCTTGATGCTTTATTCATCTCTTAGACACTTCAGCTTTGCAAGGTCATCCATACTGTAGCATACTTATCATGCCCACATCTTTTTGCTACACTTTCTTCATAACTTTGTGGACATACTTTGAACCATGATTGATGGTTACCTCCCAAATATGTAAGGACCTAAGTCGTAGGTCCTGGCCGAGATTTTCTTACTTGATATTTTCTCATTTGAGATTGATACTTGTTCATTGGCCTGATTTATGACTGATTTAGTCCCCCACACTACTTTTAGATCACATTCATGATTGAACAACTAGTCACTCGATTCCTTATACACTAAAAACTTGGGGATTGAACTTTGATAAGCTTTGGATCTAGGAAGGATCTATATCAACATGAGTGCTATTTATTTGGAAGATTATAGACCAAACCACTTGATACACACTTACCACCCTTGGTAACTCCTGGTGTTAGTTTTGGTTCAAGCCCCTCTGACTTGGCACCGTACAAAAGATAGAAAGAAAGAACAGAATGGAAAACAAGAAACAGTGGTACCGAAGTTGCAACTTGGCGCTGCCCAATACATTGAGAAAAGAAAAAGAAAAAGAGCAGTGGTACCGAAGTCTCAACTTGGTGCTGCCATCAAAAGAAAAGAAGATAAAAGAAAGAAGAGCAGTGGTACCGAAGTTGCAACTTGGCACTGAAATTCAAAAGGGAAGAAAGCAGTGGTACCAAAGCCTCGGCTTGGCACTGCAGAAACAGAAAGAAAAAGTGCGGTGGTACCAAAGTCATGAGTAAGGCCTTTACTACCACCTTAGAGTTTGCCCTTTTGGTGCTTTGAGTGTATTGGTGTCTCATGTGGCAAGGAACTATTTTCTATCCTGTATTATCGTGCAACTGTTGTCTATAGATTTAACCCGGATACTTTGCTTTTCATCTTGACATCTTTAAAGTCTACGGTGATCTGTGTATCCTGTGACTAGCTGTGATTATTTGACATTTATGGATCATTAAGGGAGTGTAACTTCTGTTGAACAATCCTCATGGAACTTCATTTTTTTCTTTTTGCTTGAAGACAAGTAAAGGTTTAAGTCGTAGGTATTCTGTTGACACAGATTTATATAGAGTTTTACATACCAATTTACTTATAGAAACATGCCTATTTCACGACTTTAAGTCTTACAATTGCCTATATTTGGATACATTTATGGAATCTACACTTGTTTCGGTATTTTCATGTTTTCAGGTCAAATTGACCACATAAAGGGTAGATTCTGACACTTTGGTAGCAGAGGAGCTCATCCTAACTCAAGATGATCCTAACCAGGAGTTTTCGGATTCATTGAAGCTTTTGTTGGAAATCACGACCGGGTCCCGATCAGAATCATGCCCGTGATCGTCGCTATGCTTGAAGCTGAAATCGACAAATCACGACCGGGTCACGACCAAATTCTCGCCCGAGATCGCGGACCCGCCTGTTACGAAATCACCGTTTTCTCCCACGTTTCTTTGATCTGACCTAAGGGGAAGCTGAAGGGCACCTAGGACCTTTCTCCCCCGTTGACGAAGGACGCGTGGAGCAGCTTTTAGGGGAGGTTTTGCTCACGAAATCATCATTTCGTGATGTATGGGCGGCTGAAGCGTTGCAGGCTGGCAGAAATCTCTTTCGGCTGGAGCTTTTCAGCAAGCTCTTTTTGCAGGGCATGGGGAAGAGAAGAAGGTTCAGAAGAGAAGAGGATAAAAGGCTTTCTTTGTTCCAAAGGGGAGGGGGTTCGGTCCATCACAGGATTCGCACGGAGAAGGAAACGAGTAGAAGCTGCACTTGCGAGAGAAAAAGGAAGCTGCACACCTGTACAACTTTGAACACCCTCTGTTGCGTAAGCCTCCTAGAAACATATTTGTAATACTTAGCCTTCATCTTTGAGTTGCTGCATCTATTGTATGATCTTAATAGAGTGCTGCATGATCTATTTTTCCTCTGCAGCTCTTGTGTAAAACCTGTTATTACTTGTGATGTTCATGGCTGAATACATTGTCCATATTGTTACCATGAACATGCTTGGCTAAACACCCAATCAGGATGTGGGGTTAGCCCTTGACGATTTATTAGTTGTGATAGTTAGGTTTATTTGCTAAAGTCCTTGCTTAGCCTAGTGTGCATGTTTCGCCTGTGTACCTGGAAGGATATGTTCGACTTTTAACCCCTCGGGTGAGGTTTGTAAATCAACTTTTCTAGGAGTTTACTCGCTTGCATAGCTGTACTCACCCGTAGGATTAAAGGAAAGCATTATTCCGAAAGGTATGCTTGAGCCTAAAGTTGCAAAGGTGAGGTTTGTTAATCAGATCTAGAGGAGAAAGCTTGCCTGCGGGTCTGTACTCACTTAGGAATAAACACCAAGGTGAGGTTTGTAAATCAGATCTTAGGGAGAAAAACTCGCTCGCAGATTCGTACTCGCCTGCGTGACTGTAGGAGTTTAGACGCGTCAGAGAGACCCCAGTCCGACCACGCGTCCAACCCACTTGGTTGAGAGTTTATCCATTCCATTTGTACGTTATCCCTACGCTCCCTGAGAGGGGGCGTTTGAGTCTTTAATCACCTCAAGTATGGTTCAACATCTCTAGGAGGGTAAAACCTCGCTTGCGGGTCTATACGTATTTGCAGGGATTATAAGAATCTTAGACGTTGTGGAAAGACACTCGTCTGACCGCACGTTAGAACCCTACGGATTGGACCGGTAATTTAGTTCGTGGAAGCGGACGAGATTATCGGAGGGGAGCTACCTACGTGACAAGGAAGCTGACCCCCTTGAACTTGATAGGGCATTGGTAATAAACTTTGGCTATTCAATTGTAAGGAGTCAATGTGGTGAACCCATATCCTGATACACCTCCTCATTATAATTCTCTCGTGTGATTTCCTAGTTTACATTCCTGCACTTTTAATTATTTCGTTATCTTAAACTTCACCAATTTCGACTTCGTCTAACTAGTCATTTCGAGATCTATCGGTACTTGCCAGTTAGTCCCTGTGGGATCGATATTTTATCACTTCGATAGACCCGTGCACTTGCGAGTAACGCCTACCTATACCCGTGGGTGCTATCATCTACCTTAATATCATCATGGTCTATCTTAATTATTTAAAGGTCTACCTTATTTACATGATGGTCTACCTTAATTACATGAAGGTCTACCTTAATTACATGAAGGTCTACCTTTTTCATAGTGGTTGTGCGAAAAATTTCACACCCATAATTTTATAATTCAAAGAAAATTTTTTTTTTTACAGGCGTGCCGTTATTTATTTCACATGCATAATTCTATCATATTTTTCTATATTTTATGTACTTTTATAATTTTTTTTATTTATTTTTATATATTTTTATATGCTTTTATTTATTTATATATATTTTTCTATATTTATTTATTTTCATATATATTTATATATTTATATATTTAGAGAAGCGTAGAAAGATAATTGAAAAGGGGTATTGATGGAAAAATGATTTATATTTTTTTAAAAGCTAAGAGACGGTACCGTTTGGAACCGTTTGTGCTCTTTATAAAATTTGCTTTAGGATTGTATATAATTTAATCCTATGGCTGTTAAGTTGTCTGCTGAAGTCTACTTCAGCAGACCACCCGCTGGAAAGTTTTTTCCGGCTTCAGCGGCATCCTTCTTGAGGCCATCTCCGGCGCCGATAGCGGCGTCTTTCTCCGGCGGGATCGATGGATAGACGCAACTAGGTGGCGGACGTGGATGCATACAAGGCGTGCGGATTCGGCAGAGGCTGCAGCTGGCAGACGAAGAAGGAAACAAATCACGCCTCTGGACGGCGATAGATGGTAAGACGCCTGGCGGGCGACTCCTTCCCAAATCTGGCGTCGTCTCCGTCCTTAAGGCCCAAGCTGAGCTCTGTCCAAGGGCAGAAGCGTATCCCTCAGATAGTCGCCGAGGCTCGATGGCACAACTCCCTCCTCCCAATTAAGCTCTGTCCAAGTCGAAGAGAGGGGGAGGCGATTTCGGAGCCACGGGCGCGTGCTCCACTGCCTCCCCTTCTGCACGAGTGCTTCTCCTCCAGCGAGAGAGGGACGGAGCAGCGAGAGCTCCTTCCCGGGGCGGTGATACATTCTCCCTTTTCCCACCCCTGTTCTAGAGCAACAGCTCTGATGCCGTCGCCAGGCGGGCGACGACGAGTTTCCTCCAGCGAGGAGCGAGGGAACTGAAAGTCGACGGCCAGTGTGCCGTCGACGTGAGGGAGTGAGCTGTAAGCAAGGGTTTTATGCAGGTTTGGTTTAGTGAATCCAAACGTAAATTTTCCCCACCTATCATCTTCTCCGGCGACGTCCCCTTCTCCTGCAATTTCTGGCGACGAGTTCTTCTCCATCACCGTCCGCTTTGATGCAACCTGGCGGTAGTGATCTCCGACGGTAAAGGCTGAGACTCGGATGTGGTCCGAACCTGCCGCACGCCCCTTTCTCCGTCCTCCTCTTCCGGTGACGGCTGCATTCGAAGCCGTGTGAAGATGACGCAGCGGGCACAGCGTTGGAAATGAGGTCGTAGTCAATGGCGCGGTAAGAGTCAAAATTAGGGAATCTGAATTCGCGGCGGCGATTCAATTTCGGTGAGATTTTGGTGCACAGTTCCATGCCAAACTGCTGATGTGGGCGGGCCGTCTAATCAGGGCATGACACTGTGCTTGATTGCATGCATGCAATGCCTATAGTCATGTCATGTGTAGCTTGACAATAAATATCTCGTCCCCAGATTGGCCGATGCGCTTGGGTACATCAACTCAGCTCGGCCTACATGTGTGTCTTGATCTGCTCATGGCCCGTTAATAGGCAACAGTGTGGCAATCAATGGGCTGTGTTACACTTAGACTAAATCATGTTGGGCTAGTGTATGAGCCGCTCAACCATTGGCTACCTCTAATTCTACATAAGCTGAAAGGTACAGTATAAATTGATAAAATAGATGTTCCAACCCTAAGGGCCTATTTTATTGAGGGGTAAGAAAAAAAGAGAGAAGAGTAAAAAGAAAAGAAAGAAAAATAAATGGGAAGAAAAGTAGTGAGGTTGGGAAGAAAAGTGTTTTCTCCCTCTTTTGGAGAGAATGCAAAAAGGGAGAAAAGTGGTCCCTTTTTTTGCTCTTCAAATCTGCCCCTCCAATAAAACATCTGAAAAACTAGGTTTTTTTTTCTTCTCTCCAGTTTTCACCCTAATAAAATAGGCCCTAAACTTGATGACTTCTCGAACGCTATATTTTTAAATAAATCATACCAATTGAAATTAAAGTGCAATTCTACAATAAAAAAATTTAGATAATTTAATTTGAAATTAATTGTGATACAAGCATGGCTAGGTTGATTTAATTAAAACCTGAATTAGAATAGGTTTGGGATGAAACCCAATCTAGACTTGGTGCACCCGTAGTTGCTTTAATTTGTTTAGTTCAACTTGATAATTTTGAACCAAATTGATTAAATGAAGTGCGGGGTGATAACATTTTACATCATTTCTTCCTTTTTTCATAAGGTTACTGATGGAAATAAGGGGTTTGAATTTTTCATAGTTAAGGTGATGGTCAAGTGA
Organism: Costus lasius; assembly: GCA_027563935.2. Classification (NCBI taxonomy): domain Eukaryota; kingdom Viridiplantae; phylum Streptophyta; class Magnoliopsida; order Zingiberales; family Costaceae; genus Costus; species Costus lasius. The sequence continues at coordinate 28,309,161 of CM050449.1, read as the reverse complement.
CGACATGGCCACGATTAGATTGACTTTGTCAAGAAGACAGGGGATATAACTTGAAAGGATGGGTTCAAATGCAGCCCAAGATGCATAGAGGTGGTCGACCAATCTAGGATCGGTTTTAATATCTAACTTGACCTCCTGCTACTTTTGACCAACTTTAGGTTAGTATTGACCAACTTCCAATAAATATTGTTGGCACATGAAAATGTGAGAGAGATATTAGGTTCACAATTGGTATTTATGGGTCAAAATGAATATCATACTAAATGATACTTATATCGTATTTTATTTATAATATGAACATATTTATATAGGTAAGTATACATACATACATACATACATATATACATACATACATACATACATACATACATACATACATACATACATACATATATATATATATATATATATATATATATATATAATATCACGGATCTATGTGATAAAATTATATTTATATATATTTTCTTATATCAGCGGGATAAATATATTTTTAAAATTAGATTTCTATAATACATATTATACATCCTTTGTAAGATGTATTTTTTTTCTAAATTTTAATGGGAATAATAGTTTACATATACCACTTGCAACTGTGTCAAAGTAAAAAGTAATCAAATTGCAATTGTGATTCACAACCACTGGAATTTAAAAGAGTAGCCGGCTGACCAACAATAGAATCCTCATTTTCGAACTGACTTCTATTGGTTTCTTCACTTTCATCTAACGCTTGAAGTATGTGCTTCTAGTTGCAACTAAGCCATGACATCTACAATCTGCATTCTTTCTTGAGGTGTTTTCTTGGCGCACTTGATGCCGATCCTTAGCATTAACGTGACACACTCAGACTACTTTGAGGAGAAAATTTTGTATGCCATGGCTAAGTTCATTTGTTGCATGTTCCTCTTCCAAAATCATAATATGTGGATCCAAAATCTCAGCTATTTGACAGGAAAGTGCCTCTTCCACATATTGAGGAAGACTAAGACCGTCCTTGAAAGTTTCCTCGGTAGGCCTCCTCCTGACGAGCATCTCTAGCACAAGTATTCCGTAGCGGTAAGCATCGCTTGCAGTTGACACTCTGTTTGCCGCTCCATATTTTACATTGTTAAATTTCATATTAGATTCTTAGCAGCACATGTCAAATCAGAAAAAAAAAAAAAAAAAAAAACTACAAGGAGATGGCTGAGACAAGCGATGATAATCTATTTCCTTGATTTTGTATGCATGATTTGTAACTTTCAAATTTAGTGCTGAAGACCTCTTTTAAAGAGCGCCGATGACTCCATCTCCCTCCCTCCGCAAGCATGCCACCAGGCCTCCCCGGCGCTTGAAACTGCCCGACCCATCGCCTTCTCCATTAGTTCTGCCCCTTTTCAACAATCTTCAAACAAATGCAGAAAGCAGTGCCCAGCCTCCACTTCAGAAAAAGGAGGTCTGGAATTTTCTTTTCAAGAGCAACATTGGAGGCCCCTCTAGGAGTTCCATGTATTCTGAAGCTGTTCTGAAAACCATATCGGATAAATATCCAGACAGGATATTTGTTGATAAGGATAAGTTGAAAGGCTGGAGGGAGCAATAGACAAGCTACCTCATCGGTAAATTTCTTACTAGAGCGCCACCCGGTGCATATTCTCAAGCCAGCAATAATGAGGCTATGGAATCCTCAATCTCTGAATGCTATCCTAGACTTGGGAAATGGCTACTATTTATTTCAATTCACCTCAAAAGATGGAGCACTAGAGAAGCTTATTAGTGGTCCATGGAATGTTCTTGGGAGATTATTAATCTAATGCCATGGACGCCCAATTTTCAACCCCTCCTACATAAAATCAAGACAGTACCAATTTGGGTTTGGCTACCTGGCCTTCTTCCTCTGGAATTCTGGAAGGAAGAATTCATCTTAGACGTAGCTGCGAAAATAGGAAAGCCATTGAAAATAGATGAGAGAGCATCTACTCAAAACAGAGAGAAATTTGTCGAGTTTGTGTGGAAGTTAACCTTGAGAAGCCACTTCGTAAAGAAATTTGGATTGCCACTGAAGGAGAGGAGTTTTTTCAAGTAATCTCGTATGAGAATTTACCAATGTATTGTGTAAATTGCAAATTCATTGGGCATAAGATCCAAGATTGTCTCAAAGAAAATAATACACAAGAGAAAAATTTGGAGATAGATAGGGAGACCAGGAAAAATCCCTCAGAAAAAGAAACCACAATGCCAATGCCGATGAAGGGGAGTTCAGCCACCTTGGATCAGAGTGGAGAACAACTGAAGAACTCATGGAAGGGGACAACCCCAGAAGGCCAAGCGGATGCAGATTCAAATGAGAATAGGTGTGATCCAGAAAAAATATCTCACCATAACAGACACAAAGGGGGGGCTGGAAGCTTCCTAAGGCTATAGAAACTGAACTTGCTAGCAGCAGCTATCACATCACCAAGCGTACTTCTAGAGAAGACTTTGAACTTTATTGAGGAAGAAATCCCTCTTGCGCAAGTAGAAAAATCTATAGCCCAACACTTAGCTAAAATAGATGTTGACTTCAGGCCCATGGAAGTAGAAGCCCCTTCTAGAGAAGATCTTTCAATGGCGCTTGTTACAATCAACAACAGACACCAATGCTCTCAAAGGGTTCAGTTGGAGTAGCTCCAGCATGCATTTGTTGGAGGGGATGGCTAAGGAATTCAATGGGATTTTCAGAGGAAGGAAAGAAGACCTTGCTCTCTGCAAACCCTCATCGAAGAAGGGTTCAATTGCAATTAAACACAAAAGGGCTAAGCAACAAATTAGCCCTAATCCTAAGGATTAACACTTTGTGTCCTTTTTATTCTCAAGTTTCTGTAACTTTCCATATCAAATATGTTATGTATATCATGGAATTGTAAGGGTGCGGGTAGAAGTCAGACCCGTGACCTAATAAATTTTTGGAGGAAAACCTTGACCCCCTCCATCCTGGCTTTGCAGGGAACCCATCTGGACAAGGAAGGAGCCCAAAGCCTTACTAAGGAACTAGGCAAGGGATGGAACCATGCTTTGTCACCAGCAAGAGGCGCTTCAGGAGGTATCTATGTAGCTTGGAATGAAAGAAGTATAAAAATAAAGGTAATCACATCAACTGATCAATTCATTAGCTTGATAGTGGAGAATAGAAGGTACACCCCCTAGATCTTAACTATTTTCTATGCCAGTCATATTCAATATGTTCGTAATTGCATGTGGGATGATTTTATAAAGGCTAACCTCATAGACACCCTGGATGGTCTATGGTGATTTTAACTGCATTGTTAGGAAGGAGGAGAAATGTGGTGGATCCCCCTTCATCCTTAACAATGTTATTACTAAATTCAACAATTTCATTGATACTCATGACCTTGTTGATTTAGGCTATGATAAAAGTCCGTTCACTTGGACTAATAGTCAAAAAGGCTCTAACAAAATCATGTGCAGACTTGATAGAGCCATGGCAAACAGCTGTTGGCTTAGGATGTTTGGTAACACTACTATCACTCATCATCCTAGAGGGGTCTCTGATCACAATCCTCTTTTCATTCATATCTATCCTAGTGTTCATGACTGCTCTAACACCTTTAGATATAGAGCTATTTGGAATATGTTTGAAGAGTCCAACGTCATTATCAGGAATGAGTGGGATGTCTCCAATATTATAGACCCCACTTTTAAGTTGAGATTCAATAAAATCCAGACTAACTCATTGAGTGGAATAGAAAACATATTGGCAAACCAAAAAAGCTTCTTGTTAGAATGCAAAATCAAATCTCTAGAAGTTAAAGAGAGCAGGAGAGAGTTGATTGCTGATGAGGAGAACAGACTCCTAAGTCTTGTTAACAAAACCAAAGCCTTGACTAGGCAAATCAATATCAAATAACATACTTTAGCTAAATGCAACTGGATTAGATATGGAGATGCTAACACAAGATTCTATCAAAACCTTATCACCATTAGAAAAAGAATTAATCTCATAACCAAACTGCATACTCATGAAGGCTCTATCATGACTAATATTGCTGACATCAAAGATAATTTCACTAATCACTATGCTAGACTGTGGATTGAGATGCAACCTGAACCTTCTTGTCAGCTAGAGATAAAAAGGTTTTGATTCAATGCAAAACCAAAATTGACAAAGTTGAACACATCATGTTATGTCAAGACTTCACACTTGAAAAAAATAACTAGTGTCGTGAAAGAGTTAAAAAAATGGTAAGAGCCCGGGGCCCGATGGATTCACTGCTGAGTTCTATAAGCATAATTGGGACATTCTTAAGAAAGATATCACTGATGCTCTCACTAAATTCCAACATGATTATTGCATTCCTGCTTCTTGGAATATGACTCAGCTCATATTTATTCCTAAAACTCCTAACCCAATGTATATCAATGATTATAGACCTCTTGCAATGTGTAATGCTATATACAAACTCCTTTCTAAGGCCATTGCCAACCGCTTGAAACCTTACCTTCATGATCTTATTAGTCAGGAGCAATATGCATTCATTCCAGGCAGAAAAATCCATGATAATATTCAAATTGTGCAAGAGGTTGCATATGATATACATTATTCTAAGAGAAGGGATCCTAGTGTTTCTCTCGTAAGGGATCCTAGTGTTTCTGGGAATTCTGTTTCGGACCTTCGCTTCCGCTGTGTTTTAAAGTTTTATAAGGTCCGGGGATTCCCAACATGCTTCCAGCTATATAGTTGTCATTGATCTCAAACCATTCCATCGTCTTAGAGAATTTGACCATTTGTTTTGGAAAAAAGCCATTGAGCTTGTTTCCTGTTAGTTGCAAATATTTCAAGCTGCTACAATTTACTAAATCATCCAAAAATCCCAGTCACCAGCACTCCATGCTTCTAGTTGATTGTGACTAACATCAAAGTGATCTACTCTCTGCAAGGATCCGAACCCCCCTAGAATTATGCCAATGAACCGGTTCTAGTATAGTTGAAAGTTGATGAGCTTAGTGGCATTGGACAATGACATTGGAAGAGGCCTACTTAACTGATTGATATTGATGTTAAGTTGTTCAATGAGAGGAAGAGTGAAACCGATATATGGAGTGAGTGATCCATTGAAGTGGGTGTATTCTATCTCGAGTGTGACGAGAGAGGAGAAGTTCCAAACACAAGGGGGGAGTGCTCCTTCAAGATTGTTGAATGATAACCCAAGATATGTAAGAGAGGTGAGGTTTCCTATGGTTGCAGGAACAGAACCGACAATGTTATTTGTCATCAAATCAAGAATAGTCAGATTCACAAGGTTTCCGATCAGGGGTGGAATTATGCTAGTGAGTTGGTTCTTACTAAGATAGAGTTCTTTGAGGCTGGTGAGGTTCCCAATCTCTAGAGGAATGGATCTATAGAGATTATTGTTATGCAATGAAAGAATTGTAAGACTGATAAGATTACCAATTTAAGGTGGAATGACACTAGACAAATAATTGTCACCCGAGTAGATTTTTCTTAGATTGACAAGATTCCCATCAGAGAGGGAATAGAGTCTTAGAGGGTGTTTCTATATAAACAAAGAATTTTGAGATTGACAAGGTTCCCCAGCTCGGGAGGAATGCTTCCAGTGAGATAATTGCCCCATAGGGAGAGGACTCTTAGCTTTGACAAAGAACCCAAGTCACTAGGAAGAGTTAAATTCACAAGCTTTCCGATCTCCGGTGGTATTGTGCCAGTAGGATGGTTATTATAAAAAAAAGTTGTTGAAGGTTGACGAGGCTCCCAATCTCAGGTGGAATTATGCCAGTGAGCTAGTTATTATTAAGAAAAAGCTATTGGAGGTTGATGAGGCTCCCAATCTTAGGAGGAACTATGCCGATGAGCTGGTTATTATTAAGAATAAGCTGTTGGAGGTTAACAAGGTTCCCAATTAGGAGGAATAGATCCAAAAATATTATTGTTAGCCAAACAAAAAACTATGAGATTTAAGAAGATTACCAATTTGATGTGGAATAGCACCAAATAGATAATTGCCAAAGAGGTATAAAAATCTCAATTCTGACAAAGAACCTAGGTCACCAGAAACTTCTCCCTGCAGCATATTATTTCCCAAATTAAGATATAGTAGTTGGGAGCAGCCACTAATGTTGGGCAAAATAAGTCCTGTGAGTTGGTTGTTGGAGATATCAATTTTATAAAAAGAGGTGAGGCTCTGTATTAAAGTAGAAATGATGCCTACTAAGTTATTTATCGTCAAATTAACAAGTTCTGGATTCACAAGGTTTCCAATCTGAAAGGGAATTGAGTCGGTGAGTTGGTTGCTTTCAAGATAGAGTTCATTAAGGTTTGTGAGGTTCCCAATCTCCATAGAAATAGATCCAGAAAGATTATTGCTAGCTAATGAAAGAATTGTGAGATTGAGAAGATTACCAATTTAAGGTGGAATTGTGCTAGACAGATGGTTATTATGCAACCTGATTTCTCTTAGATTGACAAGTTCCCAAGCTCAAGAGGAATGTTTCCTGTAAGATGGTTGCCTACGAGGTAGAGGAAAGTCAGCTCGAATAAAAAACCTAGATCGTGTTGGAACTTTTAGGGAAAACCCAAAAAGCCCAAACCCATCATTTGTTAAATTATTTTATTTGGGCATTAAATTTTCTCATTATTAAATTTGCCCATTTATTTATTTATTTATTATTCTTAGTGGCAATTAATTAAAACTTAGGCGTTTTAATTAATGTCGTGCGACTGCAGCACACGTCTTGGCATTACTAAGAATAGCCATTGTGACTTCTCTATATAGACATATAGAGATGTGTACAACGGTGACAATATTCTGATACGCTCTCCTCTCTCTCGTGCATCTTTCTCTTTTGTTGTCATCGCTGAAAGCTCCTTGTGTTAAACCTCTGCACCGACGCGCCGGCAGCGGAGGATTACCTGGTTGAATCTTCGAGGCTCCATACCGGTATCAAACCCGCGCGAGGGACCGGAAATCTGCCTAAAGACAGATCCGTAACGGGTCGCCTCCAGGTTCTAAGTTTCTAACACTAATACTATTTGCTTATTTTGTTGTTAATTTCAGGATTAGAACAACAATTTTTAGATAGATAATTTTCTAATCCTTAAATTAACACGTTCTTCTAAGCCTCACATCTGTTTAATTTAATTTGTCTTTCGCATTTGTCTATTCGAATTAGTTTTCACATTTGTCAAATAATTAGATCTCGTATCTCCTAATTATTAGATTACTGTGTCAAATTAATTAATGTTCTGTAACCCTAATTAATTGTTTCATCTGATCTGATTTTGCATAATTACCAAATCTCTCGCATCTTAATTAGATTCGTTATTATCTGTTAGTTTGATAGTCAATCTGTTTTATTTAATTAAGTTACCTGGTAATTACTCCTGATCATCAATCTTCATTAGTCTCAATCCTTGCTTTATATTCGTTTCAATAGTTGATTCATTCGTCATTAATTAATTCTGATTAGTTATAGAAATTCACCTGATCTAATTCCCAGCTCAAGTCAAACCTCTGATATTCATCTTGATCAATCTGATTATGTTTCTCAATCTAATCATATTGCTGAACCTAGGAGAAGCAAGAGAACTAGAGTAGTTAGAGATTTTGGTGATGACTTCGTCACTTACATGATTGAAGACACACTAAAAACTTACCAAGAAGGTCTTAGTACTCCTGATGCTCCTTTCTGGAAAGAAGCAATAAACAATGAATTTCAATCCATTGTCAGTAACAACACTTGGATCTTAGTTGACCTTCCTCTTGGGAACAAGCCCTTAGGTTGTAGATGGATCTTCAAAAAGAAACTTAGAACTGATGGTAGTGTTGAGAAGTACAAGGCGCGCCTAGTAGTTCAAGGTTTTCGTCAGAAAGCCAACATAGACTACTTTGACACTTATGCACCAGTTGCTAGGATCACTGCCATTAGGTTCCTTCTTTCTCTTGCATCCATTCATAAATTGATCATTCATCAAATGGATGTAAAAACAGCTTTTCTCCATGGAGACCTTGAGGAGGAAATCTACATGGCCCAGCCTGAAGGATTTATCATGAGTGGCTGTGAGGGAAGGGTCTGCAAACTGGTCCATTCTCTTTACGGCCTCAAGCAAGCCCCTAAACAGTGGCACGAGAAATTCGATAAGGCAATTTTGTCATATGATTTCCAAATCAATGACTCTGACAACTGTCTTTACTATAAGGTATCAAATTCTGACTTTGTGTTACTATGTTTATATGTAGATGACATTCTGATCTTGTCCAATAATATGAACATGGTAACTGACACTAAACATTTTCTTTCAAAACAATTTGATATGAAAGACATGGGAGAAGCTAATGTCATACTTGGCATGAAAATTTTAAGAGATCAAAACTCAATTTCTCTATCTCAGTCTCATTATGTTGATAAAATTTTAGAGAAATTTCTTCCTACTTCCATCTCTTCCCTCAGTACACCTTTTGATCCTTCTAGTCATTTAACTAAAAATCAAGGAAGTGCTATGAACCAAGAACTATATTCTAAAGCTATCGGTTCACTCCTTTTTCTAGCTAATAGAACCAGACCTGACATTGCATATGTTGTCTCTAGGTTAAGTAGGTACACTAGCAATCCTTGTAATGATCATTGGAATGCCATCAATAGAGTTTTTAGATACCTTAAGGGAACCAAAAATTATGTTCTAAAATACAGTGGATATCCTTCTGTGTTAGAAGGATTTTGTGATGCCAATTGGATCTCTGACTCTAATGACATCAAATCCACTTCTGGTTTTGTGTTCTCTTTAGGTGGAGGCGCTATTACATGGCAATCCACAAAGCAAATTATCATTGCTAGGAGTACCATGGAAGCAGAATTAGTTGCTCTTGACTTAGCTTCTTCTGAAGCTGAGTGGCTCAATAATCTTTGTTCCTCCCTTCCAATGGCACTAGTCCTAAACCCTCTAGTTTCCATTAATTGTGATAATAAAGCTGCTATCGATTTTTGCAAAAAGAAATTAGTTAACACAAAATTGAGCAGGCATATCAAAATTAGACAAAAATCCATTAGATGGCTATCTTCACATAATGTTATTTCTTTGTCATTTGTGAAAACTGATGACAATCTTGCTGATTGCCTCACTAAAGGTTTGTCTCAAACCAAAGTGGTGGCCTCATCAAGGGGAATGGGGGTTTGTCCATAATGGGCCCTCCTACAGTGACAACCCAACCTCCGTGATAGGTAGACCCTGGAAAGAGGTTCAATGGGTAACAACAAGCTGACTGGTTGGCCAAGGAGTACCAACTAAAATTTGTTAAAACACTATTGTGTTTATTGGAGTTTTTATAAAACTTCAATACCCCATTCCTGAGGTGATTCTGTACTCCTATGTAGATGTAAGGTTGAGTATAACTCTTAAAGAAACCCAAAGGTACATCCTAGGAAGTGCCTCTACACACTTCCTCATAGGGTTCTCCTATATGTAACCTTTCCGTATACGGCCGCGGAATAGAGACTGGACCTCTCTAGCTAAGTGGAGGTTACATGAAAAGAAGATTATGCGCACGGCCAAAAATGCGCAACACCACGATACAAGGTTGTTGTATCGTGTGTGCACCGTTCAACGTTGGGTCAAAGGGAATATAGTTCAAGACCTGGTTCACTACATTTCTTCCAATGGAGTTCCGTGTACTAAGTGTGAAAAGCATGGCTTTTCCCTGACTGCGTGATATAGGCAGTTGACAGCTCTTTTTCTTTAGTTTGAACTTTTTTGTGTTTTGTGGGGGATTGTTGGAACTTTTAGGAAAAACCCAAAAAGCTCAAACCCATCATTTGTTAAATTGTTTTATTTGGGCATTAAAATTTCTCATTATTAAATTTGCCCATTTATTTATTTATTTATTATTCTTAGTGGCAATTAATTAAAACCTAGGCGTTTTAATTAATGTCGTGCGACTGCAGCGCACGTCTTGGCATTACTAAGAATAGCCATTGTGACTTCTCTATATAGACATATAGAGATGTGCACAACGGTGACAATATTCTGATACGTTCTCCTCTCTCTCGTGCATCTTTCTCTTTTGCTGTCATCGCCGAAAGCTTCTTGTGTTAAACCTCTGCACCGACGCGTCGGCAGCGGAGGATTACCTGGTTGAATCTTCGAGGCTCTATACCGATATCAAACCCGCGCGAGGGACCGGAAATTTGCCTAAACAGATCCATAATGGGTCGCCTCCAGGTTCTAAGTTTCTAACGCTAATACTATTTGCTTATTTTGTTGTTAATTTCAGGATTAGAACAACAGATCGTTTGGAATATTGCCAGTTAATTGGTTATCTAACAAAGTAAGGATTGTTAGGGCAGTAAGATTCTCAATCTTCAAAGGTATACTGCCGATGAGGTTGTTGCTCCAAAGCAAGAGCACTTTGAGCTTCGAAAGGGTTCCCAGCTCGCTCACCAAAGGCAATATTTCGCAGTTGTGAGCAGCGGTGGAGGTGGCGAGGGATCGGCCCATGCAAGCCATTGTGGCTCATGTTGAGGTTCTCAATACTAGAACAATTCTGAAATAGTGAGTCCGGTATCGTGCGTGCTAAATGATTCATGCGGAAGTTGAGGTGCTGAAGGTGGGTTAGCAAACCGAGTTGTGGAGTAATAGATCCGTGAAATCGGTTTTCGGAGAGGTGGAGCCTCTGGAGGAAGGTGAGGTTGGGTAAGGACGGAGATATCTCACCGATCAAGCCCGAGGATTCGAATTCCAGAGCAATCACCCTAGCCTGGTCGCCGCACGTCATGCCTCGCCACCGATAGAAATGGAGGGAAGTATTGTGATTCCATGAATCCAACGCTCCTGGATCGTCGGAGATTCGAGCCTTGAAGGAAAGAAGGGCAAGGCGATTTGAGTCAGACTGAGTGGCTGCGATGGAAGCTGTTGTGTGTAACAAGTTCACAAGGATCAGCAACATGCTAAAGGTTGACAACCAATCGGGCGACAAGAACGTAGGCCTCTGCCTCTGCACGTTGAGCTCCAATATTGATTCCCTGAAATAAATAGAGAGATAGCAGAAACCTTTCTTTTGAGCAGTCGGTTAGCTAATAGAATGAGAAGAAAGAGTCAATTTTTGCTGCATTAATGTGCTCACTGTTTAAAGATACAGGTCTTCTCCTTGTTTTACATAGTATTGCATCAATGTGTGACCAAACAATCTGAAAAAGTTATTTCATTTCCACACAAGGGAAAAAACTTGTAAGATTATATAATGAATGCTACGTATTAAAGAATTTATCAAGAGAGAATGAGTGACCATTTCCCCAAGGCCAGAGCATATTCTCACTTCTCAGTCAAGTTGCCTACATTCCTTTCAATTAATTAATTAATCATTGATAGCACTGCTCCTAGTTCTTATCACTAAAATATATTATTTTAATGATAATGCTTCTTGTAAACTTTGTGAATTCCTTGTTACCACCTTTTTATTGAGCCCATGTTCCACGTGTCAATCAATACCTTCCCACCACTGCACGCACGAGTGGGACCCTGTATCAATAGCCCCCCGAAAAAATTTTAACAAAAAGTTGGGTACCTTAATTGTTTAGACGTGAATCTCAAAGCTACAGTTAGGTACCCTTCTACCAAAATTTTCTAATATCCCTTGCTTACCGGGCCTACATCCTCTATTGTGGGTGGAAATTAACTGCAACCGCATCTGCCGGCTACATCCTAATATGGAACGCTCCCGATCGAGAAACCGCCTTCTACTCGTCCTCTTTCGTAACAGCGATATAATTTCATTTATAACGATACACGTTACACCGAAACGTGACGGGTGTTCAGAACAGTAACAAGTGTTGCTTCTTCGGTGACGACACGAAAATAAACAAAAAAAAAAAAAAATCGACACCAACTTCTTCCTATAAATCCGCTACGAAACGGTCACGCAATATAGGAAGAAAGGCACAAGGAGGGCAGCGCAGAGGCGTTGAGAGATGGACATGGCCGCCGCACCGGTCACCGAGCTCACATCTGGAGCGAGTGGGCGCATCATCCCGGTGATCCGGAACATACGGCGGTCGCTGCCGTCGCCGGCGTCCCTCCTCCGCGTGCTCCTTTTCCTCCACTCGCTCGCCGTATGGTTCCTCCTTCTCATCCGCCGCCGGGGACCTCTCTCCTACAAGACAACAGCGATGGGTTCGGCTTCCCCGAGACGGAGGATCTCCGTAGGGAGGTGGTCGGCCTCTGCCGAGGAGGAGGACACGCGCAGGCGGAGGGCGCTCGCTGAGGAGGTGGAGATGGTGCCATCGTCGGACGAGGGGGAAGAGGATGGGGCTTGCCGATGTCGCACGTTTTTGTTCGTGGGGCCGAGGAGAAGCAAGCTCTTCTGCCGGTCGTGGCTACCTGCTTCGGGGGATTTGAGGTGAGATTTCGATCCACTGATGCGGGCGATCAATTGAAAACAAAATTCCAAGATTATCATTTTTATGTGACATTCACCGTGATCGGCTAATGAGTTCAGACGGTAGATTTTTGGATTATGAGGTTTAAAGCTCTTCGTCCTTTCTTTTTTTATTTCATTTTCTTGCGGCTTTGTTTCTTTTGGATTTCGATTCGTTAAGTAATGATGAAGGACGTATACATACCATTTAATGACAGCTGGTACAAGGTTCAGAGTGGACAACTGTAAGCTACTCAATCGTAGATACCAAATCCATTATATCTTTAATATGAATCTGCGTCTATTATTTATTAATAATTTATTAGCTGTTTTTTTTTCCAAGTGTTGACGGATGGAACTTGAGTTTCCTTTTCTTTAGCACTGTGATTAGTTAGAATTACATATTTCCCCATTGATTACATACTAGTTTATTCTAATTCATTGATTCAACATTTCTCTGGTATGCTGCGAAATGGATCTTTAGTTCTATTTTTCAGTTTCTCATGTAATTGAAAATTTATGTTTTTAGGCCTTGGCTATTATCTTCTTGTGGCACTGTAAGTTGCCCCCTGGACCAATGCGTGTCATTCCGACATTTATTTGACCATTTGATCTCATTCTTAGCACAGGTTTGTCAAGAATGAAGGGGTTAAAACTTTAAAATTAGTAAAGCATGACCACAACTGGGATTTGCATTGCTGAGTTTTTTGTTCATTTACGACAGCTTAGTACAAATCAATGGGTTTGAGATTTAAGCATAGTGAATATGATTCGGAGTCATTTGTATTACAGATTATTTTCCATACTCCTAGGTTACTTAATGTACAGTTAGACGACTTCTGTGGGTGGGAGATAAAAGTTGCTTCTACTAGCTTTTGAGTTTTGAGTGTGTTATTCTCTCTAAAACATAAACAAGGTTCAATTATTGAAACTATATTCTAGACATTAAAGATTTGAATTTTATAACAAGCGGTCCAATTATTTGGTGTATGATCCAGTTTTATTCTTTGCATCGATAACAGATGCATAAGAACGTAATCCAACTCTGTACTTGGTGCCTGCTCTAAAGTTACATATCCTTCATAATTCATTGTTTCTACCCAATTTGTATTCTTTAGTAATTCTACTAGTATAACATTGAAGCTTTGTTTTCTAGTCACTGTGTTGTCTAATAATGATTCTTCTGTTACATGCAGGGGCATTATTGTGATAATTCATGGCCTGAATGAACATAGGTAAAGTATTATACATCCTTTTCTTCTGCATTTCTCAACTATCAACACGTACATGCTAAAATATGATTGTGGAATTTCTAATGGATTCTGCTAATTTCTGCAAACACAATCCAATTTACTAAGATTTTTCTTTCTTAACATGACTATCTTTCTTTCAGTGGAAGATACTCGCACTTTGCCAAGCAGCTAATCGCATACAACATCGGAGTATATGGGATGGACTGGATAGGTGGAGATTTATTAGCTTTGTCTTTTTTTTCATTTTGTTGGCAAAAGATGTTTCATGTTGGTTGTTCCCCTTGTTTTGTAAAATTAGTGTTTCTATTTGCCTTGATTAGCAAGAAAACAGCATGACCAGGGATAAACATTTTTTTCTACATATTAGGTTGTTGCATTACATCAATTCCCTAACGGAAACAAGTATGCTCCATGAACGATCTACTGAGATTTTGTTTAGCACAAGAATTGTAGGTTAACTAAAAGGTTGGTTGCAACTTCAAGGTAGCTATCCGTAAACATAATGATTGAGTATTTTTGTTCTGTACAGGCCATGGTGGCAGTGATGGATTGCATGGATATGTACCTTCATTAGATTATGTTGTGGAAGACACTGTAAGCCTGACATTCTTGCACGTGGATTTCTATCCATCTACTGTTATTTTAAATTTGTTTTTCACGCTCACAGGGGAAACTTTTGGAGAAAATAAAATCTGAAAATCCTGATGTGCCTTGTTTCCTTTTTGGCCATTCCACTGGCGGAGCTGTGGTTCTAAAGGTAAAATTTTAATAATATAAAATCCTCTCACACCTCCTGCCTTTTATGACCCGCCTATATTGATCAGCAAATTAATTGCACTACAGGCAGCAACATATCCCCATATTGCTGATATGGTACAAGGAGTCGTACTGACATCTCCAGCACTGCGTGTAAAGCCAGCTCACGCGATAGTTGGGGTAATAGTTATTATCTTTTGTTCCCTCCTTGACCTGTTCTTTGTAGTCAATTTGTTCTATTAGCATATGTGTCTTACAAGTAAGAGTGCAACTTCTGTTGGAGATTACCTCTAGACTACGTCTGATAATTACAATAAACAGGACTGAGTTCACCATCATACTAACGAAATTTCTTCATTAAAAAATGCCAGTTTGTTTCGTTATTGGCATGTGAGTTCCAAAAGAGGCCTCACTAGCACAGGCAGCTCAATCGTTAAACAAGCTGATTGAGCTAATTCCTATTACTTGAATAATATCAAAGTTATGGACATCCATCCCCTGCTAGCAGACAAATAAATAGCATATGTAACATGCACACATGAGTAAGTTATTCTTTTCTCATCTTTGCAAAGATAAATGTGCAACTGAACACCAATTACATTCATAAAAATGCTAACCAAACTTTGATTGATTTCTCTACATGAGCACTTCAACTGAGTGTAATAAATACCTCTTGCAGGCTGTGGCTCCAATTTTTTCGCTTGTTCTACCCAAGTTCCAATTCAAGGGAGCTAACAAACAGGGCATTCCTGTGTCAAGGGATCCAGCTGCTATGTTGGCCAAGTACTCGGACCCTTTAGTTTACACTGGTGCAATAAGAGTTCGAACGGGGCATGAGATCTTGCGCATTTCCTCTTACCTGACGCAGAATTTGAAATCAATCACTGTTCCTTTCTTCGTCTTGCATGGCACTGCCGACAGGATCACTGATCCATTGGCATCTCAGGATCTGTACAATTTGGCTACCTCCAGCTACAAGGACATAAAACTCTACGACGGCTTTCTTCACGATCTTCTTTTTGAGCCTGAACGCCATGAAATTGGTGCAGACATAATTAACTGGATGTTGAAGAGATTGCAGTAGCAACGCTGACGTAGACACTCTTTGGAAAAAGCTTTTCGTTGAAGGAAAGCCAACTAATAAATGTCATGTCCAGAGTAGGTGAATGTAGGATTCTCGTGCTGGATTTCCTTGTGAAGACTATGGATTAAGTTCTATCATTTCCAACCAATATCATATATGGCTTAACTTAAAAAATTAATCGTGTGTTTTGTCAAAGCTGGATGTTCTGTTACTGTGGAAGCATAGTCCAATGATGACTTCATTTTCTCTTGCACGGGGAACCTTCATTAACAAAGCTTTGTCATTGCAAGCTCTATAGATTGTCATTTTTTATGAAAAGGGTGATGTTTAACTTCAATATTGTTGGACATTTCTTTCAGAAGAAAAGGATCATCGTTGATAACAAAGAATTATTTTAAGAAACCACGAGTCTTTCGCATTTAAGAAAAACGTACGTTTGGATAACTTGCTGTTGTTTAACTGTATGTTGCTATCTAAAAGAAAATATCACCGTAACAGCATGTGAATATTATGTGAATAATTTTTTCAAGAATTTAAAATATCACTTCCAGACAGATATACAAAAAAGAAAGAAAAATCTAGAGTTTCTCAGTATAATTATGGTGCAGATCAATCTTCGCATCCTTTATGCTGCTTTCTCCAAGTCGTTCTACCATGAAAATGCTTGCAGTGGATTTGCAATTGTAAAGACAAGCACAGTTTCATTAAAGTTTCAGCCTTAATAATACAACAAAGAATAGAAGTCCTGGACACAAGATACAGGTACACAAAACAACAAACTCGAACAGCCTTTTAGAGATGCAGCCAAAGAATACAAGTCCTGGACACAACTCAGACATGCCTCCCCTAACTTTCTAATTAACCTTGTTCCCCAATGTACTTAAGTATGAGTAATGATGATGTCACGTATGATCTGCAAGTTCCCTATTTTAAGGAGCCAATACAGAGAACATTATTCGGTCAATAATCAACCATCTTGGTTTGATGAATCTGTAGTGCCACTGCCAGCAGATAAAACATTACCACTATCCATCCCGGAGATAGTGTCTTCTTTGGTTTTTGGTTCAGTTGTGTCTTCAAAGTCAGTGTGGCCAGTGTTCTCTTCCCTCGAAATATTGTCTCCTTTGGATTCATCTGCTTCAACGTTAAAAACCTTAGCTGCAGGCTTGTCATCATTGTTATAGGATAAGTTTTCAGGTTCATTGCCAGCATTTTGATCTTCCGAGGAGCCATCTCCTTTGGATTCAAGTGTATCGTTACTAGATTTTGAATCCACCTTTTCTTCTTCATCATTTTTGCTAGCATCTGAAGCATTATCACCAAGGAATTCAACAGCATCCCTCTCCAGTGCCTCATTGATAGCCGGCAATTCGACATTCTTGGTTTCATCACCTACAGAGGTCACACTGATCTTCAGTGCCTCTTTTGATTCTATTTTAGTTTCTTCAACCGGAAAGTTTCTGGTGGTATCTTCATTCACAATACTATTTTCCTGAGTTTCAACTGCTTCCCTTTCAGGAACCTCATTGATTGGCAGTGATGATTCTTTTTCTTCACTTGAAGTGGTTTGATTGATAGGTTCTTCCTCAGTTTTATCAGAGTTCCCATTTTCCAATGTATGGGGCTCAGTAGAGGCATCATTAGAACTAATGTCGCCTTCAGAAGCAAGCATGTTCTTTTCGGAAGATCCATTCTCGATTGACAATCGATTTTCCTCTCTAGGCAGGGATTGGATGACATCTGAGCTTCTTTCGGTTGTAGTATCTTCCGAATTATCTTCGCTCTTATTTTCAGTCTCAGATTCAACACTTCCATGTGAATCAATTGCCTCCTTTTCAACTTCGGAACTAGTTTCATTACTACCTTCAGTCTCTAATTTATCTTCTCCCAGGGAATCAGCAGGATCCTTAACAAATTCAGAACTGCTTCCACTACTACCTTCTGTCTCTAATTTATCTCCTCCTAGGGAATCATCAGAGTCCTTTACAACTTCAGAACTACTTTCGCTACTACCTTCTGTCTCTAATTTATCCTTTCCCAGGGAATTAGTTGATTCCTTTTCAACTCCAGAACTATTTTCACCGCTAACTGTACTCTCTAATGTGATCTCTTCACGATTACCAAACGCATCTTTTTCAGTATCATCAGTTTTATCACCACCTTCTGATTGATCAACGGAGCTCAAATTTCTCTCTTCAGAAGTAACTTCAGCACCAGTGCCCTTACTTCCCGCATCGGGCATCTCTAACTCATTTTGTTTGGCATTAGAATCATTATTGTCATCCTTGCTGCCAAGCTGCTCTTCTTCTGGTTCTTCTTGACCAGTATTTGAAGTAACTTCTTGAGATTCCTCTTTTTCTTTTCTAGAAAACTCATCATCAATTTTCTCTTCGGTGTGCTTCCCAGCAGATTCAGCTTGTTCACCAGCTTCACTTGTTTCATCGAAATCTCTTTTGCCACTGTCAATAAAGACGACATTCTCTGATCCTGCTTTCCCTTTCCGACCGAAGTCTATGTCTCCATCTATGTTAAGATTGATGTGTCCATTTCCACCATTTTCTTTCTTGTTGATATGGTTGAGCAACCATATCACGACTACCAAAAGCAAGCCTAGCTGTATTACTCTCTTGAATTTGTACCACTTATTGTGTGAGTTACGAATGCTCGATTGCTGAAACATACTGAATTATCAATCTGCAACCAAGCTGGAGGTTAGGCAATTGATAATATCTAACGTTTAATAACCTATTCAGATAAAATTAAAAAAAAAAAGCCATTTTAAAAGAGTAATCTATCGAAAAAATCACCATGTGTTCAAAGGTTGTCTATCACAACATTAAGAAAAGTACATATGGGCACACAAAAAAATATTAGGTAGAATATGCAGAAATCGCTTCATTTTATTTGCAACGCAGGTTTAGAAAAACTAGGGAAAAAAGAGACCTTAAAAAAATGATTAAATTGCAGCACTAACAAATCATGTGATGCTCTCAAGAGTTGGGCCAGAAATAGAGCTAGTGATATATGTTTGAGCAAAAAACAATTAATGGAGAACAATAGGACATCAAGAAGAGACAGTGTATTTGTGAGCATGGTGACTATAACCATGTAGGAGACACATCTATTGGGTGGATTGTTGATACAAGTACAGCATATCTTTGTGTTCCAAAGAGGGAACTATTTATCATTTATAAAGTAGGTGACTTTTGGGACACCAAAATGAGAAATCAAGTGTATTACAAATTGTAGGGAACAAAAAAATGCTATCATTGTGGAAAAGTTGGTCACATCAATAAATATTACAAGGTCTTAAAGAAAGAGAGAAAATATAGCAAAAACAAGAGAAACTCCATGGAGAATAATATGACTGTAGTTACTTTTGAGAAAGAGACCATCATTGATATGTGGGCATGGTGACTGCAACCATGTAGGAGACCCATCTATTGAGTGGATTGTTGATACAAGTGTTGCATATCTTTGTGTTCCAAAGATGAAACTATTTACTACTTACAATTACAGCGCAAGTGACTTTGAGGACACCAAGATTGGAAATCAAGTATATTATAGATTGTAGAAGTTGGTGACATTGTTGTACAGACCAACACAAAGTGTACATTGACAAGTGTGTTATTAGTAGCGGATTGTGAAAAATAGCGAAAAATTATAAATCCGTAATATGATATAGCGGATGGTATTGCAGGCAAATAACGGAAGTCACATAGCATTTAAAATATATATTATATACATAAATATTTAGGTGTAACAATTGAAATATATATTATATACCTAATAAATTAAGCTGCATAAAAATAAAACAAACTATATAAGAAAGATAACATATTATTACTAACTCAATTTAAGTCATAATTTTAATTTCTTAAGCTTCAAAAAATAATAATGGCAGTGCTAACAGCTATAGTGGTGCTATGTCGTTTCATGGCAGATTGCTCAAAAACTGCTATGAAAAAAATGCTATAGTGCCACTATAGCAGCTATTTAAAAACACTGACATTGACTCTAAGGAATATGAGATATATTCTTGACTTAGAATGAACTTGTTTATAATTAATGTCCTTGATAAGGAAGGGTATGATAACTGATACAATGATGGCCAACAAAACCTCCATAAAGAGTTAGTACTAGTTGCAAAGGAAAAATTATACTTCACAATGTATAAGATTTGGCTAAAGCATTCCAGTAATTACATCAATGCAGTGCAAGATAATGTATCACCAAATATATGGCAAAACAAATTAGCACACATGAGTGAATCAATTCATGTAATTATTGTTTACTTGGTAAGCATGTGTGAGTTTCTTTTTGTATACCTACTAAAAGAAAAGAAACTAGATTAGAATTGAATCATTGATACATTCTGATGTATGTAATCCTATGGAGATGAGTTCTTAGATAGCAATAGGTATTTTGTTATATTTATTGATGATGCTTTAAAAAAAACTTGGGTGTTATATTTGCAATACAAAAGCTATATACTATAGGTTTTTCAAAAATTTTATGTTACAGTGGAGAGAGAAACTCAGTTACCATTGAGGTGTATCCGTTCAAACAATATTAGTAAATATACATCTCGTGACTTTGAAGCTTGTTGTATTAAGCATAGGATAAGGCATGAATTGAAATGACCTAGTACACCCCAACGCAATGATGTAGCTAAAAGGATGGATCACACTCTTGTGAAGAGAGTTAGATACATGCTAAGAATGATAAAATTGCCTAAAGCATTCTAAGGTGAAGCAATCAAGACAGCTTAATATCTAATCAATAGGTCTTCATCAGTTCTATTAGGCTTAGATATACTAGAAAAAGTATAGATAAGAAAAGAACCTTCATATTCACATCTGCAAGTATTTAGGTGTAAGGCTTTCATTATTATGCCTAAGGTGAAAAGGTCAAATTTTAACAGTAAGCCACTCTTTATATCTTCATTAGCTAAGGTGGTGAGGAGCATGGTTACAAGTTATGAGATCCAGAAAAGAAAAAGGTTATTAGGACGGATATTATTTTTCATTAGTATGAGACTATAGCTAACTTTGAGATACCAAAGAAGTCTTCGCAAGTTCTTGTTGACTATGATGAATTGGAACGAATAACTAACTTACTCAGAAGAGCCATAGATAATGAAATTATACAAAAGATGGAACATGATACAATTGAGCCAACTGTAGTTAGTCATGAGTTAGACAGTGTTCATGACAATGTGGTTTTGAGAGGGAGAGCATTCTTCCCTATCTTAACCACATGGAGACTCATATTTGAAGAACTACTAGAGTGCATAGACCATCTACATAGTATCCTAGTTCTGAGTATTTTTGGGGAGCTAGAAATCTACTGAGATGTGCAGTCTACTTTAGATAAGTAGTGTTGGATAGAGGTAATGAAAGGAGAAATGTTTAGAGAATGATACCTACAAACTAATTGAGCTTCCAAAAGGAAAAGACCACTTAAGAATAAGTAGATATTCAAGTTGAAGAAAGACTAGTGAGGTTCAAAGCTCGTCTAGCAGCAAAGGGATTTGTTCAAAGGAATTGACTTTAATGAGATTTTTTTTCTAGTTGCTATGGTGAGCTCCATTAGAGTTGTGCTTGGATTAGCCGTTAGCTTAAATCTTGAGATAAAGAAATTTAATGTTAAGACTACACTCCTTACAAGAGGAAATTTACATGAACCAACAAGAGGGTTTCATAGTTGAATGAAAAGAAAATATGGTGTATAAGTTGAAAAGGAGCTTGTATGGTTTGAAACAAGCTCCAAGACAATGGTATAGGAAATTTGATTCTTTTATGAAAAGTTATCTCTTTAAAAAAATTGATATAGATCTATGTGTTTATTTTAGGTCATTTGATGATGGAGAATTCATTATTATCCTAATCAATGTTGATAATATGTTAATTATGGGACAGGATACCAATTAGATTTAAAGGCTAAAGAATGAGTTATTAAGTCCTTGACACGAAGGATTTAGAGCCAACCATATATATCCTAGGGATGGACAATTCGAGATAAGAAATCTAAGAGGCTATGGATATCACAAGAAAAACAAGTTGAAAGGATACTGAAGAGATTCAGTTAGCACAACCGTAGCCAATCACTCTAAGTAAGAAATTTAGTCCAAGTACTAAGCAAGAGAACTATGGCATTTCATTCATTTCCTACTCCTTTGTAGGGAGGCTCATTAGTTATTACTGTATTTGATGGTTTGCACAAGACCAAATATTCCTCGTGCCATTGGACTTGTAAGTAGATTTCTTTCATGTCCAAGTAAAGCTTGGAAGCTGTGAAATGGATCTTTAGATATTTGAGAAATATTTTAAAGTTGTATTTAGGTTTTAGAAAGTCATAATCAGTCCTAAAAAGACTCACTATTCAGATATGGTAGAAGAACATGATAGTAAAAAATATACCTCAATGTATTTATTTACTTGTTCAGGGGGAGTTGTATCTTCGTAATCTAAATTGGTTGTTTTATCAACTAAAAAGTAAATATATTGCTGCCATTGAAGCTTGTAAGAAAATGCTATGGATGAAAAGATTCCTAAATTAACTAGGGCTAAAGCAAAGAGAGTATGTGGTATTTTGTAATAGCCAAAGTACATTAGATTTGAGTAAAAATACAATGTATCATACAAGAACCAAACTCATAGACATTCGATATCGTTGGTTGTCCACCACAATTGAAGATGGAGAGATGCAATTGAAGGAAATTCATGTATATCAAAATATTGTGGATATGCTAACAAAAGTTATTTCTAAAAAAAAACTTGAGTTATGTTATAGCTTGGTGGAAATGAACACCGATGAGCTTCATGTGAATAAGACTATATGATAAATCTCCTACCTAATGGGGTTGGAGGGGGAGATTATTGGGCATGTTATAGCCCAAGTGGGATCCAACCCCATTTTCTTTCTTTGTGGATTCTTCCAACTTGCTTTTGCTTTTTCTTTAAGGTTTATAATGCAGCCACCTTAGTTAAAGCTATTATGCATTGAGTGTAAGGGTCTTTTACTTTGTTTTATGTGAAAAAGCACAGTGGCTGGTTTTGAAGGCCTGCGGCGGGACTAGTTTCTTGGAGGAGAAAAGAGATAAACCAGGGGAAAGAAGGAGAAGAAGGGCTGCTTAAAGGTGCCGCCCAAAATTGCTGCAAAGAGAGAAGAAGATAGTCTACATCACAAGGAAAGAGAGATAAGCTATTATTATCTCAATTATTTGTTTTCCTTCACTATTTTGAAGAGCAAACTATGTGTTGCTGCTGATTTTTAATAATTATAAGCTTTGGGCAAAAGCGTAAGTTGATATACATTGTGACACTTTTCCTCAAGTGAACTATTTTGGTTTGATTTTCCCTGTGATGTTTTTCCTTCACATTGGAAGGTTTTTCCAGTAAACATTATCAGTTAATTGCAGCAGTAAGTTTGCTTCTCAATTTTTCTGTTTAAAGTATATCAGTACCTATACACTGATCACGTTTCAATAAGTAACGCGACAGCATACAAATCGATAGAAAAATGGGACTCTGGCTAGTCATAATCAGGGAAAAAGGAATCTGAAATGACGAAATTTCTACCATTGATGCTGTTATAATCAAGAAAACTACAGATAGATGACAGTTGAGCAATTTATCACTCGAAAACATTCTGTACATTGAAATTTTCTCTGTTCTGAAAGCAATCAATTAGGGCTGGTGGAACGCAAGCATTTACTAGTGCAAGCATGCAATTTGAGCAATATAAGAAAATAGAGGAGCAGAATGAATGCATATAGAAACTAATCAAACTTGAAGGACCGATCCACTTTTTCGCAATGCTGATGCTAATAAACATTCCACCAACTACATAGTATGTAGAACCGACACTCTCAAGCAAGATCTGCGGAGATACAGACAAACAAAAACGGATCTTTGATATATATATATATATATATATATATATATATATATATATAAGCATCGATCGAACCTAGGAAAAGACGCCCCAAAACGAGAGATCCAAACTCCGGGAAAAAAAAAGTTTTTTTTTTAAAAAAAAAAAAGAAGAAGAAAGGGAAAAGAAACAACATGAAGTTACACAAATGCAAGATGAGATCTGCAAAATGAAAAAGGAGAAGAGAAACAGAGATGGAACCTTGAGGACGGAGGAGCAGATTGGAAGAGGAAATGGATGTTGCTCGAAGCGAAGGACAGTAAGTGAATGAAGCTTGCAATCGAGATTGACTCCCTCGCGCCGCGCCGCGCTGTAGATTTAATGGCTAATTTAATTGTTTTATTTATTAATTAGCAAAAAAATAAACAAATCTTTCACTGCGTGATTCCGATCCACAGCCGGAGGAGGCGTGCAGGCCCAACGTGTGTAATGAGAAGCGGATGCGGTGCAGAGTGCAGTTTAGAATACAAGTTGAAATAGTTATATTTGCCGTCGCATCGGTGGGGCCGAGGACTAGGGATCAATGCAAGACGTGCTTTGAGATCGACGGTTTGTTGAAATAGCGGTGAATAAATTTATTTAATAAAATATTTATTGTACAATCTAAATATAAAATATTCTATAATAATGTGTTTGGCACGATGTGGACATGAGCACGATAGCGTGCAGTTGAAAACGCGGTGAATTTAGTCAAAGGGAAAAACAGATTCTTTAATTGCGTGACTTTGGATTTAAAAAATAATAAAATGTGTAATAATGCCTCTCTCTTTTTTTTTTATTTTTTTTTTCTAAAAACTAACTTTAAAAAATTTAAATTTGATCGTTGACTACCTGCACGACACACAGGCAGTGAGCAGTACAAGCGGTCAACTCTGCCTAACCAATTAATTATGAGTATAACTAGGTCAGCAGCCACTATCACTCAATAATATTTGTCAATATTATAATTAGTTAGTGGGTTGTCATCCGTCTTTCAAAATACGCAATTAATTAATATTTCTCAAAATGTTATAAGTAAATTAATAAACTTACTCCTCTCTCAAGTCTCAAGTCTCAACTATAACTATAGAGAGATTCGATTCTAGTGTTTGTGTTACTAATTGAGCGCAAATTATCACAAATGCTAGGAAAGTAAATATACCCTCAATCAATCAATCAATCGTTATAACATGAAAAAGTAGAGGCTCTGAAATAAAGCCACCTTATTATTGAGAGTAAAAAAAAAAAAGTCACCTTATTATTGAAGACAAATATCAGACCTTTCTAGACTTTTTTTTTTCGAGTCCTTGCTAGAGTTGAGAGAGAGCATTTTATTTTATACTAAGAGGAGTGAGTGTATGTTGAATGCTACAACCCACATGGCACATGCACGGTGCCACAATCCACAAGCAAATGATACACATGCGAGTGAACATCGGATCGCTCAGATCAGAGATCTTGGCACAAAATATACATTTATACATACTTTACTAGATACTCGTTATAAGAAACAAAGATCCAAAGATCCGCTCCTGAACATACCCAATTATAGTCTCTACGATTAAAAAGCCCCCAAGTTCCATACCTAAGTCAAATATGTGAGGCCTGCACATTCCTTTCCATAATTCATAACATCCGGTTTTGCATCGACGCCAGACACCAGAGCAGTTGACGGAAGGGACGTGCGGCAGGGCCGAGCGACGCCGGCTCGGCCCTCACCCTTGGTCGTCAAATAGCCATTGCCGGAAACCTCAACGCGGGAAGTTGAAACAAAGAGATGGCCGGAAACACAAGAAAAGCCTACATAAACCCTTACAGTTTCTCTCAGATCTGCCCACCGGATCTCCTCTCGTTCCCGTCAACGGCAACCCTTGCCGTCGACTCACAAACGCTCAAAAGCCTCGCATGGGGGAGGCGGGGAGCACGCCCCTGACTCAGGTCCCACCGCCCCCTTCCCCTCTATCCTCGGTCAGAGCTGGAAAGGGAGCTGTGCACTCAGCGTCTCTCGGAACAGGGGGAGGGGCCGCCTTCTTCTTCCCCTCGTTCCTCCCTACTCGCTCGTCGTCAGCTCAGTGCTTTAAGGAGGAGGGCGCCTCCTCCTTTGGAAAGTCTAGCCAGCCGCCAGCTCTTCCTTCCTTCGCTGAGCGTCCCTGAATCACACCTCCGCGTGACTCCGCTGCCGAACGCATCCGCTGTCGATGCTGCGTATATCGTCCGCCGATCCAGCCGCCGACAATGCCGTTCCCGCCGAAGACGTCGCCGAAGCCTTCGTCGGAGAAGGGGCGCAGATGGGGCCGGGACCATCACCAGGAAGGACGCCGCTGATCACGTCCTGGGGACGGAGCTGCCTACTCCGTCTGAATTCATCCGGTCGACAAAATCCACACGGGTCAACTACTCAATGTTGACCCGCCATTGGGCTTCAATCGAGGGATTGGGCCGCCCGCCCAATCCGTTTGTCCACTAGCCTAGTCCAAGAGAGAAAGAGCATCACATTCTCCCCCCGCCAAATCTGGACGTCGCCCTCGACGTCCTCTTCAGGGTCCTCCGTCGGAGCACCGCCTGTGCTCCAATCTGATGATGTATGTTGCTAAACCAACCTTGCATGGATTCGGCACTCCGCCCGACTTAATACAACCAGGCTCATGTACTAATGCACCACCTTTGGAACTCCGCCCAACCTCTTGTGTTCTAGCCACGTCATAACGCACCAAAGTGCTCCGCCCAACTCAAGCAATCAAGGTCACGTCCATAACGCATCATCCACAGATGCTCCGCTCAACCTGTAGTGATTGAGTTCACGTCTTATCGCACTGAATCATCATGCTCATCAGCAACCAAACTCATAACCCTGGAAAGAGTCTCGCAGACCCCTCATCGACGTCCCACCTGACGTCAGAATCCCACGTCGTCTGCCTGGCGACAGCATCAGAGCCTGTTGCTCTGGGAAGAAGCCTCGCAGACTTCTCATCGGCATCTCGCTCGCAAATGCCGGAATCCTCGTCACTCGCCTGGTGACAGCATCAGAACCCGCTGTCCCAGGAAGAGATCTCGCAGACCTCTCTTTGTCGCCCACCTAGCAACGGCATCATAGCCTCTTGCTCTAGAATGGGGGGTGCACTCGCCACCGCCCTGTTGGTACGCCACCTACGTACCGCCATCTCCTTATGTCACCATATCGCCAGCAGCGGGCTCTGACACCGACGCCAGGAGGGCGTCCAATGACGTCGAGGGCGACGTCCGGTTTGGTGGGGGAGAATGTGAGGTGCACTTCTTGGTGGGCTGGACCAAATTGCATTGGGCCTGAATCATGGCCCAAATCCATGTCTCAGCCCGGACGCGTGAGGTGAGCGAAGCTCGCGTCGATGCAGCTTTGGCGGACGAGGTGGAGGCAAGCTCAGCCGACATGGTCTCCGGCATCGTTGCGGCGCGGTCTCCGGCAAGGATAGAGGTGGGATCTAGGGCGAGACCTTCGGCAATGTCCGCGGCGATGTCTACGGGCTAGGAGAGCGACTTCAGCAGTGGCGCACGCGATCAGAGGCGGGATCTGTGGAAGCCCAGATGGAAGGCCGGCTGGCGGCCTTCCCCTCTTTCCAGATTCAGCGACGTCTCCTCCCTCCTTAAGAACCCAGGCGATCGATCGAGGAGGGAGGGAGGAACGGGGAAGGAAGACACGGCTCCCCCTGTTCCGACAGAAGACGAGCGTACAGCACCCCTCCAGCTCCGTTCGGAAGGAAGAAGAGGGGGAGGCGAGCGGAACGTAGATGGAGAGCTTCCTCCGCCTCCCCCATGGGAGCTTCTGAGCGAATGTGAGTCGACGGCGAGGGGTCACCATCGATGAGAACGAGAGGAGATCTGGTGGGCAGATCTGAGCAAAACTGTAAGGGTTTATATAGGTTCGACCTGATCAATCGAACGGAAATTTTCCTTACCTCTTGTGTTCTCTTCTCCGGCTCTGGCGAGAGCTATTTCGTATTTTCCGGCGGCGGGAACATCTGCCGAGTTCTCCTTCACCATCCACACTAACAGTCGCTTCCAGCGGTGCGCCATCGAAGGCTGAGGTTAGGACAGGCTGTCCGAACCTGCCGCGTGTCCCTTCTCGTCCATCCCTATCGGCAACGGCGGCCGACGGACTTCAAGTGCAGGCGGCATCGCGTGAAGAAGATGAGAGCGTTCAAAATGAGGCGGTCAACGGGCGCGGTTCAGTCAACTCGGCATTCGGACATTGAACGCGGGGACGAAATCGCGAAATCAATTTCCGATTTCAATTTCCAAGCGCACAGTCCGAGACATCATTTGCGTACGTGGATGGGAGGATTAAGTGGGGCGTGACACCTAGTTAGGACTATTAATTAATTATGGGTGGCATTTTACTATATTATGTTGGTGGTTAAAAGAAAAAAAAATCAAAAAGTCCTTTAGTCCCATATGGTAAAACTAGAAAAGAAGGCTTAGGTTTATAATAAATTCATGAACCCTTGCACACAGCAAGAGTGTGAGTGTTCGAATAAGGTATATTCAAGTACTCAACCCATTTATTCGTAATACTCAATACTTGATTTTAAAATACTTAAATATAAAATAATATTAAATAATCATAATATAAATATTACTTATTATAATATTTTATAAAATCATATTTTATATAATAACTTAAAATAAAAAATTTATTTAAATTGGCTAACCATGGGTATCTATTTACCTTGACTATTATAATAAAATCATATTTTATATAATAACTTAAAATAAAAAATTTATTTAAATTGGCTAACCATGGGTATCTATTTACCTGAGTCAAGTTTGAGTTATATAATAAGATATACAATTCAGGGTTAAGTATTAGGTACAAAATTTGGAAATCAATCCATTGTAATCTCTAATCACAAGAGAATGCATATAACATTTATATAACATCACATAGCATTTTCATGATAATTATATCTAGTATATAATTCTCTAACTTTTTCTCATTAATTAGTATATATACTAGTCTCCACGTATTATTATTATCTCAATTCACAATAATACCTAACTAAAGCATTTAAGAATAAACATATTATTTTAGTAATATTATTATACTTGTATTATATGATCTCAAGTAAATATAATAATAACAACGTATTTATTATAATATAAATAAAAATATTTAAAAATCTACACTAAAATCATCGTTAAATAATTGGTCTTTTAAGTTATACTCCAATTTTTTACCCCAAAAGAATTAAATATAGATCTTGTTGGAAAAATTTAAAAAAATAATAAATTAATGTTAGTTACTAACAAGCTTTTAAAAGCTTGGATGGATGAGATTTTTCTTCTCTTGTTCCTCCCATTTCTTCATCCATCTTTCTTCTCTTCTTTCTTAATTTTCTCAAATTTATGGTTTTTTGCTGCTTCTTGCTAAAAAAACATCCAGATTAACTTCAAAAAGAATACTTAGTTGTATTCTCAGGTGTTCAATCCCAAATTAACTCGCACGAGAACCCAAATTTTCACCTAAGGACAAGCCATAACTAGACCTGTCCATTAATTGATTCAACCCGATAAACTGAACTGAACCAAACTGAAGTAGTTGATTTGGTTCGACTTTATGGTAATTTGGTTCAGGTTTGACGGGATGAGATTAAGTTGGTTTGGTTTTGGTTTTCTATTTTCAAAATCTATATAAACCGAACAGAACTGATTACAAATAAAATTAAAAAAACGTCTGCTAATCAAAACACTTGGCCCACTCTTTAAAAAAACCCTAAAATCCTAAATCAGTTGTTGACATTCATCACACTCCACAATCCTCACATGCCACAACTCCATCTACAACTCTGTTGTCTGTGTGACTGCATGAATCGTGATTGTTGTGAGCTGTCTGTCGTCTGCATCTCAGGCTCTCCGCTCTCAGCTATTTGCTTTGCATTGACGAGGATGAACTCCTCTTCGTCATTCCTCATTTCCTCCCTCCCCACAACCGAACCCTAATGCTCATTTCCTGAATCTATGAATCGTCATTGCCTTCAACTTGGGCTCTTCCTCTTCGCCACCACCTTGACTACTACCTGCCTGAGCGCCTGGCTACTTCATCGCCAGTGCTGACTGTCGAGTGCAAATGCTACGATTGCGAGCTATGATTCCTATGACTTACACGACATGGTATAATTTTAATCTCAGACTCTGAGTAGGCTGTAGTAGTAATCAGTTTTAATTTCCAACTTTATTTTACATGAATACAATCATACATGATCATGATTCATGATATATATCAGTTTTAATTTCAAATGATGTGTAGCTTGTCGACTTGTTGGTTGTTGCTAAATGCTAACTTAACTTGTTAGTTTTTGAACCATCCAAGGATCCAGTAATTGATCTTAACCAAATAGAAGTTATATAACCTTCTTAACCAAGTAATCCAAAAAAAATAAAAAGTGAAACATGAGCTGAAGTTTGGAATCATTATAAAAAAAATTGAAAAGGATGGTATACTCAAAGCAATGTGTATTTATTGTGAAAATATGTATCTTTGTGATAATAAATCATGTGGTACCAGCACATTGAAAGCACACGTGACTAGGTGTATAAAGTATCAAAATTTATAAGGTCAAAGTAGTGTAAATGACAATAAAACACAGACTAAAATTTCAATCAAACAAAGCAATGAGGATAGTGGTAGTAGTGTAATGACAACATGGAAGTTTGAAAAAAGCCTGATTATGAAGGTACTTGCAAGAATGATAATTATAGATAAACTATCATTTAAGTTCATTGAAAGTAAAAGTTTTCATAAATTTTGTAGTGTTGCTATTAGACCTGGAATTCGGGTCAGTGGGTCATAAACGGGTCGTGTCAGCTATGACCCGTGACTCGATTAAGCTAACCCGAGCACGACCCGTTTAATTAATTGGGTCAAACTGTGTAACCTGAACACGACCCGAATATAATCGGGTCAACCTGACATGATTCGAATAACCCATTAATGATTTATATTTCAAATATAAATAATAAATTAATAAAAATTATATTAAAATTAATACAAATTTGGGCTTACGAGTGGGCTAAAATCTAGATTAAAAGAAAGTTAGAAGATATTTGGGCTTATAGGCTAGCAATGAGAGTTAGATGAGCCTATATTTAAATTATATATATATAAATATATATTGTAAACGGGTTAAGTGGGTCAACCCATTTACAACCCAACACGACCTGATTATTTTTGGGTCATAAACGGGTTGACCTGTTTATGACCCAAACACGATTATGACTGACCTGAACCTGCCTAACTTTGTGTCGAGTCGGGTCGGGTCAGCGGGTCGTGTCAAATTTTGCCGGGTCTAGTTGCTATACCACATTTTCACATTCCTTCACGGCAAACCATTTTCTAAAAATTGTTATGAGATTTTCATTAAAGAGAGATTAAAGGAAAAAAATTTTACAAGTCAAACTATCAACGTATTTGTCTCACTACGAATACATGGACAACAATTCAAAGAATAAATTATATGTGTATCATTGGTCATTTTATTGATATTCATTAGAAATTACATAAAATGGTTTTGAATTTTTTTCCAATTACTAGCCACAAAGGTGAATTAACTAGAAAATCAATTGAGAAGAGCTTCCATGATTGGGAAATCTCCTAAGTTATGATATAATAGTAGACAATGCAAGTTGCAATAAGACTATGATGTATTGATGTCTCGAGAGATTTGTAAGACATTTTATTGTGGATATTGTTGATTACCATGATCGAAGATTAGGAGCTCTTGGATAATGACTTCTGATATTGCTTATTTGCTTGGATGCCTATAATTGATGTTGGTTTGCTTGGGCTACTAGAATTTGGATTTGCTGAAATTGATGCAGGTCTGTTGGAGCTATTGGAAATTGGAAATGACTGATCTGTTGTAGTTGCTCGAATTTAGAAGTGATGGAAGACTGAACCTAGAATTTGCTGGAACTTTGGAAGTATTGGTTGATAGAACTTTGAATTTTGTTTGCTGCATTGCTAGAACTTTGTAGTTTGTACATTTGTTTCATTGTTTTGAATTTTGATCAGTATTAATGTCCAACCCAGTCTCATCTGGTAGGTAGATTTAAGTGATTAACGCACTTACGCACGCTATTGTATTATTCCATTTATACTTGGCGACTTGGCGATCTATTTTGTTGTTCTTCAATAAAGGAAAATAAAACGAAAAGCTTGATTATGATTACCGTAAATGCCTCCGAGGAATTATCATTCATAGTCATTCAATATAAAATAATTTAGGTCCATAGCTCATATTTTAACCTCAATGTCATCATCATTCATTATCAGACATATAGCTTGCTCAAATTCTCTGTAAGCGTCCCAAATTTTATTGCCTTCAGTAATGTGCAATCCAGCAGTAATAGCACACTCAAATAAGTTCCTCATTTTTGACATACCGTTTGGTGATAATCCTGATACTGCAGCATCATGTTCTTGAACAAAGTTTATGTAATCACACAATAGAGGTACAGACTGGAGTGAAAGGATAACTGGGGTTTAAAAATTGACAACAATAAATAAAAGATACCAAATATTCTTGCACAGCTCGTTCATAGAGTTTCTCGACTTCAGCAAAAGCTTCAAAACTGCTCAAAAAGATTTTACAGAAATAAATATTGGCTCTTAATAATTTCTATAATATCTAGATATCAAACATAACATGAACATAATGTACATAATGAATCTGATGTAAATAATACACATAATGATTATTTTGATAACGATTAAAATAATTCTCATAAATAAAAAATTATTTTAGGTAACAATATCAAATGTACAAACTAAAGACTCACTCCTCTTACACTTTTTTTTGAAAGGATATTGCCAATACAAGTCTCAAAGGCATTAAATTGTGTGAAGACATGATTTATAGATCTTGGTTATCCAAGTTTGAGAAACGTGATATACTCAAAGGTCATTGCAAGATATTATCAACTAAGTGTTAATGTCATTTTTGAAGATATCAATCAAAAGTTACTTAAGGATTTATCAATTATCAATTTAGGAGACAAGCTAGAAAAAATTTCAATATGAAGAAGGGCAAAGCTCAAACACTTTAAAGACAAAGCATTCTACTCTAAACGTAACTGAAGTCATACTTTTAAAAATAAAAAAAGATTAAGAAAATTACAAGGCAATAATTGTGAGAAATATTATCATTAATTATCATTTTGAATAAAAAAATACGGGGAATTCGCTTGAGAGCTATGGATAGTGTAAGCTATTTTTTTTTTTTTGACTGGATGGATGTTGTTTTGAATATTTGTAGCCTTAATAAAAGATGATTGTTCCTAAGAAATAAATTAATCCATGATGAGTTTCATACAATTAGCACCATAACAAAAATCTTGTAGTGAACAAAGAGTGTAGCAATGACAGACCATCAAATCAAACGTAAGGTTTTTGCTTAATCCTACTCAATTGTTACTAATGAAAAACTCTTGAGGAAAATTTCAATATAAATACCATTCATTACTGAATTTACTAATGCCCGCATGAAAAACATGTGGAAATAACTAATTAGAAGAAAGCACGTGTTTGAAAACAGAAAAGCAGGAGAAAAGCAGGGCAATGCGCTGTTGCTCCATACAGTGTCACGAGCTGGGTTCTGGACGGAACCTTCTGACGCTCTCTCTCTGTGTGTCTTAAAAGACAAAAGAAACAAAAGGCTTCGCGCGAGTGGGGGTAATAATTTTCAAAGTCCATCGCTTAGTCATTAAGTAACCGGGTTTGTTGTGCACTACTGACTACACCACTGTCACACAGCTGCCTGTGGCCTGCGGGGGTAATAATTCTTAATCAAAATATCTACCAGGTAGAGTCATCACACTTATAAATATCTCCTTCAAGCTCCTCACCACACACAAACACATACCTCCGCTTCAAAACGAGATCAAGCATCTATGGATCTTTCCTTTGCTGCCAAGCGTCTATGGCATATGATAAGAGCCGCCTACCACGCGCTCCGCAAGGGTTTCTCCAAGCACAAGCTCATCCTGGATCTCCACCTCCTCCTCACCCGCGGCAAGATCGCAGGGAAGTCCATCGGAAAATTGCTCACCTCCCACCACCACATGAACCCCCAACTCCACACCGCTTTCTCCTTCCACAACCCCAGCGACGTTGAGTTCAGCTGCAGCAACACCCCCTACTACTCTCACTTCCCTTCCGCCCAGCGCAACCGCCGCCACCCATTCGACGCCGCAGCTCTGACAAAGGCGCTTGAAATGCTGAGCTCGGACTACGACGTGGGGTCACCGTCGCCTGCGCCCGTGCGGCAGCTGAGGATAACGGAGGAGGAGGCTGACGACGTTTCCCACGTGGACAGGGAGGCGGAGGAGTTCATTAGGAGGTTCCACGAGCAGCTCCGCCTGCAGCGGACGCCGGAATACCAGTCGTGAGTGAGATGGATTCTAGCTGTATCTACATATGTGCTGCAAGTTTTGTGCCGTCAAATTTAAGGGTGGAAGAAAAGAAATAACCAATGATTTGTGAAGAGTAAAAATCATTCCCATCCAATCGACAAGGAACTCTACGCTTGCATAAAGTTAAAGATTGTACGCTGCCACTAGTTTCAATTGCGTGGCTACAATTAGAGTACTTGTTGAGTCTCATCTTTTGATGGAGTTGAGGTCGCCTTCATGATTTTCTCTCCTGTCCATGGAGTGAGCAACTGAGCATTCAGCTGAATAACGACCCCTCTCTCGCCTACACTCAATAAAAGTGTAGATTGCACAAAAGAGAAAGCAAGTCACGTGAAACATGATTTGGTTGTTATAATCTACTCGGGGGAAACATTATTTTAATTTTTTCAATTCTATAATTACATTTTAAAAATTACTATTTAATTTAAAATTATATTTTAATGAAAAATCAAAATTAATATTTTATATATTTTACTATGCGATTTTATTACAAGTCTATCCTATCTCCAATAAATTTATTATTTATCCTTTGATAATTTAGTTATTTTAAATATATATATATATATATATATATATATATATATATATATATATATATATAATTGTTTGTTTTATGTACAAAAAATAGTTTAAGAAAAATAGTTTATATTTTTTCTATAAAACCATAAAAAAATAATTACATATAGATTCTGTTCGATTGTTGAGATTAGGGAAACTTTTAAATCGATTTAAATTGTTTCCCTATTTTGTTGTTGTTTGATTTTGTTCTTTCTCAATTTTATTTCTATTAACAGATTTTATTTATTACTTTATCTAATTTATTTGTTAAGTAAAATTGCATGTGTGTTACATAAATTTTTTTTCTAGTATGAAAAAATTGTTACTGTTGCAATCCATTTCTGTTACGTTAAATTATAAAACAGTAATTTCACTTCGTTACTATTTGGTTGTTCTTTTCAAACATATATATATATATATATATATATATATATATATATATATATATAGATAAAACTGTTTTATAAAAAAGGTGTTTCTTTTGCATCTTAAAACACATATTATTGTAAGTATTACTGTTTAAAACAAATTTACTATTTAAAATTGTTTGTCTTATTTTTGTTTTTTAAAAATAGATTTTTATTTCTATTTTTTGATAAATTTGAAATTAATAGCCAACTAATAACAAAATATATTACATCACACAAAGGATTAATTTGTCCTAGTGAGTAAATCCTCAAAGGATCTTACAATACGAAGACTCAAGTGTGAAACTCTAGTTAAATCACGTAGATTCAGTAAAGACAGTTTAAACAAGAGCTCCTAGTGTATCATTTTCATTCTCTATTCAAAAACATTTCTATTTTTTTGCTTTCCAAATCATCTATGCTTCAATGTAAAAAAGCAATTTTCATATTTATTTTTATTTCTTGTTCATAATTAGTATCATCCATGAATCTAAAACCTCATTAATTAGATGGACATATCCATTGCCGGTCAATCTATGTCACTATTTTACTCCATATTTATAATGAGAATGTACAATGCAATAAGATTTGTTCTATAGTTTTAGCATAATCTAGGACAATAGAGATTGGAATTTGGTAAAATACTTTTATGCACCATAAAAAAGTTTAGTAGGCACCCTATCACGTGTAGCTAGCCACATGAATATTTATTTTGTTTAGGAGTTACATCCTTGCAATTACATTTTTTTGAAACTTGAATACCTGGTAATTCTTTATAAAGGATGCAATAGTATTTTTTTTCTCCTATTAAACAAATCAAATTATCATTTTTATTCAACCTATAATGAATCGATCTAATAATTTTATAAATAAGCCAAGATCTTGGAGTTCCCATATGAATAAATTTTTCCTCAATACAAACTTTCTAATCTAGTTAGATTGAATAGCTTTGGATTAAATTATATTATAATTTGAGTCCATTTGAGAGTTATATGAATTCATATTAGAGTAGGATTTAGGTCAATTGAATTGATGATTTACATTGATTGATCTGCAGAAAGATCAAGAATATATGCCAAATCATATTCACCTAAGTCAAATGGATGGGCTTCAAGCCCATGTCGGAGAAAAGAGAGGAGGCATAGACAAACACGTAAGTGCCTAAAGCCTGGTCATCAACCAAACTTGACCAAGCCTGGACTAAGGTGCCTCGCGCTCAATCCAAGGCACATAATGCTCGGTCTAAGGGCACTTGGTGCCCAGTCTAAGCTGAGAGCTTTCTTCTCCTATCTTTGAAAAGAAATTAACACACACAGGGATTGAATTGTATATTGGTCAATTTTTATAATTTTATGATTTTCTTATAATCTAGATATATAAGACAATAAAGATAACTATAATAATTAAGATAAATCTATATTATGAAGAAGAACTATAATTATGAGATTTAGCTAACAACTAATGTCACTAATTTATAAATATGAAATTCAAAGCAACATAAATAAGCAATGCAAACAAGTGATTTATAGTGGTTCGGCCCTAATGCCTACATCCATTACCTAGGCTCCCTACCTAGGATTTTAAATACTCCACTAGTTTTATTTTCTTCTTTAATTGAGGTTTACATTAAGTGGTTTCACCCTTCTCCCAAGCGAACCACTTCTCTAAACCCTAAATACAGAAAGTAAAATAAACTAACTAACTATGAGGTCTCTTCCAAGAGCACCTCCAATACTTAGTAAAATACAATAAATTTAATGCAAGAACTAAAACACAAATTAAGAGGGGAAAGAAGTGCTCATTCAAAGCCAAAACTTCTCTTGATGAATTTCTCCTAGAGTACTTGAACTCCTCTTTTGAAAAAGCTCTTTTTGAATGATGAGAGCTTCAAAAAGATTTCTAGGTTTAAAGATCTTCAAGAGAGTTTATCATGGAGATTTTAAGAAAAAAAAAGCACTTCGGGCATCAATGGTTTGGAAGATCATGTAAAATAGTTCTAGGGCTTTTGAGAATATTTTTATATAATTTTTTTAGGGTTACAAACGGCTAGAGTTGAAGAAATAGTCGTTGGAGGTCGAAAAAGCTTGGTTTGGGCCTGTTTGGGCCAATTCAGCCCGGTTCGGACTGCATATTTTGTTTAAATTGATTTAGCTCATTTGAGCTCATTTGAAGTCCAAATTGAGTGTCGTTTGAATCGTTGGAAAGCTTAGAGAGTCTACTTTCTAAATATACTAGTTTCATAAAATTTTGGCAAGGAAAAATATAGTTTTGATTTTAAATACTATAGAAAGGTCAAAAAATAAAAGCTTTTTGGTTCAATGATATTGGTAAATTTTGGGAAACAAGATGATCAAGGGTGTATTCAAGTAATTTTAGTGGAAAGAGCTATCAAATAAGAAATAATTTAAGAACTTTATATTTATCTAAAGAATAAAAAATAAAACTATGAGAAATAAGTCTTGATCACCTTATGTGTTCAATCTCCTTCTTAATGTGGATGAAAGTTGAATTGAACTTGAGCTTGAACTTCATAAATCATCCATCATCTTCAATCTAAATAAGATACTCAAAAGATAATGTTAGTAAAGTGGTTTGTTATTATCAAAACATATTGGAATAGATTAAAGACTAAGATAATAAATCATTAGGCTAACAATCTCCTCCTTTTTGATAATGACAAAGCATATCAAGAAAGAGTATATAGTAAACATAGAGTATCTACTCCTACAACTATGCATCATATACATTTATCGAAATTGTAGATAAAGATTTTCCCTATTTATGTGGACATATAAAGTATAAGATGCTTTTGAAAATAAATTCCAAAGTTCCAGTATAAGCTCTCCCCCTTTTGGCATTATCAAAAAGAGAGGATGCGTGAATAGAAAAGCATCAACATTTTTAAAGTTGTAGCAATCAAACAAAAGAAGTTAGTATACATTATTTTGGAGATGGTTAACTACATATACCTAATTGCATTTTAAAACTACAAAACTTTCCTCATTCAAAGGTTTAGTAAGAATATCTAATAATTGCTTATCTGTAAGAATATAACACAATGATATATCTTTATTACATAATCACGCAAGAAATGATGTCTTAAGTCTATATGTTTTGTGCGTGAATACAAGATAGGATTCTTAGATAGATTTATTGCACTAGAGTTATCACAATAAATAAAGGTACATCTGTAAGATAAATCATAATCTAAAAGAGTTTATTTCATCCCAAGAATTTGTGCACAACAACAACCTACAGCAATATACTCAGCCTATGTTGTTGAAAGTGTCACAGAATTTTGTTTCTTAGAAAACTCATTCCTAAGAATTGACAACATCCATTTGTACTTTTTCTATCAATTCTACAACTAGCAAAGTCAGCATCATAATAACCATAAAGTTCAATTTTTTTGCTTTTAGGATACCAAAGACCAAAATCAACAATTCCTTTAATATATCTAAGAATACGTTTTACTGCACTTAATTGTGACTTCTTAGGAAAAGATTGAAATCTGGCATATAAACATGTACTAAATATTATATCAGGTCTACTTGCAGTTAAATAAAGTAAACTACTAATCATACCTCTATATCGCTTTTGATCTACCATTTTACCATTCTCATCTACATCAAGCTTGGTACATGTGCTTAGATACCATGTGTTGTTTGCTTTATTTGAAGTCCAAGAATGAAACTAAGTTCACCCATCATACTCATCTCAAATTCATTTTGCATGTGTTTTGCAAACCACTTACATAAAGATTCATTAGTAGCACCAAAATGATATCATCTATATAAATTTGAACTAGTAATATGTCATCATTTTCATGCTTAGTAAAAAAAAGAAATGTCAACTTTTCTAACTTTAAAACCATGATCAATTAAAAACAAAGAAAGCCTTTCATACCAAGCTCTAGGATCTTGCTTTAAACCATATAAAGCATTCTTCAATTTGAAAACATGATTTAGAAATTCAAAATTCTCAAAGCTAGGTGGTTGCTCAACATAAACTTCTTCATTAATGAAACTATTTAAAAATGCACTTTTCACATCCATTTGATAAAGTTTAAATCCTTTCAAACTAGCAAAAACCAAAAGTATTCTAATAGCCTCTAATCTTGTTACAGGAGCATATGTTTCATTATAGTCAATTCTTTCCTCTTGATTGAAACCTTGGGCCACTAAGCGTGCCTTGTTTCGAACCAATAGGCCGGACTCATCTAGTTTATTTCTAAAAACTCATTTAGTTCCAATCACAGTTTGATTACAAGGTCTAGAAACTAATGTGCATACATCATTTCTTATAAATTGATTTAACTCATCATGCATGGCTAAAACTCAAAATTCATCTTTTAAAGCATCATCAATACATTTAGGTTCTACTTGAGAAATAAAAGCAACATGTTCACATAAATTTTGAAGTGATGAATGAGTTACCACACCCTTTGAAGGTTCTCCAAGTATTTGCTCCATAGGATGATCTTTTAAGAACTTATAATTGATGGGGATCCGAACCCGATCCGACGGTCCAAGCGAACTAGAAAGGTACCAGCAAGACTCCAGGATTAATCCAGCCATCGACATTTATGCTAATATTAATTTTGCATGACTTATGATGACAGCCGCCATTATGACACTAATGACATAAGTTACGATGACCCTTATCCTTATGACATTGATGACACAAGTAATGATGAGTCTACCACGTCTTTTCGTGGCTTTAATATTATGACGTATTAAATATTTTATTATTGAACGAACGGATGTTAGACATGTGTCATAATTTGATCCGTTCAAATAGCTTTAAATAGGTATATGTGGTAATGTAATGTTCACTCTAGTTGAATGAAATCTTTCTTCAGTTTTCGTTTACGGCCTGTTTCGGTGGAAGGAAAGAAATCAGGAAAGAAAGGAAATAAGGAGAGAAAGGAAATAAGGAGGGAAAGAAATGATTTCTTTCCTTTATAGGCCTTGTGTTTCAGTGGAAGGAAAGAAAATAAGAAAAGAGTAAAAAATTTATAAATGAATTGTATTATACATAATACATAAATAATTAGTAAAATTATAAATATTATAGTTTGTTAATTATTAAAAAAATATAAAAGTACTATAAATTCTTATTAAAAATTATCAAAAATTTTGATAGCATTTCCTCTATATTATAACACAATACCTGTATATACAATATAATAAATTCATCAATTTTTTTTCTAAACATTGGTCAGCTCTATGATTATCAATATGTTCATCAATTAGAAAACTTTTATATACAACTTCATCCACATATAGCTTATATGGCTACAGATGCCATCTCATGGTTTTTGTGCTAACTAAGACAACATATGAATGACGCTCGAATTGAACTTCAAGCTCCCCTCTTTCTTTACGCTGGACACACAAATCAATCGCTAGGAAATGTTGTAACTTGGAAGAAGGTGTTGGCGACAATAACAAAGCACTTGATCTATCATGGTCATAGGAACAACCTGCAAGATAAAAGTGGGCTAAGCATTTAAAATGCATATTCAAGTTAAAGCAACAAAGATTCATGTAGAGGATGCATTTTTGTAACCTGTACAGCATCCTTTTATGCTTTGGAATTAAGCTTTCTGCATTTCTTGGTTGAAGCAACAAAGCAAAACAGAGAGATGTATTCAACAAAACATAAATATCCTTGTCTCAAATAATTTGCATCCATTTCTAGGTCATCATAATACATAATGCATAAATACACCACCAAAACATAAATATCATCAATTCAACACATAAGTACCATAACATAAATAGCATCAAGTTCAACAACAAATAAAAAAGAGCACAGTTGTATACCATCTACACAATGATGGTTTAAAATACAATATGGATGAAGTCCAACACAAGTCCAACTAAAGTCTAACATCAGGATCTACTAACATGGATATGTTATTAATTCATCAAGCGACTCAAAACTTCACCACGTAGCCAATCTGGAGCTGAGAAGAAGAGTTGTGTTTTTTCTTTGTTTGTACCCAATAAGATGTATGCATTTATCAAAGTCTCACGAGGAAGATTAAGCTTATTTAGCTCCTCAAATATTTCAGTCTTTGTGTACTCTTTTTCCACCGATTGTGCAGGATTGATAGCATTTACCAAGACATTAGTATTCTTTTCCATGGAGCTCATCAACATTTGAATGCTTTCATTTGTAACTTCCACTACAGAATCATCATATTTTCTTTTTCTTTTACTAGACCTTGACGACGTTGCAGCAGTGTTATTGCCTTGGCTTTGTGGGATAGATGATGGACTTGCTACATCTTCAATATTATCATCTCGTTGCACGTCAAATGCCATATCATCATTGCCTTCTTCATGAACAGGAGTGCTCAAGTTCATGTCGATATCTCTGGGAGTT
The DNA here is from genome assembly GCA_027563935.2 of Costus lasius. NCBI lineage: Eukaryota > Viridiplantae > Streptophyta > Magnoliopsida > Zingiberales > Costaceae > Costus > Costus lasius. The sequence continues at coordinate 28,267,949 of CM050449.1, read as the reverse complement.
CCAGCCATGTTTCCAATTGCACGATCCTTTGAAAACAACTCTACTAGTTTGTCATAATTATTAACAGGAGTGTTTCTCCATTTTTTCATTGAAGGATTGGCCTGTAAAATATTAACCATAATCATTCCATATATAACAATCACCATACAACAGACTATTATAAAGCAAGACATACCGCAATTAATTCGTCCCACACATTGTTGTCGGCTTCAAACATTTTGGACGATGAACTCCATGCTATACCACTTTTGTTTTTGAACAACTCATGACATTGATTAAAATTGACTTTTAAAGTCTTAATCCTATTCTTCAGATGTTCTTTCGTTAATGGTAAACCACAGCTCTCAGCACATACCACTAGCATGTTCTTATATGCGGTTGAGGTAAATGTACCATCAACCCTAAATCCTTTATTTTGTTGGTCTAGCATTGAATCAATGAAGACATTATCCATGTCTTCAGTCCATTTGATGTGATCTCTTTTACCCATCTTATAGGGAAATAAAAAGATTTGTTAGCACAATGAAATACAACAATGATAAGAAACGTTCAGTACAACAAGTCTATGATATGAAAAATTCAATACAAAACAACAAGTCTAATACAACAACAAGTCTAATACAACAATGTCAATACAAGAACCTTACAAGACATAATCATTCCACATTGCATCTGCCATAGCATCTCTAATAAGAACACCTGTCCTAGCATCTTCGTCTTGCCTCTCCACTACAGATGCATCATTGGGAATTATGTTTGATAACTCCTCATCAACTTCGGCAATAATATTAGCATCAGGATCAACACCCATTAGGTAGTTATGTAAAATGCAACAGGCTGTAATAATTTGGACATGTGTACGTATTGGGAAATGAGGTTCTGTTCCACTAGCAATAATAGAAAATCTCTTCTTTAGTACACCAAAACATCTTTCAATGACAACTCGAGCAGCTGCGTGTCGATGATTGTATAATTCCTTCGCATTTCGAGGAGCATTTTTGGAATACTCTTTCAGGTGATATCATACTCCCCTATAGGGTGTCATAAGCCAGCTTTTGATACCAAAACCGGCATCACCCAAATAGTATTTCCCTATAATAAAAGTATGAAATATTAAAATTAATTGTCTTCTAAGTAGCTAAATAAAGTCTAAGTTTACCTTCCATAATTTTTAAGTTATCAGCTCTACTGATCGCATCTTTTATTATTCGTGAATCTGATGCCGTCCCTTCCCACCCAGCTAGGATATATGTGAACTTCATGTCGAATGAACAGGCTGCCAAAATATTTGTAGTTGGCCAGTCCTTTCTTCCCCGATACCTAGATACATCGCTAGACGGTACCTTAACTCGAACATGTGTACCATCGATTGCACCTAGACAATCCTGCATATATTATATAATGCTAGCGTTAAGTATAATGGTTTTTATGATATTTTATAGAAATTACTTATGATCGAACATACCTTAAAATAAGGATAAAGTCGGCTGCTATTGTATATCTCCGGAGGAACTATTGATCCATCAGGTTGTGAGATAAATTGCTCGTGCAAGCTAATGATAGCTCGCAAAACCTCATGAATGTGATAACTAACGGTTCTAGTACCACGACGAAAGAAAAAGCATATTTCTCTGTATTTCACATTGTGAGATACTAAATACAAGAATGTGAACACTTTTTCCTCCATTGTACACTGCTTTGTATCTCTCAACCCGCGCCTCCCTTTTAGTAACTGACACAAGTGCTTAAAAGCATGTACTCTCATTCTTATCATGTTATAACATTGTTCATCTGAACTAGTCAAGTTTTTTAATATTTCTATTCGAATGCCTTGCTTAACTTCATCACTAACTCGTAATGGTTTTTCGACCCAAGTTTGTTGTAGTCTATCCATCATCTCTTCTATAAGAATCCATGCAGCTATGCATGTGTATTGACAATGAAGAAAATGAATAGCTAAGATCATATTCTTGCTCGGAGCCATAAAAACACCTATAAATAGACAAACAAATAAAATAAGAATTAGGTTCACTTTATCCTTAGCGTAATTATGAAAATTTATTTCTTAAGACAGTTAAGATAAATCAATTCTTAGAGTAATAGATCTCAAAATGACACCTAGAAAACAGATGATCTTAACAGCAAGTTAACATCTTAAGCTACTGGATTTGAAAGGCTTGTTAAACGATATTCTAAAAATCATGTTAAGTTGAAACCCAACATGTGTACCATCAGTAAATGGAGATAAATTAGCACGGCCACTTTTCCTGAGTCCTGATGAACCCTTTGAGTTCAACTAAAGAACTTTTAATTGTGGACAAGAACCTCAAATGTCAACAACCTCAAATGCAAAAATATAAAAATGGAAACGTAATTGTGCCATCTATAATGTCTAAGTACAGGTCATGTTCCTTATTGAAAACCTTCCTTCCAAAAGGTAACATCCATTACTTTTATCACTTGCCACCCTTGAGCATCTCCTGCTCTCCTCTATGAATCAGATTTCTGATTTTTTTTTTCCAATCCAATTCTCTGTATGCATAAGTACATTCTAAGTGACATAGATTCATTTTGATTACCAGCTTGGTCAGCAAAAGTACATTCTGCGTTCATTTTAAGTAAAAGCTTCAGCAGGAATTTCAACAAATCCTGCTGATCTTTGGGAGCTTCGGCGGCTTAGAAATCAGAAATGGGGGGAAACCCTAATTGATCTTTGGGAGCGAGCTCATACCTTTTGGCGGCGAGATCTGGATACTGGAAGAGCAGTTGAGAGCGGCGATCGGCGAGGGGGCGAGCACGCGAGGGGGCGGCGATGGACGAGGGGGCGCCGATCTTGGGAGCGAGCACGCGAGGGGCGGCAGCAGCGACGACCGGCAAGAAGGAGAGGGGCGGCGAGCTGGTGAGGGCCGGCGAGATGGTAGCGATCTTTGGGAGCGAGCACGCGAGGGGCGGCGAGCTCGAGCAAAGATTGTGCGACGAAGATCAAAACGCGAGAGCAGCAAAACGTGTGAGATGAAGGGAAAGGAAATGTGTTTCCTCCTTTTTTGTAGGGGACACTTTTCAAGGGAAAGGAAAGAAATTGATTTCTTTCCTTCCCTTATTTCTCTTCAGTGAAACAATGGAAATAGGAAGAAAAAAATTGATTTCTTTCTTTTCCCTCCCTGTTTCCCTCCACCGAAACATGCTGTTAAAGTTTTGTGAGTAAGTTCTGAGTTCTGATCCTTTCTTTCTCTACCGTTCTCTCCACTTCTACCGATTTCAACTCTCCCGATTTCAACTTTCCCAAATTTCCTCTCCGCCTCCCTTCGGACATCCCTGCGCTCTCTGTGTACCATCCCTCACTCGGTGGTTCGCTTCCCTTCCAAAGCTCGCCCTCGCCTGAATTTGTTGCATCGGCTCCTTCGCTCTCCCGCCACCAGCACCTCCTCTTCCTCTCCACCGCCAGTTTGCACGATCGTCTCGCCGGCTTGCCCCGAACGCCCACGCTGCTCCTCTGCCACGCCTCCGCCACTTCCAGTCGCCCCAATACCCGTGCATGCATCGTCTTCCCCAAATCCCCAACGCCAATTGCCACTCAACGCCCGCCTCCGTCCAGCTCGCCCTTCGCTCCTGCTCCCCAATGCTCACTGTGTTTTCCTGCCTGCGTTGTCGTCGCAAGTGACAACTTCCCATTTTGGCTTCATCGGCGTACGTCTCGCACGCGACGATTTCTCCGAACAGCCATCGCCAGCCCTTGTGCTTCCCAGGGCCGCGCCTGCATCGCTACCCTTGCACCGACCTAGCGCCCCCACCGATCTGCTCCACCGCCTTGATGTTTGTACCATCACCGACCAGCTCCACCGCCCTATTGCAACATCGCCGACCTCTGCTTGGGAAGAAGGCGGCGTGAAGGAGAGTTGGCAACCAAGCCGACTCGATAGAACCCAAAAAAAAAAGAAAGAAAAGGTTACTGTTTCTGTTGGGCCACCGGCCTATCTTTTTCAAATTGCATCTTAGTAGCAGCACAGTAAATCTAGTCCAATTGTCCAAAGCACTCCAGCAGATGATCCGGCCCATAGAAAGTTCAGTTTCTTTGGCTTCGTTCACACAGGTATCATTACATATTTTTAAGCTCGTATTGGATCTATATTCACGTGCAACTTGAGAGATTCTGCCACTTGAGTATTTGTGTGTGAGTAGATAATGCTTATCCCTTGGTACTTTACTATTATTGCTTAGGGAGATTTTCACTACTTGTGCCCGTCTTGACCCCTTTAACCCCTTTTTTTCCCTACCCTCCATCAATAATCCTTTGGAAGAGGTTCTCCAAATATATGCATCTTAAAATACATATTATTATAAGTAGTACTATTTGAAACAAATTTACTATTTAAATAATTTTTGTTTTTAAAATAGATTTTTATTTCTATTTTATAATAAATCTGAAATTAATAAAGGGGACAAAAAAATAGCCAACTAATAACAAAATATATTACATCACACACGAAGGATTAATTTGTCCTGGTGAGCAAATCCTCATATAAATAGTATCAAGGCTCAAGTGTGAAACTCTAGACAAGTGATCGTAGTATATCCTTGTCTATTTTAAAACATTTCTATTTCTCACTTTACAAATCATATATGCTATGACGTAAAAAAAAGTAATTTTCACATTTATTTTTATTTCTTACTGATAATTAGTATCACCCATGAATCTAAAATCTCATTACCTGTCGATGGACCTATCCATTACCGGTCAATCCACCTTACTATTTAACTCCATATTTATAATAAGAACGTACAATACAACAAGATTTGCTCAAATAACTTTAGCATAATCTCCATATAAAAGATAACAATTTTAGTAGAATCTCGTACGGAGGATAACAAAGATTAAAATTTGGTAAATTACTTTTATGCATAAAAAAAAGTTTAGTAACCACCCTATCACGTGCAGCCAACCACGAGAATATTTATTTTGTTTAGGAGTTACATCATTACACTTAGGGTCTATTTTCTCGAGAGGAAAATTAGAGGAAAAGAAACGAAAAATAAATTTTCTGCTATTTTTTTGGGCGAAAGGAAAATTTTAAGTGAAAAAATGGATGAAAAATTTTATAACTTTTTCTCCGAAATTTTTTCGCCCAAATGGGACGGAAAAGTTAGAGAAAACACAACGCTAGTCCGCCCGACCTTCGAAATTAATTTTTCTTCTTCTTTTCCTTCCTTCCAAAAAAATATGATATAGTTTTTTTTTTTTTTCCTGGAGTTTTCTTTTCTTGTAATTTTTTTATTTCTTACAGTTTTCCTTCCCTCTAAGAAAACCTACAGGGTTACAGATTTTTGCTACTTGAATATATGGTAATTCTTTACAAAAGAGGCAATAGTATATTATTTTTTTCTCCCATTATACAAATCAAATTGTCATTTTTATTCTACCTAGAATGAATGGATCTAATGATATTTATAAATAAGCCAAGATAAGATCCTGGAGTTCCATATGAATAAATGCAAACTTCCAAATATAGTTAGATTGAATAGCCTTGGATTAAATTATATTATTATTTAAGTCCATCTAGAGTTATATGAATTCAGATTAGAGTAAGATTTTGGTCAATTGAATCGATGATTTACATTGATTATTCTGCAAAGAGATCAGGAATAGATGCCTAATCATAATCATCTTAGTCAAATGGATGAGATTCAAGCTCATGTCAGAGCAAAGAGAGGAGGCATAGACAAGCACATAAGTGCCTAAAGCCTGGTCATCGACCAAACTTGACCGAGCCTTGACTAAGGTGCCTCGTGCTCAGTCCAAGGCACCTAATGCTCGGTCTAAGGCATTTGGTGCCTAGTCTAAGGCGAGAGCCTATAGGAAGAATTTCTTCTCCTACGCATTGATCTCGTCTCCTATGATTAGCACTAGGCATAAAATGGGGTGACCACAAAGTGGTGCTATATGGATACTAGTAGAGAGTGGACAATTATGCGCCTACAACTTGTTTAGTCGATTTCTCCAAACATGTAATAGAGGGAACACATCTCTCATACTATTTGATCTTCTCATGCGAGGATGCTCTGGGAAGGGAATTGGTTTTGAAATTTTTCCACTATATTTTTTTGTTATAATTTAATATTCTCTCATAATTTCCCAATAGAGTGGTGCCTCCCTATGTTGGACTAAATATGCTTAGAGTGATGGTTTCAAGTATTGACTCTTTTTAAATTTGGACATTACCTCCACTTGCACCTAGTTCATATGTCCATGTATCCATGAATGACATATTAACATAATTTAAAATTATAATTAAATACTCTAAGTTAATTATGTAAAAGAAATTGTCATATCTATGGTTCAAAACCAATAACTTTGCTACTTGGTGATTTCTTTTGCCATCATGATATTTGGCAATGCATGCCATAGTTGAGATCTAATTCAACTTATTTGTATGATACATTACGTCACTGTGACATTAGCAATAACGTCGTAATCTTATTATGATATCACAAATAGGGATTGATATATATAGCAAAACATCACTATTATTTAAGTCACAAAAATACCATGATTCAATGTCACCATGTAGTTTAATCTCTTTCTTTGATATCTAGATTGAATATTAGCGATAGACTATGTCATACTTGTTATTTCAATCAAATAGACTAATATAAAAAAAGCAATGTATTCATTTGAGTATAGTAACGCATTTTTAGTCTTATTTGCTCAAAAGGTCCAAGATACTAACACTCCTATATAAGAGGGTCAAAGCCTCTCTTGATCATTTGCATTCTTCTCTACTATTTATGACATACCCAATTATAATATTTATGATAATCTAGTTATAGATGACATTTTAACTGTATCAAAGTTTATAACTTGTTATGTAGGAATTTATACTTATCTCAAGTCTAAGGATTATATACATCACTTTTATATCTTGCATATTGTTCTCCAATATGTGCCCACGTGTTAATTTTATATCTCATATTATGATAACTCCTTATTATCAATCACTAGAAATTCTAGTCTTAACGTATTATTATTATCTCAATTCATAATAATATTTAACTTAGAATATTTAAAAGTAATCATATTCTTTATAGACTTTATTATAATTACTTATATTATAAGTACATTAAGTAAATATAATAACAATAATGCCTTGATTATAATATAAATATAAGTATCATAAAATGTATAATAAAACAATCATTCAATGGTTGATCTTTAAGATATACACCTAGGGGGTCTACAAAAATAATAAAAAACCAAAAATTTATGGGGAACCAATCGAAACGAACTAAAATTTTGGTTAATCGAGCCAACCGTTATGATATGTTTTTTTTTATAATTGTAACGGTTCATGAAATGGGAATGGTTCCTAAGCCTAATTAAACAATTAAACCTAGGCTAAATCTACTTAACTAAATAGCTAAACCTAGTAACCTATAGTTCTTTCTAATTTCTCCTAATCTTTTGTAGTGACGGAGGCTCTCCTTACGATTCATCCTTCTCAGCGCAAATTGGTGGCTAGCGACTTTCCTTCCACTTCATCCTTCCTAGTGCAAGTCAGTGTCCAGTGCTTCTCCTTTCGCATCATCTTTCCCAGTACAAGTCGGCAGCCAACGGCTCTTCCTTGCTTCATTATCCCCTTCGGCTTTGTCCTTCCTAGCACAAGTCGGCGACAAGTGACTCTTTCCTACATCATTGTCTCCTTCCACTTCGTCCTTTCTAGAGCAAGTTGGTGGTGGCACTTTCCTGCTTTATTATCTCCTCCAACACCATTCACATCACGATTCAGTAGACTTAGTTTCAAGTTGTTGAAATTTGGTTAAATAAAATAAGAATCAATATATTATATAGGAATGTAACAGTTAACCAATAACCATGGTTAACTGATATAAAAATTAGGTTAACCAAACCAGCAGTTTTTCAAATATATAGTTTAGGAATGGTTATTAATTTGACAAAATCATATAACTTAACACAAATTTGGGCACTAGTCATATAGGAATATATGAAAATCTCAAATATAGGGATCATATACACTATTATCACTATGATAATTGGTTATGAAACTTATACAATAATTTATTTAGTAATCTCAAAAATGGATTTATCTTGCACATTAGGAATGGCAGTAGGTAAAGTATCTTCTACTTTTGTCCTACTGGTACTTGAACTCGATTAATTTCTATACTACTCATACCTAATTATCTACTCAATTTTCTTCGAACCCCTACTCGAATCTGAACCTAGTTAAAATGGGCGAGCAATTCTGATTATTTATAATCAGGTTTGGATGGATTGGGTACCTACTAAAAGTAAACTCAATTGCCAACCCTACAATACATTAGTTTTTTTAATATACTCATGTGTTCATATAATAATATACTTGATATTAGTCACTCCATATATTAGTTTTAAAATATTATTATTGACCTAATCTCTACTAAACCTGACTAGGGTGATTCAAGAATAATATAGATTATTATAGGGATATTATTATAATTATATACTATAATAATAAAAAGCCTTATATTTAAACATAAAATAAATATGATAAAATATATATTAATACCATCATCAGATTTAGGGTCTATACAGAGTTGACTTAGATGCTTTCCTTTGAAAAATCTTTTATGCTATGTTGCTCTACTCTTGTCATAAGATATTCAATCTCTAACGTGCAAGCTTAGTTATGATACCAAGATTAGATACAAGAATAAAAAAGAAAACCAATGTAATGTATTCAATTAGGGTTGATTACACGATGCTTTCCTATAATCGACTATGAAAAGATATAAATGCATAATTTGCTAAATACGCATATGATAATAGTTATATATAATATTGTACATGGTAAAAATCCTTTTGTAGTTGGTTAAAAAAAGGGGCTCTAATGGTATTTACAACATTAATGGGAAAGATTTCACCGTTTTTCAAAATAAGGTTTATCTTCTACGTATATTTGATCTTTGTTTTAAGATTTATAATTTTAAAGAGATGAGGGGTGCTAGGCAATTTTTTCTCACTTTGTATTCTAGTCAATTGACAGGTTTAAAGGCAATGTAGTAGATGCTGTAGCATTAAATTAATGTCATTGACACGCATCACTGCTCCGGTCTTCCAAGTCAAGAATAAAAAGCTGAGTCAAAGATTTACGTCATGTGCCTTACAATCCCCTGACGCCACGTCTCCGTAAGAGCAATTTCGTCATCGATGCTCGCTGGCCTCGCCATTCGTCGAATCTGTTTGACCCAAAAGGCAAAAGTCAACCCAAAGTCATCGTTTTCTCATTCCGGTATGATGTATTGCACTAGTAAAAGCAAGTTAAAGTGGTACTGGCCAAAACCACTTTACCTTTGTTCTCAGTACCGACGACCCATCTCTTACTATATAGACAGAGACGAGAGAGAGGGAATTAGTGCAGCAGATCCTGCTTCATCCCAACAGAGGCTAACCATATCGGAGACCCACAAATCAAGCATGGAAGGATGCAATGCCTCAGCCAGGCCGGACCGGAAGACTATCGAAAAGAACCGGAGGATCCAAATGAAAGATCTCTACTCCAAGCTCATCTCCCTCCTCCCCACCTCCAACTCCAACGTACGTACACAATTGATTTCTTTTCAATTTCCTCCTCTTTCATGTACAAATTATGTAAATAAAAGCACTGTGATGCACGCAGGAGGGGCTGCCGGCGCCGGTAACGTTGCCGGACAGGCTTGACGAGGCCATAAAGTACATAAAAGGCATGCAGGAGAGGATGGCAAGCATGAGGAAGAAGAGGCGGCTGATGGGGTTGGGGAGTGAAGTTATGGCTTCTTGTTCAGGATTAAGGATGTTGCCTAAGATTGAGGTTGAGGAGTTGAGTTGTGGGGTGAGAGTGATGATGGTCACTTGTCCCAGCGAGCACAACCGGCTCATGTTCTGGCAGGCAATTCGGTCCCTGCACATGGATGGCTTTGAGGTTGCTGCTGCTAGCTACGCAGCTGCAGACGACCGAGTTTTCCACACCATTCATTCCTTGGTAATTAATCATTAATTTCAATTTTTTTTTCTTTTAAAAAAAGTTCACCCAATTACATAGCTTGGAAAAAAGATTATTGTGATGAAGATGTATTATTGTATGTTTTTTAAAGTTTGATTCGTTGTGTTTTTGCCTGATTCTTGTAGCCCCCTGAGAATACGAGTGGGCAGGCGGAGAAAGTCTCACAGCGATTGAAGGAGCTGGCAATCCATTAATTATTGATGATATTGGTCAAATACACCAATCCAACAAAAGGGAAAGAGATGTGACATGAGCTTTTGGTTTCCAGATAATTCTGACTTTTTTTTCCTTCGCAATTATATAGTCAATCCTGCTTTTTTCTACGGAATGCGTCTGTTTTTCGTGATTTTGATGCTGGCATATTTGTAAGAAGAGCAGAATTAAAAAAAAAAATGTTAATTTGAGGACCAGAGATTTAGTAAGAAATTATAATAGATGAACAGGTTGAACTGCATGTACCATAGAACTAAATGGTATTGTGTGAATAGCAACCTTGAGTCCTTGACCTTTGATTGCATCCATTGCCGCATTTGAAAAGGGAATTCATACAAAAGTCTACTGTACAACTTCAAGTAGGAAGGTAGATGTGATTTGTGTCTTCATCAATATTACTCCTTGCTGTATTCCTCTATCTTAAGATCAGTATATTTGTACTAATATTAGCTGTCATAGAGTTTTATAATCCTATCATTATTTGAGTGGTTGAGTGTTGTTGAGTTAAGAGTGGTCATCAATCTAGTCAAGAAGGGTACCACATGCATCTAATCCTGTCACTATTTGAGTGGTTGAGTTTTCGTAGAGTGCACTTGGTGAGAGTTGTCAACATTCAGAATGACATTTGATTGCTTCCAGTTTACACACTATTATTTGAAGGACTAACCGGAATTCGAGATTAGCACATGCTGCTAATAAACCATTATAGGGTCATTTTTTATCATGATTAAATATAATTGATCTTCTTAAATTAATAAGGCTTTTTATTTAATGGGTTCTGGCTTCCAATGAGCATAAGCACTCATAGTTAATTATCCTTAAAATTAGGGTACCTCTGATTAAGAGATCTATATAAGTAAACAATATTTCATAAATTGGAGGGCACAAATAATTTATAAATGTCATATAAATACATGACTTGTGAATGACTTAAAATTTGAAGCAATCTTCATCAGTCAAAGAAAGACTTGCTGGCAAATATCCGATTTTTCAAGAACATGTGAATATTTGGATGCTCGGCCCTGATGGCGTATTTAGGATTTAGTATGCACTCAGCTTTGATAGCTTGAACTTGAGATACTTTGCCTTGATGGCTTTGTGAGTGTTTGAACTTGAGGTACTCAGCCTTGATGGCTTGTGAGTACTTGATCTCGATTTGTGCTCGGCCTTGATGGCTTATGGGCATTTGAATTTGACATATGCTCAGTCTTGACAACTTGTGAGCATTTTGACATGTACTCGGTCTTGATGACTTGTGAGTATTGGATTTCATATGAGCTCGGCCTTAATGACTTTTGAGTATTTAAACTTGATTTGATACTCGGCTTTAATAGCTTGTGAGTACTTAAACTTCATATATACTCGGCCTTAATGGCTTATGAGCATTCAGATTTGTGCTCGGCCTTGATGGCTTGTGAGCGTTTGAACTTGATTTGTACTCGGCTTCAATAGCTTATGAGTATTTGTATTTGATTTGTACTCGGCTTCAATAGCTTATGAGTATTTGGATTTGATTTATACTCGGCCTTGATGGCTTAAGAGCATTTGATTTGATATATGCTCGGCCTTGATGGCTTATGAGCACTTGGATTTTGATTTATGCTCGGCCTTAATGGCTTATGAGCGTTTGATTTTGGTTTGTGCTCGGCCTTTGTGGCTTATAAGCGTTTGGATTTATAAGTACTCGACTTCAATAGCTTGTGAGTATTTTGGACTTGATATGTACTCAGCCGTAGTGGCTTGTGAGTATTTGAATTTGATTGGCGCTCGGCCTTGATGGCTTGTGAGCATTTGTGCTCAGCCTTGATGACTTATGAGCATTTGATTTGATATGTGCTCGGCCTGATGGCTTATGAGCATTTGGATTTGATTTGAAATATCCAACCTCAGTGGCTTAGTGGATATTTTAACTTGAGAAAATACCCGGCCCCAATGGCTTATTGGGTATTTGATTCTGGAGAATATCCGGCCTCAGCGGCTTATTGGATATTTTAAATTGGTTTGGCCCTTGGTGAGCATTTGAGATTGATCTCTGCTCAGTCTTAATGACTTGTGAGCATTCAAACTTAATTTATGCTCGGTCTTAATGACTTGTGAGCATTTGAACTTGAGATACTCAGCCTTGATGGCTTATGAGTATTGGGCTTGATTTAATACTCGGCCTTGATGGCTTGTGAGTATTTGGATTTGATTTATACTCGGCCTTGGTGGCTTATGAGCATTTAAATTTGACATATGCTCGGCCTTGATGACTTATGAGCATTTAGATTTTGATTTATGCTCGGTCTTGATGGCTTGTGAGCATTTGGATTTATTTTATGCTCGACCTTAATGGCTTATGAACA